>OY728127.1:1633030520-1637830520 GCA_963277665.1 Viscum album
CTCGTACAAAAAACGACAAAATATTCCTTTCATATCTTTTACTAAAAACTAACCAAAGGGTAAAATATGTTTTAAAAAATTGTAGGTGGATGGAAATAATATTACATATTAAGGGAACATGGATGTGGATGATAAAATACACCCCAGTAAATACCAACGTATAAGCAATCTCGGGTAAAAATGAGATTGTGATATTTTCTCTTACCTTAGGTCTGAGTTGCTTTGTAAGTGTCCCAACCTCCTGTATAATGATTTAAATAATTTCATTAACTTATTACAGAATCATATTAATTGTTATTATATCATATATGGCTCACTTATGACATTATATTACCCGTTCTTTTGTAAATTCAATGTTAAAGAAGCGTTTTGGGTAAAATCGTTTCATTTATCGTAGGTGTTTGAACTTGTTGTTCTTGACATTATTATTACTTATAACATGATTTAATTACTTCAAGAATATAAAACATTATTTATATATCATATATATTCAGTATATATATATATAATAAATATATAAATGAAATGAAACACACCGTTCATGGAGACGGTAGTCCGTACGTACGCAAGAACGCTGTTTTCCTTTCCTTATTGTCTTGAATGGAAGTAATTAGATGACATACATATATACATAAATCCAGTAGCATTATAATGTCATGTATTTCATTATAATTGCTTATATATACTTTATAATCATTCTTAAATGGTTAACATGGAGAATGAATCTCGTCGCGTCGTGGGGACGGTAGTCCGTACGTACGCACGAGCGATGATATCGTTCCCATGGTCATGGAATTGTGTTGAAGTGTATGTATACTATTTAAGTATCAATATCACTCTATAATAATCATATATAGTTACTCCTTACACCATTATACCCATCCAATTAAGGTGGTGGCGGAAAATAGATTACACCACGGCGTGGAGACGGTATTCCGAACGTACGCACGCGCGGTGATTTCCTTTTTCCACAGGATGGATAGAGGGTTAATTAGAGTTGTTTCATATTTATAATAACATATAATTATTTAAGAAATACTTATGTTATTACTTTATCATGAAACAACTAAAGAAGAAGACGTTGAAGAAGAAAGAAATTGAAAAAGATCGGTAATGGATATTACCTCTTTTTGACGCGCCTTTTCTTAACCTCCACTTAAAGAACTAAGTTTGGTCTTTGAAGAAGACCAGGTCCTCTAGGATGATACTAGGGAAGTGGAGAAGAGATTTTGGCATGGGTTGGCCGAGCATGAAGGCTCAAAGATGTGTGAGGAAGAGAGGGAGGAGGTGCCCTTTTATAAGGGAGGAGAGGGGAACCTTAGGAATATCTCAAAATATTATTTTATATTAAAGTCAAAATCGGTTTATAATGGTTCCAAAGGGTCTTATTTCGAAGCTAAAGTGGGGATGGGTCGAAATCATATCATCCAATAGGATTTAGACAAGTTTAGGTTATTATTTTAACCTTATCAATTAGATTTAACTCTAAGTTAAATAATTTAACTTTTACTGTGTCTTTTTGTTTTCTTACACTATATGGTTAATACACTTACTATAACATGACAAACGAACCCCAAATTGTTTATTATTAATATATATATCCTTACATAAGTCATGTTGACGAACATTAGATTTTTAGTATTAAAATAACAATTAATAATATAATATTTGATTTAAAAACCTTTTTGTGTCAATTTTGACACGATTTGATATATGATTTTTGTGAAAGTCATTATAGAATTATATGTTCGAACCAATTTGATTAAATCAACAATAATATATCATAGTAAGCTAGAAAATTAGTGTTATTCATAAAAGGTCACAAATTACATTTACTGTGGTGTTTATAACATCAATTATGTCAATATATCATTAATAAGATAATTACTGCATCATCATTGTGTCATAAATAAATTAAATTATTTAATGTCTAAAAATTATAAATAAAATAACATTATGTAGGAAATCGTTTTAGCTTTCTAATGAATACTTATAGTCGAATTTATATTATGTATAACCCCATATTAAAAATGATTTACTTATTAAACTTTGATTTTAACTATTTTAACACTTCTTTAAATAAATTAATAATAAATATCCTAATCTAATCCAAGTGGGCCTAAATGATAATAGTTTCCACTTAAGGTTGTTTTTGGTCGAGATACACTTGTCCAATAGGATTATGAAATTTTTTAGGGTAATATTAATATCATTTTTACCCTCAATTACCCTATTTACTTTTAACCGTGGTAAATAAAAGTAAAAAGTTACTATTCACCAAAAATTATTTTCATTTCATTGAACAACATTTTACTTACTGACATCAACCATGTCTCTCGGATTTTTGAAATTCCATTCATAGAAGCGGAAAAATTAAGATTTATGAAAAAATTAATTTTTTTAACTACCACTTAGTAGTTTCACTATTCACCAAAAATTGAAGTTTTTCAGAAAAATGCCAAAATTTCACCCTAAGCTATAATTGATATTCCGAATTCAAAAATTATTTCTATTTTACAAAATTCCCAACATATAAGTTGCATTAATTAATTTTATAATTAATTTCTGATGTCACAACAAATAGCGTGTTTTTAAGAGATAATAACTATCAAAAGATTAACACTTGTTTATGTCTGGTGTAAATGTGAAATTACATCCAATGACCAACATTGTATTGAATTGTAAAAATATATTCTAAATATACTTTAAAACCACTCAATTTAATAATTTATCACTATTAATTATTTCTATTAAAAAAGTTGTTTTTAATTAAAATTTAGTAATTTTCACTATTCATCAGAAAATAAAAGTTATCCGAAAAGTACCAAAATTTCACCTTAGGCAAAATTCGATACTCCGAATCCAAAAATGAAGTCCATTTTGAGAGAAAAAATTTCTAAAATTTTAAAAGGTGGTTATTACTATTTATAACGGCTAGTTATAATAATATTATAATAGCATATCGTTGTTTAGTGAAACTCGTTATTGCGTACTACACACGCTATCGAGGAAGGTCGCGATTGCGTGTAATGCAAGGAAAATCAAGGATGCTTTTGTGCAAGCTCCTTTTGGTGTGGCGTATATCACAAGACATTAGTGAAATTAAAAAGAATATTTTTCATAAAATCTTGGGCTGTTACAAATAGTTTAATGAACTCGGAGTAATTGATGTTTCTTAGAGGAATATGTTTTGAAAATTTCCATTAGAGAAATCTGATATATACCAACTTGTTCTTAATGAGACAAATAATTTTATTACTAAAATTAAGGAATGATTTCACACTATATAATTTTTTTTGTTTGTCCATTATGAGTTCATAAGTTATCTTTATCCATCTACATCTTCTATATCCGAACCGTCACCTATTAATTATTTTTATAATAGAGTAAATTATATTATCTTTTATATTAATGTTTTGAATTCATATATTCAATACCTTTTGTGTGAAACTTTCAGACTAGTGTTGATGAAAGATTGAAGATAGATCATTATGGTCAGTTACAATATACCATATAATATTTTAGAAATATTGGAATATGAATAGATAAGTCTTTGAATGAAATGATGGGATAATATGAGGAATCTTATGGGAAAAAATATAAAGACATGAATGTTTCTAAATCTACTCAAATTATGGTTTTTAGGTCTCTTTGTATAGTAACTAGAAACCATCTATGTTTTTTAACTAAGTTATATAAAGATTAGTTAAATGTTCAAGGATTGTACTATGATTCATCCAAAGTGGAATTAGGATTAGAATATGTGTATGTTTTATTTGTGAAATTTTATCTTATAGGGATGGAGTTGGATGTCTACATACCTCCAAAACATATTCCTTCTATTACACCAGTTTATCATATCCATGTTATACATTTTTATATTACACCCTATATTATTGTTAGTAATTCTGTAGAGACCCATAGCTTGACGTACATGGGAATTAAATTAATTTTTGCAGAATACTTAATACATAATAAAAAGAGATGCCCAAGGATGGTATTAGTTTAGTGTCTTTGGAAATTTGGAACAATTTATTCTAATCATGGTAAAAGATCTTCAACATCTCCCATAAAGTTCTTCACCTTTTTCTTCATACCTAAAACCTTTATTTATTTCCTGGGGAAAAGAAAACCTAAAAAGGGTGAGCTCAATTGCTCAGTAAGGGTAAACATGGAGAAAATAAAACAATCCATAAACATTTGAACGTAAAAATATGAACATAAAACATGATTAAAGACATAAATTTTGGCAGTATATAAGGCATATATCACTAATGAACATTAATCATGAAAAAATATCATGGGAATAAAACATGTAATTGTGGAAAACCATTAATCACATGATATGATTTCCATAGTAGCCAAGGAATTGCTGCCAAGACTATCATATTGGACAAATTCCATTACTGAAACCGGTTTACTTGTCGTTGCAGCACTGTATTACTGAATCAGATTTACTTTTCATTCTATCCATGTCTATCTCATGATATATAAATCATTAACCAAATCATTTGAGGGATATATAGGTCCCACCCATCTCATAATGAAATCGTTCATTCACATGCCACAAAATAAACATAAATCATTCATCATAACCCAACGAATTAAATGGGTTTTATAAACATCATCCCATTATAACATAATCCATATAAAAAAATGGATATAATTTTATCATAAACAAAATAAAACCATGTAAATAATTGGTACATTATACTTGAAACATAAACATATGAAATAATGTCATCTTAGATGGAAACATGTTTTGATAAAACACTTGAAATGAATTCTTGAGGAAAATATCCTTTCTTTTTTAAAAACATTTTATTTTCACAAAATGCCATGAAATTTTAAAAGAAAATTATTTTTTGAAAATAATAATGACATATTGTAGAGGAATCTTTATATAAATAAGGCATTATGAAACCGTAAAAATCGGTTCATGCAGTAAAATTAGAAAAATCAATCTTCTCAAACTTTGCCCGGAAAAGTCAAAAAGTACCTTGTACGGTAAATAAAAGAAAGATTCCTTCCATACTATGTAGTAAAAGTCAAAAAAGGGTAAAAATGGCTTTAAAATTTCATGGAAAAATAGTAAACGTTTTATGAAAACATTTTTAGAATACATGGACATGAATGATAAACATAAACCCAATAAATACTTATGAATAAACAATCCCGAATAAGAACGAGATTGGAATAATTATCCCTCACCTTATATCCAATTTCGTCCGTATGTGTCCGAGACTCCTGTATTATGGTTTTAAACATATTATTAACTTTTAACAAAACCATAATAATATTTATGATATTATATATGATACACTTATGACTTTATATTATCTAACATTTCTCAATTCCATGTAAAAGCAGTGTTTTGTGTAAAATCGTTTCATTTGTCTTACGTGTTCTGACTTATAATTATTCACACGATTACATAGATCATGATTAATTAAATCAAGAATTTAAAAAATGATTTATATACAATATAGATTCATATTATATAATATATATAATAGATCGATAAATGGAATGAAATGCACCATTCATGGAGACGGTAGGTCATATGTACGCATGAACGGTGTTTTTGTTTCCTTTTAAAATTGAATGGAAGTAAGTAAATTACATATACATAAATCCAATATCAATATTATGTCATATATTTCATGATTATTTATTATATATACTTTATAATCATTCTGGAATGGTTAACATGGAAAATGAATCTCATCGCTTCATGGAGATGGTAATCTGTACGTACGCATGAGCGATGATATCATTCCAAAAATTATTGAATGGAATTGGACTAGATGATATAATATATCAGAATTAGTATGATGTTATAATAATAATTTATAGTTATTATTTCCACCATTATACCAATCCATGTATGGTGGTGGTGGAAGAACATATTACACCGCGGCATGGAGACTGTAAGTCGTACGTATGCACGCGTGGTGATTTCAGTTTTCATTGATGGATATAAGATGAAATAAGGTTGTTTCATAATTATAATTAAAAATCAGTATATTATTGATACTTACGTTATTACTTTACAATAAAACTACTAAATAAGCGGAAGCAGAGGAAGAAAGAAACTTGAAATAATTGGTAGAAGAGATTACCTCTTCCTTGACGCGCCTTTATTAAACTTCTTCTTAGGGAACAAGAGTTGGTCTTTTGAGAAGACCAGAACCTCTATTATATAAATAGAGAGGTTGAGAAGATTAATTTTTCAGGGGTTACCTGAGCTTGAAGGCTTAAAATGGAGTGATGATAAGAGGGAGGATGTGCCATTTTATAAGAGATGAGAGGGGCACTTTTGGAAACCTCCAAAATATTAGTTTATAATAAACTCAAACCCCACCTAAAAATTTCCAAAAAGACTCAAATTCAAAGATAATATGAGATAGGGTGGTAATATATTGATCCAATAAAATTTAGACATGTTGGGCAATTATTTTAGAACTTATCAAATTGATTTATCCTTATTTAATTTATTTAATCTTATTTGTGGTAATAATATTCTAAATTTTAAATTGATATAAATACTAACTTATGTTTTGTGAATTGTCAATAATTGGATACTATATGAAATTTTTAACCATATAAATTTCAATTTATAATTTTTAAATATTTTTTTTTCATTTTTAAAAAAAGTAATAATATAAAATATCAGTAGTGTCAATTTTGACACTATTCATTTATTTGAATTCAAATAAAATCCACAAAAAAGATCAGTTCGAACCCAAAATTTTACAAGAATTATAACATGACATATTTATACATAAAATTAGTGGAAAACATTAATTAGTTAATACAATACTTATTTTTATATTTTTAAAACCATTTATTTGAGATTTCTCTTAAAAAAATAATTTCTTCAACATATTTGTATAATTATTTAATATACTTATTTTTTGCAGAAAAATAAAAAATAAAAAACTATGATAAATATAAATCTATTATATATCATAAGAATACTTTTAGTAGAGTTTATCTTCTAAAAAACCAACTTTTAAAATGTTATCTTTATAAAATTATGAAGGGGACAACTTCGACATCATTTAAAATAAAATAATATAAATGTCATAATCTTTTTTATATGGCATAAATGGTCCATAAGTCTACCCTTGGATGATTACGGTATAGATATACTCGACCAATATGTTTTGGTCAGGTGTTTGGGCCATTCGATGGGTATTATTATTTTAATAAAAACTATATTATTGATTTTTCACTATATAAATTATTTCTCTATCATTTATGTATAAGATATTAAGGTAATTAAATATTTCATAAAAATTAAAAATAAATTATGATAAAAATAGAAACATTTTAGATTAAAATGAGTATTTATAAGAGAATTTATATTCTGTATAACCTTATTTTAAAAATACTTTAACTATTAAAGTTTGAGTGATACATATTTCACTTTCATTAAATAAAAGAAATTAAAGGTCTTAATCATATCCTATTTGATTCTAATAGATTCCATTTCAACCCAAATATGATTATGGGAATAATATAATCATCCAATTATATTCAGACAAGTGTTAGGGTAATTTTATAATATTATATTTACCCTTAATTACCCGATTTACCGTTAACTATGATAAAATAAAATTTTCCGTAGTTACTATTCATAATTCCTAAAAATAAAATATAGCCTATTAACATAATTTGGACCTAATGATTCCAATTATGGAATCCATTTTTCCAAATTCAAAACACATATGTTGCAGTATTTAATTTAAAATTAATCCCTCTGTTGAGAAATTGGGTTTTAAAAGATAAAACATAGCAAAAGATTGAAATGTTTTTACCTATGAATTCAATGTAAAATTAATGGTAATCACTTAAATTATATTAAATGGTAAAAGTTAATTATATTTATACTTTAAAACCATTAAATATTATAATTTAACCATATAAATTATCTTTATGAAAATTGTTTTTTAAATTAAAATTTAGCCTATTTTTAGTATTCATTAAAATATGAAAGTTAACAGAAAAATATTAAAAAATTGTCCAAAGTTAATTTTTATAACCTTATTGAAATGAATAAGTTTATTTTGTCAAATTGAACTTATAAATAAGTCAAAAAATTCATTTATTGTGGGTGTGCCAATAAAAGGCAGCAAAACTACATTTTTTGATAAATAATTATTCTACCCGAAAAAATTTATTTGGTGCTCATACCATGTTCTAGAATATGTGTAAGATGAATGATATTGTTATAAAATTAAAAATTTATTTAATAAAATTCATAACATCTAGTTTATAATTAATTTATAATAATATATCATTGTTTAGTAAAACTCGGTATTGCATACAACACTCGATGTAGAGGAAGGTCACTCCTGCTTGCAACACAAGCCAAGAATATTGTTTATGTATACTACATGCTAATACAGTTTAGCATATAGGTCAAGATAAACTTGGTGTAGAATACAAAACAAGACCTCAATGAAATTAAAGATAATATTTCTCATAAAATCTTGGGGTGTTACACATTTAGTTCCTCAACCTCATCTCATTGTTGCTTACAGAGCGGTCGAAATATTAATTCAAAAATTGAGATGTTTTTATTGAAAGAATAAATAAATTAATGGAATAATTATTAGTATGAAAAACTCTAAGGGCTTAATTCTACAAAATATATTTGTCATGAATCCTTCTATTACATCTATTATAGACCTTTCCCCATTAGTCAATGCACATTCATGTTTTTACTCTTTGCATCATGATTAAATCAATGGGATCATAAGAAATGGTATTTTTTCTTTTTCTAAAATTCCTAGATAATATCAAGGTTTATTATTTAGTTCTATAATTTAAATGATATCAGAATAATATAATTAGAAGATTTTTAAAAAATATCAATAAAGAAGATGAAATTTATACCGTGATTCTCTAGAAACCTTTAGAGGAGCATGAAAAAAGATTGAAGTTATTTGTGATCTAACTCCAATATCTAAGAAAGTAAAATCTAATCTGGATGTATCCCTATCTTCTGAGCACTCTAGAGAGGGAACAACATCCATTGTAACTCTAAAAACTTATTATTTTTTATGTTGGATCTTATTGATTCGATGCAAATCTTGGCAATATTGAAACCATTTTGGTAAAACTTCTCATCCTATGAAATTAATTCCTTCTATCAACTCTAAAAATAACCACAAGAGAGTTAGGAATGTAAGTTATGTCTTCACTATTGGAATCTCCCACTACCTCTAGAGTTAAAACTGTCTTCAACTTACCTCTACCCAAAAAACCTTCTCAAATTTATCATATACAAATGAATTGGTCTTCTATCTATTTTTTGCATTTAATTTTTTTAGGTTTTGAGTGGATGTAATTTTATACATAATTAAAATTAATAGAAACTATTATTTATACATTTCTTAGGGTTTGAATAGATATTTATTTTATTTAAACACTTTATTTCATAGAAATTATTTTATTTAATGTTGTTAATCTCTTTATGTTGGTTAAATGGTAATTTAATTTCTTTCATACCATAATTTCACAGTCAGTATCGGCACTATAATTTAATAATTACTTACTAAATGTTTGTATTAATTGATTTTCCCTTATACATACCCTTCCATTTTAATGTCATGAAAAGATGCATATTAAGGGGAAGAGGTAAGGGAAAATAATATCATTTTAATTACAAAATATATATAATATATTGCTCTATAAAATCTTATTAAACATTTTAAAATTTATTTGTTAATATCTTATGATTTTTTTTGTGATCATAAAGATGGGGATATTATTGGACTACTAACTTTGTTCTTGCATATCCCATGTACTTTAGCTTATAAAAATCTGAAATACCCAATCATATATTAAAGATAATGTTTTAAGAATTTTCATCATGTTGTATTAGGATTTAAAGAGTTTCTGTTGTTAAATTCATTATATAAGTAATTATGGATACCTTTCTTGAATATTACTATGTATCTAAAAATATCATATGTGAGACATTTGACTTGGTGTGGAATTGGATTTGTAAAGAATTAGACTATTTCAATCGCCAATGTAAGGGATTCTCATATGTGAATAGGCTATATTGTGGAAAAAACTATGTTGAAATTACCTATGAAAATGGGTCGTATATGAGACTGATTGAAAATAATAATAAAAACCTTGTTCAATTATTTACATAGAGTAACAAACTACAAGAATAGTCTATAATGTGAAATTGGCTTTGTGGACATAAAATGGATTTTTGATTCTTTTTTTCTACCTAAAATTCAGATAAATGAAGAAGTCTTATAAAAATTAGACTATCTAAATAATGGTTATGTGTATCAGATAGGCTACATGAATTAAAATTTTCAGAATTTGGAAACATAGTTATCTGAAATCAGTTACATTGATCTACATCATGGTATTTATTATTTTTGAAGCACTTGACTAAGATTGTAATACTATTTTGAATTTGTTTATTTTTTTCACATTTTTTTGGTAAAACACATTATATTAAGTGACAATTACAATGTATATAATCAATGGAAAGGATATTTTATTACATTGTACTATTTTTAAGGTATTATAAAGAATAGGATGTGGGTTTTTAAGTCATGAGTCGTGGACATAATGAGTGGTTGTGTTTTTATAAAATATATAATATTTATAATTTTATGAAATCTCTAGAGTGTGAAATATATATAATAATATAAGTACAAAACACCTAATATTTCATCCAAGAACTCACTCTGAAGGTTCTAGTCTGTTGATTTTTTTTAACACGAGAAGAAGAAGAAACTTCATAATTCATAGTTGTTATATGTCATTATTCCATTCTACTATTTTAGAAGACTCCCCATTTTATGATATCTATTATTATTATATCACATGGATATTTCTTCCTTCAATCAATTATTTTTTATAATTTTTTGTTCAATATGTAATCAAAATATTCATATCTCTCTTTATTTGTAAAGGTCCGGGGTCAAATAAACATAAATTCTATTATTTATCAATCCTTGGTATATCCTATGGTATGTTTCTGTAACAAGTATCTTTCTTTTTAACTCATTAGTGAAGTCTCTTGAAAAAAAAGGTATCCATTGACAAAAATATTGGTCTAGTGAAAATAAAAAAACCCTTCTAGATGAGTTTCAATAAAGCGGACATTGGGGTTTATGTTCACCAAACCACTATTAATAATTGTGTTTGATATCTTTCTTCTGTGATTTTATTTTCATTGTTTCTTTTCCTTAAAAAGTACTAAAAGTTAGTCAAATTTAAAATATGTTGTTTTTTAGGAAAACAAAATTTACACCAACTCAATTAACCCCCCCCCCCTCTTTAATGTTAGTGATGTTATCTTGGAAAAATTTATTTTATGCTCATTATGGATAGTTCGGTTGGGATATTCTTCATAATCATTGATAAAATAATCTGAATCAGGTGACCAGAAAAATTAATACCCATTAGCACATTTGGTTGACAACATTGATCAATCTAAAGGGTCTAAAAGGTTCTCAAAAGAAAATCATAGGTCATGTTATATCTTAGACAATCTGAATGAATCTTATTTTCACATGATTACTTTTAGAAGAATATACAGTCACTTTGAATATTATTTTATGTATTTTTGGATGAAAATTTATCCTTAAATATACATAGAATACATAAATCATATATTAAATCAATATGTGATCATTTTTTCATGGTGTACATGGATGATATACTTTTTAATTTAAAATAAAATGTTTTTAATGATCATCACTTAAGAATTGTCTTGGATATTTTAAAAGATCACTTCCTATAACAAAATTATACTATGTTCCACATAAATAACAGAGAACTAAATTTCATAACGAATGTGGTTTTGAAGTAATGAAGATATGATTACATTTGTAAAGTTAATGTATTCATATTTGTTGAATTACAACAATATGAATTAAAATTTATTGTGTTTATAAGGACCCTATTATTTATTTAGTAAATGATTTCTCAAGTATTTCATCATTATCATTAGTTCACACTCTCAATGAAGTTAATTTTACAAGGTGATTTCATGTAATAAATCCTTACATGAATTGAAACATTGGAGGAAATCATCACCAAAATTAATTATTTATTATCATAGAGAACATAATGTTGTATATTTTGATGTAATATTTCATTGTGTTTTCAGGTAAAATAAATTTTTTGTTGTCTATGGATCTCTCTAATTTTTTTCTAATGAGAGACAATACTTGATCCATGACCATGTGATAGAAATTATTTTTTTATTATTTGATTTTTTTTAAATACCTATTTTTGAGAATTTCAACATCTATACTAACTACAATACTTAAGTAATATACTATTATAAAAGGATTTAAATATCAGATAAAGTATATGGTTGGAATATCATTAAACATTTAATTTTGATATATCTTCTATATGAAGAAAGTAGAATTTTTTTTGTGATATTCTTAGAAAAAAAAATATATCACATGACATGAAGAAGTTTACAAGAGAATGGAATATAATGATTATTTTTAAAAAATGCTTCTTAAAGTTAAATAGGAAGAGAAAGTCGTGTTTCTATAGGATATAAAATTTATTCATTCACTTAATGAGTTTATTTCTATGAGAACCCATCTGAATAGAATTACCAATGCATTATACAAATCTTAAATGGTGTAGAGACCACAGATTATTGCTCTCTTTGATTATATGGTATCATTTTCTAAATGACCACTTTGTAGATTCTTCTCTATTGAGAATGGTTGTGATGAAAGACAACCATTATTCTTAATGGGTACTTAATCCATTATTTTAAGAAACTATACTATGGAATGAAATTAAAATATTTTCACCCTGGTACGAAATGGGACATCATGGATTATGTGTATCTATTATTTACTTTTCAACTACCAAACGAGTAAAAAAACACCTATGGGTATGATTTTCAATTAAATATTCTTATTCATAATTGGGATGTGGTATCAATAGATTTCCTAACCATATTAACTCATTCTAATTTGGGGAATAATATAATCATCTTGATTATTAATATGCTACCCAAATTAAATCATTTTCATTCAAGTAATGATGCGATTAGATAAGAAATTGTTTAGGTGTTGATATTATAATTTCATGAATTTTTTATTCATATATTATTTTTCCCTTTTTCATGGGATTTATATTTAAAAGATACTATATAGTTTTTATCATATTTTAATGGCCTTTTTCGTATTAATTTTTATTTTATTGTTTTTAATTATAGATAGTCCCTCATTGATTGCCTATTTTTTGGATTTCATAACATGATCATTATGTCCCAAGATATTTTTGATTATAACTAATGGTGTGTATTGTGATGACTAATGGGTCATGTGGGAATCATATTAAATATTCATTGGGGGATATAGTGAGACTTCATGATGATAATGTCTCTTAAGATGATAGTGACTAAGTGGTACACCCCAGAGAGACATGAGGATATATATATATATATTTATTTATATATATGATAATTATTTCTTGATGTATAGAATTATCTACAGTTGTATATATCTAATAAGTATTAGGTTTTATGATACATCTATAATTTTTGTAACATGGTAATGGATTTGTATGATTATTCATGAGTTGGGTTTCTAGATGGGTTGAGTTTTACTCATCATATGATTTCACACACCATAGGAATTTACATGCAGCCACATGATCATAGTAAATTTGTGTTATAAGGTTTTTGGTTAAATACTATAAGGTCCTTGGATAGAACCCCAACCCATATACATATAGTGGGTATTGATGTTCTCGGGTATAAATTCAATTTTTTTATTTTAATTTTTTTTCTACTAGGGCCGGATCCATATCTCAAGACCTGAAGTGTAGTGTGGGTGGATGATTTGTTTGGAGATTGAGTAGTGAGTTGGAATAGAATGTGCTGTATATTTATTTTTTAGTTACAATAAATATCTATCATATAATGGGATATCCTATAATTATTAATTATTGTGTTGTTAACATTATTCTTCTATATCAATGTTGTGTATTGAAGAATCATTATACTATTATATTTTATTTATTTTATTTTGAGACACCATATTTTTTCGATATTATATTTATATATTTCTTGGTCATATTTATTAAATATATAGTTCATACTAAATTTATGACTGATTTTGTAATGAATCATATTCTTTATATTAGATTTAAATGGCTCCCCATGATTATCTTTGGCCATCGACACTAGTTTGTAGTCTCTAGAATATAGGTATGTATGCATGAGGACTTGCAGATATCTAGTTTAGTTAATGTTTGAGTAAAATCATTTGGGGTGTTTCACATGAAAAATTTCACACACACCATATAATAATATAGTTATCACCACATAGGAACTAAATCATTTCATCTTAAAAATATAATTCTTCACATATAACTAAATCCTTGTTTTTGTAAAAAAAACATGTTTCAGCTAAGTATACTAATATAAAACATGGTTAGTATTGTCAAGTGATTGAAAATTGTAAGAATTAGAAAAATAAATTAGTCCATGATTCTTTAAAGAATTACCCGACCTGAATTGATAAGGGAAAAATTTATAAAAAAATTCATACCTTGTATAAAATTTTCATGATTTATAAGAAATTTCAAAAATAATAGAAAACCAAAATTGTATAAGTACCACCATAGTTCCCTATAACATTATTCAAAAAATATATATCCATATCAATATATAATTTAATAGAGAAACAACCATTATTATTTAGGTCCCAAATGATATTATCACATGTGTGAAAAACAAGTAAAGGAATTTTAATAATATTTTATACATCATGAGGCTCCAAAAGGTTATACACAATATCCACATTGCACTATTTACCATATTGACATAAAAAATAATATTTTAATAGATTAGGTTCAATATTAAAAAGATGTGAAATCACATTATTTTCTATCTTTATAGGAATCTAATTATCTTTCTAAACACAACTGTTGTTTACATTCTTCAAACACAACTTCTAATGCCTCTCAAAAACATATCAACCTATAAAAACCATAAAAATAACTGATAAATTATCATAATATAGTTCTAATAATAATTATCATGAATATATTTACCTCTTAAAATTTAACACCATAATGCTTGGGGATCCCGAATTAATCACTACCCCAACCAAGACAGTAATGCTTAATTTCTAACATTAATGTCCCAAAACATATTTACCCAATTTTTTTCTCTCTATATACAATTTATCAAATAAAACATAATTCAACTATCAACTCCAAATATTGTTACACAACAACTATCTAGAGAAAAATAATTACTTTTATAATAAAATTCGTTGAAATATATATGTATCTTATTGAAAAAATACTTATTGATAGAATAAGTAAATTTTTAAACAATCATTTCCTCACTATAGAAAATATTATACAATTATATAACTATAATTTTCCAACATATTTTTCATGTAAATATAATTAATCATACTAGATGGAAGGTAATAATAGTTGGATGGAAAAAACAACTTTCATGATGAAAAACATCAGGAACAAAGAATATATATTTTTTCCTCTTTCAAAATATACTTCAACGTATTGAACCAAAATAATGTTTAAACATGATAAATTGAAACCTTTGTCTCAAAAAATAGTCATTAATATATAGAATCCATAATAGAGATCAGTAATCATGAGTAATATAACATTCAAAAATAATTTAATTAACATAAAATAAATGATGAGAAATATAAGTCCTTTATCAGGTAATACAAACTCACTATGAAAAAACCCTCCATACAAGCCTATTCTATAAGGTCATCCAATGCCTACAAGAAAATAAAAATTAACAAAGGGGGTATCGGTTATTATTACCTAAATACCCATCTCAACGTGACTCAACCTCATACTTTTTTATTTAATAAAAACTAAGATAAAATATATTTAAATAATAAAATGACATTCAAAATACTAGATGAAAAACACAATTTCTTCATAATTCATCTAAAAATCAAATTTCACATGACTATAAACTTTACTCATGTTAAATTTTATAACCATAATTCCTTTATATCCCCTAAAATTATTTTTAATGTGATGTAAATAATAAAAATAATATTGATATTATCAATTATATGAAAATCATGAAAGAAGAACATTGTTTCATAGAGAAAAAAACTAGAATATCATTTTTCAATATATTCATAATTGAATTTACAAAGATTTTATATAAAATATTTCAATTTAAAATAGTGTTAAATTCTTCCAATTCAACAGGGTTAATAATTTTATGAATTCAAAAAATATATATTTCATTGACATCATAAAATCACTTATTTTGGTTAAGAAACCCCAAAAATAGTCTTTATGACATCATCACACAAAAAATATGAAAATATTTTTTGAAAAATAATATAGACATTCTATTTTGGACCTGATCATTACCTCGATCCACTCAAAAAAATAATATCAATAACCTTCTCCTCAGTAAAGAGAATCATGGGAATATTATTTATATCCTCCAAAAACTTCCAAGTAAGAAATTGAAGTAAAAATTTATACCTTCTTGATGATAAAAAATAGAAAAGATATGAAAAATGATTATAAATTCAGTCACCCTAATTTTACATTATATTATACCAATTTCCAATATAATACATCATCTATTAATGAAAATATGTTACATTATATAAGAATATTTCACATGAAAAAATATGGTGTTCATGTCCTCTTATGAAATAAAATTTTACCATTATTGGTCTATAGTATCCTATAAATATAAATTCTTCCTAAGACACTCAACCAGAATTTTAGTATATGATAAATGTTCATTCCACAGACACCACTAATTAATACCCTTTAAATACCCTCATTTTTCTTCTATCTTTTGTTGAATGTTTCCTTCCAAATACATTTTTTAGTGGGAAATACTACAACTCAAATATTTTATATGACACATCACCCCTACTAAATCAAATTCATAACAATTTTTATTACAAGGTTTAAAAAAAAATTATTCTCTCTTAGTGTCCCTAAATTCTCATAAATAGATTTATTGTTCAATTAGAACACTTTCAATTTATTCTTTATTATTATTTTGTGATCAAAAATAACTTTCGGTAATTGTTTTCCAACTAAATTATAAAAAACCATTTATCCATATCATCTCATTAGTCCATGTGAAAACAGTTCCCTAATAACTATAAAATCAAACATTCATAGTAAAAAAATAAATCAATGTTGTTATGTAATTCCAAATATTATTTTTTCACTATTATTATAATGATTTTAAAAATATAACATAAAATACCAGACACACAATCAATGTTTTCTCACTAGCATATTGATGAGGTACAACTATCAAAATGAGTGAATTAATATCTTGGGGGGTATAACTAAATTTAATAATTTAATAAATTTTTTATTAAAAAATATCCATGGGTAGATTACTAATATCGGTAATATAGATATTAGAAAAAAATTAATAAAATATTATATATTATTCCTCCAATTAAGGGGATAATCCACCAATATTCTTTAAGATATAATATTAAACTTAAATAAACATCCCATATTACTCTTAAACTGATCAAACTCATTTGAAAACAAATTTAAGGGTTCTTGAAAAATGTTAAAAGGATTTCCAAGCCTCAAAATTATTAATATAAAAGATTTATTGTTGTTCGTTGGGTTTCCGTATGTATCATCCCAGTTAAATAAAGAATATGATATTTTCAAATTTATTAATATTTTTTTATTGAAATATTAATTTAACATTAAATAGGATTCTATGTTAGATGGTTTACCAAACATGCAACAATGGGTTTCTCTGAAATCTCTTGTTGCACAGAAGGTTGAGTCAAACAAAAAAATAATATATAATATTATTTTAAGTTGTAGATAACGCCAGACCATTTTATTGGAGGGAATTAACAGAACAAACTAAAAATTTATTATACATGTTTTTTAAATGTTTTTATATTTATCCAATGTAGAGACCCTAAGCATGATGTACATGGAAATTACATTACTTTTGTAGAATACTTAGTACATTACAAAAACACACACATAAAGATCGTACTAGTTTGGTGTCTTTGGAAACTCGGAATATAATCTTCTAATCGTGGTGAAAGATCTTCAACATCTCCCATAAAGATATTCCCTTTTTTCTTACCTAAAACCTTTCGTTATATCATGGGAAAAAGAAAAAAAAGGGTGAGATCAAATTCCCAGTAAGGGTAAAAAAAAAATATCAATTACCTCAAATTCATAAGAACATAACATTTTGAAAATCTTACCCTGCAAAGGAGATCATAATTTCATAAAATGGGTTAAATCATGGTAGTGAAATGTAGTCCCAATAATCATAACATAAAACATTAAACTTTATGGCATACACGCATAATCATATAGAATCATTTATTATTATTCAAGACTCATTGCCAAGACTATCTTAGTGGACAAAGACCATTTCTGAACCAAGTTCACTCCTCGTTTTAGTCCTGTTTTACCGAACCGGTATAACCTTCCATTCTAGCCATGTCTATCTCATGAGATATAAAATCTTTACCCAATTCATTGAAGGGAGATATAGGTTCACCCATCTCATAATGATACCATTCTTACGTGTTCCACAAAATCATAAATCATACATCATAGCATAACCCATGTAATAAAAATGGGAATCTTAAACATCGTGACATCATAAAACAATTCATATATGATAAACGAATTCATAAAAATAATTCCATCACAAAATAATAAAAAAAATTTAATAATAGGGATAGAAACAGAACCATTTATTATCTTAGATGGAAAATAATTTTGATAAAACACTTGAACTCCATTCTTGAAAAAAATATCCTTTCTACTTCAAAAACACTTTTCCTTTCTTAACATGTCATAAAATTCTAAACTAAAATAAGTTGATTAAAAATATACATGAAAACATGTAATGGAAGCTTCTTGGAAATAATGTTTTAAAAATCCATTCATGCCGTATAAGTTAAAAAAACATTCTTCGTACTTTTGTCGGAAAAGTCAAAAAATACCTCGTACGAAAAACGACAAAAGATTCCTTTCATATCTTTTACTAAAAACTCACCGAAGGGTAATATTGAATTTATAAAATATTCGGTGGATGGAAATAATATTACATATTGGGGAAACATGGATGTGGATTATAAAATACACCCCAGTAAATACCAAAGTATAAACAATCTCGAATAAAAATGAGATTGTGATATTTTCCCATACCTTAGGTCCAATTTGATTCGTAAGTGTCCAAAACTCCTTTATAATGATTTAAATAATGTCATTGACTTATTCCAGAATCATACTCATTGTTATGATATCATATATGGTCATATTCTTAGATTCATATTAGTAATATTTCATTGTTACTTGTTATTCCGGTGTTTATTTCTTTTTGTTTATATGCGTGTTTTGTCAAATAAATTATTATTCATATTTTAGGTTATAGATAAATCATTTCCAGAATAGTATTACTTTAATATATATCACATTCATTCACTCAATTCATTTATGTAATAATTATTTAATGAAAATCATGTAGAACAAGTCGCATCACATCATGGAGACGGTATTCCGTACGTACGCACAAGCGATGATATCATTCTCATGATCTTGGAATTGTATTGGAGTGTATGTATACTATTTCAGAATCAATATCACTTTACAATAATCATATATATTCATTCTTTACACCATTATACCCATCCAAGTAAGCTGGTGGTGGAAAATAGATTACACCACGACGTGGAGACGGTATTCTGTACATACGCACGCGCGGTGATTTCGTTTTCCGTAGAATGGATAGATGATGAAATAGGGTCGTTTCATACTTATAATAACATATCAGTATATTAGTGATACTGATGTTATTAATTCAAAATGAACCAACTAAAGAAGAAGAAGTTGATGAAGAAATAAAGTTGAAAGAATTGGTAACAGACATTACCTCTTCTTTGAAGCGCTTCTTTGAGACCTCCTTTTAGGGCACTAAAATTGGTCTTTGAAGAAGACCAGGACCTCTAATATGTCTCTAGGGAAGTGGAGAGGAGAAAGTGGCAGGGGTTGGCCGAGATTTATGGCTCAATGTAGTGTGAGGAAGAGAGGGAGGAGGTGCCCTTTTATAAAGGAGGAGAGGGGCACCTTTGGAAAAACCAAAAATATTATTTTATTATAAAGCCATATTAGGTTTTAAATAGATCCAAATTGATTTATTTCTATGCTAAGGTGGGGATGGGTCGAAATCCTCTCATCTAATAGAATTTGGAAAAGTTTAGTATACTATTTTAACCTTATCATTTAGATTTAACTTTAAGTTAGATAATTTTACTTTTACCGTGTCTTTTTGTGTTCTTACACTATAATGTTAATAAACATACTATAAGAAGCCAAAAAAACCCCAAGTTGTTTATTATTAATATATGTAACCTTATCTAAGTCATTTTTCCGATCCTTAGATTTTTAGGAATAAAATAACAATTAATAATAAAATATTGGTTTTAAAAACTATTTTTTGTCAATTTTGACACTATTTAGTAATTTTTTATTTTTGAAACTTATAACAGAATAATTAGTTAAAAAAAGTTAATTAAATCAATACTAACATTTCATATTAACCTATAAAATAAGTTTAATTCATAAAAAGTCTCAAATTAGATTTATTTGGGTATTTATAACATCAATTATGTCAATATTTCATTGATAAGATAATTACTACATCATCTTTGTATCATAAATATATTAAATTATTTAATGTCTAAAAATTACAAATAAAATACAATTATGTAGGAAATATTTTTATATTTCTAATTAATTTTATAGTCAAGTTTATCTTATGTATAACCCAATATTAAAAATGATTTACTTATTAAACATTGATTTTAAATATTTTAACCCTTCTTTAAATAAATTAATAATAAATGTCCTAATCTAATACAAGTGGGTCTAAATGGTCATAATTTATTCCTAAGGTTGTTTTTGGTCGAATTACACTTATCCAATAGAATTAGGACATGTGTTAGGGTAATAATATTATTATTTTTACCCTTAATTACCCTATTTACTTTTAACCGTGGTAAAAAAAAGTAAAAAGTTACTATTCACAAAAAAATTATTTTCATCTCATTGAACCACATTTTACTTACATACATCAACCATGTCTCTTGTATTTTTTAAATTCCATTCACAAAAGCGGTAAAAATACGTTTGATGTAAATTTGCAAATTCTCCTAGGAGGTGGGTAAAAGACGGTGAAAAGCTCAATGAAATTTTTATATATCTAAAATTATTATAAAATTACTCCAGTGAATTACATTGAACTTATATAGGTATTATGTATCAATTTTGACCTAAAAAAAATTAAATAAAATAAATAATTATTTAAATAAAAATTTGATTTTTAAATAGTAACCTAGTGTTTTCAGTATTTATCAAAAATTGAAAGTTTTCAGAAAAATACCAAAATTTCACCGTAGACTAATTTCGATATTCCGAATCCAAAAATGAAGTCAATTTTCAAAAATAAAATTTATAAAATTTCAAAAAGTGGGTATTACAATTCATAACGGCTAGTTTTAAAAATATTTTAATAGCATATCGTTGTTTAGCGAAACTCGGTATTGCGTACAACACACGCTATCGTGGAAGGTCTCCCTTACATGTAATGTAAGACTAGTCAGGGATGGGTGTTGTGCAAGATCCTTTTGGTGTAGTGTAAAACACAAGTCATTAATGAAATTAAAAATAATATTTTTCTTAAAATCTTGGGGTGTTACATTCTACCCCCCTTAAAATGAATTTCCCCCTCGAAATTCGTTGGGGTTATAAATGGTTTAGTACTCGAAAGTTTCTTTAATAGAAACCCACATAGTAAAAAGGAGTACCAAAATTTGGATTTAAAAACTAATGTATGAAACGTAACGGTTACCCAAATTAACAAATCACTGGGTTTCCACATACGAGACACATAGGTGAAAATATGGATATGGAAGAGAAATCTAACCATATTGTTCTGATAGAGAGTGGTAGAGAAAAATCCTATGAAAATTCCAACAATAACAAAGCCATAAATTTGTGATGATCTAGGGTACCATCTGATTCATCGGATATAAGGGCACTTGGACAACATTTTTGGTTTTCAAGATCATTTCTCTAAAGTTGATGAATTGGAATTAGAATAAATACTTACTTTATTTTGGTACAATCTCACTGTTGTTTGTGCTTTGAACAATTTCCACTTCAAATCTTAAAGAAATGAAGTTGAATTTGTTATTCATGATGTGTTAATAGATCATGTGATAGAATGATGGGTCATTCCATCTGTTTCAAATAAAAGATTAGAAAAAGTTATCAAATATAAATAATTCCATCTATGGTGAGGTTAATTGTATACGATTCTAAGAATGAACTAATACATCATATATTGTACCGCGTAATAAAACTAGCTTCTACTAACCAGGGACTTCTTGTAGGTCAGTGGTAGGCGATAAAGGCTAGTCGCACTTCGGTTGTGGGTTCGATACCCACAGCCTTGTCCGACGCGATGGGTTGTCACCCGTCCTGCAGGTTTCCATTTTTCTAAAGATATATTACTATAACATCACATCAATAATATCGAAAAAAGTTCTATCCTTAAACAATAATAACTTATGTCCAACATAATCCATTCCAATCTTTCGACTTATCTAAAATACTTCCGTCCAAGCTCATAGTATAAAGAAAATTATTACTTGAAATGTCTCATAACAATCACGTGAATGCCATCATTTATCCCCCATATATAATAAGATATGTGAATAAATTAGTCATGTATTCTCTTGAAGAATGAATACCCATTGAACCTTAGTGAGATTATGAATGCAGTTAAAAGTTAACACTTTCCACAAACCAAGATCCTCAAAATTCGTTATACTCAAACCATGATATCACATAGTCCTTATATCAATCATGAGCTCATGAATACAATCAAACATCTCATTATCTTCTTATCCCTTCATTATGCGCATATCATCTGCTTACCAAAAATATATCTATCACTTTCCATGGTTACCGGCACAATAAAATTATTGAAAACCACAATACACCAATACATAAATATTCCAATATTCCACGATACTATATACAACATTATTTTGGAATCCGATTACATAAACACTTAATCATTCCACCACATAGTTGTCATATTCAACATCTCCAATAGTGATCGCATTTGACTTCCCTTTGTCCATTTCCTTTATTGGTTGCTCATGTTGATCATCATTAACCCTTGGATTAGGGTATTGATTAGCATAATGCCCCATTTCATTTCACTTGAAGCATCGAAGTTTTGTTGGTGTGTTCTCTGCAGTCTTTTCTTTATTCACACCATTAGCAACCCTTTTTCCTATACTTCGACACTCAGCTGCTTGATGACCTTCTTTTCCACACTTAAAACAGTTTCTAGTCCCTTTAAGACAATCTCCACCATGCTTCTTTCCACACTTTGAGAATAAGGAAACATTCATCTTCTTTTCACCATTATTCTGACATTTCTCCTTGAACTCCATCTTTCGCTTCTTGTCAAAACCACGAGATGGATATGTATCACCAACTTCCATTTCTACCTTAATAGCACAGTGCACAATTTCTTCATAGCTACTGATGTCTCTTATAGCTAATGCCCTTCGAAGATTTGGTTTTAAGCCACTGAAGAATCGATCAACTTTACTTTCAGGTTGGATGATAAAGCCAGATGCATACATTGCAAGCCTTGTAAAATTCTCTTCGTATATACTAACAGATTCATCATCCTTTTTCTTTAGTTTAAGAAACTCCTTCTCCATCTTTGTTCGAAGAATACGAGGGAATTACTTATTGAAAAATAAGATCTTGAACTCATCCCATTCTTGGGACTCAAATTCATCTCTTGGCCTCATATTCTTGATAAGATTCCACCATTGATCAGCATCACCTTCCAAACAATACACTGCTAAGATGACTTTATCTTGTTCAGAATATTGAAGAACTGAAAATATCTTTTCAGGGGTACTGATCCATTGTTCAGCAACAAGTGGATCAGAAGACCCACTGAAAGAAGGTGGGTGTTTCCTCATGAAGGACTCAATAGAATATTGGTCCCTTCTCTGCTCATTTAGAAGTCCAGAATGATTCATATCTTGTGTAGGTATAGCAATAAGATTTTGCACTCCATCTCCCATATCGTTGGTTTTTTCCGGAGGACAATCATTGCATCATCCATTACATTGATCAATATGGTTCCTTCGGGTTCCAGCCATCGTCTAAAACCCAAAATGAATAGTGTGAGAGAAAAAAAATCATTCTAGGGAAAACAACATAATAAATTGGGAGTACCATCAATATCTTACATCTTAGGTTTAATTCTAGGATGGTTAGCGCAATTCTAGGACAATAACATATACTTAACCTTAGGTACATCCCTAGATATACCTTTGAAATATCTTTAGGGATCTCACTAAAGTTCTTGCATCCTAGTTTCCAAAGGTTGACTAAACCATTCCTCTGATACCAACTGTAGAGACCCTAAGCTTGACGTAAATGGACATTACATTACTTTTGTGGAATACTTAGTACATTACAAAAATACACACATAAGGACCGTAATAGTTTAGTGTCTTTGGAAACTTGGAATATAATCTTCTAATCTTGGTGAAAGATCTTCAACATCTCCCATAAATATATTCCCTTCTTTTCTTACCTAAAAACGTTCTTTATATCCTGGGGAAAATAAAACAAAAAAGGGTGAGCTCAAATGCTTAGTAAGTGTAAACAAAAGAAATATCAATTACCTCAAATTCATAAGAACATAACATTTTTAAAATCTTACCCTGCAAAGGATATCATAATTTCATAACATGGGATAAATCATGGTAGTGAAATGTATTCCCAATAATCATATCTTAAAACATGAAACATTGTGGCATACACACATAGTCATAGAGAATCATTTCTTATTAGTCAAGAATCATTTCCAAGACTATCTTAGTGGACAAAGTCCATTTCTGAACAGAGTTCACTCCTCGTTTTAGTCCTATTTCACTGAACCGGTTTAACCTGCCATTCCAGCCATGTCTATCTCATGAGAAATAAAATCTTTACCCAATTCATTGGAGGGAGATATAGGTCCCACCCATCTCATAATGATACCATTCTTATGTGTGCCACAAAATCATAAACCATACATCATAGCATAACCCATGTAATAAAAATGGGAATCTTAAACATCGTGACATCATAAAAAAATTCATATAAGATAAAGGAATTCATAAAAATAATTTCATCACAGCATAATCAAGTCAATGTAATAATAGGGATATAAATAGAACCCTTTATTATCTTAGATCGAAAATAATTTTGATAAAACACTTGAACTCCATTCTTGAGGAAAATATACTTTCTACTTCAAAAACATTTTTCCTTTCTTAACATGTCATACAACTCTAAACTAAATGAAGTTTATTAAAAATAAACATGAATACTTGTAAAGAAATATTCTTGGAAATAATGATTTAAAAATCCATTCATGCCATATATGTTAAAAAAACATTCTTCGTACTTTTGTCAGAAAATTCAAAAAGTAACTCGTACGAAAAACGACAAAAGATTCTGTTCATATATTTTACTAAAAACTCACCAAAGGGTAAAAATTGGATTTAAACAATTGTAGGTGGATGTAAATAATATTACATATTGAGGAAACATGGATGTGGATGATAAAATACACCCCAATAAAAATCAAGTATAAACAATCTCGGATAAAAATGAGATTGTGATATTTTCCCTTACCTTAGGTCCGATTTGCTTCATAAGTGTCTGAACCTCCTGTATAATGATTTAAATAATGTCATTGACGTATTCTAGAATCATACTAATTGTTATGATATCATATATGGTCATATTCTTAACTTCTTATTAGTAATATTTCATTGTTACTTGTTATTCGAGTGTTTATTCCTTTTTGTTCTTATGAGTGTTTTGTCGAATTAATTCTTATTCATATTTTAGGTTATAGATACCTCATTTCCAGAATGGTATTAGTGTAATATATATCATATTAATTCACTCAATTCATTTATGTAATAATTATGTAATGAAAATCTTGTAGAACAAGTTGCATCACATCGTGGAGACGGTATTCCGTACATACGCACGAGCGATGATATCGTTCCAATGATCGTGGAATTGTATTGGAGTATATGTATACAATTTCAGAATAAATATAACTTTACAATAATCATATATATTCATTATTTACACCATTATACCCTTCCATGTAAGATGGTGGTGAAAAATACATTACACCAAGGCGTGGAAACGGTATTCCGTACGTACGCACGCGCGGTGATTTCATTTTCCGTAGGATGGATAGATGGTGAAATAGGGTTGTTTCATAGTTATAATAACATATCAGCATATTATTGATACTGATGTTATTACTTCATAATTAAAAAACTAAATAAGAAGAAGTGGAAGAAGAAATAAAGTTGAAAGAATCGGTAACGGACATTACCTCTTCTTTGAAGCGCTTCATTGAGACAACCTTTTAGGGCACTATAATTTGCCATTGAAGTAGACCAGGACCTCTAGGATGTCTTTAGGGAAGTGGAAAGGAGAAATTGGTAGGGTTTGGCCAAGCATGATGGCTCAACGTGGTGTGAGGAAGAGAGGGAGGAGGTGCCCTTTTATAATGGAGGAGAGGGGCACCTTTGGAAAAACTAAAAATATTATTTTATTATAAAGCCATATTCGGTTTTAAATAGCTCCAAATTGATTTATTTCTAAGCTAAGGTGAGTATGGGTCTAAATACTCTTATCCAATAGAATTTGGACAAGTTTTGTTTACTATTTTAACCTTATCATTTAGAATTAACTTTAAGTTAGATAATTTTACTTTCACCGTGTCTTTTTGTGTTCTTACACTATAAGGATAATAAACATACAATAAGAATCCAAACGAACCCCAAGTTGTTTATTATTAATATATTTAACCTTATCTAAGTAATTTGGCCGAACCATAGATTTTTGAGAATAAAATAACAATTAATAATATAATAATTGTTTTAAAAACTATTTTATGTCAATTTTGACACTATTTAGTAATTGATTTTTTTGAAAATCATAACAAAATTATTAGTTCAAAAAAAGTTAATTAAATAAATACTAACATGTTATATTAACATATAAAATTAGTGTAATTCATAAAAAGTATCAAATTACATTTATTTGGGTATTTATAACATCAATTATGTCAATATTTCAATGATAAGATAATTACTACATCATCTTTCTATCATAAATAAATTAAATTATTTAATGTCTAAAAATTACAAATAAAATACAATTATGTAGGAAATATTTTTATCTTTCTAATGAATATTTATAGTAGAATTTATCTTATTTATAAGCCAATATTAAAAATGATTTACTTATTAAACACTGATTTTAAATAATTTAACCCTTCTTTAAATAAATTAATAATAAATGTCCTAATCTAATCCTAGTGGGACTAAATGGTCATATTTTATTCCTAAGGTTGTTTTTGGTCGAATTACACTTATCCAATAGAATTAGTACATGTTTTAGGGTAATAATAATATCATTTTTACCCTTAATTACCCTATTTACTTTTAACCGTGGTAAAAAAAGTAAAAAGTTACTATTCACCAAAAATTATTTTCATCTCATTGAACAACATTTTACTTATTGACATCAACCGTGTCCCTCGGATTTTTGAAATTCCATTCACAAAAGTGGTAAAATTATATTTTATGTAAATTTGCAAATTCCCCTGAGAGGTGGGTAAAAGACGGTGAAAAGTTCAACGAAATTTTTATATATCTAAAATTATTATAAAATTAATCCAATGAATTACATTGAACTTATATAGGTATTATATATCAATTTTGACCTAAATTTTTTTTAATAAATTAAATAATTATTTAAATAAAAATTCGGTTTTTAAATAGTAACCTAGTGTTTTCACAATTCATCAAAAATTGAAAGTTTTCAGAAAAATATCAAAATTTCACCCCAGGCTAATTTCGATATTCTGAATCCAAAAATGAAGTCCATTTTCAAAAATAAAATTTATAAAATTTATAAAATTTCAAAAAGTGGGTATTACTATTCATAACGGATAGTTTTAATAATATTTTAATAACATATCGTTGTTTAGCGAAACACGGTATTTCGTACAACACACGCTATCGTGGAAGGTCGCACTTGCGTGTAATGCAAGCCAAGTCAGGGATGCATGTTGTGAAATATCCTTTTGGTGTAGCGTAAAACACAAGAAATTAATAAAATTAAAAATAATATTTTTCGTAAAATCTTCGGGTGTTACATCCAATATAACTTAGAGGCTTAAAATGTGAATGAATCTAATTTATGCATAATTACACTAATATTCTTTAAAAGGTCCATTTACTGCCTTTTGAGGGATAACTCTTTTAAAATCAAGTTTTTTTTCACTTTTATATGTTCTATTTGAAAAAATAAAATTCTTATTTAGAATCTAGACATAGAATTTTACTTTGGATGAAATTTCGGTATTTTTATGATAAAGTTAATTTTTTAATGAATAAGGAAAGATACTGTATTTTAATTCAAAACAGCCTTTTAATATAATTTATTTATATGGTTAGATTACATATTAAATTGGTTTTATTATTTAATTATATTATATATTTACCTTTTAATCCAAATTTATTCAATGGAAGTAATTACACGTTCAAATTGGACATAAACAAATGTCAATCCTTTGATAGTTATAATTTTTTAAAAACACGCGTTATGTTTTGAGAAAGGGAATTAAATTTAAATTAATATCTACAAATTCTCTGTTTGGAAATTGGAAAAATGGATTCCATATTTGTAATCATGAGTTCCAAATTGTCTAAATAGGTAACGTTTATTTTTAGACATTATGATTTGTAACTTCAGTTAATATTTTATTTAACATAGTTAAAGGGTAAATATGGTAAATAACAATAAAAATAATATTATAATAATGTTAAATTACCCTCACACGTGTCCTAATACTATTGGTTAAGACATACACGACCATGGTTATCCTTGGTTCAATTTGGGGACCCCAAGGAGCCACTTGTAAGTGGAAATGACACTTTATAAAAGTTAATATAAAGTTGAATAAAATGTGACATAAACATTTATCTCTTTCTAAATAAATTTTTATAAGTGGTTATATAAGTGATAATTTCTAATATAAATAGTTATTATAAAGATAATAATATTTCCTACATCATGGTAGTTTATTAATTATTTTTAGACATTAAATAAATAAATTTATCTATGACACAATGGTGATAAAGTAATTGATTCTTTAATAAACAATTCAAAACAATTATAGCATAATTTTTAAAATAAATTTATTTTGAAAATTTTTAAGACATAAAACAATTTTATAGATTATTATGACTTCTTATATTGTAATTAATTAATGGTTTTCTAAATAATAATTTTGTTACTGATTTATTAAAGGACTTGATTTGAATAGTTTATTAATTGACATAAATGAGTTTTTAAAACAATTAATATTTTATTTCATGATAAAATAATCCTAAAAATCTAATATTTGTAAAAATTACATATATGTTGTTTAAAATTACAATAATGATACATTTTGGGTTCCTTGGAAATTTTTTGTAATTGTATTAACCTTTTATGTTTATTATATAAGAGGACATATTAGAAGTTAAATATGTTGACAAAGGGTTAAATAAAAAAGATAAGGATTAAAAACTATCCAAAACCTATCTTATTCTTATTGGATTATTTTATTTCTACTTAAATACACCTTATTATATAATTAAATAATTTTTGGACATTTTTAATCCGAAAATAATAATATATTAAATTAATACTTTCAAACTTTCCTAAAGAGTCCCTCTTCCCCTTATAAAAATTCATCACCTCAAACCAATTACTCACAAATCGCAAGCCCCATGTGTCATCCAAAATCTGCTCCAGGAATCCCTAAACATCCCTCTATTCCTCCTATAAAAATTACTCTAGGCAGAATCCCCTTCAAGAAAACCTTTTGGTTCAAACCAATGGGATTTACCCGATTTAAAGATAACATCTTCTTTGAAGTTCTTTTATTTTATTTTCCTTCTCCAACCCCATAAACTCTATTTATTCCATTATTTTATAACATAATAAGTATCTAAAATATACTAGGATGTTTTTATGAGATTTATTAAAACTACACATACACACACCCTCATCTAATGGATATGAACTTTCTGTTTCACTAGACGGTGAACTACTGCCTCACGAACTGATGATTCTTCAATTATCTCCTACCGCCTCTCATGGTGGCCATTATGAAGGAACTTTATTTATATGTAATATATATTATATTTATAGTTTTTCTATTCATATGTATGTTTCATTTATATCATACCATTTTTATTTCCATAGTGGGTAAAAATATGATAATTAATTTTGAGAAAGTGTGGACTATAGCCCCCTCTAAGTTATATGACTCATTCAAGAAAAATGTGAACGTATAAAGGATGGATTTGATTAAATAATATATTATATTATACAATAATTATAATATACCTATTTATAATTAATTTTTCATTCTATTAAATATGAAATATAAAAAAAAATAGCGTTAATGTGTACGTATGGCTTACCGTCTCTAGGAATGGTGCATTTCATTTTTTATTTCAAAATATATATACTATTATAAATACATTTGTATACTTGATATATATGATATATGTGATATCTAAATCATTAATATCATTCTTTATATAATTTAATTATTACCACATTGACAACATTTATTATAAGATGTTCATTTTTTACTCAAGTACCAAATATTGACAAAACGACTGTTATTAACTTAAATAATTTTGTAATGTTTATAACTTGGTAATTAGTAATATAAAAAGAATAAAAAATTTGAAAAATTCACATAAGAAAGTATAAATTATCTTCATTTTATTATTCAGGAGATTAAAGAGTGAATAAGTCAAGAAGGACATGAGGTAAGAGACTTTTTCTCAATCTCCTTTCATTGAGGTATACTTCAATTTATACATGGAATTCTTAATACATTGTATAATAAATCCCTTGGACATTTACTTTCATTTATTGGGAATCTTATCTCTATGAAGTGTTTTTTCTAAATGAAAGAATTGAATGATTCTTTTTAAAGTATGCAGTGACAACGACCTCTCGGCCACCACGAGCGTTATTTGATATTTGGCTTCCTTAACAAGTCATAATGTTTTTAAATAACATATATTATTTCACATTTTTTTCTATTGAAAATGGTTTTCATAAAGGATTAGATATTTTAATATATTAAAATGATATATTGTGATTATAATGTGGAAATTTTATATTTCTTTAATGTTTGTTCATGTCTTATGATTATGTTATAGTTCTAGTACATTGTTTATACATACTGGTGGTTCTATGATAAAACTAGGGCGGGTGATCCCCAAATAGTTCTCCAATACATTGTATAACAAGACGGAGGTAAACATTAATAATTCTCCTAATAGATTTAGGGAATATAAAGTGATGGGTATTACAAATGTAACTCCCTACCTAGTTGTGAAATCTAGAACATATGTATGTTATGGATGCCACAAGATACCTTTATGATTAAGGATTTCTGGGGGTTATTCATAAATATTATGATTTTATAAGGTATGTTAAATATCTTATGTTTTTCATGTATTTATGGACTAATTACTTATATCTTTATTCTATAACCCTTACTGAGATTTTTTTGCTCATCACATGTTTTTGAAATATTTTTCATAGGGTATAAGGAAGGGTAAAAGAAATGATGAATTCAAGAAGATCTATATTAAGAAAATAATTCTACTTTTATTTTAAGTGTGTTTATTTCTTGAAAAAATGGATACTAAATAGTAGTGTTAGCTTTTTAACTTCATTGAGAATTAATGTAATAGTTATAGCCTAATTCTCTAAAACTCTATACATGAGAAGATCCTTGATGTGAATTATTAACTTAATTCAAGATTATGTTATTTTAATGGTCATGTCCTTATGGTTGGAATCAATGGTCGGTTTATACAAATTTAGGAGTTAGAATATTGTGAAATTAATATCCATAAATTAATTTATGGTAAAATTTGAAATGATATAGCATTTACAGATTTCCATGTTTCTACTTCTATGATATGATTGTTGAGAATGGTTTTTGAAAGAGGAAACTGGGTAACCATGCTGGGAAGGCATATATAGGGAAATGACCTTCCAAACCTACATCCTGAGATATTCGGAATTAGAATTCAAAAGATTGTTAAAGTGATGACTTAGTTGATTCAAGGGATAAATAGTGGTTGTTTTTATAGATGATATTTTGGTATATTATAAAGGTAAAAGAGGAATACGAAATTCATTTAAGGGGTTTCTTGAAAACATTTAAAGAATAAAAATTTATGGGAAATTCAGCAAGTGTGAGTTTTGGTTACATCAAATTTCATTCCTTTGTCACATTGTTTAATAAAATGGCATAACTGTTGATATTTATAAAATAAAAATTGTTGAGGAATGGACAATACCTACAAATATAATTGAGATTCATAGTTTTCTTGGTTTTACAGGCTATTATAGAAGATTTGTTGAGATTTTTTCAGGGTTATCTATCCCACTGACTATGTTAACTCAAAAAGGTGTTAAGTTCATATGGAAAAAAGTATGTGATGATTGTTTTTAGGAATTGAAGAGATGATCGGTGAATGCTCCAGTTTTGGATTTTCCCTCCCGAGATGGTGATTTGTGTTCTCTACAGTGATGCAACATTGATAGGACATGGTTGGGTCCTAATAAAGAATGATCAGGTAATTGTTTATGCTTCATTTTAGTTAAAACATCAGGAGTTAAATTACCCTACACATGATTTGGAATTAGTTTTTCTTTTTTTTTATTTAAAAATTTGGAGGCATCCTCTATGTGGAGTAAAATGTGAAATATATATTGACTAAAAAAGTTTGAATTATATATTTACATAGAAGAAATTAAAAATGAGATAGAGGATATGGTTGTAATTATTCAAAGATTATGATTTCACGATTCATTACCATCTAGGAAAGGTGAATAAAGTGACTGACGCATTGAGTCGAAAGAGAAATGCTACCTTAAACATGCTATATTTTGAATGAGATCCTTTGGTTTTTGATTTGGTGATTTTTTTCATAGATATTGTTGGTGTTGGGAATTCCCTTATTTTTTTAGATGTTAGTTATGTCATCTCAATCAGACAGAATTAAGTAAGTAAATAGGCAATACACTGAGTTACAAAAAAAATGTAGAAGTGGTTCAGAAGGTTATGTTAACTGAGTTTAATATTCATAGAGACAGTGTTTTGAGGTTTGGAAAGAGATTTTGTGTTCCATGTGATTCAAATTTGAAGAATGGGATATTATGTGAAGCTCATAGTTCTCCTCTTTCAATTCACCTTGTAGTACTAAGATTTACATAGGTCTTTGGGGGTATTACAGTTATTATGGAATGAAATGAGACGTTTCTGACTTTACTGTGAAGTGTTTGTCTTGTCAATATGTAAATGTACAGTGGAATTTACTGAATGGGTTGCTTCATCCTTTACCAGTGCCAGAGTGGAAATGAGAAAATATATCCATGAACTTTGTTGTGCATTACCGAATAACTCTCGAGGTAATAATGCAATTTAGGTAATCGTTTCTTGACTGAATAAATCTTCTCATTTCATTTATATTCGAGATATATTGTCTCTAGATCAACATTGTCGATTTCATTTTGAAGATATAGTCAGGTTTCATGGAGTTCCCCTCTCCATTTAATCTAATCATGATCCCACGTTTACTTATAACTTTTAGAAAGGCCTTGAGAATCCCTTGGGTACTAAATTAAATTTTAGTACATCTTTTCATTCTCAATCATATGAGTATTAAAAATGAACAATTCAGAAATTTGAAGATATGCTACGTGCTTCCTCAATGGATTACCTGGGAAGTTGGGACCAACATCATTGATTGGTTGTATTTTCTTATAATAACAATTTTAATTCTAGTGTATAGATGGAACCATTAGAGGCATTGTATAGAAAGAGATTTAGATCTCCTTCTTTCTAGGATGAAGTTGGTGAAAAAAATAATGTAACCAAAATTTCTAGAAGAGATGGAAGATAAAGTTTACTTTAGTCAAAGAAACATGAAAATAGCTCAGAGTAGGTAGAAAAGTTATGTCGATAACTGGATGAAGGATCTTTTTTTAAGGTAGGTGATCATGTATTTCTCAATGTTTCTCTATGGAAATGTGTGATGTGTTTTCGAAAGATGAGAAAGTATAGTCTAATGTTCATTGGAGCCTATGAAATCATAGTGAATGTTGGATCAGTTTCCTACAGAGTGTCTTGAAATCCATGTTTATCCCAGGTACACAATTTTTTTTCAGGTTTCAATGTTGAGAAAGTATATGCCAGATCCATCTCGTGTAATGAATCAAGAGTTAGTTCAGTTGGAAGAGAAACATTATTTATGAGGAACAACTAGTCTAGATTCTTAAACATAGAGAGAAATTGTTGCTGAATAAGGCGATTCATCCATCCATCCAATGGCCCAATGGCCTTCATTTTTATTGTTTTTTGATAATCCACCTTCAAGGGGTGAGGTGGAACCTTTACAAGGCCCGTCGGCATAAGTATTAAATGACCCGTAGGCATTAGAAAAATTCATTCCCCGTAGGCTTCAACCATTACATACAACCCATATTAACTCTAAGAAACTGTACCTCCACCGCATCACCATCGTGAAATCAGCTCTCCACCTCTGCATGTCTATTTGGCTAGGAATTCCCATGCATGCACAGGATTGTCCCGATGGTTGGTGCCATACCTTCTCACTTTTCAATTCGTTTGGCTTCTCTTATGGTGAAACCTCCTTTCTCATCCTCATTGTAGAGATTTTTCCTAGTAATTTTTCTAGTTTGCATCTGCACCTAAAGTGGCCCGAAGGCATTACTCACACGACGGCCTGGGTGGCCCGAAGGCCTTAAAGGACTTAGGGACCAAATTGGTTGCCCGAAGGCCCAAACATAGGCATATTCCCACCATCTACAGTTCCAACCAGTACCTACTACAGTACCTGCTACAGTACAACACAGTTCCAGCTACAATGTCATCTACAGTACCTGCTACATTAATGCTACAGTACTACTACTGTAACATGAAATTATTCATCCACTTTGTTTTGATCTCGGGTCACTTGGATGCACTTACGGAGTCCTTACAAACTGGACTAAGGTTCATGTGTGTGATTCATCACGTAAAGGTGTTGTGAAAAAACCATATCCATTAAGAGACAACGTGGTAATCTGAAAATGCTATGACGGATAAATACTCCCACTTATTTGATAAGTGAATAGAATTGTGGGGACACAATTCTCAAATGGGGGGAAGGATGTAACATCCCATGTAAATAAAAAATATGATATATTCATATTTATTGATATTTTTTAATTAAGTATTAATTTAAATTTAAAGTAGATTTTATGTTTGATAGCATACCCCATAGGAAACAGTGGGTTTCTCTAAAATATCTTGTTGCAAACCTGGCTAACTCATACTGAAAAAATATAAAATATTGTTATTTTAAATGGTAGTTATGGCTTAACCGTTATATAGGAGATAATGAACAAAACTAACTAAAATATTGTTATACATGTTTGTTAAATGTTTTTACATTTATCCAATAAATGTTATAGGTTTAAAATGAGAATGAATCCAATTTTATTCATGAGTACTCTAATATTCTTTAAAAGATCGATTTACTGCTTTTTGATAGCGAACCATTTTTAAATATAATTTTTTCACTTTTATATGTTCTATTTGAAAAAATAAAATTCTTCATTTGAATTAGTACATCAAACATTTCTTTGGATTAAATTTTGGTTTTTTTCGGATAATGTTCATTTTTTAATAAATAGTGAATAATATGATATTCTAATTCAAAACTGCCTTTAAATATTATTTATTTATATGGTTAGATTATCTTTTTTTAAGGTTTTTAATGTTTAATTAGATTATATTTTTAATATTTAAGACAATTTTGGTCATTGGATTTAATTTCACTTTTAAATTCCACATAAACAATTTTCAATGTTTTGATAATTATTTTTTCTTAAAAACACGCTATTTGTTTTCACAACAAAAATTAATTTTAAATTATTTTTTGAAACATCTGTGTTTTGAATTTGGGAAAATGGATTCCATATTTGGAATCATGAGGTCCAATTTTTGTATATATGTATCTTTTAATTTTATACATTATGAATAGTAAGTTTAGTAAATATTTTATTTACCATGGTTAAAGGGTAAATCTGGTAAGGGTAAATAATAATATTATAATAATATTAAATTATTATAAAACACAACCTAATACTATTTTATAATACATGTCCGACCTTGTGAATCCTTGGGTATTTTTTTTACCTATGGAGAAACTTCTATGTGAAAATTACACTTTATAAAAATTAATTTAATGTTAATAAAAATGTAACCTAAATATATATCTCTTAGTAAAACAATTTTTATGCAAGGTTATATTAGTTATAAATTCGAATATAAAAAGTAATTATAAAATTAAAACTATTTACTAAATTATGATATTTTATTTATAATTTTTTTAAATTAAATAAATAAATTTATTAAAGACACAATGGTGATGCAATAATGGCTTCATTAATAATGGATTTTTATAAATGATTTCAAAATTATTAAAAAACATTTACTTTCAAAAATTTTAATCCAAACACTACTTTTATAGATTTGGATGACTTGTTTTCTTTGAATTAGTTAAGGGTGTTCGAAAGAATCATGTTTTTATAAATTTTTTAAATGTCTTGATATGAATAGTTTATAAATTGACATAAATGTGTTTTTAAAAAAATTAATATTTTATTAAACGATACACTAATCATAAAAATATAAGATTCGTCAAAATGACATATATGATGATAAAATGTTCATTGATGACCCATTTTTGGTCTGTTGGGAGTTTATATTAAATATATTTTCCATATAGTATGAGTTTATAAGAGGACATGGTAAAAGTTAAATACGTTAACAATGGGTTAAGTAAAAAAGATAAGTATTAAAAAGAATCCAAAACCTATCTAATTTTTATTATATGATTTTATTTAGACTTATGTGAATATTAAATTTTAATTAAAAAAGTTTTTGATGTTTTGAAACCAAAAATAAATATGTAATAAAATAATACTTTTAAACATGTCTAAAGGGCCCCTCCCCCCTTTATAAAAATCCATCACGTCAAACCCATTACTCAAAACTCTCAATCCCCTTGGATCATCCAAAAACATCTCCAAAAATCCCTCATCATCCCTATATTCCTCCTAGATGCCTTACCATATGCAGAAAGCACTTCAAGAAAGCCATTTGGTTCAAACTAATGGGTGTTACCCGATTTAAAGGTTACAACTTTTCTCATGTTCTTTTCTTTTATTTTCCTTCTCCATCCACCATAATCTCTCTTTATTACATTGTTTTATTAAAACAATATCTTCAATATAATAGGATTTTGTTACGATAAGGATTCTAAGTACACATACACACACCCCCTTCTAATGTATAAGAACATTATGATTCAGTGGATTGCGAACTACTGCCTCACAAAATAATGATTGTTCAATTATCTCCTTCCAACTCTCATGGTGGCCATTATGATGGAAATGTATTTATTTGTGATATATATTATATTTAAATGGTCTATATGATTATTTATTTCTTTTTTTATATCATACCTTTATGGTTTCTATAATGGGTAAATACGAAAATTTCATTTGTGGAAGTGAGGACTACCGCCCACTCAAAGTTATATGACTCGTTCGTTCCAAATGTGGAACATATAAATGATTGTGTTAGTGAAATTATATATGATATTATAATATAATTATAATATACCTATATATCATTATGGTTTCATTCTAATGAATACGAAATAGAAATGAAAGTAATGTTCATGCGTACGTATGGCTTACCGTCTCCATGAATGGTGTATTTCATTTCATATCTCCAAATGTTATATACTTTTATAAAAACTTATATATACATGATATATATATGATATATATGATATCTAAATCATGAATATCATTCTATATATAATTTAATTTTGATCACATGGACAACTTGTAATTATAAGATGTTAATTTTTTACTGAAGTACCAAATATCGACAAAATGAATATTATTAACATAAATGATTATGTAATGACTATAACATGGAAATAAGTAAAATAAAAGGGAATAATAAACACGAAAAATGTTCTTAATAAAGTATAATATATCTTTAGTTTATTATTTAGAGGATTAAAAAATGAACTAGTCAAGTCTGAGACGATGTTAGGGACTTCGTCTCAATCTCCTTTCATTGAGGCATACATCGATTTATACAAGAATTTCTTTTAAATGCTGTATAATAAAACACTTGGACTTTTACATTCATTATATAGGAATATTTTCTCTATGAAGAATTTTTCTAAATAAAAAAATGGAATGTTTCTTTTTAATGTATGTGGTGACAAAGACCATTCGGCCACTACAAGCATTATTTGATATTTGTTTTCCTTAACATTCTGTAATGTTTTTAAATACCATATACCATATTACGTATTTTGAAATTAAAATTGGTTTTGATAATGCATTGGTTATTTAAATATATTTAGCTGATATATTGTGATTACAATGTGGAAACTTTATCTTTCCTTTATGCTTGTTCATGTGTTATGATTATGTTATGGTTCTTGGTCATTGTTTACGTGTATGGGTGGTTCCATGATAAACCTTGGGTGGGTGAGACTGAGATAGCTCTCCAATTAATTGGGTAACAAGACAGAGGTAAAGGTTAATGTTTATACTAATAGATTTAAGGAATATACTTTGATGGGTATTCCAAATGAAACTCCCTACCTAGTTGTGAAAGCTAAAACATAAGTATGTTATGGATGCCACAAGTTACCTTTATGATGTATTATTTCTTTTTTTTATTCATAAATATTATGATTTCATGAGGTATATTAAAGAGATTATGCTTTGTATTTATTGATGGACTAATAACTTCTTTAATAATTTTATAACCCCTACTGTGCGTTTTATTCTCATCCCATGTTTTTTAAATTTTTTTCATTGGTTATAAGGTAAGGTAATAGAAAAAAAGAATTCAAGAATATCTATATCGATAAACAAATTATTGTATTCTTTTAAGTGTAATATATTTTGTGAAAAAATATCTTCTGACTGGAATTTTCTACTTTGTATTTTTTCGAGATGTAATGTATTAATTATGGCCTAATTATCTAAAACTATAAACCTAAAAAGTTAATAAATGTGAATTATTAAAATAATTCAAGATTATGTAATGATTAACATTAGGTCCTTATACCTTATAACCATTATGGTTAATATTTATTGTTTGTAAGAATAATTCAACAATCTTGATAAATATTTTTTTCCCCAAACCCCTTCCCCCCATCCCACCATCACCATTAAAAGACAACCCATTCACTAAAATCTGGTAAATGTCTCAAAAATATGATCCTTTTTAAAAATTTTAGGACTGAAACACATTTATTTTTATAATAAATCTCATTAATTTCAGTATTTTATACTCCTACATGATGCAAAATTTATTCTAGTAAATTCTAAGATGAACTATCAATTATCATCAAAGTCAAAAATTATTATGTTTTAGAATTCATATCAAACATGTCACATCAGATTTAAATTTACACCTATCCCCGGTTAACATGTATATATTAGTACTAGAATTTTATTTATCTTTCTACAAATACCATTTCCCGAACTATTTCCCTGAAAAAAAATATTTTTAACACTATCATTCAATACCTTCTATGAGTCGTCATTTTTTTACCCCTTAATATTAAAAAAGATATCATTCCCAAAAAATTAATTGTTTCTAGTTCCTAAATTAGGTGAGTAATATGTCTTTTAATTTCATTGTAAACCTCTTATTGAGATACAAATATTCATATTGGTATCTTCCCTCGATTGTTATCCATGCACATTCCCATATTTTAATGCAAATGATGGATGTATTGAATCTCCATTTGGATTCCCATTCCAATAATGATTTAGTCTAGTATAATAATAAAGAAAAAACTAGTCATTTAATTCTCAATGAATTTATCAGGATGTGTCTCTCCACTTAATCAACAAAAAATACTAAATATAAGGGATCCTCAACATTGATATCCACGATCATAATCATACAATATCTAAATCATAAAGTCCATTCTAGACAAATATAGATCCAGAATCCTTTTGAATTATTATATAATGGGAACTTCATTTTTGTTATACATTAATTTAGGATGAAGGTATTGGAAATGGACCCAAAACTAGGAGGTTAATAATTTATTATTAGTCGTCATCCCATTAGATTCTCACTCATTTAGAAATGAATGAATTTAAAATAATAATAAATGCCACAAATTCGTAATCATGGACTTTGAGATATATTGAATGAAATGGAAATTTAAAATAGGGCAACTAGTTTCAGATATTTCATGGTTTATATAAAAATTCTAAAACAATTTTAGTGTTTCTCGGACCGATGAAGCATTATAACATGATCAAAAATAGTTATACATACGAATTTGTGTCATCGACAAACCCGATCCATCTCTAAAACCACTCCACCATCAACTAATTATCAAGATACAGAAATAACATTTAATTTAGAATAAACTCTCTAATTCATAATAGGAAACAAAAAGAAAAAACCCTTCACTATTAAAAGATAAAAATAATATAAATCCTCCAAAACCTGAAAGGTGAAAAAGTCAAAGAGATGAGGTATAAAATCAATGCAATTGTTAAGGTCTTAAAAAAATCCACTACTGATTATCTAATTAAAATACAGAAAAAAATATAATTAAAATTAGCTGGCCAGAAAATATTTAAATAAGATACATCATGGGAAAACTAGATCATTCCTAGGTATCTCCACGTGTTTTAATAATAGGGGATTCATGGAGATTTCTTACACAATAATTTTTTATATGGTAATTGAAAATATCAATGTTGATTGAGAAAATAAGAATAATACCTCCCCAACCATCATGATACATTTCAAAATATTAATTTTATGATAAATCTTTTCATGGATAAATATTTTGTACTATATCTCAGTCAATTTTTTCCAAAATAATATATTAATATTAATTTAATGAGAATAAGTAATTTTTTTTCATAATTTATGAAATATATTTTTATGTACCAATAATAATTATTATATTTTTATATTAAATTTAAATTTTAATATATATAATTAATAAAATTATTTTTATCTTTATTATTAATGTGGTAACTCTTAATTTGAGTGTGACAAAATTCATAGGGTCATCCCAAATTACCCATCATCCAAGACTACCGTGAAGATGTTTTTAGGGAGAGTAATTATTTATATATATAGGTGTATTTTCTCTCAACTATTTTATTAAAAATGGATATTATTAGGAGAAGGATAGGGATATACAAGTTTGTATGATCATCGACTCCACCATTATACATCCATCCCAGTTTTAACATCCCCCGCCTCCACCTCCAGTAGGGTTCATTATTGATCACCTCTAAAGATTAAAGAAATATCTTTTAATGCTGATTTCATGTGATTTTATCCCACACCAACCAATATTTCTTATGTTTCCAGCCTCTGTAAACTCCCTTGTTAATACAAAAAATCATCTCTATCATATATCACCTATATTTAGGAATCATTATGCAAATCCCAACTCTAGTATCTTAGAGATTTTGTTCAGTTTATTAAATTGGTGTAAGATGCACGGGATCACACCATGTGATATTTATTTATTTTTAGTGTTAAAGAATAAGATTAATAAATTATTCGCAAATTTTATATGAATTATAAGACATATAGAATAAAAACATTCTCTATTTATTTATACTATTTATAATACCCATATTTATATCTTCGGGAAATGAAAAAAAATAAAGTGTGATCTCATATACATGTTACTAGTTAAGTACAGTAGAATATAGCATGAATCAAGAACTAATATCAATATTGAAGGGTAAATAACTGAAAAACAAAACATTAAATCAATTACATGTGCAGGAAATAGATCAATGGGTTATATCATGAAGAAATAGCATGGATAATAATAACTAAATTCTTAATGAAGGAAATGATTAATATTCGATATCATGAACTGAAATGTTAATAACCCGACATAGATATAATATATGTCCTAAAATGAATTTTAGATTTCTGAAATTTTTTATAGAGATTAGGGAATGCTTATAATGTGTTCTAGGGGTTAAGGACATAAAATATCTCGAATATAGGAAATCTATTACTAAGAGAATGGTTGGAGAATGGTTAGTAGTAAATGTACACGATAATTATGTGTCATGTATAAGGGGTGTACATGGTTAGGGAAAAATAAAGGGGGGCTAGAAGTATTTTCAAATCATGATCCCCTTAGACAGTAGTGAACACATGGAAACAATATAGTTTTTTAATCCATTTTTCTATCCCGAAAAAACATTGTCTATCGATTTCCTTCCATTTTCAAGAATATTTTTTTGTATGCTTTCTCACCTTCTAATTCTCTAAACCCTTATTTTACATGCTGATTATAATATTAGTGTCTATGGTAGGTTTTATTATAATCAAGGGTTTCAGTTGTGAAATTAATAATATACCAGAATCAATTAGGTTGGATTTAATCTTTTTTTGATAGTCTGTATTTTTATATATTTGAATATAGTTGCACATAGTTTCTTCCCCACAATATTTATATGTATTTTTCTAAGGAAGGTGATTTTGGAATTAATGTGGTGTGTGAGACACCTCATGGACCCAATTGTGTCCATTGATGATTTGACACCAGGCCTTGGGTTTCCCACAGGGTATGAAAACCCTTTTGAATGTGGAAATATGATAGTAATCCTTGTGAAATGGTAGTTATTAAATGGAATGGGTTATGAATTATTATTTGGATGTAGGCTTGGTTAATGAGTTAATTGAAAATGTTAATTTATTGGATTTTTGGAAATGCATAATATTCAATTCTAATTATTTAAATGGTGTTTTTTTGGTTCATGTCCCTATTAGGATTTTCAGTGAAGTAAAACAATGTTTGGATTTGGAAAAAAATTGAGAGTATATAGTTTCGTCAAAGTGTTTATATAGGGGTTCTTATTAGATAAAAAATGTTGTTTCATTTTTTCTCTGATTTGTACTTGTTAAAAACCCATGATAGTTTATTAATAAAATATATGGTATTGGGTGGGATTGTATGTCTTTTGATTTCAAATAAAAATACCCTCATTGAAGGGTAGTTTTAAAATGTTTTTAGTGGTGTTATGAAATTATGATAACGGGTTGGTTCTTATTATTACATGTTTGGGTACTGGTATAGATGTTCCATTTAAAATGTAAATTGATTAATGATATTTCAATTTCTTAAATTATTTTACAATTATATAATTTAATGATTGTGGAATGGTCGGAGGTGTTCGAATAAGGAGTGTCGAATCCCAATTAGATTTATGGACTGATGATCCATGTTTTTCACCTATGATGACTAGTTTGGAATATTGGATGATACTCCACTCCATACTTTTGGGTTTCCTAAATAATCTCCCAACAACCCCGATTCACTGTATTTTTTCACGGAAATGACTGATGCCCCTGAACCCATGTTTACATACATTCCATACAATATCAAATATGGGATGGTTGGACATGGAATATTGAGTACCATATAAATTAATGGAATGATGCTCTATTTTTTATAGTGTGTAACCTAAAGGCTGGGATGGTCAAACATGTAGTTCTGAGACCTGGTCAGATTTATGGAATGATGCTTCATGTTTTATAAGTTATAACCTAGTGGTTGGGATGGTCGGACATGACATTAAAGATTCTCATTGTATTCTTTGACTAAGGATACATGACTTCCAAACTATGACCCTGACTATATATAATAAGGGTACCCATACTAATTATCTATGGTACATTGTGTTAAATTAAAGGATAAATGAATTCCATTGTAAAATAAAATGTTATCTTCCAATGGTAAGGATAGGATATAACATAAATTCTAAAATTTATGAGTAGTAACAGAATAAAATCTAAAAGATATTTTACATTAATTATTATTTTTATATTGTACCTTTTATTTTCTACATACAATTTTTTACACTCACTACTTGTTTAAACACCGTTTGTGGTGTCCTAGAAAGTTGTACTAACACCATTCTCCATCCACCATGGAACGTGTGTTCCCTAGAAGATGATACTTGTTTTTAATAATAATTTCATTATAGTAACCTATTCTTTGGTCTATCTATGGTAATATGGGTTGGAATATTGGGTTTCAAAACCAATTTGGGAAAGTGGAATGTGTTCGTGATGTTTCTTTGTTTTTTTATTTTTATTCTTATGACTTGTAGACTTTTTTTATTTATCAAATTTTTTTAGAATGTGTTACTTGGTCACTTGTGGTCTCTTTACATGTTTTTTCATTTATTTTCATACTAGTTATTTCACCCGTTAATATTACTTATATAGTGTCTTTAATCTGATTAAAATGTCTATTAGCGCCATTTTATTCTTTAGACTTGTGAATCTAGTCAGTACCCTCAATATTCCATGGAGGCACTCTTGAGGTCATGTGGTGACCTTGCTCCGGGCACCAATTATAGTGTCTATCGATCCAAGATGTTTCAAATTGGTACCAGATCTATGAAATTTATCATTATATTTGAGCCTTGGTAGACTGGAGACTAGGATCTTATCGAGATGTGGTAACGATCTCATACATGGGTGCCTGCAGCCCCACGTATGATGGAAACCCAATGTTTACAAGGGTGGGACTTTATGTTTCATTTTATGAATGTACGATTGATTTCTATTTCCACCTTGATTATCACATATGGTTGTGATGTTATTTTTTAATGAGGTTTAATCAATTTTCCTGATATGGGAAGAGCGTGTGTGTATTTTCATGCATCATTCTATGAATATAAGATTAATAGTCCATCTTTATGTTGGATGTGATTGATTTTTTTCTTGGATTCATATTCTAGTAGTGTACACTCTATCTACGGTTAATTATTGTTTAACTATATATGAAATTTTCTTTACTGAAAATGTTTTGAAATAATATTTTTAATAAAGATATGATTTATGAAATGTTGGGTAATAAAAAAAGTTTATAAATGTTAATCCTCGAGTATTAAAATGAAAATTATTGTTTAAAAATGAAAAATTCAAAATAATGGGGCCTTGATACATTGTAAATAAGTGTCCCTTTTTGTTATTATGGCCCCCGGTATTGATTTTTTTATGATTTAGAGCACACTAGCAGAGGCATTGGTTATGAGTCCTGAGGCCATATTGGGTTTATTTTTTTGATAGTGGAATGATTCTTATTGTTCCTTATTTGGGGATGTGACCTTTCGGTTGATAGATATTGTCTGGTAAAGTGAAGTCGGTGATATTTGTGGGTTTATTCCATGCATGTTACATTTTGGACCCGACATTTGGTATTTTGATAAAAATTCTAATATTTATTTGGGGGTACCATGGGTGTGGAACCAAACATAAATGTTTGTTTGTGTGGGTTGGAAATAGTTATTTTCGGAATGGGGGGTGGATTTCCACTCATAGGGTGAGACTTTTTGGAAGTTTATGTTTATGGCATAGAGGGAGAGTTGGTGAACCTTACAAAATGTGATTCTATTTTAGGGATTTGGATCCATTTGACCATTGAGGGTGGCCTGTGAGGGGGTTCGATAGGTAGATTGTTCTTTTTTTTGAGTATAGAATAGGTGGATCAAGTGGACTTAGATAATGTGGAATATAAAGTGTTTTTTAATGAGGTTTTTGACTATAGGGATAATTGGGAAGGTTTATTGTTTTGGAGATGTGACATGAGTTCTGGGTAGGTGATGGTGATGTTTTTTAGAAATTATAATTCACCTCTAGGGAGGTAATCTTAGTGATTTGATTTCCATGGAATATAAATAGGGAGAGGTGCTTTAGAGGTGGAATCAATCAATGGTGGGCACTATTGAATTTTGTGATGGTGTAGTGTTATTCGTTAGTTTTTTTCTCAAGGAATCACTACAGTGCTTGCAGTGGCATGAGGGGTCGATATTGAAAGCAGTGGGATCATTTGGGAATATAACCCTTCTTTTTTGAGGATGTTTAATTAAGGTATTGGTGTTGAAATTGGGTAGGCAATATTGATGTTTTCAATGCGTAGATGAACAATTTGGTTAAGAAAGTGACACTTGGGCTGAGTTTTAGTCACACGGTTGAGCTCCTTTATCCCATGGTTTGGGTTGGTGTACCAGAACATTGATAATTCCTTGAGTCTGATAAGTCTGATGAACCATGTGTCATGGATGGTTGTGTGGGTGGGTGTTAGAGCCTTGTTCTATTAATTTTATAGCTCATGGGATTTGGAGTCAAGTTTAGTGAGTGGTTGTAGGAAAGTTTGAAACATGATGGTTTTGATGTAGACTGGGTGTTTAGAACCTTCTAGTGATGCATGATGTCATTTGTTATTGGTATAAGGTTTATCTGATGTAATAACATGTTTGTGACATCTATGAGAGATCAATAGTGGTTTCATGCATTAGAGACATCTTTATGTACTTCCACACTCGAGATGGTCATTCCCAATATCATGAAATAATCTAGGATATACTAATGAAGCTTTATCTACATGACAATATACTTAAATGATTATGTTTTGGTCTAATAAAGTGCCTCCTATAGGTTTCTCTTGTGGAGTTGTGTAAGTGGAAATGTATAGTGGGAGGTCCTCCATTGTCTGTCTCTGTATATCTTTTGAGTAATGGTTTTCTTGTCGGTGAATGATAAAGTTTACACTCTTGAAATTTGGGGCAGGGAGATAGTTAATGTTTCATTTTCCCACTAAAGTGAGGGTGATATGACCATGTTCACTTCTTGGGTTCTGTAGTGATGGTAACATGAGACACGATGGTTGGAATTTCTTGAGTAAAATTATTGTTTCCATACTCCTAAGGTGGGGAGTGACATGTCAGTCATGAGATGATAACCATAATCTTTTTGGAATTCTAGGTGTGTGGGGAATGATTTTAGATGGATGTGGTGGAAAAAAAATTCCAATAAAAATCATGTGACATACAGATATGGGTGCCTCAAGGTATTATAGGTGAGCCATGGATGTACTGGTAAAACAATCAAAACATTATCTTTAGGATTAGGGTGGTCCTCATGAAATGCAGGGGTTTTTGAGTCAGTTAAGAGCCAGTAAGTGTTGTAGATCATTATTACAGTTTAGGTAGAAGTGGATGCCCTAACAGTGGACATTCACTAGAATTTTTGGATAGGCTTCGGTTGGTATGTTTAGATTGTGGTGGTTTTCTTTATTTGTGAAGGAATATTGTCCAAGTAATATGGTGATATTATTATATTGGAGGATGGGAATCAATAGGATTATTATTCTGGGGATAATCTGAATCTTATGGGTAAAAGGAATAGATTTGATGAGTTTTAAGCCAGCTCTGGATGATGTGTTGGAAAACATTTTCCATTCAAAGAATGAAACATGATTTTAGAAAGGTTAATTTTTCCTCAGTAATGTATGGGTGGTGGATTTGAAACCATTATATGTGGTTTCAATGTCAAGGTTGGATGCCAATATTGGATGGTTTTCTTATAGATGATTGGGTTTGGGGAGATGAGACTCAAGTGGTCAGTTGATTACATGACTTGTGTTTCATGAAGGATGAGATTTTGAGAAATCCTTTTTAATGTTTGGTTCTGGGAATGGTCATTATCTTAGGTTTTACAATTTAAATGCTTTCTAGGAGTGTTGTTATTGGGTGGATATTTGTATCTTGCATTATGGAATGAGTTTCTTGGTACTTAATTTACAGACTGATACAGGTTTCGATATAAGATTGGTTAATAGAATATTCCTCCAGGTGACTATAGGTGTACTAGGCTATTTGTATGGTGGGTGTCGATGATGTTGAGCTGATATTAATGTATAATTTGTGGATCATCGGCATCTGGTTTGGGATCAAAATAGGTAAATCCATTAGGATATGATTATTTCATTGGTTGGAGTTTCCAGATGGAACAGACCTCTTCATGATGAAACTTGGAAGATGAAAGCTGAAAAGTGGGTCGGGCAGACTGAGCATTTTTCCTAGAGGCTTAGTGATGTTAGGGAATGAAGCTCGATGATGAGTGGTTATAAGGAGGGTAGGATATATGATTCATACCCATAGATACGGTATGTCCAAAATTGAATGTAATGTTTATAAATTGTTTTTTGGGTGTATGATAGATCTTGGGGGTGTTTCAAAGGTTTGGGACCTGCAAGATACAGAAAAGATGTCAATATTTACTAAGAGCACAGTTAGCATGTGGTTAGTAGTAATAATTTCCATAACCAAGTGGCATATAGAAGGGGTGTTCACAGTTGGGGAAACTGTGTAGGGTGACTTTGGAGACTGAGCATCTTGAGTTCAATGTGGATAGTGTTGAATGAATGGCCACCACACATTTTTTCAATCCATGTGTCCAGCTAGGAAAACCTTGTTTCTCAATTTCCAAATAGATAGAGGGAATTGCATTATTGGTGTACAGTATGGAAAAACAGGCATCCAATCCATATGCCACATTAATAGTGGAGTTTTTACAGTTTTCCCCAATATTATTTCTCCCCCCATTATTTCACCCCTTTGGACCCCCAATGGAGAAGTTGGTGAACTAGTATCCTCCTACTCATCTATGGTTGTTTCTCTTTAGACTCTTCGGTGTTTTAAGAGTGTTTTTGTAAATCAAATCCATCGGTAAGTATTGAACATAGTTTTCTTCCATTTTCTATATAATCTTTTTTTAATGATATCACTCCTCCTAAAGCTCTAAATCATAATTTTTTATGGGTTTTATTCTACATAGTTGTTGTGTTTTGTTTAGTTCAAATCAAGGGCTGTTGTTATGAAAGTAGTCATCAAATGAGCATGACGATGGTGGTATTTAATCATTTTTTCACATTGTATTGATGTTTTCATATATGTATTTATTGGTTCTAGGTTTCACCCTTGAAATTTTTTTATGTTATTGGATAATTAAATTTTCTTGGGAATTAATGTGAGATGTGATCCCATTTATAGGCCTCACTAGTCCCATTGATGATTTGACACTGGACCTAGTGCTACCTGTGGGGTACACCAAACCTTTTGAATTATGAAATAATCTAGTAAACATTATGATAGGTTAATAATAAAAGGTAATGGGCTTGGAATATTTATTTAGATGTTGGTTTTGGATAATGGATTAATTGAAAATGTTCCATTTTTTGGATTTTTAAAATTCCTGGGTGGCTTTCAAAATGGAATAAACGATTTTTATGGAATTTTTATCCCATAATAATATTCAATGAATGAAAATTATTTTTGAAATGGTGATATTTTTTTGATATGATATTTTTAACTCTATGTATTTTAATATGGGTTTTTATTTGATTCCAACTGATGATTCATTTGTGTGAGTGGTTTATAATTTTGGAAATTCCAAAGTGGTTTATTTAAAAAACAAAACCGAATGGTTTAACATAGTCATGTTATGATTTTAATGTGAATGAACCATTCTTAATAAAGTTTAAAAATGGTTTTAGTGGTGTTTTTTAATTGTGAGAAGGGGTTGGGTCTTATTGTGATTTGTTTGGTTTTAAAGGGATTGTGCGTACATTGTATACTAAGAATGATTAATTATTTTTTAATTTGGTTAATGATGTGGTAATGATGGAATTGAATGATAAATGAATGGTTGGAGATGGTAATACAATACATGATAAATTCCAGTTAGAATGATATGCTGATGTGCTATATTTTCTAACCTATGATAAATGGTTTGGCATATTGGACTAATGCTTTATTCATTGGTTCTGAATGGTCCAAACTAATATTCTAGGAACCCCATTGCACCATTGTTTTTTATTAGAGGAATGAAAGTCATGAAGCCAATGGTATGGATATGGACTTTTATTTCAATGTTGGGATGATCATATATGAAGTTATGAGTCCTCATTGGATACATGGATAAATTCTTGTTGTTTTCTGAATTTTGACCTAATTTTTGGGAAAATATTACATGGAATTTTGATTCCTATTTAGATTCATGGTATGATGATTTTTGTTTTCTGACTTATGACCTAGTGGTTGGCACATCCAGACATGATATATTGGGTCCCATTTGATTCTTGTAGTGAGGCTCCTTGATAACCAACTTTAGACCCCTAAGATATAAGATATGGGTATACATATTAATTCATTGAGGTAAAATAGATTAATGTAAAGTATAAATGAATTATATTGTAATCTAAAATGGTAGTTTCCAATGGTAATGATTGGATAGAACCAAATGATGTAAATTGATAATTGATAAATTTTTTAAATGTAAAAACTATTTTAATTATTTCCTTATTTATTTATGGTAGAATTGATTACCAGCTTACATGATTTTATATACTATAAATTTCATTATACACTGTTGGTGGTTTTCTACAAAGTTGTATGCACACCCTTATTGGATCTTGAGAGAACATGGTTACTTGAGTAGATGCTACTTTTTTTCTATAACTGGTTCAAGATAGGGACATGATATTAGGAATACGATTGGTATGATGGGTTGGATAATGGGGTTTTAGGTCCAGGTTTGGACTGATGACATTGTTTGGGATATTTAATGGTTTAGGAATTTATATTTGTATGAATTCCTAACATTTAGTGTATTCAACATATTTTTATTGCACATGTTACTAAATTACTTGTCTCTTATTTCCATATTCATTAATTTATTGTACTTTCTAGTTATTTCAACTATTGATAATACATATGTCGTGTATTTACTCTAATAATAGGGTATAGTCTCCAGCTGTTGGTCATTAGACCCATGTTTCTAGTCAGCAGCCTTTGATATCCAAGTTAGCATGACTGAGGTCATATGGTGACCCAGATCAAAGAACCAATTTTAGTGGATACTAGGAGATTAAGTAATAGAGACTTCATGATATTCATACATCAAATCCTTATTCCGTTATAGTTTAATCTAGGGGTGTTTTACACCAAACCAAATTTAAATTTGCCAACTATTTTTTCTCATGTGTCCTAACGATGCATCAAGGGGCTATATATAATTTTCCCCACTCATCAATTCATGCTCAATACATTCCCTATTTATTTAGTAATCAATTAAATTTACAAATACCTTTCCTTGAAAAATAACCATATCATTTAAATTATATATTATATTAAGATATAACAAGTTAATCAACTTATATTTATTGTAAAACACTTAATCTAGACTTGATATATGGTTTAGGAAATAATGATATACATGATAAAAAAAATATATAAATATAAGAGTGTGGTTTAAGATCCTTTGATTATTACAAATCTAATATTTTAAGATAAATTTTATGATCAAAAATTAATAATCGATAAACTATGTCCATAAATTCCATAGAAATATAGTTTTCATTATAAAATCATGTCATTTGACAAAATAATTGAAATGAAATCAATAAATTTAATTATGTTTTCATTAATTTGTTTTATTTCCAAAACCATTATTTTTTTTTGAAGAATAAAAATATTGTAAACTATTTTAGTAGTGGGAAACTATGTTAAGACCATATTTGTTAAAAAAAATTCTTTAATATTTTAGTAAAGAATGATACATATTACCCACTTAGAAAACATTAAATTATTCCTTTAAAACCTTTAAAAACTAAAATTGAAATAATAACTCTCCTTAATTGATCATTTTTTAAAATAAAAAAGGACTTTTCAATATAATTCTGAAAAAATATAGACATGGAAAGAAGACATACCCTTGAAAAGAAAAAAAATCAGATTCTCTTTTAAACATTTATTTGATTGAAACAGGTTCCAAAGATGTAGAAAATACATAATAAAAAATTTAGAACAAGTAAATATCAAGAGAATAAGAAAATATATTAAATTTATAATGGATATAATATAATATTCATTGAATGAAAATAATAGTAATCCCAAAAAATGATACTTTAAAATAAATACAAACCTATTTGGTAACATTTAGGGTGTAAAACCTTGAAAGAGTATGCATGAATTGGAACTTAATAATTATTCATAAATATATATTAATGTTAGACATAAAAAATGAATTTATATTCACCATATATAAAGAAATAGTTTCATAATACCAGTTACATCTATATAGAGTGGAAATTTAAAATAAACACAATAACTCATGTTTGACAAGACACAAACATACTTTAAACTCCTATATAATAATATTGAATTTATTATAGTTACATAAAGGTGCTATATTCATATATATAATATAATATATTATCTATTTATATAATTTTGTGGCTCATTTTTTAATCATCATTTATTATTATCATTTATTTAGGTGTTATCTAATTTGGTTTACTTGAATATTTTGATTATGTAGCCTCATTCCATGAGTATAGATCATGGTTAAATCATCACAATAATGTTAATAAGGAAATAAATATAATATATATTTGATATATTGATATATATATATATATATTGATTCATAAAATATAGAGATAGAAAAATCAATTAAACTAATCATAAAGATGATTGGTTGTATGTTTGTAAAAACGTTGATTTTGCCTTCAATAGATTATAAGATATAATATTCTAATAATTAACCATTACATGATAATTTTTTTATCATATACATGTCAAATATTCATTAAATATACCATTATTTCCATCAATGAAAATTTTAAATGAGAAGCGAATCACATCACTTAGTTGATGTAGTAGTCCACATGTATGCATGAGTGTCGTTATCTTCTTCCAACATATTGGAAAGTAAGAAGGTATATATGATATTATAATTATAAAAGAATAATTATTTAATAAATATAAAATTTATCAAATATTTACATCATTATTACTATTCTTGTTAGGTGTTAACATAACAAATTACATCAGTTCATGAGGCCATAGTCCATCGTACACACATGTGATGGTTTTGATTCCCATTTGATGTATATGGATATGGAAAAATATAATTCCATAAATATACTAACATATTATTATATGTAATATATTTTTGTTCTTATATAGTAATTTTTAGAACAATCTTGAATGTCTAAAAGGAAGAATAAGAAAAAAATGAAATATTTTGGATAAGATTATTACATACCCTTAAAAAACCTGATTGGGTTATATTATTAAAAATACTAAGGTCTGTATTTTTGCAATAATATCTCTAGAATGTGACTAAGGATGTTGCGAAGATAATTTTTTAGTTTTTTTAATCTGGGTTTCTCAATGTGTAGTAAATTAAATATAGAATGGGTTTTATTTTATAATTAGTGAGAGGGGTATTCATGGAACATCAAAATGTATTAAATTTATATAAATAAATATTCAGGGAAAAATGGATATTAATTGATGTAATTATAATATAATATCATTATGAATATAAATCCTCTCATATAAAAAATAATTGAAAATTTTAGGTATATTTTTCACCCTTATCTACTTATTTTATCCCATGTTAACACTTCTAACAATTACTATGATAAATTGTTTCACACGGTACGAGTAAAGAAACATACCATTCAAAAATTGGCCAATAAATGGATATGGTATGGCATTTTAGACCATATATTATATATTTTTCCTATCTAAATAAATTTATATTTTTTAAAAATTAATTAAAATTTTGTTTTCATAAAATATCATTAATATATTTTTGACACTATTTATATTATTGGAATTTATAAAAATCCAGAAAAATATATAATTCAAATATAATACATTAAAAAATCCCTAATATGTTATATTTCTATACTATATTATTGGAATATAATAATTAATGAATATTATTTTACATAAAATACTTTTAAAATCATTTACTTTATTTTTTTATTATTTGAATAAATACTACATTCTGGTTGCATTAGAATTTATGGTAATATTTCAATTACTAAAATTTAATAACGAAGTTCCCTAATAAAAGTAATTCATTAAAATTTAAAATAATCCTTTTTAACTTAATATATCTTTTTATTCAAATAACAATATATCATATTTATTACATGAAAGTGAGTAGCCATTGTGGACATTATCCATTACATAAATTTTAAAATGGTCAAAAAAATAAAAAAATAAAAAATTTTAAAATTTTAAAATTTTGGGAGTATATGAACAAAATATAATCATAAAATTAAAAAATCCCATGTTTTGGGTACCATTTTAATACCTTTTCAAAATATTTTTAAACTTAATATCCTGAATTACCATTTTTAGAGGTGATAAATTTTTTAAAATTTACTATTAAAAATGGATTAAAAAAAGAAACCTTTTTTTAAAATTATGTATATCATAATTACAAATATATAATCCATTTTATCAAATTCTATTCTTATATGTTTCATAAATTAATTTAATGGTAATTTCTTGAAATGCAATGAAAAACAATTATTCCAAAAAATGCCTTTTTAATCATAATAATCATATATAAATATTATATAAAACGATGATCCAAATTTAAACAAAATATATGTCATATAACATTAATTCAAAATAAAACATATTAACTAAATATTTATGTTATTTTATTTAATAAAAATAAATGACATATTTAAAAATATAATTATTTTCACCATTCAAAAATTAATAAATCTATTTAGAAAAATCCAAAAAGATCAACCTAATATATTTTTGAAATTATGTAATTTTCACATAATTATATTTCAAAAGGAATTTAGGGTTTATTTATACATGGTTTATCATATAAATAAATCTATCAAAAAATAAATTCAAATAGAAATATAACATTAAATCCTTTGTTTTTATGTTCTACCACCATATAAGAAATTCAAACTCAAAATTAAATCAGTCTAATTCAAAATAAACATGGCAAGTTTAATTTATAAAATCCTTATGTTACCCTATAGATTCTTCAAACATATTGTTTCACCCAAAATAACTAATAAATTGAGATGTCTTGTTTCGTAGAACTTTTTCTCTATGATCTAGAATTTCAAATGGTTATTCCTCAAAAAAACACCATTATCTTGTGGTATAACCTTAATGTTGTATAAATGTGAAGGATCAATTATGTACGTCATTATGATATATCGAGGGAACACATGATGAAAATGGAAGATATTCGGTGGAAGTTCTAATCAATAAACTTCTATTCAGATATGATCAAGAATTTTCATGTGATCAATATATCTAGGTATCATATTTACCCTCATTCCAAATCACCAAACATATTTCAAGTGTATATTCATAGGGAAACATTGTCACTATCATCAATCTCTATATCTCCCTAATGATTTGACCATATATTTTTTGTAACCATTGAGACTCTCTTATGTGATGCTGAATGGTCGTATCCTTCTCTATTATTTTCTCATAAAGATTAGGAACCAAAATATTTTTCTCTCCAACTTCATCCCAAAAAATTGAATTTATGAACATTCATACTTATATTTATTCATAAGTATCCATCTGAATGACTGATTTGAATATATTTTTATAATAAAATTCAATAAAATAAAGGTGTTGATCCAAAAAACCCATTTAAATCCACATAGAATTATCTCGACATGGATTCTAGAGTCTAAATGGTAATATTAGAATGACCAATTGTATAATGATAATAATAAGTACTAAAACAAAACTCTATATCTAGATACTTTCAATGTCTTCTCAATAATACTTATGAAAAACTCAGAACTAGATCAGCTGAGATAGTGAGTGGTACAATATGTAATATAAAATATTTTTTACTTTATAACTATGTAAAATTATCAAGTGATACATATTATCTAATAGTGATGAAATTTTATAAATAAATAAGTATATCAAAAACATTCCAATTACAATTAGGTCCTTTTGATTTTTTGGGACACCGAGTGATGAAATAAATGGTATGGTTTTCCCCTTTGAAAATCAGTATGGATAAGATTTTTAACATCCCCTTAAACATATTTTTCTCAAGCATAACTTGATGACACACAAGGAATCATGATACATACTTGAAAATATTCTTTTTCCTGTTATCCCACTAGAAAAATTTATTTTTATCTCTATACATATTTTTAATTACTTGTCAAATAGAGAATAGTGAACTACGAGCTTTATCCCATAGCTCCTCAAACTCTTGTTTTGAAGGATCACATATTTGTTTATTTAAAATAAACATTCAATAATGATCATGTTTTAAATCGTGTAAATTTCTCAGATCCTTCTATAATTCCACATATTTCTTCTGTGAATTCTTATTACTCTCACGGATGGATGGTTGAACAGTCATCTGAGAATAAAAAGATTAATTTTGTTTCCTTAATATTTAAATAACCAACTTCTTCGAGAAAATAAATAATATGAATTTTTTATTCTTCACCATGGGAAAATAATAATTATATTTTTGAATTATAGAATCATCTACATTGTTCTCCTTCCCAAAGTTGTAATGTATTAATAGTAAAAATTATAAATAAACTCAAACCATCTTCATTGGATATTATTCAACTGTATCTATTTAAATATATACAACAAAAATTTATTATCATTATAAATATCACACCATTCACTATAAAGATAATGGTTCTATATAATAAATATGAAAATTTCTATTTCCAATTCCAAATCATGAAATGGGTAATTTTCTCTTCATTTCTACATTAGAAAGAGGAATATTCTATCACTGTGTCACTTTTCATGAGTACTCATCGCAACCCATTTTTTCTACATCCTTATATTTCAAAAACCTTTCAACATTTGGGTAAGAATAGGTTCAAAGGAAAACCTTCACTTTAGTTCATTTAAATTCCTCTGATATTCATCTCCTTAAAAATAATAGAACCCCCTTATGGGAAAACTAGTTGGGTGGAATAGATGGCCATGAGAAATCTCTCACAAGACATTGTTAGTGCCCCTCGATCCTAGTAAAACTATAGGTCTAATTTAGAATATTTTTTCTAGGAATTTTCCATATAAATTCCATCTTTTAAGGATCCACTAATATGAATTCACATGAAATTATTAGAAATATTATAAAAAAATTTCAAGAAAAAAGTACACTTGGTACATTTTGGAATATAGCTTCTCCATCCTCAGGGTCTTCATCACAATTGTCAAATATTCTATATTACATTAATTTCCCATTGATAATATATGAATATCTTCTATATGTATGACCAAAAACTAATAAAGGTTGTCTCTAAATATTATATTCATTAAATATTTTATATTTTAGATTAACTGGTAAATCCAAATGGCCTTACTATAAATTCCTAATGACCATACCACATATATAAGAATGTATTGGGTATATATTACTTATTAGCCCTTAAGTAATGATATAAATATCAATGAACAATCACTAAAAAATATATATCTCACCATAATTGATCAAATAGATCCTTGACATAGGGTTGATGATACTTTTTCTTAACAGCTTCCTTATTATGTTTTAGGTAATAAATTAAAAGATGCATTGACCCATATTTATTATTTAAAAAAGAACAAACACACTTAATGTTGAAGTACATTTATGAATGAATACCTTATCTAGATATCTCATAGAGTTTCTTCTTGAATTCATGGAATTCAATCAGTGATATTCTCAATGGAGTGTTGTAAATAGTTATTGCACCATGTGTGTTGTTTATTGACAAATCTTATTCATGATTCATTGGGATAGTTGTAAAATAATCACGAATGACTTCAAAAAAACATATAAAATAGGGATATCCTCAATAATTAGTTTCACCCCAACCATATAACATAAATATTACTTATGAATAGGTATTACAATCCATATTACGAAATTAATTTCCATTGGGAGTACATGTTCATCCTTACACTTCAATATTATTGTAGGTTGATTTGAAATATTTATTATAACTTACCATCGAAGAAAATTTATATGGTTTCAATAATTAGAAAGACAATCCGAGCCAAAAATAACATCAAATTGACATCAAGGCACTATTAAATTATTTTTAGGAATCATATTCTCCTAAACTTTTAGAGAATAATAATTATAGACTTCGGATGTAATCATTATACCATTAGGATTTTTCATTTCCAATTGAACATATACTCATTTAGGATGTTATGTGATACTGATAGAAAATTATTTTCTTATAAAAGAGTGGGTATAATAATAAAAATTCACTTATATAGTGGGTGATAAGTTTAACATTCACCACATCACTTGGAAATTTTACTCCACTTGTATTAATTCCATATGTTTGACATTCTCTCCTTATATTCTTCAAGGTAATTTTCTCTATATTCTTAGGGTATTATTTTTAATAATTCTCCGTATCTTTATAGTTGAATAAATATATGGAATTGGTGTCTTTATTCAACTTACATTCATTATCCATATGGCCCTTATCACTCAATTTGTTAGAAAATATCATGTATTTTAAGCATTTTCTAGAATTTTTTTCGAAATATTTTATATCATGGATATTTTTTATAACCTTATTTATTCATTATGAGTAACCCATTTCATTATTGTGAACAAAACTATTCATATACTAATTTCCTATGAATATCAAGGATATATGAAATTAATTCTCAGTATTAATGGAAATTGATAATATATATTAAGATGATGAAACCACTTTTGAAAATAGGTACCTTCAAATAAACTGTTTAATCCCATAAAACAAATGGTCAATCCTTATTTTTGGTTCATAAATATAGCATGTATACTGCCTATTTGACCATATAATGTTATCCTCGTACTCTAAAATAGTTGTTTCTTCCTTGTTATTAATATTATGTAACATACTCTCAATTTCATAACAATGTTCTTGATGGATGTATTTCTCAAAGAATATCACATTAGATATTGTCTATTAAAATATTTATATTTCTACGGTATATTTAGTGGTATGGATCAATGACCACAACTGAGCATTACCACCTCTCAAATAATACCCTTCATGAATAATATTTTAACAGTCATTACATTATAAACCTAGGTATAATTTTTTGAGGGATTTAATACATTTATAAACTAATAAAAGATTATTATTTTTTTAAAATATGGAAGATTATATCAAATGAATAAATCCAACATAGCTGAATAACACTATGGAATAATTGGTTCCTCAATTTGGGAAAGGTTATTCTTCATAACCTAATTCATCACCCTTATTATGGAAATGATTTTCTTAGTTATAACAGAAGATGTATTGTCTTCCTAATTAGGGAAATCACTAAATTATCAATGAGTATTGTTTCCTTTTCTCCCATTATGCTCCATAAATAAATATCGGTTCATGCAATGTTCTCTCATCACCATCTTGAATATTGATCTATAATATAAAAAACCCAAATAGTAAATGATCTCATATATTATATGGTATTAGCATAATTATAATGTATCTATGTTCATTTGAAATCTAGATACTATGGTTTCTATTAAACATACATTGATAACTACTCTATAAATAATAAATCAAGTAACTCAAAGTTAGTATTCACTTTGATACATTGGTACATGATCTAAGGGATCACACTATGCATGATACATCAGTATAGTTGTTCTGAAGCACAACATATGTACAAAATTCCCATAGTACATTAGAAATAATATATATATATATATCACATAAAACATTGTTGTATCTCTTTTATTATTCATAATATCCTTCTTCATATCTGGGGGAAATCAAAATGAAAAGAGGGTGAGATTAGATGATCAGTAAGGGATATATAGAACAATTTATCTCATAAATCATTAAGACATAATCAGTTTTGTAAGGTTAATAAATAAAAAAACAAGCCATTTAACTAATAACTTAATAATGTTATGAATCCCTAGATAATATCATCGAAGAAATATCATGGATAATAATAATAGATTTATCAATTAATGAAAATTAATAATATTTATCTTCATGATCTCTGCTCTCTTGATATCTATTATATAAAATCCATATTCAAATTCAATTTTATTGATGGGTAGGAATACACCAAAAAACTATTTAATTTGGATGATTGATTTGTCTCATTATAAATATTGATGCATCAAGGGGCTATCTGTAACCATGATGCACCCATCACATCAAATCCAATGCCTTCTTCAAATATTTAATGATCAAATAAAACCATAAAAAATATTCCACAACAAGATATCTATATTAAGTAAAGAATATTAAATATTAAAATTTCCTCAGTCAATTTGAAAACATTCACAATAAAGCACCATATATAGAAATGGTACATGGGTAATAAAATAATCTTAACCACAATACAATGAATATGGTTATTTATGATAATTGTAAGGTCATATGACCCCATGAAATGTAAATTTTAAATATAATGTTAATGATCATAAAATTATTAATAGAATAAATATATCCATCAATTCATCTAAAATATTTGTTTCTATGAAAATAATATCCATTAGAGAATTAAAGGAAGTGAAAATGAATAATTTAATTATATTAAATTAAAATTTTTATTATTATAACCATTGAAAATTTTGAGAAGAATTTATATAACATGAAATGGTTATGGTTGCAGGAATGTTACCTAACACCATTTATAGTTAAAATAAACATTCTATTTTTCTTTTAATAATGACATATAAAGATCAAACGTTTTAATAAAATATGACAGATACATTTAGAAACATGAAATATGTCAATAGTAATTTAAATTTTCCTTAATAAATCATTTTTAAAATTAAAATGAACATTTTTATTGAATGTTTTAAAAATATGGACATGGAATAAAAAATAACTTGATCAAAAGAGAAATAAGTTATATTTTATTTTAAAAAATATTTTAATCATTGAAGTTAAATAGAGATATTTTTTAACAAAAAATAGAAACTCATTGAAGATTAAAAATATTAGAAAATAGATGGATTTTATGTAAGATATTTTATAATATTACTTCAATGAAAATTTGATAAATCCTGAAAAAAGAATTCATACCTCTTTAGTAACTTTTAAATTGTAAATCATTGAAATTTTAAATGTGAATTTATAATTAAACATCATTAATAAATTTATATTAATTTTAAAATCATCAAAATTTAGTATGTAAACTATATAAAATAATTATGTTCATAATACAAAATAAGTCTCAATGGTGTGAAAGTGGAGAAGAAATATCTTATAAATAGATTGAAATTCATCTTGTGTTCTCTAACCACATGTATAATAAATTTTAATATATTATAATCAAATAAAATAAACCAATTAATATCTATATGTGATCCATTTATATCTTTTTATCACTGATTTTTTAGTAGTCATTTATTATTATCATTATTTGATTGTTGACTAAATTATTTTTTATAAGTGTTTTGATTTGATATCCTTAGTCCTTGAATATTACTCACGGGGATATTGTAACCATAATTTTATTAAATATATAAATATCATATATATTCAATATTTATTGATTCATATATAAAGGATATAAATAGTAATATTAATTTCACTATTCATGGAGATGGTTGGTCGTACTATGCATGAATGTTGTTTTCACTTATTAACGGATAGAAAATATTAATGTTCAATGATAATTCACATTTATATAATTATTTTTATGTCATGTATATCTTATATATTCATTAAATATATCCTTATTACCATCAATGTAAAGTGGAAATGAAAAACAGATCAGATGGCCTCAAAGAAGTGGCTTCCCACACATATGCATGAATGCCATTACTGTCTTCCAACAGATTGGAAATTAAGAAGGTAGATTTGATATTATAACTCTAGAATTATAATTTTCTCATAATTAAATTGACATTTAATATTACAATCATTATTATTATCCATGTGTTGTAGCGATAGAAAGTTGTTTACATCATTTTGTGAGGCGGTAGAATGCCATACACACAAGTGATGGCTTTTTTCCCATTTGATGGAGAATGATATTGATAAAAATTATGTCATAAAAATAATAACATATTTGTATATATAATATATTGGTGTTATTATATTTTTATTTGTGAGACATAATAGAAGGTTTTAAAAGAAGAAGTAAAAAATAAAGAGCTTTGTTAAGGTGATTACAATCACTTAAATAATTCTCAATTAAAAATCTTACTTGGGACTGTATGTATGTTCTTATTGAAAAAATGGTACCTTAATAATGTGAATAGTGATTTTTGTAAGATGATTAGATATGTTATTTCAAGATATTGTTCTCAAATTTGAGTTAAGAAAATAGATTAGGGTGTCTTTTTATAAGTTATGGGAGGTGAATTCAGGGAATTTATTAATGTTTTATATTTTCATTAGCTATTTTTCTTTTCCTAATTTTTAATAAATTATATATTTATATGATAAGATTATTATTTATATAAATCAAACTAGGAAATTAGAATGTTACTAATTTATATTATTTTTTCACCCTTACACCATTTTTTAACACCCCCTTACCCTTTTGAAAATTAACGTGATAACAATTTTATTAAGACTATATGAGCCAATAAGTTACCACCAAAGAATAATAGGTATATATATGGAAATGGTATGATATTTTTGATCATTTACAAACTCATTTTTCTATTTTAATATTATTATAATTTTCCAATAATTTAATAAAATTTAATTTTTATAAAATATCATTAATGTTATTTTTCACACTATTCAGTTATGTTAAAATTAAATACATCAATAAAAATAAGTAATTCATATATAATATTTTAACATATCAGTAATATGTTATATTTTAAAATAAAATTCATGAAATATAATGATTTATCCAAATTATATAAATTTTCAAATTTTTAACATCATTTATTTATTATTTATATTCATTAAATAAATGTCCCGTTGGTGTTATGAAATCATTTAATATAATTCTTCAGTTAATAAAAATCAAAATAAATTACCATGATAAAAATATTTATTAACTTTAAAACGACCACTAATAATGAAAAACAATTTGTTTTTATCCATGTCACAAAATATTATGTATATTAAATAATCCATTGTTTCTATAAATAAGAGGCTTTGGTTCCAACATTAATATATATTGTAGCTCAAAAATAAAATATAAATAGAAAGAGATATTATTTTACTAATTTTGATTGATTATAGATGAAGTAGAATGAATTAATGAAAAAATACAGTGTTGGTTACATTTATAATGTCTTATCACAATATCGTTAAACTTATTTACCTAATTTTCCCTTAAATGTGGAGATAAAATTTTCCACGGTTATTATTCGTAATCTCAAAAAATAAAATGTTCCTATTTAGAAAACTTAAACCATGTGATTCTAATTATACAATCCATTTTACCAAATTCAATATTTAAAAGTTTCATAAATTAATATAAAAAGAAAACAACAAATTCGTGGAAAATTGTTTTCTATAAAAAATGTGTCATCAATCCTAAAAACATACTTATATCAAAATTAAATAAATTTATGATCTTAATTTATATAAAATTCATATAATATTACTTTAATACCAAATAAAAAATAATGGAACTTTTTAAATTTCATAATTTAAATAAAATTGATGATAGTTTTTCAGAAATATGAATGTTCACTATTATCAAAAAAATAATTTTTTTTAGAAAATTCCTGAAAAATTGAATGTAAATATAATATTGACATGATTGTTTCAAAAATTATATAATTTTAACATAATAATATTTCCATTTTTTCATGGTTCATTTACACATGGTGTTTCTCTTAAATCAATCTATAAAAGAAATTTAATTAAATAATAATATATTATAAAATATTTTATTGCTAAGATGATTTCCCCACAAGACATGTTAACCGACATAATTGTATTCCATTATACTCTAGTATTATCTCCACCATTATCATTACATTTATTGTTCACATATAGACAGAATATATATAAATATATATATCGTGATTTAGGGTAAGAGTATAACTAAGAAACTATAGTCACTACGTATTATGGAGGGATTTGGAGATATAGAGAGAACAGACATAGATTAAAAGGGAAGACCTTGAAAGGACATGGTTAATGTAGAGAGGAGATAAAAACTATATTTATGGGTTGATCATCATAACCTCCTAATTTACATCTCTATGTTTTATAAATTAAATATTTTGGTGTGAATTAGAGATTAATGGGATTTAGGTTTATCGATCATTGAGATTGTGGTAGGTTTAGTTGTGGGAAACTACCTTATCACCTATATCATTACCCAGTTTCACTCCCCACTCTCTCAAGTATAAAATAACATCAATAAATTCATCGGCACCATATTCCTTCTCACCCTCCTCATTGGATTCCTCACTGTATCCTACCTCAATAACAACCCCACCATCCATTACATTGGTTTCCATGAACATGGGAAGATATAAGAAAGACTTAATAAAGTTTCACAAATAAATGTGGAACTCACATGGATACATATCTCGAATATTGATAGAGCGTAGTGTATAGGCATCCGGTTATAGTAATGTAAGCATAATAGTTTAGTAAATATTATTCACATGTTAAAATATTTTACCCATGGAGTGAGAAGGGGTATATTGAATAATAAGTTGATGGAAATTTTAATACAATGTTTTAGAGTTGAGAATAGATGTTGGTGAATAGAAACATGTATTATCAAAAAACATAGTCATCATAATGAATAATATAACCCCAAGGCTTAGGAAAGAAGCACAAATAACCATTTTCATTGTGAAAATATTGAATTAATATATAAAAAGTGATATGGAAAAAAATTATGAGGAATTCTGGGTTTCAATAATATAAAATAGATATACTATAATTCAACGAAAAATAAGGTGGGATGGATTTTGAGGAAAAAAATAAAAATGAGTCTTCCTCTGGATCATGGAAAATTAAAGGTGATTTAAAACATAATTTAGAGTCAAAATCACTTTTGGAAAGTGAAGGGTCACATTCATGTGAAATATGTCAGATCAAGCTATTCTAATATGTAAATTATGCCTTCTCTTCAAAAGTCCTCTTTAAAAATGAATACCTAAATAATCTTTTTGATGGATAATCTAATGGTTTTTTAGGAAATATAAATTGGATGAAGGATAATGTTCATGAAAATTATTTATCCAAAAATATGTTATTTAATTAGAAACGTTTTTTGAATTTCAATGTCAACATCATAAGAAACTAAAATCATATAAATTTTTTGATATAATACCATGTGATAAGTCATATGAAAATAATCATGAATACAGATAAATTCATAACAAAAACCAAAAGTATTTATCCCATTAAAAGGTCCCCAAACAAAAAAATTAATCAAATAAAAATGTTTTGTACAGAAATATAGTGACCAAGGAGTATAGGATTCATGATGGTTCTTGTTGAAATTCTTGTCCTCAAAATTGATGGAAATAGAGGATCCCAACTTAGGATATATCTATTATGTAGACATGATGTAGTGATGTTAATATCGATATCAATACTCCATGATAAGAGTAAATGAGCTTGACCAGGTAATAGGGGATGTCATATAAATAATATATGTTATTCCTATAAACCATCCTCTACCAAAACACATATTTTATCAATAATTATTCAAATTTGACATTATTTTATGAAAATATAGAAATATACTTCGGTTCATCAATAATATTACTATTATATCGAAACTTAGAAGGTATTAAAGGAGTTTGAACCACTAAAAATCTCAATATTTTATTAGAAAAACATGTTACAGATAATAAAATAGGAATAGGGGAAATATCATTAATCATGATCGATGTGGGATATATATAAGGGTGATGATCATGTAACATACCAGCATCATTGCTGATCTGATCAGAGGCTCCTAAATCCAACATAGATGAGTACGATTATTATGATACCGGGGATGTTTAACAAAATGTGTGAACTAATGAAGCCAATGAACATGGTTGAAAACTATAATAATGATAATAAATAGGCTCAATTTATTATGTTGTGAGTTTTAGTGCTTTCTTTCATAGATCCTAATAATTGTTAAAGGATTCTTGATTAAATAGATGATTGTTTTTTAGCATCCATTTTTATATAGATAGGGATTCTATGGATTAGTTTTAAAAAATGTTACCACAAGATATGTGTGTGACTATTTCCACATGTATAGCACTGAGTAATGGAAAATTATCCACCACAACATCCTTATGATGATGTCATTGAACTATAATGTATCACTATGAGAACTATAGAAAATAAAATGTTATTATTATTCATAATAGGATATTGATAGAAAGTAGAGATTCTCGTTTTGTTTTGTTTTTATAATTTAAAACATAATGATGACATAATCTGAAGAAAACTTGTGAAGAAGATAAAATTACCAAGGATAATTGTGATCATCAAATTTCAATGTTATTGTCTGTGGAATATTTGATATTTTGAGGATCTCATATAAATGTGATTTCAATTCATTGATGTATATAGTGAATGATTAATACTATGTATAAATATGGAAGATTAATTGAAAAGAATCAAAAATTTGTTTCATATTGATTGAGTTAGAGTATATGTTAGTTGAATAATCCCAATAGTTTTTACCAAATTTATTTTGTGGGTAACTTTTTTAAACAAAAATTTGATTTAATTAAGTAATAATTAAAATATTTTCCTCAATTTTCATGATTAATTCATGGGATAAGATGAATAGGGAGGATATGACCTCATATGAGAATAATGGTCCACATATTTAAGATATATAAATAGTGTCTATCACTAGGGAAAATTTGAAATTTATATCATCATCCATAATATGTGTAGATTGAAATATTTGTAATGTAAGACTAGAAGAATCTACTATGTCGACACATAATATTGAATGTCTATAAATATAAATTTAAATAAATAATATATAAAGGTATGGACCAACTAGAAACCATAGGAAAACTGGTTGGTCAATATCAGAAGGCATGTTGAAAATACACTTATAGATTAACAAGGAACAAGTAAAGGTTGAGACATCAAGGTGAGGTGGGATAGAAACAGGTCCAATTAAAAGGGTTGTTGGTTAGAAGATGATGCAATATGGTATGTTGGAAGATCTATGGTTCAATGTAGATATAGAAATAATGGTGGTGTGTCATGGATGGAGTTATGGTTGGGAGTGGGTAGGGTAGGGAAATAGAATTGATACAATGTATATATAGAATACCTAGAATTTATATATATTTATAAGAATATGGTGTTTTATTTTATAAATAAATAAATATAGATAAAACATTGGTCAAATTAAAGTATTCCAATTGAAATAGTCAAAGCAATAACCATTGATTCATATATTATCCTTATAAAAACTATAATTACTCTATAAAATCATATAATAGAAAACCCCAAAACATTGGAAAATTATAACATATAAAATATTAAAACATCAACTAAAATAATTTATTTAATTAAGGTGAATTATTTAATGGATCTTAAGTTCCTTATTTTAAAATTAAAAAGTCATATAAATCAAATTGTATTTCTATCTCCTTGTTATTATCTTCTAAACCCTTAGGTAATAGTAAGTTGTTATTTGAGTTGAATATGGTATTTGAAATGTGTTAATGTATTCCTTCTGAATGGTCGATACCAAATGTCATTGTGAGACAACAAAACCACAACATATTTTCACTTTCACCACTGTACATGATTATCCATTAAATATTATAATAAATCACCCCTTTAAACCAAATGGGTTTTTGTATTTTGAGATTGGATATATATGTAATTATTCTAAAACATAATATATATTTCATAAATTTATACATCATCCATCAATTCCTCTCTAAAATCTTATCAATAATTTTTCCCTTCCTCTCCTAATTAATATTTTAGTTATTTTTAGAAAAACAATTAAGGGTTTGGTGTAATGACCTATAATTCTATCAATAGAATTTCCCTTCTGATTTTATAAAATTTTCGCATTGAGTAAAGAACATACATCACATGATAAATACATTAAAACCTTTATTAATATGAGTATTGCATTTAGAGAAAAAATATTGATATAATAACTAAAATAGTTAAAATTTAACGATAAATATAAAATATGAAAAAAGAGAGGAAAACATAGATATTCTCAATCACTCGGAATAATCACACTCATAAAAAACACTATAGAAATGAAGACAAATATTAGTAATGAAATATTTATTTAAAAAATAAAAAATTAGAAAACATGAGGAGATAATATAATTTAATGAATATTAAATTAAATAAGAGATATTCACTGAATTTAGGGAACCCATATGACCATTACAAATATGAATGTTGGAATTGCAATTTAACCATTGAAATAATAATCTGAGCATTGGAATAGTAATAAAACTATTTGGGATGGTAACCTATCCTTTTGGATAGTAACATTAACTTGAAAATGTTATAATTTTTATTTTATTTTATAAAATTAAAATATGAAATATTTTTACCCTAATACAAGTAATTAAATGTTTTAAAAATTAAAAAAGTAGAGTTTGTATTTTTGTAAAACAAATATATCTTATTATTATTTCAAAACAAAAATAATGATTTAAAAGAATTTTTTTTTCATGAAATGGGTTTATAAATTAATTTTATTTTATATTAAAATTATAAGAGGATTTTATGATGCATTCAGTGATTTCTCAAATGTTCAGAAAATTGGCCATAATATCAAAGTATGTATTTTTCAAATAAATGGGAATTTAATTTAAAAACTAATATTCCCATATTTATAATTTTATTTTTAAAACAGATTTCATTTTTTGAATATAAAAATAAAAAAATGGTAAATGTGAATTTTTTTTCAAAAATAGTTGAATTTCTTATGAATAGTGAAATATGGTAAAATATAATATTAAACATTTTAAGCTAGGTACATGATTTTTTTGTGATTATTGATATATGAACAAATTTTTTGAAACTCAAATGAACCATTTACTTTATATAGTAACAATAATAAATATTATTTATATTCTAAACCAAAAATAATGAACTAATTAATATAATTTTAAAAGATTCCCCTCTCATCCCATTATAATTACCTCCACTAAAACCCCCTTCCCCTGATAACATTAAATATTGGGAGATTTCAAAAATTATATCCAATTACATTTCCAATCCTATCCCCTACATCCTAGTGCCTTTTTTCACCATAAAACATTTACAATGTTCAATATGTGGAATCCAAAGATGATACATCCAAAGGAAATGGTAATTCTTTCAACTGATTCATTTCATTTTTCTTCCGCTTCATCTTCAAAAAATTACATCCAAATTGTAATAATAACTCCCATGTAATATATATACCAAAATATTAGTTTTAGAATTTTATATCTATCATAAATCCTTTCATCTTTCCCTTAATTTAGTCTAGAATGAAATCGTTGTTTATATTATGATTGGCGTGCTGCTTTTAGGAAAAATTAATTATTTTTTCACCACTACATTCAAGGATAGTTATAAAAGTTATTTTTATTAAAATATTTTAATAAAACATATGTTATGAATTATTTAATTTTTTAAGTTGTGATAAGTTTTTAATTAAATAAAATGAATATCGTTCATGTTGATCGGTAAAACAACAAAAATGAACTAACCACATAATTTTTTTATACATAGTTAATCGTACCTATGTAATAAGTCATATGGTTATTTGGGACCAATTAAAGTTATTTATGTACTTTAATACCAATAAATTTCAAATCTATAGTTTTATTCCCATTTTACATGAACTTCAATAATTATCTACAGGTGATCTAACCTTGGAACTTTGAAATGAATCCCTAAGAGAAACAAAATTTTTCATTTTATCAAAATAAAATAGATGTAAATGAACATAATAAAATTATTACAATTGAAATGTAGGTGGAAAATGTTCTAAATTAGGTAATTAAAATTTTTTTTTTTATTATCAATTACATTATTTTCATGTGAATAATGATTCTAGAACCTAGGGTAAAAGATCTCTGTGAATTTCCCTTTTTCATTAGGTAATGAAGTTTTTCACTATAACTCACATTATCGTTATATTTGAGGTTATAAAATTATTGTAAATTTTTTATATATGTATATTACATATGTACCTATATTATTCTCCATTTTTTGGTGATATATTTCATAAGTTCATTTATCAAATGTCCTATTCAAAAGAAAACTGGAATATATTGAATATTCCATTCCCCTAATCCTTTTTATTTAATTATAACTTAATGAAAATTTTACAAAATAAATATCCATGTTTGAGAAACACTCTTATGTAATTAAATATGAATTTTTATAATATTTAGTTCAGTATCATTGTTACCATAATGAAGACTCCTTCGATTATGATATAAGAGAATATTATGCAATAAATTTCATTCTAGGGGTAGTTCTTATGGTTTTTATTAATGATTAATTTACTTTTGTGGAAAAACTAATCGTTTACATGTTACTATTGATGAATTAATATATAAATATACTTCATTTGTTATTTTTTTATCTTATGGGATGATATGTATATGATTTGGGATTAAACCTCATACATGATGGGACTTTGTTCACAATGTGATGTTATCTTGGAGAATATGGTTATATTATGCTATGGTTTTTTTCTTATTTTTTCCAAATCAATATTTTTCTATAATCTTATGATTTGATTTTATTTATGATATTAATATATAAGATTATTCATGAGAATTTTATTTTATGTTATCAGGTTATCCTTTCTGAATCATATGTTATATTACATTACCATATTTATTCCATTATTAGGATTTATAGCTCACCCATTTCATTTTTTTAACTAGGATATCATATGATTTTTATGGATATGTAAGAATTTTAGGATCTCATTCAAGAGAATAAAGTAAATATGTTTTCATTTTGTATTTTTATGTATTGTGATCCTATTCTTCCAAAGACATTGGGCCTTATGTTCCTCGGTTAGTATTTATTAGATAATTATGTTAAATTTTTTTTACTAATATATATAAAAGTATTGGATCCATATTATTGTTATCATATTAAGGTATAGTTATCTGGTGGGATTATAAATATTATAAATTATTAATCACCGTAGGAATAAATCAATGTATAAGAAAGTATCATGAAATTTTGGTGAATTATAGTATAAGTGGTTACCATGAAATCACATCATTTTCTGGATACTAGATGTAGGTGTGGATTAAGAACAATTGTTGCATGGGGTAATAATTCTAATGCTTTATCATCAGGTACTAAATCAATCATCACATGGTGCATGAAAAATATTCTTTAATACCCAAGTGGTTTGACACACTAGGGGGGCTAGTCTTACATGCATTCACAAACTCATTACACACTATTACGACAGCTTAAATAGATTTTCATGTTTTAAACCTGAGTTGAAATTATTACAATTGATATACTATATTGAAACATAGAGACTCATAATTTTTTATTTACATTTCATTTAAAATTAAATCATTCTACATACATACTTTTCATTTTTAGATAATTTTTAGTTTGAGTATTCTCATTAATTTTTTAATTTTAGTTAATGGTGGGAAACCAAAGGAGTTGGGCCAAAAACCTATGTAATAGTAAATGTGATTATATCCATAATGATATGCTAACCATATGGGAGTGATATCATCGAACATAATGGAAAAAAATATCATCTGACCCATGGTATAAATAATAAATTGAATCATATAGTACTCCATCATTCCCTCATAAAAGAAAAATTTGCAGTCGAGTCCTTTATAGGATAAAGGTCTCCTACCAATAGAAGATCATATGTTCCCCTTATCATATAAGATTTTATTATCTCTATTTTAAATATACTCTACGTATTCCAATTCTTATAAAAATAGAAAATCAAGATGGTTATATATTATATTTAAGGGTAATATGATAAATGGTGGACACTAATCATAAACACAGGGTCCTTAGTAGAAACAAATTCAATAAAATGGGATGGATTCAATAAAATATTTTTCAATATATTTTTAACCTTCACTCTATTACTTAAAATAGTGATTGATTTTTTAGAACTAAATAAAAATGAATATGAGTCTATTATGGCCTATGAGGTAAACATAAAAAAATATAGTACAATGTGCCTCTGGTGTTTTAAATAACTCTAAATAGAATGTAGAGAGTTTATTAAGAAGGTTTGATCTTAATCTAAGAAATTAATTAGTGTTTAGAGACACTGAAAGCTATAAATATATTGTTAATTATTCCCCTAAATTTGATATAGATATTAGATACTCTCATTGTTATCATAGTCTTGGAGAAAAAACTATTAAATTGAGTTGTATTTTAAAGGATCATTGGAAAATTCTCATACAAGAATCAAAACCCAACATCCCTGGTGTTACAAATATAGGAAGAATCATATTGGAAACTATCACCAAGGAAATATGAGATTCCTGGAGTGTGGAAAATAGAGGAATCATAATAATAAATGGTAAATAGATATGAAGATTCACAATAATGTAATAGATGAAAGGAAGCTTCAGATAAAAAGTCATCCTGTGGTATATTTTTCAAACATTAATAAACATGATATTTATGTGAACCAATTCACTAATATAAGGGTTTTAATATACCATCATCTACAAGAACCTCCAAGTAATATTGAAAATAGAAGGGAAAATTTTACAACTAATAATGAAGTGGATCCAGAATGTGGTGAGATCTACACTAGTTATTTGTTAAAGAATAAATAATTTAATTCATTATTTTAGTTCTAAAAATTATTTTATATCTGACAACATTATTAGAACTATTAAAACACCAACTCAAAACCTGGGGGTTGGGTTATCTATGACAATAGAAAATATATCAATGAATGCATCCCTAGTCTATGTATGGTTATTGGACCCCCCAGAAAACCTTCTCATACTTATTTTAGAATAGTTTTATTCTTCATTGGGAATGGATTGTATCTACTTATATAAATACAACATAAACTATTAGGATGTGGAGATAATTCTTCACATCTCATGTCCTCCTCCGATTTTATAAAATTGTAACAAGGAGTAAAAATATCCTTTGTAATATTCCTCTCATGTGTAGATATTAGTACCTTATGATCCATAATATCCCACTAGAATAATTAATACCAAAGGTATTTTAATATTTTAATACCTGACCATACTTAGGGATTATATGGTTGTATTCTCAAAAGAATTATTTGTTCTTCCAACTTCCTTAGTAGTTACTATCCCAATCATACTTATACTTGGATCTATTCTAATATCCTTGACTCCCTATATAATATCTACAATTGCGTTTTTAAAAATATAAAACCAATAAAAATATAATCTATACAAGGGTTTTTGTAACACCTTGATATTTTAGGATAGAGTTATCATCAAATATTTGTTTTTTGATAACTTATGATACATGCAACCCAGGGTATAATTGAACAGAAAATATTGTACATCAATATAAACTGGAAATTAAATTATAATGAATTAATGGAATTACTGAATAATTATGAAATTATTTTATATATATGTATAAAACTAATTCATTTGTTATCAATTATTTATAAATTAAAATAAAAATAATTTGAAAATAAATGAGTTTTTTTTCTAAAATACTATTTTTATCTGTGTAATATATTTTTATATTATAAATTAAACTAATTAGTTTTCATGAATAACGTTAGAGAAATTTATATATTATACATTCAAAAAAAATTACCAATAATATAACTATGTTTCTAGTAATAGGATAAGAATAAAGCGTGTTTTATCAATAAAATGTATTTTTCTAAAAAGTGGTTTTAGATGGGTTTTACAAACATTTTTTAAAATTAATTTCTACAATATATAAAAATAATATTTTGAAAAATTGATTCCATATTTTTTAATATAAGGTCAACTTGTTAAAAATATATCCCTTTAATTTTTAAACATTATTATTAGTAACTATGGAAAAAATTTATCACCTTGATAAGGGGTTGATCTTGTTAAAGTAGGTTTGAAACTAAGGGTTACAACCACCATTTTTCACCTAAATACTTATTGGATGAATTTAATTCATCCTTTATCACAGTAGTTGTTGGGAAAAAATACCTCAATGCATCATTGAATCATTTTTGAGGTGACTGTGTTTGTTGACAAAGTGGACATCTGAGTGGTGATTGTTGACAAAGATAAACAATGACATACAAACTTGTTGACAAAGAGGATTTCATGATGGAATGTCGAGTTCAAGAGCTGAGGTCAACAATCCATGTTTGATTCAAGAATGTCGACAAACGGAATGGATGATCTGGAGGCTGTACAAAAAGAAAAGATACAAGGTGGCGCCGTTTTTGAGTGTTTGCCAAATTTGTGGTCCTGAAAATCGACAAATGAAGAGAAGTGTTTCTGGAAAAGGGACTTGCACTCCGAGGACTAGGAGTATAGTAATCTTGCATGCCATATGTTTTTCAAGATCAGAAGATCAAAATATGGAAAATAAAACAGGTTCGTGTAAGTTTGGGAGTTGGTCGTGCAAGTGTCTAGCAGGACAGAAGACTTCCATGCCGAGACTGGATCGCGTAGGTGACTTGCGCGCTGTCGCGCAGGGTGGTAAATTTGCCTATAAATACTGGACAACCAATCTTAATTCTAGATCGGAGTTCACAAATTTGAGAAATCAGAGCTCCCGTTCCGCAAGTGTGGTGGTCGCGCAAGTAGTGTGTGTGGTCGCGTAGGTGGGACTTGCGCGCCAGGGTGATAGTTGGGTGCCAGTGTTTGAAGCTACGCGCTGGTGTGGAGTTGGACGCCAATATTGGATTGGGAATAAAAGGAAGTGAGTCACGCAGGTTTGGGGTTGAAAAATCATGAGTCGTGCAGGTGTATGAGGAGGACTTGCGTGCCCATTGTGACTTGCGCGCCGATACATGCGCGCCGAGTTAGACTTGCGCACCAAGTAAGGTTTATTTCCAGCAGTGATTTTTGGGTTGTGTGGAAGCTGGAAGTTTTCCCGATTCCTTCGGTGCAAAGAGATGTTCATCTACGAGTGCAAATTTGGCTTCAAAAGAGCATCTACTTACAGAGGAATATGCATTCCTTCATGCAAATGAAGAGACCTACAATTCTATAAACTGTGAGTGGATTCCTTCCAAGTGTAGTGAGAAAAAGAAGAGAAAAAGGGTGATCCTCTCCACCGGCAGGGAGCCAGAGAGATAGAAATAGGGAGTGACTCTTGGGGAAGCAGTGAGCTGACCCTAAACATTGTAAAGGCAGTGAGCCTAGGCATGAAATTGATGTATCCCTAACATTGTAATCTACAGCTAGTGAAGTTTAGTGGAATTGGTATGACCGGAAACTTGTCGGCATATGCTCCTTGGACGTAGCCCTTTGCGTTGAACCAAGTAAAATTGATGTGTCCTGTGCATGCTTTACTTTATGTTTACCCTGTGCAATAGGAAAGAGAGAGAAGTGTGTTTTTCTTAACAGCGAAACAAGATCATATCAGGTGATAATTTTAAATTAGTCATACCCTGATTCACCCCCCCCCCCCCCTCTCAGGGTATTCAGCCTTGTGGACCTAACAATTGGTATCAGAGTGAAAGGTTGATATTAGTTCTCCTCTCAATGGAGGTCACCAATCATAAAGGGATTTCGATCTTTGACGGGAACAACTTTCATCTATGGAAGAATCAGATGCAACACTACTTCCGATCTTTGGGAATGGATGTATTCATAGTAGCAATGCATGGAATAATAGCTGATATTAATAGTGGTGCATTATCAGAAGCTGAACGTAGAGAGTTGGATGCAGATTCCAATGTAATTAATGCCTTTGGGGGTGCTCTATCCAATCCTATCTATTCAAAGGTGATGTCATGAAAAATGTCACATTCCATGTGGGAAAATCTATTGAATATATATGAAGGAGATACAAAGGTCAGAGAGACAAAGCTGCAAGTGTAGTGGAATAGGTATGAAGATCTGAAGATGAACTTGAATGAGTCTGCTGATGCATTTTTTTATAGGGTAAATATTTTTGTGGAAGATATGCAAGGTCTTGGTGAAGTCATTGAAGACATAAATATCATAAAGAGGATCTTGAGGAAGCTACCACCTCGGTTTAATCTAAAAGTTTCTGTACTAGAAGATAATGATCCCAAAGAGCTGACACTTGACAACTTGCACAGTACCTTGGTTGCATATGAGATGAGGAATGATGACAATGAGGCTATGGAAAAGGGGAAATCCAAAGAAGTGGAATTCAAGGCCATAAATAATCTCACCATTGAAGATTGTAAAGAAGAAGAAGAGATAGATGAGGTGATGTCATTCTGTTCTTCAAATCTGCAAAAAGGAAGAGGAATGTTTAAAGGGAAACATCCACTAGCATGCTTTATATGTGTAAAGGTTGGTCATCTTGCAGCAAGATACCCCAAGAATTTTCAAGATAATGATAATGATGATGATGAAGTTGAAATTCCCATGAAGAAGATGTCAGTGTTTGTGAAAGGGAAGAAACAATTCAAGAGAAATTTCTTCAAGAAGAAGAATCTTCATTCACAAGAATTTGAAAGTTCAGATGAGTCTGAGGATGATGAGGTTGAGGAGATAGAAAATTGCAGATATCGTGGGGTAAATGACTTGGTGGCGATTGTTGGTAGTTCACAGAATAATGAAGAAGTTGACGCTGAAGAAGAAGAAGAAATCAAAGGGAGACTTGATAGGGAAGCCTAATTGGAAGAATCTCTTGAGGAGATAGACATTTGGAGAGGGAAAACAAAGAAAGACAATAATGTGGTTCTTGATTACCAACTCTATATGCAACAACATGATGAAGAATAGTCTGAGTTGTTAGAAGAAATTAATAGACTAAAATTCTCAACACCAGAGAGCTCAGAAAATTTTGTTGAGTATAAGCTTAAAATTGAGGAACAAAAGGAAGGAAATTTATTGTTTGACTATCACAAGAAAGGAGCAGGTCATATGTATCAAAGAGCTTGAAGAAGAAGTGTTTAGTCTGCGACAAAAAATTAAGGATCAAGAAAAACTCTTGACCCCCAATGTGATATCAGAAAAGTAGGCCATTCAGAAGAAAGGGAAGATGAAAGTGGAGCCTAGCGGTTTAGCAGGGAAGAAGAATCAATTGAGATCAGATGTTAAGACTGTTTTAGGGCTAAATTAGGAAAAAAAATCTATGACAATTGTAGTTAGACTTCAAGAAACCGTCGCAAAATTGAAGGTTGATTTGGGCACAAAAAAGATTCAGAATATTCAGAGATCTCAAAGGGAAAATCGTAATGTTGAAGTATCACGAAGGAATGCATCCTATATCAGATGTTATTGATGTGGGAAAATGGGACATTCACTGTATGTGTGTTCCATATCCAAGAGATATATAAGTGAACAGGAATAGAGATGGCAGCGAAATAGAGAATAGTTTTCCAAAACATATTTAGAAGGACACTATTTTTGGTGCAGAGGATTTGGACAGATGGCTAGGTACTGCACTTCGACCATTCAGAAAAATGTTCCAAAGCAGAATCAAAATGCTCGCAAGCAACAGATCAATAAACCGACAAGTGAGTTAAAAGTTTAGAATAGATTTGCAGCTCTGCAAGATGAAGTTGGTCCATCATACTCTGAGAAATAACAGAAGCCTCAATCCATGCCAAGTATGAATGAAAAATTATGGACCAAGAAGAAGAAAATTGAGAAGGTCGTAGTTGCTGAAATTGCCCATAAAGCATCAGATCGTTCTAGTGTGTGGATTCTTGATAGTGTTTGTACGTCTCACATGACAGGCAATAAAGATCTGGTTACAGGAAAAAAATATGACAAAGAAGGAGTTGTCAAATTTGGAAATGATGAAGGCCTGAAGATTGTTGACTCAGGAAAAGCCAAGTTTGGGGGCAAAGAAATGAGACGTGCTAATGTCTTGGTAGTAGAGGGTCTCAGTCATAAATTGCTTAGCGTCAGTCAACTATGTGACTCTGGGAACTCTATCCCATTTACCAAGAAGATGTGTATTGTCTAAGGAAAAGATGGAGCAGTCATTCTACAGCGAAAACAATCAAAGGGAAATATTTACCTGGTAGTTGGGGAAGAAGATTCGTGCTTTTTATCAAGACAAGAAGAAAACCAGTTGTGGCATAAGCGACTTGGCCATCTATGTAAACCATCCATGGAAGATCTAGTAAAATGTGATACCACTATAGACCTTCCCAAAATATCACGTGATCGCACTCAAATGTGTGATGCTTGTCAACAAGGGAAGATAATCAAAAAAACATACAGGCCAAAGGAACAGAAATCATCCAGAGTGCTCGAATTAGTACATGCTGATGTATGTGGACCTATTTCACCACGAGATATAAATGGGAAAAGGTACTATGTTCTTTTCATTGATTATTATAGTAGAAGTGGCAGAGGCTGACTCCGAAGAAGATACTGATGATGAACAAGAAAGTGTAAAGTCTGTGTCTGTAAGGAATCCAAAGAGTTGATCTTAAATTGATAGGCAGAAGATCATTGGTGATCAGATAGCTCCAGTTCAGACTCGAAGAATGAATTCATTATAGCAAACATCGTTTTTTTCTTAGGTGGAGCCAAAATGTTTTTCCGATGCAGTTGAAGATTAAAATTGGGTGCAGGCTATGAAGAAAGAGCTTGATTAGATTGAGAAGAACCAAACATGGCAGATTGTTTCGAGGCCAGTAGATAAGAATGTCATCGTGACTAAATGGTTCTATCGCAACAATATGAATGAAGATGGTACAATGATTCAGAACAAAGCACGACTAGTGTGCAAGGTGTACTCCCAGATCGAGGGAATAGATATAGATGAGACATTTGCACCGATTACAAGGCTGTAGACAATCAGATTATTTTTGGCCATATCAGTGAAAAAAAATTCAAAGTGTTCCAAATGGAAGTAAAATCTACATTTCTAAATGAGATTCTGGAAGAAGAGGTGTACATTAAGCATCCGGATGGTTTTCTTATTCATGAGGATGAGAACAAATTTTGTAGGCTAAAGAAGGCATTGTATGGGATGAAACAAGCACCAAGAGCATGGTACTCAAGGCTTGATCAGTACTTGAAGAAGCTTGGTTCCCAGCATGGTGGATTTCATTACAATCTCTATTTCAACAACAATACTAATCAAAGGATGATGGTGTTATTCTATGTCGATGACATAATATTTGGTGGATCAAATAAAGCTCAGTGCAGACAGTTTTCCGAATTCATGAAAGATGAGTTTGAAATGTCAATGATTGGAGAGATAACGTTTTTCCTTGGTCTACAGGTTACACAAGGAAGGAATGGAACATTCATTTCTCAATCTAAATATTCCAAGGAGGTCCTGAGAAGGTTTGGAATGGAGAATTCCAAGGAGATGAAGACTCTAGTTGCTACCTGGAAGAAATTATCAAAAGAAGAGGATGGCAAGGTAGTTAATATCACATAATAAAGGCAAATTATTGGAAGTATTTTGTAGTTGATCGCTACAACGCCTGATATTGTTTTTACCACTTTCCAAGCAACGCGATATCAGGGTAATCCCAAAGAAAGTCACATGCTTGCAGTGAAAAGAATAATTCGGAATATCCAGCGAATAGTGGATTTCGGATTGACATATACAATCAAATCTAAGACAGAGTTATTGGGATATACTGATGCAAACTGGGCGGGATCAGCAGATGATAGAAAATCAATACCAGGAGGTGCATTCTGTCTTGGTGAACTATGTATTTCTTGGTTAAGCAAGAAGCATGATTGTATTTCGTTGAGCACCGCAAAAGCTGAATATATTGCGGCCACTCAAGAATGCACACAGTTATTCTGGATGAAACAGTAGCTTGATGCTATGGGAGTTGAAGTGAAGTCTCTAATTGGAATCCAGTGTGACTACTCAAGTGCTACAAATCATAGCAAAAATCCCATCCATAATTCAAGGAAAAAGAACATTGAGATTAAGTATCATTTCATCAAGGAGAAGGTGGAACAAGGACTTGTAAAGTTGGAGTATGTGCCTACAGAGCTACAGGTTGCAGACATTCTGACCAAGGCCTTACACAAGGAAGCTTTTGAGAGGCATCGACTTGCTCTGGGAGTTCATTCGATGTCCCGCACTTGAAATAGTGTGGTTGTGAAACACACCCCCCTCTCCCTGAGGTATGATGTGTTTTTCCCTAATAGGATGATATGTGTTCCCTACTCTGTTACAGACTGCAAAGGAGTGACCTTTGGGTTCGTTGACAAAGGGGGAGAAAATAGTGTTTGTTCAAGGGGGAGACATTGTGGAATTTTGATACATCATTGTTGATAAGGGTAGAAGCTGACAATTGGAGCAGCCAGATTTGGGGATTTGAAGTTAGTTAAAAGTGCTTAGCCAGAGCTTATCTTGGACAACACAGGACATAGGGATAAAGAGGTATTGATGCTTTGAGCATAAAGGGGGAGCGTATAAAATCTGACGATGCTAGAAGTGGTTGATCAAAGAATAAATATCATGACAGCTACGGATCGGGATAAAAGCAGAAGAGTAGTGTTGGAATGTGGTAAAAATAATTCCAACTAAAATTGGTCTTCCAACAAGTCCTTCAACAATTGGTATCAGTTTAGTACAAATTGGTATCAGTTTGGTGTCAAAAGTGGATGTCATAGATGAAGTGATCCATTGATGAACTTTTCATTTAATCTTGTTTCTCACGCCGAGGATTTCTCATGTGGGCTTAGAGTATATATTGATTAAATCCTTGATCTCTATTAGAATCGCCAAAGGTGAATGGTGGCTGAATAATTAATGATTTATCATTCCATAAAAGATTTTTCAACAAACCCAAGGGGGTAGATTTTTGGGCAAAAATACCTCAAGGCATTATTGAAGCAATTTTGAGGTGATTGTGTTTGTTGAAAAAGTGGACATCTGAGTGGTGATTGTTGACAAAGAAAAACAATGACATACAAACATGTTGACAAAGAGGATTTCATGATTGAATGTCGAGTTCAAGATCTGAGGTCAACGATCCATGTTTGATTCAAGAATGTCGACAAAAGGAATGGATGATCTGGTGGCGGTACAAAAAGAACAGATACAAGGTGGCGCCGTTTTCGAGTGTTTCCCAAATTTGTGGTCCTGAAAATCGACAAATGAAGAGAAGTGTTTCTGGAAAAGGGACTTGCAATCCGAGGACTTGAAGTATAGGAATCTTGCACGCCATATTTTTTTCAAGATCAAAAGATCAAAATATGTAAAAGAAAACAAGTTCGCGCAAGTTTGGGAGTTGGTCGCGCAAGTGTCTAGCAGGACAGAAGACTTGCGTGCCGAGACTGGATCACGCAGGTGACTTGCGCGCCGTCGCGCAGGGTGGTCAATTTGCCTATAAATACCGGACCACCAATCTTAATTCTGGACCGGAGTTCAACAATTTGAGAAATCAGAGCTCCTGTCGCGCAGGTGTGGTGGTCGCGCAAGTAGTGTGTGTGGTCGCGTAGGTGGGACTTGCGCGCCAGGGTGATATTTGTGTGCCAGTGTTTGAAACTGCGCGCCGGTGTGGAGTTGCACGCCAATATTGTATTGGGAATAAAAGGATGTGAGTTGCGCAGGATTGGAGTTGAGGAAGCTTGAGTCGTGCAGGTGTCTGAGGAGGACTTGTGTGCCCGTTGTGACTTGCGCACCGAGTTAGACTTGCACGCCAAGTAAGGTTTATTTCCAATAGTAATTTTTGGGCTGTGTGGAAGCTGGAAGTTTTCCAGATTCCTTTGTTGCAATGAGATGTTCATCTACGAGTGAAAATTGGGCTTCAATAGAGAATCTACTTACAAAAGAAGATTCATTCCTTCATGCAAATGAAGAGACCTACAGGTCTATAAACTGTGAGTGGATTCCTTCCAAGTGCAGTGAGAAAAGGAAGAGAAAAAAGTTGATCCTCTCCACCGGTAGGGAGCCAGGGAGAGAGAAACAGGGAGTGACTCTTGGGGAAGCAGTGAGCTGACCCTAAACATTGTAAAGGCAGTGAGCCTAGGCATAAAAGTGATGTAGCCTGAACATTGTAATCCACAGCTAATGAAGATTAGTAGAATTGGTATGACCGGAAACTTGTCGGCATATGCTTCTTGGACGTAGCCCTTTGCGGTGAACCGAGTAAAATTGTTGTATCATGTGTATGCTTTACTTTATGTCTACCTTGAACAACAGGAAAGAGATAGAATTGTGTTTTTCTTAACAGCGAAACAAGATCATATCGGGTGTTAATTTTAAATTAGTCATACCCTGATTCACCCCCCCCCCCTCAGGGTATTCATCCTTGTAGACCTAACAGTAGTGAAAATATTTAATTTTTTATGGGATACATTTCGATGAAAAGTTTTTCTGTAATATTTAAAGAAAACAAAAATACAAATGTCATACTCCTTTAAATATCTCTTATCTGTTTATATATGAATAATTTGTTTTTGAATGAATTTTAATTTTGATATTGCGAAAAATGAAATTATATGAATTTGATAAATTTATATATAATTATTAGTAAAAATAAAATTTCATCAAATTCATATGAAAAATGGAAAAAGTCTATTTTTCAATTAATAGAAAATTAAAATAAATGGTTTTAAAAATATTAAAAGTGCTATAATTTTAAAGAGTTATAGAGTTGCAAAAATTTTATTGATGAATATAAAAAATTATTATTTTCTATAAATTATTATATTCCAATTCAACATTTTCCTTCATGTCATTAGTTTCATATTAAATGATCCTGTTTAATAGTGACTTTAGTGATCATATTTTAATGATCTTGTTTAATATCCCATATAAATAAATAGATCTACAATTCCACATAAATCTAAAAATATCCCAAAAAACACTATTCCATCACAACCAATATGGATAATGAATCAATATAAGAAGGAATATTCGAGATTAATAAGAAAATAACTCATTGAAAGAGAATATCTCTACTTCTATTGGTGCTTATATCCACCATGATATTAGGTTTATGGAGGAAAAATGCCTCTAGAGGGGTCCCATAATCCAAAGAAACAATTTAGGTTCAAGTGAGAGTAGTTTAGGGTAAATTTGGTGGTTTTGGGAATTTAATTACAATTTTTTATCATTAATTTCATTTCACATAGTTTTTTCACCATGAATCGTGGTTAATACTCACCATGTGAAAATAGTGTAACCAATTCCTCTGAGGTTTCATAAATTTTTTAATACATTTTAAAACCATGAATTAGGTTACTTACTTTTTTTAGCTATTACTACACCATGTAGAAACATGAAACAGGTCTCACACTTTTTTAATCATATACAAACCATGAAACATGGGTTTCACACATTCTTTAACCACGTTCAAACCTTGAAAATACCCAGAAAACATCAAAAAAGGTCCAGTAAAATACCAAAAAATGTGAAAAGAGTTTCAAACATTGGTAACTCAAATAAATGTGTCAAAACAGATAAAAATAGTGTGATGTTCAAACCTCCCCACTAAAATACATTTATCCCCCAAAAATAATGATGTTATAAATATCGAATATGATGATTATGAAAAACTCCATCAATAATTTTGTGAGGTGAGAAGTCTACATACTATAAGAGAGACTCATCCAATGGTTATCAACATACAAAAAACTCCAAGATCATCACAAATCTCCAACCCAAAGAAACATTTGAGACCTTGAATTAGTCTCCCAACCATTTTATAATTCACCAAAATGGTGAAACATATGAATAGATAATCTGAAATATACAAATAATATTTTTTTAACCACTCATTAAGGAGAAACAACTAAAATTAAGGATCCACAATCAAGGAAAAGAACTGTTATAAATTTCCACCCTCGGTAAACACTCGTCAGTAACATGTGATTTTACAAATCGAGTTGCATACCTTGACGAGAACATAAAATGAAATTACATCACTATGAGGTTCCTGGTAAATAGAAAATCAACATCATAATATTTAACAAAGAAAATTCCTTTGGTCTATCGGATACCAACTATTATAAGTTCACAGAACTAGGTCCTAGAAAAAAAAGGAACTAGATTCTCATGGGGTATATTATTCGCCATATCAAAATTGATCTCTAAACATAAATTGAAAACACTTGGAACACTAAGGAACAAATAACAAGGCGTTAAGAAAAGGAAACCATAATTTCATCACCAATCCTTAATTTATCAAAACCAAGTTCCACAAGATTTCATAAAAAATCATAAAACAAAAGGTTTTGAAAAAAACTGACAAGCCATAAGAATGAAAAACTCAAACATTTTACACATCCACACAAGAAACCAAAATCAATATCCACATCAATAATATTTTTAAACTAACCTCTGGAAACAAAAAGCTCATCTACTGTGTCAAAATCATCACTACTAGATTTGTGGCTTGAGCCCCAATATCATGATGTATTTTCTTCCCCATAGTCATCACATGATATTTACATCCAATTATTCCGTTTGGATTTATACCACATAAAAAACATATGAAAGTGACCTTGATGGCCACACCATCCAAAATACATTGGAGTATTCTGACATTACCTCTTAGAATGACCAGGTGCTCCACCCTATAATCCCAAGAGAGGAATCCTCTTTGCTCGAGAATTATGTCCATTAACAATATGGAAATATGAATTCTACACTTTTTGTTAAATTTTTATATATTATTGGGCTAATAAATCCTTATTTAGAATGTCCTAATAATAGGTCAACTGATCTATAGGGATGATGTTTAAGAGTTATGATTGAAGAAATTTTCTAAAACAGATAGTATCAATGGAATCATTTTAAAAAAGACATAGTATGTAACATACAAAACATGAGAATTTCTTTTCATACTCGGCATCTGATATCTCACATTGATGAAAACTCAACAACTCGGAATCATTATCCATTCTCTCATCCCTAAGATAATATAATGGAAAGCATCATGAAATAATGAATTCCCAAGACATTAATGCTTGTAGAAAATCACGATTCACAACTTCCCACTACTTTTGACTAGCACCCTCAACTAAAGAGTAGATAGACATAACCTTCAGATTGTCATGAGTCTTGAGATAATAAAATATCTCATCAACTTTTTCAATCCAATTCACTACCTCAATATATCCATATTAACATTTATAATAAGGTGGATGAGAATCTATAGATTCAAGGATGGGGATCAAAGGATGGAGGGCTCTAGATCCACCATTAGGTATAGAGACTGGGTGGATTCATTTACAAAGGATTATTCATCTAGAAAATAGAAAGAACAAGCCTATGGCCCGAACAATTTCACTAACTTTCTATATTTAATGACTGAATTTTAGGGAGGCGTTCCACAACATGAAAAAAAAAATTCACATCAACTCAATCATCGAGGAACACTCAAGAATATCACAAATGTTTTTGAATAAATTCATAATAAACAGTAATGAAAATATCCTTGATTTAATCTCATAAAATATTTTACAATTTATTAAAATAATACTCTTTTCTATAAAAATGATAAATAAATATATTAGTCAATTATAGTTTAAAATAACCTTTAACAACACATGTAAATTAATCAATGGTTTCAAAATAATTAATCTCATTTCAAATTATAAAAACCATTATTATTTTATAAACATTAGAAAATAAAATTATTTATTAAAACATTGTTTTGTAACATCACATAAGAGTTTTTGATAATTTTTTTTTCGAAACAAAAACTCCGAAAAAAATATAGTCATTGAAAAAATTTCTCAAATAACATAAAAAACATGTTTTAGGACACAATTTATTTTTCAAATTGTATCTAAAAGTATTAACAAGGTATTATAGTTAAAGAAAACAAACAAGATCATGTATCAACCTACATCCATAACTTATATAACCATTCCCACATATGTGAAGTCACTAATAAAAAATGGATAAGGTTTTAGGTTTAGAAAAAATTTATTAATATAAATGGATTATTTGTATGGGATGGTAAACCACACACCAGAATCATAAATATTCATGGTTATATTTCTAAATCTTCCACATTGATTCCTCACAATTTACCAAACCCTGAAAACACGGTTCCACTATTTTCATCCTTCCATTCTTGTTCAAAAACTAATAATAGATTGCCAAAATAAAATATAGTATCATTGGGAAACTAAATGTGATTTATCATTAGAAAACAAACAATTCAAAAAGAAATTCTCAAGTCCCAACATCTCTAGTAACTCTTGTATCATCATGAAGGGGTTTGATCAAGAAACCTATGACAAAATACCTCTTGAGTCTCGAAACATTCTTAATCTACCTTCTACCATGACTCTCCCCAAATAAATTAAGTATTTGAAATTAAAGTATATATATTTATGGAAGGACCTCCTTTAATACAATTTCTAAAGAACAAACTCGCAATTCCTTCAAAACTAATACCCGAGAAGATTTTCAACTTACAATAAGAGAGTTCCCTATCTTCACAGGTTGGAAAGAAGAACCTAGGAATCAAAAAATAATTGTTGGGAATGATTTCTCGCATAAAATATTTTAATAATGGTGTACATTGTGGAAACATCATCTGATATATATGAATTAATTAAAACATTCCATAATACGAAGAGACACTAAGAAAACCGGATGTTTAATGAAACAACCAAAACCCACCTCTTGGTGATGTACAAAAACCCATCATGTCCCAAGTCACCTACCCTTGGTCACCCTAACTCATGACCATAGGGAAATATGAGAGCATGTACACCTACTATAAGACAATAAAGATGTACAACACCAAAAGTTGCAAGATGGGTGTCAGCTAAAAACACTAATAGGATTCCACCAAATATTCAATGAAGTTACATCAAAAGGTAATTCAAATATTCATAAAGAATCGTAAAAACAATGGATCAAAAGGATTTTTTAAAAATCTAGTTTTAAACATTTAAGAATCATTTATCAAACTAAACATGTAAAAAATTACATTCCACCATATAAAAAATAAAACATTTCTTGAAAATCAATGAGAACCATTTCACAAGGTAAAGTTAGAAAATCGAGAATTATGAGAGTATGAACCTCAAAAATAAATATGAATAAGATTAAATAAAATAGATCAATGGTTCATAATAACAATAATCTAATAATTTAAGGAAGTTGTAGTGCCAAATATTGACAAAAAAGTTATCATCTATAGAGATCATTTTTGTAGATATCATGGGCAACATCTAGGAACGATAGCGAGTCCACCTCGAAATATATAATCAAATTACTAATTTTTGGGCTTACATCAAGTCTCAAAAGTCTAAGGAAAACTGATTCCAAACATACAAGTTTTCATAGATGAATTTATATAGCCTAAACCTTTTATGGTTTTTATGGATCCAGTAGAAGGGTGTAGGTCTTCTAGTGAATAATATATCTAGTTCATTACATATATCTATCCAATTCCACATGAATATTCAAAATGTTGGGTGAGAAAAACATGTTAGAAGGATCACAGGAGGTCCTTATCATCAACATCTCACCCTCACCCCCAATCTCTCTAAAAGAAAATAATATCATTTTTTACCCCAATGAATATGGTATGTGTGAGTATCAAATAAGTTACAACTAAGGGATTATCACTAGGAAGAATTATAATACAATACCACCCAGAACATAATTTTTCATCGATTTCAATTAAAAAAATTTTATACAATTAAATATTCCAAAGGGTAATACCACCCACTTCTTTTAACATTTAATAATAAAATTTAAAATGTGCCATTAAAAAACATTTATTTCAAAGAACCTTAAATCATTGAAATTATGTAATATAATTTTCATAATTTTTTTCGATATTTTTTAAAACATGTGTTTACACAATCCTTCAACGAAAATAAATCATTTTTTCAAATAACCCAATAACAACAATTTTAAAAAATGTTAAAATCATTCAAAGGGTGTTCTTGTTCATTTAATAAATTAAATCACATTCAACTATTTTGAAAAATTAAAATAGTTCAATTCATTTAATTAAAATATAATAAGTTCATTTAATAAATGAAAGTCCATTCCAAAAACCTCAATTTCACAAATAAAAATCATTTAAATTTTCATTGAAAATAAGACAAAACAATCCTGGAATTATACAATTTAAAAAAATATGATTAAGGTCATCATTATATACATTAAATTCATGTCATGTTCAATCCAAAGGAAAATTGGTCAAAGCCTCATTTTTGAGGAATTAATTGAAAAAATTCTATAGAACATGTGTTAGAAATTATGAAACATGTATCTATGAATTATCAAAAAAAACAAAGAATCACTAAATGAAGGAAAATCATAGAAACACCGTCTTTTAGTATTAGTTATAAAAACAAAACAAATCCATGATGTGTCACCTATAATAGATATCACCAGATCTAGGCAGATAGATCTTAAAAGAAGAGGTAAGAGATCATAGATCTACAACTCCACATAAATTAACTAAGATCTAAGAAAACACAATGCCATAATATCCATTAGGAAGAATATATCAATATGAAATGGGATATCTACAATTTAAAATTTAATAACATATCAATATAGAAGATATTGTTTTGATTGGAACATAGATGCACAAAGAGATGTGGTTTGGGGAAGTAAAATACATCTAGAGGGCTCCCAAAAGCCAGATAATGGATTTAGATTCGAGTATGAGGATTTCAGGGTTAATTATGTAGGTTTATAGAATTTAATTACAATTTTTTTAATTTAATTATTATTTTCATGGATTACTTGTCCATATCTTGAGGTTAGTATTAACCATGCAAAAAATTTTCAACCCCTTATTCTAGGTTGTACACTTTGTTTAAACCATGAGAAAACAATTCTTAAACCATTAAAAAGGATTTACACATTGTTTAACCATGTGAAAACCATCCAATAGGTTTCACAATTTGTTTAACCATGTGAAGACATTGAAAAGGAACAAAATCCATCAAAAATGATCTCATACAATACTGAAAACAACCTACAATGTGATCCAAATATTTATTAATCAAATAAATGCATCCAAACACATAAAAAAGGAAATAAGATGTTACATATTCTTTTAATGATAATGTAACTACCCAAATCGATTACATTATTGTTTATATAATCTATTTACTCCTCTAAATAAATACTATATATCATAAAAAATAACTTCATTATTAAATATATAATGATATTATTATTATTTTCGTTATTATTATTATTAAAAAATCATTATCCAAACTCTTTTCCAGTAAATGGAATGTGAAATTATCACTCAAGCGTATGTACAACATACCGTCCCCACATAGAGATAAAATTCATTTTTTATCACCATATTTAATTTATGGGTATTGTTATGCGATTAAGTTTTATATATGTTATTTATGATATAGTTATTCTTACTTAATTATAATATCATATCTACCTTATTACCTTCCAATCTGTGGAAAATGATAACATTGCTGATGGTTATACATGGACTACACCCTCCACAAAGCAACGTGATTTTTTTCATTTACATTTTACATAGAAGTTAATATGTATATATTCAATTAATATATATTACATATATAATATAATAATAATTATATAAATTTTAATTATTATTTTCTATTTTATTCATCCATTATAAAGTTAATAGAATGTTCATGTTTACATGCGACATACCATCTTCATGACTGGTGTAATTCTATTTTTTCAATATACTGTTTATGGTTGAATCTAAAATAGAGTATTATAAATATATATAATATTTATATCATTCATAAATATATAGATATGATGGAACCAAGATCAATGTTCAAGGACTAGAAGCACCAAAATAAAATTCTCCTAAAAAAGTGTAACTGTTAAACCCATAAACTATGATTTTAATAAGGGGTAATTAATAAATGGGATTTTAAATATTATTATGGGAAAATATATTATATTATAAGTATTTAAAGAAATCATATAAACAATTATAATTAATATAAATTAATATTCATGAAGATATAGTGCTTTTCAAGAAAGTGTATCTTGAGGAAATAGTTTTATGCTACAACTACATTGTTTATCAGAATTGTTTATGATTAAGTTTCCAAAAATGAAATTTCATAAAATATCTCTTAAGAAAATAATTAAATTTATTATAATATTTTCATTTCTAGATATAACATATTTTCATTCATTTTCTTATCATTAAGTACTCAAGAGACCAATATAATGTTTTTATGGAAAACTGACATTATTTATCATCATTGTCAAAAATCCTATAACATCCTTGTAAATGTTTTTTAAAATATTTTCTAAGAATATTTTCTAATATAGTACAATGGTTTTAAAAATATATTTTTACTGAATTTTTATTTTTAAAATAATTTTTGAAAATGAATCATCTTGAAATTGTATAAATGATTTACTTTTGAATTTTTATCATAAATGTGAATGAAATATCCAGTTTAATTTATATGGAATTATCTAAACTTATCAACATAATAAATAATTAATTTTTTGAATATTAATTTACATGTTTACAAGTTTATTTCAAAATAAACTTTTTCTTGATTGATTGGGGAAAAATTTGATATTTTATGTCATTTTAATGTGAAATGGGTATTTTCTTCAAGAAATCCACCAAATTAATTTTTAATGTCATTTTTTATATAAGATGACATACTTGGTAAAAAAATTATTTTTCATTGGTTATTCTCTAATTAAATATTGAAATTATTATCAACTCAATTTATTTTCCATGGGTAATGTTATGATTGAATGTTTATAAAACCTATTTTCATTAAACATGTTATTATATGGTAAAATGTCATTGAAAACCATGTTTTTCATGCGGTTTGATATTAGTGATGTTGTAGGATCTTGTTTTACACATATGTATGGATTCAATTATATGATGGGGTGGCCCATAATTATATATCCCAACAATGAATTGGTTAATGATTGATATATCATGATATAAGTAGGAATGGAATGGAGAATGGATGCTTTCAGTATGAAAAATCATTTACTATTATAGTCTTGGAAATTAAGTTTGACTAATATGATATAATTGGGGGTGAACTTAATCTACATACATAATATTATATGTAAGTCGTTTCTATTAAGGAAATGTTTTTTATGCATATTTTTCTTCAATTAATCTATGTTGTATTCCAATCATATGCTCTCATAGCTCACGTTCTTTTATTCAATAATGATTCAATTTATATAGAAAAACATTCTTATTTCAATTCCCATGATTATGATATATGGTATACTTGATATGGTTTTCAAATGTTAATCTCATGTTATCTAGCCCTTACATTGATGTTCTACTTAGGTGATAATTTATATCTCATTTTAACCCTGTTTAAGTATAAAATCCCGGCCTTTCATATGTTTCTTTTCCCCTAGTAATGAAGAAATAATTTAAGTACATTATTATGAATAAGGGACATAGCTATTAATAACAGAGTGGGAGATTCTGTTGGTCACATATAATCAAATTTTTATGCTTAGAAGTTTCCAAATACATTATACCTATATGATTCTAGAATGTATTGTAATCTTATTTCATGAGTATTCATCAAATTATTTGTAATATCTAAATATGAAAATTATGGGTTATTATAGATGGTATCATAGAATGGTATAGTTAGCTTTGGAAACTAGAATTAGAAAACAATAGTGACAAACTTGTGTATGATTAAAAATATATCATAACATCCTTTTTTTGTAATGATCATGGATGTCTTAGAGTAATCCTACGATAAAATATATTTAAAAGTATGAGTCATGATTTTGACATATTATAATTGAATGAAAAAACTTTTCTCTATGATTATGTAACTTTATCAACCTATGAATCATGTTGAGCTTCAAAATTAGAAGATGAGGAAACAACAAACCATTAAGTCCTTCATGGGTATACATCCACCTTCTTTTAGTGGGTATACTGATCCACTAGTTTCTATGTAATGTAGGTGTACCATAGAAGAGCTATTTTATATAGTACAATGTTTAGATCAATAAATATTAATTCGGGTATACTATCAATTGGAATTTTAGTATTTAAATGGTCAAATATTATAAATATCACAAGGGTATGGGAATAAATTGGCTCAATGGAGTTATATGAGTTTATGTGATTAATATTACAATAATTAAATTCCTTATATTATTTTAATTAAAATTTAGAAGGAATTCATAGAGCTAATGAATAAAGATGTTGAATCTATTAGTACTTAAGAGATAACTTTTACAAGTTTTGTGATATACACTTATCTTATTTTCATCAAAACTAAACTTATGGTTTATCGATATATTATTTTCTTAATAAGAAGTCTCTAAAGAGATAAATCCATAAGATACTCAAGTAGCTATGAAGAAATCATTTTATCTACAATAAATGTGGAAGTATAAATTGGAGTAACATATATATCTCATAATATTGATAAAAAAATAATTATTTATTTGAAATAAAATTTAAAGATCATAGAGATATGAAGATGATATTTTTTTATGATTAAAATATGGAAGGAAACATGAAGAAAATTTTCTTAAGGGGATTATTAAATTATTTAACTGTTTAATGGCCACTAAATAATTTCATTTCATATTAATGGGAAGAAGTTATCTAATGATAAAGGAAAATAACCAAAAAAATTCATCACTCACCCTCAATTGTTTAAAATTCATTGAGTATTGTAATTATGATATTCATTTCTTGAACCCAATCATGCATTAATTTATATGGAAGGGTAGACACTTTAGATTTCATAGACCATCTAATGATCATTTATAAATAGAACTTTAAAAATAAATATCCAATGAAATTGAATCCATTGTAATGTTCTATATTCCAATTCAAATGGGGTTACATCTCAAATGGTTGGGGATAAAGTAATTATAGAAGATATTATGATATTAAGGAAGGTTTTAAGATTTTTAAAAAGAGTAGCTTGGCATTCCACTAAATTTTGAATTTTATTTTTCAATAGATCTCATACCTATTTAAAAATATATTTCAAAAACTCCATATTAAATGGTCATGATTGGATTATTGTAATTATATAAGAAACCCCATAAAAAATTGAAAAGGGATTCATTCATCCAAGTTAATTTCCTTTGGGTGAACCTATACTTTTTGTTAGGAAGAAATATTGATCAATAGGACTCTACATTGATTATCAGGGATATAACAAGTTCTCTATCAATAATAACTATGTTATAGATTATAGGGATGACTTGTTTGATCTTCCTTCCAGAGGTCAATAATTATCCAAGATTGATCTTCATTCTGGATATCATGAATTTTATTTCAATAAGGAACATATTCCTAATATAACATTATTTTAGGGTTTCAACACTATATATATTGGTATTCTTTTTTGTCTTAGTGATTCTTCCTACCTTCATGGTGTTAATTAATAGAGTATTTAGAGAGTTCCTTGATTAGTTTTTATTAGTATCTATAAATGATTTTATCATATACTCAAATAGCATGTTTGATCATGACGATCAGTTGAGGATTCTACTGAATACAATAAGTAAAGATAATATGTTTTAATAATTTAAAAAGTTTTAAATTTTGGTGAAAAAAATAATTTTTGGGATATATAATCTCAAGAGATAGTATATAAGTACATCCATCAAAGAAAGAAGTTATTTAATATTTTCTAAGAACAATTAATATGACTGAAATATGTGCTTTCAATGGTTTTTTATGGATATTATTTATTTCATTTATTTGAAATTTTCTTAGCAATTTATAATATACTCACTATTGTATCTTAGAATGGATCCACATTCCTTTGTATAGATTAATGGGAATAAAATTCCATGGATCAAAATAGAAGGCTATTCAGTACAAAAATTATTCCACTAACCTATATAAAGAAGTATTTTTATTCAATAATAATTTATTTAAAAAGGTACTGTTATGATCTCTCATAATGAATTATAAGGTTATAGCTCATTAATCACTATAAATGAAAATTCATAAGAGAAATTTCCCTACTCTGGATTTAGTTTTTTTGTGACAATTAATCGTTAAATATATGGATCTATTATCATTAAATATACATGATATATATATATATTGATCATAAAATTTATAGTATATATCCACTCAAAAAGAGTATAATTTCATATAAATAATATGGTTGTGGTTAATTAAAGATTATAAATACAAATACATTACCACCCTGGGAAAAATCACAACGTGGGAGGTGATCTGATTCAAAATTATCATACCAGTGTATCTATGATGAAAATCAGCAAATATCCAATATTTTTGTATTTCAAAATGATGTATATGGAGATCTAAAAAGTAATGTGAGAAATATTATCTATCTAAAATGAGTATCCAAACAACTATCCAAGTTATAATTATAGATGTGCGGAAGGAATTCATCAAGTTCTAAAAGTAGGACACAAAATTTCAATAGTTAAACCTTGATTTTGATGCTATGATATGTTTTGGGAACCATGTATGTGTTATTTCTAGGCTAAATTTGAAATATATTGGATTGGCATCATTGTTAAATATTCTCTATTCATATTAGAAGTACGAACATGTATAGAGATATGACAAAGTATTTTTGGTGGGATATAATGATTAGATATATTGAACAGTATGCATCTTCTTTCATGGTATGTCAGCAATTTAATAGATAGAGATATAATTATAAGTGAATATTACCACGATTTCCCAAACCAAAATGGAAATGGTATAACTTCACCACATATTTTTTTTCATCCAATTACCCAAAAAATATAAATTCCATGATGTTATTTGGGTTGTATTCGAAAATATTATGGATTCAAAAGACTTTAGTAATATAAAGAAATATTTATCTCTTAATCATATTTCTAAAATATATATTAAAAAACTTGTAAGGTTGCACGGATTAACACATTATTTTGGATCTTGGTGGAATATGGGGTTTACCTCAATGTTTTGGCGACATCATAATCATGAACTAGACACAGAGTTGAATTTTAGTGTGGTTTATCATCCTTAGATATATTATCAATCTAATATAACCATTGAAACCCTATAGTATAGGCATAGATATTGTTATATTTATTTCAATGGTGGTTGGGATCAACACCTTCCTCTTGTTGATTTTTCTGACAAGAATAAAATTCTGTTGAAAAATAAAATCGATCCTTATTAAAAAAATTATGGAAAGTAGTCTATAAAAACAATGTGTTGGGGTGAAGTTAGAGTAATAAAGCTATTTTTACCTAATCTAGTTGATGAAATGGGAGACAATATTATATCATTTCAAAAGAACATCATAGTAACTCAAATTCGATAGAAAAAATATATTTGAAATCATTGATGAGATATATAATTTAATGATAGAGGCAATTTTTTTAGAAATTAATTGGGAATATCATAATGTGAACTGTAATTAACAGATTATTGAGACCATTGTATATTGGGCCCTTTGATATTATGGAGTGATTAGGGATGATAGCTTATCATTTGGATCTTCCTTTAAACCACTCTCAAGTTCACTACATGTTCTATATATCTCCCCAAAATAATTACATACCTATTCCTTTACATTTATTATACTAAAAAGATCTTGAAATGGATTACGAACCTTCCTAAGAATAATAATGACTTTAAATCTTTGATTTTATAGATAATGTTATACAAAACATGAATGGTCACCAGATTATATTTCTCCAAAAGAGTCAAAAATTTAAACAAATACTTCAGAACCGAATGGCATAACAAAATAGAGATATCCTAAATTTTTTGTATCCTTTTTCTATATTTTAAATGTGTAAATTAATTTAATGGGGTGTATAATTTAAAACCCATTGATTTTATTTAACCTTTCTCTTTAAATAATTTTTTTATAGCTTGTGATATACAAAACACCCGTATAAATAATGAAATATGTAGTTTACCATTATGTCCTTGACATTAAATTGGAAATAAAGAATATTAATAAAAAAATTATGAAAATTTGTTGTTTTACATTTATACAAAATGAATTCATTCTTACCAATTAATTATAAATGAAAATAAAATTATTTTGAAAAATAATAGAGATATTTTTCTAAAAAAATGATTTTACGCTTGTAATGAATTTCAATCTTAATAAATAAAATTAATCAAAATTTATCAGTCATTTAAATTATATTTAAATATTACATATTCAATAAAATTATTTAACATTCACCTAATAATTTTTACATTTATGGGATCTGAATAAATCTGGTTTTATGATTAAAAATTTATTTTTTTGAAAATCAGATTTGGATGCATTTTGTTTGAATATTTAAAAAATAAGTTATTCAACTAATAGAAATTATTTTTTAAAAAAAGTATTCAATTCTTCCTAGATTAATTTAATTAAACACTTATCCCCTAATTCAAGAAATATTATTATTTAAAAGACCTTATATTTTGAAAATGACCAATATAATATATTAAACAAACAAAAATAAAAAATCACACACTCATACTTGTAAATATCTTTTATTTGATCACATAGGGAATAAAGAAAGTTTTTAAAGAACAATATTGATTATTTTGAGAAAAAGGAAAAAAAATTACAATGGTGATTTATTTATAGTTTTTAGTATTTCTAAAATTACCTTAAATTCTTACACAACTTCGACACATTGGTTCATAAAATAATAGAAAAAAATATAAATGCATTTAAACATATTAAGATTTTATTTTTATTTATTAGTAGTGTTACACTAATATTATTGTTAAATATAATATATTAAGTTATTTTTAACGATAATATTCAAATTAAATATTTTTATTAATGTCCTTAGTGTCAAATTAATGAATTTTATCAAAATGACATTATTGATATTGTATGAAAATAATATTCTACTAAAATTTTCAAAAATAATTAAATATGAAAAGGTGGGTAAAACAAGTCTAAAAATTCATCACTTGACCATTTATTATTCAATTTTAACCATATAAGTAAATTTTAAACGATTAAGTGTGAAAAATGCATTACTACAGTAAAGGATAAAATGGGTTAACTAATGCGTTGAACCAAAATATAATGTTTTAAACACCATACAAACTAATATATTTTTTATTAGTTTAATTTATTTCAAAAACAACCTATTTATATTTAGATATTATACCATTTTGAATCATTTTTATATAGATTTACTTTATTATATTTTAATATTTTTTTAAATTCCAATACTGCTCATCCCCTCGCTTGTAATAGAAAACCATACCCTTCTCTTCTTTACACAACATTGGTCCTTATATCACAACCAAAACCTAAAAAATTATCTTATAAACATCCTTATAATAATAATTTATCTTATGGTTTTCCCAAAACATGAGCCAAGGGATCATTAAGTGGATATCAAAAGGAGTTCTTTCAAATATGATGTAATCCCCTTAACTGATATTTTTGTACATCTACATTAATTTCCTCTAAATATGTTGTATTTTTAATAAAATAATATCTTAATTATATTAAATATACTTAAGTATTATTCTTATTATTATTCCTTAATTATCTATCTGCTTTTCTAGTAAATGTGGTTGAAACGTATCGCTCTTGTGTACATATGGTTTACCGCCTCCACGTAGAGATGCAATTCATTTTTCCTCAATATCTTTAATAGATGGATTTAATTTTTATATCTCATATATAGAACTATTAATTATTTTATAATTATTATGACATATATACCATCTCACATTCTAATCTTTTTATAAATGACAACATCACTCATGTGTACATGTAAACAACCACCACCATTAAAAGATTTCATTTTTTTTTAATTCAAGTTTACATGGGTGAAAAAAAGGATATATTTAATAAATTTATATGATATATATAATATAATTATTATTCATTAAATGTAAAATAACATTTACCTTTATTTCTTTCATTCCATCAAAAATTGAAAATAAGGTTTATACATACGTACATTTTACCATCTCAATGAATGGTGTAATTTATTTATTTATCTGCACATTTTATAATTTAATATATATATATATAATAAATTAATATTTTATTTATATCAATAATAAAATTTAGTTATGGTCAACCTATGATGAAATTACTATTATTAGTACTATCGAATTAAAATTATCAAGAAAATCCAATGATTTAGAAATCAAGAATAATGATTGTTATAAGGAGTTATTAAGAAGTGGGGGTTAAAATGTTTAAGGATATGATATATGATATTATATGTATTTTTTATGGCCCTCGTATAGAATTATAATAATTTTATATTTTTTATATTTTAGTTTAAATCACTTCGGAATCTAGTAGAAATTGAGTTAATGGTTTTTCATTTCAATCTCAATCTTTATCAGGATTTTTTATAATTAAATTTCTAATGATGAACTTCCATGATATATCACTCAAGAAAATCTCGAATTTTATTATCCACTATTTATATCTGTATTAAACATTTTTTTAATTTAATTTTATTCACTTTTATGTATATATTACACCAAAGGAGTTTATTTATAGATAACTAGATTTATTTCTTTCTCTGGTTGAGAATTCATTCTCCTCCATGTACAAGGATTCAAAAAATGTATTCAAGAATATTTTAACTATTATAAGTTGATTTTATGTATTAATTTTTTCCATGATTTAATACTTCAAAAAATAACTTCAAATGGAAGCTTATTTTCATTTTTCGAATGACTAACTCTTTTCTTTTTATTAGGAATTAGAAATGAATATTTATATTAATGTATACAACATGAATAGAATTTCCTACTGTTTTGATCATCCAAAAATTTCATTCTTCCATCAAAATGTTCCATGTCTATTTTCAATGAAATTGTTTTCCTTAATATTAATGAAATTTTTATATTTTAAATAAGTGATTAAAAATTGAAAATCGTATTTTCCTTAAAAAATGTTTTAAATTATATTTTAATTTAATTTTCCATCCAATATTATATCTTTTTATGTTCTTTATGATTTATTGGGGATATGATCCAATGATACCACCATATTCTGTTTATAGATCATTTATGGTTATGATAAAAAGATGTTTATGGATCATATTTTTCACGACCCATCCCAGAAAGTGGACCTACTGAATCCAGAACATGCAGTTTGAGACTTTCCCATAAAGATGGTGCACCCGAAGTCTGTCTAGAACCATCCAAAGGTTTCTCTCATGCTCCTCTACTAATGCCGAGTACACGAGGATGTCATCGATGAAGACCACTATAAACTAGTCCAAGTACGTCTAAAAGATTTGGTTCATCAGTCCCATGAACACTGCGGGGGCGTTCATCACACCAAAAGGCATCACCAAGCACTCATAGTGATTGTAGAGGCATCAAAAAGTCATCTTTAGTATATCCTCATCCTGCACTCATAGCTGGTGACAGCCTGATCGAAGGTCAACCTTCGATAACCATTTGTTCCCCTCTTAACTTATCAAAGATGTCATTGATTCTTGAAAGTGGATATTTTTCTTTCACCGTTAACTAGTTCAAGCACTGGTAATCCACGCACAACCTCAAACTCTTGTCATCCTTCTTGGAAAAAAAGACTGGGGTCGCCCTGGGTGAGACGCTGGGTCTTACGAAACCCTTTCTCTTCAAATCCTCCAACTGCACCCTCACCTTGCGAAGCTCTGCAAGAGCCATCCGATATTCCGATGAGGAAATCGGTGTCTTCTTGGGGTATAAGCCAATCCAGAAGTCAATTTCCAAGTGGGGAGGTAATCCTAGAACTTCTTTGGGAAAGGTGTCCTCATATCCACCATCCTTGTTAGGAACTGAGAGCTCACAACATCTACTGCTCAGAGGGTAAGGATAGCCAACTCATGAGTGATCGACTACAGCCTCCTATGCATGAGCCCATTTTGTGCTTCCTAGGTTTCATTTACTCTGACAAAAGAAAACCTCGTTCCATCATGGCGGACACACCGCACCCTTCGCCTAAAACAGTCAATATGGGCATGGACCAAAGATAACCAATCCATACCGAGAATGACTTCGTAAGGCCTCGATACTAAAACCAAGAGGTCCCAATGGAAACTCTCGCCTCCAAGGGTAAGATCGCACTGTTTGCAATGGTATGTGATAGTTGAGTCTCCTCCCATAGGTGTCTCCAAGAATAAAATCGAGTCAACGGTTCTACCAGAATCTCGAGGTTTTTTACAAGACATGTGGCAATAAGTGAATGACTGGCACATGTGTCTATGAGTATGGAAGCTAAGGTAAAAAGACACATATCATACCTCGAATCATCCCTGGAGCCCCTGGTTCGTATGCCTCAACCGCATTCAGCTGTCCCCATCCCTGTCCACTAGATCCCTAAGACTGACTTCGGCTCCCTACTGCCGGGGTCTCCACACCTGTCTGCCTACTACTGACTACTGTCGGCAGCCTCTGCTCCGCCAAGAAACTCTCAATCACCAAGTCCTGCTCAAGCACTCCCGCATAAGTCGATATGAATAGAGGCATGGAACTAGCTCGGATGTCTCATTGTAGCCCTCTCTCAAAGGTCCTAGCTCTGATGTATTGATCCTTGACCATAATCATCGGGTACCTAGCGAGGTTGGTGAACCTTGATTAATAGACAGCTACTATCATACTACCGAGGTGGAGCTGAAGAAGCTCTTGGATGCGCACAGCTCTCAACATAACCAGAGAGAACTCCTCCATGAAGAGTCGCTCAAACATCGTCCATGAAATCCTCTCCTCATCATGAGTCTGTTTGGTCAGACTCCATCATCGTCCCATCGAACCCGGAAGAAGGCTCACTCCTAGGACCACCATCGGGTCTGCTAGTGTCCTCACTAGACAGAATACTCTGGTCACCACCTCAAGCCTATCCTCAGTTGCCTGGGGGTAGGGCTCGCCTCGGAACCTGAGGGGTCTCTGTCTTTAGAACTCATGGAGCACGCTAAGCATGCGCTCCTCGCCGGTTGGTACTGCAGGTACCACTGGATGCTCCACTGGTGGTGGTATAGTGGGTGCACCACCTGGTGGAAACACCGGGGGAACTGGTCCCTATATCGAAGCCTCATCACTGACGGGGCAATCCTCATGATCATGCTACTAAATCCTAGTGGATATGCATTGTGGAGGCATCCTACAAAGAAACAAGATGTACCATGGTCAATGACTATATCTAGATAGCTGATACAAAGGACATGGAAAACATGACCCATTCCTATATGATGCTTGTACATTTTATTTCCCTACAACCATTGTTTTCGTGTACTGAGTCAAAAAAACATGTTATCAGAGTCCTGGTGTATGGATACGTAAGCCACTGAACCAACATAGGAGTCTCTGGCCTGAAATCCGAACCCAAAATGCTTAACACTGTTGCCCCAAACCAAACTCGCAGACTCTTAGTCCAAAGGTAGAACCGACCGCCTCCGATACCACTCTGTCAAGACCCGTCCCCGTGGGGCCCGCGCCGTGACTCCCCAAGCCCACCTCCAATAGGCCAGGGGCTAGCGACTAGCACCAAGTAGGCATATTACAAACATGGGAGGCATTGCCTATGTACCTGTACATACACACACATCTCTAATCCCACAAATGCTGAAATATAAAAACCACTAATGAAAAAATAATGAATGTATACAACTAAACTCAACCAATAGAGTATGATGAAAGGTAGAGTACTGTAAAAGTAAACATGTCCAGAATACAAGCCCACCAAAAACGAGAGTCTGAAAAATACAAAGTCCAACTTGTAAGAACTAAAGGTACTCGGACTGCCGCTCGTAGCCGTAGGAACACCTCGGCCTATAGGGAACTCAAAATGCATGGTCTTTTCCTCGTCCATCCTGGACTCTGTCAAAAGTCTAATCGTTTTTACAAGACACCAGACGTGCGGGAAAGGCCCGTGTAGGGGTGAGCATAACAATACACAGTAGAGGACCCCGAAAACCACAAAGCAATAGAAAAAGTAAAGGTATAGTCTGCTATGAATAGTATATGTCTACAGTACATATAGAACAAACCAGATATACTCAAAACCCAGACCCATGGTCTAGAGACAAGTCACACAACCACATACCGCCATTAGGGATTCCGTTCGAAGATTCTGTGTTGCACTTGTTCTGGGAGAACACAATCCAGAAGTCTTATAGTTCTGATGACGTCTGTCCGAGAACTATTGTTCATTTGGAACCATCACAAGAAGTAGCTACACTCATTATGGGAGACACACTCTTGAGTGGAATGGTTACGGTAGAAAGAAGAACTCATTATGGGAGACACAATCCTGAGTGGGAAAGATCACGATACACAGATGATGATCACTGACAGGGCCATGGAAGATACCACGACTCATCTAGATTCACCAGTTAGGAGATACACCAGCTAGGTAGAGGATCAACGCCTCGTAGAGTTGGTCATGCTGATGCCTGACTCTACCTATGGTTGGGAATGGATAGAGGATCTCGATCCAGGCCTCTCGGAGGGATTCCTGACTCTATCACAAAAATTCCTGCTGAAGGGATCATACTCCTGCGTGAGGAAATGATGCCTGACCTTCAGGGGAACGAGAAGAAGGGGTGCTAACCCAAATTAATGATGTCAAAGGTATGGTGAAAGAAAGTACAATGCTCTTTTCCAAAAAGTAAACGACGTGTAGAAAAGATACATGCCATATTGTCTGACCCCGATTACTGCCCATGTACAACAGCCTGTGTCATAGGCTGGTCGTGTAGAAAATCTACATACATGGTGTGTAGTACGACGTACACGCCATGTTTGGGTAATTGGGGTTGGCTCTGTGTACTATGGCGATGTGGCCATACACGGTCATCAACCCGTGTACTCCTACCCATGTAATCGCCACATGGGGTGGCCCGCGTTACTGGCCTCGCCTGGCCCTGTGATGGATTACACGGTTGTGTACTTCGTCCCATGCCCGTGTATCCCCAAGATGCATGACGAGCTCCATGTAGCTGCCTCTTCCATGTTGTACATGTCATACCACCTGAGGCTGTGTAGCTCATCCCATGTCCGTGTACTACCAAAAGTACACACCGAGCTTCGAGGGAATTCCAACATGCCGTGTGACCGGGGTCACACACCTTGTGATTCATCTCTGACCCCAAAACCCTATCTGATGCCACCAGTACTACAAGGTGTGTTCTTTGGAAGCACACACCCGTGTATTCTGGAAATTTCCAAAAATGCAGACCTCCACCGTCACGCCTCCAGTGATGATCCGTTCGTCGATCCGTCTGCTCGATCAGCATGAAACCTTCAGGTTTTGGTCACCCCGTCACCAAGAAGCCGCTTCCAGTGTTTTGGGACCTCCGATCGGCTCCGAAAACGTGTTTTGATCTTCCTTCATGAAGAACGTTCGAAGAAGCCCTTTCCCGATCTAGTTCGATTCGTTTTCCTCCATCGTCGTCGCACCTCCATAAGGTCTTTGTGGTGTCGGACCTTCGATTTGGGATCTTTGCATCGTGGAACGAATGTGCAACGATCCGTTGTTCCACACCCCGTGAAGAACGTGAAGAACATGCGAGAAAATAATGGGGGAAGAAATGAAACAAACAAATTGAGGAACGAACCTCCACCGTCATTCATCATGGCATTGATCCGCTCCTGTTAATAGGTTTAAATGGGGCAGAGATCAACATAAATAAAAAATGATGGATTAATTCCCCAAAATCATCCCAAAGAAAACCCTCCCGCATGAACGTACGAATCTGGGGATCAACTTGTTCGTGGTTGATCTGCGTTTATTGTTTAAACTCAAAAACATGGAAAATAAACTGAAGTAACCAACTCCTACCTTTTGAAAGGAGATATCGTTGATGAAGGAACTGCGCTACCATTATCGTCGAGTTCCTTCACCATCGGCGCAACGATTCGCAATTTCGATCCGTCGTCATTCGTCTCTGAGAATTCTCTCCAATGCCTCACGCATTCTGAAGAGGTTCCTCACAATCTTTTCCAATGATCAGCACTTCATTATCCCAATAAAAAGGGAAACGTTATGGAATTGAATTACGCGGCATTATTAATGATTCCAACTCGCCATTTTTGAGTCATTATGACATGTCATTAATTGAGGAAATTGTTGTCTTGTTTCCATGCTGCAGCGTATGTTTCATTAAAAATAAAATAAACATTGTGGATTTATGTTATTTTATTTTACTTGTAATGTTCAAAAATTAACTTTTTCCCTCGACCCGCGCTAGTCGAGGTTAGGCTTGTTCTTATGCAAATTTTTTGTCCCAGATGAAACGGTGCACTCAGATTTTTAATCTAGGAATCCGTTTAGAAACTGCCACAACCGTTGCAACACGGAATATCAATGGACTTCGTGACAGGATAATCCCTCTAGAAGTTCTAGAGTAGATGTGGGATGGAATATCAATGCACTTCGTGAAAGGCTTACCACAGACGTCCCAGGGGCATGATTCCATATGGGTGATCGTTGACCGACTCACCATGTAAGCCCACTTTTTAGCTATCAGGGATCATAGATTCGTAGAGATCTTGGGATTCCTCTACATGCAAGAGATAGTTCGGCTTCCTGGCGTCCACTCGACTATAGTTTCGGATCGAGATGTCTGCTTCACATCGCAGTTCTGGAAGGGATTGCAAGAGGCTTTTGGGACTCAGCTATGCTTGAGCACGTCTTTTCATCCCCAGACGGATGGTCAGAAGTAGAGGACCATTAAGGTTCAGGGGGATATGTTACGAGCCTGTGTCTTGGACTTTGTTCACTGCTGGGAGGACCACCTACCACTGGTGGAGTTTGCGTACAACAACAGCTACCTCTCCACTATCAGTATGGCACCGTTCAAGGCCATGTATGGGTGACCCTGCTGATCACCACTTTGCTAGACCGACCCCAACGAGTCGGCACTCATGGGTCCATAGTTAGTGTGAGCCACTACAGAGAAGGTTCATATCATCAGGTAGTGGATGAAGACTGCACAGAGTCGGTAGAAGTCTTATGCTAAAAGACGACGAAGACCACATCTTCCTTTGGGTCTCACCTCGATGAGGGTTGCAGAGATTTGTCCGAGGCAGCAAGATATCTCCGAGGTTCATCAGACCTTTCCAGATTCTGTGCAGAGTTGGTGAGGTGGCGTACCACATAGCTCTACCACCTCTGTTGCATCGGGTACATGATGTCTTCCACATGTCATAGCTGAGGAGGTACGTGCATGACCCATCGCACGTCATCGACTGGGGCGAGCTAGACATCGAGGATGGAGTGACCTTTGTTCAGTACCCAGTGGAGATGAAGGATCGGCAGGAGAGGAACCTTCGTGGGTTATCGATTCCCTTGGTGCGTGTCCAGTGGTAGCATAGGATTATTCAGGAGAGCATGTGGGAGCGGGAGGCCCAGATTCGTGACCAGTACCCACATCTTTTTGAGTAACCCTTATTTGGCTTTTTAGGGACGTAACTCCCCAAGGTGGGGAGAATGTAATGTATCAGATTCTCTGTTTATTATTTTTAAATATTATATGGAATTATTTTGAGACAGTACGTGAAGACGACACATCATTCTGAGGTCCAGTTATCCCGAAATGGTGGTTTGAACTTTTTTAAGATAAGTGAGTCAGTGCTTGTGCGCGGTTGTGGCAGTTTCCAAACGGATGCCTGGATTAAAAATCTGAGTGCACCGTTGCATCTGGGACGACGACATTTCCTATGAACGAGACTAACCTCAACTGGTGCAGGTCGAGGGAAAAATTTAATTTTCAGACGTTCCATGTAAAATAAAATAAAATAAATCCACAATGTTTATTTTATTTTTAAGGAAACATCTGCCGCAGCATGGAAACGACGCAACGGTTTCCTCAATTAGTGGCGTGTCATAATGACACAAAAATGGCGCGTTGGCATCATTAATACTGCTGCTTAATTCAATGCCATCATGTTTCCCTTTTTAGATAATCAAGTGATGATCATTGGCAACGTTTTAGATGAACCTCTGTAGAATCCACAAGGCATTGGAGAGAATTATCATCGAAGAACGACGACAGGTCAAAACCGAGAATTGTTGCACCGACATTGAAGGTTCTCGACGACAAAAACAGAGTGGCTCCTTCATCAATGATCGATCCTTTTGATAGGTAGGGGTTTTTTATTTGAATTTCTTTTCCTTATTTTTTGAGTTTAAACGATGAACACAGATCAACCACGAACAAGTTGATCCGTGGATTCTTACGTTCTTGTGGGAGGGTTTTCTATGGGATTATTTTGAGGAATTAATCCATGATTTTTTATTTATGTTCATCTCTGCTCAATTTAAACCTATTAACGGGATAAGATCAACGCCGTGAAGAATGATGGTGGAGGTTTGTTCCTTGATTTGTTTACTAGATTTCTTCCCCCAATTTTTTCTTGAGCGTTCTTTGCATTCTTCGCGGGGCGACGAACAACAAATCGTTGCGCATCCGTTTCGCAACGCAACGATCCCAAATCAAATTTTTGACGCTGAAACGACCTTGTGGAGGTGCGGCGACGATGGAGGATGATGAATCGGACCAAATCGGGAAAGGGATTCTTTGAACATTCTTCGTGCGGGAAAATTAAAACACGTTTTCAGAGCTGATCGGTGGACCAAAAACACTAGAAGCGGCTTCATGGTGACGGGGTGACCAAAACCTGAAGGTTTCGTGGCAATAGGGCAGCTGGATCGACGGAAAAATCATCACTGGAGGTGCGACAGTGGAGGTCCGCGTTCCAGGAATTTTCCAAAATACACGGCGTGTACTTCCAAAGAACACTCTGTGTAGTACTGGCAGTGGCGGCTAGGGTTTCGGGGTCAAAGAAGAATCACACGGCTTGTTGGACTTCCCCCGAAGCTCGACATGTACTTTGGGTAGTACACAGACACGGGATGAGCTACACGGATTCAGGTGGCACGGCATGTATAGCATGGTAGAGGAAGATACACGGACCTCAGCATGCATCTCGGGCATACACAAGCACGGGATGGAGTACACAACCGTGAACTCCATCACACGGCCAGGCGAGGCCAGTAACGCGGGTCAGTCCGTGTGGTGAATACACGGGTTGGAGTACATGGGTTGATGACCTTGTACAGGCACATGGCCAGAGTACACGGAGCTAACCCCAGTTACCCAGACACGGCGTGTACGCCGTACTACACGCCATGCACTTTGTTTTTCTACACGACCAGCCTATGACACGGGTTGTTGTACACGGGAAGTACCCAGGGTCAGACAACACGACATGTATCTTTTCTACATGTCATGTAATTTTTGGAAAAAGGGATGGTCCTTCCGTTTACAATACCATGGACATCTTTCATTTGGGTTAGTGCCCCTCCTTATCGTTCCCCTGAAGGCCAGGCATCATTTCCTCATGCAGGAGTATGATCCCTTCAGTAGGAATTTCTGTGATAGAGTCAGGCATCCATCCGAGATACCCGGATCGAGATCATCTATCCATTCCTGAACCTAGGTAGAGTCAGGAATCGACATGACCAACTCTACCAGGCATTGATCCTCTACCTAGATGTTGTATCACCTAACTGGTGAATCCGGATGAGTCACAGTATCCTCTATGGCCCTAGCAGTGATCCTCATCTTTGTATCATGATCCTTCCCACTCAGGAGTGTGTCTCCCATAATGAGTGCTTCAATTTACCATAACCATTCTACTCAGGAGTGTGTCTCCCGTAATGAGTGTAGCTACTTCTCGTGATGGTACCCGATGAACATCACTTCTCAGACGGATGTCTTCAGAACTATAAGACTCGTGGAGTGTGTTCTCCCGATATGAGTGCATCACAGAATCATTGAATGGAATCGCTAACGGGGTATCTTGTTATGTGACTTGTCTCTAGACCACGGTTCTGGGTTTTGAATATATCTAGTTTATTCTATATGTTCTGTAGAGTTATACTGTGCATAGCTGACTATACTTTTACTTTGTGTACTGCTTTTTTGTTTTTGGGGTTCTCTACTGAGTATTTTTATACTCACCCCTGCATGGGCCTTGCCCGCACGTCTGGTGTCTTGTGCAGATGAGAAACCTTTTGATAGAGTCCAGGGCGGACCATGAAAAAACCGAGATTTCTAAGTTCCCTATAGGTCGATGCGTTCCTAAGGCTACAAGCAGTAGTCCCAGTACCTTTTGTGCTTACAGGATGGACTTTGCAGTTTTCAGACTCTTTTTTTTTGGTGGGCTTGTATTCTGGACCAGTTTACTTTTACAGTACTCTACCATTTGTCCTGCTATGATGGTTGGGTTTTTTTGTATGCATGCATTAATTTTTATTAGTGGTTTTTACATTTCAGAATTTGTGGGCTTAGAGATGTGTGTGTGTGTGTACAGGTAGATAAGCAATGCCTCCCATGTTAGTAATATGCCTACTTGGTGCTAGTCACCAGCCCCTGGCCTATTGTAGGCGGGATTGGGGAGTCACGACACGGGCCCCACTAGGATGGGTTGTGACACTATTTGTTTTAAACAGGTTATTCTATGATGAAATATGAATTTTCTATGAAAATAATTTGTTTCCCATAGGTTATTTGATGATGATATGATTAAGAAACACATTAAATATACATTTGTTATACAATGATGAATTTTTTGTATACCCATTTCCCTTTCTGGGGATATAATAAAATTAAGGTGGTTTGAACATGTGGCACATATATGTATGTTTTTAATTATGTGATTGGTGGGATCAAAATTATATTTCCCTACAATGAATTGGGTAAATATAGTATCTCATGAGATAAAAAGAGCTTCAATGGGGAGTGAAACCAATTATGTTACATAATCTATCAAATATAACAGTATTATGAGTGAGCCATAACTAATATTATGGAATCTTGAGTGAACCCAGACCACTAAGATTTTATTTTATGTGTTCCATTGTATTTATAGAAATTTTTTTCCATGATTATGTTTATTAAAAAAATCCATGTTATACTCTGATGTTATGGTCACATTGCTCATGTTCATTGATTACATTATAATTCAATTCTTATTAACTCTCCTGATTTATTTTGTGATCCAATATTATGATATCTGATTTACATGGTATAGTTTTCATAGGTTAATATTAGGTTCTTAAACCCTTATTTACATGTTATTTTTATAAGATCAATTATATCTCCCTTATTTACCCTTATTGAGCATCTAAGATCACCCTTTCATATGATTAAATTTCTTTAAGATATGAAGAAAATATTATGTATGATATATTTATTAAGGTTACTAGTTATTAAGAACATAGCGGCATATTATATCGATCTCTTATGAACAATCTCTTTATGTGTCCTTGTTTCGAAAGACTCTAGAGATATATGATTCAATAATGGATCATCATATTATATAATGAATATTCATCTTATAAAATGAAATATATTAGGTTGGAATGTATGGGTCATTATAGTTTTATACACCGTTGTTCTTTACCATGCGGTTTTCCAATTCTCTTTGTAAAAATGAATAATGGGTCAATTCACATATACATTGATTATCATGAACTCAATAAAATTGAAATAAAAAACAAGTATCCACTTCCATCGATTGATTAATTATTTTAACAACAATACGAGGACCATTATTTCCTTAATGTGGACCCTTAGTTGGGATATCACTAATTAAAGGGGATTTGGGAAGATATTCCAAATAAATCCCTTTAAATAATGTATAGATTCTACCATTTAATAATGCATCCCATTAAAGTCACTAATTCTCTAAAAATCATTATGGATATAATGAATAATTTAATTAGGAATATCCATGAAATATTATTAGTTTTATATAAATTTGATATTCGGATATACTCTAAAAGCATTAATGATCATGAGGGAAATTTTAAAACTATGATAATGACATTGTGAAATGATAATCTATATGAAATGTATAATAAATGTGAGTTTCGATTAGGGAATGTATCATTCATTACGAATGATTTCACTAAATAGTGGACCTTTCAGACCCTTCTGTGACAATGTATATTAAATACTAGAAAAAACTAGATTCTATAGTGAATATTCGTAGTTTCTTTGCACTATCTAGGTATTACGAATGATTTGTGGGAAACATATCATGATTTTCAAACTCACTAACCAATATGAATTATAATGGTGTAATTTTTTACTAGATATTTGAATGTGAAATGGAATTCAATAAATTTAAATAGAGGCTTTATTAATAAACTATTCCTTTTATTTCCCTAAATTGGGGAAATTTTATGGTATATAGATATTCCTGAATAAATGGATTGGGTTATACACAAATGGGGAATGATAAAGTGAATGTATATACATCATGGTACTTGAAAATTCATGATAAAAACTATCCATCAAATGATCTACAATATGATATAGTGGTCTTCATGTTGAAAATATGGTTTAATTTTCACTATGGGGATAACTATGAAATATATACTGATTATAATACCGTCATGTATGTATTGACACAAATTGAGCATAATATGTGCCCGGGAAGGTGGGTAGAGCTGATCAAGGACTATGACTGCACAATATAGAATTCCAATGTAAAAATTATCATGTGACCTTCTAAATGATAGGAATTGAGATAGATCTAATCTATATAGACACTGAACTGATGCACATGGGGATCATAAATGAAGAAACATCTTCATTCATTTTTCAAATGATTTACAGACCATCCCTTCTGGTAAAGATAATAGACCCTCAATGAGATGTGGTGGAAATTCAGAAGAAGGTGTAAGTTATAACAAGTATAAAATACATAGAGTTTAAAATTAATGAAGAATGAGTCAAAATATTTTGTCAATGGATATGTAAACCATCAAATCTAGAAATAAATAAGGTGTTTCTGAATGATTCACATAGCTCTTCATTCTCAAACCATCCATCAAGAACAATGATAAATCAATATCTCTGATTGAAGAATTTGTGGGTTATATATAGAAAGAAATAATTTAAATAATTCTATATGGGTTATAATGTATCATCATACAAATACAACAATCATTACTTCAATTATAGAGGACTTTTCCCATCATAATCATTCAATGATATACATGAATGAAGTGTTGAGGCTACATAGACTAACCTGAGAGACTGTATGAGGCTATTGTTTTAGATTTAAATTTATGTCATATAAATGAATTTATCAAACTCCAAATACAAAATTGAGCTTCAGTGTGGATTATCACCCCCAATGTGATGGTCTGTCTAAGCAGAATATCCATACACTTGAAGTCAAGTTGAGAGTATGCTCGATTGACTTCAATGTATGATGGGACCACTATCTCTTTTTGGAAAAGTTATTTTAAAATATTATATTTTACTCATGAATCCAAATATCTATATATAATTCTCATTATTGTAAGAGATGTAACATAAAGATGTTCTGGGATTAAGTAGGAAACCATGTGCAGTTGGGTCATAAAATGGTTGAGGAAACATTAGAAATGTTTGATACCACTCATTATCAAATCAAGGATGCTCCACGTCAAAAAAATTATATGATTATAATAATACACTATTCCATGATTTTGAGGATAGAGATAATGTGTTCCTCCTTAAATCTCCATGAAAGAGAGTCAAATGATTTGGGAAGGAGGGAAAGCTAAGTCCAAGGTACATAAACCCCTTTTATATTCTCGATTGAAATAGATTTGTGGCCCATCACCTAGAACTCCCACAAACCCTTTCTTAATAACCTGTCATGTTCCACGTATTCATTTTGAGTAAGTACATACCACATCCCTCATATGTACTGACATCTATGGTGGTATGGCGGGAAAATGTTGTCTCTTATGGGGATAAACTAGTGAAGATATTCGAACATACATATAATTTTCTATGCAATGAGACAACACACCTATTCAAAGTACTATTATGAAACCATATGTAAAAGCATGGGACTTTGGAACTCGAGGATGAAATCTATCAATATTACACTCACCTATGTTCAATTTAGTTTGTAAAATAAAATTTATTGGGTGAAATTTTAAAATTTTTGATAATTTAATTACCCCAAATTCTATCAATGGAATTACCCTTCTGATTATACAAATTGTTTACATCTAGTAAAGAATATACACTACAGGATAAAACCATCAAAATTTAATTATATTAATATGAAAATATAATTTAGATAAAAAATATAGATATAATAATACAATGTATCCCAATGGGACACAAAATATAATATAATTTAACAATTGTAGGTAGATATGAATCTAGTTGATCCCTTATAATAATCGTACACAAGAACAACACTATAAAAATGATGAAAAAATTTTGAAATTTAATATACATTTTAAAAATGAAAATATAAATAACTTTAAGTGAAACTAGATTTGAATAAAGAATTAATTAAATATGGAATATTTATGGAATGTATGAAACCTATATTACGATAAGAAATATGACTATTTGAATAGTAATCTAACCATTTGAATATTAATCTACCCATTAGAATAGTAATTGGATAATTAAGAATAGAAAACTTGATATTAGAATAGTAATCCGAGTTGTAGAAATGTAAAATAATATTTTCAATACTTATAAAATGAAATTATGTAATATTATATCACGATAATATTACATAATTTTTAAGATAAATTAAAAAAAATGTTATTGTTTTTGTAAAACTAGTATTTATAATTTTCATTTTTATAATATATATAATAATATAAAAGAAATATTATTTTCATAAAATGGGATTATAAATTCATATTAGTTTTTATAAAAGTGATGATATAATATTATGATACCTACAATTATATTTCAATGGGTCAGAAAATTGATCATAATATTAAAAATAATATTTTTAAAAATAAATGAGGTTTTTATTTAAAAAATAAATATATTAAATATGAATAATATTTTCATAAAATGGATAACTTTTTTCTAATTTACACATTTAAATATGGTTAGGTATAATTTTTGGAATTTTTCTAAAATAGTTGATCTTCGGTGAATTATGAAATATATTAAAATATGGTATTTAACAACACATGCTAGATACATGAATTTTTGTCTCATGGATGATGTAAGCATTAATTTTTTCACATTCACATGCACAATTTTATATATATAGTCACAATATTAAATATTATGTTTAGTTTTTATTAAAAATAATAATATAATGAATATAATATCCAAAAACATCATTTCCTACACTTATAAATAGAACCCCATCCAACCCTTCTCATCACATATTATAATCCTTGATGCCATCCAAATATCCATTCATTTCCCTTTCCAACACAATACCCCATTTCTTAGTCCTTTTTTCTCACCTAAAGGCCTCCCCAAGGTTTCATAAGTGGAAGCCTAGGAGGCGACATCCTAATGATAGGGTAAATTTCTCAACTAATTCTTTTAATTTCACTTCATCCTCATCCTTCAAAAATATCCATAAAAATATGAAATAATATCACCAATAAATTATATATGTGATAATTTGAATTTTTTTATTGTAATATCTTCCATACAACCACTTATCTTTAACTAAAATTATTATAAAATGAAAATGTTGTTGTAAATAGTGTTAGTTCGCCACATCCATGAACAATATATTTCATTTCATACCACTATTTTCATAGAAGGTTATAAATATATAATTACAGTAAAATATGATTATAATAATTATTTTTTAAATAATTAAATTATATTTTGTTTTTTAGTAATCATTTAATTAAATAAAATCACTCTTGATTGAGATGCATGGTAAAACGGCCAAAATGAATTAACCACCTGATGTTAACATATTTTCAAAGTTAAATATCATTATATCAAAATAAATATCGGTATATGAGACAACATAAATTTATAAAATAAAATTAATACAACTTTATTTAAATTAAATAGTTTTAGTCCCACTTTTCAAGAAATCTAATAATTATCCACAACTTGTCCGGTCATATAACCATGAAGGGAACACCCATAGAGTAATGTAAATAGTCATTATATCTAAATGAAATTGTTTTAAGTAAACAAAATAGAATTATAATAAATAAAATATAGATTTCAAAGTTTATGAATCATATAATTAATTATTTTAATTTCTTTTATTTTTGATGTTATTTCTAACTGAGAAAACAATAATTGAATATATGAAAAGGGATCTCTTTGAATCACACTTTTTCTTAGGGTAGAGACCTTTCTCTATATATGTCAATTTATCTCTCTATTTGATTTTATTAAATAATTCCAAATTATATATGTATATCTCTTATATATATACCTAGCATATTATTACTTCCATTAATGGGTTAATATATATCTTAAGTTCATTTCTCAAATTCCTTATTTATAATCTAATATGATTAAGTGGAAATTTTTTATCACTTGATCCTATTATATGAAAATTATTTATTGTTTTTATTCCCAAATGAACACTATATTTTGAGACTTGTACTTATTAACTCAAAGATTAATTTCCATAATATTTAATTTCTTTTTCCCTTTCGAATCCTTATGAAATATGCATTGATTAGTACAAGATGCAATAAAATGAAACCCATTTATGTCCAAAGGTAATTCTTATGTTTTTATTAATGATTAATTTCCTTTTCTTGAACACATAATCATGTACTACATATGATGGGCGAACCAATATAGAACTCAATTACATTGGGTATTCTTTTTGTCTCATTATACAATATGTATGGGATTTTGCAGTGATGTTAATCAATAAGGGACTATTTCAACCATATTGGGTTATATTGGTAGTTAGCCTTGATAAAACACTATATCATGTTCCATGTTATTTTCACATTCTAATATTTCCATGAACTTATAATACAATATTCTATATGTTATTTATCTATATGGTTATTCATAAGCCTTTTATTTTAGGATATCATGTTATTCCTTCTAACTCATACGTTATGCTTCATTACACTGATTATTCCTATAGCTCGATTTGTGGATCTCCCTTTATTTAATTAATTACCAAGGTTATCCAATATAGTTTTAGGAGATAAAATTGATTTATGATATTATGAAATATATTAATATAAATATTTGGTTTTTCGATTTCATGTTGTTTTATTATGATTCTATACTTCCAAAGAAATCTGGGATTCTGATCCACATATTAATTTATTAAATATTTATTCTTGAAGTTTTGTAATAATATGTGTAAAAGTATTGGTCAAACATATTTACTATAAACACTCACAAAAATAATAATATCCCAATATAATCTAATAGTGGAATATATTAATATTACAAATTCATTTTTTCATGTTTGAAATTTCATATTTAAAACACCAAGAACAAGAGGGTCCCCCTCTATCCACTTAGATTCCAAAATGCTTTCTCGAGAAAAAAAATACCTTTATATTTTCACCTAAAATAATGTTTGAGGTTATTTATAATAAAAATTGAACATTTTATCACTATAACTCAACATTTTTCACCATGTTTCTCAATATTGGATCCTCCATCATTGAAAAAATATCCCAAATACCATCACTGAATCCTTATTTCCTAAATAATCAAGGATATATCAAACTAGAAAAAAAATATTCATATTCATTAATTGGGGATTTGAAGCATATGAAAATAGAGAGGTAAATAACTCATTAACAGGTATAACATAAAAATTTGGATCAAATTAACATAGTTTATCATAATAGATATCATAATGGAGTAATAAAAAATGAATACATAGTGATGATAAATAACAATACTCATAAAATCAAAAAACTTATAACTAGTGATTAATGAAACATAGGTCATAAAATGAGTCAAAATATAAATATAAGTCATAAAATAAATGTTATGAATAATCGTAATCCTTAGAAATATAACATTTAAATTTGGAATAAACAAAATAATAATAAATTAAAATTTATGTCGTGGATAACAATAAATATATTCATATATTACAAAAATAAGATAACCATATGTGCAACATAACATAATGTATTAATATAAACACATATGTCCCAAAACATGGTACTATAATGAGATATAAATATTTACACAATGCATTAGAGGGTACATAATTCTGGGATTACCCATTATATAATGAATAAAAATGCATATTAGTTAAACATTAACATTAAAATATTCATAACTCCACCATAGAAAATTTACCCTTATGAATTAATAGATTCATAAAACAATTCATTAGATATAAAAAATATTATTTCAGAGAGTGAAAGTGTATTATTTAATTATAACATATCCCCAATGATACATGAAATATATAAAAATATGACAATATAAAAGGTTATTTATATTGATAAAAATATCTTCAAGAAAAAATAAAAAATTTAAAAATTGAGGGAAAAACATTTTCAAAAAGTTTTTTTAAAAGAAAAGGAATTTTGAATAAACATTTCAGAAATAAAAATATTAAAAAAAATTTAATGATACATGGTTGAATACAAATTTAATTATTAAATTTACAAATACAAACTGATAGTAGAATGTTATTGATAGTGAAATGTATTAGAGTTGAAAATATTCCATTCCCAAATTTAGATTTCGTAAAAATCAATAAAAATAAATAAATTTTCCACTCATATAATTATAGATAATGGTAGATAATACATCTATAACATAAAATAAAGGATATATATATGTCAAAAAAAATTAATTAAAATAGAGAGTTAAAAAATTCCCCTTATAGATATCATTTTCAATGAACTATGGATCAATGAAAGGGGAAATGGTAGAATAGAATATAAATCCAAAAATAATAATTGGTGAAGAAAAATTACGATATAAATTTAATTAGACACCAATTATCAAAATATAATTTTAGATACTAATAATCTGAACTAATGAGATATATTGGGAGAGTGTCCCTTCCATTTTATGATGAGTTTTTTTGAATAAACTCTAGACAGCATAAAATTCCAAATAAAATAATTTTTCATATTATTTATATTTATGATTTTTTATATAAATATGTTTTATCCATTTAATATATATATATATATATATATTAGTTTTTTTTATTGTATTTTTTTCAGTAAATGTTATTATTTTTGTTAAGAAATATTTTTTTTGGAAGTAGATTTTAATCATCACTCTAGGATAATATGTTTATAATCGAAAAAATTAGTAAAGTTAGTTTCATAATAATTTGACAGCCTTTATATAGTTACAATTTCATTTGATGGATGTTATGAGTTTGAAATGAGGGAACAAAATTCACATCATGATGGTTTCAGGTATTTTTTATAAATTACCTATTTACATTATATGGATCACTAATTTTAGTTCTACATTTATAAAACCATAATAATAAAATATATTAATAATTGATATCATATATTAACATTTTTAAAATTATAATTATATAAATGAAAAATATATAATAGGATCATTCATTTTTGTGGTTTAACACAAACAAATATGAATTTTTTATATTAATGAACGGGTAAGGGTTTTAATTTATATGGTTGTAAAAAAATAATGAGTATGTTAATAAAACCATAAAATAGTGGAGGATATGGTTTATTAGTAGAGTTAATTAAAAGGTAAATGAATGATATAAATAGTAACTATCTAATTATTTCAATGGAATTACTCATTCTGACAGCTTCCTTCGTAAAGAAGGATCCCATCCTCCCTATAATTAGAAGCTAGCTGACATGATATATAAAATTAGTCAAGAATTTTTTCATACCATCTTATATACAACCAAATGACCTCTATTATATAGTTAATTTTTTAATTTTACGATTTTTTAAATCATTTTACCCATATATATTATTTTTAACAATTTCATTATTTATGTTAAAATACAAAATTAAGCTCTGTATCTTATTTTTTCATAAGAATTTAACATTACCCTCCTACCAAATTTTGATGAACCAATTCCTAATATTAAATCATTTTTACCAAATAAATAATTTATATATGTGAAATTTAAATTCTAAATGAAAAAAATGTATTTGGAAAATAATTTTTCATTAAAAAAATATCATATGTAATGAAAGATTGTATTTTGATTTCTTATCATTCATTAATTTTTTAGATGATGTTATTTATATATTACTTATGTAAAATATATGTTTCGAAACTAATTATTCATTTTTATAAAATGATTATATAAAAATTATAACATTTTTAAAATACCCATTGGTTATATATATTCACAATATTAATATATATTATCAATAGACATGAAATTATCATATTTACCTTTTATATTCCTATATATAACCATAAATATATAACAAAAATTAAATAATCCTAATATTTCAATCATTTTCAAAATCTATTTCATATTTATAATATTTATCCTAATTTACAAATTTATAATGAGTAGTGTAATATTAAAGATAAATAATAAGGCTGAATATTCAATGCTCTTATATTTTTTTATTTTGGTTTTATTCCTCTAGTAATTTTTATAATTATTTTTACAAAAATGTTTTTTATAATTTATTTATATTTTAATTTTTATCTTATTATACCAACACAACAAAATATTTCCTTTTTTATTTTATTTTTGTATAATACATAAAATAATATTTTCCATCCTAATGAACAAATAAAATGTGGGGAAATACATTCAAACTATTTATAAAAATAACACTTGAAATTTCATTACATGTATTAGAATATATGAGGGAACTATTTTTTCATTACACCATTAGGATCCTTTTTATCTTTCGAAAACATATAATTACACCAATTAAATTTTACTAAGGAAGTATTCATGTTATATAGTACACTATCTCTATGATCCCATAACTCCATAAAAATTTCCATGTAATAAAGACCATGTTCTATTTATACATGTTAATATTGTAATACATGTCATGGATTTCTATGTACTCTCTCAAAAGTGATACATGGAAGACATAATAAACAACTGAGAGAATATGTGGAAGCACAAAGTGATATGTTATAGTCTCTATGTGATCGTGGATCATGGATGGAATCATATATCTAGTTATCTACTTTTACTTATTTTCAAATAACAAAACTCTAATAAATGGTGATATTTAAAATAATATTATTTCACCAACCTTAGATGTTCGATATCATTTATGATTATCATCATATCTCTTATTTAAAATTTTGGAGGCCATAATATTTCACTGAATAATTTAAATCATATATATCATCTATTTAGTAAAATTCAATCCCAACATTATTTTCTCTCCATATTTATCCCAACATGTTATAGTTTAGTAACCCTTCCCATATAGTTTATAATATAATTCCATTTGAATTCTAGAGTAGAGAATATTGTTTTTCTAATAACTATACCAGTTTAAGTTTTCTATCTCATCCTCTATTGAAATATATTAAGTAGTATATATTTTTAATTTTTTAATGGTTACCTCTTATTGAATATCCAATTTAGGTTCATAAGCATGTTAACAAATCAATTTTATGTTAAATGACTATTAAAAGATTCAATAATTCTTTCAGAAAATTGTTTTTACCATAATCCTATATAATTTAATGTTGTATGAATCTATGACACTTAATTTATTTATATATTTTAGGATAATTATGTGAGAAATACAATAAAAAAATATTGAAGTTAACAATCATCCTATGTTAATAAACTACAACTCAATTTTTATTATACAATTTCTAGGTCGTTGAAATTCATATGATGAAATCTATTGTGATTTAATCAAATTTTTATTTGGGTATATGGGATGGTTTCATTATCCCATTAGACACCTAGAATTTTCCTTAACATTTTGGTAGTACAAACATAGAGATATATACTCAAATGTATTCCTCTTAATGTTGTCCTATTATAAGGGTCCCTTTATATCATACAACATATTTAATTTTTATTTATGAATATAGAATGATGAGAAATGTGTGTAATACAATATCATTGTTATTAGATTTATTATTGATGGATCACACATTCACTTAATTAATATTATAATTCCATCATTGTTAAAGTAAAACTCTGAAATATTTCCAATATTATTTTATAGAAATGTATTATCCTTCTTTTGCACATTCATCTTTATTTTGATGGATAATGGAGATATAATTTAAGAAATGTAGGATTTTTTCCATTCCTTTATGATTCACAAGTGCATAATTTTAAAATTCATCATTATTAGTTATATTTTAACCCAGATCATAGATCATGTTTCGTGGTTTTTTCTATATATGGAAGCTGGAAGTGCAAAATAAAAACTCCCAAACACACAATTTGGTGTTGGATCTAGTGAAATTTTACTTAAAAATAATATATAATTTTCTTTATGTGTAGAAATTTGACATATATATAGATACAAAGTTCCTCAAGTAAATATTCACAAAAATAGGATCATATTAATTTCTAGAAATGTTGGTTAGATATGAGTAACCACTAGGACTTCTCAATCCACTACCATCCGAGTAAAGAAAATAAAATTGTAGATTATCTAAGAAAAAATTTCATGTAACTTTTCAATGATTATAACTGATAATGATTCAATATAAATTTTATTTATGAAGATTCACATCAGGAACATAAATGGAGGAACATCATCATTCATTTATCAAATGTGTTCTCAACCATCTCTTTTGGAGAAGATAATAGAAGATTAAAGAGATGATATAGAAATTAAGAATAAGTTCGAAGATATATCAAATGGTAATTACAAATAGTATATAATTAGCATTGATGGGAAGGAAATTTATAGTACATGACTATCTGTACCATAAAATCATATGATAGTGAAGTATTTGTTGAATGATAGACATAACTCAACCTTCTCAATCAACCTAAAAATCATGAAGATGTATTGAGAGGTTTGAGAACACAATTGGTGGGATGAAATGAACAAATAAATCATGTATATAATTATATATGGGTAGTAGTGGATCATCATAGAAATACTTATCAATTAATTTTATTTTTATAGGACATCTCACTCTATCAACATGCTCGGGTACAAATTGGATTGGTGTGGAGGCTCCAAGTAACACCACAATGGATTATATCTAACTGTGATCTAATATTTAACTCATTGTTCTGGAATAGTATTCATTATGAGATGCTTAATAAATTCAAAATTTTTATGGCATATAATCCCCATACTATTAGGTATTCTAAGTAGACTAACTAGACAATTGAAGACATACTGAGAGTTTATCGATGGTTTTCAAAGTATTTTGAAATCACTCTATTCCTTTGGTCGAGTTTTGGAACAATATTATTTTCTATGGAATAATCCAAATGGATCCATATATATCCATTAAATGGAAGATATGTATAACACCAAAAATATGGTATTAAGTTAAAAACATAATGTTTGGGTCTTTAGATGGTTGAGGAAATGGTAGAAAATGTGATACCTTTAATTATTACATCAGGGCCACTCAAAATCCCCATAAGATTTATGCTGACAATCATTGTCAATAATAGGATAATGAGGATAGATAAAAAGTGTTCCTATGTATATATCTATATAATAGATTCATGAGATTTGGGAAGGTGGGAAAGCTAATCCCTTTGTTCAACATCCCCTTTTATATTCTTGATTATGTTGGAGCTGTGGAATATTTAATAGCCCTCCCACTAACTATTTCTCAAGTACTGGACATATTCCATGTTACCCTCTTCATGAATTACATACTAGATCCCCCACTTGTACTAAATGTAGAGGTGGTACAGTTGAAAATGATCTCTCTAATTATAATAATACGATAAAGATCTTGGGACATAGAGATAAAGTTTGGTGCAATGAGACAACTCACCTGAATAATGTACTATAATTAAAAAAATAGTATGATAAAGATACATTTTAATATGGATAATAAAAGAATCTAAATTACTCTAAATTATTTTTACATTATTTTTTAAATTGAAATTTCATGGGTAAAATACTATAAGTTGGAAGAATTTAATTACCCTTAAGTATATCACTGTAATTTCCCTTCTGATTATATAAATTTGTCACATTTAGTAAAGAAAATACACCAAAAGATAAAATTGAAAAAAAAAATTATATAAATTGTAACATTTAATTTAGAAAATAAATATGACCATAATAATTCAATTTATTACATTAGAATACAAAATAGACTATAAAATAACAACAATAAAGAAATTTGGATCTCTTCAATCCCCCTAATAATCTCCCTAAAAAAACTCTTTATAAATGAATAAAAATATTAGTAATGAAATATAAATTTTGGAAATGAACAAATATAAAACATTTGGATTAAATATAATTGAATTATCAATGAATCAAATATGGGTATTTATATAATGTAGACAACCCATATGATCTTTACACATCTAATTATTGTAATAGTAATCTAACCATAGGAATAATAATATAATTGCTGTAATAGTAATCTTAAAATTAGGAATAGAAAACTTGATATTAAAATAGTAACCTCAATAATAGAAATTTGAATAATTTTTAGGTATATTATGAAATGAAATTATGTGATAACAATATAAATATAATAGTAAATAAATGCTTTAAAATTTATATAATATGTGTTCTTGTTTTTTAAAAACACTTATGTTTTTTTGATAAATAAATATTATTATTTAAGATAAATATTATTTTCAGAAAATGGATTTAAAAAATAATATTACTTTTTATTAAATTTCTAATATAATTTTTGGATACCATAATTAATTTATCAAATTGGTTAGAAAAATCATCATAGTAATGAAATTGGTTATTTTCAAATAAATTAAAGCTTTATTTTAATATTTAATTGCTCATATTAAAAAATTACTTCAATATAATAGATTCCATTTTTTTGAATCTGAACATTGAAAAAAAATTACGGTTATTTTTTTGCATTTTTTTTAAAAATGTTGATCTTTCGACAATTGTTAAAGATAGTAAAATTTGGTATTTAACATTATAAGTTATATACCTGAATTTTTTAATCATGGATGATGTAAGAACACATTAGTTAAAACTAAAATGAAAACATAATCTATATAGTGAAAATATTAAATAATATTGGTATTCTTGATCCAAAATAATAAACTAATGAATATAATATTCAAAAACACCTCTCTCTCCCCCACTTATAAATACCACCCCTCACAACCTCTTCTCCTTAAAACATATAAAACATTAATCAGGACTAATTTCTTCACATTTAATTTAAAAATCCTACACCCCATCTCTTAGTTCTTATTGTATCACCAAAATACTAATCCAAGGTTTCTTACATAGAATGCCAAGAGGAAACATTCGAAGGATAAGACAATTTCCTCAATCGATTCATTTAATTTTTCAACCTCTTTATCCTCCAAAAGAAATTCCACCTAACATGGACTAATTACTACAATATATTATAAAAAATATATTTTTATTTTTTAGTGGAACATATACAATCCATCATCTTCTTGTTCCCTCAACTGATTCTTTAAATAAAATGATGATGATAATATTATTGGTTCACTGCATCCATGGACAATGTATTTACATTTTCACCAAAACCTTTAATAAAGGTTATAAAGATATAATTATGATAAAATATAATTATAAAAAGTAGTTTTTAATATAATTAATGTTATGTTAATTTTTAATAATCATTTAATTAAATAAAATTATTCTTTTCATGATAGTCGCTAAAAATGGCGTAAATGAATTAACCACAAATCATGAATATTTTTTTATGTTAATCGTCATTAAATTGAAACAAATATGGTCATATAAGAAAATTTCAATATATGATAGTAATAAAATAATATTTCACGTCACTTCATGAGTTTTAATCCAATATTATATGAACTTCAATAATTATCCACAAGTGATCTGATCATGGAACAGTGAAAGGAACAACAATAGAACAATGAAATTTGTGTTTATATCTCAATTATAAAGTTGTAAATGAACATAAAAACATTATAAAAAATAAAATATATATTTCAAATGTTCTAAATTTAGTAATTAAAAATTTTAATTACTTTATCATGGATGTTCAGTGCATGTGTCAAATAATTATAGAACCTATTGAATGGGACCTCTCTAAATCACCCTTTTTGGGTTATGAAATTTCATATTATATGTCACTTTATCTCTATCGTTGATGATATTAAATGATTATAAATTCTTCTTATATGAGTATTACATATATACCTTTTTTATTTTCTCTTCAATTGATCGGTTAGTATATTCATTATTTTTGTTTCTCAAATTCCTTCTTTACAAAGAAACATGAATTTGGGGAAACTCTTTTTCTCTTAATCCTTTTATGCAACACCCCAATAAATTTTTTATTCCCAAATGAACACAATATTTTAAGAATTATGATTATTTTCTCTGATATTCATTTCCATAATATGTAATTCGTTCTTCCCATTGGAATAATTATGAAAATCTTTTGATTATAATAAGAGACAGGATTGTACAACCCATTTATTTTCATGGGTATTTATTATGGTTATACTTAAGGATTGATTTCCTATAGTGGAACACAAAATAAATTATGAATCATTATGGGTTCACCCTGATATTTCTATATTGAATTGGTTAATGTTTTTTCTCATTATATTTTATGTATGTGATTTGGGATTCATCCCAATCCATGATGGGACTCTATCCACCATGTGATGTTGTCTTTGAAGTTAGCCTTGACATATGTTTATGCCATGATTCATGTTTCTTCCACATTGTAATATTTAAAAGATATTATGATTCCATATATGTTATTTTATCCCTATATGTTATTATTATATAGCCTTGTCTTTTATGATATCATGATATGCCATCATAGTCATATGTTTTTCTTCGTTTCCTTGAATATTACATTAGTGGGATTTTTACCTCGCCCTATTATTTATAGGTTCCCCAGGTTATACTATACATTTTTAAAGATCATTTGAATTTAAGAGCTCATTATAAATAATAAAATAATGATTATGTGTTATAGTTTATTTTTTTGGGTATCATGTTCCTTGTCTTTTAATACATTTGGCTTTGCGATCATCGGTTTTCATTTAATGGATATTTTTGTTAGAATTCTTGTAATAATCTGTGTAAATGTCTTAGGAAAATATATTGAGCATAAAAACTCAAAAAACTATAAACTGATATCAAAAAATTATTAGAAAAAATGAAAATTAAATATTCAATGTTTGAAACTAGAAATTTAAAATTTTAAATACCAAAAGATGGGAGTCATCCACTTACCACTGGGATTCAAAAAAAAGGAATCCTTATAAAGAAAATAGCCTTAACCTCTTCACATTCCATGAGGCTTGAGGTCATGAAAAATAAAAACAATACATGTTGTAATCATTAGTCAACCTGGATGACCATTATTTTAATCTCATCACCCCCATAATTTTTGAAATATCATGTACACAATCACCAAATCATCGCTTCTGAAACCATCGAAGAGATATGAATGTAGAAAAAAAGGTGTTTCACTTCTTTACAATAGAATATTAAAATTAAGAAAATAAAGATATTTGTAACTCATTAATGGGTAAAACATAATATATATTAATAACATCAACATAGGTGATCACAATAATGATCATAAAGGGGTAATAATAGAATAAACTGATAAGTATGGGAAAGAACCATACTCATAAAATCATAAAATTATACTCATAAGAGAATGTTCCATGGATCATGACTTGAATCATATAAAAAATATAATTCATAACATAAGAATATTTAATTATCATGGACCGTAGAAACATAAATAATGAATGATGAAAAAACATAAGCATAAAAATCATAACCTATATCTAGTATAAGAAAAAAGATATTGTTATCTTAGTATACTAGGTTGACGATACATGGGACATAAAATAATGGTTTGAGCTAAAACATAAATCCAAAAATATTTTATTCTTATTATATATAATTGTAAAACACTGTGATTTTAGAAAATTGAACTATTTTCTATAACATATTCGACATGACACCCCAACCAGAAACGAACCAAAAAATATAAAGTTGTTAAAAATTGATTCGTTAAATTAGAGGGTATAATTTGTATTAACTATTTTTTGATATATATATATATATATATATTTCCAATCCAATAGAAATAATCAATATATTTTTACAACATAAGAAATCAATATTCAGTAATATAATTTAATTCTTCAAAAAGATGTTTTCCACAATAGTATTTTTAAATTATTTTATTGAAAAAATAATATAATTAATTTTTGGAACATTTAGAAAATAAATTTTCATAAATTTTAATAATTTTTTAAATTTTATTATCCAAATATTATTTTGGTGAAATTTTGTGATTTTTCATAAAATTTAATTTTTTAGTAAGTGGTAAATAATACTGATTTTTTTATAAATTTAATTTCTTTTGAATAAATTAAGAAATTTAAAAGTCCAATAATTTATTTAATATAATTTCATGTAATATTAATATTATTTTTATATATTTAATAAACTAATTTTTTTAATCATATTGAAATTGTACTTGAGTATATGTTTGTTTTTTTATTTAAAAATGTGTTTTTTCTAAAAATAGTTTCAAATTGAACAGTGTTTATCCATTTTAATTAATTAAACATATAACTGATATGGAATGTTTTAGTTAAAATTATATATTATATATCTATAAATATTAATTTATAATAATAAAATTATTATTATTAATCATAGATATAATATAAAATTATCATTTACATGGAAAACCCACATATTGAAAACCTATTTTTTCGTCAGGAATGGGGGTTTTACCGGAAAGGCACAGGACCATGAAAAGATGCCCAGTCCTCCAAATTTATTGATGAAAAAAATAGTTAAATGTAAAAAAGTTCAGAACAATAAAATAGGCCCAGCATGAAACAAATCAAAACAGTTCATACTTGTCACCATTTCCAACATCCGAGACCACCTTCGGATCAGCCAACTCCTACTCAAATTGCAAATTTTATGAATTGATAATTTTAATGTATTTGTCCCTTAGTTTTATTTGATCTGGTGTCAATGGATCCCTAGATAGCTTCTTGTTCTCCCATCACCATTTTTGGTACATCTCTTTCCATTTGGAGTCCATGAAGAAGGATCTTAAGACACCATCATTGGCATGTTAGTGTAGTCCTTTATTGACATTCACTTTGGAGGGGTAGTGAAATCCCCCACATTATGATTTTATTTATTCCTCCCATTCATGATTATATCAATATAGGATGCGTTGACATGGATATTGGTAGATCGACTGTCATTTTCCTTATTCTCATCAGAGTCATCTTCCCACTTACTTAGTACATACAAGGATCCATTCTCCTTTTGATGATTCTCATGAAACAAACCATTTTCAATCCAAGAGGATTGCTTATTATTGTCTATCAATGACAGGCAATGACTATGATCCACATTATCTTTTCCCTCATCAAGACAGACAATCCCACAATACTTTTATTCCACTCCATCGATGCAAATTTGCTGCAATCATGTCTCCTTAGGGGGCAACTCCTCAAGTCCATTAAATTTCGATCCATATGAAGCCATCTCAGTAGATAGTTTAGTTCCCAGACTAGAATCCTCATTCCATATCACTTCAAAATTGTTACCAATTTCAATTCCCAATGCCTCCTTCATTAAAACCACCAGACCCCTAGAATCTATTCCAATTCCTCCACTACAACCATCTGCAGAGATGACTTGAGTAGTCACATTGACACCATTTTTGATGCCCAATTGTGGGATATACACTCCTACCCCTTCCCCCATCGTCGACACCATACCCATATCATGATGTATCCTTTTGAAAACCACATCTACACTTGGGATTGAGGGTGTAACCATAGTCTTCTTCCGAGACCCCTGACCGGACCTCTTAGTTTCTTAATTCTTCTTTATTTAAAAAAACTTATGATAAAACTCAACACAGAATTTTTGCCCCCCTTCACGGGCTAAGACTCCACCAGAGTGTTGCATGCCACTATTTCCTTGATGACAAAGTGAAGATAAATTCCCCAATCACCAACAGTTTGCGCAGAAAGGGAACCAGGATTCAAAGAAAGACAATTGATGCCACTGAATCTAACCATTATCCTCGACACTTATGGACTCAATCAGAGCCTTAGACATATCAACCTCTAGTCAAGTCCTTAGAGCAATTGGATGGCAGAGTGAATGGGTGTGAGGTTCTATTCATAAAAATTAGCCAATCATATTCCAGATAAAATGTTGGATCACCAAATTTTGAAAAGGAAGTGGAAGACCCATAAGGGTGATCCAAAGCACCATTATTGGAGGATTTTGACGCATATAAAACCATAAAGGCCAACAAAATAATGAAAAATGAATACCCTCCACCGAACATGGTGCATAAGACTAGGAATGGATCAGATCATCTATATTACAAAAACGGATTTGGAAATGTCACGCATCCAAAAGCCTTATTAATGAATTTTCATGATTCTTTTTTGAAGAGGAGACAAACATGTCAAGTGATGGAATTGAGGGATGATTAATCCCCAAGCATGCAACCGAAGTCATTTTTAGCAGAAATGATGCCCTTTATAACTCTATCCAGGATATTGGAATAGAAATCACCACATTGACCCATTGTAGAACCTTAGGGCATATCACAATCTCTGAAATATCAGGTAGGAAGGGGGTTTCATAAATTGAAGAAGATGAGTGTAGGGGTGGTCTTGGAAGACAATGATAGTCATAATCCCCCCTCCCCGGCCGAGGCACAGGGAGGGACGACCTCTACGCATCCATCTACTATGCCATCAGCGGACAAGGACCAGAGCGTTAACCGTATTCCTACCTTCGGAATGGGGGTTTTATTTTGAATTAAATTTTGAAACTTTTATAAGTTTAATTTAGTAAAATGGATTCAATATTTGGAATGAAATAATTTATATTATCTAATAATTTCCAATTAATTATTGACCAAAATGAATTGTGAGAACTGGAAAAATTAATTACCACAGTTAATGTAATAATTGGATTACCTCAGATTAATCAAAAAATATAGGTGTTAAAATGTCCTTAAACTAACTATAATATTATTTATTACCATATTTATACCTTCCCATGTCATATTCATTTTAATAATTAATTTCTTACCCTTTTCTCATGTGAAAAATGTGGTTACAACATTTTCTTTTCTAAAATTAATAGTGTTCCACTCACCTCACTTATAAAAGGCCACTCACAATACTCTACTCTTCACAGATTAAATATATTTTTAGGAAATACATTCCCCAGTAACATCTCAAACTAAATAAACTCATTCAAGAATCTTTTTATTTCTGATAAATATATTCTAGGAAAAATCAATATATAATCTTAATTAGTTGGTCATAGAAGAGTTAAAATTATAAACATTGTGTTTTTGTTTTGTTTCTACATCAACAGCAATAAAATAATATCAAACTATGAGAATATGATAAAAATTTTATCTCATATATAATGATATATTATTATATAATTTTACTAACACAAAAAACCCCCCCTTCCATAAAATTACATTTGAAATCATCAATCTTATGTTTGGTGGACTGCTATGTTGCGAACCAATGTTTTTTTTAAAGGTTGGGGCCGAAGCCTCATTTTTATTATTAAATCAAAACAAAGTCCTCTTTTAACTGGGTAGAGGGAAACCCATTACATAGCCCGAAGGCCCAGTGGGCTTGTAGCGCATTACATAGCCCTGGGGAATATAATATTGTCACTCAGGGGTATGTCGGACTACCGCCAAATGAAGCGATGTGAATTGTTTTTCACTAACACATTAGATGGAATGTAATAAGGATAAATTTAATGAATATGATTTATATAAAAGAAATAATAATGATACTAATGAAATATTATCATTTTGAAAATGTAATATATCATTTTATTTCTTACATAGAAAAAATGATAAGGTCATTCGTGTACGTGTGGACTACTGCTTCCATGAATCCATGTGATTATTTTTTTGATCACCACACAACAATAATGATATATATATATATATATTATTATAATTGAAGACATCATATTTTATTTTGGTTATTATTATCAATATTTAAAAATAAAATAATACATACTTTTATACTATAATGAGAATCAATAAATGGAAACATTAATCTTGTGAACATATGTCTTACTATCTCCATGATTATGACATTGTTCATTATTTGTAACCATATTTCATTATTAGTTTTCACAGTTTAATTGAAGGATAAATATGAAAATTATTTCATGGATATTATTATTTATTTGTTTAAATAATTCCCTATTTGATCATGGTCAACCCACCGAAGCTGTTTTGAAACAATAAACAAAATGTTCACAAAACACCTGATGTGGAATTAACAAATTAAGTATTGAAATATTCCATTATAAATAGTTAAATTAAATTATTTTTGTATAATTTTTTAAAAATGTAAATTTTTATTAATAAATCAAATAATTAATTTAATCTTATTGTACAGGTGTTAAAGGACATACATGGATGGTATAGACTCAAGGTAGTGGTTTTTCTCATCATTCTTTTACTTTTGTGAGTCATATTCCATATTCACCTCATTTTTTTTATTTTAGGATGAACATAATTTCCTGTATACCTATAATATAATGATTCCTTTATCTATCATGTTATTTTAGGTTTAATTTTAATTAATTTATCCAAGCATATTGACAATAAATTTACCAAGTGGTGAAGAGTTTCATAACTAAATTTCCATTGAATGGGTTATAAATAATCTTCATTGACTATGTTATGATACAATTCGGTGTCAGTATATCTATAAATTTATTTATTCAATATTTCTACTTTATTTGATTTAAATTTATTGCGCATAAATACTCCATTGGTTAATTCTCAATTCAATGATAGGATCTTTGTAAGGGTTAATCATACCAAATTCCTTTATTTGGGAAATAATTAAATGATATAAACCTATGATATTTATGAGGTTTATATAAGGAAATTTTATAAAATTATTTAATGTATCAACTTATTTTTGAGATATTTAATGTGTTATTTGAATTTATTATTTCGTGGGAATTATAATTTATGACTTACCAATGTAGAAAAAGGTTAATGTTACAATATCTGTTTATTATAGATTATTTATTTTAAAGTTTCTTTTAGAGAAAATAATGTGATTTTGTTTTCATGGACAACATATATTTTATTATATAATTGATATGAATTGTTTTGTCATGTTTTATTTTCATTTTATACCTTATTTCTTAAATAAATATCAATAATTCCATTTCTAAGTGATATAAATATTTTATTCTTGTTTTAATTTGGTATCTTTAAAATTGATATCCATGTTTAAAAAAATGTTTTTAAAAATGTTATTTTCTAAAAAATAATTTATTACTAAATACATCTCTAATTATCTTTTACCTTTTTAAAGAGGTTTTTGAATTAAAATTTCTAACATTTTCGAAATGGGTAACTTTTGAATCAATTTTTTAAAATGTTCGGAAAATAATGTTTATATTTGACATTTAATACAAGATTGGATTTTCTTACCATCGAGTCCATTATTTTTATTATTATTTCTATAATATATTTCCATGGTTTTTTCATTGAAATTTAATTTTTAAAATTATTGTGATTTATTTTTAAAAAAGAGATTTTCAAATTGAAAATATTATTTTCCAGAAAAATGTTTTTAATGATCTTTTAATATAACTTTCGTATATCAATTCCAATAGCCCTTGATTTTAAATTTTCTCCATTTTGGGTATTTTGTAATTATACCATCTGAATTATTTATCTTGAAGGACTAACTTAATTTCAAAGAGATTGAAATTGCGCCTTTTTCTTTTCGAAGTGTTAATCGTAATTTAATGAAATTTTTCTAGAACACTATTCTTTTCTAAAATTTAATTTTTTCTCTAATATATAATCATCAAATATGTTTTTTTTTCATGGGTTAATTAATTTATGAAAAGAATAATTATTTTTTCAATAATTTAATGAAGAAATTTATGTTTTATGTGCTTTTTTCATGATATGGTTCACAAAATCTATTTATAATTATTATTGGTTCTTTTATAACCCAAGGATGAGTAGATAGATAAAAAACCATGAATATGTGGTTACATTGTTAACCAAGGATAAGTGGTTCGATAATCATCCAAGGATGGGTGGGTCTATTATATCCCTATATATAATTGGGTACTCTGGAGAAGCATTTTTACCATATTGGATAATCTATTTATTATAAGTGATGTGATGATAAAGTTCCAATATACCAATAAGTGTTATCGTTGATTTTTATTAGTTAATATTGTTTCCCTAGATTTATGTTGATTTCAGATGGTATATAATTATATATTTTGATTAGTTTTTCCTTTGATAAATCATTATTCAATTTTTTATGTTCAATGATTTAAGTACTATTTGGTATGAATATTATTTTGTTATACTCATTCACATTGATGACGTATTCCCTTATTCTATTTTTACAATAACTGTTCACATTTTATTATTAATAATTCCAATTATCCTTAATGAAAATTTGACCTCACCCTTCATTTTTTTATTTTATCTATTGTTATAATGATTTTGGTTAAACGAATAATGTCTAGAAGGGTTTCATAGGTATGATGTTTATGACTTAATATGGAATAAGAAATGCATAGTACATTTGGTAAGAGATTCCCTTGAATTCTTGAGTATTGTTTATGTAATATTTTTCCTAATTATATAAAACATTTAACCAATATATTTCTCTATAATGTAAGTGATATAATATTTTTATTTTTATTTTGAATATTTTGTAAATAAAAACCTGTGTATCCTACATTGGTATAAAATCCATAATTTTAATGATTCTATTTTCAATGTTGGATCCAGGAGTGTGGGTCTGGGGATATTATAGTTGGTATTAGAAGAAAAGATAAGATAAATTTTGTAATTAGTATATATTCATGTGAGGTTATATTAAGAGTTATGGATACCTTATTAGGTATATAATATTATGTATTATCATAAGTTAAAATTGTTAGAAACCATCTTTGAGATTTTATGTGATGAGATAATATTTTAAGAAATGTTTCTTTATCTTGAGGTACATATGAAAAATTGTTTTAATGTTATGTATGAATTGAAATTTTGTGGACATAAGTTTTGAGGTATTTATAAACTTTAGGGATTATATGATGTTTAATATTGAGGTAACTTTGTGAACTCATGTTTTAGTGTATAGATATCCACGGGATTGAAAATGTATTTGGTGACTAGGTGATTAATGTTATTTCAAAACTAGATTTCCGTATTTTATGGCTATAATATTAAAGGTATGTGATAAAAATTCAGTATAAAATCCAATTTAATGTTGATTTTTTGGATTTTTTTATTATATTGGGTTTTTTATTTATGGGATTCTTTAGTTTTTATATTGGGTTTTAATATTTAATTTTACAGATCAATGTAGCATATTAAATTTTATTCACTGTGTGAATTATCATACCATGGTGCAATAATTTTTTATTGAATAATTTCTAAGTATAAATGAATTGTTATAACTTTTTTTTTGAGTTTTCAAAGGGATTATGTTAGGGATTTCGTTCTGAAAAATACTTCTTGAATACTGAGATTTTGGAGAAAAAGTTGAGACTGTGGTTTAGTTTGAAAAATTGATGAAATTCTAATCATCAAGTATATATTCATATGATTTTAGTAAATATGGTAAATTAATTCCTCAACCCTAGGAAATTAATACTAAAAAAATTCATATTACTATCATATATGATGAAATCAGGGACCTTTTAAAAACATCTTTTTTATGGTTTTGAGGTTCTCAACATTATATTGATCATTCCCATTCTTATGATCAATAATCTTGATCATTCTCCATCATTATTTTGACAATAAACTTTTCTTATATTTAAAAATATTCACTTCCCTCCTATGTTTATTTTGTAAACCAAGTTTGTGAAATTTCAAATGACCATCATACGTCCTTTTCTCTCTTATCAAGGGGTTGTTTTATTGACCTTTTATATGTCAGTTTACAAAAAAAAAAAAATAGTAAATATTTTATTATCCATATAAAGGTATAATTGTGAGGATTAATTTTATTAAATGGGGAGGAAGTAAAAAATCAGGATTTTAGAAAGGGAAACTATGATTGATATCATATTTGACACTCAACACTGATCTTAAACAACCATTGAAATATATAACCATTAAAAACTAAGTAGTTAAATTATTGTTTATGAATATTATTAAGTAAATTATGATATATATATATATATCCTAATAAATATAAATTATTTATAATTTTTTAGAAAATTATCAATCAATTTTTATTAATGTAATTTTATTCTTCAAAAATGTGTTTTCATCCAAAATGAATATTATTTATTTTAATAAAAAAATGTTATAAATAATTTTTTAAACATGTGGAAACTTTATTTGATAATTGGAAATTCAATTTTTAAATTAGAATATAAAAATTTAATTTGGGTAAAATTTTGGGGGTTTTCAAGAAATTATTAATTTATTAGTGAATAGTGAAAAATACTAATTTTTTATAAAAATTTTAATTTGTTTTTAGTAAATTAAAAATTAAAAATTTCCATTTGGTTTTATATATATCTTAAATTAAAATTAATATTATTTTTATATATTTAATAAAATAAATTTCATTTCAATAAACTGCATATTGGGGGTTAATGTGTGTCTGTTTTTTGGTATAAAAACAGGTTTTTTTGAAAATTATTTTAATGTCCACAATTTTTATACAATTCAATTATTTAAAATAACACCACACGAGGAATTATTTATATTAAATTAATAGATTATATTTAAATAAATATTAATTTAAATTCATTAAATGATTATTATTAATCAAATATTTAATATAAAACTGTCTTTTTATTCAAAAATACCCTTCCTGAAAATCTGTTTATTTATCGCGTTTGTTGGTTTGGTTTTAAATTTAATTTTACTAATTTTTTATTTTATTTTGTTAAAATTGATTAAACATTTTATAATAATGTTACTTTATATTTTCTATTATGATCAACTAAAATTTTTACCAAAATAAAATGGGAAAACAATAAAAATTAATTACCACAGTTAAGCTAAAAATAGGTTTACTGGGTGCTAAACTAAAAATATATGGGTTAAATGACCTATAAACTTGTAAATAATATATTTTAATACCATATTTAGACCTTATATTCTATAATTATATATAATACTACATTTACGACCTTTTTGATGTGAAAAATGTGGGTATTCCATCTTCTTTTAAAAAAATCAAATTGTGCCACTCGCCTCAAATATAAAAGTCCACACCTATCCTCTCTTAATCAGACCATAAAAACATTTTAGATTAGAAAATACATACCCTAATCACTTCCAAAAATTAATCATATCATACAATGCCCATTTTTATCATAAATCAATTCTTGGAAGTATGTTTGAATGATCCTTAATACGTGGTCCTATAACATATAAAATTCTGAATGATGTGTTTTTGTTTTATTGTTTCCCCCACCTACTTCAAATATAATTAAAATTTTAGGATGTGATCAAAGTTATTTCAATCGGGATGGCTCCCTTCTCTCTCGGACACCCCCATCCCACTCGCGACTCTGTCTAGGGTTTTCTTCTGAAATCCTTCGTTGCGGGTCAGCAACGCGCCCGAGCATCGTTTTTCATCCTTATTCTTCTTTAATCCCCTTTTTTTACCGCGTGTTTATTTCTTCTAGCCCTTTTAGGTTCTTCTCGGGATCTGTCCCCTTTTCTCCCTCACAGCTCGTCTGTGTATGTTTCCATGTCTTCCTTCTAGTGTGGTTTGGAGGCCTTTTCAAAGGTGGTTTGATGTCGAAGGATCCGGTTGCTCATCATCTACTCTGATCTCTCATTACATTGCGGACCACCAGGTCAGAGATGAAGCGGTGTGGACTTTAGGGTTTTGGGATTTGAGGATTGGAAGTAGTTGTTTTTTTGGCTCATCTCGTTTCAGTTCCTCCCCGCTTTGTTGGATTATGGTTCGCTGCCTTGTCGTGGACCTATCCTTCCCTGCTCTGATACAAATTTTTTTTTCACCTCTCCAATGAAGATCGGTAGCGGTGGTAATGATGGGGTTTTGGGATATGTGGTTGGTGGCCATCTGTGTTCTGGGCACGAGACCTCATCTTTGGCTTTTTTCGGTTCTGGAAACCAGTCTTGCATGTTTTTGGCCATCATTCTCTGGTTCCAAATTTTGTGTTCTTTGTTGTTTTTGGTTTTATTTCGATTTGACTGGTTGGATGGTCTTGTACGGAGATTTTTCTATGGAAATGGTGATGATTCATTGGTGATTTGGTTTGACGTTCTATTTTCATTCCTAATGGTGGTGGTGGTTCAGTTGCTATTCACTTGGTGGTGGTCCTGAAATGGTGACGACAATGGTGTTTTAATGGTGGAATCTGGTTGTTGGTTCTCGCAAGCGAACCACTTCGTTTGGATGATGGTGAGGTGGAGACGACGTAGGTTTTCTCGACTAAAGTGGGAAATGATCGAGGTGGATTCTCCTTGAGGTTTTGTGTCCCGGGGAGTTTATGATGATGATGCAATAGGATGCATGGATAAGAGGCAGTTTGGTGATGATGCGATAAGATGCATGTACCAGTTTGAATTTCAAATTTTGAATCTGTGTTCATGGATGATTTTATCCCCATTTGGAATTTTGAATTTTGAATTTTCAAACCTATGATGTGATAAAAAATTGAATCTTATATATTAAAATATTATTTTATTAATAAAAAAACATAAATACATCACATATTTCATCAAATGGGATATGAAATCAACATTCATGCTTATGGCGGACTACCGGCTCACGAATCGATGTCATTTAATTTCTATAATCACCACTCACTACTTATTTTAATGATATATTTTTAATGATATATTTTATAATTATGACATATTTATAATTATAGAGTTATGATATCACATGTACCTTCTAAATTTCCATTTTGTGCGGAATAAGATAATATCACTCGTGTGTATGGCGGACTACCACCTCATAAATAAATATGATACATTTTTTAATAAATCATTGTATTTAAGTTAATAAGGATAGAGTTAATATATATATTTCACATAAATTATATAATAATGATAATAATTACATAATTTTTATTATGAAAATATAATATTTCATTTTCATTCTTACACTTAAAAACTGATAATGTCGTTCAGGTACATATTGACTACAGGCTCCATGAAATGATGCAGTTCCATTTTTCATCAAAACAAAATCAAAATAATATATATAGTTATATTTAAGTAAATAATATGTTATTTATTATATTATTTTAATTATTTAAAGATAAATTAATTCATAACTCATTTCCATAATGATAAGTAAAAAATTTGAAACGTTAATCATGCGTACGTTCGACCTATCATGTCCTTGATTGTAATGTGGATTTTTTTTCATAAAAAATTAATTATTTATTTTAAAATTTTAATTTCTGAATAAATATTAGAATTATGTCATTATTATTATTTTGGATATGTTGAAATAACGACCTCTTTGACCATAGTCAGCACACTGAAGCCGTTTCGAAACAAAGAATAGATCATCCAAAATAACACAATGTGGATTTAACATATTTTGTATTCAAATATGTCATTATAACTAAATAAAATAAATGATTTATGTATATGTTTTGAAACATATAAAAGATTTTATGAAATTAAAGGGTTTTTGTAATCTAATTATACATTTTTTAACGTATATACATTGAGTTTTGGACTTGAGGTAAAGGGTTTTCTCGTCTCTCTTTTTCTTCTATAATACATAGCCCATATTAAAAACATCATTTTATTATTTTGTGTGTCTAATATCTAATTTACATGTAATATCATGAATCCCTCATACATAATGGTATTCTCTATTTAAATCATAATTTAATTTTCTAAGCTGATTGAATTGAATGTTACCATATGGTAATGAGTTTCATAACTCAATTTCCTTTCATTGGTTTATAGAACTACTACCCGGACTCTGTTAGGGTATTATTATGTGTTATATGATCTATAAATTGTTTTATTATATATTTTTCCTATTTTTTCTATATTTAAATTAATTAAAAATAACCACTCTCTAATGTCGCGAGTTTCTATGGACATTTTTCAAATAAATTAAATTTTAATTTTTTTCATTCAATTCCATAAGTAAAATATTCTATTCACATGGAAAATTTACATGACATACATTAAACAAAGAAATTATTTGGAACGGAAGAACAACTTGGTGTAGGTTATATGCAACATTGACGCTTCTTCGTAACATAATTTTAATGTTATAATTACTGAAATGATAAAATTATCCTAGATTTTAAACATAGTAATATTAATATTAATAAATAACTTTTAGATAATGTTTATAATGGTAAATCATATTGATGAAAAAATATATAATTTCTAGTAATGTCTTTATATAAACTACTTTTAATTTCCTTTTTTGAAAAATAATAAAATTAATTTTCGACACATTTAGAAATTTATTTTGATAAAATTAGCCTCATTTTTGAATTTAATATTATAAAATTTGTGTTGGGTGATTTTCTGGGATTTTTCTAAAAAAAATAATTTTTTCAATAATTGTTAAAATTTATGCATTTTAGTTAATAAATTCTTTTTCATAAAGTAATTATTAATGCTAAATTATATTTTAAAAATTTATTAAGGTAAAATTAGATAAATTATACATCTATTAATACAATTAAGGTCATTATAGTCAATATCACATTGTAATTGAATATAAAATAATAACATACATTCAATTTTATTTTTACATTAAAACCCAATAATTTTATTCCATCTACGGGATTACAATTAATCTTAAATTTCCTTATTTTGTGGATGGAATTTATAAAAACTGACATACACCATCTTAATCAGTATAATATTTAGTTTTTAATTATTTCATGTTAATTTTCTACCAAAATGATTTGCAAAAGTGATTAAAATTATTCATAGTGATTAAGGTCAAATTAAGTTTAATTAGGAACTAAAATATAATATTAGGGGCCCAAATGACCAATAAAATTTTCAAAATCCAATTTTATGGAAATATTTCGTCCATAAACCTTCCATTATTGATTTATTTTTGGGTTTTTATGACTTTTCTTATGCAATAACATGTGTGCAACTAACCTATTTTCAAAAATCCCATGTGAGTTTTTTTTCTTCCCTGTTAACGGCCACCACATATCCTCCTTCTTCACACCTATCTAACATCTTCATATAGTCCATGATCTACCCAATGCACTTACAATCATCCCTACCTTCCTCCTATAATCCTCAACTAGGGAATAATTGCATCTAAGGAATCCTTTTGGAACAAACCAAAAAAAGTTACCAGTTTACGAGGTAATGTTGTCTTTCAAGACTTTTATTTTATTTTCATTCTACAACCCCTCCACACTATTTTTTTCATGAATGTATAAAAAGCCACAATAATTAATATAATAGGATTTTTTGTGATATGTTTCCAATTTTCACATACTCAAACCTCCATCTAATTGATAACGAACATACTAATTTTGTGTGTGGTGAACTACCACCTCACTAAATGATGATTGTTCAATTTTCCATACCACCTCCCAGGGTGTACATAATTATAAAAATTATTTTTATATATATAATATAATATAATTTTGATTTCAATAATCTTATGTATCCCTTTTATAAAAAATACCATTTAAATTTCCATTTAGTGTTAATATGATAACTTTGTTTTGGCAAGTGTGGACTACCGCCCTTTCAAAGTAATATTGTTCGTTCATAAACAACATGGATTATATTATGGATGGTTTCAGTGAATTTAAAATAGATATATAGTATCATAAGTATATATTAATAATTATATATATATAAATATATATACATTTATGTCATTTAGTTTCTTCCTTTCAACACGACAATTAAACTAAAATACCATTCATGAGTACATACGACCTACCCTCTCCATGAACAGTGTATTCAATTTCATACATATATATTCAATATATTATTATAATACAAATATAATGTATATAAATGATATTTATATCATATTTTACATCCAATAAATCCTAATATATAGTATAAATATCAATGATATAAAAAATTAAGAGACATGAAAGGAATAAAGATAATATTACCTGAACTGAAATCGTAACAGATGATTATTAACAAGATGGTAATATAAAGTCCTAATAAAACCATTTAATGTATAATATATGAAAATATGGTTCTTTAAAATATTTATAATTGATTTATATTTTTTATAAATGTGGTTTGAATGAGTATAATGAGATTCCGGACACAAGGTAAGGAGATTTCATGTCATTTTTTCTTTCTGTCAGATTCATGATATGTTCTCCACTCATTCCATTTGTGTATTGTATACACTACAAATTATTTTTGTTATAATATTAATATTATAATTATTGTTGGAATTAACATATAAATTTTATGACACTTATTTCATGGGGTCTAACTTTAAAAAGTTACTGAATCAGTAAAAAATGGTTGGTCTCAATTTTCCTTCTTTGGAACTCGTGTTTTGTTATGCACCTAAACTCTTCTTCAAGGTGTATATACTTCCATTTTACATTTTATATCATTTATTTCAATTAATTCTGTACATATTAAGATTCATGAAATTTCCCTTTATTATATGTATAATATGATCCAAAGTTACCACGTTATCAGAGTGGATTAAGGAAATATAATCGCTTTACAAGATTGTTTATGCTTGTGCTTACTCTGATGAAATATTAGGATATATATCTCACAAACAATAATTTATTTCCTTCCCCACTATTTTTCAAGATATATCCATTCATTAGTACCGTTTTTCAACTCTTTGGTACTTATGATAACATTTTTAACTAAAACTACACGTCTTTCTCTCCAGTCGTGAATATAATGTATTCAAAGACCATGTTTTAAAAATAATCCAAAAAATTATAATATATTTGAATAAAATTTTAAATAAATAGGGATTTTAAAAATTTTATATATTTTTCAATGATCCCTTCAATATTTTTCAAATAAATTTTCAAATAAAAAGGTTTTTAGAGGCTTTTAGGTGCTAAAAAGTATTTTTTAAGATGAAATGATCGTTTCCTCAGTAAATATTTTAAAATATATTTAAAAATTATTTCACATAAAAGATGACATGCATTGGTGTTAATCATTCCTTTAGTGGAAAATTATAAAATTTTTCCACACATGTTATTTTATATAATGTAATAATGATTATTAAACCCATTTCACATTCACATGTTATATGCTTTTGAAACCTACTTATTTCACGGGTTATATTTATGATGTAATGATTATGAAACCTTTATTTTTTCATAGGTTATAATATGATTACATGTTTATAATAACCATATCATTTCGTGGTTTATGATACGATTACTTATGATCTTGTGGGACATGTACGTATGATTTCATTATGACATGAGTGGGACTTATATCTCCTACCAATGCATTAAGTAAATGTTTATTTCTCATGAGTTAAACTAAGATGGTCTTCAGAAAAACCTTTACAACAATTATCTCCATGGGAGAGAACTATGTCTACTAAGAAATATTGAGTAGTGAACTCATTCTACTAATATAGGCATGTAAATTAAACATGACTACCAAGATGGTATGGAGAATGAACCCATATTACCAAGTTGCATTTGGCAGCGATACCTTTTCTACTATGGAAATATTATTATATTACTATGTGTCTTCCACAATTCCATGTTTAATTCCTATGTTATGATTTCTTGGATTATTTTCATTATATCCTTGTGATTCATGTCTTATAAACTTCAATGATTTATAGAATGATTCTAGTGTATGGTCTTTGATATTCAGGGTACGATCCTCTATTATCATGGTCATGTTATCATACCCTTATGCTAATGATTATTCGTATATATCTCCCTTGTTTACCCTAACTAAGCATTTGAGCTCACCACTTTTTTAGTTTCATTCCCCATATTATTGAGATATGTATTATGTATGATGTGTCTAATAAGGGTGCAAGTCTAGAAGAACCATGAGGGGGATAAAATATATTCATAATGTATCATTTTTTATGCTTCCATGTTTCCAAAGGTACCAGTATTTTATGTTCATTGGTAATATATTTGTATAATGTTTTAAGTATTAAAAAATGTAAGTTATGTTATTATATGTCAAGATTGGGTATTTATAGTTGGTATCAGTGAAAATTTTTAGTTTTCTTTTGGAATCTAGGAAGAGATAACCCTAGTGAGAACCAGATGGAAATGTCTAATGATAAGTTTAAGAGTAAGAGAAATTATAGTAGAATGCCCTGTAATTTTGGTGAAGGAAAGAGTGAGTTTTATTAGAAATTCATCCCTTTATATATACTTAATGTGGATGTGGATCTGACATAGATGTACATAAGGGTGAAAACTCTTAAAATATGTTCTCGTTCTAACTCTAGGTTATCTGGTACGTGACAATGGGTCTTACTACACACCTTATTTGACACTCCTAGAGGATATAATTTGGGAATTCATGAACACTTTTTAGACCATTATGAAGGATTTAAATATAACTTGGATATAAATAACCTAGGATAAACCTAAGGTGTCATTGATTAAGGAAGGATTCATAACATTGTCATCCTATAAGTGATTTTTCATGATTATGTGGTTCCATTATATGGTAATTGTTTCTTACTCTATGGTTTTGGTTTTAGTCAATGGTTGTAACTTGAATGAACAATGTTAATGTTTATTGCAATGGAAATGAAATGCTTTTCCTCCTCATCAACAAAATGTAATGGGATCTAGAATGAAAACACTCATTGTTATGCTCATAAAACATCCTCATGATATAAATAATGGTGATATTCTAAATGAGAAAATAAGGAAACAACATTCAGTTTAGTCTATCATGAGTCAACATCGACCATCATCAAGAGGGTATTCTGATATACTAGTTTTTGAACAATGGATCAGTACTACTAAACAATATTCACCATTATCCGGTCTTCAGGGTATGAAAAATTAATTCTGGATTTCTATTGGTAAGAAGCCAAAGCAGATCAGTGTTGGACTCTACTCAACAATATGAGGAAAAAAGAGGATATTGAATCCATATATTGGGACATGTTATAGAACATATTTTTTAATAAGTAATTTCCTCATATCATTTTTTCCAAGATGCCAAATGAGTTCCTTGGGATGATGCAAATTGATGTTGAATCTGTCGGTACCCATGAGGAAAAATTCATGAGACATTTCAAGTACCCTTCAGGAGTTATCATCCAACTAGAAATTAATTTGATAATTTCTTCAATGGATTAAATCCATATATTTGAAGGAAGAGGGACATAAAAATTATAGTGTCTATTAAGTGATTGTTCATTGAAAAGTCATTTCTGAAGTGGAGGTTGGAGTCACATGTTAATCTCATGGTTTTGACAATAATAGGAAGATATAATTTAAAGGAAAATCTAAAAACAATGAATAGAAGAACATGAGCATCCCAGTATGATCTATGTTTGGAATGATGAATGGAGTAAATTTCCTTAAGGGGTCAAATAAATTTTTTAATTGTGTAAGTGAATAACAACAAGAATTTGATTACTGATTTGCTAAGAAGAAGTTATCTAATGCTGAAAATGGGTAAAAATGCACAAAATACACCTCCCACGATTTAGTTCTACATGTTTATGGAGAAAGGTAATTCTGAAAACCACTACCCTAACCCAATGGTCTGGTGATGATGATTTATTTCAACAACCTCGTAAGATGAGGGACATGGGTTAATCTCATGAAATCTTTATTTATGATGAGGTGTGTTATAATTACATACTCAAAGGTACACTTACCATCGCCTCTATAACATTAAATTTCATATTTGATTCTGCATATACCCACTCATTCATATCAAAAGAATTTTATAAGGGTGTTAAGATTCCACCAAAATAATTAGATTTGGAATTAGTAGTAAAACCCTTAATTGTTCAATTATTGCATCTCAAGTGTCTGATTCTTCTCAGGTTGAAGTTTGTGGGAATGTGCTTCTAGAAAATCTTGTTTTTTTCATTTGGTTTCATATGATGTCATCTTATGAATGTATTAGAATTGTCAACATAAATCCCATATCAATTGTCTAGGATGGGAAGTTGCCTTTGATATTTTATACACTCTTATCATCATCCATCAATTTGATGATAAGGATGAACATATTTTGGAGATTACATCCTATGTATGGGTCTTACTTCCTATTCGAATTTTTTGTTTATCTCAAATGGTTGGGGATAAAATCAATATCGATGATATACATACTATTCATGATTTTGTGGATGAATTTCAAGAATATTTTCCAAATATTTCACCTAAATGTAATGTTTAATTCTCTATAGCACTCATACCGGGTTCCAAATAAATATCAAAGTATCCTAATAGAATGATCTTGATTGAGTTGTAGGAATTGAAGATGAAACTCCATGAAAACATTAACAACGGCTTCATTCAGTCAATTATGTCAACTTGGGGTGCACCTATTCCTTTTGTGAAAATGAAATGTGAATCAATGAGACTCTGCATTGATTATCATGAGTTTAACAAGATCGTGATCAAGAATAAGTTTCCTCTCCCCCATATTGATGACTAGATTGATCAATTTCTTGGGGCTCAATACTTTTCCCAGATTGACCTTCATTAGGGATATCATCAATTGAGGTTCATGAAGGAGGATATACCAAAAATGGAATTCCATAAAAGGTATGGAAACTATGAACATATATTGATGCCAATTGGTCTTACTAATTCACCTACTATCATCATTGATTGAATTAATAGAGTCTTCATATATTACCTCGATCAATTTTTGGTAGTCTTTATAGATTATATTATTATGTTTTGAAAGAGTAAGAAAGATCATGATGATCTATTAAGAATTGTAATAAATACCCTAAGGAAGGAGAACCTATATGAGGAATTTAAAAAATGTGTGTTTTTTAGAAAGGATTCATTATTGGGTCATATAATCTCAAGAGGTGGTATAACAATAGATCCATCAAATACAGAGTCTATTAAATGATTTCCTAGAACAACCATAGTGACTAAGAACCATATGTTTCTTGGTTTAGCGGGATATTATCAACTCTTCATGGAGAATATTTCTTGATTATTTATTCCTATGACCAAGTTAACTTGGAAGGCTATCAAATTCTTTTGTACATTTTAATGTGATGAAAATTTTAGGGGACTGAAGATAATGTTAGTTTGTACAATAATTCTTACATTAACCTATAGTGGATACTGGTTTTTAATTTGTAGTGATGCATCCAAGAAGGGGTTGGTATGTTTTATTATGAATAATAACATGGATATAGAATATTACTCATGACATTTGAAGGGTCATGGGAAACATTTTCCCGACGAAAGATTTAAAGATAGTAGTGGTAATTTTTTGTGTTAAAGATATGTATACATTATCTCTATGGAGAATGGTGTGATATATATACAGATTATAAAAGTCTCAAATATATATTCTCATAGAAATATTTGAACATTAACCAGAGAATATGGTCATAGATGATAAAGGATTATGACTTCTCAATACATTACCACCCTTTGAAATTGAACAAGGTGGTTGATGTATTAAGTCGGAAGGATCATTCTAGCATATCCATGAAAAGGATCATAAAAGAACCAGTATTTCTGGACTTGAAATGGTTGGATATAGAAATCCTTAAGAAATGGGAAATTTTATATCTTTCTCATATGCATGTTCAATCCTCAATCTAAGAGAATATTAAGGATGTGAAAAAGGAATATGAAGAGATTCAAAAAAAATCAGAAATCTTCCTGAGATTAAACATGATTGGGATGGAATGATAGGGTTAATAAACCTTTTTTGTGTTCCTTATATACTAAATTTTAAGAAGTATATGTTAGATTAATAACATAGTTCTTCTGTCTCAATTCATCCAAGAAGTATGAAGATGTATATAGATATGAAACAATAATTCTGGTGGGATGGAATGAAGAGATTTATCAGAGAGTTTGTATCTCAGTGTTCAGTATGCCAACAAGTTAAATATAAAGAACAAACATCAAAGGGGATGTTTCATCCATTATCCATAAAAATGTAAATTTGATAAAATCACTATGGATTTTTTCATGTGAGTACCCATAACCTATAAAGGGATTCAAGTTATATGCGTGGTAGTAAATCGACTTACTAATTCAACACTGTTTATCGCTATTAGAGAAGACTTCTCCGTGGATCATATTTCTAGGATATAAACATATTTAGTGGTATGTTTTCATGGAATACCACATTCTGTTGTATTATATTGGGATATTAGGTTCACCTAAATGTTTTAATTAAGTCTTAATCCTGAACTTGATTCATAATTGAATTTCAGCACTACTTATCATCCTCAGATAGATGGTTAGTAGGGAAAAACAATTCAAATCCTATAGGATATGTTGAGGTCTAATTATATGTATTTCAAAGATTTTTGGGACCAACACCTTCCTCTAGTGGAGTACTCTTACGATAATAGCTTTCACTCAAGTATTTATATGTCACTGTATGAATCCATCTATGGGAAGAAATGTAGAGCTCCAAGGTGTTGGGATGTGGTTGAAAAAATAATTCTATTAGAACATAAGATCATTAAAGAAGTGGTCAATAATGATAGAACCACTCATAAGCATATCAATGAAGCTCAATATCAGCAAAAAAGCTACACTGATAACCGTCGATAGGATTTGGAATTTGTATTTGGTTAAAAGATTTTTTTATGGATCTCACCCGAGAAGAAGGTTATGGGATTTGGGAAGAAAGGGAAACTAATCCCATGGTATATTGGACCCTTTGATATTGATGATCATATTGGGACTATAGAATATCACGTGTAACTCCCTCCAAATCAATCTGAAGTCCATGATGAGTTCCTTGTATCTCTCATGTGGCTGTACATTACTGACCCTTCACGTGTACCGAACTCAGAGGTCATACCACTATATCATGATCATTCTTACGAGGAGAAACCTGTTGATATTTTGGATCATACAGAAAAATTTATAGGAAACAAGACCACTAACTTCATCATTTTTTTGTAGAGAAATCACTAGTTAGTGGAATCTATGTGGGGGCTTGGGGATATAATGAGGCAGACATATCCTTATTTTTTTACCTAAGTGAATATTTTTGTGGGTGAAATACATTTTATGGGGGGGTAGAACGTAACACAATATTTATTTATGGAAAATTTATTCAAATAAATTAAATTTAATTTTATGTATTACAATTCACTAGTTCAAACATTAAATTCAAATTGAATAGTGACTTGGAGTTTGTTACAAGGAATAGTGATTTGAAACAAAATAGCAACTTAGTGTATGTTACACGCATCACCGATGCTTCTACGAAACATCATATTATTGTTATTATTATTTAAATCAGGTAATTATAATATATAATTTAATCTTAATAATATGAATATTAATAACTAACATTAAAATAATGATTATAATGGTAAATAATATTGATAACAAAAGATATAGATTTTTTAAAGTCTTTATGTAAACTACTTTTAATGTCATTCTATGAAATAAAAATAAAATTAATTTTATAAAAAATTATTAACTGAATTTGAAAAAATTAACATAATTTTTGAATTTATAGTTCCAAAATTATCTTATGGTGATATTTTTTTATTTTCCGGATAAACTACATTGTTTAATTAATAGTAAAAATACTATATTTTAGTTAATAACTTCCCTTCCATTTAAATAACTATTATTGAAAAATTATATTTTTACTATGTTTTAATGTAAAATTATAACAATTATACATATATTAATACAATTTATTTCATTATTATTTACTTAACACTATAATTTAATATAAAAACATAATAAACTTTTGAACTTCTTTCTACTTTAAAAACCTATAACATCATCTCGTTTACAGGATTATCATTAATTATTTCTCTCCCTATTCTATGGATTGAATTTTGAAAATCTAAAATAAAACATTGAAAAAATTATAATATTTATAGTATAATTATATCATCTTTATTTTTTACCAAAATGATCACTAAGAGTGAATAAAATAATCAAAGTGATAAAGGTTAAATTAAGCTTACTTATGGACTAAACAATAATCTTAAGGCCCCAAAGGACCTAGACACTGTTCCAAAATCCCTTTGTTGGATTTATTTAGGCCATAAACCATCCATTATATATTTATGTTGTTTTGGTATGACTTTTCTTCAGTAAGAACAACTGTAAACCTAACTTGTTTTCAAAAATTATATGTGAGTCCTTTTCCTTCCGTATAAAAGGCCACCAACTCTACCTCTCAGTATGACCTATAAAACCACTAATGTTCATCAAAGATATTACCAGCCCACTTCCCAACATCCCTACCTTACTCCTAGAAGCCTTACCTTGTAAATAATTCAATTTAATGATGTACTTTCCCACAAACCAAAAGGAGTTACCCGATTAAGAGGTAACATCTTCTATCAAGTCTATTCTTTTATTTTCATTGTCAACCCCCTCCACATTATTTTTCCCTAGATTCTTGAAAAACACCAGTATAGTAAATATAAAAAAAGTATTTTTATACTGTTGTTCAATATTCACAAAGACACAACTCAATCTAATTGATAAATAACATATTGTTTATGTGTATGATGTATTACCACCTCACTAAATAATGATTGTTCAATTTTCATTACATCCTTACATGGTGGAAATTATGATGAAATATCTATTTATATATGTTTTATATTATATATTTATTTCATCGTGATTCTTAATTCCTTTTATAACACATTTGTTTTTGTTTCTATTTGGTGTTAGTACGATAATTTCATTTGAGGTAGTGTGGACTACCACCCCCTCAAAGTGATATGATTCATTCATACACTACATCGATTGTATTTAGGATGGATTTAGTGAATATATAAGACATATATGATATCATAAATCTACTTTCATAATGATATAAATATACATATATTCATTTTTATTCATTTTATTATAATATGACTATTAAACTGAAATAGTACTCACATGTACAAACGGCCTACAGTCTCCATGAATGGTGTATTCCATTTCATACTTAAATATTCTATTGATTAGTTTAATAAAAATATATAATATATATATTATATATTATATTTATATCATGGTTTATGTTCTATAAATCATTATATAAAGTATAAATACCAAGTATATAACAAATTAAGACACTTGCGAAGAATAAAGCGAATATTACCTAATGTGAAGGCATCATAAAGGACTGTTAACAAGTGGTTAATATAATATCATAATCAAACAATATACGGTGTTAGAGATAATATTACAGTTATATAAAATTAGTATAATAAATTTATATTTCTTATTTAGGTTTATTTAATGATTATGACGAGAGTCCATACACAAGAATGGGTGATTTCATCTCAATTTTTATCTCTGTGAGAAACACTCTATGTTCACCACTTTTTTTTGTGTGGTGTATGAACTACCCATGATTATATTATATGATTCTGATAATTATTTTTTAGGTATAAAATATACATTTTATGACCTTTCATTCATGGGGTCTATGTTTCAAAACTTACCAAATCGGTAAAAAATGTTTGGTCTCAATTTTACATCTTTGAGACTCATGTTTTTTTATGAACCTAAACTATATTTCAAAGTTTATATACATTAATTTTACATTTTATAAAATTAATTAAGTTTATTTTATTATATATTAATCTTCATGTAATTCAATTTTCTTACATGGAGAATATGATCCCATGTTACCATGTTATAAGAGTTGATTTAGTCAATCTCATCGATTTTGAGATTGTATATGTTTTTTCATACTTTGATATTATATTATGATCAATCTCTCAATAAAACTCATGATTTTCCTTCACCTATATTTATTAAAGATGTATACATAAATTAGTACAATTTTTCACTCTTTGATACATAAAATAATATTTTTAAATAAAAACTGGCAATTTTACTCTCTCTTCGGTTGGAAATATATTATATTCAAAAACCATGTTTTAAAAAATGTTTGAATTTATTTTCAAAAGATAAATTAAGGCCATTTTCAAGGAAAAGGATTTTAAATTTTTTATAGTTTTTAATGCTCCCTTTAAAATTTCAAAAGAAATTTTCAATGAAAAAATATTTCAAGAGGATTCATGCTTTAAAAAAAATTTAAAATAATAAATTATATTTTCCTCAAGAAATGTATTTAAAAGACATTAAAATTTATTTCCCATCTATGATGACAACAATTATTGTTACTCATTCTGTTATAGGGAAATTATTCAATCATTCCATTTATATTCTATATTTGAATGGATTATATTCTGACGACATGATTTTTATGAAACCCATTTCACTTTCACATGTTATATGATTTTAAAAATAAATTCATTAATGTGTTAATTTTATTATGAAATCATTATGTATCCATTGTTTTTCAAAGGTTATTATATTATTAAATATTTATACTACTTATTTAATTTCATGGGTTATGGCATGATTACTTATAATATTGTGGCACATGTATGTATAATTTCATTATGATATGGGTGGAATAAATATATCCCTATAATGCATTGGGTAATGATTTATTTTCCATTAAATAGACTATGATGGTCTTGGGGATTATCCTTGACTACTAATATGGCCATGGGAGTGAACCATGACTACCAAGATAGTATGAGTAGTGATATCTTGCTATAAGTATGGCCATGGGGGTCAACCATGACTACCAAAATGGTATGGAGAGTAACCCCACACTACCAATATGGTCTTGGAAGTGATGTCTTGGCTACTATTGAAATCAAATTATATGCTTATGTGTCTGCCATAATTCCATTTTTAATTCCTATGTTATGCTTTCTTGGATTATTATATTTATCTTCTAATGATTCATCCATTATGAAATGCCAAGATTTTTTCTATATTTATTATATATGATCTTTGATCTAGTGGGTATGATATTATATTTTAAGTATCATATTCTCATACCCTTAATCTCATGATTATGCTAACATATCTCCCTTGTTTACCCTTACTAGGAATTTGAGCTCACCCCTTTTTATGTTTCCATCACTTTTTTGTGAAGATATGTATTATGATTTAGGTGTCTAATATGGTTTCTATTCAAGAAGAACTTGCTGGGAGATAATGTATCTCCCTTATATATAAGTTTTTATGTTTCAATGTTTCCAATGGAACTAGACTAGTACAATATTTGGTATAATATTTTTATATTGTTTAACGTCTTATTAAAAAATTATTTTATGTTATTTTATGTCAACATTGAGTCATTCTACACTCCATTTAATAATTCTAAATTCAATGATATGATCTTGGAATGTATTAATTGTCCCAAATTCTATTCTTTTGGACGTATGTTTATGATATGTAATTACCTTATTTATGTGGTTTATACATTAAAATTTTGGAATATTAAATATTTAATCTCATTATGTTCATGATATTTAATGTATCAATTGAAATTATTATTTCATGCGACATACGATTAAAGTGTCACCAAAGTGGAAAAGGATTTATATTATAGACTGTTTTCTTTCGAGATTCAATATGTTTATGTTTATTTTGGATTAAATAATTTGAAATTATTTTCATGAACCCCATATATTTTATAATAAAATTGTTATTAATGTATTTAATATGTTTTATTTCCATTTTATAAAATAGTGATTAATGAAATATCAAGAAAATAATTTCTAAGTGATATTGTTCAGGTGTTTTCTTTAAGATAGTGTATCATTCTATTCCCTATCCATGTAATCTAAAATTATTTCAAAAAAGATTTTTTATACAAACAAATTAATTCCCCAATCCATTGTACATTATATTTTTTGTTATTATAAAAGGATTTAAAATAAAATATCCTAACATATTTAGTCATTCATCAATTGGCACAACACTATTCTATGCATTATAGGGAAGGCCACATCATTCACCTTTGTGTTGGATGGTGGTTTGGGAGGTTTTTCTTCTTGGTTAGATTGTAGTGCATAGTATGACAATGAAGCTACATCTTGACCTTGATAGGATGAAGGTATCATAGGAAAAATATAATTCATATGTCGGTTGAAGGAGAAGGCCCTTGGAGTTCGAGGTTGGGGGCCATGTCTTCATAAAGGTTTCCTATCGACGTGGTAGGTGGAGGTTAGGTAGAGGGGGTAAACATTCACCTAGGTTCATTAGACCTTTAGAGGTGTTGGGACATGTTGGTGAGGAGGTATACCAGTTGGAATTTCCCCCACAGTTGAGGAGGACACATGATGTCTTTCATGTCTCCTAGCTTCATCGGGATCTTCGCGATGACTCCCAGGTCATTGACTTTGTAGAGTTGGATATTGAAGCCAACAAAAAATTCATGGAGTAGCCTGTGGAGATACACAATTGTTGGTATAACGCTCTGCATGGATGGAACATTTATTTGGTTCCTATATTGTGGAAGGATGGTGGCTTGGAGGAGAGTAATGGGGAGCGGGAGACACAAATGTGTTCCTAGTACCTGGAGTTGTTTTGAGTTTTTCATATGTGTTTTCATTTTTGATGTAGTCCTTTAACATTTATTGTTATATGATGGGTTTATTCCTTGTCCCATAGCTTTTGATGAAGTCCTAACATCTTAAAATGAGGAGACCCGCTTCCTTATTGAAATGCATTAATTTAGATGTCATTATACTGATTTGGGAAACTCTGTGTCTCCCAGAGTTGAGAGTATGTTGACATGGAGGATGCAATTACTTAATTCATGTTTCAAGATAGTTTATTCTTGTATGGGGTATCTTGTGGATGTTTGGGTTAGTACATGTGGAAGGGGGTTTTCTTGGATGTTGATATTTCACTCCATCTTTTGAAAAAAACAAGGTAGTTCATCCTTGAGAGGTATCTTGTGGGGTGGTTATTTGGAACCCTCTTTTATCTGGGTTAAGTTTTCAAGTCATGAGGGAAAGAAAAGTTTTAGTGGTATCTAATGTAATTTACCAAACCTCTGTAGTTCATTACATGGTTAAAATCCATTTATTGGGGTGCTCTGAGAGGAAATAGTAGCTTATTTATAGAGTTTTAAAAAATTCTAATTTCTTCATCACTCGGACACATCAGTGAATCAGTGTTAGTAGCTTAGACATAGGTAGGTCGAGGTGTTGGTGGATCAGAAGTCAGTATCTCATTCCTCAGTAGTTCGAGGAGTTTTTAGGTTGAGGGTTTGATAGGTCGAGGCATCAGTATGTCGAGGCGTTGGTTGGTAAAGGCGTCGATAGTTCGGGGAATCAGTATGGTAGGCGTTGGTAGGTCAGTTATCGGTAGAATGGGCATTGGTGAGTGGCGTCGGTGCCACGCCATTGGTGGGTCACTTCAGCAACTCTTTTCTGTGACTTGTGTAGGAGAAACATGTTGGTGGGTTAGGCATCAGTGACTCAGGGTTAGTGACTCGTGTCTGTGACTCACCCATCAGTGAGTCATTTCCATTTTTCCAGTTTCACCCCTCCAACATTTTATTTGAAGAATATTGATATTAACTCATTGTTTGATCGTTTATAAAGAGGTTTCACAGTATATTAATTATATCGTTAATATCTTAACACACTATATACTTTGAAATAGTCAAAATGAGTGGTCTTGACCCTAATACGACTTTAATGGCCCTTAAAACTGGATCCCTTCCATTGTTATAGGATCTAAATTTTCTAATGTTCAGATCCTCTATTCCTTTTAACCATTTTATTTTCACTTAGTGCACTGAGATCATTTCTTCCTCGGGGAGTCCAACACCTATGTTGTAGTGGCCTATTTGGTTTTCTTCTATAGATTTCCCTGATACTCTAGACCCCCAATTTTTTGTGTAAGTAATAATTGATGATCATTTGTTCTTCTTGGTAGGGATACTATTGTCTCTCTTTATTTTATGTATCATGAGGGGTGGGTTTACTCATGCCCCCTTATTGATACAGTTGGACAAAAATTTAATGAATATAATAAGAAGTAATAAATGAGGGGTTGAGAAGACGATGATGATGATCAGTTTGTTTTAAATTTTATCCTTGATCGATGCCATGTTTTGTGTGGTTTTTATGCCTTCAAAAAATCATGGTCATTGGTTGTCTCTATTTTCACACATGTATGGCTCATGAATACCTATTTTTATACTCCTTGCATGATTTTAAGAATATAAAATTTGTTATCGATGTATATTTGGTTAAATAAATGGATACACTAGGATTGAAATTGTTCGGTGACAACCCATTTTCTATCAAGTGGAATTAAAGCACAAATCTTTACTAGATATTAAAAAATATTACCTTGTTGGTGGGTTTGTGTGTTGTATGTGGTTATGTTCATCCTTGTGTCTATGTTTATCGTGTGTAGTTGTGGATGGGTGTCTGGTTTTGTGTGTGGGGTGGTTCAGGTGGTGTAATGTACTCTCAGGTTGAGATATTGGTTGATTGTGCAATGGATATACTTATTATGTGGTGGGACTACATTTGGGTAGTGGTTGGGCATTGGGGATACTATATCATTTGTGATATTTTTATGTTACTAGGTGTGCTGGGTGTGGTGTTGTTATGTAGTGGTGCTACCTACTGTGGTTGTGATGATGTGTGTTAAGGTTTTTCATCTTGAGAGGAAGGATTGGGTGGCATTACATTGAGTAATGATAGTGGAATTGGTTGGACAATTTTCTAAGAGAGGGGAGTGTGTAGTGGGACTACATGCTGGGTGATATTTGTTTCACCAGATGTGATTATATTCATGGAGTTGGCTTACTATGTATGGTTTAGGAGGGAAGATTCTGAATTAGGATGTTTTTGCCTTACATGGGCCTTTATCCCAGTGTTTTTATGGAATTTTTGAAGTATGTGTGGGTTATGATTCTACTTGTGGTATGTTTTGTTTGGTAGTTTCCTATTTAGTGATAGAATAAATAAATAAATGATTTGTTAATGAACAATAGTAGTGTCAATATGTTCACTATTAGGGATGAGTAGTTTACAAATGTTAAGTAGTGTGGGGTACCCAAATATCTATGTGATTACTATTTTATTTAATTGACTTGAATTGAGTTATTTTGTGAGCATTCTTGGCTGGGGTTGGGATGGATAGTATACCTTTTTTTATTTTGAGCTTATATTGTTTTCTAACAAGGGAATTAGTATGCTTCTATAACTTGTGCATGAGTGACATTTGATTTTCCGACCGAGTATACTTGTATTCTCACCCTACGTATATAAAATTGTTTTCATGTTTCCAGGAGGATTACGTGGACCGTACCAGACCATACTAGATCAAATATTGGTGATGGATTTTATTTGGATGATTATATTTATTTTGGTACTTAATTTAGAGTATTATTTTTATTTATAAAACTTTTACTTTAAACAGGCATGTGGGATTGATTGTTCATTCTTTATATATATGTGTCACGGGGTTGTTTTTGGTAGATACATCTTATCTCTTGATATTTTTTACTATAAAAAGGGTATTGCCTTCCATTTTTTTTGAGATTTATATACCCTTGGTTCTAGTATCCACCCCAGGTCCTACGAGAGGCATGAATCAGGGGGGTCAATATCTCTTTTTTCATCATTAAGAAGAAAGGTCACAACAGTTTTCCATCCCTTCCCTCATATTGAATATGGAGAGTGATGAGAATTTATGTTAAACTATAAAATATTTCCTATATATGACTATATCTATATATCATACTCCTTTTATTCCTTATTCTTTATATTGATTAAGAGTTGAGAAATAAATTTGGAAAGGTATTTTTTTTTCATTTCATTATGATTCCCTAGTTTTACCTTTTAAAATCATTGAGAATTGGGTTTCTTTAAATCCACATCATGGATCAAGTTCTATAGTTCTTTCAATATAAATAATCATCCACCATGTTTTCCTTCCCATGATGGTAATGTATTGAGTAATATGAATATTTTATTAACACTAACCATATCCTAAATAACATGTTAAAATAAATATATGGAAATATATACTTATATTTTTATTGTCTTTATAAATTTCACAGTTTTCACTACAGAAAATTCATCCAATAAATAAACAAAAACAAAATCATTTCTTGATTTATATCATCTGTCAGGAAATGTTTGTCATGGACCTTTAATTAACACAATGTATAAGCTGAATGCTTATCAATTTCAGCATAGACACACAAAAATACATCCTTTAATTCATCTCTTTATGTCAAAATGATTGATTCCATTTTGAGTTAACTTATTTTGGGGATTATAGAGTCTTGAGAAATTAAAAATAAATTTTGGATAATATCAACGTATACTAAAAAATATTTATAACTAATTTAGTGGATGTTTTGGGTCAATCATCAATCATCTATGTATTTAAAGGATCAATTGATATTCCCTCTTTTTGATTACATGACCTAGTAATGATATTTTTTTATCCAAAATTCACACTGGCAAAATTTTTCATACAATATCTTCTTTGTATGGGGTCTTAACACAATCCTTATATGATATCCATGATTTTCCATTCCCTTCGAATAAATTATTATTTTATATATAAATTATATAAAAAATTATTCTTCTAATATTTAAAAACTAAATTTATCAAATCCATATATATAGTCAGAGAATTTTTATGTCTAAAAGGCATCACTATGAATTCATTTCTTCAATATCCAATTCAAATGTTTTTATTTGTTGTATGTACAATGTTAATCCTAATTTATGATATATAGAATGAATTTATAAATTTTAAATGTTTTCATAACCTAAAATATTATCAAATAAGTCATCAATATGGGATATTACATAGTTTCTCTTGATGGTAATCTTGTTCATCTTTGGATAATCAATATATAAAAACATTGATATATACTTCTTCTTAACAACGGTTAAAGGATTATCACATGGATAATCAAATGGTCCTATAAAACTATTTTGTATGTTTATTTTTTTATTCTATTACACAAAATCAACAAGATTTATTCTATGATTTCTCTACTTTATAGACATAGCACTATGTAAGAGTTTCATTGGAAACTAAACCTCGTAGTTTTGGGGAAGGAAGGGAAAATATTTAGGGAATAAATCAAGATATTAATGTAAAACTAGAATACACTCAATGTTTATTTTATCCCTATAATTGAATATAAATGTACCTCATTTTTTCGTATTATGACCCATATAAGGTATGTAATTCCAATAGGTATTTAATCATCAACCATGCATCAATATCTGTCCATGGGGTAATCTAAGATTAAAAATTTTATTTCCCTATTTGAAAAATTGATATGGTTTCTATGTAGAGTGATTGATTACATGACTAATATTATATTTAATTCCAAAAAAATGAGAATAACTAGATATTCATGAATTATCTAGCCATGAACCCTTATAGGGTAAGAGTTTTAGGCCTGAGTTACAATTATCACATAAATAGGTTTTGTCACCAAATTTTCAATATCAAATCAATGTGTGGTGAATTAAGTATCATAGAAAACAATAATTATATGAATGATTATGTTGAACTTGAATAAAATATGATATTTTTTAATTAATGATTTTATGAGAAGATTACCCTTTAATACATCATTTTAGTGATCCTCCTCATCGATAGTGATCATATAATCTTTACCTTGATACATTGGTTTCAGATTTTATTTTTATTAATTATACTAAATATCCCCTATGATTTTGAATTTATCAATATAATTTCCAAATTCATTATATTTGAAACATTAAATGGATTGATAGGAAATATGTGGGGATTTATCTGTTTTATTGTGTCAATTAACCTCTTCATAACTCTTTGGAATTATTTTTCTTCGTGCCAATATTTTGAACAGTTAAATAATTTTATCATTCGTTTGAGAAATTTTCTACAAGTGATTATTTCTACATTTTCATCAAGTGTAAATATGAATAATCTTTTCTCGATGAGATATATCATTTGATATTCCATGATTCTTTATTTCTCTAAAATTGTCACCAAAACCATGAGGACAATTATAGTCTATAGTATCTGTTTAAACCTTTAGATAATATTCGACAATTTTTTCTTAGTTACAAATAATTCCCCAACCCAGAAGCCTAAAGCTGTTGCATTGTTACATAACATTGTCTTGATCACAAGATATCATGTCTCGAAAGACTGATTATTTTAGTAGCCTTAAATGTACTAGATTCATACATATGTTTAATATGAAATCATGAAATAAAAAAACAACATTGGGTCCCCTTTGAACACAATAATATACTTTGGAATATCCCTGAAGGTTAATCATAATATACATCTTCACATCCTGGGACAATAAAACATAAGAAAGGGGTGAGCTCATATGTGTATTAAGGATAACAATATAGTGGAAACTATCATAAATAAGCACAAACATTTAAGGTAATGTATAAGACTAAAACACAGACCCTGTAAACTTAAACATCAGCATAATACGGAAAAGATAAATCAAATAATTACATTTCATTATTCATATTGATATTCTACTAGTCGAGTAATATCATGTAATATAATTAGAAAATTTCATAATTATGGAATGCATAATATCTGACATCATAACAACATAGTCAAGGCTTCATTTTCAAGAATACAAATAAGATTTTGTCAAGGCCTTGTGCCAAGAAACTAGTTTATCTCATGAGATCTACCGATGTATCAAGGAGCTATAGCAGGATCCACCCATCACTTACTAAGTACAATGAATTACTCAATTGAAAAGGATGAAACATAACACAAACATTCATATTAATACTAGTATACCAAATGTTAATGCTTTAACCATAAACTGTGAATAGTATAAAAATAACCCATCCAGTGTCAAAAATTTCACCAAACCATCAATAAAATATGGAAGATTGTATCATTATAAATCAAACCCCATCAATAATATGGAAGGATATTGACATAGATGAAAATAATCAGTAAAACTATTTCAGTGAAATACCCCTTTTTCTTGAAAACATTTAAATGGCTCACTATTTATCAATAAGTCGTTTAAAAGATATTTTTGAATCAAAGTGTCCCATACCACATTGAAATTTTTAAAAGGAATATTAATTTAAATTCATTAAGGGACATATAAATAAATCCTTAAAACCATTTTTAAAACATGGACATTAATGATAATGATTTACGAGAATAAATATTTAAAACATTTAAAATGATATTTTAGTTAAAGTTCAGAACCTAATGAGAGACGATTGAATACAAATAATTGAGGTAATAAAAAATTACGAATATCATTATAGTAAAGGGATTCATTATGTACTATGTCAAAGTAATGTATATACACCATATAAATGTCAATTAGCACATAACGACAAAGAAGTATCAATGGAATGTAAATTTAGATGAAATAACTTATAAAGACAGTATCCTTAAGTTAAGAATAAATCAAAGACATAATTTTGTGTTTCAAATATAAATACAGTCAATATGATTGGATATTCAGTGTAAATAAATCTTATGACATTCACACATATTTTTGTAAAAACAACACCAATGACTTGGATGTTTAACTCAATAAAAGTATATTGAGTTAAGATTACTCTTATCAAGTTCATATTGACGACTTTAGAATTTATCAATGGAGTTATTATGTATTTAAATACTATATTAACACAAATGGGAGTGGAAATTATGACATAAATAAATAAACAGTGATTTCACACATAATCTTGGAGTAAACTAATCAATGATGTTTGCATAAAACCCAATGAATGGGAATTGAAATTAGAAATTCCCTAACCAATTTGGTAACTTATGAAACATGCACCCCATGAAATTAAGATCATACAATGAAGACATAAATACCCATAAATTAAATTATATTACACAAATAACTCAATAATGGTCAGTACGTACACCACATAAAAGGAAATAGTTGCTATATAGCATGAATCACATGGGAATAAGAAGAAAGATGAAAACCCTTTACATTTAATTTTACTTAGTATAGGGTAGGGTAAAATCTTGTAAAATTGAGAAATAATTGTTAATGAATTACGAAAGAACCACATACATAAATATGATATCATATATGATCTTTTGGTATTTCTTGGTTAGTGGTATTTCAGAAGTATCATTGTTTTGGGTGTTATCTGATTTGTTTTCCTTTATATATTTTGTTACGTAGGTCATGTTTGTTATAGATAGGATGAATTTGATTCATATTCAGAATGATATTAAGTTATTAAAAATTATTTTTAATCATAAAATAAAAATTATTCTTGAATTGTTATGATGTGGAATGAAATCTCATCGCGTTGTGGAGACGGTAAGCCGTACGTACGCACGAGTGACAATATCATCCTATTAGTGGTAAAATCATATGTAATTGGATGGTATATTATATATACATAATAATTAAAATGTTATATTTATTATTTTCATCGGTTATACTATTTATTATACCAATACAAATATTGAAATATTGATTAACAAACTACACCACGACGTGGAGACGGTAAGCCGTACGTACGCATTTGTTACGACTTTGTCATTCATAAGATAGATAGAATAAATAATATTTTTGCACCATATTTATAATAAAATCAACGAATTTAGAAGTTACTAGATATATTATTTTGGTATGGAAACTACAATTAAAGAGAATGTGGAAGAAGAAAAGAACTTTGAAGGAGGTGATAGAATTTTACCTCTTCTTTAGGTGCTTCTTTTTGATTTGATGAAAATGGATCATTAGGTTGGATTTATGATCAATGTAAGGCCTCTAGATTTAGGTGAGGGTATTTTGGATGATATTTGAGTAGGGGTTGTCCGAGACAAATGGATTTGGAGGTGTGATTGTGAGGTAAGGGGAAGTACCCTTTTACAAGAAAGGTGAGGGTCACTTTAGGAAAATCTTGAAATCTTAAATTATTATACAATCATATTTAGATTATAATGGCTCTGAAAGAATTTATTTCTAGGATAAGGTGGGTTTGGGTCGAAAACCACTCAATGAATAGGTTTTATATAGGTTTATGTAATCATATCAACCTTATTTTGTAGATTTAACTCTTAATTCAATAGTTTAACTTTTACCATGTATTCTTCTATTATTATAATAAATGGTTAATAAACATCCTATAAAAATCCAAAAGAACCCCAAATGCTTCATTAATAAAATATCTATCATTATAAGAGTCCTTTGTAATATCCTTATATTTTTAGGAAATTTATAACATTTAATAATATAGTATTTTTAAAAAAACTCATTTTTGTGAATTTTGACACTATTTATTATTTGGTTTTTGCGAATGTCAAAAAACCATGATTACTTCATACCAAATAAATTAAATCTATCTTAACATGTCATATTAACCTATAAAACCATTGTAATACATCAAAAATATAAATTTACATTTAGTTTGATATTTATAATATCAATTATTTTAATCATTAATTAATAACATAATTACTGCATCATCATTGTGTCATAAATAAGTTTAATTATTTAATGTCTAAAAATTATAAATAAAATACCATTATGCTGGAAATATTTATAACATTATAATCCATGTGGACCAAAAGATCATCTTTTATTACTAAGGTTTATTTTGGTGTAAATACACTTATCTAATAGAATTGGGACATGTGTTAGGGTATTTAGAATATCATTTTTACATTTAATTACCCTATTTACTTTTAACCGTGGTCAATAAAATTCAGAAGATACTATTAACCAAAAATTATTTTCATCCAATTGATCCACATTTTACGTATAGATGTCAAATTTTCCATTAGGATTTTTAAAATTCAATTCATTGAAATAGAAAAATTATGTTTTATGTAAATTTTCAATTGTGCCTAGAAGGTGGGTAAAAGATCTTAAAAAATTCCATAAAAATTTATACAAATAATTTAATTATAATATTTCTCCAATTAATTAAAATTAACTTATATAGGCATTATGTATCTATTTTGACCTAAAATAAATTTAATTAAAATAAATAATTTTTTAAATAAATAGTAGGTTTTAAACAACAACGAACTATTTTTCACTATTCATTGAAAATTGAATATTTTCAGAAAAAACAAAAAATCCCCCTTGATAATTTTGATATTCTGAATCCAAAATTGTAGTCCATTTTGAAAAATAAAATTGATAATATTTCAAAAATTTGGTATTACTATTCATAGGAATTAATTTTATTGGTCGTGGTGTGTTGGGATTTGAAGTTGATTACAACACAAGCTATTGCATTATTCAAAGAGAAACGTACCATGGAATCATGGGGTGTTACATTACCAATGTCCCTTATAGATAATGTTTTTTGGGGACTTGGTTTTTGGACACTAATTATGTTCTTAATTATGTTTTAAAAGGTAATTATGAAACCATTGATTTAATTTATAGGTATCACGGTGTTTTCTTCATAATACCAATGTATCTATCCTCCTTTTATTTTAGATAAATGAATTCACACTCAATTTTAATGAAATTTGTTTTGGAAAATATTTATTCAAAAATATTTTGTTAAACTACATCAATTGCATGGAGTAAATTTATTCATTTTTCCTTATGTTTTTTATAATAACACATCATTTATACTTTACACCATCAAGATTTAAAAAAAACTGATGGCCTAAAAACTAAAGAATAAAAAATATTGTTTCTATTATGTTAATACATTACCCAATAGTTAGTGCACTAGAATGGCATATAAAATATGTTGGTCATTATTTCATAAAGAAGTAAAGGGAATGTTGATAATTATTTGGAAAATTTAGGATCTTAGTGTGGTTCATGTAATTCATCATAGATTTAGACAGTTTTGTGTAAATGGCCATGATATTTTTCAATCCATATCACTACTATTTTTTCTCATTGGGATAATCATACGTTATCAATCATATAAAATTTTTACTCAGATCCTAATGTCTTCTTCCATTGAATAAAACCAAATGGTTAGTGCCACTAGTGGAAAAACCTAAATTAACGTTGGTTTTTTTATTTTTGACATCGGTTTTAAACCAAAGTCTATAAAGCCAATGTTAAAAATATGGTTTTCGGCATCGGTTTTTCATAACCTGACGCCGAAACTAATTTTAGACTAGATTTCTGGCGTCGGTTTTATGTAAAACCGACACCAAAGTTCATTTATTTTAATCTTTCAGGGTCGGTTATTTAATGAACTGGCGCCATAAATAAAAAATTATAATAATTCCAATTACAGTTCCCAAAAAATTCAAAACCCCTTTCAAATTAACACAATATAAATAAACAATTAAACAGTATTTATCACCCAATGCCTCATATAACTTCAATTCTTATATCTAGTTAATCAAAAAAATTATCTGTACATTGTTATTATAAAGTAAAATTAAAATACAGTTACCTGCAATCAGCGACTTCAAGAAATTTTGTGACATTTTCAAGTCCCCCGACTCCATCTTTTACAAAATTCTCAATGTTGGCTATTATTGAAGAATTAATTTGATTATTAGTAGGTTAAAACACCTAATATATCCAAAGAATTCGGTTTTTGAACCCATATGTATTATTATTTATAAATACTAGAATATACATACCTCAAATCTTAATCAGACATAACAAATAGTTCTCAAAAATAGATTGAATATGGGTCATATCAGATTGGGAATAAGGCTATGAATCATTGAATGCCTACAATAATATTGAGTGATATGAAATTAAAAAATAGAATAATATTGCAGAAAATATATAAAAAAATTAATACAACTATCCTTATGAAAATCAGTAGTTTCCCCAGTTGTGATTATCTCGTACATGAATCATAGAATATAATAACCACATTCAGCATGTCCATTCGGACGATGACACTGCAGTTATAAAACATTTAACTAAAAAAACAATATATGACAAAAATATAAAAACTAATTACTTTTACATTCACATATTTGATTTTCGTTGGTTTCTTTTCTGACATGTATTCATTGTTAAAATGATTCCATGATCTGCATTTTTTTATATGATCTAATATTACCTGTCTAAAAAATGAAAATTAAACATAATGGGCTTATTAAAAAACATACCTATTTAATAAGGTTAAAAATGGTTTATGCAGCCTCCTAATAAAGATAAAAACCAATATAAGGTGCATTCACTTGGGAAAAATACGCTTAACATCAAATGCCCCCTACAATACAAAAAGTTCACAATTAATGACATTATAATGATCATTAGTTCGTAAATATGTTGATCTTCTTACTTGTCACGAAATTTAAAAAACCAGTACTGAATCTCTGTCTGTGTTAATATCTCGGATATATATTTAACTCTTTCATGATTCTTCACATATTTGGCTTCCGAGGAAATGTACTCTGGATCTATAAAGCTATAAATTCATGTTGTTTCCTTTTTTAAAAGAAGATTGTGTAGATACATAATTTAAAAATAAAATATAGTTAGCTAATGACATAACAATATTTTCTTAAAGAAATAGCAGTCAAAATGTTAATTTACTTACATGATAAACAACTGCACCACGCTATGTCTGTATTATACTCATTGTAATCAAATAGAAAATTGTGTAATAGATGAATAAGGCTCATTTAAATCACTAACATCATCAGAATCATCCTCATCATCCAAGTGGTATCTTTTTCCTTGAAAAACAATTGACCACTGAGTATTCGACGGATCAATGACATAAAATACTTGTTTTGCATGTGTCACCATGATAAATGGTTCCTCATTGTAACTAAATCTTTTCAAATCAACCAGTTTAAACCCATAATCATTATGTTTCACATCACTATTACAATCATCCAAATTACACTTAAAAACAGTGACTCGAAATATAATATTATCAATTTCCCATTTTTCTTCAATAACTCTATAATATGGCATTGATGCAGAAATTGGGGTTTTTTCTTTGGAACATGAAAAATGCAATGCTTCAGCGAAAACAATCACACCACTATTCTGAATGGTAATCTTGTCATCTAGGTGTTTTTTGTAAAATGTATATCAATTGATATCAAAACCAAACCCTGTGATCACATTAAAAGATGGTACCCATTCCAACCACGTCAATTTTTCTGATACAGATATATCTGGGGTGACTTTCTCTTTATACCATGAAACAAATGTCTTCTTATTCTCAATCATTAAAAAAAATTCTTTTCTGATATTGTATCTTTAATTCAGCAATATGTGAGAATATATATGGTTGAACCTCATCTGTGTTGTTCAAAATGTATAAATGTGTCTGCATCACTTCATCGCGTGGAATGAACATTAACTTTAAGCCTAAACCCCACAACCATCACTATCAACTGTCATATGTCAAGATACAGGGAGACCAATATGCTCCACCTCATTCAAATAATTAGTACATAACTCAATCACCTCTTCTAATACATATTTTTGAACAATATAGGCCTCTAATCGATAAGGATTTTTAACATATCCTTTCAAAATTTTCATATATCTTTCAAAAGGATACTTCCATCATAAATAAATAATCCCACATATTCTTATCTCATGCACCAAATGAATCAACAAATGAATCATTATATCAAAAAATGTGGGTGGGAAATACATTTCTAGTTGACAATGAATAAGAGTTGCTTCATTATCCAACACATCTAACAAATTTGGTTCAACGGCTTTACTACAAATGGATTTGAAGAAATTTCATAACATTATGATAGTATTTCTCACAGCTTTTGGTAATATACCATGCACTTCTACTGGTATAATTTTTTTCATCAACACATGGAAATCATGAGATTTCATACCTATTAATTTACAATACTTAAATGACAAAAAATTATTCACATATGAATAAAAAAACACTGGGAACTTTAATACCATGAAGACACTGACAAAAATTCTTCTTTTCAATCTTTCTTAATGTGTGACAAGCTGGAGGTAAATATGTTATGTTTCCTTTCACAGCGGGAGCTAACTCTAAATGTATTCTTATTAATATCAAGTCCAATCTAGCATGTTTAACAAAGTTCCAATAAAACTGTCACATATGTTTTTCTCAACATTCATAATATCAATGTTATGTTTTATCACTAAAAATCCCCAATAATGTAGTTCGAAAAAAATAGACTAGTTTATCTAGATATGTTTTTGAAAACCAGAACTTATTCTCTTTCCAAATGTCGAATCAATATCTTTCACTCTATCATAATATTCTTCAGCTGACAATGGTCGAGGTGGAAGGTTTTAATATTATAAACAGTTAAATGATTTTTTCAATCTACGATAATGATCATCAATTTTCAAAAATCTTCGATGTCCCATATACACTGTCTTTCTTCCATTATTCAATTGATAATATGAAGTTTGTTCTTCACAAATTGGACATGCATTATGTCCCTTAACAGTATATCCAGAGAAGTTTCCATATGTAGGAAAGTGGTATATAGTGAACATTATCATAACATGCAAAAGAAAATAATCTTTCTTGTATGCATCAAAAACATTAACACCTTCCTCCCATAGAATTTTAAAATCATCAATCAATGGTGTAAGATACACATCAATATCATTTCCCGGTTGTTTTGGTCCAGAAATCATCAAGCTCATCATAACATATTTTTTCTTCATATATAGATGTGGGGAAAAGTTTTAAAGTACCAAGAAAATAGACCATGACCTATGTTGGCTACTGAGGCTCCGATATGAATTCATTCCATTAGTACACAATCTCATTCTAATATTTCTAACTTCACTTCCAAAATCATGAAATTGTTTATCAAAACTCTTCCACTGTGGTGAATCAGTAGGGAGATGTAAGTTACCATCAGATATGCGCTCATCTGAATGCCATACTAGGTTGAGTTATGTTTTAATCCATTATAATTAATAACATAATCCCAAAACCTTATTATTTCTTACACTTATAAAATTTTTGAGAAACCAACCATAACATGACTACATATTATATAATTATTCATGATTATCCATTTATAGTCTTAATAAATTACACCTTGAGAAAAATAAGATTTAGAGTATCTAGAGTTGACCTACACAAATATTTTAATTTTACAATATAGTGTATATTTCATCCACAAAATAATCACACTGTACTCCATAATGTACATAAAATTTGTAATATTCATCTTGATCACCAGGGGAATGGAAACCTATAAAAAGGATGAGCACAAGATATCAATAAGGGTTAAAACAAATGAGATATAAATTTAATTAATATACATTCTTATAAACATTAAAATAAATGTGTAAAAAATAAATTAACATGTATTAAAGATAACATAATATTTAAGTCATACCCAAAAGAGTGATTTTCATGGATAATAATATAAATAATAACTCCAAATTTTGGAATAATAATGTTTAAAAATTAGGATCCATGATAAATTAACAATATACTATATAGAAAAACATAAAATCATAAAATCATAACCTATACCATGTTTAGGAACCAATAAATTCATAACATACTTGAATATTCTAACCATAAATGTCTCATAACATAATGGATTGGAATAACCAATCATTCCTCATTAAATGTTAGTCTCATGAAATATAAATAATTTCCTATTATATTTGAGGGATATATAAATTCATCACCATATATATTATTATTATAAATGACACATATTTATACTGCCTAAATATAAAACAATTATAAATACATCATATCATTATTAACCCATTACAATGAATTGGTTTTATAAATAATGTCTCAGGGTATAAAAATTTAATCAATATAACCAAAGTGAATATTTGAATAAAACATACCCCTAGTGAGAAATGAAAAATATTAAATTACTATTAAATAAAATGATACTTATATTATTGAAAACCCCATATAAGGGATGGTAAAAAATTTATAGAATCAAGAATAAATAATTTACCAATAGAATTTTAAAAATCAATGGATTCTCAAAAATAATTTTTGAATGAGGAAGGTAAAAAAAATTAAAATATTCCTCAAATAAGAAAACATTAAATTGAATATTCCTGAGTAATAATGAAGCAGCAGAAAGTGACAGAGGTAGAAATGTTAGATATATGAAATGATTTCGTTCACACCTTCAAGTAATTAAAATTAAATGGATAAATAGATTATGTAATCCTAAAATTTGATACGGTGATAAATATTTCATCCATGTCAAAAAATAAAAAAGAAAAACAAAGAAGAAAAATTTTAAAGACCAGGAAATTTAAATGAATGTTTTTTCGTAAATATTTTAAAATTTTATGAGTATGCGGTTTTTGACGACACCTGATTCCAAGGCTCGGTGTGCCCGGAATCAATTTCTGAAGTATTTTTCGGGTACGTTCAGTAAATGTATGTGTGGGTTTTTCTATCTTTTGAACCGGTGCTCGGAATTGAAAACCGAGGACACCGATGAACTCGCAGTGTTGTTATTCGCTTAAGGGGACCTTTACCGTAGTTACATTTTGTCTAATGTGGTAGTTAAAATTTGGCGATTCATTAAGTATTATATAAAATTGTTGTGTTTCAATTTTATTTTAAGTGGAAGTTATTTCCCAAAAAAGGTAGTTGGAGGTGGGGCCCACTGCCCACCTAACTTCCCATGGGAGAATATATCTAAGGGTGGTGGGGCCGACATGAGCCCCTAACTTATCACCTACCCTAAACTCCCTTGAAACCCCCCATTTAACACCCCTTATATTTGATTGACAACTCCCCCTCATTTATTTTGGTGGAGCCTCTCCATATTTCACCCACATCATTAATGTTCGAACCTTATCAGTTTAATTAAGGGAGAACCCTTAATTAATTGATTCTTTTGAATTAATTTGAAATGGAATGGCATATCTATTAGAAATTGGGGGAATCTTTAATATAATTTTGGCTTGGGAAATATTGTGGTGGAACCCTTGGAGGATTCAAAGTGAGCTTCAACCTTCCACGAAGAGTGATGTCTTTTCGACGAAGAACGCTGATTCCACCAAAGAACGATGACGTGTCTTCAATCCTTTTTCTCCGCAACAAGAGAGGAGACGCAGATTCCCTTAGGATGTACCCTGACGTCAACGGAATCGACTTCTGTTTTCTGCGACACCTGACCTCCGCGACGCTTGTCTTCTGCGACTCGTTGTCGTGCTCCGTTCTTGAAACCAAGGTAGGGGGATTGTATAATTTTAGTTTGATAAAATTATATTCTTGTTGTTGTTGAATGAGGATGATTGTCTATGGCCGATTCTTACCGCTTAACGGGGAGGGCGCGGTCCAAACGAACATGGCCCGATTACCCACTGTTGTTTCTTGATTTTTAATTCGCAACGGATGTGGTGACGATCGAAGGTGGCGGCCGCGTGTTGGCCACGTGTGGAAGAACCGTGGGCCGCAACCGCGGGCCGCTCGGCCGAAGAAGAACCGGCCGGCTGAAGCCGTTCGGGCTGGAGGAACCGCAGCGCCCCACGACGCCACGCTGCGGAGAACCGCCGCCCGCATAGGGCGGGCCACTCCGGCAGAAAAACCAGCCGGCTCGACGGACGGCCGCGCGGAAGTAGTCGCATCACCTGCAGGTGCCACGCGGGTGGACCGCAGCCCACCCATGTGGGACGCTCATGCCGGGAAGACCGGCTAGCTTCAGCCGTCTGCACGGGAGGGCGGTGCCACCGGTTTAGAAAACTGGGGGGGGACAAGCCCCCTGCATCGTTCGTCCACCCGGGCCGAGCCGCTCGGCCAGCCGCAGCCAGCCAGTCTGGGCCGTACCTGTTGGGCCACGCCTGCCACGGGCCGGGCCACACCCAGTCAGGCTGGGCTGAGCCCCACCAGGCCAGACCATGAATTTTCTGGCCGGGCTGACCCCTCAGTTGGGTCTGACCCACCGTGTCAGAACGGGCTGACCCGCCAGCCCCCAGGCATGTCGGGCCAGACCCGTTTCACTTAAATGCGAATAACTTCACGACCATGCGTTCGATCGACGCACCATCTGCAGTAATGGGACCCTTAAGATGAGGCGGTCCTTTTGCGATACTCTATGTGAATTTTGGATGAAATTGAAAAATGGACGGGTTTGGAAAGATCATATTTCCAACCGGGACCCTGGAACTAAAATTCTAATAACTCTCAGACCGGGAGTCCGTTTGACGTGTCGTCTGCCACGTTGTGTTTCTTTTGACAAGACGGAATTTTGGGATACATCAACTCTAGACTTCTTGATAGTTGATGTATCGACTCCCTTTGCTCGAGGAGCGAATCCTCCCGGAATCGAGCGTGCTTTGTGCGGAAACCCTATAGTTGGATGTAACTGCAATGTCAACTATACTGGAATCCTCCATTGGTTTGGTAGTGACTAAAACTATACTAGAATCCTCCGTGAGTTCGGTAATGATGACAACTGTTCTTGAATCCTTCGTGGGTTCGACAGCGAAGACAGTTGTACTGGAATCCTTCGTGGGTTCGGCAGCAAAGACAGTTGTACTGGAATCCTCTGTGGGTTCGGCAGCGACGACAATTGTACTGGAATCCTTCGTGGGTTCGGGAGTGACGACAACTGTACTGAAATCCTCCATGGGTTCGGCAGAGACGACAACTTTATTAGAATCCTCCATGGGTTTGTCAGCGATAATGAATCAGTGACTACATCTGAAAATCTCTATCTCTATACAAAAGATGTATACCTTTCTGATCTGAGTCTTTACTTTCAATCATTTTCATCGATGTGATTGAATTATTTCTTGTGTGGACTAGGTTGTTCTTAGGCTCAAATTTTGGAGCCAAACTAAGATTATTAACTTTGGTATGTGTATGGGAATATACCTAAGTAGGGATAGTAGATACTTCATTTTTGTATCCTTATTTTGTATTTTATCCTTTTTGGATTCGGGGAGAGCATCGGCGGTCACGAGGTCCCTACTAAGTATCGAATACTCACCCCTGCAAGGGCTACGCCCGCACTACGTTGTGTTAGATGCAGACGATGGAAAACATTGATCGTGGTGGAGACTTGTGGAGATTGACAATACCCGGAGGTTGACCACATGGCGAAACGTACACAGAGCGGATATTCAGACTTGAGGTGCTGAGGAGGCCATCTGTACCCACCCTTTAGGTGGGATTTCTAGAGGATGAATCAGTTGTTGTTGTTTTACTTTACTGAAGTTGTACTAGATTTTCAGTTGTACTGTACTTACCGTTGGGCTTGTATTTTCAGCCCCCCTTTCCTTTCAGCACTTACTTTTATATTTAGTTATACTTAGTTATTACTTCTATTGCATACTCTGTTGTGTTATTTACATTTACAAAGGCAATGTCTTCTCTTTTATTAGGATTTACACCTTTGGTGCTAGTCGCCATCCCCTAGCCTATGGAAGGCGGGCTTGGGGTAGTCACGGTACGGACCTCGAGGACTGGTCATGACAAATTGGTATCAGAGGAGTCGGTTCTACCGCAGAACTCCGGACTCTGATCATTCTTTTCTGTCAAGCAATGGTGTTATGAGTATTGAGTGCGATTTTCAGTCGAGGGAGTCCATTGCTGGTGCGGTGGCCGATGTATCTATATCCCAGGACCCTGACCTCAGATTTCCGACTCTGTGCACGAAAACACTGATTGCATGTGTGTTTCCTTTGAAAAAATTTCATTGTGATTACTTTGTGTCAGCTCACCAGGTATATTGTTTGACCATGTCACACCTATTTCTTTTCAGTATGGGCCCCTGAAGGCAGCCTGCTTGGGTTTTGAGTTAGATACGGGATAGTAGCACACCGAGCGACGAGACCTCGGTGTAGGGCCCCATCACAGTGGAGGCACCAGAGGTACCACTCCCTGCTGGGCCACCGATACCACTAGCTCCAACAATAGATAGTGAACGCCTCCTGAGTTCGTTGCACAAGTTCCAGCGACAGAGGCCTCCTAGGTTCCACGAGAGATGGACCCACCGGCAGCTGAGGACTAGCTGGAGGCTTTCTTTGGAGTTTTGATATTAGTAGGGACACCATCTGATCATATGTTCATACTTGTTGCAAGTATCCTGCACACAGTAGCAGGTAGATTGTGGAGCTTGATGCTCCATGTCCACGATGAGGCATCTCTATTTCGGACAGACTTCGAGAGTCTCTTCCGCTCAGAGTTTGTTCCTGCCACCCTTCGTGCAGTGTGGATCCAGGAGTAACATCATCTACAGCAGTGTAGCATGACATTAGCTCAGTACTCAGTGATGTTTACTGACCTTTCACTCTACTCTATGAATATGGTTCGAGACCCATTCTTCAAGGCCAGGACCTTCGAGCAGGGACTGAGGCACAAGATCAGAGCTTCGACAATTCCCCTTAGCATCTCGATAGAGGCGGTGGTGCTGGAGTGAGATCTTCTAGTGGAGAGCTTACTCGCAGAGTAGTCTCCAGTAGTGAGACCCACCACAGGGCAACATGTAGCAGAGTATTCTGCAGCCTATAGTAGAAAGATGTCTCAAAGGTCCAACCGGACCAGGACATCAGGTGGGCGACCTCAGGATACATATTTTGTTTTGCGGGGCACACGGAACATAGCCAGTTATACGAGGAGAATGCGATGCTATGCTTGTGGTGGGCAGGGCCACAATGCTCAGGACTGTCCAACCCGCCATGCAGATGAGCAGAAAACAGCAGAGAGACCTCCCAGGTAGTTGCAGGGGTTTGACCGTGGTGGTTCGTCGGGAGCAGGAAGACGAGGTAGAGGATCTGACCGTGCAGCGGGTGGTGTATGACATTTTGAGGCTCTACCACCACCACCACCAGGAGGACCAACCCAACCACAGGGAGCTGGCAGACAAGGGCAGGCTCAGCTTCAGGCAGTCGAGGCCTATTACCATGGCGCACCTGAGATGATTTGAGGTACTATCTGTGTCTACTCCAACATTGATGTTGTACTTATAGACACAGGACTGAGTCATTCCTTTATTGTCGTTGCCTTTGTTCGGAGCTCGGAGATTCCGACGGAGCCATTGGCTCAGTCCTTATGGTTAGAGACTCCTAAGGGAGTAGACTCGATGATTATGCAAAGGTGCCGGAAGGGTGGGATTACTCTAGGAGGCAATAGCTCTGGCTGGGATCATCTTGTAGCAGCGTCGAGTCCTTACGATGTCATCTTTGGTATGAACTGGTTGTCTATAGTCCATGCTCAAATCAACTTCATTAGGCGCAAAGTGCGGTGTTTCTGCACAGATGGAGCCAGGTTCACCTTCACCAGCATGAAGGGAGCCATTTCAGTGCAGGATGGACTTTCGTAGAGGTGGGGGCAGTCGATCACACATTAGTTGGCTAGTCTCATCCTCAAAGTAGTTGATGTGCGGATTCCGAGTTTTCCTATTGTGGTGGATCAGTACGCAGACGTTTTTCCTGACGAAATTCCAGGACTACCTCCTCACAGAGAGGTTGACTTCTACACAGACCTATACCCCGGGACAGCCCTGATATAGACTCCAACATATCGGATGGCTCATGTCGAGCTTCGTGAGCTGCGAGCACTGCTAGAGGACTTATAGTGGAAGGGATTCATCCGAACTAGTGTTTCACCCTGGGCATCTCCGATTTTGTTCGCCAAGAAGGAGAATGGGAGCTTAAGACTGTTTGTTGACTACCGTCGCCATAATCAGGTGACTATGAAGAACAACTACCCACTCTCGAGGATTGACGACCTCTTGGATCAGCTCAAGGGATCACATTGATTTTCAAAGATAGACCTCAGGTTAGGCTATCACCAGCTTAGAGTTTGAGACGAGGATGTGCAGGAGACGGCCTTTAGGTGTCGGTAAGGCCACTATGAGTTCTTGGTTATGCCCTTCGGTGTGACCAATGCTCCGGAAGTGTTCATTAGTCTCATAAACAAGATCTTCCAGCCTTACCTCGATCTATTTGTCGAAGTTTTCATTGAAAACATTCTAATTTACTTGACTACCGAGGATGAGCACGCCTACCACTTCCAAGTTGTATAGGATACACTTTGCGAGCACCAAATTTATGGTAAGTTCTCGAAGTGTTAGTTCAGGATTTGAGAGGTTCACTTCCTGGGACACATCATCTTGGAGGCTAGAGTTGCATTGGATCCAACGAAGATCGATGAAGTACTTGCTTGGGAGACACCCAGGAGTGTGGCGAAGGTGCGGTGTTTCCTGGGTGGGGCTGGATACTATCGGAGATTTGTGCCAGACTTCTCGAGAGTTGCAGCACCGCTTTCAGCATTGAAAAAGAAGGGGAAACCCTTCGTGTGTTTAGATAGATGCCAGCAAAGATTTCAGGAGCTGAAACAGAGATTGACCAATGCACCCATCCTGAGGCTAAGGGAGGAGGGCGTAGGGTATGTAGTCTACTATGACTCATAAGGGACCAGAATCGGGTGCATCCAGATGTAGGAGTGAGTGGTGATCGTGTACGATTCATGGCAGTTGAGGCTGTATGAGCAGAACTACACTACCCATGACCTGGAGTTAGCAGTTGTGGTCTTTGCCCTGAAGATGTGGTGGAACTATCTGATGGGCGAGCGCTTTACAATTTATTCGGACCACCAGAGTCTCAAGTACATCTTCTCGCAGAAGGACCTGAACCTGAGACAGTGGCGATGGCTTGAGTTCCTTCAGTATTATGACTTCGAGTTAGTCTATACTCCTGGGAAGGGGAATGTTGTAGCTGATTCTCTCATAAGGAGATTGGGAATTCAGCTACTAGGGGAGGCGACGGAGAAGCTATCCGCATTGGAGATATCCTTTGTCGATAGAGATGGAGAAGCTTTTATATAGTCTCTCATAGTCACTCCTCTACTACGTCAGTGAGTCAGATAGGCACAATTTCAGGATGTTGACTATGAGACTCGACGTGCTCACATATCCTCAGGGCAGGCACCTGATGGTTTTTCTACAGGAGTGGAGCACTTCATCCTCTTCAGGGGATGTACCATGGTACCGGTTTCACTACAAGGGGAGGTGCTGGGGGAGTTCCACAATTCCCCTCTAGCGGTACGTACAGGAGTGGAAAAGATGTATCAGGACCTCAGACGATAGCACTAGTGGTCGGATATGAAGAAGGCAGTAGAAGTGTTCGTTTCCCAATGCCTCACTTGTCATCAAGTGAAGGCGGAGAACCAAGTACAAGCAGACATGGTGCATCCATTAGAGGTTCCGTAGTGGAAGTGGGATGGGATATCCATGGATTTCGTGATGAGGCTTCCACTTAAATCCAAGGTACATGACTCTATTTGGGTGATCGTTGACCAACTCACTAAGTCGTCCCACTTCCAACCGATCAGAGAACAGGGCTCAGTAGAGAGCTTGGGACGCCTCTAAATTTAGGAGATCGTATGGCTTTGTGGTGTGGCATCGTCTATCGTTTCCAATCGAGATGCTTGATTCACTTCCCGGCTGTGGAAGGGGTTACAGGAGGCTTTTGGGACGTAACTATGTCTGAACACCGCCTTCCATCCTCAAACGGATGGACAGACTGAGAGGACCATACAGAATCTCGAGTACATGCTTTGTTCATGTATCCTCGACATTGGTCGAAGGAGGAAGGATCACTTACCCTTGGTGGAGTTTGCGTACAACAATAGCTACCACTCCACCATCGTGACGTAACCATACGATGCACTGTACGACCGACCATACAGATCACCTATGTGCTGGACTGACCCTAGGGAGTCAGCACTTGTAGGACCAGAGAAGGTTCAGGCTACGACGGAGAAGGTGCAGATCATCCAGGAGTAGATGAAAACTGCACAGAGGAGACAGAAATCCTATGTTGATAGGAGACGGAGACCACTGGAGTTCGAGGATGGAGACGACGTCTTTTTATGGCTCTCACCTCGACGGGGTCTACAGAGGTTTGGCCGAGATGACAAGTTATCTCCACAATTCATCGGACCTTTCCAGGTCCTCAGCAGAGTTGGCGAGGTGGCTTACCACCTGGCCCTTCCACCGCAGTTTCACCAGGAGCATGATGTCTTCCACGTATCTCAGCTGAGAATATACGTGCAAAACCCGACCCACATCATCGAACATGGGAAGATAGAAATCGATGACGGGGCGACATTCATATATGTCCTGGTGGAGATCGTTGATTGACAGGAGCAGGTCAAACGTGGATGGTCGATTCCTCTGGTGCACACTCACTGGCAGCTCGAGAACCTCTGGGAGAGCACTGGGGAGCGGGAGGCTCAGATGCGAGCTCAGTACCCCCATTTGTTTCCCTAGTATGTGTTGTAGCTTTACGGGGACGTAAAGACAAGAGGTGGGAGTAATGTGAAGACTTGAAAATTTCACGGAAATTTTTTTCTTAAATACTTTGTAATTTTACAAGTCTGTGGTTTCTGACGGCACCTGATTCTAAGGCCCAGTGTGCCCAGAATCAATTTTTGAAGTATTGTAAAGGTACGTTCAGTAAACGTACGTAAAGGTTTTTATATATTTTGAACCGGTGCTCAAAATTGAAAACCGAGGACACCGATGAAATCCCAGTGCCATATTCACTTAAGGGGACTTTTACTGCAATTGTGTTTTTTCGATGTGGTAGTTAAAATTTGGCGATTCCTTAAGAATTAAATAAAATTATTGTGTTACAATTTTATTTTAAGTGGAAGTTATTTCCTCCAAAAGGAAGGTGGAGGTGGGGCCCACACCCCACCTAAATTCCCATGGGAGAATATAACTAAGGGTGGTGGGGCCCACAAGAGCCCCTAAATTATCACCTCCCCTCAACTCCCTTGAAACCCCCCATTTAACACCCCTTATATTTAATTGAAAACTCCCCCTCATTTATTTTGTTGGAACCTCTGCACAATCCACCCACTTCATTAACATGCCAACCTTATCAATTTAATTAAGTGATCACCCTTAATTTATTGATTCTTTTGAATTTATTTTAAATGGTGTGGCATATATATGAAAAATTGGGAGAAGCCTTAATTATATTTTGGCTTGGAAAATATTGTGGGTGAACCCTTGGAGGATTAAAAGTTAGCTTCAATGCTCCACGAAGAACGACATCTTCTTCGAAGAAGAACGCCGATTCCACAGAAGAACGACAACATGTCTTCATTACTCTTTCTCTATGACAAGAGAGGAGATGACACTTCCCTTCGGACGCACCCCAATGTCAATGGAATCAACGTCCTTTTTCCGCGACGACCGACCTCCGCGATGCTTGTCTTCCACGACTCATTGACGTGCTCTGTTATTGAAACAATGGTATGGGAATTGTATAAATTTATTTTGATAAAATTATATTCTTGTCATTTTTGAATGGGAATGTTTGTCTATGGCCGATTGTTACCGCATAACGGGGAGGGTGCGAGCCAAACGAACATGGCCCGATGACCCTCTGTTGTTTCTTGATTTTTAATTCACAACGGATGTAGTGACAATCAATGGCGGCGGCCACATGCCTGCCGCATGAGGAAGAATAGTGTGCCGCAACCGCGGGCCGCTCGGCAGAAGAAGAACTGGCTGGCCGAAGCTGGCCGGACTGGAGGAACCGCAGTGCCCCATTGCGCCGCTCTATGGAGAACCGCCGCCCACACAGGGTGGGCCCCTCCAATGGAAGAACTAGCCGGCTCAACAGATGTCCAGGTGTAAGGAGTCGCAACACCTGTAGGTGTCACGCGGGAGGACCGCAGCCTGCCCATGTGGGCCGCTCGTGCCGGGAAGACCGGTCAGCTTCAGCCATCCGGACGGGAGGGTTGTGCCACCGGTTCGGGACCCCCCCCCCCCCCCCACGCTCAGCCATCCAGGCCAGGCCGTGCCCGCCGTGCTGCGGCACACATTTTCAGGTTGAGTTGAACCCTTAGCCAGGTCGGACACGCAGAGTCAGAATGGGCTGACCCGCCAGCCACTGGGCTTGTCGGGGCAGGCCCATTTCACTAAAATGTGAATAACATCACGACCGTGCGTCCGATAGACGTGCCGTCTACGGTACTAGGACCATTACGACGAAGAGGTCCTTTTGAAATAATCTAAGGGAGTTTTGGATGACTTTGAAAAATGGACGGTTTTGGAATTAGCGTATTTCCAACCTGGCCCCTGGAACAAAAATGCTAATAACTCTCAGACCGAGCATCCATTTGACAGGTCGTCTGTCGCATTGGGTTCCTTTTGAAGAGACGTAATTTTGAGATACATAAACTCTATAATTTGGGATAGTTGATGTATCGAAACCCTTTTCTCAAGGAGCGGACCCTCCCGAAATCGAGCGTGTTGTGTGCAGGAACACTAGAGTTGGTTGTGTCTGCAACGACAACTGTACTGGAATCCTTTGTGGGTTAGGCAGTGACGAAAACTGTACTAGATTTCTATGTGGGTTTGGAAGAGACGAAACTGTACTGGAATCCTCTGTGGGTTCGGCAGCGACAACAACTGTACTAGAATCCTCTGTGGGTTCGGCAGCGACAGAAACTCTACAGGAATCCTCAATGGGTTCGGCAGCGACGACCACTATACTGGAATCCTTCATGGGTTCGGTAGCGACGAAAACTGTACTCGATTTCTTTGTGGGTTTGACAGCGATAATTAATCAGTGGATACATCTGATCATCTCTATCTCTATATGAAAGATGTATACTAGTGTGATATGAGTCTTGACTTTCAATCACTATCATCGATGTGATTGACTTCTTTCCTATGTGGACTGGGTTGTGCTTGGGCTCGAGAGTTGGAGTCAAACTCGGATTGTTAACTTAGGTATGTGTATGGGCATATACCAAAGAAGAGTTGGCTGATACTTCGTGTTTGTATCATTATTTTGTGGTTTATCCTTTTTGGATTTTGGGAGACCATCGGGGGTCTCTTGGTCCCTACTAAGTATCGTATACTCACCTGTGCACGGGCTACGCCCGCACTACGTTTTTTAGGATACAGACAACAGACATCATTGATTGTGGACGAGACTTGTGGAGCTGGATAGTACCCAGAGGTGGACCCCTTGGTGAAACGTACATGGTGTGGACGGTCGGACCTGAGGTGCTGAAGAATCCATCTGTAACCACCCTTCAGGTGGGATTTCTAGAGGATGACTCAGTAGTTGCTGTTTTACTTTACTACAGTTGTACTAGATTTTCAGTTGTATTGTACATACTGTTGGTCTTATATTTCCGGCACCCCTTTCCTTTCAGTACTTACTTTTGTATTGAGTTTTACATAGTGCTTACTTCTATTACATACTCTGTTGGGTTGTTTACTTTTATTAAGGCAATGCCTTCCCTTTTATTAGGATTTATGACTTTGGTGATAGTCGTCGGCCCTGGCCTATGGAATGTGGGCTTGGGGTAGTCATGGCACTGGCCCCAAGGATGGGTCGTGAAAAAAATATTCCTACTAAAAATAATTTATAATAAAAATCTCCCTTATAGATGACATTTCCAATGAATTATGGATATATAATAAAATTTTACGAAGAAAGGTAAATATAAAAAATTAAAAAAGAAACAAATATGTATAATCTAAAGGAAATTTTCATACAAAACCTCTCAAAATAGTTTTTTGAATTTATAGTCTCAAATAAGATGGGATAAAGGGAGAGGAACCCTTACATTTACTCAGGACAATCACAAATTTGATCTAACCCCTTTTATAATCATCTCTAAAATCTTATTAATAAAATTAAAAACATTATTTATAGTTAATACTTTTTATATTAGTACATTTTACTATTTTTTACATGTAGGTTTGTTAGTTTTAGTTTTTTTCATCATTATAACATAATATTTTTTACTATACGTTGTTTCATTTTGGAAGGTTTTTTCAATAATCATTATATGTTAATTACTTTAAAATTTACATGTTATTAAAGATGATGGAATAATAGTATTATAAATATTTATAAATTATGATGTTCATTTTATGGAAATTATTGTTATAGTTTGTAAGAATGAAAATGACATCATACACATTTCATTTTTTCCATTAGTAACTAGTTACTTCATAATGTTCCTTAAATTTATATTCACAATTAAATAAAAATATCATAACATAAATTAATAATTAATTTCATATGTTACCTATTTTTTGTTTACATATTCATCCAATATAGAGGTCATTAATACGGTATTGCATCATCTGTGTTTGTAATTGAACATACCCAAGAAAGATATTTATATACATATGAATTGGTAAGAGTATAAATTTATATAGTTGTAATATAATTTAATAAAAAAACATAATCATGTTAATAAATCATAATTATTGTTAAATATTTTTCTTAATAATAGTGGGGATGATACAATTAATGTAAGAGATGAGGAAGAACTAGTTACTTACATTGGTGGAATTTCTCCTTATAATGAAAACAAAGGATTTGGGCCTCATTATAGATACTCGAAGATTCCCAAAATGAGATAGGATGTTACGGATGGAAATTTAATTTATTATTCCAGATAAAAGTTAAGTATATGAGTTCATTTTAATTGATAGAGGTTGGGTCTTTTAATAGAATATTTTTACTACTATATTTGAAATTTATCAATCATTGATGGTTGAGGAATAGAATATTAAAAAGAAAACATTCCCATATCTTTAAAAATAATATGATATCAACCCCTGAACACGTTACACATTACATTTCCCTAATTCATAAAAAAAATTCATTATTTTATGGGACAAAGAAAACTTATTCTCGGTCTACAACATACAATTCAACTTAATTTTTTCACATGGGATGCTAATAATTTATTTGTATGTTATCACTTCAACGGATAGATGAAAATATAATACAAATGAATTCATTAGTTATATCATGAATCGACAATAACATTTATGTTTGGGATATTCCTTTATAGATTATGTTGTGACTTCAATTCCACAAGTTCAAATGTTTATCTACATTTTTTTAATTATTATTTTCATAATTATATTATTATTCTCATCTCAAAAAAATGAAAGGGTCATCAACATGGGTAAAGTTTTCAGTAAATATTCTACATACATGATTAATGAGAGCTTATAATTAATATTTTATCCTCATATTTTTCCCAATTATAATTTATCTTTCAATTTTAATGGAATGCTATATGGATTATATTTTTCCTTCAAATTAACATAAATATATTTTTAATTTTTTGAACAAAACAAGGGTCAATCTGGTGAATGGGTTACTTAAACTGTCCAAAAGTAATTTTATTGATTAATATTAAATTTTAAATTTTAAATCAGTTTAAAATGTTCCAAAATTACTAGACAAAATCAATATGTTAGGAATCATTTAAATGTTATTTCATGTTATTTAAGACTTTTAAAAATGAAACATGCCTGAATGTAACATATTAAGTAATATGAATTAAAAAAATTTAATATTCATTTTAAAGAATCAATTGAGACTAAAATGATAATATTGAACAGAAATTCTGAATTTATAAGAAAAATGTATATAAAATGAATTCTAATTTATCATTGACCGATATGATTGAATTACATGTTAATTAGTCACATAAGTTGTTCAAAATCACCATAGTTTATGTTTCAATAGTAATATTTTCTAAAAGAATCAAAAAATTCTAAAACATTAAAAAATGATCTTATTGGGTTATTCTATCAAAGTAATTTATGAAAAAATTGGGTAATTTTTGACACATTTGAATATATCATTTTTATATTTGATATATATGATAATTAATATAACTGAATTTTTATTTTATAATTTTTTTAATGTGTCATATAATAAAAATAAAACTTAAAATAACAATATATGATCTATTTCACAAGTAACATTCAAAAATTACTCTTATATTGTTTTATATATTTAATAATGAACCATATATTAATTTAATGATCTACTTTCTCATAGTCACTTAAAATACCATATAATAATTAATATTCAATTTTAAGGACAAGTTATAACTAAAGTGAGAAAAAATGACCATGTGAGATTTGTTTTTGATTAAACATCATGTATATAATTATTATATAAAATTTGAATCTTAGAAATTAATCACATAAATACAATATTCTAGGTGCTTCAAACAAAAAGAAATTACTTTTAAATAATAATAAATTTTTTATAAAAAAATTTTAAAATGATAAATATGATCAAATGGTATTTTCATACTATTTATCTTTGGAAAATGACTCTTGTTTTGTTAGAGATATGTATGAAAGAACCACAACTGAATTAAATGTATCAAAATTATTTTTTGATAGTTTTATTCATTTCTTATGTTTCAAAAAAAACTAAAAAAGATAAAGAAAGGAAAATCAGTTTCTTTGATCACAAAACTATAGAAAAAAGATTTTATGGTAATTTGTGACCTATATGAATAAACTATGCATAGATCATAATTTAGAGTGTCTTGATTATATTTTATCACTAAATAAATTTAAATTTTTTTTACCAATTGTCCCAAAAATAATCCAAATAAACTAAATTAATCTACATTTATTAAAAATCCAAAAAATGATTATTACCTATTTTTTGTATAGGAATAATCCATTCATGAATATGAGACTTAAGAATATAAAAATCACAAAAATTATATTTGAAAAATTATTATTCTTTTTATGTGAAAAAAATCCAAAATTAAACAAATAATATTAACAAAGTATTCATTTATTATGGAATATCAGGAAAACTATTTATTAATTTTTGAATTTCATGAATTATGATTTCATTAATTTGATGTTAGAGTTCATAAAAATCTATGCTAATATATTTTATAACATCAAAATATATTTTAGAGTGTAATACAAAATTTTAAATTAATAATGTATCCAAATTGATATTATTTCATTTATATTATTTTTAATGATTATTTTATTATCATTTTCTAACATATATGAAAAAATGTCATGTAAATATGACATTTAGAATACTCAAAATTAGTGAAAATTTATTTTATGATTTCATATTCATTAGAATTCAAAAATTATGTGTAAAAATTTTAAGATAATCAAGAAATATTCATTTCTTATGAAATTTAAGATTAAAATAATCAAGTAAATTTTTTCATATTGAAAAAATAAATCATACAATAATTTGATAACTGAGGTCATCAAAATCATAAAATGTTATATTTAACCAAAATGTTTTATTTAATTTCAAAAGTGTCCAAAATATTTGAAAGTGATTTAAAAGATTAATTTTTCATAGAATTTTATAAAAATGTCCTCCATGACAATTTTTAAATTCACAAATAAATATAACATTAAATCGGTACTCAAGATGATGATAATCAATAATATGTTTTTTAAGAGTTATTATCATTTTATTGTGAGATTATACAAAAATGACAAATTAAATGATCAAATATATTTTAATATTAATAATTATCTTCACATTTTGGACATGTAGATGGGGATTGGCATGGGATTTGGTATGAAAACATCAAAAATCACTAAATGTACATTTAATATATTTGTTTTGTTTTATTTAAATTGAATTTAAAATGAAAAAAAAGATCAATTAAACCTTTTTCTCAAGAAAATCTCTGATCTTGAATCATGGATCATTTTTGATAGAAAAGAATAGATAAAATTTTAATCTAATTATTTATTTTTTTAGAATCATTCAATGAAACTATTAAGGATTTATAAATATCTTTAGGTGTCAAAAAACAAGAAATTATAAAATAAAGTCAAACAATCAATATTTGACTTTATATTAAATGATAATAACTCATAATTTTTTAGCTTTTAAATTGAGTGATGCATGGATATGGTGAAATGGATGCTCAAATTAAAAAAAATGTTGTATTTTTTATAAAAATATTATATTTTTATGAAATAATGTTTTTGTTGAACTTTAATTACATTTTCCATCATTGAACACAATGCATGTTAACGATACTACAGTAAATACCCAAGCCTAGGGACTTGACCCAACGACTGACCCCTCACCCCCTAATCTCAAACCTTCCCACCAACAATAGTGGGAAAAATATTATTTTTATAGTCATATAAAAACATTAATTTATAAATAGTTAAATCTATTCAGTTATCCATAACATCAGAGACTTATTTTTTATTTATTTGTATTGTGTTTAATTGAAATTAAAATGTTATTATGTTCTATTGATCATACTATATGTTTGGAAGTATTTGAATCCTTAGGGAGTTTATTAAAGGTATAAGGTGAATTTTTTGTGTTGTATAACTGAATATGTTCATATAGAATGTGTGTCATGTGCTAATCCCATAAAAGTTTACCCCTCTTCAGTTGGTAATGAGTTAAGGTAGGTGGTGGCTTCCCGAGTCCCACCTCAAATCAGACCTGGGTTGGAGACTACCATAGAGAGAATAATAAACATACATATGGGAGATATTACCCAGTAATAGAACATGAGAAAGATAAATACAATACGAATATACCAATCAATACTTGATCATATATATATATATATATATATATATATATATCCTAAGTGAAAAAATGAAATTAAATACAATACTATAAAAATAGAAATGAAAACTAAAAGCACTAAAACGTTAAAGAAGGCAGTGACCATGAAGCCCAATCAAACCCTACAAGACCATGAGATAGTAATATCCATCTCATTAACTAAATAGTTCTTCTATGTGCATAGCCTCACCATGTCTAACTCTCACCAAGATTAACATACACACTAGTAGAAAACTTTTCTTTAATGTTGGTCTTTTAACATGACCATTTCAAGACTGCTATTAAAGGACCTCATATATGAATTTTAACATCAATTCCATAAAACCTACATTAAAAGAAATCATGGAATAATTTAATAATCTTTTATCCAGCTAATGAAATCAAAAGTCAACATTTAATGATGGTTCCAGAAAAATGACATTAAATGTCATCATAGAGGATTGTTAACATTACTTTTTTCAGAAACAATGATTTAAATTCACTGTTAAAGCTATTTTTTCAAAACACCAACATCCAAAATGGTATTAAGTTCTATTTATTTTCCAAAGGTTTTTATACTGGTCATGGAGCTATAAAAGACTAATGTATCAAATGTTATGAGATTTTGAAGTTTTACATATCTAAGAAAAGTATTACATATGTCGAACTATCGAGTGCCATAAATTTTAATCTGTAAGTATGTTTGATCTTAATTTCCTATAATATAGAAGAATGAAAAAAAAACTATGAAACGGTATTCATAGATTCCTTTTATTTTCACATAATTTTGTTTTCTAAAAACTAACACATAGTTATTTTTCTACTTTTGATGTTGGTTATTTGTATAAACTGATGTCAAAGGTACTTTTTACATTGGATGATGGTTTTATTAAAAAAAATATTTGAAAGTGATTCATTGATACATTAACATTAGTTTTATATATAATTGATTTCAAATCCCCAATACAAGATGGTTTTTAACATTTTTTATATATTTATCCTATCTAAAAAGTAAAATTTCAAATACTTGGGATCATTATTTAGAATTTTTCTAAACACACTTTTGATTTTTTAAAATTATGCATAACTTTTAATACAACACTTTTGAAAATATTTCCAATTACAACATATAAATCCTTATTATATTTCCATCAACTTTGTAAACCTATTCAATCTAATTAAATTTTAAATGCATCTTCAATCGATGATTTGAACATGCTATCAATTTGAATCTATTAATTTTATTATTATTTCTTTCCTTAATCACTAAAAAAAAGTTTAATTTTTCTTATAATGATTTAAACATATTTTTATCAAGTTACCAAGACAAAACATAGGCATAATAATCTTCAACTGGAGTTCCAAATCTATTATCGACCATAGTTATCATTTCCACTTGAGTACTTCCTTAAAAATAATATAAATAACAATAAAAAATATATCAATTTGATGGAATGTGGAAAAATTATTGAAATTACATTGAAATGTTAATTTTGGATTTTGATTTCCTCTTTTTGTTTCTATAATTTTTAGTTTATTTTTCACATGTTTTCTTTTAAACGACTAGTATCTATAGAAACATAGTGGATTAAAACATTTGTAGGCTATAACTACTGATCTGAAAGTCTGTTTTTTCTCCACAACCAATCAAATAAAATCATTAGGTAACAATTAGTTTTTATTATCCAAATTTTCCATATTTTAATGTAGGTTATAATAAAAATGTTGTGAAAATTTTTATTTTTTAATTTTGACATGAGATTTTTTTAAAAAAAATATGAAAACATACATTTCAAGTCAATTTTAATTACATACTAATGGCAAAAACAACATGGAATCAGATTTATGATGTTATTATTCGGTAAAATCACCATAAAAAGTTAAAATTTTACTCTTTATCATCAGTTAGTAAAATTCAACGTCAAAATTCCTTCTTTTTTCCATCGATATCAACAAAGTCTGTTGAAACCGATGTTAAAATAAAAAAAATTGAAATCACCTTTTTCATAAAGTAAAAAAGAGATAATATAATAATATAATGAAACATCAAGGATACCCCTCTCCCACTTCCCCACTGGTATTCCACTCTACCACAACACTACATGTCATGAGCCATCTCTCTCTAATATAGTCCACCCCAAAGACACCTGAGTATGGCATCACAACATTCACCTCTTGCATCGCATAATCAAATCACAATATAAGTAAACATATATGTTTCATGATCCACCACATCTAGTAGGATATGTATCATACATCCGTTATTATACCTCAAGCCATCATCACCCATACACTGAGGGTATACCTCATGCCATCACTTCTTATACACTTCATACTTATAATTATCCTATGGGTACTATATTTGGGGATACATATTTCTTAATAGAAACCATCCTCCACATTACACTACACACATATATGGAAAATCAAATCACTATAAATAACAATGCTACTAACCGATAAGAGAAGAAAGAAGGGCTAAAGTAGATAGACATCCATCCATCCTCCCACTGGGATGTTGAGGTAAACACCCTCCGAGGTTCTAATGGGTTTCAATATCCCTAACCAAAATGGTTGGAGTATAATATAAAATCTCACAATATAAATTATATATTATATCTCTCGACCATACTATGGTCAAAACCTAGTCCTATACTCAACATTAGTTAATGTCTCATGGGATCCCAGATTCCACTACTTTGACCAGAAAACCAATAATCACACAAGTATTTAAAAGAGATCCATTAACTACTTCTTTATATTCTATTATTTCCTTATTTAAATTAATTTGTTATCCATTAAATTATTATTTAAAATTATTCCATGTTACATTAAATGGACCATTATAAAAAATTCCATTCCATATTAGAATAATCCAAACTAAGTCCACATTTTTCAATATTAACATCTTTTTAGAATTTTCATTCCATAAACACCAACCCAATGGGTTTAGAATTACATATTCATTATTAGAATCATTCTATAACACATGTAATCTAGGAAACCCATCTTAATATTCCACCATGGGGAAACATGAAACCAATCACATCCATTATCCTCATGTAGTGGGAAAAAGAATGTAGATAAAAAAGTAACCCGGCCAATGGCCAATGAATAGATTTAGATGTGAGAATCCCAAATATAAGCATCACATCAACGGGTAAGCTAAGATTCAACATGATCCATCATATTTAGTGTCATTCCAAACACCCAAATGCAAATCTTAATTCATCTCTCAATAACAGACATCAACTACTGAAACATCATCCTTGACACCTGGCCCACATCACGTCGTCCATCCAAGGCTCATCCATCCTAGTCTCATATCACATCTAGGCCACACCTCTCCATATCACATCATATTATAAATATGACATATATATCACATCAGAAAATATATAGGAAAAAATATCCATAGTCAACGGGTCAATTTAGGAACCATAATAAGGTATCCAACTTTCACACATAAATGATCTCTTGTGAATCCAATGTGAAGGAACTCATCCTTCTTAAGAAGACATGCAACTCAATCACTATAAATTATATTTATCACACAACTAGTTCTTATTCCATCTAGAATTTATTGATTCATTATTCATAGGTTCCAAATATGGAAAACCTATGTCATGTAGCATTAGAAAGATACTATATTAATTAAAAAATAAATTTAATCATGCTTCTCAACATTCATTCCAGTTTCAAAAAACCTAAAATTAAAATTTATCAACCTTCCTTTAATTATGTTTATCAATATTATTCAACAAGATTTACATATTTAAAAACTCCATTAATCATATGGAAAATAATTTTCAATTAAACAGGCACATTGAGTAAATTTTATTATCATTTTATTATAAGAAATAATAGATTGAAACATTACAATTATTATTTAATCCCTAGAAAGTTAAATGTCAAATAATTTTGGAATTACATCCTTTACCATTTTCCATCAATAAAAAATATGTATCCATGGAATCCCAAGATATGTTGAAAAGCATGATATGGATAACGCACTATCCTTAAAATCAAGAGCCAAACTGTTATCATGGTATAAATAAAAAACAATACTAGATGCCTATCCAATTCTATTTTTATCTAGTTAAAATATTATTAGGTTAATTACATTACCATACAAGGGGATAAACCAATAAAAATTAATAAATATACAAAAATAAATAATAGAATAGGAAAATACCCCACCTCAAAGGATTCGATGTTATTCTGACGATAACAGACCAATTTTCTAGATCCTAATAACCTCTTTCACCAGAAGTGTCATCTATCCAAGGGTTCCCCACCCAAAACACTCCAACAGAATCCATGAAAATATATTTGCAATTTGGAGATAAATCGCCATTGCATGGAGGGAATAAGTAAGAGGATCCATATCAAAGACCCAAGAGAGAATATATACGACTTACCTCAAATCACAGCGGATTAGAGATGTGAATCCAAGAATAAATTCCCATCAATGGAATAAGAAAACTCTTTATGTGAGAACTAATGATTTCCTGAAATTGTAGAGGATGTATATAGGGTTTGAGAAAACCCAAGGCCACATAAAATTTATACACCTGCACTCCACAGTCAATTTAAATGGAATAAAACATTTACTCAGTGTATAAATGTTAGGTTTCATAAATCAGAAAAAAAACATGATTCCTCAAACCAATTAATCTCGAATATTTACATGTCATGTAGCAACCCATGAACCAGCCTCAAACAATACATGAATAGCTTTCAATCCATGAAAAATCTCTAGCCTAATCTGTGAATTGTGAATTGAAAATTTTAAACACATACACATCATGTATTATCCCAGTTACTAGATTTTGGCAGCTAAAAACATCTAGAAACACTCTGTATCGTCCCTGAGAACCAAAATATTTATACACAAAAAAGGTGTCAGAATTCAATGCTATCTTCCCTTACATTAAATATCTCTCAAAATAATCTTATCCACCATAATCTAAAACCTAACCTAGAGAAAAACGAATGAAGGATGTATGAATAGCCACCCCTTGAAATACCTATCAAGGATCACACTATCAGAGGATCTCAACCACCACCTCAGTGGAATAGCATGAATCCATGCAGCGACCACAACCACATCATAAACACTATCTTGGGGGAGATACCACTAAAATGAGAGTGAGTCCATAACTAGAGACAAGATTAATCGATTTCATAAACGAAAAAGGAAAACATCCATAATAGAATAATGTTATAAGGTAAGATTTGAGCATCAAAAATCTCTTGATACTAAGTGAGAAACTATGACTCCAACTCACATGTACACTGCAATACACCATTGTACTTCAACAATACATGAACTGTGGGAATATTACACCTTCAAAAAACCTTTTTTTTGTGTTCCTTGATATCCACAGAACACTAATCGAAGGTCTCATTATTGTGAACATTGATCTTGCAAAAATTAATTACATAGGATTCATCATGAAGCTAACGATGGATCTTTGAGACATGAAAACATTAATTATCTATCTAATCTGTAGGGGAAGTGAAATATTACTCCATGGCTCTAAATGAGGCAATGCCTTGCAATGCTGAAAAAACTGATTAGAAAGATTACTTCAACGACCAAATATTCACTGCCCATAGTGAGGAGTCACCTTCAAGAAAACATTATCTCAAACATCGAGCTCCCAAGGCCTCCTCCTACAATCGGCATAGGATTTGGGACTATATTTAACTAACATTATCCTATGATGAATTAATTTAACTATCTCTTCCTTATTATTTATTAGTTCCCACTGGAGAATTATAACCTCTCTGATCCCAATCCATCATAATAGAGAATAGAATGGTTAGTCATACAAAGATTCAAATAGTTTCATACCAATGGTGGAGTGGAATCTATTATTATAAGAAAACAGGAATAGGGGTATTTTCCTTATACATGAACCTCAAAAATATGGTACATAAGAGCTCAAAAAGTCATTAAGAGTCTGCATAGTTGTCTATCTGTGACCATATATTTGCACATGAAAAGTATTTTTAAGGAATAAATGTGATCAAAAATCATGCTGGAGACCTCTCCACACCTAAGAGGTAAAATGAGGATTCCTTTTAGGGATGATCAACCATGGGACTCTACATAGTCACACAACCTCTTATAGATACTTCCTCGATAAAACCTCCACTTCTTTTTAACTCCTTGGTCACTATAAATTATGATGATTTCATGAAATAGTCCACTATTAGACATATAGAATCATATTATCCCTATCATCGAGGTAAACTGTTAATTATGTCCATAAATAGGTCTTATCACTTCCATTGGGGGAAATATAATGGTATGAGAAATCCATTGGGAACATTTTTCCCATCCTTCAACATCATGTAGAAAAACATTTTGAAACAAACACTATAACTACATGCCTTAACCCATTCAACCAAAACTAATTTCTCCTATCCTAGTACTTATTTTTCAAATAGGTATATAATATAAAAGGAGATCAATGGAACTCATAGATAACCATCTCATGCATCACTAAAGGAAAAAAAATCATTCCCTGGAACAGCAAATGCTGTAGTCCATCTACAAACCAACCATCGAGATCATTTCTAAAAACCACATGATCCCACCAGACATCCTCCAAAAATACCCTAGCAGGGACTCCTCCACTTTTTGTACCAAAGAAGGTTGCACCTACATCCAGAAAAGACAACTTTCATATCCAATCTCTCCCATATCAATACGCATCATTGAGATTTCTTCCATCACACTCTATAAACGACCTGATTCATGAAAAGAATAATTACATTACTTTCTTCTCAGCACATTGTCTAGAAATTTTATTTTTATTGTCATATAATAAATCTAGAAGTTACAATCTTCCAAGAAATCTGAACACCTTAGCTAACACATGTTTAAGTCACATTGGGAGAAGACATACCTAAATATCATATGGTCTATAAAAATCAGAAAACCTTCACCGATGAGATATTGTAACCACAACTTCAAAGAAAAAATAATTGTTTCCTTCTCAAGATCATGGATGACATAGTTATTCTCATTAATTCATAATTATAAAAATACATAGGAAACAATAAATATCATTTTCATCATAACACAGCTCATTCCAATATGTGATGAATCATAGAAAACCTCAAAATAACACCCACTTCTTAAAAACAGTGGACTGGAGAACTGACCAACTTCTCCTTCAATTGCTCCAAAATTATTTGTCACTGGTCAGTCCACAAGATTATGTGATCCTTTTTTTCACAGTTATCAAAGGAGACCCAACCCAACATAAATCAGCTACAAATCACAATTAATAGCTTTTAGACAAAGGAAACTCTATACCTCTACAACATTCATGTGAGTGGACAAATACACAACCACATCTATAATTGATGTATACAAAAATACTCACTAGTAGGATAGGAAATTCCCTAAAAATCTATTAAATATCCTAGAACACACACATCAACAACTTCTCTTATAGCTTATCACAATGAAGATCCCCCAAAACGGAATAAAGATGCTCTGAATGATTCACCTCATACATGGATTACAAAGGATTTCATCTATGAAAACTCCAATAAACAAACCCTATAACTCTCAAAATAGGGAATTAATAAAACCCATTTACATAGAAGGATATTTTTAACACTAAAAGAAACCACAAAGAAATCATAATGACCATAGTGACAATTGAATGAAGTCTTCTGAATATCCTCATCCTTCACCCACCGCGGATGATATCCCAACCATAAATTGATCTTCATGAACTAACTTAATCCCTTAATATGGTAAAAAATAATCAATTTATGGAACATGATAGATGTTCTTTATTTTTACGTAGTTAATTCTATGATTAATGATACATAGCTACAAATTGTTGTCAGCCTTCTCCACGAACAAAACTAGTGCACCCCATGGTGACACACTCGGCTGAACAAAACCGTTCAATAACATATCATCATTATATTATCACAACCCCAACAATTCAGTAGGAAACATTCTATGCATTGAAATAAATATAGGTGGCACTTCTTACTATATCTCGATCCCAAACATGATCTACCATCGAGGGGTAAAGCTAAAACAAACTCTAAAAGACATCAGTGCACTCTTCCACAACCCTTGGAAAAACCGACTGATGAACATCTAATGAATTCAGCATTAACACAGACAAAATATAAGTCATGGATGGAAAAATCCTCTAAACCATCTAAGGGTCATTCTCTCTGAAAAACACGGCAGGCTCTCCATCAGTATTTTAAAACAAAACCTTCCTCCTGAATAAATCCATGATACCCTAAACGAAATACAACCAATCCATGTTAAGGATGATGTTATATGGTAGTATCTATTAACATAGTAAATCTCACCAAGAGTTGTGCTACCATGAAATTAGATCCTAGTATCTACATTCTTTATCCATGGTAAATCAAACTATAACTATCATATTCAAGGATAAGGGAACTAGAAGAACCTCTAACTCATTTCCCAATGAATGGATGATGGTAGGTGATAAAAATATGTTTTTCACTCTTTAGTCAAACAAATATAAAACCCATGTTTAAAATAAGAAAATGGTACATCGAATGATGTATGGATCTCTTGGATTATGAAAGGATAAAACTAGAATCTTACCATGACTGCTTATACAGCCTCTCTAACCATACTGACAACCACCTATAAGGTTGTTCTATACTATTTAAGGAATAGGATCATCTCGAGGTTGTCCTTTTCCCTCCCCATCTCCACTCCGCTTTTCTTAGAATTGAACACCCTACAACTGCAACTTCTACTGAAACAGCCTCAGTGAAGGAACCTGAAGTAGAACACCAGGAAATCACTTACTACTCAAAATCATTAAAAACTCTTTCCATTGTTGACCACTTACACAAAAAGAAAAAAACATGCCTACTAAATTATTATTGTTCTAAAAAACTCTTCCCATAAGGAAATAAGAGGATAAGGGCTCGAATCTACCCTCATATGACCATAATATCTTCTGACAAAGAAATTTGGAACCCTAGACCATAGTCAGCTTCGCGAGAAATCCTAACAACTCCCCTCTCATGATGATCTATTTATTTTCCACAATCCCCTAAATCACTTTTTTCTCTCTAGTACCTCATGATATATCTTCGTCAAAAATGGGGTGACCAACCATTAGGTCTTTAAACACAAATCCTACTTAAAATGACTTTCCTTGGAATCCTTGTATAGTATTAGGTCTAAAAAATATCATAAAAGCGTATAGAAATGGATTTCAAACTCTCTCATGCTAGAAATCCCTTGAAAAAGGGTTATCATATCCGGTTCACTATGGTTGAAGAAAGAAACTCTACTCTAAAATAGTTTTGGAAAACCTCCCATGTTTATACCGACTCCTCGTGATACAAAATGAACCAGAACCACTACTACATTACTACTCCACGTAGTGTTGTCAAAGCCAACAATACCCAGTCATGCATCCATGAATGTATCGAACTGAATCTATCTTAACCACCTCCAACTATTATTTATTGAATTAATTCGAAATGGATCTATCATAGTTCTATAAACTCTAGCACCGAAACTCTAATTGTTTCATTCCCCAAGTGTCTATCATCAACCTCAACTCTAGTGAAATTTTCTGGATCATCTTTCTGAATATATTCAGAATGAACCTAATAAGTAAGTAGACCAAGACATATTCATACAAATAAAACAAACCATTTGAACATTAATACATATATTATGGAATAATTAACATTAATTAATCAGTTATTTTATTATGTTGTTATGGGTTTAACCTATCCCATGGTCTACCCAATGAAAATACTAGAAAAAAAAGAATTATGAATTATCACTTCCTATGTTTCTACCCTGCAACCAATATCACATTATTTATTAGGCTCAGTAAACATAAAATTCCTTACATCAAATCATATGGGGGCTGAAATAAAAATGTATTATCATGTATCCCATGTTTTTTTATTAATAAACTTAGCTAAAATTGTTTCCCTTCCAACCCATGAAGAATATCCTATTCTTAATTCTAAACACTATCAAATCCTTCAAATGAAACATAGGATACCACTTGATCATGACCCCATGCCCAAAATTGGACCCCACTTGGGATGGAAATGAGGGCGTAAAGATGGTGATTTCCTGAGTCCCACCTCCAATAGGCCATTAAGGGATACTTGAAGTGAGGGTATAATAAACATACATATGGGATTAATTACCCTCCATGAGAACTTATTGAAGTGAGATTAAGGTAAAATACAACAACCAAAACTTTATCATACACATATATAAATAAATCCCATGTATAAATATGCAATACCACATAGCACTATATCATTTCAATGGAAAAAATATAAGCACACAAAATATAAAGATAATCGGGACCATGAAGCCCAAGCTTCTAGTAATATCCTTGAGCTAGTAAATCCTAGGGACCATGGTCTATTAATATCATGGCCGATCTCCAACTTGATCTAGATGAACTCTAATATATTTTATATATACATAGGGTGAGTAAAACAGTATACAAATTAGGATTATTTATGATTCCACTTTTGAAAAAACATAATAAATCATGTTATAGTGAACACCATGGAAACTAAATCATTACCCTAACAATTATAATAAATTTTTAGCCTCTAAATTGATAACTCTAACTAGGTATTTCATAAAATAGATCATTTAATATAATAATGTAACACTAAAGGTACCTCACTCCAATTTCTCCACTATTTTGTTTCTATGCCCCAACATCGCACATCTTGATTTATCTCTCTCCAAAATAATCCATCCCAAGGAAACCTATGCAATGTATAACAACATGAAATTAATTCATAACATCGTCACATCATCATATATTGCATAAAAATATATAGTAACCAAGTACATTATGTGATCCACCTAATCATATAGGATGTGTATCATACATCTGTTAACATACCTGAGGACATCACACCCCATATTCTCTGTAAGTACCACAAGCCATCACAAACTATTCAAATTATACCAATAATATCTCATTAGGTAATATATTTTTGGATACATGTTTATGACTGCCCACAAGTATATATAGACTTGTAGACGTAAGGAAATTAACAACCATATATACCAGGAGATGTAACTACCAAGGGAATTAGTGGGTCTAGCGGGCATGGTCAGTTATCTATCCTCCCATCGTGATATTGGGTGAAACACCCTCCTAGAGTTAGATGAGTGTCTATTTCCCTAATCGACGTGCATGGGGTATCATATAAAATCACCAAATATAAAATAAATAATATGGATCATAACTATAATATGGGAATAACCTTATCTTATACTCAATTTTAGCTAACGTCACTACGTCTCCCAACTACCACTACTAAGACTAAATATATAATAAGAACACAATCATTTAAAAGAGAAACACTAATTACTTATCTCCTTTTTATCATTTCCGGATTTATATTAATTCATTATCCATTAAATTTTCCAATAAAATTAAATTTACCATCGGATTAAATTACATTCCTTCTAGAAATAATCCAATCTGAGTCCATAGTTTCTCAAGATTAAATTTTTTTTATCATTTTCATCCCATAAACGTTAACCCCATGGGTTAAGAATCATTTATAAATTTTTAGAATCATTCAATAAAATATGTATTATTTTAAAACCATCCTAATCCACCACCATGAGGATATATGAAGCCAAGAACATCTAGGATCTTAAATCAGTGTAAAATAGAATGTAGTTAAAACAAGCAACCAAACCGTAAGAAATTAAGTACACTCAAATGAGATTATACCAGTTCACAACATCACATAAATGTTGAGGCCTAGTTTCAACATGATATATTATCTAAAGTGTACTCCCCAACACCCACATGAATAAACCGATGCCTCAACCCATCACATGCATCAACTATTGACACATCATTCAAGCTACACTTCCCACATCACATCAGCCATCTTAGGATCATCCATCCTTGGCTCATATCATATATAGTCCTTCCCACCCCATATCACATAACATAGAAAAAATCACATCCTAAGAACATCAGAATGTAGTATGAATAAAAAGAAAACATCTCAAAAATATAAATCTAGGACCCAAAATAGGTTAGTGATATTCACACATAAAATAACGCTTACAGTTCCAAACATAAGGCACTAATCCTTATCAAGGATATAGGAAAATAATTCCCTAGAAATTCACAAAGCCGGTTCTTATTCTATATTTAATTAACCATTTCATTATTCACATGTTCTGATTATGGGAATATTAAGGAATAAATATATAAAATTCTACTTAATTAATTAGAAAATTTATTTAAACATGCTTTATATCATTCATTAGAGTTTCAAAAAACATGTATTTTAGATTTATTAACATGAATTTTTTTATTTTCATCAACAATAATCAATATGATTCACACCATTATCTATTAAATTATTCACATGGAAGATAATTTTCAAATATACATGAACATTGAATCATTTTGATTATTATCAAGTTATAAAAAACATCGAATTCATACATGAATCTTCTTTAATTATTCTAAATACAATTAGTTATAAATTAATTCCATATTAACACTATTTATAATTTTGCATCAAAAAACATGCTAATACATAACATCATAAGACATGTGGAAAATCATCACATAGATAGAACCCTATCAATAAATTCAATATGAAAACTATAATCATTGTATTAGGAAATAACATCAACATGTGATCTCTAACCAATTATTTATTAATTTAGTTAAATAACTATTTGGTTAATTACAATTAAATCTGTGGGGATATACCACGATCAATTTACGTTTAAAAAAATTTAGAAATAAATCTCCTTCCTCAAAGGAATTAATGTTCATTGCATGGGAACTGAACAATTTTTTTGATCTTGATCACCTCACTCGTAAGAAGTTTCATCCATCCAGGGACATCATTCCGCAACTGCAAAAACAAAAATCCAACAAAAAATTGTCAGAACAACATATAGAATCTTACATCCCATGTAAATGAGAAATGAGTGGATCTATATCCAAAAATCACGAAGGAAGTGGTACAATGTTCCTCATATTTCCACCGATCCAAGATAGGAAGCCCTGAATTGATCCCCTTTAAAGGAATCTAAAAATTCCTAAAGAGAACATTGTTGATCACTATAATTTTCAGTGGAAGATCATAAATCTTGAGAAAACTGGTGGAAAATTATATTTATAAAGTCATGATACAAAAAGGGCTGACATTTCGTTAATCCTTTTCAAGTCAAGTAAGTGTAGGGTTTTATATCTTGCTGAAAAAGCATCACTAAAAACCCATTAATACTGATATTTACATGACATGAACCACCACATGAAACATCCTCAAAGAAACCATGAACATCAATCAGGTTGTGAATAGTCTCTCACCCAATATATGAATTTCAAATTCATTATGTGAAACACTTACACATCATTTATTATCACTAATCTAAGATTTCAATTGTCAAATACCTTTATACCCACTCTAGGCCTCCTCTGAGAACGAAAATCTTTAAAACCATGAAAAAAAGGTAAGACTACATATATCTGATCCATTAAAATGTAATAGTCATTAAGATAATAATTTTTATAAAATTTTATAGTGTATATGATCAGTGTGATATTATTTTTTAAACATATAAATAATATTCAAACTGAAGTGATATTTGGTGATTCACTTAAGATAACGATCATTACAATTTTTTAAACTGTTTAATGAATTTTTAAAATTAGTTTGAATTAATAAAAAAGTAAAATAATAATTTGTTATATGTATTTAAAAATTAATATAATGTGTATAAGGATATTAAATTCAAACATAGTGCAATATTGAAAATGTCAAGACCTAAATAAACATCATTCATGATTTGTGTAGGCACGAAACATTGAATTCATGAGGATCATTCCTTATCTACACAAGTAACATGTTTTATCAATGTAAAAATCATTATCTTATAAAAATAATCATGTTTCATTATTGTGATCATTATTTCCTCTATTTAGTCATCAAATATGATTTTTATAAAAATAATTTGCTCTATGTATGTATCAGTGGTTTTTATAATTTTGAATAAACTGCAGACTAAATGATTTTTTTTCTATAATTTATATATTATAAATATATATATGACAAAAAATATACCAATTGATTTTTTTATTCATGAGCATAATTTTATTATGAATCAATACATAGATGGTGGAGTGGATTTCATGGAATGAATAATATTATAGTTTTTATGGTAGGTTTAATGGAAGAATGGTGTAACCGTTTTTCAAATAATCTTTTCCTTTCAGTATATATAATGAAGAGTAATGGGGTTTTTTGAATGTCAATTTTTCAGTGATTAAATTAAAGTATCTATAAATATTTTAATATAGGTGCAATATAGAAAAATAAGGAATGGTATAGGAAAATATATACACATAGTTCTGTGAATATTTATTTTGAATTAAAGTGTGATAGGTAAGTATTAACTGGTGAATGATTGCTTTAGAATAATAACAAGAATAATTTTTTTATTTTTTGGGTGATTTGGTTATGGTGTTCACAAAATAGAGATTGAATAATTTGATGCTGATATATATTTTGAAGGTTCGCATTCATGAAGATTACGTAAAACGTGGTGATTTCATGAAGTGTTTTGCATGTAATTTTAAATGGTGGGTTGCTGCAATGAAAAAATAGAAGATGAAGAACTTTGAACACTAGAATACTTGATATATATAAATTATTGGAAAATTTATTAGTTTTTTACAATATATAATATCATTGAATTGTGTGGGTGAATAAAACTATTTTTGGGCTAAATGAGAATATTATTTTCAAATGTATCCCCTTGTCCCTTATAACAATACTGTAATTCTAGCGAGTAGTGCGATCTTATAGGAATTCATATCACACTAAGGACTAAACTTCTATCCTTGATAGGTAAAATATTTAAATTTTTGTTATACTCTTATAGTGGTCTGTTAAAAAGTGGATTTGGATATAATAAATAACTCATCATAATCAGTGTTGAAGGTTATTTAAAAATAAACGTAAAAATAATTTAGTTTGCATATTCTCCCAAATATTAGTGATCTCCCTATGTTTTGATAGGTGGTTCCATAAGTTATATCAAATCTATTTTTCATTTTTATTGGATATTTGGATGTTTTATAAGTATCTCTAGTGGAATAAGTAATTATTTTTTCAATTATCTTAAATGGATATTTTAAATTTTTGAATAAAAAGTGGATTCTCGCATTTGATGTCAATGTTTATTAACAATTTACGTATACATTGTTTTATACATTTTATCAATAAGGTATGATATATTGGATGTTAAAACTGATGCATCCCCCACCCACATGATTAAGTTTCTACCACAATACTGTAATATAAGAATAATTTAGATAATTATTATTGTTCTAGAAATGTTATATAGTATTACTTTTTGGAGATTAATTTTATAAATTTCAATGAAATTAAAATAGAAAAATGAATTTGTGAAAAACTAGATATTATTCTTGAATTACATAGAAAATAAAATCATAAATATTCATATATTTTAAGAAATAAGTTTGAGGACGTCTTGATTTATGGTGATGATAATGTAGAAATATTCATCATAAGGGTAAATAATGTTGTGAGTATGATCAGAGGTTATGGTGAGAAGATGAAAGACTCTAAACTTATAGAAAATATCTCTCCTATCATTCCAAAAATTCTTGATCACAATTTATATGATTTATAAGATTAATATCATTGATAAATCTCTCTTGATATCTTACATATTATTTTAATTTTTTACAAAATTATAGATGATAATTTTGTCAGAAATATTGGATTGGGTAAAAGGAGATGTCTTTAAACCAAAAAAATTATAAGTTTAGGAAAATTTTTATTGAGGAAGAATATATAAAAATATCATATTTTGATGAATTTTTAATTGATAATTTTGAGGAATGTTTTCGATTTTTCTCAAGAATAATGAGATGTGGGAATGGAAGAAACATCCCTAATCAAGAAATAGAAGAATATAGTGGTAAAAATGATAATAAAAATTCTATAAGATTATTTATGAATAATTAAATCAAATTAAACGTTTTATTCAAAATTATTGGTTAATAAGATCTAACGAATGTTAAAGCAGTGAATATGGAGATAACGTTGGTTCATTTGGAGAAGAACATGATGAAAACACATCATTGCAAATGTAAATGATAAATATGGAACTTTTTAAGAAACAAATTATGAAATTTATGAGTATGAGAATAAAAAATATTTCTTTCTAAATATAGAAATAAAATAATTCCTCCTAAGGATCGCTAAACTATAGAAATATAATCGAATGTTCACAAATGATAATTAATCCTCTAATAGAAAATAATATATCTTTAAAGAGGATAAATATAAATTTCTCAATGATATTGATTTTCTAAGGATTATTATTGATATTTATAATACTCTTACCATCAATATTATACAATTTTAAGGAAAAAATATTAATATTTTTAACATATAAAATAAAAATTGGTAAAATCACAATAAGATATGAGCATGTTTGGTGCCAAATTCAAGAATTTTTCTTAATAAGGATTGTAATTTTCAATAAATAAATAAACACTATAATACCAAAATAAAATCCTAAAATAAAAAAATAGAATTGATAGTTTTGTTGAAAATTATAATAATATGAATAAATACATGAAAGACATAGTAATTGTAAAATTTGGTGATACTAAAAATATAAAAAATATGGGAACACCAACGTCATGTCAAAAAAATTATATAATAGGTGATTATAGAAGATTTATAATAATTATAATATGAATAATAATATTTCATTATTTGAAAATGATTTTTTGGAAAAAAAAGCAATCCAATATTGGGGAATCGATATTGGAATAAGTACAAATACAATATTTGTGAAAACATTTTTTATACAAGTGAAAATATTATTTCTATGGAATATTATTATAACCTGTAGGATCTAATAATATATAAAATATTTTTTGTTCAATTATGGATCACATAAAAATTCTAACAGTCCTTCGAGGAATCTTTTGAGGCGGATTTGGTCCCTTTAAAAGATGAAATAATATTAATAGATTGTGAATTTTTGAGAAATTTCTATGAACATATATGAATATCTAAAATAATTTTCTCAAATATATGAACAACCAAAAATCCAAAAAAAAATTAGTGTATTAATCTTATAATAGGCTAGCATAATTTTAATTTTAATTGTGAATATCCTAAGGAAAATAAGACAAAGCGGAGGGAGAAATAAATTGTTGTGGAAGCTACACTCAAATAATCCAGAGGTGAAGTTCATGGATCTTGGATAGTGTATATTACTCTAATATCGATGTTTATTTAAAAAAATTAAATATTTTTAAATGTATAAGGAATTATCAGAGACCATTGGAAGTTATGGGTAACTAATGGTGAAATAAGTTCAATCAAAAGTAATTGTGATAGAAAAGATAAAATCCAAAAACACATTTTTGATAGATTGAAATATAATTTGTTATTTGTTTCAAGGAATTATTATAAATGTAAAAGAGTTTTTTTCATGTTGTATGGTTACTTGGTCAAAACCCATAATGATTTAATAGTGTTAAAAATAGGATACCACACTGATGGGAATTTATTTCATGAGGGTGATGTATAAAATTCTAGTTATCAGTGAATGAATTAAGAAAGGAATCTAGGGAAAAAATTAATTAGAAAAAATGAAGAATGAAACAAAAAAATATCACCATACGATATGACGTTTATTGTATTATTATGCATAAAATAGAAATACAGTATATTTTATCAACTATCAAAAATGGAAAAATTGATGGAACTTCACATGAGAAGGTGGAGGTATGATTTACTCAAACATTTGAGTTCATTCATTCAGATGTGTGTGGGACCATCATTAATAAATAAACTAGTAAATATAACTAGTTTATTACATTTTCTAATGACGTTTCTACTATTTTATGTCTCATTTTTATAAAATAAAAAGCATAGGCATTAAGAATGTTTATAGGTTTTTGAATAGGTGTGGATAAATAGTGTTGTTTTTCTCCAAATAAATTCGAAAAAGACAATGGGGCTAGGATTATTAATGGGGAGGTTTAAGCTTATTGGGAGTGGTATTAAATATCATATGAATTTAGTGAACCATATACACCGCAAAATAGTTATGTATAAATGTAATAACATGTTTTTAGTGGATATATCTTTGATAATTTTGATCGGGAAAGATATATCTATGAAAATTTAGAGGAATCATGTTAGTCTAGGTGTTCACAATCAAAATTATTTTTTATACCGTAATAAGTTATATATCCCCAAATGAGCTTTATTTTAAAATTCTAAATTTTGTATATATCTCCATGTGATTTTAAATACTTTCATTGGAAACCAAATAATTAATTACTATAAATATTACACCTTTTTTAAGAATATTCAACAAATATCATAATTATATACTCCATTGATCTATAATGTTTTAGCGTCTTTAGGGGATAGGTACTTAAAAAACTTCTTTCAAGATGGATCTTTAATATATCACTCAAATTTATTCTCCTAAATTACACTTCTTATATATACCCTGCTTAAAAACCATACTTCTCAACCATGGGAAAAAGAAACATAAGAAATATTGGTCTTATATTCATAGTAAGGGAAAAAGGTAGTTATCAATTAGTGATCATAATTGGTAATATGATAAAAATAGGGTTATGAGAACATAATCACAACTTACAAAATTCATACCCAATTAGTGAAAGATGACTAATCATTTTATATGGAAAAATTATTTGTCCTAAATAAATTATTTAATACATATGATAATGGAATCATCAATAATAAATAATGATCCATGAGAGGTTATCTAAGATACATTGATACTTTTTAAAACGTATTTAATGTTTAATTCTATTTCCTTAGTTATCTTAGTTCCCAATATCTTTCTCTCTCCAACTTCATCCCAACACATTAGCGTTATTCACCTAATACCAAATAGGTCTTCAAAAAAATCCATCAAAATGATCAAGTGGAAGCTATTTATATAATAAAATTGACCTAGAGGTTGGTGTTGATCCCAAAAACCTTTTAAATCCATAAAATATATATATATAATGTCTTTTAGGTTATGAATGATCTTCTCACATTGACCACTTATTTAAATATGGCATGTAGTGCTAACATTCAATCATATATTCAAGGATTGATGAAGAATTATATATAACATTGATGTAAACCTTGAATCCTGGTCAGATAAAAGAGATTTTTTTAATTCATGAAACCTTATCAATTCATTAATATATATCATGTAAATATGATCCAGAGAAAATTATTCCTTGATAACAATGAATTGTTCTCAATTTATTTGGCAATTTACTCCAACCCGAATAGACTTATGACCTTTGGATGTTCGAGGGAGTCCAAATATGGAATCCATGGTGGTATATTCTCATTACTATTATGGTACAGTTAATAATTGAAACATCACCTTACACTTCTGTATCTTGATATTAACACTCCAACATACCATATATAGAGATTCATACTCTGCAATATCCATTTTCATATTTTACCTCCATTAATTATCTTTGATATCTCTATAAATCATTGTACATTAATTATGAATAGATAATTTTGATGTAGAAACTTCTTCCAATATCTCCTCATATAGGTATGTTGTTGATGGGGAAAATACTAGGTTCCTTAAGCTTATCATTCCATCAAAACCTTGGTTGAACATGCAATCATTTCTATACTTTTCTATTGTTCTACATGCTCTATTTTCACCTCATTAATCTTTATATTGGTAGATGGTTGAGCACTCATATGATAAAGATTGGATCTATCCCCATTCCTCATGAAAACAATATCCATATTTTTAAAAACAATTAGTATTATAACCCTTTCAATCCTCATCATTCACAAACTAGTATTTTTCATCGAACTCAGAGAAGCATCTACCTTGTTTTCATTCCTAAGGTGAAACTATATAGAGAAGTCCTAAAATTTAATAAACTCTAATCATATCCAATGAGTAATATTAAACTCTTTCTATGTGAATATAAAAATCAACATTTTATGGTTAGTTTACCATATCATCCTGCATGAGGATGTGTCCCATTACCTTGTTCAAACAATCACTATAGATCATAAACCCTTCTCTATTACAAGGTAGTATAATCATTGGTGAACTAACCAAAAATATTTTTATCTCCTTTAAATTTACATCACATTCGTATATCTAATGGAAATCAAATCACCTTTGAGTCAACATGGTTATTGGATTAGGTGTATATTGGAAATTTTCTGAAATGTTTCGGTATTATCCAAAAAAATCAAGGAAACTATGTATATAAATCACTATAGATGGCCTATTATATTTTTCAGTTACATTCCTCTTTAATGAATACATCTATATAAACTCACTTGATATTATATTTTCCAAGAATGAAATTTTTGGTATCCATAATTCTCACTTAGTAATTCTGGAAAACATGTTTTCAAACCACATGCAATTAAATAGAATCCTCAAATGATATTCATGATCTTCTTTTATCATTAAATATATATTAATACACTCTATAATGACTACTAGAAATTTATCAAGGTAATAACTAAAGGTAAGTGGTACATTTTCTTGATAGTTTCCTTGTTATGTTCTTGATAATCTATGTACAGACGCATTGATCCAACATTATTCATAATCATAATAACTAGTGCACCCCATGGATATTCAACCACGAATATGAATCACTTTCTAGGGTTTAATATTCAATTCTTGTAACTCAATTGTGTCTATTAAAAATTAATTTTTAAAATAGGTGTATCACCATGTATTAGTTCTATTAAAAAACTAAATTCATGATTTTAGTGAATAATTTGAAATTTATCAGGAAATACATAAGTATATTCTACAAAAATGTATATTGTCACATTTTAGTTTTCCCCCAACAATTATATATGAATATCCATTGTATATAGTTTTTAATACACATAAAATGGAATTAATTTACATTATAAGTTCATATTCATTATTTCATCAATAGGAGATCATATGTTCATTGGGAATATCTACTGTGAATACATTTCCTCATCAATTATCAAGGAATATATAAAAATAAATTAAATCCATGTCCAAAATTATATCAAATTCATCTAGAGGAAGAATAATTTTATTTTTGGGAACCACATTACTTTAAAATTCTATCAGATATGCATTATAGATGGGAAAAGATATCATCATACCATTAGAATTTTTTACTTCTCTCTCAATAATAAATCATTTAAGTGAAAATGTGATGACATTGGAGAAGTATTTTGGAATAAATGATTTGGTAGATAACTAATAAAATATAACATTTTTAGTTATAGAGTGGATTGTAATTATAAATTTCCCATATTTCCTCTTTTTACCTACCTTAGTTGTTGTGATCGTATTACCTTTAACTTTTTTCTATGATTAAGAGTCTTATATCATATATTTTCATCATTATCAATTAGATTTATGCCCGGATTAACATAATTTATATAATACTTGAAATTATAAAATTGTTGCTGGTGTGGGAAATTCCATTTATCATTTATCTGTATTGGCCCAGACCTCCTAGTACCATTACATTGTAAAAACCCAGTGTTTGGGGTGTTTTGGGAGAAAATGGTATTTCATTTAAAGAGTTTTCCAAACTTCTTGTTTTTACATTGGTAGGAACCGTCGGTAGCTCATTGTCAGTAGGTTTGGGCATCAGTATTTCATGGTTTCATTAGTTCAGGTTGTCATCATGTCAAGACGTTGGTAGTTCATGGCATCAGTAGGTTATGGAATTAGTAGGTTAGGGTGTCGGTAGGTCAGGGTGTTGGTAGGTCAGGGTGTCGGTAGTTTGGGTGATTGTAGGTCGGGTGTTTTTTAGGTTTGGCATCGATAACTCACATTGGTGGCATGCGTCGGTGGCTCGATGTCTGTTACTTCTAATGGTGACTCACCCATCGATGATCCAATTCCTCTGTTTTCAGTTTTTCTTATTTATCCCCTCTTATGTTTTGTTTTACAAAAATCGAGTTTAATCCCATGTTTGAGCATTTATAAAGGTGTTTCAAAGGATATTAGTTATATTATTAATATCCTAGTGCTCATGAAACATTGAAATAGTCAAGCCAAGTAATATTTATTATGATTCTACTTTTTATGACTTTTTAAACTGTTTTAGCACTGATATTGTGTATGGCTCTTCTATTCCAAGATCTTACTTCCCCATGTGTTTTTGTTTTCTCTTCATGCAGGAAGAACCTTTATACCTAGAGGAGTCACATCTGTGTTGTATCCTTGGATCCACTTTTCCATGGAGTCATTCCTTCTACTCACACACCCCATGTTTTTTGTGAAAATAGGAATCGTTGATCTTCTGTTCATTCAGGTATGGATCTATTCGTCTCTCTTTTATTTGATTATCATGAGGTGTGGGTGAACTCTTGTCCCCTTGTGAATATAGTTTGTACAAAATTTAAAAAAGATAACAAAAAGTTAAAAATGAGTTGATGAGAAGATGATGATAATGATCAAATTGTTTTATATGTTATCGTTGATCTAAGTTGTTGTAAAGACCCGTAAATTTCATAGAAATCTTTTTCTTAATTTTCCTTGGAATTTTACATGAACGCAGCCTCTTGCGGCACCTGATTCTGAGGCCTGGTGTTCCCGGAATCATTTTCTGAAGTTTGGCTTGGGTACGTTCAGTGAACGGACGAGCGGGTTTTTCTAACTTTTGAACCGGTGCCCGGAATCGAATTCTGAGGGCACCGATGGAATCGCTGCACCGGTATTTGCCTAAAAATGCCTCTTCTGGAGTTGCGTTTTCTTGGTGGTGGTTTTTAATTTTTGGTCTTAAAGTTAAGAAATAAAATAAATTGTTCGAAAAACATTATTTTATTTCCCTTAAGCCACTTGGAAGCCACTTGATGCCACTTAAAGCGGCTTAAGCTGAGTAGATGCGGATAGGGTGCTATCCAAAAATATCCTACCCTCATGGTAGGATATTTGTGAGGTGGGTCCCACACGAGCTCCGCCGTTTCTTTTCCACTAAGTAACGAACCCTCAAAAACCCGTCATTATGAAGTCAACTGATGCGTTTTCTTAAATTCTTAACAGACCATTTAATTGGGTGGTTTTATTCGTGTATTAAATGGGCAGTTTCTTTCATTAAATTAATTCTGCGAATTAATGGGTCGTTACTCAACTTTAGTTTGTTGGCGTAATAATAAAATAAGACCAATGCACGACTTCTGGAGAAAGGTTCGTTGAGTGGATTTGACAGAAACCAAGAGTTCATCATCCTCCTTCGCGAATAACGCGAAGAACGCGAAGAATGCGAAGAACGCTGGCCTCCGACGAAGAACGCCGAACCCGCGGAAATCGACGACGTGATGTCGTGTGCCGCGATGCCAACATTTCCTCTCCCATGACGTTCTTCGGCGACGTTCCTTAATCCGCAACAAAAACCTTCGATCATCCGTTGAGTTCGTCGATGCAACACCCTTCCGCGACGACGTGACGCCGGATACAGCGACGACGCGATGATCCCAAATTCCGCAAAGAACCCGCGGACGACGACTTGATGAGGTAGGGGTTGTTGTGAATAATTCTTTTATATTCCCATGAACGTTTCTTTAAAAAAAGTAACGAACCGGATTCATATGGCCAATTTTAATTTATTAAAATTTTTGTATCATGTGTTGAATAATTGCTCCCGTTCTTATTATCTAACGCGGAGGGTGTGGGCCAAACAAACACGGCCCGACAACCCTCCGCCGTTCTTCGTGGATGTGCGGATTTGGCAGGCGACAGAAAAAGGTGACGCAAGGGCGTTTTGATGATCCCGCAGTGAAGAACGGAACCTGGGAGGAACAACGGCGCAGACGGGAAGGAAAACGGACCACCGAAGAAACTCAGGTGGCCCGCGGAAGTTACCGGCGGCGCCGGCGGCCGGAGGCGGCGGCGCCCCGGCGCGCCACCGGACAGGGCCACTGCGGCTAAAGCTGCGCCCACGTGGGTCTAGCTCGCACACACGAGACGCAGTGACATGCCGCATCCGTTCAATCAGCACGACCCTTCGAGGGCCGCGTCACCTCCAAACCACGGGGGAGGCGCCCCGCGGCACTCGGCCGCTCGGCCGAGCCGACCCTGGCCGGTCCGACCGGCCAGGGCCGGGTCGGAGAGTTTCGGGCCGACCCAGTTCGGCCGACCCAGGGGGGTCGGGCCGGGTCGGCCAGGGCCAGGACCCCCCGTCATCGGACCATTTTCGGTCTTTTTCCCGTAACTTGAGCTACGGGCCTCTGAACGACGCGCCGTCAGCAGAAACACAATCTTTGGATCGAGACGGTAATTTCGGTATATCACACTCAAGGTTTCAAAATACTTTGGGTTCGGCCGGGTTGGTTCGTACACGAAACCAACCAGGTCCTCGGAGCGGAAACTCTCATATCTTGAGCTACGGACGTCCGATTGATGTGCCGTCAGCTTTGGTGGATTCCTCTAAGTGAGACGGATCTTTTGGCTCACTTCACCCGAGGTTTGGACGCAAATGGAGTATGGTCGGCTTGGTTTTGCCTTAAAAACCAACCGGGCCCCTAGGACGAAAAAGCCAATAACTCTCAGACCAGGCGTCCGATTGGCGCGCCGTCTACGACGTAGAGTTCCTGTTGATGATATGGAACTTTTGGATACATCAACTCTGGACCTTGTGTCAGTTGATGTATCAGCATCTCGGCTCATGGAGCGGACCCTCCCGAATGAGCTTGCTGTGTGCGGGAACTCTAGTGCTGGCTGCGACTTCGACGACGAGGACTGTGCAGAGATCCTCAGTGGACTATGACGATGAAGAGTGCTGGTCTTGTATCCTATGGGGGTCCCATCCGTGCTGGTCTTGTATCCTATGTGAGTCCTAGCTTATATGATTCAGTGCTGGTCTTGTATCCTGTGTGGGTCCCAGCGTAGATGAATCAATGAAGAGTGTTGGTCTTGTATCCTATGTGGGTCCTAGCTTAGCTGATTCAGTGCTGGTCTTGTATCATATGTGGGTCCCATCATAGATGATTCAGTGCTGGTCTTGTATCCTATGTGGGTCCCAGCGTAGATGAATCAATGAAGAGTGCTGGTCTTGTATCCTATGTGGGTCCAAGCCATGCTGGTCTTGTATCCTATGTGGGTCCCAGCTTAGATGATTCAGTGCTCGTCTTATATCCTATGTGGGTCCCAGCATAGATGAATCAATGAAGACAGCTGGTCCTGCATCCTCAGTGGGTCCTAGCTTAGATGATTCAGTGTCTATATCTGATCATCCCTTTCACCTTTTCGACGATGTATACCTGTGTGAGCTGAATCTTGTGTTACTCTCCTTTGTGGATTGTGTTGAGCTATCCTGTGTGGATTTACTGTTTTACTCTCCTTTGTGGATTGTGTTGAGCTATCCTGTGTGGATTTACTGTTTTAACTCTCCTTTGTGGATTGTGTTGAGCTATCCTGTGTGGATTTACTGTTTTAATCTCCTTTGTGGATTATGTTGAGCTATCCCGTGTGGATTTACTGTTTTACTCTCCTTTGTGGATTGTGTTGAGCTATCCTGTGTGAGTATACGTTTTGATTTCCTGTGTGGACTGGGTTGTGCTTGAGCTCGGACGTTGGAGCCGAGTGGGAATTGATGACTTAGGTATATGTATGGTCATATACCTAAGCAGTGTCGGATGTTACTTCGTGATTGTAACATTCCTTGTGGTTTATCCTTTGTGGATTTCGGGAGACCTTCGGGGTCTCGGGGTCCCTACTGAGTAGCTTATACTCACCCCTGCATGGTCTATGCCCGCACATCGTTGTGTTGGTTGCAGACGACGGATAGCGCTGATCGTGGTGGAGGCGTGCGGAGCAGGACAGTACCTGGAGGCGGACCACTGGGCGGGACATACTCTGAGCGGACGGATGGACCGAGGATCTGTGGAGGATAACTGCACCCACCCTTCAGGTGGGTCTTCCAGAGGACAGCTCGACCCTGCGGCTTTTCTTTTCAGTTGTACTTTACAGTTGGTCTTGTATTTCCGTCCCCTTTTACTTTCAACACAGCTTGTTACAGTTTTTACCTAGTGTTTACTCTTTCCGCTTGCTTACTCTGTGATGGTTGTTTACTTTACAAAGGCAATGTCTTCCCTGTTTATCGGGATTTACGCCTTGGTGCTAGTCGCCAGCCCCTGGCCTATGGGAGGCGGGCTTGGGGTAGTCACAGCATGGGCCCCGGGGATGGGTCGTGACAAATTGGTATCAGAGGTGGTCAGCTCTACAGCAGACTCTGATCTTTCTTCTATGTGAAGTAATAGTGTTTAGCGTATTGGGTGTGGTTGTCAGTCCAGGGAGTCCTGTGTTGGTGCGGCGACCAACGTACCCGTACACCAGGACACTGACTTCTGATTTCCGACTTCATGCACAAAAATATTGATTGCATGTGTGTTCAAGTTTTCTTTTTGATTACTTGTGTCAGCTCACAAGGTATACAGTTCTGACCGTGGTGCACCTGTTTCTTTTAAGGATGGCCCCACGATGGCATCTAGCTAGGGTTCCGAGAGTGGAGCGTGATGACAGCCCACCGAGCGATGAGGCCTCAGTGCAGGGCTCCTTGTCAGCAGAGGCACCGGCAGTACCTTTACCCGCCGAGCCACCTATTCTTCCAGCACCAGCCGCTGACGATGCACGTCGCCTCAGTGCACTGCATGAGTTCCAGCGCCAGCGACCGCCCAGGTTTCGCGGGGAGAAGGACCCTCAGGGCGCCGAGGACTGGATGGAGGAAATTGTATGGGTTTTCAGATTAGTGAGGACACTAGCAGACCTCATGGTGATCCTCACAGCGAGCCTACTGCACGCGGCAGCAGGCAGATGGTGGAGCTTGATGCTCCAGGTCCACGACGAGGCATCTCTCCTCTGGATGGACTTTAAGAGCATCTTTCGCTGCGAGTTCTTCCCAGCCACCCTCTGTGTGGTGCACATCCAGGAGCTACTACAGCTGTGTTAGGGCAGCATGGCAGTGGCCCAGTACTCGGCGAGATTTACTGATCTCTCGCGCTACTCCACAGATATGGTACGGGACCCGTTCTTCCGGGCCCGGACCTTTGAGCAGGGACTGAGGCACGAGATCAGGGCTTCGATGATCTCCCTCAACATTCCGACACAGGCAGAGGTGTTGGAGAGAGCCCTTCTAGTAGAGAGTTTTATCGCCGAGCAGGCTCCAGTGATAGGGCCCTCCGTAGGACGGCCCATAGCAGGGTCTTCCGCAGCTGGCAGTAGACAGGTGAGGCAGAGGTCCAAACGGGCCAGACCATCAGATGGGCAGTCTTAGGATGAAGATTTGGTTGTGCGGGGAACCCGAAGGAGAGCTAGCTACACGAGGGGCAAGCATTGCTACGCATGCAGTGGGCGAGGTCACATGGCTCAAGACTTCCCAACTCGTCTTACAGATGAGCAGAAGGTGGTAAAGGGACCTCCCAGACAGAGGTTCGGCCACGGTGGTCCACAGGGTGCAGGAAGATGAGGCAGAGAAGCTGGCCTTGTAGCAGATGGTGGACGACACTTCGATGTGTTGCCACCACCACCACCAGGAGGTCCACCTCGACCGCAGGGAGTTGGTGGACATGAGAGAGCTCAGCTTCAGGCAGCTGAGGCCTTCGATCATGGAGCTCTAGGAGCAGATGAAAAGGAGCGGAACTAGTGGATACATTCTTTGTACTTCTAGTTCCTTGTTGTAGTTGTGTAGTGTCTTTGTATTATGAGCTGCAATAAGTAAAAGACGCTTGCCTTTGTGATATTTTCATTCCTATCTTATTTTGTGTTATTACTAAGAGGTTCCAGCTTAGACTGTTGAATTGACCCTCACTTGTAAGACATCTACTGGAGGAGACCCAGTTACCACACATTGATGCTGACAGTGTGACTCAACCCTTGGAGGAGATAGTAACGGTTGGATCTCTTGGTAGTAGCGTCGAGGCCTTACGAGGTTATCCTTGGTATGGATTAGTAACATCTATGTTGGGATTGACTGTATTAGGCAAAGGAAGTGGTTCATCCAGGGGATGAGACCAGATTTCTCTTATCGGCAAAGAATAAATCTTAGCAGATCTTGTGGGACCTGAGATGGTACAGGTCATCCAGGAGCGGATGAGTACAACTCAGAGCCGGTAGAAGTCTTATGCTGACAGGAGGCGGAGGCCACTAGAGTTCGAGGATGGCGACCACGTCTTCTTGCATGTCTCACCTCGACGTGGATTACGGAGATTTGGCCAAGGCGGCAAGTTGTCTCCACGCTTCATCGGACCTTTCCAGGTCCTCAGCAGGATTGGTGAGGTGTCTTATCACCTGGCTCTACCACCTCAGTTGTATCGGGTGCACGACGTCTTCCATGTATCTCAGCTGAGGAGATACGTGCACGACCCGATGCAAATCTTTGACCATGGAGTGCTGGTCTTTAATGATGGGGCGACTTTGGCGGAGGTCCCAGTAGAGATCGAGGGTCAAAAGGAGCGGGTCTTATGTGGACGATCGATTCCTCTAGTGCGCTTCAGATGGATGCTCGGGAGCCTCCATGAGAGCACTTGGGAGTGGTAGGATCAGATGCGCGCTCAGCACCGCCTTTGTATCCCTAAGTTTGTAGTGAAGCTTTACAGGGACGTAAAGCCCTGTGGTGGGAGTAATGTAAAGACCCGAAAATTTCAAGGAAATTTTTTTCTTAATTTTCCTTGGAATATTACATGAACTTAGCCTCTGACGGAACCTGATTCCGAGGCTCGGTGTGCCTGGAATCATTTTGTGAAGTTTGGCTCGGGTACGTTCAGTGAACGGACGAGCGGGTTTTTCTAACTTTTGAACCGGTTCCCGGAATCGAATTCTGAGGGCACCGATGGAATCACAGCGCCGTTATTTTCTTAAAAACACCTCTTCTGGAGTTGCGTTTGCTCGGTGGTGGTTTTTAATTTTTGGCCTTAAAGTTAAGAAATAAAATAAATTGTTTGACAAACGTTATTTTGTTTCTCTTAAGCCACTTGGAAGCCACTTAATGCCACTAAAAGTGGCTTAAGCTGAGTTGATGCGGATAGGATGATATCCAAAAAAATCCTACCCTCTTGGTAGGATATTTGTGAGGTGGGGCCCACACGATCCTCGCCGTTTCTTTTCCGCTAAGTAACGCACCCGTGAAAACCCATCATTATGATGTCAACTGACGGGTTTTCTTAAATTCTTAACAGACCATTTAATTGGGTGGTTTTATTCGTGTATTAAATGGGTAGTTTCTTTCATTTAATTAATTCTGCGAATTAATGGGTCGTTACTTACCTTTCGTTTTTTGGCATAATAATAAAATAAGATAAAAGCACGACTTCTGGAGAAAGGTTTATTGAGAGGATTTGACAGAAACCAAGAGTTCTTCATCCTCCTTCGCGAAGAATGCGAAGAACGCGAAGAATGCGAAGAACACCGGCCTCGGACGAAGAATGTCGAACCCGTGGAAATCGACGACGTGACGCCTTGTGTCGCGACGCCGACGTTTCCTCTCCCACGACGTTCTTCGGCGACGTTCCTTAATCCACAACAAAAACCTTCGATCACCCGTTGAGTTCGTCGACGCGACACCCTACCACGACGACACGACGCCGGATACTGCGACAACACGACGATCCCCAATTCCGCAAAGAACCCACGGACGGTGACTTGACGAGGTAGGGGTTGTTGTGAATAATTCCATTATATTCCCGTGAAGGTTTCTTTAAAAAAAATAAAGAACCGGATTCATATGAACAATTTTAATTTATTAAAATTGTTGTTTCATGTATTGAATAATTTATGCCATTGTTATTATCTAACGTGGAGGGTGCGGTCCAAACAAACACGGCCCGACAACCCTCCGCCATTCTTCGTGGTTGTGCGGATTTGGTGGGCAATGGAAAAACGTGACGCAAGGGCGTTTTTATGATCCCGAAGTGAAGAACGGAACCTGGGAGGAACAACGGCGCAAACGGGAAGGAAAACGGACCACCGGAGCAACTCCCATGGCCCGTGGAAGATACAGGCGGCGCGGGTCGCCGACGCGGCGGCGGCGGCCTGCGGACCTGCGGCCGCGCGGGTCCAGCTCTGACACACGGGATGCGGCGACATGCCGCGTCCGTTCAATCAGCGCGGCCCTTCGAGGGCCGCGACACCTCCAAATCGCGGGGGAGGCACCCCCCGGCACTCGGCCGCTCGGCCGAGCCGAGCCAGGCCGGTCCGACCGGCCAGGCCATGCCCCGGTTAGGCCAGACTAGGTCGGACCGGGTCGACCCGGCTCGGCCGACCCAGGGGGGGCGGGCCGGGTCGCCCCGGGCCCGGACCCCCCCGTCTTCGGACAGTTTTCGGTATTTTGCCCGTAACTTGAGCTACGAGCTTCCAAACGACGCGCCATCAGCGGAAACACGATCCTTGGATCGAGACGGTCGTTTCGGTATATCGGACTCAATGTTTCAGAATACTTTGGGTTCGGCCGGGTTGGTTTGTACACGAAACCAACCGGGCCCTCTGAGCGGAAACGCTCATATCTTGAGCTACGGACGTCCGATTGACGTGGCGTCAGCTTTGGTGGATTCCTATAAGTGAGACAGATCTTTTGGATCACTCCGCCCAAGGTTTGGACGCAAGTGGAGTACGCTCGGGTTGGTTTTGCCTTAAAAACCAACCGGGCCCCTATGACGAAAAGCCAATAACTCTCAGACCGGGCGTCCAATTGACGCGCCGTCTGCAACGTTGAGTTCCTGTTGACGATAAGGAACTCATGGATACATCAAATCTGGACCTTGTGTCAGTTTATGTATCAGCCTCTCGGCTCGTGGAGCGGACCCTCCCGAACGAGCTTGCTGTGTGCGGGAGCCCTAGTGCTGGCTGCGACTTCGACGACGACGACTGTGCAGAGATCCTCAGTGGACTGTGATGATGAATAGTGCTGGTCTTGTATCATATGTGGTTCCCAGCCGTGCTGGTCTTGTATCCTATGTGGGTCCCAGCTTAGATGATTCAGTGTTGGTCTTGTATCCTATGTGGGTCCCACCGTAGATGAATCAATGAAGAGTGCTGGTCTTGTATCCTATGTGGGTCCCAGCCGTGCTGGTCTTGTAACCTATGTGGGTCCCAGATTAGATGATTTAGTACTAGTCTTGTATCCTATGTGGGTCCCAGCTTAGATGATTCAGTGCTGGTCTTGTATCCTATGTGGGTCCCAGCGTAGATGAATCAATGAAGAGTGCTGGTCTTGTATCATATGTGGGTCCCAGTCGTGCTGGTCTTGTATCCTATTTGGTTCCCAGCATAGATGATTCAGTGATGGTCTTATATCCTATGTGGGTCCCAGCATAGATGAATCAATGAAGACAGCTGGTCCTGCATCCTCAGTGGGTCCCATCTTAGACGATTCAGTGTCTATATCTGATCATCCCTTTCACCTTTTCGACGATGTATACCTGTGTGAGCTGAATCATGTGTTACTCTCCTTTGTGGATTGTGTTGAGCTATTCTATGTGGATTTACTGTTTTACTCTCCTTTGTGGATTGTGTGGAGCTATCCTGTGTGGATTTACTATTTTAACTCTCCTTTGTGGATTGTGTTGAGCTATCCTGTGTGGATTAATGTTTTACTCTTCGTTGTGGATTATGTTGAGCTATCCTATGTGGATTTACTGTTTTACTTTCCTTTTTGAATTGTGTTGAGCTATCCTGTGTGGGTATATGTTTTTCATTCATGTGTGGACTAGGTTGTGCTTGAGCTCGGACGTTGGAGCCAAGCGGGAATTGATGACTTAGGTATATGTATGGGCATATACCTAAGCAGTGTCAAATGTTACTTAATGATTGTAACTTTCCTTGTGTTTTATCCTTTGTGGATTTCGGGAGACCTTCGAGGTCTCGGGGTCCCTACTGAGTAGCTTATACTCACCCCTGCACGGGCTATGCCCGCACTTCGTTGTGTTGGTTGCAGACGACGGACAACGCTGATCGTGTTGGAGGCGTGCGGTGCAGGACGGTACCTGGAGGCGGACCACTGGGCGGGACATACTCGGAGCGGACGGCTGGACCAAGGAGCTGTGGAGGCTATCTGCACCCACCCTTTAGGTGGGACTTCTAGAGGACGGCTCGACGCTGTGGATTTTCATTTCCGTTGTACTTTACAGTTGGGCTTGTATTTCCGGCCCCTTTTACTTTCAGCATAGGTTGTTACAGTTTTTACCTAGTGTTTACTCATTCTACTTGCTTACTCTGTGATAGTTGTTTACATTAAAAAGGCAATGCCTTCCCTGTTTATCGGGATTTACACCTTGGTGCTAGTCGCCATCCCCTGGCCTATGGGTGGTGGGCTTGGGGTAGTCACGGTACGGGCCCCAAGGATGGGTCGTGACAGCTGTTTTCTTCTAGATATATGCCTTATGAAAATCATGGTCATTACTGGCCTCTAGTATTCAACTATATTACTTATGAATATTTTTTCTTGTATCCATGTATAAGGGATAAAATTATGAATTTTATTAACCATGTACACCCGGTTAAACATATCAATGTTCCAGAATCAAACATGTTCAATGACCACCCAAAAATTATCGAATTAAAATTAATGAATGAGGGTTGTAAATATTAATACACCTTACTATTTTTATGTGGCAATGTTTTTTGTATGGTTCTGTTAAACATTGTGTTTCATTCTGGTCATGTGGTGTTATTTCTAGTAGTGTGGATGTGAGTATGTGGTGGTACGGGTGGTGTAATGGAATCTCAGGTTGAGATATTGGTTCATTGTGGAATGTATGAACTTGTTGAATAGTGGGTTGCATCTGGGATGTGTCATGGTGGTTGGGAATGGTTTATTTGTGTGATGGGACAGGAATATGGTTGTATTTTTTGGTTTTTTTATATGTGGTTCTTTTTATGCATCGGGGGTATAGAGGGTGGATTGGGAGGGATAATTTTTAATAAGGATGGTTTTACCTCACATGGGTGTTTCGCCCAGAGTTTCTAGAGACTTTTGTGAATATTGTTTAGATTATGAAGTTAATTTTGTTGTGATTTGTTTGGTTGTTTCCCTGATAGGGATGGGATAAATAAATAAATGAATTTAATATAATAGATTGGTATTTGGTAAAAATAATTGGTTTGGGTTATGAATTATGTTTGGGGATAGTTTTATGGTTATTCATCAGAGGTGCCAAGAAGGGATGTTTTGTCTGCGATAATTTTTTTCTTTGAAAACTCATAAGTTGGGTTGAGTTTTTGGTACCTATATGTAAATATACATGTATTTCCTTGTTATTTATATATGAACCCTACCATTATTGAGCACTACATTCCGAACAGCCCCATTTTTATGGGGGTGTCCTTTCCCAACATCTCAGTGGGAGGATGGATGATTGGTTATTGTATCTTCTTTGATCCCTCTTCTAGGAAATGGTAGCCCATGTTTCTTCGAGCAGGTTATTGTGTGGTGGTTAGGACCAGGTGTCTGTGGGTGAGATGTCCTTACTATGTTACTTCTGGATGAGATGTGTTATGCTTTCCCATTTGTCTTCAGGATGAGGTTGTATTTTTGTGGCCCAGGTGTCTATGGGTAGGACATGATGTGCCTAAGTGTTTATAGGTAGGATATTGTATGTGGTCTTGGTGTGTGTGGGTAGGTTGTGGAAGTTGGTCTTGCGGAATAGTGTGGTAGCATCAGGACGTTCACTGTTAGGGATGAGCAGTTAACTTGTGGTAACTTGTGAGGGGTACCCAATGATAGATGTGCTTCATATTTTTACATAACTTTAGTTGAATTATTTAGTGAGCATGCCTTGGTGAGGTTTGTGTTGATAGTATACCTTATTAGGTAATTTTTTGTTTCTACTATTTTTCTCAAAGGGGAATTAGTATGTTTTCCCCACTTCTGCAAGAGAGAAGTTAGCTTCTCCTACTAAGTATATATTCCATGGAGTTTTTTGAGTTTGAAACATCTTATCTGCCAATATTTGTTACTATAATAATGGCAATGCCTCTTATTTGGTGATATTTGTATACCCATGGTATTGGTCACCACCTTGGGGCCTATTGGAGGAGGGACTCACGGGGACTTAATTGCTTTTTCATCTTGAAGATGAATGGTCAGGGAAATTTTCCATGCCTCTTCTCATATTTATGAAGGAGGGTCATCATATTATCCAAAAATTTATTTGGATGAATTAACTTCACATAGAAATTAATTTTCATGGTAACCTTCTATTCCAGGCATAAAACATTCCCCTGGAAACATTATGGAAATTTACCCCATGCCTCCATCTAGAATTTTGACATAAAGGAATATTATGTTTCTTTCCTCTACTGGACTTATTATAATAATTTCCACCTAAATAAATATTTCCCTTCGAATACCAATAAACATGAGAACAATGAGAGACTCTAATATCTATTGATGTGTTAATATCATACCAAAATATCTTCTTATATCCATTAAATTATATTATATCCAATTACATTTAGATACGTGTTCTTATGAAACAAATGAATCAGCCCAATTTTCTTTTAGGGTTGATGATGAGGTCAGAATTGTTCCTTGAAAGTCTTGTACAATTTTCCTTAAAGGTTCTAATTTAATCACAATCCATCTAGTTTATTTTAATAAATCCTCTCTAAATTTTATTGTGATTATTTTGATAAAATAATATTGAAAATATATATTATTATCACCTTCCCATGATATGGATTCAATTTCCTCTTATTTCTTCATATTCTTCAGAAGAGTCAACCATTTCATATTCATCTTTCACCTAATAGTCTGCCAAAATTACCTTCTAATTGAATGAGCATTAGATAACAGAAAAAATATTTTTGTAGAGTTGATCCATTTCCTAAAAATTAGGGGATCAAAGCAACCAGTGTTGGATGGTTTATTTTTTCACATCAAGGAATAAATTTGGATTTATTCCTTTCTTAAGTCATTTGAATATCCAATTTGCTTCAGGTTACATTTCAAATCCTAAGAGTGTTGGGTGATCTTAGACATAACATTTCACATCCCATATCACAATTTTTTTTTCTCATTAGTGCTATCAATATATTGGTCATTAGATTCATTATTTATGTCAATCCTTTGAGTTATAACAATTAGATAAAACCAATAAAACATAATTTGAGAATCAATAATAATTAATCAAAGTGATTAATAATATATAAATAAATAAAAAGATTACTTAAATTATTAAACCTTCTTATCAACCTATTACAATTAACGTTTATCATATATGACTTCCAATTCATTATAGTTCATAATATATTATATCATCTCATTGGTCAAAAAAATTCATATGGATAATTTGAATTGACCAAATAATATTAATGAGGATTTTCCCACAAAGTGTCCAGTTAGGTATCTTTTTCATTCACAATATTAGGATTGAATTATGAGCCAACCAACCATTTAAATTTTATTAGCCCTAGGTGCATATACGAATTATCCAACATCCATTAAATTGTTTCCAAAAGGTATTCTTTTTCTATTAATCCAAATAATATTTATCTTACCAAAATGATAATATGGTTTAATATAATTATACATATATCAATGGTCTTCAACAAATTATTTCCAATTATAATCACTATAAATAAATAAAACATGTACTGATACCATCTAAGGTATCTCAAGAATTAAACTCATAAATATTAATACTTTTTAGATGATTGTTCACTACATCTCATAACAATAAACACCCTAGAACTGTAATTACCCAACCCTAGAAGCCTGGAAATTGTTCTTTACTCTATTACGATGGCATGATTATAAGGAATCGAATCTCGAATGAGTGAATAGTTTAGTAGTCTCGGTAAACTGGATACAAACATCGTTCCATTTTTACATTGGAAATAGGAAATAAAACATAACACATAAAAAATTAAATTCATATAATCCTAGAAAACTATTTCAAATATTTATTCTCTATGACCTGGGAAAAGGAAAAATATTATTTTTTAACTCAAATGATTAATAATTGGATAAGTATAATGGAAACTATAATTAATCAATGAGAATAATAAACAAGGCATGGTAGATAACTGAACATGCATTCCATTTAATCCTAAAATTGAGATTTAAATGAATCCATATATTTTGTCATATTAAAAACATCTTGGATAATAATAATTGAATGTTGAATGAAGGAAATTATTAATTATTGGACATCATGTATCTTTCGGAACCAAGGAAGTTCTTTGATATAAAAGGAGTATGGTTTTGTTTTGTTTTCACTCATCACATGGAAGATCAAGGAGTTTTCAAGGAAAGTGGTGTTACATTCCAAGCTTATAATATTATTGAAGGTCGAAGAATGCCAAGGGAGGTACATGGAATGAAAAGAAAATATAGACAGGGAAATAATTTTGTATAACAATGCTATGTAGTCCTAGAATCATAGTATGTGGACCTCATCGGGAAAACGGTTCATTGGAAGGCTTACGGTAGGTGCGATGTCTCATCATTTGAAAAAATGAGGTGGTGATTTGAGGATCTGTGAAGGAAGGGAGGTGGTATGCATATAGAGGATGGAAAATGGATCACAGAAGGAGTGCAGTACGTGGTGGCTATACCACATTGATTTTTTTGATATTTGGTTTAGTGGTATTTTCTGATATATTTTCTTATATAAGGTTCACTAATCCCTTCATGTTAGAAAGTGAATTTGGTTTGAAATATAAGAGGAAATAATTAAATATCATAGTGGTTCATTGGAAGACAACCCTGTGAATGAGAAGAGGATCACAAGGAGGATTACACAAATGGAGATGTGGTCCACATAGATTGTGTCTGAATGGGTTTTGTTGGGTATTGTAGACCATAAGGGAAAAAGAATGGTGAATCAGGTATAGTTCACAAAAGACCATTCGTAGAAGACGGTTTGTAGAAGAAAAATCACAGAGTAGAAGTTATTTTGTGGAGAATAAGTGGTACATGAAGGAATTATGTTGAGGATGTATGCATAAATAGTTTCATAGGTGGTACATAGAGGTGGTAAGTGAAGCAAAAATTCTTTGCAGTGAAATATAGTTTAGAGAGGAAGAATTTTAGTTCACGGAGGAGAAGTTCTCGAACTAACAGTGTTTAGAAATGTAGATTTCATACCCAGGGGAAAATGGTACTTCAACATAGAATATATCCCCAGATGAGGATGTTAACATTCATTCAAATTATGATAAAGACATTTCCATTAACAATTAGTTGATGCCTATGAACCTAGTGAGCCAGGGGGTTCGAAAAAAGTGTTCTGAGGGAAGCAGTGATCTATCCCTAAAATATTGTAAAGGATGTGTTCCTAGAAAAATAGTGGTTGTTCCTAAAAACTTGTACTCTATAACTAGTTTTTTAGAGTGAATTTTGGTACAATAGAAACACTGTTGGCATATGATTATCAGACCATCCCTTAGTGGTGAAACATGTAAAATTTTTGTCTTAATGTTTTTCATTTGATTGGTTGTTTTCTTTTCATTTTCATCAGATAGGTTTACAAGGTTATTTCCAACATAGAAAACATGATCCTTCACATTTCAAGTAAAAGTTGACACCCTGATTCACCCCTACCCTCTCATGGTGTTCCAGGGTCCTTCAAGTTGTACCATAGTGTTCACGTTACTGGTGTTAAATATTCCCTTCTTTTCGGCCATGGAGAATATTATAAATATTTGGAGATTTCCCAACCATGATGGATGTAACATTAATATATGTAAGAATAGTATGAGATATCATCTAGGATCTATTATAATATAAATCATTATTTCTACTGCACAAGGAATATAGTTCACTAATCCAACATGGTTGTCTTTGACTTATACAGACAAGAAAATTCTTAATACAAATGCTAAATCACAATGTTCCCTCACTATAGCTATGTATGACCAAATTTATTTAAAGTTGATGAGCTTCACTTTAGACAAGTCTATGTGGGAAAACATATAAAATATATATGAAGGATATAACAAAGATAAGGATGCAAAACTTCATGTTTTTCACAATGGGTTTGATGATTTAAAGATACATCCTGATGAAAATGAAGATATATTTTTCAATTTAGATATGGATGATGTAGGAACATTTCTAGGGCTTGGGGAAGAAATATAATACATATAAATTGTTGAGAAAGTATTTAGAATACATCCACATATTTGTAATCCAAAAGTTTCAACCCTTGTGGAATGAGATATTTTGAAACATTCTTTAGAAGATCTACTGAGCAGATTTTTAGAATACAAAATGCGTGTTAAACAAGAGGATGAAAAAAATATTGTTTGAAAGGTGATGGAATTCAATTCCATGGAAATAAATTATATTTCAGAAGATATTTTTAATGAAGTTAATAAGGATGATGGACTTCTTCCTCTATTTTCCACGAAATTCATGAGAGGAAAAGGGATATTTGAAGGAAAGATGTCCTCGGAATGCTTTCATTGTAGTAGAGTTGGGAAAATTTCCGCTAAGTGCCAAAGGAAGTTTGATGATGAATAATGTGAAGATGTAAAATCAAAAAACAATCTGAAAATGTTTAATGAAAATGGAGACTTCAAATATGGAATGAAATTCCAAAGAAATGGTTTTTTCTCTAAAGTATATGATGATGATGATTTCATTGAGGAAGAAGAACCAGAGTTTAAATCATGAAACCAAGCTTCTATCACGGCTACAGTTGAAAATTTACAATCATCACTAGATCGGGCTAGAGATGGTAATATGATTGTTGATGTTGATCTCAAGTTGCATCTTAAGGATAAACTGGGAATATTGATAATTAAAATAACATATACAAAAATTTTAGAGGATTTTAGTAAGAATAATCAAAATATATTGATCAGATTGAAACTGAAATTGAATGACTAAAAAAGTAGTGAAAAAATAGTTAAAAACCCTTGAAAGTACGTAAGATTTAGTGGAACTAAAGATCTAAATAGAAGAACATACAATTTTCATCAATGACCATACATCCAGAGTGGTGGAAAATTCTAGGATTGTTGATGGCCTTAAAGAATAACTTGTTTGTGACACCCCAAGCTTTCACGGTACGCTTCCCTTTGAATAATGCAATAGCGAACATTGTATGCAACTGTGAGATTCTAACAAACCACGACCAATAAAACTAGATGTTATGAATAGTGATACCCACTTTTTGAGATTTCTTAAATTTTATTTTTCAAAATGGACTTCATTTTTTAATTCAGAATATCGAAATTAGATTTGGGTGAAATTTTTGGTATTTTTCTGAAGACTTTCAATTTTTGTTGAATAGTGAAAAACACTACGTTATTGGTTAAAACCAAATTTTTATTTAAATAATTATTCATTTTATTTAAATTTATTTTTGGTCAAAATATATTCATAATAAATATATATATTCAATTTAATTCATTGGAGACATTTTCTAATATGTTCAGAAATATAAAAATTTTAATGAACTTTTTACCGTCTTTTACTCACCTTCTAAGATCATTTGAAAATTTGCATAAAACATAATTTTACTGCTTCTATGAATGGATTTTCAAAAATATAAATGTCATGATTGATATTAGTAACTAAAATTTGGCTCAATAAGATGAAAATAATTTTTGGTGAATAGTAACGTTTTACTTTTATTTTCCACGTTTAAAAGTAAATAGAGAAATTAAAGGTAAAAATGATATTATTATTACTCTAACACATGTTCTAATTCTATTGGATAAGTGTAATTAGACAGAAAACAACTTTAGGAATAAAATTAAATCCTTTTGGTCTACATGGATTAGATTATGACATTTATTCTTATTTAATTTAAGGAAGAGTTAAAAGTATTAAACTCTCGTTTTAATAACTAAAACATTTTTAATATAGTGTTATCAATAAGATAATTTCTACTATAAATATTCATTAAAAAAATAAAAATATTTCCTATAAAATTATTTTTTATTTATAAATTTTAGACATTAAATACTTAAATTTATTTATGACACAATGATGAAGCAATAATTACAATATTATTGAACGATTAAATTAATTGATATTATAAATATCCAAATAAAAATAATTTGATACATTTAATGAATTAAATTAATTTTTTAGGTTAATATGACATGTTAGTGTTGATTAAATGAATTTTTTCAAAGTAATCATGCTTTTATGACTTTAACAAAAACAAAATACTAAATAGTGTCAAAATTGACATTAATGTGTTTTTAAAAAAATATTATATTATTAAATGATATAATATTCCTAAAAATATAAGGATTATAAAAATGATGTAAATAAGGTTATATATATTTATAATGAACCACTTGGGGACCTCTTGGCAAGTTATAGTATGTTTATTAACCAGATATTATAAAAATACAAACAGACATGGTAAATGTCAAACTATTTAACTTATAGTTAAATCTACAGGATAGGGTTAATATAATGATCTAAACCTATATAAAACCTATTGGTTGATATTTTTTCGACCCATACCCACCATTTCCTAGAAATAATTAATTTTATCCATTATAAACAGAAAATAATTTTGTTATAAAATAATATTTCTTGCTTTCCCTAAAGTGGCCCTCACCTCTCTTATAAAAGGGAACTTCCCCTTCTATTAATTTCACACCTCCCACGCCCTTTGTATCAGCCAAAACATTACCACATATCCTCCAAACTTCCCACAATTCAACTTAAAGTCCATACATTGATCAGAAATCCAATCTATGGAACCCTTTTGATCAACTCAAAAGGAAACACCCGAAGCAGAGGTAATAATTTCACGACCATTTTTCAAGTTTTTTTCTTCATCCACTACCTATTTCTTTGTTACATCCATACCAAAATAATACCTATAGTACCTTATTCATACTATGATATTATTATAAATATGTTACAACTATATCCATTATTCTATCTATCATATAAATGAAAAAGTCACCATACATGTGTACGTAAGGCTTACCGTCTCCACGTCATGGTGTAGTTTGTTATTCAAACACTTCATTATTTGGATGGGTATAATAATGATTATAAATAATTAAAATAATAAATATAACATGTTAATTATTATTTATATATGATATACCATCCAATTACCTATGATTTTTCCACCAATATAATTACATTTTCGCTCGTGTGTACGTACGGATTACCGTCTCCACGAACGCGATGAGATTCATTCCCCATCGTAATCACTCTAGAAAAATTTTCATTTTATGATTAAAAATAATGTTTACAAACATAATATAATTTTGTATATAAATCAAATACATCCTATTGATAAAAAACATGGCTTACATAACCAAGCATATAAAGGAAAACAAATCAGTTAACACCCGAAATGATTGTACTACTAAAATATTATTAACAAAGCAATATTATAAGATCATATATGATATAATATTTATGTATATGGTTCTTGTATAATTTAATAACAATGATTTAACTATTATATAGAAGTTTAAAGTACCCTCTACCAAGGAAAAGTACAAGGTAAGGTTTAATTTCACAATCTCTTTATTATCTGAGGTTGTTTTTACATAAGTATCTACTTGGACCTCTTTTTCATCCACATCCGTGTTTTCATAAAAATTTATTTCAAAACATTTTTACTATTTACTATAATATTTTTTAAGGTCATTTATATCCTTATTTTACCTTATATTTTTTGACACGAATCTTTCTGTCATTTTTCTAAACAAGGTTCTTTATAACCATTTCGACAAAATTAAGGTAAGAATGTTTTTTAACATATATGGCAGGTGCGGAAAACTTCCACCATTATAACATCATGAAAGTATCCCATACAATATTATAAGAATATTTTTAAAATAAATGTTTTCTTTTATAATTATGTGAGTCTTAAATTAATTCAAAGTAGAAAGATATATTTCTCTCAAATAGTTTTGATTTCATCTATGTCAACATCCTTTAATAAGTTTTACAATTGTTTGAAGTTGATTTATTATGATAAAAAATTACATATTGTAAATAATGTTTTGTGATATGTTTTATTATTGATGTGTTTTTCTATACCATTCATGGTTTATGGTTAAAGTATTTACATTTCGTATGCTAGTTTTAATACAAATGTTTATATTATGTTTAAACATTTTAATATGATGAATGTATTTGACTTAGTATGTCATGAGTGGAACCTGCTGTAGATCCTCGGTGCATCGGTTGGTCTCATGAGAAAATTATATGTGGAATTGGCTAAGGCCTTTCCCAATATGATATATGGTTTTGGCCGAGGCCTAGATCATTTTTAGACATCATGGCCATGGACTTGCCAAGATGTTTCAGAATGTCTGAAATTATACATTCCCTCTTTATGAAAATAATAATGATGGTTCATGTTGTTATTTCACTAGTAGAATACTCATGACTATGTTTTATTAGGGCATTATTTACTCAGCTCATATTCCTGCCATAAAGTGTTCATGTTTATTATTTATAAAGGCATGTGTTTTTAATTATTAACCATGCCTAATGTTTATGTTATCTTTCGTTGTTTTTCTTACCCTTACTGATTGTTTGAGCTCACCCCTTTATTATGTTTCATTTTTACATGATATGAATAAGTTAGTTATGAGTGACTTTTAGGCATAATCTAGGAGGCTTGGAAGTTTCTAATGGAATAAATTAGTGTTGCATATCTTTTCAAGTTATAATGTTGAAATTTTGTGTGTATCTTGTTTCCAATAATACTAAACTAATTGGTCTTTCAGGACTAGATTTCTTGTATCGTGTAAATGTTATGTAATAAAGCACCGACTATGGGTTAATGGGTTCGAGACATTATAGTTGGTATCAGAGGATGTTTAGTAAAAACCATGGAAACTAGACTTAGAAAAACACAGATTAGAGCACAATACCCTAAGATAGACTTTGGGGATTAGTATAGAAGAAATTACAAGAATTTTGGTAAAATATAGATTTTTTGAGTTTTCCAAGAAATACATCCATGTCCATATATGAGATTGTAGAGGCGGCTCTAGAACAGATGTACCTAGGAGTTAAAACATTGACAAGGAGTTTCAGACATGACCCGAGGTATCCTGGTACAGGACAATGGGCTTTGCTGCACTCTTGGTTACAACACTCCCAGGGGATATGATTATGATAATTCACATTTTCTTTACAAACCATTATGAATGATTTATTACTATATACCTCCTCAAAGAAAACATTTTTATGATTATGGATTATATCCATAAACTTCTCAATTTATGTTAATTGTTTTAAAAGTTTGGAATTATGTATTGCAATTCAAAAACTAATATTGTGTATTCCATTTTTCAGTAATGGAACTTAGTGGAAGGAATGGAATCCATATCAACACACATAATACATGTAGGGATATCCCTCATGATCATGATTATTATAGCAGATTTGGTGATGAAACTATTTCTGGTCATCTTATCACCATTTTGGGACAACTCACACAGGTTATGAATAATAACATTACCCTTATGGAGAACCCTGATCCACAACATGGAGGATCAATGTTAGACCGCTTCATGTTGAAACAACCACCAACATTATAGGGGTCTACAAATCCATTTGTATCTGAACTATGGATAAGTTCCTTAGAGAAAAATATTTCATGGTTTGAGGAGTAACAAAAGGGAAAAAGTTGTGAGGTCGTTTTATCACCTCACCGAAGATGCCGAGCAATGGTTGTCATTATTTAAAAACAAAAATGAGGATAAAAATGTATTAAGTTTTTAATGGAGGGAGTTCAAATATATTTTCTTAGAAAAATACATTCCTTGTGACCATCGAGCAGATATGGAATAGAAATTTCTGATTCTGAGACAAAATTAGAATAAGAATGTCGCAAACAATGACGCTAGCATTACAAGGATAGCAAGGCATGTTTAAGATTTTATACATACCCTGTGAAGTAGGATTGATTGTTTCTTTGATGGGTTAAAACCATTTATCCATCGATAATTTGTCTTGAAATCCTTCTCATTGAATGAATATATTATCTCATGTGCTATCTAGATAGCAAAATAATTCTCTAAGTCTTATGACTTTAAAGAAAAACAAGAGAATAAGAGATATTTTGAACACTTTGGGAAAGGAAATAAGGAAACAGAGAAGAAGGGAAGAGTTCCATTTCCACCCTGTGATAACTGTGGAAGGAGGCACCCTGGTTCCTGTCTAAAAGGAAAATGAGTATGCAATAATTATGGATAGAAATTCCATCTTGATAGTGATTGTAAGGGGAAGAAAGAAGCTACCAATGTTCAATTCAGAAATTGTTGGGAGATGGGACATTATTCAAATGAATGTATTAAGCGTTAGGGAAACTTTCTCAAAAAAGAAAAAGGGATCAAGGCCAAGATTATGCGATCACTACTGCTAAGTTCGATGCTCCGAAAGATATGGTGGCTGGTAATTTAATTCTTTCCTAAATTTTATCCAATTCTTTATTTGATTCTAGATCAACGCATTATTTCATATCATCCCAGTTTTCTAAGAATACTAGATAATTCCAATTTGATTTAACAAGAGATTTTTCAGTCCAAACTCCTAAGGGAAGTATCATTGCAATAAAGTTTTGTGAATAAGTCCCTATTAAGGCATATAAATGATATTTATATGCTGATCTAATCTTCATTCCCAGGATTGAATTTGATATAATACTCATTATGGATTGTCTTTCGAACCATGATGCGAAAAAATTATTGTAAGAAGAAGGAGGATAAAATTCTTGATGATGATAAATATTACCTTATCTTTAGAGCAGAAAAGTCACCATCTGATTCTTATCTGGATCCACCCCTAGTAGCTCTACTAAATTCAATTATTGGGGAGGATGGGAATGAAATAAGTTTGTCTAAGGAAAGGAATGTTCATATAGAGGATGTACCTATTGTGAAAGAATATGATGATTTGTTTCCAGAGGATTTACCTGGACATCCTCCAAATTGAGAAATTGAGATTTCTATTGACATAATTCCTGGTTCAACACCCATATTGAAGACCCCTTATAGAATGGTCACTATGGAATTAGTTGAACGAAAGAAACAACTAGATTAATTGAGAAATAAATTATTTATTCTCCCAAATGCTTCACCATGAATAGCCCATGTTCTTTTTATTAAGAAAAAAGAGGGATCTATGAGGTTGTTCCTAGACTACAAGGAGATCAATGTTATAAAAATAAAAAACAAGTATCTCCTACCTCGCATTGAGGATTTATTTGACCAACTTCATGGAGGTCAATATTTTTCAAATATTGACCTACGATGTGGATGTCATCAGTTGTGTGAGATGAAGGAAGACATTCCAAAAACAAAATTTCGAACTTGGTACTAGCATTACGAGTTTACAATAATATCTTTTGGATTGACTAATGCACCCTCTATTTTCATGGATCTAATGAACAGAGATTTCATATAATATATTAATGACTTGTAGTGCTATTAATTTATTATAACTTGGTATACTCTAAAATCTTATATGATCATGAAAATCACTTGCGCATTATCCTAAAGACTCCTAGAAGAAATGAATTATATGGGAAGTTTATCTAGTGTGAATTCTGGATTTAGGAGATTTCGTTTCGTGGACATATTGTCTCTAAGTTTGGAATCTCAATTGATCCTTCTAAGACAAAGGAAATCCATGAAGGGATAACACCGACAAATATAAGTGAGGTATGCAGTTTTATTGGTTTAGCAAGTTATTATCGATGTTTCGTCCAGAATTTTTCCCGATTGGAAAACCCATTAACTAAGATCACGGTTAAAGGGGTTAAATTAGTTTGGACAAATCAATGTGAATAATTTTTTGAATAATCGGAGATAAGATTAGTCAATGCTCATATCATAACTCTACCATTAGGGAATAATTGGTTTGTCATTTATAATGATGCTTCAAAGAAAGGACCTGGTTGTGTCCTTATGCAGAATGATATAGTTATTGCCTATGCATCACGACAACTAAAAATTAAGAAGAAAAACTATCCCACTCATGATCTTGAGTTAGAAGCTATAATATGTGCTCTGAAGATATGGAGACACTATCTATATGGTGAAAAATGTGAGATTTATACTGATCACAAGATTTTGAAGTATTTTTTCTCACAAAAAGAACTCAACATGAGGCAAAGTAGATGGATTGAACTACTCAATGATTATGATTTCACATTACACTACCTCCTGGGGAAGGAAAATAATGTGGATGATGCTTTGACAGGATGGATCATGGAGTTTTGAACAAGATGAGTGTTTAAATGGATCCTATTTTCATGGATCTAGTACTTATTGATATGGAAATAACCATGGATGTAAAACATCAATACGTTTTCTAAAGGTTGCCAAACTCTCTTTACTAGAAAGGATAAAAAGTTCTAAAACAGATGATGAGAAGTTTCAAAAGAAGATTAAAGCTGTGAATAATGGGAGATTGAGTGACATCATATATGAAGATGAAATTTTGAAATTTGGGAAGAGAATTTGTGTTCCTAGCATACCTGATCTAAAAAAGGGAATTGTTGGATGATTCTCATAGCTCCAATTTCTCTTTACACCATGGGATCACTAATATGTATAGTGATTTAAAGGAATATTTTTTATGGGACAACATGAAGAATGAGATTACTGATTTAGTGTTAAGATGTATGGTTTTTCAACAAGTGAAAGCTGGAAAGAAACAGCCCGGAGGAGTCATGAAACCTCATCCCATACCTGAGTGGAAATGCGATAATATTACAGTAGACTTTGTCATGGGGCTACCAAAGAATCCTAGAAGGAATTATGCAATATGGTTCATTGTTGTTCGTGTTACCATGTCAGCACATTTTCTTGATATAGGATAAGATTTAGCACTTGAAAATCTTGAAAGACTATATATTAATGAATTTATATGACTTCATGGAGTACCCATATCAATTGTTTCTGATTGCGATCCCAAATTTACATCACGATTCTGCAGGTGTCATTAGAAATCCCTGGATACTGAACTTTGTTTGAGCTCTGCCTACCACCCTCAAACTGATACACAATCAGAATGGACTATTCAAACCTTAAAAGACATGTTGAGATCTTTCTCACATTACTTTCAAGGTATGTGGGAAAAATATGTACCTCTGGTAGAATTTTCCTATAACAACAGCTTCCATTAAAGTATTATGATGGCACCAAATGAAGCATTATATTGAAAGAGATGTCGTACAACATCTTTTTGGGATGATATAGGTGAAAGAAAACTCGTAGGACCAGAACTGGTTGAGAAATGATGGAAAAGGTGACGGTTATCCTAACCCACATGAAAGCAGCTCAAAGTAGGTAGAAGAGCTAGTCCAATAACCGAAGGAATGATTCAGAATTTCTGGTAGGATATCCTGTTTTCTTGAAGGTATCTCTATGGAAGGGAGTTATATGATTCGGTAATAAGGGTAAATTAAGTACCAGGTACATCAGACCTTTCGAAATTCTAGGACAAATTCGGGTTGTAGCTTACCATTTGGCAATGCTTCCAAGTCTCTCCAAAGTTCACGATGTGTTCCATGTATCACTGTTGAGAAAATACATGCCTAACCCAATGCATGTACTCGCATATGAGGAAATTGTAATAGAACCTAATATGTATTACTGTGGAGAGCCTGTCAAGATTAAAGATACCAGAGAACCAGTGTTGAGAAACCGGATGACTCGTCTGGTAAAATATCTATAGAGAACCCATAAGATGGAAGAGGCAACCTGGGAATTAGAGGAACTTATGATAAAGAACCACCCGAATCATTTTTTGTTGTAGTATTCTAGAAATTTTGAGGATGAAATTATTTGAAGGAGGGAAGAATGTAACACCCCAAGCTTCCACTGTATGTTTCCCGATGAATAATGCAATAGCTTACATTGAATGAAACTTCGAGATTCTAACACACTGCGACCAATAAAACTAGCAATTTTGAAGAGTAATAACCACTTTCTGAAAATTTTTAAATGTCATTTTTCAAAATGGACTTCATTTTAGAATTTGAATATTGAAATTATCTTTGGGTGAATTTTTGGTATTTCTCTGAAAACATTCAATTTATGATGAATAGTGAAAAACACTGCATTATTGCTTAAAAAAAGACTTTTTATATAAATAATTATTTATTTTATTTAAATTTATTTTTGATCAAAATAGATATATAATACATATATATGTTAAATTTAAATCATTACTGTCATTTTATAATAAGTTTAGATATATAAAAATTTTAAGGAACTTTTTGTCGTCCTTTACCCACCGCCTGTGAGCATTTTCAAATTTTCAAAAAATGTAATTTTACCACTTCGGTAAATTGAATATCAAAAATACGAAAGACGCGGTTGATATCAGTAATTAAAATATGGTTCAATAAGATGAAAATAATTTGTTGTAAATAGTAACTTTTACTATTTATTTACCAGGTTAAAATTAAATAGTGCAATTAGTGGTCAAAATGATATTATTATTACCCTAACACATGTCTTAATTCTATTGGATAAGTTTAATTCAACCAAACACAACATTAGGAATAAAAAATGATGCTTTTTGTTAACTTTTATTAGGTTAGGACATTTATTTTTATTTATTTAAAGAGGAGTTTAAAGTATTAAACTCAAGTTTTCATAACGAAAACATTTTTAATATAGGGTTATACATAAGATAATTTCAAGTATAAATATTCACTATAAATTTAAAAATACTTCCTAAATAATTATTTTTTATTTATAATATTTAGATTTTAAATAATTAAAATTATTTATGACACAATGATAATGCAGTAATTACATTATTATTGAAATATTAAAATAATTGATATTATAAATATCCAAATTAATATAATTTGGGACATTTAATGAATTAAATTAATTTTATAGTTAACTATTACATGTTAGGGTTGATTAAATAAATTTTTTTCGAAGTAATCATGATGTTATAACCTTAACAAAAACAAAATAATAAATACTGTCAAAATTGAAATAAATGTGTTTTTAAAAAAATATTATATTACTAAATGATATAATATTCATAAAAATCTATCGTTCAGAAAAAGGACTTAGATAAGGTTATATTTAACAATAATGAACCACTTTGGGTTCTTTTGTCTTGTTATAGTATGTTTATTAACAATATAATATAAAAATACAATGAGACAAGGTAAATGTCAAACTATTTAACTAAGAGTTAAATCTAAAAGATAAGGTTCATATGATGAGCTAAACCTATCTAAAACCAATTTTTTGAGAGGTTATCTACACATACTCACCTTATACTCTAAATAATTCATTTTTGAGCCATTTGAAACCGAAAATGGTTTTATTATTAAATAATATTTCAAGCTTTTCCAAAAGTCACCCTCACCTCTCTTATAAAAGGGCACTTCCCCTTCTATTAATTTCACACCTCCAAAGCCTTATGGCTTAGCCAACCCCTGCCCAAATACCCTTCCAACTTAACTTGATTCAACATAGAGTCATTAATTTGATCATAAACACATCCTAAGGAGCCCTTTTGACCAACTCAATAGGAAACCCCAGAAGTAGAGGTAATAATTTCACCACCATCTTTCATGTTCTTTTTGTCTTCCACTTCCTCTTTCTTTGTTTTTCCCATATAAAAATAATAAATCCAGTACCTTAAACATACAGTGATGTTATTATAAATATTGTACAACCATATTCATTATTCAATCCATCCTATAAATGAAAATTTCACCATACGTGCGTACGTACGGCTTACCGTCTACACGTCGTGGTGTAGTTGGTTATTCAAAAACATCATTATTTGGATGTTTATAATAATTGAGTTTAACTGATGTAAATAATAAATATAACATTTTAATGATTCTGTATATATTATATACCATCCAATTACATATGATTTCTCCAACAATATAATGATATTGTCGCTCGTGCGTACGTAAGGATTACTGTCTCCATGAACGCGATGAGATTCATTCCCCATCGTAATCAGTCAAGAATAATTTTCATTTTAAGATTATAAATAATATTTATGAACGTAACATAATTATTTATATGAATCAAATACATCCTATTCATAACAAATTTGGCTTACGTAACCAATACTATATAGTTAAATGAATCACTTAACACCGAAAATGATGATACTACTAAAATATTATTAACAAATCAATATAAGAAGATCATATATGATATCATATTTATGTATATGGTTCTTTTATAATTTAATAATATTGTTTTATCTATTATAAAAAAGGTTATTTTACCCTCAACTAAGGAAAAGTACAAGGTAAGGGTTAATTTCACAATCTCTTTATTATCTGAGGTTGTTTTTATGTAAGTATCAACTGGGACCTCTTTATCATCCACATCTGTGTTTTCATAAAAAGGAATTTTAAAACATTTGTACTCTTTACAAGACTATGGGTTAAAGTAATTTATACCATTATTTTACCTTAAATGTTTTTAAATTAATCTTTCCATCATTTTCCAAACAAGGTGCTTTCTGACATTTTCGACAAATTTATGGTATGAATGTTTTTTTAACATATATGTCGAGTGCGTCTATTTTATGGAATTATAACATCATCAATGATTACCTTACAAGATTATAAGAATATTTTAAAATTAAATGTTTTCTTTTATAACTATGTGACTCTTAAATAATTTCAAAATAGAAAGATATATTTCTCTCAAATAGTTTTGATTTCATCTATGTCAACATCCTTTGATAAATTTTACACTTGTTTGAAGTTGATTTGTTATGATACAAATATTCCACTTTGTATTTAATGTTTTGTGATATGTTTGACTATGGATTTGTTATTTTTATACCATTCATGGTTTATTCTTAATGTATTGACATTTCATATGGTAGTTTTAATATAAATGTTTATGTTATGTTTCAGAATTATCATATGAGGAATGTATTGGACTTAGTATGTGATGGGAGGAGCCCACTATAGATCCTCGTTTCATCAATAGGTATCTTGAGACAATTATACATGGAATTGGCTGAGGCCTTTCCCATTTTATATATGGTTTTGGCCGAGGCCTAGATAATTTTTGGACATCTTGGTCGAGGCCTTGACAAGATGTTTCTGAATGTCCGTCATTATACATTCCCTCATTATGAAAATAATAATGATGGTTCATGTGGTTAGTCGACTCATAGAATAACCATGACTATGTTTTATTATATAATTATTTAATCATCTCATATTCTTTCCATAAAATTTTCTTGTTTATTATTTTTAAAGGCATGTGTTTTTAATTATTCAATATGCGTAATGTTTATGTTATCTTCCCCTATATTGCTTACCCTTACTGAGCATTTGATCTAGCCCATTTATTATGTTTCATTTTCCCAAGAAATGAAGAAGTTAGTTATGAGCCACTTGCAGGAATAATCTTGGAGGCTTTGATGTTTCTAATTGAATAAATTAGTGTTGTATTTCTTTTAATGTTTTAATGTTTAACTTATGTATGAATCTTGTTTCTAAAAATACTAAACTGATCGAACTTTTGAGAAATGATTCCTTGTATCATGCCAATGTAATGTGATAAAGCACAGAATCTGGGTAACTAGGATCGGGGAATGACATTATTATTATTAAGAGTAAACTTGAAAGTGATTCAAATTCAAAATAAAATAAGAATCCAATATAGTTTAGGAGATTCTCAGATGTTGAGATACTAGAGATAGCTAAACGGGGTTCTGATGGAGTAGAAACGGTTTTGTATGATCAATGATCTACATGCATGGGAAAACTGGAATTGGTTGTGATGATGAAACATTAAAATATGGAAATAAGATTACCCAAAGAATAGGGAAATCAAAAGATAAACATATCAAAATTTCAACTAATGCCCTAAAAAAGAGGACCTAAAATAAAACTGATAGGATAACTAAATCCAATCCTCAATACCAAATTGATAGGTTGTTAACCTATATTCCAAGGAAATGATACATATGGAGTATGAAAAGTGAGAAAACATTTCCTCTTATAAAATTTCAATTATATGGCTATCTGTCCCATAACATGTCATACAATGAAGATTTAAGGATATATTTGAATGGGGAAGATATATAGAGTTTATGAAAAATAATGAACTCTTATATTACTAAATATAGAAGAAATAATTTTCTTAGATTTTGTTTTAATTGTTCTATCTTTTTCCATTAAGATGTTTATTATAGGAAAAGGGATGACATGAACAATGCATATAGAACTCAGATACAATCTAATACTCGTCAACTAGATAATGTTTGTCTTTCAAATATGTTTTCTCCTTTAGAAAAAGAGTGTGATTATGATGAAGTTGTTCACATGGAAAAGGGATTTTAAAATATAACCTTATCCTTCACGCAAACAAATATTTCATGGAAGGAAAAAAAGAAAATTGAAAAATCTAACTTTGTAGAGTTATCCCTCAAAGCTACAAGCATAATCACGTTGATTCTTGATAGTGGATTCTCATCAAATATGATAGGAAATGCATACCTAGTAATGACTTTTATGAAAATAAATGAAATAACAGTAAGGTTCGGTAATGATGGTGCATTGAAGAACAAAGTCAATGGATCTTCTTGAACTGGCTATTGATGAGATGAAGAAAACTAATTCTCTCTATATAGATGTTCTATGCCACAATATATTGAGTTTGAGTCAAAATTGTGACTCATGATTGATATTTAAATTAAATCAAAATGGTTTCACTATCATAGGAAAGACTGAGATTTATCTTATGAAAGGAATAAAAACATATGTAGACTTATATCATGTTGATAGTGAAGATATGTATTTCTACATGACAGTTGAAGAAGAAAATAAATTCTTCAATTGAATATTGGGTCACATTAATCAACAAGACATTGAAAATATATTTAAAATCATGATTTTTAGCGACATACACATTTTAAACTGTAAACGGGAATATATTTATGATGCGTGCGTATTATGGAAGAACATGTATTGTTCTTAATGGCCAAAGAAGAAAAGGGATTAAAATCTTCTAGAACTCATTCATACAGATGTATATGGTTTGATAAATGTTTCTGGAATATGTGGAGATAGGTACCTTGTTCATTGAATTGATTATTGTAGTATAGTGGCATCTGTGATGGTTATATGTAGGAAACGTCAAGTGCATGATTTCATAAAAATGTATCGTCGAATAGTAGAGAATGATGTTGTTCAGACAATAAATATTATGTGGTCTAACAATGGAGGAGAATACACATCTGTTGAGTTTATAATTAACTAGAGAAACATGGAATAAATCTTGAGGTGGTTGTTGTAAGAAACCCAAAACAAAATGAAGTTTGTGGGGAAATGAGTCAACAATTGAACAATATGGAATAAACTATGCTAATTTAGGGTTGTATTACTCACCATTACTTGAAAGAGGATGTTCAAGAAATAGTGTATACTCAAAATAAAAAAGGGATTTATATGGGATAAATCAAGACACCATATGAGTTGTGTCATGGAATGAATCCATCATTGAAGTATTTTCATATTTTTAGAAGTAAATTCTTTATTCAAAACAAGTAAGGAAATCAAGTGAAGTATAGACAAGATATAGATGAAGGAATATTCCTTTGATATTAAATGAATAGAAAATCCTACAAATATTTCAATAATATTCTTGGATGAATTGTGGAAAATATTGGTGTTAAGATCATTTAAGTTAAGACCACAAATACATTGAGGGAGACTTATGATGATATGATTGAAGATGTAGAATATGGTGTACATATAAAGGATTAAAATGTATAAGTAGAGGAATGAGTGAAAAAAATTTAGAGGTCACAAAATGATTTTTATTCATAAATAATAATTACAGGAGGAAACCATGGATGGAGAAAATTATTCTAAACCTAATAGGTTAAATGGAAGTATAGAAATTGATCAGTCCGATATGATTTGGGATAAGAAATCACCCACACAGAAATGGATAATGTTGAATAATTTTCTATATTAATTATAATCCACTGTTTAACCATCCTCATTTGACAAATATAAAAAAAGATGAATCATGGGTTCAAACCAAGAATGAATATTTTGATCATATTAATAATTACCAAAATTGGGATCTAGTGAAAATACTTTAAAATCACAAAGTGATAGGTATGAAGTGGATTTTTAAAAATATATTTCATGATCATGGAAATTTGATCTAAAATAATTCATGATTTTTTTGTAAAGGACACTCATAGATTGAAGGTGTTGATATTGAAGAATGTTTATATCCAGTGGCTATACTAGATTAAAGTAGCTCTTTTCATTCCATATAAATTCAGATAGAATACAAAGTGTATTAAATGGATGTAAAAATATATTAACTAAATGGTTTTATTGAAGAAGAAGTTTACATATAACAACTAGTGGGTTTTATTATTAGTAATGTTGAGGTGAAGGTTTTCTGCTTAAAGAAGAAACTAAATGGTCTGAAACAGGCACCATAGGTGAGGTACTCTCAGCTAGATTCTTATCTAAAGAAGCTCAAATTTAAAAGAGGAGGAGTGGACCACAATCTCTATTTGAATAGTTTACAGATATATCACTTCATGGTACTAGTGTATGAAGATGATACTGTATTTGGTGGAAGTAAGAAGTCATTAGGGGATGAATTTTTATATCACATGAAATCAGAATTTGAAATGTCTATGATTGGTTAACTCACATTAATATTTATTCTACTTGTGATTCAGAGGAAAGACGACACCTTTATTTCTATGGAAGATTATGAAAGATATTTTATAAATAAATTCAATAGGAAAGACTCCAAACCAATAATGACTCAGATTGTGGTTGGAAATAAACATAGAAAGCATGAGGATGGGACTTCTGTAAATACCACCATTTACAGGAGAATCATCTGACGCTTATTGTATTTAACTACACCATGGGAAGATATTGTCATTATGACATGGTTAGTATCCTGATTTCAATGTAATATGAAGGAAGAATATATGGTGGTAGTTAAACGAATCATGATCTGTATTCAAGGTACTCACACTTATGGGTTGTACATTTTGGTAGGAAGAGATAATGAACTATCGACATTTTATTATGCTAACTAGGCTGGATATGTGGTCGATAGAAATTATACAAGTGGTAGATCATTCAATATTGGAAAGAAATGTGTGGGATGGTTGTGTTAGAAGTATGAAAGCAATTCTCTTAGAGTTATTAAATATGAGTATATCTCTGCTACAAAGGCTTGTACTCAAATATTTTTGACGAAGAAACCACATACTAATTTTTTTGATGAGGAGAAACAACCGATGGAGATTCAATTTGAAAACAAGAGTTCAATTGATCTTATGAGGAATATTCTTCTTCATTATCATAAGAAACACATCGAAATAAAATATCACTATATCAAGGAATTGTTGAACAAGGAATGACTAAAATGGACCATGTTGGGATAGATGATTAAGTGGCTCGCATAGTGACTAAGCCATTATCAACACATATGTTTGAGAAGCATCAGTTGAACCTCAGTGTTCAACCACTTCCTAGTTCATAAGGAGGTCATGAGTGTTCCCCTCTTATTTAACTATTTTAATTTGTTTATAGAATTGATTTATGTTTATGGGGGAGGTACAATCCAAGGGGAGTGTCTTTAAGCTCTACAATTAACAAATATTGGTTCTTTGGTTTTATTTCAAATGGGAGAGAATTGATAAATTCAATACTATGCGGTTCAAGGAGACATTAGAGGTTATGGGAGAATTGACAGACAATGGGGGAGAATCCAAAATATGGGTTGTTGGTTAAAGGTTTTTGAAAAGTAGATTAGAAAAATTAAATATTTCCCTAACATGATTACTCAATTCATACACCTCGTTTTTTCTATAGTGAGAATTGTTCATGTAGAAATAGAGTATTGAATGATTTTTTTCTCACATATCATATTTTTCTTACATCTCATGCTTCATTGAATTTATCTAAAAATTCCCAACAAACTCAATATGAGAGATTATTGGGAAAAAAGTTATTATATATAAAAGTAATTATGGTTTGTGTTTTTTTTCAATCCCCTCAAGTAAGATCTGAGAGTTTTCAAGGAAATGGGTCTTACAGTTCAATCTTACAATAGTGCTGATGGTGGAATAGTTTCCCACTAATTTAAAAATTCGTGGGCCTCAAAATCAGGATTTTATATTTTTTAAAATGATGGTTTTATAAAAATTATTCCATAATTATTCGTTTGTGGACCAAAAAATAGAGTTTGTGAACTGCTAAGGAATGTACATGGAATGGTGAGAAAAAACTAAAAAGGAATGAATTCTACATAGCAGTGATATGCATGTTGTGAAGCATGGTGCATAGACCTCTTAAGGGGAATGGTTGATGGGACGTCTTGTGTTATGCTAGATGGATCATCATTTGTGGAAGTGAGGTAGTGATTTGAGGAGAATTGAATGAAGAGAGGAAATATATGGACCACAGATAGAATATGGTTCATAGAAGGAGCACAGTTGGTGGTGGATTTACCACATCGAAGATTTGGGAGATTCTGTTTAGCTGAATTTTTGGATATATTTCCCTATATAAGTTTCACTAATCCCTTCATTATAGATAGATACCCTGATTATAAATCCCGTAGAAATTTAGTGAAGTCCATAGTGGTTTGCGGGAAGACAAACCCATTAAGGAGAATTGGTTCGTGAGGAGGATTCCACAAAAGGAGAAGTGGTTCATGGAGGCAGTCTGTGAAAGTTGTTTTGTGGGACATTGTATCCCCCCAATGGAAAATGGTTTTCAAATCAACAATGGTTCATGGAAGATGGTTCATGGAAGACAATTCATGGGAGACAGTTCATAGAGTAGGATTCGGTCCGCGGAGAAGAATAAGATTGTCAAGTCCATAAGTAGATGTTGTATACTGACATGGTTTTCCAAGGTGCTATACAAAGGTTCTACATGAAGCACAAGTTCTATGCAGTGAATTTTAGTTTATGGAGGAAGAAGTCAAGTTCTAGAAGGAATTGTTCTTGAACTAATTGTGTGTAGAAAAGTGGATTATATACACTAGTGAAAACGGGACATCAACATGGCATCTATCTATAGCTGGGGATTTTTAAATTCATGAAATTCAAGGGACATACAAGTACATAAAAAGAGATTGGATTCATCCCAATAAAGTGATCTAGGCGTAGTCAACGGAAGTATTCTAAGGGATGTAGTGATCTATACCTAAAATATTGTAAAGGTAGTGTGCCTAGCCCCGAGTAACTATCCCTACACATTGTTACTCCACAAACAGTGAGGCCTAGTGTATTTTGGTATGAATGACACACTTTGAGTCTATGATCATTTTATTATCCCTTCTTTGTATACCAAGTAAAATTGTTTTGTCGCTTCTTTGCATGTGATTGGTTGTTTACTGTTCATTCTCATATGATAGGTTTAACATTTTCCTACCAATGTGGGAACATGATCCATCACTTTTGATGAAATATTTGACACTCTGACTCACCCCTCCACACTCAGGGTGTTCTAGGGTCCTTCAGTATTTGGAATATGAACCATTATACCTTTAAGAACTATTCTCAAGATAGTTTAAGTATGTTGGTAGGAAACTATCGAATTCTTCTTGGGAAACAATCATGAAGAGGTTTTCACCAACTAATTTGTATCTTGTTACCTATTTATTCCTCGATGGGATTTCATTAACTGGTCTCCATCCACTATCTTTCATGTCCAAATCATTCTTCATATATTGAATAATTGATTCTAAGTTATTTTTTAAAATCAAAGAGTCCCGTACCAATTAGAAATATTTGAATCACAATCCCCCTAAAAGTAAATAACTGTAAAAAGAAAAACTAAATACCATTATGATAAAAATATTCATGATATTTCATATTATATTGGTAATACAACACACAAAATAAATAATTTTTTAATAAGTAATATCTTGGGAAAATAAAATTGAAACGAGCAAACCATAACCTTCGACTTTACATTAGTTGATCATGATTTAATAATAGAAATAATTGTTTAAATAATGTTATTAAATTATAATAGAACAATTCTAATATTTATGAAATCATATATGATCCTGTTATATCATTTTATCACCTGTTTTTAATAATATTCCATTGATATCCATGTTTCTGGTGTTAACTCCTTCATTTACCAATGCATGTTTTCTCGTGTATGTCCTGGTTCTCATGAATAAGATGTATTTTATATATATATAGTTATATTAATTTTATTAATATCATATTTAATCAATAAATGAATTTTTATAATCATTCTTAAATGGTTGACATGGAAAATAAATTGCACTGCATCGTGGAGACGGTAGGTCATACGTACGCATGAGGGACAGTATTATTCCCATAATGGAGAAAGGTTAAGGAAGTTGATGGAATTTTAATTTTTCCAGAATCATAATAATTAAATAATTATAATATATATCCATTTATACTATCATTATACCCATCCAAGTATAGTGGTGATGAAAAAAAATTACACCACGGCATGGAGAACACAAGTCATACATACGCATAGGCAGTGCATTTGTTTTTCATTGGATCAATAAAAATGGAATACAGTTGTACCAAAATAAAAATAATATTTTATAATATATATTATAAAATATATATAACTATATAGTGGAAAGAACACATGAGTATTTTGTAGAAGAAGAAACAAACATGAAAGAGTCGATAATGATTATTATATTTTCTTCAACAAACTTCCTTTAGTGTCTTCGTAAGTGTCCTAGGGTAGTTATTTCGGAAGGACCAGATCCTCTATAACATAATTAGGTATGTTTAGAAGTTAAATATTCATGTATTATTTGGGATATATTTATCAAAATCGTGTGAGGAAGTGAGAGATGAGCTTCCCATTTATAATCGTGGTGAGAGGTACTTTTAGAAATTCTCAACATATTAAAATATAATAAGGTTATTCTTGATTAAAAGACATCCAAATTTCTTATATATGAATACTAGAATACATTTTTTACAATATATTATACTCTAGTTTATTATATAACTTTTTTCAATTTTTTATTAATTTAATAATATATTAATTCAAAAAAATTATTTTTGTCAAATTTGATACTATTCATTTAATATGCATTCGAATACATCAATAAAAATTTGTAATTAAAATATAGTTCCTTAAAACCTCTCAAATATATCCTATTTATGTAAGAAATATTTTATACATGATAATTCATAAAAATATATATCAAAATTAATAATTTTAAAATCAATTATTTTATTAGTATATTAATTAAATAAATATGGTATTAGGATTGAAGAATCATTTGAGGTAGTTATATAATTTATAAAAATTAAAAATAATTTTTTATAATGAAACTAATTAAATTAAGATCAAAATAGATATTTATTTTCGTTCATATCTGGATTTTAACCATATTTGTACACATAAAATATATTAAATACAAAGACAATGACATTTTGTAATTATATTTGATTTAAATAATATATATGTTATTTTCATGGCCAATATTCCATTAAAAATATTATAAATTAATGTTATAAAGGTGGAAAAAAATTCATAAAATAATTTTTATTCAATTTTAGGTCACATTTTTACCCATTTCATTTGGTATTAACACTTACATAATCATTTTAACTCTTATCATGACAACATGGATTTTTACTCTTTGAGGGTCAATATTGTTCCTATAATGTGACCGGAAAATATTAAATGAAAAATGTGTGATTGTTTAACCCTTATATAAATCAATTTTAATAATTTTATAATTTTATTAATTTTATATTACTTAATAATATGTTATTTAGTTTGATATAACATTAATGTCAATTTGATAGTATTCATTACATAACATTATAAAAGTGTCATAAAAACAAGATAAATTAGAAACCAATTATTCTAACACAACTATAACATTTAAAATTAATCGATTAAATTCGGTTATGGAATTAATTATTTAGAATTATATTTATTTTATTATTCCTAAAATCATTTATTTGATATGTTCATTAATTAAAATAATATTACATCATCATTGTGTCAGCATTTAAGGTAATTATTTTTTCACTTAAAAATTATAAATAAATTACCCCCGTATAAATTCACATATTATATTTCAAATTAATATTTAGTGTAAAAAATATGTTCAATGTGACCATATATTAAAAAAATTATATTTATTAAAACATAAGTATGACACTATTGAATTTTCATTAAAATAAAATACTAAAAAGGTATTAATGTAATCTGAGTGGATCCAATATGTTGTAAAATCTACCCAATGATGAATTTAGTAGACAATAACTCATTCAAAAAAAATTGGGAATTTTTTTGGGAAATTTTATAATATTTATAATATTATTTGTAACCTTAATTAACTAATTTACAAATAAAAATGGTATTAAAAATTATTTATGAATATTCATATTATACAAAAAAAAATGGGAACTACTTACCAAATTTTGACCTCATTATTCAAAATATGGGATTAATTTCCAGAAATTTAAAACACATAAATGGCTAATTTTTTTAAAGTTAATCCAATAGATGGGGCGTGAAAGCGGGTTTTTAAAGTGAAATTTCTCAAACTGTAGAAATTTATTTATGTCTAACTTACATTTAAAAAAAATACTCCACTGACCTTAGTTAAATTAATAGTTATATTATTGTTCTAATGTTTCATTAAAACCCATTTAAAATATAATTTAATATTATAAATATTTATATGAAAATATTGTTTTTAATTAAAATGTAGTATTTTTTATAATTCATAAAAAATGAAACATATCAGAAAAATAACTAAAATTCAACAATAGTAACTTTTGATGTTAAAATTTCAAAAATTATGTTTATTTTTTAAAATATAATTTATAAAATATTGATCATTCATTTTTTAAACAAGTTTTCCACCAAAAAGAATAAAAACTACCTTTAAGAAAATATAGCTTTATGTTCAAAATCGGATTTACTTTGATATAATGTCTAAAAAACACATAATATGAATATAAAAATATATTGAAAATACAATAAATAAATTTCAAAATGTGGTTAATACTATTAATTCTCACTAATTTAACATATTTGTTATAATAATATTTTATTGCTTTTTTAATCTAGGTGTTTTTGAAACATAATCTCCCGACCAGACTAACATTAAATTGATACATATCTTAATATTGAAGGGTGTTACATTCTATCCACCTTTAATATATATAATCCTCCAAATTTTGAAAAAAAAATCAAAAATCAAAAGTTTATACTTGAAAATTCTTTTAATGGAAACCCACATTGAAAATAGGGTTATTAAGAAATGATCTTAATAAGAGGGAAAGATAAAATGAAAAGGTCACCACAAAATTGGGTTTTAGAATAAGATAATATTACTATAATGTTAAAACATGGATAGGGAAAATAAATCTAACTATCGTGTTCTGATAGAGTGTGATAGAGAAATGGTCATTAGAAATTTAGTCATCCAAGAAGCATAAATAAGTGTTTCATTAAAATACTATTGATTTCCTTAAAATAAAATTAAACGAATAATGTTTTTTCTAAAAAATCATTAACCTAAAGTTAAGGGACTCCTTTACTATCTTGATAAGCACTTTATAAAATAAACTCATTTGATTACATTCCATTCCACATACATAATATCATCTTTTGGTTGTACTTCAATCTAATTTCAATGAATCCCTTACACTATGAAATAAATGATCATGATGAATTTTTCAAACATGAAGCACATTTAATGAGTCATAATGCCCTCATGTCATTTCTTCCACTTCTAAATATTTATTAAAACCGAAATGGCATTCACTGGTTATCAAATATGATAAATCAAACTTTAACCTCAAACAATAATATCCCAATTTCTACTTAATCCATTATATAATTAGATTCCTTAAGTCTCATTCAAAATTGTTCTATAAAAATTTCATTCCCAAAAACTTATATGTTTGGTCACTAATGTTTCAAAATAAACAAAAAATTAGATTCCTTAAAAAAATAATGTATCTCGTATTGTCACATACGAAATATATGGTCTCCTTAACGAAAACTTGCATTCTTAAAAGTCCTTGAAGAATATGTAATGTGGTAAAATTCAAATATATATATATATATATATGGATTATTATAACTAGAGAACCATTGATGAAATAATTATTGAATCCAAATATATGATAACTTTAATCATTCTACTTCATTCCTAAAATGTTAACTGATCATAATCAACTTATACCTTAATACCCCATTCCATTCATTTTTTATTGTATACAATTCATAATGAGTAGTATCATAATTACTTTTATAACCTTTTCTAATTGTAATCATTGACCAAAACCCAAAGAACAATGTGAGAAAAACTAATTAGAGTGATATAGTCATAAAAAATAATTTATCGGATATCTAAATACTGATATATTCTTCTCAATCTATGATTCCATAGATTGAACCTAGTAAATACATGTTCATTACCAAATATATAGGATCTTATCCTATACTTATACTTGTATTCATAATTTTTCATAGGGATATGTTCCCTAGTCAATGTATTTTTAAATGTTGTTCCCAATGTTTCTATAATACATCCACTAATACCTACTATAATTCCCCGACCCGAGAGTCCATGATCCAGTGACCTAAATTATTTCATTTTCATGATTACAAGGAATTAAATACTAAAGGACCGAATAGTTTAGTAGTCTTCATAAACTAGATATATTTCTGATTCCATTTTTACATTTGGAATATTAAATAAAACACAATTAATAACAAACATAATTTCTAAAAATCCTTGAAAAGTATTTGAAATATATCTTCTTCATGACCATGGAAAAAAACAAAATAAGGGTGATAAAAAATTCTATGTAAGTGGTTATGTACAGTGTGAAATATCATTATTAAATGAGCATAATTAAATGGAGTGGTAGATAACTAAACACACAAGTTATTTAACCAATAAATAGAGAACAAAATGAATCAAAATATTTTTTTTAATGAAAATATCTCAGATAATAATAACTTACTATTCAATGAAAGTAATTATTATTTATCGGTTGTCATGTATTAGGAAAATTATCCATTATACCATCAAGACCTATTCTAAAGACAGTTTAAGTATATTGGTAGAAACGTGTCTGACTATACTTTGAAACAAACGTGAAGTGTTTTTCATCAACTAATTTGTCTCATGAGACGTGTCAGTGCATTGAGGTGATTTCATTAACTAGTCCCAATCCCATTTCTTTCTTTTCCAATTCATTCCTCATATATCAAATAACTGATTTAAAAAGACATTTTCAAATAAATGTGTCCCATGACACTTTGAAATATTTGATTCATAAGCACTGTAAATTTAAATAATTATTAATAAAAACATTTAATACCAATAATATAAAAATATTCATGATATGACATATCCGAGTGGTGGTATACTATACAAAACAAATAACTTCTTAATAATTCATATCTTACAGAAATAATAGATAAATGAGAAAAAACCCTTTTAATGGGATTTCTCTTATTTGAAGGATATTTATACTCCATTATAATGGTTTAGTAAATGTCATTAATTTATTAAATATTCATATTTATATTTATTATTTTATATTTGACCCTATTATATCATCTTATCACCCGTTTGTTAATAATATAACATTATTCCCCTTGTTTTTTGTATAAACTGCTTCATTTTCCTATGCTTGTTTTATAATGTACGTCTCGATTCCCCTGAATAAGATATAGTTATGGTATATCCAAATTGATATTAATTTTATTAATATCCAATTTAATCATCAAATATAATTTTATAAACATTCTTGAATGGTGAACAAGGAAAATGAATCGCACTAAATCGTCTAGACGGTAGGTCGTACGCGTGCATAAGTTATGGTATCATCCCATTAATGGTGAAAGGGTGAGGAGGTGAATGGTAAATTAATTTTTTCAGAATAATAATCTGGTTGAATTTATAATGTAGGTCCTTTATTTCTATCATTATGCCAATCCAATTATTGTAGTGATAAAACAATTACACCATAGCATGGGAAGGTAAGTCGTACGTACGCACCCGTAGTACATTCATATTTAATAGGTTTTATAAATGGTTGAATATGGTTATTCCATAATAATTAAAAATTATTATAATTTATATGATACTATATCAATTACTTCATATCGGAAAAAACAAATAAAGAGTTAGTATAAGAAGAATCAATCATTAAAGAGTCGATAAAGACAATTACCTCTTCTTCTATCGACTTCCTCTAATATCTTCTTAAGTGATCTAGGGTTGGTGTTTTGGAAGGACCATATCCTATAAATCTTTACAAAGTATTTTGAGAACGTAAATGATCTGCTTTTGGTTGAGATAGATGGATCAATTTTGTGTGATTTAGTGAGGGAGGAGGTTCACTTTTATAATTGAGTTGATAGGCACTTTCAGAAATCCCCAAAAAATAAAAATACAATAATGATTTCTATAGAAAAATAATTCCAAATTTCATGTAAATGAATAGTTGAATATATTTTAGACCATATCTTATACATTTTTTTATTATTTAACATTTTTTATTTTTAAATAATTTAATAATATATTAATTCAATAAAATTAGTAATGTCAAATTTGATACTATTGATTTAATTTGGCATCAAATACATCAATAAAAAAATATTATTAGAATATAATTATTTTAAACATCTGTAATATATCTTATAAATCTATAAAAAAATTAGACACATTATCTTTCCCCAAATATATCATAAATAAAAATTTTAAAATAAATTATTTAATTTTTCTGTTAATTAAATCAATGTTGTATTAACATAGAAGAATAATTTAATGTAGTTATATAATTTATAAAAAATCCAAATAAATTTATATAATGAATATTATTTAATAATAATATATATAGCTATTTAGTTTCACACATATATTTACCTTGTCTCTATTTGGTCAAATAAATGATATTAAAAAGTAGAGTTGCATTTTGTTACTATTATTGATTTAAATAATATATATGTTATTTTCAATTAAAAAATCCATTAAAAAACTAAAATACTATATTAATGTGATAAGGTTTTATTAATCTTCATCATATAAGTTTTATACATGTTTATTTCACATTCTTAACCTTGTATATTTGTTTTAACCCTTATTTAATACTTTTAACTCTTACCATGACAACATGGATTTTTAATATTTAAGGGTCCATATTGTTAATATAAAATTCAAAAATAACCATAAATGATTCATGAGTTATATTTTAAACCTTTTAAAAATAAATTTCCAAAATTTTATATTATTATAATATTTATATCATTTAATAAACTATTATAGATTTTAATATAACATTTATGTCAATTTTCACATTATTCATTACATGACTTTTTAAAAATATCATTACAACAAGTTAAATTTGAAACAATTTTTCTAAATCATCCTTAAAAAAATTATCAATAAAATTCAAGGATTACATTAATTATTTCAAATTAAATTAATTTCAATATTTTTTAAAATCATTTAATTGATAAATCCATTAATTAAACAATTATTTCATAATCATTGTGTCTTCATTTAAGGTAATTGTTTTATCACTTATATTTTATAAATAAATAAAAATGATGTAGATAAATATTTTATCATTAAAATGACTATTTATAGTAAAATATAACTTCTAAATAACCATATATTAAAAATATTATTCTTATTAAAACAAAAGTATGATGTCTTTGGCTTTTCCTTAAAATAAAATATTATAAAGAGCGCAATGTCATTCAAGTGGCTCCAAGAGGTCATAAAATCGGTAAAAGGATGATATTGGTCTATAATTACTCATACAATAAAATTTAGACAAGTTTTAGTGTCATTTTCTAATATTTATTATATTATTTCTACACTTAATTAACTGATTTACCCGTAACCATGGTAATAAAAATTACTAAAGATACTATTAATATTGACTAAAACTAAAAGGAACCTATTTAAAACATTTTTAAATTTTGATTACAATTATGGAGTCCTTTTTCAAAATTCAAACAATATAAATAGATAAAATTAATTTAAAATTAATCCTATAGATGATCCATGAATATGGGTTTTTAAAATGAAAATTTCCAAAAGTTTGAAATGTTTTTATTTACAAATTCAATATAAAAAAGATTAAAATAACCATTTTGAATTATTAGTTGTGTTGTTGATCTAATTTTTCATTAAAACCATTTTAAAATAGAAATTAACAATATAAATATTTTAGATAAAATCTCAGTTCTTAATGAAAATTTACTATTTTATTACAATTCATCAAAATATGAAACATATTAGAAAAATAAAAAAATTTAAATAAAAGTAAATTTTTATTATCATATTTCAGAAATTAAGTTTATTTATTAAAATATAATATTTAAAAGTGTCGATAAATCATTTTAATAAAAGTTTTCCATGAAAAGGTTGAAAACTGCGTTTAGAAAAATATGTTTTTTTCATAAAAGTGGATTTATTTTTATATCATGTCTACCAATAACACAACATGAATGTTAAAAATTATGTTGAACATATAATATTTAAATTTCATAATGTTTTTATACTATTAATTCTCTCCAATTTAACAGATATTTTATAATAATATTTCATCGTTTGTTTATGTTGGGTGTTGTGTGCAACGTAAACATTCAAAAATATTAACTTAGAGAGTGAAAGACCATAAATACTTATGGTGTTTCAATAATAATAAAGTTTTTTTATTTTTATTTTTGATTATATATATAATAAATATATTTCTTGAATGACATCTAACATATTTCAGAAATTTCATCTCAAATGTTCCCTTAATAATCATACTCTAATTAAAACCTTTTTCATCATTATGGGAAAATTAAACATAATAATAGGTGAGATCGTATGAATAGTAATGGTAAACATAGGAGATGTAAATAAATAATAAAAATGTGTATAATATAACAATAAGGGTAATATAATATGGTCATAACTTATCAAATTCAATCCCAATCATTCAAAGACCATTAATCGGGATTCATGGAATATGGATTTTTCATAACAAAATACATTTATCATAAGAGTTATGAATCAAAATATTCAATCATGGTCCATGAAATCATATCAAAAGACTAAGAAATTTTTTTTGAATACATATAATAATATAAAATCCTTTCCTAAGTCAATTATCACTTCCAATGATATCATCATGAATAGATTCCAATAGTAGATTCAGTTCACTCTTTATTCCCATCATTTCCCAATTCAAGACTCAATATGAAGAATATCATAGTTTATAGAGTCACCTACTAAATTGGGCTCACTCTCCATTCTAATACATATTATTACATGAGATCTTAGTCATTAACCAATAAAAAATAGAGATATATACTTCAGATCCCAAACATTACATAATGAAAACCATATATAAGTTCTCTATATGATCATAAAAACATTCATTATATCATTACTTTTGAAAATAAACTGGTCTAAAAAATATTTAATCAAATGATAATTTACCCATGTGAATCTGATAGGTTTCATAGAATCATCCATAAAACTATATCATCATAAATATGTAGATAAATAATGTGTATAGTATCATAATATCATATCCAATGTGAGGAATACAAATACTTATATTGTGTAGAAAAATACGAAAAATAATAATAAAAGATAATTTGAACATTTCTTTGAAAACAATTAAAATATCATTTTCATTCATTATCCTTAAAAAATAAAAATTATAAAAATATTTTGATAAATATTTTCTTTTAAAACAACCATGGAAACTTTTATGTGAATATTTATATCAAATAACATTAAATATGGTGGAAAATTTATTATTGATTTTTATATTCAAAGAGAACATTATTTTCAAACTTTTGTACAATGTTTAAAATGACTCGCTGAGAATTTTTTTCATATATATTCATTTTAAAACATTTTAAATAATTTTATCATTATTAAAAATGAAATTTTAAAAACCTTTTAAATATAGATTAAAACAGTCATTAAAAAATATTATGAACCTTAAAAGGAAAGAATATATTTTTTACCCAAAATGAGAAAATATTGTCTTCTTTTTGATAAAACAATTCTCAGACAATGTATTTACTAAAGGGAGTAAAATGATATATAAGCATGAAATACATATAAATAAATATATTATGTAAAAAAATATTGGTTTTAAAGGATTATGACCACAAAATTTCCCTGAATAGAAATTTAAGATGGTCAATTTTTAAATTAAATGAGATTGCAACAAAAACCTTACCTGAAATATCATCCTACAAAATAGGAATTAAATAATACAATAAAATAAATATATTTTTATTATATGTCATGACCCATCCCCTGGGGCCCATGCCATAACTAACCCAATCCAACCTTCCATATGATAGGGGCTGACGACTAACACCACAGGCGTATTCCTTTAAACTAGGAAGGCATTGCCTTTATAACCTGTAAACACACGCAACAAAACACACAGAAATATACGAACCCAAGTCAATTGTATAGTAAAAAAGTGAGTATAGTATGTAAAAAGGGGCCAGAAAAGAACACCAATTGGAAAGTACAAGTACAACTGGAATGCAATACAACTGAACAAAGAGAAATACATCTACTTGATCATCCTCTGAGGTTACTACGTGAAAGGTCGGTATAGATCCCTTCCTCACCACTCCACATCTGTCTGTCTCCTCCATGTATCGACAAGCCATCTTGTCCACCTCTGGGCACCGTCCATTCTTGGTACTCACTTCCTCAGTTAGCGTTTTCCGTCATCTGCATCCAACACAACAACGTAAGGGCATATCTCGTGCAGGGGTGAGTATAACGATACTCAATAGGGACCCCGAGACCCTCAAGGTCACAAAAAATCAACCAAGGATAAACAAAAAAATATTAAATCAACAAATAACACTACTTAGGTATATGGCCATACATATACCAAAGTTATCAAGTAATCCATCTCAATCATGAGGAAAACATAGACGTACTAACTCAGCTCACACCAGGATTTACTCAAGGAGTAGTACCGAGTAACATTCCCAGTCAAAAAGTTGAAAACCTCGGCTGATGGAGAAATCCTCCCCTATAGAGTACAGTGAGCATTCTTCGTGACACAGAGGAACTTCCTACTAACCTTGGACTGTTGAGGTACTCCTCATATCGAGTATTGTGGGTCTGCCGTGTCACCAAGGCACTCCCCATCGTGGGTCAACCGCGTCACCAAGGTGCTCCCCTCATGGCCTACTAATGTACTACTCCTGTCGAGTACTGTGGGTCTACAGTGTCACCAAGGTGCTCCCCACCATGGGTCTACCCCATCACCAAGGTGCTCCCCACTGGGCCAGTCGAGTCACTCCGAGTTGAAACGGTCAGTAGTCGTCAAGTCTCATCCAGCCACTGGGTTCCCGCACTATGCTCACTCGCCTCTAAGAGAATTGGTTACACATTCTTCTGGTCGATACTCCAAGTTCCATGAAGTCCCATGAAGAAGTATCTCAAAGGTCTTCCACATCATAGGGGTCTCAACTTAATATACGGCGCGTCAATCGGACACCCGATCTGTGAGTTATTAGACATTTTGTCCCGGGGGCCCTGTTGGATTCTTGCTCGATCCAACCTGATCAGACCCCATCTCAATCCAAAAAACAATGGGGTATTGCTCAAAGGGACCAACTCTCTCCATGGTTCACAACGCCACTGACGGTTCGTCAAATGGACTTGCGGTGCCAAAGTTATGTCCAAAATAATGTAATTGGGTCATAGTGGGCCTGAGTACGGTCTGACCTAGTCGGCCAACCCAGCCTGACCCGGCCTGGGCCGACCTAGTTCGGGTCAAACTGGCCTGCTGAGTGGTCTGGCCTGCGGGGTCTGGCACAGTAGGCCGTGAGGGCTACTAGGGTACCATGGGGGCGGCTTGGCCGAGGGGTGCCGCGAGGGCGCAGGGCGGCTCGACTCAGCCCGGGGCGGCTCGGCCAAGGACGACATGAGACCACGGGGTGGTGGTCCAGCCGTAGGGAGGTGGTCCAGCCGAGGGGATGGGGTCCGGCAGTGGGGAAGTGGTCCGGCAGTGAGGCGGCGGTCCCACCGTGGGGTGACGGTCCAGCCGCGGGGCGGCGGTCCGGACATGGGGCGGCGGTCCGGCCGCGGGGCAACGGTCCCACAGCGGCGCGGCGGTCCGGACGCGGGGCGACGGTCCGACAGTGGGGTGGCAGTCCGGCCGCAGGGCGGGGGTCCGACCGCGGGGCGGGGGTCCGGCTACAGGGAGGCAGTCCAGCTGCATGGGACGGTGGTCTGACCACGGGGCGGTGGTCAGGAAGTAGGGTGGAGTGGAATCGCGGGCTGCAGCGGGGGCCCTGGGGTGGCGGCGGCCGTCGTGGGGTAGGGGTGGTGGCTGCAGGGCGATGTTGTTGCGTCGTCGCCTTCGTCGTGGTTGGTGGTGGCGTCGGCCGCCATTCTCATGCCCCAACCATGGATGATTGCAATCTTCCACCATTTAGAAGAACGCCACATGATTTTCGGAAGGGTCGCGCCATGTTTTGTTGGCTCACAACCTGCGCATTATGGTGGTAGCATATGGCTCATTAAGAAGACAAACATGAACATCAAATCCTATCCTCCGGCAATGATTGTTCCCAACCAGCAAAAGAAAAATAATGGGTGTGCATGGTAAGTGATAAAAAATGAACCCCTACCATGGCTTTTTTATTGACGTTGGCACGAGAAGGAAGTACGGACACCGATTCGTCATAGATGAAGACGTCCCACATCGGAGGGATTCGATGATATCGGTGTTTGTCGCACCTGCCACACGCTTCCGATCTCAGGCTCATTCGTTGGTTTTTCATAGTTGATGGTGTTCTTAATCAGCGAGAGTGTTCTTCTTGGAAGAACATGTTCTTCATTGAAGATCTTTCTCCCCATATTTCTCCCTTCCCAATTCCACGCAATTTAAAAAGTAGTCAAAATGTGATATGTTTCCCCCAATTTAATTGTTGTCATAATTCAAATTTGGTTAATTAATAATATAGGTTGGCATAATTAAATGGGGGACAGTTGGCAGAATTAATGTGGAGGATTCTCAAGAGGCTCCTCCACATTAATGAGGGAGTTGAAGAGTCTTAAGCCTCTGGTGGTCCCAACCCCCATAACCACTCATGGGAGGTTTGGCTCGGGTGGCCCCCACCCCCATAATCTCTCAATGGAGGTTATGGTCTGGTGTTCCCCACTTCTCAAATTCCAAATGGAGGTTTTAAAAAATAATATAAAATGTGAGATTACTTTATTTTTTTATTTCCACAAAAAACCCAAAAATTAACTTTCAACCTCGACAAACTGCCATCGAGGTGAAAGTCTTTTTAAGCGAATACCGGTGCTGGAAGTTCAACGGTGCCCTCAGATTTCAATTCTGAGCATCGGTTCAAATGTTAGAAAAACTCGCTCTCACGTTTACTAAATGTACCCTAAATAAAGTTCAGAAATTAATTTTGGGCACTACGGGCCTCAGAATCATGTGCCGTCAATTTTTGAAGACTCATAAAATTGTCATATATTTAAATAAAAAAATTACATGGAAATTCCGGTCTTTACATTCTCCCCACCTCAGGGATTTACGTCCCCGTAATCCACAACTCAAAACTAGGAAAACAAGTGGGGTTATGATCACACATATGAGACTCCCACTCCCATGTGCTCTCCTAGAGGTTCCCGTGCTGCCAACGAACGCGCACCATAGGTATCGACCGTCCACAAAGGACCTGATCTTGTTGATCATCACTCTCTTCTGGAACCTCCATAAATTTCAGCCATCATCAATGTCCATATCTCCATGATCTATGATGTGAGAAGGGTCGTGCACGTATCTCCTCAGCTAGGATACGTGGAAGACTCTGTGAACCCAGTGAAACTGAGGTGGAAGAGCAGCATACTGCCACCTCGCCAACTCTACTGAGGACCTAAAAGGGTCCAATGAAACTCTGAGATAACTTCCTACCTCGGAAAATATCTGAAAACCACATCAAGGTGAGACACATAGAAAGATGTGGTTTCTATCCTCAAACTCCAGAGGTCTACGTCTCCTGTCGGCATACGACTTCTACCTACTCTGTGAAGTCTTCATCCACTTCTGGATGATCTGCACCTTCTCTGTTGTAGCCCGTACCATCTCTAGTCCAACTAGTGCCGACATCCCTGGGGCATTCTATCACAAAGGTGATCCTCAAGGTTTCTCGTACAATGCCTCGAATGGTGACATCCCAATGGTGGAGTGATAGCTTTTGTTTTATGCGAACTCCACCAAAGGTAAGTGATCACCCTAGCTGCGACCGAAGTCAAGTGAAAAATCACACAACATTTCCTCAAGGTTCTGAATGGTCCGCTCAATATGATCATCCATCCGAGGATGGAAGGTGGTGCTCAAATGAAGTTTCGTCCTGAAAGCCTCAAGCAACCCCTTCCATAACCAGGATGTAAAATGTGCATCACGATCAGAGACAATCATCAAAGGTAATCCATGTAATCGCACAATCTCTTGTACATAGAGGCATCCTAATCTCCCAACTGAACCATACTCGCTGATCATTAAGAAGTGGGTCGACATGGTGAGTCGGTCAACGACCACCCAAATCGAGTCAGGACCCCTGGATGTATGTGGAAGTCCTATCATGAATTCCATGGATATTCCATCCCACTTCCACTCTAGGAACTCTAAAGGCTGAACCAAGCGTGTTAGTAACTGATGCTCCGCCTTCACTTGCTAACAAGTGAGGCACTGAGAGACAAACTCTACTACTTCTTTCTTCATTCCCAGCCACCAGTTCTGTCATCAGAGGTCCTAGTAAATAGTTCTCACTACTAGATTTACTGGTAGAGGGGGTCTATGGAACTCCCTCAACACTTCTTTCTGAAGTGACACCGGTACCATGGTACGTCCTCTGAAAAGGATGGTGTGCTCCCCACCTTCAGAAAATCTAATAGGTGCATGTCCTATGGATATCTAAGAATGTCATGTCATGCAGTCAGTGTCCCCACGATGTGACTCCCTGACTCGTTGAAGAAGAGGGGGAGTGACTGTAAGAGACTGAAGGAAATCCACACCATCTCTATCCTCAAAGGATATCTATAAAGCTGACAGCTGCTCCTTCACCTCTCTTAGAAGTTGTATACCAGACCTCCTGCTGAGTGCATCTGCTAAAACGTTCCCCTTGGCATTACTATAGACTATCTCGAAGTTATATTCCTGGAGGAACTCAAGCCAACATCATTGTCTCAAGTTCAGGTACTTCTGAGAGATGACATACCTGAGACTCTTATGATCATATTAAACTAAAAAATGCTCTCCCATCAGATGCTAACTCCAGTTCATGGGTAGTGTCACCACATCCTCAAGGAAAAGACCATTGGTGCTGACTCCAAGTCATGGGTAGCGTTGTTCTGCTCGTGTTGTCTCACATTTCGAGGAACATATGTGATCACTGCTCCCTCCTGCATAAGGACACATCCGAGTACAATCCCTGATATGTCACTGTAAACTAAGTTCCCTCTACCCTCCTCTAGTAGTCTCATAATGGGGGAACTAGTCAGCCTCTACCTCTGCTCTTGAAAACTCAGCTGGCATTTCTCTAAACACAAGAAGGGTTTTCCCTTCTCCGTCAATGCTGAAAGTGGTGCTGCAACTCTAGAGATGTCTGGAACAAAACTCTAGTAATATCCAGCCAAAACCAAGTAACTTTGTACCTCTGTCAAACTCCAGGGTGGCTCCCAAGCAAGTACCACCTCAACCATCGCTGGATCCACTGCAACTCCATCCTATTATATGACATGTCCCAGAAAGTGAACCTCTTGGATCCAAAACCAGCACTTCGAGAGCCTAGCAAAAATCTGGTGCTCTTGGATTGTGTCCAGTACTACACGCAAATGATAGGCATGATCCTCCTCAGTAGTCGAGTAGATCGTAATGTAATTGATGAAGACTACTACAAAGAGATCAAGGTATGGCTGAAAGATCCTATTCATGAGTCCCATGAACACTGCTAGAGCATTGGTCATACCGAATGGCATAACCAAGAACTCATAATGGCCATACCGACAACTGATGGTCATCTTATGCACATCCTCATCTCGTACTCTGAGCTGGTGATAGCCGAATATAAGGTCTATCTTCGAGAACCATTGTGCTCCCTTCACCAGATCTAAGAGGACATCAATCCTTTGGAGTGGGTACTTATTCTACACAGTCACCTCGTTCAGGTGCCGATAGTCAACACAAGGCCTCAATCTCCCATCCTCCTTCTTGGAAATAGAATTGGGGCTTCCCAATGTGAAACAGTGGGCCGTATGAATCCTTTCCCCTACAAGTCCTCCAGCTATACTCGTAGCTCACGAATCTCCGCGGGAGCCATCCGATACGCTGGTGTAGATATCAAATTCGTCCCGGGGTACAAGTCAATGTAAAAGTCCACATCTCTCAGAGGAGGTAGACTTGGGACATCATTAGGGAAAACATCCGCATACTGGTCCACCAATAGAGGATAATTTTGACTCTCCACATCAACCGCTTCGAATGTAAGGATAGCCAACTGATATGTGATCGGCTGCACCCTCCTCCAGGAAAGTCCATCATGCACTACAAAGGCTGCCTACTCACCGGTGAAGGTAAACCCGGTCACATCTGTGCGTACAAACCGCACCTTGCACCTAATACAGTCAATATGATCATGGACTATAGATAACCAGTCCATACCCAAGATGACATCGTATGGCCTCGACACCAATACTAGGAGATCCCATCCAAATCTCTCACATCCAAGAGCAAGGTCTCACTGCCGGAACCAGTGCGTAATCATTGAATCTGCTCCCATTGGAGTCTCTAGATGTAAGGATTTCACCAATAGCTCCATCAAAATCATTGATCTCTGAATGAGGGTAGTGGAAATAAAAGAATAACTGTAACCTATGTCTATAAGTACTAAAGCTAAGGTGGAGTAGACACAGATCGTACCTCATACCATCTCTGGAGTTCCATGATCGTAAGCCTCAACTGCCTGGAGCTGAGCTCTCCCTAGTCCACCTGCTCCCTTCGGTCGGGGTGGACATCCTGGTGGTGGTTTTGGTAACATCTAGAATCATTTCCCACTACCATCTACATGGACAGCTCCTCTACCACATTTTTTAGCTCCCAACGGACCTCCACGGATGAATCTATGTCTCTGCCTGGGTGGTCCCTTGACCTTTTTCTGAATATCCATAAGGCGGGTCGGACATTCATGAGCCATGTGACCCTGCCCACCACATGCATAACACTACCCACTCATGGCATAATTAGCTCCGCCTCGGGTGCCCCGCACAACCGATCCTGAGTCACGTTATAAGGCCCCCGCCTTAAACCTTACTTAATCTTGAGTTATTACAAGATTACACATTGAGGGTCTTTTTGGGTTTAGAGTTTTAGGGAATTAGATCATAAAACTTGCATTACATTCCACATATAAACAAAGTGGTTACATAAAGATAGTATTCTTCATTACCATCAATGGAAACATATTTAAGATAAAACATGGATTCTTTCTTGACACTTCCTTGACACTATCATCATATCATGTACCTTTCCCTTGACCTGTGAAAATCATTTCAAAAAAACTTGGGATGAGCATAAAAAGCTCAGTATGGGTTATAAAAACATGGAAAGGAAAAATGGGTACATATATAAATAAGAATAAAATCATAATTTACCCATAAAACATAATTACATTAACATACCTCATCAAATCATGAGTAATTCATAGAAATCATAAGACATAAAGGTAACTTGAGGCATTCATAACATTCTTACGTAGGGAGTAACCCTCTTGGTTACGTTTGGAATACCCATCATAGTATATTCCCTAAATCTATTCAGAGAAACCTTAACTTTTCACTCCTTCGCGTTACCCAATGCATTGGAGAGCTATATCGGGCTCACCCTCCCTTAGTTTATCACGGAACCACCCGTTTTCATAATATTTCCAAATAACATCAACATAATCATATCACATAAAACATGCATAAAGGAAACATAACATTTCCACCTTTCAATCACAAGATATCAATACAACACCTTTATATAAAAACATTATGAAAACCATTTTCAATACAAAAATAAAACAAAAGTAAAACATGGTATTTATTTTTCTTTTAAAAAGAAGGTATGGCTTGTAGAGGAAGCCGAAACTTAAATAACGGTCACGACGGCGGAGAAGTCGTCGTCGCCGCATACGTACGACAAAAACATTCCCTTTTGTCATTTAGTAAAAAGCTTCGTATAAAAAATATTCGTTTTGGATAAACGTAAAATTCAAAGGGGTTTATACACTGTATAAAAGAAGGTTGTGTATAAAACAAAATATGCCTCAATGAAAGGAGATTGAGATGAAGTCCCATACCTCGGGTCTAACTTGACTTGATCGTTCTTTAATGTCCTGAATAATAAACTTGAGTTAATTTATACATGCTTAAGAACCTTTTTATAGTTCACTATTCCTTTTATACCATGTTATGAACATCATGTAATCATTTAAGTTAATAATGTTCATTTTTTCGGTATTTGGTTCTTAAGTCAAAAATAGACTTCGTACACTTACATGTTGTTAATTTGGTAAAAGGTTCATTATATCCAGAATGATATTAATGATTTGGATAACATATATATCATATATATCCAGCATTTACATGTATTTATAATATTACATCACATTTAGAGGTAAGAAATGAAATGCACCGTTCATGGAGACGGTAAGCCGTACGTACGCATGAACGCTACTTCCATTTCTATTTCGTATTTTCTGGAATGGAATCATAATGATATAAGAGTATATTATAATTCAAGTATAATAACATATATAATCTCATTAACTTTATCCTTTACACATCCCACATATGGTATTAACGAATCAAATCATTTTTAGGGGGCGGTAGTCCGCACTACCTAAAATGAAGATATCGTGTTTACCCATAATGGAAACAATAATGGTATGCCATAAATGAAAAATACAGAAGATTAAGGAAATAATAAACATATTATATATCATATATGAAAATAGTGACATCATAATGGCCACCTTTGAAGGTGTTAAATGAGTATTGAACAATCATCGTTTCGGGAGGCAGAATTTTGCCATCCAAGGAAACTGTATGTTCTTTAACCATTTGATGTAGTTGTGTGAGAGTGTAGCTCGAATAAATCTTATAACAACATCATAGTATATTTAATATACTGTTTCTATTACAAAATAAGTAAATAAAAAGAGTTTAGGGGGTTGGAGAAGCAAAATAAAACAAATGAACATGAGAGAATGAATTACCGTTAAAAGTGTAACTCCTTTTTATTTGAGCCAAAAGGCTTCCTTTGAAAGGATTCTGCCCAAAGGGAATCCTCTAGGATGAGGAGAGGGTTGTGTAGAGAGTAAATGGTCAGGGGATGGCCGAGCCAAAGGCTTGAGGAGTGTGTGAAATGAGGTAGAGGTGGGGGCCTTTTATAAGAGGAGAGGAGGGGCACTCTTGGAAAGTAAATATAAGTTACTTTATTTTTAAAAAGATATTCGGATTCAAAAGGTCCCACATTGATATAATTCGTGGCTAAGGTGATAAGGGTTCGAAATCCACCCATACAATAGGTTTTGGACATGGTTAGGTCTTAGATATTACATTATCGTTCCATTTTATTTAAATCGTTAAATAATGAGGTAATCGCTGCATCATCATGATGTCATAAATAAATTTATTTATTTAATGTCAAAAAATTATAAAAAAATTACTATGATGTAGGAATTATTTTTATATTTCCAATTAATATTTATAGTCAAAAATATGACTTGTATAACCCCATATAAAAATTGTTTTCGTAAAATAACTCATGTTTGTATCATTTTTACTTTAACATTAAATAAAAAGTTATTTATGTCATTTCCCAACCAAAGTGTATCCATGGGGTCCCCAAGTTGACCCATGTCTTTTATTGGTCGACCATGACACAACCAATGGGGGTAGGACATGTGTCTATGTCATTTTATATTATTAAAGCATTATTTTTACCTTAAACTACCCTAATTACCACTAATCACGGTTAAAAACTTAATAAGTTACTCTTCACCAAAAAATTATTTTAATCACATTGAACCACATTTTACTTCTTAATGACAACCATGTATGTCGGATTTTTGAAATTCAAAACACAAAAGTGGCAAAGTTTCATTTAAACGAAAAAACAGTTTCTTTAACTACCACTTAGTGGTTTTACTATTCATCAAAAATTGAAGTTTTTCAGAAAATTACCAAAAATTCACCCTAAGCTATATTTGATATTACAAATTCAAAAATGAAGTCTATTTTTCAAAATTCAAAACATATAAGTCACATTAATTAATTTAATAATTAATTCCCGCTGTTATGACAAATAGCGTGTTTTTATGAAACAATAAGTATCAAAAGATTGACACCAGTTTAAGTCCAATTTCAAAGTGAAATTGATTCCAATGACCACCATTGGATTAAATGGTAAAAATATATTCTAATTTCACTTCAAAACCAATTCAAAAGATAATCTAATCATATAGATAAATTAGATTAAAAAGCAGTTTTGATGTAAAATGCAGTATTTTTCACTATTCATTAAAAAATGAACATTGTCAAAAAAATACCAAAAATTTACACAAAGTAAATTTTTATGTTACAATCATAAAGAATAAGTTTATTTTGACAAACATAGTTTATAAAATTTTCAAAAGATAGATTCAAAAAAAAATTCCATCAAAGGTAGTAAAACAATCTTTTAAAAAATATTATGTGTATTCCATGCTTAAGATTGGATTTATTTTCATTTTAATCCTCTAAAACACTATCTAATTCATTAATAGACATAGATAAAATATCTATTATTCATTACTTACTTGGGATGTTACATCCTTCCCCCCTTTAGAAAATTGCGTCCCCGCAATTTATTTACTTATCAAATAAATGGGGGTACTTATCCCTCATTGCATTTTCAGATTCCCATGTTGCCTCTTCAACCATGTGGCTTTTTCTCAAATCCTTTACCTGGTGAATCACCTTATTCCGTGACACTTGCTCCCTGTGGTCAATAATCTAGACCGGTTGTTCCTCATAAGATAGGTTCTCTTCCAGCTGAACTACCTCTGGACTCAAAACATGAGATGGATCTGGAATATACCTTCTCAACATCGAAATGTGAAAAACATTGTGTACCTGAGATAAACTCGGAGGTAAATCCACTTGGTAAGCAACTGATCCAACTCTCTCCAGAATTTCATATGGTCCAATGAACCTTGGACTCAACTTTCCTTTCTTACCAAATCGCATAACACTTTTCCATGGTGATACTTTGAGAAAAACATGATCACCTACCTCAAAAGATAGATCCTTCCTCCTGTTTTATGCATAACTCTTCTGCCTACTCTGAGCTGTTCTCAAGTGTTTCTGAATCAGCTGAACTTTTTCTGCCATCTCTTCTACCAATTCTGGTCCCATCAACTTCCTTTCACCAACTTCATCCCAGAAAGCTGGAGTTCGACACTGCTTCCCATATAATGCCTGCAATGGTGCCATCTGTATACTGGAATGAAAACTGTTATTATATGAAAATTAAACCAAAGAAAGATGTTGGTCCCAACTTCCCTGATAATCCATCGAACAAGCTCGTAGCATATCCTCCAAGGTCTGAATTGTTCGTTCTGACTTCCCATCTGATTAAGGATGAAAAGCTATACTAAAATTTAATTCAGTACCCAACGACTTTTGAAGGCCTTTCCAAAAGTTAGAAGTAAACCTGGGATCACGATCTGATACAATGGAGAGAGGAACTCCATGTAACCTGACTATCTCTTTAAGATACAAACGGTAATGTTGATCAAGAGAGAAAGTATCTCGTATAGCAAGGAAATGAGCAGATTTGGTCAACCAATCAACAATAACCCAGATTGCATTATTACCTCGAGATATCTTCGGTAATCCCACAACAAAGTCCATGGATATATTCTCCCATTTCCACTCTGGCACTGGTAAATGCTGAGAAATCCCTTTCGGTAACTACCGCTCGGCTTTAACCTATTGACATGTCAAACAATTCACAGTAAAATAAGCAATATCTCTTTTCTTTCCATCCCACCAGTAATACTCCCGCAGATCTCTATACATCTTAGTACTGCCCGGATGAACTGAAAACGGAGAACTATCAGCTTCACATAACAAATCTCTCTTCAACTGTGAATAACAAGGCACACACAATCTCTTCCCAAATCTCAAAACACAATCATTATCAATGTTGAATTTAGGCAACTTACCTTTATGAACCAGCTCTACCTTTTTCTGCAACTCACTGTCTTGCTTCTGTGCTTGCATGATTCTGCCTGATAGAGAAGATCTCATTGATACCTGAAACAAAATAGAAGGACTTCCTACACCAACAACTTCTATTCCAAAGTTCATCAAATCCTTAACCAAAGGATCACGTTCCAAATGAAATATTTCTAATGAAGCATTACTTTTTCGACTCAAAGCATCAGCCACTTTATTTGATTTTCTCGGATGGTAATGAATTGTACAATTATAATCCTTGATTAATTCCAGCCATCTACTCTGTCTCATGTTTAACTCTTTATGAGTGAATATATAATTTAAACATTTGTGATCGGTGTATATTTCACACTTTAATCCATACAAATGATGCCTCCAAATTTTTAAAGCAAAAACAACAGAAGCTAATTACAAATCATGTGTAGGGTAATTTACCTCAGGAGTTTTCAACTGTCGTGAAGCATAAGCAATTACCTGATCATTCTGCATTAGGACGCAACAAAGTCCTTTCAATGAAGCATCATTGTATATAACAAACTCACCATTCCTAGAAGGTAGTGCCAAAACTGGAGCATTCACCAATCTTCTTTTCAATTCCTGAAAACAATCATCACATTATTTTGTCCAGATAAACTTAACACCCTTCCGAGTTAGCTTAGTCATTGGACTAGATAATCATGAAAAATTTCTAGCAATCCTTCGGTAATAGCCTGCCAAACCAAGGAAGCTACGAATCTCGGTTACATTTGTGGATCTTGGCCATTCATCCACAACTTTTGTTTTTGTTGGATCAACAGTTATTCCATCTTTAGAAACAATATGACCAAGGAAAGAAATTTCTTGCAACCAAAAATCACACTTGCTGAATTTTCCATATAGTTTCTTTTCTTTTAAGGTTTGCAAGATAACCCTTAAATGTCTTTCATGCTCCTCTTTACTTTTAGAAAACACCAAAATATCATCAATGAAAACCACCACAAACTTATCCAAGAACTCATGGAAAATTCTATTCATTAAGTCCATGAATAAAGAAGGTGCATTGGTTATACCAAAATGCATTACTACAAATTCATAATGGCCATATCTCGTACGGAATGTGGTATTCGGAATATCTTCCTCCTTTACCTTCAGCTGATGGTACCCCGATCTCAAGTCAATCTTTGAAAAAAACAGAGCTCCCTGGAGCTAATCAAACAAATCATCGATATGAGGCAAAGGATATTTTTTCTTAACAGTGATATTATTCAAGGCTCTATAATCAATGCAAAGTCTCATAGAACCATCTTTCTCTTTAACATATAAAACATGAGCACCCCATGGTGATGTGAGAGGTCGAATGAAACCTTTCTCTAATAAATCTTGCAATTTCTCCTTCAACTCTAAAAGTTCAATTTTAGCCATTCGATAAGGAGGTTTTGAAATTGGCTTAGCATCAGGAACTAAGTCAAAAGTAAACTCAACTTCCCGATCTGGTATTATTCCAGGCAACTCATCAGGATACTCATTTACCACTGGCACATCATTAATCTGAACAGTTCCTTTATTTTCAATGATGTGTGCAAGGTAACATTCATTTCCATCTTTTACAAGTTTCTTGGTCTCTTGATAAGTTATCAACAATAAGGGTTCATTCTTGTACACAAACTGAAATTCTTTCTGAAAAGAAACTTCTTCAGCTCTACATTAAATCTTAGCATGGTAAATAGAGAGCCAATCCATACCCAGGATATCATCAAACTCTACTAGAGGTAGAACAATAAGGTTTGCAAGTAGGTTCTTTCCACAAATAAGGATAGGAAGATTCTTATAAATTCTTTTTGCCTCAACATTTCCCCCAGATGTTTTTACCAAAATATCAGGAGTCATTTCTTGAGATGGTATTCCCATTTTACTAGAAAAGGTTTCAGAGATGAAAGAATGTGTAGACCCCGAATCAAACAACACACTGGCATAATCTGAAAAAACAAACAAAGTACCTGATACAACTTCATTTGATGGCCCGACGTCTGCCGAAGTAGTTGCAAAAGATTTCACCACCCTTTCGGCTTGTAGTCTAACAGCTTCCCATCACTCAAGCTCTTTGTTGGACACTCGTTTGCATAGTGACCCATCTCATTGCACTTATAACATTTCACTAACTGTAAATCAAATTTGGTCTTACCTTCACCTTGATCATTTTCAGTGTAATCACGAGCCTTATGTCCCATCTTACCACATCGGTAGCACTTTCCAGAATTCAGAAGACATTCCACATCATGCCTTTTGCCACATTTATCACAAACTGGAAACTTAGTTTTCTTACCATCAGACTTTTTTGAAGAATTCTTACCTTTCTCCTGCCACCTCGGTCTCTTCTTCTGTTGGCTGTTATAGAAAACTTGGTCATCGGAAAACTCCATTTCCACCTTCTTAGCACATCGGACAATATTTTCATAACTTTTAAACACACGAGAAGCTAATTCCCTTCGATATTTTGGCTTTAATCCTGAGTAAAAACGATTGATTTTACTATCAAGGTCTCGGATAAAATTTGGAGCATACCTTGCCAATCGAGTGTACTTTTCTTCATAGGCATCCAATGAGTCTTCCTCTTTCCTCAATTACAAGAATTTCTTTTCCATCCTAAGTCAAACAGCCTTAGGAAAATACTTCTCAAAAATCATAACTTTGAATTCATCCCAGTCGAGAGCATCAATCTCATCAGCGTCCCTGAAATTTTTAACCATCGACCACCACTGATCTGCTTCACCCTCCAAACGATAAATAACAAGACTAACCTTTTGATTGTCTGAACACCCCATGACATCGAAAATCTTCTCCAGTGCTTTAATCCACCCTTCAGCTAACATAGGGTCAGATGATCCTCTGAATGATGGGGGATGTTTCCTCATGAAATGTTCCACCACTGACATGTTCCTCTGCGGTTGATCTGGCTGATCTCATGCATGGATACCACCTCCATTTATAGCCTGAGTCAACTGTGCCATCACTACAACAAACTGTTCAGTTCCAATTCCGACCATCTCGGGATGCTGATTCGGAAGGTTATTTCCTTCTGTATGCCTTCCTAGCACTGCTTCCCTGTTCCCTCTATAGAAAACCGTTCTGAACAAACATGTCTTAGATGATGCAACATGGTAATATTCAAATGCTATATCATTTCAAAAATATTTTTGGATAACCATTTAATAGAATTATAACTCCTAAAGTTATCTAAACCGACCTATGATACCAATTATAAGGCCCCCGCCTTAAACCTTACTTAATCTTGAGTTATTACAAGATTACACATTGAGGATCTTTTCAGGTTTAGAGTTTTAGGGAATTAGATCATAAAACTTGAATTACATTCCATATATAAACAAAGTGGTTACATAAAGATATTATTCTTCATTCCCATCAATGGAAACATATTTAAGATAAAACATGGATTCTTTATTGATACTTCCTTGACACTATCATCATATCAGGTACCTTTCCCTTGACCTGTGAAAATCATTTCAAAATAACTTGGGATGAGCATAAAAAGCTCATTATGGGTTATAAAAACATGGAAAGGAAACATGGGTACATATATACATAAGAATGAAATCATAATTTACCCATAAAACATAAGAACTTTATCATACCTCATCAAATCATGAGTAATTCATAGAAATCATAAGACATAAAGGTAACTTGAGGCATTCATAACATTATTACGTAGGGAGTAACCCTCTTGGTTACGTTTGGAATACCCATCACAGTATATTACCTTAATCTCTTCGGAGAAACCTTAAAGTTTCACTCCTTCGCGTTACCCAATGCATTTGAGAGCTATATCGGGCTCACCCGCCCGTAGTTTATCACAGAACCACCCATTTTCATAATAATGCCCAAGAACCTCAACATAATCATATCACATAAAACATGCATAAAGGAAACATAACATTTCCACATTTCAATCACAAGATATCAATACAACACATTGATATAAAAACATTATGAAAACCATTTTCAATACCAAAATAAATGAAAAGTAAAACATGGTATTTATTTTTCTTTTAAAAAGAAGGTATGGCTTGTAGAGGAAGCCGAAACTCAAATAAAGGTCATGACGGCGGAGAAGTCGTTGCCGCCGCTTACGTACGACAAAAACATTCCCTTTTGTAGTTTAGTAAAAAGCTTCATATAAAAAATATTCCTTTTGGATAAATGTAAATGTCAAAGGGGTTTATACATCGTATAAAAGAATCTTGTGTATAAAACAAAATATGCCTCAATAAAAGGAGATTGAGACGAAGTCCCATACCTCGGGTCTAACTTGACTTGATCGTTCTTTAATGTCCTGAATAATAAACTTGAGTTAATTTATACTTGCTTAAGAACCTTTTACAAGTTCAATATTCCTTTTATACCATGTTATGAACATCATGTAATCATTTAAGTTAATAATGTTCATTTTGTCGGTATTTGGTTCTTAAGTCAAAAATAGACTTCTTACACTTACATGTTGTTAATTTGGTCAAAGGTTCATTATATCCAGAATGATATTAATGATTTGGATAACAAATATATCATATATATTCATCATATACATGTGTTTATAATATTACATCACATTTAGAGATAAGAAATGAAATGCACTGTTCATGGAGACGGTAAGCCGTACATACGCATGAACACTACTTCAATTTCTATTTCGTATTTTCTGGAATGGAATCATAATGATATAAGAGTATATTATAATTCAAGTATAATAACATATATAATATCATTAACTTTATCCTTTACACATCCCACATATGGTATTAACGAATCGAATCACTTTCAGGGGGCGGTAGTCCGCACTTCCTAAAATGAAGATATCGTGTTTACCCATAATGGAAAAAATAATGGTATGCCATGAATGAAAAATACAGAAGCTTAAGGAAAGAATAAACATATTATATATCATATATAAAAATATTGACATCATAATGGCCACCTTTGAAGGTGTTAAATGAGTATTGAACAATCATCGTTTCGGGAGGCAGAATTTCGCCATCCACGGAAACCGTATGTTCTTTAACCATTTGATGTAGTTGTGTGAGAGTTTAGCTCGAATAAATCTTATAACAACATACTAGTATATTGAAGATACTGGTGTTGTTACAAAAGAAGTAAATAAAAAGAGTTTAGGGGGTTGTAGAAGCAAAATAAAACAAATGAACATGAGAGAATGAATAACCTTTAAAAGTGTAACTCCTTTTGATTTGAGCCTAAAGGATTCCTTTGAAAGGATTCTGCCCAAAGGGAATTCTCTAGGATGAGGAGAGGGATGTGGAGAGAGTAAATGGGCAGGGGATGGCCGAGCCAAAGGCTTGAGGTGTGTGTGAAATGAGGTAGAGGTGGGGGCCTTTTATAAGAGGAGAGGAGGGGCACTCTTGGAAAGTAAAGATAAGTTACTTTATTTTTAAAAGGAGATTCGGATTCAAAAGGTCCCACATTGATATAATTCGAGGATAAGGTGATAAGGGTTCCAAATCCGCCCATCCAATAGGTTTTGGACATGTTTAGGTCTTAGATATTACATTATTTTTCCATTTTATTTAAATCTTTAAATAATGAGGTCATCGCTGCATCATCATGATGTCATAAATAAATTTATTCATTTAATGTCAAAAAATTATAAAAAAATACTCTGATGTAAGAAATCATTTTATCTTTCCAATTAATATTTATAGTCAAAAATCTGACTTGTATAACCCCATATAAAAATTGTTTTCGTAAAATAACTCATGTTTGTGTCATTTTTACTTTAACATTAAATAAAAAGTTATTTATGTCATTTCCCAACCAATGTGTCTCCATGGGGTCCCCAAGTTGACCCATGGCTTTTCTTTGTCGGCCATAACACAACCAATGAGGGTAGGACATGTGTCTAGGTCATTTTATATTATTAAAGCATTATTTTTACCTTAAACTCCCCTAATTACCACTAATCGTGATTAAAAACTTAATAAGTTACTATTCACCAAAAAATTATTTTAATCTTATTGAACCACATTTTACTTCTTAATGACAACCATGTATGTCGGATTTTTGAAATTAAAAACACAAAAGTGGCAAAGTTTCATTTAAATGAAAAATCAGTTTCTTTAACTACCACTTAGTGGTTTCACTATTCATCAAAAATTGAAGTTTTTCAGAAAATTACCAAAAATTCACCCTAAGATATATTTGATATTCCGAATTCAAAAATGAAGTCTATTTTGCAAAATTCAAAACATATAAGTCACATTAATTAATTTAATAATTAATTCCCGCTGTTATGACAAATAGCATTTTTTATGAAACAATAAGTATCAAAAGATTGACACCAGTTTAAGTCCAATTTCAAAGTGAAATTGATTCCAATGACCACCATTGGATTAAATGGTAAAAATATATTATAATTTCACTTCAAAACCAATTCAAAAGATAATCTAAACATATAAATAAATTAGATTAAAAAGCAGTTTTGATGTAAAATGCAGTATTTTTCACTATTCATTAAAAATTGAACATTGTCAGAAAAATACCAAAAAGTCACACAAAGTAAATTTTGATGTTCCAATCATAAAGAATAAGTTTATTTTAAAAAACATAGTTTATAAAATTGTGATAAGATAGATTCAATATTTTTTTGCCATCAAAGGCAGTAAAACAATCTTTTAAAAAAATATTAGTGTATTCCATGCTTAAGATTGGATTTATTTTCATTTTAAGCCTCTAAAACACTATCTAATTCATTAATAGACATAGATGAAATATCTATTATTCATTACATACTTGGGATGTTACACACGTGGTCGTCCACCTTTAGGTATGGTCCTCTTGGACCTCTGTGATGTCTCTCTACTGCCAGCTGTAGAAGAATCCACTATGTGATGACGGTTAGTGGGTCTCGCTACTTGTGACTGCTCAGTAAGGAAACTCTCCACCAAAAGGGATCTCTCTAACACCACTGCCTGAGTCGAAATTATGTTTGAGATCATTGAAGCTCTGATCTCTCACCTGAGTCCCTACTCAAAGGTTTGGGCCCTGAAGAATGGGTCTCGCACCATATATGTGGATCAGTGTGGGAGGTCAGTAACCCTCAATGAGAACTGACCCATAGTCATGCTTCCTTACAGCAGGTGAAGTAGCTCTTGAATGCGCATTGCACGAAGAGTCACTTGGACAAACTCTACCTGAAACAGGCTCTCGAAGACTCCCTAGAGAAGCTTCACATCGTCGTGAACCTGGAGGATCAAGCTCCACCATCTTTCTATTGTTTCCTGTAGAAGGTTGTGTTAAGGATAACCATGATATCAGTTGGAGTTCCTACCCTATGGAAAACTCTCACCATGACTTCCAGCCAATCCCCAGCTGCCTATGGGCCCGTATCTCTCCTAAACCTGGGTGGCCTCTGGCGCTGGAACTCATGCAACACGCTTAAGAGGCGTGCACCATCTGCTGTTGGGGCTGTTGGCATTGGTGTCCCAATGGGTAATGGTACCGCTGGTGCCTCTACTGGTGCCTCTAATAGAAAAGGGCCCTACACTGAGGCCTTGTTGCTCAGTGAGCTAACTGTGTGTACAATGCTTGGAGCCCTAACTGGCTGTCTGCATGGAGTCATCCTGAAAAGAAACAGTCGCGCCACAGTCAAAAGGTTATACCTAGTGAGCTGAAACGGTCAAAATTAATACCATGTGATCTGACTTAAGAGGTCATAAAGAAAACTCTTTAAAACACACACACAATTAGTGTTTTCGTGCACTGTGTCTGAAATCAGATTTCAGGGTCCTTGTGTATGGATACGTCGGCGGCCGCACCAACACTGGATTCCCTAAACAGATTACCACACTTACTACACATGACACTATTTCCATTAAAAGAATGATCAGAGTCTTAATTTCTGTGCGAGAACTGACTCCTCTGATAGAAATTTTTCACGATGCATCCCCTCGGGCCCGTGTCGTGACTACCCCAAGACCACCTTCCATAGTCTAGGGGCTGGCGTCTAGAACCAAAGAAGTATTCCATAAAACTAGGAGGGAATAGCCTTTATAATCTGTAAACACACGCAACCAAACACACATCAAGATATGAACGCAAGTCAACTATATAGTAAACAAGTGACTACAGTAAGTCAAAAGGTGCCAGAATACAAGCCCAACTGGAAAGTACAAGTACAACTGAAATGAAATACAACTGAAAAAAATAAAAAGACAACTACAAGATCGTACTCTGAGGTCCCTACCTGAAGGGTAGGTACAGTTTGCCTCCTTAGCACTCCATGTTTGTCCATCTCCTCTGTGTCTCAACACGTCGTATGGTCCACCATTGGGAACCGTCCAGTCCTGGTACTCACGTCCTCAGTCATCTTTATCTATCGTTTGCATCCAACAAATCAAGGTGTTGGAATAACCTGTTCAGGGGTGAGTAAAACGATACTTAGTAGGGACCCCGAGACCCTCAAGGTCTCAAAAAATCCACCAAGGATAAACCACAAAAATATAAAAACAACAGATAACTCTACTTAGGTATATGCCCATACATATACATATGTTATCATGTAATCCATATAAATCGTGAGGAAAACACAGAGGTACTAACTCATCTCACACCAGGATTTATTCTAGGGGTAGTATCAAGTACCATTCCCAGTCACAACGTCGATCACCTCAGCTGCTGGAGAACTCCTCCTCTATCAAGTACAATGGGCCTACCACATCACACAGAGGTGCTTCCCACTATCCTTGGACTACTGAGGTACTCCTCTTTTCGAGCACCGTGGGTATGTCACGTCCCCAAGACACTCCCCACTGTGGGTCTGCCATGTCACTAAGGAGATCCCCCTTGTAGCCAGATGAGGTACTACTACTGTCGAGTACCGTGGGTATACTGTGTCACCAAGGCACTCCCCACCGTGGGTCTACCGCATCACCAAGGCTCTCCCCACTGGGCCAGTCGAGTCACATCGAGTCGAAATGGTCAGCAGTCATCAAATCTTAACCAGCCACTGGGTTCCCTCACTATGCTCACTCGTCTCAGGGAGGATCCTCTCCTAGAGCTACTGTTTGATACTCCAATGGCCACAAATTCCCATTAAGAAGTATCTCAAATGTTTTCCGCGTCATAGGGGTCTCAACATAATATATGGTGCGTTAATCAGATGCCCGATCTGTGAGTTATTAGCCTTTTGTCTCGAGGGCCCGGTTGGATTCCTGCTTGATCGAACCAGACTGTTACCCATATCAATAAAATAATCAGTGGGGTATCACTCAAAGTGACAAACTCACACCAAGGTTCCAAACGCGGTAGACGGTTCGTCAAACGGACGTGTGGTGCCAAAGTTATGACCAAAAGAAGGTAATTGGGTCGTAGTGGGACCGGGTCTAGGCTGACCTGGTCGAACCGACCTGGACCGACCCGCTGGGTTGGACCTAGCTTGCAGTGTGGCCCGACCCATTGGGTTTGGCCCAGCCCATTGAGTGGCTCGGCCTACTGGGTCCGGCCCGACAGGTCGTGAGGGCCACGAGGGTGTAGGGGGCGACTCAGTCAATGGGTGTCGCAAGGGTACGGGGCGGCTCGGGCGAAGATGGCGCGAGACCGTAGGGTGGAGGTTGAGTTATGGGGAGGTGATCAGGTCATCGGGTGATAGTCAGGGTGCGGGGCAGCGGTTCGGGCGTGGGGCATCGGCCCGGGAGTGGGGAAGCGGTCCGGGCGCGGGGAGGCGGTCCAGCAGCGGGGTCCGGCCGTGGGGTGGCGGTCCGGTCACGGGGCAGTAGTCAGGCTACGGGGCGGCATTCCAGCCGCGAGGAGGTGGTCCAGCCACAAGATGGGGGTCTGGCCGCCGGGTGGCGGTCTGGTCGCGAGAAGGTGGTCTGACCGAAGGATGGCGGTCTGGCTACCGGACGGCACGAAGCCTTAGACGGCGGCGGTGGCTGTGGGGCGGCGTCGTGGTGTCATCACCTTTGTCACAGCCAACGGTGGTGCTGGACACCGTTCTCAAGCCCCAACCATGGATGATTGTTGTCTCCCTTCATCGCGAAGAACACCATAAGATTTTAGGAAGGTTCGGGCATTGTTTATTTGGCCCATGCCATCCGCACTATGGTGGTAGCTTATGGCTCATCAAGAACATGAACATTTACTTCAAATCATATCCTGCCACAATGATTGTTCCCAACTCGCAATAGAAAAAGGATTGTACAAGGGAATTGATAAAAAAACAGATAAACCTCTACTTCGGGTTGTTCGTTGATGTTTGTGCAAGAAGGACTATGGACGTCGATTCTTCATAGACGATGACATCCCACGTCATAGGGAGTCAAAGATATCGACATTTGTTGCACCCACCACAAGCTTCTGATCTCAGTCTCATTTGTTGGTTCTTCATAGTTGAAGGCGTTCTTCATCGGTGAGAGCGTTCTTCGTGGAATAATGTGTTATTCATGGAATAGCTTTCTCCCAATATTTCTCCTCTCCCAATTCCATCAAATTTTAAAGGTTTCCAAAATGTGATTTTCCCCCAATTTAATTGTTGGCATAATTCAAATTGGGTTAATTAATCACATAGGTGGGCATAATTATTTAACACCCCGCGATTTCATTGTATTTTATTTCTTCAAAGTAATTCAAAAACTTTCACTACACGCAACACCAAGTTCAAGCGCACCACGACTTACAAAAATAGCCATTCAAAAGAAGTTATGAATTGTATTAACCAAATTTTGAAATTTATATAATCTTTATAATTTTAGAATCCATATTATGAGTTTCTTAGACATATTGTATGAACAAATTCATTTTCTTCAGATAAAAGAAGTATTTTTAAAAAAATTAACTTTTACCACCATTTAACGGTGAACCCTTTTTAAATCCAATATATGATACTTTTATATATTAAATTTGTCAAAATAAACTTCTTCTTTAGAATCTAGACATAAGAATTTACTTTTAATAAATTTTTACTAGTTTTCTAATAACTTTCATATTTGGGTGAAGAGTGAAAAATACTATATTTTAACTACAAACAACATGTTTAATCAAAGTAATTTATTGTGTTAAATTATAAATTTTAATGGTTTGTAAGTATAAATAGATTATATTTTTACCATTTAATCCATTACTTTTAATTTTAAGTAATTTTACTTTGAAATTCGATATAAACAAGTGTCAATCTTTTGATAGTTATTATTTCTTAAAAATAGGCCATTTTGTTTTGACAACGAGATTTAATTTAAATTTAATAAATGAAACTTCTATGTTTTAAATTTGGTAAAATAGACTTCATTTTTGAATTAGGAATATCAAAATTATCCTTGGGTGAATTTTTTTTATTTTTCGGAAAACATTCAATTCTTGATGAGTAGTGAAAAACACTAAGTTATAGTTTAAAACAAAATTTTTATTTAAAAAATTATTTATTTTATTTAAATTTATTTTAGGTCAAAACAGATACATAATACCTATATAATTTAAATTTAATTCATTGGAGTCAGTATATAATAATGTTAGATATATAAAAATTTAATTGAACTTTTTACTGTCTTTTACACACCTCCTAGGAGCATTTGGAAATTTACATAAAACATAATTTTACCACTTCTGTGAGTTGATTTTAAAAAATATGAGAGACATGGTTCATATCAGTAAGTAAAATGTGGTTCAATAAGATGAATGTAATTTTTGATGAATAGTAGCTTTTAATTTTTATTTACCACTGTTAAAAGTAAATAGGGTAATTAAGGGAAGAAATGATATTATTATTAACCTAACACATGTCCTAATTATATTGGATAAGTATAATTCGACAATAAACAACCTTATAAATAAAATATGAACCTCTTTGGTCCACTTGGATTAGATTAGGATATTTATTATTATTTAATTCGTAGAAGAGTTAAAAGAGTTAAAATCAATGTTTAATAACTAAAACATTTTTAATATTGGGTTACACATAAGATAAATTATACTATAAATATTAATTAGAATTATAATATGATATCCTACATAATGGTATTTTATTTATATTTTTTAGACATTAAAAAGTTTATTTTATTTATGACACAATGATGATGCAGTAATTACCTAATTAATAAAGTATTAAAATAATTGAAATTATAAATACCAAAATAATTGTAATTTGAGACTTTTTGTGAATTAAACTAATTTTATAGGTTAATATGACAAATTAGGGTTGGTTTTATGTATTGTTTTGAAATTAATAACCCTTGTTTGAATTTAGAAAAAACAAAATACCAAATAGTGTCAAAATTGACAAACAAGAGTTTATAAAACAAATATTACATTATTAATAGATATTATATTCCTAAAAATCAATGGTTCGGCCAAAAGACTTATATAATGATAGGTGAGTTATTATTCAACCACTTGGGGTTCCCTTGGAAGTATATGGTATGTTTATTAACCATATAATATAAAACTAAAATGAGACATGGTAAATGTCAAACTATTTTACTAAGAGTCAAATCTAAAAGGTAAGGTTAATATACTAAAACAAACCTATCTAAAACCTATTGGTTGAGTGATTTTCGACCCATAAAAACCTTATCATTTATTTAATCCATTTTTGAGCCATTAGAAACCGAAAATTAGTTTATTATAAAATAATATTTCTAGCTTTTCCTAAGGTGCCCCTCACCCCTCTTATTAAAGGGCACTCCCCCTTCTCTCTAATTCACACCTTAAGAGCAATTTGGCTCAGCCAAACCCTACCAAAATACCCTCTAAACTATCATCCCTTTATCATATAGGCCTTACATTAGTCAGAAAGCCAATATATTGAGCCCTTTTGATCAAATCAAAAGTAAGAACCTGAAGAAGAGGTAAATATTTCATCACCTCTTTCAAGTTCCTTTCTTCTTCCACTTCCTTTTTCTTTGTTGCTTCCATTATAAAATAATAACTCCAGTATCTTATATAAACTCTGATTTTATTATAAATATTTTATAACCATATTCATTATTCAATCCATCCATTTAATGACATGTCACTATACGTGCGTACGTACGACTTACCGTCTCCACGTCGTGGTGTAATTGTTATTCAATACATTATTATTTGGATTGGTATAATAATGATGTGTAATTGATATTGATAATAAATATAACATGATTATTATTATATATATATGATATAATATCTACTTATATATTATTTTAATATCAAAATAATGATATTGTCGCTCGTGCGTACGTACGGATTACCGTCTCCACAAACGTAATGAGATTCATTCCCCATCGTATCCATTCAAGACTAATTTTCATTTAATTATTAAAAATAATTTTTAAATACTTCATATAATTTTGTATATGAATAATATACATCCCTCCAATAACAAAAATGACTCACATAACATATAATATAATGGAAAACGAATCTGTTAACACCCGAAACGACGATAATACTAAGATATTCTTAACAAAGCAATGTTATAAGATCATATATGATATAATATTAATATATATGATTCTTGTATAATTTAATAAAAATTACTTCACCATTATACTGTAGGTTAACCTATCCTCGACCATGTAAAAGTACAAGGTAATGGTTAATTCTACAATCTCTTTATTATCCGAGGTTGTTTATACGTAATTATATACCGGGACCTCTTTATCGTCCACATCCATGTTTCGTAAAAATGAATTTGAAAACATTCTTACTATTTTATATATTATGGGTTAAATTCCTTTATACCATTTTTGAATTTTATAAGATTTTTATAAAGGAATCTTTCCGTCGTTTTCCAAACAAGGTACTTTTTTGACCTTTTCGAAAAATTTAAGGTAAGAATGTTTTTTTAGCTTATACGGTGGGTGCGGATATTTTCCATTATTATAACATATCCAAATCTTCCCTTACAAGCTTATAAAAATATTTTCAAATATAATTGTTTTCTTTTATAATTATGTTACTTTTAAATGATTTCAAAATAGAAAGAAATATTTCTCAAAAGATTTTGATTTAATCTATGTCAACATCCTTTGATGGATTTGAGGATTGTTTGATGTTGATTTAGTATGATACAAAAAATCCATATTGTATTGATGGTTTTGTGATATGTTTGACTGTAGATGTGTTATTTCATACCATTCATGGTTTATGGATAAACTATGGACATTTTGTATGCCAGTTTTAATACGAATTTTTATGTTATGTTTGAACCATTTAATATGAGGAATGCATTGGACCTAGTAAGTAACGGGTGGAGCCCACTATTGCTCCTCGATGCATTGGCAGGTCTCATGAGACAAAATAGTGTCTTAGTACAAGGTGTTGACAAAATCTTATTTGTAGTCTTGGCACAAGGCCTTGACTATGTGGTAATGAAAGTCATACATTATGCATTCCATCATTATGAAAGTGGCTATTGATATTTCATGTGGTTATTCAACTAGTAGAATATCCATGTGAGTAAGTAAATGGAATTATTTTGATTTATATTTTCCATATTATAATGAATTTTATGTTGAAAAGTCTTTTGTTTTAGTTTTATACATTTCATTAAAGGCTTATGCTAATTTATGAATGTTTCTGATATATTATTATCCTTACTAAGCATCTCAGCTCACCCCTTTCTATGTTTTATTTTTCCCTGGTTACGAAAAAGTATATTATGACTGACCTGTAGGGATAGTCTATGGGATCTTACTGTTGTCTGTGGAAAAAATTTTGTTGTAGTTTTCCATTTTATGATGTTATGTAAACCATCTGAGTGTATCAAGTACTTCCAAGGCTACTAAACTAATTGATTGTTCGAGACTTGTTCATTTGTGATCATGCCAAGGTTATGAAATAATGCACTGACTCTAGGTAACTGGGGTTAGGGCATTATAGTTGGTGTCATAGGAAGATTAATACAAACCTTGGAATCTAGATTTAAATAAACTCTGATTAGATCACATATCCCTATGATATAATTTGAGGATTAGTATAGAATAACGTCCTAAATTTTGGTATTGTAGAGATTTTGTGAGTTTTGCAATAAATATATCCATGTCTGGATACCAGCATGTACATGCGGCTCTGGAACATATGTACCTTGGGGTAAAACCTGAAAATACCCCTTTGATCAAGACTCGAACGGGAACTGGTGCACGACAATGGGCAATGCTTCACTTTGGTTACAACACTTTTGGGGGATATGCTTAGGACAATTCTCATATTATTTACAAACCATTATGAAGGGTTTATGAGTATATACATCCTCAAAGAAAACAATTTTTATGATTATGGATTATATACATAGACTATTCAATTTATGTTAAGTGTTTTATATGTTTGGAATTATGTATTTTAATTCATAAACTAATCTAGTTTATGCCATTCTATAGAAATGGTGCCCAGTAGAAGGAATGTAAACTCCAGGAATACGTATGATCCAAAGAGTAAGAAGGATTGTATATTTCATGTTATTAAGAAAACAATTAGAATTAAAATAGTCTCCCTTGTATTCTCAATATATGAATAAATAGTATCATGTGTTAATAAGATAAGTAAATAATTATCTGAGTCCTATGGCTTTGAAGGGAAGCAATATCAGAAAAGAATGGAAGAGAAAAAGATGGATAAAGGGAAGAGGGAAAAGAAGGATTTCCCCATATGCGATAACTGTGGAAAGAATCACCTTGGTAAATGCTGGAAGGGAATGGGAGTTTGTTATAAGTGTGGATAAAAAGGACACCAAGTACGTGATTACGAGGGTAAGAAAAAAGTTTCAAATGTACAATGCTTCAACTGCAAGGAGTTGGAACAATACATGAATCAATGTCTAAATCATCAGAGTAAACCCCAAATGCATCTATTATATAATAATAAAGTTGTGATAATACTAAAGATTATGAGGAATGATTATATTTCTTATGTTTTTATAAAAGTATTGTGTAATTTGAGTATTGTATTAATGATGTACATGTTATAATAATTATATAGTATATAAGTATTATACTGCAGTACTATTTTATTAAGGATTTGAGATTATATGGTTCTATGAAAATTGACTTAATAGTAAGCTACACTTTTTGGAAAATACATGGTTGACGAAATGATAATCCTTAATATAGTCCTGATAATGAGGTTGTGATTTTGGAACAAGAGATGGTTGATTTGGATAAATTATATTTGATATTCTTGACTTCCTTGAAACTGATTAATGATTTTTATATTCCATCATTGTTGGAGTTTACAACATTTTTGGATAGAAGGAGTGTATCCAGTATTTTATAAGGAATAAGGGAGCATTAATGTAATCAATAAGGTTTGATGGTAATTGAGGATGTTGAAGTGTTTTAAAAGAATACATGGTGAAGGTGTTCACATGTTATTACGTGGAAAAAATAATCTTGATTGTGTTTATCTTCCTTAAAAATTTTGGACTGTGAGTTTAGATAGAAGTATTTTTCCTAAGTCTAAAGGTTGGAATGGATTATGTTTGAAATTGGATAATATTGTTAAAGTTTTTTTGGATTTTTATAAAAAGGAAAACACGTAGACCGTGTGACAACCCGTCGCATCAGACAAAGCTGTGAGAATCGAACCCACAACCATAGTGAGATTGGAATTTATCGCCTACCATTGGACTACATGAAGTCCCTGGATTGTATAATGTAGTTTTTTAAATGGATGGAACTCTAATTTTCAACTATATATTTTTGTTTCGTTTCTTATTCTATGATGAAATTAATTCTTAAAATTTAGGTAAGGGATCTTAAAACTAAAAATTTGTTATCCTAATACCTTATGTTTTGGTGAACTGATGATATTTTAAATCATCAAAGATTGATGGCTTTGAGGCCCACAATTCTACAATTGTTTGTGATTGATGACCTCAATTACTACCTCTAAATTTTTAGGTTTTTCCTTCAATTATGTGTCTCTAATTGACACCAATGTTCTCCTAATCAGGATCATAAATTGGTGGTGACTTTTTCATTCCCCTTTTCCTCTTATTAAGACTAACTCTTATTAACCCAATTTTTGATGTGGGTTTTCCCACAAAGGTATTTTCTATTTTCAACCATTTATTTTAGAAGAACAATTTCAAATTATGAGGATGCAATTTATTGAAGGAGGGAAGAATGTAACACCCCAAGATTTCATAGTACGTTGTTTCTTCAATGTAATTCAATAACTTTCACTACACAAAACAACGATTTCAAGCGCGCCAAGACTTACCAAACTAGCCATTCAAAAGCAGTTATGAATATTATTAACTGAATTTTAAATTTTATATAATCATTATAATTTTAGAATCCATATTATGAGTTTCTTAGACATAATGTAAGAACAAATTTATTTATTTTAGATAAAAGAAGTATTTAAAAAAATGCACTCTTACCACCTTTTAATGGTGAACCATTTTTAAATCCAATATTTGAAACTTTTATATCTTCAATATGACAAAATAAACATATTATTTAGAATCAGGACATAATAATTTAGTTTAAATAAATTTTTGGTATTTTTATGATAACTATCATATTTGGGTGAATAGTGAAAATACTATATTTTAACTGAAAACAACTTTTTTAATCAAAATAATTTATAGTGTTAAATTATACATTTTAATTGTTTATAAATATAAATAGATTATATTTTTACCATTTAATATAATTATGGTTATTTTATGTAATTTCACTTTGAAATTGGACATAAACAAGTTTTAATCTTTTGATAGTTATTATTTCATAAAAATGCGCCTCTTGGTTTTGACAACAGGAATTGATTTTAAATTAAAAAAATAAACCACTACTTATATAATTTGGTAAAATAGACATAATTTTTGAATTAGGAATATCAAAATTATCCTAGGGTAAATTTTTTTATATTTATGAAAACTTTCAATTCTTGATGAATAGTAAAAACACCAAGTTATAGTTTAAAACAGAATTTTTATTTAAATAATTATTTATTTTATTTAAATTTATTTTAGGTCAAAATAGATACATAATACCTATATAAGTTCAATGTAATTTATTGGAATCAGTTTATAATAATTTTATATATATATAAATTTTATTGAGCTTTTTTCCGTCTTTTACCCACCTCTTAGGAGCATTTTTAGATTTACATAAAACTTAATTTTACCGATTCTGTGAGTTAAATTTCAAAAATCCGACATACATGGTTAATATCAGTAAGTAAAATGTGGTTCAATAAGATGAAAATATTTTTTGGTGAATAGTAACTTTTTACTTTTATTTACCACGGTTAAAAGTAAATAGGGTAATTAAGAGTAAAAATGATATTATTATTACCCTAACACATGTCCTAATTCAATTGGATATGTATAATTCGATCCAGAACAACCTCAGGAATAAAATATGAACCTTTTTGGTCCACTTGGATTAGATTAGGGCATTTATTATTATTTAATTCAAGGAAGAGTTAAAAGAGTTAAAATCATTGTTAAATAACTAAAACATTTTTAATATAGGGTTACACATAAGATAAATTAGACTATAAATATTAATTAGAAAGATAAAATGATTTCCTACATAATAGAATTTTATTTTTATTTTTTAGACATTAAATAATTTAATTTATTTTTGACACAATAATGATGCAATAATTACCTAATTAATAAAATATTAAAATAATTGATATTATAAATAACCAAATCAATGTAATTTGGGACTTTTTATGAATTCAACTAATTTAATAGGTTAATATGACATATTAGGGTTTGTTAAATGAATTGTTTTTGAAGTGTTAATGTTGTTATAAATTTAGAAAAAAAATACCAAATAGTTCCAAAATTGACATAAAAGTGTTTTTAAAACAAATATTTTATTATTAATTGATATTCTATTCCTAAAAATCTATGGTCTAGAAAAAAGATTTATATAATGATTTTTTTATCATTAATGAACCGCTTGAGGTTCTCTTGGATGTATATGGTATGTTTATTACAAATATAATATAAAAATACAAAGAGATATGGTTAATGTCAAACTATTTAACTAAGAGTTAAATCTAAAAGATAAGGTTAATATAGTCACCCAAACCAGTCTAAAACCTATTGGATGAGTGGTTTTAGACCCAACACAGCCTTAGTCTTTAAATAATTTATTTTAGAGCCATTATAAACCGAAAATTATTTAATTATAAAATAATATTTCTAGTGTTTCTTTAGGTTCCCCTCACCCCTCTTATAAAAGGGAACTCCCCCTTCTCTCTAATTAACACCATCAAAGCCATTTGGGTCAGCCAAACACTAAAAAAATACACTCTCAACTTTCCTCCATTCATCCTAGAGGCCTTCCTTTAGTCAAAAAGTCAACCTAAGAAACCCGTTTGGTCAAATCAAAAGGAAGAACCAGAAGAAGAGGTGAATATTTCATCACCACTTACTAGTTCCTTTCTTCTTCCACTACTTGTTTCTTTGTTGATTCCATTTTAAAATAATAACACCAGTATCTTCTATATACTATGATGTTATTATAAATATGGTACAACCATATTCATTATTCTATCCATCCTTTTAATGATATGTCGCCATACGTGCGTACATAAGGTTTACAGTTTCCATGTCATGGTGTAATTGTTATTCAATATAATTTTATTTGGATGGATAGAATAATGATGCATAATTTATGTAGATAATAAATATAAAATGATAATGATTCTTTATATATTATATACCATCTAATTACATATTATTTTAATATAAAAAGAATGATATTGTCGCTCGTGCGTACGTACGAATTACCGTCTCCATGAACGCGATGAGATTAATTCCCCATCGTATCGAATCAAGACTAATTTTCATTTGATGATTAAAAATAATGTGGAAATACATGATATAATTCTGGATATGAATAATATACATTCCATCCATAACAAATATGACTCACATAACAAATAAGATAAAGGAAAACGAATCTGTTAACACCCGTAACGACTATAATACTAAGATGTTGTTAATAAAGAAATGTTAAAAGATCATATATGATATCATATTAATATATATTATTCTTGTATAATTTAATAAAAATTATTTCACCATTATAAAGGAGTTTAACCTAACCAAGACCAAGGAAAATTACAAGTTTAGGTTCAATTCTACAATCTCTTCATTATCTGATGTTGTTTATACGTAATTATCTACTGGGACCTCTTTATCATCCACATCCATGTTTCTTAAAAATGTATTTCAATAAATTATTAAAATTTTATAGACTATGGTTTAAAGTCATTTATACCATTATTTGTCTTTTATAAAATGTTTGTAAAAGAATCTTTTCTCCGTTTTCCAAACAAGGTACTTTTTAACCTTTTTGACAAATTTAAGGTAAGAATGTTTTTTAACTTATACAGCGGGGGAGGCTATTTTTCACCGTTATAACATCGTCGGAACTTTCCTAATAATCTTATAAGAATATTTTCAAATATAAATGTTTTCTTTTATAATTACGTGACTTTTAAATGAATTCAAAATAGAAAGAGATATTTCTCTACAAAAATTTTTATTTCATCTATGCCAACATCCTTTAATGGATTTTCTGTTACCTTGATGTTGATTAATTATGATATAAAAATTCCATGTTGTATTGAAGGTTTTGTGATATGTCTGGCTATGGATGTTTTATTTCATACCATTCATGGTTTGTGGATAATGTATTGACATTTCGTATGCCAGTTTTAATATGAATGTTGATGTTATGTTTAAACCTTTTCATATGAGGAATGCATTGGACAATGTAATTGACGAGTGGAGCTCGCTATAGATCCTCGATGCATCGGTAGGTCCCATGAGACAAACTATTGTCTTGGCACAAGTCCTTGACAAAATCTTATTTGTAGTCTTGGCACAAGGCCTTGACTATGTGGTTATGAAAGTCTGGCATTATGCATTTCATCATTATGAAAGTTGCTATTGATATTTCATGTGATTATTCAACTGGTAGAATATCCATATGAGTAAGTAAATGGAATTATTTTCATTCATATTTTCCATATTATGATGAATTCTATGTTGAAATGTCTTTTTTTAGTTTTATAAATTGCCTTAAATGTTTATGATTTTTTATGAAAGTTTCCTCTATATTATTATCATTACTGAGCATCTAATCTCACCCCTTTCTATGTTTTATTTTTCCCAGGATGTGAAGAAGTATATTATGAATGACCTTTATGGATAGTCTATGGTATCTCAGTGTTAACTATGGAAACAATGTTGTTTTAGTTTTCCATTTTATGATGTAATGTAAATCTTATGAGTGTATCTAGTACTTCCAAGGATACTAAACTAATCTGTCTTTCGAGACTTGATCTTTTGTGATCATGCCAATGTTTTTTAATAATGCACCGACTCTGGGTAACTGGGGTCGGGGTGTTAGAAATTAAGTGGGGGAGAGTTGTCATAATTAATGTGGAGGATGATCAAGAGGCTCCTCCACATTAATAAAGGTGTTAAGGAGGTTTAGGCCTCGGGTGGTCCCCACCACCATAATATATCATGGGTGGTTAGGCTTGGGTGGTCTCCACCACCATAGCCTCTCATGGGTGGTTATGGTCTGGTGGTCCCCACTTCTCAACTTCCACATGGAGGTTTTTACAAATAAAATAAAATGTGCAATTATTTTATTTTATTATTTTTACAAAAACCCCTAAAATTAACATTCAACCTCTTCCAACTGTCGTCGAGGTGAAATTATTCTTAAATTAAAATATATATTATTATATATCATTCCATTATAATTTACAATTACCATTTTATTAACAATTCCCCATTAAAATCACTATTCAGATAAAAATTAGTTTGTTTTTCAAGAATTTATTTTTTTAATGGTTCTTGTACCTATACCCTGATCGCAATTTAATCAAATAAATAATATTAATATTGTAAATAATATAATATTTATTCATTATATACACTTCTATAACCCCATTTATAGTATGGTGATGAAAAATGAATTGCATCGCATCATGGAAATAGATGTTCCTAAAAAACCAAGAGTGATGTTTACATACTTCAATAGATGGAAAAAGATGAAAGTTATATTTTAATTAAACATAAAATAAAAATTATTATATCATAAATATCTTATATATTCATTAAATTATTCCTTATTACCATTCAGGTAATGCTGTAATGAAAAATGAAGCACATCAATTCCTAGGGGTGCTAGTCCACATGTAGGAATGAGTGGCTTTATCATTTTCCAATGGATGGAAGGATAATATGGAATATTATATATTATTTTTAAATAATTATAATTATTTTATAGAAACAATGTATATCCATTAAATTCACCTATATAACCATCCAAGAGGCAATGATGAAAAATATATCCCTTTATGGAGACAAATATTCATACGTACACAAGAGCAGTGTTCTTATTTTCCATTAGATATAAAGTATATCAGAAATGGATATAAAATTATCCTAAAAACAAAGATATATATATATATTAAATATACTTATTTTATCATTTTAATATGGGTATGTAATATTATTTTGTTGTTTAAATTGATAGGAATGTGAAAAATGTTGGTGAGAATATATATCTCCTCTTCAGGTAACCTCTTCTGAAAAAAAAATTATGGAATCTTGGATTTCACTTTTGGAAAGACTGGAACCTCAAGATCATGTAGAAGGATTTTCATTGGATGTTTGGGTATATATTTCTCAATATAAATGTCTAAATTTATGTTAATAAGTTTGAATAGGTTGGGTCCTTTTATGAGTGAGGTTGGTGGAAAACATGTAATTACATGAAACATTATTATATAAAATATTTATTACTACCTTAAAGTGGATCTAATTTGATAAAGATACAAATATAAGAAAGTTAATTTTGAAATAAAATCAACCAATAAAATTAAATCAAGCATTTGGTGATATTTTAAGCCTTATATACTATGATAACCCCTCTTTTAATGCTTTTTACCATGATCATGGTAAAAATATTTATACCATGGAAAGTATTATTTATGGAAAAAAATTCAGTAGGAAATATTAATTAATATTAATTATATTTATAAAAAATATTGAATCCATTTTATAATATTAAAAATATAGAATTGGCCTAAATTAATTTTAATATCCATGAACAAAACGCATAATGTTTTTTAGAAAAATAATTTTTTAAAAATAAAAATTATATCTTTCTCTTTCATTACCTAATAAGACTATTAGTTTTATTAAAATATTTTTTAATGATTACCTGATATAAATTTTTTTTAAAAAAATATTCATCAATGAGGGTAAATTTATTTTACTATGATCAAAATAAATCGTTCCCAGGAAAATAGTTTTCTAAAAAATAAATCATCTTTCATTCAATTGATTTAATTATAACTTATATAAAATTGATAATAAATTAATGAATGATTAATCATTCTTTAAAATAAAATATAATTTTATTTAATCAAAATCCATTTTCACTACAGATAAATTTACATAATATAGATAAATAGCGTACTTTAAAAAATTGAGATAATTATATTATTTTTAACATTTAATATTGAGTACATAGTTACATTGATTTATTAAATACTCTTTCATTATTGAAAAAACTTGTTAAGATTTTTTGATATTTATTTTTTCACCTTTTTTCACCCCAAAGCAACGACTATAAGATAATTGTCACATTAAACAATAATATTTCAATAGTATATTGTGGTTTTCTTAATCTCAGTGTGGCATACGAAGAAAGGTATCAAATATAAAAAAATTATTTACAGAAAAAATATATCATAAAATATATGTGTGTTATAATTGTTTTATCATGGTTATTGTTGAAAGGATTGTGAAACAAGAAAATAGAAATTTTTATGGTATTTTCCTTGGATTTCCTCCAAATGGGGGAGGATATGAATGCTATAAAAAACAGTCTCAAATGATTATTTATACTTATAAGGATAGGGTGATAAAAAAAATTAACGAAAAATGCTTTATAAGATAAAGGAAGCTACAAGCATTAAGATGATGTATTTTTTATCCTAAATAAAATCTATAAAAATATTAATTTTTTTGACTTATAATGTTTGGATAAGAAGATTCATCCATTTCCATTGATGATGAACATTCTCATTTATCACAACCATTATTGAGAAGGAAAATGTAGGTCCATAAATTATTTGGAGATCAATGACAATAGTTACAATCTTTGAGAATTTTTTAGATATCATCTCATATGCCATTTTTTTCCAAAGTTAAAGATATAAAAACTAAGAATTAATTAATAATAAATCATGGGTCGATGATATTAATGAATAATTAGAAAATATAGAAAATAAAACAAGGGATTTTGTAACAAATCCTAATGGGAATAATTTAATTACGAAAAATTGAGTGTTATAAAATATGTTTATAGAGAATTGTAAAGTTGGGAGAAATTATAATAACCTTGTTCATCATTGAGGCATGGATTATTTTTTCTATCAATCACCAGTTTAAATAATTAAATATAGAATAATATGAATGACCATTGAGGTTAGGGAGGTATTGGTGGTGTATGGGACTGGTTCGGAGCCCAGAACCCTTATTTTGGGGTGAAATAACTTAACTTACGGTTAGAGTAAACAATACGAGTTGGGCCACATGACCATGCACCCAGGTCTGCAATATTAACAAATTGTTTTTGGAAATGTATGTACATGGTTATTCAAACTTTATAGATAAGTTGTGCAGTTCCCCTTCTTCTATAATTAACAGTGCATTGTTAGCACACGGTTTGTAAATTGTGCACCTAAACCATGTGATGCCCAGTTTTGGTTGAAAGTCCCATTTTTCCCTAATCAATTCATTTTAATGGAATAATAAATCTATTTTCCTCCTACCAATATAAATGAAACATTTGGATCTCCCTCTTTGATCCTATTCTATAATTTTTTATGATTCTTTTCCTGGTACCAAATTCAAGAATCTTTAGTCTCATTAGATCTCCATCTGTAAGATCCAGATTCCTTTTTAGTTGTTCTTCGTTATTCTCGATATTTTCTACAAAATTTCATTGAAATCCAATATTCCTTATTTTTTATGTTCTTCATACTTTATTCAATTTTCTCCTGATCTGAGTCGAATCAGGTGTTGGTACTATACAAGCTATCAACTATTGGCCTATGGTAGTTGGTCTTCTACTTTTCATTTAATGTCGAGTGATTTATGTATATGACATTATGTTGCACCCCCAATTCTCATGTGGTTCCATAAATTGTATTTTGATCCATTAATTAAATTTATAAGTTTGGACTATGGGATTAAATATTCCCATCAGAAACATTATAGGTTTAGGACCTTGAATGAAACCACCACTTGGGGAGTGTTGTGAATTTAAATAGGCCATTTGATGGCATATGTACTTCGACACCTTTAGGTGTGCCTTTTTTCCCTTTCCATGTGATTTTAATTTGAATATTTACTTGTAAATTTAATTTTGATATCAATGGTAGTTTAATTCACAATTATTAAGGAATGGATTCCATGACCCTAGATCCCCAGCATGAAATATCTTGTTAATTTTCAGTTTCATCATTAAATGTAGTGCCCATGTGAGTAATTGAGAGGAAAGCCTTCAAATATTATCCCTTACAATGAAATTGCTTAATTAAGAATGATTTTCTATTTATATTTTTATTCCATTATGAGATATATAGAGACTATTTCATGTAATTGTTTATTTAATCTCAAGATGCTTGCTATAAAGATTTTTTCACGTGGGTATTTGGAAGCCAATCCATCTAAGCTTAGACAATGACATGAGTCACCTTTCTAAGTGAGTTTGGATATATATGTATTTGGTTATGACCTTGACATGTTTAAATGATTTTTTTAAATGGTTTGAATGGGTAAAATACTTATATTCCTTGTGTGATTTATGTATTCAATGAAAAATGCCATTGACAGACTCAATTGGATTTGACCTTACTTATGCTTTGGAGATACTGTGGCTTCCTTGAGGACTACCAAGGAATGTCTTAGGAGATTGACCTTTATATGCCAACTGACATATGAATTCATATGAAAATTACATTTATGGACTCTAGAGGAAACTTATCATATTTTTATGGGTGATACATTATCTCCCTTAGTAGATTCCAAGGATGGACTCGAGTTGCTGTGACTGTATACCACACATAGACTAATACCTAGGTTATTGAATATTTATATGGATGTTCTCATAGGGTGTTGTTTTATATCATACCTAGATTAAAACATATATTAAAATATAGGAATTCCAAGTAAGAACTTGGTTTTAAAATTGAAAAATGAATGAAATGAGTTATATGATGTGTATTCCAAGACAAAGAAAAATATCACATTCCATCTTGACAAGAACTTTATGGATGGCCTATTTAGGCATCCTTGGATACATATGATTATATGAGACACTGTTCATTAATAAAGGTCTTAGAAATCGTTAATTAAATGAACTATTTATTTAAATGTTCATGTTTTGAATAACACATACCTGACTGTTAAATTTTATACATACCTTTTAAATTATATTTTATGAACTGAGAACCTAGATTCATAGGGTTTTTACTTTTGATTAAATCCTTTAATTCTATAATTTTGTAAACCCTATTGTTATATATATTCACTGATTATTTGGCTCATAAGTGTTGTGGTTTCTTACTTGTATTATATCTCACACCCTGTTTGGGCTGCCTTTGGGTACCCAAACAGACTATATGATTGCATGTATGGTTAAGTTAAAGCATCCTTCTACAGGTTCATTAATTCTTTTTTGGAGCTGTAGCATGGGACCGAGTAGAGGGCCGCGATGCTAGATGGACATATATTGTCCACTTTTAATTTTATTACTTGTATTTTATATCTTCTTTTTATACTTTTTTGGATTCGTTATTAGAGACATATGACACATATCATCATTTTTTATATGATTTGATTATAGTAACTGATTAAATATCAGTCTTCTATTTTTTAATTCTTGTCTAGTTATTATTATAGATTTTGTGACTTGTGTTCCATTGTATCTATGATGTGATACACTCTAGGTATGGGGCATAATCTCCCCAAAAACACACCATGGTCGTCGCTGCTAGTTAGAAGCCTTTGGAATTTGGGGAGATATTCTTCATGGAATGTGTCCAACCAGGCTTGGGTCACTCTTTAGGGGAATTCAGGTCTGGGATGTTACAAAGTGGTATTAGTGGAGTTTATTTTCAAGTTTTCTTAATTGTTTGGAAATATTATAATAATGAGATAAGAAGGAAATGGACATTGGTAATGAGCAGTTCATGGCTGTAGCTAACATGCATACAAGAAAGAGCCAATTTTACTCAAATAAAATTATTGCATCCTAGATTTTGGATATACATTTGATTTGATTCCACTAATGTGTGATGAAATTGAATTATTATGGTATTAGATGATATTATTATGGTTTCTATTTCAATAACAACCTAATGAGATGAATGTGTGCCATCCTTTTCATCATATAGTAAGCTTATAGCTTAGACAATCCATGCATTATGTTACACCATTTAGCATGCACTACTTTTGGAATGTTTTTGTGATATTTGTTGGGCTATATATACCTATTGTTGTGATAGTTATTCAATAATTTGGTATGGTATAAATCTAGATGACAAATTGCTTTGCTTAATAAAGAGTATGGGCCCTCATGGATCTGGTTATGGAGAAACACTTGTTGAAATTTTAAAAGTAAATTTGGTAATTTGAAATGGGTATGTACTCTAATGAAAATTATTAAATGACTTCAAAATGGAAGCTATGTTTCTTGTAGTAGAGACCTTGATAGGAACTATCCTTAGTCATGGGATATTGGTAGTGTATTTTACTAAGACATGATTTTTACTTCACCCAGTCCTAAATCATTGATCAAGAATATGGGTGTCTTCTTATATAGGAAGTCTTATACATATCATATTTCAGTTTCTATACTTTTGAGCTGCAACGAATGATGATTTTCTTGAACAGATACATGATCATCAAATTTGTAGAGGTATTCCATGGTGATGTCCTCAAGTCATACTCCATGATGGTGGAGATGACCACACTCTAGTGGTGGTGGGCCATGGGATACCGATGTATCCAAAAATCATGCCAATTAAAACACCAATAGTTGTACCAGACATAGGTGGTGAGGAAAAGATTTGTGAAAACGTTATCGGATTCATGTAAACCATTTGGGGAGCATCGTGGACTGTCTCTTCTATGGAGGAGTTGACATGTGAGTTCTAGTATAACAATCTTCCCATGTTTTTAGGGGATAGTTGACAACAAGATGCAAAGTAAGGGATATCGTTTATGATATTTATCTTCCAGAATCTAGATATTCCTTCTTAGAGGAGGGTGAAGCTCTATACTTATAGGCTAAGTTATTACTATAATATATGGTGGGATGAAACTACTCAGATTGAATGTAATCATGAGATATCCTATAGGGATTTTCATATGGCCTTATATGACTTCTTATATCCTGAGTTGTTGTGTCCAGATAGAGATCAAGAGTTCTTGAACCATGAGTATGGTGAGCTATTAGTTATGCATTACTCGGCCCATTTTACTGAGATCCATCTATTTACTCTTATTCTATTGGGTAATGAGATATCTAAATCTAAGCAATTTGAGTATGGACTCAGGTATGAAATCTGATCATAGTTGAATGTATTTTGGAATATACCCATTTTTGGAATAGTTAATTTGACATTTATCACATAACATAACTTGAGAGAGGTTGGATGTGAAATATATGGTGGTTTGGCATCTCGACATGGTACCATATCGCCTGATAATTGGAAACATATTCTAGAGCTTCCATCTAGGGATACCATTATCTAGAGAACACACCCAAGTAGTTAGATAATGTTCTACTAGTGAAGTAGGTCTCGACATACACGGCCAGAGTATACGAAGAACCCAGTTAAGTGTTCATCCTTCAGCGAGATGGGTGATTGATAGCTCTTCTATAGAACGTCTCATCCATCAGGCAGTGGGAGAGGATATACACCACATCCACATTTAAGAGTGGGTTTAGTAACTTCTCATCAATAAAGGAGTTGGAATACGGCTGGACAATCATGCCAAGTTGGTGGTCATGGTCCTGGTAGTGTGACCCCGGTTTTACAGATATGGAATATTTAATCTTCTCAAGGTAACTAGGTAGAATCATAGGGCCATTCTATAGTACACATATACATAGTGCAATAGAAACTTTAGGAGCAATATCTTTTATTGTATACTATCATAGGTAATATTCTTGTAGACTCTACTTTAGCATCATCACCTTTTGATACAGTGTCTTACCATAGTTTTATATATGTTCTTATATTGGAGATACTTGTGCTCATTCTTTAAACCTCTGATGGTTTATGATGGTTTACTCTCTATTTGGGATTCGAACGGAAGGTGTGCATTAGTTCATAGAGTTCCACATTGAGATTAGATGGTGTCTCTTTATAAGGGAATTCCTTTTCTTCGAGATGAAAGTATTTCATATCCCCCTCTAGATGGAATGGTTGATTCCCTTACATGATTTCATTGATTTATATCACTAAATGGATACCTCCACATCACTAGATGGTGGATAGTTTCTTTAAAAAGAAAAATATAATATCTAGGTGACCCAAGTGATACCTGAGTATCATGGACTAGCTGGGATGAAATCCCATATTGTGATTTTTTACCTAGATGATCATGGAACTTTTCAGAAAGATTATCCTCCATTAGTTGAACATTTCAAGGATATTCTCTCAGATAACTTCTCAAGATTACCTCTAGTGATAGAGGTATATCTCTCTATCAAGATAGTTCTAGGAGTGTAATTTGTATCCATTACTCCTTATAGGATGTATAATATTTAGATTAAAGAGATCAAATGGAAAATAGATGATTTAGATGAAAAGGGATTCATCTGACCTATTACACCTCCATGTTGTTCATCGGTCCTTTTTGTGAAAAAGGTGGGTGGAACTCTCATGGTATATGTGTATTATTAGAAGATGAACCACTTGTTTGTCAAGAAAAAATATCCTCTATCATAGATTTTTGATCTCTTTGATTAGCTCTTAGAACCTCATGTTTTTTCAAATATTTATGTGAGATTTGGTTATCATCATGTGCATGTTAGACCATTTGACATGCCTTAAACAACATTTCGTATGAGTTATGATCTATATGAGTATTTGGTTATGCTTTTTGGTCTCATGAACACTACATCAGTATTCCTGGATCTAATGAACCATGTGTTCCATCCATATATGGATTCATTTTTTGTGGTTTTCTTGGATGATATCTTGTTGTATTCTCACAATCGGAAAAACCATGAGAAATATATTGATATCGTATTGAATACACAGAGAGAGAATCAATTATATTTTAGGATCACTAATATACACTATAGGTTGGATTAGATACACTTATTAGGTCACATTATCTCAGAGATAGAAATATTAATCCACAAAGAAATGGTGAGGCCTATAGTATCCTCGGAGGAGTGGAATAACATCATTGAGGTACGGAGATTCATAAGGTTGTCTGGTTTCTATGGGAATTTTATACCGGAATTCTTACACATAGAAGATCCATTTCATGGCTTGACAAAGAAGGGTGTGAAATTTTTATGGTCATACTTCTATATGGAGGCCTTTTAGGAGTTGAATGGGATATCGAATTTAGTGTCGATGCTAAGTTTTCTATATACAGGTGGGTGTTACACGATTTACTGTGATGCATAAGGTATCAATCGTGGAGTAGTTCTTATATGGGGAGATATATTTATTGCATATAAGTATCATATGTTGAGGCCATGTTAGAGTAATTTCTTGATGCATGATCATTGTGGTATTTCATGCATTATTTTATTGGATACATTACTTAGATAGAGATAATTTCATGGTGTACATTGAACACAAATGCCTCATGTAAATGTTTACATAGCGTGATTTGAATCTGAGATAGTGAAGAAGGGTTAAATAACTTGAGTCTTTTGACCTCAATTTTGGATACATTCCAGGTAAAGGAAATGCAGGGGCTGATGTACTTAGAAGGAGGACTCAGATACTGGCAGTGAAGCCAGCTAGTAGTGAGTGGTAACTTATGGCCTTGTTCTATGAGATTCACTTGGAGGTGCATTATCGTCAAATGAGGGATTATCCTTCATCTTAAGTTGTTACATATATCATTCTAGATTGATTTAGGATTAAGAATCTATCATACACATAAGTCCTAGTTCAATGGGAGAGTGTGGTAGGTGTGAACCCTCTATCTGGTTAGACAATTAGAATGGTGAGATCATGTTTTTACATGGTTGTGTATGGGAATTTTCAGACATGCGTGAGGATCTACTATGGGATTTTGATGCATCATCATGGGTAGTACACCATGGTTTCCCAAATATGTATCAATAAATACATCGCCAATACTTTTGGTTGGGTACGAAAGGAGATGTAGCTAGTTTGGTCATGATATGTTTCTCTTGTCGGTAAGTGAAGGAAGAAATCAAGTGACCGGCAGGACATCAACAATAGATACCCATTCCTAAATGGAAATGAAATAATTTTGAGATTTATTTTGTGATATTTTTACTATGTTCACCTTGAGGGAATGATGCCTTATGGGTTGTTGTTGATAGTATCATAATGTTTGAACAATTCCTACCAATCAAGGAAACCTTAGTGTTGATGATATTGGGATGTTGTATATGTTCGAGGTATTATGACTCCATGGGGTCCCGAATAATATCATTTTTTAGATAGGGATTCCCATTTTTCTTCACGATTTTGGAATGGGATAAAGAGGGCGTGGGGTATATGGGTTATTCTGAGCATGGAATGCCCCCCCCCAATAGATTTCTAGTTAGAGTGCATGATTTAGGTTCTTGAGGACATGCTACGAGCATAATTCAATGATTTGTGGGGATCTTGGGATAGGCATATACCATTAGTAAAATTGACCTACAACAATAGATTTTAGGATACTATTCTGATGGTGCCTCATGATGCTTTGGATGGTAGGCAATTTTAATCACCCATGTGTTTATTAGAGGTAGGAGGGGTGACTGTTCATAGACTTCATCTTCTTTAGGAGACCACAAAACAATTTCAGTTGATTCAATACAAGATGGATACTGCAATGTCTCATAGGAAATCATACATTGATCAATGAAAACAACCTCTATAGTTCGAGGTTTGGCATCAGGTTTTCTTATGTGTTTCATTGAGGCTGGGATATAGGAGAATCAGGATATAGGGTAAGCTTTTACCATGATAAATCAGAGCATTTGATATTCTGGAGAGAGTCAGGTTGGTAGCACATTGTATATAGATACCTTTGAGAAACCAGTCCATTAATGATGTCTTCTATGTTCCCCCACTACGATGATATTATTCAGACCCATATCATTTCATTCATCCTAAAGATGCTGAGTTTTAGGTAGGTGCATCCTTTTAGGATCATCCTATTTGTATTGCAGGTAATACATCAAATTGTTCTCTAATTCCAATCAGTTCCTATAGTGTGGGTGCTATGGTAGCATGAACATGTATAGGATGAGGAGCAGGAGGCTGATGTTTGATCACAGTGGATGGAGTTATTCACATACAACGCTTCACCACCCTTGGAAGGACATTTTGGGGATGAATAACTAAAAAGGGCGAAGTTTGTAATAATCCAGTTTTTTATTGAGGTATATATCCTTTAATTTATATCAATTATTAGTTAAAATACATAAATATTTCTTAATATAAATTCCCATTGGGGACATGGAGGTATTGTGTGTGTCTTGGGCTCGTTCAAAGCACAGAACCGAAGTTTCATTGTGAAATAGTTTTATGTACGCTTAGAGTAAAATGTGCAAGTTTGGCCACACATTCATACACCCAGGTCTAAAATATTAATAGTGTATTTTGTCCTGGTTTTCACATGGTTAGTAAAACCATACAAACAAACCATGCAGTGCCCCTTCTTCTATAGATAACCATGAATCATTGGTGTACAGTTTCTAAACGGTTCACCTAAACTATGTGATGCCCAATTATGGGTGAAATTCAAATATCTCCTATATTTAAAAATTTTAAATGAAACCTAAATCCATTTTCGTCATGTGTATTGAATGAACAGATTTTGAGATCCCTCATTGAGCCTATTCCAAGATTTTTCACAGAGTCTCCATCAGATATTGGATTCATGCACCATTTATCTCATCAGATCCAAAACATTAATATTCTAATTCCATTTTAGAAATTATTTTTTCTTTTGGATATTAGATGCACCATTTAGTTGAAAGCTAATATGCCATGTTATTAGTTTCTTTATCTATTAGTCAATTTTCTCATGATCTGAGTCAAATCATGAGCTGATATTAGATGATCTATCAACTAGGAGACCAAGGATCATGTTCTCATGCTTTTAATTTAATGTTGAGGGATTTATGTACACACTGTTGTGCCACATGCCCAATTATTGTGGGGTTCCTTAAAGAAAATTTTAATCCTTGAATTAATTTGAAAATTAATGTCGATGCGATTAAAGAAGAACATTGTGAACATTATAGGATGAGTACATTGAATTAAACTACCCTTGGGGTGTGTTGTGAATTTAATTGAAACATTTCATGGCATATGTACTTGGAAACCTTGAGGTGTTCCCTGGTTCCTATTTTTTAAGGGATATAAATTCGTATTTTGAATTGTAAATTGGATTGTGATATCAATGGTAGTTGAATTAATAAGGGGGGAATATATTTCGTGACCCTATATCCTCTCCATAAAATATCTTGTCAAGATTTATTTTCTTCATTAAATGAAGGGCATATGTGTGTATTTGAGAGGAAATATTTATAATCTTAGTCCTTGCAATGAAATTTCTGAATTAATTATGAATTTCCCTTTATATTTTCATTCCCATGTGATATTGTTAGATATCTTTTCATGTAATAGTCAATTTAATATTAAAAAGCCTATTATAACTATATTCCTTTGTGGGTATTTTGAATCCAAGCATTGTAAGCTTGTCTAATGAATTGAGACAATTTTCTAGGTGAGTTTGAATTGAGATATCTGTGGTTATGACCTTGAAATACTTAAATTAATTTTATTAAATTGTTTTAATAATAAAATTGTTTATATTCCTTTAGTGAAACATGAAGTAAATGAAAAATGGAGTTGATAGACTCAAATGGCATTAACCTTGCCAATGCCCAAGTGATATACCATTGAGGACTACCAAGGGCAGACTCAAGGCCTTGACCTTTATATATCAAGGGACACATGGATTAATATAATGATTACATGGATGGAATAAAGGGTAATTTCATCATATACCTATTTCTCATACTTGGTATCCCTTAGTGGACTTCAAAGATATACTTTAGCAGCACTGACTTTATACCACACTAGCATGGATTCCTAGGTTTTTTAGGATTTTCCATGGATGGTCTTATAATGTGTTGGGTTTTATAATACCTATAGTGACACTTGGATTCCAACTTAGGAATTCCATGGATGGGATCATGTTTTTAAATTAACAATAAATGAAATGACTTATATGAATTGTCTACCAAGACAAAATCAGAATCACGGATTTGGTCTTGACTTATATTTTTTGTATGGAATGATTTGGAATCCTTGGATACAAGTGCTTACGGGGGACACTATGATTTATTTAAGCTCCAGAGGCATGTTAATTAAATGAACTATTTATGTAAATAATAATTTTTTTCATGACACAATTAAGACTGTTAAATGAGATAATTACATTTAAAAATAATTGGTTATGGACATAGAATACAGATTTATTTGTTTTTTACTTATTATTACATCATTCACTTATAATTTTTTACCAAAAATTGTTGTTATACATATTAAATAACTAGTTGGAACAATACCTGGGTGTTTCCCTACTAGTATTATATCTTACACCCTGTTTGGGCCACCGTTGGGTACCCTAACATACTATATGATTGAAAGTACAAATAGGGGAAATTTCCCTTCTATAGGTTCTTGAATGTTTCTTAGGAGTAGGAGCATGATTTTGAGTTTAGGCTCATGATTCTCTATATAAATATTTTTTATTTTCGTACTTTTGTTACATTTATTTTATATCTACCTTGTATACATGTTTTGGATAATTTATTAGAGAAATATGAAATGTATAATCATTTTATATATGTGGTGGATCTTTTCATTTCTTAAATATTAGCATTCAACTATTTACTTCTTTCCTAGTTATTATTTCTGAATATGCCACTTGAATGCTATTGTATCTTCATTGTTCATCACTCTGTTGATGAGGTAATATTCTCCCCATAGACACACCTAGGCTTTCACTTCTAGTTGTTAGCCTCTGAAATTTGGGGAGATGTGCTTCATGATATGTGTCCAATCTGAATCAAGTTACTATTTAGAGGCATCTAGATGTGATAATTTACATAAATAAATCAATATTACTGTGTAAAAGATATTCACAGGTTGAAGAGTGGGATTTGATGAGACTTTTTCTCTAATTTCAATGGTTGTGACCATAAGAATATTTATTTATAATACATATAAAAGGAAATATAATATTTTTCTTATTAATTTCATGTATACATTTCTTAATTCAGATTTGTAAGAATATGTATACATTTATCCACCATGTGGGTTATTTCTCAGAAAATATGAGAATTGAGTTTTCATGTTAAAGAACGATTTATAAGGGTTGAAATAAGACCTGAGAGCTTTGTATTGTAATCCTTAAACATGTTTAAAGATTTTAAATTTCAAAAGGGGGATAGTGTAAATAAATTTCTACATCAAGTATGGAAAAAAAATTTCTCTCATTATTATTGGTTATATAGATAATATCATTATTTCATAAAATGATGAAGAAATTTCCTATGTTTTTTCAAATAAGATGAGGAATATTATTTGAATTCTCTTTAATGGATAGGTGAGGAACTTTCTTACCCAAATAAATTATCAAGAGAAAGATCAACTTTTTATTTATCATGTGAAATATATTAGGGAGGGGTTTTGAAGGTTTGAAATTGAGGATTAAAATCATGTTTCATTACCAATATTTGTGTGAACAATTCTAATCAAATATTAATTTGGAAAGGTAGTAAATCCAAGGGAGTTTCAAAATCTAATTGGATTTCTATTGTATTTGAAAAAATTAAGTCCATATTTTTTGTTGTTGTTACCCTCTGGATCAATACAAAAGTGAACCTATATGGACTCATTTCAATACTAAAAAGTCGATATGGATGTATATTAAAGACGTGATTGATTTTGGGATAAAATATGATAGTAATCATGTGATTAATTTATCCAAATACATACATTGGGGTTGGGTAAGTAGTTTTAATGATAGGTGGTTCCAATCTGGTGGATTGTTTTCCTTCGAAAGTTGTGTGATTTTTGAAACACAAAGAAGAAGGATATTGTGACTATTAGAACTAGTGAAATACAATATATGGCTACCAGTCAAGATATAAATCAATTAATTTAGATGATAACTTAGTTGTAGGATGATAAATTGGAAGTTAATTTTCCAATTCTATTGGTCTATAAGAAATTAAGTGAAAAACATTTATTATAGAATCATGTTAAAAATTCAATAAGAATGAATAGTGAAAGAAAGTATAAATTTACTAGAATCATGTTTGTAAAAATATGTTGAAGATGGAGTTTGATCCTATAAAATAGAAAATACAAGATTTTCTAATAAATCTATTACTAATGGATTCATTTCATCATCTGAGGTTAATTTTTGGAAATAAGTTTCATACCTATCAATATTGAGGTATGATGTTTATATACCCACTATTATCTTTTTGCTGGATATTATTGTCAATGGAGGATATATATTCGCTCATAAATCATCCATGGTATTTATATTACAACATTTTATTAAAAATGGTGAAAATATTTATTGTGAGAGTTCCCATTGATAAGTGTTTCTATAAATGGGGAGATTATATTTAGATATAGTTATTAAAAGGGTTGGTCGTTGAATTTAGCATTGTCCATTTGTTTAACTATGTTAACTAGATTTTTGAAGTGCATATAAAAATGTTTAACTTAATGGGTTAATTTAATGGAGCTATCAAATTGAAGAGATAATTGATGTGATTATATAGTATTGATTGAAGAAGAAGTGAAACATTTTCAAATGATAATGAGATGTTGAAGTATTTCCTTGTAAAGAAGTGATATATTCACAAAACAATATTCAAGTTTTCTCATTTCATATTATTAAATCAAGAGGATTAGGTTTTTTGAAGATATGATTGTAAATAACTTTTTAGGGATAACATGAAATTATTATTCTATGTTATTGTTTCCTAAATTGATTTTTCTCAAGTACAAATAGAATTTTTTCTGATGACTTATTTTGAAATAGGGATATTTTTATCTTAATAGATTAATATATGTTTTTTAATACATTAGGAGTTTTTTTATGATGAGATATAAAGTTAATATGTTTCTAGATTGAAGTAGTTCCTCTACAATGTGATATACATATCTATAATAATTTTTAGATATGGTTTAACAGGATATGATGGTTGTGACATCCTTTTCATAACACACAAATCATTTTCAAACTCAAGTGATGTTTGAGGATTTATTTGATGTGAATACCATTCCCACATTTTAGAGTCATTGAATTTGTTTTGAAATATTTTGAAAGATTATAGAATAAATTATGAAGTACATAAATAAGTCATGAGAGATACTTAAACATCAATAAGATGTTTGTATGAAGAATCCAATCTAATTGAGTGGGAAAATGGAATTATACAGAACTCTATAAACATCGTTCAAGATAATTTTTGTTTTGAAACAATGACATCATAATAATCATTCAAGTTCTACGTATATACCATGTTTGATCTATATAAACATCATTTCCACTGTGTAATAAAAATTTTGATTTATGTAAAGATCATTTTTAAGTGTAAATACCATGTTTGATCTACACAAACATCATTTCCTCTACATAATGATGAAAACATTGTGAAATTTTGAGTATTCTAAATAATGAAAATTTGTTTTTTCCTGAGTATATTTATTCTGAAAAAATATATAACAAGCTTATTCCAAGTATTTTTTTCTTTATTGTAAAGAAGAAAATGATCTATGTATTGTGAGGTCTCATGTTATGAACGAAAAACAAAAAAATGGAATTTCCTTCCACTAAAAACAATAAGACCTGACCATAAATATATAATACAAGAATGCATGAATATGTGGATATGGATTGGATTTCATGGAAATAAGAATATTCCAAATATGTTGGTAGGTTTTATTGATGAATTGTATGGTTCTTATCAATATCATCTTGTCGTTATGAATAATTGTTTTCGGATATTATTAATTGTAAGTCCTAAGGTATTTAAATTCCAATAATTTTTAATATTTTATTACAAATTGAGTATTAAAAAAGAAGTATATCTGTAGGGGAAAATATTTATATGGTTTTGTGAATGTTTATTTGAAGAATAATAATAGAATGTTTATATAAAATTGTTTATGAATCCTATATAATATTATTAAGAATAATTTTACAATGTTTGGGTGGGTTGATTGTAAAGTTCACAAGAGATAGAGAGAGAGTTATAAGATACATGAAGGCTATGTGTGCAAATTAACATGGTTTCTTCCTACTATGTTATAATAGACATATGATGAGAACCTAGGAAACTCATCAACTCAATTGTAAACTATTTGAGGAAGAAATATTTTTTTTTATAAAAAATTATCATCATTATAAAGTGAGTGGTGAAATTTTGGAAGGGATTCACTAATGAGAGTGGACATTTTTCAATATGTTTCCATTATTTTTATTGAATATACCAAAAAAATCCAAAAAAATCCCATGTAAATTGTAAATTTTTTATATTTGTGGAAATTTGAAATTATCTTCAAAAATTTGTTTTAAAGATACATTGTACTTTTTATTCAATTTTAAAAATCCATATAATATTTTTTTTGAAAAATGTATTTAGTTGATAAAGATGAATGTAGTTTTTATTTTTAATGTTCAATTCATTCTAATTCAAATTTTGAAAACAAGCCACACTAAAAAATTATTTCTTTGGGTGATGGTCAAAACATAAAATGTCCTAAATATCTAAAGTGAATGAACATTTAAAATTACATGTCACCACATCATAAATATGGAAATAGATAAGATCTACCACAAGTTCATCTTGAATATACTGCCAACTTCACCAAATTGACCATGTAAAATTCCTTTTTTGTCATACACACTTCCATAGACCACTCCCTTATTCAAATATATTTTGTAATAATCCTATAATGTGGACAATGAATTGACCACAATATTTTAGGATTCTAGATATTATTCCAATTTCATATACCGTCGACCGCACTGGCCACATGAAGCAACAAAAAGTGACCATGCCTTTACCTGATTGATTATTCCACTCATTCAATAACTTGTGAAACCTTATTCACAAGATTGATTAGACCCAAGAACAAATAATTGGATATCACCATGACACTATTAAAAATCCCTAAATTCAACCTTTTTTGAAAATTGAGATCTTTTTGTTTGAAAAAGGGGATACAATGCTGTATATTATTTTAAGACCAAATCATTATTCATTATAATCAAAGGAAATTATTTAAGCTAAGAAGAATTGAAACAAATACATGTAATTAAATATGTTAAAGAAGGTTGGTGATTTTTATCCCATGTCCAAGGTTGTTCAATAATCAATCACGGAGGCACCACCGATCGAGTTCGATCAAGTAGTACCAAATCTTCATTAGGAAATGAAGAGAATAAAGTAGACCATATTTCACCATAAAATGAAAATGAAATCCTCAGACATTAATAACACTATAGATGAATTAAGGAACATAGTACTGAAACTAAGTCAGATTTTTTATGGGAGACAACCACGGTCTATTCAAACCATGTTGGATTACCCTGAATAAATGATTGACTATTGATCTTGGGACTGATGAATGATGATAAGAACCAATCATGGTCAAGTACAAGCCATATGAATTTTTTATTTTCCATTTCTATGTTTAAACATAGAAATTTAAGGTATCTTGTTACTCCCTAGTGATAAAGATTCAATATTGGAGAAGCCTACCCATGAGGTGATCAATGTATTATCTGAGAGAAATCAAATTGAAAGCTACATTGGGATATGAAGAAATCCAATCAAATGGTCACACCAACCAATCTCCATGAATTATTTCATCTTCCTTCCATGTATCAATCAAAGTTCTAGATTTAAGACCACCATTACTCTAAAACTGGGTTAATCCAACACTTGTGATTATCAGTACAAGATTAAAGCACTAATAAAGGCCCCCTTTATCATTGCAAATAAAATTTATAATAAAGGGTCCTTTATCAGCCATTTTTTATCACTGATAAAGGGATCATTTATTAGTGCAAATAAGAAAAACCTTATAAAGTTGGATCTCTATTAGTAATACTAAAAAAGTGCTAATAATGTGGGTCCTTTATCAGTGCTTGTAAAAAATTCTGATAAAGGGTTACCTTTGACAGTCCTACTAAAGAATCACTAATAAAGGGGGATCTTTATCAGTACGGGTAAAGAAAGATGATAAAGGGGGGAATTATCTGTGATAGTTTACTAGCATTGATAATAGTCCCCATTTTTTAGTGATTTTTTTCTAGTGCGGATAAAGGGCATATTATAAAAAATATATATTTCATTAAAAATAATATTTAAATATATTTATATTAACATAGATATAATATATTTTTTAAAAATGTGAATTAGGTAAGGAAAAATACATATTTACCATTAATATAATATATATTTTGTAGAAATTTCAAATTAATTAATTAAAAAATATTATTAATTAATTATTTTTTAATTATTATCGAGTAATAGTCATTAACTGAAAATTGGATAACATACAAATAAAATGAATTAATGAACTATCTAGGATAATTTGAAAACATAATTTGAACTTCAAATGGCCAAATTTTTTGATGTGGGTATCTATTTAGGCTCTACTGTATATCAAATCAAATCTTTCAAATATATCTACACCTGAGTGATTAAAAGAACCACCAATCCTATTTTTTGGAAACTTCTTCCCCTAGCTTAAATTCATACTAATATTATGATTTTTTTGTTTTATCATTTTTCATAATTTATTTTTATTTATAATTAAATACTTCTATATTTTCATATATTTTATTATAACATATCAATTGTATAAATATATTTTTAACCCTATTTACATAAAAATGTATTTTTAAATATATTAATAATTAATTATTTTGCATTTTATTTAAAATAAAAAAATCCATTATATATAAATTATATACATGCATTAATATGTATATATATACTTAAATACATATTATGAATATATTTTTATTTTTATTTTAGAAATACAAATGTATACATTGGTGTGTATATCAATATTATGCTTATACATCCCATATAAATGTATTTTTACAAATAAATCCTTATCATTGTCATTAAAAATTATATATTAACCTATTTTGAAGTTTATATTTATAAATACATTTAAAAAAATATATATGGAAATATAAAATTATATGTGAATATTGAAATATGAAGATATAAATATATATTTAATGTGTAAAATTAATATCTAAATATATATACACATTCTAAAAATGTATTTAAAAAAATATCTAACCATTTTTTACACTATAAATATAAGTGAATATATATATAATTATACAAATATATATATATATATATTGTATATATATATATATTTTTTTTCATATTAATAAAAAAGATATAAATTTATATTCTATTCTGTTATATGTAAATCAATGTAATATATAATATATTTAAATAAATATAAGTATACATATATCACACACAAGAAAATATTTTAAAGATGGATTTAAAAATGATTACATAAATATATGAATAAAAATATATATGAAAATATTTATAAATAAACAAGAATATTGTAACATAGACAATAAAACATCTTGGTGTAGTGGAAAATTTGTATGATTTCCCAATGAGAGGTACAAGGATCAAATCCGGGTGCACACAAGAGGATGGAATTTCAAAAATCACTCATAAAGGGGTGGAGATGTGCTGATAGAGGGGGGTTGGTGAGTGGGTAAAAAGCACTGATAAATTCGGAAAATCACTAATAGGGGTTCTTAGAGAGGGATGAAATAAATTACAACTTTATTAGTATTACCTTTAATAGCATATATTTAGTACTGGTAAAGGGGGCCTTTATCAATGCTTTTTCTACTATAGATAACACCTTTCCTTTAACGTCACTCACATTATCTGTGCTTATTTAGCACTAATAAATCCCAATTTTTGCTCTGCTAATGGGAATATTTCTAGTATTTCACAATTGGGACATACATGTTGTACGATTAGAGACTCAACAATCTAAAGGGAATCATCACTCACTATAGAACGACCCAGAACCATGTCTTCCCTTCTTGAATTGCTGAACCTAAATAGGCCCCATCCATCCTAATTTCTCCAACCGTAGTACAAAATAAAACCATCCTTCCTCCAATAATATCCATGAACTATCTAAGAATCATTCAAGATAGGAGAATACTAACTTTTATTTTATCTAAGTAATGAATAACCAATACATCCAGCCCACTTTCAAACAAGTGAAATATATTAATTATTCCTCTTTACATGATCACCAATGAAATAATTATTCTCATTATACTGTGAATCAGATAAACAAATTCGTATGAGAATAAATTAAAAGGAGTAAGTGAAATCATAGAATGAAATTCAAATCAAAGAATATTCTCTTAATTGAATCACTAATAACCCTCAACTACAATATGTGAAATCAATCTATGGAAAAATAAACTCACTTCTTGATTCTTGTTTTCAGAAGATGGATATTATTCAATGCTTATAAATATATCAAATCAATATTTTTCCATTTTATTGAGATCCTTATGACTATATATTGGGATATAATTCTCTTTTTAATTTTAATTTCATCCATCATCTATTAAGTTAATACTAATTCTGTTTCCCATTTTTATATATTTTTTTGATTTATTCAACCATATTTCATAAATAATTATCTGATAAAATTCTATAAAATATGGATACTAGCTTAAGGGTGTGAAATCTTAGTGGAGGTCTATTATTTCCAACATCCCTATTCTGAATACTTGAGTTTCAATTTCATTGTAATAGATAAATGGGGTGTTTTATGATTGGTTTACCGACCATCCTCCTTCCCACTCATTCATCCAATTTTATTCCAACATTTTTGGATTATTCCTCCCATGTTCTCAATATCATAATATATTATATAATAGAAGGAGTAATAAAATTAACAAAAAAATGGTTAATTTGATACAGTTTTTTGACATATCTATAGTTGTGACATGATCATCCTATAAAACCAAGGTTGAAGTAAAAGTATGTGTGACTAGGAGATCGTTGAAACTATATAGGATCTCAAACACGTAGAATGGGATAGTGAGGAATGAAGGATATTCAGTGAGTTATCAACTATATAACGATCTCATAAATGAATAATTGTGGTTATTAGTGTTTGAGTATTGGATTCATTCTATTGACCTGCTATTAATTTTTATTGTTCTTTTGTTGACTTTTTTAATGTTAATTTTACACACTAAAAATAAAATAAATACTCCTATATCAATTTTATTTTTTTATTAAAAATAAAAATCTAAAAAAATTATTAAGTGATTTTGTGATGTAGATAATCAAACCATGAATCCTTTAGAAAGACCCTGGTTAGTCCCACTGGATTTCATTCTTTGATAAAAAATTTATATGAGCCCTCTGATAGCCTCTTATCATCACCAACATAGTTGTTGGGGAGTTAGTCTGGGAACTCACTTTTAATAATCGCATTCTAAAGAATTTATTCTTTTCAATTAAAATCAAAATATAAAAATAATTGTTTAGGATTTTGGATTATCATTATTGAAGGAATAAATTTTTTCTATATTGATTTATAAAATAAAATGGTCCATAAACAAAATAGGTAGAGCGGATTTCAGGGTGTTCGTCAAGGATCTAAAAGAATACATTGAATGATCAATACTAAATTCCACAGCCCACCAGTTTAATCCCTATAATTATATTAGTATTTGAATGAAAAACAAAAAGATCCCTCCAACTAATAGTTAGAGAGTAAATCCAAGAATTTTATGCTAAACATAATGATCAACCACGGCTCATTGATACTTTAGATGAAGATAAATCTAATATAGATAATTTTTATTTCAATCTAAATAACCTTAACTATCTCATGAGAATATGTGACTTAATATTTAATATCCAACTATGATATTGGGGGCTCGAGTAATGGAAGTTGAATATCCAACAGATGAAGTATAATATACCAAAAAATAAATAGAGGATTTAAGAGAGAACATGATGTTTCTCATATTGACAGTAAAGAAGGATATAATATTAGAGGAAAAATATATATTAAAAATCAAAGAAAAATATGTGCCAAAAAAACAATAAAAATAACATATAAATTGAGGCTAGTAAAATCAACATAAGGCCTTATATTTTACCCTTCCACCCCCATATTTCATGTTATTTCACCTTATCAATGGGTTGTACACACTGAACATTAATGAAAATATATAAATACAAAAGAATAAACAAGTTGAAAAGAGTTATGGGAAGGGAATTATGTGGTGATTATTAGCACAAAATATCAATCCTCTAATGGATTAGGGATAACTAACAAGTTATCCATCTTTATTTAGTATAAATTAAAGGTATTATTTGGGGGGTGTTACCTAAGAATTATCCTCTAGTTTTCATTAGTTTTCCATTATTTCTATTCTTTTCTTTTATTTATGAATAAAATTTTAATTATTTATTTTTCCCCAAATAGTAATTATTCCATATAGTGGCTTCAACACTTGAATAAACACAATTTTAATATAATAAAATATACATTGAATTATTCCAAATGTTGTTCGCATTAAAAAGAATAACATTATCTGGGTTATCTCTTTCTATTACACTTTAGTATTTTATTTCATATATTCATATGTAATTGAAATATCAATGATAAATTATGAGTTTAATTGAGGACATAGTATAAATTATGTGTATTTAGGGGGCTAATTCATGGATACATGTTTGATTTATTCTATTTTTTCATTTATATTTATTTTATTTTATCCCATCTTATATTTTTGGTGTGTTTTTTCTAATATATATATATATAATGGAAAAGATATGTAAAAAATATTCTTTAAAAATGTAATTTTTATTTTATTCAAAATATATCTGAGATGAATGGAGAGATCTATGTACTGTTGAACTAAAAGTGATTTGTGATGAAATTGATATCATTATCAAACCCTTAAATATAAAATGACTGCTCAATTTTATTTTCTATTGGGTTTTTATTTTCAATCATCTGCATTTTTTAAGTAGAAATTGAAGCCAAAATATACGAGTGACTGAACAGAATTTTAATTCCTAACGTGAGTGGTTTCTAATCCACTTTGACTTCATCTTTCAGATACCATCACTTCTTGAGAGATTCATGGGAATATTTTATAAACATGAATATGTGGTTATTTTCACCAAATTATTTGGAACCCATTCTGTACATTCTACATGATTGAGTAATTTAATTATATATCCCCATTAATTTACCTTTAGACTAACATTGACCATTGATCCCAATTAACCCCTTAGTAAAATAAGAATTGTTTTTTAGGATTATTCTCCATCTAAATCTAAATTATCTCTTAAATAACATTGCTCTAAAATATAATTTCATTATTAAATCGATTCTAATTATGGGAGAATGGGGTTTCTATATAATTTTGTCTAGGAATAATGGCATGATATATAGATAGTGAGAGGCATGATTCATCATTATTTGGTAGATTTAAGAGGAAAATGGGAATGGGTCATTATCTATAAATTCTATTTTTTATCATTTCATTCTCTTGAAAATGGGAATAAAAAGAGAAAATGAAAAATGGGGTTGATTTTGTCATATTCATTATTCATATTTGTTTTCTTTATGTCCTTATTCAAGAAATATTTGCGAGTCACCATTCATTGTATAAACATTGACAACTTACTCCCCAAAAAAGTGAAAAGTGTACAAAAAAATGAAAAAAACAATGATTATAAGGATGATATTTTTATTGGATTAAGATTTATGGCCCATGAATTGGATAAAATAAATGAAACTAAGCGGTGTGTGTGCATCGCATTTAATTGGGTTTTGAGAGAGGTATCTTCCATGTTTTACTTCTTTGATCGTGAATTTTATTTAAATGACTCAAAACAATATATTTCAAAATAAATGATGTTTTTATGCACATTCAACCCAAACACATTCCATTAATAAACTTTTCGAATCCCTTGAGATTGATTTTATTTTCATTATTCACAATGTGGAGAGATGATAATTTTCTCAAGCCTAAATTAAGTAATAACTTCCCAATTATGTGTATAACTCTAAATAAATACATTCTCTTCAGTAAAGAGTGACATTGAAATTCATGTGAGGTAGGTCACAAACTGGTTTTGGATAGAAATTGAATGCTCTATTTTATTTGAATAGGAGAATTTCATGCCTTTTTAATTAAACATGGTAATAAATAATGATGGGATTGTTATTAAAATCAATTCCAAAATATCACTCGCTTTTTCTTTGTCTATTTCAAATAATCTATGAGATTTTTTTTGTTTTTTGACTACTTTTTCTTAAGAAAACTAGTTGAAATGAAATTTTAAAATATGATTTTGGAATCTTCTCATTCTAAATATTTCTCTAATTTCTAGTAGAAAATTTTTTCTAGTGTGGTGGGTCGATGAGAGAAAAATATTTATCATTTTTTCGACACCTCTCATTGAGTATACAAATTAAAATCTATTAATTTCCATGGTATATCATAACTTTTTTATAATATTTAAATTTTTCATATTTAGATATATGTATTTAAAAAATAATTTTTATTGTTTATTAATTTTTTGGAATCCATATATTAATTTTATGAAACATGGATTTAGTTTTTAAAAAGGATATAATTTTTATTTAATTTTTAACTCATTCAAATTATAATTAAAATAAAATCCACATTGAAAATCTGTTGGACTTGGTGTGGGTCATAAGTTAAATTGTGAGAAAGTCTTAAAGTGACTTATTGAAAAATATTCCTTTTGAGTGAACAAAAAAATATGAAAATGATAGGAGATACCATATGTTTATCCTAAATACATTGAAAGCTTCACCCAATCGACTCGGTCTTATTCATAAGATGTTGAAAACACATTAATTTACAACACACTCAATTAAAACGATCATGGAATCATCACTTTCTTCATATGAATGAATTGATTGTACCCTACATATAAAAAATATATTGTGCCCCTATTTTATGCAATGGATTGTACCTTCCCTATGAAGTAATGAAAGGAGACCAAAACATCACCTAATCAACCAATCGACTTATTCAATCCACCACACCACCTTATTCACTTAATCAACTATCCATAGTTATGAATCATTTCAAATCATTGTTCCACTATTTAAAATTACCAAATCTAAGTGTGATTTTATAATCGAGATCACTGAGATCAATAAAGGTGGTTTAATGTGTATCTCCTTTGAAGGCCAAACTATTGTTTCTCCAATTTAATTAAAATAATTGGAGATGACAATAATGAAAATGAAGTAATCAATTTTATATGATTAAGGATATTGGATATTCTGGGACCAAGGATGATATTTCTAAATAATTGACTGCGGAGGCATCACTGATCGATTTTGATCAATATACACATAGGCTCTTTGATGGATATGATGAGAATTGTGAAAACCATATATCACAAAATAACAAAAATAAAATACTAATATTCTATTGAGATTGTAGATGAATGAAAAACCCAATTACTAAAATTGTGTTGGATTTATCATAGAAGAAAACCATGGTCAAGTCGAATCGAGATGGGTGACCACAAATGAAGATGGGAATTTAGAGCCCTATAATGATTAATGATAATGAGAACCAAAAGTGGATTATTCCGAATTGCATCACATCTCTTTGTTTTATGCATTAGAATGAAGATGAAAATTTAAAGGATCATGTTTCTCCACAATACTATGATTTTGATGTCAATGAATCATGCATATGAGGTGCATGATTCGTTGTCTGCGGGAATTCATAGGGTTGGCCATGTTGGGATATCAAGAAAACTGATCACATGGATGCACCAACCAGATTACATACCTCAATGAAACTTATTTCCTAGTATCAATCAAATATCCATGTTGAATACCATACTAACTTCATCGATTTTTTGTGACTAGAGTCTCGATGATGTATGTGGTGTCTTCACTCACCCTACAAAACCCCAATACTAAGCATTCCCATTCTAAATCCCATGTCCATAAAAAACTTGTCTATTATGATTCCTCCATCCCTATCTAGACCCAACCTAGTCTTTTTTTAGTCCTTCCCTTATACTATTCAAGACTCATACAGGACTGGAATAGGCTGGCTTCTATTTTATCCCAATACTAAGGCCCCAATTTGCCCATCCCACTTTCCATCACGTGAAATTATTAATTATTTCCATGTACATGAGCACCAAATATATCATGGCCCTCACTAAACTATAATGTAGAAGACCACATCATCAAAATAATAATCATTATATGTGAAAATAATGATTATGGGAGGAATTTCCTAGCAGATAAGATACATTCAATGGTATCAATCATTTCATGTTTAAAAATCTATGGAAAAAGAAACTCATTACTTGTAGCTCATCGACCTAGAAGCTGCTAAAATTGGTGCACCATGTCAGAAAGCCACATAACCTAAACCACACCTCCCTATATTCTAGAGGCTACTAACTAGAAGCATGGGTCTGAGTTGAATGATGTGTAGATTATACCCCCATATCAGAGTGCCCAACTAGATGTAAAAACCCAAACCCCACACACATCAAGGTAGGAGGAAAGAATATATAATTTATAAAATATATTTTAAAATGAAATGATATAAATTCTTTAATTACCATTCAATTCATAGTACCAACTTCCTACTAGACCGATTATATAACATTCGAAAAATAAAATAAACTATAAAAAGGCTCCAGCACATTTCTGGTCCAAACCAATCCATTCACCTGAATCCATCAAGCTATCCTTCTCAACCATACAATACTCTGTGTAGCCCTCAGACCAAACTTGTGCCTGTAAAAAACATGTAATAGCTTCTTAGGTACCCAAGTGTAATGAAATATCATGAACTATTTGATTAAAACTTAGTAGGCCACCACCAGTGGTGTATAGATAAAATAAAAATTTGTACAATATGGTATGTTTATAAAAAGTTGAATAAATAAACATCATAGAAAATAAATATGATCCAAGGAACAAGTTATCTCATCTAGAATCCAATGGAATATGGGTTCTATGTTGACACCTAGGCCAGCCAAACATTCAATGGACAAAACAAGTCCTTTAAATAACAACAAAGGATATATATAATATCAAAATAAACAAGTGGTTGTTTTATCTTAATTCAACTCAAGTAGGAATAAATCGTACATCCATGGTACTAGACTCAATTACCCATGAATGTAGGGCCTAGAAAGATAATCTGGAATCTAATTCACATATCAATATCAACATTTAATGTGTCTTGAACCTTCATCCAAAACCTAAAAATATACCAAAAAATCGTTACAAATACTAAACAATGGGTCTATTAACCCCTTACAAAATAAAATAGTAGTTCTAAAAACCTCAGTCTTTCATCCATTTATACATAATAATTGTGTTTTAAATAGCGTAATTATGGCACATCCTAATGAGGATGATAATCACTCCAACATCCTATTCCACATGGTATACCATCATCAACTATAACATTAGTCTATCACACTAACCATAAAGTGTACTATCAATGTTCATAGACTCATTTTGAAACCATATCCATAGTATAATACCTATACCTAGAGCATCAATTTAGAACCTAAACCATTACATCATTCCGTAAATAACTATTCTCAAAATGATGAGCACAAAAAAATTTCATGGAAAACACAACAACCATTTTTAAACCATTCACAGATACTAAGCTCTTTGTGGGCATTCAAAACCAATATATACCCCAATAAATCCCAAACCATTTTTCACATGCCAAAATAAACTAAACCAAAAACAGTTGTTAATCATTTCAAAACCACCCATTTTAAAATATATATTTGTCTCTTGGAAAACAAGATAGGTTCCAAAGCCTACTATTTCCATAAAAATAAAAATATTCACCAAGACATTTCAAAAAAAATTCACTACACATTCAATTCAAATCAACATTTAAAATCCATTTTAAACCCCTTTTTATACCACATGGATTTTAAAACCACATTTGAAAAAAATAATCATTTCAAAACAAATCTTTCCTATATTGACAAACCAAACTAGGTCAAAGCACTGTGAAAATATTTAAAATCCTTTCAAAATCCACATAGGAATTTCTAAATACTCTACCCATGGAACACAACATTTTATCTCTTTATGAGTCACAACCATTTATTTCATGTATTAATAACTAGGCCATTTATTATTTACTCAAATCAAATAATGAGATTAATTATGATATTCCCATTACCCAAGTACATTACATATACCATAGATGAAAACATGTCACTCATAGAATTTATAGACCACACCACATACATATTAAAATAACATATAAATACTAAAGGTAAACCTCTTATACCACCTACCTCATCAATTATACCTTTATAAACAATTTAAAAACATTTTGGCCTTTAGAAGCCTCCTCCTTGCTTCTTACAAATCCCATGGAACCAAACCAACGATTCATTTATACCAACCTCTAGTATTACACTAAAAACAAAAATAAATTAATTATAAAAATTATAATTAATTAATCCATCCATCCCCAACTTTGTATAATGTTAGAAAACTCATCAGAATCCCGCATCTTATTGAAACTCCAAGAATCCACTCCTAGGAAATACCTAAGAGGGAATACAATTAAAAAATTAAATAAAATTAATTATTTTGTTAAAATTTATTAAAATTCATCATTTTCATATAACATAATGAAGAAATAAGAAAAAATGTCTGGAATCCATATATAGATCACATCTATTCAAGGAAACCAAAAATCCGATCAAACATTGATGATTTTCCCATGCTCTGGTAGAATACGAATCAAATCCCTGACCTACACATCTTAAAATTACCAGCTCCCAAGGGAAGGGAGAAAGGGATAGAGGAGGAGGATAAATATCACAATAAATGTTGAAGAAACACTACAACCCCCCACCCCCAAATTGATGTAGGTAATAGGAGTAATTAGTTTGGAACGTCATAGTATACGTATAACAAAATTTGTTCGAAAGGGGTGGAGTAGATAAAAACATGAGGTGTAATTTTTTAAATTCCCCCATTTTTAATTAAATATGGGTAGATGTAGGATTTCAACACACAAATTTCCAATTCATACCCCAATAATGCAGTTGGGTCAATATAAGTCCAAACCACTCTCACATTTTGGCCACATTTTTTTCCTAATAGTGTGCCAACCATGTGATCCCCTACAACCCAAGACCCATGCCTCGCATGGTTAGGCTACATATTTTGATAAAACATGTTCCAACCAAGCTATCAACTATGTCTCCCTTTTATAGCAAGGAACATGATTTTTATGAAATTGTGTGATCCTATGCACCGTACCTTAGACCCCCATCAGCCTCAAATGATTTCTCCTTTTTCCTATAATGTTTTACCCCAAACTATGCTAAATTGAGAAACTAAATCACGAGTAGTTCAAATTAAACATAATGTCTTTTATGAAATATGGTTCCACATTGTTTCTCTTAAACTTTGCATCCCTTTGAGAAAACACTCAACACTAGTGAAACTTAACCCAACACCCTCTAATCCTAACCAATCCCCCAAGATATCCCTCGAGCATCATTCTTAATATCAAAAAAACTCTTTTCATGCATTCCAACTATTGAAACTCTATTTATGGTCTTGATTAAATATTCATCCCGTTCGGTAATGAAAATTAAAATCCCTTCTAAAATTTCCTATCCCTCTGGAGGTGATAAATTATGACCTCCCCATCATAACAAGTATCTTCTTTCATAAGACTAGAGATTCATTCCTATGCACCCCCTGATCTACGTCAGTCACAAGATTTTTTTCAATAGACTCATTTGTTTTTTAATAGCATGAACCTCTAAAAAGTAACAACCTCTAATTCAAGGCCCTCAACCGGCCAAGACTCTAAGATGACACCTATTACCGAAACCAAAACACGATGATGGTTCTTATTTAAGCCTATCCAATGAGAACATTGATTACAACATCAGATGATTATTCATCAATTGGGGGTTCTCCCCAACATTATCTCTAGCTTATAACCACTGACATATGATACTCAACACCCTTTCCATAAAGAATGACCAACCAAAAATAAACTGTCAATCCCAAAACATACCTAGAAAATCTCTCATGCTACCACACACCAATATATATGATATTCTCAATCGTCATTAGCACCTATTCCTGTCATTAAAACCAACTGAAATAGACACATACCCATAATCCATGCGTGAACTAATAACATACCAGGTTTTCCTCAAAATCAAACCACAAACACAAAACAAACATTTCATTCCTAAAAAATTACTCCATACAGAGTATTCAACCATCCACACCCTCATTGTTTACTAACCCCAATCTGAATATCCACATCTCACACATTTTTAAATCACCCAGCTCAATATTTCATCTTGTTTCCATCTCATATGATTATTAATCCTTCACTCCAAAAGGCATTCAATAAATACCCAACATCCCCTGGTGTTCAAACCTGAACCCCAAGGATATTCCATAGTCGCAGCCTCTACTAACTCAAAACCACATCTGTGACCTCTTATGATTAAATTATATCCCATTCTCAAGATCTGATAATGGATCCCATAGAGTTAATTGACATTTGTCCCATCCCAAGAACTTCACCCATTAACAGTCTATGGTGCACTCCCCACCACATGACTTCACATTCCCTGCTCCATAGGTGTAACCCTCAAGAGTCCCCATATCCAATCAAAATTCATTGTGTTAGCTAATCATATAGTTATTTACCCCCAAATGTACTCAGAATAATGTTATGGTATTGATCATGATCGTTTATAGACTAAGATTATGATACGTTGTTATTGATGAAAACCCCTATAACATGTCCATATCTATTGTCACCACTAACTATAGATACATGTCAACCTCATTTAAAATCTTTGATACACCCTTCATGTAAGTACCTCATCACATATGCGTCATTCCTCATCCTACACACAAATGACAGCCCTAGTTAGGCATATTAGGCATATTCTCTCATAACATCTATTCCACAAAAAAATCATGATTTAAAAAACATTAACTTTCTCACATACACTATTTTGTGACCCCACCACACTCTTGTGTGACCCCACAACACTCTTTTGTAACCCCACCATAGAACATAATTATAATTATAACAAGTTAAAATTTGAAAAACCTCATCTCCCAAGCCCTATCCACTAACCATGTCTACCCCAAATTATCTATCTCAACTCACATAGAGCACCCTTGGTGATTCCCAAAACCAAAAGCAACTCATGATCCCAAACCAATTATAAAACCACCCAATACATGATCATCATTAAAAATATCCTCTAAGATCATCTAAGATATAACCACTTCCTTGAAGACGCTTCCAGATTTAACCCGATTGATTACCTAACTAGTCTTTCCCTACTAAACCAAAATCACCACTGAAGAATCAACACTCCCAGTATTTCCCATATTAAGAAGAATAGACACCTCCTTGTGCCTCATAACAAAAACAAACTCAAAATCCTGGTTTCAACCCAAAGTAAACACATCCGACCCACATTTCCTCAAGCACCTCTTGTGGTCACAATACAACTCATAATAGTTTGAAAAAACTCATCTACACAATCACCACTTGATCTAGACACTCAAATGAATCTTTCATTGTTAGAACCAACCACAAACTAAAAACATGAAACACTATCACACAAGTTATCTTTCTCAAAACCACATATATCCTATGTTTTGAAACCCAATAATATGTTTCACCATTCATACACTTCATTAATTTTTATAAAGAATCCATATCTTCTCTTGAAACCCAAACTTGATCATAAATTGGTCAATCCCTTTCATGGGTCACCATTGAAATCCACACAGAACCACTCCCAAAAATTTAGTCACATCAAAAAGAAAATAGGAACTACTCAAGTTCTATGAAAACTCAGTGAAGGTTACAACTCACAAGTCATTAACATGTACCCATCTTAACATCACTTGATATATGTAGAAACAAACACACTTCTCTGGGGTCATGAACTATAAATGTTTCATATACCAACCAATTTACAACAACTAAGGTACTCAACATCTCTTAGAATTTATACATTAGTTCACTCCATAGATGACCTGGACATACTTCTAGTATAAAAGATAAACCCATACAAAGTCTAAAAATATTAGACTCACACTTCACTGACCAACCACGGTAACTACACCAACAATGGAAAATGACCACACCTGTGTCTCCATCAACTGCCTCACAATTGATCCACATAACCTCTCATCAGAATGAAATACAAAAAATCATACACTATCAGGCCTATGACAAGTATATCCTACATTCCTAGAATTATGCATTAGATTCCACTATCGTTTGTAGTCGAAGTTTCAAAACCGAGTCACATGCCTCTTAACCATGTTCCAAGAGCCTAAAATCCATGATAAACCATAAAATCCAAAAAACATGTGTGTAGAATGAATCAAAAATCATGTAAAACCACAAAATCTCAAATCAGAACGTCAATACTAGACCTTAGTAACATGGAATTCCTATCAGAACAGGTGTTCGTGATGCAAAAGCCTAGAATCAATATAAATATATGAAAAATTCCTATACATAAATCCTACCAAACCCCAAATAGTAATATAATTTTAAACTTAACACTATGATAGCACATTGTAACACCTGAACCTGAAATCCACTGAAATTGTTTCCATCTGTTGGAATTCTGCATGGCCTAAACTTCACCTCATCATATACCATAGTTTTTCATCTAGAAATGGTGGCTTCAAGTGGATTAGTGAGGTGATGATACCACCATATCAGAGTGCATAAACAGAATTAAATAACCAAACGTCATAATAATATGAGTAAGAAGAAAGAAAAAATAATTAAAACATGGTATAAAAAAATAAAAATCAATAATGGAATGAATAGATATGTCTTACATATACCCAATAACCCACTTAATCAGTTACAATCATTCCAAAATAAAAAAAATTAAAAAAAATACTCCACAGAATCCTTGATAAAAACCCATTCAATCACCTGAAACCATCATGATATCCTTCTCAACTAGACAATAATCGACGTAGTCCTAATCCAATACATATTCCAGCAATAAACACCTAATAGTTACTTGTGTACCCAAGTTCAATGGATGAATGATAAGGGTGTGACTGACACTCATTAAGCCACCACCAACAGTGTAATGAAAATAGTAGTCAATACAAAAATATATATTAATAAAAAAAGGAGTAAATAGATTGAAGAAAAAGGAAATAAAATCCAAGTAAAACGATAACTTATTTAATACCCATTGTCCCAAGGGTTCCAAGGTGACACCTAGGCCAACCAAATAGGCAACCACTTAAACAAGACCGCTATAGTAAAACAAATGATGTACATCGTATTGAAAGAAGTGGTTTTATCCTATTTATTCAACTCTGGGAGTCCTAACAACTAAATCCATAAAACCTGAATCATATACTCATGCAAATTGAATATATAAAGTCATTCCTTCATATAAATCACTTATCAATATGAACATCGAATGTGGCTAGAACCTCCATCTGACACATAACTATATACCAAACTATTGATACCGATACTAACATTGGGTCTATAAAACCATCAAAAAATATAATTTCAGTTCCAAAAACGTCATTTTATCATCCCTCTATATATAACATCACCGGTTCCTAGAGCATAATTATAGAAATCCCAAGGTATAGGAGCATTAGTCAAACATCCTATTACACATGTTATATCATCATCACTGATACCATCATTCTTGCACACTATTAGTGAAATATAAATTCAATGTCTATAACCTAATACTAACACCATATTATTAGTATAATACTTGTTCCCATATCATCATACCAGCACCTAAACCATTCCAAAATTTCTTAAATAAATATTCTCAACAAAAAATGTTGATGGGAGACAAAAAAAATCTTTTGAAAAAGATCACACATATTAAGGTCCCTAAGGGCCTTGAACAAAAACAATTCCTCAACATAGCCCAACCCTTTTTAACATGCCAAAAGAAACTAAACCAAATACCGTCATTTAACATTTCAAAACTACCCTTTTAAAAACATGGTTCTACCACATAGAAAATAGAACAGATCTCAAGGCCAACATTTTCCATGAAACCCATTTTCAAGTGTCACCAAGAAAGCTTAACCATTGAGTTCACCACACACTAATTTAAAATAAAAATTTGAAAACCATTTATATTCTATTTTTTAAATCTCTTTAAGGTTATCATCGCATTTCAAAAGAATGATCATTTAAAAACATAGCTTTCCCCCATTGAAACCCAAAACCTGGTCAAATCCCAATGTACATATTTAAAATAATTTTAAACCCCCCATAGTCATTTCACAAAACTCAACCCATAGATAACAACATTTTATCCACTTAAGATTCACAACCCTTTATTTAAAGTTCTACCCATTATCGATTTTACTATTTAATAATATCACGCAATGATATTAATTACCCATCTACATTAATTAAAACAAGGAAGAAAACATACCACTCTAGGGATTTAAGGTTTACACTATATATAGATAAAAATAAATTCACAAGATTCTAGATAAATCTGTTAGACTAACTACATCATTAAGGAATCCATTAAAAAAATTCAAAACACAGATTCCTTTCCAAGGACCATCCAAGAATTGTCTAAACCCCTCATCACCCAGCAAATCTCTTCATAGTCACCCAATATTTAGTCTTAAACCTAAAAAACAGTCAATTAATTAAAAAATTATAATTTATTTATTTATAAAAATATAACTTGGCATAATTCATGAAAACTCATCAAATCCCCACCTCTTATCCAAACTCCATCAAAAAACCATGGATGGTCCAGAGCATATTCCTAAAACCATTCATGATAAAATCTCTAAGAGTAAATACTATTAAACACAGAAAATAATATTTTTTATTTTTCGAAGACCCTAAAAAATTTATAGTGGACCAATACCTTAATTAAACACTATACAATAACCAATGGAATCCATCTTGGGTTATCCTTAATACAATCCACCAAAATCCCCCTCAACAATATCTGATTCCAGTATTCTATGCGGAAATCGGAATCAAATTCATAAAATGTACATACAAAAATTAGAAGGAACCCATGTAAGGGATAAAGAGAAGGAGAATGAAGAGTGATATCAACATAAACATTTAAGAAACGCCATGAAACACCACCAAAAACAAAAGGAGGTAGAGGGGAGTGTTTTTAAAACCCCCCTTTTCCATGTGAATCAAAAGGAAAAGTAAAGTTATGGAGTGGATAAAGTGTTGAGGGGGATTTTATTTATTTCACTTTTTTTAATGTAATCTGGTAAGCTGCACATTTTTCCAATCCAAGTGTCAATCCTGTGGTTGGCTATATACTAGGAAAACACACTCATTTACCAAAATATATTCCAATTGTGTGCACCCCAAACTCACGACATCAATTCCCCACACAGTTAGGCTACATGGTTTAAAAAACATGCACAAACATTACTTCCAGAACTATCTTGATTCTTTATCGTGGGGCATAGATTTATAGAAACTGTGCACATCCCATGGGCCATACCTCGTACCCTCCTCAAGCTCACGCATTTTTACCTTTTTTTATTTCATGGATTAACCCAAACTATTTATAACATGGAAACTAAATCATGAATATTTCAAATTGAACTAAAATACTCCAAACCATTATGGTGATTCATAGTTTCTCTAAACCATGCACCCCAAACCATTCACCATTTCCTAAAAACTCTAAAAACTTCTGAAACATAACATGATGCCTCTAAATCACATTAGAACACCTGAGATATGTCACTAAAATCATTCCACATCTAAAAACACCATTTTTATATATTAAAACTCACATAACTCTATTTCAAGTATTGAATTAATATTTTACCCATCCGGTAACAAAATTACAAATTCCTTTGGAAATTTCAAATCCATCTAGAAGTGAGATCTTACACTGTTTAATTTTTGTTTTCAAAAGATAATGATTAGTTTTTATAATAAATAATTATTATCCACAATTTTTCAATGTATTAAATTATTACAGACTATAACTAGGCATTTAATACTCTCCTTAATTTTAATTTTAATTTTAATTTTCTTCATGTTCTATTTAGTGGAGTCATATTCTATTATCTATTAATATTTATGTTTCAGATTTATTCTACCATTATTTTTGAATACTGGTCTCTTGATACTTTATGAAATTATATTATTGACCAAAGTGTTTTAATTCCCAATAGAGGAACATTTCTTCATGAATCCCCATTCAGATGACTTTAGTTATAATTCAGTTTTGATAGAGTAGTGGGTGTGTTTTTGGATTCCTTTGGAACCCGCATAAATTCCATATCGGTCATCCTATTTTATTAAAACTTATTTGTATTAACCATAATTTGTTCATATTATCTTCATATAATATGTAATAGAGGAATTTGAGGTGTGGAAAAAATGATGTTTGGTGGTGTTTAGTGACATGTCTATAATTATGAAATGTCCATCCTATAAAATGGTTATGGAAGTGAAATTATATGTCCCAAAGAGATATAAAAAATTAAATAGCTTCTCACAAAATAAATAGAGTATTGAGTTTCATTAAGGATATTTAGCGAATTATCAATTTGATGAATACATCATAAGTGGATAATAAAGGTTATTAATGTTTGAGTGTTCGATTCATTCCCTTCATATATTAACAATTATCTATATACTTTTATTTGATTATTTATTTCCATTTACACGTACTAAAAACAACAACAAAACTTTAGGATTCATTTACTTTTGTAATTAAATGAAAACATGAATAAAATATATAATATTGAACAACCAACCCATGGATCTTGGGGAATGACTTTGATCAGTCCCACTAGATTGCAATCTAGGTTAATAAATTTATAATGTGAGGCTCATGGAAAAATCTTCACTACATGCATCCCATAACATGAGAGGTATGTGAAAATGTGAGTTTCAAAGATATTCCTCGATCACCTTTACATAAAAGATATTTCTTGTGGTTAGTGTAATCTTGGAGGAAACAATATCACACCAAGAACTAGTCTTCTCCCATTGTGGTAAAACGTTTTAAATCATTATTCTCCCTGTGTTGGTGTGTGTTTGAATGTTGGTTTGGGTAAAAAATTACTTATATTAACTATTTGTGAAGGGTGTTTCTAATGAAACATAAAAATAATTCAAATAACATATTCACCTCCCACATAGTGATCTCCCATTAATATTACAGGTGGTTCCAAAAGTATTATATTATTTTATGGAAATTTCAATCAAATTGTTTATGTTGTTTTTAGGTTTATCATGGTATATAGTTTTAAAAAATATTAATTTTTTTGTATTCCAAAACACATGTTTTTTTAAACAACATTCAATATTTTGTATAAATTTAAAAATTTATAAAAATTATAATCCCCATATAATAGACATTAATTTCAAAATTTTCAATTAAAAAATACCAATAACCCTACGAATTCACTAAAGGGAATATATGAATGAGATTTTGGTTTGTAAAATAAGTCATCCAGAAAAATTTTGTGACCATATTTTAATTACACTATGCTAGATTCAATATTATTGATAACTACCCATTAACAATGAAAATTTCAAACTGAGAAAACATAAAATTATAAGGTTTAATTTAAAAATTAGAATTGGTGGGCTATCTCAATTATAAATAACCATTTATAATGGTTCCCAATATTTGGTTTTTCTCATATGAAACTATGAAAGCTTATCCCTTGATATATAAAAATCATGGCTTTCTCTTCCCATCTTCTTTTCTCATTCTGCTATTTCAAATGGTCTCACCACATTCAGTTCTTCGATTTTATTCAGCATGTAAACTCAGAAATCATAGAATGTGATTTGAATATGATTGTTAATTCGAGTGACAATTTTATTATTTCCAAGTCAACATTTCCGTTAGTTGTCGAGTGGTTTTTTATGATTATTCACTACAGATATATATATATATATATGTATGTATGTATTTCTATATATTTAAATAAATATATATTCATATTTATACATATATATATATTGATTTTATATATTTATTTTTATTTTTATTATTTTTTAATATATATATTTATAGTGTTTTATAGTTTTTAAATATAAATGTTGATATATATATTCATAATTTTTATGTATAAATATTTTTAGTATAATAATTTAATTTATGTCATATATGTATGTATAATTGAATATTGGGTTTATAATATATGAACATATTCGATATATCTATTAATATATATGTATATCAACATATATTATATATATAACATATTTTTTAGTTATGTTTATGTATTTAGGTGTATATATATAATTCTATATTGTGTTTATAATATATGTCAGTTTATATAAGAATGGATAGAATTTTTACACAAGAAAAGATAAAATTATATCAAAGAAACTAGCCAAATGAAAAATAAAATATTTTATTATCCTAATTTTTTCATACCTACCCTACCATGTAAGTAGACTCCCCACTACAGAATCAAAGGAATCATCTACACATCTTTATATGAAAACTATCTCATTCTCAATTTCCCCTTCCATATTTATCATAATAAAACTATTCACATCACTATTATAACAAGTTTTTTATTTATTTAACTCTAATTATTAAAAAATTATTAAAAACTTATTTTGGATTCTAGTGTTATAATGTATGAGGATTATTAGAAAGAATAAATTTTATTAATATCCATGTTGTTTAGTATAATAACTGATGTTTCTTCTTATAATAATTTTTCAGGGTATATCATTAATGTAATATTGGTGTTTCATATGTGTCAAGAAGGTACAAACTAAAGAAGGTTGAAATATAGTTTTTGTAATGTATAATTTTATAATTGAAATTTTTTTATTCAAAAAAATTGATTCTGATATTGGATAGAAATATCCTCATCAGAAGTTTTTTCACCATAAAAATTAATTTTTTAAGAACTATATAACGAATTAATTAATATCATTAAGTTTCTTTTGTAAAAAGTATTCAAAAAATATTCAAATGGATGTTTCAAAATTGATTAATTTTTTATAAAATTACTTAATAAATGAATTTTTTTATCATCTATTTTCACAATTTCATAAATATTGAAAATATATATATAAATGATAATGTAACTATCACAATAAAAAATAAACTGGGAATACAACAAATTTCATCATAAAAAGGTTAAAGTTTATTATAATTGAAATCAAGGATTATTTTTTGCCAGTTAAGGATGGGATAATATCTTTAAAACATCCTAACCCACCTGGACCACACCTTGGTTGGTAGTAGGATGAATGTGCCACCCCAAGTCTAAACAATTGAATCAGTAGCCCATGAAAATTGATTATTACCATAATAATGGAAGACTCTAGGTAAGGATCAAATTTTTTTTCCATTTTAGAAATTTCGAGGATCAACCACTGAAAAGCCATGATCGTCTCTCCCAATATCAATAATAATCATCTTTATAAGAGAGGAAAAATTCAACATTGTAGGAGTTAAATAATCTGATATTAAAACCTAAGAATCAAAATGATTCAAGAAGAATTTTGTAAAAACATCAATGGTGGTTTGTGTTTTGTAAATTTACGAACAAGACAAAATTTTATATTTGATGAAAAAATATTTACCTCATTTTTTGAAAAAGAAATTAATGGTAATCCGCAGTGATGACAATTTTTTGGCAATATGTATGGATCAAAAAACCCTGAAACACTTATTCATGGTTTAGTATTGTCGAAATTTCTTTCAAAAACAACATTAGTGAAGTATAGACAATTTGAAATAGGGTTTCTTGATTGTTCTCTCGAGAGAAGGTTCCTAGGATAGGGTTTGGTGGATCCAAACATATAATTAAATAATATATTTTGATATTTTAATCATTTTTATTATATGTGTAATTCTTCTTTATAGTGTCAATTTTGTCCCCTGTAATCAATTCTATTCTCAATTTTTCACTAATCAATTTCCTTTTACAACGAACCCATGTAATACAAAGAATATCTCTATGAACAACCTATCAACACCATTCACACACTTATTAATTATCCATTGAGTTTTATTTATTATGAAACATAAAAAATAATTCATCAGTGATTTCTCTTACCATGTTAATCTTCTTCTCTATTTCCTTGAATAATTCCCCTTTATTCTGGATTTCTTCCATGGTCATTGAACTTCAAAGAAATTTTACAGTGGACCATAATGTGGCATTTAAAAATATATTAGAATCATATTATATTCTATTGTGTGATATATTTATCATTGAGTATCATTAAAGACTTCATGGGAGTGTCTTTCCCAACATTATTTTTTATTTTACTCCTCTATGTGGGATTTCATTTATGTTTCACAATTTTTCATCTACTATACGTACTTTTCCATTAATCAATATGAGAGTTGTGGAAGGTTAGAACATACCATTATTCATTATATGTGTGTAGATACATACTATGAAAAATAATATAAGTATTCAATACAACCACATTTGTTATTGCAATATATATTATTCTACATCAATGAAAAATAGTTTTCCACAATAGGTTTTCCCTTTATTTTAGAAATTTATCTACTATATTTAGGCCTTCTATAATCTATATAATATAAAATGTAGTGATAAAAATATATATTTTCCTAGTATTGGACCTCATATATCACTAGAATAGTCCAACAAATCAATTTTTTATTCTTAGTAATAATCTACCCAATTCTCTTAGATTGTATCCTAGGATATTTTTGGGTTTAACCACACTCATTTGGGCTCCATTTTGGTAGATCCTCTTTTTGTTCATTCTCATATCTACCCTCTATGTTGTGGTGGATGTTTCATGATTTTTACTAATCTTAATTTTCATATATTATGATATTTCTCAAATACTAAAAAATAAACTACATTTAGATCATAAAAATTTATCATGGATGTTCCATTCTTTTTTCCATGATAATGATGTGAAGGATTCTCCATATTTTCTCAATGTATCTTTTCACTCACATGAATTGCTTTTTACGGTGAACACCACTCAAAAAACATGAATTTTAGAAAATTTATAATTATTTATTTTGGAAGTTCCATCTTGGGATGATAAAAAATTATTCAACATCAATTCCATCTCAAAACACTTCATATTAAGAATACCGTTTTTATCCACTACTGATTTAAAAAACCTTTCCAATTTAATCTTCAAATTCGTAATTTTTTCAAATATTATTAATATAATATAGTAAAATATCAATTTCTTTCATACATTATCTTTCACAACTATCAAACCATTATTAACATTCATGATGACTGTGTAATGATTCTCTAATTCATGGAACACATATGTAATAGCATCCACAAACACATCTTTCTCAACAATGTTACTCTACAATTTTTCACCAATAGAATAAATGTTATCCTAGAAATTTGAAACTACTTTTCCCATGAAAATCGCCATTTTTTAGGGAGTTCATCATATAAAATATTTTTTAGTAAATTCCAGTTCCCTATCATCAGATTCCTTCTATTACTAAAAATTATCACCAATTAAATCATTGGTAAAATTGAATATTTATGTTACAGCATAAAAAATACCCTACTTCAAATTATCTCCAATATAATAGTGGCATAAATAAACAATTATTATTGACTCATTCTCCACATAGTCTCAAGATATTATTATTGAATAATCAAATGGATCTTTATAAAAGTATTCTTTAGATGTGGACATAAAAAATCTTCTAATTTCAAGAAGTGGTGGATTATTCTCCATTATATATTTGTATCCAATATTTTACTCTTTCTTCTATTATTTTCAAAATAATTTCTAGAACATATATTTCTAATTTTTTATAAATAAGGACAAAATTATTGATCATGAACTAACATTATACTATAAGCATCCCAAATATAAACTTCATTTGTTTGAATAAAAATTAGAGGCATCCTAATTCTTTTAATAAGAAACCTAGATTTGTTTTGATACCAATTATAGTACCCATGTATCGATGAACTAGTTAGTGGATGATGAATAAATTTTATCTTTTAAAAAATTATATTTTCGGTTTTCGTCTCCAATACTATTTCCATTTTGACCCTCCCCACTTATTGTTCCAGAGCCTCACCTAGATAATATAGTAAATAAATTCTTAAGAACGTATATATTTTTACACAATTCAGATATAAAGCCTACTCTTTATCCTGATTGGTTATATTTTCTAATCATGGATTTTAGACTATATTTGTAATCTGATTATAATGGTGTGGATCCACATACAACAACACATAGTCTCCTCATTTGTACACTTTCTTGATTCTCATGGGACTTCTACAAACTTATCTTTACACTAAAATAATATCTTCACACTATGTTTTACTTTAATCCCCTATGTCTTATAGGTTCCATAGATTCAATTTAAGCATACACAACTATTTATTTGTAGTGTTTCAAAGGTTGATCATTAGTCAACATATGGATATCTTCTTATAAATAGAATGGATCTATTACCTCTCATAAATGGATATTTTAATTCCTTCTAGAATTTAAGATTGTGAATGAAATTGGATCCCTATATTTATTCAGCATCATAGATATTCAATTGAACCTTCTCATATATCCTTTAGAGAACATATTATTGATCCTATGATCCTAAAATATCTATAATCTTTGAATAAATATTCTCAATATTTTTTGACACACAAATGATGAATAGTAGCAATGGTGTTATCTTGGATGACTATTATTTTCTTTTTCGGTATCAACTAGAACATAATAATAGAACCATCTTGGACTCTATTTCATCTTTAATAATAAAACAATCATCACATATATATTATATTATCGATGTATTCCCCTTATTCAAGAGATATCTCACATATTTTAAATGTGCATAAGATATCAGTATCACTTCTCAAACACACTTAGCCCTTCGCTCGTTATTTTTATTTTTACTTATAAAGAACTTGACATAAATTTTCTATATTATTTAAATATATAAAATATTATCAAATAATTATATTTATCCTTCACATTTCTCAAAGGATTATACATGGGTTTATACCATGATCTCTCTTTCCATTATCATGAATATTTTATATGGGTGTACCTACATGAATTTGGTTATGCCACATTCTCTAATTATTTGGAACTTTCATAATGAAAGGAATTTACTTGATTTTATTTTTAATTATTTCCTCTTATCACATCCAAGAATTTCGTTACAAATAACTGCAAGAGACATTCTTTATTTTCATCTTGTCAAAAATATATCTACTGAAATCAATGACTCATCATCCTCAAAGTTTGTATGAAAAAATGAAAAATAGAACACTTTCAACTCAACTATAACTCCTCTAACTTTTTCCCATATAAAATCACAATATTTTTTGTGACATTTAGAATATTAAATCACTGTTCATACATCATTATATTTAGTTTTCACATTATAAAAAATATTCAACAATAATTAAAAGTTACCCTAACATAGGTCATTGATTCTTATTTCACCCTTATGTGAATGACCTATGACCCTTAAAAATATTTCATTTACCTTTAAGTAGATTCAAATGATTCTTATATAGATTTTGAACTCCTGTAATACCATTATTTTGATCGGTTTCACCTGTACATATCACAGTACACTTCGTGATTTACTTTACAATGGCTACTTATTCCCATTATGTAAATTAGATTTAAATTTATAATGTACACTACACTTTAGCTTCACCATGATGATGATCTGAACTAACCCTTATATTGGTCTATTGAAACGTGGGTGACCCTTATGTAATCCCTTAACTGGGGATTTTACCCTATTGTGGCCACATTATGACATTTATATAGATCACGAAAGCCCTTATGTAGTAGAACTTTTTTCAGTATTACATTTATGTAGAATGTAAATGACCTTTACATCGATTCACTAATTTTATAAACAACTCTCAAATTCACACACCCTATAGGCTACCTCAATTTTTTAAAACTATTGACATAGGGTTAACTATCCATTTTTTCTAATATTTTGAGTTTTACAACCTTTTAAGGTTCTTATACTATTAGAGAAGGTAACATTCTATCCAAGGTTAAATTTTTAGGTTTTATGTTTAACCAATTGAGAATACATGTTTAACTTCTATGATGTTAGTTGACCTTTTGAGTTATTTTTACATTATGTTGTCATGAAACTTTTGAGATTACTTTTTCAAATTTATACCTTATGAGACACCAGAAACTTATGAGGTCATTCCATAGTGACATTTTGACCTCAGAAAAAAGTATAAAATTAATTAGATAAGAATAGGACCACCCTCACTTCACCTTCTACCTTATTAAACACCTTCAAATAAATTATAAAGAACATAAAATATTCATTGGAATTTTAACAATAGGCCCAAACCTATATATATCTGATTTTCATGGCACATTATGACACTTAAATACTAAGTGTATCAATTTTTAATACACATCAACTACCTCTAAATTCTAGATCTAATGTCATTCACTATCAAAATCCATGCAAATTATTTTCATCACTAATTTTAATATTCTTTATTTTGAGTTTCATTAGTATGGTTACTTCAACATTGTAGTTCTTCTATCTCCAAAATCAGCAAGATATAGACACATTTTTCTATAATCCTTCAAGGTAATTACCAGATTCAACACCTTTATATTTATATACTATTTTAATCATTTTTTCAATATTCTATCCTGAAAAGTCTCTTGCATGAATTAGAATTATATCTATCAATATTCTTATATAATAACTTCTACCACCAACTATATGGGTTAACTTCTCATATTTTATGGGTGTAATCTCACTCTATCACCCATATTCTATTCTAATATAGTTACATTGATGACTTAAAAAACACATTAATAATTAATACAAATAAAAGATCCATCAAATCTACTATGGGAACTCATATATTGTAAAATAATTGTTAAATAAATTAATTAATATTTAATAAATAATTTAATTTAATTAAATTATCAAAATTATAGTATTTTTCTCATATTATCGTTATGTTGAATTAAGGTGGTTCAATCATGGGAGAATATTATTAAATCTATCAATTATTTAAGGTTGAATAAATATAAAGAATTATTACCTCATTAGTGAATATGGACTTATTCAATTACTCTATCTCAATCAATGTTCATTATCCCCACTTGTGTGAATAATTTTCTGATAACAAAAAAATATTCATCAATATGTAAAGGATGGATGATTTTTTATAAGGTTTCCTTCAACAAATGGAAAAAAGAGAAGGAGAGGTGTTTTTCATTTTGGATTCTATAATTTTGAAAAAATGAATTGAGGTTAGAAATAATATCTCCACAAAATTCGTCTATATAACTATAATTAACAGCCATAAATTTTGTCATCAAATCCCAACATCATTATTAATTATACCATCCAAAAAATATCAACCTCACAAAATTTATTATAAGTCATATCAATTCCAGGGTGACCAGTCAACAACGGATCACTATTCCAAGTAAAAAATAGAATTTATTTTTATATGGATAGTTATGTTATTAATGTAAATATGAAGATATGTAGCCTAGGTTTTTTCATCTAATTTTAAATTCTATACCGCTCTTAAGAAAAACATCCATATCCATACAAAAACAAGATATAAAAATTTTTATTTGATCTTCTATTTAAAATATATTTCCAAAAAAATCACAAGTTAAATATTTATTAAATTAATTAATATTTATTAAGGACCGATCATATAGTATCTTATAAAATTACCAAAATTCCACCCATGAGTAAATATTTCATTTTGAGTTCATAAAAACTGTCAAAAAAATTGATTTCAATCATTATACTAAGTTTCAAATTTTACCCTCAAAAAACAAATCAACCAATTAAATAAAATAAATTAATTAATTCACACCTGAAAAATATGGGCCACTATATCATCCCAATATTTATATATTATCATCCTAAAATTGAAATTACATGTGAGTTTTTAAATCAAGAATCTCATTAAAACCCTTAAAGAGGAAACTACAAATTATGGAAAATATTTATTCAACTCTAGAGCTCTAGGATCTAAATATACTCAAAAAATTAAAATTTTAAAGAAACCCCTTATTTAATATTGATTCTATACTTATACACAAGATAAAAACCACAATCCATCAATATAAACCTCCAAAGGGTTCCAAAAATAAGTTACTATCTATGAAAAACATACTCTTCCCATATTTAAGATAAAACTTATAAAAAATAAAAAATATTTCACCAATTCTTATAAAGAAAATTAAATGGATGATAAAATTAATTATTCCATAGTTACCCTACAGTATCATAATAAGAGACTCTCTTAGGTCTATATCAACTTTTCATCATCTCACAAAAAACCATGAAACACAACATTTCCAACCCCGTGATAAGGGAATCACTATAATATAAGATCAAACATTTTTATATAATCCATATAACCACACAATTTCACCTCAATATCCAAATAATCTCATATTCACCTCAATATCACTTAGTTGGATTATGGTCGTTGTTTGTTAAATTGATTAATCTGCACCTCATGAAACAACACTAAGCGCATCAAGTAACCAAAAAACTAACCATGATCTAATTGGTGACCCATTACACTATAATATGAATTGGGAATCCCTTATCCAATCATTTAAACTAATTATATTAGCTCTAAAACCTAATATTCACTATCATAAACTAGAGTGAGCATGAAAATAACCCCTTCCGAAACATATCTAAAAGTGTATATAGAATCACAACACTATGACTTCCAAATACCAACTTCTCTCACATCATTGTGGTTTTATCCCCTACTAAGCAGCCTTATACCAACTTATCACCACAACACCCAAGATGTTTCTTCATCAAAACCATTTTAATTCAATCATGGAGTAAACTTTATGCACTCACAACCATTAAATAAATAATTCACATGCACTACCCATAACCACAAATACACATATAATCCTATAATTGATTATATTATTTTTGACATGCACCACTCATTATGATTTAAGGATCATATCCATCAAATAAATAAATAAAATTTTTTCTTCTTCAAATGATAATTATTCAAGGGAAGAAGGTCAGATATCTTTTACATCTCCTAAGAAAAATATTTCATGCTAAGGTAATAATCTACCACAAAACTATTAGTCCATTCTTAATTTGTATTCCATTACATCCCCAAGCATAACATAAAATAAAATTTATTCAAATATCATTCTAATGGAATTAATCTTTCACATCTAGAGTTCATACCTCAAGATCCTACAAAATTTGGAGTATTTATAAAATAAGGCTATTAAAATAACAAAATATTGAGGATGTTCCATGACTGATTTTTATCAATGAGTGTTGAATCAATAAAGACCACTAAAAACACATGGTTTAAAAAACACAATAGTGGATTCATTGTTCATAGTCTCAATACTTGATTTTCAAGGAGAAATAGTGAGGTCTTAACTGTACATACTGGGTTTATTCTTTAACAAATCAAATAGAACAACAAATAGACCTAAGTTTGAATTTAATGAACCCCATAATTTCTCACCATAGGCTGAATTGGTCACACTGAACTAGATAAAAAACATCATCCAACTGGTCTGCTAATCTTCATGTGAACTGAATGATGTCAATTAAGCTATCTGATAATCTAAAGAAGTATTATTTCATACTATGAATTAACCAATACAAAATATGTTGACTCGATGATATCATTCTTATAATACCCCCAAGGTAGTGTTCATGTTCCCATCAACAACTATGGGTAAATACTTTAACACAATTTACATATCACTTAATTCTAAACATTACAATTAAGGGATTATTAGTTATAATTTCATGAATATCATCCCTACTCATCAACACATACATCTGAAAAATCCCAGATCATCCAAGAAAATGTACTACTGATAATGCATGGTATCTCCTCATCATGTTGGAATTCCAAAAAAATCCTCGCTAAAGGACAAATTCAAACTCCCAAACATTGTGGGAAAAAAATGATCACCATTTGTTGGAGTCTTCTAACATAATGTATTACCATGATCCCCACTAGAATATCTAACCATTTAACAAAAAAAGTAATGGGCATCAATTTCATAAAAGTGAAAATAAATTAAAGAAATAAATCTACTTCTGACCTTATAATTTACTAATAGATCATAGTCATCCATCACTAGCTACTCCAACACCAAAATCTATTTTTTCAATATCATCTCCTCCAAAAGGTGTGAGGATTAATATAGTAGGAATTAATCTAATATTATATTTTTTTAACATAGATATTTTTCATGTAATTAATCTAAATATATATAATACATTACCATCATATCCCCAGAAAATTTATGTTTCTAACAAAAAACTCAGAAATTACAATAATTTAATTAAGACACTAGTAGAATTGGGGACTGTAATAAGGCAAAATCCATAACATGAAACTCTCCCATGAGGCATCAATTGATCTCTCAAGACAATAATGGCTTCATACAATATCATTTCCATGGTTTACCTCAAGAGAATCCTCAACATGAGACTATTCATCATCATTCTACCCTTAAAATGGTTCAAATCCTTCTTACATCATTATAGACAACTCCCTAAGGAAATATTGAACCCAACCCACATTTGTGTAGTACCTTCATGAGTTTGTGTAAACATCATCTAAAAAGAATATCTCAACTGGTGATATATAAAATTTAAGAATGACTATATTTTCAATGAGTATCTTATAAATATGGGAAGCATGAATTTCCAACTCCGACCAATCCACTACCACACAAAATTTTTGGTCTCCCCATAAACCTATGAATCATCCACCATTGTGACTCATATAGAATATCCAAACTACTATAAAACTTATTTTGATGAGTAATAACAATCATATACTCTAAAAGGAATATATTTACAAACCACACATGATATAATACTTCAATTAACTTTTAAATCAATTATACCTCCCAATCATATTTGTAAAGATACATTGTCTCTCAACTTATTAGTAATGAGAGGCATGCGAACTTGCTTGGGATCATCCTAAAATTGACTCTGAATATGAGCTGGATTTTAATAGGTAACATCTATTATTAGGATGGATAAACCCAACACTAATATATGATATATGAGTTAGCTGATATGGGAAGGACGTGGAAACAATCATAACTGGACATTGTATGATGCAATTTCTATGATATGTGTACCTGGAAAATGAATCCATAGAGTATTGACTTGAAAAAAATATTATCAACATCTTGGATAAAGGATACCATAGCTAAATCACATACACTATTCTTCTTATTATGATAACCAAAATCAAGACCCTATTATAATTACTACCCAAATTCTTATAACAATCCTTACAAGGAAACTAGATTCAAACTTTTTCTCTAAGACTGAAACTTATTTTAGACCAGTATAACATGACTTAACCCCCCATGACACCATATGGGTTTTAAGTAGGCCTATAATTCCTCCCTAATCCAACTTATAATAGGAAAATATTAGAAACTGGTTATAAAAACATAAAAATACATGAGAAGCCATATTCTTTAAAAACCTATAATCATAATACCTTACCAATACATAATAAATAAAATACAATAGTGGAACAAATATATAATATTACTATATAAATTTGTTTGTATGATATATTAAACAAAATTTAAGACACAAAAAAATGAAAAACCAAATAGGGAAATAAAGATGTAGTAAATATAACAACTGAGTTTAAATGTCTCTAGGAATGGGTAGACACCACTACACTATATGGTAAGCTAGAAACATCCCAAACGGAAACCATATACCACCATAAACCAAAATCTTTTACTATAAAATAATTCCATCATCCTTATATCTAAAATAAACAACATAATTTCATTCAATGTTTATTTATATAAAACAAATTTGAAAAACAATCCCATGAAGATCTGAGTATAAACATACCTCGTAGAATACCAAGAATATATATATAGAATGATAAAACCAAATGTCATCTAAAAAACCTAGCCTAAGGGAATTCATGAAAATGATCTTAAATTAATAATATTTATTTTCAATGGTAAACTAAATCATGGGAATGGAGGATTCCCATTATTTAAAACTCATCTCTATAAGAATCTATCAAAAGAATGAATCCTAAAATATCTAATGTGCTTCTAAACCCACAGGACCTGAACAATCTCTTATCAATCATTTCCACAACATTTCCAAGTATAAATACTAATGAGGGAACATGAATAACTAAATATTTTGTCAATTGATAATGTTATAGACCCATATATAGGACACATTCCACAGTGTGGGTAGTCTTCATAGACTGAGATGTTACCTACTCCATGATAGGGGGCCTAATCCTCATCATTATGGGAGGGTTACATACACAAAAAAATATACTACGGACTCATGATATATAGATTTTATCATTTTATGAGGTTTACTGATCTCATGAATACTCTAATCATCTACCCATAGACATCATATACTATATGAAGCTATGAAACACAAACTACACAAATGCATTAATAATAATTCAATAGATGGTGATTATAATTATATTGTCTCATTTCACATGAAAAACACCTAGAATATAATACTCCTATAGAGTAAATTGATACATGGGTTGAAGGATATGAGGAATATTCAAGACTATTTAGTACACACAATGTATAATATAGTACATGGTTTGTAGGCCTTGATATATGTTAGTATTAATCATCCACAATCTACACTATAAAAATTGATATACACAACATGTTATCTGATGTTCAGGTATTTTAGCATCTTTGAGTGTAATCTCGATACATGCATATTCACCTTGACTTGATGTACATGGTGTCCCTGATAAAAATATGGTGTGTAGGTTTTGGAAGTTACTTAGCAGTAAAACATGTACAGTTTGATATTTACCACTCAATATACATTGAATTTGTGATGTGCGTGCACATGTTGTGGGTCCATCTCATTGAAATTAAATTTATGTGGATACACAACATACCACTTGTAGATACCTGAAGCATTACGTACATAGATATTACATTACTTTTGCGGAATACATAATACATAACAAAAACAGACACACTAGGACTGTAATGGTTTAGTGTCTTTGGAAACTTGGAACGTAATCTTCTAATCGTGGTGAAAGATCTTCAACATCTCCCATAAAGATCTTCCACTTTTTTTCCGTACCTAAAACCTTTCTTTTAATCCTAGGGGAAAATAAAACATAAAAAGGGTGATCTCAAATGCTCAGTAAGGGTAAGCACGGATAAAATAAAACATACCATATACATTTTAACTTAAAAACATGAACATAAAGTTTAAACATCAAAATCTTGAGAAACGACTTAAAACATGGAATTACATAAGGCATAGATCATAATGGAACATAAATCATGATAAAATAGCATGGGAATAAAACATGTAATTGTGGAATCCATTAAGCACATGTAATGATTTCCATAGTATCCAAGGCATTGTTGTCAAGACCATCTTAGTGGACAAAGTCCCTTTCTGAATCGAGTTCACTCCTCGTTTCAGTCATGTAACACTGAACCGGATTAACATACCATTCCAACCATGTCTATATCAGGAGATATAAATATTTACCCAATGCATTAGAGGGATATATAGGTCCCACCCATCTCATAATTAAATCATTCTTACTTGTTCCACAAAATAAACATACATCATTCATAATAACCCAACGAATAGAATGGGTTTCATAAACATCATCCCATTATCATATAATCCATATAAAATAAATAGATATCATTTCATAATAAGAAAATTGAAACCATTTTAATCATAGTGAAATTATACTTAAAACAAACACATATGAAATCATTTCATTTTAGATGGAAAATGGTTTTAATAAAACACTTGAAATGAATTCTTGAGGAAAATAACCTTTCTTCTTTAAAATCATTTTCTTTTCACAAAATGTCATGCATTTTTAAAAGAAAAGTATTTTTTTGAAAATAGTCATGAAATATTATGGAGAAAGCTTCATGAAAATAAGTCTTTATAAAACCGTAGAAATCCGTTCGTGCCATATAAGTTAAAAAAACATTATTCTCGTACTTTTGCAGGAAAAGTCAAAAAAGAACCTCGTAACGTAAACAAAAGAATGATTTGTTACATACCATGTAGTAAAGTCAAAATTGGGTAAAAAGGAATTTAAAAATACATGAAATAATATTAATCATTTTATGAAAACATTTTGAGAACATATGGACATGGATAATAAACATAACCCAAGTAAATACTTACGAATAACAATCTTGGATAAGAATGAGATTGGAATATTTATCCCTTACCTTAGGTCTGATATGCTTCGTACGTATCTGGACCTCCTGTATAATGATTTAAATAATTTCATTGACTTATTAAAAAATCATATTCATTGTTATGATATCATATATAGTTCACTTATGTCTTTATATTACCCGTTCTTTTGTAAATTCAATGCTAAAGAGCGTTTTGGGTAAAATCGTTTCATTTGTCTTCTGTGTTTTGACTTGTCATTATTCATATGATTACATAGATAATGATTACTTAATTACAGAATATAAAACATGATTTATATATAATATATATTCAGAATATACTTATATACAATAGATCGATCAATGGAAATAAATACACCGTTCATGGAGACGGTAGGTCGTACGTACGCATGAACGTTGTTTTCGTTTCCTCATTGAATTGAATGGAATTAATTGGATGACATACATATATATATACATAAATCCAGTATCATTATTATGTCATATATTTCATGATTACTTATTATATATACATTATAATCATTTATGAATGGTTAATCATTGAGAATGAATCTCATCGCGTCGTGGACACGATATTCCGTACGCAGGCACGAGCGATGATATCCTTCCCATGATCGTGGAATTTTATTGGAGTGTATGTATGCTATAACAGAATCAATATCACTTTAAAATAATCATATATAGTTATTATTTACACCATTATACCCACCTAAGTAAGGTGGTGGTGGAAAATAGATTACACCACGGCGTGGAGACTGTATTCCGTACGTACACACGCGCAGTGATTTCGTTTTCCGTAGGATGGATAGATGGTGAAATAGGGCTGTTTTATACTTATAATAACATATCATTATATTAGTGATACTAATGTTATTACTTCATAATTAAACAACCTAATAAGAATAATTGGAAGAAGAAATAAAGTTGAAAGAATCGGTAACGGACATTACCGCTTCTTTGAAGCGCCACTTTGAGACCTCCATTTAGGGCACTAAAATTGGTCTTTGAAGAAGACCAGGACCTCTGGGATGTTTCTAGGGAAGTGTAGAGGATAAATTGGCAGGGGTTGGCCGATCTTGAAGGCTCAATGTGGTGTGAGGAAGAGAGGGAGGAGGTGCCCTTTTATAAGGGAGGAGAGGGGCACCTTTGGAAATCTAAAAATATTATTTTATTATAAAGTCATATACGGTTTTCAATAGCTCCAAATTGATTTATTTAGAAGATAAGGTGGGTATGGGTAGAAATCCTCTCATCCAATATAATTTAAACAAGTTTAGGTTCCTATTTTAACCTTATCATTTAGATTCAACTTTATGTTAAATAATTTTACTTTTACCGTGTCTTATTTTTTTCTTACAATATAAGCTAATAAACATACTATAACAAGACAAAATAACCCCAAGATGTTTATTATTAATATATATAACCTTATATAATTCATTTGGCCGAAAAATAAATTTTTAGAAATAAAATAATGATTAATAATATAATATTTGTTTTAAAAACTATTTGATGTCAATTTTGATACTATTTGGTAATTGATTTTTGTGAAAATCATAACAGAAATATTAGTTCTCAAAAAGTAAATAAAATCAATAAATACATGTCATATTAACATATAAAATTATTTTAATTCATAAAAAGTCTCAAATTACATTCATTTGGGTATTTATAACATTAATTATGTCAATATTTCATTAATAAAATAATTATTGCATCATAATTGTGTCATAAATAAATTAAATTATTTAATGTCTAAAAATTACAAATTAAATATCATTATGTAGGAAATCATTTTAGATTTCTAATGAATATTTATAGTCAAATTTATATTATGTATAACCCTATATTAAAATTGATTTACTTATTAGACTTTGATTTTAACTATTTTAACCCTTATTTAAATTAATTAATAATAAATGTCCTAATCTAATCCAAGTGGGCCTAAATGGTCATATTTTATTCCTAAGGTTGTTTTTGGTCGAATTAAACTTATCCAATAGAATTAGGACATGTGTTAGGGTAATAATAATATCATTTTTACCCTTAATTACCCTATTTACTTTTAACCGTGGTAAAAAAATGTAAAAAGTTACTATTCACCAAAAATTATTTTTAATCTCATTGAACCTCATATTACTTATTGACATCAACCGTGTCTCTCGGATTTTTGAAATTTCACTCACAGAAGTGGTAAAATTAAATTTTATGAAAAATGCATTTTTTTAACTACCACTTAGTGGTTTCACTATTCATCAAAAAATGAAAGTTTCCAGAAAAATACCAAAAATTAGGCCTAAGCTATATTTGATATTATGAACTCAAAAATGATTTCTATTTTACCAAATTAAAAACATATAAGTTGTATTAATTAATTTAAAAATTAATTTCCGTCGTCAAAACAAATAGCGTGTTCTTAAGAGATAATAACTATCAAAAGATTGACACTTGTTTATGTCTGGTTTAAATGTGAAATTACATCCAATGACCAACATTGTATTAAATTTTAAAAATATATTCTAAATATACTTTAAAACCACTCAAATTAATAATTTATCACTATTAATTATTTCGATTAAAACGATAATATTCACTGTTCATCAGAAAATAAAAGTTATCCGAAAAGTACCAAACTTTCACCCTAAGCTAATTTTGATATTCCGAATCCAAAAATAAAGTCCAAGATAAAATTTATAAAACATCAAAAAGTGGGTATTACTATTCATAACGGCTAGTTCATAATAATATTATAATAATAATATCTCTTTTAGTGAAACTCGGTATTGCGTACTACACACGCTATCGAGGAAGGTCGTGATTGCGTGTAATGCAAAGCAAGTCAAGGATGCATGTCGTGCAAACTCCTTTTGGTGTACCTTACAACACAAGACATTAATGAAATTAAAATGAATATTTTTCATAAAATGTCGGGGTGTTACATTCTACCCCCTTAAAATGAATTTCGCCCTCGAAATTCATCGGGGTTATAAATGGTTTATGACTCGAAAGTTTCTTTAATAGAAACCCACATCGTAAAAAGGAATACCAAAACTTTGATTTAAAAAATAAAGTATGAACCGTAACAGTTACCCAAATTAACTCATCACTGGGTTTCCATGTAGGAGAATATAGGTGAAAATATGGATATGGAAGAAAAATCTAACCATCAAGTTATGATGGAGAGTGGTAGAGAACATGGCTATGAAAAGGCCAAAAATCACAAATCCATAAATTTGTGAAGATCTAAGGTACCATCTGATTCATCAGATATAAGAGCACTGAGACAAAATTTTTGGTTTTCAAGGTCATTTCCCTAAAGTTGATGAAATTGTAATTAGAAGAAATACTTTCGTGATTTTGGTACACTCTCACCATTGGTCGTTCATTGGAAAATTTCCACTTCATCTCTTAATGAAATGAAGTTGAATTTGTCATTCATGATATGTTAGCAGATCATGTGATAGAATGATGGATCATTCCATCTGTCTCAAACAAATGGTTAGAAAAGTTATCAAAAAAATACATATGCCCATCTATAGTGAGATTATTCATATATGGTTCCTAAAATAGACTTATACTCCATATATCATACTTTTTAATATAATAAAACTAGTTTCTACTAAACAGGGACTTCTTGTAGGCTAGTGGTAGGCGATAAAGGCCAGTCACACTTCGGTTGTGTGTTCGATTCCCACAGCCTTGTCCGACGCGATGGGTTGTCGCCCATCCTGCAGGTCGTCCTTTTTCTAAAACTAAATTACAATAACATCCCATAAATAATATTGAAAAAACATATATCCTTAAACATTACTAACTTATGTCCAACATTATCCATTCCAATCTTTAGGCTTATCCAAAATACTATTGTCCAATCTCATATTATAGTGAAAATGATTACCAAAGAGTTCATACAACTAGCATGTTAATACCATCTTTGATCCCCATATATCATTAGATATGTCTTGTTGGTCACATTCCAGACATTCGAAGGCCTTAATCCTGTATTCTCATCAAAAAAATGAATACCCATTTAATCTTAGTGAAAACATGAGTGTTGTCAAAAGTTAACTATTTTCACATTCCAAAACCTCAAACCATGATGTAACTATTTCCTTATATCAGTCATGAGATCATGAATACTGTCAAAAATTTCATTTTCTCATTTTCCCTTCATTATGCGCATATCATCATTTTTTCCAAAAATATCTCAATCACTTTCCATGGTTACTGGTACCATAAAATTATTGAAAACCACAATAGACCAATACATAAATATTCCAATATTCCACGATACTATATGCAAAATTATTTTGGAATCCCATTTCATAAACACTTAATCATTCCACCACATCGTTTTCATATTCAACATCACCAATAGTGATCGCATGTGACTTCCCTTTATCCTTTTCCTTAAGTGGTTGCTCATGTAGATCATCACTAACCCTTGGATTAGGGCATTTATTAGCATAATTCCCCATTCATTGCACATGAAGCATTGAAGTGTAGGTGGTGCATTCTCTGCAGTCTTTTCTTTATTCACATCATTAGAAACCCTTTTTACATTACTTCGACACTCAGCTGCTCGATGACCTTCTTTTACACACTTAAAACATTTTCTAGTCCCTTTAAGACAATATCCACCATGCTTCTTTCAACACTTTGAGCATAAGGAAACATTCATATTCCTTTCACCATTATTCTGAGATTTCTCCTTGAACTCCATCTTTCGTTTCTTGTCAAAACTATGAGATGGATAAGTAACACCAACTTCCATTTCTACCTTGATAGGACAATATAAAATTTCTTCATAGCTACTAAAGTATCTTATAACTAATTCCCTTCGAAGATTTGGTTTTAATCCACTGATGAATCGATCAACTTTACTTTCAGATTGGATGATAAAGCCAGATGCATACCTTGCAAGCCTTGTAAAATTTTCTTCGTATACACCAACAAATTGATCATCCTTTTTCTTTAGTTCAAGAAACTCTTTCTCCATATTTGTTAGAAGAATACGAGGGAAGTACTTATTGAAAAATAAGTTCTTGAACTCATCCCATTCCATGGACTCAATTTCATCTCTTGGCCTCGTATTATTGATAAGATTCCACCATTGATCAGCTTCACCTTCCAAAGGATATACTACAAAGATGACTTTATCATGTTCAAAACATTGAAGAACTGAAAATATCTTTTCAGTGGTACTGATCCATTGTTCAGCAACAAGTGGATCAGAAGACCCACTGAATGAAGGTGGTCGTTGCCTCATGAAGGACTCAATATAATATTGTTCCCTTCTCTGCTCATTTGGAAGTCTAGAATGATTCATAGCTTTTGTAAGTATAGAAATATGATTTTCCACTCGATCTCCCATAACATTTGTTTGTTCATGAGTACAATCATTGCATTGTCCATTTCATTGATCAACACAGTTCCTTCTGGTTCCAGCCATCGTCTAAAACCCAAAAAGAATAGTGTGAGAGGAAAAAATCATGCTAGAGAAAAGAACATAATAAAGGGGGAGTACCTTCAATATATAACATCTTAGGTTTAACTCTAAGATCGTTACTGTAATTCTAGGACTATAACCTATACTTATACTTAACCTTAGGGACATCCCTAGACATACCATAGAAATATCTCTAGGGATCTCACTAATGTTCTCGCATCCTAGTTTCCAATGGTTGACTAAACCTTTCCTTTGATACCAACTGTAGTGACATAAAGCTTGACGTACATAGATATTACATAATTTTTGTGGAATACATAATACACAACAAAAATAGACACACAAGGACCGTAATTTTTTATTGTCTTTGGAAACATGGAATGTAATCTTCTAATCATGGTGAAAGATCTTCAACATCTCTCATAAAGATCCTCCACTTTTTGTTTCCATACCTAAAACCTTTCTTTTAATCCTGGGGGAAAATAAAACATAAAAAGGGTGAGCTAAAATGCTATGAAAGGGTAAGCATGGATAAAATAAAACATACCATATATATTTTAAATTAAAAACATGAACATAAATTTTAAACATCAAAATATTGAGCAACGACTTAAAACATGGAAGTACAGAAGGCATAGATCATAATGGAACATAAGTCATGATAAAATAGCATGGGAATAAAACAATTAATTGTTGCATCCATTAAGAACATGTAATGATTTCTATAGTAGCCAAGGCATTGCTGCCAAGACCATCTTAGTGGACAAAGTCCCTTTCTGAATCGAGTTCACTCCTCGTTTCAGTCCTGTAACACTAAACCGGATTAACTTACCATTCCATCCATGTCTATCTCATGAGATATAAATCTTTACCCAATGCATTGGAGGGAGATATAGGTCCCACCCAACTCATAATTAAATCATTCTTGTGCCACAAAATAAACAGACATCATTCATAATAACCCAACGAATAGAATGGGTTTCAAAAACATCATCCCATCATCACATAATCCATATAAAAGAAATGGATATAATTTCATAATAATAAAAGTGAAACCATGTAAATCATAGTGACATTATACTTGAAACATACACATATGAAATAATTTCATTTTAGATGGAAAATGGCTTTAATAAAACACTTGAAATGAATTCTTGAGGAAAATAACCTTTCTTCTTTAAAATCATTTTCTTTTCACAAAATGTCATGCATTTTTAAAAGAAAAGTATTTTGTTGAAAATAGTCATGAAATATTTTGGAGGAATCTTCATAAAAATAAGGCTTTATAAAACCCTAGAAATCCGTTCATGTTGTATAAGTTAAAAAAACATTATTCTCAAACTTTTGCCGGAAAAGTCAAAAAAGTACCTCGTAACGTAAACAAAAGAATGATTCCTTACATACCATGTATTAAAAGTCAAAAATGGGTAAAAATGACTTTAAAAATACATGAAATAAAATTAAGAATTTTATGAAAACATTTTGAGAACATATGGATGTGGATAATAAACATAACCCCAGTAAATACTTACGAATAACAATCTCAGATAAGAATGAGATTGGAATATTTATCCCTTACCTTAGGTCTGATATGCTTCGTATGTATCTGAAACACCTGTATAATGATTTAAATAATGTCATTGGCTTATTACAGAATCATATTCATTGTTATGATATCATATATGGTTCACTTATGTCTTTATATTACCCGTTGTTTTGTAAATTCCATGTTAAAAAGTGTTTTGGGTAAAATCGTTTCATTTGTGGTCTGTGTTTTGACTTGTATTTATTCATATGATTAATTAGATCATGATTACATAATTCCAGAATATAAAACATGATTTATATATAATATATATTCAGAATATACATATATATAATAGATCAATAAATGAAAAGAAATACACCGTTCATGGAGACGGTAGGTCGTACGTACGCATGAACGTTGTTTTCGTTTCCTCATTGAATTGAATGGAATTAATTGGATGACATATATATATATACATAAATCCAGTATCATTATTATTTCATATATTTCATTATTACTTATTATATATACTTTATAATCATTTATGAATGTTTAATCACTGAGAATGAATCTCTTCACGTCGTGGAGACGGTATTCCGTACGTACGCACGAGCGATGATATCGTTCCCATGATCATAGAATTTTATTGGAGTATATGTATACTATAACAGAATCAATATCACTTTAAAATAATCATATATAGTTATTATTTACACCATTATACCCATCTAAGTAAGGTGGTGGTGGAAAATAGATTACACCACGGCGTGGAGACGGTATTCCGTACGTACGCATGCGCGGTGATTTCGTTTTCCGTAGGATAGATAGATGGTGAAATAGGGTTGTTTCATACTTATAATAACATATAATTATTTGAGTGATACTGATGTTATTACTTCATAATGAAACAACCTAAGAAGAAGAAGTGGAAGAAGAAATAAAGTTGAAATAATCGGTAACGGACATTACCTCTTCTTTGAAGCGCCTCTTTGAGACATCCTTTTAGGGCACTAAAATTGCTATTTGAAGAAGACCATAACCTATAGGATGTTTCTAGGGAAGTGGATATGAGAGATTGTCAGGGGTTGTCTGAGCATTAAGGCTCAATGTAGTGTGAGGAAGAGATGGAGGACGTTCCCTTTTATAAGGGAGGAGAGGGGCACCTTTGGAAAACTAAAAATATTATTTTATTATAAAGTCATATTCGGTTTTAAATAGATCCAAATTGATTTATTTAGAATATAAGGTGGGGATGGGTCGAAATCCTCTCATCCAATAGAATTTAGACATGCTTAGTTTCCTATTTTAACCTTATCATTTAGATTTAACTTTAAGTTAAATAATTTTACTTTTACCGTCTCATCTTGTTTTCTTACACTATAAGGTTAATAAAATTACTATAAAAAGACAAACGAACCCCAAGTTGTTTATTATTAATATATATAACCTTATATAATTCATTTGGCCTAACCTTATATTTTTAGGAATAAAATAACAATTAGTAATATAATATTTGTTTTAAAAACTATTTTATGTCAATTTTGATACTATTTGGTAATTGATTTTTGTGAAAATCATAACAGAAATATTAGTTCGAAAAAAGTGAATTAAATCAATACTAACATGTTATATTAACGTATAAAATTAATGTAATTCATAAAAAGTCTCAAATTACATTTATGTGGGTATTTATAAAATCAATTATTTCAATATTTCATTAATAAAATAATTACTTGATCATCATTGTGTGATAAATAAATTAAATTATTTAATGTCTCAAAATTACAAATTAAATATCATTATGTAAGAAATTTGTTTATCTTTATAATGAATATTTATAGTCGAATTTATCTTATGTATAAACCTATATTAAAAATTATTTACTTATTAAACATTGATTTTAACTATTTTAACCCTTCTTTAAATAAATTAATAATAAATGTCCTAATCTAATCCAAGTGGGCCTAAATGGTCATATATTATTCCTAAGGTTGTTTTTGGTCGAATTAAACTTATCCAATAGAATTAGGACATGTGTTAGGGTAATAATAATATCATTTTTACCCTTAATTACCCTATTTACTTTTAACCGTGCTAAAAAAAGTAAAAGGTATTATTCACCAAAAATTATTTTCATCTCATTGAACCACATTTTACTTTCTGAAATCATATGTGTCTTTCTAATTTTTTAAATTCCACTCACAGAAGCGGTAAAATTATGTTTTATGTTAAATTAATTTTTTTTAACTACCACTTAGTGGTTTCATTATTCATCAAAAAATGAAAGTTTCCAGAAAAATACCAAAAATTAGGCCTAACCTATATTTGATATTATGAACTCAAAAATGATGTCTATTTTACCAAATTAAAAATATATAAGTTGTATTAATTAATTTAAAAATTAATTCCCTTTGTCAAAACAAATAGCGTGTTCTTAAGAGATAATAACTATCAAAAGATTGACACTTGTTTATCTCTGGTTTAAATGTGAAATTACATCCAATGACCAAAATTGAATTAAATTGTAAAAATATATTCTAAATATCTTTAAAACCACTAAAATTAATAATTTATCACTATTAATTATTTCAATTAAAAAGGTAATTTTCACTATTCATCATAAAATGAATGTTATCTAAAAAGTACCAAAATTTTACCCTAAGGAAATTTCGATATTCCAAATCCAAAAATGAAGTCCAAGATAAAATTTATAAAATTTAAAAAAGTGGGTATTACAATTCATAATGGCTAGTTCATAATAATATTATAATAATAACCCTTTTAGTGAAACTCGATATTGCGTACTACACACGCTATCGAGGAAGGTCGTGATTGCGTATAATTCAAGGAAAGTCAAGGATACATGTTGTGCAATATCCTTTTGTTGTAGCTTACAACACAAGACATTAATGAAATTAAAATGAATTTTTTTCATAAAATCTCGGGGTGTTACCCCACTCTTTCCCAAAATACACAGTGTGTGATTCAAAGTAACATGAAATGTGATATTCATAAAATGAAATTGTGTAGATCCACAGTTCATGGATAACATGGTTAATTTATTGGAATATTAAAATATATGAAGTTACGAAATGTGGATCATTTGTATTTAGTATCCAATGATACTATTTAACCCCTCCACCACAAACCACGTTGCATATGATGTTAATACATGAAACCCATATACTCTCTAACAACCATCATTAGAGAGACTTTCGTCCTTCCTATATTAACACATCATCACCATATTCTCTCTTTGAACTTGCAGTCAAAAGTTTGGTTAATTCATCACTAACAATTCCCAAACCCAAAACCCTTTGACTATCCTTTTTCGTATCACCACGGTTCAATTATTTTTAAAATTAGGAAATAATGGGAATGTTGTATTCAATGATTGTTGGATAGTGGAACCCTATCCACCCAGGAATTGGATTTCATTTTTAACAAATGAGGAACTAAAAAATATGGGAGAGTAAATTTTGATTCATGATTTTTAAATATATTTTTACCACGAATTAAAATAAATTAAATTTTTCATAAATTAGATTTTCAAAATTGAATAAAATTTCACCAATAGAAACAACCCCCATTAGTTGAAAAATATAAGGAAAAGTTCTTAAATTATAAATTTCATTTAAATTTACATGGAGGTTATATACCCATGTTAAATCCATAAATAATGTGATTGAAAAATAATAAAAGTTTAGGAATTATATTTATTAAGTTGAAATAATATTCTGATAATAATTCTCATTAATAAAAAACCCACCTAAAATTATATAATCGAATATTAAATATTTATCAAATATTCACGTTACTCATATCCAAATTATCATACATGATACTACATCAAAATTGATTAATAAAAGGAAAAAGAGATTATAATATTTTAAGAATGTGTTGAGAATGAATGTTCAATTGTCCTTCCCAATAATAATTTTATTCCTTCAAAAAATAATCGGTTAATTAATAGATGAATATTTAATAAATAGTCATATTTAATTAAATTATCATTTTTGAACATGTCTCTTTCTTTTGGTGAATTCATTTTCCATTTTTTTTGAAAAACAAGGTGTGTTATGTTGATTATGTTCATTTTTGAGGTAGAAAGGTAGGGGGAGAACCAAGGGATCTAAGGGATTGGACATGACTACAATGGGTTTTTTCAATTGCAAAATTTAACAAGTACAAGAAAAAGGACTATTTGGGAGAAACCTAATAGATTTTTAAGGGATTATGGGATCACCAACCAGTAGGTGACCTAGCACCAGCTAGTCATAGACTGATGGAGTCTATCATCTATCTGGTGGGCACCTATTTTTTAAGGGGTAAAAGAGGTGTTCTTACCCTTTTAACATTATACATTTTACCTTATTTACCCCCTCATTTTTTCTAGCATCCCTATACATGCGCCCCACCTTATCATCTATCTTCTTGGATGAGGATCCTTTAATTCATGGTTATTTTCATCATTGTCTAGCACTATTAAGACCAAGGTGTAACTCTATGAATAATTTTCCCTCCTTTCCAATTTTAATTTTTATTTCAATTGGTGGTGTTCCATGCTTAGGTCATATGCACTACTTTCTTTGAATTTATCTATTTATCATTTCATCTAACTCTAATACAAATCATGGCTTGTTTTTGGGAATATAAACACCTATTAGAATAAGTTAGATGGTTCCTATATTTATCTTGTTATTTACCCTCCTTAATAATTGGTTTCATCCTGAATTACCCCATCCTTATATGTGTGACTCCTAAATTTTAACCCAATGTTTAATAACTTATTTTTTCAATGTTAATTTTCTAATTTATAGTTTGTATTTGAAAAAATAAATTTGATTCGATGGAATTACACCTCCTTGATCTAATAAAAATATAATGGTAATGGAATCATTAATTCGAAATGGTAAAAGGATTTATCTATAAAAATTCTTATTTTATAAAAGGTATCTTTGAATTACATTTATGTCTCTCAAATTTTACATTGATAATGGATATTAGAAAAGAAATTAGAAATAGTTTTAAATTGAAAATGAGAACTAGTGTTTATGGATTTTGTAATGGAATTTTATTTTCAAAAGTTATGAATATATGATTATTCCTTGGTTAAAAATATTATAATGTTGTAACATAGGTAAATGGGTATTTATGGCATATTCATTAGGTTAAAAACACCTATAAGAATTGTCTATGATACATTTTCTAAGAAAACACCAAAAGGGGTATCTTGTGCTACTATTTAAATGTTTAGAAAACACCCGAATGAGTGGTTAGTGATACCTATTATACACTAAGGAAACCCAGGTTCCTTATATTAGATGGTACAGTCCCTAAATCATTCTCATATAAACCCCAACATTGGTCAAAGAATGTATGGTTGATCTAGGTTTCAAACCTAATGATCAAAAAAGTGTTTTCTTATTTATTTAATTTTATAAAATTAAATTGTAATATATTGAACTTTATAACTTATACATACATTTCTATTCACACTTATTTTATTTGGGGACACCAATGGTGGTGTCCTACTAAGTTTTACGCAAACTTATATGGTCTTATTTTGGTACCCATGAATACATTATGGTTATAGGTTCAGATAAGGTAAAATGTCTGATACCAGAGGCATGAATTTCTTGGATAGGTTTGATCTTAGTAGATGGGAAACATGATAGAAGTATGGCCACATTTAAATTTTTTATAGATTAGTTTTTGGATTTTTTTTGTTCTCCATTATACCTATTGATTTAGACTATTGACAAGTATTTTCCTTTATTAGTGTAGAATACTTTTGGAAATTACATGGATTATTTTTTGTGTTTGTTTTATGTATTGATGTTACCTATCGTATTATGTGATGGATGTTACATAAATTATTTAAAATTTTTATGAAACTATTTCCATAGATTATATTCACAAAAAAGAACCTTATCAAGTCATCTATAATAGTTCATAGCCTATGCTATGAGAGGAGGTGTTCCTAACATCATGTTGTGAAAATGGTCCGGTTAGTCTCCAAATTGAGCTATGTTGGGATGTTACAAAGTGGCACAAAATATCCTTTTATTTTATATTAATATTTGGAATGGAATATTAGAAAATAGGATGTTATGTGCCTTGTTAATGATATCATACAAGGAATCATCTTACCCATGTATGGTTAAAAATTGGAGTCACTAAATATGTGATTGTTGTTATTTATTTTTTGATTTTATTATTGAATGATTTATACCATGGGAAGTGCCTTGGTTTTTTATGTTATTGGTTTTAGGGGATTAATATCTTTGGCGGGTATGCCATGATATAATGTGTTTGTTCATTTAAATTTTTCAGAATATAGGGTTTAGATTTCATTTATTCATTTCCTATGAGAGACTGGTATATATATACATATATAAATATACATATATAAATATACATATGGATAAAGTGGTGTTAAGGATTTAAATTATCATCAGTGTTTCATATAGTTTTTCAATTATAAGGATATTGTGGAATCCTACATAGATAATTTCTTGGAGGATACCTTGATATAATTAAATATGAATGTAAAATGTTAAATGAACATTTTGATAAAGTGTAGTTCTTCTAACTAACCTATAAGGCATTTTCCCTACTAGCTTGTTAATGTCACCTTATCTAGCCAAGACTTGTTAATATAATTCCTTATGAAATAGGAATTATTGAAAATAAAATTGAAAAAATATGTTATGTAATTGTAGGAAAAGAAGTGGTCTATGAACCTGAGTTTTGTACGAAGCTTTATAAAGCGCCAAATTTTATAAGGCTTTATGGGCCATACATGGAACATAGTGTTTAAATCCCCAACCTTAAACATTATTTAATCCTATTTTCTTTCAAGAATAATCATTGAGGATATTTTCAGGTTTATATTTTAAGAGAATTAGATCATAAATTATGCATTACATTCCACAATTAAACAAGGTGGTTACATCAAAGACAATATTCATTTTTTCTTCAACCAAAGGAAACATATTTAAAATAAAACATGGATTCTTTATTGAAACATCATCGACACTATCATAAGTGTCAGGTACATTTCCATTGACCTATGAAAAACATCTCAAAAATATGGGATGAGCATAAAAAGCTCAGTAAGTTATATAAAAATACGGAAAGAAAACATTAGTCCGTGTATACATAAGAATCAATGAAATCATACATTACTCATAAAACATAAGCACATTAACATAACTCATGAAATAATCGTATTTATAAATAACTCATAGAAATCATAAGATATAAAGGTAACTTGAGGCATTTATAACATTATTACGTAAGGAGTAACCCTCATGGTTACGTTTGGAATACCCATCATAGTATATTCCCTAAATATCTTCGAAACAACCTTAGTGTTTAACTCCTTCGCGTTACCCAATGCATTGGAAAGATCTCTCAGGATCACCCACCATTAGTTTATCATGGAACCACCCAACTTCATAAACAGTGCCCAAGAACCATAACATAATCGTATCACATAAAACATGCATAAAGGAAACATAACATTTCTACATTTCAATCACAAGATATCAATACAACACATTGATATAATCAAAACATTATCAAAACAATTTTAAATACCAAAATAAAATAAAATCAAAACATGGTATTTATTTTTCATTTATAAAATGTTATTGCTTGTAGAGGAAGCCAAAACTCAAATAATGGTCATGGCGGAGGAGTAGTCGTTGTTGTCGCATACATAAGACAAAAACATTCCCTTTTTTCTTTTACTAAAATGCTTCATGTAAAAAGATTCATTTTTAATGAAATTAAAATTCAAAAGGGTTTATTATACAACTAATAAAAGAAGGTCGTATATAAATTGATTTATGCCTCAATGAAAGGATATTGAGACGAAGTCCCTTACCTCAAGAACGACATGTCTTGTTCATTTCATTATATTCCGGAATAGTAAAAATTGGGAAATTTAAAAATACTTAATTACTTCCTTTAAATTTTATTATTAAATTCATATCACATATTATCATTTTATAATAATAAGTTAATTATGTGAGTTCATATCATACGTTTTGTCGATGTTCGGTACATGAGTCAAAAATAAACTTGTTTGAAGAAAATTGTCCTTGTGGTTATAAGTACATAATCTCCAGAATGTTGTTCATGATTTAAATATCACATATATCCATTATATATGTATTTAATAATATTCCATAATGTTTGGAGATAAGAAATGAAACATACTGTTCATGGAGACGGTAGGTCGTACGTACGCATGAACGCTACTTTCTTTTTTGTCATATTAATGGACTTTAAAACTAAATGAGACATTGATATATTATAATTAAAATATAATATATATGTTAAATAGTTAAAATAAGTTCATTAATTACATTATTTATAAATTCCATGATTGGGATGAATGAGTCACATCACTTGAGGGGGTGGTAGTCCACACTTCCTCATATGAAATTATCGCATTTTTACAACATGAAAAGCAAAAATGTATGTTTTAAATATAAAATAAAAAATCATTGAGAGGACATAAATATAATATATATCATATATATATATATTTCCATCATAATGGCCACCATGAAAGGTGTTAAAAGAAGATTGAACAATCATCATTTCGTGAGACAGTAATTTGCCACCCACAGAAACAGTATGTCCTTTAACCATTAGACGTGGGTGTGTGTAAGTGTTGGAAGAATCTTTATAATTACAACATAATAGTATATTGAGGATACGGTGTTTTTATGGGATCAAATAATAAGATGATAGTTTTGAGTGAAGAAGGAAAATAAAAGAAAGAAACTCGAGAGAAGACATTGCCTCTAAATCGGGTAACTCTTTTTTGATTTGAGCCAAAGGCTTCCTTGGGAAGTCTTCTGCCCAAAGTGAGGCTTATAAGAGTAATATAGGGATGTGGAGAGATAATATGAGAATAGTTTGGACGATCCAAGGGCTTGAGAGGTGTGGGTAAGGGGGTAGAGGTGGGGTCCTTTTATAAGAGGGAGGAGGGTCACTTTTGGAAAGTCTTGAAATGTTACTTTATTATAAAATGATTTTCGGATTTTAAAGGTCCCAAAATGATATATTTTGAGGATAAGGGATAAGGGTTCTAAATCCACCCATACAATAGGTTTTTGAAAATTTTATGTCTTATATTTTACCTTATTTTTTCATTTTAGTTAAATCATTCATTAATGAGGTAATCACTGCATCATCATGGTGTCATAAATAAATTTATTTATTTGATGTCTAAAAATTATAAAAAAATATCATGATGTAGTTAATATTTTTCGATTTCCAATGACTATTTATAGTCTAAGAGATAATTTATGTAAATAAAATTAAAATTTTTTACTTAGGATTTACAAACCTTTGTTATATTTCGCTTTTTTTTTAAATAATGTCATAAATGTCACTATTACACCCATGTGACTCCATGGGCCCTCAAGTTAGGTAAAAAGATTAACATGGTCATAAATGACTCAAACAAGAGGATTTGAACACATTTTGGGGTCATTTTATATTATTATGATATTATTTTGCTACCCTTAACTACCTGATTACTAATTAATCACGATAATTAAAGATAATTACCGTCATTACTATTCATAATGTCCAAAAACAAAAGAGTCTTAATTACATAATTTGGAACTTCTGATTATAGATATGGAATCCATTTTACCAAATTCCAAACACAAAAATTGCAGTAATTAATTTATAAATAATTCTCGTTGTCAAAACAAATGGCGTGTTTTCAAGAAACAATATCTATCAAAAGATTAACACTTGTTTATGTCCAATTTCAAAGTGAAATTAATTTCAATGACGACCATTGAATTAAATGGTAAAAATATATTTTAATTCCACTTTAAAACAAATTAAAAGAACAATCTAGATATATAATTAAATAAGATGAAAAAGCAGTTTTGAAGTAAAATGCAGTATTTTTCACTATTCATTAAAAATGAACATTGTCAGAAAAATACAAAAAATTTATCCAAAGTAAATTTCAATGTCCCAATTCTAAAAAAATTGTTTATTTTGAAAAATAGATCTTATAAAATTTTCAAAATCTATATTTAAAAATGGTTTTCCATCAAAAGTCGGTAAAACAATCTTTTAAAAAATATTAGAGTATTCTATGCCTATGATTGTATTTATTCTCATTTTAAGCCTCCAAAACACTATATAATTCATAAATTTTCGTTAATATGAAAATCTATTATTCTATGCATACTTGGGATGTTACATCCTTCCCCCTTTAGGAAATTACATCCCCAAATTTATTTACATATCAAATAAGTGGGGGTATTAACCCCTCATTGCATTTTCAGATTCCCATGTTGCCACATCAATCATGTGGTTTTTCCACAAAAACTTTACTTGATGTATCACCTTATTCCATAACACATGCCCCCTGTGGTCAAGAGTCTAGACCGGTTGTTCCTCATAAGATAGATTCTCTTCCAGCTGAACTTCCTCTGGACTAAAAACATGCGATGGATTTAGTATGTACCTTCTTAACATTAAAACATGAAAAACATTTAGTACATGAGATAAATTCAGAGATAAAGCCACTCGGTATGAAACTAATACAACTCTCTCTATAATTTCATATGGTCCAATGAAACTTGGACTCATATTTCCTTTATAATCAAATCACATCACACTTTTCCGTGGTGAAACTTTCAGGAAGACATGATCACCTACCTCAAAAGAGTGATCCTTCCTCCTATTGTCCACATAACTTTTCTTCCTACTCTGAGTTGTTCTCATGTGTTTCTATATTAGCTGAACTATTTCTGCCAACTCTTCTACCAATTCTGGTCCCATTATCTTCCTTTCACCCACATCATCCCAAAAAGTTGGAGTTCGACACTGCTTCCCATATAATTCCTCAAATGGTGCCATCTGTATACTGTAATGAAAAATGTTATTATAAGAAAACTAAACCAATGGAAGATGTTGATCCCAACATCCCTGATAATCCATCAAACAAGCACGTAGCATATCCTCCAAAGTCTGAATTGTTTGTTCTGACTGCCCATCTGATTGATGATGGAAAGCTCTACTAAAATTTAATTCAGTACCCAATGACTTCTGAAGGCCTTTACAAAAGTTAGAAGTGAAAATGGGATCATGATAAGATACAATGGAGAGGGGAATTCTATGTAACCATAATATCTATTTAAGATACAATCGAGAAAGTTGATCTCGGGAAAAAGTATCTCGTATAGCAAGGAAATGAGCAGATTTAGTCAAGCGATCCACAATGACCCATTTTTCATTATTACCTCGAGGTGTATTCGGTAATCCCATAATGAAGTACGTGGATATATTCTCCCATTTCCACTCTGGCAGTGGTAAAGGCTAAATCATCCCTTTCGGTTACTGCTGCTCTCCTTTAACCTGTTGAAAATAGAAACACTTCATAGTAAAATCAGCAACATCTCTTTTCATTCCATCCCTCCAGTAATACTCTCGAAGATCTCTGTACATCTTAGTACTGCCCAGATGAACTGAAAATGGAGAACTATGAGCTTCACATAAAAACTCTCTCTTAAACTTTGAATCACAAGGCACACACAATCTTTATGAAAATCTCAAAAAACAATGATTATCAATGTTGAATTCAGGTAACATACCCTTATGAACCAGATCTACCTTTTTCTGTAACTCACTGTCTTTCTTTTGTGCTTGCTTAATTCTGTATGATATAGAATATTTCACAGATACCTGAAACAAAACAGAATAACTTCCTGAACCAACAACTTCTATTCCAAAGTTCATCAACTCAAAAACCAAAGGATCTTGTTCCAAACATAGCATGGATAATGAAGCATTAATTTTTTGACTCAAAGCATCTTCCACTTTATTTTCTTTTCATGGGTGGTAGTGAATCATGCAATCATAATCTTGATTAATTCTAGACATCTCCTCCGTCTCATATAAAATTTGTTCTAAGTGAATATATACTTTAAAATTTTGTGATCAGTATATATTTCACACTTTACTCCATAAAAATGATGCCTCAAAATTTTTAAACCAAAAACAACACCAGGTAATTCCAAATCATGTGTAGGGTAATTTTTCTCATAAGTTTTCAACTGACGTGAAGCATAAGCAATTACCTGATCATTCTGCATTAGAACACAACCAATTCATTTCAATGAAGCATCATTGTAGATAAAAAACTCACCATTCCTGGAAGGTAGTCCCAATACTGGAGCATTCACCTATCTTCTTTTAAATTCTCTAAAATAATCATCACATTCTTTTTTCTAGATAAACTTTACACCCTTCCAACATAGCTTTGTCGATGGGCTGGAAAAGAGTGAAAAAATTTTAACAAACCTTAGGTAATAGCCTGCCAAGCCAAGAAAACTATGAATCTCGGTTACATTTGTGGGTCTTTGCTATTCTTCAACAAAATTTGTTTTTGTAGGATCAATAGTTGTTCCATATTTTGAAACAATGTGACCAAGGAAATAAATTTGTTGCAACCAAAACTCACACTTTCTAAATTTCCCATAAAATTTCTTTTCTTTTAAGGTTTTCAAAATAACCATTAAATGACTTTCATGCTCCTCTTTACTATTAGAAAACACCAAAATATCATCAATGAAAACAACCACAAACTTATCCAAGAACTCATGGAAAATTCTATTCATAAGGTCCATGAATACAGCAGGTGCATTGGTTAACCCAAAAGGCATAACTAGAAATTCATAATTTCCATATCTTGTACAAAACACAGTCTTCGGAATAATTGCTTCCTTTACCTTAAACTGATGGTACCTCGATCTCAAGTCAATCATTGAAAAATACTAAGCTCCCTGTAGCTGATCCAACAAATCATCGATATGAGGAAAAAGGATATTTGTTCATAACGGTGATGTTATTCAAGGCTCTATAATCAATGGAAAGTCTCATTGAACCATCATTATTTTTAAAAAATAAGACAAGAGCACCCCATGGTGATGTGCTAGGTCGAATGAAACCTTTCTCTAATAAATATTGAAATTTCTCCTTCAACTCTAAAAGTTCAATTCTTCCATTCGATAAGGGGGTTTTGAAATTGTCCTAGAATAAGGAACTAACTCAATAGTAAATTCAACTTCCGGATCTGGTATTATTCTAGGCAACTTATCAGGGAAAAAATCAGGATACTCATTTACCACCGGCACATCCTTAATCTGAACGGTTCCTTTTTTTTCAAAAAAATGTGCAAGGTAACATTAATTTCCATCTTTTACAAGTTTCTTCACCTCTTGATATGTTATCAATAGTAAGGGTTCATTATTATACACAAACTGAAAGTCTTTCTAAAGAGAAACTTCTTTAGCTCTACAGTCAATCTTAGGATGGTAAACAGAGATCCAATCCATACCTAGGATAACATCAAACACTACTAGAGGTAAAACAGTAAGGTTTTCAAGTATATTCTTTCCACGGATAAGTATAGGATGATTCGTATAAATTATTTTTTCCACATCATTTCCCCCAAGTGTTTTTACCACAAGTTCAAAAGTCAATTCTTGATATGGAATTCCAAATTTACTAGAAAAGTTATCATAGATGAAAGAATGTGTAGACCCTGAATCAAACAACACATTGGCATAATCTAAAAAAACAAACAAAGTACCTGATACAACTTCATTTTATGGCCCAACATCTTCTGAAGTAGTTTCAAAGGATTTCTCCACACCTTTCGGCTTTTATTCTGAATAATTCCCATCATTCAAGCTCTTTGTCGAACACACATTTTCATAATGACCCATCTAATTGCACTTGAAACATTATACTAACTATAAATCAAATTTGGTCTTACCATTACCCTGATCTTTTCCAGTACAATCATGGGCCTTATGTCCCATCTTACCACATCATAAGCACCTTCCAGAATTCAAAAGACATTCCCCAGCATGATTTTTACCACATTTATCACAAACTAAAAACTTAGTTTTCTTACCATCAAACCTTTTTGAAGGATTCTTCCCTTTCTCCTACCACCTCAGTCTCTTCTTCTGTTGGTTTTCATAGAAAACTTGATCACCGACAAACTCCATTTCAACCTTCTCATCAAATCGAACAAGATTTTCATAACATTTTAACTCATGAGAAGAAAATTACCTTAGATATTTTAGCTTTAATCCCCAGTAAAAATGATTGATTTTTCTATAATGGTCTCAGATAAATTTTGGAGCATAACTTCCCAATCGAGTGAAATTTTCTTCATAAGTAGCCATAGAGTCATCCAATTGCCTTAATTCCAAGAATTTTTTTCCATCCTAAGTCGGATGGCCTTAAGATAATATTTCTCAAGAAACATAACTTTGAATTTATCCCAGTCAAGAGCATCAATCTTATTAGTGTCCCTGATATTTTTATCAATCGACCACCACTGATCTGCTTCACCCTCCAAATGGTAAACAACATGACAAACCTTTTGATTATTTGAACATACCATGATATAGAAAATCTTCTCTAGTGCTTTAATCCACCCTTCAGCTAGCACAAGGTCAGATGAACCTCTGAATGATGCGGGATGTTTCCTCATGAAATTTTCCACCACTAACATGTTCCTCTGCGGTTGATCTGGCTGATCTCGTGCATGGATACCACCACCATTTATCGCTTGATTCAACTGCTCCATTACTGAAACAAACTATTCAGTTCTTATTCCGACCATCTCAGGATGCTAATTTGGAAGTTCATTTCCTTCTGTATTCCTTCCTAGAACTACATCCATGTTTCCTCTACGGAAAACCATTCTGAACAAACATTTCTTAGATTAAGAAATATGGAAATATTCAAATTCTATATCATTTCAATTTGACCATAATGTAAAAAAAATATTTTTTTATAATCATTTAATAGTATTATATCTCCAGATTTTATTTAATTGACCTCTGATACCAACTATAAGGCCCCAGCCTTAAACAATACTTAATCTTGAGTTATTTCAAGAATACACATTGCTGATCTTTTTAGGTTTATATTTTTAGATAACTGGACCATAAATCATGCATTACATTCCACTTTTATACAAGGTGGTTACATCAAAGACAGTATTCATTTTTTTCTATCAAAGGAAAAATATTTAAAATAAAACATGGATTATTTCTAGACACTTCCTTGATACTATCATCACATCATGTACTTTTCCCTTGACCTGTGAAAAAAATTTCAAAAACATGGGATGAGCATAAAAATCTTAGTAAAGGATATAAAAATACGGATAGAAAACATTAGTCCAAGTATACATAAGAATAAATGAAATCATACTTTACTCATAAAACATAAGCACTTTAACATACCTCATGAAATCATAATATTTATGAATAACTCATAGAAATCATAAGACATAATGGTAACTTGATCCATTCATAACATTCTTACATAGGGAGTAACCCTCATGATTGTGTTTGGAATACCCATCACAGTATATTCCCTAAATCTATTTGGATAAACCATATAATTTAACTCCTTTGTGTTAACCAATGCATTGGAGAGATATCCCAGGCTCACCTTCCCTTAGTTTATCACAGAACCACCCGACTACATAAAAAAATCCCATGAACCATAACATAATCGTATCACATAAAACATGCATAAAGGAAACATAACATTTCCACATTTAAATCACAAGATATCAATACATAACATTGATATAATCAAAACAATATCAAAACCATTTTCAATAACAAAATAAAAGAAATGGAAAACATGGTATTTATTTTTCATTTAAAAAAATTTATGGTTTGTAGAGGATGCCGAAACTCATATAATGGTCACGGCGGCGGAGAAGTCATTGTCTCCACATACGTAAGACAAAAACATTACCTTTTGTCATTTAGTAAAATTATTCATGTAAAAATATTCCTTTTGAATGAAATTAGAAGTCAAAAGTTTTTATTATAAAACTAATAAAAGAACGTTGTATATAAATTGAAGTATGCCTCAATGAAAGGAGATTGAGACGAAGTCCCTTACCTCAAGTCTGACTTGTCTTGTTAGTTTCTTTATATTATTGAATAATAAACTTTGGTAAATTTATAATTTCTTAATTACATACTTTAAAGTTTATTATTCAATTCATATCACAAATTATAATGTTATAATAATTGGTTGATTATGTGATTTCATCTCATAGGTTTTGTTGATGTTCGTTACATGTGTCAAAAATAAACTTGTTTGAAGTGAATTGTCCATGTAGTTATAAGTACATAATTTCCAGAATGGTGTTCATTATTTAAATATCATATATATCCATTATATATGAATTTAACAATATTCCATAATGTTTGGAGATAATAAATGAAATGTATCATTCATGGAGACGGTAGGTCGTACATACGCATAAACGCTACATTCATTTTTTGTCATATTAATGGACTTTAAAAATAAATGATACATTGATATATTATAATTCCAATATAACATATATGTTAAATAGTTAAAATAAGTTCATTAATTACATTATTTATAAATTCCATGTTTGGGATGAATGAGTCACATCACTTGAGGGGGCTGTAGTCCACACTTCCTCATATGAAATTATCGCATTTTCACAACATGAAAAGCGTATAGGTATGTTTTAAATATAAAATAAAAAAATTTAGAGGACATAAATATAATATATATAATATATAAATATAGTTCCATCATAATGGCCACCATGAAAGGTGTTAAAAGAATATTTAACAATCATCGTTTCGTGAGGCAGTAATTCGGCACCCACAAAAATAGTATGTTCTTTGACCATTAGATGGGGGTGTGTGTAAGTGTTGGTAGAATACTTATCATAACATCATCCTAGTAAATTTAGGATAGTGTTTTTATTATGTGATCAAATAATAAGAAGATAGTTTTGAGTAAAGAAGTAAAATAAAATAATGAAACTCGAGAGAAAACATTACCTCTAAATCGGGTAACTCTTTTTTGATTTGAGCCAAATGCATCTGTGGAAAAACTTTTCCCCAAAGTGAGGATTCTAGGAGTAATAGAGGGATGTGGAGAGATAATATGAGCATAGGTTGGATGATACAAGGTCTTGAGAGGTGTGGGTAAGGGGGTAGAGGTGGGGGCCTTTTATAATTGGGAGGATGGTCACTTTTGGAAAGTCTTGAAATGTTACATTATTATATAATAATTTTTGGATTTTAATGGTCCCACAATGATATATTTTTATGATAAGGTGATAAGGGTTCTAAATACACCATTCCAATAGGTTTTAAACAAGTGTAAGTCTTATATTTTACCTTATATTTTCATTTTATTTAAGTCGTTCATTAATGAGGAAGTCACTGCATCATCACAGTGTCATAAACAAAATTTATTTATTTAACGTCTAAAATTTATAAAACAAATACCATGTTGTATGAAATATTTTTCTATTTACAATTACAATTTATTGTCTAAGAGATCATTTATTTAATCAAAATTAAAATTTCTTTACTAAGGATATACAAACCATTGTTATATTTCTCTTGTTTTTTAAAAAATAATGTCATAAAAGTCATTATTACACCCATGTGATTCCATGGGCCCTCAAGTTCTGTAAAAAGATTCACATGGTAAGAAATGACTCAAAAAATAGGATTTGGACACCAGTTGGGGTGATTTTATATTATTATAATATTATTTCGTTACCCTTAACTACCCGATTACTAATTAAACACGATAATTAAAGATAATTACCATCATTACTATTCATAATGTTCAAAAACAAGTGTATTAATTACATAATTTGGAACATTAGGTTAAAAATATGGAATCCATTTTACCAAATTAAAAACATAGAAATTGCAGCAATTAATTTAAAAATAATTCTTGTTGTCAAAACAAATAACATGTTTTTAGAAAATAATATCTATCAAAAGATTGACAGTTTTTTATGTCCAATTTCAAAGTGAAATTAATTCCAATGACAACAATTTAATTAAATGGTAAAAATATATTCTAATTACACTTTAAAACCAATTAAAAGGACAATCGAACTATATAATTAAATTAGATGAAAAAGCAGTTTTGAAGTAAAGTGCAGTGTTTTTTACTATTCATTAAAAATGAACATTGTCATAAAAATAAAAAAAATTTATCAAAAGTAAATTTAAATTTCCCAATTCTAAAGTAATTTTTTATTTTGTCAAATAGAGCTTATAAAATTTTCAAAGTTATATTTAAAACTGGTTTTCCATAAAAAGGTGGTAAAACTATCTTTTTAAAAATATTAGAGTATTATATGCCTAAGATTGTATTTATTCTCATTTTTAGCCTCTAAAACACTATATAAATAATAAATAGACATTTATATGAAAATATATTATTCTTTACTTACTTGGGAGGTTACATAGTGGGACCTTGTACCTGTTTCTCTTTTTTTTCATAGTTACAGTACTATCATGTTTTTAAATGATCTTTTTGTAATTTTAGTGACATGAAACCTTATATATCTAGTGTATCATTACAAGATTGGAATAGGGATATTGCCCCACTGGTGGGAGGGCCAGAGCCACCTCTAGTTCAGAGTCCAACTATAGATGATCATCTATGTGATAGTCTACTTCATGTATTCTAGTAAATGGAGAGGGGGTCCTTAGGTTACACCTTCCATGTAATATCCTAATATTTGAAAAAGAAATACATTATTAAATATAATACATGATAAGTACACTGAACTTAAAATGATCAACGTAATCTTATTGTTTAAATGTGACAGTTATAACCTAGCCATTAAATTGGCGAAGAATTGATATTTTTAACTAATTTATGAAATATATAATGGTCATAAAATTTTACACTGTATTAATTATGAATTTTTTAAAAAATAAAATATTTTAGTTAAATTCATTCTATTATATTTTTCGTCCTCATTTTATACATCAAAAACAAATTTTCTTTAAAAATGATTTTTATTTATTTTTATATGGAAATAAAATAATTAATTTCAGGAACTTCTAGAAAAATTATCTTAGAAATTTAATTTATTTTTTGGATTCTGAGTCTTTAAATTATCTTAGGATGATTATTTTATAAATTTCTAAAAATGTTATTATTTTCAATGAATAGTGGAAAATACTGATTTTTCTAAAATTGATATTTCATTTCAATAAATTAACAAATTTAATAGCCACAATATTTTTTAAATTTCTTTCATGTAACATAATTATTATTTAATTATATTAAATCCCCTTAAAATATTTTTTATAAAAATTATATTGTATTTTTTAATAAGTTATTTTTTTTGTAAAAACAGTATTTTTTGAAAAACTCTTTTAAAATAAAAATTGTTTCTCCTTTTTAATTAAGTAAACTAATCCTTGATAGGGAATGTTTTAGATGAAATTTATATATTATATATAAATTAATATTAATTCATATTCAAGCAATGTTTATTATTAGTCACAGAGAATATATAAAATTTTATTTTTCTTAAAAAATACACATCTTGAAACGCTTCATTTTCGTCTCATCTCTAGTTTTATTTTAAATATAATGTTTACAATTATATGAATTGAATTTTGTAAAATTTATTCCATATTTTTAATAATATGGTCATAATTAGTAATATGTTCATGTTCTTGTTTAGTCTTAAAAAATCACTCCATGGTAAAAAAAATTAAAACAGTATAAGTAAAATAATAATGGAGGTCGAAGTTAAAAGGTATTGGTTTAAAATACCTAAAAAATAAAACATTAAATGGGTGGATGATGTGATTATAAATATTAAAAATAATTTAATACATAAATTGGGATCCTTTTTTGGAATTATTTCTGCCCAAATTTGGTTGGAATTAAATAAAAAATAATCATTATTTAATCACTTAAAACCACCCCTTTATAATCAATAATACCAATCCTTGTCACCACATTTTTTTGAAAAATCTATAAAGATATTTAAATCTATACCAAACCCTATCATCTCCACTATTACCATTCTCATGTTCTTCTATTATAATGAAAATAATTATTCTAAGATCAATAAGTGATCCTTCAACGAGGTGATATCTAAGAGGTAACATTCTCAAACTACTACTTTTTATTTATTTTATTCTTCTAACTTCTCCCCACCTCATTCATCCTTCAAAGAATTACAACTCTAAAATCATTTATATAATTTAATATTATATTTATAATGGAATATATTATATCTATTAATTTTTTTAACTAACTTACAGAAAGAAACAAATCCATTTTCCAAATTATGGCGGTTATCTATCATTGTGGACAATGATGTTTCATTTTCCATTAATGTCTTCAAGGCTGGTCATAAAAAATTTTATTGTTAAATTATATTTTAATAATTATATTTTAACTTGTTTCATGTTTTGGAACTAATATATAAACCTAATATTAAATAAAATGAATCTAATTTGTGAAGGAAGGAAACCGCCAAAATAAACAAAACTTTTACCATTAACGTTTTTCAAATGAATCATTTTCATGTCAGCAAACAAACAGATATATTGGAACATTTTAAATAAGTTCATGAATACCATTTTATTATATTTATGGAGTTTTATTTCTATTTTAAAATAATATCCATAATTATACACAAGAAATCCAACCATCAAACCAGGAATTAAACATTCTTAGATCAATGATATTGATCTTTATAACTCAAAACAATTTTCATAAATAAACATAATAAAAATATAATATATAAAATATAGTTGAAATAGGTTTTGAATTATGTTATTAATTAATGAAATTTTATTATCCAATACATTAAGAGTAAGGGAATAACATTCATACAAAAGGTAAGGGACTCCGTAACAAAAAAACATGATTTAAATTTTATAAATATTTATTTAATAAATATTTCTCTATAATTTAGATTTTAATAAAAAGGAATTTTTTGAATGTGTTTATATTAAAATTATCTATTTATAAAATATAGTTTTATATTTTCACTAAATTTTATTTCGGAAAGGATCTTTTTAATATTATGTGTAAAGTACTTTCTTGGAAAAAAATATTCCTTTAATGTTTTTCCTTAAAAATTTCAAAAGGAATGTTTTTTGTATATATGAAATGAATGTTAATTTTCACCTTCATTTCAATATAATATTTTGAATCAGGATTTACATATTTATATTGTTACATTCAAATAAAAACATTCCATTAAATGTGAAATATTTTTTGAAATGAGTGATTTCAAAATGAAAAGATTATTTTCGTCAAATAATGTGTTTATGATGAATGATTCCAGGATTTATGTTTATGTTATGGTTCATGGGAATCTTTTATGATGATAGGTGGTTCCACTATAAACCAACTATGGGTTTTTTATGATAAAAAAGGATATTTGGTTATATTATTATCCAATGATGGGTGGTTCCTGGGTAAACCTAGGGCATGTGGTAATGTTATAACATTCAAGGAATTTGGTACTCCATAGTAGGAGAATGAACGTATTGGTTACCCCATTTATAAGGGTGATATAGAAAATGTCTTCCCACGTTACCTACTTATATTTTATATTATTTATAATGCATTTTCATGAAATAAATAGATTTTATATAGGTAATATAGTGATATTATTGAAAATGTGATTCCTTATCCAGGGTGAAATTGTATGTTTTTATGACAAAAAAATTATGGGTTTTCAATGGACTAATGGTTTCCTTTATTTAATTATATTAATGAGATTTTTTTTCTCATCCCATGTTTTGAAATGTTTTTCATAGGGTTCAAGGGATATTAGAGACTAAGATGAGGTCAAGAATTTTTTTAACATTTATCATGAAATAAAATCATATTATATTTTAATGAATTTTGTTTTATAGGAAAATTTGATAATATGTATAGGATTATACTTATAATTTCTATGTTTACCATGTAAGAGTTTTTTCTAATTATCTAAAACTCTGAACTAAAAATATACAAGGAAATTTGAGAAATAGAGTTCTTGTCCAAAAACACTAGAATAAGTAAACATTAAGTTCAATTTCTTACTATTGGTTTCAAATGATGATTTTGAAAACATTGAAGATTATTAAATATTCTTGTAAGTATTTATTACGAGTTATGGATTTCCTCATCGATGTAAAATTATAATTATGATTATATGTCCAATGTCTTAGAAACACCTTTTATAGTTTAATGTGATGGATTTATAAGATATTATTTCTATTTATTGATATTAGATTTATAAAGGTAATCAAATTATGAATAAATTATTTTTTGGTTAATGTATTATACAGTTTACAAGGGTATTATCTTTAAAAGAACCATTTTTATTTTTGACTTATAGTAATTTATTTAAAATTTAATTATGTTATATATATTAATGGTTTTTTATCAATATAGAAGGGAAATTATATTTCACACACTTCATATTCATTCTAAATGACTTTATAATCAATATTATTGAAAAATACTGTTCAAATTATATTTACAGCTTTCTGAATAATTCAAATAACCTATAAAAAATATTTTGACTTATCTAACACCTTTTTTTTTCTCAAAATATTTTCTGGGTCATGGTATCTTTTTCATTTTATGTAAAAAACCACATTTTACCAAATCTATAGAAAAATCAAATTCCATCATGTACATGAAAATTTTATTTCTAGAAGCTAGGAATCATGTCATAAAATAAAGTGGATATCAATCAAATCCTAATGTCTATATTTAAGGAATTATTTTTTTTATTATGTTCAAAGTATGAAGAATATTTTCATTGATATTGATGAATCATAAGTATATAATTCACATTTTATATTGTGGGAATGAAGTATTGAGGAATAAGATGATGAACCATGGTTAACAGTTTAAGAAGGAAGTTAAATTAAGAATGTATTTGTGTATTGTGTTTTGAAATTTATAATATAATGGTATTTTATAAATATTTTTGGAATCATTGAACACCTAAATAATTTTCTATAGTAGGTTTTATTTTATGAAATTTGGAGCCATATACTGGATGAAATTGATACCATTGAAAAGTATTAAAACTGTGATAACTTTTGGGAGACATTTATTTTTGAGTTAAATGTAAGACATAATTTTAAAATATGCAAAATATTGTTCAAGGAAAAATTCCTTTAATTTTAGTGGAAATAAGTTTAATGGTATTGGCAGTATTTTTGGTTTATACTATCTATGATTTCGAGTTATTTATGGGTTATTACATTTTGGGATTAAAAATGATAAGTATGGAATAACCTTTTGAAATACAATATTGATTTAATATTCACTATTTTGGGGTAATTTTTTAGTATTTTTTCAATAATTTATGTAATTTTATAAGGATTATAGTAATATTGTTTTATAAAAAGGAAAACCTCTTGGATGGGATGAAAACTATCACTTGCGACAAGGCTGTGTGTAACTCCCAAATATTTTATGAGATATATTCTTTTTAAGTTATATGATGTCTTTTTTTACACTACACCAAGATTATCTTTCCCTATATGAAACATTGTATTATCTCGCAGTATACGCAAAAATATTCTTGGCTTGTGTTACACACAATTTCATATTCTTTTGATAGAATTCATCTCACGAAATACTGAGTATATATTTTTTTCAATGTATAAAAGAAATATGTTGGGATTATGTTATACTCAATACATAAAGAATCTTGTACTAAATGTAACACTGACTTTTCTTGCATTGCATGCAAGAGCGACCTTCCTCGAAAGCTTCTCTTGTAAGCAATATTGAGTTTAAATAAATAATGATAAATTATTAAAATATTAATATTTAATGTGATATAAAATATCCATTATTAATATTATTAATAAATGTTTAATTTTATATAACATTAAAATTCATCTTAAGTATTTTCTAGAACATGATATAAGAACAAATTCAATTTTCAAAATTAAAGAAGTATTTTTCAAAAAATGATGTTTTGTCTTCTTTTGATGGATCACCCATTTCAAATTATATTTTAAACAATATTATATATTATTTTTGAAAAAATAAATATATTCCTTCGAAAAGGGACATCAATATTTAATTTGGTTGAATTTTTGTTATTTTTCTGATAAAATTAACATTCCAATGAATAGTAAAAAAATACAACCTTTTAATTGAAAACTATATATTCATTTAATTTATTTATATAGTTATATTATCTTATTAATTTGTTTAAAAGTTTAATTAGACTATGAAGTTATCATTTAATCCAATTATATGCATATTATGTAATTTCACATTTAAATTGAACGTATACACATGTCAATCTTTTGATAGTTTGTACTTCTTAAAAACCTACTGTCTGGTTTTCACAATGGGAACTAATTTTAAATTAATTTCATCCAATTATGTGTTTTTAATTTTGAAAAATTGATTTCATATTTGGAATCATAAGTTCCAAACTATTTAAATAGAAACCTTTTAATTTTTTCATAATAGGAATAGTAACTATGGTAATTTTTATTTACCACATTTAAACGTAAATCGAGTAAATTAGTGTAACAAATAATATGATAAGTAATATAAAATTATCCTAAAACATAAAAATAATAAATTTAAGGAATAAAATTCTACCAATGAGAGATTTTTTTAGAAACATAGTAATTTTATGGCAACTTGATAATGGAAATTACATAGATATTAATAAAACCTATAAAAGTGAAAAACATTCAATATCACATTTCATATAAGTATAATAATTTTAATATAAGGATAAATAGGTGATATATTTGAAATTAAATAATAAATTAAAAGATAAAATATCTAACTACATCATGTTACATTTTTTTAATTTTCAGAAAATAAATAATTACCTTAAAATCTTATTGATTGATGATATGAAAAATAATTTATTGATGGTAAATCAATAAAAAAAATTACTAAAATCCTAATAACCATAAAAAATCCCAAAAACATGACCAAATATTATTGGGAGAGTATATATCGACCATAATCATCCAAGGTTCAATATAGTGACTATTTCTATCCTTATAGAATAGATTATGGCATTTATATTATTTTATTTAAGGTAATGTTAATTTTGACCCATTCATACTTTAATAAGTATAACATTTTTAATTTTTCCATTTACAGTAGAAAAATTATAATTCATATATAATTACTAAATATATTAAATTTATATTCACCATAGTATTTTATTTTTAATTTTTACTGAACAAATAACTATATTAAATAATTACACAGAATCATTGTAGTTATTATTTTTTAATGGATATATCAAATAAATGTTATTAACAATATTAAAATGAGTATATTTTAGGATGATTAATATTTAAAATTAATTTTTTAGATACCCTTGACCTCGTATAAATAAAATAAAATATTTTTTTCAAGTTTAACTTTTTTTTCTATATATTTTTAAAAATCAATAAATTGAATAATGTCACAATTGACACTATTGATTGTTTATCCAAATAATGATTTATTAAATTATTTAAAAATCATAAAACATTTCAAAAAATAAATATAATAATTATTATATGGTCAAAATTTTCTAAATTGTTTATTTATGATGTAATTTATATCAAATAAGTCAATATTTACCCTTTTAATATTGAAATATTAGTTACCCTTGTTAAAAAGAAATAGAATAACTAAGTTTCAGATTGAAAAGATAGACTTTATTGGACATATAAATTTGTATAAAATTTATCAGTAGATGATATTACAACCCTATCTCACCTAATCTTTGAAATTGGGACATTTTTTGTGTTTTTCAGTGGTGTTTGATTTTATTATAAATTAATATTTTTGAGGTTTCCAAAAGTGCCCCTCACCTCAATTATAAAAGGAAACCTCATCCCTCATTTATTCAAAACTAATTAACCCTTAAAGTTCATCCATACCCTGCCCATTTATCTTTTTAACTTCCCTAATTACATTCTAGAGGTTCTGGTCTTCTCAAAAGACCAACTCTAGTTCCATAAAGAGGAGATCTAAAGAGAGAATGTGAAAGAAGAGGTAATCTCTTCTACAGATTCATTCATATTTCTTTGTACATGTTATTATACTTCTTGATTGGAATCATTATATAACAATAAATCCACCATAACATATAAATGGAGATGTTATTATAATTATGAATCAATTATTTTCAACATTCTATCCATCCGTAGAGAGATAAAATCACCACATGTGCATATGTACGGCTTACCATCTCCACACCGTAGGGTAATTTGTTTTTCACCGCCACATTAAATTAATAGGTATAAACATGGATTTAATAACTATATATGGTAATTATAATATAATATTTATTCTTAAATAGATTACACCATGAAAATCCATACCATTCAATAATTATAGGAATTATATCGTTGCCTGTGTGTACTTACGGCCTATCATCTCCATGATGTGATATAAATTGTTCTACATGATAACCACTCGAGAATGATTATATAAATGTAAGGAATAAATAAATATTTTATTTATTATGTTAATATCATGTTTTAATGATATAAATATGACCTTATAAGTAGAAATGTAACTTATTTGAAAAAACATGCATACGATCATAAAGTAGTTAAAACCCAAATAACGAGTAACAATGAATTGTTACCAACAATCTAAAGAGGATATGACCATATATGATTACCATGATTCTAGAATAAGTTAAAAAAATTATTTAAATAATTATAAATGATGTTTGGACACATAGTAAGCATATCAGACCTAAGCTAAGTGATAATTTTGCAATCACATTATTATCTAAGATAGTTTATTTGTAAGTATTTACTAGAGTATCTATATCATTCACATCCATGTTTCCTAAATATATAATATTATTTTTATTCGTATACTATTTTTTAAAGTAAATTTTACCCATTAGTGAATTTGTATTAAATTTTATGGAAGGAATCTTTCATTTGTTTTCCATACGAGGTACTTTTTGACATTTCCTACAAAAGTACGAGGAGAATGTTTTTTTAACATATACGACATGAATGGGTTTTTATGGCTTCATGACGCCTTATTTCCATGATGCATCGGCTACACTATTTTAATTTTTTTTTCAACTAAATTCTTTTATTTTAAAATTGTGCAATTTTTTTAGAAAATAAAATGTTTTTTAAGAAGAAAGGATATTTTCTTCAAGAATTATGTTCAAGTGTTTTATCAAAATTATTTTCCATCTAAGATGATGCTCTTGAATAGGGTTATGTCTCTATATCTGTTATTACTATGATTTACTATGTTAATAATGGAATGATATTTTATATGGATTATGTTGTGATGGAATTATGTTTCACTACTATAAAAGTCGCTTTTATTAGCGCTAAAAAAACCCTTTATCAGCGCTTCTTTGGGTGATGTAAAGCACGGTGCTAATAAAGGGGGGTCCCTTTTATCAGCCCTAAAAATAGCGCTGATAAAGGAACCTTTTTATCAGCGCTAAAAAAAGCGCTGTTATAAGGGGTCTTTTATCAGCGCTATTTTTTTAGCACTGATAAAAGCCAAAAATTTGAAAAAAAAATTAAAAAATATATATATAATTCGTGGAGGTTTTTTACAGCGCTTTCTTGCCCCCCCCCCCCCCCTTAAGAGTGCTTGTGCCCCACCCTCACCCCCATCATTCTGCATGCTTCACCCCACTTTGCTATGCCCGCACGACCCTGCTACCACTGGAATTCAAACACATGACCTCCCCGCTTGCGCGCTGCAATATTACCACTTAGCCATTCTGTTTAGTTCACCCTTTACTGATATATCAAGTTATTTATATACATATAGTTATATTTATTCATATATTAATATAGGTCCATATTAATATAAATTTATTTAGTTATATTAATATATATATATATATATATATTCATATACTAATATATATAGTTATAATTTTTATCCATATATTTATTTTTATATTAATATATATATTTATAAGATTAATTTCAAATAAATTTATAGAATATGTGTTTTTATGTGTCTTTATAAATAAGTAAATAACTAAATAAATACATACATATATACAATACACACACACAAACACACACACACACACATATATGTGTGTGTGTGTGTGTGTGTGTGTGTTTATATAGTTATGAATGAATACATAGAAATTTTGATGTGAAAAGTCATCGAGAATGTTAAAACAACGATAACATCTAATCCAGAAGTCGGTTTCAACTCCACAACTTGTCAAATCGAATAACATGAAACAATCTTTGATATGATATGTTGCACAAGCAAAACGGACATTCGGATCAGAAGTTAGAGGCGTTTCAATGTTAAAACGACCGTAGATTCTAATCCAGGAGTCAGTTTCATCTCTACAATTAGTCAAATCGATGAAAAAAATGAAACGATATTCGATATGATATGTGGTACACATTTATCGGACATTGGTATCAAAAGTTATAGTTGTTTGAATGGTAAAAAATCGGGGTACCCCGACTAAAAACTCGGTTTTGGAGGCCTTTTGTGCCCTCTGTGGCCTCGAAAAACCCTTGGAAGGGTTCCGCCGGTCAATAGGGCTATAGATCACATCGTAGGATTTGATTTGATACACTGTAGAGCTATAATGGAGTCCCAGATCAAAAGTTCTGGCCGTCTTATGTTTGATGTGGGTTTTCAACACATTTATGATCTTTTATTTATTTTTTATTTTTTTATACTCAAAGTGTTATTACATTACGACTAGTGGATAAAAATTACATAATTATTAATTAAAATTTTTTTAAAATTATTTTATAAGCCTCTTTTACTGAATATCATATACATTCATATTTGATTTCCATTCATCATTTCTAAAACATATTTAACAAAATATTATATTTATATCAATATAAATATATTTATAGCTTTATATATAAATAAATGTGTTTTTTTTGAATTTTACCCTTTATCAGCGCTAAAAAAAGTGCTGATAAAGGCCCCCTTTATCAGTGCTTTTTTACTAGTGCTGATAAAGGGGGGTATTTATCAGCGCTTTTTTAGGGCTGATAAAGACCCCCTTTATCATTGCTTTTAAAAAGCACTGATAAATGTGTAGCACTTCCCTTTCCCCATTTTCTTGTAGTGTTTAAGAAACCCATTTTATTTCTTGGGTTATGTTATGATGAATGATTTATGTTGTGTGGGACATGTAATAATTATTTCATTATAAGATGGGTGGGACCGCTATATCCCTTCAATTCATTGGGTGAAGATTTATATCTAATTAGGGATAAGTGACTGTAATGGAATGTAAATCTGATTCATTAATAATGTTTCAGAAAGATAAGTAAATCCAATTCAGTAATTCAGGGTTGTAACAGAACGTAAACCCAGTTTAGTAAAGAACATTGTGTACTATGATGGTCATGGAAACACTGTCTTGGCTACTATGGAAATCATATTATGAGCTTATTTTTTACCCAATTCCATGTTTTATTCCAAATATTTTTTCACATAGGTAATGTTTTGTTATGATCTATTCTTTATGAACTGCCAAGATTTATTTCATAACTCACGATTTTGATATTAAAAAATTATATTCGTGTTTTTAAATTATTATGTTTATAGTTTTTTATGTTAAAAACTGTTACCCCTACTGAGCATTTGAGCTCACCCTTCTTTTGTTTTCTTTTCCCCAGGATAAATAAAAGGTTTTAGGTTGGAAAATAAAAGGGGAAGATCATTATAGAAGATATTGTAGATCTTTCAACAGGTTAGAAGATTATGTTCGATGATTTCAAAGACCATAATCTAATATGTTCTTTGGGTATCTATTTGTGTCATGTTTTAAGTATTCCAAATAAGTAATGAAATTTCTATGTACGTCAATCTTGGGTTGTTAGATTTGGTATTACTGTAAATGACTAGTCAACCTTTTGAAACTACAATGTGAAAACATTAGTGAGATCCCTGGTGATTTTTCAAAGGTACTTCTAGTGATGTCCCTAATTTGAAGTCAAACTATAGGTTACATTCTTAGAATTATGTTAATGATCATGAATAACCTAGGATTAAATGTAATATGTTATATATTGAAAGTACCCCCGGATTATGTTGTTTTCATTGTACGATTTTTACCTCTCACTCTAATATTTTTGATTTTTAGACAATGGGTGGATCCTAAAGGAATTTTGTTAAGGATCAATGCACTGGGAAATGCTATGATTGTGTTCCTGGAAAACAAAATTTTATGGTATATGGAATGCAAAACCTATCTATATACAAATAAATACTATGAATCATTTTTTACTTCCAAATGAGCTGATAAGGGGATAAAATTGTATTGAGTCCATCTTGAGGAAACATCCACCTTCTATTCATGGGTCTTCTGATCCACTTCTTATTGAACAATAGATCAGTACCTTTGAAAATATATTTTCCATCCCTCACTGTTTGGAACATGAAAAATTCATTTTGGTTGTTTATCATTTAGAAGTTGAAGTAGATAAGTGGTGGACTCTAAATAAGAATACAAGGTAGCAAGATGAACATGAATCCATGTAATGAGATAAGTTTAAGAACTTGTTTTTCAAGATGTAATTCCCTCATATTCTTCAAAAAATATGGAAAAAGAGTTCCTTGAGATTAATAAAAATGATGGTGAATCAATTGATACATATGATGTGAATTTTACAAGACTTTCAAGGTATGGTTCTATATTTTTTTTTGATTTTCCAATAAATCACTTTATGGTTGAGTGAGAACCTAGAATTAAAGTTGATCGATTTTTCAATTGATTAAAACCATGTTTTTGAATTTCATTAGCTATAAAAGACCTTAGTAGATAGAATAGATTGTTTGTTGCTCTATCAAGGTAGAAATGTAAGTTGGTGTTACATATCCATCTCATGGATTTGATAAGAAAAAAAGATGCACTACTAGAAATTGAAGATTTAGCCACACTTATATAGACACAGTTTAATAAAATTGTGGATATATGTTAAGGCAATACCACTGATTAAAAAATACCAGTGTATTTAGCCATGTTCTTTCTATACTCTCACAATCCCTCGCCACCTTCCTCCCATGCGCTCGCGATCCCCACCCCTTTACGGCCCTGCTCTCCACTCGTGATCTCTACCTCCCTCCCTTTCTGCCCTAATCCCTACAGCCCTCCTCGCTGGGCGCTGTCACCCAAAAAATCTTCCATTATACTCCTATGACACAGCAACCCACCTTCAGACGATTCTCCTCCATTGATGAAGTCACCCACCTCCCTGTCGGCGTTCCTCTGCGCGTGATTCCTATCGAGGCCCATCATATGCAGCAATATTCATCCTCCGACACAGCAATACTACCTCCGTGCTCCAGATCCAAGTAAGTCTAATTTCTTTTAATTTCACCAACCCATAAGGATGCGGGTCGTTACAGTGTTAGTCATGGTGGCAATGTTGGTATTCCCTAGCTGAAGAGTGGACATGAAACTGGAGAACTTCATACCTGTACTTCATTGTAGGTTCTTTTTCTTATTAGATAGTAGGGATTTTCTCGATAATGGATTGTTGTCAATTAGGTTATTTTTACATGATGTGCGTGAGAATTTGCTGTGTATTTTTCATAAATTACAGATTTCAAAGGTCTGGAAGTTCGAATGACTCAAATTTGGCTAATATTTTGTAGTGTGTATGAGTAACTCTAATTTTTCATACGATTCATATGTTGTATGCACATACTGGAATTTTTGCAAAGGCAGGAAGCCACACTGATTCGTAAAATTCATTTGAAAATTCATAAGGGTCATTGATAAGAATTCACAAGTCATTTGACAAATAATAAGAGTCAATTTGTTGAAACATGAAGTTTTGTAAGGGTCAACTACATAGCATAATTTTTTAGGAAAAGATGAGTTTCTTAAAGATACTTCTAAAGCATAACTAGAATGATGTTGGATTTTTTTTCAATTCTAAAAAATATGAACAAATTATTATGGTTTGATTCAAGCTAGGTTTGTGATAATTAAAATAGATCACTTCTCTAATATTCTGGAATTTTCAAATGAAAATATTTTAAAATTCTAAACTGTGATCATAGCTAGATAACTAACAATAATTTTTATTTAAACTACAATGAGAAGATGGTATTTGTAGAATTTAAGATCAGGAATGTGCATAATAGATCTATGTGAATATTTCAATGAGGAAGCTCACCAGAGATGAAATCCTTTCCATAAATCAAAAATACAAAAACGATTATCTGACTAGTTGAGGAAATTTTTATGTTACAAAAAAACACAAGATAAGGAAAAATATAAATACCAGTCATATTTTATAACATGGCCACTTAAAAGATAAACAATTCCACCAATGCTTGACATGGGTCTATTGAGCACAAATTTATCACTGTGATGAAAACTATTAATCATGTCAGGGAATAATTGAACACCGGTGTTCTCTAGAAAATCTAAGAAATGGGGAGCCACTTCCCATGCATCAACTTCGGCACCCGATGATTAACACATGATGATAATTCTATAGAAAAAAAACAATTTTTTTTATTTAACTTCAAACCAAAAAACCTCCTAACAATAGCTCATACATCATTGGATTAAAAACAAAGTGCTCAAACTGGTCAACAAGAACCACCTGGTTGGTGTAGTCTTTGAGTAGAAAAGAATTAGGCTGTACAACATTTTTTACCCTCGGATGGGCCTTATTCTTTAGTAGGGAGGCATTTGTATTCTCATGTGTGTTTGATCAGTCTTTCTTTGTGTGGAGTTTCTTCTTGTTGTGGTGGTGATGTGCTTTAGTTTTTTTTTGGGTTTTTTATTCTATTTATTATGTTTTTCGGTTGGAAATTTCTATGGAATGATGTTTTAGAGTTAGAATATGATGGTGATGTTAGGTTTTTTATTCTAATGGTGTTGGCTCCTTGAAGTGTGTTGATCTCATTCCATCCCACCTTACTCTATTAGAATTTACCAATTCACAAGATAAGTCTTTTTCAACTAACCACATACATGTTATTAGTAGTTGATTTCATTTTTAATATTCATTTTATTTCCAGTAGTGACCTAGAACACCCTCTTTTCACTTTAGTCTCTCCTCTTCTTCTTTTTATCTCTCTTCCTTTGTATTGCTCTATGATCATTTTTATATAGGACTCCAGAAAAATTTGTGTCACAATGTGAAACCTTTATTCATTTTGCGACATGTCACAAATTACATCCTTACATTGTGAGACCTTTTCCTTTACATTTAATTCTGATTCAGAAACCAGATTCAAGAAATCTGTTTAATATCTTATATTTTTGTCCCTGTAAAATCTGGGATGATATTTTAATCATCAGTAACTTGAAATCTTTCTCGAGCAATGATCTGTTCCTACATGGCTATATATTTCTAATTTACACGGTTTAATTTAATAAACATGGCTATACTGTGTGTTTTTTTATTTGGTATCAGGGTCCCCCGATTAGCTACTCTAACACTCCTCCCGACTTCTTCTCCTCAGGGCTTCTTTTCCTCCCGACGAGTTCTCCTCCCCGAACATGCCTGATCGCGGTTCCCTCCTCCCTGACCTCGCCTGACCGCGGCGCCCTCCTCCCCAAACGACATCTCCTTTCCAATGTTTTATCCCCACCATGGCACCCTCCTCCCTGACAACTTCTCCTTCCTGACCTCTCCTCCCCGACCTCTCCTCACTGCATCACCCTCCTCTCTGACGAACACTCTCACTGCAGTGCCCTCCTCCCAACAACCTCTCTCACAGCAGCACCCTCCTCCCTGGAGACCTCTCTCACTACGGCGCCCTCCTCCCCGACGACCTATCACCATGGCACCCTCCTCCTAGCTTCCAATCAACACAGGTATTTTATACCATATTATTTCATCAATGTTTTGATTTTATGGTTGTCCTGATATTTGAATTTCATGTGATGGTTATTTAGATCTCCCTTCTTCTTGTATTTATAGAAGTCATGGGTAGAGTATGAGATGAAATTGAAGGCATATTGATGTGATGATGTTGAACATATAAGGGAACCATACACTGTGATGGTGATATAAGAATTATTGATAATAAAATATATGGTATTGGAGTCCTAGGATGTTTTATGATGTTTAATGTACTTATTCAATAATTTTTTAGATTTTGAATAGGTCCAAGGAGTTTTGAAGATTTTTGGAGAAGGAAAAGTCATGTCCTGGAAGACTTTATTGTGTTTTTTCATCATCCTTTGTGATTATCTTACTCAACTGGTTTGAAGATCGATTTCCATTACAAGATAGGCCACCCCGATCTATTTTCAAGCTTCTCCTAGAAGATTTTTATGGGATCTACCTCTCTTCATTATGGTTTAATGTGTAATTCCATACATTATTTTTTAAATCATTTGTTCATAAGGAGATGTGATCACATGGAATAACATGTTTTCAATAGATAAGTGATGGTTTAGTTTAAGTTTTTACCTGGTATTACTGAACTTCTTTGTATGTAAGCTCGTCCAATTTTCTTGTTTTATTAGAAATTTTAGAATCTTAATTGTCTGGTGTGGTTCAATATCTAGATCATATTTGTGTGTATAGTGACATAAATTTGTGGATATGAATGTCTGTATTTTGATAATTATTTTTAGTGTTCCTTTAATTTAATATCTTTTTGGAAAGTGTTCAATATGAATTGCTAATTTTTATTTTTGAAACTACGTATTACTAAGATAATGCAGTTTTACTTCTATGTAGATCTTGGTCCGTCTTATAAATGAATTTATAGATTCTTAAATGTTTTTTATACAAAAACTTGACATATACAAAATGAAAACATTTTATAACATATAAAAATTATTTATACTTTTCCTATAAATCATTTTATTTATATTATTCTTTTGATTTATTTACATTCATTTCCATTCAGGATAAACTGCAATTTTTTCTATTATCAATGAGGAATGATGCTTAGAATATTAGTGTAATAGATGGGATCTATAAATACAAGAAGCTTTCAATTCTACCATCCATCACAGCTAAAATATGGCCACTACATACTATTCCAAAAGGTAGGTGACAGGTCAAAGACGTCAATTTTACCATCAATAAGACTAATCTATTTGACAATGTCCTCTAAAGGAAATGTAATCTTAATGCGCCCTACATCCTGAAGGTAACATTTTGGCATGATCATTTATTTCTTTTTACCATACTACAACTATAATGTTGAGAGGTTTATTTTCTCATTATTCATTCTTTTGGCTATCCATATATTAAAATTCCTGATAAATATAGAAATAAAATTATTTGGATTAAAAAATTTGATATACCATATTTAATTTTTACAAATTGTTTGTGGTTCGCGATTAAATAGTTCATTCATTATGCTTATTTGGATGGTATTAGACCAATAATGCATGGCTTTAATATTTTTTCTTTATGAAGTCTTATATACATGACTCTTCCTCGGTGTTATATCTCATTAAACATTTTGGGTTCAGGCAGATTATTGTATAAGAACTATCACTTAAGTAGTCCAACTAATGCTAAGGTGGTGCATATCGGGAAGAGCTATTGAGAGGTCTTAATAGACATTGTATTGAGTTCACTCAAGTTGAAGTTCAAGGTTAAATACAATCAACACTCAATAGAAACTAGATGAGGTGGTTCCTACTCTGATGACCACACCCACAAATGGACTGGGTTTGACCTGCTGGAACTGTCCAGTTGTGGACAGGTTAACAACAGCCCTTGTTCAGGGTTTGAAACATAATAATTATTTTCTTTTTTCTTTTCATTTATTTTCTTTAGTTATTTTACTATTTAATAACATTTTTATTGTGTTTTCTGGGTAGAAAAAAGCTGGACAGCACCTAATGCACCTGTTGAAGATCAAATCATACTATTGTTGGAAGCATAAACAAACATATAGGTTTGTGTTTCTACTTTGTTTTCAATGTTTTCTATGTTTCCACCTTCCTATTTAAATTTTATGTGAGACATTGCGCATTTAATTTGAATGGTTCTGTCAAATACATTTAATGTGTAGGCTACAGGTCACTATTATCTAATATGTGATTTAGTACACTCTATAATGAACATTTGTGAGACTATTTATGAAAATATCTCACATAAAATTTGTTGTCGTTGATGCTTCCATCGAAGTCATTAGGTAACCCTACCTCCATCAACACTACAATCCACTCCAAGAGACACTCAACTCATCCTCCAATTTTTATGCTGCATGATTTATTGCATTAAATTTATTGTATTTATTATTTTAATTTCTCCTTCCTAATCTTCATGCCTCTTTCTTGGTTTTTTTAAATTTTTTCAGATGACCGTAACATTAAATTTAGAAATGGTTAATGCTGATCTGTAGGTTTTGGCGTCTACCGAGTATATGGTGAACACCAACTACCTTAACCATGCATTTATCATTGTGATGTCGGGGGCCTTTTCTGATGGTGTTTCTCAGACTATAAATTCACCCATTGATGTTATCAAGATAAGTTTCCAAATCTTACTATAGTTCCATGATTTTCATTTTTTTTCACAACTTCATTACTAAAAATAGATTATACTCTAAGAAAATATACTCTATGACATGCCTTGTGACATTGAAGTATAGATTAGAACAATGTTTATGTTGTATATCAAGGTTTGAAGGTGTTAAAAACTAGTTGTTACCTAAATAAATTCAGATTTACTAAAATCTAATCATCATGAAATGGTTTGATATGCTTATCTTGATGGTATATTATATTTTGGAACAAATTCCACATCCTAGTGTTTTTTTACTGAAGTATTTCTTAAAATTAAATATAACATCGTTTTATTATTTTTTATTTTTGATGATCAAAATTCAAACATGACATTATATTTCTAATTACATGTTAGTGAACCATAATTTTCATGAAACTAGCATGTTGTTCATTAATATTGATGAGGTGGTCTCACTTCTAAGATATATCTTTTTAAGGGATTCTTTATTTGGGTTTTTAGAACACAAAATTTTTGTTCAAGTTCTGATTTTATATCATAAATTTCACATTTTTTTGACACGAAGGCCTTATTTTCCATAAGAAGATTTGATTTTGTGGACAATGTTATTATTATAAGCTGATGTCATTGAATCTTATCTAAATTGTTCCTCCATATTTCATCTAAAATAGAGATTTTTTGTGCATCTATTCTATCTACGAATCGTACACTAAGCTGTTTGAAAATACTAAAATACTTTTTTAATTTGAATTAATTTTTTTATGGCCAGATTCTCTCCCTATCATTAAAATTAATGAACCTCATGTCTCCCCCCTTCTTTGAATTGTAAAGAACGCCACCATGTTGTTGCTGGCACAACCAAAGGGAGTTTGAAGTGAGAATCAAGTGGTCATTTTCATCTTCTCGTGGATACCCTCAGAAAAACCACTCCATAATTGATTCTCAACCTGATTTGATGCTCAATCTGATGTGAACACATAATCTTCCAAGCACCTCAGATGAAATCAAGTGATCATTCAGGTAAACTTATTTTAGATTTTTCCTGTTCCATTACTCATACATGTGTGATCCCTCTGGATATTTAAAAAACATTATAGAGGCCCTTATGTAAGATGCAGGGGTGGGTGGAGGGGGCAGGGGGTATGGGGTGGGTGGAGGGGGTAGGGGAAGGGGACAGGGTGGAGGGGGTAGGGGTAGGGGCAGGGGGCAGGGGGCTATCTGCAGGGCAGGGGGGAGGGGCAAGGGGAGTTCTGCAGGGAAAGGGGAGGTCTGTACGGTAGGGGGAGGAGGGTGGGTGGAGGGGGCAGGGTGGAGTGGGGAGGTCTGCAGGGCAGGGGGTAGGGGGTGGTTTTTACTGTAGGGGGAGGGGGTGGGGCAGTGGTGTCGTGGGGTAAGGGGGTGGGGCGGGGGTGTAGTTAGTCTCTATAGGTATCTTTAGTCATAGAAATGGTTGAATAACCATTGAAATCCATCTATAACTCCCCCATTTCTTCATGATTAGGTTTCTCTGAATATGCCCTCTTATTTACAACAGATTGCTTTCACTAAATCATGGATTGATATTAGTTGCAACAAGTCAGATTTTGTATGATACCACTAGTTGTTATTGGTATGGATTTAACACCTTTTATTTTAAAAATCCAGGCCATTATGTCCACTTTTCACTTCTTTCACATGATTAATATTATTTGAAAATTTCATATTCACTTGAGCAATTAGATAACTCTCAATGTTTTTTGTTTTTTTGGTTTATCCTTTTATAACTCATCAGATAATATGATCAAACATTCTTTCTTATCATGTTTAAACTTCTTCATAGGTATGGATCCATTTTTTGTTATGATATATTCTATTTGATTAGAAATTGTGTCCTCTAGTAAACTTTTATTATTTGGTGGGATAAAAACTTGTATCGAACAAAACCAAATTAAGCTGAAACTCGGGCCAAACTAATTATATACAATTAAGATGAGGAATAATTGTTAATTAATATGAATATACTATTTGATAGTATCTTTTTGAAACATGGATCTATTTCCCCCTTGCTTTTAGGACCCTGATTTGACCCATGGGGCATTATGGCTCGTATATGTTGGGCAGTGACGTGTATAGTCACAGGAGACAGGTATGTTTTAGTTTATTTTTTATTTTATTTTATTTATCACATTTTCCACATATGTCTTTTACTTCATTCTATGGACAATGGGTAATTATATTCTACGAATGGGGGAAAATGGGGTTCAGATTGATTCAATCCACCGGATTTGATCCGAGGTAAGATTATATGGTTACTACTTGTATCGCGCCTCATGTATTGGGGGATTTCATTGTTTTTGACTCCATATTATGTTTTTAGTAGGGTGTTTCATCATTTCGTGTTGGTTCAGGTGGATTTGGTTCTCCCAATCATGGTAAGGCTTTAATATCATTGGTTTGTTTCTCACAGGTTATGTAGCATCCTTTATGTGTTTTAATGTTCCTAATATCCATTGTGTAGTGTGTTGATCCATGCTCGTTGGTTTCAAGTATCCATGTTAAGGAAGACTCACCTGCGTGTGCATAGGTAAGAAAGTAAATGTGTGTGGGTTCCCCGGTTATGTGTATAATCAACAATGGCAGTTATTATACACATATGGGGCTATGTGTTCCCATGTATATATATATAAATGCATACGCAGGTGAGTGGATACTGGTATATGGATATAAGAATATGTGAATGGATCCCCTTGCACATGATCATGGCCATGTGGGTGTGTGCATAGGGGTAGGTGTCCTTGCATGTGCGTGAAGGTGAGTATACCTAGTGGGGGAGAAAAAACTTTTAGTTAGAAAGTTCCATGAGCCAAAGTGGACAGTTTGGTTCCACCTTGAGGTAGAATACCTCTTCTAGACTCATTAATTAAAGAATTATTTAAATTGGATTTAGTATCTTTCATAATTCATCTTAATTATAATGAATTTCATATCTGGAATAAGTTTTCATTAATATTATTGTTTCATTTGATAAATAATATCATGTTTTTATAATAAAACCCCTCCAACGGAGGTGCGCTGTCTGTGAAAACTCACAGTGATAGTTATGTTGATCTAGTTGCTTAAATTGTTCCATTTGATTTGTGGTGAATTAGTTTCAGAATAAATGTAAAATATAATTAAATTAATTGTGTGATAAATTAATTCCATGATTTTATAATAAAATCCCTCCAACGGAGGTGCGCTGTCTTCTAAACCAAAGAGTAGTGATAGTTATTTTTATCATGTTTAGATTTGGTATGAGTCTTTCATATACCTCTTGTTGGTGGTTGTTTTGTGGCTAGTTAGTTTTTTTTTTCTTTAAATAATATAAATTTTCTTATCATACTCGTTTAACTCAAATGACATTGCCTGAGTAGGCATATTCCTTGACCATGACACTCTTTTTCACACTTTGAATATTATAAATAAAATTTCCATGTTTAGGAAAAGTGAATGAATTTGTAAATGGTTTGTATAGGGTGTGTGATTATTTTTCATCATTGTTTTTCCCTATAGGCGTTGCGTCATTGTGATGCCCTCTAAAACCTTCTCTGGTGATCCCCTGTTATAGCATATTAAATATTCAATTTGTTCTATCATCAGCTGGCAGGGCAACTGTCAAAATGTTTCCTGACTCCTCTCCCTCCCTTTGCTCTAGGCCGGCAGATGTTTCCACATGGATGTCGCTGGACTAGAACAACACGCCGCGGTCACGTGGAGGTCATTCCACGGTCACGTCGATGTCACACCATGGTCACACCATGGTCACGTCATTGTCATGCCGCAGTCACACCGCGGTCATGTCACGGTCACATCGCAGTCACGCCGCAGTAACGCCATGGTCACACCATGGTTTGGCCATGCTCCAAAACAACACCCCACAATGGTTTGTAGTGATAGTATTCCATGAGTCTTGTGATCAATGTTGAGACTGGAAAATCACAATTTCTATCGTTGGGGTTATGACCGGAATGTTTCCCCACCTCCTCTCGCTCCCTTCACTCCTGGACAGAAGATGCTGCCCCACAGATGTCACTGGACTGGGCCAACATGCCACGGTCACGCTACAGTCATGTCGTAGTCACGCCACAGTCATGCCATAGTCATGCCACGTCCACACTGTGGTCACTCCGCAGTCACGCCGCAGTCATTCCGCGGTCACGCTCCGGTCACGTCGCGGTCACTCCGTTGTAATTCCGTGATTTGGCCCTACTCCAGGACAACACCCCGCGGGGGTTCGCAGTGATATTATTCTATGAGTCTTGTGATCAATTTTGAGATTGAATAATCACAATTTCTGTCGGTGGGGAGATGATCAGAATGTTTTCCCAATTCCTCCCGCTCCCTTCGCTCTTGGCAGGAAGATGCTACCCTGCGGATGTCGCTGGACCGGGCCAACACGTCGCGGTCACGCCGTGGTAATGCCGTGATTTGGCCCTGCTTCAGGATGACACCCCACGACGCTTCGTAGTGATAGTATTCCATTAGTCTTATTAGCAATGATGAGACTGACTAATCACAATTTCTGCGGGTGGGGTGATGATTGGAATGTTGCCTGACCTCCTCCTGTTCCCTTCGCTCCTGGCCGGAAGATGCTACTCCATGGATGTCGCTGGACCGGTCCAACACGCCACAGTCACGCCGCGGTCACACCGCGGTCACGCCGCCATCATGCCGTGGAAATTTTGTGATTTGGCCCTACTCAAGGACAACACCGTATGACGGTTCGCAGTGATAGTATTCTATGAGTCTTATGATCAATGTTGAGACTGACTAATCACAATTTCTGCCAGCGGGTAGATGACTGGAATGTTTCCCTGCCTCCTCTAGCTCCCTTCACTCCTGGCCGAATGATGCTGCCCCACAGATGTCATTGGACTAGGCCAACACATCGCGGTCACACCGCGGTCACGCCACGGTAATGCCATGATTTGGTCATGCTCTAGGACGACACCCCGCGACAGTTCGTAGTGATAGTATTCCATGAGTCTTTTGATCATGGTTGAGACCGACTAATCAGAATTTCCATCGGCAGGGCAATGACCAGAATGCTGCCCCGCCTTCTCCTTCTCCCTTTGCTTTTGGACGGAAGATGTTACCCCGCGGATGTCGCTGGACTGGGCCAACATGCAGCAGTCACACCATTTTCATGTCATGGTCACGCTGCGTTAATGTCGTGATATGGCCCTTCTCTAGCCACATCCATCCCAAACTATCCCCCTTACACCTTCATTTCAGCCTGCTCTGACCAGTATTCCAGCCCGCAACAGCCCCCCTGCCACCTTCAAATCAGCCCGCAGCATCCCCACAACACCTGCAACCAACCCCCTTCCACCAATATTCCAGCCCCCTTCCACCTGCATTTGAGCCCACACCAGCCCCCAGCCACCTGCAATCCTACCCGTACCAGCCACCACACTGGCCACCACCCCCCATTATACTGAAAAACACTCATTCCAGACCTCTACCACCTACAAAACAGCTCCACCCACTAGTTCCAGCCCTCACCATCCCCCGGCCTCCAATTTCATTGTGGTAATCTCCAATGTTTTTAAGGTGATGTCAAAAAGTCTTATTGATGGATATATTATCCCCTAAATCCATGGACATGGGTAAAGAAATTAAAAATAGTAGGTTAGGGTTTAGATGTTTTTTGGGCCAGGTACTTTGACATGTATCCCTCACATTTGGTTATAAATATCCACCTCTTTGTACCCATTGAAGGTTAATTATGAATTTTGAGATTTTCTAAAATTATTAGTTTTTTGTTTCTTGTGTTCTTAGGTGAATTCATGTTAGTATTATCAATTCAGTGATCAACCTTTTTGGTGCTTTATAATTAGGTTTTTAAGGGAAAATATCCTTAGGGTCCTAATAGATTATCCCCCTTCCACTTTTATTTCCTTTTCACTTCTTTTAATTTCCATTTTTACAACTTCCATCACTTTTGTTTCCACATTTCATCTAATGAATACTCCATATATATTGTATCATATCAATAGCACACTAGAAACCCACAAAATATCATAAGATCCCAGCATATGCACCACTTACAAACCATCAGAAGGAATCGTAGAAGCTCCCAAGAACAAAACGCACAAGCACTCCTAGGGGAAGTATAACCAAGGAAACAAGGTGGCTAAAGGAGAAATATAAAAACCCAAAAAGAAGTAGTCAAAATGATAGAAACAAACAAAACACACATTCATGAAATCACTCACAACCACCCACACACTCCCACCCACCCACCCACCCACACTCAAGTTTCCAAAATCCATCACCCATCCAAAAGTCTAGCTTTATCCAAAGAAATAGAACCACTGAACCCCCAGCCCCACATTAAACATCAACCAACCAGACCAGCATCCCTATCCAAAAAAATCCTAGAGTAAAGACCTATAGACAACCATGCCAACTAAAGGCCACTACAGTAACACATAATTTTACAAGAACCCTAAACCACACAAGATCCATCCACAATAAGCACTTATAGTAGACATGACACCCAAAATATTAGCTAGAAACCAAATCATCCCTAGACCACCATCTGGACCCATCACTCACCATCTGAACACATTGCATAAAAATGGACCTCCCCACCATAAGAAAGTCTAAAAAACCAGAAGTCAACTAGTACCATCCATCCAAAGTGCACTGTATCACCCACACCTAACAAATCATACAACCTAAAGAATCCCCAAGCAGTCTCAGATCCAAATGTGAGCCAATACCCACCCTGAATCCCACACCTCTAGACCTGCCAAATAGTCCACATGCACCCACCCTAGAAAGAGAACCACCCATATACCAGAAATATGCCTCCCAACCTGCAACATCTAGCATCTCAAGGGAATTTTAGAACATCCACCATAGAAATCCCCACACCATCAACAACCAGAATACACAAGTAGGAAAAACTGGGCACAAGCCAATGGAACATACTCCAAACCCCCACCGGAAGACCCACCCCAAACTATATCCACCACACTAGACAATAGAGAGAACTAGAATCCTACAACAGTAATCCAAAACAAAGAAGAAACACCATAAAGCCAACCCCTATGCACCCAAAACATGTTACCAACCATAGTGGAAAACACAAACCAACTAGAACCATGCACCATGTAAGTGTATCATGTACTACACCATATAGAAAAAACCAAATAGAAACACCACCAGCTGAAACCCATCTTCAAAGGTCCTATAATTCCAAACAACAACACGAAAATCACAACCCCACCTCCTAAATCCTTCACAAGAAACCTATAACCCCACTATGTGAATATATGTAAGTCCTTATTGGATAAACCCAGCATCTCCCAGCCTCAACCTTAATAAGCATCCAAAGTAACCTTCATACCCCTCCCTGTAGAGGGATGTGTAGGGGTGGCTGCTGTTCAGGGGGGTCCAGCAGGGGGGTTCAATCCAGAGGGTTCAGCAGGGGGCTACAGTCTAGGGGGGTCTTGGGGGGCTTCTGTCCAAGGGGGTCCAGTAGGGGGGCTGCTATCCTAGGGGGTCCAGGGGGCTGTTGTCTAGGGGGGTCTAGAAGGGGGGCTGCTATCCAGGGGGGTCCAGTAGTGGGGGGGGGGGGGCTGTCTAGGGGGTCTAGCAGGGGGTTGCACTATTCTTGATTATTGAGTTATATTATTTTTGAATATTCTAAGATGTTTTGTATTACCATAATTTTTTGGGATGGGAACTACTATGTTCTACCGTGTTTTGTTGGTACTTTTGAGCTGGTTCCAGACTTCTTTCATAGTGTTTTTTATAGGAAGACTCAAGTAAGTGCAGTTATGTGTTTTTTTATATTTGGATTTGTTTAATTCTTATTATGTAATTAGCTTTCGTGTATAATTTAATTTGGAAGGGACTGGCTGGGGGAGGGGACTTACAGGGGGTGTAAGTGGGGGCTGGTAGGGAGTGAAAGTGGGGGCTGAAAGGGGTAGGGGATGGGGAATGGACAAGGTGGGGGCAGGAATGGGGGGTCTTGGGGGTTTCCAGGTTCTGGACGGGGGGGGGGGGGTTCTGGGGTCTGTCTAGGATGGTCGGGGTGGCTGTCCAGGGGAGTGGAGGTCTGGGCTATCCAGGGGGATCTGTCTAGGGTCTGGGGGGTGTCCAGGGTATGGGAGGTATGGGGGGTGTCTAGATTATTGGGGGGGGGGGGTCCATGGTCTGTCTAGTAGGGTGGGGGTGGATGTCCAGGGGAGTGGAGGTCTGGGCTGTCATGGGGGATCTATCCAGGGTCTAGGGGGTGTGTAGGGTCTGGGGTGGTGTCCAGGGTCTGTCTGGGGGGTGTCCAGGGTCTGTCCGGGGGGTGTCTAGGGTCAGTCCCGGGGGTTTCCAGGGTCTGTCTAGGGGGTGTCCAGGGTCTGGGGGTGTCCAGGGTCTATCCAGGGGGTGTCCAGGGTCTTTCTGGGGGGTGTCCAGGGTCTAGGGGGTGTCCATGGTCTATTCGAGGGGTGTCTAGGGTCTGTCCGGGGGTGTCTAGGGTCTGTATGGGGGGGTGTCGAAGGTCTGTCTAGGAGGGGGGCTTTGCAGGGGGGTTGTCTAGGGGGGAGGGGCCTATCCAGGGGTGGGGGGGTTTATGTAGGTTGGGGGTGTCCAGTGTCCAGGAGGGAGGGGTCTGTAGGGGTTCGGCTACTGTAGTAGGGGCTATGCAGGGGGGTGGGGGCTATTTTTATGGTTTTTCAGACCTTATAGCCACGGTTTCTAACCGTGGAAATAAACTGTGTCCCACCTCTAGTATAGCCACAGTTCTAAACCATTGCTATAGAGATATTACCACGGTTAGAACCGTGGCTGTATACCTAGAGCCACAGTTTGAACTGTGGCTCTATACCTATAGCCACGGTACCAAACCATGGCTATAATTTTAGGCTTATTTCCATGCCAAACTTAGCCACGGTTCCTCAAATCATTTCTATTACCTATATCCACAGTTTCAAGACCTATATCCATAGTTTTAAACTGTGGCTATAGCCTAAATTTCCAGTAGTGATTGAGTTCAAGAGAAAATCTCAAAACAATGGTGAAAAGAAGATGAATGTATCTTTATCCTCAAAGTGTGAAATAAACATGGTGGAGATTGTATTAAAGGGACTAGAAAATGTTTAATGTGTGGAAAAGAATTTAATTGATAAGTTGAGTGTTAATATATTAGGAAAAAGGTGTCTAATGATGTGTATAGAGAAAATACTAAAGAGAACACACCACAACACTTCAATGATATAAATAAAAAAATGGGGCATTATGCTAACCAATGCCCAAATCCATGGATTAATGATGATCGAAGTTAGAAACCTCTTATTGAAAAATATAAAGGGAAGTCACATTTGATCACTATTGGTGATGTTGAGTATGAAAATGAATTTGTGGAATGATTAAGTGTTTATGTAAGGGGATTCCAAAGTAGTGTTTTGGAATCTCATTTATAATATTATGGAATATTGGAATATCTATGTATTGGTCCATTGGGGTTTTCCATAATTATATAATACTGATTATAATGAAATGTGATTGAAATATTTTTTTAAAGAACATGATATGAGCATAATAAAGGGATCATGAGGTAATGATATGTTTGATAGTATTGATGAGATCATGACTAATATAAGGAAAAGGTGATATCGTGGTTTGAATATATAATTTTTTTAATTTTTGGTGTGTGGAAAGAGTTAATTCTTATAGAATGAATTTTTTTATTAAGGTACTATGGTAATTCATGTTATTATCATTTTTCAAGAAAATAAAGGATTAAGGTATTCAAACGTTTGGAATGTGACAACCAAGATCTTCTAAATGTGATATGGGAGACAAATGTTAAGTCGATTAAGCTCACCCCTATCTAATGATTTATATTTTCATCTTTTGGATGGACTATAATGTTATCCACGTATGGATAATATAAGTTATAGAATGGTTGAAGTTTTTTAGATTAATGTATTATGTCACTATAGGTCGACTTATGAATATTGGATAACATTTTCTTTCATTTTTTGAGATAGATGTAATGACCTATCATTATATTGCATGATCTTCTAACACATCGAGAATGACAAATTCAAATTCATTTCATTAAATAAGAGATGAAGTGGAAATTGTTCAGGGAACAACCAATGGAAATATTATACTAAAATCAATTGAGAATTTCTCATGCAAAAAATTCATCAACATTAGGAAAAGGATATTGAAACCAAAAATGTTATCCTAGTTCTTTCTTATTAGATGAATCAGACGATCCCTTAAATCATCGTAGATTTATCGCTTTCTATTAGTTAACTTTCTCAAAACCTTATTCTCTATCAATATCCATCAGAACAAGATCGTTAGATTTTTCTTCTATATCTATGTTTTCACTTCCCACCTATTTTTTTTATGTGGAAACCATGTGATGAGTTACATCAGGTAACCACTCTATTTCTAACTTTCTTTTTAAAGAGAAGTTTTAGTATCACTTTTTGTCACACCCAGACTTCGCACATTAGTAATGATATTATTTTTACCATTATCTTATAATTTTATCTGACTTAATTTTTTTTCAATGTGTACGTCAGGACCGACGAGTGTTTTTCAATTTTTCTAATAAATGAAAGATTGGATTAACAGTACTGGACACATAATCAGGGCTCGGTTGAAGCCATTTCGCTTCAATAAATTGACATGCACCCCACCCAGTTCATGGTTAATTAAATAATCAATGGGTTAAAAAATAAATTGTTCATAAAATTAAATATCAGAAAAATAATATAAGATTATTTATCAGTTTTTATAAAAATAATGATAATAATAATAATAATGTTGGGATTACAATTACTATTATTATTATTTCAATTGATATTTTAATTTGGCCGTGGATGTTAAATTAACGTTAGGATTGTATAATTATTAACTGATTATTATTATTATTATTAGAATAGCTTATGTTTCCATTTTTCTAGGATTTATTTTATTTTCAAATTGTTTTTATATTCATTATAGTTTCTTTATTTTGTTTTTATTTTCTTTTCTTTTATATTTTATTTTCTCTCCCTTTTTTACATCCCTCCCCCTTAATTTCCTCTCTTCCCCATCGTGCTAGGATCCTCCCTTCCCCCCTATGTTTTGCATAGTGGCCTCTCTTTCTAACCCTAACTTCAGTGATCCTTCCTCCCTCCCTCCTCCTTCTTGCCGAACCACACTCCTCCTCGTCTCAGACATCCCCCCTGCCTCAAACCAAATAAACCGTAGTCATTCACTTCACAACGAACCTATGGAGCCCCTCTACCTCACACCACCCGGACCCACGCCGCCCCTCCCTTCTAGCTGGTTTTCTGACACAACACAACTCCAGAACCTCTTCGTCATGCCCAATTAGCTTCTTGCACCCTCGTTGAATGTTATTTTTTTTCATTTGGCTTATTTCATCCTTTGAGGGTTTATCAAGTTTGGTTTTAATGTGGATTTGGTTCGGTTTTGTTGTTTTTGGGTTCGATTTCTTGAAATTGGGTTCTCTTTAGATCACTTGTGATGTGGTCTTGTTGTAGTTGATGTTTCACCTCATGATTTGGGTGTTCATAACATTCCAAGAAGTTGATTCAATGTATAATTATGGTTTTATGGATTAGTTTTCTTATTTAATTTATCTATCATAATTATTAATTAGTTTTCATTGTTCGAAATTAGTTTTTAGGCATGTTTAATAAGAATTTTATTTTTAAAATGGTATTTTCATGTGAAATGTGGTGCATCTTAGATGAAAACCCATTTTTCATTTTTAATTGGTGTTTTATAAATTTTGTAACTAGTTTATTAGAAATTTCAAGGGCTAAAGATTCTATTTTGATATGTTTTGGGGTGAATTTGGTCATAAAACTTGTGTTTGAATGGGTTTTGTTTGTAAATCCATGTGTCACTCCATAAAAATTGTTTTATAAACTTTTATTTATGGTTTATTAAATTATATCAAGGTGAAAAAGTATTTTTGAAGAGGATTGATTTGCAATAAGTTTTAAACTGGACTTTACATGGAAAAATTTGGTGTAATCTTGAAAGAATCCCTTGTTGTGTTCCTTTGAAATGTTTAAATAATTTTTTCAATGATTTATTAAATTGAGCTTGTGTTGTGGAACATGGTTGGGAAGATTTTTTTTGTGTGTTTGGTTTTTAAGTGGATTTTTTACATGAAATCAGGTGTGTTTTGGTGTAAACTTTTTCTATGATACATTGATGTGTTCTATAATTTGTTTAAATGATTTATGAAATTATGTGTCATAATTCTAGTTACTTTGGAAGACTTGCATAAATATACAACAGTACGTGTATATATATATATAGATGTTTATATCCTCTATGTGTATATTCCATCATGGAACCGTGAGTATAGGCATTGAGTAAGGGGTATACACAAATATATATATGGAAGTATATGCACACGGTTGGATGGCTACTTGAGTTAGAAAGTGTCGAATGTTAAACATTGGATGGGTATTCATGAGTGATTATCTTTATTCTTTAACCTTTAAATTTAAGAATCATATATTTCTGGATTTTGCAACTAGTTTTAATATTAATTATTGATATAGATTTTTTAGTAAAAATTTCTACATTGAATTGGACTGGTTTATTTATTATAATGTGTTAAAATAAATGATTTGATTGTCTTTTCACATCAATTTCCTGATGAAATGCCTCGTTAACCTTAGGGAATGTTTTTTAAATTTCAAATGCTGGTTTGGGTTTCATAAATGGGTTTTGAAGTGTATTTGTGGTTTTTAAAGTGTTGTGTGTGTGATTCTTAAGGAAATGGTTTCTCTTGTTAAAGTCATGTGAATCCCGGTTGGAACTTTTTTATTACTAGTTATCTCAATAAAACACACCTTGGATGTGGTCCCATTGTATTGGTTGAGTTATATGTTATGGGAAGTTCGTCAGGTAGGACTTTCCTATGATCAAATGGTTGAATGGTGAGGGACATATTCCTTGGGGTGACTCAGGGGTGACTTTATTGTGTGTGTTGACTGTGTGTGAGGAATGTGCATGTCACTGGATAAATGTTTAACATTGTTGGATCACCCCCCCCCCCTTTTATTCTAAATATGAGATCCTAGCATAGTGAGTGAATTTTCAGTGAACAATTATTGCACTAGTTTAAACTATGCACAACCCGGTGGCCCATAACTGGGGTTATTTTCTTATCATTATTATGAGGTTGGGCCCCTCGGTCAAACTTGGTGGCATGATGATCAGGAATTTTGGAATCATGACATAATCAGGTAGGGCATGCCTTTAAGATGAGTCACATGTATAGTACGTTCTAGACTATTCATGTGCTCCAAGGTTTTCCCATGTAAATCGGCACCTAGATATCTATGGTGGATTATTATGGTTCATTTTTTGGTTAGTCACTCTTTCTTGTTATTTTCCATTTCACTTGTGTGAACATTGTTTTTTCCTTCGTGTATCTTTCATCTCTTTCTTAATGGGGATAAAAATGATTTTTTAAAATTTTTATAAAAAAGGGTTTTTAAAATGTTTTACACTTGAATATCACTCTTTCTTTTAAAAAAATTAAAGCTTCATCCTTGGAAAAGAACATTGTTTAAATAAGAAGGGAAATAGACTGTGATTTTCATTAAAGTATAATGTGTGGAAACCCTATTTTATATGTTGTAGCTCAATATTGAAATTAATTTTTCTTTATTTAAAGTATGTTCATTGAGAATATTTATCAGGCTATCCTAATGAGTTTTAATTATCATGCCTATTGTGTTTTCTTGTTTTTAGTTTCTGTTTCAGGTTCTACTCAAGCTTGTGTATTTTGGGAGAGTGTTGGTTATGGTTTGGAGAGTGACTCTTGGGGCCACGAGGAGTTCTAGTCATGGTCAGGTTAGTGTGTGTTGTTGGTTCTTCTTTTTGTCGTTTTTTTACTTTTCATTGTTCTAATTTCTATGTAGATTTATTTATTTTAATTTGGAGAAATCATTTCCATTCATTCTATGTTGATGCCTTGGTACTTGTCGCTAGCCACAGAGGATCAGGAATGCCTCTCTAGCCTTGTCGTGGATTGGCTTGAGTGACTGGTTTGGGGTCAACCAAGGTAGGTTCGTGACAAAATGGTATCAGTGGTAGGTTTTGTTCTTTTATTTGGAATTTCAAGTAGATAAGGGATAGAACTGTCTGTACTCGAGGGGTAGGTGCTGGAAGAGAGTCATGAACTCTTACTTGTTATGATCCCCGAGCAACGATGGGTATACCGGTATTTAAGTTTTTGGCTTTGGTCTTTGGGGATAGGGGATGACAATAGGAGTAAACTAGTACTGTGCGAGGTCACACATTGAGTAGCGACCCGTGTGATGCCCGATAGTATAGTTTTACACTTCTAGTGGTTGGTGCTTGCCTAGGGCATGGTCTTCTAAACCATGCGGTCGGGTCTCGCATGACCACAACTTCTCCATCCAGGTTCTTTAGTGTTAGTGATTTCGTGGTTCAGTTTTGGGTTGGTGAGAAGGGGTTTTCAAAAGGAAATCAGACTTTGGGGTTTCTCCTTTTTTTCTCTTGGTGTGAGATTTTCATGATTTTTGGGGTGCATTCCTCTTAGACCTTGTTTTTGGAATTTTGCATTTTATTGGTTGAAATTGAATTTCTTAAATAATGTATTTTGTTATTTTAAATTGAATTGAGTTATTTTGGAAATGGAAAGCATTTTGAAAATTTATCTTGAATGTTTTAAATGGTTTTGGAAAAAGGTATTTTTGGAATATTGGAAATGTTTGGTCTTGAAAGTGGAGGAGCCTTATTTTCATCCAGTGGTATTCCTATGGGTGCTCGGTTGTGCATGTAGACTTGGATAATAGATATTTGGTGGATCACATGGATGGGTGACTTAGTGGCACGAAAATGCATATTAGTGACGCATCATGGAATATTAGTAGTAAGTGATTGATTTCTAAGGGCACTTCTTGTTTCCTGAAAAGTGTTTTTTTCACTAAAATGGGTTTTTGGGTCTAAATGAATTGGTAATTGGAAAATGGTTTTGAGCTCAGAGTGATAATGACGGTTTCAAAATCACTTTTGGACATTTTTTGGAAGTGATTGTTTTTCTTTTTCTAGAAGGTGTATTTATTTGAAAATGAATTGATGACTTGGGTTGGAATTATCAGATTGGCATCTGGAGTGGGGATGTTTTTTTTGTGAGCAACTTGATTTTGTGGAAGGTTGTTTTTTGTTTTTTTTATATTCCCTTTAGAAACATCCCATGGGTTTTCAGTACGTATCTCTCTGTTCTTGGCTCAGTCCAAATGCTCTGTGGAGTGACGAAGTTGGGTTTTTCTTTATTGGGATAGTTATTTGTAGGCGTTGAGGTTGGTTGGATATAGTTGAGTGATTTTGGAATGTTGCGAGTGTCTTCAATTTTTGAGGTAATTTAAATGTTTTGCAATTTTAAGTTACATCTAGTATGTTTGGAGGTGTGGGACTAAACCAGTTAACCTTGATCATTACATTCTTTTTACAAATGGGGATGTATTGAGTGATCCTTAAGACAAACTTCATCCTATGGTTCTACCAAAGGATGTGAAGGCGAGGGGAAGTAGTGGAGCTCATATGTGATTGACTAGTCAATATATGGTGAAGGAGGTGTGTTGACCATTCTGATGAGCTAGTATCATGTCCCTCATAGGTTGCATTGAAAAATTATTTTAAAGCTTGTAATAGTTATTGGTATAGTTTAAATTGTGGTAAGTAGAGGTTCCTCATCTGATGAGGATTGTGAGCTAAAGGGGCCTATTCTTTGAATTCACCTTCCATCAGTTCATGTTGTGTGTCTAACAGACCACTCAATCTCCTATCTCTAGTGTATTCATCCAAGTAGTCTATGTTTTTTTCTACAATTCTCAGTTTATATGTTGATAAAGTATTCACTAGGGACATGAGGAAAAGCCTATAGGTTTCTTTTCCATTAGAGTATGTTACATTCAGAGATGGTTAGCATATGACTGCGAGGAAGTAGAAGCTTCAGACATACGGGCCCCATCCATAGGTCCTGGGGTGAAGCTTGCGCATAGTCAAAATTCGTTGGATGTGGGATGGGTTTGGTCTGGCGTAAGTCTGTAGGGTTTGGATGGGAACAACTAAAGCTCTATATTGCAGTATTTTCCTTGAAGTCTTCATATTTTTTGTGAAGGTCCTAAAGGCCTTGTCTCCTTATTGTGTTCTTCATTTACGTGAGTCCCTCATGGGCCCTAAGGAGGTTCAGAGAGTCTGTATTCCTATTTAAGCCATCAGGTGTGCTCTGTGAACCTTCTTGTGGGTCTGTAAGGGATTGAAATTGTACTCATTTGGGATGTGCTAATGTCTTTTGGAAGTGATGCCTTCCTGTATAGTTTGCCACTAGGTTAAGGGTTTTCGCTATCAAACCCATCTCATGTGGTGGAGTGTTGGCCACTATGGGTATTTTCTATGGAAGTCTTCTTGTGTTGGTAGGTTCATAATGAAGAGTTTTGTTCTTATCACTGAAAATAATGGGGAATACCGAACTAATTTTGTGGTGTTATGAATGTTCTAAAATGGTGGGGACACCCATTACAGGTCTCATCGGTGTCCCCTCTTATGTTGGTTTGGTTAAACCTTGGTATCTTGGAAGGTCAAGCTAGTGTTAGAGGTTTTTCTCTGTTTGTGAGTTGTTATCATTTGAAGAACCAAATTTTGATGAAAACCCTAATATGGTGGGGGTACCACCTTGGGACTAACTTGTGGAAGACTCTACCTTCATAGTGTTCTATGTAGGGAAATCCCATTCATCTTCTCCATTCGACCCTGACCAAGGTAACCAGTTAGCTCAGGGTGTTCCATCTTGTAGTTGTTTTTGAGGTGATTTCCTTACTATCAGTTATTTTTGTTGGTGATTTTGGTTTTGAGATATTTGGAGTTTCAGGCCATGCCCCTTTTGAATTCTCGGTCTATGAGAAATTGAGTTTTGGTTTTAAATTCCTTTTGGTCTTCACAGTCTTCCTTAGAACCTTGGGTTGGCCAAGTATTTTGGGACCTTCCCTAGGCTGAAACTGTCATGATGGGAAGAATTTTCACACCCATAATTCGCACATCAGTAATGATTTTAATTTTTACCTTTATTTGATAATTTTATCCAACTTAATTATTTTTTTTAGGTGCATGTAGGGCCCAAAGATAGTTTTTTTTGTTTTCTGCAAAATGAATGTTCGGATTAGAAGTGCTTGACACATAGTTAGGGCTAGGTTGAAGCCATGTTTCTTCGCTAAATCAACGTCTTCCCCACTCGGTGCGTAGTTAATTAATTAATAAATGGGGTTAATCAATAAATTGTTCATAAAATAAAATATGAAACAAATAAATTATGATTATTAAAGATTTGTCTTAATAATAATGATAATTATAATAATAAAAATATTGTTCGGAATATTATTTTTATTATCATTATTTGAATTGATATTTCAATTTGGTCATGGGTGTTAAATTAATGTGGTGATTATAGAATTATTAATAGATTATTATTATTATTATTTTATGTCTTAAGTGTCCATTTTTATGGGTTTTATTTTATGTTCAATTTATTTTTATTTTCTTTTCAGTTTCATTATTTTCTTTTTTACTTTATTTTATTTATTGTTTTATTTTCTATCCCTTTTTTTCCTCCATCCCCCTCATTTCCTCTCTTTCCCATCATGTCAGGATCCCCCTTCCCCCTTGTGTTTTGTGCTGCAGACTGTCCTTCTAACCCTATGCACAGTGCTCCTTCCTCCCTCCCTCCTTCTCACTAGACCACCTTTCTCCTCCTCTCAGACTGTCAGCCCCCCCCCCCACATCATACCACACAAACTAGCACTGTCTGTTTCACACCAAACCAGTGGTTCCCCACTTCCTCACACCACCCGGACCCATTATTCCTCTCAATTTGGGCCGTTTTTCTAACACGGTGCACCTCCATCACCTCTATGTCATTCTTAATTAGCTTCCCGCACCCTCGTCATAGGTGAGTTTTTCTTTGTTTGGTTGATTTCTTACATTGAGGGTTTATCAGGTAAGGGTTTAATATGGAATTGGTTTGGTTCCGATGTTTTTGGGTTTGATTTCATGAAATAGGGTTCAATTGAGGTCGATTGTGATGCGTTCTTAGTGCGGTTGAAGTTTCACCTCATGATTTGGGGGTAATTAACATTCCTAGAAAGTGATTTTGCGTATAATTATTTTTTGATGGATTAATTTTCTTATTTAACTAATCTATCATATTTATTAATTATTTTTATTGGTGAGTATTTTGTTTTTATGCATGTTTACTATGTATTTGATTTTTAAAGTGGTATGTTCATGTTAAATGAGGTACGTCTTGGAAGAAAACCCATATTTTGTTATTAATTAGAGTTTTATAATTTGTTAAAAAATTTATTTAAATATTATATAACAACCCTGAGAATTATTACATACTTACACATGATTTATTAAATAAAATTCATTTGATACAACATAAAAGATTGAGAGGTCTAGTGTATTTGAGGCTTAGGAACATTACATAACAACATAAAACATGAAATACAACATCTTTATTTAAATCTTCCTTTACAAGACTACTGCATTCCCTCGTACTTAGCATTGAATGGGATAACCTAAGGACATGTATATGAAAAGGATGATCTATAAAGACCAGTAAGGGAATAAAAATGGAATAAAATGAGAATAAAAAATATGTGAGACAATAGTCATATTAATGGATCACAATAGATTGATGAACATAAAGTCATGATAATCATAACATAGAAATGTGGTAACAACACCTAACAAGGAATTAGTATGAGCCAAGTCTCATTGCACATGGAGCATGATTAAAACCTCTTTAAACCTGAATCACGAGTAAACCCTTATTGCACTTGAATTAGCATGAGTCAACACTCATTTCACATGACATGTCCTAGTACTATACTTGACCCAATGCATTAGAGCACTATCAGGGCGCACCCTTCTTAAACATTTCATTTCATGCATAAGTGTGTCACATAGATCATATAACATGGAATCAATCAACAACATAATTAATTATGTGAATAAGAGATTTTGAATTCATAAATTTAAGTACTCAATCAATAAGTACATGTGAATAAAGGTGAATCCCCTTGATAGATTAGTGGTTATGGTATTCATTATACAAAGATTTTGGTACATAAATTTTGGTGTAATTTCTGCAGTATAACATCGTCAAAATAGAAATTTTTAAAATGGGTTGATGAGAGTGAAAGTGGTTTCTCATAATTTATGCATTAAATATACTGTAATAGGATCATGGTACATAATATACCAACATATTTAATGGAATTTAGATTCATAATATAAAATAATATCTTTAATGTAAATGAGGAGAGAGAAATTCCTTACGGAATTTCGGCATGGTAACAAGTGTACATGGGGGAATTAATGGGAGAGAAAGGGGTATATCATCATTAAAAAATAATGATTTCAGTAAAGGGGAGGTGCAAAATAATACCCCAAAATTTATAATTGAAAATAAAAGGGAATAACAATATTAGGAAACATGGATAAAAAGAGGAAGGAAGGAATCCCTTACATGAAAGTGTGATCCCAAAGGCTTGGGAGAGGCTTGAGAGAGGCTTCTTGGGAACATGGGGCACCTTTGAAGTATTATAGAGGTAGGGGGAAGGGGTTTGTCAAACTCCAAAGTATTTTAGTGAAGAGGATGTGGGAGCATGGATTGGTTTATATAAGAAACATGAGTTAATTCTATATTATTTAGGTTTTGGACACCTCACATTAAACTAATCAATACCACAAACCAGAACACAGTTTTTGCCCATGGTTTTTTCCAAAGGGGGTCTAGAAAACAATATTTTATAAGTCCAATGGCCGAACGTCTTAAAATAATAGGGTGGATTATGTGGAGGTGACTCACACTCTCAAGGAAAACAATTTAAAAAGGAAAAAGGTTTTATAAGCCTTGAAGGGTCCACTAAAGGTTGGTAAAATAAACCAAACAAACAAAAATATAATTATTTAAAGGTTAAAACATATATTGGCCGAACATAATGTTTATAGTATTTTATTACTTCAATATTGGGTCACTATGATGTCATAAAACACATTAAATATTTAAACGGTATTTAATTTTTACCCAAACATTCAACTGTCTCAGAAAATTATGAAAAATTCACCTTTGGATAATTTAGACATCCTGATTCCAAAAATAATATTCATTTTATCTAAATAATTTTATAAATATGTGAATTTTTAATTTTAAAATAAAAAATGATAATTATCAAAAATTCAAGGGTTATAAAAAAAATAGCTTTTAAAACATAATAAAAATTACAATTGCATTTATAAAATTATATGATCATTTATATTTAATAAAAATTAATTTAACAATAATAATATTTTATTAAAATATTATTTAATTCAAGATTCCATTAATTCATAAAAATATATTTCTTAGATGAATATTAACTAAAAATACTATTTGTGCTTTAAAATCAATTTACAAAGTAGCAATAAAAAATGAATGCACATTCTTTATAAAAAGAATAATGTACATAGTAATAGTGCTAGGGTCTTGTTACATAACCCCTTATAACACCCACATAAGACTAAAGGGTAAGGTGTGCGATGGTGACAGAGTCTTGCGGTGGCTCGGATAACATTGCTTGGGTGGTAATCTCTATTAACTTCCCCTTCTCCTGTAGTCGGTTCCACTCAAGCTTAATGTGTTCAATCTTGGCTTGGGATTGGTCAAGAGAGAATCCCAATAAAACCACCTCCTTTCTGAGCCTTGTTAAATGGTCTTCATATGGGGCAAGTCTACTGGAAGAGTTCATCCCTTCCTTTTTTTTGAGTAAATTGGATTTGTTACATCCCTATATTTATACTAATCATGAGATCACTATTCAACAGATATATTAGCAATGATCATAATTCTTAATGGTATTTTAAAATCCAGAATCATAAAACCAATGATGATCACATTTTATATAACCATAATAAGACATTTAATTAGAACAAGTGCAATTTCCATTAATTAATTTTGGGTCATTGCATATTGCAAGGGCTATCGATTCTATTTTGATATGTTGTTGGGGTGTGGTTTGTCATAAAATAGGTTTTTGAATTGGTTTTGTTGATAAATTCATATGTAACTTCCTAATAATTGTTCTCCAAACTTTTATTTATGGTTTATTAAATTATCTCAAAGTGAAAATGTAGTTTTGAAGTGGTTTGATATGAAATAATTTTTAAAGTGGATTTTATACGGAAAACTTTTGTGTAATCTTGATGCAATCCATTGTTGTGTTCTTTTAAATAAAATTAATAATTTTTTTAATGATTTATTAAAATTCATTTGCATTGTGTAACACTGATGGGAAGAATTTTTGTGTTCTTTTTGTTTTTATGTGGCATTTTTATATGAAATTTGATGTGTTTTGGTATAAACTTTTGTTGTGCTACTTTGATGTGTTTTTTAATTTTCTTAAATAATTTATTAAATTATGTGTAGAGATTATAGTGCCTTTGGAAGACTCGCGGAAATATATGAAGGTACGTATATATATAAATGTGTATATCCTCTATGTGTGTATTCTCTCATGGTGTGGGGAGTATGGGCATTGAATAATGTGTATACATAAATATATATGGAAGTACGTACACTCGAGTGGATGTAAATGTGAGTTAGAAAACGTCGAATGATAAACATTAGCTTGGTCTTTTGAGGTATGATCTCTATGCATGAATTGTTAAATTTAATAATCATTTATTTCTTGCATTTCAAACGTAGTTTTAATATAAATTATTTATATATAAATGTTAGTAAAATTTTCTGTCTTGTATTGGAGTGGTTTATTTCATGTAATGGGTTTTAATAAATGGTTTAATTGTGTTTTCACGTCAATTGCTTGATGAAATTCCCCTTTAGACTTTTTCAATATGTTTTTTATTTAAAATTTCGGTTTGGGTTTCTTAAATGGGTTTCAAAGAGTATTTCTGGTTTTCAAATTGTTGTGAATGTGATTCATTAAGAAATGTTTTGGCATGCGAAAATCATGTGAGGCCCAGTTGGAACTTTTGTAAAACTATTTATCTCAAGAAAACTCTACTTGGATGTGGTCCCCATGATTTGTATGAGTTATATTTTATGGGAGGTTCGTTGGGTAGGAATTTCCTATAATTAAATGTTTGAAAGGTGAGGGGCGTATTCTCATGGGTGACTTTAGGGTGACTTTGTTGTTTGTGTTGACTGTGTGTGAGGAATGTTATTGTGACTGGATAATTGTCTCACATTGTTGGCTCACCCCACCCCCCCTGTAGTCCAAACATGGGAACCTGGAATAGCGAGCAAATGATCAATGAATAATAGTTGGACCAGTTTAGACTATGCACAAGATAGTGTCACATAGCCGGGGGTTATTTTGTTATCATTGTTGTGTGATCAGGCCCCTCTTTCAGACCAGGTACAGTGATGATAAGGCGTTTTGGAATTATGAAATCATCAGGTAGGTAATTCCTTCGGGATGAGTCACATGTATAGTATGTTCTAGACTGTTCATGAGCTCATAGGGTTTCCCAAGTATATTGGAACCTAGTTATCTACGGCGGATTATTAAGGTGCATTGTTTGGTTAGTCACTCATGATTGTTATTTTCCATTACCCATGTATGATCATTGTTTTTTCGTTCGTATTTTTTTAATATCTTTATTAAAGGGAATAAAAATGATTTTTAAAAAAGTTTTTGGAAATGGGTTTCAAAATGTTTTACCCTTATCTATCCCTCTTTGTTTTAAAAAAAATTAAAAATTCATCCTTGGAAAAGAGCATAGTTTAAAATAATAAGGGCAGTGAACCATTATTTGGTTTAATAGAAAATGTTTGAAAATCCTGTTTTTCATATTATAGTTCAATCCTGAAATTAAGGTTTCTTTATTTGAAGGAAGTTCATTGAAAAAAGTTATCAGGTTAGCCTACTATGTTGTAATACTCACGCCAAAATTGTTTCCTTGTTTTTAGTTTCTGTTATAGGTTTGACATGAGCTTGTTTTCCTTGAGAGAGTATTGGTTGTTGTTTGGAGAGTGACTCTTGGGATACCAACGAGTTTTGGTCAAGGTGCAGTTACTGTGTGTTTTTGGTTCTTTATTTTTTGTCTTTCATTTTACTTTCCATTCTTCTACTTTTTCTAATACTTTATTTATTTTCATTGGGAGAAATTGTTCACATTCATTCTCTGTTGATGCCCTGGCGCTTATCGCCAGACTGGGAGGATTGGGAGTGCCTCTTCGGCCTTACTACAGATTAGCTCGGGTGACCATTTTTTGGTTGAATTGGGTTGCTTTGTAACACATTTATGATGTGGTATTCCATGAAAGAAACATTCAAGTAGTAAAACATTTATAACCTCGATGAATTTCGAGGGAAAAATAATTTTTAAGGGGGTGGAATGTAATACCCCAATATTTTATGAGATAAATTATTTTTAATTAATTTGATGTATTTTTTGTATGATACAGTAATATTACCTTTCTCTATATGAAACACTCTATTAGCTTATAGTATACACAACACTATTATTAGCTTGTGTTACACACAATTTCAAAATATTTTGATAGAATTCATTTCACGCAACACTGAGTACAGATTTTATTCAATGTATAAAATAAATATGTTTGGATAATTTTATTCAAAACACCTAAGGAATCATTCACTAAATGTAACACTGAATTTGCTTGCATTACACGCAAGATCGACCTTCCTTGAAAGCTTGCGTTGTATGCAATACTGAGCTTCACTGAAAAATGATATATTATTAAAATATTATAATTTAATGGGATATAAACTAGTCTCTATAAATAGTATTAACTACATTTGGAATTTAATATAACATTAACATTCATCTTATGTATATTCTAGAACTGGATATAAGAACAAATTCGATTTTTCGGGTAAAAGAAGTAATTATGAAAAAATGCAGTTTTTCCACCTTTTGATGGAACACCCATTTAAAATATAGTTTTTAACATTTTCTATATTATATTTGAAAAAAAACATCTTATTTGGATGTGGAAATTAAAATTTAATTTGGTTTAATTTTTGGTATTTTTCTGAAAAATTTCATATTCTAGAGAATAGTAAAAAATACTACATTTTAATTCAAAATTTTCTATTCATCTAATTTATTTATATAGTTATATTATTTTTAAAATTGGGTTTAAAGTGAAATTGGACTATTTTTTATCATTTAATCCATTTTTTGGTCACTGTAAGTAATTTCACATTTAAACCGGATATAAACACATGTCAATCTTTTTATAGTTTCTACTTCTTAAAAACCCGCGTTCTAGTTTCGATAATGGGAATTAATTTTAAATTAATTTATTCCAATTATATGTTATGAATTTATAAAAATAGATTGCATATTTAGAATCATATGGTTAAAATTACGTAAATAAATCCCTTTTATTTTTTCATAATATGAATATTAACTTCAATAATTCTTATCTACCACAAATAAAGATAAATAAGGTAAATTAGGGTAACAAATAATAGGATAAAGACAATAAATTTGTCATAAAACCTAAAAAAATACTATAGGATGAAAAAAATTCTACCCTTCGAAACTTTGGTTCAAAACATGGTCATTTAATATCCACTTCAAAATGAAAATGACATAGATATTAATAACTCTAATGAAAGTGACAAAATGTCAAACTCGTATTTCATATAAGTATAATAATTTTAAAATAAAGAAAACCAGGTGATATCTTTGAAAAAAAATTGTATATGAAAATATAATAAAATTATTTAAATCATGGTAATTTATTTTTAATTTTTAGTAAATAAATAATTACATTAATGTCTTATACTTTAATGATCTAAAAATTAATTTATTGTCGAGAAATCAGAAAAACAATTTTTATTAAAATACTAATAACCATAAAAAGTACCCAAAACATGACCAAATAATATTGGTTGAGTATATCTGTAGCATAATCATCCAAGGATAAATATATTGACCATTTTGTGCCTTATAGAATAGATTATGACATTTATATTATTTTATTTGAAATTATGTTAAAGTTATCACATTCATACTTTAATAAGTATAAAATTTTTAATACTTCATTTTAGAGTAGATAAATTTTAGTTCATATATTATAAAGAAATATATTGAATATAAATTCTTCTTAGTATTTTATTTTAAATTTTTAATGAACCAATAATTATATTAAATAATTAAACAAAATCATTATAGTACATCTTTTATTAGTGATGATAACAAATAAATGTTATTAAAAATGTTAAAAATAAATATATTTTAGGATAATAAATATGTCCAATGAATTTTCAAGATAAAATTGAACTCATAAGAATATAATAAATTATTTTTTTTGAAGTTAACTTGTTATCTTTATATTTTTAAAAATTATTAAGTTATATAGTATGAAAATTGACACTATAGATTTTTTATCAAAATAGTATTTTAATAAATTATTTAAAAATCATAAAAAATTTAATATATATATATATATAATAATTATGATATGGTAAAAAAATGTTTGGAATTATTTATTTTTGATCTAATTGACATCAAATAAGTAAATATTTTACACTTTTAGTATTGAAATATATAATACCCTAGTTAAAATGAAATAGAATAACAAATTGTTAAATTGAAAAGATAATGTTTTAATGGAGATATAAACTTGTCTAAAATTTATTGGTTGATGATATTACAACCCTATATCATCTCATCTTCAAAAATTGGGACATTTTGGAGTTTTTCCATGGTTTTTTATTTTATTATAATTTAATAATTTTCAGGTTTCCAAAAGTGCCATTCACCTAAATTATAAAAGGGAACATCCTCCCTCACTTATCTATAACTCATTAATCCTTCAATTTCATCCATCCCCTACCCATTTATCTTCTCAAATTCCTTATTTACATTCTTTAGGTGATGGTATTCTCAAAATACCAACTCTAGTTCCATCAAGAGGATATCTAAAGAGAGCATGTCGAAGAAAAGGTAATCTCCTCTACCGATTCTTTCATATTTCTTTCTAATTCTACTTCATATTCATTATTTGTTTAATTATAAAATAATAACTATAGTTACACTTATATATAGATATGTTTTTATAATTATGAATCAACCATATTCATATTTCTATCCATCCTAATAAATATGAAATCCCTACACATGCGTACATATGGTTTACCGTCTCCATGTCGTGGTGTAATCTGTGTTTCACCACCACCTTAATTGGATGGGTATAAAAATGGATGTAATAACTATATATTATTATTATAAAATTATATTGATTCTGAAATAGAGTATACGTTGCAAATCAATCCCATTCAACAATTATGGAAATGATATACTCTCTCGTGCGTACGTATGGCCTACCATCTCCATGATGTAATGTGATTCGTTCTACATAATAACAAGCCAATAATAATTATATAAATGTACCGAATGAATAAATATGGTATATATTAATTTAATATAATTATATAATAATATATATATATATTTGACCTTTTAAATAGAACTAGATCTTATTCAACAAAACATGCCTACGATCATAAAGTAGTTAAAACCAGAATAACGAGTAACAGTGAATTGTTACAAACAAATGAAGGAAAATATAACAATATATGATGAACATGATTCTGGAATCAGTTAATAACTTTATATAAATCATTATACAAGAGGTTCTAACATATAGCAAGCATATAAAACCAAATGTTTAGCGATAATTTTGCAATCTCATTATTATTAGAGATTGTTTACTCATAAGTATTTACTGGGGTATATTTATCATTCACGTCCATGCTTCCTAAATATAATTTTTTTTTTCAATTATTCAAAAAAAAATTAAGTCAATTTTGCCTATTAGAGATTTTTTTATTAAATGGTATGGAAGGAATATTTCTTCTGTTTTCCTTACTAGGTACTTTTTGATATTTTGGGAAAGTGTAAGAGGATAATGTTTTTTTAACATATCCAGTATAAATGGGTTTTTATGGTTTCATGATGACTTATTTCCATGAAGCTTCCTCTAAACTATTTCAATTTTATTTTCTACTAAATTATTTTCTTTTGAAATTGTGTAGAGTTTTGAGAAAAATAAAACATTTTTGAAGAAGAAAGGATATTTTATTCAAGAATTAAGTTCAAGTGTTTTATCAAAATTATTTTCCATCTATGATGACCCTATTAAACAGGGTTCTGTTATTATCTCTATTATTACTGTTATTTTATTTTGTTAGTTATGGAATTGTTTTTATATGGATTATGTTATAAGTTAATGGTTTTTAGGAAACCCATGTTTTTCTTGGATTACGATATGATGAATGATTTAGGTTTTTGTAGCACAATTAACAACAATTACATTATGAGATGGGTCGGACCAATATATACCTCCAATAAATTTGGTAAATATTTATATCTCATGAGATAGACATGAATAGAATGGATAATAAATTCAGTACAGTAATATAGGGCTACATTGAAAAGTAAATCTGGTTTAGTAATACATGGCTAGAATGACAAGTAAACCCGATTTAATAAAGGATTTTGACTATTATGCTACCTTGGAAGCAATGCCTTGGATACTATGGAAATAAAATTGTGAGCTTATTTGATTTCTAAATTTATATTTTCTTTTCCAACGCTATTTTCACTTGATTAATTTTCCTTTATGATCTATGTCTTAGGAACTGCTAAGATTTATTTTATGTTTCGTGATTTTAATATTTAAACTTTATGTTTGTGTTTTTACAATCAAATTTTTAGGGTTTGTTTTAGGTTATCAATGTTTACCCTTACTGAGCATTTGATCTCACCCTTTTTATGTTTTCTTTTCCCTAGGATATAAATAAAGGCTTTAGTTAAAAAATAAAAGGGGAAGATCATTATGGGAGATGTTGAAGATATTTCACCAAGTTATAAGAGTATGTTACAAGTTTCTAAAGACACTAAACTAATATGGACATTGGTCATTTATTTGTGTCATGAGTTTTGTATTTCGTAAAAGTGATGTAATGTCTATGTACATCAATCTTGGTTTGTTAGACTGTGAGAATTGAACCCACAACCGAAGGTGGAAATGCGTGCATCACCTACCACTGGACTACTTTATTTCATGTTTAGAATGAGATTGTTTTATTATTTGAACTAAATAATAGATAATATTTATTTACATTTTGGGAACTTGCCTTTTATTATTCGGATAGCCATGGGATGGTAATTTTATTTGGTGATTAATTATACTATGATATTTTGGAAGACGTTCACTCTTTTGAAAACCCTATACAATTAATGTAAAATTAATATTATAGAATATTATTTGAGTAATAAAGGATGAATTGGATTCAATAGGAATATAATATTTTAATGCCTATTTATTGGGATTTATGTTATTTATAGAAATAATTTTCATACCTCGGTGATTATATTAATAGGGTAATTACATATTGGTATGAGGCTTTAGGTGTGATTGATTTTATATGAAGATAAATATTAAATTTAAATAGGAAGATTTTGTGATCAAATCCTTTTTATTTTTGGGTTTCAATTTAAGTATAAAATGTTTTGAAGAATTTTAATGATAGATTTTCGTTTAAAATCTATGTTTAACTTTTGGCATTACTGTTGAATTCTGAGAATAAAGGAGTTTCTCATTGTATATAGTTATACTGATTTTTTTGAAATAAAGTTTCAGGTACTAACCATTTAGGTTTTGGTTAATTCCAAATTATAGGAGGAATATATAGTTATACATTTATGGATTTTCTGATCTATAGAATTTTATTCTGATGCTTCATGTGTAAAAAAATTCATCTTCAATAAAAATCATTTAGAGAAAATATGAGGATGAAATTCTATTTTTCAGGAAAATATATTTCCTTATGTTCTTATTCAAATATGTAAAATAATTCCTCAACTCCATAAAAAAGATTGTTGAAACAAAAAAATTATCCTTTTTCATTTGTTATCAATACAATCAGTGGCCTTTTAGCCCATCACAAATTTATGATTTTTTGATGGATAACTTTCTCAAGATCATGTTATTTATCACTCTCTATCAGTCATTGGATGTTAGTTTTCTCTTAAATTTCCATTTTTTCACATCCAACTTATGTTCTCCTATATAGAAACATATTATGTGTCATTCTAGTTTACCTTCACAATTCCCTTTTATCTCATTTCACATGGAAGCATTATTAACCATTTTTATAGTGTGGGACTTCAACAAAGTTATTTTGAAAATTAAATCCCTTAGTTTTCGAGCACAAGTTCAAATTGTGAGGACACAATTTATTAAATGGGGGAGAATATAACATCCCACAATTTCAAAAATAAATACAATGTTCGATAGCATATTGGATATGTAAAACCGATCTCAAAATGATCAATGAAATATAATTAATTAAATGTGACAGTTATAACCTAGCCATTGAATTGACATGAATGGATATTATAAACTACATAATGAAATAAATAATGGAAATAAAATTTTTTGAAGTATTAATTATGTATTTTAATAATGTAATTTTTTTATTAATTTCATTTTATTAATTTTTCAGTGACTTCATTTGATTCGTCAAAAACAAATTTCAACAGAAATGATTTTTATTACATTTTATTTAAAAATAATATAATTAATTTTCGGAGCATTCAGAAAATTTATAAGATAAAATGAATTTAATTATTTATTTTTAGTGTAAAAAATATAATAATAATAATTTTTGAGACATTTATGAGAAGATTAATTTTTTCAGTGAATAGTGAAAAATATTGTTTTTTTGTAAAAATCTCATTTCTTTTCAATAAATTAGTCAATTTTGAAATACCATTATGTTTTTAAATAAAATAAATATAAATAATTTTCATTTAGTTATATTTACTAAACATAAATTCTTTTTAATAAAATTTATATAGTATTTTATAAAAAGCTTATTTTTCGGTTTATAAATAGGATTTTTCTAAAAACTGTTTTAAATTACATAATGCTTCCCCATTATTATAAATTAAAATAATCCCCAAGATGGAATATTTTGAATTATATTTAAATATTATTATAATTATATATTAATTTAGTTTCATTAAATGATTTATTAATCATGGAGTTAATATAAAATCAACATTTTCATGAAAATTACACTTCTTGAAAACCCGCTTTTTCATCACGTTTTTGGGTTTTGTTTGAAATTTAATTTTCCCAATTTTTTTAATTTAATTGGGTAAAATTTGTTAAATTTTTTTAATCATAATTTCCAAATTAGGTAACAATTTAATTTTCATTTTTAGGCATATGAATTAAACCGTAAAAAAATGTTCACCGTAATACAAGTAAAACAACGTAACAGGTGAATGTTAAAAGGTAGAGGATTACAATACCTAAAAACTAAAAAATTATATGGGTGGATGATTTTTATATCAAATGTGAATTTAATATTCAACATTAATTATCGACAAAATTTATTATAATTAAATCATCCCAAATGAAATAGTCTTAAAATATTAAATATTCATTGTTTAATCACATGAAACAACCCCTCCTCAAGTATAAATACCACCCCTCAACAACCCCTTTATCCTCAAAAAATGAACATATTCAAATCTCTTTAAAACATTACCCTAAAAACTCTCCTCACTTAGAAGTTATTTTTTTCTAATATAAATACCAATTCAATGATTTTTAATGGATCTTTTATGGACTTGATATCGAAGAGGTAACATTCCCAAACTACCTCTTTTAATATAATTTCATCTTATAACTTATCCACGCCTAATTAATCCATAAATTCATTATAACTCTTTAATAATTTATATAATGGTAATTTAATATAATTTTTCTATCCCTATTCTTATATATTTTAATTTGATGAAAGGAAACCATTGTTCAAATTACGTAATTTAAACATCGCTATGTATAATGATTTTTTATTTTCCATTACCGCCTTCAATGTAATTAAAAATTCTATTATGGTTAAATAATATTTTAATAATAATATTTTAAATTATTTCATTATTTTAAACTAATATATAAACATAATATTAAAAAAATGAAACAAATTCATGATTTTCAAAAAACAATGAAAATAGAAATAAAACTTTTTGCTTAAAGTTTTATAAAATGAATCACCCTCATGTCAGAAAAAAATGATATATATGAGACAATAAAAAATTATTTATGTGTAATAATACCATTTAATTCCAATTTTGGAGTATTAATCCCATTTGATAAAAATATTTATAATGATACACAAGGGAACCGGCCATTAAACTATGAATCAAACAATCCATCAACAATGAAACTAAACTTTATAACTCACCAAAATGGATGTAAATGAACATAATAAAACTATAATAAGTCAAATATATTTGTCATTGGTTCTAAATTAATTAATTAAATAATATAATTTTGTTATCAAATATATTTTTAGAAAGTACAGATCTTTCAGAAAAACATTAAGAAACTCTTTTACAAAAAACCATCATTTCAAATATTATAAAGATTAATTTACTGAATATTTCTATTTCACTTAGATTTTTTTAAAATTTATTTTTTTGAATGTTATTATAAGTACATAAATTTTTTAAAAATTATTCTTCTCAAATTTATCTAAATTTTTTCATAAATATTTCTCTTTAATGTTTTACGTAATGGAAATTAAATTTTCTTTAAAAAAATCATTTAAAAATATTTTTTAAAAAAGTTAAAAGTAATGTTTATTATATATATGGAATGAATGAAATTTTCCACCATCATATAGACATAATATTTTTAAACATACTTTCCATGTATATATGGTTACTTTCAAAGAAAATTTTTTCCCCTATAAGGGTCAATTTTTCAGAATGAGTGATCTCAAAATGAAAATTTTATTTTCTTCGATGAATATTTTTATGATGAAACTTCTAAGATTTATGTTCATGTTATGGTTCTTTTTAATTGTTTATGATAATGGGTGGTTTCATTTTAAACAAATTATAGGTGGTTCCATGTTAAACCGATGATGTTTAGTTATGTTATTAACTAATCACTAGTGGTTCAATGAAAAGAAAAGAACGAGTTATTACATAATGACCCCTAATTCAATGGGTACCGTCGGGTAGGAGGTTGGAAATATTTTTACCCCATTTGAAATATTGATATGTAAAATGATGTCTCAAGTTACCTACTTATATTTTATATTTTTATAAATATTTTTTATGGAAATTGATTGATTCTCAAGAGGTAAAATAATGAAATTGTTTAAAATATGATTTATTTTATATTGTGAAAATGAATTTTTTTAAAAAATATTTAATGGGATTTCATTGGATTAGTGGTTTGCTTTATTTACATCCCATACTTATATTTTTTTTAATCCCATTTTTTAAAATTTATTCACAAGGTTCATATTAAATTAGGGACAAGGTTGATATCAATGAGATAATTGTGGAGATTTATTATGAAATGAAATCATGTTTAAATTTAATGACTTTTGTTTAATGCGAAAAATGGATACTAATTGTAATAGCACACTTTTAATGCATGGTTTTACTATTTAATAGTTTTTCATAATTATATAAAACCAAAAAATGAAAGGATCCTTGTAAATTTAATAAGGATAATTCTATTTCAAAAACAATAGAATAAGTAGGGTTTAATTTTGAGTCCTTATGTTACATGTCAAACCATACCCTTGTGTTTTGTTGATAACACCAACCATTGTCTACGGGAGAGGGTGGTCAATAGGACACTGATATGTGGATGAATCCAATTTACACTATCCTTTGTAATTTATAGACACTAGAGTAAAATAAGTGGAATATAGAAGTTTACGTATTGTGTGGGGATGTGTAGTGTTGGTGGTATGTCTATGTTTGGGGTGACTAACATGTTGTCTTAACCTGGGTGGACATCCCCAATCACTTCTTTACTCATTTCTTTCATATATATTATGGTTAGATAGGTATATGGATTTTATGTGATCGAGATAGGTTGGATATTATGGTTATGGATCATACCAACTATTTCAATGAGATCTAGAGTTTTTTCCCATCATGGACAATGATGAGACCACTAGGGACAAAAATTATCCGGAAAACCAATGGTATGAGATAAAAGTTTAGATAAATGTATTCTTCTTGACTTCTTTTCATAGATGTTGTACCAAACCTTAATATCTAAGAGTAACATCATCGGGGGCTAAGGTACTAAGTTGGTTCATCTATTACTAACATTGGAAGTGAATCCTAAGGTAATTAAAAAAAATTTAGATGAATCATGGCATGGTAGTTGTCATTAGTATTGATAGAGTAGTGGTTCTTACTTTCCTCCATAAGGGAGAAAATATATCTAGTGTAATCAAGGTGGGGATAGGGATATATGAAACTGTAGTGCACTTAGCTTCCATGGTAATGTTATCAGTGTGAAAGAATGGGAAAACTATGTAACATTTTCCAAGAGGATCATAGATTCCCAATGGAATGGGAGAAAGATTATGTCATGGCACTATTTATGGGACTATTATACCTTATTAGGTTGGAATTTGGGAATCCATGGGTCATTCATCTCATGGTGGCAGATATGGATCTCTAGTTCAACGTCAATTGGGGAGTATGGATTATGGAATCTAGAAAAGAGTATAGGGTCATGGTACCAACTAGTTATATACAATTGATCCTACTACAAAAAGTCACAATGCAAGTCCATATTTCATGAATGTAATGATTTTATAATCTTCATCTTTTTCTACTTCTATTTTTGATGCAGGGGCCTATCAATCCTTCATTTTTTTCAATTAATTGTTGTTCATTCCATGGATTTAGTTTATATTTATGGGTTCATATCAATTTACACTCCCTTATTCATGAAATTAGAAAGTATCCATAAGTGCATAGATTATACCATAGTCTTTGTAAATTGCATATTCCATTGTGATTTATTTATATTGGATGTGGGCTGTTATGAAATTATTATTGGGATTTAATTTATTTTTAGTTGTCAAATGAAAATTCATTTCTATAAAAAATTAGTATCATAGACCTCTCTTGAAGTAGATATCTTTAAATATATTGGTGAGTGGGATGTGTGAGTGAGTAATTCAAAACCTGACTGTTAGTGACTGGTTGGAATCATATCCAAAGTCACTAGCTTCATTCTGAATGAGTGGGAGGCATTATAACTATAATTACCTCCCATTATTGATTCGTATCAGGATATTTCCGAAAAGTAAATTTATTTTTTACCACCTGATTGACCAATTGAGTTTACGATCAATCACATTTCATGCATGGAACCTATTTTTACCCCTCCATATAAGATGGTGCTAAAAGATATTTGGTAATTGGAATCCTAGCTGGAGGACATATAAAAAAGTATTGTATCCATCTGAGTATACCCCCTTGGGGTGATTTCATTTTGTTGGCCGCAAAGGTTGATGGATGCTTGATATTATTTTTGTATTAGTGAAATCTTAACACGGTAATGGGTAACAACCACTAACACATACTATGCATCGGTGATTAATATGATGAGCTAAAAACCTATTATGTTTTATCAAAGAGTGATTTATGATTAGGGTACCACCATATGAGATTGTATCCATAGGAATTTCCTTATATAGCCTTTTAGAGCTGGTTTGGTCTTTATGTGCACCATGTTATTCTGATCCGAATGAAAAATTCTCTAACAATGTTTAGGGTCCAATTAAATTAAATGTAATCTTTTTTCATTGTTTTTGTTAATGATATTTTAGTTTTTTTATGAAATAACCAAAATTAATGATATTTGGAGATAATATTTATCACCCCATGAGGACCACAGTGGTATACAATATTATTGAAGGGTTATTTTTGGGTGGGTTGAGTTCACTTATTATGGCAAATCATATTAGATTTTTGGATATTTTTGGACCAAAACAAAGTGAGTTTATTGAATTCTTGGTAGAGACCCAATAACAGCTTTTATATTTTAATATTCCTTAGGATACTCAGCTACTATCATGGGTTTATCCACGATTTCTCCCACGTAGAAGATTCATTGATGGGCCTAACCAATAAGGGAGTGGTGTTTGAGTTGTCTAATACATGTAATATATCCTTTAGGGATCTAAAGAGTATGTTTACATCTACACTGATCTTGATAGTTCCCAATATTGGTAAGGAATATACCTTATAATATGACATGTCATGTGTCAGATTAGGTGTAGTACTTATACAGGATGGGTGGGTGGTTTCCTACGGGTTATGGAAGATGAGACCACATGAGCATAACATCCTGAACCATGATTTGAAACTTTAGATAGTGGTACAAGACTAGAGATATTGGAGGCACATCCTCATGGGGGATAGTTTTATGGTTTACACAGATTTTAAAAGACTAAAATACCTATACTTCCATAGTGACTAGAATATCTAGATGAGAATGTGGGATGGGTATCTGTAGCCCTTTGAATTTGAGTTCTACTATACTCTCAAGAAGGGTAATGTGATGGCTCAATATTTTTACACATATTATTATATGATTTCAAGTATAATTAAAAATTAAATACAAACCATAGATAGTAAATTATATTTTCTTTTTAAGATTAAGTACATAAAACTGAAAAAAGGAAACCCCAATGAAAAAAAATTTATGTAAACTCCATAATAATCACTTAACTCCCATTGAGCTATGAAATATATATAGGGTAACCAGAGGAATACATTAAAAAATGGATGGTCTAAAATCCCATTATGTGAATAAGAAAATGTATAAATCATATCACATGGGTATGAAGGAATAACACATTGACCTCAAAATGTATGGAACATGAATAAACACATGGACGCATAAAATGTACAACATGGGATAATGTAATCATGGGATCATTGGAATGTTGAAACAATAGAAAACATGACATAATATGAGTCATCGCATACCACCAAGACTATTACACAAGTAGGAGCATGAGTCAGGGATATCCACCAAGCCTATTTTACATGATTATCATTAGTCATGGTTGGCCACCAAGACCATTGCACATGAGGTCTCATGATAATAAACATTACCCAATGAATTGGGGTCCTATATGAGTTCTCCAATCATAAAATGTTCATTATTATGTGTTCTAGATGAATAATCAATCATATAGGTTACCCAAGGAAATAATTGGGTATAATAATCATGTGATAAGGCATAACAAAAGGGAATATCATAATGGTGTCCATTAAATAATGGATTTAAATCATACATGGATGTTAATAAGGTAAAATAAGAATAGAAAATGATAGTTTATATCAATAGTAAGTTAAATAATATAATAAATAGTGATTAAGATAATTTCAAAATAAAACATTTTAGTGTGGTTTAAGGAAAATATTAAAGAGCATTTAAAGTGAAAAAATGCATAAAATTTTATATAAAAACATAAATAAACCAAGAATGATTTTAATGATAAATTTATTTATTTTACATGAATAATGGGGGATTAAAATATACTTTGTTGTTCACTTGAAAATGGGTGATAAATTACGATGTTCCCAGTAATTGTGATTTCATATCTGGAATAATTGAGAGGTGTAAATTTTTTAAACTTGTATTTTCCTATAAAAGAATGAATAAATAATCTAGATACATGATTTTGAAACATATACACATAATTTATAATAATTATATAAAAATTAATAAGACTTACATTGGGTTAAAAAGATATAAATCATAACCTGAAAGAAAAGATGGAGGTTCGGAACGATTCCCTTACCGTATGACCGAAAGTGTTCTTCACTTTCACTTCATGTCTAGAATAATCATATTAAATCAATAAATTAATTAATTCATAACCTTTTCTACATTTATTATATTTATTATAATTTCATAATGTTCCATTATGGTCTTTTTTATGAGTTATAAGATATAATTTTATCATTTTAAAGCATTCATTTCCTTGGTTTTTATTATTCGTTTACTTGTATACATGTATAGAAAATCATGAAAAATGAGAATAGTTTTCCAGAATTGAAATTGAATTTATTTTAATTGTATTAAATAATATTAAGTGGTATAATATGTCATTTTTTTATATTTTAGGATGATTCAAAAACATTAATGATTACAGTTTAGATTGTTTTGGTGTTTTTTGATTATCACAAACTAGTTTTGTTTTATTAATTAATATTAAATATATATAATGGTTTGAAAACATTAAATAGGATGTAATATATATATATATATAATCTAGTTTAACTATTGAAATATTTTTATTACCATCTTTGAATGTGGTAATGGAAATTAAAAACTAGTCATCTTTGAATGGGATAAATCAACACATCACGACCGATGTTTTTATTTTTTGTACAAAAGGTGAGTGGATGATAACATATTATGGGTTTTTTACGTTAATAAAAAAATTAATTTGTATAAATGATAATGTATTTATCATTTCCCTTGGATAAAGGGGTGAGGAGAAAAAAAGAAAATTAAAGAAGAAATAAATTAAATTAAATGAAAATGAAAGAGGATTTTACCTCTTGCTATTCTCCTCCTTGAGAACCTATTTAGGGAAATGGGTTTGGTCTTTTCTTTATACCAAAGGCTCATGTATAGGGGGATATCATTGGGAGAGTATTTTTTAGAATTTTGATAGGCTTCAAGGCTCTGGAGGTTTGTGGATAAGGGGTGGTGAGGGGTGCTATTTATAGTGGAGGATATATGTGTTTTTTGATTATTTTACTCATTAGTTTATTTTTTTCATGAAAGACTTTGAATAATATGGATTCTTTTTACTATTTATAGTAAATAGTGCATTTTATTTTGAAATTTTTTTTATTACATCGGTTATACATCAACAATGACCCAATAATTTGTGTATTTATCTTATACCATAAATTAATGGTTTTCACTATTCCTCAAAGATTCAACTGTTTTAGAAAGAACCAAAATATTCTCCCTAACCATTTTTAGAAATATAAATTTACAAAATGAATTAAATTTTATGAAAATAAGTTTGTAAATATTAGAAATTAATTTTTTTAATTTAAATCATCATTTATTGAAAAAAATACCCATTTTAAAATTACAACTAATTTTATAACACATTGAAAATTTAATTAAGGTATCATAAAAATATTTTATAATAATAAAAAACAAAATAAAAATTTATGAATCTATTTCATGAAAATAAATTTTCTTTCAAATACTTATATTAAATATAAAATTATAAATAAACATTTATGTTTTATAAGAATACTAATACTTAATTTATCATTTTCAAAATATTTATTTTCTTATACTGTGATATAATTATATCATGATTTAATTTATACGATGCTTAAATTTTATTCATATTTTCATTGGTGTGTTTTTTATTCTATTGGTTACTTTACTATTAATGATGTTCATATTACTATTCCAATGGTCAAGTTACAATTATATTGGTATAGGTTCCATAATTTTTGAAAGATCCTCTTATTTCATTAATTCTTCATTTATAATGTTTTTTTCTGTTATTTATGTGATTTTATGTGATTTATAAAATATTAAATTATTATAAGAAGGTAAATTTCATTGGTAGAATTCTAGGTCATTACATTCTTCCACTTACTAAATTTCTCCCTCAAAATTTCATTTTATATACTAAGGTGAAACTATGTGGGGGTATATCTCCTTCATTACTTCCTCTGGTTACCATGTTTCCTCTTCATACTTATGTCTCTTCTGTTGTACATTAATCGGTTTTGTAGTCTTTTTGAATATAACTTTATCTCTAAGGTCCAAGATCTTCATCGAGTTCTCCATAAATGAGAGATAATTTTCCAAATATACCACCACTGAATTCATTACATGTAATGGATCCAGTATATACTTCCAAAAGAAGGATACATGGAATACATCGTGTACCTGAGACATGGTAAATGTACATGGAGTTAGATAGGCCACAGCTCTGACACGTTCGAGAATCATGAAGGGGTTTATGTAAATGGGACTTAGATTTAGTTTCTTCCCTAATTTCATGATCATATTCCTTGGAGATTATTAAAGTAATAACATATCTCCAAATTTATAATCTATGCCTTGTCGATGATTATCTTTATTGATATTTTGTTGAGTTTGGGATACCTTCATGTGATGTTGAATGGTTTTCACCTTTTTCACAACTTCTTCAACCATTTTAGGTTCTATTAACTTATGTTCACCAACCAAATCCTAGCATGTCAGTGTTCTACATCTTTTCACAAGGAGAGTTTCAAATATATCATTTTAGATGTTATAGTTAAAATTATTGTTTTAAGATAACTCGACCATAGGTAGATTTTAGTCCAATCCTCCTTTGATGTCCATAGAACACATTTTCAACATGTATTATACTATCTAAGAATTCCACTCAGATTGGCCATCAGTTTGAGGATGATATGTCATAATTAAGTTCAACTTTATGCTTAGAGAATGTTGGATACTTTTCTAAAACATGGGGGTCAATCTTGAATTCTAATAAGATACAATCGATTGTGGTGATCCATGACACCTCACCACTTTTATGATGTATATCTGTGAAAGTTGATCGAGTGATAAGTCCTCTTGAATTGTGATAAAGTGAGAGGTATTTATAAGGTGAACAATTACCCATGTAGAATTATGTCCTATGAATGTCTTTTTAATTCTATTGAAAAATTCCATTGTGATGTTTTCCCCTTCCATGCTATTATGGGTAATTTTTGAATAATACACTTATATATATATTCATTTCATCCTTCAATTTCTGACATATCAGGAACATTGATGTATATACAATGATCGACTTCTTCATATTGTCCCAAAAATAGTGCTCTTATATCTCTCGATACAAAATTGTGATCCCTGGGTGAATATATAATTTTTATCTATGTGCATCATTCCAGAGTTATTTCATTATTTTTAGATTGGATGGTACACTTAGTCATGTACCAAATCTCATGACTCTTTCCTCATCCATTTTTAACTCTGATGATTTCACATTTCTAATAGATTCCACCTTTTTTTTATTTCAATATCATTTGTTTGAGCATCCATTATTTTCTAAATAAAGGATGGTAGAGTAACCCTTTGAGAAACTACTGATGAATTTCATTCCTAAAGAATTCCCATGTACGTATTTTATAGGTCTAATAATATTGGAATATTCTCAATTCTAATCATATTAAATATGTAGGATCCTTTAACGTAGATCATTCTCCACCATATTTTCTTTTCCAGGATGATAGTATGTTGAGAAGTCATAATCCTTGATGATCTCTAACCATATTTACTAGTGCATATTAATCTCATTATATGAGAATATATAGATAAGGAATTTATGATCAGTATATATTTCGCACTTCTCCCCATAGAGATAATCCAACAAAATTTTCAGCACAAAGGTCATAACCACCAATTCCAGATCATGTGTGGGTTAGTTATGCACATGAATTTTCTACTACCTTGAGAATTAGTCTATAACTTTATAATGTTTCATCAGTGGATATCCCAATACATTCTTTGAAGCATCTCTATATATGACAAAGAGTTCCCCACATGTCGTAAGAGTATGTACTGGTGCATTGAGAAGCCTATTTTTCAACTCTTTGATGTAGTCTTCACATTCACTGGTTTGGATAAACTTTACTCCATTTTTAGTCATATGGGTTTGTGGGTTTGAAAATTATGATAATTTCTTAAAAAATCATTGGTAATCCCCAGATAGACCAAGGAAACTATGGATCTTTGTTACAATTGTTTTCATAGGACACTCATTAATTGTCATTATCTTAGAAGGGTCCACAGATATTCATTTTCTAGTGATAACATTCCCCATTAATGATACTTCATTCATCCAGAACTCAAATTTATTATACATAGAATATTATTTCTCCCTTCACAATTTTTTTAGCACAGTATTCAAATGATCCTCATGTTCCACCTTTCTCTTAGAGTATATCAAAATATCATCAATAAAGACTACCAAAAATTAATAATGGTAATCTATAAATACTTTATTCATTAAAAAATGAAAATTTCCGGAAAATTAGTGAGTTTCAAGGGAATAAATTTGAACTCATACTATCCAAACCTCATTAAGAATGATGTCATAGAAATATCTTCATTCCTCACCTTTAATTGGCGATATCACGGCCGATGGTCTAACATTGAGAAATACATTGCCCCATGTAGCTGATAGAATAATTAATCAATCCATTATAGGGGATAATTATTCTTTATCAGTATTTTATTAAGCTTGTGATAATAAATTCATAGGCGCATTGATCCATCCTTATTCTTAACAAAGAAGATAGGTGTACCCTAAGGTGAAGCTCTCAGGTGTATAAAACCCATGTATATATTTTCTTCTAACTGCTTCTCTAGTTACTCTAAATCAAGTTTGAACATTCAATAAGGGTTTTTTTATATAGGAAGAGATCAATAAATATGTTTAGTTGAGAATTAAACCACTCGATCATGAGGAAGACCATAAAATTATTCAAGAAACACATCAGTGGAGTCCCTCACAATGGGAAAGTCTTCGAGCATGATCTTCTCCTTTGTCGCAATAATTTGAGATAGATATTCTTTATCATAAGGTTGTTGAGTACTTGGAAAGTGCATCCAAGAGTCCTGAGATCAAATTTAGGTGGATACATATTTCTGGTTACTGTAGCAGTATTGTAGCAGGTACTATTGTTATAAATGTTTGGTACTGTACCAGCTAGAACTATTCATCCATTTAGGTGATTGAGCCACTGGTTTGGTCCTAGGTCCTGCAAAGCTTTCGGGCCACACAAGGCCTTTTGTCCAGTTGTCTCTCAAGGTTTTTGAGCCATCTCATGGCCTTCAGTTCACCCAAAGTCCTTCAGTCCAAATAAAAAAATCAGATGCAACCAGTAAGTACAAGGCTCCAGATGAGGATTAAGAGTAAGGTATTCAGTAGAAAAGAGATAACTATATTTTGATGATTGAGAGGTTATCGCATTTCCATAGGTATCTTGCTAGTGCAGCCCCAAATAGGATAGATATCTGACTAGCCTTGAGAAGGTGGAGTACAGATATCGTGACATTTGTTGGGGATGGTAAGTTCCGAGTTATCTTGTCTGGATGATTTACTCTAAGAACTATGGGTCATGAAATTGTCACTTAGGACTTCAGTCCTTGTAAGGGTTCCCACTCACCCTTTAGAGGGGGTTATAGAAAATAAATAAATAGTGTGAAGGCCTTCCGACCATCCCGGAATATGATGATTCTGAAGGAGATTCATCCTCCTCCCTACACATGCTTAGAATTTGAGAATGATTCGGGATAAGAAGAGTTATCTCCCTTTCCAAAAATTTGATTTCTTTTATTTTTATAAAGATAGTAAATCAATGCCCAATATAACATCAAATTCCACCAATGGAAATAAGAATAGATTTTCTAGGATGTTCATTTAAAAAACATTAAAAAGGTAGGAGTTATATAATTTAGATTCAATAATTTCCCCATTTATTATTCTCATTTATAAATCAACCTATGTATTTTGAGGTGGAGTTTTAATTATTCTACTAAACTTACAATATATGAAAGATTTAGTTGAACTAGAATCAAATAGTACATTTTCTATTATTTAAAGTATGACCAATGTACATGTCACCAAAAATTTTGTACCCCACCTCAATTGTACTGATTTAATAGTCCATTCCTTTATATCTTTGAGGTTTTGGTTGTTTATTTCCTCCAACACCCCTTGGAATAAGGCAATGGGTCACATAATGGACATGATCCTTGCAGTTAAAACACTGAACTATAGGCTGAGTATTGATCTGAACTTTCATTTCTTTTTCCACATTATTAGGTTCTTCATATCCCTTTGGTATATATTATATAGATGACCAATTATTCTACATTTGATTAATCTCCTAGACCTTTTTAGATAGTTCTTATGATGAAACTTCCCATAACATTGGCACATGGAATTTTGGGTTTTTATTCCACCGTGGGATTAGTCTATTGATCCTACCATATTAATATATATTTTATTCATTTTTTCATTTGGGCCCATGATAGCACTGAGAGACTTTGATCTCCATTTCAAACTTAAGGGAACAATAGACAATCTCTTCATACTTGTCAACGTCTCGAATTTCCAGTTCTTTTTATAGATTCGGATTTATTCTAATAAAGAAGATATCCACCTTGATTTAGGTATTCATGAAAAAACTAGAGTCTTATCTTTCAATCCTTGTGAATTTTTCTTTATACACCCTGATAGACTCACCATCATTTTTCTTCAGTCTAAGGGACAATATTTCCATCTTAATAAAGTGGGTTTTGGGAAAATATTTATTGAAAGATATTTTCAGGAAATATTCACATTCTATGGATTTAATTTGAACCATGGACCTCGTGTTCTTCATCGGTTTCCACCACTAATCAGCTTCCCCATCAAAATGATAAACAGTTAAAACAACTTTCATTTCTTATGAGCATTAGTGGACAAGGAAATTATTTTCAATATAGTTAATCAATTATTCTATTAGGAGGGGATCAGAAGATAACTAGAAATGGTAATCCTTTAACAAATAAATAATTCAACCACAACTTCCTCATTCTTATGAGAACATGGATTTGAGAAAATTCAATTTATTATTCCGAACGTGATCTAGTTGAAAATTTACTATCATGAAGTTTGGCGGACCAATTCCTGTCATATTTTTAATATGATTAGGTAATTCATCACATTTCCTATCACATTTATTGTTAGCATGAGTTCTTATATTCCTATATATTAACTAATAACAATAAATTACAATTTGGGGGATTGAATAGTTATCTAATAATAATAACAAGAGGAATCTTTAAACAGAGAGGGATAAAATTTTAAATGAAAATCATATCCTGACTTATGATTCCATATGTTTAAATATTGGTTATCCATTGTAATAGAATTATCCCATCAATTTATACAAAAGTTATCTGGTCCTAATATCAAAAAAAAAAATATATACTGTTCCTATGATACCAACTTTGATGGACCTATCATTTTACACATATTATTATATGATTTTGAGAATAATTACATACTATTAAATAAAAACCAACAATCCAAAATTCTTGTGTATTTTAAGGATTAGTTACATAAAACTAAAAACAGGAACCCAATTTGAAAATTTATTTTATTTATTCTCTATAATGATATCCTAACTCCAATTGATCTATAACAAATCCATAGGGTAACCTGGGAAAAACATGAACGGATGGATGATCTAAAATCCTTATAAGGGAATAAGAATATGAACAAATAATGGAACATGTATTAGAAGGAATAACATGTACAACATAGGATTATGTAACCATGGGATCACATGAATGTGGAAACAACATTCAACAATATATAATCATAAATCAAGGACAACCACTAATACCATTACACATGAAGGATCATGGGTCATGGATTCCCACCAAGACCAGTACATGTAATAAGCACGATTCAAGGAAAACTGCCATAACCATTGCATATGACGTCTCATGACACTAAACATTACCCGATACGTTAGAGCGCTATCTAGGTGAACCCATAATAACATGTTCATGGATATTTTTTCCAGATGAAGAATCAATCATAAGGGTTACCAATGGAATAAATTGGGTATAATAATCATGTCATAAAACATGCCAAAAGGGAATATAATAATGGTGTCCATGAACAAATTATTTAAATAATAAATGGAAATTAAAAGGGTAAATAGACTTATATTATGATAAGTGATTTAAAATTTAATTTAAATCAGGTTAAAAGAGTGTTTAAGAGACTTTATAAATTAAAAAAATTAGTTCGATTTAAGGAAAGTATTAAGGAGAAGTTAAAGATTAAAATAGAATAATATTATAAATAAAACTAGAAATAAACAAAGAATTATATTCATGATAAAAATATTGAATTTATAAAAATATGGGTGCGCAAAACATATTATGGAGTGAACATGAAAATGGATGAGAAATTGAGAAGTTTCCTTTAATCAGGTTTTCTTATCATGGAGAATTAAGAAGGGAACCATTTTAAAACATGAATATACCTATAAAAGATGGAAAAAATAAGCTGGATACATGATTTTGGAATATATACATAGAATATATAATAATTATATTAAAATAAAGAATAATTTCAATGGGTAAAATTATGAAACAGAGTATCCCTAATAAAAACTGAAGGTTCAGACAGAATCCATTGCCTTATGTCTAAAAGTGTTCCAAACTTGCAATAAATGTTCTATAGAATCATATTAAACCCATTAATTAATTAATTCAGAACCTTTTATACATTTAATTTATTTATTATAATTTTATTAAGTTCATTTATGGAATTTTTTTTGAGTTATAGGATTCAATTTTATCATTCGGGAGAGTTTTTTTCCTTGGTTTTCACGATCTATTTACCTATATACATATATGGAAAATATTTAAAATGATAATAGTTATCCAAAATTGAAATAATATTTTATTAATGAAATTATAGAATTTTAAATTGTCTTATATATGATTTTTTTCCCAAATGTGAGGATGATTCAAAAATGATAACGATAAACATTAAGATTATTTTGGAATTTTTTGATCATTAGTAACTACTTTGGTATAATTAATTAATATCAAGTATATATAATTGGTATATAACATTAAATAGGTTGTAACCCATATATTAAAATGTGGTTTAACATTAAAAAAATTATAACCATCCTTGAAGGTGTGGATGGAAATTGAAAACATGTCATCCTTGAATGCAATAAATCAATACATAATGAAAGATGTTTTTGTTTTTAGTACATAAGTAGAGGGGAAGAGGAAAGATTATGGTTTGTTCCATTAACACAAAAACATTTAAGTATATAAATGATACTATATTATCATGTCACATGGATAAGAGGATATGAGGATATAGTGTGTAAGGATATGAAAAAATAAATGAAAATAATATAGAAGAAAAGAAGATTTTACCTCTTAAATTTATCCTCCTTGAGAACCTCCATAAAAAAATGGGTTTGGACTTTTCATGAGACCAAAGGCAAATATATGTGGGGGGAGAGTCTTTTGAGAGTATTATATAGATTTTGGATGATATTTAAGGCTTTGGATGTGTGAGGAGAAGGGTGGTGAGGGGAGGTATTAATAGTGGAGGAGTGGGAATTCTTAAAATTAGATTACTCAGTTTATTATTTTGGATCAAGACTATGAATACTGTGGATTATTTTGACTAAGTATAGTAACTATATAATTTTATTTCTAACTAAATTTGAATAAATTGGTCATACATCAACCATAAATCAATAATTCATTTATTCCGTTTATACTGAAAATTACCATATTTCACTAGTCACCAAAAAATCAACTATTTTAGAAATATACCAAATATTAAACATACCCATTTTTAAGTGTGTATGATTTGAAAATGGGCTAAATTGTTTAAAAATAATTTTATAAATATGATAAATTTAATTTTTAATTAAAATCTAATTTTATTTGAAAAATACCAATTACAAAATTATAATTCATTTTATAACACATTGAAAAGTTAATTAAAGTCTTATAAAATTTTCTTATAATCATAATAAAATGAAATATTAATTTAGGAATATATTTTTTGGAAATAAATTTCCTTTAAAATTATTATATTAATTATAAGATTTTAAATAAATATTTGTGTTTCCTAAGAATACCATTAATTAATTTATCATTTTCAAAATATTTATTTACTTATACTATGATGTAATTATATAATATTTTCATTTATAAGAATCCAAAAAATTATTTATAAATTCATTGGTGAGTTAATTATTCTACTTTCTAGTTCACTAATCATAAGGGTCATATTACTATTCTAAAGGTCAAGATACTATTCCATTGGTATAATTTCCTTAGTTTCTGAAAAATCTGCTTCTTTCATTAATTCTTCTCATATAATGTTTTTTTGTGTAATTTGTGTGATTTTATGTTATTTATACTATTTTAAATAATTATAATAAGGTAAATTTCATTGATACATATTTGGGTCATTATAGGGAATATCATTGTGGATTCCCTATGAAGGTAAACCCAGTTAGGCCCAGAGATTGCATGTGAGTTGTAGGTGATGGATTTGTTTTCCAAGTTGCATATGGATATCCAAGAGTATGAGGGGTAAAAATATTTGGTATCCCTCTCAAATAATAATTAAATTCATTATAGGTTAATTTAAAGTTATATCTTAGACTCTGATTTATTATTTATTTGGGTAACTATATATAGTGAAGAGACAACCCCTGATTGGTTTGTGGATATGAATGAGATATTTTATTCCAGAGGTCATGTTATAGTATTACTGGTCATAAAGGAGGAATTGAAGATGGAATTACATGCCTCAAAAAGGGATATTCATCCAAACTTTACCAAGATGTGTCGACATGGGTGATAATAGTAATGGTGGAAATTGAGGAAGGGGACTTACAAGGGTTCGTTTCACAGTGCTCCACCTATCAACAGGTGAAGGCCAAGAACATGTGTCCTGTTGTACATCTCTAGTCCCTTATATTTATTTAATAGTAATGAGATGATATAATCATGTATTTTTTTATATTTATTCTAGGTATTCCTCATGGTCATGATTTTTTTGGGTTTTCATGTATTGGTTGATGAATGTATCTTATTTCTTTCGAATTAAATAGGCTTCTTCAGTGGATGAGATTCCCGAATTATCTATCTGGGAGGTGGAATGTTTTAACGGGGTTCTATAGAGAATCATATGTGATAGGGATTGTCATTTCACATTGCCATTTTGTAATTTTTTTTAATAGGGTTTTTGGAAAATAGGTTCATCTATGTACCACTTATCACCCAAAAATGGTCAAGAAATCTGAGAAGATGGTGTTGGTGCTCAAGGAAATGATCTAAGCATGTGTTCAAGATTTTGGAGGATCGTGCAAGAGTCAACTAGCCTTAGTATAATTCTCCTATGAAAAAACTTGTCATATATCCATTCTGATAGCTCTATTTAAGGCATTATATTGGATTTCGTGCTGATATTTGTTATGATAACAAGAAGACAGAGAGTCATCCTTGCTTGGGTTGAGCCTTATACAAGGGTCAACTGAGTATATTAAATTGATCAAGAACATATTAGGGACCTTCTAGCATAGAAAAATATCCTATGCTGAAAAAAGACACCATTCCTTGGAATTTCAGGTGGGAAATCAAGATTGTGTACACCTATCACTGAGAAATTGGAATATTGGATACTGAAAAAGTGGATGATATCATAAAGAATTGTGAGTCCCTTTGATGTGATGGGGTGGATTGGTATTTTTTCCTATTAGTTTGATTTTGTTATAGTGTACATTTATGCATGATCTTTTCCATATCTCACATTTTCTATAGTATAATACATACCCATCCCATATAATTGATATTTATGATGTTGATCTGAAGGATGATTCTTCCATTGAGGAACAACTAACTTTTTCTATGGATAATAATGAAAAGAATCTTTGTGGAAAGACCAAACCTCTTGTACATGAACTCTAGAAGCACTAGTGTAACTAGGTGGAGATGTTGGAGCTTAAATTCGGTGTTCTTTCCCATAAGATATAGTTTTTTATCAATGAATATTGTTAATACCTTGGGGATTAAGCTCAGGGACAAGTTTATTTCACGGTGGGGAGCTTATATAACCAGCCCCTTTACTGAGGTACATTTATCTTTATTTATTTTTCAAAACCCACATGTTTAATTTTGGTTTAGTATTTTTTAGGTTTTAATGGTGGAGAGAGAAAATTGGGGACTTAGAAGAATGACTTGGAACTACATCGTGCTATTACAGTTCCCCATGTTAGTAAGTCTAATACCTCCTTCAAGCTGGAGGAAATCCTGTAGAATTGTGAGTGCTCTTAAGAACATCATCCAGACGATAACCCGACTCCAGCTATTCAAAGACCCACTATCTAGCCATTGGGGTCCATCGGCTGGCCAGTGGTGCCCTATTTGGAGTTTTTAAAATAAGGGAAAATAATCTTATTAAACATTTTCCACATAAAAATATTACTCGATCTATCCCCTAATTTTTTAGTCTCTATACCCATACACAATCCTTACCTTCTACTCTAAATATTTTTATTCAGCTCAATTAATTATCTATTGGTTATATCACAATATAGTGAAATGAACACGTAAAGGTAATGCATAGACTCTTTATCCCCCTTTTCTTGTTTACTTTCTTTTTCTAGGTGTTTTTATCCATGTTTAACTCATATATTCTCTTCTTAGGAAATTCATCTTTCTTCTCATTTCCTTTAATTCTATTCTAAATCAAATAATTTTTTTGGACTTGTAGAATCCTCTTGGAAAAAGTCACGTGGTCCCAATATTTTCCATGTAGTTTCACCATAATTATATGTGATTTCATTATGCATGATGTCAAAATTCTGTGTGTGACCCATAAATTTTAATACAATATTTAATATCATATTTTCCCGTGTTAGTAAAACTATAGAAAAATTACATACTAAAAGGGAAAGTTAATTTAGTTGGAATACCCCTCCTTGATCTAATGACTAATAAAATAGTTATAGAATCCAAAAATTTTAATGTTCAATATATTTGGCTACTAGAAGGGGTATTTAACAAGGATTCTTGGAATTAGATTGGTGTTGCTGAAAAATTAGCTTTGAAAATAGATAATTGAAAAAGAAATAAGAAATTATTTTTAATTAAAAATGGGAATTAGTGTTTTTGGAATGTGTAATGAAATTGTATTTTCATAAGGGATGAATATGGTATTATTCCATGGTTTATAAAATTAATAATTATAACTCTGTGAAATGGGTATTAATCAATTTTTCGTTGGATGATAAAACATCATAATGGGTGTTACGTGCTACTTTGGTAGAGAAATCCCTATAATGTTTGGTTTATGATGCTATAATATGGTTCATAACAAAAATGGATAGGTATTCAGTGATACCTATTATATACCGAATAAGCCTTTGTTTTTTTACAAGATATCATGGTCCTCGGGAAACTCTCATATACACCCAAACACTAGATAAATTGGGATTTTTTTATTATGGTCTTGATCTTAAATATCAGAGGCGGTGATTTTGTATTTATTTAGTTTTATAAAATTAAAATTTCAAATGATTAATTTCATTACATCAATATACACATACTTTAAGACTATTTATTTTGGGATTTCATTGATGGTGCATACTAAGTATTAATCACGCACTGTTCGGGTCATCCTTTAGTACTTTAGTTGACATCATTTTTGGTGGTCCAAATACGGAAAATAGTTCAATTATAGAGGCATTATTTTCATGGATAGGTTTGAAAATGGGAGAAAGGAATCTTGTTGGAGAACCTACCACCTTTTAGAGTCTTAAAAATTGTTTTTTATTTTACTATTTCATAAATTTCCTTCCTTTAGTGTGTGACTATTGAAATATACGTATCACCTATTTGGAGAATCATTTTTAATATTTTATGGATTAGGTTTGGTGTTCCATTTAATACTTGATGCAGTCTACTGTATTATATGATTTATGTTACTTCCCATTTTTTACACTATTATGAAACTCTGAAATGATGGTATAGTTTCTCTATAGAACCTTATAGGACCCTCAAAACAAATTATCACCCTCTTACATATAGGGAGGCATGAATATTTTCATGTACCAGTTTTGGTCTTGTAAATACTAATAGTTAGTCAAGATGGGATTTTACAATAACCATCCCATGAAATTTATCATGTTATCTTCATGTAGAATTAAAGGGATTTGATAATGTGAGGAGAATAATTGAACCATACATAGACTGATGTGAAAGAGGAAGAAATAATTCATAAATCATTATTAAATATACACTACTTCAATTATTCTATTGGGATTCATGTTAATCATCACTTCCATTATGAAGAAAATGTAAATCATAAAAGAAATCCTCTTCATTATGTTAATTGGGATTTATTTTTTTATATAATGAGTTATTCCACTAATTATAAATATATTTTACAGGAAATTTACATTTCATATTTTTAAATGGGGGTGAATGAATAAAAGGAGGAATTATCTTTTCATAAACACATTCCATAAAACCTCCATTAACACTAATAAATTCATTAATCATGTCCTATAATCAAGGAAATGTTGACCTTCCAAAAATATTTTCCCTAAAACCCTATAATCATATATGTAATCACAACTGTGACATGTCAATTCCATGTCACCATTCTTGATAAAATTAACTTTTTGGTTTATATAATTAATGATTTATATAATACTTAAAAATACTCGGTACAGGGTTCATCACCCATGAACAAAGATTACTCCATGTCTAGGGAAAACACATCATTTTATATATAATTTAGATATAATTTTAATACTTCATATTTTTTTATAACATGTAAGGATTATATTCCCATACTATTATCCAATGCACATTCTATTATTTTATCATTATAACAGAAATAGTTCAAGATTATATTTAAAATTAAAATTTGTGAATTTTAAATTTTCAATTTGATTTAGTGGGTAGAATTTTTTAGTTCATAAGTTTGAATTTTTCAAATGGGTGTTTTTTGGGATTTTTCAAAAATTGTTTCTTTTTTGGTGAATTGTGGAAATACTGTTTTTTTGAAAATACTATTTTTTTGAAATATTGTCATTCATTTTATTTAAAAATATGTTTATGATTTTTTTTAAAGTATAAAAACACACATTTGAATAAATATATTCTAATTAATTACATAAGTATCATTATAATACTTTATTTTGGTATAAGATCATGTTTATGCTTAAACATATATTTTTCATAAAAATTTATTTTTCATTGCATTTTACACACTTATATAAATATTAATCTCTACCAATTATAAAAATTTAATTTTGAATATATATATATATATATATATATAATATTTTGAATCATGAGTTCAAAATATATTAATGATTTTAAATTAATTTTTTCATTATGAATAGTAACTTAGGGAAAAAAAATTCATCATAGTAAAGGTGTCAAACATGTTAATTAAGGTTAAAACCTTATGATAACGTCATAAAATATCATAATAAATGTTATTTGATTAATATATTTATACCATTATCACCTTATCAAAAATATTTAATTATTTATTTTCCACTAATCTCTAAGTAGGACACTTATAATATTTAATAATTAAGAATAATTACTAGTGTGTCACTAACCTCACTTATAAAAGATAACCTCATATTCTCCCTTATTCACACAACATGATCCATTTAGAAAAACCAATATATACCCAAGTACATTACCAAAATTCGTCCCCATTACCAAGCGGTACTATTCTAACCAAAAGAACACTTCAAAAGGATTAATGTGTAAGCTAAACGAGGTTTCTCAAAGAAGAGGTATACCTTTAAACCAAGTGTTTTCAAGTTTATTTACCCTTCCACTACTTCAAATATTCTCTGACCATTATGATATAAATTATTTAGTATCTTCCATACATTTAAAATTTATTATGTTAATTTAATAACCCCTTATCATCTCATTTCCCATCCTATGGAAAATGAAAACATCACTCATGCATACGTATAACTTACCATCTCTACCGAGTGGTGTAATTCATTTTTCATCACCAAATTTAAATGGATGGTTATAAAGATGTAAAAAAATTAATATATATGGTATTTATTGAATAATTATGATTCTTGAAATATAATATATAATTTATATTTATACCCTTCTAACCATTAATAAGATGATAACATCGCTCGTGCCTATATACGGACTACAACCTCCACGAAGTGGCATGATTTATTTTTCATGTCCTTAAATTAGTGATGATTATAAAAATTCATTTCATGTATAAACATGATAATTATTTAATTATTAATATTTTTGAGATAATTGAATTGTGAACCATTGGACCATAATCAAAACACCAATTTTATTTTGAGGTTATAAACCGAAGGACCCAAAAATATCAAACATGATCTTAGCTGATTTACTTATTGTATAAGACATAAATGAAATAAATGGGATTATAAAAATGTAACGATCATAATTTTTTTAATATTTTAAAAAATTAATATAATTTTATTATAATGTAGTTAAATATATATATGTGGTAAGTTGGACTCGAGGTAATGGTTTATTCTATAATATCATTATTAAATGGCATTGTTTGTCTATAATAATTCATTGAAGTAAATTATAAGCTCTTATACTTTTAAATTGCATCTATTTTATTATCCTTTAGATATATATGGTTTAAAAATGTTTTTATTTCACATTATTCTATTTAGTACTTAAAATGACTATGAAAAATAATTTTGGGAAAAATTACCTTATTTATCCTTCTAGCCAGAAATCTTTCTCATCCAAATTTATGTTCTGAATAATTTTCTCCAAAAAGTTTTCAAAAGAAATAATGATCATTTAAATTTATTTTAAACTAAATTTCACTTTCGTTATAATTTTTTTAAAATAATATTCATGTTATTTTTTGAAAAATGTACTTTTAATTGTTTTTTCAAAAGTGTGAAAGGATTCATCTTCTTAACCATTACAAAATCAAGGGGTTTTACACTATTATATCCATTACTTTCCTCAAAGATTCATTTATAATATTACAAGATTATTTTTATATAAAATAATTTTCTTGATGTTCTGAATTTTTTATAAAATATGTTATCAAAAAAACTATATTGTTCTATTATTTTCAACGTAAGGAGTTAATATTATATTAAACGTATTTTAATCTATGTAAAAATCTTGTGATTATTATTATTATTTATTGGGGATATACTCTAATGAAACCATAAACATTATTTCTCTATATATATAATGATCATGTTGTTCTATTGATTAACTGGGGAAAATTGAAACATTTCTTATTATAGTTTTTCAATAAAAATGCATATATTGATTACATATTGAATTTTTTTACATTTCATTCATATAAGGAATTAATTGGACTTAGTATGTGATGATAGGGTCCTATTATATCCTCAAAATTCATTGGTGGGTTTCATGAGACACACTAGTTTGGGTATTTGGTGTACGCCGTACGTTTTTATGAATGGTGTCTTGTTATGAGGCCCTGATTCGAAGATTATAATGTTAGAAATTTTTAATTATCTCATTATAAAACATGGTATTTACCTCCATGTGATTATTTATATTGTTTCTTCATCCATGTATATATTCCCATTTTAGGATGTAATTTATATGACATATTTGATTATTGGTTTCCTCTCACATATTATTCATGCTTTATTTATTATATGATTTCTTATTTTAGACTCTTCCCCTTACTGAGCATTTAAAATCACACTATTATTTTTCCATTATTTGAGATACCGTGAGGGGAAATATGAATGCTTTTAGGTATATAACACAAGAAAAAATAAATTTCTCAATATAAATTTTATTTTTATTTAATGTTTTCAAATATAATGTGATAATCATGTATGTATCTATTTTCCCATATATGTTAATCTATTTAGTCCTTTGGGATAAGATATCTTGTATCTTATGCCAATTTATTAAAATAACCATAAGATCCATGTTATTGTATTTGACGTGATACATTGGTATGAAATTATGTTTATCTTAAACAATGGGAACTACATTTGTGAAAACATATATTATAGAACATAACACTATAGAAGAATATTAAGAGAAGATTATGTGTAAGATAATAAAATGAAGATATATTAAGGTATAGAATGTATGGCTTTGTAGAAACTTCATCCCCATCTAAATACTAGAAAGTGGATATGGTTGAGGCATTTTTTCTCCTTTTGATATACATTCTGAAAATTGATTTTTAGTATCATCTCTACCATCACTCCATGCGTGATGAGTGGGCCTAAGACAACACAACTATCTAGACACTCCTAGGGGTTATGCATAAGTTGATATGCAATCTATTTATGAACAAATATTAAATATTTTAAAATATTTTTGTGATTTTAAGATATTTCTACGGATACAATGATTATGATTGTAAGATTGACTGTGTAAAAAGTTTCAATTTATGTTATGTGCTACACCAAATTTAAAATTATACACTATGATTTAAAATTCATAATTTTTTTGGGAAAATAAATTATATTCCATTATTTATAAATTTTTCCTGTTATAAATGGTTACTATTATAAATAATGGGATATCTATCTACAAAACCAGTCTATTTAGGAATTTCCATACCAAGAAAGACAATAAATTTGGATATAGATCTGAGTAAATTATAACTATTTTGGGGTATATAACTTAGGTTATGGAAAATAACCATTCTTGTATGGAGTATCATGTTGAACCCTAATAAGGTAAAATAATTTTAAACCACTTTATGCAATTAAAACTGATTTAATTCAATGGGACTACTAATAAATTAGTAGTAGAAAAATGATTTATGTTTCTAGAGGAGATATTTCTCCCTTTGGAAATATTTAATGTGGGACTATTATCATTGTAGTTTATCATCTAAATGTAAAAGATAATCAATGGAGGTAATTAATCAGGAAAACTAAGGATTTAGAAGAAATATATATCATGTAGTGGAATAATTTAAAGGAGATATTCTTTGGAAAATAATTTCCTTGTGAGCAATGAGTAGATATAGAGAGATAATTCTTTAATCAAAGGAAAAAGTAGGTATAAATATTTTTGAATTTGAAGAGAAATTAATAAGGATCGAAAATAATTTTTGGATTATGTACATAATCCACTAAGTAATATTAAAAGCTTATTTATAGGATAAAACCATGTATTAAAATGGAATTACTCTCCCATGAATATTCTATATATGATGATATATTATCAAGTTACAAAAATATAGAGATGGAATTTTCCAAGTCTTATGTTTTCTAGTGAAAAGTAAAAAATATGTAAGGGGATAATCACTCAGAAAAAATAAATATACAAAAATGGTATAAGGGATGAGTGGAATTTCTAACCTGGAATATTTATGTAATGAAACATAGTGGAACATTATTGATGGGAATGGGAGTTTTCTTAAATTTTGAGGTGAAATACCATCAAGATCAAGATTTCAAGGTTAATAAAGAATTTTAAAATGTTTAATTATTCAATTTTAGGGTGATCTATATTTATTCAAATTAATTCACTTAGATTCAATGGAATTTTTCTTGAAAAGGAAAAGGGTGAATGTCCAAGCTTTTGTAATCGCTGCTGTTGAGGTTGAATATTCTAAGGATGTTGTATCAAGTTATTTGATCATAAAATAAAATTTATCTATTTATTTATTATATTCAAGAACATAACAATATTTTATATATTATATATTTTCCAAGAATATAATAATTTTTCATATCATCTCAAAAATGTAGTTTTCAATCAAAACTCTTTGTTGATGTTTTATTACAACCAAGATATGTCAGTAAGTTCCCATTATGATTCATAGACATACCCTATTTAAAAACATTATTATTCTATATATGGTTGGATTATATTTAATAATTTATATGAATTGGATTTATAATTATAATGTGGAAATATTTTTTCAAGGGAATGTTATTTTGATTTGTGATTGAGATATGGAATCCCATGTCTTCAGAGGGGATACTACATAATCATAATCTTTTATTGACCCACCCCCAGTATCTACCCCTAAGGAAATTATTAGAGAATAATAGAATACACAACCAATTAATGGGAATCATATCCTTATAATAGAGGGTGTATCAATTTTAAAGGAATACATTGATTTATTTCCTAAAGAACTTCCTAGACATCAATTGTAGATTGAAGTTAATTTATCCATCGATCAAATACATGGTGAAAAAAATATATCTAAAACTCCATAAAGAATGGAATAGTGGAATTTATGGAACTGAATAAGAAACTAAATGAGTTTTTTTCATAACAGATTTATAGTCCCTAGTGGGTCACCATGTGTAGCCTCAGTTCATTTTATTGTTAATAAAGATAGTTCTATAAGGTTATGCATAAATTTAAGTAAAATAAATGATATTATAATAAATATCTAGGATCATCTACCCAACATTATTGAATTTTTTTATTAACTACTAATACCTCATTATTTTTAAAATATTCATCTTTATTATATGTATCGTCAACTTTGAGTAAAGGTGGATATTCCAAATATGGTATTTCATATAAGGTACAGAAAATATGAATTTAGAGTAATTCTATTGGTGTTGACTAATTAAACCTATATGTTTATGAATATAATGAATATAGTATACAAAGATTATCTGAATAACTTTTTGTTGTATTTACTGATGATATCTTTGTATACTCTAATAGTTATGATGAGATTAAGTGTCCCTTGTAAATAATTATGGAGAAACATATAGAAAAAAATTTAGAGAGAATGAAAAATTATTCTTTTGGAATTTTATTTTGTTGAATATGTTGTCTTTAAGGATAGATTATTAATTGATCCTTTAAAATAAATGGTAGTGATGTAATGGACAATGATAAAAAATATCCAAGGTGTGTAGTTTCCTTTGATTAGTAGGTTATTATCGATTATTTATTCAAATATATTCTTACATAGCTAAACTATTAACCAAGTTGACCTATAATGGGTTTAAGTTCATATGATAAGAATAATATGATGAATTGTTTTAATATATAAAAAGAGATTGGTTAATGCACCAATATTTAATTTCCCATTTTTTAAGGGATAAATATTTTTTATATAGATATTCATTAAACAAGGGGATTGGATTTGTACTTATAAATAATTATGGTGTTGTTTCTTACACACAAACTTAGTTAAATATTGATGAATAGAATTATACAACAAATGATCTTTGGTTTTCCCCAAAATCATTACATTTATGATATAATGAAATTAATGTTATGCTTAAATATGTGAAATAGATATAGATAAAATGAGTTTTTTATATATATTCTCATGGAAGGATCTCAACATGAGGAAATTTCGATGGCAAGAACAACTCAAGGATTATTATTTCTCAATACACTATTACCTTGGGAAGGAAAATAAGCTAGTAGATGCGTTTATTATGAAATATGATGGATTTTTTAGTTAAATGATGATTAAAAAATATTTTATATTAATTGATTTTTTATAGTTGGATATTGGAATCATTAAGGAATGGGAAATATCACATCTATACTAAATGATATCTAACTACCCTTATTGGAGAAAGATATAGTTTCCCAGAATAATAAAAATAATATTAAAAAGAAAATAAAATCCATTAATAATGTTTTTTAGACATCATCGACGAAAATGATATATATAAATTTAGAAATAGGATATCTCTTTCATCCATGACTGAGCTGAAATTTGAATTATTAAACGAAGTTCGTAGCTCTTATTTTTCTATACAACATGGTACCACCAAAATGTATTGGGATTTGAAGGAAAATTTTTAGTGGGATAATATAAAATGGTAAATTACAGACTGTGTGTCTTGATTCTTAGTTGTTCAATAGGTAAATCCTACGATAAAACATCCTAAATGATTCATGAAACCTCCATCTATTACTTTGCGGAAATGATATGATATTAATATATATTTTTTACTAGATTTCCAAATAATCCGAGAAATAATAATTTCATTTTTTTTATTATAGATCAAATTACCAAGACTGCACAATTCCTCACTATAAGGTATATTTTACCTCTTGAGAACCTCACATGGATCAAAATTAATGAACATGTGATACTTCCTAGGGAACCTCTTTCGATTGTATCTAATTTGGATCTATAGTTTATATCACGATTTTGGAGGAGCCTTCATAAGCCTCTCGAGACTGAGATATAATTAAGAAGCACCTATCATACTCAATATTAATAGAAGTATAAAAGGATTATTCAGAAATTAAAGATATTATGAGGTAATGATAAATTTAATTTCAAGGTATATGGGGTTAGTGTTTATATTTTTTTGAATTTGGATATCAAACTATCTTCTATTCAAGAATTAAAAAAGAACCATATGAATCATTCTACAAAAAGATGTTAAATACTATATATTTTTTCGATGAAATTGATGAAATGAGTATTTCTATGATAGATCTCATAGAAGAGACAATGGTAAATATTGATACAATTCATAATAACATTACATGTTTTCAATATAGATAAAAATAAATATTGATAACTAAAGTAAGGATTTATAATTTCATGTTTTATTTCTTTTATTCTCAAATGTGTCTCAATGTAACGATGTTATATTGTTTAGTAATAAGTAGAGACTAATTTACAGATATATGAATCCTTTTTAAATTAAGGAAAGAATTGGATTTATTCCTTTCCATTTGTAAATTCCAAGTAGAATATCTAAAGTTTGTGATTTCTTTCCCATCTCATTTTTTGAGTATGTAGAACCCATACACAATGTATGAAATCAAGTTTTAATAAATAAAATTATTACATAATGTAACTTACTATTAATATTGTATCCAAATTCATAATAATATAGAGAAATTTTTGTGGAAAAACACCACTTTGTTGATAAAGGTTCTTCAAAAAAACAAAAAACTAGAATAAGAGACATGGAAACCGTAAGAAGATATGAGATAGGGTTTCCCATATTTATTTAAGAACATAATTTTATCAAATTTTTGAGGAATAAATTTTTTAAGGGGGATGGGGGATGTAATAACCATGATCAACCCCTAATAGGATACTATTATATCCCTAGACTATTATCTAATGCACATCCTATTATTTTATCAGTATAATTAAAATACATCATGTTTATATTTAAAAATAAAATTTTATAATTTTATAATTTCAAAAATTTAATTTTAAAAAATGGATATCAATTTTTAGTTCATAAGGAAGTATTTATATTACTGTTAATTTTTTAGATTTTCCAAAAATAGTTGATTTTTTTTATGAATAGTGAAATATGTTGTTTTTTAACTTTATTGTATTTTCACTTCCATTATGTATTGAATTAGGTGTTATATTAACATAATATATCAAATATTATAATTAATATAATTAATTCCATAAAATTAAACCTTAATTTTTTTAATATAGGATAATATTCTTAATTAAAATGCATTTTTCTATAAAAACTAGTTATTCTTGCATATTTCCCAATTATATTAAAACTAAGTTCTCTAAATTTCAAAAATTTAATCTTTAAAATTGTATATCATATTTGGAATCAATGGTTTCATATATAAAAATGAGGTCAATTTAATTTCTTCCATTATGAATAGTAACTTTGGTAATAATGTTGTCATCCCAGTAAAGGGGTAAAACGGGATAATTACGTTTAAAACCTTGTGATAAGGTCATAAAATATAATTTTTTTTCAGTTGGAAGAGTTTATTTTTACTATTATCACCTAATATTTTAAATATGATTTTTTAATTTCTACTTAAACATGATTAAGATGCTTATATTATTTAATAGTTAAGAATAATTATAAGTGTGCACCCATCTCGCTTATAAAAGGGAGCCTACCCTCCTATCTTATTCACACCACATAAGACATTTATCTTAATAAAACAACGAAAAAATGTGTTAAAATATACCTCCTAACAACATATAGTTCATGTTATCACCAAAATACCACTTCAAGAAGTTTTCTTAGGTAATCCAAAGGAGGCATCTCAAAGAAGAGGTATCACTCTTAATTGAATGTTTTCATGTTTATTTATTCTTCCAAATACTTATAATTTTATATTATATTTATTATATGATAACATAATTATATTAAATTTACTAAAATTTTATTATTTTTATATAACAACCTTTTATCATCTCTTTTTCTAACCTATGGAAAATGAAAACATCCCCGTGAGTGCGTACAATCGACCATACCAAATAGTTGTGTAATTTAATGTGGATTACTAAAATTACCTGAATGGTTCTAAATAACGAAAAATTAATATTATATATATATATATTAAATAATTATGATACTTGAAATATATGATATCATCTTCCTCCCTACTCTTACATGTATTAAAAAATGTAGTGCCATGTGTGTGTGTGTAGACAATAACCTCCATGATGTGATAAGAATCATTTTTCATGCCCATCATTCAAGGATGATTTTAAAATTTTATTTAATATATAGTCATGATATTTATTTAATTATTAACATTATGTATATATTTTAGTCATGGCCCCTTTGACCATAATCAACACAATGATGATATTATGGGGTTATAAACTGAAGGACTTGAATATATCAAATGTGAACGTAACTGATTTACTAACTATATAATATGTAAATGAAATAAAAGGGTTTATGAAATAGGAATAAATATTATAAAGGGTATTAATAATCAATAAAACTGATATAATTTTCTTATACATGAGTTAATGTATGGAAATGGAAATTCAGACTCATGGAAAGGCTTTATTCAACAATCTCATTTTTAGTTAGTATTGTTTGTGTTTAAAAACACATTAATGAAAATTATAAGCACATAGTATTTTAAATTCCATGTATTTTATTATCCTCTATTAATATATGTATTTAAAATGTTTTCATTTCATGGTACTCTCTTTTTTACATAAAATGACTAAGAGAATTTTTTTATGGAAAAATAACCTTATTTCCCCATTGGTCAGAAATCTTTATCCTATGTATCTATGTTCTCTGAAAAAATATCAATTTTTTTAAATTTGATTTAATTAAATTTTAATTTCATTTCCAACTGTTTTTGACATTATTTGAAAAATAATTATTTTTCAATTATTTTTTGAATGAGTGACATTTTTCTAATGGAATGCAAGGGATCATATTTTTAACATTTACATAATAAAAATATTTTCCCATAGTTAAAACTAATATTTTCTCTTAATATTAATTTAAAATTTTCCATGGTTATTTTCAAACAAACCCATTTTATCATAATTTTGAAAAATTTTATTAAAATTTTTATTAAAAAAAAGATGATATTTTTTTTCATGTTTTCATAGAAAGAATTGATTATTCATTAAAAGGTTTTTTATCTATATAAACATCCTTTAATTATTCTTATAATTTACTAGGTATAAGATCTAATGATAACATTCAACTAATTTATGTGGATGTATAATGACCATGTTGTTCTATTTATTACAAGATTAAATATTACCATTTCTTATGAAATTTTTTCATTATGAATGATTATGTATATTATATATTGAATTTTTATTCATTTATTTCATATTGTAAATTAATTTTACTTAGTATATTACATGTGGGGAACATCATAGAACCTAAATTCATTGGTAGGTCTCATGGGAAAAACTAGTCTGGGTTTTTTTAATATGCATTACCTATTTCTATATGATTTCTTGGAATCGGGCCTCGGTGGTAGCATTATGATGTCTGGAATTATCGATTCTATCATTATGAAACTAGTTATGATTATCCATGTGATTTTTTATATTGTTATTTCATTCATGGATATTTTTCACTTTATTATATTAGTTATATGAAATATTTGGTTTTTTATGTTATATTATTCATGATTTATTTATTCTTTCATAGATTTTTATGTATTATTTTGGTTACTGACCATATTCACTCACCCTTTATTATGTTTTCCATTCACCATGAAACCAAGAAGATATATATATCTAATTTCATAGATATAATTGAAAATAATAATAAATTTCTCACTATAATTTTATGATTTATTTAATGATTTCAAATATAATGGGAGAATCATGTATGTATCTAATATCACAAGACTAAGAATCTATTTGATCCTTCGGGATGTATTCTCTTGAATCTTTTTCCAATGTATGAAAATATCCCCCAAATATAGGTTACTTGAGTCGAAATGTTACAATATTATTACTCATTTTGGCTTCCATTTAGAACATATCCCTTATACACTCATGAAATAAATATTTATTTATTTAATAAATGTTATTTTTTCCATAAAACATAACTACGTTGTATAATAATCCAAATTAAACTAAGTGTAAACACTATGCTCGCAGTTTAAAAAAAACAATCATAATTTTTTATTAGATATTTCACTTAGGTTAATATATTATTTTACCCTCTTAAAGGGGTAGACTTCAAACCTCAAAAAAATTAAGTATCACATTCGAAAAAACTAGTTTTCTATAAAAATTACTTGATACATTGGGTAAAAGTGTTTTATTTCTAGAGATATTTTAGTTTTTTAACTTTTTAAATAGATTAATGATCAAAAAAATGGTATTTATTAAATATCTCGAATTTAGTATCAATGATTTATCAGAAGATAAAGGATTATAATTTTAAATCTATTATGATTTAATTAAATATTTTTTTCTTATGGAAATATAATTATTAATGTCAAAACATATTTAGCACAATATAATTATTCTATGATTCTTATTGAAATAAATATTTTGTAATTTTATTGACTGATAATATTTTTAAAATTTTAAAATGTTATTTCATTTAATTTATGTGAACTAAAGTTATTATCCTCAAAATAATTCATAGATATCATTGAACACTTAACAATTTATTTTATATGTAGGATCTATTTTTTTTAAAAAAATACATTTCAAATGGATGTACCATGTTGAATGGTATATGAATATATTAGAATAGTACATCAAAAATTAATGATAACTAAAATATTGTGTTATAGAATGGTATATTGTGTAAGAAGGTATTGAATTATATATCTAATACCAATGAAATATGGATAACAATGGTCTTCCAAAATCATGAAGCAATGGGCATGTTGAAGGTGAAGGACATTGGGGAATGATGTTTGTGATAATATGAATTTTTTATTTGGAACATACTGGATTTTTTTCATAATAGTATCGACATTTTTCATACATTAAAACTCATAAATAAATCCTTATAGAATTTATTGAAATAAGGGATAAATTTTGGATATCAAAAAAACATATCTGATAGTTTATTACATGGATTTATAGAAAAAAATTTAGATTTATCAACAAATCATAAATCTATATATAGGAAATTATGATGGTTAGTCAAAACCATTCTTTTCATATATTATCCAAAAATGGATAAATAATTAATAATGATACATTATATATAAAGTAATATGATTAATATAAAATACTGTAAAATAATAGTCACTATTGTGTAATAATTGATTCGTGTTTAAAGTGTCAGGGATAGAAATCTATTTTACACAAATATATCTTACTTTTTGATCATCAAAAATCATATTATTGTGGAACTTTAGGACATATCATGTTTTTATTTCTAGATACATGTGGCATGATATTTGGATTGTAGGAAAATTTAGTGAATTGGTATTTGTAAAAGTAAATTTGTGTAAGAAGTATTAAAAAATAACTTTCTCATAATTAAATTATAAGTAGTGTATAATATTTTTATATGTCATCTTATAAAAGACAATTAATCAATTGTTCTTTTTTAATGAAACTAAGTATGGAATACAATATCAATTCATTGGAGGTTGATTATTTCCTTACAACATCCATGGAATTTCATGTTGTTCCAAGTGGAGATAATTCCATGTATATTATAGATGAATATTGAGAGTGAATTTTGATGATTGATAAAGGGTGAAAATAAAAAATTACAAAAAATTGATTATTTTAAAATTCCAATTTACTATCACATTTGATTTTTGTATATAATATGTGTTTTACTTATTTGATTTATATTAAATAATAACAATATATGTTATAATTTTTTTTAAACTTTTAAAGAAGACAGTGTCTTCTCTATCCCCAAACAATACTTTTACTATTATGTAACATTTTAGTTATCTCATTTTGATGGATTAAATTTCATGTGGTGTGGTCGGTGTGACTAAAAAAATATGTTTTCAATTTAAAAGTGATATTTTCATTGACAATAATATTTACATGCTCAAAATTGGGAAAAAATCGTATTATAGTGGTAATATTGGAAAATGATCAATGATCTATTTATAGCCTGTTGGAATAAATTTTACTTTATTATGATGCATAGTGTGTGCCGAATGAAAAAAAGTGTGTGTTCTCAGTTTTTAAATGATATCTTAGTTCAAAAAATTTGTAACATTATTAAAAATGGTGAAAAATACCATATATTATCATAAAACTATATTAAAATTGGATATTTATTTTTGAACATTAGGAATGAACTACAAGTCATTAGGATGTACAGTGTAGTCAGAATTATCTAAAATGTACTTTTCCATTTAATGTTTTTAAATAGTATAAAATACATATCACATATTCAAAATTTATCAAACATGGTTATATTGTTATAAAACACTACATAAAATATTATTGATTCAGTTATAACATTTTTGAATTAAGCTTATGTAATTCTGATGTGTGGGGTGATAATATAACTAAATGTTCAAATTTAGATTTTAAAAGTTATATTTTATTTCAATTCATATGTCTCATTCTCAAAACAAATATTACTTGGTAGTATTTTCATGATAATCTAGTAAAAGTTTAAATTATTCATTTGTGACATTTATGAATATACAATACTTAATTCTAGCATGTCGTGTGGTTTTAATGATAGAAAGTGTGTGTTTTTAATTTAAAATTGATATTTCTGTTCAAAAATTGAATCACATTCTCAAAACCAAGAAAATGTTCTCATATTTCGAATATATTTTATGATAAGTATTTTTGATTTATTTTTAATATATGGAAATTAACATCTTTTAATTCCAATTTTTAATTTAGTTAAAAATAAATAAAGCGTTTTTTTATTTTAATATTTTATGTAGTAAAAAACCATAATCAGATACTCAAAATTTAGAAAACATGCTTGAATTTTCAAGAAAATCAATGTCAATGATATTTAGTTCATGTGCAATTTATAGTAAATAATCATACATCATTCTAATGAGTCGTATCGTCGGAATATCCAAATTTGTATTTTTTAATTTAAAATAAGCTTAAATATATTAAGTATTATTAATAACCAAATAGTTTTTATTATTGCTTATATAATGATTATTTCAATTACAAGTTCATTTCTAAAATTGGTTAAAAGTCAAAGGATTTATTTATTTTGAGACAAAATTTTTTCTTGTTCTTATTATGTATATGTTGTATTTATAAATATTGAAACAATGACTAGATATATAGATGTGTTTTGAAATAATGGCATTTATTTATTATGTTTATTGTACTGATTTCGATTAGAATAATTCTTATTCATCTACTAAACATATTATATATTTTCATTTTTCTTTATTGGTTTGGGATGATAATTTTTTAATAATAAGAAATCAAATTTGGGAATTAAAAAAAATTTATAGTGTTATTTCTATGTGGTTAACAAAATGATGAATTGACCAGTTCTTAATTAATATATTTAGTGATCATTAAATGTGTGGATTTTGAAATAACTATCTTAACTCTATAAGTTTATCTTCAATTTAATTTTTAATGTAGCATCCATAATGATCTTCCTTGATAGGAATAATAATAATAATATCTCTTGACCGCCAACAAAACATTTCATGCAATTAAATTAATGTTAAATTCTTAAATGTTTACATAAATTTTTAATATTTGATCAATAAAAAGAACCTTAAAAAATTCCTATTAATTTTTTGAGAATGCATGAAATTTATAACCTAAAATATAACATCATAAATATTATTTTGACACCTTTCAAATAACACCCTTTTATGCACCCTACAATATATCATTAAACAACCAAACATGTATACCACTCTCCAACCCCACCAATTAAAAATTATTTTTATTACTTTATCTCACCCTAGTCCCACTCTCTACTACCGACGCTCCAATATCCTATTCAATGTATTTTTTATTTAAAAATATATCAAATTAATTTTTATATTCTATTTTTTATTTTTTATTTAATTTATCCATACATATATTTATTACTTTTATATCATTTTTTTGATATTTTTATTAATTTTTTATACCCTATTTTTTATATATATATTAACTTTTTACAAAAAATTATATTTATTTTATTTCATAAGATAAATTTCTTAAAAAATTATAATTTGAAAATATTTTTTCTTCAAAATTTCATTTCTTTTATAAATATTGTTTTAAATAAACTAATTATAGAAAACCTCAATTATATATACTTGTATTTTTATTATTATTATTAAGTTTTTAATGATATTTATTTTTATTAAATACTTGTGTAAATATTTATTTCTTTGTTTTATTCTTGTTTCTGTCAAAAATGAGATATAAAAATAGTTGTGTATAAAATAAAATTTTAAAAATTCTGAGAAATTATTATATGAAGTTAAAAATGCCTAATGTTTTATGTATGTAAAATAAAGTAAAAAAATAATTGATTTCTTTTAAGGTTTTTATTTTATAATTAATCTATATTAAATATAAAATGTGAAAAAAAAATTAAATTTTCTTAAATTTTCTTTCATCAAGATACCTATCAATTTTTATAATAAAATCTAAATTAATTTTAAAAAAATTAATATCTTATTCAAATTTAACATCAAGTATTTGATGATATAAAATTTAGTTTCTATATGATCTCCACTAATATTTGAAATTTATTCCATACTTTGGGTGAGTTAAATATTATCTAAAATGAAAAAAACAATTAAAGAAACTATTTTATGTACAGAATATTATATATTTTATGCACGTTCACATATCATTTACAAAATAATATTTGTATAATTAAGATATTTAGATACATTAAAATTTTAATTTAACATATTTGAAAGTAAATAAAATATTTCTCAAATAAGAAATGTGGTAAATATTTTATATAATATTTATTTTATTGAAAATTAAAATTTTCTACATGTGAAATATGAGATAAATTTCATGAACAATTATATATATCCTGCAAAAATATATTTTTTTAATATATGAGGTTAGATAAATTTTTGAAAAAGTATATTTTAAAAAATGAAATTCATCTCAAATTCTATTTAAGATAAATTTAATGTATAATTATATATTCTAAAAATGAATATTTATCTCGGGGAAGAGATAAGAACATTTTCTTATAAAATAATATTTTTTTAAAAATTAAATTTATCTTATGATGAAAATTAAAAAACATTTACCAATAACTAATGTTCGGTTTAAAATTAAATTTATCTCATGTGTGAGGTGAAATAAATAATGAAATTTTTCTCACATACTAGAAAAAAATACATCTTACATATATGAGTTAAAAATTAAATTTATGTCACATACAACTACTAAAAAATTAAATTTTTTCTACTTTTATAACATAGGAAAAATTCTTGTACTATATTTTTTTTTTTTGAAATATAATTTATAACTACTAAAATGATAAATTTAATGTATAGTGAATCGTCATTTGTAAAATAAAATTTTTCTGGTATGTGATAAAATTCATATATAGTAACAAATAGTTTAAAATAGAAATCTTTGACGTATATTAGATCTTATAAAACTTATGTAATTAGTTAAATATTTAATGGAATTTTACTTTTATATTTATTATATGATATAAATTCTATATACAATGATATATTTTTTATAGAATAAAATTTATCTCACGTATTAGATGAAATAAATTTCACCTACAGTGGATAATAAATCTTTTAAAAAACTAAAATTGTTCTCTTATATGATATGAGTTGAATTTTTTTTAAGAATATATTTTTTTTCAATGAAATCTATGTCTTTAGGTAGATTATATGAATTTCACTAATAATTTACATTTATTAAAATGAAAATTTTCACATCTGTGATATGATATAAATTTCACTCTGAATGATATATCTTTTCAAAATGGGATTATCTCATCAAAAACATGAGATAAATTAATTTTATTATATTATATAATTTAAAAAATGGAATTTATATCTTCTCATACATGGGATAAATATAATTTTTTAATATATGTATGATTTGACATAAAATCTATCCTTTGTATGTAGTATATTTTCATAAATTTTATTTTTAAAATGATATATTTTTATATGGAAAATTTAACTAATCTTGTATGAGATATACATTTAATTTTTAAAATATGTTACATTTTTATGAAATTTACTTCACCTCATCGTCGGTGTGTGCGCTAGGTGGTCTGCTGCAGTCTCAGAGTTTTGGTAAGGCATCGATGGGATCTATGTTCTGGTTTATAGTATTTTCAGAATACTTCGGTACTCGGGTGGGCTTTGGCATGGTGATGGGTTCTTAATCTTGGATCATTACTATTTTCTTTTTTTTAGTTTGGATTTGTTTGTTGCTACTCGTGTGTTGGTTTGGTTTCTGGATTTTTCATTAGAGTGTTCTGGATGAATCTGATCTGGGGATCTCCTTACCCTACATTGTGCGACTATGGGTATTGCTCTTCCGGCATTTTGGAGTTATGGTGCTTGCTGGTTCGTCTATTTGTAGTTCAGACATGGTATGTTGCTCAGTTTCAATTGGGTATATTGTTTTTTACGATTGTGAAGAACTGAAGATGGTTTGAATTCATGCTTCAGTCTAGCAATGGTGCTACTATGGAGGTAGGAATGATCTGTGAAGCGCATGATTCTATATAAATTTTTGTTTGGTTTTAAAGGCTAATAGTTTGGGGTGATTCTGTTAAGGTTTGATCTTCTTGGTGATGTCCTGCTATCTGCAGCAAGGTGTTTTTGGAGGATGGACCTTTGATTTATTTTGACTTGTAAACGGTTGATTTGGATTAAGTTTATGTGAATTGTTGAGGATTTTGTGCTTTTCATTTTGCATGTTTTTGTGGCACTACTGCCTTGGGTAAAAGAGACATTGCGTCCAGTTTATTTTCAAGAGACAGTTCCAGAAGACGTTCTGAGTAGGTAGCATTATCATTTTCATTGCTATCTAGATTTTTATGCTTTGAGATGGTATGGTGTTTGCCATCGGTATCAGGCCCATGCATTCTGGCACAGGACAACCATCCGAGTAGCGATGGCAAGGTGGATACTGATCATATTGTTTTTATTGCTAGGGTGGGGCTTTTCATTTCTTTTGAAGTTGGTTGTATTTGGTCTTGAGGATATTGGCCATGGTACATGGTTTTATTAATGTATTTGATGTCATTCTGGTTTCTCACTTTCTCCTCAAAAGTTATTTTGATATAAAAATTTAATTTTTAGTCAGTCAGTCATCCTAGGAAATTATTGGTTCTAATGAGGGTAAAATCAATTCGGTTTTAAATTTTTCTCTCATGATTCAGTATTTTCCTATGTATACTCATTTTACGTAGTGATAATATGTTTACCAAGGTGGTATATTTCATATAGTACACCCTTCATTATTTTTTAGTACCATGAGTTTGTGAATTTCATACAAATGGTTGTAAATTTCCAAAAAGTACATGGTCTGGGTGTCTTGGGTAACTGATTGAGGTTCCATGGGAGGTTCCCTTTGGCTAGGACAATTGGGTACATGATGGAGCACCAATTGGTTAGTGTAAGTAGATTTTATTCTCAGAATTTTCTAGAATAATTTTTTAACAAATGGAATTTTTATGATATCAGGATTTCTATAATTAAACCACTCTAAAAGATCATGTGTTTGGAGTTTTCCAAGAGTATAGTAAATTATCCCATTCTTATTCATTTCCCCATTTTATCTATTAATCCATGGTGTACATGGTGTATTATTAATGTATTAAGTGTAATTTCCCATTTTTTCTATCTTCAACCCTTGCCTAAAAATTTATACTATTTTTTCTCATCGTAATTAGGGATTTGATTGTGATTCACTAGATTATATGGAATTAAATTTATTCAAGATGGATTCCATTAGAGAATTATAAAGGGGGAGTTAGGAGGATAATAATGTAGGTTATCATTTATTTTTTCATGAGTTATGTTATTTCACTAGTTATTATATAATTTCCTACCGAATTATAATCAACATGACATTATAATGGTGTCTTTTGATTGGGATTTTAATATCAATGGGCTCTTGGATGCCCAAGAAGTATATCTTTCCATGATTGATATGATTAAGTAAAATATATGTTATCTAGTGAGTTTTCCAATGATTATACCTAATTTAATTAATTTTGATTAATTATTTTTATTTATTTATTTTTTCAATTAATTAAAGAGGATGTTTGATGAATTTATGGCCTCATGGATGTGGCCAATTATTGACATTGGATTTCTTCAGCATGGATTATGATGGATAAATATTTAATAAGGGTTTAAGTCTATAAAATAGGTATTATTTTCCCAATATTATCAAATTATATGGTATGATATGTATTTCAATAATTTTAGTATGGGTAAATCGGTGTGTGACCTAACTAGAAGCTCTAAGGGGTTTCCCTTGTGAGGGGAAAGGATAGGTAGCCATTTTGGGATCATAGTGAGTCCTCTAGTGTTATGAATTTATTATTTATTTATTTATTGTAATGGTATAGAAATTTATACACATTCCTTTTTATTTGAAATAATATTGGTGTTGTTGATAATGATTTTGATGGTGTTATATTGTCTTGGGAGCTGTCTTGGCCTTTCTAGAGGTCACCACGCCCTCGTGGTAGGAATTTTGGGTTCTTGGTGGTTGTACATGTTCTTCATGGCACACCAAATCTAGAAAAAAATATTTTCAATCACTTTTGAACATTTTTTTATTTTTGTGTTCATTTTCTTTGAATCAGTTTAGTGAAAATGGAAAACAAGGGCATGATGCTAGGCACGGTGTTGGGCATCGGGCCATGAGGCTTCTCCTATCCAAAATTTCCATCTTGGAAAAATCTTGTCCAACTTTTTTTGAAGTCGTATCACGGTGAAAATTTGGGTTATATTTAAAATGTTATACGGGTTTCAATTTTTCAATAATTCATTGAAGACCCACCGCAGAAATGGCTAGTCCATGGTAGAATTCATGGTGATGTTTGGTTTGTTTTGAAACAACTGGAATGTCTACTGATCCTTGGGGATCTTGAATGGTTTGAAATTTCAATTATGTGAGGAGTTAATTGAAGGTCTTAATTTTGAATTTAATTCTTTATTTCCCTTTAATAACTAATCCATGAACCTCCACTTTAATTCCTTTGCCTTTCAAAAGCATCTGGTTGAATTATGGATTGGTTGAGTGATTTCATCCGCAGATGTTACATCCATGATGTTTTTTCAATGTAATGGTCTTTTCTACCTCCCTTAATGACACATTATCATCTCTTGTGGTTTCTAATCCGTAATTCATAGATGTAAAATTGTTTTTTCTATAAGGTGACTTCACATTCCACATAATTACATTCATCATTTTTTCATTTTTTGGCGGAAAAACCTTCTATATTGAATTTCTTTGACCATGGTTTGATGGTGACTATGGATTCTAGGTTTTGGATTGTTTCCTCTATCTTAGAGGTGCTTCTTCATGTTTTCCTTGAATTTTGATCATCTTTTATTGAGTTAAGAAAGTCAAATTTCTTAGTTGAGGTAGTGCGTTTATTTCTTACCCTATTATTTTATGTGAAATTATTTTTCTATCAAAATTTATCACGTTGTGTGATGATGGAATTAACCTAAATGAAGATTAAACTGGAATAAATAATGATCACTGTTTTTTTATAGTGATCGCATGTTTTTTAACTGAGAAATCGTTTTCCTATGGTTTTTCTAGATAGTGTTCTATCTATGTTAATGATTGGTTCATAATGTTTTCTTATGTAATTTATTTCCATTATTGATATTGTGAAACTAGTTAATGGGTTTAAATACTATAGTGTTTTTTTGATAAATAATAAAAGATCCTTTCCTAAATGAAACTATTCTTCTTATAATTTAATGAAATTAAAAGTGAGTCTCAATGAATGTTAAAATGAAACTATTATTTCATATATTAATAGATTTGTATAATTTATTTCAATAAATAAATTCATGTTAAAGAAATAATAAATATGCATGTTAATTGAAAATGTTCTTCCATATTGTTTTAATATATTGGAAGTTATACTTGAATAATGTTTTAATAATTCATAGATTAAAATAGTTAACATCGTATTATTCATGTGGTTTTGACCTATTATACATGAATTTTTTAATCCAATATTGTAAAAAACTAATTTTTTTGTTAATATAAATGTTTTGGGTTGATTGAGCCCATTTTCTTATGATGGCTTGATGCCATGGTTTTTAGGTACTAGTTTCCATGTTGACTTTTTTTTGTTTAATTGTTGTCTTGTATTATTGAAATGGATGTGATCCTTTTTTTGCATTGTGATGTGATCCGAGGATGGCTAATTGTTTATATGATATGGGGTGGGAGTTCCAAGATTGTGTCAGAAGTTGTAAGTGGATTTCATACATCATTATCTCCATTCTCTCACATCCATCCTAGAAGGAGTTCTAATAGAGGAGGGGTCATGATATAGTTGCATTAGAGGGTTCTTTTTTAGAGATATAATGGAATTTAGAGTTACGAACATTTTAGGATTCATGGGTTTTAATGGAAATTGGGTCATATGAAATTAGTAATTGAGGTAAATAAGGTATATCAGCTAACACATTGGGATTTAGCACCCCCCTTATTCTCGATTTTACAAAACATTATATATATTGATCCTTCTAATAAAAGTGCTACTTTTTATGGGGTAGACACATAGGAATGTATCAAGCATCATTATTCATTGAACCTATATTTAAATTCGTATAACTGAGTATTAGGTTCAACCTTAGATAATTAATTAATTAATTATAAATACTCTATTTTCAATTTTAAGGATTCCATAGCTATTTTTTTCTTTGAAGGTATGATCCTGATCAAAATACTCACCATGTTTATGCTGAAAATTTTCATTACGACATTCCATTATATCACCATAGGATCAAGGTCAATGAAAAAACCTATAGGATGTTGAGATTGCCTTAAATTTTATTAGTTCATAGAAGGATCATTGGGTTTCACTAACAGTGACGATGTAGCATGGTGAAGTGAGGTAGTGGTTTTTTTATTCCTTACAGATATTGAGAAGTATAGGATATCCTGAGATATGTTTCAAGACTAGTTCTGAGTATAGTTTCCTTATTAGACCGTTAAGGTGGCTAGTTTCCTGTAGAAAGTTACCTATTGATAGAGGAGTTCCAGTGTGCGGGAGATTGGGGTCCATTTTAGGACCTGTCTCTAAAAGAATTCAGACCAATGGTTAGATGAGGAATCCAGTATGAGGAACATTAAGGAGGCTCTTCATCTAGATATCCATCTTTATGCTATCCCATTTATACTTTTGACATATCATGAGGTGATGGGGAGAGTATAGGGTTTTGAGAGGTTTTTGGATAGAACTAGGTCTTCAAGAGGGGGTGGGGGTATTAGGATTCCACATAATTCATAGATATGGTCTAAGTTTCACATTTTCTTGGATAAAAGTCTTTCCTAAAAGGTGAAGGTATGTATCAGCACTTATCATCTAATTTCTATTGGATGGTGACACTTAGGCCCCAATCAAGGGACCAAATTCATGTTTTTTCTATTGATTATGTTTTCATAAATGGAACAATTACCTAACCATTCAGAATAGGAAATGTGATGTAGGTGTTATACTTCAAGATCCACCATTGAGATCGTTTCAACCAATACAACAATAGTAAGATGGTTCATCATTGGATTGTTAGATGGGATATGGGTTAGTTAGTGGGAATACATGTGATTTTCTTCATCCTTAGAGATTATAGCATGTTCATGGAGGAGTTCATAAACTAGGTTATTGAGGAAATGGATTTGGCCATGGTTAGTTCTACTATTTATTGTGACTAGCACCATGCATGCCAAATTTCATTTGAGGTACCCTTTTCTTTCATTCTACTTGGGTACATGATTTATTTATTTCAGTAGGTATGAACTCATTTATATCACATTCCCATGTTTTTTCATTGATAATAGAGGTGGAGAGGTTTCCAATTCCCTTGTCATTGACTAATCCATCTCGATTTTGATCTTATCTTTATAATAAATGTGGAGAGAGTGAGATATTGTTGGGGAAACACCACTCTTTTGGAGACATTATATGTTTACATAGAAAACAATATGAAATCATATTTGTAATAGAATAGATGAATACATTAATTCAATTATGGATTTATCCTGGAATCATGTTATGTTCTATGATGTTGATGGAGGGTATTCGATGTTTGATATTGAATGAGACTCGTGGATGGGTTGAATCCATGTTTTATCCTTATCTTATTTGGTGGATGAGTTGATGTTTTGTTTTTAAGAGGCTCGATATGTGGTGTTTCTTAGAATTGTCGAAGAGTACCCCAATTTCATTCATGATGAGGTTTTGGGGTTGCCCCCTCGATAGGATATCATGTATTTGATAGATCTGTAGTCAGTATGTTACCCAATCTTGATGTCATTATATAGGATTTCAAATTTTGAGTTTTAGGATTTATATATAGATTGATTATCATTTGTGGTGGTGTTTTTCTCATTTAAGTGTTTCACCTTGGTATTTAAATGTTTTTGTAAATAATTTCAATGGAAGTTAAATTATCGGTATTGATTATCATCATTCGAATCTGATCTTAGTTATGTACAGTTATCCTCTTTTGTGAATTGATGATTTACTTGATCCACTAAAGGAGCTAGATGGTTATCAAAGATTGATCTATGATCAATATGTCATCACATATAGGTGAAGGATGAGGATATACCAAAAATTTTCCTACGATTCCATTACATGAATTATGATTTCATTTTAATGTCATTAAATATGAAGAATCGTCCTGTAGTGTCAATGGATTTTATGAACATAGTGTTCATAGTGCTCTTGGATGAGTTCATGGTAATTTTGATCAATGACATCCTTTTATAATCATCACCTATATAGGAGCATGCAAAGCATCTGCATGTTGTTTTGGGAGTTCTTAATCATAAGTAGCTCTTTGGGAAGATATATAAGGGTTAGTTCATGGATATTGAAGTTATTATCTTGGTACACATTGTGTCCCAACATGAATTAGTTCTGCATCATTCAATGATTGAGGAGTTTTTTTCCTAGGAATCCCCCAAGAATTTTGTATAGGGGAGGAGTTTTATTGGCCTCGCAAGCTAATATAGGATGTCCATAACTAACATCCCTAGGATTTTGAATCCTCTAATAGGATTTTCATAAATGGATCAAGAATTATTATGGACTTAATAGTTTTAACTATATTTTGACTATCTGAATGAGAAGATGTTTAGCACTCCCATTAATGTTTTTCCAAAAGGTGGAGTTCAGTTTGATATTTTTAGTGTTTCTTCACTTCATGGTTTTGGTAGTTTCATTTTTAAATAAGTAATGATTTTTTGTTATGGGTCTCAATAGTTATTACACCATGAACATAACTATTCTGCTCATAAAATTGTGTTCAATATAGATTTAGTTTACTTAAATTTATGGAGACAGTACTTCATGGGTCGGCATTTTTTTTTCAAAGATCATATAATTATGAGTTATGTCTTCTCCCAGCAAGAGCTAAAATCAAAATAGTGAAAGTGGAAGGAATTTTTTAAGAAATATTTCTTTGATATTTCATATACAACAATAAAGGGTAATATAGTAGTTGATACACTAATCAAGAAGACACGTAGTGATGATGTTCATGATTTTGGTGATTCTTGGAGAGTGATGGGATAACTATCAGCTATGTATAATTATATGAGATAGGTAAGTGGTAGAGGATAACTTTTTCAAATGAAAGTGTCATTGTATTTGGTGTAGCTGGTGGAGGATTCCTATCAGAGGGATTTTGAAGTAGAGATTTGGAGAGACCAAGTTATCTATGGGGATTCACCCTAATATTTTTTCTGAGGATAATTAGATACAAGTGTTTTTGCAAGGGAGTCTTTTTATCCTATGGTGATTCATGAAGTGGTTATCTATGTGTTCCAACACTATCTTATAGAAGTACATACTTGTTGTATAATGATGTACCATGCTTTGAGAAATATGTTTTTGTTGCTTAAGTTGAAGTGTTTGGTTACAGAGTTCATTTATGGTGGTTCAGTTTTCCATAACTTGAAATATAAAAACCATGTTCTCATTGGGTTGATCCATCCATTTGATGCTCCTTGTATGAATTGGGAGGACATTTCACTGGACTTCATTTATGTTTTACCATGATCTCAGGGATGTTATGTTTTTATATGGATGATGGTGGAATATTTGATGAAATAAACTCACTAAATGTCAATCAATGATTTTATATTAGTGGTGGTTTTTTTGAAGAAGTATCTAGAGGTTGGGGTAAGCCTCCATGGATTTCCATGGAAAATTATCTTTGATTTTGATATTTTTCATTACCTCAAGGGTGTGGAGAGGTCTTGATCGTGTTTTTGGCACTCATTTTAATATTTTTACTACTTTTCATCCATATAAGGATAATTAAACTAAGTGGACTATCCAAACCCCTTAATAAATGTTCCATGGTTGTGTACAAGATTTTAGATATTCCAGGATGAGTCAGCTACCACTAGTCATGTTTTATAACCATAATATTATTAAATCCACCATTAGAAATACACTATTAGATGTTTTGTACAGATAACTATTCCATTCTCTGTTGATCTAGAATGGGGATATATATTATGTAAATATCATGTTGGAATAAGTGCAGATCATGATAGATATGGTTCATGTGATTCCAAATAGGATGAAGGAAGTAGACGATTATCATATGTCATATGTCGATGATAGGAGGATAACTTTGTATTTCAATGTTAAAGATAATGTTTTGTTAATGGTGACTCCTCATCATAGGCAGAGAGGGTTTGGAAGGGGGAAGAAGTTCTCCCATAGATTTTTGGGCCTTTTGAGGTGTTGGAACATGTTGATTTCATGGTATATAAGATAGAACATCACTCTTAGATGATCTAGTTTAATGATTTATTTCATTTTTTATAACTTCACCACTATCTTCATGATACCTCTCGCATTATCTATTGCGATGTGATCCCCATTGATGATGATGAGACCTTTGAAGAGTGGACTTTTGAGATTTATAACTATAATGAGAATGTCATTCATGGATGTTAAATTACCTTGGTTTTTGTCTTGTGTAATATTGATGGTGTATAAAAGAGAACCTGGGAATGTTAGTCATGGATATGTGTTCAATATCACTATTGTTTATGTTATTCTTTTATTTTGTTTAATTGTTTTGTTTATAATCACCACAATATAGTTTATGATACAGTTTTCTCTTCTTTGATTCCGGCTTATTTACACACTCTTGTTTGAGAGGTACCACCCTAGGAGAGAGTTTGGGAGCCTGTTGTTGGTGTTATGGGGTTTTTCACTTTCATATCATGGTGGGATTTTTTCTATATTGATGGAAATAATCTTAACAGATATATCATGGGTGGCTATTTGGATAGCCCATTCTCTTTTATTCTCTCTGAGAATGGTTTTAATACCTGACGATGTGTAATATTAGGGAGGAATAAAATGTAATGGTCTAGACCTTTTTGTCATTTCCCTTTTTTTCAAGGATTGGTGGTATTTATAAAGATTTTAGAGGTGTTCTAAAGGATTAGTAAAATTACTAAGATTTATAGAGGTAAAAAATCCTAGGTGGTGGGAATGGTGGTGGATGTTTTTGGAACTTTTTGGTTGGTTGTATGGTTAATGGTGCACCACAGCCATAAAAAATTCTTGAAAATAATTTTTTGGAGGATTTTTTGAGCTTATTATTATTTTTATATCTAAAATGGTATTGTGGGAATAGCCAATGAGGGCTTAGCACAGGTCTTGGTACCATGAGGGTTCTCCTACCATAAACTATCATCCTAGAAACTAATTGTTTGTCCATTTTGGAAGATATATTGGATGAGAAAGTTATTGGTTGTGGAAAACACACCGTGGAGGGGATACCATTTTTGTCTAACATGTTTAAATACCACCAAAACTATGTCGGGGCCTTCATGGAAGTCGTGGTGATGTTCATGTTTTTTTGAAATTGTCAAAATGGTCTCCAATCCGTTTGGATCATGACTGGTTCAAATAGGGAAATGAAATAGGAGTTAATAGAGTGTCTTAAATGAGTTTTAAATTATTTAACTCTCTCTAATAACTAATCCATAAATCTCCCCATGAATTCCTTTACCTTTTAAGATCATCTAGGTGAATTGGGGATTTGTTGAGTGACTTATTCTATAGAGTTTATATCGTTGCTTTTTTATAAGGTAAGGGTTCATTCTACTTCTCTTGATGACACTTGATCATCTCTTGTGGGTTCTAACCACTACTTCCTAGAAATTAAATAATTTTTGGTTTATGGTATCTTCCCATTATTCTTTTATTCATTCATTAATTTGTTCATATGATGATGGTGGAAAAACCCTCTATTTTTAGTGTTGTTGAATGTGGTTTGATGGTGGTTTCAGAGGCTATATTTTGGATAATATTCCTTTTTCTTTGTAGCATTTCCTTCGGTGGTGGTTAAAATCAATCATATATCCTTGGTTGAAGAAATTTTAAATTCTCAATAAATTTTGGGGATTCATGTATTCGCATATTATATTTTGTGTAACCATAAAGTTTTCATGATTTATCTCATTGTGTGATGATGTAGTTGAACTTATTGAAATTAAACTATATTAAAGAAAGAACCTTAATTTTTTATAGATATATTAGGTGTTTCCACCATGGTAAAGTCTCGTATCGTGTTTTTTATATATTGTGAAATATATTTTAATTATTGGTTTATTATGTTTCTTTATGATATTATTTAACTTGGTTTATATGATGAAAACGGTTAAATAACATAGATATGGTAATTTTTTGTATAGATAAGGGAAGAGTCATGTTTAAAAGAAATTATTCTTCTTATGATATTTTGGAAGTAAAATTTATGCTAAATTCATGTTTAAATTAAACAACTCTTTCTTATGTTAATATATTTGGCTCCAAACATGAATCTATATATACTTGTTGATGAAATAATAATGAGTCGTGTTAGTTGAAAATGTTATACATTATTTTTTAAATAAAATTGAATTTATACTTGAAAGAATTTTTTAATAATTATTATATTTTAATAGTGGATTCCTTAGAATGCATGTGTTTTTAACACATGATAAAAATTATCATTTAATAAAAGATAGTAAAATATTGGTTGTATAATTAATATAAATATTTGGGTCCAATCGATTCCATATTCATTTGAAGGTTTGAAGTGTAGGTTTTTGTGGCCCTAATGCCCTATTGACATTGTTTTTTGTTTCCTTGTTTCCTTGTGTGATTTATTTGTATGTAATGCTTCTAATGTGATGTTATTTGAGACTATATAGGATAATGGTTAATTATACATGGATAGAGAGGCTAGGGTTTGTGGTAGTAGTAAATTACTGTGATAGTAGGATGGATGAATTGATATAGCCATGGTGGTGTTGGGGATGGAACTAAGATTCATGGAATGTGTTAAAGCTAGTATCTCATATTATTGTATTAAAATATGGGATTCTTTTTTGTTAATGAGACTTATTAAAAGGTAAAATAGTTAGGTTTCTTGTTTCATTAATTCACTTCCCCACTTGTTAACATAGTTGGTTGTGCTAGGTTTAGGAATCTCTTTTATGGTATCTTAGGATGGGGCATAAATTACATGGAATTATGGAATGCTAATGAATAATAAGGGTTTTAACATAAGGGTTTGGTGTCTTGTTGTAATTTTAAGGATTATAATCTTGAAAAAAATGGGAATAGTTGTTTATGCCTGGAGGGAATAAGAATCAATTTATGATCATGAAAATTTAACATTGATGTAATGAAAATGGTTAATTTAAATAATTAACATAGTATTAAATTTTTAATCGAATGAAATAAATGATATTCTTAATGAATTCATGTCTTCGTATAGGATACCAAGTCATTATAAAGGATAAATGGGTGTATGATAGATGATAGATGCAGTTGAGATTAACATTGTGTCAATGCCCCTATTGAGGTTTTTATATATATATATATATTTTATGTTATGTTCCTTCATATTATACCTCACCCTTGTTGATAGGGTGGCTAATGCTCAGTGGACTCTAGGAGAGTGTTTCCCACCAACATCTAGGTTGTCAAGGAATGGATGGCCTACTACCCCATCTTTCCTCACTCTCTTCTCCTGGTGGTATTATGTTCGGGTATGAAAGGTCGTTACATTTATCGTATATGTATATAAAGGATGTAATGGTTTTTGGTAATTTCACACTCATTTATCTCTATATATACTATAATATGGATTATTATTGGTAATTTGTGTATTATATATGATGGATTTAGATATAACACTCTACATATTGGATGTGGTGGAACCAAGAAATTATTTGGTTACTATCTATAGATGTGGAACATAATGACGATATGATTTTATCCACAGGGCTAATGGAACACAATGATGAGATGATTTAATTCATGGGGTTCATGGTATGATACATTATCCCATGTGTCTTCAAGATGGATTACTTTTAATAGGAGATGGATTAGGATGTGTGATGTTGCGGCGAAGTGTAAACCCATTGGGGAAATGGTAGATGGTTACATTCTTTAATATTATGATGGTTAATATATTAATACTTGTATGAGATACTTGTTGAGGGATCCATGGTGAGGTAGAGAATTTATCATGCCTGATTATGTGATGAATTTTCTTCACCTTTTGTTCAGTGTTATTTAGTATTCGTTATTTATCATTTACATGAGAGGCTATGAGGAGGATCCTACAAAGTATTCAAATTATTCCCACCGTATATGTATAAGTTTTTTCTTAGGTTTGTTGGAGCTTATTCGTGATATTTCTAAAAATTACTTTCTTTGGGAGTTGTTTCATGATCCTTTTGGGATTTGAGGTCACTATTATGTTTTTTCCTTATTTGTACAAGTAGTTTCCTATATATTAGATCAATCATTATCAAATTACATTTATTTATTGAGATATCTATTAACTTTTTTGGGAATAAGTTATTGGTTCTTTCCTTCTAATCTATAGTTTCCCAATCCTAGGGGTAATTCCTCCCATTTGTATGTATAATATTCTCTTAGTGAATTCTTCCAACTAATAGTTAATTGGAGGTGGTCTTGGGTCATCATTATCTCCCTTCTCTCATTTCCATCCCAATAGGGGTACCATTAGCGGAGGGGGTCTTGACATCAATAATTTTGTCAACCATATGAGGGTCTTTTCTAATGGGTAATTAAAACCCCAGGTGGGTTTCCATTATAGATATATGGATCGAGTGTCTTATGTAGGTCTCATTAAGAATATCTCATTCTTACCAAGTTTAGTTCCTAGTAGTTATACTATGGGATCATGTGGGTAGGGTTATATAGGGTATGGGTGTTAGTGGTCTTCCCAGAGTGACCTTTCAGGGAATATAATTACATAATTCCATTTCATAAGTGATAAATATGAGTTTTCTATATCATAGTAGGTCTTATGAACCTTATGGGTTTAAAGGTGGTAACAGATGGCCATGTCATCTTAGGAAAGAGATTGGATTATTTAGGAATCGAATATTGTGGGGTGTCCTTATCCCTCACAAGATTTGTGTTCCATATATGGAATATTTGAGTTTTCTATGAAATAAGAAGCTCACAGATTAATTAGAATAATTAATGAGATTGAATTTTTATGGGATGTATAGTATGATGAGTTCCCTTAATTGTGGTACTCTTATGATATGGGTACTCGTATAGGATATAAAGTCATATTGAGGGATGTTGGGATTGATTTATATGTCATAAGTGTATAGCATCATGGTCATGGGTTGCCTAAGGAGTTCATGTAAGTTTGTTTGAATGAATTCTTAGGATGATAAACCAATCAACATGTGTTTTTTTAAGTTATGAATATGTATGTAGTTACAATGGAAATTATTTTACTCTTGTTTACTTTATTACATATGGTGAAAGTAAATTCACAATATTTGTTTATGATGAGGATAAAAGAAGCACCCATATTATATTAATTAGCGATAGATCATCTACCGTGGGTTGTGATACTGTTGATATATCATTCACATTAATCTATTATTATATTGATGTACTATTAAAAAATTATGTTTGATAGTGATATTACATTCATATAAAGATATAGCATCTACCTTTTTGTCAAGTGGTGATATATAAATTACCCATAGAGACATCATTTTCTGTACTTGTTATTGTATTGTGATATATTGATCACTTACTGATACATCATTTTCCTTACCTATTTTTGTTTTGTGATATATCATTCACTAGCTGGAAAATTCCAATATTATTGAAATGATTCACCATTCCCCTTTTTAATCCATCATTAACCCTATTTTTTGTGGTGATATATCATTCATGATGTACCCTTAGGTTGAAGTTGTATTTATTATCAATTAACTTTGTTTTCAAATGGATTTTTAATATAATCATGAAAAGGAAAAATTATGTGTGATGGATTGAGAATCCACCCAATGAATAAAGGGAATAATAGTTTGATAAAATTATTGGAAATAAAAGAATAAAGATAAGGAAGGATTCCCATGAATATCTGGCTGGACTGATTCAAGTGAGAATCCCTTACATCAAACAATTGTAAGGATATTTTTAATTTTATTGACAAGTTCTAAAGGTTGAAGAACTATCTACAACATTAAAAATAATTTGTAAGAAGTGATAAAGAAGATTCAAGAGGTGAACCTCATTGAACGACTTGTAAAGAAACAATTAAAATACTTAAAATAGTTTCTTATAATATATCATGTTTAAAGGAGAGATTGTATATTCCACATTTATTACTGCAATATTTTATACAAATTTGATGAATATTTAGATATGGATATTTTTTATTAATATTTTGGGAATAAACATAAGATTTTTTGTAATTTCAGTGGAATATTTATTTCTAAAAGAAGAAAATTCGAGAAATAAATTGATGATATTTTATTAATATTCATTTAGTTGAAAATAAAAATAATTTAGATCATTGATATTAGAGAAAATATGACATATGAATATAGTTTTTTGTCTAAAAATTTCTATATTTTTCACTTTTTAATTAAATTGGTAATGTCGCAACAAAACTAAAAATTCACACATGTAGTCTGTGATCAATAATTGAAAAATAATAGAGATGATAGTTAAAAAATAGATGATTGAGAGAGATAAGTAATTTTTTTATAGTTTTGTACCTATAAATTCATTAGAATCAAGAAATTTATAACAAATAATAATATGAAGAAGAAGAAAAAACGAATAATAATAATTTCTCATAAGGATGAACGGATGGTTCTCTCAAACTTGTGCTGAGAAAAAAAACTAGTTGAGTTTTGAGGAAGGAGAAGAAAAAAATGGATAAGAAAGGTGAAAATTATAAAGAAGATAACCACTGACTATGTATAGTCAGTGTTTCCTATAATTTCAAGAATGAGACATAATAAGTCCATTAAAGGATCTATACATGTGATAAATAATGGACCATGAGGTTTTAGTGTGTTTAAATTTCCATGAAATATTTTCTACTAAATCATAATAGTGTTTACTCATCAAGTAATATTTATAAAGATTTTATTCCTGAAATAATTATTTAATAAATCCAATATGTAGTTTCTATAGAGATTCATTGAGTTGTGTAGAAGAACATGGAATGATTTTCTTTACCAAATTCTTAAATACCTAAAAGAATCAAAACACTCTCTATTTTTGGGGAAGAAGATTATATTTTTGGCTATAGTGACATCCCAATATTTATATGGGAATATAATTTAATGCAGAAAGGAATATTTTAGAATATATTTTCTAATATAAATATATAAATAATATATTAGAGGTAGTTCATTACACCTTTGTAATATAGTGAATAATCAGCTGTGTAATAGGGTTACCTCACCTGTGTTTTATGGTGAGCATGTTTTTATTATTATACCTAAATGATCCACTATAATTAAGAAAAAAGATTATTAATTGAGAATATTTATCTTATCAGGAGTTAATCATGTTAAAGAGTAGGTTTCATATGTTAGGTTTGAACCTTGTAAAAATATTTTGTGTTGATATTTTGTTCATAATCTCTATTTCATGTGGTTTTCCATATTAGGAAAAAATAAAATGACCCATTAATATATTAATAGATAAAAGGGTTTCAAAACCAAGGGTTTTAAAAAGGATTAATATAATATTTTTTTTAAAAAGAATTTTTCCACACTTGATTCTCCCCCCACACCACAGGTGTCGGCATTGATCCACTAGAAGTCAAAATTATTATCAAAGAATAGTTTCCATTTTATTGGAAATATATTTTGTTATTCCCAATTTCTTTACAAGATTATATAAAGTGAATATTTCAATTCTGATTCTAAGTTTCCAAAAAATAAATATTATATTGCATCCATGTTAGATAATAATAGAAAGTTTCATCCAAAACATTATAAACCATGAAGAAGAAAATTGGAAAAAATAAGATAAAATTTTAAAACAATAAATCAAAATCACCATTATTTGATAGTAGTAAAAATGGTGATTTTTTTGTTAGATCTATTTTTGATTATTCCTTTAAATGATCTAGTAATTAAATCTATAAAAAATATTATTTATTGAGTCTCTTAGTGAATTTTATTATAAAATTTAAGATAATTTGAAGAAATTAACACTTAAAGATGTCACACATATATTTTATAATATTAGGGGAATAATTTATGTAATTTTATTTCTATAAATAAAAATCAATGTAATGAAAGAATTATTAGTCAAAAATTTGTGTATTTGCAACACCCTCATAATTCTTGTGAATTATATGGAAGAATTTGTCTCCCTTTTCAATCAATGGGTTTAATTTATTGATAAATAATTAAGAATATTTCTTTATCATAAAAAATCATTTAAGGATATTTTTTAAAATCTCATCCATGAAATTTAAAACTAATTTAATTTTCTATTGATGTCAAAACATGTCAACATGAAATAAAGTAAAAAATGTTGAATTAGCATGACCAAAAGAAGAAAGGGGAAATTGAATTCATGATGACCAATTAAAGAAGTTTAACCAATAATTTAAAGATGTGGACAAGGCTCCTAAATACCATAATTATTCTCTCAACATTAAATAACTATAGATAGATGTTTTATTGAGAAACATGGAATGTACCCATACTAAATCTACATAAGTAATTAGAGAAAGAGAACATATATCCAAATTTGTTTAGAATATGGTTAATGCTTCAAAAAAAATATTCCTACAGATGTCATGAATATCTAGGAGACATCTCAATAAAATTTCATAACTATCTCAAACAAAAATGGAACCCATTTTTCTGTTAGTTCTGGTTCATCAAAAAATATTTTGGTGAAAATTAAAATATAGATGGTAGTAAACATAAAAATATAATGAGAAAAAATGTTCATTCATGCTCTAGTATTTCAATGGTGGATTTTGTTATTTATAATTCCTCAACCAAAACCACTAGGTCTGTGTCAGAGAGTAACATGACATAATTCAAACCTCCCTATACACAAGGCATTGTAGACAAGTAGTGTGGGTTTGAACACCATTTGTGGGGAGACTATGGTATTAGTATCACATCCTTACATAAAATAATAAATATAAAAAAAATATTTCAATCTAAATATCAACCACGAGACTAAATCTCATAATTATTAAAAGATGGAACACAATACATAAAAAAATGTGCTTTTAAAAGTGGAAATCCAAACTAGTGTATAAGTGTAGAATGCCTATAAATTGAACTAAAATATCCTATAAATTTTATCCTAGTCCAACCACAATCTCGATTCTCTATGCCTCAACCATATTATATGGGCCCATTTCCCTTTTTTAGATCCTTATATATGAATCCTGCATTCTCATTGAGATTCCCTTAAATGGAGTGAGTAATAAAACCTAATATAACACCAAAAATAAGTCCTTAACTAATATTCACAGGTATAATAGGTGTATACCATGAAAATAGTAAATGCACAAGAAATAATAAAAATAAAATACAAAGAACGTGTGTGTTAACCAGGACACCATGATCCATGGTGGTACCTGTTTTGTCTTTGTGCTAAAGAAATATAAAAAAATCGTATGTAATCAAGAACTGGAAACAAGACTATAAAATCACTACTTGGCATCTCAAGGCATCCCATGAACATTCTTTTATAATCCACTGGGAATCATGTGAACCAAACTACTCACCATTTACTCGAAATCGAGTTATTGTGCTACTCATCATCCACTAGGAATTGAGAAAACATGCTACTTTGCATCCACTAAGCATTGAGTGAATCACACGATGTCAAAGAATCATCATTGTATCTCAAACTTGTTATTGGGTAAATAATCACTAGCTATGTACACTCCCCCTCCACTAGATAACCATTTCACGATGTTCCACATGTTTTGATCAATAATAATAGTACCTCCAAAGGCAATGTAACACATATAACATGGTAGAGTTTACAATAAAATCATATCATATCATTAGTAGAAAATAGGATCAACAAACATTACATGTGATAAACATCGCACATGATCAAACAAGATATAAAAATACTAATTAAAACAAATATTATAGATAGGTCTCATGGACTATACATAGATACAAATGTTATCAAAAACAGGCATAGTCATCAAAGTATGCCAACACAAGAATCATACCAAGGAAAAATTCACATACGAGAAAATCAAATGGTAAGGATATTCCTTCACCAAGGTTTTCAGCACTGACATCAAGGATCTCTAAGGTTGTCTTATCTAAACTTTGGTCAGACATTAACCAAAACAGGTTCTCTCCCTAGTAACTCCTACAATCAATTTCACATAAAATAAAGTAGTTTCTAGTGTAAGTCATAAGTAAGAACAAACCAAGGGGTACAAAAACCCAAAACCAAATTCAATTACTAAAAATGGTGTTCTTCAAGTTTGATAAAAGGAGAATAAACTGTCTTCTATTGAATAGTGATGATATGTGAGAAAAGATATGTCCCTACAAAATTGAAAAAATTAGAATGATATCCACCATTAAGGTTCGATATTCTAGAATGTTCGATAAGGGTGATCCATGGAGAAGGAACAAGATTACCCAAGGTAATAACACAATACTAGTATGGATTCCTTATGTTTGTACAAGCATCTGGAGTTCACCATATTTAATGAAAATACAAAAGAATAAGGGGAAAGAGAAACTTAATGGGGTTAATAATTGAGTTAAAAATAAATTTAACACCCTAAATTAAATTCCTAGGTGTTTCCCAATGAAATTTTCAAGAATTGTAAATATATCTATCCATTTAAGTCATGGTTTCCATGAATCTGTACTCGAAACGGCTTATTCCTATGTTTAAATGCAAGACCATAAGTAATTTTAACCTAAAAGGAGCCTCCAAAATATACATGGTGATGTTTCATAGACCATGTGTCACGAACCAGCCCGGGGTCAACCCTGAACCCATCACCCGAGCCGGTCCGCGGCAAGTCCCGAGGGGCATTCCCGATCCCCCCGGGATGTCAACTAGTGTCGAGCATCAAAATTTAATTGTTGGGAACAATTTTTCCCATAAATATAAAATAAACACAAGAAACTCACCAAAGACTGACAATAAAAAATACTAGCAGCGGAAAAGAAATCTAAATAGCTAAACAAACCTCCATGTGACCTCTCAGGTCACCTACCGACCAAAGGCCGACCTTGCTCCGATAATGAGCAACCCAGCCAAGAAAACCTGTGCAAAGGGAACCTGCAACTGAAATGATAAAATAGGCATGAGCATTAAAAATGCTCAGTAGGGTCGCCAAGGTAAACCACATAATCCAACTCTCCTTTCCCAACACAAACAATTAACACAGGTTTGAAAAATACAAATATAAAAGTAGGTTCCTCGCATTTTAAAAACAAGCTACTTACTTTTTTTCTATTTGAAAATCCAGTGCACACTATATAACATTTCTGAAACATTTTCCATTTTATAAACAGAACTCAAACAAGGTACACCAAGGATGTGCTAAAAGGAAACAGACAATAGTGTAAGTTGGAAACAAGTATGGCCGAAACTAAACAAGCATTGTGAATAATCCAGTAACCATGGGTGATCCAAAACATCCCTAGACAACCCCTAGACGTACTCGATTTAAGAACCACCTACCGGCATATGGTGAAGCTCTTATGTTTATAACCAACTGGCCGCCCTACTGACCAATCCAGTGGCAAAGCCCGCCTGGCCTAACAACGAATCCAGGGGTACCAACCCATCTAATCGGGGTTGATCATCAACCATCACTCGATCATCTAAAAGACTCCCAGGAACTAATTCTGGTTATAATAATACTATGTAAGTAGGAAGGCCCTCGCACGCGTGACTCATCTCACCAAATTTTCCTACCCTAAACACGGATGCTTCCTATGTGTTCACCCATAAAGGGTTACCCAAGACAAGAGCGCCCTGAAGAACACATTCAAACATTTTACATTAACAAAGTTCCAACTGGGCCGTCACATAGATAATACCATAAAATATTTCTTAAAATATTTCACAAAACACCTTATGTTTCCAACCAGACATACACATTTTTCAAACCACATTCCTTTCCACATTCATCACAAAACATCTCTTTTAAATGAACAATGTCAAATAGGAATTTAAGCTTTACACACCCTAAATAAATTTTACCAAAATCATTTCTAATTAATTTTGATAACCATGTGGAACACCACTTTCCCATTAACTCACTAAACAATCCTTGTCACATTTTAGGAAAAACATGCAACTTGAAAATAGTTCCAAACGACCCCTTAATCCAAACACTCACCAAATAACACACCAAGAGCCAAACGGGCATACCCATTGCGATTTAATTTTAACCCATCTATAGTAGTCACACAAGGGATCCAAAATCATTTGGGGATCAAAGATACATTTAAGAAAACAAGTTTTTAAGAAAACTATATTTAAAGTGTCATCTTCATTTGAGAACGCATCCATGTGTGCACCTAGTGCACCCATGGATGTGCCAACAGCTAATGGAACACATAACATCCAAGAAACATTTAGAAAACTATTTTAGAAATACCACTTTCCATTTTCAAACCATACCCAACACTCCACCTAATTACTAAATAGAAAACCAACATTTATAAATCAAGAGAACCTCCCAAAAAAAGAAAAAATTCAAACCACACTATAAAATCATCAATGTAACGCCCCGACCCTTGTTACCCAGAGTCGGTGCATTATTACATAACATTGGCATGATCACAAGAAAGATCAAATCTCGAAAGACCGATTGGTTTAGTAGCCTTGGAAACACTAGATATATTCACAAGTTTTACATTACATCATAAAATGAAAAACTACTACGACAACATAATGTCTCCACAGTCCACACTATTATCCCCTCATAATATCCCTGCAGGTCATTCATAACAAACTTCTTCACATCCTGGGAAAAATAAAACATAGAAAAGGGGTGAGCTCAAATGCCCCGTAAGGATAACAATATAGCGGAACATTCAAAATAAGCATAAACATTTAAGGCAATGCATTACTAAAACAAAAGCCTTTTAAACTTGAACTTCAACATAGTATGGCAAAAGTAAAATGAAATAATTCCATTTACTTGTTCACATGTATATTCTACAAATCAAATAATCACATGCAATATCAATAACCACTTTCATAATGTTGGAATGCATAATGCCAGACTATCATAACCACATAGCCAAGGCCTCGTGCCAAGACTACAAATAAGATTTTGCCAAGGCCTTGTGCCAAGACACTAGTTTGTCTCATGAGACCTACCGATGCATCGAGGAGCTATAGAGGGCTCCACCCGTCACATATTAAGTCCAATGCATTCCCATATGAAAAGGTTTAAACATAACATAAACATTCGTATTAAAACTAGCATACAAAATGTCAATAATTTCACCATAAACTATGAATGGTATAAAAATATCACATCCACAGTCAAACATATCACAAAACCTTCTATACAATATAGAAGTTCTGTATCATAATAAATCAAATTCAAATAAGCGTAAAATCCATCAAAGGATGTTGACATGGATGAAATCAAAACACTTTTTAGAGAAATATATCTTTCTATTTTTGAAATCATTTAAGACCCATATAAAATAAAACATTTTCTTGAAAATATTCTTATAATCTTGTAAGGAAAGCTTTGAATATTTTATAACGGCAGAAAATAACCGCACCCGCCGTATAAGTTAAAAAAACATTCTTACCTTAATTCTGTCGAAAAGGTTAAAAAGGACCTTGTTTTGAAAATGATGGAAAGATTCCTCTTATAAAAAGTCAAACAAGGGAATAAATGACTTTAACCCATATTCTTGTAAAAAAAATTTTGAAATACATTTTGAAGAAACATGGATGTGGATGATAACGAGATCCCAGTAGATTATTACGTATAAACAACCTCGGATAATGAAGAGATTGTGAAATAACCCTTACCTCGTACTTTTCCTTGGTTGGGGTAGGATAACCTTCTGTATAATGGTGAAATAATTGTTATTAAATTATTCAATAATCATATACATTAATATGATATCATATATGATCTTTTAATATTGATTTGATAATAATATCTTAGTATTATCGTTGTTTCGGGTGTTAACTTACTTGTTTTCTTTTATATGTTTTGTTACATAAGTCATGTTTGTAAAGGATAGGTTGTATATTATTCATATCCAGAATTATATCAAGTCCTTAAACATCATTTTTTAAATCATCAAATGATAATTATACTTGAATGGATACGATGGATAATGAATCTCATCGCGTTCGTGGAGACGGTAGTCCGTACGTACACACGAGCGACAATATCATTCTTTTGATATTACAATAATATATAAATGGATGGTATATCATATATACAGAATCATTAACATGTTATATTAATTATTTACATGAGTTACAGATCATTATTATACCCATCCAAATAATATTATATTGAATAACAATTACACCACGACGTGGAAACGGTAAGCCGTACGTACGCACGTATGGTGACATGTTATTCAAAGGGTGGATAGAATACTGAATATGGTTGTACCATATTTATAATAAAATCACAGTATATATTTGATACTGGAGTTATTATTTTATAATGGTAACAACAAAGGAAGAAGAAGTGGAAGAAGAAAGGAACTTGGAAAAGGGTAGTGAAATCATTACCTCTTCTTCGGTTTCTTCCTTTTAATTTGATCAAAAGGGCTCCTTATGTTGGCTTTCTGATCAAAATAAGGCCTCTAGGTTGTAGTGAGGGAAGTTGGGAGTGTATTTGGGTAGATTTTGGCTGAACCAAAAGGCTTTGATGGTGTGAAGAAATGAGAAGGAGGAGTGCCCTTTTATAAGAGGGGTGAGGGGCACCTTTGGAAAAGCTAGAGATATTAGTTTATAATAAATTCATATTCGGTTTCTAATGGCTCCAAAGTTGATTATTTAAATGTTAATGTGGTTATGGGTCGAAAAAACTCAACCAATAAAATTTATACAGGTTTCGGTACTTATATTAACCTTATCTTAAAGTATTAACTCTAAGTTAATTAGTTTCACTTTTACAATGTCTCTTTGTATTTTTATATAATATGGTTAATAAACTTACTATATACATCCAAGAGACCCCCAAGTGATACATTAATGATGAAACTATCATGATATAAGTCTCTTGGCCTAACCTTAGATTTTTAGAAATTTAATATCAATTAATAATATAATATTTGTTTTAAGAACTCTTTTATGTCAATTTTGACACTATTCAATAGTTGATTTTTGTGAAACTCATAACAGATTGATTACTTCGAAAAATGTCAATTAAATCAATCCTAATATATAATATTATCCTATAAAATTAGTTTAATTCATTAAAAGTTTCATATTATATTTATTTGGGTATTTATAATATAAATTGATTTGTATTTTTACTATTATAGTAATTAATTCATCATCATTGTATCATAAATAAATTAAATTATTTAATGTCTAAAAATTATAAATAAAATATCATTATGTAGGAAATCTTTTTCTCTTTCTAATGAATATTTATAATCTAAAATCCAACATAAATAACCCTATGTAAAAATTGTTTTCCTAAAAGCTATATGCTTGTGTCATTTTTGTATTCATTTTAACTTAATTAAAATAAAGTGTCCCTATCACCTACAAGTGGCACCATGGGGTCCCAAAATCGACCCAAAGATGACTATGGTCGAACATGTATCAAACAATAAGTCTAGGACACGTTTTAGGGTAATTTAGTATTATTATAATATTATTTGTTTAACCCTTATTTATCGGATTTACCCTTAACCATGGTAAATAAAATATTTACCGCATTAATTATTCAAAATGTCTAAAAATAAAAGTTACCTATTTACACAATTTGAACATCCTGATTACAAATATGGAATCCATTTTTCTAAATTCAAAACACATAAGTGGCAGAAATTAATTTAAAATTAATTCCCACTGTCAAAACAAAAAGCGTGTTTTTAAGAGATAATAACTATCAAAATATTGACACTTGTTTATGTTCGGTTTAATTGTAAAACTATGTGCAATGACCAACATTATATTAAATGGTAAAAATATATTCTAAATATACTTTGAAAGCACTCAAATTCATAATTTATCACTATTAATTATTTTGATTAAAAAAGTTGTTTTTAATTAAAATTTAGTAATTTTCACTATTCATCAAAATATGAAAGTTATCTGAAAAGTACGAAAATTTCACCTTAGGCTAAATTTTATACTCCGAATCCAAAAATGAAGTCCATTTGAGAGATAAAATTTCTAAAATTTTAAAAGGTAGGTATTAATATTCATAACGGCTAGTTTGATTGGTTGTGGTGTGTTAGAACTCGAAGTTGCGTACAACACACGCTACTGTATTATTCAAAGGAAAGCGTACCGTGGAAGCTTGGGATGTTTCATTTTAAATTTTTTGATGTCCCCATTTAGTCAAAAAGTTTAAAATATTGTATTTAAAAAGTTTTCACTATTAAAAGATGATAAAAGTGAAATACTGAAAATGAATCTGTTCTTGCATTATGTCTAAGAAACTCATAATATGGATTCTAAAATTATAAGAATTATATAAAGTTTAAAATTTAGTTAATACTATTCATATCCTCTTTTTAATGGATTTTTTTTGTAATTCATGGTTTGATTGAACTAGGTGTTGCGTGTAGTGCAAGTTATTGAATTATTTTGAAGAAATAACACACTATGAAATCTTGGGGTGTTACATTCTCCCCTCCTTCAATAAATTGTGTCCTCGCAATTTGAAATTGTTCTTCGAAAATAGAAGGTTGAAAATAGAAAATATAATTGTGGGAAAACCCACATCGGAAATTGGGTTACTAAAATTTAGTCTTAATATGAGGGAAATAGAAATCAAAGGGTCACCACCAAATTATGATCTCGATTAAGAGAACATTGGTGGAAATTAGAGACATATAATTGGAGGAAAACATAAATATTTATAGGTATTGATTGAGGTCATCAATCAAAAACAAGTGTAAAATTGAGGTCCTTAAATTCATCAATCTATGATGATTTGAAATACCATCGGTTCAACAAAACATAGGGTATTAGGATAACACATTTTTGACGTTTCAAAATATCTTAGTTGAAATCCCACATCGAAAAATGAATTGATGAGGCCTCTATTTAAAATAAAGAGTGGAAAGTATGAAGATTACCGAAAATAACACATACTAGGGTTCCATGTAGGAAAATATGGATATGGAAGAGAAATCTAACCATCATTTATCTGGTGGATAGTGGTAGAGAACATGGCTATGAAAAGGCCAACAATCCCAAATCCATAAATTGGTGATGATTTAAGGTACCATCTAGGACAACATTTTTGTTCTAAGTTCCTTTTATTAATGTTGAGGAATTTATTTATGAGATTGGCTAATATCATAAGAAGATATACTTACTTTATAATTAGAGTTTTATCCATTAATAAATTTCTACCACAAACTCATCTTTCACTCTAAAAGATAGTAGAAAAAAATTTCTATTTATACTATTCATATAGGGTTCCAAAATAAATGAATTTATAATTCATCTACAAAATCTTTTAAAAAAACTACATTATTTAATCCAGGACATCTCGTGGGCCAGTGGTAGGTGATACACCCTTTTCGCCCTTCGGTTGCGGGTTCAAGTCTCGCAGCCTTGCCGGACGCGACGAGTTGCCGCCCGACCTCCGGGTTGTCCTTTTATGGAAATCCAAAATAATCCAAACTAGAACTATCCAAAATACTTCTGTCCAAACTCACAGTCCAACATTTATAAGGAAGGTAAACATAATGTAGATCCTTTTTACCTCGTAATAGCATATGAATACCTTCATCATGTATTCTTTTAATACACCGAAACATCCTGAATTACCATATTCCTTATTGATTACATTCATGCTCCCTTAAGTCATATAGAATGCTGGATATACATCATCAATCCAAAAATGTTTTAAACCCCAACAATGATGGAATATACAAATCATTAATCAGTTTCAAGGTAGTCAAGAATATCCAATATAATTTATCCAAATCAATCATGTATTATTCCTAAATCACTACATCGGTATCAGAACTATATTATGGTTTATCATTCTCTCAACCATATATTTTCCAAAAATTTATCCTGCTATTGAGTCACTTTTCTTTGTTCCACACAATCTCAAGTCCTTAATGAAATAGTACTGCATTACAATCCTTATATACTGCATAATTATTATAACAAGTATATTGTTGATACAACACTCAAATGACATAATCAACATAAGAACTCTAATCATTCCTCTTCATCTATGGTAGTATCATAACTTGATTATTATCCAATAGCATCATTTGCGGCATAGTCTGATAACTAGGACATAGGTTCGCGTAGTGTCCAAACTCCTTGCAAATGAAGCATTGTACATTTGAAACCATTTTCTTACCCATGCAATCACGTACTTTGTGCCCTTTTCCTTCACACTTATAACAAACTCCCATTCCTTTCAGGCAAGTTCCAGGGTGTTTCTTTCCACAGTTATCACATATGGGAAAATTCTTCTTTTCCCTCTTTCCTTTATCCATCTTTCTCTCTTCCATCCTTTTCTTCTCTTGCTTCCCTTCAAAGCCATAGGACTCAGTAAACTCTTTACTTATCTTATCAACACATGATGTTATTTCTTCATATGATGATAATACATGAGAGACTATTTCTCTTGTAAATTATGGCTTAAGACCATAAAATATATGATCCTTATTTCTCTTTTTATCATTTTCATTGCTAGAGTTCTCATTCCTTCTACTAGGCACCATTTCTAAACAATGGCATACATTAGATTTGTTTATGAATAACAATACCTAATCCCAAACTTGTAAAACACATAACATAAATTAAATAGTTTATGGATATAATCCATAATCATCAAAATATCTCCTTTTAGGAATTATATACTCATAAACCCTTCATAATGATTTGTAAAGAAAATGAGAGTTATCCTAAGCATATCCCCCGGGAGTGTTGTAACGAAGTGTGCAGCAAGGCCCGTTGTCGTGCACCAGTTCCCGTTCGAGTCTAGCTCAAAGCGGTTTTTTCAGGTTTTACCCCTAGGTACATCTGTGCCAGAGCCGCCTCTACCTGCTCGTATCCAGACAGGGATGTATTGCTCGAAAAACTCACAAAATCTCTACAATACCAAAATTCTAGGAAGTTCTTCTATACTAATCCTCAAAGTTCATCCTAGGTCTACGTGCTCTAATCAGAGTTTATCTAAATCTAGCTTCCAAGGTTTGTACTAAACTTCCTCTGATACCAACTGTAACGCCCCGACCCTAGTTACCCAGGGTTGGTGCATTATTACATAACATTGGCATGATCACAAGAAAGATCAAATCTCTAAAGACCGATTGGTTTAGTAGCCTTAGAAACACTAGATATATTCTCATGTTTTACATTACATCATAAAATGAAAAACTACTAAAACAACATAATGTCTCCACAGTCCACACTATTATCCCCTCATAATATCCCTACAGGTCATTCATAACTTACTTCTTCACATCTTGGGAAAGATAAAACATAGAAAAGGGGTGAGCTCAAATTCCCAGTAAGGATAACAATATAGAGGAATATTCAAAATAAGCATAAACATTTAAGGCAATGCATTACTAAAAAAAAGCCTTTTAAACTTGAACTTCAACATAGTATGGCAAAAGTAAAATGAAATAATTCCATTTACTTGTTCACATGGATATTCTACTAATCGAATAATCACATGCAATATCAATAACCACTTTCATAATGTTGGAATGCATAATGCCAGACTATCATAACCACATATCCAAGTCCTCGTGCCAAGACTAAAAATAATATTTTGCCAAGGCCTTGTGCCAAGACACTATTTTTTCTCATGAGACCTACCGATTCATCGAGGAGCTATAGCGGGCTCCGCCCGTCACATATTAAGTCCAATGCATTCCCATATAAAAATGTTTAAACATAACATAAACATTCGTATTAAAACTAGCATACGAAATGTCAATAATTTCACCATAAACTAGGAATGGTATAAAAATAGCACATCCATAGTCAAACATATCACAAAACCTTCAATACAATATAGAAGTTTTGTATCATAATAAATCAACTTCAAATAAGCATAAAATCCATCAAAGGATGTTGACATAGATGAAATCTAAACACTTTTTAGAGAAATATCTCTTTCTATTTTTGAAATCATTTAAGAGCCATATAAAATAAAACATTTTCTTGAAAATATTATTATAAGCTTGTAAGGAAAGCTTTGAATATTTTATAACGGCAGAAAATAACCGCACCCGCCGTATAAGTTAAAAAAACATTCTTACCATAATTCTGTCGAAAAGGTTAAAAACGACATTGTTTTGAAAATGACGGAAAGATTCCTCTTATAAAAAGTCAAACAAGGGTATAAATGACTTTAACCCATATTCTTGTAAAAAATGTTTTGAAATACATTTTGAAGAAACATGGATGTGGATGATAACGAGATCCCAGTAGATTATTACGTATAAACAACCTCGGATAATGAAGAGATTGTGAAATAACCCTTACCTCGTACATTTCCTTGGTTGGGGTAGGCTAACCTCCTGTATAATGGTGAAATAATTGTTATTAAATTATACAATAATCATATACATTAATATGATATCATATATGATCTTTTAATATTCATTTGATAATAATATCTTAGTATTATCGTTGTTTCGGGTGTTAACTTACTTGTTTTCTTTTATATGTTTTGTCACATAATACATGTTTGTAAAGGATAGGTTGTATATTATTCATATCCAAAATGATATGAAGTCCTTAAACATCATTTTTTAAATCATCAAATGATAATTATACTTGAATGGATACGATGGAGAATGAATCTCATCGCGTTCGTGGAGACGGTAGTCCGTACGTACACACGAGCGACAATATCATTCTTTTGATATTAAAATAATATATAAATGGATGGTATATAATATATACAGAATCATTAACATGTTATATTTATTATTTACATGAGTTACACAACATTATTATACCTATCCAAATAATATTTTATTGAATAACAATTACACCACGACGAGGAGACAGTAAGCCGTACGTACGCACATATGGTGACATGTTATTCAAAGGGTGGATAGAATACTGAATATGGTTGTACCATATTTATAATAACATCACAGTATATATATGATACTAGAGTTATTATTTTATAATGGTAACAATAAAGGAAGAAGAAGTGGAAGAAGAAAGGAACTTGGAAAAGGGTAGTGAAATCATTACCTCTTCTTTGGTTTCTTCCTTTTAATTTGATCAAAAGGGCTCCTTAGGTTGGCTTTCTGATCAGAATAAGGCCTCTAGGTTGTAGTGAGGGATGTTTTAAGAGTATTTTGCCAGATATTCGCCGAACCAAAAGGCTTTGAAGGTGTGAAGAAATGAGAAGGATAGTGCCCTTTTATAAGAGGGGTGAGGGGCACCTTTGGAAAAGCTAGAAATATTAGTTTATAATAAATTCATATTCGGTATCTAATGGCTCCAAAGTTTATTATTTAAATTTTAAGGTGGGGATGGGTCGAAAACAACTCAAAAAATAAAATTTATATAGGTTTGGGTACTTATATTAACCATATCATTAAGTATTAACTCTAAGTTAATTAGTTTCACTTTTGCAATGTCTCTTTGTATTTTTATATAATATGGTTAATAAACTTACTATATACATCCAAGCGACCCCCAAGTGGTCCATAAATGATGAAACTATCATTATATAAGTCTCTTTGCCGAACCTTAGATTTTTAGGAATTTAATATCAATTAATAATATAATATTTGTTTTAATAACTCTTTTATGTCAATTTTGACACTATTCAATAGTTGATTTTTGTGAAACTCGTAACAGATTGATTACTTCGAAAAAAGTCAATTAAATCAATCCTAATATATCATATTATCCTATAAAATTAGTTTAATTCATTAAAAGTTTCATATTATATTTATTTGGGTATTTATAATATCAATTATTTTATATTTTCATTATTATAGTAATTAATTCATCATCATTGTGTCATAAATAAATTAAATTATTTAATGTCTAAAAATTATAAATAAAATATCATTATGTAGGAAATTGTTTTTTCATTCTAATGAATATTTATAATCTAAAATCCAACATATATAACCCTATGTAAAAATTATTTTTCTAAAAGTTATATGCTTGTGTCATTTTTGTATTCATTTTAACTTAATTAAAATAAAGTGTCCCTATCCCCTACAAGTGGCACCATGGGGTCCCAAAATAGACCCAAAGATGCCTATTGTCGAACATGTATAATCCAATAAGGATAGGACACGTTTTAGTTTAATTTAGTATTATTATAATATTATTTGTTTAACCCTTATTTACCGGATTTACCCTTAACCATGGTAAATAAAATATTTACCGCAGTAATTATTCAAAATGTCTACAAATAAAATTTACCTATTTACACAATTTGAACATCCTGATTCCAAATATGGAATCCATTTTTCTTAATTCAAAACACATAAGTGGCAGAAATTAATTTAAAATTAATTCCCGCTGTCAAAACAAAAAGCGTGTTTTTAAGAGATAATAACTATCAAAAGATTGACACTTGTTTATGTTCGGTTTAATTGTAAAACTATGTCAAATAACCAAAATTATATTAAATGGTAAAAATATATTCTAAATATACTTTAAAACCACTCAAATTATTAATTTATCACTATTAATTATTTTGATTAAAAAAGTTGTTTTTAATTAAAATTTAGTAATTTTCACTATTCATCAAAATATGAAAGTTATCTGAAAAGTACCAAAATTTCACCTTAGGCTAAATTCGATACTCCGAATCCAAAAATGAAGTCCATTTGAGATATATAATTTCTAAAATTTTAAAAGGTAGGTATTACTATTCATAACGGCTAGTTTGATTGGTTGTGGTGTGTTAGAACTCGAAGTTGCGTACAACACACGCTACTGTATTATTCAAAGGAAAGCGTACCGTGGAAGCTTGGGATGTTTCATTTTAAATTTTTTGATGTCCCCATTTAGTCAAAAATATTAAAATATTGTATTTAAAAATGTTTCACTATTAAAAGCTGATAAAAGTGCAATACTGAAAATGAATCTGTTCTTGCATTATGTCTAAGAAACTCATAATATGGATTCTAAAATTATAAGAATTATATAAAGTTTAAAATTTAGTTAATACTATTCATAACCTCTTTTTAATGGCTTTTTTTTTGTAAGTCATGGTGTGATTGAAGTCGGTGTTGCGTGTAGTGCAAGTTATTGAATTATTTTGAAGAAATAACACACTATGAAATCTTGGGGTGTTACAATCAAGTTCATATGTAAAACCCAAATCACTTTTTCTCCATTTTAATAAAATGAAACTATGATAAACACACCCAAAATCACATCATTTTACTTTAAAATCTCACATCACATTTTATCAAGAACCCAAGTGCATAAACACATAGATATAATTGAGAACCACACCAAAGACCCATTTAAGCCAATTTTACCAATGTTGGAACATCAAAATATGTTAACCAAGTGTGTTTTAAAGGTGTGAATGATATTTTAAAAATTAACAAAACAAGATCCGGAACATAATCAAAAAAAATATCAAAGACACATGTAGACCTAAACCAGGAATTGACTCAAGACATATTTTTTAGAAAATCAACAAAAACTTAAGAACACTATAAAGGACTAATTAAGAGTATAGTGAAGCTGCGAATCAAGATTAAAAATTAAATGAAATATCAAAAGTGTTAATATAGTGCTTAGGAAACGAATTAATTGAATTAAACTACCTCAAGCAAAGTGCGGATGTGATGCCACTTCAACAGAAGGAACGACAACGCCCGCGAATCAACCACACACCTAAAGCAACATGAAAAACGCATGATGCTCAACCCAGACACTAGGGTTTAATGAATTTGAAAAAAAACACAAACCAAAGCGAGAACACACCGAAAAGGGGGGTGTCGGGCCAGAGGAGACCCGCCGGAGGAGGCCGTGGCCGGCCGGAGGAGGTGGCCGGTTGCCGGAGTAGCGAGGCGACGGGGATGCGGGGCGCGAGGTGGAAGGGGTGCAGGTTGGTGAGGCGACGGAGGTGCGCCGGAGCGGCCTGGACGGTGGGGCCCGAAGCGGCCTGGATGTCATGAGGGAGCTCGAAAGAGGCCAGATATGAGGGAGTCGATGGGGGGGGGTGTGGATGGGGCGCGGGCGAAGGGAGAACCAGGGTGGGGAGGGGTTGTGTGCATGCGGGACTGGGAAAGGGGAATGGGTGGGGGTGGTTGTGCGGGTAGGGTTAGGGATTTTTTTCATTTTATTATCATAATAATAATAATAATATATTAATAATAAGATAATAATAGTTATAATTACAATAAACATAATAAACATAAAAATAATAAAAATCAAATTTCTAACAATGATTATCTCAATAACAATATTACTTTTTAATAAAAAGAATAATAATTATAAATATTAACAATAATAATTTATGACAATAATAACAATACCATTAATATAATAATAGTAATAATAATAATATCAAAGAATTAATGACAACATAATAAAAGAAAAATAATATTAATAATACAATAATAAAAGAATAAAGAGGAATTGCACGACACATGGGGGATCGCGAGGCTACCGCCCACCGTGCGGTGACCGCACACAGGTCCAAAACCTGCTAAAAATATTAAACGACAAAATTTTTAATCTGGGACCCAGCCCGGACCTTTGAATGAGAAGCCGAATCCAAACATTAATAAAAATAAAAAAAACTAATAAGTTAGGGTGTGACAATTCTCCCCACCATAGACACTTTCTTCCCCCAGAAAGTCACCCGGCCAAACAATAAACAAAACAAGAAACCATGCCTGACTGAAACCGAAGTAAACCCCAAAATAATAGAACGAGAGAACCTGAGAGGGTTCTCCCCACCACAAGAACTCAACTAGAGAAGAAATTTAACATCCAAACATAGCACCCCAGGAAGGGGGGGCGATGAGGGAACTCCCAACACTAGAGAAAAAAACCTCTATGAAGAACCTATCTAAAACAGTGATCCCGAGCATAACTACAAACATCAACTCTTCCACCTGCACTTACATCTCCAAACGAACACCGCTAAACCGAGATTAACCCACACAAGGTCCAAACACACTTTTAAGAAAAGCGCATGATTCTGAAAACCACATCCACACAAACAGAACTACTTGGATTATAATAGGAAAAGTCTATAATAACTCCATGATGAAACAGTGATCTCACAACAATGCCAAAACATTAACCAGTAGACAAACAAAAACAGAAAGACTTTAAATGTTCCACCACCAACACAGAACACAAAACCTGAATCGAGGCTTCACACACCCAGCAACTCCTGACTACGCGGGAGATTTACCCTGAGACCTGTGGCTGGGGCTCTGATGGCTGAAGCATCTCCTGCCACACATAGGCACTGGAATCCTCTGGTCACTGCATCTTCTTCAGGCAACGCTTCCTGCAAAACTTCTCTAGGTGACCCAAGAAACCTCAACGATGACACGTCTTTGGAGGGGTGCGACATGACAGATTCACATGTCGGAGCCACCCACATTGGTGGAAAACCACTGAACGACCTGACGGACTGGAACCCAGAACCACTACGGAGAACTATTTAATAACAGGTCCCTCTGGCACACCCTTCTCGCTAGACGGGGAACCTTTACGAGTAACTGGATACGCTGGATTTCTGACCATCAATGCTTCGGACACCAACTCAGCTAGGAACGCCTCATCCATCAGCTTATCAAAATGATGGTCCTTGGAAGAGGGGAACTGCTCCTTGATTTTTGGGCAAAGACCCCCGATGAAGAGAGATGTCTTCATAAAATCATGTGATGCTTCATCTAGAGAAAAGGACACAAGTTCCTTGAAATGGTCAACATATGTCTTCACCGTCTGTTGGCCTTGTTGAATGCACATAAGCTCTTCCCTTTTCTTCGTCTTCAACTCTTCGGTTATAAACCACCGGACAAAGACAGTCTTAAAGACATCCCAGATCATCCCAACTTGCATTGATGGCAGAGCGAATAACTCCCATTCGTCTAGAGTTGGACCTTCAAATAGACCCAAAACAGCATGCACTCTGACACCTTTGGGAGTTCCCAATACCCTGAAGACACGCTCGACCTCTTCAAGCCACTTTGCGGCCTCTAACGGACCTCGATCACCATGAAGGACAGGCAATGTCCGAGAAAGACCAAAAGCTGGGCATGACTTATCAGAAACCTTGGGAATCTATCTCGGTGGCATTTTTTGAACAAAATATAAAACACAGAGCCTAAACAAAAGTCAAGTCGAAGAGACATCAAATAAATCGCCTTCTTCCAAAACAACCAGCTCAAAAGAAACAAGCATATAGAAAACAACTCAAAAATCCATTTTTCATTTTAGATTTCAATAAAACACTCTTTCTTTTAAGGCCACTTTCCAAATACCAAAACCACTTTTCAAAAGCCAAAAATCAATGCCAAAAATCCACTCCTCAAGGAATAACCAATTTTTCAAATCCTTTATATTTCAAAACGTACCCAAGGAATCCTATGAATCATAATATGTGTCCACCCATTTACATCCACATCATCCATAAACGTGTTTCCCCACACACTTCCTGTACAAACCCACAGACATGTGATCTTCGATAAAGAGTACCAAAGGTCACGTCCTTTCCTCATCGAAACCCATGCACTTACAAAATTTACAACCCAAAGCGCTTCAATTTTTTTAAACCCGCTTTACCAATTTAAAACTATTTTATAGAAAACGTTTTCTTTTAAAAACTCACTTTCACTTCAGAAATAATGATTTCACCAACCAGAATAAAATGGAGTGAAAGTTACAACGATTCGGCGGAATGAGGAACTAGAAGTTACACTTAACCCGACGACATGGTAGTGAGCCACACCCCAAGTAAACGTCAACCCTGAACTGGTCACCCGAGTTGGTCCACGGCCTGTCCCGAGGGGCGTTCCCGATCCCCCCGGGATGGCAACTAGTGTCGGGCATCAAAATTTAATTGTTGCAAACAATTTGGCCCATAAAGATAAAATAAACAAAAGAAACTAACTAATGACTGACAATAAAAAAAATACTAGCAGCGGAAAAGAAAACTAAATAGCTAAACATACCTCCATGTGACATCTCAGGTCACCTCCCGACCAAAGGCCGACCTTGCTCCGATAATGAGCAACTCAGCCAAGAAAACCTGTGCAAGTTGAACCTATAACTGAAATGATAAAATAGGTGTGAGCATTAAAAATTCTCAGTAGGGTTGCCAAGGTAAACCATAGAATCAAACTCTCCTTTCCCAACACAAACCATTAACATAGGTTTGAAAAATACAAATATAAAAGCAGGTTCTTCACATTTTAAAAACAAGAAACATTCTTTTTTTCTATTTGAAAATCTAGTGCACACTACATAACATTTCTGAAACATTTTCCATTTTATAAAAAGAACTCAAACAAGGTACACCAAGGATGTGCAAAAAGGAAACAGACAATATTGTAAGTTGGAAACAAGTTTGGCCGAAAGTAAACAAGCAATGTGAATAATCAAGTAACCATGGGTGATCCTAAACATCCCTAGACAACCCCTGGATGTAATTTGTTTTGGAACCACCTTTCAGCATATGGTGAAGCTCCTAAGTCTATAACCAACTGGCCACCCTACTGACCAATCCAGTGGCAAAGCCCGCCTGGCCTAACAACGAATCCAGGAGGTACCAACCCGTTTAATCAGGGTTGATCAGCAACCGTCACTCGATCATCTAAAAGATGTCCAGGAACTCGTGGTGGTTATAATAATACTTTGTAAGTAGGAAGGCCCTCGCACGCGTGACTCATCTCACTACACTTGCCTACCCCAAACACGGATTCTTCCTATGCGTTCATCCATAAAGGGTTACCCTAGACAAGAGCACCCTCAAGTACACATTCAAACATTTTACATTAACAAAGTGCCAACCAGGCCATCACACAGATAATACCATAAAACATTTCTTAAAACATTTCACAAAACACCTTAAGTTTCAAACCATACGTACACATTTTTGAAACCACATTCCTTTCCACATTCATCACAAAACATCTCTTTTAAATGAACAATGTCAAACATGCCTTTAATCTTTACACACCCCAAATACATTTTACCAAAATCATTTCTAATTAATTTTGATAACCATGTGGAACACCACTTTCCCAAGACCTCACTAAACAGTCCTTTTCACATTTTAGGAAAAACATGAAACTTGAAAATAGTTCCAAACGACCCCTTAATCCAAACACTCACCAAATCACACACCAAGATCCAAAGGGGCATACCCAAGAGGATTTAATTTTAACCCATTTATATAACTAAAACAAGGGATCCAAAATCATTTGGGGACCAAAGAGCCATTTAAGAAAACAAGGTTTTAAGAAAACTATATTTAAAGTGTCATCTTCATTTGGGAATGCATCCATGTGTGCACCTAGTGCACCCATGGATGTGCCAACATCAAATGGAACACATAACATCCAAGAAGCATTTAGAAAACTATTTTAGAAACACCACTTTCCATTTTCAAACCACACCCAACACTCCACCTAATTACCAAATTGAAATCCAACATTTATGACACAAGAGAACCTCCAAAAAAAGAAAAATTCCAAACCACACTATAAAATCATCAAGTTCACATGTAAAACCCAAATCACATTTTAACCATTTTAATAAAATGAAACTATGATAAACACCCCCAAAATCACATCATTTTACTTTAAAATCTCACATCACATTTTATCAACAACCCATGTGCATAAAAACATAGATATAATTGAAGAACCACACCAAAGACCCATTTTCGCTAATTTTACCAATGTTGGAACATCAAAATAAATTAACCAAGTGTGTTTTAAAGGTGTGAATTATATTTTAAAATTTAACAAAACAAGATCTGGCACATAATCACAAACATTATCATAGACACATGTATACCTAAACTAGGAATTTACTCAATAAATTTTTTTCAGAAACTCAAAAAAAAAATTAAGAACACAATGCAGGACTTATTAACAGTGTAACGAAGCAGCGAATCAAGATTAAAAATTAAATGAAAAAACACAAGTGTTAATAGAGTTCTTAGGAAAAAAATTAATCGAATTCGCCTACCTCAAGAAAAGTGCGGATGTGATGCCACTTCGGCAGAATGAAGGACAATGCCCGTGAATCAACCGCACACCTAAAGCAACACGAAAAATGCATGACGCTCAACCCGAAAACTAGGGTTTAATGAATTTGAAAAAAAAAAACAAAAACCAAAGCGAGAACACAGCGAAAGGTGGGGTTGTAGGGCCAAAGGAGACCCACCGGAGGAGGCCATGGCCGGCCGGAGGAGGCGTCCAGTTTCCGTTGTAGCGAGGCGATGGGGATGTGGGGCGTGAGGCGGTGGGGCTGCGGGTCGGCGAGGTGACAGAGGTGCGCCAGAGCGGCCTAGACGGTGGGGGCCAGAGCGACCTGGATGGCGTGCGGGAGCACGGAGGAGGCTGGAGACAAGGGAGGCGACGGGGGGGGGGGTGTCCGGATAGGGCACGGGCGAAGGGAGAACCAGGGTGGTGAGGGGCTATGCGCGCGCGGGGTAGGGAAATGGTAAGGGGTGGGGGCGGCTATGCGGGTAGGGTTAGGGAATTTCTTTTTTTTTAATTTTATTATCATAATAATAATAATAATAATAATAATAATAATAAAACTATATTAATAATAAAATAATAATAGTTATAATTACAATTAACATAATAAACTTAAAAATAATAAAAATAAAATTTCTAAGAATGATTATCTCAATAACAATATTACTTTTTAATAACAAGAATAATAATTATAAACATTAGCAATAATAATTTATGACAATAATAACAAGACCATTAATATAATAATAATAAATATAATATCAAAGAATTAATGACAACATAAGAAAAGAAAAATAATATTAATAATATAATAATGAAAGAATAAAGAGTAATTGCACGACAATTGGGGGGATCGCGCGGCAACCACCCACTGTGCGGTGACCGTGCACGGGTCTGAAACCCGCTAAAAATATTAAACGACAAAAACTTTAATCGGGGACCCAGCCCAGACTTTGGCGTGAGAACCCGATGACAAAAATTAATAAAAATAAAAAAAAATTAACTAAAAAGTCAGGGTGTGATAATTCTCCCAACCACAGACACTTTCTGCCCCCAGAAAGTCACCCAGCCGAACAATAAACAAAACAAGAAACCATGCCCGACTAAAACCGAAAGAAACCCCAAAACAAGAGAATGGGAGAAAAAGAGAGGGTTCTACCCACCACAAGAAATAAACTTGAGTAGAAATTTAACATCCAAACATAGCACCCCGGGTGGGGGGTGACGCAGGAACTCCCAACACTAGAGAAAAAAACCTCTAAGCGGAACCTATCCGAAACAGTGATCCCGAGCATAACTACAAACATCAACTCTTCCACCAGCACTTACATCTCCAAATGAACACCGCTAAACCGAGATTAACCCACACAAGGTCCAAACACACTTTTAAGAAAAGCGCACGATTCAGAAAACCACGTCCACACAAACAAAACTGCATGGATTATAATAGGACAAGTCCATCATAACTCAATGATGAAACAATGAACTCACAAAAACTCCAAAACATTAACCAGTAGGAAAACAAGAACAAAAAGACATTAAATGTTCCACCACTAACACATAACACAAAACCCTAACCGAGGATTCACACCCCCGGAAACTTTTGACTGCGCACGAACTTCACCCTAAGACTTATGGCTGGGGCTCTAATGGCTGAAGCATCTCCTACCTCACAGTCAGGCACCGGAATCCTTTGGTCAGCGCATCTTCTTCTGGCGACACTTCCTGCAAAACTTCTCCAGGTGACCCATGCAACCGCAAAGATGACACATCTTCGGTGGGGTGCGACATGGTGGCTTCATGTGCTCGAACCGGCCACATTGGTGGAAAACCAATGAACGATCTGACTGACTGGAACCCAGAACCACTAAGGAGAACTCTTTAATAACAGGTCCCTCTGGCACACCATGCTCGCCAGACGGGGAACCTTTAAGAGTAACTGGATACACTGTATTTCCAACTGTCAGTGCTCTGGACACCAACTCAGCTAGGAACGCCTCATCTATTAGCTTATCGAAATGATGGTCCTTGGAAGAGAGGACATGCTCCTTGATTTCTGGGTGAAGACCTCCGATGAGGAGAGAAGTCTTCATCATATCCTGCCATGCTGCCTCTGGGGAAAAGGACACAAGTTCCTTGAAATTGTCAACATATTTCTTCACCATCTGTTGGCCTTGTTGAATGTGCATAAGTGCTTCCCTTTTCTTCTTCTTCACCTATTTGGGTATAAACCATCAGAAAAAGATGGTCTTAAAGACATCCCACGTCATCCAAACTTTCATTGATGGTGGGGCGAATAACTCCCATTTTTTCAGAGCTGGACCTTCAAACAGACCCAAAACAGCACGCACTCTGACACCTTCGGGAGTTCCCAATACCCTGAAGACATGCATGTCCTCTTCAAGACACTCTGGAGCCTCTAATGGACCTCAATCACCATGAAGGACAGGCAATGTCCGAGCAGGACCAAAAGCTGGGCATGACTTATCAGAAACCATGGGAATCTTTCTGGGTGGCATTTTCTAAACAACATATAAAACACAGAGCCAAAACCAAAGTTATGTCGAAGCGACATCAAAGAAATCACCTTCATCCAAAACAACCAGCTCAAAAGAAACAAGCACATACAAACACAACTCAAAAAATCCCTTTTTCATTTTAGATTTCAAAGAAAAATGTTTTCCTTCAAGGCCACTTTCCAAATACCAAAACAACTTTTCATAAGCCAAAAATCCATGCCAAAAATCCACTCCTCAAGGAAAAACCAATTTTTCAAAACCTTTATATTTCAAAACGTACCCAAGGAATCCTAGGAATCATCACATGTGTCCACCCATTTCCATCCACATCATCCATAAACAAGTTTCCCCACACACTTTCTGTACATACCCACTCACATGTGATCTTATATAAAGAGTACCAAAGGTCACGTCCTTTCCTCATCGAAACCGAAGCACTTACCAAATTTCAAACCCAAAACGCTTCAATTTTTTAAACCCACAATACCAATTTAAAACTATTTTATAGAAACATATTTTTTTATAAAAACTCACTTTTACTTCCTAAATAATTCTTTCACCAACCATAATCAAACGGAGTGTAACTTACAACTATTTGGTGGAATGAGGAACCAGCAGTTACGCTTAACCCAACAAAATGGTAGTGAGCCATGCCCCAATTAAACGTAAACAACTAAGAGGAACTTAAACCATACACCCAGACACCACATGGGGCACTACTCCATGTGAGGTCACGACGTGACAACGGCTTGCCTCCGTTGTCCTCCCTCAATCCAAAACAAAATCACAAGACTCAATTCCCATACTACCCCTGGTGACTCGAGGTTCAGAACGAGCAAGGGTTCATGATATCATTTCTATACCTACCTCCCGAGTCCCGACGGTCCTAATCTCCATCTACTGGAATCCCCAAATAACAAGGGCCCCCTATGATACCATTTTGTCACGAACCATCCAGGGTTCAACCCTGAACCCGTCACCCGAGCCGGTCCGCGGAAAGTCCCGATGGGCATTCTCGATCCCCCTTGGATGGAAACTAGTACCGGGCATCAAAATTTAATTTTTGGGAATGATTTCTCCCATAAAGATAAAATAAACACAAGAAAATAACCAAATACTAACAATAAAAAAAGGCTAGCAGCGGAAAAGAAAACTAAATAGCTAAACATACCTCCATGTGACCTCTCAGGTCACCTCCCGACCAAAGGCCGCCCTTGCTTCGATAATGAGCAACTCATCCAAGAAAACCTATGCAAAGGGAACCTGCAACTGAAATGATAAAATATGTTTGAGAATTAAAAATGCTCAGTAGGGTTTCCAAGGTAAACCACAGAATCCAACTCTCCTTTCCCAACACAAACCATTAACACACGTTTGAAAAATAAACATATAAAAGTAGGTTCTTCACATTTTAAAAACAAGCAACATACATTTTTTCCTTTTTAAAAATCTAGTGCACACTACATAACATTTCCGAAAAATTTTCTATTTTATAAACAGAGCTCAAACAAGGTACACCAAGGATGTGCTAAAAGGAAACAGACAACAGTGTAAGTTGGAAACAAGTATGGCCAGAAGTAAACAAGCAATGTGAATAATCCAGTAACCATGGGTGATCCTAAACATCCCTAGACAACCCCTGGATGTACTCGGTTTTGGAACCACCTGCTGGCATTTGGTGAAGCTCCTAAGTTTATAACTAGCTGGCTGCCCTACTGACCAATCCAGTGGCAAAGACCGCCTGGCCTAACAACAAATCCAGGGGGTACCAACCAGTCTAATTGGGGTTCATCAGCAACCGTCAATCAATCATCTAAAAGACTCCTTGGAACTCATGGTGGTTATAATAATACTATGTAAATCGGAAGTCCCTCGCACGTATTACTCATCTCACCGCACTTTCCTTCCCCAAACACGGACGCTTCCTATGCGTTCACCCATAAAGGGTTACCCTAGACAGGAGCGCCCTCAAGTACACATTCAAACATTTTACATTTACAAAGTACCAACTAGGCTGTCACATAGATAATACAATTAAACATTTCTTAAAACCTTTCAAAAAACACCTTAAGTTTCCAACCAAACATACACATTTTTCAAACCTCATTACTTTCCATGTTCATCACAAAACATCTCTTTTAAATGAACAATGTCAAAAAGGCCATTAAGTTTTACACACCCCAAATACATTTTACCAAAATCATTTCAAATTAATTTTGATAACCATGTGGAACACCACTTTCCCAATAACTCACTAAAAAATCCTTTTCACATTTTAGGAAAAACATGCCACTTGAGAATAGTTCCAAAGGACCTCTTAATCCAAACACTCACCAAATCACACACCAAGAGCCAAATGGGCATACCCATTGGGATTTAATTTTAACCCATTTATAAAAGTCACACAAGGGATCCAAAATCATTTGGGGAGCAAAGAGCCATATGAGAAAATAAGGTTTTATGAAAAATATATTTAAAGTGTCATCTTCATTTGAGAACGCATCCATGTGTGCACCTAGTGCACCCATGGATGTGCCAACATCTAATGGAACTCATAAAATCCAAGAAACATTTAGAAAACTATTTTAGAAACACCACTTTCAATATTCAAACCATACCCAACACTCCACCTAATTACCAAATTGCAACCCAACATTTATGACACAGGAGAACCTCCCAAAAAAAGAAAAATTTCAAACCACACTATAAAATCATCAAGTTCGCATGTAAAACCCAAATCACATTTTCACCATTTTAATAAAATGGATCTATGATAAACACCCCCAAAATCACATCATTTTACTTTAAAATATCACATCACATTTTATCAACAACCCAAGTGCATAAACACATAGATATAATTGAAGAACCACACCAAAGACCCATTTTAGCCAATTTTACTAATGTTGGAACATCAAAATAAGTTAACCAAGTGTGTTTTAAAGGTGCAAATTATATTTTAAAAATTAACTATACAAGATCTGGAACATAATAACAAACAATATCATAGACACATGTTGACCTAAACCAGGAATTGACTCAAGACATATTTTTCAGAAACTCAAAAAAAAAATTAAGAACTCTATGCAGGACTAATTATGAGTGTAACGAAGCTGTGAATCAAGACTAAAAATTAAATGAAAGAACACAATTGTTAATAGAGTCATTAGGAAATGAATTAATCGAATTCACCTACCTCAAGAAAAGCGTGGATGCGATGCCGCTTTAGTAGAAGGATGGACAACGCCCGTGAATCAACCGCACCCCTAAAGCAACGCGAAAAATGCATGATGCTCAACCTGGACACTAGGGTTTAATGAATTTGAAAAAATAAAAACCAAAGTGAGAACACACTGAAATGGGGGGTGTTGGGCCAGAGGAGACACTCTTGAGGAGGTCGCGGCCGGCCGGAGGTGGTGGCCGGTTGCCGGAGCAGTGAGGCGACGGGGATGTGGGGCGCAAGGCGGTGGGGGTGCGGGTCGACGAGGCGATGAAGGTGTGTCGGAGCGGCCTGGACGGCGGGGGCCGGAGCGTCCTGGATGGTGCACAGGAGTCGGAGGAGGCCGGAGACGAGGGAGGTGATGGGGGGTGCAAACGGGGCGCGGTCGAAGGGAGAACCAGGGCGGGGAGGGGTTGTGCGCGCGAGGGACAGGGTAAGGGGAAGGGGTGGGGGCGACTGTGCGGGTAGGTTAGGGATTTTATTTTTTTTTCATTTTATTATCATAATAATAATAATAATAATAACACTATATTAATAGTAAGATAATAATAATTATAATTACAATAAACATAATAAACTTAAAAATAATAAAAATAAATTTTCTAACAATGATTATCTCAATATTAATATTACTTTTTAATAACAAGAATAATAATTATAAATATTAACAATAATATTTTATGACAATAATAACAATACCATTAATATAATAATAATAATTATAATAATAATATCAAAGAATTAATGACAACAGAAGAAAAGAAAAATAATATTAATAATACAATAATAAAAGAATAAAGAGTAATTGCACAACACCTGGGGGGATCGCGCGGCTACCGCCCACCGTGTGGTGACCGCGCACGGGTCCAAAACCCGCTAAAAATATTAAAAGACAAATATTTTAATCTGGGACCCATCCCGGACCGTGGCGTGGGAACCCGAAGCCAAAAATTAATAAAAAAAACTAAAAATTCAGGGTGTGACACCATGGATATTAGTAACCCTTATCATTCACAAAATAATGGCCACATCCTATGCAAGACATTTCCCCCTTTACCATTTTACATAGAGTCACACATGAGGGCCACTACAGCTTGAACCAGGAATTAGTGTTTCCCATTTTGGATATAAAATCACTAAAACACACCTTTAATCCAAAAAATGTTACGCCAGTGTCAAAAGGATACATACAATAATGATCCAACTCTAACATGAAGGATAATAAGGGGAAAAGTATTTTTATTTTAGGAAGAACAATTGGAGACTTTATAATATTCCCCTCTATGGACTTCTTATCCCTGAACAGAATTTCTAGTGATCCAGTGAAAAAAACTCATACCGCTAATTTAAAAATATAACTCCCTCTCCCATGTATCCTACATGATCTTTTCATAGTACCGTAATATAAGAAAAATTTGAAACAACATCCCCCAAAACACCTTTTCACTCTGATCAATAATTTGTATTGATAGCTCCACAGATGATGTATCATGTTACAACTAAACATCAACATAGTATATAATATGTAAAAAATTGTTCATGTACCCTGGATGCTAAGAAAATGGAACACATTATGCATGAATCGATAATATGGATGAATTTCCTATCCATAATCCACTCCTCAAGTACATTCGGTGATCCCAAACAATCCTATAAACCATAACAGCCACATCCCTTTCTTCCATAAACAATGATTCTCCAACTGAAGTGACACCCATAAGAAAACCTAGTTTCTATTAGAAAACTCAAATTTTCATCTCCTCTAGTATACATATGATCATATTCAACTATGAGTTGTCACTCAGCACTTCCTGATCATCTACACTCTCTCTGAGTCCTCTCAAACCACACTATTCCCAATAACTACTACCTAACCATTCTCGTTCCAAACTAGAAATTATCAGCATGGACATCTATAGAGAGCCTCTAGAGGTACCATTTGAATAAAATCCTAAAAAAGGTTGTGTTAAACCAAACCTACCAAGTATAAATTCTCACCTCATGCTTCACTGAAGTGTTGGATGAATGCTCAAAGCATATCCTCAATGGCCTAAATTTTACTCATAGAATATACATTGGTCTATGGATAATACATCGTACTCAGCATCAACTGATTCCCTATGATCTTATACAAAACCTACCAAAAATATGATGTAAACTGATCTATCATAAATAATACTCAAAGGAACTCCATGAAATCATACTGCCTTAGGAATATATATCTTTCCAAGATCATATGTTGATTGGTTCTCATGGATCAGTAAGAAATGATAAAAAAAATATCCAATCACAAATATCGCAAGTAGCGTAATGGAACCTCTAGGTATTGGGTAGTCCCATCATAAATTATATCATAACATACTTCAACTTCCATATAGGCATAGTAAGTGGATTAAAAATCCATCTGGTCACTGGTGCTCCAAATTAATCATCTGGAACATAATACATAGGGAAAAAGGTCCAGTAATGTCTCTCTTAATCTCTGTACACTAGAACTATCACATAATTTCATGGTATATGATTTTCATTATTATATGTACTGCTCTCTTAGAAGTATGGAAGTCTCTCATTTTCTCTCCTCTAACAAAATAATTTACTACAACTTTCCCTGTACGAGGATCGTATTTTCATGGTCTAATGACCACCCAGGTATCATGTCACCACAATATATTTATTCATGTATCATAGAACACTACGATTTTTTATCCTACCTAAACTTTAACTAATCTAATAAAGTAGATGTGGATAATAATGGGGCACATTTCCTCAATCCCTTGTCCATAAAAGCATCCATCCTCCAATCAGGCAAAAATATCATCATATTTCACTATTTCTCTGAAATTCATTCACCTAGATCCAAAAATACATGTGTCTTATACCTAATTCCATCTTCAATGATGTTACCTTCACATGGTCCATAGGCAATAAAAAAATAAAATTTCTAGAGATACTCTACCTAGATTCTCCACTTAATTTCAAGTCTCATTGTATAAAGTTATAGTGAAGGCTCTTATGTTTTATGTAAGGTCTCTCAAAAGTGATGGCTTGAATAACACTTCAATTAATAAAATATAGTTTCTAACCCCAAGTCATGTGCATGATATTTTTTTCACAGGGATGAAATTTTCATTGCCCATTAGCCACTACCTTCTCTCTTTGCAAGGTTACTACTCCCAAACCAATTCATGATGCATTATAATAAAAAACAAAACCAATCCCTGGCTTAAGAAGTATCAACATAGGAACTATAGTCAACCTTTTATTCTACTCAAGAAACACTACTTAACACAAATATGAACACTATAAATTTACTCCCTCCTTTGTTAGGGCAGTCGTGGGTTCTTATAAATGGGAGAAGCCTTGGGAAAAAATCAGTAGTATCATGCTAAACCCATGAAGGTCGTAATCTCTAACATGTTTTGGGGATTTTTCCAAGACATCACTGCCCAAAATTTCTCTAGGTCCACTGATATATCATTCTTATACACTAAATCCCCTTATAATTTCAGCTTCTAAATAAAAAACATACAACTCGGTGGTTTTTTATAAAAAAAAAATATGTGCTCAAAGTGTGCTTAAAAATATCTAAACATGTCTAATATGCTTCAATATAGTTGGTCAGTGGGTATGGATGTCTCTAATTAAAAACAAGTTTTACTAGTCAAGATATTGGTGGAAGATATTTTTTCATGAGATTCATGAATATTTAGGGTGCATTCCTCATTCCAAATGGAATCACCAAGTACCCATATAACCCATACCTAGTCTAAAATACCATATTTAAGATTTCCTCCTCTATAAACTATAACTGGTGGTTTTCCAACTAAAGATCAATATTATATAACCACCATCTTCCCTATAACTGATCATATATATCCTAAATCTTGAGAGAAGGATATATGTTCTCCACCATCACTTGATTCATCTTCTAATAATCTATGTAGATTTGAAGACTAATATCCTCCATATTAGTGAATTGAATAGTTAAACCCCATAGTGGATTAATTATCATAATAAATCACTTCTGCTCCAACTCCTGGATTTTTGACCTGATGTCCTTCAATTCATTCGGCACCATATGATTAGAGGGTATCAAAATAGGTGGCTCTCATGGTATGAGATTTATCTCACTATGTACACCTCTATCAAGAGGAATTCATATAATGTTATCCAGAAATATGTCCCAATAGAGATCCAAAACATTGGTAACATAAAAGGGAACTTCCACTGGTTTTTCTGAAGAAATGAGACTACAAATTGTACCATGATCATCCCATGTTGATTTAGGTCTGGTCCAACTCCAGTTAATTGCAATTCACATTCAATATTCTTCATAGAAATATCCCCATTAGTTGATGTAACTAATACCCATATCTGATAGAAGTTGATGTGGGTTCAAAATATGGTCATCCATTCAATTCCAGAAATCACATCAAATCACATTATCTCTATAATTATGAAATACAGTAGATAGCCATAACTAAAAAGGACTATTGGACACTCTTGTCCTTACTGAAGATGCTCAACATTCATGCCCAATGGATCATAGATGGAAAGAAGATTGAATGGTAACATCACAGGTAAGTAAATTCTAGCATCAACTTGTTACTATATAAAATAATGGGAAGAACTAGCATTAAAAATAGTAGATAATATTGATGTTATCAGAACCGTACCTCAAATAGTAGATTGTTCCTTGCCACCATATACTGGATTCAGATCCACTGTATACACATAACATACCACTACTCCATGACCTTGTCCCTAAAATATGTGACTCTCCAGAGTATTAATCCTATAATCCTACTACTAAGGACCATAGAAGAATCACTGGTTCCCTGAACATGTATCCCTTGATACTCTATGGAATCCTGGTATAATTGATCTAGAGAAAAATAGTTAGAGATTCCACATCCTTCCACATATCATACATTGTCACTTAGGTCCAATGAATACCCTTTTCTAATTACTGAACATCCTATATTTGAAGCATGATATCACTCCTCTTGAGGGAACTGAATAATACAAGCTCTACTCCACCCACTTACCACCACCATATTGCACATTTTTAGTCTTCTTCATTCTTCTAATGTTTTGTTGAATACTAAACATGAACATCTAAGAACTTTTTGCATCATTTTTAGATATGAGAGGAGAAAATATACGTTTCTTAGTGTTATGAGAAGAGTATGAGGATACCATCATGGGCCCCTACTATAGATACATGAAAAAAATTATCTATCAAAATTCAAAATATCATGTTATAATTACTTGAAAATATGTCCTTGAAGTCATATTGAATGAGACTCTCACCTCTGCCAGCCAAACCCATTGTTACAGCCTGACCCCAGAAGCCCAGAGCTTCTACATTACTTTTTTACATTTTCATGATTTGATAGAATTAAATCCTAAACAACTGATCAATTTAGTATACTTGAGGAAACCAGATTCATACATGGAACCCATTTTACACTAGGAAAGGAAATAAATTATAATACATAACCAAAGCGAATAATCTACATCCTTGAAAAATCAATAAATTATATCTTCTTCATAACCTAGTGAAGGAAAACAAATGAAAAGGGAGATCTAAAATTCTTTGTATGGATTATATATTCCATAATAATGAATAAATAATAATTGAATCATAATTAAATTTACATTATCATTAAAGAATGGTGAATAAATTAAAAACACATACCATTAATAAACTGAGAATTAAAGTGCATCCATATATTTTGTCATAATAAAAACATCATGGATAATAATAACTGAATAATGAATAAATTGAATGCTTATTATTTAGAAGTCATGTATTTGGAACTTGAACCATCATACCATCAATACGGTTTATGTTTGTGGGTATAAACCCATCTAATTTTTTGGAAACAAACCCAAATGGTTTTCTAACAACTAGTTTGTCTCTTGAGACCCGTCGATGCATCGAAGGGATATAGCAGGCCTCAACCATCACTTCCAATACAAACCATTCTTTGTACAAAGATTTAATACAAGGACAATTTTTCTTATCAATATCCATATTGAGTATAGGATGTGGATTCATCAATAGTTCTATATTAAAATACACATTCCCCAATCAATAAAAATAAACACTAACCATTCTTAGTAATATGGTGAATGGTATCAAGATAGAACATCCATAGTAAAACTAATAATAAACACTTAAAAAACATAATTTAGATGATATAATAAGATATAAACCTCAATTTAGTACAAGTTTCAATAAAGTATTTTGTGATATATGAATATATTTTTGAATGAGACCAAGGAAAAATTATTGAAGAAATATTCCTTAAACATTCCAAGGGGTCCCATACACCTTGAAACATTCAAATAATAATCACATCGAATATAATAAGAATAACTTAAATATTGACATTAAATACAAAAGTGAATTACATACACCACATGTAAGGAATAAGTGGTGAAAAAGGCATATATCTCATAAAAGATAATGTGTGATGAGAAAATTCCTTTTTACTTTTGAAAGAAGTTTTGTTTAAGAAAATAATTTGTATTTGTCATGAAAACACATTTTAAATATTTATATCCTAGAAAATAAAATTTAAGGACATTTAAATCATATTTTAGTCATAAATAATTCCCCATTGAATTGAAATCAAGTAAAAAGTGTTTTTAAAGGATCATTAGAAGTAATAAATTTTAGTGCAGTTTAAGGAGAATGTTAAAGGTATTTTAATGTGGAAAGGCATTTTTTATTTAATAAAACCATAAAAGAACCTATATGGGTTTTTAGGATAAAATATTTGGTTTTAAAAAATTAATTGCTTAAAATATATTACATAGTGCACTTGAAAATAGGTAAGAATTTGGGAATTCCCTTGAAATAAGGTTGTTTATTGGGAAGAATTCTTTTATTGATCCTTTTGAAACATATAAATCCCCATAAAATAAATAACTAATATGATTGGTACACATATATAGAACATTAAAACATATTTAATGTGGATTACATAAAAATAAATAATAATTTAATTGAGATATGTAAAGAATAAGAGTGACTTGAATGAAAATGGAGGTTTGGGTGGAGAATACTTAAAACACTGTAATCAACTGAATCATATTCCGGGAAATTAATAATCATAAAATTATATACTTAATATCATGAAAATAAATATATTCCTGATATGAAACATCAATGGGAAGTATGCATTCACCATACACAAGTTATAGTAGTGAATACGGAATATCTCACAAAAATAGAAGTGGGATGAAGTAACCCTTACCTTAAGACCCAAGGTGTTCTCCACTTGATCTTAATGACCTGAATAATCAAATTAAGGTTCATTAATAAATAATTAAATAACCCCATATTAATTTAATTGATTTATTGTATCCTTATTAAGTTCATTCATGGATTTTTTATGGATTAAAATGTTCAATTTTATTGTTCGGGTCTATTTGTATCATGATCATTATATTTATATTCATGAATGGGGAATTGTTTAAAATGAGGTTGGTTCTACAGAATTTAAGCTACACATTATTATTGAACATATATAAGGTTAAATGGTTTTAAATTTCTTTATGTTACTTGGAGTGAAGATGAATCATTTTATAAATCATTTAATGATAACTGTTTGGGTTAATTGGATGTTTTTGTACACAACAAACACATTTTGATTTATAAATAAAAACCAAGTGTCAAACAGTTTTATAGAACCATATATGATACTTAATACATATATTATAGTCTGATTCCACCATAATAATTGTTTGATGACCAGAATTTAATTTGTTATTAGAAATTAAAAACCAATCGTCCTTGAATGTGGTAAATTAGCACATCTCTAATGGTGTTTTTTACTACTAGCATAAAAGAAGGGTAAAGGAGGGATGATAATAAATTATTCCATCATTATAATAACATTATAAAAAATTTAAGAACCTGGATTTTTCTTAACATTTGGATTATTATAGGTGATTATTTAAAAGAAAACAAAAGAACATGAAAATAAAGTAAAAGTTTTGAAAAGATAAATTTACCTCTTTAAATAATATTCCTTGAGAGCCTCGTCAGGGGAGAGTATTTGGTCTTTTTATGGGAAACAATGCTTCTTGACAAGGGCGAGGAGATTGGGAGGGTATTTTTATAGAATTTAGACAAGGAACGAGGCTTGAGAGGAGTGAAAAGAATAGGGGACTGTGGGTGGTTTTTATAGTGGATGAGAGGAGGGCATTCTAAATATTTTAATCATTAGTTTATTTTTTTTCATAAGACCAGAAATAGTGATGATTCCATTACAAAAAATAGTAATAAGTGCATGATATTTTGAAACAAGGGTGATTACATCAATGATTATTCTATGAATATTTTATTGAACAGATAATGTACATATACAGTAAATTACCACATTTCACTATTCGTAGAAAATACAATAATTTTAGAACAATACAAATAAATCAAACTATCCATTTTTTGATGTTTAGAATTAAAAAATAAACTCCATTTTATCAAAATAATATTCTAAATAATAGAAAATTTATTTTTAAATAAAATAATTTTTTCCTTGAAAATACATATTTTGAAATTAAAACTGATTTTATAATACTTTCAAAAATTAACTGACTTGTCATAAAATTATCCTAAACACATAAGAAAAAATATATTTTTTTATTAATAAATTTTATTAAATGGAATTTTATTTTAAATAAATTGTAATCAAATATTTATTACTCACAAAAATACCAACACTTAATTATTAATGTTTAAAATATTAGCTTTCTTTTATAAGGTGCCTAAATTTTATTTATACTTACATGGGTGATGTTAATATTCATAAGGGTAAATTACTATTCATAAAGTTCATGTTACATTTCATAAGGTTACATTACTATTCATAAGGGAAAGTCACTATTCACCAAAAAAAATTAAATTGATTCTATCATACTCCAAATATCATACTGAACACAACCATGTATGTCCATTTTTTGAAATTCAAATCAAAAAAGTGGAAAAATTATGTTTATTTACTAGGTTATAATAAAGTATCATTTTTAGGGACCCAATGTTTCATTCATTCTATATTAAAATTATTTTTAAATTGTTGGGGTGTCCTATTAATAGTGAATATATTCATAGGATGATTTAGTATCAAAATAATTATAATAGACAATATATATTATTCCTATTTATTTATAATATTTAATTAAGTAGTATTTTTATAAAAATAAATTTTTTAATTAGATAATTATATATATTAAAATAATCTTTTACAAAAAATAATTCTCCAAAATAGTATTTCCTTTTTTAAAACAGTAACTAATTTGAAAGCTATAAATTATAATTATTTATAAGTATTATTATTAATTAAAACACATAATATTAAATTATTTATAATTATTAAAAAAATCCTAGGCTCTTACACCCATCATGCCCCACACACTCTTGGTGGGTCCCTATAACATGAATGATTTCAAAATCACCTTTTAGTCCTCAAGTGCCTCAAATAGGTCAAAGACTCCATCCAGGATATCTATTTATTCGTTTATATGTATGGTCTTCTAGATCCATTAAAGTCTCATGGAAGATGTATCTGTAAGTCTTTAGTGTACTCAACCATGGGCTATTGTCCCCCTCCCCCTAGGCTATAACATGTTGATGAACTCCCAGCTAAGGTTCACTCACAGCTTGTGCCGTTGGAGTAGGTAAAGAATCACATTATACCAAAGCCTCTTGCATAATAAGTGGTGGAATAGGAACATAGTCCTTATAATGATCATCCAAAACCAAATTTGTTGGTGGTTCCATTACCATAAGTGTGCCACCCTTTACATAATAAGTTGTCATCTGACCAAATTCAGTGTGGAGACTATACCCTCAGTATCATATCCCTTCAGAATAATTTATATATGAACAACAAGATATCAATAAATATATCAAGATAGGTTCTAATTATCAAATGATATAACATATGTAAGACATGACAAACAAATAAATATAAGATATCCCAATGTGCTGAGACAAACCTGTGTCTAGGTGCAGAAAACCTATAAATAAAAATATGTTATCATCTAGATTTTTTCTTAATCCAAATACTATCTCTATGGTTCATATCTAAACCATATTCCATGGGACCTTTACCCTTTCTTGGATCTATGTACATTAATAGAGATTCTCATGAAGGGTGTTAGTAATAAAACCCAATAGAACACCACTAATGAATCATTAAAAAATGTTCCCATGTATAATAGGTGTATGTGATGATAATAATAAATTCACAAGAAATATTAAACATCACATTATAAGAACTCATGTGATAATAATTCCACCATGAGCCCTGTTTTTACCTACTCTAGCTCCATGCCCTAAGAAATTTCAAGATATATAAATTAATCAAGTTCTAGCCACAAAACTAGTAAAGACGCTACATGGAATCCCATGGAATTGTGTGAACATGATACTCTGCAACCTTAAGGAATCATGTGAACCACGCTACACAGAATCAAATATTCATCAAGTGATCATGTTACTAATCATATAATAAGAATCAAGTATACATGATACCTAGAAACCACATGGCATCGAGTAAATCACATGAAATCCATGAGGAATCATCATGTCCCTACCCTGTGATTAGGGTCCCTCATCTCCATCATTAAAAGTTTAGTTCAATCCCCCTCTAAGGAACAACCATTTCATGATGATCCCCCTATTTCATGAACCAATAATAATACCTACAAATTCTTGTTAAAACACTAAATAGTGTAGTGTACAAAAATAAAAGTATAATATATCATCATGATTAACTATTAGTAATATAAAATGAATTTTATTGATATCAAATGTGATTAAACAAGATAAAAATATACTCATGGAAATGGGTATCATAAATGGGTCTCAGGTGCTATGCAAACAGCCACATTCAGTCACAACCAAGAATGGTCATCAATGTTTTATAACACAAGATTAATACCAAGGAAACATGTAAATATGTTCACCCCCTATGGTAAGGAACATCCTACCTCAAGGTTTTTGACATCAACATCAAGCCTTGTCTAGGGTGTTATCCCTCAATCACATTCACACACCCACTAGAACAAGATATCTCTCAGTGAACTCTCATAACATGATTTATATTAAATTAAATGGTTTCTATAGAAATACATAAGGAATAAAAACCCAAGGGGTGGAGCAATACAAACCCAAAATAAATTACAAGGAACGATAATAATAATGTCCAGTTAAAGGAGAATAAATTCATCACCCCTTCATAATTAATAGGGTAGAGAAAATCTAGGCATAAATGAATCCAAAAAACAATAATAATCTTCATCATCAAGGATTGATTATCCAGAAAGGTCAAGTGGTGAGAGTTAAATAAAATGAATGAGAATAACCGATATAGTAACTCAATGTATGGATGGTTTCCATAGGTTGGTCCAAGTATTTTTAATTCATTGGATTAAATGAATCCTTAAAGAGAATGGGTCACAATCTATTTATAGGGTTGATAATTGAGTTAAAACCGAATTCAAGATCCCACATTAAATTTCCATGTATTTTCCCCTTTGAATTATTCATGATCTGAGAGAGGTGGTCATATCAGTGGTTTCCAAAATGACTCGATTGTCACCATGGCCTAGCCATCAATGTAGAGTGCTTGAATATTCCCCTGAAATTGATTGCTCTTATGGCATGTTTCTAACCCATAGGTCTTTTCTCCCTCGCCACAACCCCAAAAATGGTCTCGCCAATGTCTCCTACTATATTTCTAAAAGGAACCCTACTTATACACCATGTTTGGCCTAGACATTTCCCCCTTTACCATTTTATACATAGGGTCACACTAAGTCCACCATGGTTTTTACCAAGTCATGTTATTTCCTTTTTGGGATATAAAATCACTAAAAACCAAAATTAATCTACAAAAATCTCCTCAATCTCTCAATGATCCATATAAGAATGGCCTAACTCAAACATAAAGGAGAAAAAATGAAACAAGGGTTTTAATATTAGGAACAAAAATTTAAATTCTATAGAGTATTTTAAAGAAAAAAATCCCCACAAATAGAGGGTAGTATTTTGGGGTTACAACCCAATAGTATAAAGGCACTTAATATGGTTAGTGTGTAGTTTCTAGAAAAATAATGAGATTAATTGGAATATGTTGTTGTTATTATTTTTTTTCAAATAGGATCAAATATTAATGTAAAAAATATCATAATATAAGTTTTAGAATTCTATATGAAGGGGTAGTAGACATGATGTTCTATGAAACCTTTTGTAAGGATACAGATCTCACAGAATGGGTTGAATCACTCATAAAGGAACATATTTGAATATTTGGATGGATTATTTTATTTTTAAAATATATATGTCCATTTTTACAAGAACTATTGGTAAATAAAAACCCAACCCAAACCTTATTTCAATGTTATGATAAGGATATAATAAAGAATAAATAAGGAAAATAATAATGTGAATCTATCTTGGGATAGAATCAAAATACAAAGGCTTTTGAAAATATTATTACTAATAAGACAGTTAATATATATGATCAGAGTGTCAAACCAATAAGAAATAAATGATTCTATTGTGAAAAGAGAAGAAACATCATATAAAATTATAAAATATCCTTAAACTTAAATAATAAAGGGAGAAATATTGAATATAAAAGGAAGAAGTCATTCCAAGAAATAGATAGTAGTATTGGTAAGGTTATTGAAACTCTTGATTAATTGGTTATGAGGATACCTAAATACGTTGACTCTAAGTCCAATAAAGAGGTGTGTATAAGGTTTAACAATGCAGAACACATGGAAATCACATGTATGAATATCTTACCAAAAAAATTAGAATCAAATGAATGGAACCAACAAATTCAAGTTCTAAAACTATTACCATAAAGAAGTACTACACACCAAATAAGAAGTTTGAATACACTCTAAATAATCACTAATAAATACTTCTAGCCTGGTTAGATAAGTCTTTGAAAATGGAAAAAGGTGAAAAATATGTATGTTCCTTGATAGGTCATGTGGAGTAGCCTATTATAGATAACATGAAAGATGAAATCAATAGTAAATCCATTCTACCAAAGGCCAAATATATGTGGAAAATAAAAATGTGGGAAATTTTGAATATTTCTTAAGGAAGTGGATCCTCAAAGAATAAGTTTTTTGGGTTGAGTAAAAACACTCATCACTACTTATAATATATAATTTATGTAGAGATACCTTATTCCCATATTTTATTAGGTTTTTTCACCAAGTTATAGGTAATTTAAGGTGGTTCATGAAATAAAAAAAATGTAATCCATTAACGAACACCACAATAGTATTCATATCACAATTAGTATATGGATCAAACTCATACCATTAAAAAAATTAATCAATAATAGTGAAGAGTAAAGAACATCCCTTTAGGGGGGAGTTATCAAAGGAGTCTAAGATTCAAAATATTATGTTATTTATATTGAAATTTTATATCTAAATAGCCTCTATAAAAAAGGGAGAATGGATTATGATTTTAACTTCCAATTTCTGTTTTGACTTATATGATATATGTTTATAAAATGGGATTGATTGTCTAACAATAAGGGGGAAATACACTTACACCTGAATTTTTTTATCTTTTTTTGACGTTAAGTGTAGGATCATAAAAATTATGAATATTTTATTTTATTTATCCCAAATTAGTGAATTTTTGATTTAGTATCACATTTTGGATTGTATATGGATATATTTTTTATGTCAATTTCCCTCTCTTTTATGTAATCTGGGTTTTTCTATATAGAAATAGAGTTTTTTATTGATATTACATTACATAGATAATATATTGTAAGATCCTTTTCTAAAAGGAAAATTAAATGAATCTCTATAGGGGGTAGATGAACCGTGTGGGTAAATGATGGGATTCATAAAATTGTAAGAGTTATCAAGAGACAATAATGACTTTCCTTACACCCATTGTGTCAATTCGGAAAATAAAAAACATTATTTATTATTTATATCTAGTTATGAGTATAATTAATTTCATTGACTTTTTGGAGTAAATTTATAATTTAAAACAAATATAATGGGGATATTAGTGGTCCCTTATTTTGATGTTTTATTTTTCAATTATCTTTATTGTCAAGGATCATATCAATGTAATCATGAAAATGAAAATTTATGGTTCATGTATTGTAAATCCAAACAATGAATAAAGTTAAGAATAATCCCATTCACATATGGGAAATTTAAAAAAAAATAAAAGGAATGTTTTCCATGAATTATTGGATGGATAGATGAAGGAATGTAGCCCTTACATTAAATGAATATATATATGGTAATTATGTAAATGAAATTTATTTAAGGTTGGACAACATCCACCAATATTAACAAGAAGTTTCATGATGTATGAAATAATTTGGGAAAATAGATCCTTAATGTATAGATTATAATGAAATATTAAGAATTATTAAAATAGGGTCAGTGTGTTGAGAGAATATACCTTGAAGTTAGAGGATCCATCATTTTTTTATTGAATATTTTGGATACATAAATAAATTATGAATACACTTGGATGAATAATTTTGAAAGGATGAAAATTATACTATAACATTAAGCCCGTTGATATATTTTAAAATAATAAAGTTTGAGTATTTACATTCCCAAAAGGGCATTTGAAGTAATCTAAAGTGGTTAATAATTATTCTAATAATTCCATAAATTATTTTAAATTATTTTAAGATGATTTAATGCATCTAAAATAGATTGAGATAAATTTGAAGTAATTTTGAGTAAGTTTTAATGAATCTATAATTTTGAAGTCCAAGGTGAAAATGGAAAAGGAAATGTACATATAGTATTTATTTCTACCCATGTAATAATGTTTACTTATTTTGAAAGAGATGTATTGACAATATGAATTCAACGTAGTGTATAATTCTTTATTGTTTTCTAAATTTTAATGTTCGTAAAACATTGGATGAATAATGTATGACTTCGGTCTATACATATGATTTTTGGATTCCTCATATTTTTAAAGAGTCCTTGGATTTACCTTTATGAAAATTATGTTTTTTATTCTACATATGATAGTCTTAAAACCTTATTTGGACTTTCACATTATAATTCTGAGTGTGTAAAACTTTGAGGCACTCAGTATGATTTTCCAGACTTTGTGTATGATATATATTCATTATGAGACTTTAAAAATAGTAAAATTATTAATATTATAATGTATAAAATTTGAGTTTCCATAATTTAATTATTCTAATGTAAAGGGGAATTGGGATGATGAAATATTTTCTCGATCATGTTCAAATCATCATGAATACTTTTGAATCCATTATTCAATCTTTATTTTGAAGAAAATATTGAGTATAATTTTCTAGATAAAGGAAATTAAACCTCATAAATTTTCTAGAATAATGTAGAAGAAGATGACTCAATGAAACATATGTTCCTTGCATTTAAAATATTTTTTATTCAAGCTTAATGAGAAGCATAAGTGGGTTGAGATGTTATCTAAAAAGATATAGACACAAGTTAGAGTTGACATAGTATTTCCTGAAATATTTCAATCCAAAATGAGACGTGCTTAATTACATGTTTTTTTCTATATTATATATATATATATATTATGATATTTGAATAAGGATATTTTTATGTTTATATATTGAGAAGAAATATAATCATCATACGGTTTCAAATGAGTCATTATTTGACTAAAAATAAAAGGTGAAAAATAAATTAATGGTATTCTTGTAATATTGTTTAAGTTGAAAAAAGACATCATAGAGATCATAGTATGTATATAAAATCTATCCAATGCATTAAAGTTTTTGTGTGAACATTTCCTAATTTATTTCTAATAATTGAAAAATGATAAAACTTAAATAAAAACAATAATGTTTTGGTATTGACTTCCATTGAAGAGGGAAATAGATAGATAGGGTGTTAGGGAGAGATATTAATGTGATATGGGTGTGTCAATGATAATATAAGAGAACCAAGAAATCAATAATAATGAATAACAATAAGAACAAGTAGATAATAATATGAAGTTTACTTGAGGAAAAAGATACAGTTCTCTTAAACAAATGCAGAATAGAAATATAGTTTAGATTTAAATAAGAATAAAAAAAGGAGAAAAGGGTCATTAATATCGCCAATAAATGTGAAGAAAATTGTGTTTCAAAGAATTTAGATAAACAAGATGAAACACGCCATTTATGGATCTATGTGAGTTAGAAATAATAGACCCTTATGTTTTAGGGTTTTTAAATTTCTAGTAAAAATTATAATATTTTTTACTTTCGTGCTTACTCTATAGATAATATTGTTAGGGATTGTATTCCATGAATAATTAGTTGAGGATTATATCTTGTAGTTTCTATAGAGAATCTATGAGCTATGCAGAGGAATATAGTTTTAGTTTCATAAATGAGTTCTTAATGAACATAAGGTAGTGAAAGAATATATTTTATTGAGGAGGGAGATCATATCTATGGTTGTAGTGCATACCTATAGTGATTTGGTTATCTACATAAAATGAGGAAGTAAGTGTGGAGAATAAACAATGAGATTCCCATATAAATAACTTAGTATAAGTAGTTTGATATGCTTCTTTAGTATATTGGATGGTCACCTATGTAATATAGTGACCTCACATGTGTAATATGGTCAATTTAGTTTATGTATAATCCCTATCGAAACAATGGTAATTTATATAATTATGAATAGTATAGAATCTATTAATAAACATAGCATGAACATGGAAATATGTTGGTTTCCTATATTAGGAATGAACATTGTGAAAATATTTTTGTTATGGTAACTTGTTTATATTATATATGACATGGGGTTGTGGCATGTTTTGAAAATGATAAAATTATCCACTCATATCCAAACAAATAAAATGGGTTAATCACTAATGGGAATTAATGGATTTATGGAAGACTTGGTTTTCATTAAAAGAATTTGGAAACACATTATTCATCCCCCACCTACCCACTAGGTGTTTTCACTAATCAAATGGGACACTTTATTATACAAGTAAAAAATAATTGTCCAGGATTTTATTATGGTGATATATCATTAACAATGTAATTCTTCATTCTCAGTAATCGTTTTTGTGGTGCATCATTTCCGTTGTTAATGAGTATAGTGATATATCATTCACCTTGTATAGTGAGTTTGGGAGGCCTCATTCACCAAAAATAAGGGAATAATAATATATCATTCATTATTTTTTTTATGATACTGGTGATGAATCTTTATCATTATTGTTTTGTTCATAATTTTGGAGCATCATCATATTTGAACATAGGAAGAAGCAAGTAAGAGTCAACTAGAAAGGTAACTTCTTGAGTACCCAGTAGTGTGGTATGTGTGTTCATGTGAGTTTATCGATTATTTTCAATTCAATACAAATATATGATCATGTATATCTTGTTTCATTTGGTACACCACTGGTAGTGGTTTACTATGTTTAATATTCACACCCTGTATATGAACATTAGTGCTTGTGAGGACCTTATGTTTGGAATAAAGGTTGTAATATGGCCCAAGTACAGATTGATGAGATGGTAGAGTTCAATGTCATTATAGAGATTTCCCAAAGTCAATGTAAATTATTTTGGTTTAATCCTCATATATTTTATTTGTATTGTATCTTATATTTTTCTTATTCATTCATTTAGTGATATTGCATCAATTATACGATCATATTACCTGAATTAATTACTTTTGGTTCCGGATTATCAATGTCATTTATTTATGGTTTTCATTTTATTCCAATTCCATATTCATTACTCTCATATGATATCCTTTTTTTTTATTCTATTATTGTTTTTTATTTTTATAATGATATTAGAAGCTATAGTCTCCTCGTGTGATTTAGGAGACCATCATTAATATTCTACATACTCTGCCATAAGATGAGGTATATGTGTGGTCATGTGGTGTCCACTAGCTCATATTTATTTGGTTTTTCAAGTTCTGGGAAATTACCAGGTGGTATCATATCCATTTTTCATTTTTTATTTTGGATAATGAAGTTAGATTTATCTCATGAACCTACTCAGGTCACGCTTGAGATGGGAAACAAAGATGATCCTTGGCAAGGCTTGAGGTGTATTCCCAAATAACTTGAGGATGGAAACTCATTTATAGGTATCAAAAATAACCACTAGGGATCACTACACCCTTATAATTCAATAAAACCTTTATTGGTTTCTACCCAAAAAAATTCCTCAGCCATCCATATGTCATATACCCATGAACAAAATATGCAGTTTGAAACAAAAAGAAGCATCCAAACATAGTATAATTAAGTAGTTATAATAAAAAATTCACAAAAACTAAACATTGATATAATCGTAATCAAATATAAAAAAATGAAACAAAATAGATATCCAAGACTAAAGGGTTGATAGAAAACATTACATAATAAACTAAAAATTAACAAAATCATATACAATACTTCCCTATGTGACCCATGGTGACTCACTATATCAACTTCCCAAATAACACAAACCCAATGAACTCAAGAAGATATGATTATAGTATGTACACCTAAAAGAATCAAATAAACTTCATACACTGATTAGTGTATTCATGGTGTGAAAGAAATTGACACAAGTGTTATTCCACCAGGGAGTTTATGAAATTCCTTTCAGAAAAAAATTAATACTAGTTTGGAAAACATATATAAAATTGGTTTTCCAAAAGTAAGAATATAAAAAACAAAAATCACATAATAAAACATTTAAATGATATTTCCAATTATAAATGACCACTTATAAATATTTTTTTAAAAATGTTTGTACTTACAAAAAAAATCCAAATCGCTTTGTAAATTAGACCACTCTTATATTCCTAAACATAAAACAAATCCCCTATTTCTAATCGTAAAAACTCCATTTTTCCAAATCATCCTATCAAAAGTTTTGAATAAGAAAGGAAAAAGTAAAATATTAATAATCAAAGAAACAATGCCCTATATCATCAATGTAATATATATAGATAAACATGCACAAACATCCAATGGTTCCACTGAAGAAAAGTGAATCAAGGGATAAAATAAAAGTAAGTGTTGATAATCATTTATATAATGTCATCAATAACACTTGTATCATCTGAAACACCCTAATTCCTTAGGTGATATGGTCATATAATTTAAAAAATATTGGACTAACTAAAATCTGATGTTGCATCCAAAATAACAAAATTCATCCAACTATACCACACTAACATAATCCAGATGGAACCTCCCCATTATCGAAAACCAACCTCCCAACCAAGGGGCACTGGAAACATGTTTTCTAACAAGTGTAACATTAATTTAGACCTTTCTCTCAGTTCCTAAAAATTCCATGAAAAGATTACACATACTGGATCAGAGAAAAAATATAATCTCATCCTAAGTTGCCAAATAAATAATAAACATGAACATAAAACTAATCTCACATCCAAAACACTTATAATGAATAAACCATTTTAAAATCAAACATAATTTATAATATTAACATTTCACTTTAGCATCATAATCCATTCATAGTATAACGAACTAGGTGCACAATTGAGGGTGTAACACAAACAATGGAGGATTATTTTTAAAGTGGAAAACATTCCTATTTAAAACCAACATGGAATTATTATTCCTTTAAACCATTTTAAATCCCACTTTAAAACATTCTTTGGAATCAAATATTTGAAACCAAATTTGAAATTATTTAGGGTGAAACCCCTTTAATCATTTAAAACCATTTGAAAATTAAAATAATTTCCTTCCTTTTGAATGAAATATGTAGAACCCCCCCCCCCCCATTATGAATCAATACATGGACCAAATAGTGTCAAATAATATTAAAAAAAATCATTTAAAATTAAAAAATTTAATAATTTTATCGAAAACATGGAACTCAAAATCACTTTCAAAAAAATGGAAATCATTAGAATAACCTTGAATCCATGTGTTAAATCTTTGGAAAATATTGATAAAATTCATTATGGCTATCACCTATAGGTATAATTTCATAAAAAAGGGATTAAAAAACTAATAATAAAATAATATAAAAAATAAAGGAGGATCCGAAAAACACTCGCCACAATCATATGGAAATAAAGTTATAAATGGTCCCATTATATCGGTAAGCCCCAACTACATATTGAGACACCCCTCGCAATCCCTAAACACCCCAATATCTTAATTATAACCACCCCTGTACCCTATTACCTTCCTAATAACATCTAGTGTTCTTGAGGGGGTACCAAACCAAATTAGAAAGGGCTTATAGGGAATAATTGTGGGAGAAACAAGTAAAGAATAGATGATTATGTTGATAATCCTCATGAAACAAGGTAGAGGATGTATGAAATCACAATTAGGGGAAGGGAGAGGCTCCCTTGAGAACGACCTAGTATGCTCGAATGGTTATGAGGAGAAAAGGGGATCCAAACCACAAAAATTGAAAAGGTAAAATGATAAAAAAAACAACTTTTCTGTGATTCTATGCATCTCACATGGTTAGATGACATAGTTTGGTAAATAATACGACAATTGTGTAGCGCAAATTAGAAAATAACTATACAACCACATAGTTTGGCCACATGGTTTATATAACCATGTGTTGACCATTAAAATAGATCTATATTTTACTCCATTACTAAACACAATAATCTCACATGATTTCTCACAATCATTTTATAACCATGATACATCCATAAAATTCCAAAATTTCCAAATTTCGGGCCTAAAACTTCTAAAAAATAAAAATACACAAATAAATATGAATAATAACAATAAAATAATGTGTTAAAACATACCAACCATTTAATTTTATTCTTTAGTAATCTCTTAGATTAAATTAGGATGCAAAGTAATGGAAACCACTAGAGCACCTCGTAACATGAGGATGGTGGATGAGAGATTATCTAACAAAGGATCTAAAGAAAGGGGTACCTAAAATAGAACAACCTTTTAGAAAAAAATGAGATGAATCCATAAATACTAATGAATGTTTCCAAAATTACACAACAATACAAAACAAATGGTACTTAGGGAAATTTGTTTTCATTCCCTTTTTGAAAGCTTCCACTAAATGTTTTAATTTTTTTAATTTTTTTAATTTTTTTAATTTTTTAAAAGGAAAACAAATAACTATGGTTTTTTAAAATGTTGTTAAATTAATTTTTTTTTTCAAAAAATTTCATTTATGATTTATTATTTATTATCTTATATAGAATATTATTTATATTTTTAATTAATTATAATTGGTTAATTAATAAATATTTATAATTATTAGTTAATAATATCTTGAAACATAAAACAAATCATCAAAAAACTAAATACCAGACTTTGGCATCAAATGACCATAACTTAAGATCGAGAAGACTATTTCAGCTCTACAACCAGTCAAATCAATGATTTTGAAATGAGCTAAAACATCAAGTTATTTAAATCATATGATGGTCAAAGGAAAAATATATATTAAAATGTAAAAAAGATTTAAAATCAAACTCAAATGTCAAACGGTCATAACTTTAAATATGGGTATCTATTTGGGCTCTACCACATATCAAATCAAAGCTTGCAACGAGCTCTATGTCGAATAGGCCTATGACAATCTCTTTGAGTATTTTCCCTCTTTTTCCCTAGAAAGGCCCAAAAGGCCTTTGAAATATAGTTTTTAGTCGCTAACACTGATTTCGTAAACTTCAAACAAATATAACTTTTGATCCATGTGTCCGTTCAGCTTGTACCACATATCATATCGAATGTGGTTTCATGATCGTTGATTTTAATGGTTTTGGAGTTGAAAAAGGACTCCTGAATATGATTCTATAGCCATTTTTTGTTTTTTTGTTTTTTGTGTTTCTTATGGTTTTAGGGATTGTTTATTTATTTATTCTTTATTTATTATTAATTTATTCATTATTTATTAGTTATTTATTAATTTTTAATTAATTAATTTTTAATTATTTAATAAATAAATATTTATCAATAATTTTTTAATTATTATTTATTATTTATTATATATTCATTTATTATTTATTGTTTTTTTGTTTATTTTATTTTATTTTTTTTATTAAATTATTTATTTTTTTATTTATTTTTTATTTTTTATTTATTATTTATTATTTTTCTATTGTTTTTTGAATTTTCATTGTTTTTTGTTTTAATACTATTTATATATTATTATTTATATATTATTAATTTATTTAATATTTAGTTATTTATTATTTATTATCTTTTTATTTATTATTAAATTTTAAATTTTAATTCTTAATTATATATTATCAATTATTAATTATTAGTTTTTATTATTTATTAATTATTATATATTTATAATTTACAATTTACAATTTATTTTTTCTTTTTTATTTATTATTATTTTTTATTATTATTTTTTATTTACTATTTAATATTTATTTATTTTTTATATATTTGTTCATTATTATTTATTTATTAATTATTTATTAATTATTTATTAACTATTTATTAATTATTTACAAATTATTTTTTAATTATTTTTTAATTATTTATTAATTACTTGTTAATTATTTATGATTTATTAGTTTTTATTAATTATTAGTTTTTTATTACTTATTATTTATTAGTTAGTATTTATTATTTATTAATTATTACTTATTATTTATTATTTATTAGTTATTAGTTATTATTTATTTAGTTATTTACATATTTATTTATTTATTCAAACATTCATTCATTTACTTATTTATTTATAATTTTTAATTTTTAATTTATTATTTACCATTTACGATTTATTCCATATCTATTAGTTATTTATTTTTCATAATTATTTTATTATATTACTATTTATATATTATTTGTTTATTCATTATTAATTTACTATAATTTTATTATTAATTAATTATTAACGTCTTATTTATTATTATTTTATATTCATTATTTTTTAATGATTATATCTTATTTATTTTTCTTTTATTTATTTATTATTTACTTAATTAATTTTTTTTGTTTATTCTCTATATATCAATATAATTATAAGTATATTAAATTCTATTTATTCACCAAATGAATAGTCTGTTGAGTGGTAAAGTCTTTAGAGAATAAGCAATATCTAAGGGGTTCAAATCTCACCTAATGCAGAATTTCTATATATGGCTTACACATATGCTTGTGCTTGTCCATGTCCATATTCGTGTGCATATGCATAATAATAAATAATAAATTAATTTATTAGTAGATTTAAAAATATTAATAAATATAATAAAATAATAAAGTAATAAAATAAAATAATAAAAATAAAATAAAGATAAAATAAAAACATAAAAATATTAATAATGTAACTACTACAATACTTATAAAATAAATATGAGGATAATAAACCAACAATAATAATAATATATGAAATAAAATTCTTAATAAAACATCAATAAAATTTTAATAAAAAGTAAAAAAAATTAAAAAACCACTGATATATCATTCTGCAATGGTTATGAAAAATCACTGATAAATAAATGCTGACACAAGATTTAGCAGTAGTTTTTCAAAACTGTCACAGAACGATTTAGCATCGGTTCAAACCACCGCTGAATACCTATTTTGGTGTTGTGCAACTATGACAAAAAACAATACATCTTATAGAGAATAAATACCTCACATTGCCTTCCCTTCCATTTATAAGTTATCAAAAAATGGTTGAAAAAAAGAATGATAACCCCTTATGAGAAATACAAAAAAATATAAATAATTCTCCATTAAATACCAATGAAAACAATCAGTCCCCACCAACCAAAACTTACCATTCAAGGAACTTGACCGCAAAACTAATAGAAAATGACAACAATATAAACATCTAAATATCTATCAGATCGAATCCATCCTCGAATCCATCTACTCATTTCATATCTAGAGAAAAAATATTAGATTAAAAATATTTCTTAAAGAACACCATGTATTCCAACCTCAGGTTAAAATATAAGACAATATCCTAGAAACTCAAACCTCAAACACCAACCCATGAAAAATCTATAAAATCAATTACAAAACTAGAAATTGTTAAAATACATGAATGAAACGCACAACATAATCACTCGAGCACAATCCCAATGGTCCCTCATGCCTATCCCATTAAGAATACATCCCTAACACAATATAAAAATACACATCCCAAGAAAACACAAGTAAATTAATGAAGAACACACACAAAAATTTTACCACCATCCAGAAAAGTGTAATCTCATAAATCCTCAAATACATACCAGATAAAATTCCAAAATAGACATTTTCCAAAAAAAGGTTACACATGAGACTTCTTTTAATAGTTCAAGTTATAAAAATAATTAATATTCTATAAGAGGTCACCTTGAATACAAGCTCTCAGAGCATTCAAATAACACTTCTTAGAATGACCATGTCCTCCACACTGTAATTACACAAGATACATCTTCCATTTAGAATATTGAATTTATCCAAACACCTCTTCTATCTTGGGCTCAACCCATTCCTACTTCTTATACGATAGATCTTATTTAATTACATAAATTGGGGATAATGAAATACCCACTATTAGTGGTATTGTCTAACCAATATCCACTTATAAGATCTCTATAACCACAAATTGATATGTAGTTAGGCCAAATTAAAACCTGACTTCTCCATATCGTGGGAAAAAACCTCCCTCAAATGACTGAGATTTTAATGAATTTTTATTAACTAACTTAATATAGACGAAAACTAATTCACATAAATTATTTTAATACACTTTCACTAACTTCTCACCTTGATAAATTCATAGGAACATAATGATATTTCTCATCATTAATTCCTTGAGATAGTATCATTTGATAAATGAAGTTTCAAGAAATTCTAAAGACATTCCCACATGTAGATAAGAAGAATAAAATGTATCTAGACACATTTGTATCGGTACATCAATGGAAAAGACAATGAACATCACCCTTAATGTTTCTAGAGTTTCCATAGAATTGGGGATTCCATCAAAATTATCCATCAACTCCATGGAATCAATAGGACCTTGATCTATATGAAAATAAGGAGTTCTATGATTTAGAAATACTTTCAAGTGATGCAATTGTGTTGATAATTCTATCTCCACTACTCTACCTTGAATTCATATATATTTGGAATGTCTGAAAACACTCTAAAGTGATGACCAAAATCACTATAAAAGTCATCCTAGTGAACAGGATTCCACCTTTCTTGAAAGACTCTTTGAGATTCCTACTCTGAACAACATAAAAAAATTACATCTTTCCATGTTTCAGAAATCAAAAATCATATCACAGTCATAAAAAAATAATACTAATACACAACTCACCAATATAAAAATCATATAAAATATCCCTTAAAACCATGTCTTCAATGAAGTATTTCATAAAACGTTTTTCAAAACCATACATACAGTTATGACTCAAAAAACTCCCTTTGAAACAACATAGAAATTATATAAATTAGTTACTCTATTAAACTATTCAACCTCATTTTTTAAGCATTTAATTTCATCTAAATTAGTGGATTCCATATTACATATTAAAATTTACTTTTATTTATTTATTATCAAGACCTTTGAATATCAATTTCCAAAACATCCAACATTAAAACATAATTAAAAAGTCAAATTCATTTTTTTAATAAACCATTAATCCCTTTTTTAGAACCAATTAATTTCATAAAAAGCATATTTAATGTAAAAATATTTCAATAAATCCATTTTTTTCAACACAATATTGTTTTATATAATATAAAAGTAAACTTTTGGAACACAATACTAATAAACAGAACATAAACCCCAATAATATCACACACCACAACATAAATACATTTATAAAAACTCCGTTAATTAACCTCACACCAATGGATATTTTGTTTGAATCAATTCATAAAGAAAGGGAGGTGAGACATCTAGGCTTGAGTAAGTACATAGATCTGAATGGTTTGGTTTCCCTTGTGGGAAACTTATGGATCAATTACACAAAAACGCTTTAGATGGATTAAAAACAAAGCCACATGGGCACTTCATGGTTTTCAAGACCATGTGAGATAAAATACCATTTTGATTTCATTCCTCAACTTACACCCCAAAGCCCAACGAGACCCACTATATCATACACATACTCAATAGTGATCCAAATTCCATAAAAATGATCAAAATAAATCTCAAAACCCATGAATAAAATCCCAACTACCCCTCGAAACTCATGTTTCCTTAGAAATTGTGGTAATAAAGCACCCACTTGTGATTTAACTCTTAAATTATAATGATGGACCTATTACACATTTAAACAAGATCCACCCCACATATCAAGAGGGGGATATGATACCATTTTTTATAGACAAGACTTTTCCACCCATGATTCGGACACTTGATTTGATCTGTGGTACGACCTTAGGTGGGTTCCATGAATTCTCCAAGCTGAAAACTAGTGCCAGGGTATTAAACAAAACCATTATTCATGATCTAACCCTGTAATTCAATCAACCACTTAACATTTACAACTTGAAAACCTTGTATTTCACATTCATATGTTAGATTACCTTGCACAAAATATGAATTTTCAAATAAAATGAATCATCCAAACAATGTATAACACAACAATCATAATAAACATGTCTCAAAAATTAAACATATACATTAATCAATATCACATATACAAAATTAAACAAATGAGATATCTAGGATGAAATGGCTAATAAGAAACATTCAAAAATCACCAAAAAATAAACCCAATATAATACAAGCAATATCCAGGTGACCCTTGGTTACTCACAACATCTATAGCTCGTCCATGATGAACCAAAAAAACTCAACTAAATATGATAATAGTTTAGGAACTTAAAAATATACATAATTACTGAAAATAATGAGTAGTGTATAAAAGGTGTTAGAAATACTTATTTTAGTCTGATACCACCAAGGAGTTTGTAAAATTCCTTTTGGAATAAATTTAACTAATAATATTATTAAATTTAAATATAAAATATTTTTTTAATGAGTATGAAAATCAACAAAAAAATATGATATCAAAAACTCTTATAATTTTATTTCCATATATATCCACCATTATATATTTTATAAAAATAATTTTACTTTCCAAACTAAATCTATATCTATATTTAAACTAGTCCTTTTTTAAAATGTGAAATATAAAAGAAACACAATATTTTTCTTCTTAAAAATACCTTTTTTTCCAAACCATCCTTTAAAACATTTTAACAAGAATTTACACAATTAATAAATGAAGAATAAAATCTAGAATTCATTATATCATTAATTTAATAAAAATATATAAGGAGCCACAAAATTTTAATTGTTTAACTCAAGACAAGTGAATCAGGGGATATAATAAATGTATGTGTTGGTAATTCCCTATAGAATTTCATTAATGGAACTCATATCATGGGAAACACCCTAATGTTTAACGTGAGACAATCCTAGACATTACTAAATACGTAGGACCAATTGTTGAACCATATTGGGCCCCAAATAAGAAAAACATACTAGATCACAATGGAATCATCCAAAAAGATCCTCCCCTCAAACCTTATTATATCACTCAAATTTGGGGACAATAGTGGTTATGTTCCAACTAGTTTATAATAAATGTTAAAATATCTTTATGTTCCTAGTATTCCTATGATATCAATCAGTTGAAGGTGAAAAACAAAAAAATCACATGATCAATACATTAATCAATAATAATAATAATAATTGACCTTATCTCACCACCAATTACATCGTAATAAATAGTCCCCTTTCACATCATTCACAATTTATAATAATTTCATCCCCCATGTGGGTCACAATCCATACCAAGCATAAAAAAAAAGGGGCAGAGTTTAGGGTATCCCACACATAATAAAGACTCATTTCTAAGGTTTCAAATGGGTATATTACAAAATAAAATGGTATTATAAGTCCTTTACACCAATTTAAATACACTTTAAAACATTTTTCAGAATCATCCATTGGGAACCACTTTTGAAAATATTTGGAATATAACCCCTTGTTCATTTAAAATAATTCGATAAATCGAAGAATTTATTTCCTATTGAAATAATTCCATGGAAAGAAAAATTATCACTCATTATATGACCCAAATTCAGTAAAATACATTTAGAAATAACATTTAATTTATAATAAACCCATTAGTAATTTTCTCAAACACTTGGAACTCAAAGTCACATTTAAGCCATGGAAATAATATTTTTTCATGGTCTGAAATCTATTAAAAACATTGATAAAATACATTATGGTTATTATATATAAATATAATTTCATAATAAATGGACTAAAACCCATCATGCGACAAATTATATTCCAAAATAATTTAAAAACACAAAAACATAAACCACAATAATGTGGAAACCAAGTCATAAGTGGTTTCCTTTGATGATAAACGCCCAACCAACCATTAAGACACTACTTACAAGACCTAAACACCCAAAATCAAAATTATAAAAACCCCTTAAATTTATTTATAATTGAATAGTCCATAGTGGTTGTTGTATGGGACCAAACCAAAAGAAAAATCTTATATAAGGAAGAAGGAATGTAGAAATAAGGAAATTATGGATGATTACCTTGAGAATCCATATAAAATAAGGGGGAGGGTGTTAAAAAACCTACGTATATAAAGGGATGATCTCCCTCACACACAACGTGACCTGGGTGAATGAATAGGGAATTAAAGGGGGTTAAACCCCTAAAAATCACAAAGGTAAAAAATTGAAAATGAATTTTATATGATTCTGGTAATCTCATTGGTGAAGTGAAAAAGTTTTAAAAATCATTATCTGACTGTGTGCTCCATACTGGAAAATCAATTCACATCTGCATGGTTTTATCACAAAATTTACTTAACATTGAAACAAACAAATGTTAAAAATAACCTAAAATAATATAAAATATGAAATAAAATATTGAAACAGGTTGTTATAAGTTAAGCCTCAACAAAACATTAGATTGATATTTTGTTTTTTCTTTTATGGATTCTCCATGAAATGGAATCCACGTTTCAAGGGATATTTTATTATTGTTCATTCTTTATGATGTTATAACAAAATTATATTCAAAGTATTATGTCTTGGTTTATTTATTTATTGGTTTATTCTCATGAAATGAGATTGAATGAGGGATGTATTCATGAATTATATTTGTTATGTTGTATTCACATGAAATTTATATGATTTTATATGATTTATAAACTATATATTATATTGGTTTAGTGCTTAAAATGTTAAAAATAAGTTATATATTGTTTTACAATATAATTGTTTTCTTGTATTCTACTCAAATAGGATACGTTTAATACTTTTTATTCTATATATTATGACCGGTTTACTGGATCTATGTGTATTTTTTTCCTAACCCTGATAGTTTGTAGGTTGAGCTAGAGTCTTTCTCAGTTTATATGAGACCCTTATGTCATAAGGTGTGTGTACAGTAATGAGACACATTTATTGAAGGTTACTTCATTGATATACTTACCGATATGTTGATGAACCTTGATTGGGAAGTAGGTGTATAGTGATACTAGACATAAATGATATCCATGGGATAGGGAAATGTATTATTAATTTCCAAATACTTTATTACTGAAGTATGAGAGCTACTTCTTAAGATGAAACCTCTGTGAGATATGGTCCATATACTTTGTTAGAGATCCTATTGATGATGGGTTTGGATAAAAATGATATTGAGTTGAGTATTAACCAAGTAGTAGAGATTTTTTCCTTCTTAGAATACGGATGGTTCATGATATGTGAAAGAATACTAAGATAGGGTTGAGCCTCGTCATTTGAATTCATTTTAGATGTTAGGAATGTGTAATTATCTAATCAATTATGTGGTTTAATTTCTCAGGATAAATGGTTGGTTGGTTGGTTAAGTGATTGGAATGTTACTCTTATGGGACATGAGGTGGGAAGTAGGGTGGGTTAGTAACGGTGTCTAGTCCTACTTGTGTGCGATGTTTCATAGATAATGGTGTTCATTGTCAATGTTTAAAACAGTTGTTTGTTAGAAACTCTCTTGTCAATGGAGAGAGTGGGTGAGTCATATAAAGTCCTTATGTAAACTATAATAGTAAGATCTGTTCTATATCTCGGGTGGGGATATTAGTGATTTGTTATTCAAGATTTTCATTTATACCATGTTTGAGAGAGAGACACAAAATATTTATAAAAAATATTTGATAATAATATTTCTAATTGTCGGTTACATGACTTCAGGGGATAATTCATAATTAAATTTTTTTAGGCATGATGGTTATATGAAATATTTCCTAGTATTTGATTTCAATATAATTGGGACATGTTTTTTGTTCATAAGAATATTATATGGAATATATTTCATGTGTTGGTACTTCTATGTTTTAAGGGGGTCTTGGACCCCTTAGTCCCCAGACTACTTAGATTTACATCATTGGATTCCAATATTATTTAGTGCATAATCACACATTGGTGGTGTGATTAGTTATGTGATAATACTTGGAAATTGGAGAGACACCTTTCTTTTATTGATAAATATCTATAAAAGTTAGCCATAATAATTTTGTGTTATATATAAAAAAGAGTAATTCATACTATTAAAATCGTCAAATGAGGATAAACCAATGGAAACCATTGCATTTGGACATAAACAGTTTGTGAAAAAGAGTTTTTATTGTGTAATGGTAAATATTACAAAGGGGTATGACGAGCATGGTGAAAAAAAGATAGTCAACTCACATGAGTGTGGATTCATTATCTTCTGTGTGATTTCAAATATATTATGATGATCATTGAGTAATATATGATTTTCAGGGTCCAGGTGGATCATTATGATCATAAAGGAATCTGAAGAATTTCTAACTAAGGTGTTTTGAGCACCAATGAGCCTGTGAATTCCTAGAGTAGGTTAGGTGTGTTTTGTAAATATTTGGAATCCCAAATTCACATGGTAGAAATTGGGACCCTGGTTTTAGGAGTTTTGCATTCGGACCATGTTTTGTGAATATATTTCATCAATAAAATTGGGTGGTGGTGACATGGGGTGTCATGATGTCATGATCCTTAGTTCAGGGATCATGAGAATCATATATAGTTATATTATAATTTGGGATCATGAGTAATGATGTTATGATTATAGTAGATTCCTAGTAACACCAAGAAATTTGATTGAAAATATGGTAAATACTTTGGTGGGAAGAAAACTATGGATAGTATCACAATTAAAACCATGTCATAGATGAATTAAAATGGGCATAGAGAGAGGACCATATAGAGAACATGAACTAGAGGTTGATAGGGTTTTACATCGGTGCTTATTGTAAAGAATCTAGGTTATGAATTGTAGGTGTAAAATAAATAAAATATAGGTATTAATATATGTGGATTGGGTAAAGACAATATTTTTAGTGACTCACATGTATGAGTTGTGGGTTAAAGTATTATGGGATGATTATATATGAGTTACAAAAAATAGACAATTATGCTGATCGAGTACTGGATAACATTTAATTGTGTCTGAGGATATGTTTAGTGTAGAAAAGTGTCAGAGTTTTGATTAAGTCTTGTGTGAGAGAATACATGTTTTAGGATTCAGGAACTTAAAGGAACACAAGTTTATCTCCAAGTGATTGATGGTCTAATATAGACTAACAACATTAATCATTGGTGTATAAAATCAATAAATTAAAAATTCCTGAATGTTTCCTAGAGTGGTACATCATCATTGAGTTGGTGAAATTAGTTGATATCAAAGGTGAGAAGATAATTTGGTTATTCATATTTAGTTGGTTGAGTGAGGTAATATCTAGAATGTTACATATAAAAATGAATATGATGGGATGAGAATCATGAATTTTCATGGGATTCCACTAGATCATCGTGGAATTTCATGTATTTGAGAGGGATTCAATTAGATAATTTTAGATGAGGTTCGAAGAGGATGAACGCACATTTTAATATATTTTATATTGAGTTGGATCATTGCCTAATTATTCTTTTTTTCATCAAATTTGGAATCTAATTAGATTTGATTGAGTGTAATTTTATGGGGATTTTGATGGTTGTGGGCTCAGCAGTTCTCATGGAGTCTATCAAACCCCAAAGGATGAGGCATTGATTTCATTACATTATTCAGTGGGTTGTATCTCTATTATACCTAAATAAATCATTTGTATTGATTATTTTAATTAATTATAATTATATTTTTACTAATTAAAATTCTGAATTAATGATGTTAGGTCATTACACATGTGTATAATGGATGAGATTGGCATAGTGGAGCATAGTTAGATATGGAGCAATATTTCTTAAGGGGTTAACTCCATTCTTGAGGTAGGGGGTTCCTAATGTTACTAAATGATATGTTTCAAAATATATTAAATGAATTGTAACGGTATGTAAGTAGTAATGTGATTTTAATGGAGGTTGTGAGTGGTTTGTCTTGTGAGGGTAAAGGATAGGTAGCGTTTTTGGGAAAATAGTTTCCCTCTAGTGTTAGGAATTGATTACCTATTCATTGATGGCTATGTAATCTTTATGAAAGGATTGGATAATGGCTAATTAAAACCCTAATAGAATTTCAGTCATAAGGATACAACTTGAGTAGCCTATAGTGTTCTCATTATAAATATTTAACACTCAAATAGAGTGATTATTAAGCTTAAGCCTATGGGGTGACACAGTTATAGTCGTATAGGGTATGGGTATCAGTGGGAGTTGGAGAGTGACTTGGAATGGAACAAAAATATCTCCTTCCATTTAATAAGAGATAATTATGAGCTATATAGACCATGATAAGTCCCATAAACCTTATGAGTTTAAATATAGCTATAAATTCCCATGTATCCCTAGAAAACATAAATAAAACTTATGGAATGGAACCATAAGGTGTATCATTATCCCTAAAATGATTTTTTATCCTTGTTATGTTTCTTTGACTGTCCTCAGAGAAAGGAAGATCGTGCATTGGTTAGAAAAAATGGTGATCTAACCATGATATAGGACCTATATTATTATGATTGACCATGATATTATGACCCTTATAAATCAATAGTTGTTTGGGATCCAAATTCATGCCAAGGGAATTATGTATTAAATTTTGTTTCCTAAGTGTATAGAATCCTGATAATGGGTTTCCTAGTGTGTTCTTTTATGTATAATTTAACTAAATAATGGGATAAAAACCAATTCACTATGTTTATCTTGAATTTATGATTATGTATAAGGTTATAATTACAATTATTTAACTATTGTTGTTGTATTTAAAATAGTAATAGATCGTTCACCTTAATTTTCAATGATTGTGATAAATCATTTACCCACAAAAAATTTCTTTTGTTAGAGATGGTTCCCTTAAAGCAACTAAAATTGTTCTTTTGATTACTAGAAAATTAATAAATCTCTCTTCATATGATTATTTTTCTTCCACATTACATTAATGTGATGATTTCCTTATAGTATATGTCGCATAAAATTTTTATACTAGTTCCTTTCAATAATGGGAACCTATAAATGATATGATAATATTCTTAAACATATTTCTAATGGTCTACATAACATCTATATAATAGGGAATTTATGTTGTTTAATTTTCATGTGTTGGAGGCCTGTAAGGCATTAAGAATTCTTCTTTTGAAGTTTAGAATTGGTAATCTCCAAGAACGGAGGTTATGAGGACTAACCTACTAATAATAATTCCACATGTTTATGTTTCATTATATATTATTATTTGTGAATGTTTTTTATTGGTTCTTTGAATTGTGATTATAATTAATATATTTCATGAATTTCATACATTGATGTATGGATAAAAATTGTTATGATATGTGCTTATAACAAGGTAGAATATATTGGGTATGTTTTAATTGATATCAAAATGATTTGAATAAGAGAGGAAAGTATTTTTCCCATTAGAGTTAATGGAAAAAAGATATCTCTAGACCTTTTATTAAAATGGATCTGTCTAATCAAATCCATGGTCATGGTGGTTCACCAGCAAGTTCATCTAAAAAAAATAAAATCATGATAAATCAATATTGTAGGATAATGAAATGACCATGTGTTCTTATTGATGAAATATCAAGAAAACAATATTATGTAAAATAATAAAATTTATATGAAGTTTTTTTCCTTGTAACATTAAAGTATTTCCCAATGTGTGCCTTTATGTGTTTCAATACATTGGTCATAGACTTTAGGTAAGTTCACCTAATGACATTGAAAAATTGTCCTAAAAGGACCCACACTATGTTTATCTAAAATCACATTAATTTTTTTGGAGTTTAATATTAAAAATAACTATTATTCAAGGTAGGCATAATAATATTTATATAAGTAAATTTCATCACATAAATCTGATAACCAGATAATCAAGTTTATAATATATCAATTGAATTATATTTGTGTTTATTATTCACATGGTAATAAATAAATATTTATTTATTCAAAAGTTTATCGAATATATTAAAATAAACATTTATTTAGTTACATGTATATTAAAATAAATTGTGATTCATGAATTAAGTGGATATAATATTTATTTTTTAATTATAATAATAATATTTATTTGATTAAATATTTTATTATTCAAGGTATTTTAAATTATTTGGAAGATTTATGGGAAATATTAAGGACCTAATGGAAATGTTATATATTGTTTAATATCATTTAAATAAAAATTAATTTATTTAGTTGACAACTAATATTTAAATAAAAACATTTTTTGTAATATAATAATAATAATATTATCCTTATTATTAGACATAGTGAATAAATTAGAATAAATATTAGATAATGGGACTTTTTGAAATTATCAACCAATAACCCTATGTATATATTCCAACTTATATCGTTTAGGTGGTACAATTATTATGCACAATGGAAAACATCTCAAAAAATTCTCACAATCCCAAGAGAGAATATCCTACTCCCTTACAATCTAGAATAATATAGAATAATATAATCCTCTCATTGTTAAAAATGGTGAAAAATATAAAGCACTAGGTTCTACTATACTATCCCATGGTATAAAAAAATTGTTCAAATATTTGGGTAGAATATTTGGATGAAACAATGGGATTTCTCTCTTGGATTCTCAATTGAAATAATAGCACAAGAATGGAGACATAAAAGTTAGTCCAGAATAATTATCATGTACATGGTAATTCTTATTTTAAGTTAATTATAAATTAAATTTTAAATATCCTCTCTATGGTTTTTGGGATTTCCCTCACTGTGTTATTTAGATATTGTTTATTAAAATTAAATAATATCAAAATTAAGTAACATCCCACCAATTCTATAGCACTTCAGAATCTTCAAGTTGTATGAGAGCATTCATATTATAATTTATAATTTTTTAATTTTTTTGTAAATAAATTTCAATAATTATTTTCTTTTATTATTTCACATAATTCCATTCTTTATAAAATAATCATTATAAGAATTATATCCAATTTTTTTGGCCAAGAATAGGTCATGAAAACATGAATAACACTAAAAGATACCCTCCATAGGTGCCAAGGTTTCTTGATACATGAAATTTAAGAACAACCATTAATGGAAAATTACACACCATGTACCCATGATCATCCACACAAGGTCTGGGATGCAGCATTCATAACATGCCAGGTGGATTAGTATATAGCTTCATTACACATAGTGTATTAACAACAAACATGGCATGTTTATTGATTATAATTAAAAATCATGTAGCTAAAATACACTCCATGTAACCTCACTTGGTTTTAACCCCATATAAATCACATTATGTAGTTTGTTCAAATACGTGACATCATTTCATGACATGTATTGATTAAAAAATAACTAACACACCCAGATGTAGATTGAATAGAATATAGTTGGTCGTAGATATCAAGTAACACAGGAAAATTCATACAAGGTATATACTAAGATACGAAATGTCATGTGGTTCAATACATAGATAATTAATTAGATATATAAAATACACAATGTATAACTACTTGTGCATTCCATGAGATAGGTATTATTCTACACCAGGTACACATGGAGTGATTTATATCATGTCCTGTGGATACCGATGATTAATATTTATTATTTGTTTAAATTGTGAAACAACATGATTTTTAATAGTAGTAATAAACATCTTTTAATTCATACACATTATCATTTTCACATACCAAATATATTATCTAATTTTATGGGGGTATACACCTAGAAGAGTGATGTGTCTTGACCCACCGAATTACGTGACATCTATATTATAACATGTTGTGTCAGAATACAGGTCAGGTAAGTGTACAGTACAAAACAAGGACTATAAAAAATGGTGAGTAAAAAAATATGTAATGTGATAGTACATGTGGTAAGATTATATACTTTCATAAATGGATTTAATCTGATTAGAAGGTATATCCAATATCACATCTAGAACATGTCATGTATATGTTAAGTTCTTGTTCTAAATTTAATTATATATTAAAAAGTACACATTATCGTTCCTCATTAGTAGAGTATATTTACTTAATTATTTTAAATTAAAATGTAATTTTATTTTAAATGAAAATATATTTTGAGTATATTATTATATTTCAACTAATGTTTGGATAGAATATTAAGATAAAGGATTAATTGATTGATTAATTTATTTATTTATTAATTATAATAAATTTATCTTAATTATAAAAATTGAAATGAATGTTAGGGAGTCAAAATTAATACTCATTGAATTTTTTGATTTACCATGTGTTAGATCAACGTTTTTATATGTAGATTTTATTTAATTTAATTATTTATTTTAGGGAATTTTGTGTAATAATTTTTTTAAAATTAAATATGATTAGTTTTTAAGAATCCCCCCTCCATATTAATTATGTATGGGCCTACATTTACAAGGTCCATTTGACCCTAAACCTCTTGTATCCCTCACCTATGAGAGAGTAACAATTTTTAATGGATATATCTCCCAATAAGGGGAGACAGTTCCATACATATGAATAGGTGAAACCAACCATAGAGAAACAATGTTTAATGGCGGAATGATGAAACATGCTCCCAACAAGTGAGCAAGGTGTTATTTCCCAAAGGATTAAGTTTGGATTTAAACTACCTTATAAACCAACTAGTAAATAAGATCTCATGATTATAAAACATATTTATTTTGTTTTATTAGTGTATGACTATTTATTTATTTATGTGATACATGTATTATTTGGATTATTAAAAAATATGACATAATGTATATAAATTAACAAGAATTCTAAGATGAAATAAAATAAAATTATTTTATGTAAATTATTTTATCAAAAATGGATTATTAATAATGTAAATTAAAAACGAATATTTACAACCATGTGGAAAATAAAAAAAATGAATATTTTTTGAATAAGTAAAATAAAATCCCTCAACTAAAAAAATTCAGTCAATAAATACCTTCTATAACATCTGTTAGAATGAAACCATAGATCTATGTATTGTCTTAGACCACATCATGAAAAATTTCATTGATTAGGGAGTTATGATAAATATTTTCGGATGATTTAACCAAGATTTCTTCGAGAATATTTCCCCTACATGATTTATTGTAACTTCGAGGAAATAGTTGAGGTCATCCAATTATTGGATTTCAAGAAAGGTAGTATAATAAATAATCAAGGAGATGTGAGTTAATGTAGTTGGATATAAAATTCTACCAAAATACCTTTAATTATTTTAGTTATCCCTATATCATGGTTCTTAGAAGGGAAATATAAATCCTTGTCCATTGAATATTTGAGTGATAATATATTTTGAATCCAATAGCGATTGATATAAGGATTTAATAAAATAGTTGGAGACTACTAAAATTCATTTATTACATCATAACTAATAATCAAGATAAATTACCGAAAATATAATTTTATTTATTTTAAAAATGGAACGCCATTCAATCTCATCCTTATTCTTGTTATCCATATTAGAGGAAGAAAATATATTGATTGGTGATGAATTTTCAAAATAGTGAAGAAAATTTAATATTGTTCTATTCCAATAGAATAAGTATAATATATTAAAGTCCATAATTCGTTTTGTTCCCTCCAAAAAGGAAAGTGGGAAGGTACAAAATGTCTTCTTGAATCACATAAATTATTCATTGGATTTCCAATTCCTCATGTTATCATCCAATACTAGAGATATACAGAATGATCTTGAATAAATTGACTAATACATTGTGTTGTCACATCTCCTTGATCTTTATTATGAGAATGAAATATAATAGAGATATGAAGTCTATGAGGAACTCTTTATATGAAATTTAGGATAAATATTTCCTTTTTGACCTCTTGTAGCTATGAACATTTTCTATATTGATCATTTTAAAAAAATTTGATTTATGATACCAAAGTAATTATTAGAATACCTCATAATTAATTCAAATACATTTAAATTAGAATGTTTTACTTTAAATTTAAACATCAAAAATATGTAGAAGGCGATCCAAGATCTCATTAATCTAATTATCTAAGTGGATAAAGAAATAAAAAATGAAAAATATTTTTTCCTTTTTGTTTAGTAATAGAAAAGGAAACAAAAATAGTTCCAAGAAAAACTTTAAGTCTAATGAAAATTTTCACTACCCATCCAAAAGGAAAATCATCCAAGGATTGGTAAAAGAGAGGGAACCAGTATGTTTTTCTTGTGCAATAAAAGTCCATTAAGAGAAGAATTGTGACTTATTAAATAAGAAACGATAATATTCATGTATTTTCATTATCAAGGGTAACATTTACATTTCTAGAAATTATATATTAGATACATATTTTGGTTATAACATTTGTATCAAAATTTAGAAACCAAGCATATGAAAAATATTTCTAAAGGTGATATGCTCTTAGATCTTCAAATGGATTAAGAATAACTATTTTGGCTATCAATGATTAACATATCACATTTCAGACTAGATTGGAATTAGTTTTAATGAATTATTGTTACATGAACAATGTAACAAAGAACATCAGTTTTCTTATCCACTTTATACATGTAAAGACTTATTTTCAAGCTCAAAATTAAATTTTCTAAATTTATAAATATCTCTTATATTATGGGAGTTAATATTTTAATAGTGATATTTATATACTAGAATATAAAAATAAAAAACTCAGAAGAAGATAATGAATCATGTTTACAAGAATCATATCACACCCAATTGTGGAATCACTGTATTCGTCATGTAAGTGGTAAGATATTGAAATAATTATATCAAGAAGGATATTTATATTCTTTTGAAAAACAAATCTTAGATATACGTCATTGTTTTTTACAAGAAAAAATGATCAGATATCAATTTAAGGTAAAAGGTGAAAGGGAAGAATAGATTATAAAATTAGTTCATACTAATGTGTGTGGACCTTTTCCTATAGAACTTATAGGGGGAAATTTGGCATCATAACTTTTAATGATGAATTTATTAGATATGTATTTATCTACTTGATAATATATAAGTCTTATTCTATTGATAAATTTTAGGGATAAAATAATGAGGTAGTAAATTATCTAGGAAAAAAGTTACAGAAACTCTACTCAATCCACAGTGGGGAGTATCTTAAAAAAGAGTTCCTAAATTATAAAAAATAGTTTCAAATACTATCCCAACTCACTTCTTATACAACATAATATAATAGTGTTAGTTAAAGGAGGAACCACACAATATTAGACATGGTGAAAATTATGATGAGTCGTGTAAGTATCTTATTATCATTTTGAGAATATGAGTTACCATCAGCACCACATATACTAAACCAAGTTCCAACTAAAGAAAAAAGTTAAATACTATCCGAGTTATGATATGTTAATAAATATATATTATAAAATAGATATTTTGGTGGATGAAAAGAATTAAATATTGATAATTCTATAAACAAACATCCATTTAGACACAATAAGTGTATCCTAAAAGGATATCATAGAGAAAAAAGGTGGTATTATTTATATTATCCCTCAGATAAACAATTAATAGTAGAAAGGCACATCATATTCCTAGAGAGGGAGTGCCTCTCTAAAGGATATTGTGGAATCAAGGTATACTTTGATGAAGTTTTAGATCGATAAATTTAAGAGTTGGGACAAGAATAAATTCCATAATGCTTTGTAGAAGAAGATGTCTGAGAGACACATGTACTTTGTAAAAGAACCAAAGAGTTTAGAAAAACAATGAAATATAATTTTTGGTTCATTGAGCATGGTCACACATTTTTGATTTAAAATAATGAAAATATATTTTAATGACCCTGAATTTTATATAATGAATTTTCAATATGATTAAACATATTTCAAATTTATTAATATAGTATAGTATAAAACACATGCACTAAATAATAATAAAAATATTCAATATATTAATTTAGAATATTATGTTTGGATAGTAAAAAAATATGAAATTTAAATCACAATATAATTAAATAAAAGTTTTGAATATTATAATATAAATTTTTGGAACAAACAATGAATAATTTTTTTTAGTAAAACATATTTGTTGTCTTTTTGTTAAAATATATTTTTATAAAAAAATTAAATGTTTCAAATAAAATTAATTTTCATAAAAAAAATTATTATTAAATAATTATTTTTATCTAAATCATTGTATAATTTTCTGAAATCAGAATTAATTTTTCTATGGGTTAGAAATTTGGTCATGTCATAAAAATTAATGTTTTTCGAAAAATATGTATTTTTAGAAAAAATAAAATTTATCTTATTTATAAAACTATTTATATTAAATTAATATTATTTTTAAATTCAATACATTGAAGATATCTTATAATGAATTTTTTGTATTTTTCTAAAAAAATATTTTTTATTAATAGTAAAAATATTGTGTTTACAAATTCCATAAAATTTATGAAATCATCGTGATACAATAATGACTTCAAAATTTGGGGAACTTAAGTCTCAACAAATTATGTATTTAAAAGTAAAATAATTAAATTAAAAATAATAATTTGAATTAATAAACCTATTATTATAATTTTGGAACCTAATTTATATTTTATTATAATAAAAAATTATTTTAGTCAATTTACTTTAATTATGTATTAACGAGATGGCACTCAATTTTAAATTAGCTTTAAATTCAAATAACCCTTATTTTTTCATAAAATAATAAATTTCATGTGAATAAATACAATTCATAACCATTAGCCTAAATGATAATATAATCAATATTTTATTTTAAAACACCCATCTCCTACCCTTTTAAATACCACCCTTCAACACCTCAACTCTCCTAAGACGATAAGATTATTACCTCAAAAACCATTTCCCAAATACCAAAAAAAACACTTCTAGAAACACCTCTGATGTTCTATTCTCTAAAAAATATGACCTTTAAAATTATTTTCCAACTAGAAAATGAGTTATATTAAAAAGTAATATAAGAACTCCTAATCACTCTTTCTCATTTATATTCTGTTAAATTTTATTATTTTAACTACTAAAAATATATTCTAAAAATACTAATATAATTACATCAATATCATTAGTATACTAAAATTTAAATATTTTGTTATAGAAACCAATATCTACCTCTAAGACATCTATTTTCTAATGAAATTATCAGCCATATTATAGTTTTCCCACAGTCTACATAGATCTTGTATTTCATTCTTCATCAACATTGTACATGTATGGTTTTAAAATTATATATAATTAATAAATATAATATTTATGAAATTATTGAAGTTTTTCAAAATAAAAATTTCCCATTATATTAATAAATTAACTATAAATGATCATTGTGATTTTACCCACCCATAAAAAGCACACTAAAAAATCTTTTATAATATCGATCTATTTTGGAAAACATATTAAGTTTTATAAATATTGTGCTAATTGAATTATAAATACACTATAATATAAAATTCTATAGATTATTGAACTCTATGATAACATATTTTGCTGTGTTCAACATAAAAAACTAGTTTTGTATAAATTGATCGAACAACCTTAAGTGGCCAAAGAAATAAAAAAATACAGAATAAATAAAAGAAATAAGATAAAAATTGGAACCTAAAAATTAAATATATGTGAAAAATTTTTGTAATAAAGTATCTAATGAACTTAATTTAAATTTTTTGGATGTAATATGCATGTAACAAGTGGGTAGGGAGCTAAGGCAAGGGAAATTTTAAACCACCCTCTTTTACATTGGGTTATACATTCCCTTTATTTAACTCTCTTTATTTCTCTATTAATCACATGTAATTATTCTATATTCAATATTCTATATATGTGTGTCTTACAAATATATATAGTTTATTTTTTCATTATTTTTTGGGGTTGTATATTTTTTTCAAATTTAATTCTCAATCATTCTTTTGAAAAAACATGTCTAAAGAGAACTTTATAATTCATTATTCCTTTTCATGTGGAAATATTGTGATGTTATCACCTTATATAATTTAAAAAAATTAGTTATTTTTATATGAAAACACACTCTTGTTTATTACTTTTTTTAAAGAAAAAACTATTCTCTCACCTTTTTACTGGTTCTTTATTGGTCCATTAAAAAATCATTTAAGAGGTTCAATTATATACCTACTTCACTAATCCTTTATTGTGAATTTTATTCATTAAAATTTCCATTTAATAACAATGATTATTTATTCAAATATTAACATCCAAAAATATTATTCCTTCTTATCCTGGTAATCATTATGATATATCTTTTGGTTAGGTTTTGAAATAAAATTATATAACCCATTAACTTTTCAAAGATCTTTCATACTCTTATGTCATATGTTTGAATTATTTATGTGGAATAAATATGAATATAAAAATTATTATATGATTGGTGGACCTGAAATTATATATGGAAAGTCCACAATGAAACATTTATTCCCAACAGCTCAAATCAACAAACAAAATTTATAAAAACTCAAAATTTACTGCAAATTTAATTAAAATATTGTTTTTGGTATGTTTGGGGTCAAACCCATGGAAATAGTGAATTATTTTGAATATATTATTAAACTAAATCTACTTTATTTGATTTTTATGAATGTGTAAAGAAATAATATTGATACATTCTGAAAGTGGGAGATAATGGTGAAAATTTTGTTTGTTTGGAAATCAAATAGATAAAATCATGTGGGTGTTTTGTATTTTAGGGGTTTGGGTGAAATTAGATTTTCAAAAATAAATTTTTTAATACATTTTTTAAATGGAGTTGAGATGAGGTTGTTCTAATGGTCATGATATACTCTCATTTACCCAATAATACACATTTTACCATGGTCATGTAGTTTATGGAATTTCTGAATTGAGTTTGTCTCGATACCATATTTATACCTGATTTCCCTAAATGAGACAATGGTAACTCCTCAACATAGGGTAACTAGTTTCTAAATATAAATTTTATGTCTCTATTAAAATCTAAATAGTCATGATAAATGGAAAATAAAGTTATTGGAATTGAATAAATGAATTACAAAAATCCATAACGAAAATAAAAATAAATAAATCCAATGGAACCTTCCCCTTCATGATACATAACTGTAGAACAATGTTGGTTTTAACCCTTAATACTAGTGATTATTGAGTAAATATGTAAATAAATAAAAGATAACATGAAATAAAAAAATAAATAGAATTTAGTGGAGGATCCTAGAGCAGCGCAATAGATTTTCAAAGACTTTGGTCTCCAGAATCTACCTAAGAGCAATATCCCAATAATCTATTTATAAACCATCCTAGGGTGTATTTATTTCAACATTAATATGAACCATAATGGATTCAAATGTCTTATACCATGTTTAATGGTCGGTTGGGTAATAACTTAATCATTTTTTGAAACATTCAGTCAAAATGGATCATTGTGTGAATTGGTTTCATATCATGAAAGTGTTAGGCTCTACTCTGATTGAGTTTTATTCACTTCACACTCTATCTTCAATTCAATTACAGTAAATATTACATGTCCTATAATTATTTCACTTTGTGAATCTCTAGTTTTTAGTGTGGGAAGATCCGTTTTTTTATTTCTTCACTTTTTATCCTTAGAGTCTTCTATTGGTTTTCTTTTGTGATGGGAATCATTCTTTTTTTGTCATGTTGCAATCCTTATTTTTCTCCCTATATTCACCTATTATCTTTTCCATTTCTAAATATTTTTTGTATCCTATTGAAAATCACAAAACAAGTTAAAAATTGAAAATATTGGCACGAATATCATTTATATTACATAAATCGTTGAATTAAAAATACAAAAAATAAATATTTATATGAAATTATCATATCATATATCCCACCGACGCATTAGGTAATTTTAATCATCTCATAAGATACCATGTATAGTGCACAAGTAATAATCCCAATATACTATGTTACGTTGTTATATAAATGAGCCTTGACTTTTGCTAACAATGTCACATTTGTTTTGTTACAACATTCATATAACTTCATGATCTTTTTATAATTACTTCATTATTCTATAAATTCATGTGATTATGTTATTTTTTGAGATCATGTTATACCTATTGAATCTTCTATTATATTTCCTTATCATGTTTTTTCTATAACTGGAATTTATTGCTCACCCTTTTCATTATTTATTCCCATATGGTATCCTTTACTGTAATAAAATAATGAAGGGATATTTGAGATCCTTATGAAGATCCATATAATGTTGAATTATGTTTTTTTATATTTATTTATTTGTATATCTAATCTACCAAAGATACTATGAATCTATATTTATTGGGTTTTTATTTAATTTTATATTAAAAATCATGTAATAATATTTGTATGAGGATCAAGTTACTATAATTTGTTTCAGATAAAGGTCAGTATATTTTTAAGACTAGTTTAGAGTAACTAATAGGAAATTGACCATGAATAACCCATATTAAAAACTGAAAATGAATAAACTAAGATATACTTAAAATTTGTGACATAGTAATTTTAATGTTCATAGTTTTCATTTCCATATTTTTATTAATTTGATTAATCTCATCCCAAAATATTCTTATTATAGAAAATGGTTGGGAATATGAGAACTTATTCTAACAAAATATGAGATGAAAAATATAATGATTCCCCAACCGAGATGCCTAATATGATGGGATCAGTAATTGAGAACTTCATGATGATACATTCACAAATTAATCATGATATTAATAACAAATTTATGCATGTTTAATTTCATCATTCTCCCAATAGATTACATGATATGGTGGATTCGGATATTTTACAAATCCCCCCCCCCAAGTGGCTCTTTTGATATTACTATTATAAAATAATGGATTAATTCTATTGTTAATTTTTTTATCCCCCAATAATGTGATAAAGTGAACATTATATGGGTCATTTATTATTTAAATGGTGAATAAATTTAGTTATGGACATTGATCAGGAACATAAAACCTAAATATGACATCAAATCAATAGAGTCAAATGAATTCAAGAAAAAATATTTTTTTATAAATATTTTTTTCTCTCTCTCTCCATAAAAAATGAATAAGGATTTTATTTGAATCAAGAAAAGTGAGGATTAATTAATCAGGTCTTAAGAGGAAGACATTATAAGGATTTAAAGGTATGCCTCTAGTTTTTACATTAACCTCAAAAGTCAGGTTGTCCATTTTTAGTGGACTAAATCCAAGTATATAAATATCTATAATGATTTGATACTTTGACATCGTTGATGAAATAGTTTAATGTGACCTTAAAGTCCAAAATGAGAATAGTGATTCTCAATGGTCTTATGTGGTTTGAGATAAAATGTTGATAATATAGTTAAATTCTTATGTAGAAATAGATAATTATTATAGAGGGAAAAAAATTGGACTACCCACATGTCATAAATACTGTAAAAATCATTAACGAAACTACCTCAAGAGAACAAAGATATTTTATAATAGTGGAAAGAGGAAGAAAAAAATAGGATGGTATTATGGTATCAATACAATTGTGGTAGATTATAAAAATTAAGTGGTAACAGGTACACTCTTTATTCATTCAAGAATACTGAATAACCTATTTGATTATAGATCTATTAATTCTTTTATATCATGAAGGTATAGTATAAATATTGAAACATCACCTTAATAAATACAGGTTGAGTTTTCAATAAAAACCCCAAGTGGTTATGTTATTGTATCTCAATCATATAACTCTTCCCTAATTATCTTCTTTCGGATGAGTTTCCTAGAAAATATTGTTATGCTCACTATAGTGGAATTCAATGTAATATAGTTCATGGATTGGGTGTATTTATATACTTCCAAAATGAAATACTAGCAGTAGGAAATGAATTTAAATATCCCAATTAATCTTATAATTTTATAAAAGTGAAAGGTTGATGATGATTATTATGTTAAAAATCCTCCTCATTAATGTATATTATCACCTTATGAGAAGGTATATCTTGCTCAAATGATTAAGACAAAGGATATGATCACTACTGAATAAATTCCCATTGTTATGGAATATAGATATGTTTTCCCAAAATAGTTTTCTAGTCTTCCAATTGAGTGGTTAATTTCAAAACTAAACATATACTATGAGATTTTCCCATATCCAAGATCCCTTATTTAATGGTTCAGATTAAACTTGAATAACTGAAGATATAAATATATGAGAATGTTGGAAGGGGTATCATTTGTCTAATTACATCACCATATGGTGCACTGGTTTTCTTTTCTAAGAATAATATGGATTAATTCTTATATACATTGATTATTATGAACTTATAAAGTAATGATAAAGAAAAAATACCCCTAAAACTTATTCATTACTTGTTTGATTAGCTATATGGGTCCTATTACTTCTCTAAGGTGGAACTTCAATCGATATATCATCAATTAAAGGTATATAGGGATGATATTCATTGTTATATCTTACAAAAAAAGGTAAAGAGACTATTAATTCATAACAATTCAATTTAAACTCAAAAAAATCCTCCAAAAATTTCATAGACCTGATGAAGTCTTCAAATATTACCTTGACAAATTTGGGGTGGTATTTATAAATTATATTCTCATATGAACCAAAATCTATGCAGAAAGTGAGTATTATTTTATTATTTTACAAAATAATTTGATAAATTATAGGTTATATATGAATTACAATAAATATGATTTTTTTATTGAGAAAGTGTTATTATTAGGCCATGTTACCACAAGTTTGGGGATATATATTGATCCTTGAAAGACAATGGGGATCGGGGAATGTACTACACCAAAATCTATAATATATATCTATAGTTTACTCATATTATATGGAAACTATCTATGATTTATAAGGAACTTATCTTGATTTTCAAACCCACTAACCATTGTAAATTGTAAGAGAGTAAATATTGTTTAGACTAATTAATGTGATGATATCATCAATGAGTAAAAGAATAGGATAATAATTTCACCGTTAATCATGCAAATAATATGTTTGTTATAACGACCCATACTTTACATACATTGTTAATACTTCAAAATTTAATTACACTTATTACAACATAAAACAAAACCTTGAAAGGACCGTATAGGTATAGTGTCTTTAGAAACTGGGAAATATAAACAACTGGTTCATAAAGAATCTACATTGTCTCCCATTTATTTCATCATATCTAGAGTCTCTTCTGGGATATCCTACTTAATAACCTTCTTCCTGACCTAGGGAAAGAAAACATACAGAATGGTGAGCTCAAATTCTCAGTAAGGGTAAACAAAAGAAATATCAATCACATCATATTCATAAGAACATAACATTTTGGAAATCTTAACCTGCAAAAGAGATCATAATTTCATAATCATGGGATAAATCATAGTAGTGAAATGTAATCCCAAGAATCATATCTTAAAACATGAAACTTTGTGGCATACACACATAATCATAGAGAATCATTTCTTAGTAGTCAAGACTCATTGCCAAGACTATCTTAGCGGACAAAGTCCATTTCTGAACCGAGTTCACTCCTCATTTTAGTCCTGTTTAACTGAACTGGATTAACCTTTCATTCCAGCCATGTCTATCTCATGAGATATAAATCATTACCCAATGCATTAGAGGGAGATATAGGTCCCACCCATCTCAGAATGAAACCACTATTATGTGTGCCACAAAATCATAAATCATACATCATAGCAAAACCTATGTAATAAAAAATGGGATTCTTAAACATCATACCATCATAACATAAATCATATAAGATAAAAGGACTTCATAAAAATAATTCCATCATAACATAATCAAATCAATGTAAACATAGGGATAGAAACAGAACCCTATATTATCTTAGATGGAAAATAATTTTGATAAAACACTTGAACTCCATTCTTGAGGAAAATATCCTCTCTACTTCAAAAACATTTTCCTTTATTAAAATGCCATACAATTTTAAACTAAAAGAATTTGATTAAAAATAAACATGAAAATTTTTAAATGAATCTTCATGGAAATAATGTTCTATGAATCCATTCATGCCGTATAAGTTAAAAAAACATTCTTCTCATACTTTGGTCGGAAAAGTCAAAAAGTACCTTGTACTAAAAATGACAAAAGGATCCTTTCATATCTTTTACTAAAAACTCACAAATGGGTAAAATTGGATTTAAAAAATTGTATTAGGATAGAAATAATATTACATATTGAGGAAACATGGATGTGTATTATAAATATTCCCCAGTAAATTCGGAAGTATAAACAATCTCGGATAAAAATGATATTGAGAGATTTTCCCTTACCTTAGGTCTGATTTGCTTCTTAAGTGTTCTAACCTCATGTATAATGATTTAAATAATGTTATTGACTTATTCCAGAATCATAATTATTTTTATGATATCATATATGGTTATGTTCTTAACTTCTTATTAGTAATATTTCATTACTACTTGTTATTCGGGTGTTTATTACTTTTTGTTCTTATGCGTGTTTTGTCGAATAAATTCATATTCATCTCTTTAGGTTATAGATACATCATTTACAGAATTTTTTCAGTGTAATAAATATCATATTCATTCATTCAATTCATTTATATAATCATTATGGAATGAAGATCATGTAGAACGACTCGCATCACATCGTGGAGACGGTATTCCGTACGTACGCACGAGCGATGATATCATTCCCATGATTGTGGAATTGTATTGGAGTGTATGTATAATATTTAAGAATCAATATCACTTTAATATAATCACATATAGTTATTATTTACATCATTATACCCATCCAATTAAGGTGGTGGTGGAAAATAGATTACACCACGGCGTGGAGACTGTATTCCGTACGTACGCACGCGCGGTGATTTCGTTTTCCGTAGGATGGATAGATGGTGAAATAGGGTTGTTTCATACTTATAATAACATATCAGTACATTAGTAATACTGATGTTATTACTTAATAATTAAACAACAAAATAAGAATAATTGGAAGAATAAATAAAGTTGAAAGAATCGGTAACAGACATTACCTCTTCTTTGAAGCACCTCTTTGAGACCTCCTCTTAGGAAACTAAAATTGGTCTTTCAAGAAGACCAGGAACACTATGATGTTTATAGGGAAGTGGATAAGAGAATTTTTCAGGGTTTGGCTGATCTTGAAGGCTCAAAGTGGTGTGAGGAAAAGAGGGAGTAGGTGCCCTTTTATAAGGGAGGAGAGGGGCACCTTAGGAAAGACCAAAAATATTATTTTATTATAAAGTCATATTCTGTTTTTAATATCTACAAATTTATTTATTTAGAATCTAAGGTGGGTATGGGTTTAAAGTCTCTCATACAATAGAATTTATACAAGTTTAGGTTTATATTTTAACCTTATCATTTAGATTTAACTTTAAGTTAGATAATTTAACTTTTACCGTGTCTTCTTGTTTTCTTAAACTATAAGGTTAATAAACTTTTTATAACAAGCCAAACGAACCCCAAGTTGATTATTATTAATATATATGACCTTATATAAGTCATTGTTCTGAAAATTTTATTTTTAGGAATAAAATATCAATTAATAATATAATATTTGTTTTAAAAACTATTTTATGTCAATTTTGACACTATTGGGTAATTGATTTTTTTGAAAATCATAACTGAATGATTAGTTCGAAAAACGTTAATTAAATCAGTAATAATATGTAATATTAACCTATAAAATTATTTTTATTCATAAAAAGTATCAAATTACATTTATTTGGGTATTTATAACATCAATTATGTCAATATTTCATTAATAAGATAATTACTGCATCATCATTGTGTCATACATAAATTAAATTATTTAATGCCTAAAAATTACATATAAAATACCATTATGTAGTAAAGCTTTTTGTCTTTCTAATAAATATTTATATTCTAATTTATCTTATGTATAACCCTGCATTAAAAATGATTTGGTTATTAAACTTTGATTTTAACTATTTTAACCCTTCTTTAAATAAATTAATAATAAATGTCCTAATCAAATCCAAGTGGGCCGAAAAGGTAATATTTTAATCCTAAGGTTGTTTTTGGTCGAATTATACTTATCCAATAGAATTATTACATGTGTTATGGTAATAATAATATCATTTTTACCCTTAATTACCCTATTTACTTTTAACCGTGGTAAAAAAACTAAAAGTAACTATTCCCAATAAATTATTTTCACCTTATTGAACCACATTTTAGTCCTTGATGTTAACCATGTCTCTTTGATTTTATAAATTCCACTCAGAGAAGCGGTAAAATTAAGTTTTATGTGAATTAGGAAATTCTCCTAGGAGGTGGGTAAAAGACGGTGAAAAGTTCGATAAAATTTATATATATGTAAATTATTATAAAATGACTCCAATTAATTACATTGAACATATAAAGGAATTATGTATCAATTTTGACCTAAAATAAATTTAAATAAAATAAATAATTATTTAAATAAAAATTCTGTTTTTAAATAGTAACCCAGTGTTTTCACTATTCATCCAAAATTGAATGTTTTCAGAAAAATACCAAAATTTCACCCTAGGCTAATTTCGATATTCCGAATCCAAAAATGAAGTCCATTTTGAAAAATAAAATTTAAAAAAATTCAATAAGTGGGTATTACTATTCATAACGGTTAGTTTTAATAATATTTTAATAGCATATCATTGTTTAGTGAAACTCGGTATTGTATATGATGCAAGCTATAGAGGAAGGTCGCGATTGCGAGTAAAGAAATCTAATCTAGTGTTGTGTGTAGTGAAATATTCCTTTGAGGATTTATAAAAACAAAATATTTCTCATAAATGTCTCGGGTGTTACATTCTACACCCCTTAAAACGAATTTCTCCCTCAAAATTCGGCGCTTTGTAACAAACAGATGAGGATTCCTCTCCCTCATCATATCCTAAAGCTCCCATGTAGCTTCTTCTAATTGGGGGTTCCTCCATAAAAATTTCACCAAGAAAGTGGTCTTGTTCCGTAAGACTTTTTCACAACGATCAAGAATCTCTATCCACTATTCTTCATAAGAAAGATATTGTTCCAGCGGTACAACTTCTGAGCTGAGTACATGTGAAGGATCAGGTATGTAATTTCTCAGGAGAGATACATGGAACACATCGTGAACTTGAGAGATATTCGGTGGAAGTTCCAATCGGTAAGCTACCTTCCCAACATGATCTAGTATTTCGAAAGGACCGATATACCTAGGGCTCAGCTTTCCCTTCTTTCCAAATCTCATTACTCTCTTCCAAGGAGATATTCGTAAGAACACTTTATCACCCACTTCAAACACTAGGTCTTTTCTTCGGTTGTAGGAATAACTTTTTTGTCGACTCTGAGCTTCTCTTATCTGTTGTTGAATAGATCGGACCTTTTCTTCCATCTCATTGACAAGATCCGGTCCTAATAGCTTTCTTTCCCCAACATTATCCCAGCAAGTTGGAGTCCTGCATTTATTTCCATAGAGAGATTCATAAGGATCCATCTGAATACTGAAGTGAAATCTATTATTATATGAAAATTCTACCAAAGGTAGGTGTTGATCCCAACCACCTTTGAAATCCATAGAGTAAGCTCTCAACATATCTTCTAGATTTTGAATTGTCCTCTCAGACTGACCGTCCTTTTGAGGATGATAAGCAGTGCTGAAACACAACTCTGTATCTAGAGTATGCTAAATACATCGCCAAAACATTGAGGTAAACCTCGGATCTCGATCAGATATAATAGAAAGTGGTACTCTATGCAATGTTACCACTACCTTCACATATATCCTGGCAAGCTGATCCAGAGATAAATCCTCTCTAATAGTAATGAAGTGTGCAGACTTTGGAAGACGATCAACTATGACCCAGATAGCATTATTGCCTTTGGATGTTTTAGGAAGTCCAGTGACAAAGTCCATAGTGATGTTTTCCCATTTCCATTCAGGTATGGGTAATGGTTGTAACATCCCTTTAGACTTCTGTCTCTCAGCTTTAACTTACTGACAAACCAAGCATCGAGAGACATATTCAGCAATATCTCTCTTCATTCCATCCCACCAGAAGTAATATTTCATGTCCCTATACATCTTCGTGCTTCCATGATAAATAGAGAATGAAGAACTATGAGCCTCATCTAGCAGTTCCTTCTTTAATTCTGGGATGGGAGGAACACAAACCCGATTCCTGAACATTATTATCCCATCACAATCAAGGTTGAATTTAGGAACATTTGTCTCCTTATTTTGTAACTATACATCTTCTTTCTGTGCCTCTTTAATCTTCACATGTATAGATGGTTGAACATTCATTTGAGAAAGATACGATTTTTCCCCTTCCATTATAATTCCAAGATCCAAACTTTGTAAATCCATAAATATAGGATCTTTTTTTATCCTCGTCATGGATAAACTGGCATGGTCTTGTCGACTTAATGCATATGCCACCTTGTTTTCTTTCCCAGGGTGGTAATGAATTGAGCAGTTGTAATCCTTAATCAGCTCCAACCATCTTCTTTGTTGTATATTCATCTCCTTTTGTGTAAAAATATACTTTAATATTTTATGATCAGTATAAATATCACACCTTTCTCCATAAAGACAACGCCTCCAAATATTTAATGCAAAGATTACCGCAGCTAACCCAAATCATGAGTTGGGTAATTTTATTCATGGATTTTCAACTGTCATGAGGCATAAGCTATCACCATATCATTTTTCATAAGAACACACCCCAGCCCCTTCTGGGATGCATCACTGTAGATCACAAACCTTTCTCCACTACAAGCTAGTGTGAGCATAGGTGCACTGGATAACATTCTTTTTTAACTCCTTGAAATTCTCTTCACATTCCTTCATCTAAACAAACTTAACTCCTTTCCGAGTCAACTTGGAGAGTGGATTAGATAATCGTGAAAGATCTTTCACAAAACGTAGGTAATAACCAGCCAAACCAAGAAAAATTTGGATCTCGGTTACTGTTGTTGGTCTCGACCATCTTTTGATAACCTCTGTTTTTGCTGGATCCATAGATACCCCCTCTTTTGAGATTATGTGACCCAAAAATGAAACTTTTTGAAGCCAAAATTCACACTTGGTAAATTTCTCATAAATCTTCTCCTTTATCAGGGTCTTCAATATAATTCTCAAGTGATCTTCATGTTACTCATTGCTCTTTGAATAGACAAGAATATCGTCTATAAAGACTACCACAAGCTGATCAAGATAGTCTCTAAAGACTCTATTCATCATATCCATGAAGATAGCAGGGGCATTAGTAAGACCAAATGGCATCACTATAAATTCATAGTGTCCATACCCTGTACGGAAAGCCGTCTTTGGTATATCTCCCTTTTGACCCTTAATTGATGATACCCTGAACAAAGATCAATATTGGAAAAGTATTGAGCTCTGCATAGTTGGTCAAATAATTCATCAATGTGTGGGAGAGGATATTTGTTCTTGATAGTGATCTTCTTAAGTTATCAATAATCAATTCAGAGTCTCATTGATCTATCTTTCTTCTTAACAAACAGAACAGGTGCTCCCCAAGGTGACACACTAGGGAATATGAATCCCTTATCAAGATTCTCTTGGAGTTGCATCTTCAATTCATGCAGCTCAATTGGGGCCATTCTATAAGGTGTCTTTGAAATAGGAAAAACACCCAGTACGAGTTCAATTGAAAACTCAACTTCACGATTTGGTGGAAGACCTGGAAATTCCTCCAGAAATAAATCATCAATTTTCGTACAATGGGAATATTATTAATCGTGAGTTTCTCTCCAACCATTTTAGATAAATAACCTTCATTTAGTGGAATCAAGACCCATAAGATGGAAGAAATTTACACTGGAAGGTTATGTTCATCCTTGCATCGATAGAATATCATAGATTGATCTAGAATATGAAATGTGACTTCCCTTCTTTGGAAATTGATATGAGCTCCATGTAGATAAATCCAATCCATGCCAAGAATCACATCAAATTCCACTGTAGGAAGGATCACAAGATTTACAGGAATCACTTTCCCACAAACTTCAATTGGATAAGAATTATAAACTTTTGATGCGACTGTTGTGCCATTAGGAGTTGTCACAACTAAATGAACATCTAATTTTTGAGTTAATATGGCGATACCCTTAGAAAATTATTTAGAAATAAAAGAGTGGGTGGATACAGAATAAAATAAAACATTTTCTATTTTAGAGTGGATGGTAAGTATACCTTTCACCGCTTTGTTATCGTACTTCACATCGCTGATAGAAATTGCATGGGACTTTACATTCTCTTTAGCCTTAAGAGTTTGTTGAAGTCGATCATCATCAACAACCCTTGGATTAGGGCATTGATTTTCATAATTCCCCATTTCCTTGCACTTGAAAAATTAAAGTGTAGTAGGTGCACTCTGTGTAGACATTTCTTTGTTCACATCACTAGACATCTTCTTCCCATCATTGCGGAATTCAAATGCCCGATGAACTTCTTTTCCACATTTGTAACATTAACTTGTCCCTTTAAGACAACTCCCTCCATATTTATTTCCACACTTTGAGCATAAGGGAAAACTCATCATCTTTTCAGTGTGTTCTTTAGATTTTAATTAGAATTCCATTTTACTATTCTTCTCAAACCCATATGACTGATGGGTTACTCCAATATCCATCTCAACCTTGAGAGCACATTGAACGATTTCCTCATAGCTATTGAAGTCCCTTATGGATAACTCCCTTCAAAGACTTGGTTTTAAGCCACTAAAGAATCAATCGAACTTACTCTTAGGTTGGATAATAATACCAGATGCATACCTTGAAAGTCTTGTAAACTTTTCTTGATAGGTACCAACAGATTCATCATCCTTTTGCTTCAGTTCAAGAAACTCCTTCTCCATCTTTGTTCGAAGAATACGAGGCAAGTACTTATTGAAAAATAAGTTCTTGAACTCGTCCCATTCCATGGACTCAATTTCATCTTTTTGCCTCGTATTCTTGATAAGATTACACCATTGATCAGTATATCCTTCCAAATGATACACTGCTAAGATGCCTTTATCATGTTCAGAACATTGAAGAACTGAAAATATCTTTTCAGTAGTACTGATCCATTGTTCAACAACTAATGGATCAGTAGACCCGCTGAATGAAGGTGGATGCTGCCTCATGATGGATTCAACAAAAATTTTCTCCTTCCATTGCTCATTTGGAAGTCCTGCATGATTCATATCTTGAAAAAGTTGTGTGAGCATGGCTACAAGATTTTGCATTCCAGCTCCCATAACGTTTGGTTTCTCAGGTGGACAATCATTTCATTTCCCGTCGCATTCCGCATTAACACGGTTACTTCGAGTTCCAGCCATTGACTAAAACCAAGAAGAATAGTGTGAGAAACACTAATTATAATAGGAAAACCACATAATCAAGAATAAAAGTTCACACTGAAGTTCGTATCATAGGTTGTTCATGGCCATTTTTAAAGCACTGCTATTGTGTTCTATGCTTAGACATATCCATAGGGTTCTTACCCAAATGGCTTTCAACTGCCAAAAATATAACCCATGTATTGTATTGGTCATCCATGAATCTACATTATTATTAGGAAAAGTGATAAATTAATTTTATATTATTATAATTATAACAACCCATACTTTTCATACATTGTTATTACTTCAAAATTGAAGCACACTTATTAAAACATATAACAAAACCATGAAATGGTCGTATAGGTATAGTGTCTTTAGAAACTGTAAAGCATAAACAACTGGTTCATAAAGCATCTACTTTGCCTCCCATTTATTTCATCATATCTAGAGTCCCTTTTTGGCATATTCTTCTTAATAACCTTCTTCCTGACCTGGGGAAATAAAACATACAAAAGGGTGAGATCAAATGCTCAATAAGAGTAATCAAAAGAAATATCAATCACATCATATACATAAGAACATAACTTTTGGAAATAATAACCCGTAAAAGAGATCATAATTTCATAACATGGGATAAATCATAGTAGTGAAATGTAATCCCAATAATCATAACTTAAAACATTAAACTTTGTGGCATACACACATAATCATTGAGAATCATTTCTTGTTATTCAAGATTCATTTCCAAGACTATCTTAGTGGACAAAGTCCACTTCTGAACCGAGTTCACTCCCCGTTTCATTCCGGTTTCACTGAACTGGTTTAACCTGCTATTCCAGCCATGTCTATCTCATGAGATATAAAATCTTTAACCAATGCATTGGAGGGAGATATAGGTCCCACCCATCTAATAATGATACAATTCTTATGTGTGCCACAAAATCATAAATCATACATCATTGCATAACCCATGTAATAAAAATGGGATTCTTAAACATCATTACATCATAAAACAATTAATATAAGATAAAGGGATTCATAAAAATAATTCCATCACAACATAATCAAATCAATTTAATAATAGGGGTATAAAGATAACACTATATTATCTTAGATGGAAAATAATTTTGATAAAACACTTGAACTCCATTCTTAAGGAAAATATCCTTTTTACTTCAAAAACACTTTTACTTTCTTAACATGTCATAAAATTTAAAAATAAAAGAAGTTTATTAAAAATAAACATGAAAACTTGTAAAGGAAGCTTCTTTTAAATAATGTTTTAAAAATCCATTCATTCCGTATAAGTTAAAAAAACATTCTTCTTTTACTTTTGTCGGAAAAGTCAAAAAGTACCTCGTACGAAAAACGACAAAAGATTCATTTCATATCTTTTACTAAAAACTCACCGAAGGTTAAAATTGGATTTAAAAAATTTTAGGTGGATGGAAACAATTTTACATATTGAGGAAACGTGGATGTGGATGATAAAATACACCCCAGTAAATGCCAATGTATAAACAATCTCGGATAAAAATGAGATTGTGATATTTCCCTTAACTTAGGTCTGATCTGCCTCGTAAGTGTCTGAACCTCCTGTATAATGATATAAATAATGTTATTGACTTATTCCCGAATCATACTTATTTTTATGATATCATATATGGTTATATTCTTATCTTTTTATTAGTAATATTTCATTACTTTCGGGTGTTTATTACTTTTTTTTCTTATGCTTGTTTTGTCGAATAAATTCTTATTCTTATTTTTAGGTTATAGATAACTCATTTACATAAGAGTATTAGTGTAATATATATCATATTAGTTCATTCAATTCATTTATATAATCATTATGCAATGAAGATCATGTAGAACAAGTCGCATCACATCTTGGAGATGGAATTCCGTACGTACGCACGAGCGATGATATCGTTCCCATGATCGTGGAATTGTATTGGAGTGTATTTATACTATTTAAGAATCAATACCACTTTAAAATAATAATATATAGTTATTATTTACACCATTATACCCATCCAAGTAAGGTGGTGGTGGAAAATAGATTACACCACGGCGTGGAGACAGTATTCCGTACGTACGCGCGCGCGGTGATTTTGTTTTCCTTAGGATGGATAGATGGTGAAATAGGGTTGTTTCATACTTATAATAAAATATCAGTATATGAGTGATACTGATGTTACTACTTCATAATGAAACAACAAAAGAAGAATAAGTGGAAGAAGAAATAAAGTTGAAACAATCGGTAATGGACATTACCTCTTCTTTGAAGCGCCTCTTTGAGACCTCCTCTTAGGGAACTAAAATTGGTCTTTGAAGAAGACAAGGAACTCTAGGATGTTTCTAGGGAATTGGAGAAGATAATTTTTCAGGGTTTGGACGATCTTAAAGGCTCAAAGTGGTGTGAGGAAAAGAGGGAGGATGTGCCCTTTTATAAGGGAGGAGAGGGGCACCTTAGGAAAGACTAAAAATATTATTTTATTATAAAGTCATATTCAGTTTTTAACAGCTCTAAATTGATTTATTTCGAATCTAAGGTGGGTATGGGTCTAAATCCTCTCATCCAATAGAATTTATACAAGTTTATGTTTCTATTTTAACCTTATCATTTAGATTTAACTTTAAGTTAGATAATTTAACTTTTACGGTGTCTTCTTATTTTCTTACACTATAAGGTTAATAAACTTACTATAATAAGACTAACGAACCCCAAGTTGTTTATTATTAATATATATAACCTTATATAAGTAATTTGTATGAACCGTAGATTTTTATGAATAAAATAAAAATTAATAATATAATATTTTTTTTAAAAACTATTTTATGTCAATTTTGAAACTATTTGGTAATGGATTTTTGTGAAAATCATAACTGAAAAATTAGTTCAAAAAAAGTTAATAAAATCTATAATAATATGTAATATTAAAATAGAAAATTATTTTAAATCATAAAAAGTCTCAAATTTTATTTATTTGGGTATTTATAACATCAATTATGTCAATATTTCATTAATAAGATAATTACTGCATCATCATTGTGTCATTCATAAATTAAATTATTTAATGTCTAAAAATTACAAATAAAATACCATTATGTAGGAAATATTTTTAAATTTCTAATTAATATTTATTGTCTAATTTATCTTATGTATAACCCTATATTAAAAATGATTTAGTTATTAAACATTGATTTTAACTATTTTAACCCTTCTTTAAATAAATTAATAATAAATGTCCTAATCTAATCCAAGTGGGCCTAAATGGTCATATTTTATTCCTAATTTTGTTTTTGGTCGAATTAAACTTATCCAATAGAATTAGGACATGTGTTAGGGTAATAATAATATCATTTTTACCCTTAATTATCCTATTTACTTTTAACTGTGGTAAAAAAAGTAAACAGTTACAATTCACCACAAACTATTTTCATCTCATTGAACCACATTTTAGTCCTTGATATTAACCATGTCTCTCGGATTTTTGAAATTCTACTCACAGAAGTGGTAAAATTAAGTTTTATGTGAATTTGGAAATTCTTCTAGGAGGTGGGTAAAAGACAGTGAAAAGTTCGATAAAATTTTTATATATCTAAAATTATTATAAAATGACTACGATGAATTAATTTTAACTTATAAAGGTATTATGTATTAATTTTGACCTAAAATAAATGTAAATAAAATAATTAATTATTTAAATAAAAAGTCGGTTTTTAAATAGTAACCTAGTGTTTTCACTATTCATCCAAAATTGAAAGTTTTCAGAAAAATACCAAAATTTCACCCTAGGCTAATTTCGATATTTTTAATCCAAAAATGAAGTCCATTTTGGAAAATAAAATTTACAAAATTTCAAAAAGTGGGTATTACTATTCATAACGGCTAGTTTTAATAATATTTTAATAAGATATCATTGTTTAGTGAAACTCGGTATTGCGTACAACGCAAGCTATTGAGGAAGGTCGCGATAGCGTGTAAAGAATGCCAAGCTTGTGTTGTGTGTAGTGAAATATTCCTTTGATGATTTATAAAAACAAAATATTTCTCATAAAATTATCGGGTGTTACATGGGGAATGATTGTTTATATATAATTATTCTTCAAAGAAGTTATTAGGTTGTTTCCATTAAAAAAATTAATGTGACAGTTTTTTACTTAATAAATTTTAATATTTATATGGAAAAATATCAAATATTTGGTTTGGAGTTTGTTTTAGTAATCATTACATTGAATATTTCAAGAAAAAATATTTGTGGATAGAATTTTATTATATATAAATATCACAGAAGCCTGTAATATATATTTACATGGAATGATATAAACATGATCCAAGGAATATTTTTAGATATGATCAATGACTACGATTTCTCAATCCTTGAAGAATTGTATTCTCATAGTATAAAAGATATTTCAACCTTATCCATGACGAAAATTGAGTTGGATACATTATCATTAGACATGAAAATGAGGGACATTAGAATCATAAATAAAGTACAATAACCAAATATTAATAAAATAATCACTCAACCATACATTCTAGATAAAATTGTGAAAGGAAAAAAAATATGATGTGGAGATACAAAACAAGGTGTGTGTTATAAGAAAGAGCTAAGACTCAGAGTTCAACATTATTAATAAGGATATATGAGATTTGGTACATGTATTTAATCCCTTTATTATTTCTTGGTTATGTATCAATACCTATTTCTTATTCTTTCCTTTTTCCTTGATTTATTTATAGCTGCCCACTGAAAAATTTTCTCATTAGTCATGGTTATGTTCTCTTTTTCTAATGGTTTTCAATGATGGTTTTGAAATATGTTTTCAAATTTTTGGGAAATGGTTTTTTTATTATTGGTTCTTGAAATAAGGGTTTGAAAATATGTAAAATAGTTTTTATTGGTTTTTTAGAAAAATAAAGGTTCCCTTTTTCCTTGAGTTTTTAAACAAATTTTATATTAAGTAATTTTTTATCTATATGTGATCAAAAGTATACGATTTTATTTATCTCGGTAACTCTAAGATAAAACCCATATTTTTATATTTTATTTCATAAAAACATAAATAAACTCATTAAGGAATTGAATTACAAAGAATCCTAATTGGAATACTACTGGAACTACTCACGCACACCCTATATACACACACTCATTTATCTGTGTAAGAAGTTTCATATTATATATTGGTTAATGGTTTCATCAATAGATCGGTTTTTATTCCATGGTCATTGATGGTCAGTGGGGAGGTGGTGAGACACCATTGGTTCGATGGAGTTGGATGTCCAGTATACTGCAGGTTTTGTTTTATTTTGTGTTTTATATTTTATTTATTTTTATTTTTGTCTCTATATTGTATTATTTGTTTCATATTAGATATTATTTCATTTATATGATGAATTTGGTGTTTAATTATAATTCACATGCTCATTTTTTTCATTCAATGTTCAATGGTGAAATCATTCCCAAGGTTGTGTTTTGGGATTCCCAAACACTAGTTTCAATTCCATTGGGATATATAAATACCTTTGGTCTAAGTGATATTCCAGTTTAAGTACCCTAAAAATGAAATCCCATGATATATAATTATAAATGGGAATTCCTAGGTCCTCATTTGGTCCTAGGTTGTTTTGTTCTCTCACATTATTCCTGAAATTGGTAGAATCAGGAATAGGATTTTCATAACTCAAGTGGTAACTATTGGAAAAGCCCATATAATTCTTCATCTCCATGTGCCCTGAGTTACTAGGGTTGTTTTTGTTTTTTATTTTTTTTAACACCTTTTATTAAGAGAGATTTTATATTTTGTATAACCCTCATTTTTGTTGTGTCATTTTCATTGCAGATTAGACATCGAATTTTGTGATGTAAACAGAGAAGAATTTGAAATATGAGGTCGAGTTGCATGTCCTGAAAAACCATATAGTGAAAGAGCGCTAGATTTTAGATACTTTTTAGGGATTGATGCAAGATTTCCACATGTCATGTCAAACCATGAAGATAAATCTTTCATGTTTCCAGATTCTATTTTTTTGTTATTTATACCACATGATTCATGGATCCCCTAAGGTGATTTGGAAATGTGAAAACGATCAAGGATGGTAATGTGATATGTTTATATAGTTGGATGGATTTTTATTGATATTTCTTATATACCATTATTATTTGATTATTATGAATATAGTTTTTTCAGACTAAAAAGTATAATTTTTTGAAAATGTTATTTTGAAAATGGTTTTTTAGATTGTTTGAAATGAGTTTCCTTTTTTCATATTTGATTTTTAATATAATTGATGATTTTAACATATTGTGTCAAAAAAAAATTAAATAGAAGTTTGATTTCATATAAATGTTTAAATTTTACTTATGTCAATTTGAAATTACATTAAAAGGGGTAATAATATTATATAATTTTTCTTAATTTTATTTCAAAAATGGCTTTAATATTTTAAAAATTTTGGTGTTTCTAAGGTCATAGTTTGTTTAAAAAAATTATACTATGGTAAAGTAGGTTCCAAGTTCCAATTATGTATTAATGTTTTGTTATTCCGTGTTTTGGGTAGTTTATTGGATTTCATTTTACCCTTTATGATAAAAAGACTATTTTTAAGTATTGTGATTTTTGAATTAACTGAGTTCGTAAAATTTTTTATTAGAGAATTACTCTCATAAATTTTAGTAAAGGAAGTAAAATCACTTTCATTGAGGGTGATCTATTATGTGGATATTTTCATTTTTTAGAAAGCTTATTTTAGTTTTGGACTCGACCAATACACCAGATATAGTGTTTGACACTGTAGCTTATCTAATCATAACCCCTATTTAGAAATTATTAAATATATGTCTTTCCTATTTCTGTAGAGATAATGGTTTAGTTGAAGTGATGGACTGGCTTGAAATAATGGAGGGAAATTCAATTCTCTTGATACACATGGAACTACAAGGGTGGGAGTTATTAAAGAATTGTACGAAGGACTAAACTGGAGGTATTGAGATTTTGTAGTTCCTTTTTAGTTTTGGGAGGACTTGTCTTGGGAGTTCTTTAAACATGATATTGTTTGATTTTTTCACTCCAACGGTGAAAAAAGTTATGGAATAGTCTTAAATTTAAAATCCTTCATCGAGGTGGGTGAATATTGGCATAGTTTACTGATCAATTATCCAATTTGATAGTTTTTTTTCAGGAAATGGTCATGAAAATATTTAAGAGGGTTATTTTATTTATTGGAGGATATTGTTTGGATATAAAAATAGTTTTTATTAGTTATGGATTGATTCCATTACAATAGATATTATATGAGGCTTTGTGGGTGGAAGTTAATTAGTTTAGGAAGCTAGTTATGGATAATTACTTGATTCTACCAGGTGGGGATTATGGTAACATGCTTGATGAGGTAAAAAAGCCTCATAGGATTGGGTTAGATGTACAATAGGTGAAATCATCTCAGGTCCGTTTTTTCCCCACTATGAAGACGAGAAAACTAATGTGCTTTCTATGTGGGGATCCAAGGGGTACCCAAAATACCTATTTGTTTTAAATATCCAATGCTTACATCTATTGTGGTTTTCAGTCCATCAAAAAAGGTTTTACAAAGTATTTTATTAAAAGAGAATTAAAATTAATTTCTTATGGTTATTTATTTTATGTTTTCCTTTGGGTGGATTAAATTCTTAACTGAGATATTCATATTGATCTTATTGAATTTTTCTTCTGTATGTTTCTTTTGTTATTTGTTGGATGTTGGATATGTATGGTTTTTCTTATAAATTTTTTTGGAGTTATTGTTGTTACTTGAGAATTATCTATATTTTGAGGTAGATTATGGTTTGGTAAATATGGAAAATACCTAAGGGTTCATGTTGTATATCTAGTACTCTTAGTACACCAATTTACTTCACACATTGAATGGTATTCAATTTTGACTTGGTTGGGTTCACTACGAGTGGTTGTTTCATTTGTGAAGTCTAAGGTTTCCTAATTCCCAATTTCCTTTGATACAAGGTAAAACCAACATCACCCATTATTTAGGATTCTTATTGTTAATATTGTAATATTTTCATTGTAGTTTCTTTAGTAGTTCTCTCATGGTTTGATATAATTTTATTTGTTTGATGTTTATATATTTTTATAGGAAGGATTATTCCTAGGGATTGGTTCTAGTACTCCTGGATGTTTTCCTTTTTTATGAAGAATTATATTTTATTGGGTTCCCATGAGAATATTTCTTCTTAGTGGTGGTTTTATTATTATTGGACTATTATTTATTAGTCTTCCCATTATAGATGAATTCTTAATTTTAGGGATATAGGAAATAAGTCTCTATTTTCTAAGGACTCTAAGTAAGTGTTTATGGATTAGCTATTATGAGGGATTTGGGAGTTTTACAAGGAATTAGGTATCATTGTTTTACATATTATGGGAGATTGGTCTGGGTTGATGAATCTAGAGGAGGGATGTATCTTGTTACCTTATAATTTGACCTAATCATTTATGGGAGAAATATATCATAGTGGGAATAATTTTAATACCCACATGTTATTTTTTATGTTCATATTGTACAATTTTATATTAATTTTGGTTATCTCGAGATTTGGTGATTTTTGGGCTCATAATTTGATGTTTTTGAATGTTTTCAGGTGTTTCCCAGTTATACTACATAGTTATGTGTGACCATGTTGAAACCATAGAATGGGTTATTGAATTTATAGTGTGGATTTTCATGTCCCCCATATTGTTTTCTTGACCATGTGGGGTCTCCTAGTGAACTATTTGGTGTACGCTCCAAATGTAAGTGTCTCCTTCCCAGTTGGAACACTAATTCGAAAACAACATGGTCAAAATCTAAGGTCTACCCAGAATCACATAAAAAAGTTATTTTTCATTTTGTTTAATCTCGTGTTTAACCTCATTTTTTCCCTACTCTTCCCCTCACACTCATCAACATACAACATTAAGATATGAGTTGGATCTTTTTCCACCACCTCCATCAATATTGGGTTATCATACTTTGGATTTCAAGTGAAATAAAATTGAATACTATCATTTCATCATCTATTATATTATTATTAATTCCCCTCTCCTTTTCTTATACCTTCTACCTAATTTTAGATCCCTAAATCAGTGTTCTAGATATGTTTTTGGATTAGGGTGGTTCTAACCGTGGGTTTTAGACTTCTGTGACTGGGAGACGGTGGTTCCTTTCTAAGTTTGTCCTCTTTCATCAAATGAAATTGGTTTCTGACTGATTTTAGGTATGTGTTTCTATTTTATCCCTTTATGTTGTAATTTATCATATCCTTGAGTCTTATATATTATTTTATCCCTTTATGTTGTAATTTCCCCTACTCTTCCCCTCCCACTCTCTATAAAAGTGATTTTTCATTTAATAAAATGTTTGTTGAGAATTAATTGTGTTGTGAGTAGTTTAGAGGTATTTTTAAAGGGTCTTTAAATTGGAATTTGTAAAATGAAAATTGGCTCAAAATCCTGATCCACCTATTTATTATAGAGGCATTTTTAGAAATTTTAAAATAAATTATTAGAAATTATATGATACCCACATGATTCAAAATTTTGTTTATTTATTTTCCCTTTATGGGTGGTGTTTGGTGATGGATATGTTCACTAATGTATATATGTGTATGATGCATGTGAATTGATATAGTATTTATATATATATGTATGTGAATGTGATTCATGTATTTTCAATAAATTATATGATACTATAACTATATATATAATTCCCATAAAATCATTCATATAATTCATGTATAATTGATACATGATATACATGTTTTTTTCAGGGTAGATTTCAAGTGATGTAGTATAATATATTATTAATCTATTATAGTGTTCTCTCTGTGTGTTTCCCAAAAAAATAATCCATTATGAATCTATTAAAAGAATTTAATTAAAACATTGAACACATTTAAAAAAGTAGATAAATATCATCAATATAATATAATAATATCAAAATTATTAGGGAGATGTTTTCCTGAATTGGATATCATGTATAAACGGATAATAGGTTTCACTTATTTGTATTTTCCATTGAGTTATTTTATTTTGTGGTGATAGTGATCCTCATTTTCACGAAAATATTTATGCATGTTCCTTCTTCCTAAAGTCTACTTCATCTCTCCCAAGAAGGTGATACCACCCCTTTAACAGCTTCGGGTATCCTCCGATGGATATTAGAATCCAATGATCAGTGGATTCCCTCAGAGAAAATAGGAGTAGTTATGTTTATCTAATGATTTTCCTCAACATTATCACTACAAAAATAAAAAATAATTCATTATAAAACTAGTACGAGGTATAAGGCCCCAGCCTTAAACCTTACTTAATCTTGAGTTATTACAAGATTACACATTGAGGATCTTTTCGGGTTTAGAGTTTTAGATAATTAGATCATAAAACTTGCATTACATTCCATATATAAACAAAGTGGTTACATAAAGATAGTATTCTTCATTCCCATCAATGGAAACATATTTAAAATAAACATGGATTCGTTCTTGACACTTCCTTGACACTATCATCATATCATGTAACTTTCCCTTGACCTGTGAAAAACATTTCAAAAAAAACATGGGATGAGCATAAAAAGCTCAGTAAGGGATATAAAAATATGGAAAGGAAACATGGGTACATATATACATAAGGATGAGATCATACTTTACCCATAAAACATAAGCACTTTAACATACCTCATCAAATCATGAATAAATCATAGAAATCATAAGACATAAAGGTAACTTGAGGCATTCATAACATTCTTACGTAGGGAGTAACCCTCTTGGTTACGTTTGGAATACCCATCACAGTATATTCCCTAAATCTCTTCGGAGAAACCTTAACGTTTCACTCCTTCGCGTTACCCAATGCATTGGAGAGCTATATCGGGCTCACCTGCCCTTAGTTTATCATAGAACCACCCATCTTCATAATAATGCCCAAGAACCTCAACATAATCGTATCACATAAAACATGCATAAAGGAAACATAACATTCCCACCTTTCAATCACAAGATATCAATACAACACATTGATATAAAAACATTATGAAAACCATTTTCGATACCAAAATAAAAGAAAAGTAAAACATGGTATTTATTTTTCTTTTAAAAAGAAGGTATGGCTTGTAGAGGAAGCTGAAACTTAAATAAAGGTCACGATGGCGGAGAAGTCGTTGTCACTACATACGTACGACAAAAACATTCCCTTTTGTCATTTAGTAAACACTTCGTATAAAAAATATTCCTTTTGAATAAATGTAAAAGTAAAAGGGGTTTATACACCATATAAAAAAAGGTTGTGTATAAAACAAAATATGCCTCAATGAAAGGAGATTGAGACGAAGTCCCATACCTCGTATCCGACTTGACCCGACCGTTATTTAATCTCCTGAATAATAAACTTGAGTTAATCTCTACTTGCTTAAGAACCTTTTTCAAGTTCATTATTTCTTTTATACCATGTTATGAACATCATGTAATCATTTCAGTTAATAATGTTCATTTTGTCGGTATTTGGTTCTTAAGACAAAAATAGACTTCTTACACTTACATGTTGTTAATTTGGTCAAAGATTCGTTATATCCAGAATGATATTAATTATTTGGATAACATATATATCATATATATTCAGCATATACATGTTTTTATAATATTACATCACATTTAGAGGTAAGAAATGAAATGCACCGTTCATGGAGACGGTAATCCGTTCGTACGCATGAACGCTACTTCCATTTATATTTCGTATTTTCTGGAATGGAATCATAATTATATAAGAGTATATTATAATTCATGTATAATAACATAAATAATATCATTAAATTTATCCTTTACACATCCCACATATGGTATTAACGAATCAAATCACTTTCAGGGGGCGGTAGTCCGCACTTCTAAAATGAAGATATCGTGTTTTCCAATAATGGAAACAATAATGGTATGCCATAAATGAAAAATACAGAAGCTTAACGAAAGAATAAACATATTATATATCATATATAAAAATAGTGACATCATAATGGCCACCTTTGAAGGTGTTAAATGAGTATTGAACAATCATCGTTTCGGGAGGCAGAATTTCACCATCCACGGAAACCGTATGTTCTTTAACCATTTGATGTAGTTGTGTGAGAGTTTAGCACGAATAAATCTTATAAAAACATCCTAGTATATTGAACATACTGTTTTTGTTACAAAAAAGTAAATATAAAGAGTTTAGGGGGTTGGAGAAGCAAAATAAAACAAATGAACATGAGAGAATGAATTACCTTTAAAAGTGTAACTCCTTTTGATTTGAGCCTAAAGGCTTCCTTTGAAATGATTCTGCCCAAAGGGAATCCTATAGGATGTGGAGAGGTATGTGGAGAGAGTAAATGGGCAGGGGATGGCCGAGCCAAAGGCTTGAGGAGTGTGTGAAATGAGGTAGAGGTGGGGGCCTTTTATAAGAGGAGAGGATGGGCACTCTTGGAAAGTAAAGATAAGTTACTTTATTTTAAAATGATTTTCCGATTCAAAATGACCCACATTGATATAATTCGAGGATATGGTGATAAGGTTTCTAAATCCACTCATCCAATATGTTTTGGACAAGTGTAGGTCTTAGATATTACATTATCTTTCCATTTTATTTAAATCGTTAAATAATGAGGTCATCGCTTCATCATCATTATGTCATAAATAATTTAATTTATATAATATCAAAAAATTATAAAAAAAACTATGATATAGGAAATCGTTTTATCTTTCCAATGACTATTTATAATCAAAATTCTGACTTGTATAACCCCATGTAAAACTTGTTTTCGTAAAATAACTCATGTTTGTGTCATTTTTACTTTTACATTAAATAAAAATTTATTTATGTCATTTCCCAACCAAAGTGGCTCCATGAGGTCCCCAAGTTGAACCATGGATTTTCTCGGTCGGCCATGACACAACCAATGAGGGTAGGACATGTGTCTAGGTCATTTTATATTATTAAAGCATTATTTTTACCTTAAACTACACTAATTGCCACTAATCGTGATTAAAAACATAATAAGTTACTACTCACCAAAAAAATATTTTAATCTCATTGAACCAAATTTTACTTCTTAATGAAAACCATGTATGTCGGATTTTTTAAATTCAAAACACAAAAGTGGCAATGTTTCATTTAAATGAAAAATCAGTTTCTTTAACTACCACTTAGTGGTTTCACTATTCATCAAAAATTGAAGTTTTTCAGAAAATTACCAAAAATTCACCCTAAGATATATTTGATATTCCGAATTCAAAAATGAAGTCTATTTTAAAAAATTAAAAACATATAAGTCACATTAATTAATTTAATAATTAATTCCCGATGTCATGACAAATAGCGTGTTTTTATGAAACAATAAGTATCAAAAGATTGACACTAGTTTAAGTCCAATTTCAAAGTGAAATTGATTCCAATGACCACCAGGGGATTAAATGGTAAAAATATATTCTAATTTCACTTCAAAACCAATTCAAAAGATAATCTAATAATATAAATAAATTAGATTAAAAACAGTTTTGATGTAAAATGCAGTATTTTTCACTATTCATTAAAAAATGAACATTGTCGGAAAAATACCAAAAATTCACACAAAGTAAATTTTGATGTCCAAATCATAAATAATAAGTTTATTTTGACAAACATAGTTTATAAAATTTTCAAAAGATAGATTCAAAAATGTTTTGCCATCAAAGGCAGAAAAACAATCTTTTAAAAATATTAGTGTATTCCATGCTTAAGATTGGATTTATTTTCATTTTAAGCCTCTAAAACACTATCTAATTCATTAATAGACATAGATAAAATATATATTATTCATTACTTACTTGGGATGTTACATACTTCCCCCCTTTGGAACATTTCGTCCCCACAATTTATTTACTTATCGAATAAATGGGGGTACTTATCCCTCATTGAATTTTCAGATTCCCATGTTGCCTCTTCAACCATGTGGTTTTTCCACAAAACCTTTACCTGGTGAATCACCTTATTCCGTAACACTTGCTCCCTATGGTCAATAATCTGGACCGGTTGTTCCTCATAAGATAAGTTCTCTTCCAGCTGAACTACCTCTGGACTCAAAACAAGCGATGGATCTGGCATGTACTTTCTCAATATCGAAACGTTAAAAACATTGTGTACCAGAGATAAACTCAGAGGTAAATCCACTCGGTAAGCAACTAATCCAACTCTCTCCAGAATTTCATATGGTCCAATGAACCTTGGACTCAGCTTTCCTTTCTTACCAAATCGCATCACACTTTTCCATGGTGATACTTTGAGAGAAACATGATCACCTACCTCAAAAGATAGATCCTTCCTCCTATTGTCTGCATAACTCTTCTGCCTACTCTGAGCTGTTCTCATGTGCTTCTGAATCAGCTGAACTTTTTCTGCTAACTCTTCTACCAATTCTGGTCCCATCAACTTCCTTTCACCCACTTCATCCCAGAATGCTGGAGTTCGACACTGCTTCCCATATAATGCCTGAAATGGTGCCATCTGTATACTGGAATGAAAACTGTTATTATATGAAAATTCGACCAAAGAAAGATGTTGGTCCCAAATTCCTTGATAATCCATCGAACAAGCTCATAGCATATCCTCCAAGGTCTGAATTGTTCGTTCTGACTTCCCATCTGATTGAGGATGAAAAGCTATACTAAAATTTAATTCAGTACCCAACGACTTTTGAAGGCCTTTCCAAAAGTTAGAAGTAAACCTGGGATCATGATCCGATACAATGGAGAGAGGAACTCCATGTAACCTGACTATATCTTTAAGATACAAATGTTAAAGTTGATCAAGAGAGAAAGTATCTCGTATAGCAAGGAAATGAGCAAATTTGGTCAAGCGATCAATATTAACCCAGATTGCATTATTACCTCGAGATGTCTTCGGTAATCCCACAACAAAGTCCATGGATATATTCTCCCATTTCCACTCTGGCACTGGTAAAGGCTGAAGCATCCCTTTCAATAACTGCCACTCTGCTTTAACCTGTTGACATGTCAAACACTTCACAGTAAAATCAGCAATATCTCTTTTCATTCCATCCCACCAGTAATACTCCCACAGATCTCTATACATCTTAGCACTGCCCAGATGAACTGGAAACGGAGAACTATGAGCTTCACATAACAAAACTCTCTTCAAATGTGAATCACAAGGCACACACAATCTCTTCCCAAATCTCAAAACACAATCATTATCAATGTTGAATTCAGGCAACTTACCTTTCTGAACCAGCTCTACCTTTTTCTGCAACTCACTGTCTTGCTTCTGTGCTTGCTTGATTCTGCCTGATAGAGAAGATCTCACTGATACCTAAAACAAAACAGAAAGACTTCCTACACCAACAACTTCTATGCCAAAGTTTATCAAATCCTTAACCAAAGGATCACGTTCCAAACGTAACATTGCTAATGAAGCATTACTTTTTCGACTCAAAGCATCAGCCACTTTATTTGCTTTTCCCGGATGGTAATGAATTGTATAATCAAAATCCTTTATTAATTCTAGCCATCTCTTTTGTCTCATGTTCAATTTTTTCTGAGTGAATATATACTTTAAACTTTTGTGATCGGTATATATTTCACACTTTACTCTATACAAATGATGCCTCCAAATTTTTAAAGCAAAAACAACAGTAGCTAATTCCAAATCATGTTTAGGGTAATTTACCTCATGAGTTTTCAACTATCGTGAAGCATAAGCAATTACCTGATCATTCTGCATTAGGATGCAACCAAATCCTTTCAATGAAGCATCACTTTATATAAAAAACTCACCATTCCTGGAAGGTAGTGCCAAAACTGGAGCATTCACCAATCTTCTTTTCAATTCCTGAAAACAATCATCACATTCTTTTGTCCAGATAAACTTAACACCCTTCCGAGTTAGCTTAGTCATTGGACTAGATAATCATGAAAAATTTCTAACAAAAATTCGATAATAGCCTGCCAAACCAAGGAAGCTACGAATCTCGGTTACATTTGTGGGTCTTGGCCATTCCTCCACAACTTTTGTTTTTGCAGGATCAACAGTTATTCCATCTTTAGAAACAATAAGGCCAAGGAAAAAAATTTGTTGCAACCAAAACTCACACTTTCTGAATTTTCTATATAGTTTCTTTTCTTTTATGGTTTTAAATATAACCCTGAAATGTCTTTCATGTTCCTCTATACTTTTAGAAAACAACAAAATATCATCAATGAAAACCACCACAAACTTATCCAAGAACTCATGGAAAATTCTATTCATTAAGTACATGAATACTTCAGGTGCATTGGTTAGCCCAAAAGGCATTACTACAAATTCATAATGGCCATATCTAGTACGGAACGTAGTCTTCGGAACGTTTACTTCTTTTACTTTCAACTGATGGTACCCCGACCTCAAGTCAATCTTCGAAAAATACTGAGCTCCCTGGAGCTGATCAAACAAATCATCGATATGAGGAAAAGGATATTTGTTCTTAACAGTGATATTATTGAAGGCTCTATAATCAATGCAAAGTCTCATAGAATCATATTTCTTTTTAACAAATAAAACAGGAGCACCCCATGGTGATGTTCTAGGTCGAATGAAAACTTTCTCTAATAAATCTTGCAATTGCTCATTCAACTCTAAAAGTTCAATTTGAGTCATTCGATAAGGGGGTTTTGAAATTGGCTTAGCATCAGGAACTAAGTCAACAGTAAACTCAACTTCCCGATCTGGTATTATTCCAGGAAACACATCAGGAAAAACATCAGGATACTCATTTACCACTGGCACATCATTAATTTGAACAGTTCCTTTATTTTCAACGATGTGTGCAAGGTAACATTCATTTTCATCTTTTACAAGTTTCTCAGCCTCTTCATAAGTTATCAACATTAAGGGTTCATTCTTGTACACAAACTGAAAGTCTTTCTGAAAAGAAACTTCTTTAGCTATATAGTCAATTTTAGCATGGTAAATAGAGAGCCAATCCATACCCAGGATAACATCAAATTCTACTAGAGGTAGAACAATAAGGTTTTCAAGTAGGTTCTTTCCACAGATAAGGATAGGAAGATTCTTATAAATTCTTTTTGCCTCAACATTTCCCCCAGGTGTTTTTACCACAAGTTCAGGAGTCACTTCTTGAGATGGTACTCCCATTTTACTAGAAAAGTTTTCAGAGATGAAATAATGTGTAGACCCCGAATCAAACAACACACTGGCATAATCTGAAAAAACAAACAAAGTACCTGATACAACTTCATTTGATGGCCCGACGTCTGCCGAAGTAGTTGTAAAAGATTTCACCACCCCTTTCTGCTTGTAGTCTAACTGCTTCCCATCACTCAAGCTCTTTGTCGGACACTCGTTTTCATAGTGACCCATCTCATTGCACTTATAACATTTCACTAACTGTAAATCAAATTTGGTCTTACTTTCACCTTGATCCTTTTCAGTGCAATCACGAGCCTTATGTCCCATCTTACCACATTGGTAGCACTTTCCAGAATTCAGAATACATTCCCCAGCATGCCTTTTGCCACATTTATCACAAACTGGAAACTTAGTTTTCTTACCATCAGACTTTTTTGAAGAATTCTTACCTTTCTCCTACCACCTCGGTCTCTTCTTCTGTTGGTTGTTATAGAACACTTGGTCATCGGCAAACTCCATTTCCACCTTCTCAGCACATTGAACAAGCTTTTCATAACTTTTAAACTCACGAGATGCTAATTCCCTTCGATATTTTGGCTTTAATCCTGAGTAAAAATGATTGATTTTACTATCAAGGTCTCGGATAAAATTTGGAGCATACCATACCAATTGAGTGAGCCTTTCTTCATAGGTAGCCACTAAGTCTTCCTCTTGCCCCAATTCCAAGAATTGATTTTCCATACTAAGTCGAACAGCCTTAGGAAAATACTTCTCAAGAAACATACCTTTGAATTCATCCCAGTCGAGAGCATCAATCTCATCAGCGTCCCTGATATTTTTAACCATCGACCATCACTGATCTGCTTCACCCTCCAAACGATAAATAGCAAGACTAACCTTTTAATTTTCTGAAAACCCCATGACATCGAAAATCTTCTCCAGTGCTTTAATCCCCCCTTCAGCTAACACGGGGTTAGATGATCCTCTGAATGATGGGGGATGTTGCCTCATGAAATGTTCCACCACTGACATGTTCCTCTGCGGTTGATCTAGCTGATCTCGTGCATGGATACCACCACCATTTATAGCCTGAGTCAACTGTTCCATCACTACAACAAACTGTTCAGTTCCAATTCCGACCATCTTAGGATGCTGATTCGGAAGGTTATTTCCTTCTGTATGCCTTTCTAGTACTGCTTCCCTGTTTTCTCTGTGGAAAACCATTCTGAACAAACATGTCTTAGATGAAGCAACATGGTAATCTTCAAATGGTATATCATTTCAAAAAAAAATTGAATAATCATTTAATATAATTCTAACTCCTAAAGTTATCTAAACAGACCTCTGATACCAACTATAAGGCCCCAGCTTTAAACCTTACATAATCTTGAGTTATTACAAGATTACACATTGAGGATCTTTTCAGGTTTAGAGTTTTAGATAATTAGATCATAAAACTTGCATTACATTCCACATATAAACAAAGTGGTTACATAAAGATAGTATTCTTCATTCCCTTCAATGGAAACATATTTAAAATAAACATGGATTCGTTCTTGACACCTTCTTGACACTATCATCATATCATGTACCTTTCCCTTGACCTATGAAAAACATTTCAAAAAAAACATAGGATAATCATAAAAAGCTCAGTAAGGGATATAAAAATATGGAAAGGAAACATGGGTACATATATACATAAGGATGAGATCATACTTTACCCATAAAACATAAGCACTTTAACATACCTCATCAAATCATGAATAAATCATATAAATCATAAGACATAAAGGTAACTTGAGGAATTCATAACATTCTTACATAGGGAGTAACCCTCTTGGTTATGTTTGGAATACCCATCACAGTATATTCCCTAAATATCTTCGTAGAAACCTTAAAGTTTCACTCCTTTTCGTTACCCAATGCATTAGAGAGATATATCAGGCTCACCCACCCTTAGTTTATCACGGAACCAGCCATCTTCATAATAATTCCCAAGAACCTCAACATAATCGTATCACATAAAACATGCATAAAGGAAACATAACATTCCCACCTTTCAATCACAAGATATCAATACCACAAATTGATATAGAAATATTATGAAAACCATTTTCGATACCAAAATAAAAGAAAAGTAAAACATGGTATTTATTTTTCTTTTAAAAAGAAGGTATGGCTTGTAGAGGAAGCCGAAACTCAAATAACAGTCACGATGGCGGAGAAGTCGTTGTCGTCGCATACGTGTGACAAAAACATTCCCTTTTGTCGTTTAGTAAACACTTCATATAAAAAAGATTCCTTTTGAATAAACTTAAAAGTAAAAGGGGTTTATACACCATATAAAAAAAGGATGTGTATAAAACAAAATATGCCTCAATGAAAGGAGATTGAGACGAAGTCCCATACCTCGTATCTGACTTGACCCGACCATTATTTAATCTCCTGAATAATAAACTTGAGTTAATATCTACTTTCTTAAGAACCTGTTTCAAGTTCATTATTCCTTTTATACCATGTTATGAACATCATGTAATCATTTAAGTTAATAATGTTCATTTTGTCGGTATTTGGTTCTTAAGTCAAAAATAGACTTCTTACACTTACATGTTGTTAATTTGGTAAAAGGTTCATTATATCCAAAATGATATTAATTATTTGGATAACATATATATCATATATATTCAGCATATACATGTATTTATAATATTACATCACATTTAGAGGTAAGAAATGAAATGCACGGTTCATGGAGACGGTAAGCTGTACGTACGCATGAACGCTACTTCCATTTCTATTTCGTATTTTCTGGAATGGAATCATAATGATATAAGAGTATATTATAATTAAAGTATAATAACATATATAATATCATTAACTTTATCCTTTACACATCCCACATATGGTATTAACCAATCAAATCACTCTCAGGGGGCGGTAGTCCGCACTTCCTAAAATGAAGATATCGTGTTTTCCCATAATGGAAACAATAATGGTATGCCATAAATGAGAAATAAAGAAGCTTAAGGAAAGAATAAACATATTATATATCATATATAAAAATAGTGACATCATAATGTCCACCTTTGAAGGTGTTAAATGAGTATTGAACAATCATCGTTTCGGGAGGCAGAATTTCTCCATCCACGGAAACTGCATGTTCTTTAACCATTTGATGTAGTTGTGTGAGAGTGTAGCTCGAATAAATCTTATAAAAACATCCTACTATATTGAATATACTTTTTTGGTACAAAAAAAGTAAATAAAAAGAGTTTAGGGGGTTGTAGAAGCAAAATAAAACAAATGAACATGAGAGAATGAATTACCTTTAAAATTGTAACTCCTTTTTATTTGAGACTAAAGGCTTCCTTTGAAAGGATTCTTCCCAAATGGAATCCTCTATGATGAGTATAGGGATGTGGAGAGAGTAAATGGGTAGGGGATGGCCGAGCCAATGGCTTGAGGAGTGTGTGAAATGAGGTAGAGGTAGGGGCCTTTTATAAGAGGAGAGGAGGGGCACTCTTGGAAAGTAAAGATAAGTTACTTTATTTTAAAATGAGTTTCGGATTCAAAAGGTCACACATTGATATAATTCGAGGATAAGGTGATAAGGGTTCTAAATCCACTCATCCAATAGGTTTTGGACATGTTTAGGTCTTAGATATTACATTATCCTTCCATTTTATTTAAATCGTAAAATAATGAGGTCATCACTTCATCATCATGATGTCATAAATAATTTAATTTATATAATGTCAAAAAATTATAAAAAAACTATGATGTAGGAAATAATTTTATCTTTCCAATGACTATTTATAATCAAAATTATGACTTGTATAACCCCATGTAAAAATTGTTTTCGTAAAATAACTCATGTTTGTGTCATTTTTACTTTTACATTAAATAAAAAGTTATTTATGTCATTTCCCAACCAAAGTGGCTCCATGGGGTCCCCAAGTTGACCCATGGATTTTCCTGGTCGGCCATGACACAACCAATGATGGTAGGACATTTTTCTAGGTCATTTTATATTATTAATTCATTATTTTTTCCTTAAACTACACTAATTACCACTAATCGCGATTAAAAACATAATAAGTTATTATTCACCAAAAAATTATTTTAATCTCATTGAACCAAATTTTACTTCTTAATGACAACCATGTATGTCGGATTTTTGAAATTCAAAACACAAAAGTGGAAAAGTTTCATTTAAACGAAAAATAAGTTTCTTTAGCTACCACTTAGAGGTTTCACTATTCATCAAAAATTGATGTTTTTCAGAAAATTACCAAAAAATCACCCTAAGATATATTTGATATTCCGAATTCAAAAATGAAGTCTATTTTAAAAAATTCAAAACATATAAGTCACATTAATTAATTTAATAATTAATTCCCACTGTCATGACAAATAGCGTGTTTTTATGAAACAATAAGTATCAAAAGATTGACACTAGTTTAAGTCCAATTTCAAAGTGAAATTGATTCCAATGACCACCATTGGATTAAATGGTAAAAATATATTCTAATTTCACTTCAAAACCAATTCAAAATATAATATAATCATATAAATAAATTAGATTAAAAAGCAGTTTTGATGTAAAATGCAGTATTTTACATTATTCATTAAAAATGAACATTGTCAGAAAAATACCAAAAATTCACACAAAGTAAATTTTGATGTCCATATCATAAAGAATAAGTTTATTTTTGACAAACATAGTTTATAAAATTTTCAAAAGATAGATTCAAAAATGTTTTCCCATCAAAGGCAGAAAAACAATCTTTTAAAAATATTAGTGTATTCCATGCTTAAGATTGGATTTACTTTCATTTTAAGCCTCTAAAACACTATCTAATTCATTAATAGACATAAATAAAATATCTATTATTCATTAATTACTTGGGATGTTACATGAGTTATTATCTAATTTTTATTCTTTTATCATATATCATGCATATTGATTTTATTCAAGTATAATTCTTTTTTTTGGGTTTTTTCCACTAATAAAGGATCATATGAAGATCAATAAAATTAAAATAGTTGTATAAGAGAATTATTTATCATCATATCAACATGAATTTTAATCTATTTATGAAAAATATGACATATTCTTTGTTACAGCTTCATCTTTGGTCAATATTTTTTTATATGTTAAAAAATAAAGGATTTAATTCATAAAAATGATCATTTTAATAAGTTATCTTCATTTCAAGTGTTATTTTCATCAAGTTTTGATCACATTTAAAACATTGTTTTTTAAAACTGTAAATAGATTTACAAAAATAGCTACACTTACGTGAGATTTCCATGTAAAATAATCATATATTTAATGTGAAATCTATTTACCCTTGCATATGTTATTACGAATAATGGTAAATACATAATAACCATAAATAGATGACCCTAAATAATGTTATATACTATATAACCTTACACATAATCATACTGAATATGTGTACTATGTTCTGACCCTTAAGTAGATTGACATCATAGGGGTTAGAGGATATTTCCCTTATAAAAAAAATTATATAAGGGTAATGGAATATTACCCTCATATAGAATTAGGATTATTCATAATGGAACATCAAAATTTTCAAAACCAAATTAGTTCTCAAATAAATTATTATGATTTATTAAATTTTATAATTCCTTGAAATTATTATTTTGGAAAAATTTTAATTTTAAAAAGGTTTAAAACTTAATTAATTAAAATATTTTTTTATTAGTAATATAAATTTATATGCAGATTTATCAGAAAAATATTCCAAATAATAAATGTTAATATTAAAATTAAAATTAACTTTTACCAAATTATATGCTATATTATGATATGGAAATAAAAAGTGTAATTTATAAGACATGAGGGGTTATTTATAAAGGTTTATTAATTATAAAAAGAAGTTTAAAATAGAAATAATTTTATATTCATGTTTCTAAAAGTATTCATAAATAATTAATTTGATTATTTTTAAATTAAAATGATCCCTAATTAGAGAAATTATCAAAAATTATTTATAAAATAAATAAATTTTTTATTTGTAATGAAAATTAAATTATAAATTGAATTAGATTATTTGTAATTTTTTCATAAATAATGAAATGTTATTATGGAATGTTAATAAAATTTATAAAATTATGTTTTATATATTTACTTTCTATAAATGTTTTATGGTTAATAGATTAAATTTTTTTAGAGAAATTATTATGAATATCCATTTAATAATAAATAGTTAATATTGGGAATATAATTTTCAAATTAATATGGTTTATAAAAGTTATAAATCATAATAATTGAGATTTAAAAAATATGTAAAATTATATGGCATCTTTGTGATCTTTAAATAAATGGTTTATTTAAAGATTATAAAAAATATATAAAACATTTTATAAATCTCATAAATAAGGATAAATATAATCCTGTTTATATTTATAACTATGATTAGTTCATAATTAATTAATTATATATTGTGAAAATTAAAAAATTTCTTTATTTAAAGATATTATTTATACATCATTAAATGTGGTTTAAATAATTAATATGATTGTATGTTAAAATAATAATGTGAAATTATATATACAAAATTTCATGAAAGGGTTCATATTGGATTGAGTATAAAAGATTTTATATTAAAAAATATGGTAATTTTATGATATTAGAATGTTTATAAGTGGTTTAATAGTCCAGTTTTATTTTTTAATTATTCATAATTGGTTATATCGCGTTTAAATATTTTAATTCTTCTTATATTTAATGATTATTCCCTACTTTATTTGTAAGTATAAAAATTTTTATATTTTGAATGTGTATTATTCATTTTATTTGTTAAACTTGTTCTTAGAGATAGAGACTTTCATTTCATTCTAGGTACAAATCCATAAAATCTAGTTTCTATCTAACTTGATCACAATTTCTAACTGAATCTTTTAACATGAATTTAGTGTTTTGGAATATTTTGTTTAAATTGATAGATATATATTATGAATTGGATTACCTCTTGAGTAATGTCTCCTTGGTGAGGTACTTGGGGTTGGACCACCTCTCGGTCTGATGTCTTATGCCTTATTCTACAAAGGTGAATGGGGTTGTCTATATATCCCACCAGGATTACTAATGTGGATATTATCCATCTCATGTTTATATATTAATTTACATGTAGATATTATTTAAATTATTCATGTGATTAATTCAAATATGTATAAATATTTTTTTTACATTTATGGTGTGTAACTCATATTTTGTGTTATGTAAAGAGCTACACATTAACTTGGAGTGAAAACATTAATTTGGTGGATGGAAAAGGTATTTCAAGAAAAATTTAGAAGAATACATACATCAAAATTTTTAAAATATGGGAAGATAATGATTACATAAGATGTAATAATTATTAATTTAATATTCATATGAATTATATTAAATTTTTGACACTTTAAAAAGAAAACACTTTAAATACTAAGTGTGATATTACTTAAAAAGAAACACTTATCAATACCCAAATCATCAAACTATGTAGTTTAACACAAAATAGGGGTACCCCTGGATTATATTTTATATGGAATGAAAGTGATAGGTAATACTGGAATGTTCTTAGGTAGGTTCATAAAAAAAATATGGTTCACCTATATTGTTCTTTGTTATCTTTTTTTCATTTTCTATGTGTTTCACTTATCTAGGAAACCCTAAGGGTTGAGATACAAGACGAATAGATTTGGGTATTTTCATATGATAGATTGGGATAAAGGTTTATTAACACAATTTTCTAAGAGTCACACTGGGTATGATTAGGATGAATCACTACCTGAATAAATAACATAATGAGTTTTACACTAAATAAGTGTCATTACATAGTGAAATATTTTTCCCACTAAATGGTTATGATGTATTGGGTTATAAATTTTAGTGGGAAAACTATTATTAAATTTCCTTAATGAAAACAGGTTAGGAATTATATTCATTTGATAAAACTTCTATTGTGTATTATGGTCTCATAATCATCTAATTTGACCACGAGATCTATTCTGGATAATTAAAAATTGAATGGATCTAACTTTGTTTACAAGCACCAAAAATTAAAAAAAATATAAATTAAGTGGATAAATTGTACGTGTTAGAGCATCAATTACTGAATAATCCAACTGGAAATGATGTACATCAAAAGAAGTTATATGCATATTAAAATAATCTAAAATACTTATTGGAGGTTTCCAGTATTATTCTTATTAGCATGGAAACTAAGTTGAAAAAACAATATGATTCTATAGATGATTAAAAGATGATAGATAAGCTAAATATTCTCTATAAATAAAAATTAAGGCATAAATGGTATGAAGATTCAAATTATCTTATTTGAAATAATATTGTGGAAGGAACTTGAATCTCAACACATGTACTCAATATTATTTGGTATCTTAATGACTTAGAGAGGTTATGTTCCTCTCTTAAACATGACCATTCCGAATATGTAATTTTACTGTCACTTTCAGATATGATCTAGTGGATTCTTTTTAATTACAATATGAATGAATTTTGTAATCCTTTACCTGATATCATCAATATATTTAGGATATATTAGTAGGAAGTAGGAGTTACATGCTTCTGTTATTTGTTAATGGTGCAACAAAATTGTAAAATATTTGTAAAGAAAATAATGAAGAGTGGTTGTGAACAGTTCATGTCACTATCTAATTAAAAAATTACAAAACAAGGGTAATGAAACCATTATAGTCAGACTATCTATTGGATTATGGATTATCCCATATACCTTAAATGGTATAAAAATCAATTTGGTGACAGAACTCCATGCTTGAATGTTATATAACTCAATTCATAAATTATTATGTGTATATGATACCAACTATAATTTTTTAAATGATTATTAATTTTAGAAGTTCATGATAGAATAATTGAAGGAAAAATATTCATGTAATGGAGTAATAAGTAATTGCATAAAGACTTATTATCAAGAAATACTTCAAGCTGAATGAAAATTTTGGATTCTTTTTATTTGTCTCGTTTTTTTAATTGTAGAAAATGGTAGCACAAGAGCCTTAGCCCAGTTGGTGAGGACTCGCTAGGTGCATCCAAGATACCTAATATCAAATCCAGGTGGAGGAATATTGCCGGGCACTGTAGCAGGCACTGTTTGGTACTGTAGTAGTCGGAACTATTCATCTACCTGGGCCTTCGGGCCACCGATTTGGTCCTCGGGTCCTGCAAGGCTTTTGGGCCACACAAGGCCTTCGGGCCAGCTGATTCTCAAGGCCTTCGGGCCACCTTAAGGCCTTAGGGTCACCCCATGGCCTTCGGGCCACATGAATGTAGGCCACAGACACACTATAAAAAAAGGAGCAGTCCCAAAAGAGGATTCAGAGCAGGTGCACTCACCAAAGCAGAGCCAAATGGATTGTCAGAATGAGAGGGTGTGGCTATGCCATCGGTACCAGCCTGTTCTTGCATGGGAAGCCTAGCCAGACAGTGATGCAAAGGTGGAGAGCTACTATCAAGATGCAGATTTTCGGGAGGGGCAGTTCCTTGTAGATAGTCTGGTTGAATTCCCTAAGACCTTCGGGTCATGTAATCTCTTAAGACTACGGGCCATGTATTCTCTGAGCCTACGGGCCTTGTAAGGGTTCCACCTCATCCCTTGAAAGGGGGGTTATCAAAAATAAATAAAAATGAAAGCCTTTGGACCATTCAGGCAGTTTAGACAATTGTAGTTTTAATTCATGAGATAATGGTTTGATAAAAAAATTATTCATCAGTTTCTATGACATATTTTAAATGATGTAATGGGTAAAAAAATTATCCATGATTATGTGTTTATCTAGTTTATCAAAATTTGAGGTAATGTGTTCCCCCAACGCATCAATTTTGTATCTTAATAAATTACTCGCCTTCAAAAGGAAATTTTCCAAAAACATAGGATACTATATGTGATATAGATATAACAATTTGATTGTAATATATTCCAATCCAATGGCCCGAAGGCCTTCATTTTTTATTGATTTTTTTATTATCCACCTTTCAAGGGGTGGGATGGAACCCTTACAAGGCCCGTACGTAGGCGTAATTATTATATAGACCGTAGGACTTAATTGAATTCATTTCACATAGGCTTCAAACATTACATACAACCCAGACTAACTACTTAGAACTACTCATCCCCAGCACCTTCATCATGAAATCATCTCTCCACCTTTGCTTGGATGTTTGACTAGGCATTCCCATGCATGCACATGCTTTTCTCGATGGTAGGTTTCATACCCTCTCATTCTTGGAATCCGTTTAGCTTCTGTTATGGTGAAATCTCCTTGCTCATCCTCCTTGTAGAGATTGTTCCTTGTAGGTTGTCTGGTTTGCATCTGCACTTAAGGTGGCCTGAAGGCCTTGAGGTGGCCCTAAGGAATTTTCCTAGACTAAAATTAAGTTATTTTTCATTTAATATATTTAAGAGGTAGGTTATGTGACAGTAAAATAAAAATGTAAATAGGTTTTTTTAGTTACTATAATAAAATTAGTATCACTATTTTTCCATATTTTTTATGTGAAATTTACTTAACATCTTAAAATATTTTTGGATATAATTGTAAAGATAAATATAATTACTTACAAATTTTTACCATAATAAGGTGAATATCACTTTATCCAAAAATATTTTAGGATATAATGAATAAAAATATAAATGGTTGCACTGATGTCATGGGAAAATTTTGATGGTACAATTTCACCTATGATGAGGATGTTAATATTAGAATGATTTATAAGTAGACAATTAAAGATAACATTATCACATTCAATGTTATAATTTCAAGGAGTTGGAAAATAATATTAAATTTTTAAATTTTTTTAATAATGATACCTATGTATCACCATTAATCAAAGTAGATCACATTGTAAATGTTACTCACTAAGTTGTTAGTGGGATTATTTTATAAAATGGTCACATAGGGATGTGATAAAAATTACATATAGTTGTAAAGTTCATAAACCATTAATACATCAATAACATGAGGATCATGTATAATAATTGGATATTAAACACTTAAGAGATTATTTTAAATGGTTGTAAATATATAATGTCATTATGATAATATTAATCTCTATTTATCATTATTTTTTGTGTTATGTAATTGACATTACATGAATGATCTAATGGTAATAGTAATTAAATGTGTGGCTTTGATTAGTATCTAATCAATGATCATCATGAAGTATTATAGGTTCAGTTGATATGTTAATATAATCTTGAATAAATTGCTATACAGATTAGAAAGGGTTATATATGATATATAAAGAATATATTCATGAGGTGATAAGTGAAGGCTTATTACATGGAATTAATTATTAAATCATATCGCATTTAATGTATAAAATCATCGATATACCTAAGAGTGTATTCATATTATTAATCAATATTACATAATATTATAGAAATACCTAGCATGAGAACCTTTATAATTTGATACCTTACTTATGAAATTAAAAAATATTAACTTATCAAAAAAAGGGGTGTTTGGATATGTTGTTTATCATGTACTTGGTTATATTTCAAACATGATGGGATTTTTCCACTAGTATGAAAAGTAAATACATCTAGACCTTTATTGAATGAGATATAGGAAATACATGGTCATGATTACTTGAGTCATATATGAAAATTTCAGTTACTTTGATGAAGGTAATGTGATGTGACCATCTTTTATATGAGTTGCATGTAATTTATTCATCGACATGGTCAATATTTTTCAGAAAATCAAAGAAAAATTTAGTTGACTATACAAGAATAACATGATCCATATCTTGTGGCAACTCAATGTCATGGAAAATTGATTTTATAGACTTATATATCATATATATGATATATCTTATGGTGAACATGTTCATATAGAGATATTTTTTGTCCTTATGTTTTTCTATATCCCATTCATTTCTTACATCTATGAAATAGATATTTCAGATTTTTTTTAATGATGTTATTTCTTATAGGGTCCCAATGTTACACCCATAGATAGGGATAAAATGTTGGAAATGATGTTTATTTAAAATGAAAATATCTTAATGCAACCACATTCAAATGGGTTTGGATGTATTCAAAATGAGTTGTTCTATTTACACCAAAGTCCTTATGGGATTTTAGTGCAAATGAGAGATTTTTTAACATGTTTACTAAAATATACATGAATATGATTCATATAAGTTGATATAGTTTTAATATGTGTATGTATATATATGAAATTTATAAATGTATTTTATATGTCATATATTATACTATATATATATATATTTGTATCTGTGGGTGTGTGTAATTCAAATAAAATCATAAATATGATGAATATATAATATATGCATGGTATATATGTATATTTCATGATGATTTCCTGCGAGACAATATACTATATTCCTACATGATTATAGTAATCTCCTAATTCATTTTCGAAAAATAATAATCAATTGTGAATAGATTAATATATTTTTGTTATAACATTTAACACATTTACTAATTGTGGAGTATATAAATAATATTATAGGATAATATCAGAATGATTACATATGCGTATTCATGCTTTGGATATCGACTATAAAAGGGTTGGAGGTTATCCTTACTTTTTATGACTTTGAGTACATTCTTTACATGGTTTAATGACATAACCTAAACCACTAGGTTAGAGCTAGAGTCCCACATGACCACATTCATGCCACCCTATTTGATGAGGCTTCTAACTATAAGTGAGGGTATAAAGTATGTTAGTGTGGAAAATATACCCTCAATATCATGTCATAACACAAATAATAATAAATAAAATAAAATAATAACTCAAAGTAGAAATGAGAAATAAAATTATATCAAACATCATATATGTCATACAAAAATATAATGGGCTACCAAAGTGGAAAGTGAACCCCAAAAGTATGTGTATGATAAAATAAAAATAAAACTCTATGGAATCCACTAAAGTCCATTCCAATCCTACCAATAGCTAAATTCTCCTCATATCAATTTTCCCTCATTTCCCCCTTTCCCATACCAAGATCCTTATACATAATGTATGCATGGAAATCTAGATGCTCATCTAGTGTGTGAGTAATAAAACCTATCAGATTCCAATAATGTGTATTTAACAAGTGTTCATAGGTATAAAAATTTTATCCCATGATAATAATAAATGTGAAAATTTGTATAATGAACATACAATCATATATCTAGTCGTTGTGCACTAACCAAGATGCAAAAGACCCCCAGTCGTACCTACTTTGACTCCATTATAGAAGGATAGCTAATAGATGTCATAAGTAAAAATTAACAATCCATAAGGCTCATAATTAATTCTCTAATTGTTCTCAATTCATTGAGTAGGGTCTATCCCCCAGACCATTGTATCTCAGCTCCATCATGGGTCAGCCATAAAGTCACCAAACCCCATTAATACCTAAGATCAAGAATCTAGGCCATCATTCCCCTAACACCAATACATTAGGTGAAGCCTCTAGACCTTAATTCCCCTGCCCAGTTCTCAGGTCCATCATCACCTTTTTTGTAAGTCATGTTCACTCCCCCGCTACAGGATAATCATCACATGATATTACACATATCCCAGGTACCAAAAAACCTCCAAAGGCAAGGTAACAATCATCATAGGGTAAAGTATACAAGGAAAAAAATTCATATCAAAATGAGAATATATTATATACATACCAAAACATGTGATAAAAAATAATAATGGATAAAAAGGTACATAATCATACACATGGATTTATGTAACATCAATGGGTCTTATTGGATAAACCTAAACCCACATGTGATCATAATCAAGCATGGTCAAACATGTATGTCGATATAACAATTATACTTGGGAAAAAAGTTTATAAAAGAACCCAAAATGGTAATAACTTCTTACCTAAATGTTTTTTATGAAGAACTCCAACTTCATCAAAAGATCAATGTCCAAAAACAACATGTTCCAATGGAGAATGGATCAAACATCAAGGATGTCTAGATAAAGTTCTAGTTCATAAAATAAATTCATTTAGAAAGGATACCAAAGATAATTTCACATCAAGAATATAATTATAGAATCACATACCTTACGATGTCCATCAATGTAGCCAAAAATAAGGTATGTCAAAGGAAGGTGTTCCAATTCATTGATATCTATTTTCAATCAGAGAATGGATTATGAATTTATCATTGATTCTAGTTTAAATCCATAATTTTATCAAAAAATAACCATTACATCAATAATTTTTCAAAGAATGCATATTTAAGAAGGAAGAAGGAATAAAATTGATTTTTCTATTCAAACTTACTCATAAACATCATCATTCTTGAGAGTTCAATCTCTTTTCAGGAGGGTTAATAATTGAAACATTAAATTATCCACTATAAACCTTTAAATTATTAATAGATAAAAGTTATATCATTAATATTCCATCCTTAAAATGTCTATGAAGATGATTAAATAACACTAACCCATCGAAAGCTCATTGTCGGATGTAGATCTCAGTTTGATCAAGAAATTATTTCAAATTGCAAGATATTCCATCGATATATGAATAAATTAATAATTCATCCTAATATTATAAATTAAAACACTAATCCAACATAGATATATGCTCATTTAAAAAGGGAGAAGTGGAAAATGGAATGGATCTAAGAATAATTTACCCTTAATATACCGATATATTGGTCAATGATTGGTGGATTAAGGGGATATGGATGTGATATATGTAGAGACCAAGAGGGAGATCTCTAATTCAAAATAATCTCAAGTGGGTTAGATTTAGGTATTAACGGAGGTGTAAACCCCTAAACATTTAAAACATGTGGGTGTGTTAATTATTCCCCTAAGTTGGGGGAACCTACGAGTCAGTGGGTCTCACTAGCTAGCCAATAATTGACCATTGGTTGGCTGGTGTTCCTGTTAGAATAGTAAGAATTATGTATCAACCACTAGTTTTTAGGTGGATCATATAGAAAAATAAAGACCCACTAGAACCCCCACCCCCCCCCCTCTAGCGGTTGGTTATTGGGTTCCACCAGCTAGTCGTTGGATTGTTTCCTCCCACCTTAAGTCCATTCAATCCCTAAACTCTTAAACCTTCAATAATTAGACCGTTAGTTACTAAAATGATCCCTCTTAGCAACACATATTAGAGAATAAAAAAATAAAGAATAAGTTTATTAAATTTTAATATATAACTCATTTAAATAAAATGAGAATGCTACAATTTTCTCCCTCTAATGATTTCTCATCCTCAAAAAATACCTTCAAAGGTTTTTCTTAAAGATTTCAAGGTATTGAGCCTGAAAACCATACTCCAACTCTTATATTTCCTCCTATATCCATCTATAACGCTATATAATCCACAAAAAGTGGTATTGTCTCCCCTCATTTGACTTTCCTAGTCCTATCTCCAATCTACATTGGACACTCCATATATGATGTGTTATCCACTGGTACAACATCCTCACAATAAATGACATGTGTAGGATCAGGAATGTACCCCCACAGTTGTGACATATGAAAAAAATTATGCCTACCTAGATATCAAGAAGGAATATCCAGATGGAATTCCACTATCCTAGCCCCCTATGTGATCTCAAAGGATCCAACATAGTAAAAAGATATCATTGTTTTCTTCCTTAAATATTGATGGAATAATAATGGACCCACACCCTAAAAGACCCAGTCACCTAAAAAACTAAAAATTTATCCTCTTGTGGTTGTAATGTGAATTTTTATTACTCTAAGTATTGACAAACCAATTCTAAATCATCTACACTCTCTCAAAGGTCTCATGTACCAAACTAGGCCCCAGACCTACTAGCTCACTATACCAATTCCAATAAAGTGTTGAACAGCATAGTCTACCATTTAAATCCTCATAAGGTTTCATCTGAATTTATTCCCAGGGAATATTTTAGTATGTGAACTAAAACAATTCTATGTAATCATCCCAAGCTCTATTGAAGACTATGGAACAATCTAGAAGCATATCATCCAATATATAAATCATTCTCTCAAACTGTCTATGTGTATAGGGATGGTAGAATGTGCAAAATCCCAGCTGAGTTACTATGGTCTTTTTCTATCCCCTTAAAAATCATAATTTGAATCATGTATCTCTTTTAGATATCATTCTAAAGGGAACTTATTGTATTTTTTATCTCTCACAAACATAAAACATTCACATCTTGTCTACTGAGCGACTCTCATGGATTGGTAAGAAATGAGAAATTTTTTTTGAAAAATATAAAATTACCTAGAAAGAATCATGGATCCTTGGGGTTCCTTCTAACCCAGTCAAAAACTCCATCATGATGTCCTCCTACTTCAACATGGGCATAGTAAGTCCCTAGAGAAAACCACTGTGACATCAGTGATCAGGATTTATCCCTTAACAGTTTAGGTATCAAGAAACAAATCCAGGAATGTCCCTCTCCATCATCGGCCACCAGAATTGTTGCCTAAAGTCATGGTATATCTTTATTTACTTTGTATTTTCTTCCCACTTAGAGATATGTAAATATCTCTTATAATACTATTCGATGGAAGCAGAGACTAAAACTATCACATGTGCAATCATCACATCTTCATCACCCAATGACAACCCAGGTATTAGTTCACCTATAGATAGTTTTTCCTACATCACAATACACTCTAGGTCTACCTCCTATCCATACTTTAACCAGTGTACCAAAGAAGATATGAATTAAAAATCATCCAATTTCTTCTAACTAATAGAATCTATAAAATTATTTCCTTTACCTGGTGAATAATCCATCTCTAATTCAAACATATATAAATACTCTACCATTCACCTCTACCCGAAGTTTCATTCTCATTGTGTAATGATATAGCAAAGTAATTTCTTGCTATTGTACACAATAAACCTCTCACCAAACAGATATTTTCACCAACACATTAATGTGTGGACCATGGATTCAAACTCTAAGTAGAGAGCATGTTATATTTGCACATGGTTTCACAAATTATATGACCTTTATTATAATAAAATCTCCCTATGCATAAGTACTTCTCCAAAATCAACATCGGATGAAACACAGTACATTACATAACTGATCCCCATCTTAGAAATAATCATCATTTGGTTTGTATTCAACTTAATTTTCATGTCATGAAAAACCTCTTCACACTTGTCTAACCATAATAACTTCACTCCATTCTTTGTCATCATAGACATAGGTCAAAACAATTTGGATAAATATTGGAAAAATACTTGTAGTATCCTTCTAAAACATGAAATTTACACATCTAAAACACAATTTTATTGTGTGTCCGGAAAATCATTACCTCCACTTTCTATAGATCTATGGATATACCTATCTCAGACCCCACATGCTCTAATAAAATTTCCAATTATATCATAATGCAACACTTTTATGTCTTAGTGTAAATATGATGCTCTACAAGTTTACCCAAGAATATCATGAGATGTTAGAAATGTTACTCTAAGATTGGTGAGTTGATGAGGATGAAATTAATGAACACCATGATGAATGATCCAATATATGGGAGGAATATCTTGTTCATAAGAACCATGAACACTTACAATGCATTATTCACACCTACTAACATCAACAAGTACTCTCAAATACCATAAATTCCATAAAAGTCGTTCTTTAAGATGTCCTCCTCTCTAACCTATAATTGGAGATAGCCAGATTGATAATAAATCTTAGTGACGCATCGACATCCTCATAACTCATCAAAAAGATCATCCATCCATGGAAAAGAATATTTATTCTTCACAGTAACCTTGTCTAGTTTTTTGTAATAAAAAAGATTTGAATAATACCATATTCCTTCATTGAGAATAATATAGGTTCACACTATGGTAAAGTGATCACTCTAAAAAATGCATTCTACTCCAATTCTATGATATGTACCTGTTTCTTCTTCAAATTAGTGGGTGTCATATGATAAGGGGGTATAAAAAAGGGTTTTCACATGAAATTAGCTCTATATCAAATTCAACTTCTCTATATGAAGAAATTATTATGATGCTTATCGAAAAAGATGTCCAGATAGAGATCCATGACTAGTGGAAAAGACGAGGTAGTTTTTTTCAATCTCATCAAAAGTGCCAATCCTTCAATTTGTGTCATGATCATTCTAATATAACTAATGCCTAGACCAACTCTACATGATCCCAATTCCCATTCTATATCCATCTGATAAATATACCCCTTTTGTAAAGTAAATTAAACCTGTCTTCGATAGTAATAAATGTAGTCACAGAAGCTATTCAACCAATCCATGATAAGTACCCCATAAAATCTCTTCATATCTAAAATCAGACAGCCCCACAGATTTCCATAACAAGAAATGTCTATAGAACACTATAGGAATTTATGGGGATGGTTGAATATAATTACCATCATTATAGAAAGATAAATTATTTCAAAATATAACACGATAGGTAAGTCAATCCCGTCAAAAACATTTGTCGATATATCAATCAATCTAGAAACACAATTTTATCCCAAACAGATTGCATAAATCAGGAATTAATATAATAACTATTATACTGAACAACAATAGGTATAAATATATATTTTTGTGATTATAATTGACAAATGGCGATGCATTAATGCACCAAAAATATTATAAAATTGTAACAGTGATACTTTCAATAGAAACTCAGAATTCTTTTACACATGAGCTACACAGGATCATGGAAAATCTCCTACCTAAGTCCCACATGACAATCTCATTTCGACCATGTCCTATGTTAATCCAAAAAATAAAAAGATGAAATTGTGTTATGATATTATGTTTTAATTCCGTAACCTAATCCACTGGTTCTGAGCTGGAGGACCACATGACCTCATGTGTTCCTATAACGACCCATACTTTACATACATTGTTAATACATCAAAATTGAAGCATACTTATTACAACATATAACAAAACCATGGAAGGACCGTATAGTTATAGTGTATTTAGAAACTAGGAATCATAAACAACTGGTTCATAAAGAATCTACACTGTCTCCCATTTATTTCATCATATCTATAGTCCCTTTTGGCATATCTTACTTAATAACCTTGTTCCTAACCTAGGGGAAAAAACATAAAAAAGGGTGAGCTCAAATGCTCAGTAAGGGTAAACAAAGGAAAAATCAATCACATCATGAACATAACATTTTTGGAAATCTTAACCTGCAAAAGAAATCATAATTTCATACCATGGGATAAATCATAGAAGTGAAATGTAATCCCAATAATCATAACATAAAACATGAAACTTTGTGGCATACACACATAATCATAGATAATAATTTCTTATTAGTCAAGACTCATTGCCAAGACTATCTTAGTGGACAAAGTCCATTTATGGAACGATTTCATTACTCGTTTCAGTCTTGTTTCACTGAACCGGTTTAACCTGCCCTTCCATCCATGTCTATCTCATGAGATATTAAATCTTTACCCAATGCATTGGAGGGAGATATAGGTCCCACCCGTCTCATAATGATACCATTCTTATGTGTGCCACAAAATCATAAACCATACATCATAGCATAACCCATGTAATAAAAATGGGAATATTAAACATCAAGACATCATAAAACAATTCATATAAGATAAAGGAATTCATAAAAATATTTCCATCACAACATAATTAAATCAATGTAATAATAGGGATAGAAACAGAACCCTATATTATCATAGATGGAAAATAATTTTGATAAAACACTTGAACTCCATTCTTGAGGAAAATATCCTTTCTACTTCAAAAACATTTTTCGCTTTCTTAACATGTCATACAATTTTAAACTAAAAGAAGTTGATTAAAAATAAACTTGAAAACTTGTAAAGGAAGATTCTTGGAAGTATTGTTTTAAAAATCCATTCATTCCGTATAATTTAAAAAAACATTCTTCTCGTACTTTTTTCGAAAAAGTCAAAAAATACCTCGTACGAAAAAAAGACAAAAGATTCCTTTCATATCTTTTACTAAAAACACACCAAAGGGTAAAATTGGATTTAAACAATTGTAGGTGGATGGATATAATATTACATATTGATGAAACATGGATGTGGATGATAAAATACACCCTAGTAAATACCAAAGTATAAACAATCTCGGATCAAAATGAGATTGTGATATTTTCCCTTACCATAGGTCTGATTTGCTTCGTAAGTGTCTGAACCTCTTGTATAATGATTTAAATAATATTATTGACTTATTACAGAATAATACTTATTGTTATTATATAATATATGGTCATATTCTTAGCTTCTTATTAGTAATATTTCATTACTACTTGTTATTCGGGTGTTTATTACCTTTTGTTCTTATGCATGTTTTGTCGAATAAATTATTATTCTTCTCTATAGGTTAAAGATACCTCATTTCCAGAATGGTATTAGTGTAATATATATCATATTCATTAATTCAATTCATTTATATAATCATTATGCAATGAAGATCATGTAGAACGAGTCGCGTCACATCATGGAGACGGTATTTCGTACGTACGCACGAGTGATGATATCATTCCCATGATCGTGGAATTGTATTGGAGTGTATTTATACTATTTCAGAATCAATATCACTTTAAAATAATCATATATAGTTATTATTTACACCATTATACCCATCCAAGTAAGGTGGTGGGGAAAAATAGATTACACCATGGCGTGGAGACGGTATTCCGTACGTACGCACGCGCGGTGATTTCATTTTCCGTAGGATGGATAGATGGTGAAATAGGGTTGTTTCATACTTATAATAACATATTAGTATATGAGTGATACTTATGTTATTACTTCATAATGAAACAACTAAATAAGAAAAAGTGGAAGAAGAAATAAAGATGAAAGAATCGGTAACAGACATTACCTCTTCTTTGAAGCGCCTCTTTGACACCTCCTCTTAGGGCATTGAAATTGGTCTTTGAAGAATACCAGGACCTCTAGGATGTTTCTAGGGAAGTGGGGAAGTGAAATGGTCAGATTTTGTCTGAGTTTCAAGGCTCAAAATGGTGTGAGGAAGAGAGGGGGGAGGTTCCCTTTTATAAGGGAGGAGAGGGGCACCTTTGGAATAACTAAAAATATTATTTTATTATAAAGAAAAAATCAGTTTTTAATAGCTCAAAATTGATATATTTTGAATCTAAGGTGGTTATGGGTAAAAATCCTCTCATAAAATAGAATATATACAAGTTTATTTCATTATATTAACCTTATATTTTAGTTTTAACTCTTAGTTAATTAGGTTGACATTTACCATGTCACTTTGTATTTTTATATTATATAGTTAATAAACTTACCATATACATCCAAGAGACCCCCAAGTGTTCCATTAATGATACACCTATCATGATATAAGTATCTTGGCCGAACCTTGGATTTTTAGGAATAAAATAACAATCAATAATATAATATTTGTTTTGAAAACTATTTTATGTCTATTTTGACACTATTTAGTAATTGATTTTTGTGAAAATCATAACAGAATGATTAATTCTAAAAAAGTTAATTAAATACATACTAACACGTCATAGTAACCTAGAAAATTAATTAAATTCATAAAAAGTCTCAAATTACATTTATTTGGGTATTTATAACATCAATTATGTCAATATTTCATTAATAAGATAATTAATGCATCATCATTGTGTCATAAATAAATTAAATTATTTAAGGTCTAAAAATTACAAATAAAATATCATTATCTAGGAAATCTTTTTAGATTTCTAATTAATATTTATAGTAGAATTTATCTCATGTATAACCCTATATTAAAAGTTATTTACTTATTAAACATTGATTTTAACTATTTTAACCCTTCTTTAAATAAATTAATAATAAATGTCCTAATATAATCCAAGTTGGCCTAAATGGTCATATTTTATTCCTAAGGTTGTTTTTGGTCGAATTAAACTTATCCAATAGAATTAGGACATGTGTTAAGATAATAATATAATCATTTTTACCCTTAATTACCCTATTTACTTTTAACCGTGGTAAATAAAAGTAAAAAAGTTACTATTCACCAAAAACTATTTTCATCTCATTCAACCACATTTTACTTATTGACATCAACCGTGCCTCTTGGATTTTTGAAATTCCACTCACAGAAGTGGTAAAATTAAGTTTTATGTAAATTTACATATTCTCCTAGGAGGTGGGTAAAAGACGGCGCAAAATTCAATAAAATTTTTATATATCTAAAATTATTATAAAATTACTCCAATGAATTACAGTGAACATATATAGGTATTATGTATCAATTTTGACCTAAAATAAATTTAAATAAAATAAATAATTATTTAAATAAAAATTCGGTTTTTAAATAGTAACCCAGTGTTTTCACTATTCATCAAAAATTGAAAGTTTCCAGAAAAATACCAAAATTTCACCCTAGGCTAATTTCGATATTCTGAATCCAAAAATGAAGTCTATTTTGAAAAATAAAATTTTCAAAATTTCAAAATGTGGTTATTACTATTCATAACAGCTAGTTTTAATAAAATTTTAATAGCATATCGTTGTTTCGTGAAACTCGGTATTGCATACGACGCAAGCTACCAAGGAAGGTCGTGATTGCGTGTAAAGAAAGCCAAGTTAGTGTTGTGTGTAGTGAAAGATTCCTTTGATGATTTATATAAAATAAAAACAAAATATTTCTTTTAAAATTATAGGGTGTTACAGTTCCTCCCAATACGTAAGAGGTTATCAACTAGAATAAAGGGACTAAAGTCTATTTGTAAGTAGAATATACCCACAGTATCAAGTCTTATAACAAATAATAATTTAAACAAAAAGATAACAGAGAGTATAAATGTGTTATAAAATAATATCAAGTGGCATAAATTTCATAAAAAAATATAACAAGCCCCAAATGTGGAAAGCTAAACAAAAAAGTAAGTACAGTCTAAAGTATCAATAAAACAATAAGGAATTATCTAGATTATCCTTTGGTACCTCCTCTATATCCATGATCCTTGGATCAACCATCTTCAATTGTATCCTTTCCCTTACATGGATCCCTCTTAATTACGTTTCCATTTTATTTGAGTTTCACGTGTAGCGTGTGAGTAATAAACCCAATAGGACACCACCAACATGTCCTTAACAAGTGTACACACGTATAATATGAGTACTTTTTTATAATAATAAATGTAAAAATATTCATAACAAACATACTGCATATACTGATTGATTTTGAATAGACCAAGCCTATATAGTCCCCCATCTAAACCTGATTTATCTCCATGTCAAAAGGATAGTAATGGGATATTGTAAGTAAACAAGAACAAGCCATGATGCTTCTAATCACATCTCTCAGCAGTCTCAAGTGACAGAGTTAGGTAATTACACTAGACTGTGATATCATGGATCTATCAAGGGTAAAGAATATAGGACTTTGTACCCCTATCAATTCCTCAGGTCATTCCTTTAGGCATTCATGACCCTAATATCACTACCTTGATATAATACTCTAGGTTATCATGACCCTACCCACTACTCAGATCCATCATCATCATCATCACAACTTGTGTGCACTCCCCCTATAAGTTATAATCACCACATGATGGTCTAACTATCCCAAGTTCCAATATAACCTCCAAAAACATAGTAAAACATATAACAATGCAGATCATAAAAGTAAAAAATATCATATCATCCTAAATATAGTTGAAAAATTCATATTCATGTGATCAAAAAAAATTTTGGCTAACAAACTATATAATCATACTCATGGAACCATATAGCATCAATAGGCCTCATGGGATACACACACACCCACATGACATGATAATCAAGTATGATCAAGCAAGAATTCCTACACAGGAATTATACTAATTAAACAAGTGCATACAAGATCCCTAAATGGTAAGGAAATTCCTACCATATTTTCATTTATGAAGTGGTCAAATTTCATCGAAGGATCATTGACTGAAACATCTCACACCAATGAGGAATGGATCACAAATGAAGGATTTCTAGATCTATTTTTGATTCATTAAATAAAGTTATTTATAATGATTACGAAATATAATTCCACAATAAAAAATTTGATTCTATAATAACATACATTATGATGTTCATAAATTGAACCAAACCCGAGGAATGTTAGAGAAAGGGACACCAATTACATAGAATCCATTTTCAATCAGAGAATGAATCTGATTTCATCATTAATTCTACAAGAAATCCTTAGTTCTATCCAAAAAACACTAATACATAAATAATCCCGAAATTGGAGGAAATTAAATATGTAAGAAGGTCTTGTGTTGACCTTTATATTAATACATACCTAGAAACATCACTATTCATGAGAGTTATATCTCTTGTCATGAGGTTTCATCATTGAAACATCATTGTCACCACCAATTTACAATGGAATATTATATATATTAAGGCTCTATCATAAATCCTCCATCAATAAAAGATCTATGAAGATTACTTAAAAACACATACCTATTAAATTCGCAGTATCGAATACGGATCTCATTTTTTTAAAGAGAAGATTTCAGATTGATATATCTATAACTAATTGATGAATAAAGGAGAAAATCATCACTATATCATCAAGGAAAAAATAGATCCAAAATAAATATATTATAATTTATCAAATAAGAAGATTAAAATGGAATAGATCTAAGATGAACTTAGTGGTTAAGTCACACTAGATTAGTTAATGATTGATAAATCAATTGAACATGGATGGGAGAGATTTACAGACAAAAATGGAGATATATAACTATAAATAAGATGAAGGGGGTTAAATTTTAGTGTTAAAAGGTTTGGAGAGGTTCATATAATTAATAATCATGGGGTTCATTAATTTCTCCCCCTAACTAGGTACAATGTCGAGCTTGTGGGCCTCATCGGGAAATTCGTGCAATCACCAACTAGCTGGCGATTGGCCATTGGTTATAAAATAGACCAAGAATAATTTTGGGAATTCATCCATAGAAACCAGCAAGCTAGTGGCTCCCCATCATCTAATCGGTGGGGTTTTCAGAAAAATGCAGAACTACTAGAACCCCATCAATTGGCAAGTGGGTTCCAATAGTGAGTCGGTGACTATTTTCAAGCCACCTCAATCCCATTCCCTTTCTCAACTCTTCTGCATTTTATTATCTATCCCTTTTTAGTAAAAACCCTATACACCCATATCAATGAAGACTAATAAAATGAAGGATAAATTAAAAAATTTAAAATATCTCATACATTTAAATAAAATGGTAATTTTTCACATGGTGATAGTGATCATTTGTTTTATTTGAATCTTTTTAAGGGATCCTTTTTTGTGAAACCGTATTCATCTCTTATTATAAGGTTATAGAACCATATTGAGAGCATCTGGTACCATTTAATAGAAATTGAGACCTACAAGTTAATGTATTGCCTCATAGGAAATAGAAACGGTTATGTTTCCCTAATGATATTCCTAAAACATTCTCACTACAAAAAGGAAGAAGAAATCCTAAACTACCTAGTGCCAAGTATGCTCTATTTTTTGTTTATTTGTTAAATGTCATGTACATTTATTTTTTATAATAATATTTCCTACGTGTTTTGGAATTATTTTGTTACAAAAGTATCATTAAATGATCATTTGAAAATAAACATTTTGATTATATGTTTTTTGGATGTTAACTGAGGGTTTTTTCCTAATGAGGAAGTTGGAGGTGAGGTGAGAGACATTTATTTTCACATGTTTCTTAGTTGATTGATCACCTCCACTAAATTTATTTTATGGTAAACTTGGGTTTCTAATAGATGTTTTGGATGTGTTTTGTGATTTTCTAATGTGAACAAGCTAGTTAGTTGCCATGGAGAATTACTCCTTCCTACAGGTTAGTGCTGGTAGGTCCTTGAACTTGTTTAGGGATATGCCGGATGAGAAATATTGTTAGGAGACACATACAAGCCCAGTGAATCTAAGAAAATGGTCTAGTATCACTCTATAATATCCTAAAGTGTGTCTTATGATAGTTGTTCCTTGATAGGTTACTCCATCTCCGGGATTTACTTATCTATAATTTTTTTCACCCTATTATGTGTGATTGGTTTTGGCACTATATCAATTGTTTATTCTAACACTTGTTCCTCATTTAGGTATAGGTTACTAATGGATTGTGTTCTCATTATTAATGTATGATTTTGGTTTTACTATTTATTTTTAAATCTAGATATGAAATATTTTTTCAAATGTTTTTTAAATTGGTGGTTTTATACTGCAGGCTTAGAACTAGTGTTTTAAAAGGGGGAAATGGATTTTCATTGGTTTTAAGAAAAAAAAGGTTCTCATTTTCCTTGGGTTTTTAACATATTTTATATAAATGAATTTTTTATTTATATATGACCAAACATTTATTATTTGATTTCAATCGTCCACTCTCAGTTAAATAAAAATTTTAGTATGTTATATTTAAAACTAGAAATTTTCAACTTCTTAAGGAAAGGAATTTCATAGACTCCTTGGTGTGATCCTACTAGGATTTTTTTCTAACACCCTACATACACACTCAAGTATGTTTTTATATAGATTATTTTTATATACATGTTATAGGTTTCATCATCATATTGGATTTCAATTCATGGGAAATTGATGGTGATTTGGTAGGTGGTAAGTGACATTTGGTTTCATGTAGTTTGTCGTGTTGTATGGTTTGAGTTTTGTTTTCTAATTTGGTTAATATTGTATTTATATTTTTTGTATCATAAATTTATTTTTATTTTTGGTATACTATTTATTATTTCATTTATATGATGATTTTGATGTTTATTTATTCCTTCCAGGCCTATTTTTTTATTTATTTTTCATGGGAGAAATAATTCCCATGGTGGGGTTATATTATTCTCCGGAACAAGTTTCCATCTTATAGAGATCGGGAACTCCCTTCAGGACAATGGATAAGAAAAAATTATTGTTGGGTAAATGGAATCCTAATATGGTTTGTTATTGTTGGAATCAGAGCCCAAGTTCTCATTAGGTCCTATGATTTGGAGGTTTTTGTATTTATTTGAAAAATTATTATAAAATAGGAATGTCATAAATCAAGAGGTATGTAGAGGAAGATCCTAGTTATCTCGTTACCACCCATTCCATTTAGTCACTAAGGTTGGTAAGGTTTTTCATTTAGTTTAATTATTTTCATGAATTGAGATTTTTGAAAGCATATAACCCTCATTTTCATTGTTAGAGTTTCTATGGGATCATTATTAGAATTTTTTATAGAAAAATATTGGAATAAGTTACGTGAGGTTACATTATATGGAATAACAAACCATACCATTATCAAGGGATATATTATGTAAAAATTTTGGAGAATATTTATTTATTGGACATTTTCCTATATAAACATGAGGCCATGTCAATAATGGTTCCTCATTCTATATATTTTTTATTTAAACCACATTATTCTGGGATTTTCTTGGGTGATTTACTAAAGGGAAAAGGATCACAGATGGTCATGTATTATATTGATATAGTTTGATGGGTTTTGATTGAAATTTTTTATGTTCCTTATTTATTTTATTATTTTTGAAATATTTTTTCTATATTTGAGAAGTTAAATTTTATGAAAATATTGTTTGAAAACCAATCTTGTGGATCATTTGAAAATATTTCTCTATTTATTATGGGATGTTTAAGAAAAAAAATTATTTTATCAGGGTGTGTAGAATTTTTTTTTGAAATGGATGTTGGATTTCAAATAAATATTTTATGTTAGCCTATATCGTATTAAAATGACATTAATAGAGTTAATTTGATTCTAAATCATTTTCATGATGTTTTTAAAAAGGGGGTGTAATTATTTTTCAATATTGGGGTGTTTTCAAAGGAGATAGTTTTTATTTGAATGCATGATTTTTTATTACATATGATCATTAATTGATATATCCAATGTTTATCCTTACATAACATCTTGGATCACCCTTTCTTATGTTTCCATTTTTATAGGTTATGATGAAAGTTTTTATGTATGGTTTGTCTAATAAGGGATCTCAGATGTTCTATAAGGATAAACATGGGAGATACCAATTAATAATCATATGCAAGAATAAGATAATCATAAGGTTTTGAGATCATGATTATAACTTAACAATTTCCCAACCAATTAGTCATATATCATAATTTTTTTTAAAGATGGTGTATGTACATAAAACCAGGGCACTAATTATATAAAGAAGAAGAGATAAAAATGTCTAAAGGATGGAAACATATTACAATATTTATTATGAAAAGGAAGTAAGTCATCAAGAAGTTCATCATGCCAGGTGATGTCTTGATTGATTTCCTTGTTTATAAGACTATCAGCAACCATGTTATCTTCATGATAAATATGAGTGATGATGTAGTTGATTTCATGAAGAGCATTGATGTAGTCCATCCAACGAGTGGTGATCGGCCACGCAAGATGTATCACACCATTCCAAACGGCTTGCACAAGAGTGGTCAAATCCATCTCAATAAAGAGGTTGTTATATCCATGTTGTTTGGAAAAAGAGACAGCATGAATCATACCCATTTTTTTTGCTTCTAGAGAGGGTGAAATGCCATAGCTTCCATAGAAGTAACCAACGCTCTAGCCAGTGTGATTCCTCAAGATGGCGCCACACCCCGCAGGACCATGATTCCCTTTGGAAGTGCCATCCACATTAACTTTAATCCATCTTGGTAGAGGGGGATTCCAGAAGACTTCAAAAGTATGATGAGGTTTTCAATAGTAGTTGTCAATATGTAAATGTCAAAGGATGCTAAAGTCTTTCACCGTGTTGCTACAATGACCCTTTTGGATCGAATCAGCTTCACGAATGGTGATGAGAATCTGATTTTTTCCTGCATTAAGATTGGGTAAGCATTTATTATTAATAAAAGCATTTATATCATACCATATCACGTGATGAAGCTCAAATACAGTAGCAAGATAGATGTTTTTGATTTTTTTAGAACTATTCAGATCCACACATCTCTTTAATTGAGTTTTGACAGAGTTATGAATCCACTATCTGCAGTCAAAAATGCCAAATATATAATCCAAAGAGAAGAAGAAGTGGAACAAGAAAGAAAAATATGATTAGAATCTTCTCTGTGCTAATTGCAGAGGCTTCATTTAGAATAGAGTTGGAAACCAGATGATTGTAGACGTTCATCAGTGGGAATTCTGTTATGATAAAGTTTCCATATAAGAGTAAATCTTTAGGGTTTTATCCAAGGTTTGTCAAAAAAATTCAACCACCCAAAATCGCTTTCAGAGTTACAAAACAAATGGCTGTAAATGTTTTTAGAATAAAGCATACAATTGTGTGAAGGTTCTGAAACTAAGAAATCATCGGTGTTTGAGAAGGGGTAAGTGTCAATGAAAGTCATACTGTTATCTAGAAGAGGGTAATTACTAGCATTAATAACATCCCTAATAGAGAGCTTAGTTTCCCTAGGGCTTTGGTCAAGGGAAGCCCTAGAAATTAAAGGGGTGCCATCCCAATTATCCAACCAGAAATTCATGGTGGAGTTTCTCGAGACCATCCACATAGAGTTACTCATGATGAAGGAAAATGAATGCTTTATGGATAGCCATATATAGGAGGCAAGAAAGGTATAATTTCCTTTCTTGAGTTTCTGAATAAATCTATTTTTAAGAAATTTGATAGAATCAGAGTTATTGTAGAATAAGTTCCAAGTGATCCTAGCTTGCAGAGCCTCATTAAAATGTTTAATATTTTTCATTCCAATACCTCCCTTCTCAATTGGCTAACAACATTTAGACCAAGGAATGGTGATAAGTTTTCGCTCAACCGTGCTACCATTCCAAAGAAAATTTTTGATTGAGGTGTTCATTTTTTTAATAACACTAGCAGGCCAATTGTAGACCATCATCAAATATACCATTTTAGAGACAATATTAGATTTTACTAGGTAGATTCTACCGACCATAGAGAGGGATTTGCCTTTCCAAGAGGAATGTTAGTTTGTAACTTGATTTAAAATTTCAAGAAAGTGACATGATTTGGGTCTTCCCCAAAATATGGGAACCCCTAGGTATTTAGAACTTTGAGAACCCTATTTTATACCTAAGTCATTTAAAATAGTACATTTTCTATTTGAGGGGAAATTCTTTCCAAAGTAACGAGAGGATTAGTTCCAGCTAATCATTTGACCAGAGATTTCCTCATAGTGCACAAGGTCATTTTTAAGGGTGCGAATATTTTTATTACCACCTTGAAGAAATAGAATGATATCATCATCATACAACAAGTGAGTAGGAGCGTTTAGATTTCGCGAAACATGGATTGTTTTGAGTTTGTTTTGATTAACCATACAAATGAGGAGTCGGCTAAGATAGTCCTCTGAAATTGAGAAAAGGATGTTAGAAAGAGGGTCCCCCTATCTAACACCTTTAGTACATTTGAAGTAACCCCTTGGAGAACCATTAATAAGAATGGATATGGAGGTCGTGTTGAATAAAGTGCGGATAGTAGTGATAAAAGCATCACTAAATCCAAAAGATTGAAGAAACTTAAAAATAAAACTCTAATCCATGGTATCGAAAGCTTTTTTAATGTTGAGTTTGATGGAAATATTTCCTCCTATGTTGCTTTTTTAAATGTTTTAAAGCAATCTGAAGAAGGATAAATTCGTTTTTGGATGGATCTACCTTTGATAAATCAAAATTGATTCCAAGAAACTAATTTTTTAGTGATAGAAGAGAGTCTGCTAGAAATTATTTTCGTAATGATTTTATAGAGAGTGTTGATTAGGGCAATGGGTCTAAAAGAATGTATCTCATAGTCATTGTCAAACTTTAGAATTAGAGAGAGAAATTGAGCGTTTAGGCCATGATGAAGAACACCATTGGTGAAGAAATATTTGACAAGCTTGCAAACCTCAAAGTTAATAATATCCCAGTAGTGTTGAAAGAAACCATTACTAAAACCATCAGGGCCAGGAGCACTATCAGGATTTATACTGAAGACAATGTTTTTAATTTCATGATCTAGAGGGATGCTAATAATTAAGATTTTTCATTTCAAAATACATGAGTCATAATATTGAGGAATCGTCATTAATAAATCCTAAACTATGATAACATATTATATGTATAGTAATATTTAATAATAATATATACAAAATCATAAACCTAAAAAACCATTTAATTAGTCAAGGATCACTATCACGAAAATCATCACAGTGAAGACAAAGTCCCAAAATTTATTTTGTTCACTCCCCAAACTCTTTAATTCTGGGAAGGGTTTCACTCCACATTCACTTAATAGTATGTAATTTGATATCAATCATTACCCAATACATTCATGGTATTTAATGAAACCATATGTCATAAAATAAAAACCATACATATTTGTGGAATAAGAACAAAAGAACATTTATAAATTCATCATATCATAACCAATGGAAAAGAAGTGGGTTTTATAAAGATTTAAACATCACATAATAATAATTTATCCATAGAACAACATGGTTTTTCCTCAATCATTTGAGGTACCAAATAGAGTATGATGAAAGGATAAAATTAAAAGAAAATAAATAACTAAAGTATAAAAAATATTTATGTTTTAATAGATAAATAAAATATAATTCCCCTAAAGTAGATTCAAGCATAAATAATACCGATTAAAAATGATATTGAAACACAAACCCTTACTGCTTAGGTAGCTTTTGAATCATAACCACATTAAATGAAATAAAATTAAATGAAACATTAAATACTCTAAATATAGACTAATGAAGGATATAATATATCTAATGGTTAGTATATACACTATATAAACAAAAATATTTTTATAATAGGAAACATGTCTCAATGAAGCAGTGTTGAGATGCAGAACCCTTACCTCAAGTCCAAAATTTATTCATATTCATTATTAAAATACTATATAATAAATAAATATTTATTATAAATATTTAAAATAATATTATTTATACTTATAAAACAATATAACAATCCCTTATAATTTTCAATTACACATTTATTAACAATTCTTCATTAAAACCATCATTTGGGTTGTTAACTATTCTCTTTCCCATGCATGTTTTGGTTTGATGGTTCCATCCCATTCATCAAGTTCATGGTTTCATAATTTTAATAATATTAATCAAGTTATATGTATCATTTTTATCAACTATATACACTTCTATAACTATTCATATAATTTGGTTATGAATAATTAATTACATCACTTCATGGAGATGGTAGTATGTACGTTTTTAAGAGTAGGTTTTTTTCAATTTCCAATGATTGGAAAGAAAGAAATTTAAATAAAAATATAAATTTAACTAATCATAATAATAACCTAAATATAATATATATTTATTAAATTAATCCATATGAGCATTCATGTATGTTGTACATGAAAAATAAATCATATCACTTTATAAAGGTGGTAGTCCACATGTATGCACGAATGAAGTTATCATTTATCATATAATGTAAAGGATGATTAAAATGGATGAAAAATTAACATAAAAACATTTATGTTTATTAATTATACTAATTTAATCATGTTAATATGGTTATAAAATATTTTTAGGAGGTAGAATAAGAAATAAAATTTAAAGGATTCGGTGAAGATGATTACCACTTCTCTAAGAAACCTCCTTTGGGGCTCTTCTTAAGGACCCTTGGGTTTTTTTATAAGAATAAAATCACATTTAGAACATTTATATAGAATATTATACGAATGTTAAGAAGATTTTTTTCATGATAAGTGTCTCAATAAAGTGGTAATAAGATAGGACTGTATGTTTCCTTTTATAATTGAGGTGGGTGGTAAACTTGTAAATATAACATTAAAATATAATAAAGAAATATTCAATTGAAATTGAAACAAAGTGGAAAAAAATTATAATATAAGATAATTTAAATTTTAAATATTTTCAAAAAATAAAATTTAGATAATTTTATTTGATATCTTATACCTTACCTTTTCGTTTAATAAACCTCGTCAACGCGTCCTAAACTTTTCCTAGGTAACACATTTTAACCATAGTTAAAATTGATTATGATCAAAAATAAATGCTGAATCATTATAAAAGTTTTAAAATATGATACCAAATATGGAAAAATAATATCAAATATAATTTATACAATTGGTGTAAATTACTTTTGAACTAAGCATGAAATATGTAATGAAAAAGGTTTTTTGAAAAAATGCATGTTTATGAAAAAACTAAATTTATTCTCATTCCTTTCCCAGTAACAACAATTAAATTAATATTAAAATATATTATTGAATATATTATAGATAAATTTCATTAAAATATTTCATAAATATTTATTAATTTAATTTATTAAGATTAAAACACATTGTATGTATATAATCAATTTTTCAGTAAAACAGTTATTTTTACTTTTAAATGATTTTATTTTTTGTTTTTAACTAATTTATAACCAGTGAGTTCATTTTATTTATGTGTAAATAATAATTTTAATATGTCCCAAACTATGAATTAGTCTTAAAATAAATTATTTATAATAAATACAATTCTTATAAAAAAATATTTCAAAACATTTCTTTATAATCAATAAAATTTTCAAAGTGAATTAGAAATTATTTTCAAACAACTATTTCCATTTAAAAATCATGTAATTTGATTAATTTTAAAAAATTTAATCATAAATCTCATATGTTTAAAATAATTTTATTTACTACCATTAAAGTAATTTATTTATTAATTACAAATATATTTTAAAATATTATGGTGTTATAGTAGTTACTATTAGTGTTTCTTTGGTTGTTGTTGGGATGTTGGATATCTGTTATTTTTTTATAAATTTTTAGTGGATTTATTTTTGTTCCTTGATTATTATACATGTTTTTAGGTTAATTAATAATGTGAATAAAAATTAAATAAGTTGGGGTCCTAGCTGGGTGACTAGGACTTGTGATGCACAAGTTTAGATCTTGCACTAGTTGTTGTTCATCATTAACTTTGTTGGATTCAACTTGAGTGAGTTTTTTATATGTGAAGTCCAAGGTTACTTGATAATCCTTGTCTTTTTACCTAATTTTGGACTCATGTCTCTCCCAATTTAGGTTTCTTATGGTGCAACTTGTTCAATATTGGTTAGAGGTTCTTTAGTGGATCATATCATGGTTTGATGGAATATTTTTTATTAACATATGGATGGTTCTAGGGGTTCATTTCATGGGATTGGGTCTAGTTTTCATGGATATTTTTTTTATTGGTAGGTAATTTCATTTCATTGGTTTATCATGAAAATAATTTTCTTGTTGGTTTTTTTATCCTTGTAGGAGTGTTGTCTCTTTATCTCATCATTTTATATGAATTATAAATGGTGGGAAGATTAGAAGTAGGTTTATATTTTATTAGGATGTTAGGTAGGTTTGGGTGTCCTAGTCTTTCTTGGGTACATTAACTTAACTCATATAATTAGGATTCATTTTTTGAGGATTCTAGGTTCTTAGTTTTTGTTGAGGAATTGAGTGGAGAGATGTATGTTGTTGCCTTCTACTTTGACCAAATATATTCTGGGAGGAAAGTGACATTGTGGGGAAAATTGTACCACCCCCATATTACTGTTTATATTTACTTGGTATTATTTTATATTATTTTTTTATTTTATTCAAGGTAATATTTAGAATTTAAATTTAATGTTTGTGAATATTAATGGGTGTTTCATGTTTAACCTATATAGTAACGAGTTAATGTGTGGAAACCATAAAGATGGGATTCATAATTTACAGTGACTATTTTCATGGACTCTTTATAGTTTTAAAAAATATAGAGGGTATCCAAGTAGACTATTTAGGGTATATTGTGAGGGATAGAGTCTCATAAAAATTTGGTATGTGATTTGGAAAACTGTATAGTCTACCCAAAATAACATAAAAAGTGATTTTCCTCCCCCCCCCCCAATTCTGTTTTAACCTCATTTTCCCCTCTATTCCTATCACACTCATTGTCTGACCCTCATGAGTGATTATGAGGATCCTTTTCTTCCTACTCCTTTCAATTTAGGTCATATTAAATCATAGTTTAAGTGAATTTTAAGTTAATAATCTCATTTATTCCACTATTATCATCTCTTTAATTTTCCTCTGCATTTATACTATGTTACACCTTTAACTAGAAACCTAAACTGTTTTAATACCTATAATTTTGGTTTATGATGTTCCAAATATTGGGATTTGGTCTTCAAGGGGTTGTAAATGGTGGGTGCTTTCGTATTTTTTCCATTATAATTGAAGGTGATTGGTTTACAGTTTATTTGAGATAGATGTTTCAATGATCTCACTTTTATTAAAATTTATGTTTTATTTTACACTTATAGATTAATTTTTACTAAAATTATGGATATAGATGATATTTTAGGTAATTCATAAGTTTTTTCTATATACTCGTATCTTGGAATAAAAATATTATTCTTCTAAATTTCAAATGTTTCATTAGAATAAACATTCAGTCATGATAATCCCTTTTGAAAGTTCTTTTATGGATCTTTAAATGAAATTTTTCATTTTTAAAAAGGAGAGTATAAAATAAAATGGTGTGTCTATTTTTTTTTATGGTATTATAATGTTTAATTAAAATGTAGTTATTAAAATGAAAAGATTTCATCATCATGATCCTCATTTTATTATGGAGGTTTGTTTGGGAAATTTAAAATAAATTCTTAAAATAGATGTGAGACCCTTTTAATCTCCCTTTTTATGAATTTATTTTCACTTTAAGGGTGGTGTTTTGATATTAAAATATGGTTTGTTTATTATGAGATATATGGAGGATAGATGTCACATCTCATTTAACTCTTTCAGGAATTTCTCATCACACTTTTGTTTACCTCTTTGTTTGGGTGAATTTTGGGACTTCTAATGATAGATATCATTTTATAGGTAAAATGCCTTAATTTTTAGGGATTTTTATTTGATATAATTAATGGTGACTAGGTATAAATAATAAAAAGGATAAAGAGTATTTCATTTGGGGTCTAGGTTGACATGAGAGATTTTTCTATGTGTTTATGTAGAAACATCCTACTGTAAGGTATCATGTCATAAAATAGTTACACGATGTGAATTTGATGTTGGGATGATATTGTAAACTGGTTCAGAATATGAAATTTTTACACAACTTGACACTATTTCACATCGTGTAAAGGCATATATGGGTAATTTTTTATCCTAGGAAATGTGTTTTTGAAATATCTAAAAATCATGAAATTCACGTTCTGAAAGGTTTTCAAGTCATGAATGTTTCAAGGTTTATGGTTTTAACCGTGTTTTTAATCTTATTTTATATTTATTGAGTCACAACCTTATCTCTTGAGACCTTCTATCTCTTCCATGTGATTTTGGGGATCTATTCTCCTTCTGTGTGGTTTCGTTCAAGGATTGATATTCTTTATGGTTGTGTTGCATCTCTCTACCAAAGTGATCTCTATAATTATTCATTTTGGTTAGTTTGAGCGGGGCCATTTCACTACATTTTTAAATCCATTTTCCTTTTTATGTTGATTCTCTTGATCCTTTCTACATATATTGTGAGAACATACTATGTAGGATGATATTTTTGTTGGTTGGGGTGTGAAGTGTGATTTTCTTGAGGTACGTGTTGTGTTATCTTATCATTTGACCTTTCTACTTATTAAATTGATTTTGAGATGTATGGATTGATTTGAGGGACTCCATTGTTGTCATTTTGCTCTTTTGTGTTGGTGGATCCCATTGTAGGAATGTGTGACATGAGGTTTAGGTAATTGGTTTTATCTCTAGCCTATGATGGATGAACTATATTTCTATAGTTTTATAAACTGTTTTATAAATGAATTGGTATGATTTTATTGCATGTGTGAAAATGGGTTTTGAGAAAAGATGCTTTTCCCCTTTGTTTTGGTTAAATAAAAGTTATTATCAAAAAGATAGGAACTGGATTTATGAAATGGTTTTCAAAGCAAGATTTTGATGAAATGTTTTATAAATTGTAGAACATTTTAATCATTGGGTACTTATGTGTAAGTTGTAGTAATGGGCCTCATCCATAGATATTTTCTATGGATTCACTCATGAGTTGTTACTCTTCTCCCAAGGTCCATTGTTTTAGGGACCTTTTAGACCAATTGGGAGGTTCAATTGTTGGGGTGTTCCATTTCTCTCTAGATTTAATGCATATATCAAGGGACAAGATTCCTATGATTGTCTATGTTTGGGTAAGATTGTTTTAGGTATCCAAACATGTTGTCATCTTTGGTGTGATGTTACCTATGTTTTGGTTTAGATTGCTTTCAATTTCATATGATATGAGATACATTATTTTTATTGACTTAATTGATATATGTGATATTATATTAAATTTTTTTACTTAGATTATTTGAAACTATTGAGAAATTGGAAATTTTTTACCATATTTTTGATATAAAAAATATTTAAATGATTATAAAGCCTTTTTTTTCTTTAAAGATAATAATATTTTGATTATTGTATAGTGAATTGGTATGGAACACCTAGGTGGGATCCTTCAGATCCTATTTATCTCACACAATACACACCCATTTGGTGGTATATAGACTTTATTATGTCTTATGATGCATTAAAAGGAAAGGTTCCATGATTTTGAGGTGAGGTTTCTGTTGTCCATGTTTAGGTTACACATAGTGAGATAGTGGGACGTTTCCCATGCTATCACAGGGAGTATCTATTTTAATTTTAGAAATCCATTGTTATTAGAATTATAACTCAAAGATTGTTTAGCTACTTTTTTATTCATAGTTGTTCTCTTATTTCCTTTTTTATATGATATATAATTCTCCCCTCTTATCATTTCTATTATTTCTCTTTGATTCAAGCATGTATTCCATATTTTCCTCTTCAGGTTGGGAGAAATCATTCCCTCTATTTTATGTTAATTCATGGGTGCAAGTCTCTAGTCCGTGGGGATTGGGAATGCCCTTCGGGTATGTGATGGTTTGGGTCTGATACCATTTTGAGAGGTTATCCATGTTGGGTTTAACATATTTTACTATCATAGGGTTGGTTTTATTCACTTTTGAGAAGTTAGTAGATTGTAGATAGAGTCGTCAGGACCTGAGAGGTTGGTTGTGGTTAGTTCCTATGTAGCTGTTTTTATGATGAGACTTAAGATACCATGGGATGTTGGGATGTGGTTCTCTTGTTCTAGGTTCTTAATATGAGTCTCAATTTTTACTAATGGTTTTTGTGTTTCAAATGAGATTATCTTATTGTATGGTCCTTTCTTATATTTCAGTGTGTAGTGGTATGCCTCTAAGACATCTTCCATGATTTTCATAATAGGGTATAATGGATTCTCCTCAAGGTAATCTACCTAAAATATAAATCATACAGATTTGATCATGAGGTAAGTCCATGTTGCAGACCAAATCCTATTGCAATTCTAGAATTTACTTCTTGAGGTACATAAAAGATTTGATAGGGAAAGGGATTGGTCATATGAGTTCTTACATTATAATCCCACACCCTTTAATGGTAACCAAAAACCTTGATAGGAAGAGGACATGATAGAAAATTTTGATCGGATAGTTAATATCCTAGACACGTCTAGGAATATTAAGGTAAAGTGTGCAATGTTCAGACTCAAGTGTCCCCACATGAGATTGTGAGATTCCATGCTATTGGAAGATAGACACGTGAGATTCAACTAGAAGGGTTTCAAGACCAAATTATTTCATAAATTTTGTCTAGATTCCTGAATGATAGTGAAGTATGTAGAGTTACTCACCCTGATGAAGGGATATCATTTGGTTTCATCATACACCAATTGGTTATCAAAGCTTGTTCATTTTTCACTACTGGTAGTAACGAAGTGCCAACTGAAGGCTCAGGAGGACCTGCGAGGCTTATGACCGAATATAAAATCATAGGAATTTTTCCTAAATCATTCAACCAGTGAATAGAAAATAAACAGTGAAACTATGGTTGAGATGGATATGGTTTTCAGGGACGGTTATTATTCCCCTTATATATCACCTAGTGGTATCTTTTGTTGCATTTAGGTGAGGAAGAGGAAGTAGAATGATCATAACAGGAGTGGTGGGTATTTTCCTTAGTAATAGGCATCCTCTTCACCTTCAGTTATATCCAGTAGTGTGCCTATTACTTTTTATCAATATGGTAAGGTTAGGCACACCCAGCATCCTGGTTACACACCTATAAAGATGTGTTAAAATTGTTGACACTATTTTCATCTATATAATTTCTATCATGAAATTTACGTAACCCATTACATTTAAGGATAATTGGCTCTAAATAATACTATTATACAGTCAGATTCATCAAATATTATTGGGTTTTATCCATAGTCCTTGTAAGTTAATCACTTTCACACAATGGATGAGTTTCTGGTGGAGGTACATTCAATTCTAGTGACAATGATAGGTACCATCTTTATTACATATTCAGAAGTAACTACTTTATTTGATACAGGTTCCTCCAACTCATTTATATCAATCCTTTTTGTGGGAATGCTTAAAATCCAATAAAACTCATGTCCTTTGTTATATACTTAGATACACCTCCTGGAAATAGTTGAGCATAGGGTTTTTAGTATCTTTCTTCTTCACTTTTGATAGCCAATGCAGTGTTATTATAGGGTTTCCTCATTCTTGATCAGGATCTGTTTGGAATCACCATCGATATAGATTGTTTTATTTCTCATCATGCTAAGGTAAATTGTTTTCATCAATGTGTTTTCTTCTTTATTTATGATGAGTTCTCTTGGGTGTTTTAGGTTGAGTGGGATCCAAGTTCATGTAGTGAAGGACATTCCCAACAAGATCTTAAGAGTTTGTTTTCTACCATTTATGTTTATCCCGATAAAAATTCATCTATTTTTGATCTCCACTCTACTTTTATGGAATTTCCGGATTTTTTATAGATTACTTCTTCGATCTTCCTCTAGAGAGGGGGTAATAGTTCATGATTGATTTGATTCTAGGTACACAACCAATTTCAATACACTCTTATCATATATCACCATCAAAGCTTAAAGAGATCAAGATTCAGTTGGATGATATAATGATGAAAGGTTTTTCTCACCATAGAGTTTCACCTTAGTAAACACATGTCCTCTTTTCCAGGAAGGCATATAGTTCACTACAATTTTGTGTGCACTAGTAGATGTTATACTAGGTAACAGTTAAAAATAAGAATCATTTTTCAATGTGGATGATTTTTGTGACCAGTTAAAGGGGGAAAGTGTTTTTAGAATATTGATCTTCTATTGGTTTTTCACCATATTATAGTTTTGTTGTCCTATTTTAAAAAATCAATATTTTAAAAAGGAAACATTATGTTCAATATCATACATAATATGACACACCAAGCTTAGAGAAATAACTAAATATTATTATTTAAATATTAAAATTATAACGTAGTTGTTAGAATGGTGTTTATGAAAAATATTACTTAAATTATGAAAATATTGTTTACATGTGATTATATATTGAATTCATATGTTACTTGTTAATTATAAAGGAAAATAAAAACAAATTTCATATAAAGGATGTGTTTTTAGGAAAAACACTTTTAATGCCCATAAAGTATTTTGATCATAATAAATTAAAGTAATCATTATTAGTGAAATATATTAATAAAATATATATTTTATATATTCAGTAAAAAAATATAAATTCATCCAATAAGTTTTATATGAATTAAATAAGAATAAATCAAATTTTAAGCATAAAAAGGTTGTATTTTTTTAAAAGGCGGTTTTCAAGTCTTTTGATGGTGAACATGTTTTAAAAATATATTTTGACACTCTTATAAATTTTATATGAAAAATAAAATTAATTTTAGAAATTATAATAGCAACATTTCCTTTGGCCAAATTTTTTTATTTTTTCTGATTTGTTTCATTTTTTGGTGAATAGTAAAAAAATGTAGTTTTTTTAAAACACGGTATCTTTTATGATATCATCAAGATATAATTATGAAATAAAATCTATTAAAATTATTAAATGATTAAATTATGATATTATAAAATAATTATTGTACAAAAATTAAAACATTTAAATTATAATTTATTTCATGATAAATATAAAAAAACATTGTCAATGTCGAAGCAGTGCGTGCAGAACGTTGGAAAAGTAAAAATAGGTATCTTATAGATAATAATTCAGTGATAAAAAGTATTTTCACCAATTTTATGTTAATTATTATTTATAAACGATTTTTTTGGATGATACTTTCTAATTTAAGAGTTATATAACAAGAATCTTATCTAAATTCATATGTAATGCATACACAAGGCAAGAAAAGTCAAACTAACAAATTAAAGAAGTTATCTTGACATAGATATGGGTAAATATACATATTAAATGAATATAACTGATTATATTATTACTAATTAATAAATATTTTTATATTAATTTATTTTTAATTTTTTATGTAAAAAAATTAACGTTAATGATTATGCAATGTTGACGTATTGGCAATGAAAGTAGAAGAAAGAATCTGTAAAATGACTATAAATAAAATTATAAGGACCATTAAAAGACCCAAAAAATGACTAAATCTTTTTTGATGAGTAAGTTTCAGTAATAATAATCCTTGTTTTGAATTTGGAACCTTTTGGATCCACTTGGATGACTTTAAACTCCTTGTAATATTTTATTTAAAAAAAAGTCAAGTTGTTCACACTATGGTTTTAAATTAGTATATCTTTTAAATTTATGGTTTTCCAGAAGTTATTTTCCACCATAAATATTATTTTAAATTATAATATATTTATATTTTTCATGGTAATTTATATATATTTTTTGGGAAAGAAATAAATTCCTTAAATTCTTGTATATTAATGAAGCATTAATTTTTATATTAATTGAAAAATCCAATAAATAATATTAAAATAAATATAATTTGAGACAATTAAGATGATACATGAATTATCTAGATAAATATGAAACATATAGCATATAATAAAATATTTTTTTTCTAATAAGACACTTTTTTTATAATTTTAAATTCATAGTAAACAATATTGTTAACTTTGACAAAAAAAAATATATTTCATGAATATAATATTTTATTAAATTTTTGATGAGCTTATACCCGAGTGGTATAGGCTTCATCTTGGAATTTATGAGGTCCTGGTTTCAAGCTCTGTTGGGCGTAGGTACTATTATTTCACTATACAGGTGGTGACACAGGCAGGATGATGTAGGCATGATGTTGCATCGGGTTTTCGAGCCATGTTATGAGCTACATGTCCACTAGTCCTATAGACCATGTACTAAATATATAAGTCTCTATTGGTGGGATATCCTCTTTGAGGGGATATTTCCTACATTTATAGACTATTTGGGTGGTCTGTGTATGTGTTTTATTGTAATTTTACCCCCAATAACCTAATATATAATTTTTATTATATTATTTAAAAATCACAAAAAAAAATTAGTAACAAGTCCAAATGGGAGAATATTTGGTGAATAATTTAATAAAATAAAATTTATAGGCCTTTTTGATGTCATTTCCCTTATAATAGCCTTATTATATTTTAATATTTAATGTAATTCCTAAAATCCCCCCCCCCCTCAATTATTAAACAGGACTCATTTCTTCAATTAATTTCACAATCTTGAGCCTTATATATCATCAATGATACGAAAATTTATTTTCTCCTCATCTCTATCCATGTTATATATGACTTAGTTTATGTATAATACCATCCCTAGTGATCTTATGGTGTTAAGAAAAGGGATTGTTCATATAAGAGGAAGATAAAGAAACATATGTGATGAGTCGGACAGAAGGTAAATGGATAGTTTTGAATGTATTATTTTTAATATATAATATTATATTTTCATTTAAATTATTTTATTTTCATTCATTATTGTATATATATTCATCAGCTATAATTTTTAATGATGTTTCATTCACTTTTAAACAATCATCTATTTTAATTCAAGTCATTTATGTTTATGCCTTCTTAAATGTAAGTATTTCATCTAGAAATGTGGATTTCTCCTAAATATCTTGAGTTTTAAGAAAATTGAGGTTTATTAAAGTTGATAAGTACTAAAATTATTTTATTCAATGAAAATAATTTATTTAATTTTATGAAAAAAAATTAGTGGGTTATGGATGAGAATGGAAGGTCTTCTAAAATGTTCTCTTAAAATTTAGCATCGGGGTATCATATGAGATGAGATGGTACAGGGAGTGAAACCATGACTTAAGGGGAGGATTTCCTACAATTGATACTAATATTGGCCACATGTTTTCATAAGATAATTCAATTATAATTTTAATCTATAAAAGTGTTCTAATTTTCAAATGCTTTTTAATAATAAATCCAATTATTTTTTGAAGATGATTTTAAAATGGTTTTTCAAAATTATAAGTATTTTAAAGTGTTTTAAAGAAATTTTATTATGAATTTTTATGAACAAATAAGTGTATAAATTATATCAAAAAAAATTTATTGGATATAAAATGTTTTTCTAAAGGATTTTCAAATAATTTAAGAAGGATTTTATCCTTATTTTTAAAAACCCTTACTAGGAAATTTAATTCTAACCTAATATTTCAAATTATTTTTTCATAGGTTTAGTGTAAATTTAAATTGTATTGTTTTTTATAATTATGTTGTTAAAGTGAATATAATTTTTTTAATTGTATATTATTTCTGTATAATTCAGATAATTTTCATGTTTTGACTAATTTTAAAAAACCTCAACTAAAAAAGATCCTCAATTGTATAAAGTACTGTGTATTTTTTAGTAATAATTAAAAAATACAAAACATGTCTCTATCACTGAATCCAGAAGAATGGGTTATGTTTTTTAAATTTTTTTCAATGTAATGGTCTTAAAAACTTTGGAGACTATGCATTTTCGAAAAATATACCAAATAATATTTCTTTTTTTGAACTTCTAGGTAATTAAGTTCCCTCAGAAGATTTAGGTTTTCTTAATTTTGAAGATTAATATTATTAAGTAAAAATATTAGATGGATAATTCATATAAGGAGGGCGAATATAAAATAATAATAGTTTAATAATGAAACACTATGTACGATAGCATACAAAATAATCCATACCCAACTTAAATGAACAACTAAATATTATTTTTTATATATAACTACTATAACCTAGTTGTTCTAATGGAGAGTAAGAAAATTATTAACTAATTTATGAAAATATGGTTTACACATGTTTATATAATGAATTAATTGGATACCAATTAATTATATATGAAAATAAAAAACAAATTGAATATAAAGGATGTGTTTTTATGAAAAACTCTTTTTATACTAACAAAGGTGTTTGATATTAATATATTAAATTAATCTCTATTATCGGATTATATTAATTAAATTTATACTTTATATATTTAAAAAAATTATATTTTATATATTTATAAAATCTAAATTCATCTAATAAGTTTTTTAGGCATAAAATAATAACAAATCTATTCTTAATCACAAAAAGATTTATTTTTCTAAATTGTATTTTTGTCACCTTTTGATGGTTCACTTATTTTAAAATTAAATTTTTAGACTTTTATAAATTTTATTTGATAAGATAAAATTAATTTTATAAATCATATTATCAAAATTTACTTTGGTAAAAATTTTGGTATTTTTATAATATGTCTCATTTCTTAGTGAATAGTAAAATATATTTTTTTTTAAAATACGGTATCTTTTGTGATATCGTCAAGACATAATTAAGATATATATTTTATAAAACATATTTAATGATTAAATTATGATAATATAATATAAATATTGGAAAAAATAATTCATAACATGTAAATTATAATTTACTACATGATAAATATAATAATCATTGTCAATGTTGACGCAGAGCCTATACAGTATTGGGAAAGTCAAAATTTTTGTCTTATAAATAATAATTGAGTTATAAATAGTCTTTTAACTACTTTTTTAATAATTATTAGGTATAATTTATGTTTTTGGATGATATTATATAAACATATAATTATATAACATTAATCCTATCAAAATGCATGTGGAACACATGAACAAGGCATGAAAATTAAAATTAAGAAATTAAAAAAGTTTTAATGACATGAATAAGAGTAAATATACATAATTAGTAAAATATGAAATATTATATTGAGCAAAATTATTTAATTTTCTTGATATTGATTTATTTTAAATTTTTATATATTAAATAATTAACTTTAATGCTTATGTAATGCGGATGTAGTACTTGTTCAAGAAGAAGAAAAATAAATAAAATGATTTTAATTAAAATTATAAGAACTATTAAATGACACAAAAATATGAATAAATATTTTTGTATCTGTAATTTTTTTACATAATAATCCTTGGTTCTAATTTTTAACCTTTTGGATCCATATTGTTGAATTTAATCCCCTAATAATATTTTATTTGAAAGAAATTCAAGTTGTTCACAATATAGTTTTTCATTAGTATATCTTTTTGATATATGGTTTTCTAGAAATTATTTTAATCCATAAATAATATTTTTAATGAATAAATATTTATATTATTTAAGGTAATTAATTCTTTATTTTTAGGGATGAAATAAATGGCTTAAATTCATCCACAATGATTATGGAGTAAATATTAAATTACATGAAAAATAAAATAAATGATATCACAAATATTAAAATAAATACAATTTGAAACAATTAATATTATCCATTAATTATAAAGATAATTATAACATGTCTATGATATAATAAAATATTTTTTTCACATTTTAATCTTTGTTTTGATGTTTTTAAATGCATAGTAATTAATAGTGTTAAATATGAACATAATTATATTTCATTAAAATTATAAATTATTAAATTATATAAAACTCAAAAAAAAATGAATAAGTAGAATTGGGGAATATTTGGTCTAAAATTTAATCTCTTTATATTTATAATCCTTTTTAAGTCTTTTCCCATATAATAGCCTTATTATATTTTAATATTGTAATTAATTAAAAAAATTATCCCTCACCTCAATTAAAAAAAGAAGACTCTTTCCTTCAATAAATTGTTCCACCTTGATCCTTCTAGCTCATCCATCCTTTACCAAATTCTTTTATCCTAATCCCTATCTATGTTATTAAGGTATAATATTACGTACAAAACCAACCTTAGTTGTCTTAAGGTGTTAATAAAAGGTGTTGTCTGAAGAAGAAGGTGATAAAAAAACATATGTGACAAGTTGGGTTGAAGGTAAGAGGATTTTTTGAAATTATTATTTTTGTAAGATAATTTTTTATTTTAATAAAAATATTTTATTTTACATAATGATTTTATATATGTCCATCATTTATAATTTTTAATGATGTTTTATGCACATTTATACAATCTTCTGTTTTAATTTCAAATCATTTATGATTATGTCTTCTAAAATATAAATATTTCATCTTGAAAGGTGGATTTGTCCCAACATTCTTATGTTTTAAGAAAATTGAGCTTTAGTTGAACTGAGAAGTATTAAATTTATTTTCCTATTTTAAAATAATTTATGTAAGTCTTTGAGATTTTTTTAGTGGATTTTCAATGAGAAAGGAAAGTATTCTAAAATTCTTTCTTAAAATGAGGCACTAGGGTATCATATTAAATGAAAAGGTACGGGGAGTGAACCAAAGATATAAAATGGATGATTTCATAAAAATGATAATTCTAGTGGCTATATAGTTTTCATAAGATCTTTCAAGTATAATTTTAATCCATAAATGTGTCTTTGTTTTCAAATTATTTCTAGGTTTAAATCCAAGTGTTCTTCAAAGATGATTTTAAAATGGTTTTTCAAAATGATATGTATTTTAAAGGTTTTGGAAGGTATTTTCTGATTTTTTTTTTGAAATTTTTTTTTATAAATTATATCAAATGTTTTGAATTTGAAATAAAAAAATATTAATTATTTTCAATTAATTTAAGACAGATTTTATAATTGTTTTTAAAAACACTGACAGGGGAATTTAATGCTCACCATATGATTTAAATTATTTATTCATAGGTTTAGTATAAATTTCAATGGTGCTTATTTTCTATAAGGAGGTAACACATGTGAAAAGAATTTTTTAATTTTATAATTATCCCTATATAATTTAGATAATTCATCTATCTTGTCTAATTCTCTAAAACCTGGAACAAGAATGATCCTTGGTTTTATAAAGAACTGTTTATTTTTTAGTTATCATTTTAAAAAAATAAACAACATATAACTAGAACTGAATTTGGAAGCATAGGTTCATGATGTTACATTGATATAAACAAGATGGTATTTAGTATAAGGTATGACCATTACAAATATCTTGTGATTACATTGGTATAACAAAATCTCCTACAATTTCTTTGGCTTTGAAAAACCGGATATTCCATTAGTATCTGAAAACTATTGTGGTAGTGTTCATGGATGACATTTTCTTTTATTCAATATCCAATCATGAGAGTTAACACCATTTGATTTTAGTTATTTAGATCCTAAGGACTCAATATTTGTATGGAAGGCTTTAAAATTTTAGTTTTTGGATCCAAGAGGTGATGTTCTTAGTGATTTTTATTTCTATGAAAGTATTGTCAATTGATCCTAATTTGGTGAAGTTTGTCTTGTCATGGAAAGATTCAAGAATGTATTTGAGATTCTCATCTTTCTTAGTATTTCTGGATACTACTCATAGTTCATCAACGATTTATGAATGTTGGTGTCACCGTTGAATTATATTACTAGGAAAAGGGTAAAATTCATATGGGATTCAATGTGATAGTATTATTTTAACAAGCTGAAATGGATTTTGATAATAGATCATATTATGATTTGATTTGAGACTGATAAGGGGTATATGGTTTTCTGCCGTTTCTGATATTGGATGCATTCTTATTTTGATAATCATGAGGTGGATTACAGCTCTCAACCTCTTCAATCATATTATAAGAATTACCCCACTCATGACTTAGATCTTTTGGTTGTTAGGCATGTGCATAAATTTTGGTGGAACTATCTTTTGGGGTAGAGAGTCATAGTATTTTCTGACCATAACAGTCGGAGATATATCTTTTCTCAGAAATAATTGAATCTCATATAGAGGAGGTGGGTGGAATATCATCATATGTTTGACTTCAACATCACATACACCCTAAGGAAGGGGAATTTCATTATAAACACTCTCAGTAGTAAAGTACCATAAAAGGCTATTCTGGAATCAAAGTAGAATATGAGCCTTATGGGTTAGTTCCTTCAGTTGCACCAACATGATCATGAGGATATTTTAGGTATAATTCTAACCAGTGTTCAGTTATCATCATCTCCTATTAAGTCTATTCTATAGGATTAGTAGTAGGATTAAGAATTTAGAGGAATTTGAGAAACCCTATATTGCGGTGAGATGGTTTCAAGTTTCTATCTCTTTTCAAATAGTATTCTTTATTTTGGGGAGTAGTTTTTCATCCAATCATCTATTCAGAGCTTAGATTTTTGGAGTTCAGTATTTTATGTGGGCCATTCATTTGATCACTAAAAATATGTATTATGAAATGAGACAGTGATTATTGTCATCATATATGAAGTGTGACATTAAAGATTATGTGCCTCAAAGTTACACCTACCAAAAAAAGAAAGCATTAAAACCCTTATGGGTTGCTCCAGCCTCTTTTGCTGCCAATTTTTAAATTGGATGATGTCCGTGGACTTTGTTATTAGATTACCATGCACACCTCGAGGGTGGAATTCTATTTGGGTGGTGATTGATTAACTGAAAAAGTCATCTTACTTGATTCTGATCAGAGACACCACTAAAGTTAAATAACATGGTGAGATATCTGGGAAATAGGTAGTGATGTTACATGGGGTTCCCTTTTACATTATTTTGGATATGGATCCTAGGTTAACCTTGATATTTTGGTTGAATCTCTAGAATTATATGGTGACTAAGTTTAATTTGAGTATAGATTATTATCCATATAAAAACATCCAGATAGATAATGATATTCATATCCTAGATTATATTCTCCAACATCTTGGATTTTACTAGATCATCGGATAACCCTCTGGGAATATTTCATTTTTCTGGTAAAATAGTTATTATTCATCGATCATACTGGATCCCTTAGAATTATTTAATGGTCACCTGTGTCAGTTACCTATTTTTTGGGAAGAGGTAGTGAGGAATCTCTTGTAGGAAAAAGTATAATTTAAGAGAAATCAATGATAATTCAAGATATATTCTGGTGTCTGGTTACATCTCATAGAGAGAAGAAATCTTATTGAGATCATCAGTTTTCTTCATTGGAGTTTTCTATTGGTGATCATATTTTACTAAAAGTTTTTCCTTTATTGGGTCACCATAATCTAGGAAAAATAAAATGTTGGATCAAGGATATATTGTAAAATTTTAAGTTAATAAGTGGATTAGGAAGGTTTCTTATCAATTGTAATTTCTAATTGAGTTGAATATTATTCATGATGTTTTCCACATATCTCATCATAGTATGTACCATCAAGATCCCTCTCAAATTTTGAGTTTGGAAGTTATCAATTTGTAGCCAGAAGATTATGTTGTAGAGAAACAAGTGCAGATCATTGACTCTTAAGTAAAGTTCTTTCATGGGAAGTTTATTTTGATGGATAGAGATTTATGGAGACCTGGATCACATTATCATAAGGCTTGGTAGTGTTATTTATTGATAAAGGTAGAGTGGCCTTGCCTCTTTCTAGACACAATTCTTCCACATCAATTTATGGGTCTAGAAAGCCTTATGGTAAAGAGTTCGTAACATCATGTTACCCTCTTTCAGATATTTCTCATATCTCTTCTCATTACCCTCTTTATTTCAGAGTGTTTTGGGACATCTAAGTATATAGAGAATTTTATGTAGAAAATGACCAAATGATTAGGGATGTATGTTTTTTATAATTAATGTAGACTGGGTATAAATCTAAAAAATGATTAAGAGGATTCCCTTTGGGGTTTGGGTTGACCTAGGGGATTATTAAAAGTGTTTTTTAGAATATTCCTACTATAAAATTTCACATCATGGAATTGATACACAATGTGAATCTGTTGTTAGGAAGATGTTATAAACCAGTTCAGAGCATCAAATGTTTACACATCGTGAGACTAGTTCAGATCATCTAATGTTCGATCGAGGTTCTTTTTAATCATTAGTGTTTTATTTTTTATATTATCCTAAAATTGAGGAACTCACATCTAGAATGGGTTTCATATTATTAATTTTTTGGGATTTTTGGTTTTAGCCAAGTTGTTTGTATGATTTTGTTTTCATTCAGTTTCATCCTTCTTTCTCAAGAACATGGAGCTCTCCCTTGATATTTTGGGGATCTGATCTACTTCCAAATCATTTTGTTTAGTAAATTAAATTCATCGAAAATTCACTACATCTATTCATTTATGTGATCTCTATAATTCTTTCTTTTCAATGGTCATAGTAGTGTTGTTACACTAATGTTTCAGATATGTGGGTATTTTGGTGTTTATTCTCTTAATCCTTTCAATATATGTTGTGTGGTCTTCCTCCAGAGTATAATATTTGTGTTGGTGGTGGTCTGATGTGCATGTTTCTAGATTTTGTGTTGTGTTATATTCTAAACTATATTTTCTTCTTGTTTAGTTGGTTATGAGATTTAAGTATTAATTCTCGAGCCTCTCTTGTAGTCTTTCTGTTCTTAAATGTTAGTGGATCTCGTTTTGGAAATGCATGAACTATTTTTTAAGTTTGTGGTTCAATATATAAATTGTTTTGGATGAATTTTATTTCTCTAGTTTTATAAATTGTTTTATAAATGAATTTTCATGATTGAACTTGTGTGTGAAAATGGGTTTTGAGGAAATATGTTTTTCACTTTTTTTTGGTTAAATAAAAGTTATTTTCAAAGAATTGTGAAATGGAATTATGAAATGGTTTTAAATAATGTTTTTGATGAACTTTTTTGTAAAATTTACCACATGGGAGTCCTTGGGTACTTAGGTGGATGGGGTGGTAATAGGCCTCACCCATTGGTATTATCGATGGGTTTACTCATTGGGTGTTCCTCTTCTCCCTAGGGATGTTTTTATAGGGACTTTTTATACCTTTTTTGAGGTAATATTTTTCATGTCCTTTTGTACTCTCTAGATTAGATGCATATATATATATATAGGTACTTGATGTGCATTATTGTTAATGATTGGGTATGAGTCTTATAGCTAGCAGGGCTATTGTACCTTAAGTGTGATGTTACCTATGCTTTGGTTTGGACTGCATTGTATTTGATATGTTATAGGATACAACATTTTATTTGACTTCTTGGATATATGTGATATGCTTTAAAATAGATTTACTGAGATTATTTGAAACTATTGAAAAAAGGGTAAATGTTTTAACTCGATTTTGATATAAAAACTACTAAATCGATTATCATGCCATGTTTTCTTTAAAGTTGAGAATGTTCATATTGTTGTATTGATACTTGATATAGAACACCTTTGTGGGATCATATAGAACCTATTTATCTCACATCCTATATACCCATTCTACTATGTGTAGACCTTATTATGTCTTTCGATGTAGATTAAGTCAATGATCCTAAAGTATGGTCGATTGTCTCCAATTGACGGTTCAAGGTTCTGGTGTTCTATAAATGAGTATGGCAGCACTCAGGTAAAATCCTCGGCGATGATACTTTTTAATATTCTATGGTTTTTAGTTTATTGTATTTTGATTGGGGGGTTTGTTTTATGAGCATAATTAAAATGATTAATTGATCTAATAATTTAATTAATATTGGGGTGAGTTCATAATTAGTGAGTTAATATTTCTATATCCTTGAGCTCTACATTATATTGCATTAAATTGAAACCCACTTCACAAGATGACTTTGATAAAAATTACCAAGTGTTAAGGTTTTAATACCATCCTTAACTTAACTTAAGGTTCTAAAATTAATCATGGTTTGTTTATGGTAGGGTATTTATGGTTCCAATCATCCATGGAAACCATTTGTTAAACAAAACAAGTCATTAATCCCTGACAAGTTAAGTCCAAAATACACAATGTTAATTAAAAGAATATTCGTCCAGAAAATACACTCAATCACTTAACATCCCTAAATTTTGACACACCCCAATGAGATATTTACTCATCTGTTGAGATTATTAGTAATTTGTTTTATTATATTTAGGATGATGAATTAATAACAGAATAAAAATAAAGGGATAAAAAAGAGTAGTGTGATGAACACACACAAAAATGGTGAAGTAAATGTTAAATACAAAATTTAGATTGAATGAGAAAGATAATGAGGGAAGGGGTTTGAACTTGATTTAAACTATTTTAAGACCATTAATATTTAATAACATATGGTTTATGATTAAAATATAATATTAATAAGAATATTTCATTAAAATTTAAATGAAATTGAAAACAGCTTATACGATTAGAAATGAAAAAGAAAACAAAAGAACATGAAAGAAAAGAGTGGAGGAAGGGTATCTCAGGTGAAAATTTGAGTATGGAAGTTCTTCCTATGCCTTTGGAAATTCGTTGGTCATGCCAATGTATGACCCTCCACTTGCATTGAAAATTTGATATTTCCGACAGCCGATATGGAGAAATATTATAATTAAATGTTTTAGATATTAATGTTTTTAGTAGACTATCAAAATTCTGAGGCATTTTTATTTATGGAGCCAAAGTTATGGCGGTTTTAATAAACAATGTTAAACTATCCATTTCTATCCATGCTTTTCTAATGGCCTAAGTGTGAATGGATTTCTGAATAGGAAGATGCCTTAAAATATGAATGATTTATTCTAAAATGGTGGTCAGCTATATCTTCTCTTTCACACTGCAAAATATCATCTTGAATGGATGTCTTTATCATGAGAATTGTCAATAGTGGAGTGCAGATTTTAATTCCCATACAGAATGGTGGTCTGGATTTCATTGAATTATTTGGGCCCCTTTTTAGTGCAATTGGGCCTTGAAAGTTTCACCCAATATTAATGGTATTGTCCCAGGAATTTTTGATGGACAATAAACAATTTTTGACTTCTTGATTGAATCCAGTAATTCAATCTTCATGGATATCCATTTTCTTCATAGATTCTTTGGGCCTTATCATGGGGTCCATATGTCCCTTCAAATGGTAGTATTATACAATGATTCCTTCTAATGATATGTTGGAAACTGAATAAAAAATCCGAAAAAAGAAGAACCATGAAATTTTTATAAGAAGGTTGAGAGGTATAAATAAAATAGTAAATTAACCTAATTGGAATTCTTCAAATAATTCTCAAAAAATGTATTCAGTATTAAAACGTGAGTATCTCACACCAATTTTTCACATTTACATGAAATTTACCAGAATAAGTATAAAAAATTTATGAATAAATGAATAACATCAAATCCCCCACACTTAGTCTTGTGCATGTCCTCATGTGAAACAGAAAACATAACTAAATAATTCTCACTCACCAAAAAATATTAAAAATAATTCCCCAATGAGAGGAGATTTAGACCATTTCACTCATCCATATTGAATCCCACAAAAAATTTTATAGAAATAATATTCCAAAAAGAATTAATTTTTCTTTCTCAAATTTAAAAATGGAAAATGTAGGCAATCAAAACTCACTCCTCTCGATATGAATAAAATTTATTTCTGTAGGTTCACTCATTCTGCAACAAAAATTGGAAATCATAGAGTTTGAAAGATATCTCATCTTAAATTACCTATCCTAAACTGTACAAGAATCAAGAGGTATTTTTAAGGGTTTTCTTATGGCTATGGGATGGTAGGAATATAATGTCCAAGGGAGATGAGAAGAGGGGTAAAACATCAGCATGGGTAAAAAAATGAACATGTTTTTTGAAATGAAACATGGAAGGAAATGGAAACACCTATTTACATGGTAATTATTGTGTAAAGAAAAGAAAAAGAGCGGAATAAAATATTAAGGGATGAGAATATGAAATATTTACAGAACACAGAACTACTCCAAATTACATAAGAATATATAATGCTAGTTTTCTTTTATTTCTTTTTTTCTTCTTTTTTTTTTGATTTTTTTCAAATGCTGAACATGAAACAAATCTCACACTCATCTCCCAACCCATTATTGATCTACTCATGACACTAATTGTAATAGTTATATCATGATAAAAGGTTGAGAAAGAGTGTTTTTTGACCGACTCAAGACACAACCAGTTTTTTTTGTTTTTTTTTCAATAGTTTTTGGATAATTTTCAATAACATATTTAAAATTCCATAAATGAAATTACATTCCCCAAAAATCCCTGAATTCCAACCTCTCCCCCACAATAAAATAGATTCTTTTCCTCAAGCATATAATAACATGTTGAAAATCATTAAAAGGGAACCCAAGAATGAAATCCATTCCCCCCACACTTAAATTTCAATAAATAATGAAATATTAATCCATGTACATGTTTGGTGGTATAAGTTATAGGGATTTTAATGTGGATATCAATGAAAAGTTTTTCATGGGCCGAAAGGGGTTTTTAAAAGAAGATTTTATGTATGGGTAATGGGAGGCTATTTGCCTATTGTGATTCTCATGAGGTTCATAAAATGAATCTATCATATTAATGCACACCAAAGTAGAAAATTCAGAACGAAGGTCCACAAACTCTAGACTCACAATCAGGGATGAAAACACACATGTTGAAAATACGGTCATATTTGGCCTTGAAATGAAATATAATGTTGTTCTTCATGGTTGGGAAAATCATTTTCCAAATAAAAAAATTAAGCATTAAAAAAAATTGAGTTTTGAAACAAGACTATTTATCCATATTCATGATGAAAATAAAAAAAAATTTAGATGAAAACATGTCTTTCTACTCACCAAAATGGTTGGAAAAATTTAAAAACTAGATGGTGAGTAAGTATGACTCTTTTTTTCATTTTTTTAGTTTTTTTATCTTTTTAGTGTGTTTAAAATACACAACCAAAAAAATAGAAATATATAGAGAAATTTTGATGATTAAAGTGGTAAAAATGAAAAAAAAAGAATAATAAAGAGATAGAGAGAGTTAAGGAGTAAAAAAAGATAAATAGGTACTTAAAGGGAAAGAGGTGCCCTAGTTTAGATTAGGTGGGTCACCGTCTCCATCTGGCAGTGGATCAACTGTATAAGTTGGGGATCTGATGGATGTCGATGTGGTTACTGGTATGTTTTTTATCTCATGGAAATCCTTTTGAAAATGACCATTAACTTAAATAGAAACTAAAACAAAAAAACATTATTAATTTAATTAAAAACAAAAAATAAGTTAAAATTTCATAAAATAAAAAATAAATATTGGGTTACCTTTCAATAAGCGCTACATTTATTTTGTATATATCTATACAATTGCAGTGGACTAACCATTGTCTGATAGTGGCCATATTATTTTCTGAACTCTATAGTGCTTCTAGAAATATATCTTCTTTGGGGTTCCCAATTGTTCATTGCATAAATTCTTCCCTTCCTTTTTGTTGCTTATCCAGTTCAATGGGAGTGGAAAGAGAATATGACTATCCTCGTTTTGGTTTTCATCTTGAGGTGTTATGTACCCTACTAAGTGTTGGTTTTCTATACATAGAAATTAAGGAAGATGCTTCAATTCATATGCTTTGTTTTTGTAAGGTTCATATAAAAATAAATCAAAGTATGAGATCCCAATTATTTATAAAAAATTTATTTCATCACTTACTAATGTGCAGCAATTAGGGTCATTAGTGTCATAATATTGAATAAATTTTTAAATATCCTTAATATTAATGTTTTTTACAAAGGTTGGTCAATTTCAAACTCACTGGCGATCACCTTATTAATTATGGAACAAATGTCAGAAATGTCACTTCCATTGGGACAATATAAACACATTGTTTCTAGGGTTCACCTCACATACAAAAGAATTTTTAGAATCATGGATAGTAAATGAAGAATGTTGGATAATCTAGTCTGAATAAATAAATTAGCATGTTAGTTCATTTTCCTCATTATCATTCAACTTGGAGAAGTGGAGATCATAGGTGAGATGGGATTCCAAAGTCTTTTCAAGATCATTTAGATTGATGGAGTATACATCAGAAAAATCAACATCAACTTATCTATTTATTAATTGGTTAATGAGGATTCAATATTAAAAAAATACTCTTTTCGTAGAATAGGAAGAACATAATGGATTGGGATTGAACACAAACTCGAATAGACGTTCAGAATCATATATAGATAATACAAATTGATTCTCAGATGGGTATCGCATGGATTGAAAAATATTGAACTTGACCAGTTGGTCACTAAATTCCATGGATAGTATATCAAAATGGACATCTATTTTGGTTTTATATGTCATGAGTAAAGGTCTTCCTAGAGTTAATAGAGGTCAAGAAGAGTTCTTCTCAGCATCTATGTCAAGTACATAGAAATCATCTTAGAAGATAAGATCAGTCACATAAGTAAGGTCATCCTCGATAATACCCTCAGGACTAATAGTGATTAGATTTTCCAATTGAATTACATAACATGTTGGATGTAAGATACGAAGACCAAGGTTAAATAATATGGATTTAGGCATGACATTTATCGAGGATCCTAGGTCTGTGAGTGCACCATCGAAGTTGGAAATCCCTATTTGGCATGGATCAGTAAATTTCCCTGGGTTATTTCACTTCATGGGTATGGAAATCTAGGTTGATACATTCTCAATGTTCCTAAGTTGTCTCTTATGGGTGCACAAATCCTTAAGAAACAAGTCATACATTGGAATTTTTTTTAATGGCATCTAAGAGGGAAATTTTCACTTCAATACACCTAAACATGTCGAGAATTTCAGGATCAGGTTCAAATGACTTATTTGGATTAGAGACAACATGAAGAAATGGTATTGGGTTTGTTAGAGTGATGGAAGTAGGTGAGGTAATGTCTTTAGGTTTGTTTTCTGGATTTTTGGTCTTTTCATTATCATTATCACCTTTCAAATTGGATTTAGGGTATTCATCAAGAGGAATAGTAATGTGATTTCCCAATCTAAGTGAAATTGAACATACATTACCCTTAGGGTTGTATAGTGGTTGAGTGGGGAGTTGGGATGAATTTTATTGTTGTTGTAGGATTAGGTGGGATGGAAGTTAACCACTTTGGGTTTCAATATTTTTAATTCTAGAATGGGTGATGGAGGCAAGATCTTACACTACACTTCCCCATGGTTTCTGGGAAGACGATGTTGGTCCCGGATTGGGATTTCCTTGATTTTGGTTCTTGGGAAAGATATTTTATTGGTTTGGGAATTGGGAAGGCTCATTAGGATAGTGGAATATAGGAGGACCAAGGGGAGGATTGATCTTTTGAGGTTCAGAAACAATAGGGTAAGGTTGTTAGAAGTTTCCAAAACTTTTACAATATTGGAATTGGTTTGGGTTTTGAGGTGGGAATTGAGGGGGATGAGAAATGGGATTACCATACCTCAAGATTTGGTTGAAGGTAGGAGAGAAGGACTCAAAGTGGGGTTGGTAGATGTTTTTAATGAACTGGCCTAATTGTTGAGGGTCGGGGTTCGTCTGAGCATATGCTTCATTTATCTCCATTGGTCTGGATGAATCAGATGGATCCTCATGAAGTTGTGGACATGTGTCAGTTGTATGAGATGAGGAGCTAAAAAATTCCACAGTTCTTGATAGGTCCAAGGAATAGAGATTGTGGAGAAGTTGAGGTTGGGGCTTTGGCCACCACAGCTAGTTGTCTCACAAGACCTATAAATTCTCTCATCCACTCAATCATCTTGTTTGGATCAATTGATTTACTATCTTGGTGTTATTTGACTTGATCATGTGCTCGATTATGGAATTTTTGTGAGTTTTCATCCATGTTTCTTATGAGATCTTGTGCAGCTGTGGTAGTTTTATCACCAATAGAACCTCCAATTGCTGCATTAATGAGAGTTCTCTCCACATCCAATAACCCCTCGTAGAAGTATTTGATCAATAGTTGTTTAGAGATTTTGTGGTGTGGGTAGGTTTCCAAATGATTTTTGATCCTCTCCCAATTCCCATGGAGTGATTTATTTGGGAATTGATGAATACCACTTATTTTCTTTTGGATAGAAGCTATATGAGAAGCAAGAAAGAGTTTTTCTAACAAAAGTTTCTTCATGTAATTCCATGTGGTTATGGAAATAGGAGGGATTTAGTGGAGCCATGACATAGCAGTGTCGGCTAGGGAGAATGGGAATTCTCAAAGTTTTATTTGTTCTTCAGAAACCCCTTGAGGCTTTATGGTAGAGTACACCACTTTGAACTATTTAAGATAAAAATGTGTATCCTCACCAGCTAGCCCATGTAAATGAGGTAAAAGATGAATCAAACATGATTTCAGTTTGAATTTAGCCTCTATGTTTGAATATTAAATACCAAGGGGTTTTTAATTTATATCAGGGGAAGAATGTTCTTTTAGTGTTTGTTCCCTATGATTAGCAATATCTGATTCAATTGGTTGGACAAAGATTGGATTATCCCTAATGGGCCTCCTAAGTAGGTGAAGTGTTCACTCAATTTCAGGGTCAAACAAGTCGAAGGGATTGTTTGGGAGGATATGATGAATTCAATGAGATTTTCGAAGAAAGTGGAAGAAAGGTTTTTCTTTTTGTTCTTTCTATTTATGATTTTTATGGGAAGATGGATTTTTTTTTGTTTTTTCATTTTTTTTTTAACTTTTGTTTTTTTTTTTTGTTTTTTTTACAATAAAAACGATTAATTAATTTCAACATCCCCAGAAATGGAGCCATTGAAGGTGTGGATGATTTTCGCTTATATAACATTCAAGGTTCCACTGCTCTTCTAATGTGTATAGCAGGACTCTGGTCGAATCCTTAGTGATGATACTTTTTAATAGTCGATTGTTTTTAGTAGATTATATTTTGAATTGGGGGATTTTTTCATATATATATTGAAATGATTGATTGATTTAACAATTTAATAAATATTTGGGTGAGTTCATCATTAGGGAGTTATGATTTTTTATTTCCTTGATCTCTACTTTATATTCAATTAAATTAACACCCACTTCATAAGATGACTTTGATCGGAATTCCAAAGTGTTAAGGATTTAATCCATGCCTTAACTTAACTTAGGTTTCTAATATTAATCCAAGTTTGCTTATGGTAGTGTATTTATGGTTCCAATAATCCATGGAAACTACACGTTGAAAAAACTAGTCATTAATAAATGACATGTTAAGTCCAACTTTCACAATGTTAATTTGAAGAATATTCATCGAGAAAATACTCTCAATCACTTAACATCCCTAAATTTTGACTCGCCCCAATAAGATATTTACTCATCCATTGATATTATTAGTAATATTGTTTTTTATATTTATGATAATTAATTAATAAGATAATAAAAATAAAGGGATAAAAAAATATAAGTGCGCTGAACACACACAAAAACAGTGAAGTTAATGTTCAATAGAGAATTTTGATTGAATGATAAAGAGAAGGAGTGGGAGGGTTTTAATTTTATTTAAACTATTTTAAAACTATTAATATTTAAGAACATAGGGTGTTTGATAAAAAGAGAATAATAAGAATAAGATTTCATTAAAATTGAAATGAAATTCAAAACAACTTATACGATTACAAATGAAAAGAAAACAAAAGAACATGAAATAAAAGAGAGGAGGGAGGGTCCCTAAATTTTCAACTTGAGTATAAGAGGTCCTCTTAGGACTTTTAAAAAAATATTTTTTGTGCCAATGTATTCTCCTCCCTTCTAAAATTATAAACTTTTTCAAGGAGATGAGGGGAAATATTTATGGCCCAAGGAAGTGGACTATTTTCCTTTCAAAACTACCCCTCCACTTTCATGGCCAATTTGATATTCCATATAGGTGAATCTGGAGAAATATTATTCTTAAAAGATGTAGATATTAATGTTTTTAGTTGACTATAAAACCATGGAGAAATTTTGACTTATAGATCCAATGTTACGGTAGTTTCAATAAACAATGTTAAATTTTCCATTTCTATCCTTTCTTTTTCAAAGGTCGAATTGTGAATTGATTTTTGAATAGAAATATTCCTTGAAATCTGAATTTTTTATTCCAAAAAGGTTCCTAGATATATCTTCTATTTAAAACTAAAAAATATCAACTATAATGGAACTTTCTATCCATAGAAATGTCAATATTGTTATGCTGATTTTAATTCCCATAACAAATGGTGGGCTGGATTTAATTGAATCATTTGGGCCCTTTTTTATTAGATTTGGACATCGAAATTTTTACCCAATATAAATGGTATTGTCCCCAGAATTTATATGGAGAATAACAAATTTTGGACTTCTTGATTAATCCTAGTAATTCAATCTTTATGGCTAGTCCATTTTCTTCACAAATTATATGGGCCTTCTTGTGTGGTCCATATGACCCATCAAATCGTAGAATTGGATTATGATTACTTCTAATGAAATGTTAGAAATTGAATAAAGAATCATAAAAAACAAGAAACATGAAATTTAGATAATAAGGGTGAGATTTATAATTAAAATAGAAAACTAACCTAACTAGACTTCTTCAAATAATGATCAAATATTATATTTAGTATTAAAACATTAGTATATCACACCAATTAACCACCTTTACATGAAATTTACTGGAGGGGGTATACAAAAAGTTGTGAATAAATGAATAACATCAGCACCATAGTGACGTGGTTTGGTTTTTAGTAGTCGTGTATGGGTATCTGGTGGTGAGATGGTGTGAGTTTAACCACACTATCACATGGAGTATCTATTTCAATTTTAGTTATCCTTTACTATTAGACTTATACCTTAGGGATTGTTTGGATTATTTTGAGTTGTAGTGCTTCTATTGTTTCATTTTTCAATTACATATTTTCCTTTAATGTTATCTTTTTCATTTTTTCTCTATACTTCAGGCATGAATTACATGTTTTTTCTTTATATTGGGTGAAATCAATCCATTTATTTGTTGTAGGTTCTAGTCTCCAGCCCATGCAGATCAGGAATGTCCTTTGGGTATATGATAGATTTGTCCAGGTTCTTGTTTGAGAGGGTATCAAGGTTGGGTTCCCCACATGCAATGAGATATATTTATCTGTACTTATTTCTTGGTTGATTGTTACCCTCCATTTTATTGAAATAATGGAATACTTTATTATATAATATATAATGTTATTATGTGTTTTATTCTAGTACAATGTGTGCATGAAAGATAGTTCTTTAAGAGATTTATTCCGTCCTAGAGGTAGGTATTGGTAGGTCCAAAACACATCATGGAAAAGATACCATATTCAGAATATTGTTAGGAGACACATACAAGACCATTTAATTAGAAAAAAAAGTTCTAATATTATTCTATATAGAACATATACAATATCCCATAACACTTTTTCATTAATCGGTGCCATGTAGAGGATTTCCTTCCCGGTGAGTCTTCTTCATCGCCTTATGCATGCTTTGTTTTGGAACCATACCTATTTTTTTCTAGCATTATTTCTTGATTTATGTATAGGTTTCCACTTAAATATGTTTTTTTTCTTCATGATTGAGTTTTTCTCTAATTGTTTTCAAAAATGATCATGAAATATTTAGTCAATTTTTTGTAAATGGTTGGTTTTAATCATGGGTTTTGGTATGAGGGTTTGAAAAGGGTAAAATGAATTTTTTTTAGTTTCAATAAATACAAAGGATCGCATTTTTAATAGGTTTTAATGATATTTCTATATAAATTAATTGTTTATTTATATGTGGAAAGGTATATAATTTGAATTCACTCAGTCTCTCAATATTAAAATCCATGTTTTTATGTTTTATTTTGAACTAGAATTTATAAAATACATAAGGAACTTAATTGCATAGACTACATGGTGATATCTAATCAAGTATGTTTTCTCACACCCAACATCCACACTCTTTCATGTGTGTATATAGCATTATGTTTTATATAGGTTGTTGGTTTTTTCACCATATTGTATTTCTATTCTTGGTCCACCAATGGTGATTTCGAAATTAGTGAGAAACCTTTGGTTTCGAGGAGTTGGTTTGGTTGTATAATTTGGGTTTTATATTATATTTTCATTAATGTTGTGTTTAGATTTCTTTTGACTCTCTCTTGTATTAGTTTTTACATACTAAGTATTATTTTATTATTATAATGAGTTAGTAGTTTAATTATTCTTTTCATTCTGGTTTTTTTTATTTTATGTTTGAGGGTTAAAACATTCCCAAGTTGGTGTTATGTGACACCCAAATAATAGTTTCTAGCCCATGGAGTTAGGGGATTCTATATAGACATAGTGATAGGCTAGGATAGGTGTTATGTCAGTGGAATCCCAGAAAAATTCATTATAGAATGGAACACCACTATTGATCATATATGATCAATATCTACGGTTTACTATAAGGTTTTAGAAAAGTCTTAAACAATACTTGAACATAATGTTGAACTTTGGTACAGCATATCACCCCCAAACTGATGTCAAACTTAAAAAAACCTATCCATAAAATATAAGATATAATGAAATCTTACTCAATATACTTAAATGGAATAGGGAGTCAATATCTTCCTTTGATCATGTTCTCGTACAATAATAGATTCCACTCAAGTATCCATATAGATCCTAATGAAACCTTTAATGGAAAGAAATGAATAACTCCAACATGATGGGATAAATCTAGATAAGTCATGTTATTGATAACTAAACTAGTTAAATAAATGGATAATAAATTCAAATCCACTAAAAGACCACAAAAAAGAATAGAGTCAATAGAAGAGTTGTGCTAAAAATTGTCAATGAGGACTAAAATTTAAAGTTAGAGATATATCTTTACTACATATACCCCCATGTAAGAGAGTCATAGGGTTTTAGAAGAAGGTAAGTCTTAGTCCTATAAACATTTCCCCCTTTGGGTATTTTAATCACAATAGAGATGTGGCCTATCGACTAGTACTCTTACCAAACCAATCTCAATTGCATGATGTGTATCATGTAACCCTCTTAGAGAAGTAGATAAATGAGTACTCATGTGTAAGTATCCAAGGGGTTCTATATTTGGAGCATGATCTCTCTTATAAGGATTAGTCAGTAAATATTTTTTAATGTAGATACAAGGTTCTTCGAAGAAAAACTACTCACCTTGTCAAAATATTTTGGTGGAACCATAAGTATGTAGAGAAAACATGGGAACCTTAGGAATCCATAAAATGAAATTACACTCACCTTTTTTCATCTTAGGGTGTGAAATAAAATTTCAAGGATTAAATTAACAATATATTGAAGAAATTAATGACTTAGACTTTTATATATATAATTGTCCTTTTAATTAAACAAGTTTCATATATAGTAAAATAGTATAGTAAAAAACACACGAAACACATAATAAAAACCAATAATACTTTAATATATTAATTTAGGACATTTTTCATAGAGATTAAAAATATAATAAAGTTACATCATAATATAATTAGATAAAATGGCAAAATATGATTAAAATATTTGACACAGAGAAAGAAACATTTATTTTTTATAAACAATTTATGTTTATTTTCATAAAAATATATTTTTATAATAAATTTTAAAAACTTAAATATAACATATTATTAAAAAAAATTTAAACACTACATATTCATATATTAAATATAAGATAAATTTATTAAATCATAAGTTATTTATCTAAGGGTCGTAACCTTGATCTTGTCATAAATTTTTAAAAAAATACATGGTTTTTAAAAAAAATCAAATTTATCTTATTTAGTAAATTATTTTGATAAAATGAATGTTATTTTTGGAATTATTATTTCAAATTTATATTTGGGTAAATTTTTTGTATTTTTCCAAAAATGTTTATTTTTTGGTGAATATTAAAAATATAGTTTTTATAAATTCCATAACATTTTTAACATCCTTAAGATATAATCCCGAATTAAAAATTTATGAAACATTTTTCTCTTCCAATGATTTATATTAGGATTAAAATAATATATTTAAAAATAATAATATGAATTTATAAACCTATGTTTGAAATTTTGTAACCTAAGTTATAATGTATTGAAATTTAAAAAAAAATGGTCATTTTCCTTTATTTAAAAATTCACAAGATGAAATTTTATTTTAGATATATTTTAATAATAATAAACATAATTTATTTAATATTAACCCAATAAATTTAATTGGAATCAATATTATTTATAGTTTTTTTCCTAAATGAAAAATAATCAATATTTTATTCAAAAACTACCATCCCCTCTAATTATAAATGCAACTATTAACCACCTCAAATATCCACACGCATGATGATTCTTATATAAAAAATCCCAAAATATCTCAATAAAATCTTCTACACATTCTAGAGGGTTTTTTCATTAAAATAACACCCTTAAATAGCATAATCCAATTAGAAAAAGAGTGTTCCCAAGAAGTAAGCTAAGAACTCTTAATCACTCTTTCTCATTTCTATTACTTTAAATTATCATATTATACCTCCACCAAATATATTCTAACCATATAAATATTATAACATAAGTATAATTAATACACTAAAATTTTATTATATTAAATGAATAATCATTTTCAACAGTCAAAGAATATATTCTATATTGAAAGTGAGACCCATATTTTGGTCGGTTCACCACCTCTATGTACGAGGCATTTTATTTTTCATCTCCATCTTATGAAGGTTGTTTTAAAATTGGATTAGAAGAATAAATATAATATATATATATATATAAGTATTATGATTTTATAAAGATAAATTGGCCACTATAATAAGCTTAATAACAATAAATGATCCTAGTTATTTTAAAATCCTAAAACGAGCATACTGATAAATATTTCATATTTTGAATCTATTTTGTAAAATATGTTGATATGTATTAATATATATTGATAAATAATATGTAACTCTAAAATTTCGGAGATTATTTTACTATTTAATAACACCCATGACCATGTTCAACATATCAAATCATTTGTAGATCAATTTACTGAAAACCCCCAAGTGACTAATGAGAGAAAAAACTATACAATAAATGAATGACATATGGTACTAAATAAATACTAGAAAATTAAATATATATGAAAAATATTTAGAAGTATTTAACAATATTAATTTTTTTCTGGTATGTTAGACACACATACCAATTGTATTGAGACTTGAAGTACTGGATCTTCCAAACCCCCCTCTTCTTCTTTGGGTTTTTCATTCTCTCTCTACCTACCTTTATGTTGCTATTGTTCTCACATACATATTTTTCATTTTTTATTTATATTTATTACATATATTCCGAGTTTATTTACCTATTATATTTTAGGGTTATATATGTTTTTCAAGATTCATTATCATCCTTTTTATAAAACAAACATATTTAAAGGGAACGTTCCTATTCATTATTCCTTTTTATGGGTCAACATTTTAAAATTTGTTCACTTCCATGATTTTAAAAAAATTATAGAAAACCATTTAGGTTTATTAATTGTTTTATTTAAAAACCCATTTTCTCATCTTTTGTAGAGGTTCTTTACTCATCCATTAATACATCATTTTATATGTTCAATTCCGTACCTACTTCTCCACTCTTTTATTATGAATTTTATTCATTTGAAATTATTATTTAGTACCTATAAATAATTATTAAAATATGAAAATATTTAATTATTTAATTATTTATTCTCTTGGGAATCATTATGATATATCCTTTAGATATAGTTTGAGATAAGATTATTGTAACTCAATACTTTTTCATGGGTTTTATTATTCTTATTTACTTATATATGAATAAATATTTTGGAACATATATTCATGTACATATTATTATATTACATGTGGTCCAGATCCCCCTAATGATTTTGTTAATCATTTCATCTAATGAGATATGACATATGGTCATGGGAAGAATTCTTAGCACACTATGTTGTGTTGTCTTGGTAGTAATCCTTAAATTATTATTTATGATGTCATGTTTTGTATTCTTGACACATTATTATGATTCCATGATCCAATGATATCTACTAATTTATTAGATTATTTTTTTTAACTTACATATTTAATGATATATTTTTTGCCACTTGAATCTTATGTTATATTTCTTTATAATGTTTATTCGCTTAATGGGATTTATAGCTCACCCTTTTCTCAAAGTATGTCTCCAGGATATAGTTAGAGTAATAAAAAAAAGGAAATTTGTATCACCTTTTAAATATCAAAATAAAGTTAAAATAGTTATTTTAAATAAATATGTATTATGTAACTAATCTCCCAAATATATTAGGCCTTAATATTTATAGGGTTTGTTTTATGAAATTTAATGTTAGAAATCATGTGATAATATGTGTATGAGACTCATACTACTATATATATACAATAGTTATGTGATAAATAGATAAAAAGATTCAAAGTGTAAAGAATCCCATAATTATAAAAAAAATCCACTTACCATAACTAAGTTTTGATTTAGGAAGATCCTACAGTTAAGGTAAATCATGTTGATTAAAAATGGTTATTCCAAAATAAATTAAACATGGATGGTAAATTTAGTACCTATAAGGAATTATTGGTTTCCAAATGGTTTAAGAAATTTCAATATATAAACCTTGTTTAATCCTTTTCACTTATCACTGTGAAAAAAACCATTATGATTTTACTTTCCATAACTTCTTACCATGATTTTAAGATTTGGAAAATAGATGTCCATACTACCATCCATAATGGAAACCTTTTAGAATATATCTATATCACACAACCAGAAAGGTTCCTGGAACCAAATTATTCCAATAAGGTATAAAAGTTATATAAATTCATTTAAAAGATAAATAAATCATTAAAATCAAGGAACATTCATTTTGATTAATCCATAATTTAATTAGGTTTGATAAACAATAAATGTGAACCTTGTTTCTATGATTTGTTTAGTGGGAGTGTAGTCTTTTTTTTAGTTGTATATGTTGATGATATATAATTTATGTGTAATGATATATGATTTTTACAATTAGTTAATAAATTTTAATCAAATACTTCTCAATGAATGACTTTCATAAAGTTGAATACATCTTATAGATCAAAATCCATCGAGATAGTTCATAGAGGATAGTTTGACTAAGTTAGGGTATACATATTGACAATGTATTAAATATGCCTAATATGAAAAAATAAATGGGAGGATTGTTTATTATTTTACATAGTATACATCACTCTAAGAAAATATATCTATACACATAAGTGGGGGGTGACTAAGAGAGAGGGGCGAATGAGGGATGGAGGGAGAGTAGAATACCTTATTCAATTATGATGGGATCGATCATGTATGTCATACTACATACTAATATTGATGTTTCCCAAGACTTTATAATTATTAGTGGATATCAAAAAACCAAGGAGATCCACATTTTACATTTATAAAGACTATCATTATTTAACTAATAGATATAAAGGATATGATCATAGTTTATAGAGGAAATGAGGAACTAATTGTAAGGGTATTCATAGATTATAGTTTCCAAATAGATCAAAATGATATATAATTAGAGTGGGGGTATGTCTTTTCCCTCAATATATTATCTATGAGAAGGATTAGTTCTATGTCGATAGTAATCATTGATTTTGCAGTAGATTCTGAGTATATTTAATCTTTTGAATCAACTGAATAAGAATTTTAGATACACAATGTTTTTTGGAGCTCAGTGTTGTACCTAGCTATAAATATTATATCAATAAATGTTATGATAATACTATAATTGTGAATCTATTCAATGAAAACAGGTCAAATAAACCAATAAATAATATACTTAAAAATTATCACCTCTTGATGTATTTTTCTCATTGGTTTGAATTAAAATTAAGAATATTATCCATATAGGAGGATGTGGTTGGTCCATTGAAGAAAATATGATCTCAATGGGAGCATAAATATCATGTGAGTGCTAGTGAACTAAAACTAGTTAGAAGTTGTACCCAATGCAATAGGGTGTATATTGAGTTGGTTTCCTAGAACCATTTAACTTTTTAAATTTTAATTACTACAATGTGGTTAAATATATTATCATAAAATTATTTTTCTTTTATGTAACATTAATTTGATAATTTATTTAGAGTATCTATCACATACTAAGGTTATAACAGTTACCCGCTATAATGAGAACCAACAAATGTTATTATAAAATTATTTAACATATTTAATATGGTCTAAATAACATTAGTCTAACATAAAATAGATGATTTTATACCATCACGTGTTGGAATATCATAATACATTAAGACATATTCTCATAAATTTGAAATATTCTAATATCCAAGATGTTAAGTTATGAAGAAAACCTCTATTAAAACCAATATGTTGTTTATTATATTTATGATAACAGTTTTTTGATATTTGGATGAAATGTTGAAAAGTGTTTGAACGATAATACAGTTCCTATACATCATGAAAAACACATTCAGCAGTTCATGAGGAATCATGGAGATGAAATAAAGGACAATAAAGTATGAGATTAATCAAATAATATATATGATGAAGTCCATGGGGTAAATAATGGTGGAACCATTATATATTAGTATATAAAATACATGGAATGAAAAGTTATACTTTCCATAAGTATGGAATTTTTAGCATCATTTAAGCTAGGAGATTCCCAATATGGGTAAAACTTTAATTAGGATTTCATATGATTTATCAGTGAGACACATAATTCTTTTAATATAAATCATTAGGCTTCTGTTTTCCTATGTATTAATTGGATTTTGTAAGGATTTTGATGGATTTCATAATATTTTTTTGGTTCTAATAGACATACATAAATTTTTAATACTTTATTAATATTTTTTAAGACATTTCAATTATATTTCATAAGAACAATCAAGATTATTTCATAATGATTTTGAATTTTGTAAGTCATATTAGTGAAATAGCATAAGAATTATCAGTGGGGAAATTTGTGGTTTCATTAGTAAAAAAGTAAGGATTTATCATCTATTGTTTCATGTGAAGCAGAGTTGGTGAAAACATGACTCCGAGTGTTGTATCATGTTTTTTTCATTCATGAAAATAATATTTAAATGATTCGTGTGGATTGTAGTTCATATAATCAATCACCATAAATATTGATAATTTTGCCAAATATAATTCGATAATTTTTATAAATTTTTATACTTTTTAAGAAGGAAATATCAAGTGGATATTGTGAAGATTATGAAGAATAGAAAGTGAATTATTTTTTGGTTTTTTTATATTATAAAATATATTAAATATCTTTTTAAATAATGAGCATAATATGATGGATTTTGAATTATTGATACATTAATAAGAGATATTATAAGACTAAAATTGAATAAGGATTATCGTATTCAATGTTTGGAAATATTCACACATAGATAATTAGTTTTTCTATATGAGAAGAATATGAGTAGAAGACAAGAATCAATGTTTCTACTACAATTTGAATAATTTATATATCAAAAAAAGACATATTAGTGAGCCACATAGTTCTTTTAATGGAAATAATAATACTTATATTTTCATAAGTCTTACTGGGATTTTTTAAGTATTTTGATGGATTTTGTAAGACTTTTTTTGGTTTTAATAAGACTTACATGAACTTTTTTCATATTTTATTTTCATTTCATAAGACTTATTAGGTGGATTTCATATTAATTAAAAAGATTATTTATAATTTTTAGAGTTATATCAGTTAAAAAATCTAAGACTTATCAATGGTAAAATATAAGACTAAACTGGGCATAATGTAAGGCTTTGTCCTTTGTTGTTTCTTTAAAATAAGATTTGGTGACACTACTAATTATATTGTTACGTCATTTTTTCTATTTTCATTAAAATAAGATTTCAATGGGTTTTGTGGACCATAGTTAATTATATTATCCTCGATATATGATTAAAAAGTTGATCAAATATTGTTTTAGAATATTTAGGATTATTTGGAGGTCTTAAGATATTGATATTAAGGGGATATCATTAGTATTATAAATAATGGAAGGTGGAGTATTTAATTGTGTTTTTATCTTCTAAAATATATAAAATTTCTAATGAAATAATGAGGAGAATATGTGGAATTGAAAATTATAGAGACATCAATAATAGATATTTATAGACAAAAATCAAATAAGGGTTTCCATATTCAAAGTATTGAATGAAATCACATGTGGATATTTAATTTTTCTATATGAAAATAAGAATATGAGGATAATTTAATATATATATATCAATATATTGAAGAAATACTTTTCAATGCTCCACAAAGTGCTTTTAATGGAAATTTTAAAACCGCTATTTTGGTAAGTCCTAGTTAAATTTAATAATAATTTTGATGGATTTTGTAATAATTTTTTGGTTTTAATAATAATTCACTAAATTTTGTAAAACCGTATTTATATTTTATAATACTTATCAGATAGATTTCTTTAGACTTGTACAGAGTATTTCATAAGGATTTTTTATTTTTGATGTTATAGTAGTGAAGGAGCGTAAGTCTTATCATTGAAAAAATCTAAGACTATACTAGGAAGAATATAACACTTTTTCCTCTGGTTATTCTTGAGAAACATAGTTGGTGTCACCATGGCTAAGATTTTTATGTTTTGTTTCTCTAAATTCCTGAAAAAATATATTTTAGTGATTAATGTAGATCATAGTGCATAATATCAATTTACATATATGATTGATAATTTTTCAAAAATTATTTTATAATTATAAAGATTTTTTGGATGTCTTAAGATTGATATATTAATGGGAGATCATGAGGATTATGGGTAATGGAAAGATGATAATTTCTTGATGTTTTTATATCTATAATTTGTGAAATATATCATGACATAATTAGGATATTATGATGGATTTAGGATTCTATAGACATGAATAAGTTATATTTTGATATTAAAATTGAATAAGGATTTCTATATACAAAGTATAAAAATATATCAGATGTGGATATTCATGGTATTGATAAGAAAATAATTATATGAAGAGAATTTAATCTATGTTTCTACAATTATTTTATATATATATAAGCATTGTAGAAAAATAATATTTTGTACAATATTGAAGATCTAGTTCGAAGGAAAAGAAGAAGAGGTGAGACATAAGAGGATTTCTTCTACCATATTTAGTTTTATTGAAGGAATGAGGATCAATGGATGTTTGAGTACCATTGTTACATTGGGAAATTAAATAAGAGTATAATAGGAAAATTCCGGATAATAATTATCATCATTTAGAGAAGAAGTGATATTTCTATTTTTATGGAATACATAGAGTAATCCCTCTCTATAAGAGGATACTCACAACCATCTTGAAGAAGAAGATGATAGTGAACATTGAAGATCAACCACACATCTACCTAGATTCGAATATGGAAAATTTATCCTTTCATTCATGGTCATTTAGATAATCACATATATCTACATTTTCAAATTCCTTCGCTGAAGCGAGCAGAGTGGAATAAGATAGAGTATCCCTAGGATAAATGTTTCACCTTTCCAAAACTATTATAACATATACAGTGAGTTTTATTACCTCATGGTATGTTGAAACACCATTGGTGTATTCTACATGGATTATATATTATTGGTGAACCAAGTAAAATCCTCACATCCTTTCATGATGTATTTTGTTACATATTCTTTATAATTCTCAAAGGAATTGAGTAATTTTAGTAACTAAAAAAGTCAAACACAATTCCTTCCAATTTGGTAATAAGACCCTAAATGATGAACTAACATATAAGGATAAAATTTTAAATTGTCCTTCACATTAATTTATGTCCACCCTCTCAAGGTTCCTTTATTTTTATTATGTGGTATTAAATCAAAAAATAGTCTAACTTGATGTCCAACATCAATGTTTGTTTTTCATTTTTTTCAATCAAGTATTCTATGATGATACCACTATTCTTCAATAAAAAGGATATATTGATGTTTTATAGGATTTTAGGGTAGATATTGTGGAATGTATCTAATGTGATATTGTCTTGAATAAGCACAATGAATGTGTTTCTGATATAAAGATACAAATAGTCATAAACATCAGTATCCCTAGAAAGTTTTTCCCAAAAATCATTTATTGTTAAAGTTATTTTAATGTTTTTACATTATTGGATATAATAAATGGAAAAAATGGAATTAAATAAGGAATTAATTCCTAAATTGAGAAAATAATTAAAAAAGAATCATTATGAGAAAATCATGAACAAACCTAGTGAAGATTTCCAAATATAATAATAAAAGATTAAAAAGAGTAATAATATGGATAATCAGATGATGGACTCTCAAACTGAGTAGATAAATATTAATTCTATATCTATATCTTATTTTAATAATTCTTTGGAAGATCCCTTAAAATTTTTAAATTCCAATCCACCACTAGAGATTAAAAAAGGTGCAGATTCCAAGGATGATTTGAAAACCACATAAAGCTGTAAATAAATTTTTTTTTCATTTAGTAATCATGAAGATATTTATTCCTTATATGAAAATTTAGATTAATGAGAAATTATAAATTTGGTATATTATGTTCTAATTAAATATTTTTTCGCAAATAATAAAGGAATAAAGAAAGTACAAATTTCCTTGAACTAATAAAAATATAGGATGGGTGGAAATATAAAGCGGAAAAGTTATCTTATTGTCCAATATTAACAATAAATATGAGATAAAATGGTCATAGAATAGGGTTTAAAATAATTATTTATCCATATAAAAATTTAATTTGAAGAGAGATAAAATTCTAGAAGTGAAGCTAGCATAAGATTGAAAGAAATGTCTACTCAAATGAAGTTCCAGTTTGAGAATATAATGAATCATGAGTTGAATATTAGTTCCTCAAAGGGAAAATAAAATGTTAAGATCCCCTCCTTTAAATCCATAGTATGTTTAGGGAAAGAAATTTCAAAATTTTAATCTATAAATAAAAAAAAAATTCTTGATAAATATAGAATTAAATACTCCCAAAGAATATAACAGTAAAATTTTATTAATGTGTAAGACTAAGAACCACCATGAGTGTGTGGCTAAAATCCCAAAGGATCATTATTATACCAATACCTACTACATTAGTATCTCAACTGAAAGGAGAAAAAATGAGTTATCATTTCTATGGGATATTTTTTACGTGTTTTTACTATAGTTATATATAAATTAATTATATCAAAAAGAGAGAAAAATAAGTTATATGGTAATAATAAATTCCAATGACACATAATGAAATTATTTAAATTTAAATAAAATATATTAATATATGAAATAGATTTATAGTCTTGTAGTAATATCATAGATCTCAAAAATGGGGGTGTCAAACACTTATAACGATTCACTCACAATATCCTTTTTTGAAGGAAAGGAAAAAAAATTGGAATTAAAAAAGAGAAATTTTTTCTAGAAAGGAGAAAGGATAAAGTTAACATCAAGGAATATTCCTCAAGTAAAAATAATTTTTTTTTTAATATGATGGAAATTTTGGATGAAAAAAAGTTTAAATTCATAAGTTCTCTCATCCTTACCACATTAATACATGAGAAGAATACTGGTGGAATTAGCTTTACATAGAGAAAGAATCATATAAATGAATGATGATACAATAAGGAATAAAATAAATAAAATTTAACAAGTGGGTTTAGTACCACAAAAAAATTATCACATTTTAAGGAAGCAATATAATTCCAAAATATGAAACTAATTTTACACTAGTGGTATAATATAAAATTAAACCACTAAATATGCTTGGAATAAACTGGAAACAAGATACTTTCCCACAAAATCCAACCATAATCCTCAAATTGAGGATGTGAGAGGTACCTATATCCTTTTGTAATTAAATTTTTATAAGTATTGTTGAAATTGGTATATAATTAAATGAGATATAAAATCTATGGTGTTTGAGTTTATTGAAATAGCAGAGGTGATTAAGATGAAATGACATTATTACAATTGGTAGAGTTAGAAATATAAAAATTTCCATTTGGAATCACTCCTAAAAAGATGTTTCAAGGATTAATGCGTCTCAAAAATCGGTATTAAGAAACCATTTGGATGTTTATTTTCAAGTATAGAGCTTCATGAAGTTAAACCTGATCTAGAATTATATCGGTGTCAAAAACTTATATAATCTGACCATTGGTATCAAGAATAATATGATGATCAATAGGTCATATCTAGCTATATATACTTAGCCATATTGGAAAACTATGATAAATATGTAATCTCCAAAGTATGTTCTGGAAAGATTAATAAAGGTTAGATTTATTTTTTGATATAATAACAAGTGGTATCACTGATTGATTTTACAGGATACCAAAATCTATTTAATTAAAGGAAGGATAACCAATAATTTTTGTCACTGAAAAATAGATAAACTCATATATAGTTTTGAAAATTTAAGGATTTTAATAGGATTTGGTGATTAACTCTGAACCACTATTAATCCCCATCTAGAATAGGTAAGGACCTATAAAGAGAAGAATACAATTGATAGATGGTATCTCTGAATTATTATTAACAAGTGGAATCGACTTTTATATCAAATTTTATGTCTCACACTCTTGATATTTTATTGGTTATCTACTAATAGATTTCTGGTGAGCATGACTAAGTCCATAAGATTTTTTCAATTTGTTAAAACTTATTTTGTGTATTCTTATAGAAGTGGGTGAGTTATATAGATAGCTTTGAGATGGTTGATTTAAACTCTTATTTACTATAGTAATATTTAGTTTAGTATGATTAAAGGGTTTTTAAATAACTCAAATTCCATGTTGAAAATTAACTTATTGAAATAATTTATAATAATATGTTGCTTGGTGTAGAATAAAATGTTAAATCCTAAATGCAGAAAATTTTGTAATTTCTTTGATTCAATAAGTGGTTTAGAGGTTTAACTAAAAAATATGGAATTGTTCATATTTAACCATTGGAATCCGACAAGTGGTATCACTAATGTTAAAAAAGGAAATTATCTATTAAAATTTAATTGGGAAAGAACCTAATGTGAATTGATGGAAAACAAACCCAACAGTTCGTGAACTAGATCTATTTATCGAGTGATATTGAGATGAATGTAAATAGAGTATCGTTTTTAATGTTTTTTTGTATAGCCCCCTCAAAAAGGGTTACAAAAGAGATTCATAATATTTTGAAAAACACAATTTTATAATCTAGAATTTAGAAGTTAAAAAGATTCAGTAATCTCTAAGAACTCCTATGTAATGGTTAATGAGAATCTAAATTAATCTTTCCTTGAAACGTAGGCAAAGGATAAGAAGACAACCCCATAAATTACTATGAGAAAGGGGTTAAAAGTTGAGTGGATCACTATATAGAGTTTAGATATTTAAGTGATATAATTAGAAGATAATTCTATAAGTGTAAAACCATTTTAATTTTCTGAACAAATTGAAGAAAGGTGGATTAAAAAATCCAGAAATGTATAGGATGTTAGATTAAAATGGTTGAATGAAAAATGGAGTAGGATGTTCCAAAAAAATATGGAGGAGAGATTATTATCATAATTAAATGGTGCATGGATTTTATTTAACATTTTCAACAAAAACCTAAGAGGTTGAGTATTGAAATCAAGAGGTTCTTTTATTTGATTTTTTCAAAATGGTTATTTTTTTTTTTGAAGAAGTTTTAAAAGGTACATGAAGGAGAAGATGTTTCCCCTACATCAGGGAAACAACATCCAGTAGTTAATGTGGAATAATATAAATAAATTAAAGGATAAGGATGTATGTTATCGATATGGACATAACTAATTAAGTCACATGTGTATATAATTGAGAATCCTTTATATCTTAATATATCAAGAAATGGTAGGGAATGTAAATCACATAAGAGCAGGATACATATTTTATATAATAAATAAATTTGAAATATTAAATGATGGATAAACATTAGATACTATGACGGTATGATAGTAGATTGGAAGTCTAGAATCTGATTCCAAAGGATTCTATTAAGGGAAGTTATAGTTTCTCATAACTTAAGGGACCTGAGGTTACACTAATTTGGATGTTATCATGGGAGTTGAATGGATAAATATTTGGAAGTTAGTCATGAACGTTTTAAAATAATAATATGTGGTGTTGGAAGATCACTCTTGATAATATTACATATTAAAGACATTATATGTAGAGCATTCGAATGTGAAATAATATCCAATTAAGTAAGTAGTAAATTTGATGATGGTTTGATATATTTGAATGGTGATTGATGGAAGAATCAGAATTTATGACACATAATTTAGGGTATTATTAACAAGTTTAATTCAAAAAGATATTTTATAGGTTCAGATATATACTGGTATTAATTCAAAAAATTTATTATAATTCTAGAATAATCATGGATAATCTGATTGCATGAAATTTTTTGATATTTATTTTGTACTGAATTATCCCTATAGATGAAAGAATTTTATGATGAATTTTTATTATTTTTGATCATTTCATAAGGGTCTTGTAACACCTCGAGCTTTCACGATACGCCTCTCTTTCAATAATGCAACAGCTTGCATTTTATGCAAGTTCGAGTTCTAACACACCGCAACTAATCAAAGTAGCCGTTATGAATAGTAATACCCATTTTTTAAAATTATAGAAATTTTATATTTCAAAAATGGACTTCATTTTTGGATTCATAATATTGAAATTATCCTAAGTTGAATTTTTTGTAATTTTCTGAGAAAATCCAATTTTTTTATGAATAGTGAAAAATACTTAAAAACAACTTTTTTAATCAAAATAATTTATAGTGATAAATTATACTATTGAGTGTTTTATAAGTACAATTAGAATATATTTTTACCATTTTGTCCAATTTTGTTCATTAGAATTAATTTCACTTTGAAATTGGACATAAACAATTGTCAATCTTTTGATTGATATTCTTTCTTAAAACACGCTATTTGTTGTGACAGTGGGAATTAATTAGAAAATTAATTAATGAAACTTATATGTTTGGAATTGTTCAAAATAGACATCATTTTTGAATTCAGAATATCAATTATAGCTTAGGGTAAAATTTTGGCACTATTCTGAAAAACTTCAATTTTTGATGAATAGTGAAACCACTAAGTGGTAGTTAAATAACTGATTTTTTGTTTAAATGAAACATTACCGCTTCTATGATTTGATTTTCAAAAATATGAAATACATGGTTTTAATTAGGAAGTAAAATTTGGTTCAATGGGATTAAAATAATTTTTTGTTGAATAGTAAATTTTAAGTATAATTAATCGCGATTAAAGGTAATTAGTGAAATTTAAGGTAAAAATGGTATTATAAAAATATGAGAATACCTTTACACTTTTCCTACCACTATTTTATGAGTCACTTCCAACCAATAAAATCCATGGGTCAACTTGGGGACCCCATGGAGCCACTTTGGTAGGAAAATGACATAAATAACTTTTATTTAAAGTTAAAATAAAAATGTCACAAACATAAGTTGTTTTACTAAAACAATTTTTAAATGGGGTTATACAAGTCATATTTTTTACTATAAATATTAATTAGAAATATAAAAAGATTTCCTACATCATGATATTTGTTTTATAATTTTTAGACATTAAATAAATTAAATTATTTATGACACCATGATGATGCAGCGATTACCTCATTAATTAACTATTTAAATAAAATGAAAGGATAATGTATCATCTAAGGCTTAAACTTGTAAAAAACCTATTTGATGAGGATATATCGAACCATTATCACCTTATCCTAGAAATATATCATTGTGGGACCTTTATAATCCGAAAAGCATTTCTTAAGAAAGTAACATCTCAATCTTTCCAAGAGTGCCCCTCCTCTCCACTTATAAAAGGGCCCCACCACTACCACCTTACTCACACTTTCAAAGCCTTTTGGCTCAGCCAAACCCTGCCCAAATACTCTCCCAACTTCCCTCCCTTACTTCTAGATGCCTCAATTTGGGCAGAATTCTTCCCAAGGAAGCCTTTGGCTCAAATCAAAAGAGTTACCCGATTTTAAGGTAATGTCTTCTCTTATGTTATTTTGTTTTATTTTTCTTCTCCAACCCCCTAAACTCTTTTTATTAATTTCATTTGTAACAACACCAGTATCCTAAATATACTAGGATGTTGTTATAAGAAGTATCCGAGCTACACTTACACACACCTACATCTAATGGTTAAAGAACATACTGTTTCTGTGGATGGCGAATTTCTGCCTCACGAAACGATGATTGTTCAACACTCATATAACACCTTCAAAGGTGGCCATTAAGATGTCACTATATTTATATATATGATATATTATATGTTTATGTTTTACTTATGGTTCTGTATTTTTCATTTATGGCATACCTTTATTGTTTCCATTATGGGTAACGCGATATTTTCATTTTAGGAAGTGCGGACTACCGCCCCCTCAAAGTGATTTGAATCGTTAATACCATATGTGGGATGTATAAAGGATGGATTAAATGATATTATATATGATATTATACTGGAATTATAATATACCTTTATATCATTATGATTTCATTCCATTAAATATGAAATAGAAATGAAAGTAGCGTTCATGCGTACGTACGGCTTACCGTCTCCATGAACGGTGCATTTCATTTCTTACCTCTAAATGTTATGTAATATTATGAATGAATATATATACTGGATATATATGATATATATGATATCTATATCATGAATATAATTCTGGATATAATTTATATTTCACCACATTAATGACTTGTAATTATAAGAAGTCTATTTTTGACTCAAGTACCAAAGATCGACAAAACGACCGTTATTAACTTAAATAATTACATAATGTTCATAACATGGTAATAAGTAATATAAAAGGAATAAAAAAAACTTGAAAAAAGATTCTTAAGCAATTATAAATTAACTCTAGTTTATTATTCAGGAGGTTAAAGAACGGTCGAGTTAAGACAGGACGCAAGGTGAGGGAACTTCTTAACCCAATTTCTATTCTTTGGGTTAATCTTCCACTTTCAAATTATGTCATGATTTTATTATGTCCTATCTTGTATTTTTACATTATTAATTTGTACTTATAGTGAATACACATAATAGATGTACTTTATTTTAAAAAAATGATCTGTGTAAGGGTCTTCGTCTCAATCTCCTTTCATTGTGGAATATTTTGTTTTATACACGACTTTATTTTATACGGTGTATAAACCCCTTTGAATTTTACTTTTATCCAAAAGGAATCTTTTTATACGAAGAGAATTTTACTAAATGAAAAAATGGATGGTTTGTCTTACGTATGCGGCGATAACAAATTCTCCTCCGCCGTGACCATTATTTGAGTTTCATCTTCCTCTACAAGCCATAACTTTTTTAAATGATTTCAAAAAAGAGAGAGATATTCCCTCAAATATATGAAAATCTAGTGAAAATGTATACGTATTTAACGCAAGCTTAAAAATGTTTTTAGAAAACCCGACTCTGGAGAGTGGTATACAGGAAGGGATTGGGCATGGACCCATCATGCCCTATAATTAGTCGAGCAGTCTCAGAATTAGTTATTTTGTTTTCAGAAGCTTGCATAATGTTTTCAGAAAAACACTGGAGTATATTTGAGCAATTTTAAAAGTAAGTATCTTCTAAAAAAATTGCATCGGTAGGTCTCATGAGACAAACTAGTGTCTTGGCACGAGGCCTTGACAAAATTATATTTGTGGTCTTGGCACGAGGCCTTGGCTACGTGTTTATAATAGTCTAGCATTATGAATTCCATCATTATGAAAGTGGTTATTGATATTTCATGTGATTATTCGACTAGTAGAATATCCATGTGAGTAAGTAAATCGCATTATTTCATTTTACGTTTAACATATTATGCTAAAGTTCAAGTTTAAAAGGCTTTTGTTTTAGTTATACACTACCTTAAATGTTAATGTTTATTTATGAAAGCTTCTGCAATATTGTTATCCTTACTGACCATCTGAGCTCACCCCTTTCAATGTTTTAATATTTTCCAGGATGTGAAGAAGTATTTTATGAATGACCTGCAGGGATAGTCAGAAGAGGATATGAGTGTGGACTATGGAGAATTTTTTATTTTAGTTTTTCACTTTATGATGTAATGTAACATTTATGAATGTATCTAGTGTTTCCAGGGCTACTAAACTAATCGGTCTTTCAAGACTTGATCTTTTGTGATCATGCCAATGTTACGCAATAATGCACCGACTCTGGGTAGCTGGGGTCAGGGCGTTACAGTTGGTATCAGAGGCAGTTTAGTACTAACCTTGGAAGCTAGATTTAGATAAACTCTGATTAGAGCACATAGCCCAAAGATAGACTTTGAGGATTAGTATAGAAGAACTTCCTAGAATTTTGGTATTATAGAGATTTTGTGAGTTTTCTGAGCAATACATCCCTATCTGGATACGAGCAGGTAGAGGCGGCTCTGGCACAGATGTACCTAGGGGTAAAACCCGAAAACACCGCTTTGAGCTAGACTCGAACGGGAACTGGTGCATGAAAACGGTCCTTGCTGCACTCATGGTTACGACAATCCCGGGGGATATTCTTAGGATAATTATCATTTTCTTTACAAACCACTATGAAGGGTTATGAGTATATACTTCCTCAAAGAAAACATTTTTTATGATTATGGATTATATCCATAAATAGTTCGATTAGTGTTAAGTGTTTTAAAAGTATGGAATTATGTATTTTGATTCATAAACTAATCTAGTTTATGCCATTGTTTAGAAATGGTGCCTAGTGGAAAGAATGGAAACCGTATCAATGCACGCACTCCGTGTAGGGATTTTCCTCTTGATTAAGACAATTATTTTGGATCTCGAGATACAACTGGTGATGATCAACTTATTACTATACTGGGACAACTCACTCAGGTTATGAATAATAACCTTACTCGTATGGAGCACCATGATCCGCAACTTCGAGGATCAATGTTAGACCGCTTCATGAGGCAACAACCACCAACATTTAATGGGGGTACAAATCCATTAGTAGCTGAGCAATGGATAAACTCCTTAGAGAAAATATTCCATGCCTTGGGAAGTAGTGAAAGGGAGAAGGTTGTCATGGCAGTCTACCGCCTCACTGGAGATGTCGATCAATGGTGGTTGCTGATTCAAAATACAAAGGAAGATGAAGAAGTATCAAGTATGGAATAGAGAGAGTTCAAAGAGCTTCTCTTAGAAAAATATTTTCCACGTGACCATCGAGCAGATATAGAAAGGCAATTTCTGAGTTTGAGACAAAAGGAGGATGAGAATGTCGCAAAGTATGAGGCCAACTTTACAAGGCTAGCGAGACATGCTGCAGATTATATATGTAACCCAAGAAGTAAGATTGATCATTTCTTTGATGGGTTAAACCCATTTCTCCGTCGAGCATTAGTCTCAAAAACCTTCTCATCGTATGAATATATTGTCTCATGTGTTATCAAGACGGAAAAGGAATTCTCTAAGTCTTATGACAACAAAGTAAAGCAAGAGAAGAAGAGAATGGTGGAACAAGAGAAGGATAAAGGGAAAAAGGGAAAGAAGTATTTTCCATTATGTGATAATTGTGGGAAGAATCACCCCGGTGCTTGCCTAAAAAGAATGGGAGTTTGTTATAAATGTGGAGAAAAAGGTCATTAGGCTCGTGATTGCAAGGTAAAGAAAGAGGCTATCAATGTTGAATGCTACAATTGTATGGAAATGGGGAATTATGAAAATGAATGTCCTAAGCATCAGGGAAACATACCTAAGAAAAGGCCAAGGGATCAAGGACAATATTATGTTGTTACTACAGTTGAAGTGGAATAATTAATGAATTGGTGCTTTTGGAAATAGGGATTATATCCTGGTTAAAAGAATAATGTGATATATATAAGGATTGTACTGCAGTACTTTTTTTCATTAAGGTTTTAATATGATGAAGGTAATTATATTTTTAGTATGTGACAATAAGAGAAACTTTACTTTGTTTGGGGAATCTGATAAATTGATTTTGGAATTAAGAGACCTTTTAGAGAAAGTTTGGAAAGAGGTATTTTTGATAACTATAAAGGTTGGGATGGATTAATTTGAACTTTGAATACTATTGTTTAAGGTTAAAAAAATTATGAAGATTATTTTTGGAATATTATAATACTATTTTTTTAGGAAAAGGACAACCTGCAGTGTGGGGCATAACCCGTCACGTCGGACAAAGCTGCAGCAATCGAACCCACAACCATAGTGTGACAGGCCTTTATTACCTACCACTAGCCTATAGGAAGTCCCTAGTTATTACAAAATAGTTTTACTAATCTAAATGGTATGGGTTAATATTTTGAACCTTATACAATTAGGATAAATAGAATATTTTTGAGTTCTATTACCTTTTAGAGTGAAAGATGGGTTTGTGGTAAAAATTTATTAAAGAATGAAAGTATACATAACAAGTATGTATGTTCTCTTACATTCTTAGTAAATCTCTTAAATAAATTGCTCAACTTTATGAAAGTTAACTTAAAACAAAAATGTTTCCAGTTAACTTTTCCAACTGGGGATTCAATAATCGTTTAACCAATCACAAGTTTGTGATTTCCTTATTGTTAACTTTCTCCTAATCCAGTTTTCTATAACTCTCCATCAGACCTTGATGGTTTGTTTTTCTTCCATATTCATATTTTCGTAGAATCCTATTATGGGCTATCTCGGGTGACATTTGTACTTATCTTTCTTTCTTTTAATGTTATATTCTTATTAACCCTATTTTCGATGTGGGTTTTCCACAAAGGTATTTTCTATTTTCAACCTTTTATTTTCAAAAAAAATTCAAATTGCGAGGACGCGATTTATTGAAGGAGGGGAGAATGTAACACCTCGAGCTTTCACGATACACCTCTCTTTCAATAATGCAACAGCTTGCATTTTACGCAAGTTCGAGTTATAACACACCGCGACTAATTAAAATAGTCGTTATGAATAGTAATACCCACTTTTTAAAATTATAGAAATTTTATATTTCAAAAATGGACTTCATTTTTGTATTCATAATATCAAAATTATCCTAAGTTGAATTTTTTGTAATTTTCTGAGAACTTCCAATTTTTTTATAAATAGTGAAAAATACTTAAAAACAATTTTTTTAATCAAAATAATTTATAGTGATAAATTATACTATTGAGACATTTATAAGTATAATTATAATATATTTTTATCATTTTATCCAATTGTGTTCATTATAATTAATTTCACTTTGAAATTGGACATAAACAATTGTCAATCTTTTGATTGATATTCTTTCTTAAAACACGCTATTTGTTGTGACAGCGGGAATTAATTAGAAAATTAATTAATGAAACTTATATGTTTGGAATTTTTCAAAATAGACATCATTTTTTAATTCAGAATATCAATTATAGCTTAGGGTAAAATTTTGGAACTATTCTGAAAAACTTCAATTTTTGATGAATAGTGAAACCACTAAGTGGAAGTTAAATAACTGATTTTTCGTTTAAATGAAAAATTACCAATTCTGTGATTTGATTTTAAAAAATCCTACATACATGGTTTTCATTAGGAAGTAAAATGTGGTTCAATGGGATTGAAATAATTTTTTGGTGAATAGTAACTTTTAAGTATAATTAATTGCGATTAAAGGTAATTAGTGAAATTTAAGGTAAAAATGGTATTATAAAAATATGAGAATACCTTTACACTTTTCCTACCCCTATTTTATGAGTCATGACCGACCAAGACAATCCATGGGTCAACTTGGGGACCCCCTGGAGCCACTTTGGTAGAAAATGACATAAATAACTTTTATTTAAAGTTAAAATAAAAATGTCACAAACATAAGTTGTTTTACTAAACCAATTTTTAAATGGGGTTATAAAAGTCATATTTTTTACTATAAATATTCATTAGAAAGATAAAAAGATTCCATACATCATGATATTTGTTTTATAATTTTTATACATTAAATAAATTAAATTATTTATGACACCATGATGATGCAGCGATTACCTCATTAATTAACTATTTAAATAAAATGAAAGGATAATGTAAAATCTAAGGCTTACACTTGTAAAAAACCTATTGGATGAGGAGATTTAAAACCCTTATCACCTTATCCTCGAAATATATCATTTTGGGACCTTTAGAATCTGAAAATCATTTCTTAATAAAGTAACATTTCAATCTTTCAAAGAGTGCCCCTCCTCTCCACTTATAAAAGGCCCCCACCACTACCACCTTACTCATACTTTCAAAGACTTTTGGCTCGGCCAACCCCTGCCCAAATACTCTCCCAACTTTCCTCCCTTACTCCTAGAAGCCTCACTTTGGGCAAAATGCTTCCCAATTAATCCTTTGGCTCAAATCAAAAGAGTTACCCGATTTTAAGGTAATGTCGTCTCTTATGTTATTTTGTTTTATTTTTCTTATCCAACCCCCTAAACTCTTTTTATTAATTTCATTTGTAACAACACCAGTATCCTAAATATACTAGGATGTTGTTATAAGAAGTATTCTACCTACACTTACACACACCTACATCTAATGGTTAAAGAACATACTGTTTCTGTGGATGGCGAATTTCTGCCTCATGAAACGATGATTGTTCAACACTCATATAACACCTTTAAAGGTGGCCATTAAGATGTCACTATATTTATATATATGATATATAATATTTTTATGTTTTACTTAAGGTTCTGTATTTTTCATTTATGGCATACCTTTATTGTTTCCATTATGGGTAAACGCGATATTTTCATTTTAGGAAGTGCGGACTACCGCCCCCTCAAAGTGATTTGAATCGTTAATGCCATATGTGGGATGTATAAAGGATGGATTAAATGATATTATATATGATATTATACTGGAATTATAATATACCTTTATATCATTATGATTTCATTCCATTAAATATGAAATAGAAATGAAAGTAGCGTTCATGCGTACGTACGGCTTACCGTCTCCATGAACGGTGCATTTCATTTCTTACCTCTAAATGTTATGTAATATTATGAATGAATGTATATACTGGATATATATGAGATATATGATATCTATATCATGAATATAATTCTGGATATAATGGATATTTTACCACATGAACAACTTGTAATTATAAGAAGTCTATTTTTGACTCAAGTACCAAAGATCGACAAAACGACCGTTATTAACTTAAATAATTACATAATATTCATAACATGGTAATAAGTGATATAAAAGGAATAAAAAACTTGAGAAAGGTTCTTAATCAATTATAAATTAACTCTAGTTTATTATTCAGGAGGCTAAAGTACGGTTGAGTCAAGACAGGACGCAAGGTAAGGGAACTTCTTAACCCAATTTCTATTCTCTGGGTTAATCTCCTAATTTCCAATTATGTCATGATATTATTATGTCCTCTATTTTATTTGTACTTTATTTATGTGTACTTATAGTGAATACACATAATAGATGTACTTTATTTAAAAAAAATGATCTGTGTAAGGGTATTCGTCTCAATCTCCTTTTATTGAGGCATATTTTGTTTTATACACAACTTTCTTTTATACGGTATATAAACCCCTTTGACTTTTACTTTTATCCAAAAGGAATCTTTTTATACGAAGAGAATTTTTCTAAATGACAAAATGAATGGTTTGTCTTACGTTTGCGGTGACAATAAATTCTCCTCTGTCGTGACCATTATTTGAGTTTCAGCTTCCTCTACAAGCCATAACTTTTTTAAATGATTTCAAAAAAGAGAGAGATATTCCCTCAAATATATGAAAATCCAGTGATAATGTATACGTATTTAACGCAAGCTTAAAAATGTTTTTAGAAAACCCGACTCTCGAGTGTGGTATACAGGAAGGGATTGGGCATGGACGCATCATGGCCCGTAATTAGTCAAGCAGTCTCAGAATTAGTTATTTTGTTTTCAAAAGCTTGCATAGTGTTTTCAGAAAAACACTGGAGTATATTTGAGAAATTTTAAAAGTAATTATCTTCTAAAAAAATTGCTTCGGTAGGTCTCATGAGACAAACTAGTTTCTTGGCACGAGGCCTTGACAAAATCGTATTTGTGGTCTTGGCACGAGGCCTTGGCTACATGGTTTTGATAGTCTAGCATTATGCATTCCATCATTATGAAAGTGGTTATTGATATTTCATGTGATTATTCGACTAGTAGAATATCCATGTGAGTAAGTAAATGGCATTATTTCATTTTACGTTTTCCATATTATGCTAAAGTTCAATTTTAAAAGGATTTTGTTTTAGTTATACATTGCCTTAAATGTTAATGTTTATTTATGAAAGATTTCGCAATATTTTTATCCTTACTGAGCATATGAGCTCACCCCTTTCAATGTTTTAATATTTTCCAGGATGTGAAGAAGTATTTTATGAATGACCTGCAGGGATAGTCAGAAGAGGATATGAGTGTGGACTATGGAGACTTTGTTATTGTATTTTTTCACTTTATGATGTAATGTAACGTTTATGATTGTATCTAGTGTTTCCAACATCAACCTATTGGATTGAAGAAGTGGCTGATATAAGAGACTCATGGTGATACTAATGACTCCGTTTGATGTAGGATAATCATTCTGAGGAAAATAAGAAATGGAAATTAGTTTGAAGAAGATGAAAAAGTGTTTTTTAAAGAGAATTTGAAGGTGGTTCTAAAGTTGTGTTGAGGAAGTATAGAAATATTTGTAAGTTTCAACTATTATTATATAAAAATAAAGATAATTAAATCATGATTAAGTAAAAATAATGCTAATAGAATAATTGTTGCAAAGTTGTATATCCATCAGTTGGTTTGGAGCATCAGAATGAGTTTTTTTCATTCATTTGATACTGAGAATCGTAATGAGGAGTCATTTTGTTATCTTATGATTAATTTTACCAAGAAACATAAAAAATAATATGGTTTTTTATATATGTCTTTATCATAACAAAGAAATTGGAATGTAAATTGGAATTATACTGAAGAAAGGTTATAAAGTTTAAAGAGTGATGATGTTGTGAAAAGATTAGATATGGTTAAATAAGAATCAAGAAGAGTTAATAAGTGATGAATAAGTCAAATATATATCTAAAATATATATGTTAATTAAAGTTATATGAAATTTTTTAAGCTAAAATAACATTTCAGATATGTTCCTGAACCAATTTTTAGTGCCCCAATAAAAGGAGGAGATTACTTTGTACTTCCTGACGGATCTGAACATAGTTCACATGAGGAGGAAGAGAGAGAATCTCTAATGTTTTAGTGAAAAGTATTTTTTGGAATGATAATTCTTGGGGATGTTTTACAGACAAAAGAAGAAGAAGGAAAATCATATTCAGTGTATCATCATATCAGACTAGTCCCTCAGACATAGAAATCAGAATCGGATTTTTGGACAAAGGAAGAATCAGTTTAGAATTGTTTCAGTGGTATTCTGGAAAAATTATATTTCCAACCCAACCAATCATACTGAGTAATCAGACAACAAAATCAGAATGAGTATCATTAAGAAGTCCAGAGAATTTCTTACATACGAGTGGGTAGAAAAGTGAATATTTTTTTTTTGAGGTTTATATTTTTAAAAGTTTACAAGGAATCATAGTAACATGTTTTAAAGAAATTACTGAAAGACTATTAAGTTGTTGTACAAAATTTTATTTCATCACTTAAAGATACTTGAATAACATACATTGTTCTGTTGATTATGGTACTACACAAGTGTAAGGTCATATAATACTTGTTTTTATTCACACAAAAGAATGTTTTTCTACTGTATTGCGTGGTTTTGGCTTTTTTTCAAACCATATAGAGGACTTAGCAACTATTTTAAAGTAGTAAACTGTGTAAATTATTATGTTCCTATGGATGTATGACTTTTTTGTATTCAACAAAGTGAAAACTCTTTAACAGAATGTGGAGGTTGTTTCAACATAAGGAAACATAAAAGAAAAAGATATTATTGATTCACCCCCTCCCCATATCTATGGTACATTGATCATGGCTATGAAATATAAATTGGTATCAGAGTCAGGATCCCTTTATTTTTACTTTACTAATTTTTTTGAAGATAATTTGTGACGGAGAATATAAATTTCATAAAAATTAAAGATATTCCAGTCTTTGATGGTAAGAAATATCATATCTAAACATATAGAGTATTTCCATATCTTATGTCTCTTGGGTATGATTTTATTAAATCTTCAATAGATGTATTCCCTATTATTGATTCAAATGATCCTCTTAAATCTGTTGATAATAATAATCCTGAGAATGATAGAAGATCTAATAATGTATTAATCTTGTCAGTTTACAAAACTGAGTTACTAATTGTGAAGGGTTTTTCCATTATTAAAGGTCTCTAGGATAAGCTGAAGAATATTTATGAAGTAAATATGAATTTAAATAAAAAATGTTACAAATCTAGATATTGAATTATGAAGATATCAAGATGGGTGTGTATGAATCTATTGGTGACTTCTTTACCTGGGTAAATGATATTGTTAGCCCTGCTAGATGTCCTGGTGAAAAGGGTAAAGATAATGCTCTTGTTGAAAAAATGATACGAATTATTTTTGATAAGTTTGATGTCAAAGTTTCTTTTTTGTATGATAGATATCCATAAACATTATCTCTTGATGATATTCATATCACTATCATTACTTATTAAATAAAAGGGAGAAATTTTTGAAGGGAAAAACAAAATTTAATTAAGAAATTTATTTCAACGAAACCAAAAAATAAAATCATAAGAATATTCATAAAGAAGGAGAAACCTGTTATTCAAATTTTTAAATTGATTTATGTAAAAATATTGATTAATTTTTATCCTTTTTTTCTAAAAATTTGAAAATAGTTATAGATAAATATAAGTTGATAATTATAATTAAATATTTTGAATGTGCATTCATTCGGAATATTGAGGCCAATTGTCCGTGAAGAAATAGTGAATATAATAGTAACGAATAAGATACAAGTTCGAAAAGATCATGGAAGAAGCTGTCATATAAGGATAAATCTTATTCCCAAGGAAAAGATAAAAATTTCTCCAAATCAAAAAGGGTAATTTTTTCTAAAGATGATGAAGAATAATATAGTGAAGCTGAATACAAAAAGTCTACTCAGAATGCTCAAGAGAATGTATTCATTAAAACAGTTACCAATGAAGAGTTCAGAATTAGTAGTTTTAAAGTAGAAGAAACTTGATTTGAAATTCATTTGAAACAATAGTTTAATGATTATTTGAGAAAGATTTGAAGGCTTGAGAAAGAAATAAAAAATAGAAAATGAATGTTCTTCAACAAATAATCAACAAATTTTTTCCAGATGAAATTTCAAGCTATAAGAATATATTGATTATTTAAATAAATATTTTGATAAAGAGAATAATTGGGGGAAATGTGTAGATGTAAAGTTGAAATAAAAGGAATAAAAGATGGAACTTGTCCAAAAATAACTTTTAAAAGCTGATTAGATGGTTATAAGTTTACACAACTATATTTTTGAAGTTGGTGAAAGTTTTAGAAAGGGTTAAATAGAGGAGGTCAAAATTTACCTTCAAAAGTTGAGAAGAATATTGAAATAGTTTCTGAGAATAATAAATCTTGAAAAGTTATGTATGTGTCCAAAACCAAAAAAAATGTAGAAGTTAAAAGTTTCTAAAAAATTTGAGTCTGAAAAAGTTCGTATAACTTCAGGTTCTGTTAAGGATCAAAATAAAATAAATCTAAAAAATGATACTCTAGTTGATAATAGAAAGGTTGGGGTCAAAAACATTCAACTATGAAAGATAACATGGTTGATGAGATACATTCTCACAAATCAATAAAGTATGGATGTTATAAGGGAAAATGTTATTTCTATGAATACTATTCATATTTTAAAGGATTATAACATAGGGAAAATATGTGTTGGCTTCATCAACAATAATACTAATGCAGTATGAATTACGTAACAAGATTTTTGAGGGGGAGTCGATCCTCTCAAAGGAATAATTATAAACGGGTGTTTAGAAGAGACATAATTAGTTTATTTTGAAAGTTGAAAATAGATTCCAAACATTGGAAACAATTTGTTAAAGATGTGAACAACCTAAAATTCATAGCAAATTTATTATTTCATTGTTACTGGAAAAACTAAAGGTTTTTGAAAATTCTCAGATGCCAGACATTAATAAATATAAATGGAAAGAAGAATATCATGTTATTGAACCCGCACTCAAAGATACAAATGGAGAACAAACATAGATATTATATAGTGGTTATTCTTATCATGTGATAGGAGTCATAAAATTTATGAATAACTTTAAATTCTTAAAATATTTAATAGTTACATTAGGAAATGATTAATCTCATAGAATCAAAGCTGTTGGATCAACCATCATTGGGGAAGAAAAGTTGAAATCCAAGAAGGTTTTTTTTATTTATGGGCTGACGCACAACCTACTATGTGTTTCAAAACATTTTGATAAAGGGAAGAAATTAAGAAAATATGGGTTTGTTTTGAAAAGATAGGAGTATAGAATGATAGTTACAATAGGCCAATGTATAAAAGGAAGCCTTTTCCAAGTTGGTGAGGTTAAAAAATCTTATCACTTAGGCATAGAGAAAGATAATCAATTATGGAATATAAGGATGGGACACATGTGTTAGAGTAAACATGATAAATTTATTAAGTGAGATAGTGTCCATGATATTCTAGATATATCAAGAATAAGTGGATGGTTTTGTAAAAAAATTTAGAAATGAAATATTAAAAACTCTGTGCATAAATATTTTTGACATTTCTTCAAAATTACCCCTAGAACTTATTCATTCATATATCTGTGGGACAATGATAAAAAAAATCATGGAGATAATTACTTCATTATAATCATTGATGACTTTACTCTCATTACTTATATTATGTATATGAAACATAAGTTAGCTGCATTGAAATTTAATTAATGTTTTAGGAGGAAATCTAATAATGAGTTTTAGTATTCAGTAAAGAATTTAAGAAAATACAATGGTGTTGAATACAATAATGAATAATTTTAAAGTAATCTTGGGAATTATATATTTCTGTATGATTTCAGTACACCATATCCAGGTTAACAAAATGGTGTTGTTGAAAGTAAAAATAGATGTTTGGTTAAAATGGGTTGAATTATGTTACATGAACATGGTATCTCTCATTAATTTTGGAGGAAATCTAGGAGAATTACTATTTATATTCAAAACCAATGTTTCTATAGGAAATGTTCATAAATGACTCCATATTAAATGTCTTATGAAAAAACTTTCAATTTGAAACACATAAGAATTTTTGGGATTCCATGCATCATAAAGAAGAAAGGTGGAAACCTTGTTAATTTTAAAAATAGAGTTATAGATGGAATTATTATTGTCTATGCTCAAGAATAAAGATGATATATATGTCTTAAAAAGAGACATTAATATTATTTGACTATTATAATGTGAAATTTATTGAAAAGGTTGAGGAAGATACTAAAAAAACTTGTGAATATAAGGAATATTAGCAGGATGAAATGATTTTTTTAATAATTATGATAAGGATACAAATAGTTATAATATTACTAAATAAGAAGAATCGGACTCAGCCATTTCTTGTGATGAGGATAAATCTTGACTATCTTATCTCATGCTAAAGAATTATTTGGAAGCTAAAAATATATTTGGTGATCAGTATCAAATGGTTCAAATAAGAATAACATCAAAAGCTATTACAGATGTTGATTGGTCATGAAATGTTGATGATAGAAGATCCACATCTAGGAGAGTTTTCATTCTAGGAAAAAGATGTGTTAGTTGGAAAACTAATAATCAAAATTCAGTAACTCTTAGTACCGATAAATATGATTATATAGTTACCACTCAAGATACAACCCAAATTATGTGGATAAAGACTTTTTTGGAAGACTTAGTTTTTGAAAAAAAAAGGTAATATTTCTCTTCGGTTATGATAATCAAAGTTCCATAAACCTTAAAAGAAATATAATTAAACATTATCACTCAAAAAAATATTGATATAAAATATTATTTCATCAAATAGCATGTGTATAATGGTCAATTAAAGTTAGAGTATATTCCTATATTTTAACAAGTTGTTAATATATTCACAAAACCTTTACTGAAAGAATCCATTTTTAAAATAAGGTTAAACATGGGCATCCAAACTCTTTCTCATTTTGGATTAGTTATGTATTTATGTCCCATATTTTATTTACTCATAGGAAATTGTGGTAAAGGGGGGGGGATTTTTCATAAATCAATCCATTGATATGTGATAAACCTTTTAAAGAATAATTTATATAGGGAGAGTTTTGGTAAGATGTGATCTTAGAATATAAGTTTTAAGAATATTAAAATAGTTTTTTAGAGTGGTTTTAGGATTATTATTTTTATAGTTAAGTGTATGAAGTGAAGAAAGATGTGAAGAAAAGCTGAATCAGTTTCATGATTCACTACTTTTAGACAGCATGGTTTTGCAATCAATGATTTATGTTTACTAAAGTGAGTTTTCTCACATAGGATTAGAATTATTCATAAGTAATCCACAGATTTAGGTTATAAAGTTCAGTAATTTATGAACCATGGTTGACAATAAAATCAAAAGGGGGAGATTTTTTGGACCAAATTGTCAAGATGTTGTTTTTGGAAGATGGAAGAAATTTTTCTTGAATATATTGTATGTTGTTTTCAATGAAAATAAATAACCTCACTTTGTAAAATTTTTTATTAGATTGAAAATCTTATTTATAATATTGGACACAAAATAATTAAGAATTATTTCTAGATTGTGAAGATGTTTTCTGGGAGAAAATGTTTATCAGAATCATGTTGGGTCTAGAATAAAAGTCTTGATCATAATGACGAAGTGTAGAAGAGTTCGAATGGGTCCAATGAAACCATGATGATGCTTTAATGATCTTGGATTTCTAATTAATCATAACTTTTATTGAAAATTATAATTATATCCTTATGAAGGAAGGTATAAGAGAAGGTTTTTCCAATCGGGTTGAGGTTTTGGTGAAAGGATATGTGGTAAGTATGAGAAGTTACAACAGTTTCAATTGTAAGTCAAATGATGTTAATCAAATATTAAAACATTATCAAAGTCATGAATAGGTTATGACACAAGCATAAGTTTTTGGAATATGTAATTTTTTGAAGTTAAATTTTTCCAGTCTCAGTTAATTAGTGTGAAATCACCAGGCACCGAATTGTTTAATGGCTGGGAAGTTTTGTTCGAAAAGTGAGAAGATAAAGATGCAAGATTTCAGTTAGACTAATAAAATTAAATATTAAAATATTTATATAAATATATTATTAATAATATAATTTTATGTTTAAAAATTTCCATTGGACATAGTGTGACACTGATCATCGGAGTAATCCTGACAATGATCATTAGACGTAGTGATGGTTGAAAAGTAGAATCAGAGGTGGATTTTTTATTGGGATTTATTAAGACCAAAGAAAAGGAAAATAAAGTGGATTTTTTGTGACTAATGTGTTTAAAGAAGTTAGAGACTTATCCATTAGATTAATATCAACAAAATAGTGAACCATTTTCTTCAAGTTGAATTGTTTTTCATTTTGGTCAAAAACAAAAGAATAAAACCCTGATATATTTTCAATTTGGTCAAGATTTATTAGACATTAATTTATTATGATTTATCGTAATGTCACTAAAACTGATCTATCATAGTGAAGAAGATACCAATATATCATATGCAGGATAATATAGATGAGTTAATCAGACGTAGGATCATATTTATGAGGAAAAGAATAAAAGAAATTTTTTGAAGTGGTTGAAACAGTGTATTTCACGATGAATTTGAAGCTGGTGCTGAATTGTTTCAATGTAATTGAATGAATCCTTATAATTTGTGACTATTTTATAGAAAAATAAAGTTAATAAAATTATAATTAAGTATCCAGAATGATCATGGTAGAATGGTTTTAGTTTTTTATTTCTATAAATTGGTACGGAGTATCAGAATGTGTGGTTTTTCATTCAATTGGTACTGAGAATCATAATGAGAATTCATTTTATTTTCATATTATTAACTGGTATAAAGAAATGTAATGAAGAATATACAGGTTTATATATTTCTTCAACATAATGAAGAAATCATAATGGCAATTAGAATTGAACTCAATAAATATTAAAAAGTATGAAAAGAGCTGAATTTGTGAGAATATTTGAGAAGGTTTGATAATAATAAAGAATAGTTGATAATTAAAGAATAAGTAAAATATATATCGGAAATAAAATGGAAATTGATGTTTTGGTAAATTTAGATAATATAGAAATACTTTTTAAACTCCCTCCTTAACTATTTTTTGGCACACCTATAAAAGGAAGAGAGTGCTTTGTATTTTATAGAGGATCTCAAAACTATTCATGAGTGTATAAAGAAGGAGAAGATCTAATGTATTAGTGATAGTGTTTCAAGATTGATAATTCCTAAGGAATTTTTCCAAAAAAAAGAATAAGAAGGAATATTTTATTCATTGGATCATCATATTGGACTCGATCACCGGATCATGAAATTAGACTCGGATTTCTAGACTAAGGTAGAAGGTGTTCATAATTGTTTTAGTGGACTTCTAGAAAAATTATATTTCTAGTAAAAATAATCTGATAGAGGAATCAAGCTATAAAATTGGACTGACTATTATTATGAATTCTAGATAACTTCCTACCAACTAATGGGTAGGTAAGTGAAGAATTATTTTGATGTTTATATTTTTGAAAGTTGATAAGGAAGAACATTGCCATGTTTTGAAGAAATTGGTGAAATTTTAGAAACATGTTTCAAAAAAATTATTACATCATTTCATGCTACTTGAATTATATGCATTGTTTTATTGATAATAGTTTTATTCAAGTGTAATGGAAAATCATACTTGTCAGTATTCACACAAAAATATTTTATTTTAGCTGATTGTGTGGTATTGTATTTTTTCCAGACCATACCATGGATATAGATACTCTTATTGAGTAGTGAACCTTGAAAATTCATTTTTTTTTTTGATGTGTGGATATATTTTTTCAGAAAATTGAATACTCCTTAATAAGAGTCAAGGGTTGTTTCAAAATTATGGAAACATTAATGAAAAAGACATCACTGATTTACCTCGTCCCTTTATTGGTAGTACATTGATCGTGGCCCAGAAATATTATAATTACAAGCCTGAATACCCTAGTAACATAATGACCAATTGAGTATTGACATATCCAAAAGGGTGTTCCTCATCCCCATGGGCCGGAAACTAGAATCTGGTATTATATAGAAAGAGAGTGGGAACGATTTTGCAACAAACATTTCAGAAGAAGATAAACAAGTTAGTATGCATACAAGAAAAACTCTGGTGGTAGTATAATACCTGAATTCAAATACTTATAAAAAATAACTAAATCAAATTACTATAAAATGGTATAGATATCCCAAGTCCTAACAGATGTAACTCTCCAAGTACATAGATCAACAACTAGAACCACCTCTAAGTTGTTCTTTACCCCTGCTTGAACCAATAATGGGATAATCTATAAACATTTGATGAAATAGGGTGGTTGTTAGCAAAATTACTAGTAGGGTCTCACCATGTATTACATAATTTTATTCCAATAATTAATTAACCAAATAAATGGATTTCAATTTTTAAATTAAACAGTCTTGGAATTTCAAAATCATATTTAAAACAATTATGATTTACATTTCAAATGACAAAAATAATTTAATCAAATGCTTTACATTTCAATTGGTGGAATATTTATAAACAAATGGATTAATAGAAAAAATATATAAAATAGTTTATATAAATTCACAAGCCATGTAGAACAGTTTTCAAAAATCAATGGCATATATTTCAAACACAATCAAGTGATCTATATGGTTATGTGCCAAATGGTAAGATAGTTCTAGGATACGGAAAATACCTCACACTCAAAGTGACACGACAATATTTTTATACACATTTCCCTTTGACAATAGACAAAATGACTTCACCTCCATCTTATTAGGAATGTGGTGTGATTAATTTATGTTTTGTAACATTATAAATCGTATACCATTATCCTAGTAACTCACTAACTACCTAAGACTTGCATGTGCTCTAGTACAAAAACAATGATCGTAAATTTATCTTAAGACTTCTTAAAATTAAATTCATCCCATTCTCAATTTCCAATATTTTAATTTTAATTTCAAAGAAAAACATTGTTTTTTAATCAAAACATGCGTTTTCAGATATAAAACCCAATGGTTTCTATCGAATCCATTTTTATTCAATTTTCATAAAATACAATCTGAATTAAATTTAATCAAATCAACTTCCATAATTAAATTCCACAATTTTCCATTAAAAAAGATTCAAAATTTAAATTAAATAATTTATATTTCACCTATTTCCATCAATTTCACAAACACTACACAATTCAAGGGAGTTTGGTGTTTTCCCCAATTTCATGCCAAAAATACAATTTCAAAAATAAAATCCCCCCAATTCAATATAATTAGGATTATTATTCAAAAAAAATTAAAGTTGTCTCAAAAAATTAGATACAAATACAAAAATAGAAATTAAATCTAGAAATTTATGGTTAATCAAATTGGCTAATCAAAATGGAACCACCTACCTTGGGATCAGGAGATCTCAAATCATAAATCCCTAATCAGGAATCTCCAATGAAGAACAACGATAGTAGGAAACCAAGAATCAAACCAAGGTTTAAGATTTATAAAATTTGGGATTAAATCCTCCAACTAACACATGTATCTAGAAAACCCTAGGGAGGAAAATAAAGGGATTGGGAGATAGAGAACGGGAAGAAGAAACCTACCATGATAATATCATACATCATTATCCTAAAGTTGATTGTCTTCCATGAGGGTGAAGGAGAGGAAAAAACTACTCTTGGTAGATCCTGGGGAATTATAAATCATAAATGGGTTGGACAGGCCTTTCGACAGTCTAAAAATAGTGTTTTAGGAATTTTAAATGATAATTTTTTGGATTAAAAATCAAATACGCACAGTTAGATGGGATGAGCAGCATTGTTTAGAAAAACTATTCACCAAAGTTGTGTTCCCTTAGTTTCCATGTGCATGGTTAATAATAAGTGGTCACATAGTTTTTCAAACCATGAACCAACCATAAAAAATCCCACTACATTGGTTTTCATGGTTTGCACAAGCAAGGCGCGTAGTTTGGGAAAACCATTTATCAATCGTATACATCCAAGAAACTTAAAAAAAATCTAAATTTTTCACCAAAAAAACCCCCAAATAAAACCCAACCAAAGTAAGAATAAAAAGGGGGCTTAGGGATACATTAAAATAGAATCATGATTTTACGAAAATCACATAAGTGATACGGCATTCAATTAATAAGTCAATAAATTATTTTTCCCTTCCAAGTTAATTAAAGAATATTTATCTAACCCTTCGATTGAAATTTAACTATCTGATTAAATCCCTAACCATGATAGTTCATCATCTAATAAAGTTTATAAAGTTAAATAAATATATATCAATAATTTATAATGATGACATGAGTTTAAATCCAACTTGATGAGATATCAAGAAAAAGGGATTACATTAGGATGGTTTTTTTCATTGCATCATTAACTTCTCTCTCTATGGGTTCCTTGACATGTTTCTAGATGATGATTTTTTAAATTAGGTATGTTCACCTAATTCCACTAATAAAAAACCTTGAGGGTAACAAACTAATTGTATCTAGAATCACATTAAATTCTATTGAATTTAACATTAATATTAAATATTATTCCCAACTTATAGAATAATTGTTATCCATTTAAGGTTTATCTCATAAATTCAATCACTAGATATACATGTTTTGAATATATGTGTTGAATTTTATTTGATATTTATTATTCCTAAAGTAAAAAATAAATATTTATTTATTCATTGGTTTAGTGGATATATTAATATAAATATTTTTCTACTTAAAATAATATTACAATTAATATTTAGTCAAAAGTTTAATTAATTATTTTTATTTTATTAAATGTTTTATTTTTTATTCTTTGATAAATTTTGAGTAGAATTAAAAGTACAAGTTAAAGGATAAAATGAAAAATATATATATTTTTAATATCATTTAAATAATTATTTATTTATTTATATAAATAATATATTTATATAAAATAATATCATGGAATGTAATAATAAAATTATTATTATTATTAGATATGGAGAATAACATTAAATAATTATTTAAAAACTTAATGTTACAAAATAATCAAATATTAAAACTAATTATATATTCCAGCTTATATCATTTTAGAGGTAGAGTTATTGTTAAAAAAAGAGAGCCTCTTAAGAAATTATCTCAATACCTGGAGAGAAAATCATCCTACATCCCTCTAAAGAACAAGAGATAACAAGAGAATATTCTTGCTGCGGTAAATAGAGAAACAAATGAATTACTAGGTTCTTATGTACTATCACTATAAATGGAAAGAGGATTGTAGAAATATTCATGGACCTTTTTTGGATAATACTATAGGAATCCACACTTGTATTCTCTACCTAAATAATGATATAAAAAGGTAGGAATTGAAATTGATCAATAAGAATTATATAATTTGATGTAATTTTTATTTTAAATTAAGAAAACATTAAATGAAAAAGATCCTCACTGAGAAATTTTAGTGTTTACTCTATCATGTTCTTTGAATATTATTCATTTAATCTAATTAAAAGAAAAATTTGGGCACCATATGACTACTTCTGCTATGCCCTATAACATTCAATATTTTAGAAGATCATCTACCTAGGATAGTGATATTGCCGATATATAATCCACCTTAATATATTAGTATTGTGATGCATCATTCACCTTATATATTGGATGGTGATATATCAATAACCTATTGATGTCTCATCTTCATTATTATGAAATTTTGATACATCATTCATTTATTAATTCACCGTTCTCATTCCCTATTGTTTTAAGATGATATATTGATCATCAAGTGAAAAATAATTCTCAATTATTGATTTTTTGGGTATATATAATTCACCAGATGTTTCCTTATTTTCCATTTTCTAGTTTAGTGATAAAACATTCACATAGTGATATATCATTTCCCCTATTTTTTCTGGTGATATATTCTTCACCTGGTGATACATTATTCTCCCTAATGTTTGTAAGGTGATACAACATTCACCATTATGTGCCTTATTTTACATGATGGTTTTGGTTTTGCAACCATTATTGATGACTACGATGGTATATTATTCCCCTTTTTAAGTGATTTATTGATGTCTCATGCACCCTAAATTATGTAATAGTGATATATTGTTCACTAGTTTATCGATATGAGTGGTATTGGATTGTTTACCCTCAAGTTGTGCTCAGACTGTGGAACCATCATTTCATTCTAGATCTAGCCAAATCATTTCACGACCCATCCTAGTGGGGCTCGCACCATGACTCCCCAAGCCAACCTCCAATAGGCCAGGGGCTGGTGACTAGCACCGAGTAGGCATATCACTAACATGGGAGGCATTGTCTAAGTACATGTACACACACACACATCTCCATGCCCACAAATGCTGAAGTGTAAAACACTAAGGAACAAAATTCATGCATACAACTAAACCCCAACCAACCGAGTACGACGAAAGGTAGAGTACTATAAAGGTAAACTGGGCCAAAAATACAAGCCCACCAAAAACAAGTGTCTGAAAACTGAAAAGTCCAACCTGTAAGAACAAAAGGTACTGGGACTGCCGCTCATAGCTGTAGGAATGGCTCGGCCTGTAGGGAACTCAGAAAGCTTGGTCCTGTCCTGGTCAGCCCTGGACTCTGTCAAAAGGCTGCTCATCTGCACAAGACACCAGATGTGCGGGCAAAGCCAGTGCTTGGGTGAGTATAATAATACTCTGTGGACGACCCCGAAAACCACAAAGCAGCACAAAAATTAAAGGTGCAGTCAACTATGAACAATATATGTCTACGGAACATATAGAACAAACCAGATATACTCAAAACCAAGAACCGTGGTCTAGAGAAAAGTCACACAACCACATACCCCTGTTAGGGATTCTGTTCGATGATTCTGTGATGCACTCATTCCGGGAGAACACACTCCACTAGTCTTATAGCTCTGATAATGTCCATCCGAGAAGTGTTGTTCTTCGGGAACCGTCACGAGAGATAGCTACACTCATTACGGGAGACACACTCTTGAGTGGAAAGGTTACGGTAGATAGAAGCACTCGTTACGGAGGACACACTCCTGAGTGGGAAAGATCACGATACACAGATGAGGATCACTGCCAGGTCCATGGCGGATGCCGCGACTCATCTGGATTCACCAGTTAGGTGATAAAATATCTAGGTATAGGATCAATGCCCGGTGGGGTTGGTCATGTCGATGACAAACTCTACCTAGGGTCCGGAATGGATAGAGGATCTTGATCTGACCACTCAGATGGATGCCTGACTCTATCAAAGAAAGTCCTGCTGAAGGGATCATAATCCTGCATGAGGGAATGATAACTGACCTTCATGGGAACAATAATAAGGGGCACTAACCGAAACTAAAGATGTACAAGGCACGGTGAAAAAGAGGACCAAGCAGTTTTCCAAAGAGTACACGGTGTGTAGAAAGAATACATATCATGTTGTCTGACCCCAGGTACTGCCCGTCTACAACGGCCCGTGTCGTGAGGCTGTTCGTGTAGGAAAAACTAAGTACACGGTGTGTAAAAAGATGTACGTGCCGTGTCTGGGTAACTAGGGTTGGATCCATGTACTCTGGCCATGTCCCCGTATACGGTCATCAACCCTTGTAAACACCACACTGGGTGACCCACACTGCTGGCCTCACCTGGCTATGTGATGGAGTATACGGTCGTTTACTCCATCTCGTGTCTGCATATCCGTGAGATACACACCGAGCTCTGCATAGCCGCTTCTGCCAAGCTGTACACACCGTGTCGCCTGAAGCCGTGTAGATCATCCTATGTCCGCGTACTACCCAAAGTACATGTCGAGATTCGGGGAAAGTCTGACATGCCGTGTGACCAAGGTCACACACCGTGTGATTTCTCTCTGGACCCTGAAACCCTAGCTTCTACCGCCAGTACTACATGGCGTGTTCTTCGGAAGTACACGCCGTGTATTATGGAAATTTCCAAAAATGATGCCCTTCGTCGGCTCGCCTCCCGTGTTGCTCCGATCATCGATCCGACCATCTGATCACCGTAAAACTTCCAGGTTTTGGTCGCCCCGACACCACGAAGCCGCTTTCGAGGTTTTCAAGCCTCTGATCGGCTCCAAAAACGTGTTTTTATCTTCCCGCATGAAGAACGCTCGAAGAATTCCCTTTTCGATCTGGTCTGATTCGTCGTCTACCATCATCGTCGCACCTCCACAAGGTCATTGCGGTGTCAAACATTCGATTTGGGATCATTGCGTCATGGAACAGATGCGCAACGATCCATTGTTCATCGCCATGCGAAGAACGCGTGAGGAAACAAGGGGAAGGAAAATCCAAATAAACAAATAGAGGAACGAACCTCTACCATCGTTCGTCATGGCGTTCATTTGCTCCCGTTAATAGGCTTAAATGGAGCAAGAATCAACAACAACATAAAGCATGGATTCAATCCCCATAATTTTCCCAAAGAAAACCCTCCCGCAAGAACGTACGAATCCGTGGATCAACTTGTTCATGGTTGATCCGCGTTCGTCATTTAAACTCAAAAACAGGGAAAAGGAATTGAAAACAACAACCCCTACCATTCGAAAGGATCGATTGTTGACGAAGGATACATGTTGTCGTTGTCATCAAGATCCTTCAACGTTGTTGGCGTAGCGATTATCTACTTCGATCCTTTGTCATTCGTCACTGAGAGTTTTCTCAAACACGCTGCGGATCCTCCAGCAATTCCTCCCAAAAGTTCGTCAATGACCACCAACTGCTTAACCCATAAAAAAGGGAAACATGATTGGCAGTTAATTATGTGGTGGTATTAATGAATCCTACTTTTATATTCTTGAGTCATTATGACGCGCCATTAGTTTAGGAAACAGACGTCCCATCGTTGCGCTGCAGCGGACGTTTCCATAAAATAAAATAAACATTTAGCAATTTATTTTATTTTTACTTTACTAAAAACGTCCAGAAATTTAATTTCTCCCTCAACCTGCATCGGTCGATGTTAGGCCAATTCTTAGATAAAGTCGTCATCCTGGATGCAACGGTGTGCTCAGATTTTTAATCCGGGCACCTATTTGGGAACTTCCACAACCGCACGTGAATGCCAAATCAGTTAACTTAAAAAAGTTTAAACCACCATTTCGGGCTCACTGGACATCGGAATGATGTTCCGTCTTCGCGCCCGGTCTCAAAATAATTCCATATAATATTTAAAATAATAAACGGAAAAATCCGAGACATTACATTCTCCCCACCATGGGGCTTTACATCCTCGAAAATCCAAAACAGGGGCTACTAAAAAAATGTGGGTACTGGGCACAAATCTGGGCCTTCCTCTCCCACATGCTCTCCTGGAGATTCTTGTGTTGCCACCGGATGCGCACTAGGGGAATTGATTGCCCACGAAGGATCCTCTCCTGCCGATCCTCGATCTCCAATGGGTACTCAGCAAAGGTCACTCCATCCTCGATGTCCATCTCGCCCGAGTTGATGACATGTGATGGGTCATGCACGTACATCCTCAGCTGCGACATGTGGAAGACATCATGTACCCGATAGAACTGTGCCGGTAGATCTAGGCAGTACGCCACCTCTCCAACTCTACACAGAATCTAGAAGGGCCCGATAAACCTCGGAGATAGCTTGTCGCCTCGGCCAAATCTCTGCAACCCTTGTTGCGGTGAGACCTGAAGAAAGACGTGGTCTCCCTCTTCGAACTATAGAGGTCTCCATCTTCTGTCAGTGTAAGACTTATTCTGGCTCTATGCACTCTTCATCCACTCTCGGATGATCTTCACCTTCTCTGTGGTGGCTTGCACTAACTCTGGACCCATCAGTGCTGACTCTCATGGGTTGGTCTAGCAAAGCGGTGACCGGCAGGGTCTCCCATACAAGTCCTAGAATGGTGCCATACCAATGGTAGAGTGGTAGCTATTATTGTATGAAAAATCCACTAGTGGTAGGTGGTCCTCCCAACCGTGACCAAAGTCCAAAACACAGGCTCGCAACATATCCTCTAGAACCTGAATCATCCACTCTGTCTAACCATCCGTCTGGGGATGAAACGTTGTGCTCAAGCGTAGCTAAGCCCAAAAGGCCTCCTGCAATCCCTTCCACAACTGGGATGTGAAGCGGGCATCTCAGTTTGATACTCTAGTCAAGAGGATGCCATGAAGCCAAACTATATCATGCCCGTAGATGCATCCCAAGCTCTCTACAGAACTCTGCTCCCTAATAGCTAAGAAGTGGCCCGAATTGGTGAGTCGGTCAACGATTACCCAGATGGAATCATTCCCCTTGGACATCTGTGGTAGTCATGTCGCGAATTCCATCGATATTCCATCCCACTTCCACTCTGGGACTTCCAGGGGTGAGCTAATCCTGCTGGAACCTGGTGCTCAGCCTTCACCTGCTGGCATGTGAGGAATCGAGAAATGAACTCTGCTACTGCCTTCTTCATGCCTGACCACCAGAACGGTCATCAGAGATCCTGGTACATCATTGCCACTCCAGGATGTACCGCCAAAGGGGATGTATGGAACTCCCTCAGGACCTCCTCCTGGAACACCACTGGTACAACAGTGTGTCCTCTGAACAGAAGTACGTGCTCCCCACCTTGCGAATATCTATCAGGTGCATGTCCTGTGGATAACTGAGCACGTAAAGCCACACAGTCGACATCCCCAAGTTGTGCCTCCCTAATTCGCTGTAAGAGTATAGGGGTGACAACCATCGACTATAGGTAAGCTATATCCTCTCCATCCACGAATGATAACTATAACGTGGCTAACTGCTATGTCGCCTCACTCAACAGCTCTTAGCTCGACCTTCTGGTAAGAGCATCCGCCAACTAGTTCCCCTTCCCAGAAGTATAGATGATCTCAAAATCATAGTCCTGGAGGAACTCTATCCAATGCCTCTGCCTCAGATTCTGATCCTTCTAGGAGAAGATTTACTTGAGGCTCTTGTGGTCAGAGTAGAAAATAAATTGCTCTCCCATAAGTTAGTGTCACCACATCGTCAATGCGAAGACTACCGCTGCCAACTCAAGATCATCGGTCACATAGTTCTGCTCAGGTGGCCTAAGCTGGAACGAACCATAATCAATCATTGCATTCGGCTACATCAAGACACATCTGAGCCCAGTCCCTGATGCGTCATAGAAAACTACGTACTCGACACCCTCCTCCGACAATCTCAAGACTAGGGCGCTCGTCAAACTCTGCCTCGACTACTCGAAAGTCTGTTGGAACTTCTCCATCCACACGAAGGGTTTCCCCTTCCTGGTCAAGGCCGTCATCAGTGCTGATATCCGAGAGAAATCAGGAATTAATCTATGGTAATATTCTGCCAACCCAAGGAAGCTATGCACCTTCATCACGCTCCGAGGTGGCTCCCATGCTAACACAGCCTCCACCTTGGTTGGGTCCACATCCACCCCATCTACTGAGATGACATATCCCAAAAAGTGGACCTCCTAAATCCAGAACTGGCACTTTGAGAGATTCCAATAACACTTGTGATCCCAAAGTACATCCAGAACCATCCGCAGATGTCTCACGTGCTCCTCCTCTGACGTCAAGTACACAAGGATGTTGTTGATGAAGACCACTACAAACCGGTCTAAGTACGTCTTGAAGATCTGGTTCATCAGCCCCATGAACACTGCGGGGGAGTTCGTCATACCAAAAGGCATCACCAAGTACTCATAGTGACCATAGCAGCATCAGAAAGCCGTCTTCGATATATCCTTGTCCCACACTCATAGATGGTGATAGCCTAATCGAAGGTCAACCTTCAAGAACCACTGTGCCCCTCTTAGCTGATCGAAGAGGTCATCGATTCTCGACATTGGATACTTTTTCTTCACTGTCACCTGGTTCAGGTGCCGGTAATCCACGCACAACCTCAAACTCCTGTCGGCCTTCTTGGCAAACAAGACCGGGGCCGCCCAGGGTGAAACGCTGGGTCTCACGAAACCCATGCTCTGCAAATCCTCCAACTGCACCCTCAGCTTGAGAATCTCTATGGGAGCCATCCGATATGCCGATGAGGAAATTGGTGTCGTCCCAGGGTGTAAGTCGATACAGAAGTCAATTTCCCGGCGGGGGGTAATCCTGGAACATCTTCGGGAAAGAAATCTTCATACTCCACCACCACTACTGGGAACTGAGAGCTCACAACATCTACTGCTTCGAGGGTAAGGCTAGACAAATCATGAGTGATCGGCTGCACCCTCCTATGCATGAGCCCATTTGTGCTGCCTGGGTTTCCTTTTCTCCAATAAAGGAAAACCTTGTTCCATCATGGCGGGCACACCACACCCTTCGCCTAAAATAGTCAATCTGGGCATGGACCGAAGATAACCAATCCATAACGAGAATGACATCGTAAGTCCTCGACGCTTCCACCAAGAGGTTCCAACCGTAACTATCGCCTCCAAGGGTAATATCACACTGTCTGCAAAGGTTCATGATCGTCGAGTCTCCTCCCGTAGGTTTCTCCAAGCGTAAGGATCGAGTCAACGGTTCTACCTGAATATCGAGGTGTTGTACATGACATGTAGCTATAAGGGAGTGACTGGAACCTATGTCTATGAGTACGAAAGCTAAGGTAGAAAAGAAACAGATCGTACCTTGAATCATCCCTAGACCCCTGGGTTATATGCCACGACCGCATGCAGCTGTCCTCGCCCCTATCCCCCAGCTCCTTGAACCTGGTGCGGACCTCCTAGGGGTGGTGGTGCAAGTAAGTCGAAACGTCTTCCACCACCTATAGATCTCCCTTCTCCTCTGCCACGTCCGCCGCCTAGCAGGTCTACCTGCTTTGTTCTCTGCCTCTGCCTCGGTGGTCCATCCACTACTTTGTTGTCATCTGCTCGACGGGTCGGGCAATCTCTAGAGAGATGTCCCCTATCATCACATGTGTAGAATCGCTTCTCCCTAGGCTGACTGGATCTAGCATGAGAGCCCTAGACTATCGATCCCCAGTCCTGGGTCCTCCTATGACGTTTCCCATGTCCAGATCCATGTGCCTGACGTCGGCTCCCTACTACCGGGGTCTCTGCACCTATCTGCCTGCTACTGACTGTCGTTGGCTACCTCTGCTCCGCCAAGAAGCTCTCGAACACTAAAGCTCACTCGAGCACTCTAGTATAAGTCGATATGCATAGAGGTATGACACTAGCTCGGATGTCTCATCGTAGACCTCACTCAAAGGTCCCAGCTCTGAAGTACTGATCCCTGATCATATCCATCGAGTACCTGGCGAGGTTGGTGAACCTCGAGGAATAGTCAACCACTATCATACTTCCCTGCTGGATCTGAAGAAGCACCTGGATGCACACAGCTCTCAGCGTAACCAGAGAGAACTCCTCCCAGAAGAGTCGCTCAAACTCCGTCCACAAAAGAGTCTCCTCGTCGTGAGTCTGTGTGATCAGAATACACCATCGTCTCACCGAACCCTGAAGAAGGCTCGCTCCTAGGACCACCATCTGGTCTGCTGGTGTCCTCACTAGACGGAAAACTCTAGTCACCACCTCAATCCAGTCCTCAGCCGCCTGAGGGTCGGGCTCTCCTCGGAACTTGAGGGGTCTCTGACTCTGGAACTCATGGAGCACGCTAAGCCTGCGCTCCTCACCGGTCAGTACTGTGGGTACCACTAGCTGCTCCACTGGTGGTGGTACAACAGGTGCACCACCTGGTGGAAACGCCTGGGGAGCTGGTCCCTTTATCGAAGCCTCGTCACTGAGGGGGTCATCGTCGTGATCGTGCTGCTGAATCCTAGCGGGTATGCGTCGCGGAGGCATCCTGTAAAGAAACAAGATGTACCATGGTCAAAGAGTATATCTGGATAGCTGACACAAAGGACATGGAAAACACAACACATTCCTATATGATGCATGTACCTTTTATTTCCCCGCAACCAGTTTTTTCGTGTACCGAGTTGAAAAACATGTTATCAGAGTCCTAGTGTATGGATATGTTAGCCGTCGCACCAACACTGGAGTCTCTGGCCCGAAAGCCAAACCCAAAACACTTAACACTGTTTCCCCAAACCAAACTCACAGACTCTTGGTCCGAAGGTAGAACCGACCACCTCTTTTACCACTCTGTCAAGACTCATCCCAGTGGGGCCCGCACAGTGAACCCTTAAACCCGCCTCCAATAGGCCAGGGGCTGGTGACTATCACCGAGTAGGCATATCACTAACATGGGAGGCATTGCCTAAGTACCTGTACACACGCACATATCTCCAAGCCCACAAATGCTGATGTGTAAAACACTAAGGAACAAAATGCATGCATACAACTGAACCCCAACCAATCGAGTACGATGAAAGGTATAGTGTTGAAAAGTAAACTAGGATAAAAATACAAGCCCACCAAAAACAAGAGTCTGAAAACTGCAAAGTCCAACTTGTAAGCACAAAGGGTACTAGGACTGCCGCTCGTAGCTATAGGAATGCCTTGGCCTGTAGGGAACTCAGAAAGATCAGTCCTATCCTGGTCCGCCCTGATCTCTGTCAAAAGGATGCTCGTCTGCACAAGGCACCAGACATGCGGGCAAATCCCATGTAGGGGTGAGTATAACAATACTCAGTAGAGGACCCCGAAAACCACAAATCAGTAGAAAAAGTAAAGTTACAGTCATCTATACACAATATATGTCTACGGAACATATAGAAAAAACTAGATATACTCAAAACCTAGACCCGTGGTCTAGAGACAAGTCACAAAACTGCATACCCTCATTAGGGATTCTGTTCGAAGATTCTGTGATGCACTCGTTCTGGGAGAACACACTCCATGAGTCTTATAGCTCTGATGACATCCTTCCAAGAAGTGATGTTCATCGGGAATCATCACGAGAGACAGCTACACTCATTACGGGAGACACACTCCTTAGTTAAAAGGTTATGGTAGATATAAGCACTCATTACGGGAGACACACTCCTGAGTGGGAAGGATCACGATACACAGATGAGGATCACTTCCAGGGCCATGGCGGATGCCGCGACTCATCCAGATTCACCAGTTAAGTGATACACCAGCTAGGTATAGGATCAATGCCTGGTGATGTTGGTCACGTCGATGCCTAACTATACCTAGGCTCAGGAATGGATATAGGATCTCGATATTGGTCTCTCGGATGTATGCCTAACTATATCACGGAAATTCATGCTGAAGGGATCATAATCCTGCATGAAGGAATGATGCCTGACCTTCAGGGGAATAAGAAGAAGGGGAACTAACCCAAAACAATGATTTCCAAGGCACAGTGAACAAGAGGACCAATAAGTTTTCCAAAAAGTACACGGCATGTAGAAAGAATACACGATGTGTTGTCTGACCCCGGGTACTCCCCGTGTACAACGGCCCGTGTCGCGAGGCTGTTCATGTAGTAAAAACTAAGTACACGGAATGTAATACGGTGTACATGTCATTTCTGGGAAACTGAGGTTGGCTTCGTGTACTATGGCCATGTGCCAGTACAGGGTCATCAACCCGTGTACACCAAACCGTGTAAACGCCACACGGGGGGACCCGCGCTGCTGGCCTCGCCTGGCCGTGTGATGGAGTACATGGTCGTGTACTTCATCCCGTGTCCGCGTATCCGTGAGATACACACCGAGCTCCGCGTAGCCACTTCTGCCAAGCTGTACATGCCGTGTCGCTTAAAGTCGTGTAGATCATCTCGTGTCCGTGTACTACCCAAAGTACATGTCGAGCTTCAGGGAATGTTTGACACATCATGTGACCAAGTTCACACACCGTCTGATTTCTCTCTGGCCACCAAAACCCTAGCCGCCGCCGCCAGTACTACACGGCGTGTTCTTCAGAAGTACACGTCATGTATTCTGGAAATTTACAGAAACAACACCCTCCGCTGGCGCGCATCCCATGGTGCTCCGATCATTGATCTGACCGTCCGACCACCACAAAACTTCCTGGTTTTGGTCGCCCCAAAACCATGAAGCCGCTTCTGACGTTTTTGGGCCTCTGATCAGCTCCTAAAAAGTGTTTTTATCTTCCCGCACGAAGAACACTCGAAGAACGCCCTTTCTGATCTAGTCTAATTCGTCATCTGCCATTGTCGCCGCACCTCCATATGGTTGTTGCAGTGTAAAACCTTCGATTTGGGATCGTTTCATTTCAGAACGGATGCGCAACAATCCATTTTTATTCGCCTCACGAAGAATACGAAGAACGCGCGAGGAAACAAGGGGGTGGAAAATCCAAATAAACAAATTGAGGAACGAACCTCCGCCGTCGTTCGTCATGGCATTGATCTGCTCCTGTTAATAGGATTAAAAGGAGCAAGAATCAACAACAACATAAAGCAGGGATCAAATCCCTATAATCTTCCCAAATAAAACACTCCCGCAAGAACGTACGAATCCACAGATCAACTTGTTCGTGGTTGATCCGCGTTCGTCATTTAAACTCAAAAACGGGGGAAAAGAATTGAAAACAAAAACCCCTACCTTTCGAAAGGATCGATTGTTGATGAAGGCTCCGCATTGCTTTTGTCATCAAGATCCTTCAACGTTGTTGGCGTAGAAATTATCGACTACGATCTATCGTCGTTCATTGCCGAGAGTTTGCTCCAACGTGCCGCGGATCCTCCAACAATTCCTCCCAAAAGTTCGTCAATGTCCACCAATTTCTTAACCTATAAAAAAAGGGAAACATGATTGGCAGTTAATTATGCGGTGGTATTAATGACTCCTACTTCTCTATTCCTGAGTCACTATGACACGCCATTAGATTAGGAAACAGATGTCCCGTCGCTGCACTATAGTGGTTATTTCCAAAAAATAAAATAAACATTTAGCAATTTATTTTATTTTTACTTTACTAAAAACGTCCTGAAATTAACTTTCTCCCTCAACACACGCAGGTCAAGGTTAGGCACGTTCTTAGGTAAAGTCATCATCCCGGACGCAACAGTACGCTCAGATTTTTAATCCGGGCACCCATTTGGGAACTGCCACAACCGCGCGCGAGTGTCGACTCACTTAACTTAAAAAAGTTCAAACCACTATTCCGGTCTCACTGGACCTCTGAATGATGTGATTTCTTCACACCCGGTCGCGAAATAATTATGTATAATATTTAAAATAATAAATAGAAAAATCCAAGACATTAAAAATCAGGTATGACTCTAGAGTTTCAGTGAGTCATTATATACTAAATCGTGTGAAAGATTTATTTGTTTGAGGTTCTAAAAAATGTTTCATTCAGTATATGAATGCACATATATCCTTGTTTTTATTAGGAACATCGTTGGTAGTGGCCTAATGAGTTTTTTTATCACTCATCAAATGAGAACATATGTACACATTTATACCTTATTTTTTGTATGAAATTTTGGTGATTTCATGTAATACCCCTATAATTTAAAATAATACTACATTTGATATTGTACAAGAAACACAACCCTAAACTTTAATAACCATGAAATGTTATTATTTAAATATGACCATTATAACCTAGTAGTTGAATTGGATGATTTGAAAAGAATTAATCACTTATAATATATATATATATATAGATTTATCTCTCACTAAAAAATTATTGATTAAACATTATGAAATATTCCCAAAATTGTTAGTATTTATTATATATTTTAAAAATACATTTTCTTCAAAAATGGTTTCTTTTTACTTTTTCTGCAAAGATATTATAATAAATTTATACAAATTATAAAATTTTTATTTTAAAAAATTAATTTCATTTTTAAACCAGAATTTAAAAATTATGTTAAATTGAATTGTTTTTATTTTTCTAAAAAATGAATTTTTAGTGAATAGTAGAAATACTAATTTTTATAGAAAATTGTGTTTTATTTTCATGTACTTATAATGGCCCATTTTAAAATTTTTTAATTTTAAAAATTAATTAGTTCCTTTTTTATTACACATACTCTAATTTAATTAATTTCAATTGAAATTATTCTTACTTTTTATTTAAAAATATTTTTACATTTAAAAATACATTTTTCTAGAAAATATTTGTTCATCGTGTTTTGTGGGTTTATTTTAAAATTAATTTCATCCATTTATTGGAACTAAATTTGATAAAATGGATTTAATATTTTTAAAAATAATCTCTAAATTTTTCAAATGGTTTAACTTTAGTTTTTTTCATAATAAATATCAGACATGGTAAAAATATTATCATCGTGGTAAGGCTAAAGTAGGTATAACATGGTCTAAGAAGTCAAATAGGGCTTCCAAATCATACACAAAATTTCATCTATTTTATTTTAATAGGGTAAATATACATACCCCATAATATATTATAAAATATGGAATTTGTGTTCGATTTTTCTTAGATAAATACCTTATATTATTTTAAGTAATGGATAATTCAAAAAAAATGTAACTTTCTTGCTTTTAATATCTTTAATGTTTGGTGATACCGATAAAGAAAACATATTAATGCTTATAAATTTTTAATTTTTATATGGATAATTTTTTATAGGGGTAATTTATTTTTAATTTTTATTGATGAATTAATTACCTTAATTTCTTACGCAATGCTAATATAGTGCTTTTGAAAATAGTAGTAAAATAAATGAAATTGTTTTATAAACTTACAAAGTAATATTTTTTTGGTAATTTATTCTATTCCTGGAAAATTTTAGATAAATATAATTTATTTTAAATATTTTAAAATATTATATTGTAATAATAATTTAATATTTATATTTTGTAAATTCAAATTATGTGAATAGTCCTAAAAATGACTTTAATGGTATTTTATGTTAAATAATATTTTATTAAATTATATAAAATTTTAAAAATATATATATATTTGGACAATTGAATGTTATATGGACAATAATATTAATAATTTATCACTAATTCTTCGCTTTTCCTTTTTTTATCTTTATTTACCCCTAAAGAGTGAAAACCATTTTTATAATGTTAATCGATAAAAGGGTTAACATGAGATGAAAACTAAGAGATAAGGATTAAAACATCATCTAATCATATATAAATTTTATTTTATGATATGAATTATATTTATATAAATCTTATATTATAAATATATTAATTTTTTACACTTGAGATTGAAAATTAATTTATATTATTTTTAATACATTAGTAATTCCAAAGGTGTCCCTCTCCTTGTTCATATAATAACACCACCACTTATCTCTTCATCACACTTAACGGGCCATGTAGAATTTACAATATATAAAAAAAATAACTTAACAATATTTCTTTCTACTTCATATTGGTCCTGGTGTCACTAAAATACCAACTTACAAGTCTTAAGGTGTAAGAAAAAGGAGGTTCTTCAAAGAGTAGGTAATAGTCTTAACCAAGTGTTTTCATTTTACTTCTTCTAATACCTCATTAAATTATTTCTTAACCAATAAAATATAACAATATAAGTATATATAATATAATTAGGTGTTTTATTTTAATATAATAACCTTATTAAACTCCTTTTCTATCAAATTGGAAATGAAACCATCATCCATGTGTATGTGCGGACTACAACATCACGAACCGATGTATTTTGTTTCTCATTGCTGCATTTCAAGAATTTTTATTATGATAGATTTAATTTATATATATTATATTCATTTCATAATTTTTATCATTTAAATATAATATATCATCTATCTTCATACCATTCCAACAGTTAAAAAAGTTACCATCGCATGTGTGTACGTACGGACTACCATCGCCACATATCTATGTACTTTGTTTTTAAATACCACCACTCATATCCGGTAAAGGGGTTGGATAAAATGAATTTATTTGTTATTTATGAAATTTTAATGATTATATAATGATAATAGTATATTTAATTTCTTTAATTTCATCCAATGAAAAGTAAAAAACATCGCTCGTGTGTCTGTGAAGACTACAGCCTCGTGAGATGATGAATTTTTTTTTCATGACTGATATTTAATGATGGATATAAAGTTGTATTTGATGTACAAAAATGATAATTTTTCCATCATTAATGTTATATATATGATTTATTCATTTCCCATTATGACATGGTCAACATGATGATGACATTTTACAATTATGAATGGAACATCCTCAAACATCTCATGTATACTTAACTGATTAATAATTAAAGATTTGTTTAAAATATGAAATAAATTCATTAATTAGAAGATAATAAACCTATAAAAGGTTCTCAAATAATTATTATAATTTTATTATATAGGGGTTAATGTACATACATCGCATGTTGGGACTTGAGGTAAGGGGTTTCTTAACTCAATTTCCATTCATTAGGTTGTAATTCTATTTCATTTACAATGTTATGTCATGATAATGTGTTAAAATACCTATGATTATATTATTATTATTTTTAAAATTATTTTATGTGGTTTTCTAATTTTTAAATATAGTAACCTAATTATTAATTATCACTTCATGGATATGATCTTTGTGAAGATTATTCATCTCAATATTGTTTATTTGAGACAAATATATCAAGTTATGAACCTAATTTATTTTATAATATGTTTATGATTCCAATTGAGATATCATATAATTCATGTCTCTCTTATAATGATACTTAAATTTCATTTGAATTTATCTCTTTACAGTTATATTGATTAAAATTTTATAAAAGTTGTAACGGTTTTCATTAATGCAATTTCAATTCTATGAGACATAATTCACGTTCTGTACCATGTTTTATTCTATATGGTGTAATTAATTCCCCATGAAAATTATTTGACATATTATTTCATGGAAATTATGGTTTTTATATAATTTTTTTGTTCCTTAATTCAATGGATTTTTTATTTAATCATTATCCAAGTCCCAAGTGTTTCTAATCCAAAAATTCCTTATTTTAGATATTCTTTGACTGATTCACCTATATTAAATTATATGGTGTATACAATGACTATTTAATTATAATATCATGACTCTTTTTATACTCATGTAATTTTATATTACTTTTTATTTTCTTTCTTTTAATGTTTTTTTATTTTAAAAGACTGTAATGGTTTTTCTCTAAAAATATTTATTTAAAGGTTTTAAATACTTTTATCTAAACTATTACTCTATATTATTTATCATATTTAAAAAATTATAGATTACTAAATTTATGTTCCACGATATTAGACCATATATTAAATTATTTTAAAGGAAATTTTCTTATATTTTTCAATACATATCACTTTTGACTCTCTTTTCAAAATATTAAAAAGAATGTTTTTTAACATTTATGACATGAAATTATTTTTCCCTCATCATAACTATTATTTTGATAAAAAATATTACATTATATGTTTAAATGATTATTTTCAAATAAAATATTATTATCAATATTTTATAATGTTTTGGTTTTTAAATGTACTGAAAGAAAAGGGTATTTTCACTTATTTTACAAAAAATATATTAAATACTATTTTAAAGTGATTTTTTATCTATTTAAACATCCCTTAATGTTTCCAATACTTTAATGGGGATATGGTTTTATGATATCAGTAAATTACTTCATAAAAATCATTAATGATGATTTTTTAAGGATATATTCCTGGAATATATTTCTTTTACGTGGGTTAATCAAGATAAAAATGAATAATTATGGTTTTCTATAGTGTTATATTGAAAAGTGAAATATTCTGCATGTTTTAATTACTATATGGTACTTATACATAAGTATGGATAATTGAAGTATGGTAAAATTAATAACCAATTATTATTGGTTACATTATAAACCAATGGTTGGTGGTTTTTTTATATCCCTCTTATATATTGGGTAAAGCGACAGAGTTAACTATTGTAAGTTACTCCTAAGATATGGTAGAGTTAACTATTGTAAATTACTCTTAAGTGATGAAAATGTTTATTGAATATACGTAACTACTAAGAGATGATGGAGTTAGTTATTCTAATTTCTTCCTATGATAATTTTGAAATTATTAGGTTTGGGTGATTCAGTGATGAATCTTAATACTTTAAGTTATTAGAACATTTTTTCATGCTTGAAATAATTTATAATGTTTCCTATGATCAAGGATTATTTTCATATGGATCATGATTGTTGAATCCTGTGTCTCTAATATTTTATTAAATATTTATTCAATGTCTGATTTTTCATGTTCAAAATTCTTAATAATATGATTTCTCTTATGTTATTCTCATATACTTTGAATATTTTCTCGTGACCTTATGCACATCTTGTTCTCATAAAAGTGATTAAATTGTTAATACCTATTTTTACCCTTATTGAGGATTTTATATCACCCTTATTATAGTTATTTTCAGCAAGTTATGAAGAAATATATTACATAAGATATGTCTATAAGGGTTTAATTTGGTATATGAGGAAGACATGATGTGGAATAAGAACGTTTTGGTGTAGTGGAATGATTCCTACTTAAAGACTTGGGTATTATTATATAAGAGTTTGTCCTAATTTTCTAAAACTATAAACATTTATTTTATTTGGTTATGTAAATGATACAATATTAAATTATGATATTTTCATTAATTATTGTTAAAATATGGTCATATTTATTGTTTCCAAATATGGAATGTAAATATTACGTTTTCAGCATCGGATTAGGGAGTGCGAGTTTAGGGCAGTTATAAATGGTATTAGATAAGGGTTTATATAACTTTGTAGATTATTATTTATTCATTTGAGGTTAACATGGTAGTTTTATATATCCTCATGAGTTTATAATTTTATGGTAAATAATATATTCAAATTCTTGAAAAACACTTTTGAGGTTTTAATTTATGGGATTTTGAGGTTATGGGTGATTTTTTAGAGATGTTTTATTAGGTTGAGGTATATGTAAACATTAGGTTTAACATGAAGGATTATTTTAGAATATTTGTGTTATATTTCTTAGGATCCAAGATAAATGTTATAAGATAACCTTTAAGGTAAATACATTCTTATTGAGGTTATTAGGGATAAAGGGTTAATTATTCATGGAATGATTTAACTTCAACTTTGGGTATTATTGTCAAATTTTAGAGATTAATGTATTATATTCATATATGAATCTTTACTAATTGAGAATATTATACTGTCCTATTCTAACCATTTTGGTTTTAGTAAATATAGGAGAAATTTTTCTTATTATTTTATAGATATAATGATCAATTGATTTTTAGTTTTAATGTCTTAGGCATAAGAATGATCTATCTTGGATATTTATTTTCTAGGATATGGGTTGAGATATATGTGGAACTTGAATGAAACCTATAACGAAATAATAAAATTATATTTATGGATTTAAAGAAATAAAGTGACTATATTTTCTCATTTTATGTAAATTAACAATAAAATGTTCCCTTAATATTAGATAAGTGATCTTGTAAATGAAAATGCTTTCCTTTATTACAATCATTTCTTATGAAATGATGGTCTTTTTTACACTACATCAGTTTATGGTTTTGTGGTAATTTAATTTCTTATAATCATTCACTTTATTGTGATCAATTTTCTATATCATTTTTTATAATTATTTGAAAATTTATTTTCTCCTCCATATCCATATTTTCACTTCACACTAATGTTATTCAGTTTTTTAGCCCTTTTATTTTTTAATCCAGATGACCTTCGTATTTCTCTTTCCCTCTTTTCAAAAAATATTATTAACCCTTTTTATGATGTGGGTTTTCAATAATGATATTTTGAAATATTTAACCCTCGGATTACCAATATCAAGATAAAATTCAAAGGAAATAAATTATTTATGGGTGAGATAATGTAATTCTCTTATATTCTAAAATAATGTTATGTTTAATAGCATTCTAGACACAGAACATATAGCTTTAATGATCGCGAAATATTATTATCTAAATATAACTATTATAAACTATATTTTTAATTAATGGATATAAATATAATTAACCACATTATAATATATATTTATGTAAATTATGTAATCAATAAAAATAAATTGAATAGTTTTTAAGAAATAATAACTAAATAATTAGAAGTTGTTTTATATTTCATTGATTAATTTTCTTTAAAAATAGTTTTTTTTAATTTTGGTGCACAAATATTATAATTAATTTTCACCATTCATATAATTTTTTATTTTATATCACGGATTTCATTTTTGAAATCATAACCTCAAAATTATTTTGGAGTGGTTTATTTGGATTTTTTGGAAATATTGATTTTTAAGTGAATGGTATTAGTTCATATTTTAATAGAAAACAACTTTTCCTTTTCATTTATTTATACAGTCTCATTTTTATTTTGAATTTATTTTAAAATTTAAATAGTTAATTTTAATTAAAAATAATACAATTTATTTTATTTTAATTGAAATTATGATTAATTTTTTATAAATAATTTTCTATACTTAAAAATTCATTTCTCTAGAAAACTGATTTTCATCACATTTTATAGGATATTTTTAAAATGTAATATCAACCAATTATAGGAAGTTTATTTGATAAAATTTATTCCATGTTTTTTATTATAATTTATAAATTTTGTAAATATGACAACTTTATTTTTAGTGACAATAAATAGTAGCTTTGGTAAAAATATTATCACCATGGTAAGGGTAAAATAGGTAGAACAAGATTAAAACAATAGAGTAAGGCCTCAAAATCATCCATAAACCCGAAATAAAATTATGAGTTTCAATCGAACAAAGCCTTGATATATTTGAAACTATGTCATTCTGGTTCAAGTTTTCTTTGATAAGACATTTATATTATTTTACATAAAGGAAAATTCGAAAATGTATCTTTCTTTCTTTTAATACATTTAGTATTTTTTGATAGGGATAAAAAATTTAAAAATAGATATAAATGGTTATTATTAATATTAATAAAAAAATTATTATCATTATTTATTTTAATTTTTAATGATGAATTAATTACATAAAATGTTTATGCAACACTAACACATTGTTTGTGCAAATAGTAGAAAAAGCAAGAAAATGATTTTAAAAACATACAATGTAATATTTTTTGGATGAGTTATGGTGTCACAAGAATTTTTTAGAAAAATATTATGTATTATTAATATTTTAAAATCTTATATTCTAACTATAATTATATATTGAAATTTAGTAAAGTCAAATTTTGTGAATAGTCCGGAAAATGATATTAATGGTATTTTATGATTAATAATATTTTATTAAATGATTTAAAATTCATAAAATAATTATCTTTGAACAATTGAATGTGTTCTGGTATTAAATATCATACATTTCCTACTTATGGGTAACTTTTCCATTTTATAGCTTTATTGACCCCTAAAGTGTAAAAAACATTATTATTGCAAAAATCATTAAAAGGGTTAATAGTAAGTTAAAACTTTGAGATATGGGTTAAAATATCACTTAAACTTGTGTAAATTTTATTTAAGGAGATTAATTATACTTAAATTAACTCTAGATTATAAGTATTGTCAGGACCCGTCCTCGGGACCCATGTCGTGACTACCGCAAGCCCGCCTCCCATAGGCCAGGGGCTGGCGACTAGCACCAAGGTGTAAATCCCAACAAAAAGGGGAAGGAATTGCATTTATAAAGTAAACAAACACCACAGAGTAATCAAGAAGAAGTAAACACTAAGTAAAACTGGGTACAATAGTAAGTGGGCAAAGTAAATGGGCTAGAATGAAAACCCAAGTTGAAAGTGAAATACATCTGAAAAGAAAGTGCAACAACTGAAAGTAAAGCAGTAACGTCGAGTCGTCCACTAGAATTCCCACATGAAGGATGAGTACAGATAGCCTCCTCGGCTCCCCGGGTCCATCCACCCGCTTTGTGTACATCCTGCCCAGTGGTCCACCTCCAGGTACCGACTTGCTCCACAAGACTCGACCACGATCAGCGCTGTCCGTCGTCTGCATCCAACACAACATAGTGCGGGCATAGCCCATGCAGGGGTGAGTATTCGCTACTCAGTAGGGACCCCGAGACCCCCGAAGGTCTCCCAGAATCCACAAAGGATAATCCACAAAGGAAAGATACAATCACGAAAAACAACCAACACTACATTGGTATATGCCCATACATATACCTAAGTCATCAATTCCCGTTCGGCTCCAACATTTGAGCCCAAGTTCAATCACGTCCACATAGGAGTACAACCCAATCCACACAGGATAACACAACCCAATTGACATAGGAAAGCAATTCAATCATATCGAATATATTGATTGAAATTAAAGACTCAGCTCACACAGGTATACTACTTCGTAAGGTGATAGAGATGATCAGATGTAACCACTGATTCATTTAAGCTGAGACCCACGTAGGATACTAAACTAGCTAACCTGTCGGACCCACATAGGATATAGAACAGGTGCTTTGCCAGACCCACGTAGGATAGAAAGAATATAGTCAAACACTGCCAGACCCATGTAGGATTCAAGAACAGTAGTCATCACCATCGAACCCACGGAGGATTTCAGTACGGTCTTCATCGCTGCTGAACCCACAGAGGATTTCAGTGCAGTCTTCATCACCGTCGAACCCACAGAGGATTTCAGTGCAGTTTCATTGCTGTCGAACCCACGGAGGATTTCAGTGTAGTCTTCATCGCCGTCGAAACCACGGAGTATTTCAGTCTGGTCTTCATCGATGTCGAACCCATGGAGGATTTCAGTGCAGTCTTCATCCCTACCGAACCCATGGAGGATTTCAGTGCAGTCATCATCGTTGTCGCAGTCGCAGCCAGCTCTAGGGTTCCCACACACAGCATGCTCGATTCCAGGAGGGTCCGCTCCACGAGCCAAGGGGTCAATACATCAACTGACATGTAGTCTGGAGTTGATGTATCTCAATGTTCTGTCTAGGCAAGAGGAACTCAACGTGATATACGGCGTGTCGATCGGACACCTGGTCTAAGAGTTATTAGCTTTTTCGTTACAGGGGCCCGATTGGTTTTTAAGTCAAAAAAAACCCGACCGCACTCCAACTGTGTCCAAACCTCGAGCAGAGAAATTCAAAAGGTCTGTCTCACTACGAGGAATCCAACAAAGTCGATGGCACATCAATCGGACATCCGGAGCTCAAGTTATAAGTGTTTCCGCTCCATGGACCCGGTTGGTTTCGTGTTCGAACCAACCCGACCATACACAAAGTTCTCTGAAACCTTGAGTGTAATATACCGAAACGACCGTCTCGATCCAAGGATCGCATCACAGCTGAGGATGTGTCGATTGGAGGTTCATAGCCGAAGATATGGGCAAAATAACGAACCTATCCGGTTTTAGGGGGTTTGGGGCCCGAGACCGACCCGGCCCGAGACCCCCTGGGTCGGCCCGAACCGGGTCTGAGTCCGGAACTTTAGGGCACATCCCAGCCCGGTGGGCGCGGCCTGGCCCAACTGGCGCGGCCCGGCCCTACCGGCGCGGCCCGACCCGGCCTGGGCGGCTAGTTGGCCTGGCGCGGGTGCGGCCAGCTCTGCGCTGGCCGATCTGAGCGGAAAAGGTGGGGGGGCTGCCCCACCTTGATTGAAACCGTAGCCCCCACATGGGTGCCACTACTTGCCAGCCAGGGGTTACGACCCCCGGTCTTTCCTCCTAAACGGCCGACCCGGTCTGGCCGGCCGGTGCTGCCGCCGCAGTCCCGCCCCTCCGAAGTGCCGACGGCCGGCGGTTCCGGCTGCCCCTCTGAGGTGCCGGCGTCGCGGTACACGGCGTCACAGAGAAGAGGATCGTCAGCGTCATGGAGAAGAGGATCATAGGCATCGCGGTACACGGCGTCACGTTGTCGATCTCCAGGGAACTAGCGTTCTTCGTCTTCTTCCGTCGTAGGCCGGTGTTCTTCGTCGTTCTTTGCATTCTCCAACGAAGAAGATGAATATTCAAAGGCTTTGAGCAAATCCTCTCCCAATCCTTCTCGCACAATGAAACTAACCCTTAATGAAATAAAACTTTATCTTATTTAGTTAACACACACAAGACAACATTCAATTTGAAATTCGAAATGAATTCCCGAATTAATTACATTGAATAACTTAATCAATTAATTAATTAAGAGAGTTGAATTTTCATTTAAGGGGGGTGTGGGTGTGTTACACAATTAATGGGGGTTTGAGGAAGTTGAAAGGGCAGGGCTCGTGTGGGGACCACCTCATATTTATCTACACGTGGGTAGTTAGGAACTATTGGGTCCCACCCCAACTCCTTCACATAGGATATAACTACTTAGATATAAAAATAAAATTGTTTGCACAAATTTTATTTTATTCATTACTTAACCCATTATTTTAATAACCACACCCGAGAAAATGCAACTCCAGAAAAAGGTGTTCGTAAGTAATTACTGGTGCTGCGATTCCATCGGTGTCGTCGGATTTCAATTCCGAGCACCATTTTAAAATGTTATAAAACCCGCTCGTTCGTTCACTGAATTTAGCCGAGCTAAACTTCGAAAAATTGATTCCAGGCACACCAGGCCTCGGAATCATGTGCCGTCAGAAACTGAATTCTTGTAAAATCCCAAATAAAATTTAAAAAAAAATCCCTTGAAATTTACGGGTCTTTACATTACTCCCACCTCAGGGCTTTACGTCCCCGTAAAGATACATCATAAACTAGGGGAACAAAAGTGGGTATTGTGCACGCATCTGAGCCTCCGGCTACCAAGTGCTCTTCTGGAGGTTCCCATGCTTCCATCTGATGTGCACTAGAGGAATTGACCGCGCACTTATTAACCGCTCTTGTTGATCCTCGATCTCCACCGGTACATCCGCAAAAGTCTCCCCATAATCAATGTCCATCTCCCCATGGTCGATGATATGCGTCTGGTCATGCACGTATCTCCTCATCTGAGATACGTGGAAGACGTCGTGCACCCGGTGCAACTGAGGTGGTAGAGCCAGGCGATAAGCCACCACACCTATCCTGCTGAGAACCTAAAAAGGTCTGATGAAGCACGGAGACAACTTGCCGCCTCGGCCAAATATCTGTAATCCACGTTGACGTGAGACCCATAAAAAGACATGGTCTCCATCCTTGAACTCTATTAGTCTCCGCCTCCTGTCAGCATAAGACATCTGTCGGCTCTGATCTATCCTCATCCGCTACTGGATGACCTGGACCTTCTCTGTCGTGGCCTGGACTATCTCTTGTACCAGAAGTGCTGACTCTCTAAGGTCTGTCCAGCACATAGGTGTTCTACAAGGTCGGCCATACAATGGCTCGTATGGTGCCATCCCGATGGTGGAGTGGTAGCTGTTGTTGTACGCAAACTCCACCAAGGGTAGGTGATCCTCCGGGCTGCTACCAAAGTCAAGGACACATGCATTAATCATGTCCTCGAGAGTCTGAATGGTCCTCTATGTCTGACCATCCATCTAAGGGTGAAAGGTGGTGCTCAGATGTAGCTGTGTCCCGAATGCCTCATGCAACCCCTTCCAAAGCCGGGAAGTAAAACATGCATCTCGATCAGAGATGATAGATGATGGCACACCATGAAGTCATATAATCTCTTGAACATAGAGGCCTCCCAAGCTCTCTAATGGGTAAGAAGTGGGCCGACTTGGTGAGTCGGTCAACAATCACCCAAATGGAGTTGTGACCTCTGAAAGTACGCGGAAGTCCAGTCACGAAATCTATAGATCTCCCATCCCACTTCCACTCCGGGACCTCCAAGGGTTGTACAAAGCCTGCTAGTACCTGGTAATCCTCCTTCACCTACTGGCAGGTGAGGCATCGAGAAACAAACTCATCCGCAACCTTGTTCATACCCTGCCACCAGTGCTGTCGTCTGAGATCATGTTACATCTTCACCACTCCTAGATGTACCGCTAAAGGGGAAGTGTGGAACTCCCTCAGAACATCCTCCTGTAAAGTAGCTGGTACCATGGTACATCCTCTGAAAAGGATTACGTACTCTCCTCCCACATAGAATCCATCAGGTGCTTGTCCTGAGGATATCTGTGCACGTCGCGTCTCACAGTCATCATCCCCACGTTGTGCCTCTCTGACCCACTGTAGAAGTGGAGGAGTGACTGTGAGTGACTGTAGAAAGGCTGCTCCATCACTATCCATGAAGGATATCTGCAAAATGGCTAGCAGCTCTGTCGCCACCCCAAGTAGCTGAATACATGTCCTCCTGCTGAGAGCATCAGCTACTACGTTCCCCTTTCAAGGAGTATAGACTATATCAAAGTCATAGTCCTGGAGGAACTCGAGTCATCGTCGTTGTCTCAGGTTCAGGTCCTTCTGTGAGAAGATGTACCTGAGACTCTGGTGGTTAGAATAGATGGTAAAGCACTCGCCCATCAGATAGTGTCGCCACATCTTCAGAGCGAAGACCATTATTGCTAACTCCAGTTCATGGGTAGCGTAGTTCTGCTCATGCTGCCTCAACTGTCATGATCCATAGGCGATCATAGCCTACTCCTCCATCAGGACACATCTGAATCCGGTCCCTGATGCATTGCAGTAGACTTCGTACCCTACTCCCTCCTCTGATAGCCTCAAGATAGGTGCGCTGGTCAATCTCTATCTCAGATCCTGGAAGCTCTTCTGACATCTTTCTGACCACACGAAGGGTTACCCCTTCTTCTTCAAAGCTGAGAGTGGTGTCGCAACTCTGGAAAAGTCTAGCACAAATATTTGGTAGTACCCAGCTAGACCCAAGAAACTCCGCACCTCCGTCACGCTCCTGGGTGGCTCCCAAGCTAGCACTACCTCGATCATCGTAGGATCCACTGCAACTCCTGCCTTAGAGATGACATTTCCCAAGAAGTGTACCTCACGTATCTAGAACTGACACTTAGAGAGCTTTCCATAAAGCTGGTGCTCTTGGAGTGTGTCCAGTACAACCCACAAGTGGTAGGCGTGCTCCTCCTCAGTGGTCGAGTATATCAATATTTCGTCGATGATGACCACGACAAATTGATCGAGTTATGGCTGAAAGATCCTGTTCATGAGACCCATGAACACTGCGGGAGAGTTGGTTACGCCAAAAGTCATAACCAAGAACTCATAGTGGCCATACCGACATCTGAATTCCATCTTCTACACATCCTCGTTTCGAACTCTGAGCTGATGATAGCCTGATCTAAGGTCTATCTTTGAGAACCACCATGCTACCTTGAGCTTATCGAAGAGGTCGTCAATCCTCGGTAGCAGATACTTGTTCCTCACAGTCACCTGGTTCAGGTGACGATAATCGACACATAGTCGCAAGCTCCCATCCGCTTTCTTGGCAAACAAAATCGGGGAAGCCCAGGGTGAAACACTGGTTCAGATGAATCCCTTTCCAAGTAAGTCCTCCAGCTGTACCCGTAGCTCTTGAAGCTCAGCGGGGGCCATCCGATATGCTGGAGTGGATATCACGGATGTCCCGGGGTATAGGTCAATATAGAAGTCTACCTCTCTGCAATGAGGTAGTCCTGGAATGTCGTTTGGAAAAACGTCCACATACTGATCTACAACTACAGGAAAACTCGGACTCCGCGCGTCAACTGCTCCTAGGATGAGGCTAGCCAACTGATGAGTAATGGGCTATCCTCTCCTCTGCGTGAGTCCTTCCTATGCTTCAATGGCTCCCTTCTCGCCTGTGAAGGTGAACCTACTCCGTTCGGTTTGGATACACCGCACCTTGCGCCTAATACAGTCGATCTGAGCATGGACTATAGATAACTAATCTATTCCCAAGATGACGTCGTAAGGCCTCGACGCCGCTACAAGAAGATCCCAGCCGAAGTTCTCGCCTCCTAGAGTAATCTCACACTGTCGGAACTAGGGATTAATCATCGAGTCTTCTCCCATAGAAGTCTCTAGCCATAAGGATCAAGCCAACGGCTCCGTCGGAATCTCCGAACTCCGAACAAGGGTAGCGATAATGAAAGAATGACTTGCTCATGTGTCTATAAGAACTGCAACAAGGGTGGAGTAGACACATATAGTACCTCGAATCATCTCTGGCACGCCGTGGTCGTAGGCCTTCACTGCCTGAAGTTGATCCTGTCTTTGCCCGCCAGCTCCCTATGGTCAAGGTGGACCTCCTGGTGGTGGTGGTGGTAAAGCCTCAAAGTGTCGCCCACCACCTACTGCTCGGCCAGCTCCCCTGCCTCGTCCTCCTGCTCTCATCGGACCGCCACGGTCAACCCTCTGCCTCTACCTGGGTGGCCCCTCAACCATCTATTTCTCCTCTGCACGGCGGTTCGGGCAGTCACGAGCCATGTGGCCCTGCCCGCCGCATGCATAGCACTTCCTGCTCCTCGGAAGGCTGGCTCTGCGCCGTGTGCCCCGCAACTCTGAGCCAGTGTCCTGAGGTCATCTGCCTCTTGGTCCAGTCCTCCTGGACCCCTGTGAAATCCATCGACTACCAGTTGTAGACGACACTGCTACGTGCCGCCCTGCGGTAGGTCTCGCTGCTGGCGTAGGCTCATTAAGAAATCTCTCTATGAGAAGGGATCGCTCTAGTACTCTTGCTTGTGTCGGAATTCTGAGGGAGATCATCGATGCCCTGATCTCATGCCTCAGTCCCTACTCGAAGTTCTGGGCCCGGAAGAATGGGTCTCGTACCATGTCTGTCGAATAGCGCGAGAGATTGGTAAATCTCGCAGAGTACTGGGCGACTGTCATGCTACCCTGCTGCAGCTGTAGAAGCTCCTAGATGCACACCACATGGAGGGTGGCTAGGACGAACTCCGAGCGAAAGAGGCTTTCAAAGTCTTTCCAGAGGAGTGATGCCTCATCGTGCACCTGGAGTATCAAGATCCACCATTTGTATGCTGACGTGTGTAGGATACTCACTGCAAGGATCACCATGAGGTCAGTTGGTGTCCCCACTAACCTGAAAACTCGCACAACCACCTCCAGCCAATCCTCAGCTGCCTGAGGGTTGGTCTCCCCGCGGAACCTGAGCTATCTCTGATGCTAAAACTCATGCAGTTCACTAAGGAGATGTGAACTCTTAGCGGCTGGGGCTGGTGGCATTGGTGGATCGTAGGGTAGTGGTACCACCGGTGCCTCCACTGAAAAAGGGCCATCCATCGAGACCTCGTTGCTCGGTGGGCCGTCATCTCGCAAAAAGCTCAGAACCCTATCTAGTTGTCGTCGTGCGGCCATCCTGAAAAGAAACAGGTGCGCCATGGTCAAAACAGTATACCTGGTGAGCTGACACAAAGTAATCACAAAGAAAACTTTTGAAACACACATGAAATCAATTTTTCCGTGCATTGAGTCGGAAATCAGAAGTCAGGGTCCTGGTCTACGGATATGTCGGCCGCCGCACCAACACTGGACTCCCAGGACTGATAACCACACTCAATACCCTTAACACTATTGCTTCACATAAAAGAATGATTAGAGTCTTGAGTTCTACAGTAGAACTGAACCTCCCTCTGATACCAATTTGTCTCGACCCGTCCTCAGGACCCGTGGCATGACTACCCCAAGCCCTCCTCCCAGAGGCCAGGGGCTGGCGACTAGCACCAAGGTGTAAATCCCGACAAAAAGGGGAAGGAAATTACTTTATAAAGTAAACAAATACCGCAGAGTAACCAAGCAGAAGTAAACACTAAGTAAAACTGGGTACAATAGTAAGTGCGGAAAGTAAATGGGCCAGAATACAAACCCAAACTGAAAGTGAAATACATCTGGAAAGAAAGTACAACAACTGAAAGTAAATCAGCAACTTCAAGACGTCCACTGGAAGTCCCACCAGAAGGGTGGGTACAGATAGCCTCCTCAACTCCCCGGGTCCAGCCACCCACTCCATGTATGTCCTGCCCAGTGGTCCACCTCCAGGTACCGACTTGCTCCACAAGCCTCAACCACGATCTGCGATGTCTGTCGTCTCCATCCAACACAACGTAGTGCGGGCATAGCCCATGCAAGGGTGAGTATATGCTACTCAGTAGGGACCCCGAGACCCCTAAAGGTCTCCCAGAATCCACAAAGGATAATCCACAATGGAAAGATACAATCATGAAGTAATAACCAACACTACTTAGGTATATGCCCATACATATACCTAAGTCATCAATTCCCGTTCAGCTCCAGCATCCGAGCCCAAGTTCGATCACGTCCACATAGGAGTACAACCCAATCCACACAGGATAGCACAACCCAATCCACATAGGAAAGCAAGTCTATCATATCGAAGATATTGATTGAAAGTCAAGACTCAGCTCACATAGTTATACTTCTTCGTAAGGTGATAGAGATGATCAGATGTAGCCACTGACTCAACTAAGCTGGGACCCACGTAGGATACTAAACTAGCTAAGATGTCGGACCCACATAGGATACAGACCAGCTACTCTGCTAGACCCAAATAGTATAGCAAGAACAGAATCAAACACTTCCAGAACCACGTAGGATACAGGAACATTAGTCATCATCGTCGAACCCACAGAGGATTTCAGTACGGTCTTCATCGCTACCAAACCCACGGAGGATTTTAGTGTAGTCTTCATCGTCGTTGAACCCACAGTGGATTTCTGTATGGTATTAATTGTTTTCGATCCCACGGAGGATTTTAGTGCAGTCTTCATCACCATCGAACCCACGGAAGATTTCAGTACAGTCTTCATCACTGCCGAACCCATGGAGGATTTCTGTGCAGTCGTCGTCACTGTCGAACCCACAGAGGATTTCAGTGCAGTCATCATCGTCGTCGCAGTCGCAACCAGCTCTAGTGCTGCCGCACACAACATGCTCGATTCTGGGAGGGTCCACTCCGCGAGACAAGGGGTCGATACATCAAATGACACGTAGTCCGGATTTGATGTATCTCAAAGTTCCGTCTCGATAGGAGGAACTCAACGTTACGGACGATGCGTCGATCGGACGCTCGATCTGAGAGTTATTGGTTTTTTCGTTCCAGGGCCCCTGTTGGTTTTTAAGTCAAAACCAACTCGACCGCACTCCAACTGCGTCCAAACCTCGAGTGGAGTAAGCCAAAAGGTCCATCTCACTAAGAGGAATCCAACAAAGTCGATGGAACGTCAATCGGACATCCGAAGCTCAAGTTATAAGTGTTTCGGCTCTATGGGCTCGGTTGGTTTCGAGTTCGAACCAACCCGGTCATAACCAAAGTTCTTTGAAACCTTTTTTGTAATATACCAAAACTACTGCCTCGATCCAAGGATCACATCGCAGCTGATGGTGCATCGATCGGAGGTCTTTATCCCATGATATGGGCAAAAGAACGAACCTGTCCGGTTTTAGGGGGTTATGGGCCCGGACCGACCCTGCCCGAGACCCCCTGGGTCAGCCCAAACTGGGTCGACCTGAACTGGGTCCAGTTCCGGACCGTTTGTTCATGGCCCGGCCCGGTGGGCGTGGTTTGGCCCAACCGGCACGGCCAGGCCCTGCCGGCCCGGCCCGATGAGGCCGGTTGGCCTGGCGCGGGCACGGCGCGCTTGCGGCCAGCTCGGCACTGGACGAGCCGGGCGGAAAGGGGTGGTGGCTGCCCCCCCCCCCCCCTTGATTGAAACCGTGTCCCCCAAGTGGGGGACACTCCTTTCCAGCTGGGGGTTACGACCCCCAGTCTTTCCTCCGAAACGGTCGGCCCGGTCCGGCCGGCCAGTGTTACCACCGCGGGACCGCCATGGTCCCGGCCCTCCGAGGTGCTGGCGGCCGGTGGTTCCGGCCACACCGCCTTGCTCCGCCACGACCTTGTCTGATCGGCGCGGCACGATGGAACTGCACCCCTCCGCCGTGGCCCCACTCCGGCCGCGGCCTCTTCGTGGTTCTCTGGAACGGTGTGGCGGTGTCGCGGCTTTATTCGACCTCAACGACGTGGCGCGATGGTGCCGCACTTCTTCGCCTGTTCTTCATTGTTTCTGTGCAGTTTCGTTTCACCACACTGCCTTTTCTCATACCGCAACAAGTACAATCATCAAAGGGGGAGGAGGGTCGGTCGTGTTCGTGCGGTCCGACCTCCTACCGTTGTTACAATAACAGGCGGCACAAATAGAAGTTGATGGATGGCAAAGAATAATTCACGAGCAAAAACAATTAACCCCTACCTCAAAGAGTTGTTGAACAAAGGTTTGTCACTAGAAAAGGACGTCACGGAAGAAGGCTCCATAAGTGTCGTCGGCGTCACGGTACATGGCATCACGGAGAAGAGGATCGTCGGCATCGCGGAGAGGAGGATCCTCGGCATCGCGGTACACGGCATCGCGTCATCGATCTATGGGGAACTAGCATTCTTCGTCGTCTCCCGTCGTAGGCCGGCATTCTTCATGGTTCTTCGCATTCTCCAATGCAGAAGATGAAGATTCAAAGGCTTTGAGAAAATCCTCCCCCAATCCTTCTCGCACAATGAAACTAACCCTTAATGAAATAAGACTTTGTATTATTTAATTAACACACACAAGCCAATGTTCAATTTGAAATTCAAAATGAATTCCCGAATTAATTACATTGAATAACTTAATCAATTAATTAATTAAGAGAGTTGACTTTTAATTTACGGGGGGTGTGGGTGTGTTACACAATTAATGTGGGTTTGAGGAAGTTGAAAGGGTGGGGCTCGTGTGGGGCCCACCTCACATTTATCCACATGTGGGATGTTTGGAACTAATGGGTCCCACCCTAACTCCTTTACATAGGATATAACTACTTAGATATAAAAATAAAATTGGTTGCACAAATTTTTTTATTCATTACTTAACCCATTATTTTAATAACCACACCCGAGCAAACGCAACTCCAGAAAAAGGTGTTCCTAAGAAATTACCGGCGTTGCAATTCCATCGGTGTCCTCGGATTTTTCTTCCGAGCATCGGTTTAAAAGTTAGAGAAACCCGCTCGTTCGTTCAGTGAACGTACCCGAGCTAAACTTCGGAAAATTGATTCCGGGCACACCGGGCCTCGGAATCAGGTGCCGTCAGAAACTGTGTTCTTGTAAAATCCAAAAGAAAATTAAAAAATAATCCCTTGAAATTTACGTGTCTTTACAAGTATATCATTTTTTTCACTTGAACATGAAAATTAATTTATATTAATTTAATACATAAAGTTATTCCAAGGGTTCCCCTCTCTTTATTATATAAGAACACCAGCTATCCTATCATAATCATGATTCATTATCCATGTATCTTGACCAATATCTAACCAAATAACTTCCCAACATTACTATCTACTTACTAGAGGCCCTAGACTCACCAAAAGACCAACCTATAAGTCTTAATGTTTAATTGAAAGGAGGTTCTTTTGAGAAGCACTAATCATCTTAAATGAGTATTTTCATTTTACTTCTTCTTATACCTCAGTAAATTATATCTTGACTGTTATAATAAAATATAATAAGTATATCACATATACTATGATTTTATTATTTTAATTTAATAACCTTATTCATCTTCTTTTATATCAAAGGTGAAATGAAACCATCATTCGTGTGTACCTACGGACTACCACCTTGCAAACCAATGTACCTTGTTTCTCATCACCACCTTTAATGGATTGTTATAATGGTAGAATTAATATATATATATATATATATATATATATTATATGTTAATGAAGTAATTATTATTCTATTGATATAATATATCCTCAATATCCATACCATTCTAGTCATGAAAAACATAATCATCACATGTGTAAACATACGGACTTGTGTCTCCGAACAGCAATGTAATTTTTTTAAAATACTTCCACTCATGGATAGTCTTGGGGATTTACTTGATGACTTTATTCAATTTTTATAAAAATATAATGATTTTTATAATATAATATTTTATTTTATTTCAATATTTTTCATCTAACGAAATGTAAAAATGTCACTCGTTTGTACATGCACACTACCACCTCGTGAGCCGATGCTTTTTATCTTTCATGTCTGATATTCATGGATAGCTCTAAAATTGTATTTTAGATAATAAATTATAATTATCTCGTGAATAATATTCTTGATATAGTGGAACTATGACCCATTTTACAATGGTTAACCTACCAAATTCATTTTACAATTATCAATCGAACGTCCTCAGAACACCCAACATGGACTTAACCAATTAATAATTAAATTTTTCATTAAAATAATTTAAATAAACAGTTTAATAATAAGGTAATGAACCTATAAAATTTTATTAAATAAGTAAATATTAATATAATATTACTATATATGATTTAAAAAGACGTGCATAGGAATTTGGGACTCTATATAAGGGCTTTCAGAACTCAATTTTCATTCATTGGGTTATAATTATACTTAAATGAATATGTTGTGCCATGATTTAATGTGAATTGACCTATGATTATATTATATTTTATTTCCAATTATTTTATATGGTTTTAAAATTGTTACACATAATCAACTAAATGATTAATTCTCACTTCCGCAATACGATCTTTGTAAGGATTATTCGTCTCAATATTTTTGTTTTAGACATTTCTTGTATTGTATAGTTGATTCCATTTATAAGGTATATATTACAAATATTGATATATTATATCTTGAAGGAATATTTTTCATGATATTTAAATTTCTTTTGAATTTATATCTTTCATAATATATTCATCCAAATTTTATAAAGGTTAAAAGGGTTTTTAGGATCTCAATTTCAATTATTTGAGACATAATTCATGTTATGCACCATGTTTCATTTTATATAGTGTACTTACTACCTCATAATCATGTTTTCACATATTATTTAAATTTAATTATGGTTTTTATATTATCATGTTTTTTTCCTTCATTGAATGTATTTTTTATTCATGCATTACCTAGGTAACAAGGGTTTCTCATATCAAACTTCTTTCTTTGAGACATGTTTTGATTGATACATATATATTAATTTATATTGTGTATATAATGACTCTTTCAAATATAATATCATGACTCAATATATAATTCTGGTATTTTATTTTACTTTTTATTTCTTTCCTTTAAAATTTTTGATGGTTTTGTAAGACCATAAATTCTTTTTCTTTAAAATGTTTTATTAATGGTTTTAAATACTTTTATTCAAACACTTCCACCATGTTTTCAACTTATTTTGAGACTTTTATTTTCTTAAATTTATTTTCAATGATCTTTGAACTTATTTTAAAATATTTTAATGAAAAGTTTCTTAATTGTTTCCACATGTTTCACTTTTGAATATCTTAACAAAATATTTAAAAGAATGATTTCTTAACTTTATGACAAGAATAGATTTTCCCATCATCATAAATATTATTTTTTTTAAAGTTAAATTTAAAATTTAAAATTATTATTTTCAAATAAAATAATTTTCTTAATATTTTGGGAATCTTTATTTTTATGGTTACCAATATAAAAAATTAATTTTCACCTATTTTCGAATATATTTTTTACATACTCTTTTAAATGTATTTTCATCTTTGTCAACATATTTTAATGATTTAAATGATTCACCAGGGATATTATATTATGATAATAATAACTTATTTTCTATGAATGGTATATGATTATTTTTTAATTATATTTTCATGCAACGCATATCTTTTCCAAGGGTTACTGAATCTAAAAAAGTAATGATGGATGTTTTCAATGGGGTTTTGTTTAAAAGTGAATGATTCTAAAAATTTTGTTCATTCTATGGTTCATGAAAAAATATATAAATTATTAATGGTTAGTTATATTAAAAAAAAGGATATGTGGTTATGTTATAAACCAAGGATGGTTGGGTCCATTATATCCCACTTATGTATCAGTTAAAGTGATAGTGTTAACTGTTGAAAGTTACTCCTGAGAGGTGATTGAGTTAACTATTGTAAATTACACAAAAGATATGATGAATTTTACTAAATATTTGTAGATCCTATGATTAAATAGAGTTAAATTGTGTAGTTTACTCTAAATATAAGGTTTTATTTATCTTTTTTATGTGATTCCATGATAATTGTTTGATTTTCCAATTTGTTGACACATTTTATTTTTTTCTTGAAATATGTTATATTATTTCCTTTAATCAAGGATCATTTTCACATGGATATTGATTATTCACTCTTATGTATCTCATATTTTTTAAAACTTTTATACCAAGTCTCGTTGTTTATGTTCTATGTTTTTAAGGGTATGAATTATATTATGTTATTCTCATGCACTTTGAATTTGTTCTCATACCCTTATGCATATCTTGTACTCATCAAAGTAATTAAATTGTAAATGAATATATTTACCCTTATTGATCATTTAAACTCACCCTTATTATTTTTACTTCTAAAAATTTATAAATAAATTTGTTAAATAATATATTTTTATCATGGTTTAATGTGGGGTATGATGAATACTTAATGTGGAATAAGAAAAACATGGTGTAGTGGAAAAACTGTCCACTTAAAGACATGGGTATTGTCATGTAAGAGTGAATCTAAATTATCTAAAACTATAAAAAAAAGTTATTTATGAATGAAAGTAATCCAATATTTAATTTTTATATTTTAATAATGTATGGTAAAAAAAATTCCATGTTTAATAATGTTAAAGTAAAAATATAAATATTATGTTTTCATCACCAAACATCGGATTGGGGGTTTGAGGCTATTATATGGCCTAAGTAGTAGTTTAATAGTTAGGAGACCTATATGGGGTTTTACAAACAAGTTTCAGAAATTTTCAAGGATATTGGTTGGTTCCCTATGTGCTAATTATTGTTTATCTTACATTATTCATAGTTAGTTGTTTTGTGATCTTGTATCTATTGTGTGATTGTATGAACTGCATAAGTTACAATTTTTATGAAATGGATATGTTACTTGTGATACTCCATGAGTCATTGGTATATATCTATTTTGAGTTTTTATTTTAATTTTTATTTATTTTGTAGTTTTCTGGAGTCAAGGGAGGGAAATATGAATTTTTAGAAAAACAGTCCTGGGCATACTGTTAGAAAATGGTTAGTATTAACCATGAACCCTACTGTAAGAAAGGGTGAGGAATATAAATAGTAATTTTTTTCACAACCAGTACATGTTTTTAAAATATGTGATATTCTCAAGAAACCATGCAGCCTAATTTTAGTCATGGGGGTAACTTACACATTTGTCACATGGTTCTTAACCGTCAATATCAAACCATGTGGTCTGTCTGGTTTACTTAAAAATGTGAAATGATCAATATAAATTAATTTAATTTAAGTCTAATTTCCCCTCTTCTCATTCCCATTCATGTAACCAGATCCTCTCTATCCATGGTTATTCCTTCCTCCTTAGTTCTATGTGAATTTGTTTATAGTTTTTCTGGATATCCTTGACTTAACAAATGATTTCCCTTGTTTTCTCACACATTTTCCTTTTATTTCATTTCTCTTCCATTACCATTTGGATATTGAAACACTATATTGGTGTGGGGGACAAAACTAGGGTTAGGGATGGGTTTATGATGAAATTTCTTAATTATATTGGCTTATGTGGATCCCTTTTACTCATTTCTATTGGTTTTGGATGAAGGTGATGAGGTCGACATAATTTTTTAGTAGTTTTATCTACATAATTAGACTTCCCCATGGCATAACATAAGTAATTAAACTTTCCATTGGTTTTAGGTCCTTTATCAAACATAAATTAAATTTTTTATTGCTGTTGAATATTTTTTGACATATTTATATCATGTGTTTTATTAAAAAGTTTTTTTAAATGGTTTTCCAAAGAAAATAAATCTATGTTTAAAACATATTTAATGAAATATTTAAAAGAGGATTTTGACCCTAATATTATTTTAATGGAATATTTTAAAATTTTATTTATATTTTTTAGGATTATTTTTCTATATTACTGATTTTTTTTGTATTGACTATGAATTAATGATTGGAATCACATGGGAAAACATGGGTGAGTGGGTAAACAGGATAAAAGTATCCCTAGTGTATACTGAAAACCAGTTAGGGAATGTTACCTAGTTAGAATGAGTGAGTTAATATGATGGATTTTATAGAACAATATGGATTATTATGTACCAAGTTAGTCTAACAGAACTATTGTGATGGTAAAAAATTTATATATTCCAGTTAGTACATGCCTTAAACTCATAGATCTAAGACCTTGGTTCATGTGTAATATTTTATTATGATGTGTTACTTCTTGTTGTCCATTTCATTATTTTATCTTTATGTAATTAATTATATGATTTCATATTATTTATATGTTTTTTACATGTTTATATTATTTGTATAACATGTTCTATTTTATAATAAACTGAAGGATCTCTGAATTTGTTTAATGAAAACGTTTTTATTTCTTGTTTTTAAACTATAACTAATTTTTTTCATCATGAAATAAATTACATAGATTTATGGTGGAATCCTATTAGGCCTTTTCTCATACACTATATATACCCATGATGTATATATAGACATTTTTTGTAGGATATAGGTAAAAGAAAGGTCACCATGTAGATTTCTAGATTGTCCTTTTATTTTTAGTCCTTATTTGATATAGTGGGGGTGGTGACTTTGGGTCATGAGAAGTTTGGGCTTCGGTGGTGAATATTGGGTTTATTGATGATGTATTAAGTTATTTATTATTATAAATTTTTAACTTGACCTTGTTTTCATGTATTTTTTATATGGATGGTTTTCACTTTATTTATGTTTTTATATAACACTCGTGGGTTATTCGGTTATTTTTGTTTCTTATGATTTTTTTCATTATCCTGGTATTTTACAAACAATTTATTTACATGAAGGGGTTTCTAACTTACTGATGATTCGTACTTTATTTTTTTAAGAATCCTTTTAATTATTATTTGGATATGAGGGTGAAACCATTCCCATTTTCATATTTTGACACCTTGGTTATTTTCTTCATCCCATGGTGATCAGGAATTCACTTCCAGATTTCTGTCATGATGGATTGGGTGACATGTTAGGTTGGCCCAATTTGGTTTTTTATAAAAAGTTATACTATCCCTACTATAATTGTAGAGTAAATTTATAATATATATAGGTTTATTGTAGTTTAAGGTATGCTTTGAGGAGTTCTGGACCGTCTCTTATTCAAATATAACATCGATTTAATCGGGTTCATCGAGAGTTGTGTCTTTAATTTAAGATCAATATTGTGTTTTTTATGATATTTGATATAATTTATAATTTATTACTGATTTCATGAAGGAAACATATATGGTTTAGTGAAATTTTTAGTTTTGGGGTTAATTGGTTAAGGACATTAAAGGTGCATGGTTAATGAGTTTAGATAGGAGAAACTATATTTCACTTGTGTGGCTAGGTCTGGAAACCTTCTATTAGAACTTTCATGTTCTTATCAAGGTGTAACTAATCATGTCAATAATAAATGAATGCTGAATAAATGCATTAGTTTCAATTTTTTCCCACTTTTGTGTTTTTAATTTTTTTGATTTATGTTTTTACGTGTTTAATATTAATTTAATGCCTTGTTGTGATTAGATTGATGTTATTAGAATTAAAATTTAGTATTAATTATGTTTTAAGAGTTATGTTATATAGATCATGCCTTCAAAAAAGGGACTTATAAATGAAAGAGGAGTTACAGAGCATATACCAAAGGATGACCATCCATTGGACTATTTTTCATTGAATCGGTTATCAAGACCATCTAATATTAAGTCTATAAGAGTAAAATAAGGAAAATGATAATGTTGGACCATGATAAAGAGTTTAATAATAATAATACTACACTAATCCTTTGTAGTGATAAAATACTTTAAGATCCTAAGGTGTGGGTGGAAAGGATTGATCATGTTTTAAATTTTCTTAAGATGCCAAATTCTTCTAATGTCAAATTTTCCACTAATATTTTAGAAAATCGAGCTTAAAATGTTTAGATTCCATAGTGTAATAAAAGTTTCATTATGATCTCATTTAATCCATATTCAATAATATGTTCAGTTAATATATATATATCTGAAAAAATTGGGGGTTTTAATGGCTCATGAATTCATGACCTTGTAGAAATAGAAAAATTTTGAAATGGTGTATGCCACTTGTTTCATTGTGTTTCTTTTTTATAAACCCAAGATAAATATTAATGACTATATCAACATTTGATGATTTAAAATGGAGTTAAATAATGAGTTCTAGTAAAGGTAGGTTCTCCTTTGTTTCAACATATGTGGAGGTGATCAATAAGTATATTATGGTGGAGACTAATGTAGTAGTTTTGAATGATATTAGTAGTTCCTATTCTATAGTGGTAAGTAGGCAAAGTAATTATTTAGGATAAAATAGGAATTGAGAGGATTATTATCAAGGAAATTGTAGGGGTAATAATTTTTTATCATATCTATTCCAGTATAATCTTCCAATAAAAAGCATGTGATATTCCAAGTGTGGGAAGTAATTCCACACTAAGAAACAAATTTAAGATACACCCAAGTCATACCACCAATATGATCATTTGGATCATCTTAAACACTTTTAAAATAACCCTTCATAAGGTTTCACAGTTTCTTATTCTTTTACTAAAGGTTTTTAGGTCCAAAAAGATGCATATATAGGTGTTAAGTTCCACCCTTATGCTAAATTTTATTCTTATGTGGCTTATAAGATGCATAGTGGGACTAAGTTTGAGCACAAATATACAATTGATCAAGTTATATAGGATTCAGATGCATTCCTAGCTACCATGATATATACAGTACTTTTTATTATTTTATGGATTTGGAATTTTTTGACATAGCAATATCTCATTCTTTTATCTCTTCAAATTTTATTAATTCTTTGGTATTTTGGTCCAAGATGATTTAATTTAAAATGTATCTTCCAACTCTATTGGTAAAAAGTAAGGAGTGGGTTTTCATGTGTCCAGAGAGTTGAATTAGAAAAAATTTATTTTGAGATTATAGTTGATCTTGTATTCCATGAACTACATGTTTTTATCTCAATATTATCATGGAATATGTTATTAAATTTAATTTTATATCAATTGTTAACATTATTGATTTCATTCCTTGTCTATCGATGATATCACAAACATAAACTACAATGATTGGGTTCCATAGTTAAAGATAGAAGGACATGTTGTTTTGTATTTTGGATTTATTTTGATCCAGTTTTCTAATTTTATACTTGATGTGATTCATCTGAGTTTTATTGGGAAACTTTTGGTGGTGGTAGAGAGATATACCAAGGTCTTTATAGATTAATTTTTAGGGTTTCCTCCTAAGTAGAAGGAATATTTCTCTATCAAATTACCTATTTGGATAAACCCCTTCTATTTCCCATCTTATTGTATGGATCCTTTTAATATATAAGAGTTGAAATCCTAGTTATGAGACCCTGAAGGCTTGGGAATTATTCAACCCAGTATTTCACCACTATTATTACTAATTTTCTTTGAAAATAAGGTAGATTAAAACCTTTGTTTTTTAATTTAGTACCCAAAAAATAGTTAGGTAAACATCAAGAATAAATAATCAATTCCTTAATTATAAATTTTTGATTAACATAGGGGATCATTGTGATTTTAAAAAATCAATTTGAGACCAGTATACCATAATTTTAGTTTTTGGGAAGTGTATCTTCCTAAGACGGATTTTACGATAAGTTATGGGAAATATGATTATTTAGTTTTTTCATTATTTGTTAATACATCTATTTTGGTTTACATTGAAATGATGTACCATATTTTTTCTCATAGTCTTAATTCCTTTGTACTGATGTTTGTGGCGTATATATGTGTGTACTCCAAATCAAGAGAGGAACATGAAGAGCTTCTCATCATTCTCCTAAGAACCTTGAATTAGAACCACTAATATGAGAAGTTTCCAAAATTTTAGTTATAGATTCATGACATGATATTCTTAGGTCATGTGATATCTAAAGAAGTTATTTTAGGAGTTCCTGAGAATATTCAACTAGTAGATGAACTGGGTAGTGTATCTCCAAAATTTTAACATCGAAGTATATTATATCCCTGGAAAGTGGAATGTGTTTGACAACACCTTTAGTAAGAAATTATTGTCAAAAATAGCTATTGTATCCTACGATGAATTATGCCTAATAGTTTTGTTTGTCGAAATTCATTTTTATTTTAATAGGAGGTAGATAAAAAAATTTGTATTGTGTGAATTCCATAACTTCCTTAAATGATCATATTTGGATCAGGTAGGTTGAAGATCATAATTCTTAGCATTTTATAATAATTTTAAATGGTTAAGAGACCATGTATGATTGGTCTCGGTCTTCTAATGGTGTTGTTATTTTTTTAAGGAGTCTTTTCATTCCCTTGGCATTGAGGCAGAATTTGATGGTGGGTGGGTACCAGTTTAGTTTAGTCATTCACCTTGTGGATACCAATATGTTTTATAATTGAAAATATAAATATTGGTGTCCCATTATATGGTATTTAGTTACTAATTTTTTGTCTCAGTGCTTTACCTTTCCAAGGATTGAAGATTTATATCAGACACTTTCCAGTCAATTGTAGCCCCTTCTTGCTATAGTGTGGAATTGGGGGAGTTTTCAGTTGATTTAATTACAGTATTTCATAAAACTTTTTTTTGTAAGGATTTTATTTGTGTTTTTATCAATTTTATGATAAATAGGATCCTTTATTTCATATCGAAGAGTCAAAAAACTTACGGGATCTTAAAAAATTATACATTTGAGATATTTTAAGCCTTCATAGAATTCATTCAACCATTATTTCTAATCAATACCCTCACTTCACCTCACGGTTTTTTCAGATTATTCAGTTGTTAATGGGTTCTTAGCTGATTTTGATCACGGTGTATCACCCTTAGATTGAACTTTATAATGATAAATCCATCCAAACCCTTCAGGATATGCTTCAAGCATGTGTTCTTGATTTTGGTGGTTCATGGGATAAAAATATAGTATTGGTTGAATTTTCTTATAATACTAGTAATCAAGATTCAAATAATATGGCTCCCATTAGGCTCTTTATGGATGGTCATGTCTATATCCTTTTAGTTGGAAAGAATTGGATGAGCGCTACTTGTTGGGGTAGATCATCATTCAAGAGATAATGGAGAAGGTTTGGTTGATCTGAAAGAGTTTGGTGATATCTTAGAGTCATCAAAAATTATATATAAATCGTTTTCATCATTTTTTTAGTGTTTCTGGTTGGTGATCAAGTTTTTTTTTAAAGTTTCTCCTTGGTTAGTAAATCATTAATTTGGATGATATGATAAGGTATCACTATTTTATGTCAAATTGTTCAAGATCATAGAGCATCTTAGGTAGGTAGTGTACTATTTGGATTTAACACCTCATATGTTGTCTATTAATGATGTGTTTCATGTATCCCATCTGAATAAATATCATCTCAACCAATCTCATATGATTGAGTGTAGGTATTTTGAAGTGTTACCCAACACCATAGTTATTGAGTAGACTACCAGTGTCATGGATATTTAAAACAAGATGTTTCATTCTAAGATTATTCTCTATGTTCTTTTTATAATTCTATTTGGTGGATATGGCCACTAAATATGTTACTATGGGGAATGGTGAGGGTTCAGTGTCCTCACCTTCTCTCAGATATGAATCCTTCAGGACTTTTTTGGTGTAGAAAGAGTAAATGTGGGTATAATTTTGATATTTTTCAAGTCACTAGTTGGATTCTTTTAAGTAGTGTTGACAAGTGTGTGAAGAAAAATATAGTTAACAAACATCATAGAAATAAAATTCAATATTTGATGAGGATTCATAGAAATGAAATAAAGTAAAATAACATATTTTATTTATATGATCATATCTTATGAATTAAAATGATTAAATAATAGAGGAAACTTTATATCTTGGTATGTTAATGAAATGTCATGGAATGTGAATCATTTGATAGGAGGATATATATTTTGGATCTCAAATAAATTGGTAATTTTAAGGCTATATAATAATTAGATAACTTAGGTTCTGAAAGAATCATGAAAATTTAACGTTTGAGTCTTGAGGATGCTATTAAGGGAAGTTCTGATTTCTTGTCAGCTAAGGGTCCTGAAGTTACACAGGTCTGGAATTTATCATTGGAGGTGAATTATTGAATAATTGATAGTTAGATATGATTTTTTTGTGGAATATGAGGTAGTAGAGGAAGACAAATATTTATGTTATTACGTTTTAAGCACATGAAATGTGGAGCATTAGAGTTTGAATGAATAATTAGTGTTGGATGTAGAATATTAGAATAAGGTTTGATATATTTGTTTTGTGATTTGAGTAAATAAGAAGACATTATATCTCTATATTTGGTAGTATTCATAATGGTGAGAAATTCATAAGGTATTTTATAGGATGAGATATATATTGGAATTAATTCAGTACTTTGGGATTAATTCTTATATAAACATTGATAAATATGGTTTGGATAAGATTCTATAAATTTGACAAGTACTAAGGTCTATATATGTGTGTAATAAATTTAGTTGTAATTCATAATAATTTTTTAAATTTCATAAGACTCCTATTATTTTAAGTCTTTGGGGGACTCTAATTTTGGAAAAGTATATAAGATTCCCTATGCATTTTAGACCTTCATTAAGTCAACAATTCTGATAATTGGCGAAGTATAGGAGTTTTCTTATGTTCTTAAGACATTAATATGGATTTTATAATACTTATCAGTAATCGATGTAAATATTTTAATAGAAATCATAAAAATTCTATTTTCATAATACTTAGTTCGATTTTGTAAAGATTTTTGATGGATTTTGTAAGACTTTTTTTATTAAGTCTTACATGAATTTTGTGAGACATTAATTGTATTTTTAGGACTTCATATAAATATATCATGAGACTTATCAAGAGTATTTTGTAAATATTTTTAATTTTTTAAGTCTATTCAGGGAATAAACATATGACTTATTGGTGGGAAATATTCATACTTAATTGGGTAGAACATAAGTCCTTTTCCTTTTTTGTTCCATGAGGACTTTAGTTGGAGGATCCATGAATCAGATTTTTGAGTTTTCTATCTATACTCATGAAAAGTAAGTTTAATTTAATCATATGGATCACAATGAAAATTATCAATTAGAATATATTATTGATAATTTGATCAAATATGTTTTTAGAATATTTAGGATTTTTTGGAGGTTTTAAGACTAATATATTAAAGGGAGATCATGTGTATTATGAAGAATGGAAAGTGGGGGAATTAATATTGTTTCAATATTCTAAAATAAGTGGAATATATCATGAAATAATAAGGAGAATATGTTGAATTGGGAATTATGGAAACATGAATAATAGAGATATTAGGACCAAAATTGAAGAAGGGTTTCCATATTAATAATATGGAATAATATTGCAAAAGGATATTTAGTGTTAATATAATAAAATAATAGTATAAGGAGAAGGGAATTGATGTCACTACTGTTTTTTTATGAATTAATAAATTGTAGAAATATAGAAAAGGGTTTATACAATATTAAAGATCTGGTTCCACTTGTTATTGCTAGAGACACCATAATGGGTGGGGATTATGGTGTTAGATGATTTATTCTTTTATCTTTACTTTTTAGTTATTACATTAAGATATTTTCTTCAAATTTTAATGAAATATATTTAACCTTTTGAATGACTAATATTCCTCAAAACCTCACTGAATGATAAAAATTAAGTAGGAAACTAAATCATGAAAGGATGATGATATTTTAATTGGTTAACCACTATTGTCTAATCCTAGTGGAATAAAATGATAATATATTGACATACCATAAGTTAATACTACTCAATATATATATTAACTTCTAGTATGTCAATATATTATCATCGTATGTTCCTAGGATTATCCCTTAGTGGTGAACCAAGTAAAATATCATCATTTTTTAAAGACTTAGTATCCCACATAACTTTTATCATTCAGTGAGGTTATAAGTAAGATTAGTTATTCTAAAAGTTAAATATAGTTCCTTCTAATTTGAGGAATATAACTTAATTTAATAACTAACATCTAAAGATAAAAGTTTAAATTATAATACACCCTAACCCCCCCCCCCCCCCTCAAGGTGTCCTTATCCATAACAAGTTGTATCAATGATAAAATGTTATGAATTGGTTTTGAACCTTAATATATTTTTTCACTTGGTTAGCTAATGGATTATATAATGAAGCCACCATTATTCAGCGATATTAACTTTGATAGATGGAAAAGAGATATTTTTTATGTTTCTATAGTATTTTTTTGAAGAGATAGTGGAAGTTTTCTAATGAGATGTTATCCTTAAGAAGAAAAGGGAACATGTTTGGGATAAAAAGACACAAATAGTCATCAACTAAGGTATCTCAAACAAGGTATACCAGAAAACCATTCATTATGTGGATGATTTTGATATTTATACATTATTTTAGATGATATATATATATATAGTATAAGTAAAGAAGGTTATACAGCCTAACTTGATAAAAATTTGAAAATTTGGTCGTAGTGAAAAGATCCTAAAAAAACATGGTGAAGATTTCCTCATGGAAAAACGAAAATGTGAGAGGAATAAAAAGAAGGATGTTAGGAATATACACTCTCCAAATAGGTTGATCTATTAAAATTCCATTATTATATCAGATTATATCATTGTTTTAAAATATCCTTAAAAATCAAAAAAAAATCATACTCGCTCCCATATATTAATAGAGGTATAGATTTTAAAGATGAAATGACAACAACATAAATCTAAAATTATAGAGGTTGTTCATATAGGAACCAAGATGATATCTAATACTTATAAGAAAAAGTTGGATCAATGGAAATATTGTATGAATTGAATTATATTCTTATTAAATATATGCGCATTGAGAAAAATATTCTAAGGAAATTAGAATTGTCCTTGAATATTGATATAAATAATATGGGTGAAAATATGAAGGGTTGAAGAGATCTACTTGAGAAACATTCACATGAAATGGTAAATCATGTGTACATAGAACTTTTTTTAAAATAATCAATTATAACTTTAATTTCATAACTTAAAGAGATGAGAAAATATTGAAGGGAATCTTAAGAAACACTATATGAGATAGATACTCAAATGTCGGTGGAAGATGGGAATGTTAAGAATATTGAGTCAAATAGAAATTCATTATAGGGAAAATAAAAGTTAATGTTATCATCCATGGAAGCCTTAGTATGTGTAAGTAAAGAATGTTCTAAATTATAATCTATAAATAAAATAAATATAATTTATAAATATGAATGTGAAGCTTCCCAAAATTAGTTAGCTAAAGAATTATTCTCTAATGGAAGGTATTGACACACCATGGGTATTTTTATATAATCATGAAGGATCAATGGTAGAAGAAACCCTACTACATTAAGATATCAACCTAAAGAAGTCCACAATAGGTATTATTTATATGGGAGATTTTTTAAATTTTATAACCAAATTCATAAGGGAACACCATATAGAGGAAAAAAATATAAGAAAACCATAGATTTATATGAAATATAAGGAAATTATTTAGATCAAATGAAAACTTTTTAAGTTGGAAAATAGATTTACTATATTGGAGGAAAATTATAGAGCTTTAAAAAGGGTTAATTAAAAACCTAAGATGATTCACTCACAATATCTCCCGTAGAAGGAAAGGAATAAAATTTAGATGATATAAAAAAAGGAGGAAATTATTATACCTTTGATGAAGGATTAATTTCACAAAAAGAAAAACTCATAAAGGAAAAATAATTTTAAGATAACTCTTATGGAAATTTAGGAAAACTAGAATACATGCCTTAGTGGTACCATTTGTACCACTATAATGCATAAGAAGTAGACTAGTGGATTTCTCCTTATACGATAAAGAAGAATGGAAAGTAAGGATGATACAATAAAATATTAGATAAAGAAAATTAAAAAGGTGAGTTTAGTCCCAAAAAAGAAATGTATACCAAGCCCATAATTGAAGATAATTCTCATATATAGAAATAATTTCTCACAAGTGGTGTAATAAAAAAGTGAACAACTAAATAGTCAATAAATAAAACTAAAAATAAATTATTGGTCGCAAAAATTCAACCATAATTATCCAATGTTTTATATTTATGCTACCTCTCTCTCTAAGTAATTTAATGTCTATAAAAATCTAATAGTTTAGAATTAATGGTGAGATATGATCCATGGGGTTTGGGAGTTCTAAAAGAGAATTTTTGATTTAGTTGAGATTAGAATATTTCAACAGTTAGAGTTAATAGTATTAAAATTATAATTTTGTATTAGTCATAAATAAAAGATTTCAATGATAAATTTAACACAAAAAATTGGTCTCAATCTACCATTGTGATGTTACATTATAAATATAGAGCTATATGAAGTTGATCCTAGTCTGGAACTATATTTGTGTCAAAGCCCTATCTGATATGAATTATGGTATTAATAAATATTTTATGATTCGTAGGTTATATCAGGATATATATTTAGTGGTGTTATACCCCTAAGAGAAAGAATAAGACCAAAACAGAAGAGGAAACAAAATTCATTGAGGTTATATTTATTTTTTTAATTCTAATATGTGGATTAGTTGATTGATTTTGTAGGAGACAAAAAGCTATTTAATATAATGAAGGATAACCAAAAAGTGGTGTTCTTGAAATGAAGATCCTCACATATCTAGTTCAAAGAATAGATAGAGTTTAGGTGTAGTTGGTGATAAACTCTAAAATGTTGTTTAAGTGTCATCTTGAGGAAGTAAAGTCATGTAGATAAATAAGGAACACAAATGACATGGTGTATCACTATTTTATTATGAACAAGTTGTATCAATTGGTTTATCATGCATTATAACTCACACACTTGATTTTTTTTATTTCTTATCTAGATATTTATTTTTTCTGAGAATGGATAAATTTATGAGGTGTGATAAAGTTGAGAAAATTAAAGTTCTATATGCTTATAAAATTTGGTCAGTGACATTGATAAAATTGGGATTATGGAATTAAACTCATGTTTCCTATAAACTATTAATCTTAGTATACATATATTATTTTTTAATAAATGAAATTCTAAGTGGTAAATTAACTCACTGAAAATATGTGGAGGAATTTGTGGATATGTTTGTAAGAAAAGGTTTGAATATTTCTGGATAAAAAATATATAATTTTTTTGATTCAATAAGTGGTTTAGAGGTTGAACTAAAAAATCATGAATTGTGATTATTCTCCAATTTTTATCCAAAAAATGGTAACACCAATGGTAAAATATTCAAGGGATATATCAACATGTGGTTGAGAAATAACCTCATGTGAATGGGTGGTAAATATAGAAAATATTTCATGAAGTGAATTTGTTTATAGAGTATTGTTGAGCTAAATATTAATAGGGTATAATTTTTGAAGGATTTTTGGATGGCTCCATATCAAATGGAAGGAGAATATTTTCATTATATGAGCTTAAAAATATATCCTAATCAAGATTTTAGAAGTTAAGAATATTTAACTATCCTAAAGAATCAAATTTTTTAATGTTAATGAGAATATGGAGAATAATTGTATCAAATATAGGTGATAATGGATGTGAATACTATAATAATAAACTTACCTAGGTCAAACTAACCTGTCACCAAATCTGGCCCACCACACAGCCCAAAGTGTGTTCCTAATCACCACGACCTAGAAAAAAGAACTGATCATAACCCAAAAAAAATTTTAATGGTTTCATATCTGGAAAACCACATGACATATCCATAAAATGGGATGGTCACACCTGTGTAATTATATTCAACAACAAAAGAAAAGGAGAAACCATAAAAAACATTTATCATATATAAAACATTCAATAACTGAACTTATATATATATGGTATCTCAAAACAAAACCCTTTACTCTAAAGAAATGGGTTAAAATCCAAAAAAGGCCGAAATTACATCCCAATGAATTAAAAATACTCAAATAAACTCCACATCCTAATCCTTGTGAGAACAAGTCTCCTCCAAAAAACTTCAGATAGTGATAATAAAGAATAGACACCCCTGTACACGGTGCCCTTGCCTTTACCTATGTCCTACAAAATAAAATTTGAAAATTCCCAATGGTTCTAATCATGGAGTAAGGAATTAATCCTATTAGTATACCACCATGAATCTATTTATTTATTTTACCCATGAATACTAATAATATAATTTGAAAAAAAATCAAAACTAAACCACTTTGAAAACATACAATTTTCAAATAATGATTTGAAATCCATTTGGTTTTCCATTTCAAATGAAAACAATTTTTGATAAAGAAATCCAACATGGATAAAATAAATAAACTTATCCACAATTCATAACATTATCAACATAAAAAACAATTGAAACCAAGGATGACCAAAAAATAATATCAATAACCATATAAATGGAAATGAAGAAAAATAAATGGGCATAACATCTCATCACATAAAATGGTACGAATCAAATAAATAAAAAATACATCAATCCATCATTAGTAATGTTCAAATAGAGATATTACCATCAGGACTTTATTGAGTGATTAAAAAATTACTCTTTCCATCTAATAAAATGGAAGCTCTCATGGCCCTCCTCTATCCCAAAATGGAAGCACACGTGGACTTCATACTCAAAGGATCTCATGATCCCTTAGAAAAAAAAGTTATATTTTGGAATGGTCCTCCCCCAAATGGATCACAGGGATACTTGAACAAAGCATAATAGAATCTTGCACATTCATACCTCTATATGATAACATTTTCCATCAAACAATCATATCTCTCACACACTAGTTAACCCATGTGTTACTCCAATCCAACAAGTTCACAAATGAGTTCCCATATCAATCATGCTATAAAAAATCCATTTCATCAAAACCAATAACATCTTATCAAAAATACCCATTTAAAGGTAAAAAATTTTATAAAACCACTTTATATAACCTTTTAAATCCATAAAATTACATTGATCCATTTTAACAATAACTTGATATGCATACAGGCCACACCAATTTGGAAAACCCCGTTTAAACCTACAAATTGCCAAAGAAATCCATAAAACATATCAAACATGTAATATACATCAATAATAAATAATTTTAATGGAAATTTAATCCAAAAACCCAAATTTGATTCAGAATTTAAAGGTAATACATGGAAAACACACTTAAATAAAGACACCTACCTTAGATTCAGTCCAAATCTCATTGCCTCCGACTACAACTACCCAAAAGATGTTGAAGAAGGCCTCACACACCTAATCCATAAAAAATAAAACCAAAACCCCAATTATATACCCAATATTCATCCAATAATACCCCGAGTGTTCCACACTTCCAAAAAAATGGAAGAAAAGTGTTTAAGAAGGGGAAATAAAAATAAAACGGGAAGATATTTTCTATTCTCAAGAAAAAACACAAAGAGATAAAATATAAATCCACCAAGGAGAAGAGGACGATAATCCAATTCACGGTACAGGGTCTTCATATGATATTGTAGACAAATAGGATCAAAACCCTAAAAATTTAAAGGGTTTAAATGGTAAAAATACCCTTTTAAGTGGCCTAGACAGGTTTCACGGTTTGGTCACACTGTTAGGAAGACCACTTTGCAAGTTTAGAAAAACAATACACTATTTGAGAACCATGGATTTTATATCTAAAAACACTTGGTTTTGAACCCTAAAACCTGATAATTATAAGAATGAATCAAAAGATTAACAAAAATCACAAATTATACATACCAGTGACCTATTGGGTGTCACAAAATCCCCACCATGCCACTTTCTTCCCCCTAAAAATTCCACAAAGTTTGTTAGAAGAAAATATGCTAGGTCATTACTCCCTCACCCAATCTTCTCACTCCCATGTCTCATGTATATCACCACCATGTTTGCAAAGCACATTTACCAATGATATCACATTTTTATGGATCACCTTGTTATGAACATCCATGATACAAAAAGGTTGCTCCATAATGGTGGTATTAAGATCTAACTCTAAATATTCCCACTACAGCAAGTGAGATAGGTCTGGATGATATCTCTTTATCTAGGAAAAATGAAAGTGGTCATGGATCAAGGATATCCATGGTGTAATCTCTAGCCAATATCCTAATGTCCTGAGATTATTCACACCATAAAATATCCGGATATAATGTGTTGCAAATTTACCATGCTTTCCCAAACAATGGTAACTGTGATGAATGGATTCTCAAAGAAATAGCTAATAACCAACCTAAAACTACAACAAATGATGATAATATAATGTGACTTCTGGAGAATCTGAACTATTTCTGACCATTTCTAAATTAGTTACACTATCTCAATTATCTCTTGGATGAGTTCCTCTCTAACCAAAGAACACTCACCTACATCGGCCTAGGATAAAGGGGATTGGAACAGCTCCATGCATAATGCCTCAAATGGTTCTATCATGACTGAGGATTGATAATTTTTGTTATAAGAAATCTTATCCAATGTTAGGTACCATTCCCAAGAACTGCTAAAATAAAAAACACATACCTACGACATATCCCTAATAGTTTGGATAGTCTTCTCAGACTAGCCATCTGTTTGTGGGTGATACACAGCGCCCAACTTTAACAAGGTTCCCAACAATTCCTAGAGTACCTTCTAAAATCAAGAAGTAAAATGGGAATACCAATCCAAAACTATCATTCTAGGAAATACATGAAGCCAAAATACCTCCTTAACATACCAAGGTTTAATTTACTCTATCTTAATAGACTGTCTAATGGAAAAAACTGGTTTGATTTCAGAAAAAAAATCGATAATCACTCATATGGAATCATTCCCACTCAGAGTATTTGTTATCCTGATCATGAAATCCATATATATATCATCCCACTTACACACTGGCACAAGAAGTCAATGTAACAACCCAGTTAGTCTCTAATCCTCATCTTTGATCCTCTGGTAGGTCAAGAATTGAGAAACAACACTCTCTACTTCTTGTCTTATCCCAAGACATAAATACCAGTTCCTCATGGTACAAAACTTCTTGGTTACTCTAGGGTGAATGAACCAACTAGAATGATGTGCCTCATGCATCACCTCCTACCTCATGGTTAAAGTAAAAACTAGAATATTTTGTATAATAACAAAACTATAGGGATACCATGACCAATCACTTGAGGTATTCCCAATATTTAAGACATTCATAATATTCTAGAATTTATTGTTAGATACCTTCTTAAAACTCACCTTATAAAAAAGAGAGGGTGTAACATGTACATTATAAAAGAATACCTTTTCTACATACTCCTTCACATAAACCCTTATATCTTCAAACAAACTCATTAGAACCCACTCAAACACTAATTTTTTAATGTCCTGCATTGGAAGATTACTACTCAGAGAATAAACATCTAAATTCCCATTCATAGGTGTATAATAAGTCTTGAAATCAAAATTTTTAAGATAATCCACCAAAATTCTCTACTTGAGGATCAGGTTCCTCTTGTTGAAGATGTATTTTAGGCTTTTGTGATCCAAATAAATTCTAAAATGATCCCTGAAGAGGTAATATCTCCACATCATCAATGCATGCAAACAATATTTCAATCCCATATCATGGGTGGGATAATTTAAATCATGATGGAATAGCTTCCATGATCTATAGGCCACCATATGATCATCCAACATCATCATAGACCACAAAACCACCCTGGAAGAAACAAAAAACATAGTGAAATCTCTCATAGAATCTAGAATAATCAAAAAAAAGCATAGATGTTAGATGTTTTGGCAACATATTGGAATAACTCTATCAATTATCATCCAACTAAAAAACACCCCTTCCAATTCAAGTATGTTATGGGATAATCTATACAAGATAAGTACATAATGAAATTCCTATAGTACCCATACAAACCTAGAAAACTGTGGATCTTGAACACATTATTGGGAAGATCCCTGGACATGACTACTCAAACTTTTTTTTTGTATCCACAGAAACTCCTACATCTGAAATTATTTGGCCCAAAAAATTTACATCCCAAGTCCAAAAATATCAATTGGGAAACATGGATTATAGATTATTATCTCTCAAAAGACACAAAAAAACGTTCAGATGATCTTAATTCTCTTATTTTATGTTTAAATGCATCAAGATTTCATCTATAAAAATGAGCAAGAAGGAGTCCAAAAAACTAATGGAAGATCTGGTTCATTAATTCCATGAAGACTACAAGAGAATTGGTAAGCCCAAGTGGAATAACCAAGTACAAAAATATTCCATATCATCATATAATGTTATCATTTGGAACATCCTTTTCCTAGAACTTCAAATGGTGCTAACATGATCTCATATCGATCTTTTAAAACCAACGATATCCCATAATATGATCAAAATGATCAGAAATTATTGGAAATGGGTATTTATTATTTATTTTCCCCTAGTTATGCTTATAATAGCCTATGAAAATTCATAGGCTACCATACATCTTCAAAAATAGAAATATAGAATCCCACTATGACACACTAGGGTGAATAAAACCATTACACTCAGGATTCTCTAGCTAAACTTCCAACTCCTTATAATCTTTTGGATCTATCCAGAAATAAAATAAGGAAATCAGTTCTGTCTCAAAGAGTAGATCTATAGTGAAATAAACCTCTTGTTGGGGTTTAAATCCCAAAAATCCTGTAAAAACAAAAATAGGAAGCTTCCAATTACCACTAGAAGCTCTCCCAATGAGCCCTACTCAATAACCACAAAAAATCCCTAGAAAGCTGGAAAAAGAACAACCCCAACTCTGAAACAACTAGTCTTTCCCTCCATAAATATAGGTCCCACTCACCCTGAAAGATGTGAGTGCTCTCATTAAGAATATGGAACTAGATCCTATGGAGATAACAGTCAATCAGTTCCTTGAAGATGATCAACTAATCAATGCCTATAATGAGTTCAAATAAGTCCAATCCTAACATAAGGAAGTCCCAAACAACTTCCACATCAGTTACCACAACACAGAACTCAGGGAACCTCAAACCTTTCTCCTTTTTCCAACCCAATAGTGTTATCAAATCTATAACATAAAATATCAACTCATCTCGCATACCCAAATCATTAATTAGATTAAGTTAAATGAAATAATTTGAAGTTTTATTGTCAAAAAAAAGGATGCCATAAAAGAAAAATAAAAAACATACCTCTAATGGTGGCCGATCTAGAATCTGATTCTATTGGTATAACCTCCACTGCATGGAGATTCACTAGCTCATACCCTCCATATATTTTCATTCCCCTATGATAATATACATTACCACAATGGAGAGATCCCCCACCTTTGGATGATGCTGACTTCACCTGATATCCCTTTAAGAAAGTGGAACCCACACCACTCCCTTGTAACGAAAACTTATAGAAGCACTAGATATTCTCTTACTACCCACACTGGTGGAACATCCTCAAAGTCTCTAGGAACATCGAACTATAATTTAATTCCTTCTGAAACTGATAAAAGAAAACTATTCTATACCCGACAGGCCCCATATAAGCTAAACATGATAACTGTTGGCCACTCTTACTACTTCCCAAATGATACTCACCCCACTTTTACTTATAACTTGATGAGAAAATCTCAATACCACCCACTAAAATAACACCACTAAGAACTTTATTTCCATTAAAATTTACGTCGAACATATATGTATTTCTAGTAACCTCTAAATAGATTAGTATACAAGTAATAATTAGCATAAATCAGATATATGGCCTCAAGTCCATCTCGAAGCTCCAGGAATTGAGGTAATCATTCATGAGGAGATCTAGATAAACATGAACCAAATAAACAAATCTGGAAACATACTCCATCACCGAATTTCACTCTTATATATCATCAGAAACTCTTGGGCCTTTTCCACTCTTAAGGTCTCTCGGTAGAACTGTGGATTAAAATCTACCATCAAAGTGGTCCATGTGAGATCCTATTTTATCCCCAAAATCACCATTGATTCCCACCACTTCCTACCAATTCCATATAGCACATACATGGAAAATACATCTTTATATGTCTCAGGGGTCTTAAATGACTCAAATATTCACTCAATACAATCTAACCACTCCTCAATCTCATTTGGTCCCTTGTCACCATGGGACACTGGTGGATTTCTACTCAAAGACTCTTGATCATGGTCCATCATCTTTGTCTCCTCCTGAACACCCACTTGACTCAAGGTTTGGATCATATGAATCATTGACTCCACAAATTCTAGATCAATAGGAAGGTTCTCTTATGGTTTAATTACTATTTCACCCTCTCTACACTTGTTTGTGTTCATTTTGGGATTAATTTTATACAAGACTCCAAAAATAATCGTCATCAAGAAAAAATCAACCTCAAACACATTAAGAGATCCAAAATTACAATCAACATGGGTGTCAAAAATAAAAATAAATACTAAAATCCACTCAAAATAAAAAAAGGATCATAAAAATCATCAAAAAACCATAATCAGACTCAAAATATAACTATAATCCCCTACCACTCATGGAAACTCATTGTTCAACATGAGGAATAGCTATCTAGGCACTCCCATATTCCTACCTCTCGAGCCTTGATGATCATATATTTAGTAAAACACAAACTCATAAATAAAAACAATATAACCTAATACCATTTTGTACTAAGACAATTTAGGTCGACCTGACATTTCACTTGATCATTCCCTCTGCATGGCACGAAGGGCATTCCATATCACCACATTCTAGAGATAAGCACTAAGAATAACCAGCAAACATTTGGAAATGGTTTTTCCACTAGTAAAATGACATTTATCATCCATAAAATGTGATGGACAAACCTATGTAATTATATTTTACTATAAAAGATAAGTAGATACCATAAATAATAAAATTATATACAAAACATTCTATAATTAAACATGTACTCCGTAACTTAAAAAACCCAAAACTGAAAATAATGGGTGAAAATATAAACAAGGTCTAAGAAACATCCCAATGAATAAAAAATACTCAATGAGGCTCCCCATTCCAATATCCATGATACCACATCTTCTCTCCAAAATACCAGATTATGGTAATCAAGAAGATCCACCCTAGTACATGGTTCTCATGACTTTAAATATGTCCTAAAAAAATAAAATCTACAAATTCACAAAGGTACCAAGTAGGGTTTGGGGGAAAATAGCAGTAGGATATCACGTTGAATCAATTTTAAGGTTTTTCCCATGCATACCAATAAACTAGTTTGAAAACATTTTCAAAACTATACAACTTTTAAAACATACCATTTTTGAATAAACCTTTTAAATACCTTTTGTTTTCTACTTCAAACAAAACTAGTTTTCCAAAATAAATTCCAATATGGCTCAAATAAATAAAATTTTCCACAAGTCATAAAAATATAAACATAACAAAAATTTAATACCAAGGGTGATCATAACAAAAATATCAATAACCATTTAAATGTAAATAAAGGAAAATAAATGGGAATAACACCACATAACATAAAAATGGAACTAATCAAATGAATAAATCATAAAAACCAATTGGTAATGAGTAATTTTCACCCAGGGATCTGACCATCAGGCCAATCAAGAGTAAGTAACCAAGAATGCTGTTTATCTATGAAAATATAATCTCCCACAGTCTTCCCCAAACCCAATAAGGAATATCACATAGTATTCCTACCCAACGTCTCTCATGATCCCTTGGAAACCAAGTTGGAGCTTACACGATCCTTCCTCTGATGAAACACATGAATAATTGAACCAACTATAATTGAATCTAATATGGTCATCCATTGGAAGGCATATATGGTCCCTCAAACAAACTCCTTTCTCACACTCCAGTTAACCCATTTTCTACTCCATTCCAACACATTCACAAATGATTTCTTCTATCAATCAAGATATAACATAAGCCATTTCATAAAAAAACAATCCCAATTCATTATAAAACCCATTTTCAAGGTAAAACAATTTATTAAACCATTTTATAAATCCATTTAAATACATAAAACCAGATTTAACCATTTTAAAAAAACACTTGGTCTGAATACAAGACAAAAACATCTGGAAAACCCCCTCTAAACATTCAAATTTCCTAAAAATCCATGAAACATATCAAACATGTAATAAAAATTAAGAATAAATCATTTTAATTGTAATTTAAATAAAAAAATCAATGTATATTCATAATTTATAGTTAATACATAGAAAATTCCCTTAATTAGATACACCTGCCATGGATTTGGTCTAAAGATCATCGCCTCTAATGAACACAACCCAGAAGAGGTAGAATAATTTCTAACACACATAATCCATAATAAATAAAAAAACCTACTTTATATACCCTTTATTTGGCTAATACTACCTCTTTAGTTCCACACTTCCACAAAAATATAAAAACAAGGCTTGAGAATGGGAAAATAAAAAAGAAACCATGAATAAATCCACTAACCTCAACCCAAAAAAATAGGTTCTCCAAGAGAAATCTAATAATGAGGATAAGAAGAAGGTAAAAACTAAGGTATATGGGTTTTACCTGATTGAGTATAGAAATATGGGGGAAACCCTTAAAATGATAGGGGTAAAATGGAAAAAATAACTTTTTAAGTGACCTATATAGGCCGCATGGTTTACGCACATGGTTAGGAAAATTGTGTGCCAACTGGGTGGGTACCACTATCCACCAAAAATGGGTCACATATTTTACCTGGGGTATCACATGGTTTCAAAAACCTTGGTCAAACCATGAAAAACCTAACTTACACCCTCTATATCCCCCTCTCATGGTAATCCACATGGTTAGAAAAAATGTTCACTAACCATGTACCATGGTCTATCTTCCCAAAAACTCTCAATTTTGACCCCCACTACTCTATAATTCCAAAAATGAATCAAAAGGTAAATAAAACTAAAACTTGGATGTATCAGTGACCCAAATGGTGTCACAATGACCCCATAAATTTCTAAGATAAAGGGGAGAGAATTTGAGTAGACCTATCTATGGATTTCAGAGATGTAGGGGATATAATGAAAATTTAAATCTTTATGAGTGAAAAAAAATTATCCTATTACAAAACGAAAGAAAAGAATCAAATAAAATCCAAAAACATAGAGGATTTTAGATTAAAATGGTTGAATGAATAAAAGAGGATAATGTTGCAACCAATAGGGGGAGAGAGTATTATCATATATACATGTTTTATGGATTTTTTATAATATATTCAAAAATGGTGGGATATTGAATCCCATATATTTCTTTTTGGATCTTTTGAAAATAGTTGTTGGATATTTAGAAAAAGTATTGAAAAGAGAATAAAGGAAAATTTGTTTCCCATATATCATATAAAAAACATTTAGTAGTTAATGTGGATGAATAGTTGTGAAATATAGAACAAGGAATTATGATGTTGATCCTATCATATCTAATGATGTCACTGATGAAAATAATAGAGAAACATTTATAAATAGGTATATCAGGGATATGGTATGGAATGTGATGCAAGTGAGAAGAGAATATATATTTTTTGCATGAATAAATGTTTAATTTGGAATTCTCAAGAATCATTAGATACATTGAAGGTCTTGCAGTATCTTGGATGTCTAGTAGGTGAGTCTTGAGGATTCTATTATGGGAATTTTTAGTTTTCTAAAAATTTAGGGTCTGGAGGTTAAACTGATATATATGTTATCATAAGAGCTGAGTGGTTGAATATTAAAAAGTTATCTATGAATAATTTAAAATAAGAAAAGTAAACAGAGGAAGAAACATATTTATAATACTAATATCAATGACATGATATTTAGATCATTAGAATGTGAGGGATTATCCAGTGTAGGAACTATTATATTTGAAAAGGCTTAATAAATCTAAAAGGTGATTTTTGGGGGAAATCAAAAAAAAATTACCCGAATTTTAGGGTATTCATGAAATATAGAATTTTTAAGGGTAAGATATATTTTACAATTAAATTTGGTGTTCTGGAGTAATTTTTAAATAATCTTGGAGAAATATTATTGTGAGAATATTCTAGAAATTAGCTACATAGTGAAGTCTCTGTGTGATAATGACACATTTTTTTGGAAATTTTATGACTATATTTAATTTCATAAAAATATTTAATAAGATAATAATTCTGGTGGACACTGATTTTGGAAAAGTACATAAGCTTATCTAGGCATGTATGAATTTCCTTGATTCTAGAATTCTGAGAATTGACAAACTATAGGTGTTTCTTTATGTGCATTGGATTTTAACAGGGATTTTTTAAAACTTATTAGTGATACATATAATAATTTTAATGTAAATTATATGAATTTTATATTCATAATACATACTATTATGTCATAAGGATTTTTATGGATTTAACAATACTTGTCATGTTTTGGAATGACATACCAGAATTTTGTAAAAGTTTATTAGAATTCATAATTATTATATAAAAGATTTCATAAAACATATCAAGATGATTTCATAAGTATTATGAATTTTTAAAATCTTATCAGTTAAATAGTGAAAGACTTATTAGTGTGAAAAAATAATACTTCACTAGGAAAAATGTAAAAATGTATCCTTTATTATTTCTTAAGAAGCAAATTTGGTATAGTCGATACTCAAAGTATTGTGTGTCATTTGTACGAATACATGCTAATCCACATGGATCATAGGCATATTATAAATCTTCATATATGATTAATAATTTTTTAAAATATTGTTTTATAATATTGATTATTCTTTCAAGGTTTTAGGAGCATGATATTAATATGAGATTGTAAATATTATTAAGAATAGAATAACAAGGATTTTTTAGTGATTTAATATTTTAAAATGTGGGAAATATATCATGAAATAATAAGGATAATGGGATAGACCAATAATTTTAGAGACTTTAATAAGAAACATATCAAGACAAAAATTGAATAATGATTTCCTTATTCAAAATATGGAAAGATATCACATGTGGATATTCAATTTTTCTATAGAAAATAAGAGGAGGATAAGGGAATTGATGTTTTTTATATTATTTGATAAATTTTTATGCCAAATAAATAGAGAAAATATTTTATGAAATAATGAGATTATAATTCCAAATAAAATGATTATAAGTATGTGAGCCACAGTAGGTTTCCATAGACCATATTCATTTATGTTGATGGAAGAAGTTTCAAATTAAGAAAAGGTATCACTGTTCCATTGGGATGTTGAAGAAGATTACAACTAGTTAATGATATAGTATTATTATCCTTGTCTAGAGAAGAATTGTTGTTTTTGTTTTTGTGGAATACATGGATTAATACCTCATATTGAGAGGATACTTTAATCTATTGTGAAGAAGAAAAGATCATCAAACATGGAAGATCATCCATGTATATTCTAGGATTTGAAGATGCACAAATTTATTCTTTCATTGATGATCATGGAGAGACCCATATGTTTATAAACTATTGAAGGACTTGTCGAAGTAGTTAGCAAGGATTAATGACATAGAATGTATCTAAGATTGGAATTATTCCTTTACTAAAATATTATAATATGTAAGGTGAGTAGTATTACCTCCTAGTTTGTTAACAAACCATCAATGAATGATCCTTGGATTAGCCCATAGTTATGAACAAAGAAAAATCTCTACACACTTACATTCTTTATTTTCCTATATATATTTATCATTAGGTGAAGTTTTCAAGAATATTAGTCATGAATTAAGTTGAACATAGTTCATATCAATGTGGGAATAATATCCTAAGGAAACAAACACTTAAAGATAAATTTTTAAACTAGACTATGTCTTGATTCCCACGCACACATCCCCCCCACATCCTATGGGTGTCTCCTTTTATAATATAGCCACCAATAAGAATTTCACATTATTATGTGTCACTACATATTCCTATTTTTGAACATGTGTATTAGTCCTTAAACAAGATATTTTTATTAATATATATCATGATTCATAAACTATGATGTATATATGAAACCCATGACGATATATTCTAAGGGAGATATAGAATGTGTTGTGTTCATCATAAGTGATATGAAATTAATTGAATCGCTAAAGAAATTATTTTTCCCTTATGATTTAATTAAAGAATATATTTCTATAGTTTTTATTGAAATTAATATAGGTGATTAAATATATGTCCATAGTAGTTCATCAGCTATTTTTTTAATAAATTAAATGAAGGTTAAATCAAAAATATAGGATGGTTTTTTTTAAGATTGGGGCCGAAGCCTCATTTTTATTATTAAATCAAAGCAAAGACCTCTTTTTAACTGGGTAGAGGGAAACCCATTACATAGCCCGAAGGCACAGTGGGCTTGTAGCCCAATACATAGCCCGTAGGCCCAAATTCAAATTCCAATTCACATTCTATGAATAGTAACATTCTTTTACAGTACCGCACAATATCGTCGCCGCTATAGTGCCCTACCGCTGCAACAGTACCCGCTGATGAACACTATTGTCGCTGCTATAGTACTGCTACATTAACCTGCGCCCAATGGGTTTGATAAATTTCAAGGAGGATTGATGGGCCGAGTTGAGGGCTCAAAATAAATTATATATTTTATTTAATATCATTTAAATAAATATTCATTTATTTATTTGACAAATTAAATTTAAATAAACACACATAATGGAATATAATAATATTATTCCCATTCTTATTAAACTCGGAGAACAACATAAAATAAACATTTGATAAAATACCATTATAAAATTATTGAATATTAACGTTATGTATATATTCCAACATAAATCATTTTAGAGGAAGAGTTTTTTTAACAACAGATAACCTCTCAAGAAATTATCTCAATCCCTAGAGAGAATATCTTCCTCCCTACCTCTTAAGAACATTATAGAATAATATAATCCTCTCATTATGATAAATTAATAACAATATAAATAACTAGGTTACACTGAACTAGCACTCTAAATTAAAATACCATTGTTCAAGGATTCATATAGAATGTTTGGATACAACAAGGGAAATACTCACTTGGATTATCCATTGAAATTAATAAATTCAAATCTAATAATTGGAATTAATCAATAATAATTCAAATTTGAGGTAATTATTATTTTAAAATGATTATAAATTCAATTTGAAAGATCTAACCTAGGATATTTTAGGGTTATCTTCATTATTTTCTTTGAATATAATTCATTCTAACTAATAAAAATAAAAAATTAGTCATCAGAACACTACTTCTGATGTACACTAGAACCTTTTGTATAGTGGTATATCATCAACCTAGGACAGTGATATTTGGGATATATCATTCAAATTTATCTATTAGTTTGGGGATTTATTGTTCTCCATACATATTATATGGTGATATATCATTAACATATTGATATCTCGTCAACCTTAATATGATGTGGTGATACGTCATTCACTGGGAGATACATAATTCTCTTTTCCTATTGTTTTATGATGATATATCAATCACCTAGTGGTACATCATTCAACTTGCATACTATTTGGGTGATATATCATTCATTAAACAATTCCCCACTCACCATTTTTTTAAGTATGGTTATAAACCATTCACATAGTGATCTATTTTTGTGTGGTGATACATTTTTCACCTAGAGATACATCATTACCCCCAATGTTTTCATGGTGACACGTTATTCTTCCAGTGATGCCTCATTTTCCATTATGGTTTTGGTATAGAATCGGTCATCTTTGTTTATGATTATGGTGATATATTTTTTACCTTTTCTAGTGAGTAGAATAGTGGAAATGAGAATGGTGGACCATGATAAACAGTTTACTAAGAAAAATACACTAATATTTCATGGTGATAAAGTACATCAGGGTCCCAATTAGTGGGTGGAAGGGATTTAGTTTATTTTTAATTTAATTAAAACACAAAAATCTTTAAAATTTGACTTTACAACCTATATATTAGAAGGATCTAGAAAGAAATGGTGGGATTCTATAGTGACATCCAAATTGCATAAGGTTCTCACTTGGACTAAATTCAAGAATATGGTTGATAAATAGTTCTATATAAAATCTTTGAGAGTTGTGAGGGTCATGAATTTATGACCTTAGATAAAGAGAAATATTTTTTAATGGAATATACCAATCATTTCTTAGAGTTCTCTCTGAAGGTTTTGATCGTAGATGAAGCATATGATGGGTCGTGCCAGACAATGTTTTCTATGATAAATAATTAATCAAGGATTTTAGAAAACATTGAATGTCATAATTAATGTAATTAAATCAAAGAATATATAAATGTAGTAAAATGTTGTAACCGATAGAGGATCATCACATGTTATTTATAATCAATTTAATTAATTAAATAATTAATATGTTGTAACTATTTTTTCATTGATGGATCTGAAAATAGATTTTCATGAATTGTTGGAATCAAAAGAATATTCCCTCTAGTGGTGATCCACACATGTTCCAAAATCACCAAATGTCACTATAGGAATTTATGGGTTCTATAACAGAAGAACCTATAACTTTCACTATCCTCCTTTGATAACCATGAGAACCACTTCCAAAGAATCCTCATTGATCTCCCTTGTCTTTAGAGTGAGAAGTGGAAGAAGATCACTCTCCGTTCTTGGGAGCATTCTTGGGAGCATTCTTGGATAATGTAAATATCTAGGGATTGAGAGGATTCTTCAAATTCATTGTTCATAACCAATCAAACAAATTACCTCTTTGAGAAAATAATATAATTGGATTTATATATTTATAGGGTTAGAAATAAATAATTTCACAAGTTACATTTATTATTTATTTAATCCCTATGGAATCCCATGTCAAATAATATTGTTATTATTATTTATTGACATGTTCTTAACTTGAGAATTAAATTAAATATTGTTTAATCAAATAATATACAATATTTATTATTCCTCACCAGACCACTATACTTAGTCCGCCATTCCTCCACAACATTTATCGGGCCTTAATTAATTATTATTTGTTTATTAAATAAATATCACCCCATTATTCACTAATAAAAAATAAATATTATAATCACTAAATTGAAAATAAATATTTATTAAATATTCTACTCACATTATATTCTCTTCAATAACTCTCGATAGAATATTTTTGATCATGAAAAAAAGAATAATTATTAAATCACAAATTTGAATACTCTTTATTCAAATTGTTTAATAATAAATAATATTAATATTATTTAACTAAGATTATAGATACACTTAGTATGTGACCAACTAGGCCTCTTTCTTAGTGGCATTAGATGAAGTATCCAAAAGCACAATGTTAAAATCTAGAAACATGCCACGAAACCCATATAGAAATAAGTTAATTTTGAAATGACACAATACCTCATATGGATTATTACTATGTAATATAACCTCTTTATCATGATATCTCAAATCAAGAAGGTTACATACTTGCGCCATCAACCTATGTGCTCGGTATATCATTCTTTGAAATACCACAAAAAATGTATATTGAAAACCACGGTCAAAGATTTGCATAGATTATATAATTTCCATCAAAGGGCCTGAGATATAAACTTCCATTAAATAACAAGATGGAAAATCGTTTCTCACATTATTCATCAATTAAATATTACTCATGACTCACCCAACGTATTCTACCTCACCACAGACATATATCATGATAGTCTTCTTCAATATATCATAGTACCAGACTCATAATTCTCATTAATACTAATATTAATGTATAAGGATCAATAAACACATCTGTAGATAAGAAAATACAATGACAGGTATAAATTTTTATTTCTTTCTGGATGGTCTTGTTATCATAATATCCTACTAGATATTAACAAGGGATTACACCATGAGAAGGTGCCTCAATGACCTATGAGTCTCTACCCCTGATAGTATGAATCATTTGGGTCCCTAAAATGAAATCATATGCCTATAGAACATACATTTAAGCATATTTTCATAGCACATCTGGGTTCTCATCATAGTGGGGAACTACTTTGAGCTTTAAGTGTGATATATAATCTTAGTAAATTATCATATACTATGTTAAATAGAAGAAAAATCATGATGTGATAAGAAGTTTATTAATATAAAAAATTATGAATACAGGTTACCATAAAGTACACAAAAGTTGGTTCTAGGTAACCAACTCCAATACTCTCATCATTCTCTTGAGCTCATTATGAATGTATATCTCAAGTTTGAACACTATAAAATTGGGTTGAAGAATAAAATTTTATCAAGGATAATTGTCCATTGTTTTAAAAACTATGTGGAGGTGTTTGATAAGTCGGTTATGGAGGATATAAATTTAGAAGGTTTGACATGGATCATTGGTGCCTCTTCTATGAAATTAGGGATTCAGAGTTCTTTATCAGTAAAAATAGGAAGTTAGTGGAGTTTTGTTATTGTAGTGTTAAAGGTAACCAATGTTTATTAGATTTTATTCCATCGATATCAAATGGGAATAATTAGGTGAATTTTTTTCCAATGTCAGAAATCATTCCACGCTAATATAAATTTCCAAAACACACGCTAAACATTCCACCAATGTAAACATTTAGTTCATCTTCAAAGATTTTATAGGAACCCTCCATGGGTTTGTAGATTTGGGTATTATTTTACCCAAGGCTCTCATGTCTGGTCATTTGAATTTAATATGAGGGGAATCACTCTCAGTCTAAATAGGGTTCTCACCTGGCTAAGAATACAAAGAAGGAGATCCATTTTGGGGTCTTTTATTGAGCCAATAATGTTCCGAAGGATTAGTATTCTAGCCTATATACTATGAGAGGTATAGTATTTATTTCTTATTTTGGATTTTGAATTGTTAGATATAGAAATATAACATTCTTTTATCTCTTCAAATTTGAGTGATTAATTAGGATTGTGGATATATAATATTCCATTTAGAATGAATCTGTCTTATCCAATGAGGAAGTGATAGGAACAGGGTTTCAATTTTCTAGAGTGTTGTGTTATGATTATTAATTTTATGATTGTGTGGTATTTCTTATTCCTTAACCAGGATGTTTTCAATTAAATTATTCGAATGGGATGGATGATTTTACATAAGGTGAAAATTTATTTTTATCATCACAATTTTCAGTTATTATTCTTGATTGGATAACCCAAACCTTATAAGGTTACTGGGATCCTATAATAGAGGCATAAGGACCTGCTGTTTTGAATTTTGGTTTGATTATGTGGCAGTTTTCAAGTTTTCTATTTGATGTGATTGATTAGAGTTTATTTTTTCATATTCCAATGTTGTTATAAATATATCCCAATTTCATTCCCAAGTATTTTTCATGGTTACCTCCCTAAAGGTAGGTATATTTTTTTTGGCTAACTTCTTTGAAGAACCCCATATATTTTCAATCATACCACATAGATCATACCAATATTAAGGAGATTAATGTTTAGTTATAAGACCTTGAAGGAAGGGGATTAATTCTAATGATTTTTTCACCTCAAGTATCTTTGGTTCTCTTTGAAAATAAGGTAGACAAAAACCTCTAGCTTTTCATCGAATACCTAAAACACAATCAAGTAACCATCAATAATAAATACTCATTGGCTCCAATTAATGATATATATGATTAACATAAGAGAGCCTTGTGATTTTAAAAAATTTATTTTCAATAGAGATACCATAATTTGAGGGTTTTGGAAGTGTATTTTACTATTAATTCATTCCAAATTCGGTATGATAACTTTGAGTATTTAGTTATTCAATTCTACCTCACCAATGCTCAAGTGGTTTTCATGGCACTAATGAACTAGATTTCTCACTTCTATCTCGATTCCTTTTTGTAGGTTTTATGGATGATAACATGGTTAAAGGGGTAAATACAAGGATAATTTAGTTATAGTTCTAGGAACCATGATATAGAACCTCTTATATGCAAATTTGGATAAATTTTAGTTTAGGATTCAGGATGTGAGATTCTTAGGCGATATGATATCTAAAGATGTTGTTTTAGTAGATCATGATAAGCTTAAAGTAGTGATGTATTGGTAATAGCCCAAGAATGTGTTTGAGATTATGAGCTTCCTAGGATTATCTAGGTATTATAGACAATTCGTTCTAGACTTATCCATGTTGGATTCTCCCTTGAAAACATCAACATGAAAAAGTAATATGTTTGATTGGAATGAGAAGTGTCCATGTTTAATTGTGGATCTAAAATAGATTTTTAAATTATCTCTTGTTCAAATTATTATTGACATTGGTAAGGGTTATTTAGTTTATTTTAATGATTTATAATTTCGTTTGTGGTATATGTTGGTGTAGTGTGATCATGGAGTGAAATATGGCTCTTTCTGATTACTCCCTCACAAAAATAAATAACCCACCCAAGACCTTGAGTTAGATGATTTGATACATTCCTTGAATACATTAACCCACTATAGTTTCAAGTAGAAGTTTATAGTCTATTTGAAACATAATAATTTGAAATATATTTTTTCCTAGAGGGACATATATTTTTGGTAGAGGAACTAGGTGGAGTAGCTAAAAAAATTTGACTTCGATGTAGCATATACCTCTAGAAAGGGGAATGTGGTAGTTGATTCCCTAAGTAATAAATTATCAACCCAGTAACTGATGGAATCCAAGGATGAATTATGAATAATGGGGTTTTTCTGAAATAAATTTGAATATGTAAGAGGAGGTTAAGAAGGTTTTTTGGCTTATATGCATGACACATCTTTATAAAGTGATTATATTCATTTTGGGTAGGAATAAAATCATAATTTTCAGAAATTTTGAAGGATTTTAAATGGTAGGGAGACCTTTTTAGATGGTTCTTAGTATTCAAATGGTGTTGTTATGTTTTGAATGAGGATTGTAATTCCCTTGTCTTTAAGTTAGGATTTTATAGAGGGTGTGTGTTAGTTTACATAGGTCATTCACCCTAGGGATATGAAGACGATTTATGATTGGAAATTTTAGTATTGGTATTACAGAATGGGGTAATGATATATTGATTTTATATCATGGTTCCTTACCTGTAAAAAGATCAAGTCAATATTTCATGGATCTACCGGTCTAGTATATCCCCATCCTATTCCAATATAGATGTGGGATGAGATTTCAATGGATATTATAATCAACATTCCTCAGAATCTGAGTGTAAAGAAATATATTTGGGTGGTTATCAATTAGTGGAATAAATCATCTTATTTCCTTTCTATCAATGATTCAAAAAAGTTGAAGTATTGCATACAATTGTATGCTTGAGAGATCATATGGATTTATAGTGTACCTTTGGCCATTTTTTCTTATTGGGAACTTCTCTTAAACACATGGTTTTGTAAGAACCTTTAGGATGAAATTATTTTTTAATTGGTTTTCTTCATGATGTATCACCCTAATATATATTTTGATAATAAGTGGGTCATCCAAATCCTCTAGGATGTGCTTTGAGCATGCATGATTAATTTTGGTGGTTCTTGGGAGAAACATTAGCTATTGGTTAAATTTGATTATAAAAATATTTATCAAAATTTAATTAATATGGATCAATTTGAGGCTTTTTATGAGTTAATATTTTGATCTCCTCTAATTTTTATGGAATTAGGTGACTACTACTAGTTGAGGTTGATCATCATTCATTAGATGACAAAGAAGGTGCAGTTGATTTGGAATAGGTCAGTGAAATCATTGTAATGACCCAATATTTCACTATGTTTTCTCCATAAATAAATAATATATTAAATAGTGTGTTTTTAATGCTATACAAAACTAAAACAAAAAACCATGATATATTTTTAATATTCAATATGACTATTAAAACATAATCATTCAATTAAATGGTATAAATTGAAGTAACCATATTACAAAATAAATAGGGAAAGTAAGAAGAAATGGTATCTAGAATTGTAAATCTTTCTTATAAATCCCATTTTTATGAACTCCTAAGTTAGGTAGCTTAGTTTTAGTTTTATCCTGTTTATAATCAATCTGAACTTGACTAATAACTGTTATAGAAAACCCATATATGAGACAAGTTCATGCTTGTCGAGATTTTCACAAGATCCATACTAGTTGAACCACTACCCGAAACAAAAACCTTAGATTATCTAATTATTAGGTCTTAAAAAAAGATCATATAGTGTTATGTAAGTAAAAATTAGAATTATATAAAAAAATAATAAAATATTTATATATAGAGATATATCATAGAGTTTTATACTTTTCATAAATTTATTTATTCAAAATACATTTTATGATTAAAAAATATATTTTTCAAAATTTTGAATTTTATTTTAAAGAAATAAGTTTATTTTTATAGAATAATAATAGGATATATTAAAAAAATATTAATTACTAATTCATAGGAAAAAATAATTATTAATATAACAAAATTTATTTTTTTATAAATACCATTTTCACTATATTTTATGTATTCAAATAAAAAAATTATAAATGTATATATGATAATTTGAAAATTATTAATTTATTTTTTTATTTATCATGTAAATATTAGCTTAATATGGTTTTCATATTTTTCTAAAAAGAATTATTTTTAGGTGAATAGTTACAAATTTCTCTTTTACAAATGAGAAGCCTTATATGAAATTATTGATATATTTGTATGAATTATAAATTCATGAACCCTTTTTCTAATATTAAATATTTATTTTATAAAGAATTTATAATTTTTTATAAAAATGGTTTGAATTTATGAACCCATATTTGAAATTATATAATTTAAGTTATATTTTTTAAAAAATTAAAGCATTATAAATTTAGTATTTTAAAAACAATTATTTTTACCTTTCAAAATTAAATCAAACAAATGTATTTAAAATTTTGAATCATTAGGACAAAATTATATAATAATTATCATTTTATTTTTTGGCATAAAGGAAAAATTACCTAAGTAAAAACTAATAATTATGGTGTAAACCAAAGTGGTAAAAAAGAGTAACCTAAGTGGTAATGGGAGAAATAGGTTGAAAAAAATTTTAATTGAGCAGTTGAGGATTCTGCATACCTTATCTCTCTTCCGATCTATTATTTATTATTTTTTAAAAATATTCCTTGAGAGTGACCTCCTATTTTTTGAAATATTTGGGTATTTATAAAAATTTTATCCCTTTTCACTTATAAAAGGGTCACTCTTCTGCTAACATCCACTCACACAAAATCCTTTTTAGTTTAGCCTAAAATATTCCTAACCCTCCCCTATATACTCATCAACATCGTAATAATGTTCTTTTCTCAAAATAGCATCCTTTAAATGTTTAATCCCCTTCACAAAGAAGATAATACAAAAAGGGAGGTATAAGTTTCTAACCACTCTTTGACTTTTATATTTATTTATGTGATTCTATTCTTCCTAAAATTTCATATTACCGTATATAAATGATAAAATCAGAGTCATTATTATAATTTTATAATTCTATATTTTTGAAATGACGGTAAAAACATTAACCACTTCCACTTTTCCATTAAGAAAAACAAAAACATGAATTGTGTGTTGTGCTTTGTGCGGACTACCACCTTCCTGACGCAACATGTTTATTTTTCCATCACCAAAGTAAAAGTATGGTACTAATAGGGAAATTAATATATAATTATGATATTTATGACATATTTTATATTCTGAAATGATAATTTATATTACTCCTTTTCATCATTCTATGGAAAATGAAATCATTATCCATACATATGTGTTGACTACCACCTCTATGTAACAATCAATTTCCATTTTTCATTTCATCACATTAATACATATCTATCAATGAGAATGATTTTAAAGGATAAATATGATTTTTATTATAAAAATAATTTTCTTCTAATATAAATTTAATTTCCTATTAATGATATGAATTATAAATAATCATTATGAAATTAATAATCTTAAACGGTTGAACTACGAAGAAAAAAAATTATTCATATTATGTAATATTTTCATATCCACTACTTATTCATATACAACCATTAAATTATAAAATATCACACTAATAAACACAAAATATGATCATTATTCTTCTAGTATATTTATACCATAAATAAACTTTCATGACCTGACCCAATATTGGGCTTGAGCTAGAACTACCCCAAGCTCGCCTCAACAGGCTAGGGGTGGAAACAAGTGTCAAAGAAATAACTAAATCATGGAGTCCTTTTCCTATGTATATGTACCCATGAACACAACCAATTAAATTAAAATGTTTATAGGGAAATAAATAAAAGATGTAACACTTCTATAATTAAACCAAATATGCATAGACCTCTAAACAGTATGAACTACAATAGTGTAAACTGAAAAGTAAAGGGGAGAAATACATTCCCAAACATAAATTTGTCCCAACCAGATAGAAAAATAGAAAATTAAAACAATTAAGAAATCCTAAATCCGAAATCCCAATCTGCAACCATTGTATGCAGTTCAAGCACCCTATATCCCTAAGCTCCTCTGAAATCACGGTCAACCTATTTGTCATTGGAAAAAGTCATGAAACGTGTTGGGAGAGTCATTTGCTGGGGTGAGTATATACATACCTACTATAATTCCCCAAAAAATGGTTAATTGGTAGCATTAAGAGATGCAACTCAAGAGTAAAATATTAGATTTAATAAGGTACAATCAAAGAGTACAGCTCAGCCCAACTAGAGAGTGAATATAAACATATCCAAACATAAGGATCTCATGAAGGTGAGAACATGAAATTCTCATTGAGTCTTCACTCCCTATAATAATAGAGTAGACTCATCCATCCATGAGAATCTTTACATGGAAATCACGTGACATACCCAATTCATATTATCCTCTCCTGGATGGAGAGTATCCAAATACAAGGAGTGAATCTAGAAGAAAGAATATATATATACTCTTTCCAAGAATCCAAAATGATAGAGTAAGGGGATCTCCATCTCATATCCCCTCCCAAAAAAGAAGAGTTTCCAATAGTTCCAGAATAAATCCATTAACGATTCTCAACATCTCATGTGTCTTCCCTGAACACAAAATTCTAAGGAACTCAATCACCTCTCCTTGATTCTATCTGCATTGGGCAGTACTGGCTCACCCAAATAGCTTTGGTCATATCACAAAAATGTGTCTCAGTGGGGAAAGATTCCATCTTTATCATGAATTCAAAGCTATGAAAAACCATTCCTCATCATTGTGCCTCACATTCTATGGGTTAAAATTTCTAGGTAATCATCTCATGCCCTGGTATGTTAGGAGGATCATACTATGGTAGTCATTAAAGAATTCCATTGCCCAGTCCTACCATAGGGTACCACTTGGGAAGGTCAGTGGTGAATGCCATTGCCTAGTCCTACTAAAGGGTAATCCCAGTGAGTCATCAGGGAAATGCCACTTCCCAACATGACTAAAGGTTTACTCTAGGAAGATGTCATCAAGGAACACCACTACCCAGACCAACTAGATGGTATGCCCAAAACATTGAGGAACTCCACTACCCAATCCTATTAGAGAGTAACTCGAAATGATCATTAAAAAATTCTATTCCCAGTCCAGCTGGAGGGAAAATTTGAAAGATCATCAAGGAATTCCATTACCCAACTCGGCTAGAGGCTAAGCCTGATACTACACTGGGGATTCAATATGATCGATACCATCATCAGGTGTCACCTCAATGCATCATGATCATAACCTCTTACATGAAAACTCAAAAGTCATATCGATGGGAATCATCATGTTCTTTGTGGAAAAACAAGCATGATATCTTACTCACATGCCTGAATCGGACAACCAGTGTGAAATTAGTATTTCCATATAATATACACAATGGGTGATTCATGGGACCCACTAATGAATATGAATAAATTAAAATAATTTTTTCCTAAAATGTCCACTTTAATTATAGGGTCCCGATGTCACTAATGGTTCTTCAAACAGACATCATACGGAGAAGTTATGCTCAATACAACATTTCACAACAAAAAATATATTATTATTATTATTAGAAATTTATTACACCCAATCCATGATCCATAATTAATTATCCAACATTGGTCTTGAAATGACGGTCTTAAGTTCATGGTCATGCTACCACAGACAGCACGTCAATTGGACATCCTATGAAGGAGTTATGGGATAAAAACCATTTCATTAATAATATTATTATTATAATTATTTTTATAAATTTATTATTATAATACATTTTAATGTTAAATAATGTGTGAGGGTCACCCCACCCCACCCCCTTTCTCCCCATGTATCATTCATTGTTCACACCCTCCTTCCCTGCGTTTTATTTTTCATTTTTTTATTTTTCTTATCCATTCCCCTCTTTTCTCTAATCTTATATCTAACCCACCTTTTCCTATACAGCCCTAAAATTCTCATTTTTCCTCCCTTACATAATTTATACTACCCTAATCATTCAACATCACCACAACTATAGATTTTCTTTCACACATCATACCTCCTGCAAATATCACATTGTAACTACTCTTCTTAATCAAAGCTCACTGAAGCTGCATCGTCCTCACCATGGCTTACCAACACTGTATTGTCCTTCCACAATCTCCTTTAACACCACACCACCCTTCCCTAAAATCATATTATGCTTCCCCTCCCTTGAAAAAAATCCTTTCCAAATTCATATTTCATATCACATGAGAGGAAGAACACACAAAAAGATACGCATGTATATAAACAAGAAAGGGATTTATTCACAATGAAAAAATAGATAGATTATCAATTGAATGATATTTTTACACAAACATGTGGATTAAGAATTCAAAAATTCAATTATATATAATAGAGGCCAAAGGAGAAAATAATTTAACAAGTTTATGTATCATCGTCAAATTCTGAGATATGAAATGAAGTTGTAAACTTAATCAGTGAATTCAAAAAGAACAAAACAAGGGGATAATCATAAAATTAAAGGTTCTAATTCAATATTGGATCGATCACTGTTGAATAGAGTGCCTTCCAGCAAAGGAGGAAGATCTTTTTCATTCAATGTACTTTTATTTTCCTTGATCCAATTTCCCATTATTGTCTGATCTCTTTTTTCTAATAGAGGGGGAATGATAGATATGGAACACTATCAGGGTTTATGTATAAACCCCAAGAGGATTACTCATGGAATTATAATTATAGTATTTTAATTTTGTTTTAAAATGAATTAATTAATTAATTTAAGAATTAATTAATCCACTAAACATGTCTCCAATGAGTGAGGAGTCTGAACGTCCCACGTAGACTCATTTTATATCGTGCTAAGGGAAAACACTGCATTTGAGACCCAACTATGGTCTCAGATTTCTTATCTGATAAATCATTTGAGATTTATCCCATTTTCATTAATTAACTATAAGTGCGCAATATAAAACATGTTTAATAATTTTATAAAATTAATTTTGTGTACACCGGGCCTCAGAATCACATGCCATCTCATTACCTAACTCTAGAAATATATATATAGAAGTATTTTAAAGTATTAAAATTCAAAAATTGGGTCTCTATATTATTACCTCCTTTAAGATTTTCATCCCCAAAAATAAAAACTAGGAAATCAATTTGGAATAATGAGCCTGCATTTGGATATCCCTCTCCTAGGAACTCTTCTTCATGTTTCCATACTGCCATAGCATGCGAACCAAAGGGCTGGTCTATCCATGTAAGGTATTCTCCTTTCGATCCTTGATCACCACTGGGTTCATGGAAAAGGTGGATCCATTTTCAATGTCCACCTCACCCCAATCGATGACGTGCATAGGATCCGGCACATATCTCCTCAGCAGCGACATGTGTTGGTGCACGCTCTCTAGCTCTAAGGGTAAGGCGAGGTGGTAAAAATCTTGTCCAACCCTCTGTATGATCTCAAATGACCCAATGAACCTCGAGGATATCTTTCCTCCCTGGTCAAACCTCCACATTACAGGTCATGAGGAGACTCTCAAGAAGATGTGGTCTCCCTACTTGAACTCTAAGGGCCTATAACGGCGATCTTCAAAGGATTTATGTCAACTCTAGGCTGCCTTCATCCGCTCATGGATGACCTTCACTTTCTCCATTTTCTCTTCCGAAACTCTAGTCACATAATAGATGACTATACGATCACTATCTAGTACAAGAGTGACCTGAAAGGTATCCCAATTAATTCCTCAAAAGGTTTCAAGTTGCTGGTAGAGTGGTAGCTATTGTTTCATGCGAGCTCTACCAAGGGAAAGTGATCCTCCCAGCTTTGGTCAAATTATTACATGAAATCCCTCAACATATCCTCCAGCACCAAGATAGTGTTGTCGATCTACCCATCGGTCTAGGGTGAAAGGTTTTACTCTTCCACAATTGTGACTCGAATGCCTCTTATAGGCCTATCAATAATTGTGACATAAATTGGGAATCATGATCAGATAAAATCATTTATGGGACTCTATGAAGGTGGATGATCTATCATACGTACAAATTCACCCAAACTCTTCATCAAACTTTTCTCCAAGATATAAAGGAAGTGTGATGACTTGGTGAGTTTTTATACTATCACCCAGATGGATTCATGGAATTTTGTTGTGTTTGGAAGCCCTATGATGAATTTCATGGATATTCTATCTAATTTCCACTTCAGGATCTCAAGGGGCTACAAAAAACCAACCAAAAGTTGGTGCTCATCCTTCACCTACTGATAGGTAAGGAATTAAGAGATGAACTCAGCTACGCTTTATCTCATATCATACTACTAAAAATATCACTAAATATCTCTGTATATATTCCCCACACTGGGGATGTATATCTTGGAAATAAATGTGGAACTCCCACTTCACCTACAACCGCAACATTATTGGATCCACTCTTCACCCCTAGAAAAATATTTCATGATTCCCTCCTTTAGAATATCCATCTGTTGCATATTTTGTGGATATCTAACCACACAGGACCCCGTAGTTGATGTTTTCTAGCTTGGACTCTCTCTCATAATATAAGAGAGAAGGAGTCACTGTCTTCGACTGGAAAAAAAAGTTTTACCCTCCTTCCCAAAAAGTGGCAGCTACACGGAAGCGAACTTCTCTAAAGAGTCCCTCACAAGGTGAGCCTGGGACTTCCTACTAAAGGGATATTATGTAACCTTTAACTTCCCCATAATATAGACTATCTCTAAGTTATAGTCTAGAAAGAGGTCTAACCAGTGTCGATTCCTCAGGTTTAGGTCTCTCTGGGTGATGACATACATGAGACTCTGTCATTATGAGTACACTAAAAGGCGCTCTCCCCAAAGGTAGTGTCTCCACAACGTCAAGGATAATACTAACGCCACTATTTCTAGGTCATGAGTTGTGTATTTGTTTTTATGGGATCTAAACTTCCTTGACTCGTATGTGATAACCACCTGCTACTGTATCAACATTCAACTGATCCCATCCCCTGAGGCATCGCAATACACTATGAAACTCACACCTTCCTCTAGTAGTCTCAACATTGGATCACATTTTAGCCTCTCTTCCAACACTTCAAATTTCCTCTGGAAATTATCAGAATAGATAAACATCTTCACTTTCCACATCAGGGTGGTCAAAGGGGATATGATTCTGGATAAGGCTGACACAAATCTCATGTAGTGCCCCACTAAGCCAAGGAAGTTACTCACCTCTAACACATTCTTGGGTTCATCCCAATAAAGTACTACTTAGATATTTTCTAGATCCATGGATAAACCTTTTTCAAAAATTAAATTCCCCAAAAAGAAAACCTCATGTATCCTGAACTAGTACTTTGAGATATTCCCATTAAGCCAGTGCTCTCAATGTAAATCAAGAACCATCCTCAAGTGTTCTTCATGCTCCTCCTCTTTTGTAGAGTAGAAAATTATATCATCGATGAAGAATATAAAAAATGAAAATGTATGGCCAGAGAACTTGGCTCATCAAATCCATAAAGATAAATGGTTAATTTTTCACACCAAAGGTCATCACTAGAAACTTTTAGTGTCCATATTGAAATCGGAATTCTATCTTCAGTATATTAGCCTCGAGAACCTATAACTGCTGGTATCTAAACCTAATATCGATCTTGGACAACCATATAACACCTCCCAACTGATAAAATAGGTCATAAATCATCCTTAGGGGTACTTTTTCTTTATTATGTCATGATTAAGGTGTTGATAATCTATTAAAATATGTAATCTCTTGTCTTCCTTTTTCAAAAAAAAGTACTAGATATGCCTAGGGGACACACCGAGTCTGATAAAACATTTATCTCAAAGTTCCTATAACTATAATCGCAGGTCCCTGAGCTCGATAGGTTCCATTATAAATTCCACATAAGATATTATTGATATCCTTAGTTTCAAGTCAATGAAAAACTCCATTTCTCATCTTGGAGGTAGTCCCAATACGTCCCCAGGGAATACATCAATATAATCCTACAAAACTAAAGGAACCTAGATGCATGAAGATTTTATTACACTAAGGGTTACACTCACTAAATTATGGGTGATAGTCTGTAACCTCCTGATCACAATATCTTCATGTCCTTCTATGAGGTCTCTCTCACCAAAAAAGGAGAACCTCATCCCATTAGTGTGTAGGCATCTGAGTAGTTTATGCTAACATTCAATATGGGGTCGGAATAATGGAAATTCAATCCATAACTAAGATTATTTCATAGGGTTCAATAGTGATGACCAAGAGGTACCATGTGAACCTCTCTCTACCAAGAAATAGATCACACTACTGGCATATGAAAGATATAAAAATGTTTTTTTTGTAGGAACCTCAAGATGAAGTTGTGCTAGCATCTCTACTAGGAGCTCTAACTCTCACACCTGGAGCTGAGAGAAAAAATAATTAATTGAGATTGTGTCTACTAATAATGAGGAAATAGTAAAATAAACACATATCATACCTCATATCATCTTGTGTGTTATAGGATCATAGACATCCATAGCATGCATTTGTCCAAAGCCCAGACTGCTAGCTCCCTTATCCTAGTGTGGGATTCCTAGTGGTGGTGGTGGTGGAGAAAGGATCTCATACCAGAATCCTCCACCCACTTCTCCTCATACTCTTCTACAAGCTCCACCTCCCTGGGGACCACCCATTCCATGCATACGAGATCCCTAATGACAGTTTTTTCTCTTTCGTGGTAGTCCACCATCTATCTATCTGGGTTGCTCATCATGATTGGTCAGGAAGTCTCATGCCACGTGACCTCACCCAATACAATCGTAGCTCCATCCCTCCCTGGGATGCCCTGGTTCTCTGCGCTACCCATGGATTGTACAACCACACCCCCAACCCTGCTCATAAAAGGGTCACCTGCTCTGAGATCTCTGGTGCCTACCACCTGTTGTAGACAAATCATCTCTACTGCACCCACTGCCATCTCTAGCTATCTAGCATCCCTCTAACAGAAATATCTATATTACAAGTGTCCACTCCAACACCCCATCATAGGTGGGGATGTACAGGGGCGCAAAACTAACCTGAATCTCTCTACAAAGTCCCTTCTCAATCTCTCATTCTCTGAAGTAGGCATTGCGGATCATATCAATAGAGTATCATGTAAGTTATGTCAACCTTATCATTTACTCTTCCATATTAATACCTACCTTATGAATCTCTAGAGGCTCTTAAATCCAAATGGATTGTAAGAAAGAGGGTTATTACACCTCACAAAATACATATCAGAAGTATTCCCATGAGCGAATCGACTCATAGTGAATCTGAGTAATTAGGCTCCACCAACCCCAAGTTAATCCCTGGAAAATAATGGATTTTAAATCCACCATATAATCTTTTGAGGTCTAAAAAGCCTCAAGATGTGGACCACCAACTCTATCCAATATTATGATACCTCGGGAATTGGATTTCCAGGGAACCTCAATGACGTCTGATGTTGGAACTCATGGAGTTCACTGATCTTGTGCACGTCGTCAACCTGCTATGTTGGGGTGATCTGCTTCTCAATAGGAGGAGGTTCTCATACCTTCCCACTTGAAGTAAGGGGGTCATATGATTGACCCTAAACTGAGGCTTCATCTCTCATAGGTTTGACTTCATGAACCAGAGGTAGTATCCTGGTTGGATTTCATTGTGGAGACATCCTAAAAGTTATCAAGGAGTATTGCGGTTAGAAAAGAATATATATATATATATATATATATATATTGATGACCACAAAGGTGAGGTGAATCAAAACGAACAGTAAAAGACTCACTCTTATATGATGTATGTACCATTAATCCCTGCAACAAATGTCTTGGCATACTGAGTCGACAAACAAGTAGTCAAGGTCCTAGTGAATTGATATTTCAGCCACCTACACCATCACTGGACCCTGGCTTGAGATCTACCTCGAGACACTTTGGCACTACTTCCCTAAACCAAACAAATCCCCTTAAGAGGAAACATATGAAAAACATCCCAATGAATGAACTAGATCTGATACCAATCTATCATGACCCGGCCCAAGCCACGGATCGAGCCACAACTACCCCAAGCACAACTGCATAGGCTAGGGGTGGAAATAAGTGCCGATGGCATAATTAATTGAGGGAGGCCTTTTCCTAAGTACCTATACACATGCGCAAAAACAAATCAATTCGAATGTGTAGAGGGAATAAAATATAATATGTAACTCTTCTATAATTAAATTTAATATGCATGGACCTATAAAACGTATGAAGTACATTAGTCTAAACTGAAAATTAAATGGGAAAAATACACACCAAAGTAGAAATGTGTCCCAACCTGATAGAAAATTGGAAAATTAAAAAAATTGGGAGATCCCAACTCCTAAATCTCAATCTATGAAAAAATTACACAGTCTAAGCACCCCATAACCCTAAGATCCTTTGAGGTAATGATCAACTTATCTGACATCTACAAAATAAATGACACATGTTGGGCGAATCCAATGTAGGGGTGAGTATATACACACCCAGTAGAACACCCTGAAAAAGGTCGAAGTGGGAGCAATAAGAGATACAATAGAAGAGGAAAATAGAATATGGAAAAAAGTATAGTAAAATAGTACATCTCAAACCAACAAGAGAATGAAATTAAACTCATCAAAAAACAAGGATCTTGAGATGGTGAGAAGATAAACTTCTCATCAAATTTTCTCTACCTATAGTAGGAGAGTAGACTAATCCAACCATGAAAATCTAGACATGGAAAGCATGTGGGATACCCCATGCATATTCACCTCTATTGGAATAAGACTAGACAAATTGAAAGTTTGAATCCAGAAGGAAGAATATATATGTGCTTAGTCAAAGAATCCAAACGATAGAGTAATGGGATCTCCATCTCACAATCGAGCCTAAGAAGAAGAGTATACAATAGTTCCAAAATAAATCCATTGATGATGCGCATCATCTCACGAGTCTTCCATGAACACACAAGTCTAAGGAAATAAATCACCACACCTTGATACTTTCTGATTTGAGCGGCACTGACTCGCCCTCATGGTTTTGGTCACGTCACGGAAATTTTCTTGATGGGGAAATTGTTCATCTTTCTCATGAATACAACACTGCGTCAAAAAACCCCTCATTATTATAAGACAAATTCGATGAGTTACAAGTTCTAGGTAAGGATACCATGCCCTGGTATGTCATTAGGGTCCTACTTTAGTAGTCACTAAGGAATGACATTGCCCAATCCTACTGGAGGGTGCCACTCGGGTAGGCCACCGGAGAACACCACTCCCAAGTCCTTCTAGATGGAAATCCTGGTGAGTTATCAAGGAAATGACACTCCCCATATCAATTGGAGGGTTAGGCCTAGAATACGACATCAAAGAATGTCACCACATATCCCAGCTGGAGGGTAAGCCCAGAATGTTGAGGAACTCCGCTGCCCAATCCTACTGGAGGGTAACTCAAAAAGATCATCAGGGAATACCAAAACAATTCCTCCTAGAGGGTAACATAGAAAGGTCATCGAGGACCACCACTGTCCAACCCAGCTATAGAGTAAGCTCAGTACTACACTGGTGATTCTATATGATTTATGCCATCATCAGGTGTCGCCTTAGTGGGTTATGATCCTAAGTTCTTTCATTTTATCTCAAAATCTTCATCAAGGGTCATCATCACATTCTACATGGAAAAAAACGTAGGATATACTACTCTCTTTCCCGAATCAGGTAACCGATGTGAAAGTAGTATTTCACCGTAATATGCAAAATGGGTGATTTATTGAACCCAAACACAAATCTAAATTAAGTACCCAAAATTGGTCCCAAAATTTCCTCCTTGATTTCAGGGTCATGACTCCACTGACTGTTCACCAAATATACATCGTACGGAGATGGTTTTTCTACTACAATATTTCATAACAATAACAATAATATTATTATTATTATTTATTGTCATTTTGTGCACTCTATCTATGATCCTAAATTAAGTATCCAACATTGGTATTGAAATAACCATCTCAAGTTTATGGTCATTCTTCCGTAGATGGCACGTCAATCAGATGACATATAAAAGAATTAATGGATAGAATACATTTTGTTAATAATAATAATAATATTATTATTATTATTATTATTATAAATTTATTATTATAATTATTTTTAATGATAATGGAGTGGTGAGGGGTCACACCACTCTACCCACTTTCTCCTTGTGCCCCATGCATAGTGTACCCCCTCTATAATCATTTTTTTTGTTTTTTTATTCATTTTTCTTATCATTCCATTATTTTATCTCATCTATTATCTAACACCCTTTTCCTCTATAACCCTAAACTTCTGATGTCGCAGCCCTTCCCTCATTTACACTGCCCTAACCGGCCAACTACACTACAACTGTAAATTTTGTATCACACATTAGACCTCCAATGTATCTCACATCGTAACCGCTTTTCATCGCCAAAGCTCACTAAAGTTGAATTGTCCTCGCCAGGGCTTTTCAATGTTGCACCACCCTTCCCCGAGATCATCTAACACTACAACACCCTTCCTCGGGCTCATTCGATGTTTCAAATCCCTTGAAAAAATTTATTTTCTAACCCAAATTTGGAATCTCACTTGAGGAAGAACACACAAAAATATATGCATGTATATATACACAAAAGGGATAAATTTAAAACAAAAAAAAATTGATTATCAATTCACTAACAATTTTTCACAAACATGAGGAGGAAGGAATCAACAATTTAATTATATATAGAAAAAACCCAAAGGAGAAAATAATTTAACATGTTTATGTATCAAAGTGAAACTGTGAGATATGTGATGAAGTCGAAAACTTAATCAGTGAATTCACAAAGAATGAAACAAGCGGAGAAAAAATCAACAAATCAATGGTCCTACATCATGGATGAATCAATTGCTGATGAAGAAGGGGCTTTCCAAGAAAGGAGAAAGATTTGTTGCATTCACTACACTTTGATTTTCCTTGATCTAATTTCCCATTGTCATATGATCTTAGTTTTCCAATAAAGTGGGAATGAGAGCTCGTGAATCCTCCCATGGTTTATATAGATTACTCTAGAGGAGTAGTCACTGAATTGTACTTATCGGATTTTTATTTAGTTTTAAAATAAATGAATGAATTAACCAATTAATTAATTAATCTACTGAACATACCACCAATGAGTGAGGATCCTTAATGTACTACACCAAATTATTTTATGTCACACCTAGGTTAAGCACTACATTCCAAACCCAACTGTAGTCTCAGATTTCTAATTCGATAAACTACTTCAGGTTTATCCCATTTTTATAATTAAATGTGTATGTGCCATATAAAACATGTTTAATATTTTTATAAAATTAATTATGGTCAAATCAGGTCTCAAAATTGCATTTCATCATTGAAAATAGTTATGGAAATATATATATAAATATTTCAAAGTCTTATAATGAAAAAATCAGTCCACTACATAAACCACTGCATAATCATCTATTTATCATGGAATGTTCATGTTTGGGTCAATTAAACCCCCTACTTGAACAAGGATATAAATTTATATGATGGATAACAATGGGAATTTAATTTCTTGTAATATATAATATAATTAATTAAAAAATATGTTTTTTGTTATATTTGTAGCGAATTTTTTATTAAACTCATTAATTAATAAAACACATTTTGTTTACCAATTATCATTAGAACATGTTTGTTATTGATTTCATCTTCAATGAAAAAAGATTGAAGCACTCGTCAAAGGAAATTAAAACATAATAAATAATTATAATTCCTAAATTACTATAAATTTAATGAACTTGTAATGATGAATTAATCCTATGAAACTAGTATAAATAGTCAAAACGATAAACTCATTGTGTGTTAAAATGGGTAAAAATTACTAATATACACATAGATAATGATTATAAATTAAAATTATAAAGGTTTTTAGTTTTGGATATGGTTATTAAATTAGTTATTAAGGTAATTATGTTTTTTATACAAGAGTGTAAATAACTTTTGTGGAAATCAAGAGTAAAGTTAAGGGCTTCTTTGTCTCATTTTCTACTCCATGGGACATGTTTGATATTGTCCTACATAACTTATTTTATATGGTGTATTAATAGCCCAATTTATTTTACAAATGAAAGTATATTACATTTAATGTTATTTTAATTTTTAATTTATGATATTTCTCCCAACATCCTTTGATTATTTCATTACCAATTATGAAATAGCTTCATCAACTGAATTCTAGATTCATCACATAATAGTATTTCATAACTGAATAAGATTTTCAAGTTTCTTTATCCTAAAGATCCCATATTTTATATGTTATTTAATTTTTTTCTGTATTTAAAATTATATATCATCATCAATAAACATTTATTTGAAAGAAGTTTTTCTAAAATAAAAGTGTAACTTTGGTAGGAATAACTCTTATTATTACCAAAGATTCTTTTTTCCAAGTGTATACTTTCCTTCCCACCAATGTAATCTTCTATATTTTAAAAAGATAACATAGATTATTATATATTTTTTGAATATTCTCTTTACCCCTTTTTAAAATTAATGTTTCATACTTTTTTTATTATGTTCATTTTCAAACAAAGGAATTTAAAAATATTAAGAAAAAGGGTTTTCAATTAATTCAAAATAAAAAATTTTATCTTAAACTCGACATTTCATAATAACATATATATATTTAAAGTATATTTCAGTTAAAACTTTTTATATTAATTTTTTTAGAGGTCTTAAATTTCCCTTCTCAAAAAAAGAATGTAATTTTTACATCAACTTTTAAAATATTTTTTAAATGGTTTTGTGAAAACATTTTTATTTTTAATTTTATTATTACTAATAGGTTTATATATCATGAAATTATGTTTTTATAAACCTATATATTTTATTATTGTATGATTCTGTTTGGAAATTTAGATTTTTTATATCTTATGATTTCTTATGTTAATATTATGTTTTTTAAGGTTTAAGAAACCTGTTGTTTTTTCATGTTTTTATTGAGATATGATCATGGTTGATTGATAAAATAAAATTTTATTGAATATTTTATTTATAATAAATGACTTAATTTCCTCAAATTTTGTTTAATATTTTTTTTATATAATATTTGGTATTAGATCATGCATTTTAAAATTTAATGAAATTTCCTCTTTTTCCATTAAAGTTAATTGTAGTATTTTGGATATAAAATTTTTTATGTGAATTATTTGAAATTAAAATTTTTTAAAAGTGTTAGTAAATAAATGGGATTAAACATTCATTCAGTAAATATGAGATGGATCATGAATTTTATTGGATTAAATTTTCCATGAAATCAAATATGGACTAGACTCTCCATATTGGACACCACATTAGTATTTATGCCAAAACATCTTTATAAATGATTTTACTGGGCCAAATTTGAGGAAAATATAAAGACGTGAATTTCTAACAAATAATTATATAAGGACACCTATTTCACATGTTTTTGAGGTCTAATAGACAGTTTATGTTGGATTATAATATTTGGATGAATTACCCATTCACACTTGAAAATTCTTGAATACCTAGCCTCTCCTATACTCTATAAATGCGTGTTTTTATCAATTGGATGGTTTTTTTACTTAAATTAGAATATTTTTAGGATAGGATAAGTGATTATTTTTCATTTCAATATACCATTTTAAGATAGAATCTCTCAATCTTGTATCTCCTCTGAAATAATCTTTTTTTCGTATCTTTGTTTTAACATTGTTGTTCATGCAATAAAATATCTATTTCTATCCCATTTATTTTGTTCTTCTAAATTTACTTATTATTTTATTTTATTATTTTTTCTACAATTGAAGTGTTTAAATAATATTAGGTTATACCCTTTCTAAACATTTTAACATACAAAACTTTTCTACGATGACTACACCGCCCATGGAAGAGTAGTTTTTTAGTAATCGATCTTCCTCTTAACTTATTATTTTGTTTATTTTGAATAAATGAGATAATATAATTCACTTAATATAATTTATGAAATTATTTTTTAATTTAAAATAAACTAACTAATTAATTGAACAATTAACACAAAATTGGAAAGGTTGATAATTGTGTGAATTGTGAGAGCACAATCTTAATAGGTAAAACAGAATAGCATGGGATCAATTTCTATAGTTAAAATATAATATCTAAACTCAGTTAATCCAAATTTATAGATTTTCTCTGTGATATAATTTACCACTAACCATAATATATTCATATAATATCAATCAATGAAGGGTCTTACGACTTCACGTTCTGAAGTTATCTTATGTTTTAATTTATTTCATCATTGTGGTCAAGTTAACCCCCATAAAGGGATAACAAATTAATAGATCATAATTAAGTGGAGTTTAGTTTAAATGATAATGATTAATAATTAATTTAATAGTTATATTAATATATATTACTCCTTATAAAAATAGTTTTCTAAAAAAATATCTTCTCATTATGTTTTGTCAATCTCATTCCAAAAAACAAAAAATCTTCTTCCAGCATACTTTATATTTCTTTAAAAACCAAAAAAAACATCATCCCTCAATGTTTTTTATTTATTTTATTGTTTTTTCACAATAAATTTAGGAATTTTTTTAATTACTTTCTCTTTAAGATACGACCTCGGTCAGCCACCCTGTTGCACCTAAGTACCCAAAAACCACACATAATTTGAGAGTGATCATGAAATAGCCTTTAAAATTGGCCCTATTTCCAGGGAGGAAATTATTTTATTTAACTAATTAGAGGTATTTTTTACTTTTATTTCATTCTCTTCTTATCTTTTTATTCTTATATATTTCCCCTTTCTCAATTTTTAGTTTTTCTTCTTTCTTTTTTTACCATCAAATAAAACTTCTTTTCTTTTTATTATAGTATATTTCTCTCTATTTAATTTTTTTTATTTATGGAATGAATTAATATTTAACATCTCTTAGATATTAACCCTGAGATTTAACATAGCCTTAGGTCTCAAATCACACAATATTATCTAACAGGAAGTTCCAACATTCCCCTAGTTTGGGGAATTCCTCCATTCTAGGAACATTGAAATAGAAAGATCATTTGAAACAAATATTAAAACAAATAAAATGCATTAAAATAAAAAAAAGAACTCAATATGACCATTATATATTTTTCTTCACTTGATATTAATTATCAACCAACATGCATTGCATATCCAACTCTCAAATCGGACTTTGAATTGAAATCTTGGTTAATTCACCTACCACTAAAATTTCATGTCTTATCTAGTGAGAACCCAAACAAACACATTAAATACTTAAATGTGGTATGATCAAGAATAAAACTAATAAAAGTATCTAAATATCAAATCAAACTTAGTGAATTCCCATTTTCACTTGATGTAACTATGAAGGATTGGATATATTATTTATAGCCTAAAGACGTAACATGTTGGATTGATTTGAAATGTATTTTCCTGCAGAGATTTATTTCAAGTGTCAAGGACCAATTCAATTTGAAAGGAGACCCTAGGGATCAATGGGATTCAATGTATGTATACTAAGAGTGATTCAATAATTTGTATGAATGTTTCCCAAATCACCAAATTAGCAAGAAACTTCCCATCCAATACTTCTATAAAGGCCTCACACCTGTGGAGAATAGTACGGTTGATGTTTCGGAAGGAGGGGAATTGGTAGGCAAAACACTAGTAGTCATACGTGCATTGATTGAAAATATGGAAAAAAACTCCCAACAATTTGGAAATCAAGGTACACCACATGTTATAGGGGTATATCCTCTAAGACCTTATTCTCCTGAAAAACATTTAATTAATACTAAGTTGGATGAATTGACTACCATAGTGAGATAGATTACTTTTTCTCAAAAGATATCTCAAAACACAGCTAAAATGCCTTGAATAAGTTTCACTGAAACTAACCACCCAACTAATTGTTTCCCCCAATTACAAGAGACGAAGGATTGCACATCAGTATTCTATGAGAGACTATATCAGCAGCAAAAACAAACACATCCTAGAAGAAGTGTGATTACATTAAACCAATACACAACCAATGATGGAAGAATTAATAGGAAACGAGGTCTGGATCTAGACAATAAAAAAGACCATATTTTCAACAAAACTTCCAGAAGCCTCCACCTTACCAATAGGGTTTTCAACAACCCCAAAGGAGATTTAAATCCCAATAATCAACAATAAAATAAATAATGGAATTATAAACCAAATTTAGATTCTAATATAAATGAAATTTTAAAAAAAATTCTTCTCAATAAACATAAAGAGCTAAAGATTCATGGTTCGGAGTTGAGGGAGTTGAAGACTCAAGTGGGCCTGGTTTCCACCACCCTCTATGATTTTTTTTGTAAGAACTCTATAAATATTCCTTCCCAACCTACTCCAAATCCAAAGTGGAATTTTAGTGTCATCACATTGAGAAGTGGGAATAATACAATAGATACATCTACACCTACCATTCCACCGGGATTCACCTCAACACCAAAGAGGCTCCATTCAAGACCAACTGAAGAGAATCTAAAGGATAAAGAAGAGGGTAAGAAAAATATACATGATGTATCTCCTAAATCCCTTCCAATTTAAAATATATTTATACAAACCAATAATACAGATGGATAAGAGATAAAAAATAGGTTTTGGATACATTCAAGCACATTGAGATCAAAATCCCTCTAATTTAAGCAATCAAGAAAATTCCAAGTTATGTTTTGTTTTTAAAAGAGAAGTGTATAAATATAAGATTGATAAAAGGAAATGATCAAATCAACCATGGGAGGAATATCTCTTCATTCATCACACCATTCTTGGATATTACTACAAAGTGAAAGGACCCTCATACATTCACCATTCCAAGCACTATATGGGGGTTTCATTTCTCTGAATCTTTATGTGATTTGGGTGCATCCATTAATGTCATGCCTCACAATGTTTTCTCTTCCTTATAGGTTAGAGAGATAAAGACAACAAGGGTGGTCATGAATCTTTTTAATTAGGATATATCATACCCAATGGAATTTATTAAGGATTCCTTTTTTAGGGTAAGGGACATGATCCTTCATATGGATTTCTTGTTCTAAATATAGAGGATGATCAGGTAAGTTCCCATTCTCCCAAAATTATTAGCAGACCCAACCTAAAAACATCCAAAACAATCATAAATGTCCATGAGGTTATAATTTATATGGATCTTTGATATTATATTATATTATTTAATATATTAGACTCCATGAGTTATCCCATGGAGGACCATTTGGAGTTATTCCTCTCCCATTATAACACATCTTATAATGAATCTCCAAATTTTGATTTTCCTATTTTTACAAATGGGGATAATTCCTTTATTAGAGAGTTATTGAGGATTGGTTATAGTTTTATGTCAAAAAATACTATAATTCCTATTCTTCATGATCAAACCTCACTCATTTCTAATTTTTATGTGGCTTCTTATTCTGATATTAGTAATGTACTCTCTGATTATGACATGGATGTTGATTTCGTGGATGGATTGTATAAACTATTCACTGATGTAGATGATGTATATTCAGACCCTGAAATTCAGTGTGCACATATATTAGTTCCCTCATCATTTACATCTCTACAGAACCCACCCAAACTAGAAGTCAAACCATTTCCACCAAACTTGAAATATTCATACCTATCAAATGATGAAAAATTACTTTTGATAATTGATAATAATTTCCTCCATGAATAAGGAGAAAAATTTTATATATTTTAAGGGGGAATATTAGGGAAATTGGGTGTACCTTAGTAGATATACGAGGTGTTACCCCCTCCATTTGTAAGCATATAAATCATCTAGAGGATGGGGCTAAACTTGTTAGGAAACCACAAAATAGAATTAACCCTACACTATTATAAGTAGTGTAAAAATTGGTGGCAAATTTACTTAAGGAAAGTATCATTTACCCCATTTATGACTATTAGTGAGTTAGCCTTATCCAGGTCGTACCTAAGAAAATTGGTTTCACTCTTATAAACAATGAAAATTATGAGTTACTTCTCTTGAGAGTACAAAATAGTTGTTAAGTGTGCATAAATTATGTGAAACTAAATTAATACACTTGAAAGGATCATTTACCAATTAAATTCATTGACCATATATGTGAGAGGCATATAGGTAGGACGAACTATTACTTCTTGGATGGTTTCTCTACCTATTTTTAGGTTCTCATTCTAGAAAGGGACAAGGATAAGTTGACATTCACCTAACTGTTCAGTATATTTTATGTTTGGACCAAGTTGGATGATGAAGTTTTTGGATGCACAAAGTATTGTATTTTTTTAAAGGAAGTTTTAGAAGAAGGTAAATCACTTCACTTTGTAGAAGTGGGTGAGGAAAGATAGGAAAGTAACAATACCTTCCATAGTAAATATGATGATGCTTTACAGATCTATATTTTATAAATATCATAATTTTGTTGGAGAACTTGTGATGCAATATTTATTAAGGAATGGGGATAAAATATATGGTCAATTATAATGGTTGGTCTTGTAGAAGAAGGTGTCTAAGGTGGCACAGTTTCCCACTATTTTCCAAATTTTTGGGGTCCAAATTTTGAAGTTGGGATAGCATTGTGAAAAGTGGATTTCCTTGAAGATATCATCAAAATATTGAAAAGGGATTAATTTCATGAATTTCGGCTTCATGAAATAGATTTTTTGAGGACATGAAAATTGTTGATGGTGTTCTTCATGATTATGATGAGCTTCACAAATGGCTGAGGTGAAGAGCTTTACAAGCAAGAATTGCGGCAAAAAAGATCATTGCGAGTGGAGAATTATGACAGGGAAAAGGAAGAAGGACCATCGCGATGGTGTAAAGGATTTGACGGAAATCTTCACGGTTAAGACAAGCTTTGAGATTCTGTAAAATAGCCATAGTGTTTCACGAAACAGATTGAATTTCGGTGCAAAATCTGAATCTCTGTGATTTGGTGATGTCGTGGTGCTGAGGTGGTTGGATGGTTATAGAGTCAATGAGAGTCATCTATAAATAGTCCCCTACCCCCTTGAAAAATGAAGATAGACATAATGAGAATTTTAGAGCTCTTTAATTGAGAAGAAGGTTCAGAGATAAAGCGAGATCTGTAAAGGGAGTAAGCTCCACGAAGGAAAGGAGCTTCACAGAGAGACATTGAGCTTTGGGAAACAAGTGAACATAGAAAACACCAATCTGTGATCCACGAAAGAGTGAGCTCTTTGATCTAATGAGAATTTCAAACTAGAGATCTTTTCAAACTAGAGTACTCTGCGAAGCTGGGATATTTGTGAAGGATATTTGTGAAGGAGCTTTGCGAGCTGAATATTTGAGTACCCAAATTAAGTGATAAGTGCTTTCAAGTGAAATAATATTTGACCAGGGTATAGGACTAAGTATTATTACGAAGTCCATGTAGTTCCTATCATCTTCTGGGTTGGAAACAGAAGGGTTTTTTTCAAAGATCATATTTGAGAATGTTTTTCAAGAAGCACAGAGATATTTCTTTACCCTATTTGTGGTAAGAGGGTGAAAACATACTTTAGGAATATCTAACAAGTACTACATGAGTGAAAATTAACATCTTAGTTGTTTTATTACACATAAAAGGATTTTTTTCTAGTGTATTTTGTGGTACTAAATTATTTCTATACCATACCAAGGACGTAGCTACTCTTGTTGAGTAGTGAACCTTGTAAATCTTGTGATTCTATGGTTGTGTGTGTTCAGCAAGGAAAAAACTACTTAACAAGAGGTGAAGGTTGTTTCAACAAGAAAGGAAACATAAAAAGAAAAGATATCACTAATTCACCCATCCCCCTCTTAGTGATACTTGGATCTTGACTGGGTAACTACAATCGGTATCAGAGGTACATTTTCCCTTTGTTTTTCCTTTACTAAATTTTGGAAGAGAATTTTTGATGGAGAATATAAATTATGTGAATAGTAAGGGGATTATAAAATTTTATGGGAAGAATTATTATATATGAAAGGATAAAATGATGCCTTGTCTTATATATCTTGGACATTATGTTCTTGAAACCACAACAGATGGATTTCCTGCTATTTATGACAAGGTTCCTCTTACTCTTGTCGATAAGAAGAATATTGTGAATTATGGAAGAGATAAAAATGCATTACTCTCATCTATTTCTAAGAGATAATTTTTAAGAGTGAAAGGTGTCACTATAGACAAATATATATGGGACAAACTGTAGACATCTATGAAAGAAATATGAAAGTGAATAAGGGAAAAATTCAAATCTGAAGGCTGAAGTATGAATAATTAAAGATGGGTGAGTATGAAACAGTTGGGGACTTCTTTACCCGGATAAACGGCATTGTCCGTATAACCATATGTCTTGGTGAAAAGTTCTTGGATTATACAGTTGTTGAAAAGATCTTGAGAATTATTCCTGAAAAATTTGATACTAAAGTTTAATCACATTAAGACAGAGACCCTGAAGCATTATCTTTGGATGATTTTCATAGCACTCTCATCACTTATGAAATGATAAGGTAGAAGACTATAAAGAGAAAAGAAAAATATGATAGAGAAACGTATTTCAAGGCCGTAAAGAAATAGAAGTCGAACAAAATTCTTATTGAAGATAAAATTGGTGAATCTGACTCTGAAAACGAGGTATATCAATATATTGATGAAATTTTATCCTTTTTTTCTAAAAATGTGAAAAGAGGCATAGGTAAATAAAAAGGGAAACTCCCATTGAAATGTTTTGAATGTGGAGTTTTTGGCCACTTTGTGTATAATTTCCCTCAAAAAGGAAAAGATGAAGATAGTGATAAAGAATATAGAAGACCAAGCACGTAATGGAAGAAACAGGGTGACAAAGATAAATATTCTAGTAGAGGTAATGATAAAATTTTCTTCAAATCAAAAAGAAGAAGCCTTTTGTCAAAAAATGAAGAAGATGATGATAGCGATACTGAATCTGAAAACTCTTTTGGGGAGAAAGATAGAGAGATTACATTTTTCAATAGTGAATAATGATGATTATGAGAGATTTAATACAGAAGAAGATGAAACTCAAATTGAATAGTATCAAAAATAAGAGATGAAGGAATGTTTGAGAAACATAAAAATGATTGAGAAGGTAAACTATAAATTAACAAATGAAAACTCTTCATCAAATGAACAAGAATGTTTTCCTGATAAGAAAGAAATTTTTTTAAAGGATATTGATGATCTGAAAAATTATCTTGAGAGTGAAAAGAATCATAATGATAATCTGGAAATAAATCTAAAGGAAAAAGAATAACATTTGGAACTTGTCCAACATAAACTTTCTAAAGCTGAGAAAAGGAACACAAGGTTCAAAAACTATGTTATAGAAGTTGGTGGAAGTTTTGCTAAAAATGAACCAAATAAGAATAAAAAAAATTTACCTTCAATGGTAAAATAAATATGGAGCTGGTTTTGATCAGAACAATGCTAGAAAGGATATATATGTGGTCAAAGTTTGAAATATTGAAAAATAATAAGCATCTAAAAATATAGTGTCCAGAAATATTTCAACTAATTCTGGTTCTGGTAAGTCTGAACAGAAATTTAAGGTGATGAATAAAGTTAAAATTGACAATATGAAGGTAAATGGTCATCAGAGTTCTGGTAAGAAGATTGTTGAGAAGCATGTTCACAACTCCAGTTAGTATGGAAGCTTCATAGGGAAATATTCATTCTAGGTATACTTTTGGTATTGTGGTGGATTTCAACAAATGGAAAATATGTGTTGGTTCAACCAACAACATTGATACTATTCCAAAATATTTGAAAGACAAGGAATAAGGGGGTGTCAATCTCTTCCAAAGAAAAAACCTCAAAATAAAGTCTATAAGTGATCTGAGAAGTTTGATGTGAAAGTTGAGGATAGGTTCCAACCACTGTAAAATATCTGTGAAAGATTTGATCGACCTGGACATCTTAATAAGGGTTTCTTGATTGAGATACTAGAACAAGAAATGTTTTTTAAAAATTATCAGAATCTGGAAATTTTAAAGTCTAAGAAATATAGATCTGGTAGTTTAGAAATAAAAGAGTTCTTGGTTGTCTGGCCAGAACACATTGACTTGGTTAGAATATTGGAGGAAACAAAGAAAAAAATGGAAGAAAATGATGAACATAAAGATCTTTTTGTTGAAACTTCAGTGATATTTATGAAAGGAGAATGAACATGGATCCTTGATATTGGTTGTTCATCTCATATGAAATGATACTTAAAGAAGTTAAAGAATTTGAATGATTTAAAAGAAGGAATAGTAACTTTTGGAAATGATGAATCTATAAGGATCAAAGGTGTTGGATTAGAAATAATTGGAAAAGAAAAGATGAAATCTAGGAAAAAAATATATATTGATGGGCTGAAACACAACCTTCTAAGTGTGTCAAAACTCTGTGATGTGGGAAACAAAGATATCTTCAGAAAATATGGGTTTGTTGTGAAAATTGAAAATGATGGAAATGTAGTTACAAGAGTCCAAAATACAAAAGGGAATTTGTTCCAAGTTTGTTAATTACATAGCTCTAGTTACTTAGTGTGGTGGATGAAAATTAGTTATGGCATAAAAGGCTGGGACATACGTGTTAGAGAAACATGTGAAATTTATCAACATGAGACAGTGTCCAAGATATGTCTGATTTATCCAAATGAAGATATTTGTGTTTCACTATTTGTGAGAAAGGGAAGATTGAAAACTCTATGCATAAGAGAGTTGAAATTCTCCCAAAAAGACCCTTGAAACTTATACATTCTCATATATGTGGACCAATGATCAAGAAATCTAAAAATGGATATAATTACTTCATTACTTTAGTTGATGACTTTACTCGTATTACTTGTGTTATGTACATGATACATAAGTCAGATGCTCTGAAAAAGTTTAAGAGTTTCAAGAGGAAATCATAGAATGAATGTGAGTATTTAGTGATGAAGTTGATAGCTAATAATGGTGGTGAGTATAAGAATGAATTGTTTCGATTTTATCTTGAGAATCATAGAATTCTTCAAGAGTTTAGTTCACCATACACACCTCAAAAAAATGGGGTTGCTTAAAGAAATAATAGAAGTCTTGTGGAAATGGGGAGAACAATGTTACTTGAACATAGTCTTTCTCATCATTATTGGAGGCAAGACATGAGAACTATGGTGTATATTCAAAATCAATGTCTCTATAGGCCACAATCAGATAGTACTCCATACTAAATGTTTTATGGAAAAACTCCAAGTCTAAAACACTTAAGAGATTTTGGGAGTCCATGCATTATAAAGAACAAAGGTGGAAACCTGGGAAAGTTTGAGAAAAGAGGAGATGATGGAATTTTTCTTTTCTATACTCTAAAAGAAAGAGGATATAGATGTATCAAAAAATAGGAAGAATTATTGATTCTATAGATGTGAAATTTGTTTAAAATGTTGAGAAAGAGAAGCATTCATATGCTAATGTGGAAGTTGAGAATGATAGAGAAGATTTTTTTTGACAATTTTTTATAATGATTTAGACTATGTTAATCCTACTCAAGACGAGGAATATGACTCATTAAACTTAAGTGACAAGGATGAAATTCAACCAGCTCATCCAAGGTTGAGGAAACAAGTGGAGTCTCAGAATATTATTGGATATCAACATTAGATGGTTCAAACATGAAGAATAATGAATTCTATTACGCACACTTCTCTCTATTAGAAAGTTGAACTGATTGATGTGAATGAAGAATTTGAGAATCCAGAATGGTTTTATTTTATGAATAAAGATCTTGATCAAATAGATAATAATGATACTTCAGAGCTTATACCCAAGTCGTACAACAAGAACATTATTGGTAAAAATTGGGTTTTCCGAACCAAGATGAATGAAGATGGTGTAGTGATAAGAAACAAAGAAAGATTGGTTTGCAATGGGTATTCAAAAATTGAAGGTGTTGATTTTTATGAAACCTATTCTCCAGTGGAAATTTTAGATACAATCATAATCTTTATTTCTATTTTTTCACAGTGAGGTTACAAAATCTTTCAAATGGATGTAAAATCTGCATTCTAGAATGGTAATCTTGATGAGGAAGTTTAAATTGATCAACCTTGTGGATTTGTTATTATGAAGGATGAATGTTATGTGTGTAGGTTGAATAAGGATTTGTATGGGATAAAATAAGCACCAAGGGAGTGGTATTCAAAACTAGATACTTTCTTGGGGAAAATGAATCTCAAGAAAGGAAGAGTTGACATCAATCTTTACATAAAATAATGTCAGGAGTTCTCTCTAATAGTAATTGTTTATATCAATGACATTATCTTTTCTAGGAATGATGAAAAATCATGTGAAATATTTTCTGAGGAGATAAAGAAATTATTTGAGAAGTTCATGCAAGGATAAATGAAATAATTTCTTGGGATGAAAATTTCATAGAAGGAGAATTACATTTTCCTATCTCAAGAAATGTATGTTAAGGATCTTATGATGAATTTTGACATTGAAAAGTCAAAACCAGTCTCCACATTGATTTCAACGGAAACCAATTTGTCAAAAGATGGAGTAGGTAAGGAAGTTGATCAGAAATAGTTTCAAAAGATGATTTGAAGTCTGTTATACTTGAAATCCTCAATACCTGACATCATTTATGTAGTTACCTTATGTGCAAGATTTTAGAGCGCTTCTAAAAAATTGCATTTGATTGATAGAAAAATAATCCTCAGAAATATCAAAGGAACAAAAAAATTTGGAATCAGGTATGATGGATAAGAAAATATTGATCTATTCCGGTATTCAGATGTTGATTGGTTAGGAAACGTTGAAGATCAATGATCCACATCTGGTGGATATTTCATTCTGGGACAAATTTATGTTAGTTTTCATACAAAGAAACATAATTTGGTAACTCTTAGAACATCTAAATATGAGTATGTTGTTTCTTCTCAAGACGCTACCCAACTCATGTGGATAAAGACTCGGTTGGAAGATCTACCTGTTGAAGTAAAACTACCCATACTATTGGGTTTTGATAATCAGATTGAAATAAATATTACAAGGAATATGGTACAACATTATCATTTAAAAAACATTAACATAAAGTAACACTTTATCAAATAGCGGGTGGAGAAAAATTAATTGGGGCTGGAGTGCATTTCTACATCAGAAAAATTTGATGACATATTTATAAAACCATTACTGAAGAAACCATTTGCTAAATTGAGGTTGAACATGGGTGTCCAACCACCTTCTCATCAAGTTTGAGGTACGTTTTTTGGTCCACTCTCTCATCTTACCTTTGGGTAGTGTTTTCCAGGGGGATAATTGTCATAAATATATCCTTATTGTGGTATTCATAAATGGGGATTTGTGGGTAAGTTGTGAATTTAGAATCTAAGTGTGTGAACTATTCTAACTATTTTTTGGATTGGTTTCAGAATGGTTGTGGAGTGGTTTTATGAGATAATTTTTTTAATTGCTAGAATATTTACCAAGTGAAGAAGGATGAGGAGGAAATTTGATGCGATGTGGTTTCATAATCACTACTTTTGGGCAGTATGGTCTTGCTGTAAATAATTCTTATTTTCTATAATGAGTTAGCTCACATAGGCTTAGATTTTTTGATAAGTGACCCATTGCTCAATGTTTCAAAGTTTAGTGATTTATTAATCTTGGTTAGAAACAAAATTCAAAGAGGGAGAGTGTTTGGACAAAGTTGGGTGATGAGGTTTTTTGATGCACGAAGTATTTTCTTTTGTTGTCAAGGACGTTCGAGAAGAAAGGAAATCACTTCACTTAGTATAAGTGGGTGAGGAAGGACAAGAAAGTTACAATACTTTCCATGGTAAATCTGACAATTCTTTGTTGATCTGTATTTCAAAAAGATCATAAGTTGGTTGGAAAACTTGTGATGGAAACTTTATAAAGTTAATGTCAAGAAAATATATAGTCAATTGGTATGGTTGGTCTTTCAAAAGCATGTGTCTAAGGTGGCACAGTTTCCCAGTATTTACTAAATTTTTGCGGTCCAAAATTTGGATTTGGGCTATAATTTTGAAAAGTGTATTTCCTTGAAGATCTAATCAAAATATGGAAAAGAAATTAATTTCATGAAGATGGGATTAATGAAATATATTTCATAAAGACATAAAGAATGTTTACGGTGTTCTTTACGATTATGAAGAGCTTCGCGAATGGCTAAGGTGAAGAGATTTAAAAGAAATCATTGCAGCGGTAGAGAGAATTGTGAGTAGAGTATTATGGTGGCACAAATAAAGAAGGATCATTGAGACAACACAAAGGATTTGATAGAAATTTTCGCGGTTACGAAAAGCTTTTCAAATCAAGAAAATATCCATTGTGTTTCGCGAAATCGAGTGAATTTCAGCAGAAAATCAAGATCTATGTGATTTAGTGCTTACGTGGTACTAAGGTGGCTATAAGGTTATAGAGTTTGTGGAAATATCCAATAAATATGCCCCTACCCCCTTGATAAATGTATATAGACTTAATGAGAATTTTAGAGCACTCGAATTGCGAAGAAGGTTCACAGAGAAAGTGAGATCTACTAAGGAAGTAAGATCTATGAAGGAAGGAGATTCAAGAAGAGCCATTGAGCTTTATGAAACAAGTGAACATAACAAAGACCAATATGTGCTCAGATAAATAGTGAGCTCTTCGATCTAGTGAGCTTTAAAAACTAGAGATCTTTGTGAACTATAGTGCTCTCTAAATGTGGGAGCTTCGTGAAGGAGCTTCGTGAAGGTTCTCTAAGAGGAGAATATTTGAGTACCCAAATTAAGTGATAAGTGCTTTCAAGTGAATCAAGATATGATTGGGGTATAGGACTAAGTATTGTTATGAAGTCCAAGTAGTTCCTATCAGCTTCTGGGTAGGAAATATAAGAGTTGTTTCCAAATATCAGATTTGAGAATGTTTTTCAAGAAGCATAGAGATATTACTTTACCCTATTTGTGATAATAGGGTGCACACATACTTGAGAATTATCTCCCAAGTACTACATGAGTGAAACGAAATATCCTAATTGTTTTCTTCTACATCAAAGGATTGTTTTCTAGTGTATTTTTTGGTACTATATTATTTATGTACCATACCAAGGACGTAGCTACTCTTTTTGAGTAGTGAACCTTGTAAATATTGTGTTTATGTGGTTGTGTGCATTCATTTGGAAAAAAATCTTTAATAGGATGCGAAGATTGTTTCAACAAGAAAGGAAACATAAAAATAAAATATACCATTGAATCACCCCCTCCCCCTCTTAGTGATACTTGGATCCTGACAGGCTAACTACATTTTCTTATCGAAGGATTCCTTTTCGACTCTGTAATGGCTGAGGTATCTTCCATAGATGCACATTAAGTATATTTTTTTGATTTACTTGAGACTTGTATAGAGGTATTTTTTCATGGATTTACTATGTATTTTTTCCCATTTAATGAGTTTCTCTCGAGTTTAGGTAATGTGTTTCATCCTTTCATTTAGAAAAATCAAGTTTTGAACTTTGACAAGTATCATTTAATAATATAGAAAGGAATTGTACTAAGTTGTGTAGTTTCATAGCATAGTATTTAGGTTGATAGATCAAAGTTAGATATTATTTCAACCTTTCCATATCCTACATGTGTGCATGATGTTCAATCATTCCTGGGACATGCTAGTTTTTAGCAATTCTTCATCAGATATTTTATTAATATAGCTCTACCCATATCTAGATTGCTTCAAAAAGATATTTACTTATTCTTTGATGGAACATGTGTGGTATCATTTGATCGTCTAAAGAAGCATCTGAACACTCCACCAATCCAACATCCCCCATGGTGGGAGATTCCATTCGAGCTTATGTGTGACATGACCAACTTTACGGTTGGATCTGTCTTATCTCAGAGGGTGGAAGGAAGTTCCCATGTGATTTTATTATGCATTGATGACTTTTGGATTAATCCTAAGAAAATTATAGTACAACAGTAAAGGACTTTATTTCTATTATATTTTATTTGGATAAATTCTATTCATAATTATTGGGCTCTAAACTAGTTGTTTATTCTGACCATATATGTAACATGATGTTACCTAGATCAGATAAGATTTTTCCTCTCTCTAGGTTCCCTATTGGTTTAAATTCCATAGAGTTGTTTTTTTGTAAATTCTGTAGGCTACAGAGCTGGTACACGTCGTATACCTAAGGTACACGTCCTTTATTGGTGCATGGATTCAAGTCGTGAAAGGGGAGATCATGTTGTGAGAAGTAAAATGTCGTGTAGGGTTTAAATGTTAGTTTTCAACCCGAGGCTATGGGTTTTTAAACATAACTTATCCAGCATGACCTAAACTCCATGACCAATGGGTACATGTCATGACCCGGCCCACACCCAGGTTAAATTCACCTGTTTGGAAGTTTCTCTCGTCCCTTTCTTCCCAAACTTCGTTGATCTCAACCCTAGGATACTCCTAGTCAATTTTTAGAGGTTCCCCTTTTTTTGGATTGATCTGATTGGCCTTGGATTTTTTTTTTCATTGCATCTCTCCGAGTAAGTTTACTTTTCAGTTCTTCCTTGCAGTTGATCGCAATAGCACCACAGCCTTCCATTATCAGATCTTCTGATCTAAGTTGGATTTTTCTTTTTGTATTCCTCTATATCCATCATGAGATCTTGTTCTAATGGTCATTCCTTAGCTAGTTTTGGTGAGGAGGATTTCTATTCTTGAGTTATGTGGGTTTTCTTCTATCCATCGACCCCTTGTATCCTAAATTGAATCAGTCCTTTGATGTGTGGGTTTGTTTCTAGGGCCTTCGTTGGAGTTTTTGGGTTTCATTGATCTTGGATTCCATTGCGGGTGTATGTGATCTGAGCTTTGTGGTGAGTGGTTTGTCTCTAGCCTACGTTAATGAACCTACTTTTTTTCTTTACAATTTGATTCATAATGAAATTTTGTCTTGATTGTTTGGTTTGTATTGAAAAGAGTTTTCAATGAAAATGGTTTTTCCCTAGATTTTGATAAATAGATTTTGAAACGGTTTTGAATTGTGTTAAAGCATTGAAATGTACTGTGAATTGTTTTGAATGGTTTTCAAAGCATTGAAATGAATTTTGAAATTGAGCACATGGGTTACCTTGGTTACCTAGGTGGAAGGTTTATCTTGATGATACCATCCATTGATTTTTGATTATCAAAGAGTATTGTCTTGGTGACTTCATATTTTTCCTAGGCCTATAGTTCTAGAATATTGATATTGACATTTTGGGGGGTTTACTCATGGGGTATTCCCTTACTTCATAGGCTTGTTTTTCTTGGATCGGAATTGTGCACTTTAATATTGTGGTATGAGTAGTATGTGGCCTAGAGTTGTAGTATTCCTTAGTGTTGTGATACATGTTCTGCTATTTTTTACTACTTGGATTTATGAGTTATCCTTTATATGCATGTTTATACTTGTGGAAAATGATATGGGAAATGTGATTTGAAACAGATATATCTTCTTTTTCTTAGAAGTATAAAAAAAGGGAAATGTTTACCATGTTTTCTATAGAACTTATTTACTTCTTATCATGATATGTTTTATTCTAAAATGTGCATATATTATTTTTTATATATAGAGACTTGTTGTGGAACACCTTGTTAGGATCCTACTGAGAATATTAGCTCACACCCTACGCACCTCTACGGTGGTGTGTAGACCTTTTTTTGTCTTCCAGTGCAGGGAAAGGCAAGGCACTGTAGTGAGGGGGAAAGGTTCATGTTAGCTGATATGGGTAGTTGGTGGTAAGATGGAGGTGGTTTGTCCATGCTTTCAATTGGAGTAGATGTTGGTTTTACTCCTTTTTAGTTGGAATTGTCATTTGGGATTTTCTATTTTTACAGTTGTTCTATTTTTTCTATCTTTCTTACAGTTATGGAATATATTTTTTGTTAGTATTATTTTATTTCTTACATTCTATATATATATATATATTTCATGAGGTTGTTCATGTTGATTTAAATCATTCCCTTTGTTTTTAGTTCAATGATCGGGTGCTTGTCGTCGGCCCATGGGGATTGGGAATGCCCTTCTGGTATGTGACGGATCGGGTCGGGTTCCGAGTTTGAGGGTAACCCAGGTCAGTTTTTTATAGTTTAGTATCAGAGGAGTTATATCCACAAGAATCTTATCTTGGAAGATCTTTTAGACTGTAGATATTATTATAAGGACTTGAGAGGTGTGTTACGATGAGTTTCTGGATAGCTCTTATCCTAATGAGACTCAGGTTTCCATGGCATGTTGGGATGTGTGCCTCTAGGATGGATTTTTCTTTCAATATCTTACTGTTTTCTTATGAGTTTTCTAGTTTGAACTAACATTTGTTTTTTTTCTGATAGTTCTTATGTTTTGGTGTTCAGCAGTATGCCTTTGAGACTTCTTCCACATATTCCTCGTGAAGGTGAAACTGATGCTCCTCAAGGGAACCCACCCATAGATCAGAACCACATCGAAACGGTTATACGGGCAGTTCGTGTTGTTGATCAGGATATACCATGGGTTTAAAATGATGTTGTTGAGGTACAACTAGAAGCTAGAGGAGAGAGAGATCGAACACGAGAATTCTCGCATGAGAATACACCATCCTTTAAAGGAACGACTGCACCTCAAGAGGAAATGGATTGGCTGGACATGATCGATAAAATCTTCAACTTCTTGGATACACCTAAGAATATCATGGTGAAGTGTGCATCATTCCTAATAGAGGGTTCTAGAAAACATTGGTGGGACTATATGATCCAAATAGATAAACATGTGGGCTTGGATTAGAAGGGTTTCAAAACCCTATTCTTTCAGTAGTTTTTTCTAGAGTATCTAATGTTGTAAAAGTCTCTATAGTTCCTATAGTTATAGTAGGGAGAGATTTTGGTGTCAGTATAAACCAACTACTTCACTGAGCTTGTCCAATTTTCTCCGGACGTGTAAAAGAATGACCAGATGAAGGAATAGAAGTACTTGAAAGTTTTGTGACTAGATATCAGATAATAGGTTTTTCTTTTGATGCCTTATACCTATATAGAAATGGTAGATAGAGCTATGATGGTAGAGATGAATATATAAGGAAAGGTCAATGTTGCTAACTCTTCTCTTCCAACTGCTGGCATATTCAGTGGCATGCATGGGGAGAAGAGGAAGTTGAAGAACCATCTTAGAAGTGGTGGAGGTGGGTCTCAGTAGTGAGACTCCTCTGTACCATCCATTGAAACTGGAAGTGTACCTCTGACTTGCTATTAGAAAGGGATGGCACACTATATTTTCTTTCCCTATTCGTTTAAAGACATTTAATAGTTTTGGATGTTTTTTTTCATCTAATCATTTCTTTCATGATATGAATACTACCCATTATGGTCAAGTTCTGTCATCACCAAAGGCTACTGTGGTGTAGTTAGAAGCTTCAAAAACTATAGGGCTCCAGCCACATGCCTTAGGAATGAAGCATTTACATAGAGTAGATGATTTTAGAATGGAAATTGATACAGGTCCAACAATAGTAGTAGGTACACATCTTATTGCATCTTCAGTATCAATTTTTTGTTTTATATTGGTGCCTCCAACTTATTTATATCTACATGTGTTGTTGATTCACTTAAACATCCAATAGAACATATTAACTTTATAATGGAGTTAGATACACCTCTTGGAAAGATGAATGAGCAGTGGTTTCAGTGTCCTTGTTCGTTAATGATAGTCAATATAGAGCTGGTTTGGAATTTACTTGTTCTTGATATGTATCTGTTTGACATCATCATCGGTATGGATTGGCATGTCAGTCATCGAGACGATGTTGATTGTTATCGTTGGTGTGTTTTGTTTCTTACTACCAACAAGATTTCTTATTTGTTTCAAGGAGAGTTGGACCTGAGGTCTGGTTGTGAAGGACCTTCCCACCCAGAGATCAGAAGTTTGTTGGTTATTGTTGTGTTTGAGCCCGATGAAGTTTCCTTTATTGATGATCTTCCTTTTGTTTTTTGAGACTTCCCTAATTTTTTCCTAGATGATTTCTATGGTCTTTTTCTATGGATAGAAGTAGAGTTCACGATTGACCTAGTTCTACGTATGCAGCCGATATTGATGCCTTCTTATCACATAGCACCAGTAGAGTTTAAAGAAATCAAGGTTCAGTTAGACAACCTATTAGAGAATGGTTTCATTCTCCCTATACTTTCTCGTTGGGCGGCCTATGTTTTTTCATCGAGAAAGCAGATGGTTCACTTCGGTTATGTGTGGACTTCCAAAAGTTGAATAGGGTAACATTTATGAAAAAATATCCTTTGCCTTGTGTGGATGATTTTTTTGATCAGTTAAAGAGGGAAAAGTGGTTCTTGAAGATTGATCTTCGGTTGGGTTATCATCAGGTTAATGTTCGAGATCCTGATATACCAAAGATAACCTTCAGTACAAGGTATGGACATTATGAATATCTTGTGATGCCTTTTGGTCTAACTAATTCTCCTAAAGTTTTTATAGCCCTGATGAATCAGATATTCCACCAATATTTAAACACCATTGTGGTAGTATTCGTGGATAATATTTTGGTTTATTCGAAATCTGATCATGAGCATGAGCACTATATAAGATTGGTTTTGGAAATTCTGAGAAGTCATCATATGTATAGAAATCATTCAAAATGTAGTTTTTAGATTAGAGAAGTGGAATTCTTGGAGAACATAATTTATTGGCATGGAATATCAGTTGATCCATATAATGTGAAGGCTATCATGTCTTGGAAGGAACCACAGAATGTCTTTGAAATTTGAATCTTCCTTGGTCTTATTGGGTACTACCTATGGTTTTCAAAGGATGTCTCTATATTGGAATCACCTTTGACTCCTCTTTCTAGGAAAGTAGTGAAATTATCATTGGATGAAAATTTTCAGTCTTCTTTCGATGAAATGAAACAACTTCCAACATCAACACCTATTTTGATCTTACTTGAGTCCGGTAATGGGAACATGGTGTTTTGTGATACATCTGGTGCTGGTTTGGGATGTTTGATAATGCAGGATGATCATTATTTAGAGCTTGAAGCAGTCATACATGTGCTTAAATATTGGAGGCATTATCTATTTGGGGAAAAGTTCATAGTCTTCTCTGATCATAATATTATGAGCTATATCGTTTCTCATAAAGAAGTGAATCTCAGATAGAGACTATGGATATAATACCATTAGATGTTTGACTTTAACATAGCCTAAACTTTGAGGAAAGGGAATGTTTTCTTAGATTCTCTAAGTAGGAAGGTACTATCAGTGGCTGTTTTTGAATCAAATGAGGAGTGGAATCTTATGGATATTTTTGCTCAGTTTCACTTGGACACTCAGGATGATGTTTCAGGTGTGGTTATGACCAGTTTTCAGTTTTCATCATTTCTCCTAGAGTCCATCTTGCAAATTCATCTACAGTATTATTAGTTTCATAAGACTCAAGAAATCCTTTATATTGGGGAGATCATTTCTGGTAGGTCTCTTTCTTTAGATGGAATAATTCACTTTGAGAAGAGAGTTGTCATCCTTGCATCTGTGAGTAGTTAAGGATTGTATGATTGTCATAACTCTTCATGGTCCATTCATCTAGGCACTAAGAAGATGTATTATGACATGAGAAGAAGATTCTTGTGGCCAAGTATGAAGTGTAACATCAAAGATTTTGTGTCTCGTTGTTACACCTGCCAATGGATAAAGGCAGAGAACTTAAAGCCTTATAGTTTTCTTCAGCCTCTTCCAGTGCCAGTTAGGAAATGGGATGAGGTATCCATGGACTTTGTTCTTGGATTTCCATGGACACCCCAAGGGAAAAATGATATCTGGGTGGTTGTTGATCAGTTGATGAATTTTTCCCATTTTATTCCAATCAAAGACAACACTAAATTAGAATATATGGGTAAGTGGTACATAGAAAATATCATGAGGTTACATGGGAGTCCTTATACCATTGTTTTAGATAGGTATCATAGGTTTTCCTTCAGGTTCTAGAGAATTATTCAAGAGTAAATGGGATCTCATATTAAGTTGAACACAACATACCATCCACAGACAAATGGTCAGACAGAGCGTGTAATTCAGACCCTGGAAGATATGATTCATGCTTGCGTTTGGGATTTTGGAGGATTGTGAGATAGAAATATGGGACTTATTGAGTTTTTTTACAAAAACAATTATCAGTATTCAGTAATAATGGATCCTTTAAAGGCATTTTATGGTCGCCTATGCAGATCACCTCTATGTTTGGAATAGGTGGGCGAAGTATCATTGGTTGGACCAAGTCTGGTTCAAGAGACATTTCTGAAGAGTTATGATGTGTGAATACATCTGGTTGAATCCAATAGTTTAATAAAATCATATGTATATTGGTGGCATCATCATTTGGAGTTTTCAATAAGTGATAGGGTTTTCTTGAATATTTCTTCTCATTTTGGTCATTATCATCTTGGAAAACATAGAAAGTTAGATTTGAGATATGATAGACCATTTGAGATCAATGAAAGTCTTGGTCAGGTTGCTTATCTGTTAGAATTTCTGGCTCAGTTGATGGGCATTCATTATGTTTTTTAATATATCTCAACTCATTATATATGACCTTTATCCCTCTCACATTCTGTGTTAGAAAGAAATTGAGCTAGAGCCAAATGCTTCTATTTTGGAGAAACTAGTTGAGATCGTTGAATCTTAGATGAAAGTCTTAGGTGGGAAGTTGATTATGTTGGTTATAGTTCTATAGAAACCAGGATCATATTCTCATGAGACTTGGGAACGCAATTCGTTGATGAGGGATCAGTTGGATTATCTTTTTCTAGGAGTTACATCTTCTACATGACTTCTCAGGGACAGAAAGTCTTTATGTCGGAGAATTTGTAACATTTTTTTACTTAGATTGGGTATGTTTTTTTCTTCTCTCCAAGTTCCCTTTTGGTTTAATGTCCTTATAGGAGTTTTTTTGGACATTCTATAGGCTGTAGAGTAGGTACACGATGTGTAACTGAGGTAAACATTGTGTACTGGTGGTTGGATTCCAGTCGTGATATGGGTGATCATGTTATGAGAAGGTACACATTGTGTAGGGTTTAAAAGTCGGTTTTTAACCCGAGGTAATGGGTTTTTTGATGTAAAATATCTAGAATATCCTACACATTGTGACCAAGGGGTGCACATCATGACCCACCCTGCGCTTAGGTTAAAGTCAGGCATTTGGCAGTTTCACTCATCCCTTTCTTCCCAGATTTTATTTCTCTCAGCCCTAGGATACTCCTAAGATATTTTTAAAGGTACCCCTCCTTCTGGATCGATTCTATCTGCCTTGTATCTTCGTTTCATTTGTGGTGCATCTATCAAGTTAAGTGTTATTTCCATTTCTTCCTTGCGTTTGATCGTGATAGTGCCCTACAATTGCAATATCGGATCTTCTGATCTAAGTTGGATTGTTATTTTTTTCTTCCTCTATATCAGTCATGAGATCTTGATCCAAAGATCATTTCTTGGCTAGTTATGGTGTAGAGGATGTCTTTTCTTGAGGTACGTGGGTTTTCATCTATCTGTTGACCCATTTTCTTCTAAATTGAATCAATTATTTAATGTGAAGCCTTGATTCTGGGGCCTTTGTTGGTATTGTTGGGTTTCATTGATCTTGGATTTCTTGTGGGAAAGTGTAACCTGATATTTGAGGTAGGTGGTTCTGTATCTAGCTGATGTAAATAAACCTATTTGTTTTTCTTTAAAATTGATTCATAACAAAAAAAAATATGATTTATTTTTTTGTTTTGAAAATTGGTTTCAATGAAAAATGGTTTTTCCATAACTTTTGTTAAATGGATTGTGAAATGGTTTTGAATGGTTTTCAAAGCATTGAAATGGATTGTGAATGGTTTTGAATGGTTTTCAAACAATTGAAATGAATTGTGAAATCGAGCACATGGGTTACCATGGTTACTTAGGTGGAAGGTTTAGCTTTAGGCCATCATCAATTGCTTTGTGATTATCAAGGACATTTGTCTTAGGTGTTTACTCTATTTCCTAGGCCCGTTTTTCTAGGATATTGATATTTATATTTTGGTGGGTTTACTCATGGGGTATTCATCTGCTTCCAAGGACCCATGTTCTATGAACATATTTGTGCACATTATTATTATGGTACAAGTAGTTTTTTTCCTATAACTGTAGTATTAATTGGTGTTTTGATATCTATGCTACTGTTTTGTTAGCTTGTATTTTTTAGTTACCCTTGATATGCATGTTTATGCTTGTGGAAAATGATATGGGAAATGTTATTTGAAACTGATATATCTTCTTTTTCTTAGAACTATGAAAAAAGGGAAATGTTTACTATGTTTCCTATAGTACTTATTTACTTCTTATCAAGACATGTTTTATTTTTAAATGCTCATATAGGATTTTTTATATAGAGAATTATTGTGGAACACCTGGGTGGGATCCTACTAAGCATGTTAGATCACACCCTATGCATCTCTTTAGTGGTGTGTAGACATTAATTTGTCTTCCAGTGCTGGGAAAGGAAAGGGCCCATAGTGAGGCAGCGAGGTTCATGTTAGCTGGGATGGGTATCTAGTGTTGAGATGGTAGGGGTTTTTCCATGCCATCACTTGGATTAGTTGTTGGTTGTAGTCCTTCGAAATTGGACTTTTTCTTTGGGTCTTTCTACTGTTGCAGTTGTTCTATTTATATTGTCTTTCTTACAGTTATGGAATATATTTTTGTTAATCTTCTATTTTTTCTTCCTTTCTATATATATGTATTCCATGTGGTTATTTATGTTGGGTTAAATCATTCCATTGGTTTTTTAGTTTGATGCCCTGGTGCTTGTCACCAGCTCGTGGGGATCGAGAATGCCCTTTGGGTATCTGATAGATCGGGTCCGGTGTCAGGTTTGAGGGTAACCTAGGTCGGTCTTTTACAGTATAGCTCTGAGGGACCTCTTGAAGAATCTAGATGTAAATCCTAGACTTATCTAATGGATTATCCTTACTCAATAATTCTATATTGAGATAAAATATAAGAAGGGTTTATAGAACTTTGTGGCAGACCACAAGAGTAGGATTACTCACACACTAGAGGATGAAACCTTGGATTTGTTACAACTTTAGGACTCTTTTCCCAATGATCATTTCTATTTCATCTTAGGTACACATCCTTATTATAATGACTTAGTAAACTACCTTATTTCCACTAAAATTCCTACAAATTTAATTAAATATCAAGTCTAGAAAATTAAAGAGTGATTCTAGGTTTTATGTGTGGTATTATCCCTACCTCTAGAATATGTGTAGTGACCAAGTCATTAGGAGATGTGTCCTCGATCATGAGTTTGAGTTTTTTTAGTATTTTTATTACACTTTCTTATGGTGGACACTTTAGACCCCAAAATATATCTAGGAATGTATTAGACTCTGGATTATATTATCCTAACTTGTTTCATGATTCCCATATGTTTCATAATTTATTCTCTCATTTCCAGCACACTAGAAGTATTTCGATGAGAAAGGAGATTCCCCAACATCCCATATTATTTTTTGATATTTTTTATATATAGGGGATTTATTTTATGGGACCTTTTACAAGTTCATTTTGTTTCTTGTACATTTTGGTTTTTCTTTATTATGTTATAAAATGGGTAGAAGAAAAGGACACCAGAACGAATGATTCTCGTGTTGTAGTGTATTTTTTCAAGGCTCAAATTTTTTATAAGTTTGGAGTACCAAATATCATCATCAGTGACCAAGGGGCCCACGTTTTCAATTGGAATTTTGATTAAATCCTTCAGAATTATGGTGAAATATATACAACATATTCTCCATACCACCCCCAAATAATTGGTCACACCGCGGTTTCAAATTGTGAGTTGAAACAAATTTTAGAGAAAATCATGCAATCAGATGGGAAGGATTAGAGAAAGCACTTGGATGATGTTCTTTGGTATTATTGGATGGAATGTAAGACTCTCATTGGTATTTCCCCTACCAGATCATTATTGGGAAATCATTTCATCTTCCTGTGGAGGTTTAGCATCAAGCATATTGGTCTATAAAGAAATGAAACTTGGATTTAAACCAAGATAGAGATCAAAGGAAGCCACAAATCCAAGATATTTAGGAGATTCAATTATCAACAAATGATAACTCAAGGCTTTATAAAAAAAGACAAAAATCATCTCGTGATATAATGATTTAAAAAACTCATTTTCATGTATTATATAAGGTCAATCTCTATTGTTCATAACTAAAGCTGATGCCTGGTAAGTTGAGTTATAGATGGTCAGGTATTTATGTTATATTTAATTTTATTAATTATGGTGTGATGGATATTACAAAATATTACATGTGAATGAGATTTATATTTAATGTGAAATTTTTGAATTAATACATTGAGAGACTTCCCACCCATGTAGTTGAATTCATCAAACTTCATAACCCCATTATCACTTGAGAATATGAGGTTGTTCTTTGCCCTTTCACATTTATATTATTTTTCCGATTTAAAATTATATATTTAATGTGAATATATCATATCATAGGTTAAAATTGATTACAATTCAATATTTTAAGTGTGGGGGAAGGGAATAAAATTCAGTGGATATTTAGGATTTTCATTTGTGTGTTTGGTGTGTGTCTTCGTATTGGTTTTCTATTAAAATTTCAAAAAAACAAAAAAAAATTGAAAAATAGAAGAAAAAAATAAACATTATTTAACATGATAATTTAAATTTGGAAAATGTATAAAATTTATGCTTTCAAAATTCATTGGTTTCATGATAATAATTTTCAAGATTTCATTATCATGTTTTGATTTGAATAAAAATAGAAGTCATTAAGGATGTCATTAGTTGTTTTAATATAAAAACTTTTAGATTTAGACACCATTATTTGTGATATTTTTTCATGGTAAATTTTTTCATTGATATCTCTACAAAAATTTTCACATGACCATGACTTAAAAAAAATTTCCAACTCAATTGAAGATATATCCATGTTAGTTAAAAATCATTTTATATCAACGTTTGATCCATATGTTCATTTATGTTCTGATCAGTTTCATTACTATAATGAATTGACCTATGTGTGTGTTACTAATATCCAAAATTTGTATTCCCTCATAAAAATAAAGAAAACACAAAAAATATTATCTCAATATAGAGGGGAGTTTTGAAATGTAAACCATGTGGGGATATCTAGGTTGGAAGCTTAAGGTTTGACTTTCAGGAATGCTTAATTGAAAGTGTCTTGAAATTTTATTACAAGGGAATATAGAATAGGTTCAATGGAATTAAACTAGGTAAAATAGTTTTTTTACTTTACTTTAATATACTGAATAGAGGTTAGAGATATGAGCTTGAAATGGTTGACTCACACACATGGGGAATTAATGGCATGGTAGAACCATAACATTTTCCGCTATGATTAGTATAATTAATATCATTAGATTTTTTTGATACAATTTATGAGCCAATGAAATTAAAATTTATTTATACTGATTATTTATGATATTATTAATTTTCCTCTATTTCTATTGCAGATTGGGAAATATGAAGAGGCATATCATGTCATAATTTTATGGAATACAAGACACGTGACTTTTCCCAGGAGTGCAAAAGGGTAAGTGTGGGGGAGTTGATGAAACATAATTTTATTTTATGTTTTTTGATAATAAATGACATAATAACCTCACATTGTGTAAAAATGTTTATTTATAGAATATTTTCAATTATATCATTCATTTGAAATTTTGATGAAAATTCCAATTTGTCCCCTTTAAAGTGAACTATAGTATTTCAGCCCGAAATATTTTCCTTTGAATTATTTGAACTTAAAATGTTTTTAAGATGTTCCACACAAATTGGTATGAAACTTTACTTTAGGATATCTAAGATAGATCATGCATTTTAATAGACTAAGTGGGCTATGAATTGAAAGCTAAACTAGAATCTCCAACTTGGATACCAATTCAGTATTTGGGCCATAACATCTTCATAAATTCATGGATTGGTCCCAAATTAAGATAAAATATATAGGACCCAATTTCTAACAAATAAAACATATAGAAGGATAGATTGTTAATTCATGTTGGAGATCAAATAGTCTGTGAAAGTTAGATTATAATATTTGGTTGCATTTCCCATTGACACTTGAGAAGTCTTAAAAACCAAGCCTCCACTCCACTCTATAAATGCATGATTTTATCATTTTTAGGGGTTTTATGTGAATTATATTTTTAGGAACATATGTTAAGTGGTTCCTTGTCATTTAAATACACTATTTAATTTTAGAATCTTTTATTCAAGGATCTCCTCCAAAATTTTCTTCTTTTCTTCTTCTTTATTGTGATGTTGTTGTTCTTGTAATAAAATTCATATTTCTATCCCATTTCTTAACTTAATCTAATTTTAATTATTATGTTTTTATCTTATTCGGAATTGAACTCAATAGAAGAATTTTTATTGGGTTATACCCTTTTTAAACCTTTGCACATGAAAACGGTTTCTACAATAACAACACAGCCTAGAGAATAGTTGTTTTTTAATAATAAATCTATATCTTACCTTATTATTTTAATTATTTTAAATAAATGAGATAATTAAATTAAATTAATATATTCAATGAATTTATTTTTTTAATTTAAATGAATATAATAAAGAAATTTAACAATTAACAAAAAACATGCGAGGTGGATAATTGTATGGATTGTAAGAGAACAATCTTAATCGGTAAAAAATAACAACACGTGATCAATTTGTGGAGTTAAAATATAATCCCTAAACTCAATTCATCCTCATTTATAGAATTTATATGTTCCAAAATTTACCATTGACAATAATATATCATTATAACATCAATCAAATTAGGGTGTTATAATTTCAGATTCTGAAGCTACCCTAGGTTTTAATTCATTTCATCATTATGATTAAGTGAACACTCATAGGGTTAGAGTGTTATAAAATTAGGGGATCATAATTAATTGGAGTTTAATTTTAATGATAATTATTAATAAGTAAGTTAATAAGTAGATTTAGATCTATTACTCCTTCTAAAATTAGTTTTTTTAAAAATTATTTTTTTGTTGCATTTTCCCAATCTCATCCCAAAAAAACAAAAAAAAATACAATATTCTTCCAGAATACTTATTATTTATTTATTAACCTAACCCACCCCCACCCCCTCATCCTTATAAGTTATGTATTTATTTTATCTTTATTTTCTTAATACCTTTAAGAAGTCATTTTAATTACTACCTATTTATGAGATGATTTTGGTCAGTCACTCTACTACACACAAGTACCAAAAAACAACACATCATTTGAGATCGACATAGTAGTGCCTTTGATTGATTTGAAAAAGAATAAATATGTGTATATGATAAATGGAGGGGTATTATATCTCCATATAATTAATTTTTTTATTTTTATATCCCATGATATAGTCTTTTATGGATATTATGTGTTTTTCACATATGCGTGTGAATGATGGGTTTGCTCTCATTTTTTAGGTTAGAAAATAACGAGTTTTGTCACAAAGGTTTGAGAATAATGGCACAAAGTCTACCTATAATTTTTTTATCCCACATCACCATGTTTTTTATCATCTTATGTTACATTTCTTAAAAAATAAAGTTATGTCATATTTCCAAGTTTTCTATTATGTTATGACACATTTCCAAGTTTTTTATCAAGTTATTCCAAATTTCCATGTTTTTTATCAAGATTTGCAAAATTTCCATATTTTTTATCAAGTAATTCCATCTACATAGTTGTTTATCAACTTTTTCTAATTTTTCATGATGAATTTCATTTATATAAAATGTCATGTTTTCATGATTAATCATTATTTTTAAATTATGTCACACTTTTATATCATTCTTGTATGTTTTATGATAATTGATAAGTATTTTGTGCTATGTAATAATTTTTACACTTCGTTTCAGATCTAGTTATGATATGATGTTTCTATATCATGTTTAATTATTATCATTTATGGTATTATGATAGTTTATTGAGATATCTATCCATTCCTTGTGTTCTCATTTATGTTTATGGTCTAACACATTGGGATATTTTTTTCTCTTCCTACACATATAATCTCATCCCTTTCTTATTTTTTTATTCCCCAAGTTATGAAGATCATTTTATCATATGAGATTTACAAAAAGGATCTAGAGGAGCATTATTATATAGAAATTTTTTCAAGTATTCTAAAATAATATGTTCATGTAGATAATCTCCAAGATACTAAACCTTTAGTACATTGATTTTGTGACTATTTGTGAAAAGTATTATGTAAATCATGAGACTAGTGTATAATTTATTTCAGGTTTATCTTGGGTAAATTTAGTTATTAATAGAGTAGAGATTAGTTATTTTTCATTATTAGTTTATATCCCTTTATATTATGGTTAGATAAATTTTTTTTAAAACCCTAAAGATGATTCTAAGTATCCGATATTATCCTTGAATATTGGTAACGTTTTGACTTGGTGGTTTTCCTAGAAAAAAATCCCTATCTACTTACTATAAGTGGATACGAGCTCTAGAACACCTATTTTGACACTCCTATAGGTCATGCTTTGTTTGATCATATTCTCTTTATGAACTATTTTTATGTATTTATTTCTTAGATTCTTTAAGGAAATAAGGTAAAAAGTATGAGAAACCCCAACCGAAAGTTTAAAAAAGAATGATATAGGTTAAAATAAATGCATTATATATTAATATGATAGTTTTAAAGAATAATATATTTTAAGGTTTAATTATTTTCATGATAATTTGTTTCCTATAATGGTAATTCCTTTTTAGTTTTATTAATGGATGGAACCATAGGGAACTCGGTTAACAATGGGTGTGAGAGAAAATGTGAATATTACCTCATTGAACAAACCATCGAAATAGGATCTATAATGATAAAGCTTATTATTATTCCAAACCAAATATCATTAAATATGTTTAACAATGTTAAAATAGTCTTTGGGCCAAACACACCAAATTTGATAAATATATATATATATATCCTCATGAAGGATCAAGTCGTGAAGATGATCAAGGAAATAATTTCTAGTCTCTTATATTTCAAAAATGTGGAAAGAATAACCAATGGAATTATATCAAAGGGACTATAAGATTATTTACTTATTGAATAGGGGTTATCGAGCCAAAAACTATCATTTTAAAAATAATATGATGTTTAGTATGATGGAAGTGGAAAATGTGATGCCAAAAGAATTACTAACAGTCTAATGTCTTAATTGTGGAAAATATTGGAATTATCTAATTCAACCCCCTAAACCAAGGACTAACCAAGACATTGAGAATCACCAACTTCCATGAATAATAGGAAAATGTATATCCTATGAAAGCACTATTCTGGGAGTACATCCATATATTTAAGGTGCACAAACCTTCTAATTTGGATATGTAGATAACTTCTTCGAATTTGATTCTATGAAATATAGTATAAATAATAGAATTTTTAATACCATTAAATAATCACTCCAATGGTTTTATTTTTAGGTAAATATTCTCGGGGTATTATTATTGTATTAATGTTAAATTTTATAGGAATGTACCTTGTGGAAATCTTATTATCCTTATTTTAGATAAATTTAACGTGATTTTAGTGATTGATTGATTCCCTAAACTTATAGGAAAAATATTTAGAGAAAGTAAAAAAATTCATATTAAACTATGATATTTTATTAACAATATTATAATAATAAACATTCTCTAAAAAATATATAATATAGATCTTGATACTAAATAATGGTAGATTCTTAACCCAAATATTTGTAGAAAAACTCCATATTAGCGATAAGCCTATTATGAGGTAATAGATATGTTTCCCAAAATCATAAGGTTGGTATCTCTTTATAAAACATATCATGAATTATCTCTATGATTTATATTCCCTTAGATATCATAACTTCTTTGTGATAATTAAACATGTGAGGAAATAACTTATTTAAGGGGAGATAATATAAAAACCCAATATTTCACTATATTTTCTCCATAAATAAATAATATATATAATAGCATGTTTTTATAATGTTTTATGTAAGTATAAATTAATAATATATCAAGAAGTAATAAAATATTTATATGTATAGATATATCATGAATTTTAATACTTTTCAAAAATTAAATTTTATTAAATTCATTTTATACTTAAAAATATATGTTTAAAAATTTTCAATTTTATTTCAAGAAACTAATTTCATTTTTATTGAATAATCACTAGATATATTAACACTATATTTATTAGTTATATATAGGAAAATTTATAATTAATATACTAAAAGTGGTTTTTCTATAAAAATAGTTCACTATATTTTATGTTTTTAAAAAAATTTATAAATTTTTGGATGAGAATTTGAATAAATTAAATTCAATTTTTTATTTATTATGGAAATATTATATTAAGATGATTTTTTGGTATTTTTCTAAAAATATTTATTTTTAGGTGAATGTTGAAAAATAATGTGTTAAAAAATAACATGACTTTTTTTAAATTGGTGGTATATAAGTATGAATTATAAATTAATGGAACCTTTTTATAATACTAAATATATATTTTAAAAGAGAATTTATAATTTAAAAAAATTAATATATAAACCCATATTTAACATTTTAGAATTTATGATTACTTTTCAAAAAATTATTTATAAGATATTATACATTTAGTATATTAAAATTAATTTTTATAAATTTTAAAGTTTTAATCTAATAAAATGTAAATAAAATTTTAAATCATTGGATCCAAATTATATAATAATATAAATATTATTTTTATACATAAATAATAAATTACTTGGTAAAAACTAAATACTCTATTGAAAACCAAAATGGTAAAAATGAGTAACCTAATGGGTAAAAGGTAAAACAGGGTAAAAACGTGTTTAATTGATTTTTTAGGTGTTTATGGACATTATCACTTCTCATATATATTATCTCCCAATTTTTCGTCCACATTCCTTGAGAGTGACTTCCCATTATTGAAAAAAAAATAGGTATTTACAAATATTTCATCCCTTTTAACCAATAAAAGGGTTACTCCTCTCCTCACTTACCCTCCAAAAAAACCATTAAGATAGGACCAAAATCTACCTATATCTCTCCTACACACTCTTATTAACCTTATGGAGGTTTATGTCTTCTCAAAATACCATCCCTTGAATTGTTAATCCCCTTCGCAAAGGAGATAATCCAAGAAGAGAGGTATAAGTTCCAAACCACTCATTCACATTTCTATTTATTTATGTTCTTTTATTATTATTATAATTTCATTTAATAATATTAAAATTATTAGATAATTAATATTATTATACTTTTATGTTATTATAATGATGATATAATCTTTAACAACCCACCCCTTTTCCATTAAGAAAAGTGAAAATGTGAATCGTGCATTATGCGGACTATCACCTCCAAGATGCAACATGTTTCATTTTCCATCACCACCTTACAAGGATAAAACTAATATATAATTTAATATAAAATTATGATATTTTTGGAATATTTTATATTCTTAAATTATAATACAAATTACTCATTTTCATTATTCTATGGAAAATGAAATCATTAACCATGTGTACAAGTGGACTACCGCCTCTATGGAACGACCGATTTCAATTTTTCATTACATCACCACATTTCATGTTTAGTAATGAGAATTATTTTAAAGGATAAATATGATTTTTATTATATTCATATGGTTCTAGAAATAGAAACTTAATTACTAATTAATGATGTGAATGATAAACGATAGTTATAAAATTTAGTATCTAAAACAGGACAACTAGATAGAAAAAAAATTATTCATATTATATAATATTTTCATATATATTAATTATTCTAATAATTATATAAAATTATAATATATCACACTAATAAATACTAAATATTGTCATTATTAGTGTGGTATAATGATATCACACATAAGCAACCACATAATCGTCCATTAATGTTGGCATGTTCGTCTTTAGGTCGATTTAACCACCTACTTGAATAATGCTATAAATTTATATCACATATCAATATGGGAATTTAATTTCTAGTAATATATCATACAAATAATTCAATAATTATTTTTTTCCATCATTAAGTGTGACATTAATTTTAATCTTATTAATTAAAAAAACACCTATTGTTTGTCAAGAATCACAAAAACATTCTTACTATTGATTTAATCTTTAAGGATAATGAATAAAACACTCATAAAACCAAATTGAAAATTCATAAAAAATTATCATTAATAAATCAAAAAAAATCAAAAAAAAAATTAAATGACTAAATTTTTGGGAAAAATAAATATTAACATTGCTCCTATGAAACTAGTATAAACAGTCAAAACTATAAACACCCTATGTGAGAAAATATGTAAAAACTGTCTAATATACATGTATATAATGATTATAAATTAAAATAAAAAAAACAGGTATTAATATGATCATAAATTTTTTTATTATTATACATATGTTTTTTATACATGAGTATGAATAATTTCCATGGAAATCAAGAGTAAAGGTAAGGGTTTCTTTGTCAAATTTTCAACTCCTTAGGACATGATTGATATTGTGTGACATAACTTATATTATATGGTGTAATCACTATAAAATTACTTTCACATATAAAAATATCATCAATTTAATAATACTTTAATATCTATTTCATGATATTTATCTCAAGATCCTTTTATTCTTTCATTATAATTCTCTAAGAGTTTTATCAGCTCAAGTTTCAATTCATCTGATCATAGTCTTTATTAAAAGAATATATTTTTCAAGTTTCCATTGAAACTACTCTTCGAGTATTTTATAAAGTGTATACTTTTTTAACTAGGAAAAAATACTTCACATCATCAATAAGAACTTATTTGATAAAACAAATTCAAAATAAAAGTGTAATGTTGGTAAGAATAACTCTCATTCTTATAAATGAATATTTCCTTCAATATTCACACTTTCCCTCAAGATAATGTTATCCTATTTTTGGTAAATTTTATATGGATTATTTTATATTATTCCCATGATTCTATTAACCCGTTTTTAAAAAAAATTAATATTCTTTTTCTGATGTTTGTTTTCAAATAAATGTATTTGATATATTTAAAAAAGGGTTTACCATCCATTAAAAATAAAACTTTTTATCTTATAATACACATTTTTTATAACCATTATATATTTCAAGTATCTTTTATTTTTAACTATTTAAAATAAGGTTTTTAAAATTAGTTTTTAGATTGGTTTTTCTTCCTTTAGTGTTGGGATTATAGAACCTTAGTAAAAACCCTAGATATTACTACAAGTATTGGATGATATCCTAAAATATTTTTAATGTTTTTAGTATATGTTTTTTCAATAATAGATAACATTTTTGATACTATGAGTGGATGTAGTCTCTAAAAAAATACATCTAAGGTTAATCACCTTGAAAATGGAACGTTGTTTATTAACTCAATCACCACCGGGTGCATGAAAAAGGGTCCAAAATGCCCACCTAGTTTGAAACTCTCAGGTTATATGGTTTATTTGATCATATGATCTTTAAAACCATTTTGAAGTATTTATTTTTGGTTTAATTTGAATGATTTGGTTAATAAGTATGATAAAACCCAACCTAAAGTTTATCCAATAATGATATAGGTTAAACTAAAATAATTATAAAATAATAAGGTAGTATCAAATAATAATAAAAATTAAGATTGTATTCATTTCATGTTAATTATTTATAGATCATGGTATCTACTTTTCGATTTACTAATGGGTATAACTAGGAGGAAATAGGTTAACAATGGGTGCGAGAGAAAATATGAATATTACCTTAATGAACTACCCATCAGAATGGGATCTATAGTGAGAAACCTTATGATTATACCAAACCAGATATCACAAAATATTATTAACAATGTGAACATAGTCAAATTATGAAACACACAAATGATGAGAATGATATAGTCTCATGAAGAATCAGGTGATTAAGATTATAATGGAAAGAATGTTCAATTTTCTATAGTAAAAAAATGTGGAAAGAATCACCAACGAAATGATTCAAGTGTATTGAAATATGATTTAATTTTGTAATATAGTGTTATCAATAATAAAACTATCATAGTAAAATAAAGAGGTTTGTTATCATTATTTGAGTGGAAAAGGTACATCCAAAAGAGCCATTAATGATCCAATGACTTAAGTGTGAAAAACTTGGGAATTATCTAAGTCAATTCCATAAAACAAGGACTAAACAAGATGATAATAATAACAACCCTTCAAGAAGAATAAGATAATGGAAGGCATATTAAAGCACTACTCCAAAATAGGCTCCTGGTATTTAAGGTACACATACCCTCTAATAAAGAGTTGTAGATGTCTTGATGTAATTTGATTCTAGGAACTCTAGTATATCTAAGAAAATTCCTAAGATTATTAAATCACCACCTAAATTATTTTATTATAGAATAAATATTCTAGTGATATGATTATTTTATTCTAATTTATATTTTAAGAGAATATACCATATAGAAATCTTATTATCCTTCCTTTTGATAAATTTAATGTGACATTAGTGATGGACGGATTCCCTCAAATTAGAGGAAAAATTATTTGGAGTAATTTAAAAAATAATATTAACCTATGATATTCTATCAATGAAAAGATAATAATTAACATTATCTATAAACAAATTATATAATGTGGATCTTGATACAAAATAATGGTAGACTCTTGGTCCAAATAGTTGTAGAAAAATTCATTATTTTGTATAAGTATTTTATAAGGAAAGATATATGTTTCTGAGGTTTTTATGGTTTATATCTACCTATAAATTATATCTTAGGTCATATCTATAATTTATATTCCCAAATTTATTTCTATTTTTTGGGATAATTAAAATTGTGAGGATGTAATTCATTTAATGGGGTAGAATGTAATAAACCAATATTTCACTATATTTTCTCTAAAAATAGATAATATATTAAATAATTTGTTTCACACACTGTAACAAATAAAAAGAAAAAAATTTATATATTTTGAATATTAAATACGATTGTCAGGTCCACTAGTTCAAATACCCTAAGATGGGGGTGAATCAGTGTATGAAAAATTAAAACTACTACCACTTTAGATCTTGTTTTGTCATTAAAAAACACACTTCTATTTTTATCCTTTATAAATGTATGAATAGAAATGAAATCACAAATAGGGTATAATGATTTTACTTTGTTCACCCTCACTGCTCTATATCTATGGAGCATAGAACAGTGATGTGCCAATGTTCCAAATCCACCAAATCTCACTACCAATTACAAGATTCAGGCTACATCACTTCTATGCCCAGGTTCACTACCTTTATAATATTTAGGGTCTGCTCACTACATTCCTAAGGTTCACTCCCTATGTCTCTTTCTCTGTCTCATTATTAGCAGAAAAAATCAAAATCTTCCTCTTCCTTTCATCACTGCTCTTGGAAGGGATCCACTCAGATTTTATAGACTTATAGTTCCATTCATTTTCAATAAAGCATGAATCCTCAACTATATATTGATTCTCTATTTAAGTACATTTTTCACCCATAGATGAAATCCAATTTTTCACATACTATAAGTTTTTGGAAATTAATTTTGCATATTTTACAAGTTTTTGTGTACTATCCCTGATTCTTCATACCATCCCTTCTTCTGCATACTTTCCCTAGTTCCACGTATCATCCCTACTTTTGTGTACTATCTCTACTTCCATGTACCACCTCTGCGTACCACCTCTGCGTACCACCTCTGCATACCACCTCCACAAACCATCTCTATGTACCACCTCCGTGAACCATGTCTGTGTACTACCTCTGCATACAGCCTCCATTTACCACCACTAAGAACTGTGTCTGCATACTGCCTCTGCTTCTGCAGACTTCCTTCTCTACAGACTGCTTTTTACATGGACTACTTATTTTGTGAATTTTCACCTCTTCCAATAACTGTCACCATTTCCATGAACTCTTCATGTGAACTAATTCACCCTACGTGGAATCCTCCCCCATGAATTGCTTTTGAACTTAGCCAGATTTCTTCCTAGTTCAATGATTTTCTCTAATGAAATTCACTCTAAATAATGATGGGATTACAATTCCTTATATATGAAAATAGATCCAAAAATATTTCTAATCTGATTCACCCAAATCTTAGATGTGGTATATCCTACACTACATATTGTGCATCTCCCATGTATTGTGTATCTCTTATGTATTGGGCACCTCCCCTGAACTATTATCGTCTCGTGAACCATTTTACTTTTATGAACTGTGACCCTCCTTGTGAACCATTTTCCTTCCATGAACCGCAATCCTTCTCATGAATCAATTTCATCAAACAAGCCATTTTCCTTTCTCAAACTGTAGGCCTTCCCGTGAACCATTTTCTTCTACGGTCAATGTACTGACATTCACGGTTCACATAACATCCTTTTCCTTCCATGTATTATCCTTCTCAATCCGCTTATTGTTCAATCCTATATAGAAAATATTATTTTTCCAATAACGAAACTCCTGATTTTGAGGCCCAAAAAATTGGCAAACACTATGACACTGCACCACCTTAAACACCTACTTTGTCAAACACTATATATACTCATTCTCAATCATCTATCTTTGTCAACAAACACAATCATTACCAAAAACACCAAGATAAGGCCTTTAGGGTTTTTTCCCAAAAATAACCCCCTTATGGTTTTTTGAAAACTCTTTAAAAATTTGATATATCATTAAAGATTCTTTATTCATCTTCTAGCATTCTATTCTTGAATTTAAGATAGCAATCAAAGATTTAATCATCACACACTCTAAGACCACATGTTCCATGATTAGTGTGAGAAACAATATTATAATGTAAATCTCATCAATAAATCACTTCATTCGATGCCAAACCCATTCTTCTTATTTAATCATGAACCTAAGCTGTTGTGATATGTGTCCTTTGATCGATCACTTATAGCATCATCAGATTTAATACTCCTCCCCCTCTCACACTTCTCCCCTTATCCCACTACCCCACCTGTCATCTTCTCCCCATGTTTTGACTAATAAATATTCTACCTTCTAATATCCATAATTTATCCCCCTTGTTCAATAAACCCGAAGGTCTCTTCTTTATTGTTTGTAACAGGGTAAAGAACACATATCATTACATTACGGAAAAACACTCCATACCTTAGGGAGAGGTGGATCCACATCCATAACTTTTCAAGTATGGGGAGTCGACAAAACTCTCAGAGCCATTCAATTTCTCTAAAATATTATTTGGGAAAGTCCTTTTCCAGAATGTCTGCAACTTGTTTTTCTGTAAGAACATACTCTAACATCACAAGCCCTTGATCCACCTTCTCCTTGATAAAATGATACGTGATTTCAATGTGATTTTTCCTTGTGTGATAGAATGGATTTTTGATAGGATTTATAGAATATGAATTATCATAATGGATTCTGACTAAAGATTTTACTTAAACTCATATATCCTCAAGTTGTTGCTTTATCCAGAATAATTGCTTGCATGCTTGAGTAACTGCAATATATTCAGCTTTTTCAACTCTCAATGAGATGAAATATTGTTTATTTCTAAACTAATAAATACACAACCCTCTAATAGAAAATTAAACAACTGGTGTTGACTTTATATCATCCATTGATTCAGCCCAATCTGCATCTGTATATCCCAATAACTCATTCTAATAATATATATTATACATCAAACTGAAATCCACCATGCCCCTGATATACCAAAGTTTTATTTTTACTATAAGTAAGTGGGTTTCCATGGGATTAAATTGATAATGTGTTGTTTGAAATGTGGAAAAACAATATATGGTCATGTCGATGTTTAGTACAACATTCTTCTAATGATCTACTTGTATTCTATGACATTAACCTCTTTCCATTCATCATCTTGAGGCAGTTTTATCCGGGTATCCACTATAGTCTTCATCTCTTGACAATTATCCATTCCAACCCTTCTCAAAACTTCATTGGTAGTTTTATATTGAGAAATTAATGTTCCATTCTTTCCTTGCATTACCTACAAAATAAAGAAAAATGTTAGTTCACCAATCATTGACATTTCAAACTCACTTTTCATGAATTTAGAAAAGTGTATAAACATCACTTCATCTGATTCACCAAATATTATGTCATTTACATACACCAACACAACAATCCTTTGAGTACTATCATTGTGGAAAAACATATTGTAATCAACTCCACCACGCCAAAAAATAGTGTTTTCAGAAACTGATCTATCCTTGAATACCATTCCCTCGGTTCTTGCTTCAAACCATATAAGGTCTCCATTATCTAGAAAACTCTATTATAATCATTATAAATGAGAAAACCATCTAGTAGATCAATATAAAATTCTTCTTCAAGAACCCCATTCAGAAATTCTAACTTGACATCCATCTAGAAAACCTTAAACTTTATTTCCACGTCAATGGACAAGAATAATCTGATTGTCTCTAGCCTTGAAACATGTGAAATTTTTTCAGACATCAATACCCTCTATCTGGGAGTACCCTTTTCACACTAGTCTTGATTTTTTTCGAATCACAAATCAATTTTCATTCATTTTTATACTAAATGTCCATTTTTTTGATTAAATTCCTGTCTATTAGTCTCAAAACAATCTCTTGTGTCGGATTCTTCTCAATTTAGTCAATCTCTTCATTCATATCATGAATAAAATTATCATTACCAGCTGCTTCATCAAAAATATTTGTCTCAACCAATGATAAGTATGATTCTTATTGTATATTCTTTATCCTCCTTGTCTGCAATAGAACTGTCTGATCACCAATTATGTTATATCTATCAATTTCATCTCCTCTATTCTATATTTGTGCAGATACTGAATAACACTCATCTTTCTCATCATATGAATCTTCTTCTGAATTAACCTTTAGTATTGGAGTATCCCCTGATCTACGTATCTCTTCATCACTATCCTAATACTGATCATGTATTTTCTAAATATTCTTCTCATTCTCCACAATACTAACATAATGTATTTTGACTACCTTTCACAACCACTTATTGAAGAACTAATAATATTTACTTTTCCTTGAGTATCCAATAAATATCCCTTCATCTCTATGGGATTCAAACTTCCTATGTTTCACCTTATTGAGTATGAAACACTTACTTCTAAAGAATCGAAATTACTTCAATGATGGATTCTTTTCATACTATATCTCATATAGAGTATTCTCTTCTTTTGGACACAATAAATCTCTATTTTATGTGTATACTGATTTCATTACTTCTTCTTTCTAAAATATATCTAGAAGGCCTTTCTCAATAAGCATTTTTCTATCCATTTTGTTGATAATACGAATTCTTCTCTCAACTACTCTATTATTTTGGGGATTTCTTACTTCTGAAACTTGATGTCTTATCCCATGTTTCTCAAGATATTCCTCCACTAGGAAATTTTTGAACTTTTTTCTATTATCCATTTGGATATTCTAGATTTTATGGCCTAGCATCTTTTCAACTTCCCATAAATATCTTGTAATGAAACTAAACACCTCATACATGTGGGTAATGATTAACACCCATGCCATTCTATTAAAATTTTCAATGAAGAGATCATAATATCTCCTCCCATCAATATCCCATGGTAAAATTTGTATGCACACATCAGTATTCACTAACTCAAGAAATTTTTTTGAAATTTTATCATTTTTCTTATATGTATTTTGAATGATCTTACCTTGTTGATAAGCATCACACATATAGGTATGATCATATGATAATCCATGTAGATATCGATAAGCATCATATTTTACCAAATATTCCATGGAATTTTGGCTCAACTGGACAAGGTGTTTATTCCATATCTTATTTTCTTCTTCCTTGGACTGAAACCACATATCTTTTTCTCCACTCATGAGATAGATATTCCATTTTTTACACTTTCCCACAAACACAATTACACTATCTTTTTCCATGATTACACATAATTTCTTTGAAAAACTTATGACATGTCTTGAGTCACACAGTTGACTTACACTTAATAATTCGTGACTAATAGCTTCAACAATGAATAAATCTACTCATCTCATGTATTTTCCTCCATACATGGATTTTATAGAACCAATAATTTTCAATCCCATATCATTACCAAATCCTAAGATAATTTCTTTATTGTATCTAATTTCTATCACAAGTTCTTTATATTCTATCATATAGGAGGTGCATCCACTATCAATGATTCATATCCTGGTTCAATCTAATGATTTGAATGCAATTTTTACAACCACTTCTAGCTCAACCCTTTTCTTTTGGACCCATTTTATTGAATTCATGCCCTACATGGAATTATAATCCTAATCTTATTTAGTATAAAATGGACTAGCTTCATATTGAAGAGCTGCAAATAAATTCTGCATTTTCAGGTCATTTGATGATTATTTTGGTTGCTTTTTATGACCACATTTTGTCTTCTTCAGCATATTCCCCTATATTTTTGATGAGCAATATCTTACCATATTACTAAATCCTTCACACCTAAAATAGAGACCATCAAATGAAGATCTAAAATATTGAGCACTATATGAAATTATTTGTTGGTATTGTTCCATTTAGTACCTATTTTCTATAGAACATACATTTTGTGAGTGTCTCATCTTTCTACAACAATAACATCCCATGTGGGGTACATTCCTGTGTGGCAATATTTCACCAACGATTATAACTTAGGTTATTAGAATATTATGATTTTTCTTTGTACCCAAATCAATATTCAATCTTGAAGTGGGGTCTTGTGGTTTGACTTCAACCTTTACTACATTTTGTTTTTGATCAAGCCCCATACTAGTCATATCGTTTGGATTTTATTGTTACTTATTTTCTACTGGACCACTATGCTTAACTTTCATCTTCTATATTTCATGTATCATCTTATTTCTTGATGTTGTACTAAGGTTTAGAAGTTTTTCTTGACCATTAACACTTCTCCATAAACAAATGAATTACTCTTCATGTTCTTCAATACATTTTATTTGATATTTTATAGTTTCGATCAAACTATTGATTTCACTTTTGTGTTATTCAATTTCGAGCTTGTACTCAAAAATCTTATCTAAACTCTCTATCATTGAGGACTTCAAATTTCTAATTTCTTAATTCAGAACAGACTTCTCTTCTTCATGTATCTACATGTAAATTTTGGCATCATGAACCACTTTGTTGGCTTTATTCGATTTAGATCTCCAAACATGTATTTCCTCAATAGAAGCTTCTAATTCAACCTGAAGGTAAACATTTACTTAAATTATCCTTATTAATTTTTACTTTCTTATGTTGTTACTGAATTAATAAAACCAACCACAAAAGAATCTACTTCATGATCCTTGTAATCCTCTAATTCTTTTTACTTAGATTCTATTTGTAAAGTCATCTTCTCTTGAAAGAAATTTCTCTTTTTTAAGAAATTTATCTTAAAATATTTCTTCCCTTTCATGTATGATGAATCCTTATTCATGGGAATTTCATATAGATCTTTTTAATCTTCCTAAAAAAAATTTGGAACCTTGCTGCAAGATGTCCTGTCTTTCCACATCGAAAGCATGCAAGTGGAAATTTCCATTTAAATTTTTCTTTTCCTCTTTGGATATTTGAGGAAAGTGATGACATTAACTCGTATGTATCTTCACCTTCCAGACCATATTAAAGAGATATAGTCTTCATGTACTTAAATTCCACTTATTTAGACTTCCCCTTTTCTATAACATCATTATCATCATTTCACATTTCATATGCAAAAATAGTACTATGAAAGTTATCCAATTTCATCTCTTTCATATAATTATCTTATAATATATAAACCTTCAGATTAAAGTGAGATGGAAGTTTACTCAATATGCGCTTGAAAATCTTTATATATTCAATAATTTCTATGAGACCAATCATGTCTTCCACAACAACATTCACCCGATAAAAGAATGTATCAGAAAACTCATTAGGGTGCATTCTAATATCCTTATATTTGTTTCATAGAACCTGAATATTTGATTCTATGACTTTTGAGTCACCCTCATAAATGCTCAACAACTTTTTCCACATATAATGTGATGTTTTACAAGACATAACCTTTGTATAAATATTATTCTATATGGCTACCCCTAAATCCTTGATCCCTTTAGCATCATCATCCAATTCCCTTCTATCTGCTTATAATAAAGCACCATTGTCGATATTAGATGATATTCCATGCATAGATACTGTAAATATATCCATTCCCAATTATTTAAAGTAGTTCTACATATGATTCTCCCATAGTTGAAAATTAGTTCCATAGATGATCGGAATCCCTTTGTGATTGACCACCTCCATTACTTCTATAGAGATATAACCACAAACTTTCAACCATTACCTCTGATACCAATTGTAAGGTCCACTAGGTCAAATACCCTGAGAGGGGGTGAATAAGGCTATGAAAGATTAAAACTAATACCCATTCAGATCTTTTTTATTCATTAAAAAAATAAACTTCTCTATTTATCCAATAGAAATGTATGAACAAAAATGAAATAATGCAAAGGAAATGATGATTTTACTTGGTTCACCCTCATTAGGATATGTCCAAGGAGAAAAAAATAGAGATGTGTCGATGTGCCAAATCCACTAAATCTCACTACCAATTACAAGGCTTGGGCTACATCACTTATATGCCCAGTCTCACTATCTTTAAAAGATTTTGGGTCTTCTCACTGAATTCCCATGGGTCACTCCCAATATATCTTTTTATGGCTCACTGCAGGTGGAAAGGATCAACATCTTCCTCTTCCTTTGCTCATTGCTCTTAGAAGGGATCCACTCATAGTTTATGGACTTGTAGGTCCCTTTATTTTCATGAAATAATGATTCCTCAATTGAAGGTAGATTCTCTATTAAAGTCCATTTTCATCCGTAGATGAAATCCACTTTTTCACGTACTATTAGTTTATGGAAATTACTTCCACATACCATCCCTATTTCTATATACCATCCATGCATCTGTGTACTGTCTCTACATCCACATACTACCTCCATGTACCACCTCCACATACAACCTCCTCATACCACCTCCACGAACCACATCTGTATACCACTTCCACGTACTACCTCCACGAACCACTTCTGAGTACAGCCTCTGCCTCTACGGACTTTCTTCTTCCACCAATTTCTTCTTTTGTAGACCTCTTCTTCTTAGAACTATCACCTCTTCCAAAAACAATCACCATTTCCACAAACTTTTCCATCAAACCAATTCACCCTACACAAAATCCTCCATAGAAAACTTATTTCAAAATTATCCAGATTTCTTCCCCGATTGATGATTTTCTCTAATGAAATATTCTTTAAATAATGATCGACTTAGTGTTACTTAAATAGGAAAATATATCTTAAAATCTCTCTAATAATATTCACTCAAATATTCAATGTGGTAAAACCTTCGCCACGTACTATGCATCTCCCACGTCTTGTGCATCTCCCATGTATTTTGCATCTCTCGCGAACTGCAATCATCCCGTGAATCATTTTCCTTCTGTGAACTGCAAGCCTCCCTGCAAACTGTTTTCCTTCCATGAACCGTAGGCCTTCCCGCAAACCATTTTCATCCCATAAACCATTTTCCTTTTACGAACCATAGTACTTCCCATGAAACATTTTTTTCCGCAGTCCATGTACTATCCTTAATTTTCGATGTATCATCCTTCCCAGTCCACATGTTATTCACTCCTTTGTGAAAAATCTTCCTTTTCCAAAACCAAAACTCCCAATTTTGAGGCCCAAAAAAATTTCAAACACTAGGACATTGTGCCACCTTAAACACCTAATTTGTAAAACACTATCCATACTCATTCACAGTCACCGAGCTTTGTCAACAAACACAATCACACACAAAAACACTGAGATAATTCCTTAATATTTTTTTATAAACAATGACTGTTAAAATATATCCATTAAATTAGCTAGTATAAATTGAAGTAACCATATCAAAGAAACCAGTAAAGTAAGAAGAAATAGAAACCAGAATTATAAGTATTCCTTATGAATCCCAATTTTCTAAACTTGAAAGGGGTAGCTTTTCTAGGGTTTTCCCTTGAAAAATCCCACACTAAACTTGAATAATTATGGTTTGAGAAAAAAGTTTTATGGGAGAAGTTCAAGATTGTGGATGTTATCATAAAATCCATGCTAACTGAACTGCCCCCCAAAACCGCAACTAGAGATTATCTAATTCTTAGGTATTAAACATATATTATAAGGGTTTATGTAAGTATAAATTAGTATTATATCAAAGATTAATAAAATATTTATATGTATAGATATATCAGGAATTTTTTTTATTGTTCGAAAATTCAATTTGGCTAAATTCACTTTATGCTTTAAAATGTATTTTTAAGAAATTTGAATTTTATTTCAAGTAACTAATTTAATTTTTATTCGAAAATAATAATATATATTGACACTATATTAAATAGAAATTTTTGGAAAAAACAATACTTTTTATACTAAAATTCATTTTTTTATAAAAAAATCTTTTTTTGTTATATTTTATGTTTTTAAATAAAACTAAAATTAAAAAATTTTAGGATATTAATTAAAATGGAGTAATTTTTTTAGATTTCTCATGGAAATATTATCTCAACATTATTTTTTAGGATTTTTCTAAAAATATTGATTTTTTAGGTGAATAGTGAAAAATACCATTTTTATAAATGACAAGGATTTTATGACATTATTGATATATAGGTATGAATTGGAAATTCATGAAAAGTTTTTATAAAAATAAATATTTATTTTATAAGTTACTTGATAATTTTTTAAAAAAATTAATTTATGAAGCCATATTTTACATTTTTAAATTAAGTTATATTTTTTGAAGAAAAAAATTAATACATTATATATTTAGTATTTAAAAATTATTTTTTATCATTTCTAAATTTTTAATAAAAAAATTAATTTTATATTTTGAATCATTAGTTCTAAATTATATAATAATTACCATTTTAATTTTGGGCAAAAAAGATAAATCGCCAAGGTAAAAACTAATTACCGTGGTGAAAACAAAAATTTTAAAAATGAGTATCCTAATAGGTAAATTGTCAAACATGTTAAAAACATGTATTAATTGAGTTTTTGAGGTTTTTATTATCCTTATCTATTAGATTCTCTATAATTTCTCAATTTTAGATACATTTTCCTTGATATTGAGTTCCCATTATTGATTTTTTTTATATTTAAAAACATGTCATCCATTTTCACTTATAAATGGGGAACTCATGTCCTTCCTTCCCCTCATAATAAAACCCCTTAAGTTCAGCTCAAAATAAAAATATACATATCCTCAACACTCCTATATTCATTAATTTGTTTTTAGTTTTATCTAAATACCATCCCATAAAGGTTTAATCCCCTTAATAAAGGATAAAATCCATGAAGATATATATAAGTTCTGAACCTCTATTTCATTTTTAAATTTATTTATGTCTCTTTATTCGTACTAAAATTTCATTTAACCGTATTAAAAGATAAAATTACAACAATTATTATATTATTATGTTAATGTAATGATGTTAAAATGATCAAACTTCATCCCCTTTTCCATTAAGAAAAACAAAAAACATAAATCATTTGTTGTGCGAACACCTTCCTCTATAACACAACATGTTTTTTTTCATCACCATCTTTAGAAACCCAAAAAAAATATTTTTTACACTTTTTAATATTTTAAATAGTATTTCAAAAGTAAGTTTTACATTCATAATGGATTTATATGGCCTATAGAGCCTCAGTGTTGTTATATTAAATATATTAAATTTATCATATCATGCATGCCCAATTTTTCGGAAATAACAGATTATATTCAGAATAGTGTCACAGACTAGAAAACTATTACCATAATTAAATATAGATTTCAGGTTTTAATCTTGTTCTTACATAATTCTTTTCAATGTGATATGCTTCGATAGGGTGCAGTTGCCGGTCGGTAAGATGAATTAAAATAATTTAATAATTTAAGTTTCATTTAATTTCCAAACACTAACGATGCTCCATTATAAAATAATATTTTCAAAATTACCTAGTGTTAGTCATATAAAACTAAATGGAATGATAGTATGGGGATAAATTCAGAGGATATTTCATTGGTTGGTGATCTCGATATTGAGGATCAACAACAAACGAATATAGACTTTTGTGGAGCCAATAACGAAGATGGTGAATTTCATCAACAACATCAATACTGATTCGTTCTTCACTAATGATCAATACAAGCTTGAAATAGTGAATTTTATTTTGTTTTTTAATTCATGGTTACTAACTATTTAGTTGAACATAAATTAATTCATTTAAAATTAATTCATAGATCTTTCATGTTGAATTGATCATCGATTATTTTCTCTTCCTTAGATTAAGAATATGATAATTATTTTATTTGAAATTATTGATTTGTTTTATTCACTAATACATCATATTATTTGAATGGTCTAAAATTAAACATGGACTTAGTTTTAAGTTTATTTTTTATTTTCTACCTTTATCCCTCTATTATTCAATGTTCATCATCAGTATTATTATTGGAAAATGAATTGAGGATACTTGGTTAACCCATCATTGTACAATCATTATTTGGTAAAATATATCATTTATATATATTTTTATAGTTTTGTATACATGAAAATTCATTAAAATATGATGGTAATCCAATGAAGGATTAAGAAATAATGTTTTTACAAGCCAGATAGAGTGGGAATCTTTGGTGGGACGAAGACGGTGATCCTATTGTGGTATGGATGATGGTGAATTTATAAGAAAAAACATGTTTTTAATTTGTTATGGTGATGTTGGGTGTTATATAATCAAATTAATGGCTTAAATCCCTCAACTGCCCATGATACGGGCTTGGTCAACTGAGATCTGGGTGTTACTGTCAAGAACCAGGGTGGAATCAAAGGTGACGGTAGTACGGGAAAAAATGCATGAAAAGGTCGGAGATTTGGTGAAAGTAATTGATAAATGGAAAGTAAATTTGAAATAACACACAAATTATACCACCAAAATATTTTAAAATAATAACATTATGTTTTATGGCATATACGACACGCAATACAAAGCTTAAATAAACCCTGAAATATTATTATTTTAATATGACTTTTATAACATATCTATTTATTTAGAGGCTATAAATAGGAATAAACACATTATGAAATATGTTTCAAGTTTCTAATCAATAAAAATGTACTAATTAATTCTTATAAAATAATAATTCTGTTTTTGGTGAAGTCATTTTATGTTTCAAAAATTTATTTCCTTCAAAAATGATTCTTATCGATATTTATGAGAGGATAATAAAATTAATTAAAACCACTTTTGGAACTGTTATTTTATAAAAATGATATAATTTTTTAAATAATCATATTAAAAATATATTCTACATATATTTTTGAGATTTTTCTAAAAAAAAATTATTTTTTAATGAATAGTGAAAAATTCTAATTTTTATTGAAAACTATATTTTATTTTAATGCGTTTTAAAATTTATATTCCATTTTTTATTTGTTTTAAAATTTCAATAGTTCTTTTTAATTAAATATAATCCAATTATATTTCTTGGAATTAATTTTATACTAGAATTTTGTATAAAAACATTTGTATACTTAAAAGGGTATTTTTCTAAAAAATCAATTTCTATCATGTTTTTTGGGTTTAATTTTACATTAAATTATGAAACTTATATGAATTTAATATTGAAAATTGAATTAAACATTTGGAATAGGGATTTAAAATTTTATAATATAAGCCCCTTTTATTTTTGTTCGTTATGAATATTAACCACGGTAATTAATTGTTACTACAGTTAGGGTAAATCATGTAATTAAGGTTAAAAATCATATGATAAGGACTAGAAATTTACCTTAAAACTTTACTTTATCCTATTTTATTATTTTAGTTCATAACATTCTTTCAAATTATGGAATATATGGCTACTTGTCTCCATATTTACTTGATTTTAACCATTTTATATTTAAGTAAAAGGTGAAGTCAAAAATGTCACTTTCTTGATTTTAATTTCTATAATATTTTTTGATATGGATAAAGTAAACCAATGTTTTAATATAAATAATCATCTAAAAAACAATTTTTTTTTAATAATAATAATTTATTTTTAATTTTTAGGTATAAAATAATTATCTTAAATGTTTATGTAATGCTGACGCAGTATTTATTCAATGAATAGAAAAATAAAATAAATGGTATTAAAAATATTAAAAGTAATATAATTTGAATGAATTATTACTCTAAAATAGTTTTTTAAATAAAAATAACATATTTTAGAAGTTTTAATTGATTGCATTTTAATTTAAAAAAAATCATGTTGTTTTCAAAATAAAATTAATTAAATACTTCCAAAAATGACATTAATGTTATTTTATAATAAATAATATTTTTTTCAATGATTTAAAACTCTTTACAATACTATATTCATACAATTTATTATTATATGGTTTAAAATTACAACCATGTCCCATTTATGGGATAATTTTACTTTTATTAAGAACTATATTGACACCTAAAGAATAAAAATGTTTTTATGGTGTTAATAGTAAAAAAAGGTTAACACGTGTTAATTCAAAGAGATAAGCATACAAAACTAATCTAAACTTGATAAAATTTTATTTAATGATATTATTTCAACACATACTCATATTATCTTTTTATTCTATCATTTAGGATATTTTTCAATGAAAATTAATTAATATTAATTTAATATGTTTTTTAATACCAAGAGTGCCCCTCCCCTCAATTATAAATAGGAAAATACTCTCTTATTTTTGTCACACTTGAAAAAAAAATTAGTTTAGAAAATACCCAACCAAATATCTTCCTAAAATACCTCCCCACACTCTAGAGTTCTTAGTTTATGTATAATATCAATATAATCAATATAATTAGATGTTTTTATGTTAATTTAATGACTTATATCCATCTCCTCTTCTATAAAGTGTGAAAAAAAACATTTATTCATGTGTATAGAGGACTATCGCTTCGCAAACCGATGTGTTTTGTTTTCCATCATTGTCTCACTTGTATGGTTCTAATGATGGATTTAATGCATATACATGATATTCAGGACATAATTATCATTCTTAAACGTTAATATATCATTTTTTTTCTTATCTTTTCATCCACTAGAGAATGATAACTTCGTCCATGTGTATGTGTGGATTACCACCTCCACAAAGAGATGTGATTCATTTTTCATAACCACATCACATGGATTCTATATATGAGGGTATTTAATGAAATGATATTATATTTATTTTATAATGATCACTCTATAAATATAATATAATTATTACCTTCTTTCTATAATGATCATTGAAAAATGGAAATGTTACTCATGCGTACGTACGACCTACGTCTTCTTGATTGCAACGTATCTCATTTTTCATAACTATATTTCATGGTTAGTTTTCAAAGTATAATTGATATATAAAAATGATAATTATTTCATGATTATTATTCTATAAATAATTTAATAACTACTCATTAACTATAGTCAACCTACGAAATTCATTTTTGACATACTGGTTGACTATCATCAAAACATCTGACAAGAACTTAAATAATTAAGTAATTGAATATAACATGGTAATAAATAAAATAAAAAAGGAATAACAAACCTGAAATATTTTATTAATCAGGTAAATAATAATCATAAGTTTATTATATAGGTAGATAATGAATATACAAGATTATTCTCACTCAAGGAAATAGACTTTCATTTAAAAATAATCTTTTCATGTTTCCCTTACAACTCTTTTTATTCCATATCCATGTTCTTATAAATGTTTCAAGAAAAAATGTATTTATGATTAAATGAATGATAATGGTCATTTTATACCAAATTTCAACTAATTTACAATATTTTTTAAAAGTAATATTTTTATGATTTTTTGTAAGGTACACTTTACTTTAAGTATCTCATTTTAAATATTTTTAATATTTTTAATATTTATTTTCTAAATATTTATTTTCTAAATATTTATTTTCTAAATATTTATTTTTCATGTCCATATTCTTTAAATTATTTTATTCATTTTTTATATTAAAATAAATTATTCTAAAGGAAATTTTATGTTTATTTTTTACTTTCTTTCAAAGGTTTTTAAAAGGAATATTTATAAATATTTTATAACAAATTTTTTGACTTTATTTATAAAAGAAAAAAAAGGAATGTTTTATTTTAACATATACGGTATCAAAGTATTTACCCACCATTAGAACCAATATTTTATTTTTGTATTACTTTATAATCTTTCAGTTTTTCTTTAAAAAACCACATTCCCTTTTTCCTAGTAATTTTAGTTTTTTAAAATTATGTTTTAAAGTGAAGGTACATATAAAGAACTGGAAATGTTTTATTATGGGTGAAAATAATGTCTTTATGATTCAAGCTTACTTAAATTACTATTATAACCTAGGATTTATTTCATTTTATAAAACACATAATCATGAAATTTTATGACAGGTTCACCCATATAGTGCTCTAATTCATTGGGTAATTCTTTTGTCTCATAAGGTGTAATATATGGGATTATGAAGTAAGCATAATCTATGATGGAACACTTTACACCATGTTATGTTTTATTAGAAGTAAGCCTAAAATTATACTTATTTTATGTTTTTTATTCAAAATTTCCCTTATGAGTTTTATTTTTCTATTAATATTTCTCATGAAATGTTTTATAAAATTATATGGCAAGAAAATTTGATTTTATGGGTGATAAAATATAATTTTTGAGCACAAATTTAATTTTTAAAAAGGGGGAAAATTATAATTATTCATAAACTAATAGATTTCTTTATTTCTTTTTATGTCCCCTAGATTATTATGCTCATAACAGTTTTTTTAAATATTTTTCCCAAGTGTTTAAGTTTGAGTAGGGACAATGGTGAAGGCATAATATGGGAAAAGAAAAGTCGGGTATAATAGGAATAATGCTCACTTGACTTCATGATTATCATTATTTAAGAGTTTTTTCAAATTATATAAATCTATAAACCTAAAATATCCTTGGGTATGTAAGTGATCCCATATTTCATTTTAATTTTTTAATTTTTGGATGGTTGAAATTAGTCCACATTGATTAGTATCAAATCAGGAAATGTAAAGTTTATGATTTTAGCACCAAATTTAGGAGTGCATGATTTGGGGTGTTATATCATGTGGACCCCTCTATGTGGTAATTAGGGTTTACGCGGTGCATGAAATATAACACATCAAGTGGGGTACCCACATGTTTTGTGACCCTTACCCATCAAGATCAGTGTGTACTGGGAGTACACTTCTAGGAATCCAAGTGGCCTCACATGTCTTGTGTGACAGGGTACAGTCCATGTACATTGGAAAGTGTATGGTCTTGGGTCATAAGAATGCGCCAAGTGTTATCCTAACCTCTACATGTTGGGTGTCATATCAACACAATATGTATCTATAGAAGATCATTCTATTTGATACAGTAGGACCCAGGCAATGTTAAATTCAATGATACACATCATGTACCTCTTGGTACACACTGTGTACTCCTTATAGGGTGTGTTAGATCCCATGTTCTTCTTAGTCTCTCTATGATATGAGATTTGGAGAGTTTCCTCGAACTATATCATTTTGGGTTTGTTCCCTTAGGCCTACCCTAAAAGGGTATAATGAGGTATATCATACTATTCATAGGATGTGTGATCCCTTCTATGGATTAGTTCTATATAGATTTATGTGTCCATCCATAAGTCTTGGGGTTTGATCCTCTATCATTATTCCCTATATTTAGTTAGGTGTCCCATTTTCAACATCTAGGATATGTGATCCCCTTCCAAGTGGGTTAATCCAGTTTGGGTTAGGTATCCCCCATAGGTCTTATTCCTAATCCCCTATCTGTGTTTTGACATATGTTGTCTTCTAATGAGGTGTAGTCTAATATATTAAGTATCTAGAATGATCCCACTCAATACCTATATGATTCTTCATAGAAAGAACTGACAATTATATCCTCTCGGATGAGTGCCATCAAAAAAGTGATGCCTAATGAGTGATTTCCCTCTGATGGGTGTTTCCTTGGATACTAGAGTAGAATCCAAGGACGGTAGTAAGGATGTTCCCTCACCTTGAGACTTGGAGTCTTCCATTTAGAATATATCTATTTTCTTGTTTATTCCTTAGAATTTTTATTTATAACTAACTCCATCATTGATTATTTATGGTTAGTGTTTTTGAGGTGTATTACTGGGTTTCTTTATACTCACCCTTGTATGGGACCTTCCTTAACATGTCATGTCTTATGCAGATGAAAGGACTTTTGACATAATCCAAGGAGGACTAGGAGAAGTGGAGCTTAGGTTTTCTATAAGAACCATGGATGGTTCTAGGAGCTTTCATCTTGATGTCAATCCCATTTTTTAGTATGTTGGACTCTTTTGAAGTTTTGGTGGGTTTTTATTTATCCCTTCTTCTTCTTTTTTACCCCTTATCATACTCTAATTTGGGATTAGTATTCATGCATGAATTATTAGTATAAATTGTTTATCTTTTCCACATTATACTAGTGTATGAAGATGTGTTCCTATTTAATGTGCTTTCGGCTAAGGCCATCCATGTGTGTGATATGCCTACTCATTGTTAGTCGCCAATACCTCCCTTGTTAGAGGTAGGATTAGGATTTCACATTTAAATTTACACTATAAAATAAGGAATTGGTGGTTCTAGTCATGATTGAATGGTATCAGATCATGTCATATTTGTACTAGAGTTTAGATATATTATAACTGTGAGGTTTGGTTTAAGAAATAAGGAAACAATGTTAAAGTGTATCGAGTTTGGCTCTCAGGATAAGGAACTCAGTGATATTTTGGAGGCCCGAATATCCATTTACCAAGACTCTGATAACCTAATTTCTGAGTCAATATATGTAGTCACTAGTTGTAGGGAAAACAATGGTACATGTATCATATAAAAATGGTTGATGGTTTCAATGTCCTTCTGGAGTGATCTCCCAAGATATTATCTTTTGATCGTGGTGAGTCTTAGCTATTTATGGATGCCTCTATGATGATATCGATCTATGATTCCATAGTATGATTTAGATTATGATCTATTTAGTGATGATATTTTAGTCTATAGGGTGTTGAAAAAGTGGTGGTTCCTCCTTGTAGATAGTGAACGGTGCCTCTACCCATTGAGCAGCATGTCGAACCACCTATAATGGTTTGGTTGGATGATCCATGTCAGGTTGAGAATCTATTGGTTCTAGTGGTTCCAAAAAATAGCATACATATGATGAGTGTGCTCTATGAGTTTAAATGAAAAATACCACCAAAGTTTCATGATGATCTAAACCCCCCTCCTCGGATGGTAGAGGACTAGATTTAGTATGTGGTGTGGGTGTTTCACCTGGTTAGGACACTTCTTGATAGTGGTCCTAGTTGAAATAATTCTCCAAGGTGACATAATTTTTTGGTGTACCCTTATGATAGTGATGTTTGATAAGGATTTAGTCATGCAAATAATAGGGATTCTTCCCAAATCGAGACATTTTCTCTTATGATACGCTTTAAATACATGTGGTTGATTTAGTGCCAACCAAAGTAGATAATATCATGGTTCGGTGGATGAGTTCCCTAATTTTTATTTTTAGGACCATTTTAGGAGTACTAAGGTCTCAGAGAAAAATATGTTGTGGAGAATATGTGGGAAATGGGAAGGATATGTGAAGGATGTGGAGCCAGATAAACTATAGGATTCGTGTCTAATCCATGGTTCAGCCTATGTCTTATCTACTTTAGCTATAGTTTTGGTTGAAGTAGGAACAGAACACTCCCTTCCTTGTTGTATCCCCTATTTGAAACATAGAGTTTCTAGGGGATCCTTTAGCTCAACCCTTATGCTTAGAAACTCGTTTTGAGGATGTTTTGTTGATCACACTTATATTCTAATGATGTTATTTGACTCTTGTAGGGAAGATTCATGTGGGATATTTATATAGAAACGATGACATAATGTTATGGTATCCTTGCTATGGAATTGGGGACTACTTTATAAGCCCAATTTAATAATTACTGGTGAGGGTTTCATTATATCTGATTTGGTGTGATGTTATTTTACTTCTTTAGTGAGAAGGAATCCTAGGCAGAGCAGGATGAGCTTTTATGTAAGAAGATACAAACTATTTTATTATAGTTGGATAGTATGATCCTTGGAGTAGAAAATTATATGATCTTTTAGTTTCATATAGTGGTGGTGAAAATGAGGGTGTCCTTAAGGGTGCACTAAGATTACCTCCCCATCAAAAGATCGACTTTAGTATAGACCTACACCTAGGGATGGGAAGATATTTATGTCAGTATATTGGATAACCCCATAGAGATGAGAGAGATTAATGTAATATAAGAACATATTATAATACCTAATTTGTTCACCTAGGCATCCCTATTGTTATCCTTTGGGAAAGAAAATTATATCTTGAGGTTATTAATGGATTAAGATTTACTAAACCATGCAACTGTTAGGAAGTAGTATCCACTATCAAGAATCAATGACTTCTTCAACTAGTGGTTAGGGGAAAAGTGGATCTTGAAGTTTGACCTCGGTATGGGTTATCACCAGTTATGGTTTCAAGAGAACGATATATCGAAGGTGTGTTTCTAGATTTTCTATAGTTACTTCGAGTTCTTACTGATTGCCTTAGACATATTGAATACTACAGAAGTGTTTATAAAACTCATAAACTAGATCTTTCATCCCTTTTTAGAACAGTTCATGATGGTATACTTACATGAAATCCTTATATAATCAGTGTTATAGGATGATCATGTGATACATTTGAGGATGGTCCTTGATATGCTCCTGGGGAACTAGATCTATTGGAATCTCTCGCAGTGTTAATTCATGATTCAAGAGGTACACTTCATGGTTCATGTCATCTGATAATAGGGACTAGTGGTGGACCCAAAAAAATAGGGTAGTTATAGCTTGGGATCCACCCAAGAGATTAACATGTGTGGAGAGGTTCTATAGGGTTGGTAGGCTTTCATCAAAGATTTTTTCCTAAATCCTCCAGGATTGTGGCACCTTTGACATCTTTGACCCAAAAGAGAAATACATTTTTGGAATATGGAAGTTTTAGTAGAATTTAAAAGAGATTCAGTATTGACGGATGATTACCCCCATCTTGATACTACTAGAGGTGGGTTTTGAGTTCATGGTGTTCTTTTCTACCTCTAAAGTTGGGCTTGGATGCATTCAGATACAGAGGACGGAAATGATTTCTTATGAATCCTGGTAGCTAGGAACCCATGGGAAGAAATATGTGACCCACAAAAAGATCTATAAATAGTATTTTTTATGCCAAATCCTTAGAAACACTATCTATAAGCCACTTATATTTTAGAAAAGAAAACTATGTTTGATAATATATTTGACACACATCATCGAGCTTAAACGACCCGTGATATATATAACTATTATAACCTGGATAATAAATTAAACAATATGTATAGTATTAAATAATTTATAATATATATATATCCTAATCAGTATAAATTATTTATAAATTTTTAGTAAATAATCATACATTTTTTAATAAAGGATTTTTATTCTTCAAAAATATGTTTTCCTCAAAAATTATTATTATTGTTTTTCATGAAAAAAAAATCATAATTAATTTTTGTAACTTGTAGAAAATATATTGATAAAATTAACTTCATTTTATAAATAATAATATAAAAATTTACTTTGGGTGAATTTTTTGGTATTTTTTGGAAAATATTTATTTTTTTAGCAAATAGTGAAAAATACCAATTTTTGTAAAAATGTCCTTTCTTTTCAATAAATTAACCAATTTTAAAGTAACATTATTTTTTGAATATGATTTAATGTAACTTATTTATTATTTATTTATAATTGATCCACTTAATTTATTTTTATTCAACTTCATGTTTCATTTTATTATAAGTTTTCTTTGGGGTATAAAATGTGTTTTTCTGAAAATTGTTCTAAAGTGAACTATGTTTCTCTGTTTTAATTAATTAAAATAATCTATAATAAGGAATGTTTTAAATGAAATTTATATATTATATATCAATAAAAATTAATTAATATTTATACAATTATTATATTAATCATAGAGTTAATATAAAATCATCTTTTTCTTGAAAAACACTCTTCTTGAAAACCTATTTTTTCGTCATGTCTGTGGGTTTTGTTTTAAATTAAATATTTCCAATTATGTGAGTTTAATTTGGTAAAATCTATTAAATATTTTCAAGACATATAATTTATATTATCTAATAGGTTCAACATAATTTTGACCAAAATTAATAGTGAAAACAGTAAAAATTAATTACCATGATTAGGATAAAAATGGTTTTACAGGGGGTTAAACTAAAATGATAAGGGTTTAAATGACATAAAACATGTATAAAATATATTTTATAGACATATTTACAACTTATAATATCTTAATCTCTATAATATTACATTTTTTACCCTTTTTCATGTGAAAAACGTTGATACACCTTTTTCATTTTAAAAACTACAAGTGTGTCACTCGCCACACTTATAAGAGAACACCCCTATCATTTATTATTTACACATCAAAGTAATTTTGGTTTGTAAAATACAAAATAAAATAAATTCCAAAGATACATACCCTAATCCTATAATCCTTGGTATTTTAGAAACTCCATTATAGGAATACTATCAGTATAATCCATAAGAGGTGTTCTAAAAAGAGGTGAAATTCCTAACTATGCATTTTTATTTTATTTATTCCTACACCTCCTTAAAATATTCATAAAATTTTATCATATTATAAAAATATTATCTTATATATACTTATATATTATTAAATAAATTTAATAACCTAAATTCATCTCTTATTCTATCAAATTGGATATGGAATCATCATTCGTGTTTATGGTAAACTACCGCCTCGTGAACCGATATCATTAATTTCCCATCAATGCATCTTATGGATTGTTTTAATGATTTATTTATCTTATATATATTATATTTGTAACATATTTATTATTATAGTGTTATTATATATCATATACCTTTTTACTTTCCACTTTTGGGGGGATACAATAACGTTGTTCGTATGTACAACAGACTATCGTCTGACAAAATGATGTGATTCAATTTTCACTGATAATTTACAATGAAGGAATTAAGGATAATTTTAATAAATATATGGGATATAAATGACATAAAAATTATATTAATTACATATTTATCATTATTATAATTTTTTTTCTTATACTGAAAAATGATCACATCGTTCATGTACTTGTAGACTATTGCCTCCACGAAGCGATGTGATTATTTTTTCATCACCACATCACAAGAATGATATACATATATATGAATATTTAAATAAATAATATTATATTTATTATATTAATAGAATTATTTAAAGATAAATTAATACATATATTCTCTTTATAATGATCATTGAAAAATGGAAACATTACACATGTGTATGTACGGCCTGCCATCTTCATGATCGTAACATATTTCATTTTTCATAACCATTTTTCATGACTGGTTTTAAAAGTATAATTTATAAATAAATATGATAATTATTTAATTATTATTATTATTATTATTAAATAATGACCTCTTTGATCATGGTCAACACACCAAAACTATTTTGAAACAATGAACCAAACGTCCTCAAAACACCCATTATGGATTTAACAGATAAAATATTTAAACATGTCACTAAAAATAAATAAAATAAATTATTTAAGTATAATGTATAAAACCTATAAAATTTTATTATTAAATAAAATAATTGATATAGGCTTAATATATAGTGGTCAAAGGTCATACAAGTAAAGTCCAGACTCGAGGTAAGAGTTTTTCTAATCTCGCTTTTACTTCTGTGAGACATATGTCATATTCAAAAATATTTTTAGTGTGTGATTTATATTCTATACCATTTAAATTTATTGTAATAATTCATGCATAATCATATTTTAAGTTTATATTTGAATTATTTCATCTAAAGGGATTATACATGAATGTTACCAAGTGGTAAAGGGATTCTTAACTCAATTTACTTTCATTGGGTTATAACTCTTTTTCATTGACTTTATTATGATATGATTATATTTTAATTGATACATAAAATATTTTATTATCTATTTACACTTTTTTTGTGGATTTAATTTTATTACAAATAATAGTTCCATTAATTAATTCTCAATTAAATGATATGATCTTTGTAAGGGTAATTCGTCTCAAATTCTATTTCCTTGGGAAATATGTTGATCGTATGCACATAAATCCTTTTATGAGTTTTTATACTTCCCATTAGAAATTTAATATCATTAATATTTTTATTTTTATTATATTTAAAGATTCATTTGATGTTATTCTTTCATGGTAATCATGATTGTAGTGTTACCAAAGTGGAAAAGGATTTATGTTGGAATCTCTCTTCTTTTAGGATTGTTACTGTTAAAGATTATTTTGGATAAAATAATGTGATATTATTTTATTTAAAAAAATTATTTTATTATCCTATAGTTAATAATTTATTTCAAATGATTCATTTTCATTTCCTCAATTATATATTTAATAATCATCAATAAAGTCGTTTATAAGTGATACCAATCTTGTATTTTCGTTTAGATCTGATATCTTTCTCTTCCATATCCATGTTTTCTAAAATGTTTTAAAAAATGTTCTTCATAAAACTAAATAATTTAATAAATCTATTTTACATTAAATTTGACATTATTTTAAAAGTTTTTAAGGAAATTTTTACATTTTTTAAATGAGTCACTTTTGACTACCTTTATCAAAATGTTTTGAAAATAATATTTATTTATAACATTGACAACAAGAATGAATTTTCCCATAGTATTGAACATTAATTTCTTTGAACCTTCCTTTATATTTTTCCAAGGTATTTTTAAAATAAAAAATTCATAATATTTTGGTAATTTTCACTTTTTAAAACTTATTTTCAAAATGAAAAGTTTATTTTCCTCAAAAATGTTTTTAAGGATATTTTAATGGTAATTTAATTCATCGATGTCTTAAACCATTGTTTTTACTTGTGATCCAATGGGGATATTTTTTAATGATACCAAACTCATTATTTCTCTATATGGATTATGATTTTATCAGAGATATTTTTATGGAATTTATTTCTTTCCCACAGGTTAATCATGTTTCAAAGATATTTTTATAGAACTAGTTTCTTTCTCATGGGTTAATCATGTTTCAAATATATTATTATAGAACCTATTTATTTCCCATTGTTTAATCATGATTCAAAAATATTGACATGGAAATAATTTATTTTCCACAGGTTAAACATGTTTCAAATAGATTATTTTGGAACTAGTTCATTTTCCATAGGTTAATAATGTTTCAATGAGAGTGTTATTGAACCTATTTCTCTTCTATGGGTTAATCAAGTTATAAAAAAATAAAGTTTGTTTTAATGATTTTATGATGAAATGAATTCTATTTTTAATTAATTTATGATATGGTTATAATGCCCCGACCTTAAACCTTACTTAATATTGAATTAAATGAATAATTCAAATTGAGGATCTTTTCAGGTTTAGAGTTTTAGAGAATTAGAACATAACTATTACATGTCAAAAGATTACAAAGTAGACACTTCTACTAAGTTTCCATAGAATAAAAAAACTCTTAAAAAGAAACATGTCTAGTTCCATGTTTTATATAGCCTGAATTTCCCTTGATCCCATCCTTGACCCTATTCCACATTAAGTCCTGTGAAAAACATTTCAAAAAACTTGGGGTGACCATAAAAAGCTCAGTAAGGGATACACAAATAATGAAAACTGTTAGTTTTTCAAACATCAAGTAAACCATGTATACTTTATCAAATTAATGCCTTCACCTTCATGAAGTAGTAAAAACTCTTCACTGAATAAAATATCATTACCTACCCCTTTGTAACCAAAGGATTGCCATAAAACCCATATAAAGAATGCATACCATATAAAGGTAATTTGGGACATAAACATACTTAAATGGAATAACCATACGGTCAACTTCCACACATACTTAATAGAATAGCCATACGGCCAAATTCCATACCCAATACATTGGAGGTTATAACATAACCACCTGTCCTGGTATTCACGGCACCACCCGTAATATGGTTTATCACGTAACCACCCATCAAATGTCCAAGTACCATTATAAAATCATAAGACATAAAACAAACATAATGGAAAGAAAACATTTCCACACTTTGATCACAATATAACACTTAAATATATTAACATAACAAATCCATTATAAAAACCATTTTCAATACCAAAATACATAAAAGATTATATGGCATTTATTTCATTTTATAAACATCACGGCTTGTTGAGGAAGCCAAAGACCAAATAATACTCGCGGTGGAGGAAAAGGTCATTGTCACCGCGTATGTTAAAGGAAACATTCCTTTTTGTCATTTAGTAAAACTCTTCGTAGAAAAATATTCCTTTTGTATAAAATTAAAAGTAAAAGGGGTTTATACACCGTATAAAAGAAAGTTGTGTATCAAACGAAATATGCCTCAATGAAAGGAGATTGAGACGAAGTCCCATACCTCGGGTCCGTCTTGACTCGATCGTTCTTTAACCTCCTGAATAATAAACTTAAGTTAATTTCTACTTTCTTATGAACCTTCTTCAAGTTCATTATTCCTTTTATATCACTTATTACCATGTCATGGAAACTATGTAATTATTTAAGTTATTAACGATCGTTTTAACGATCATTGGTACTTGAGTCAAAAATATGCTCTTTATAATTACAAGTTGTTCATGTATCCATTATATCCAGAGTTATACTCATGATGTAGATATCATATATATCATATATATCCAGTATATAAATGCATTTATAATATTACATAATCATTTAGAGGTAAGAAATGAAATTACCGTTCATGGAGACGGTAAGCCGTACGTACGCATGAACGCTACTTTCATTTCTATGTCATATTAATGGAATTAAAACTAAATGAGAGGTATGTATATTTTAATTCCAGAATTATATTAATAATTTAGATGTAACATACATCATATATATCCATTATATATATGTACTTATAATATTACATTACATTTGGGGATAAGAAATGAAATGCACCGTTCATGGAGACGGTAAGCCGTACGTACGCATGAACGCTACTTTCATTTCTATATCATACTTTAATGGGAAGAAATAATAATGATATAGAGGTATATGATAAATCCAGTATAAAATCATATATAATAACTTTAAATCGATCCTTTATACGTCCCACATATGGCATTAATGAATCAAATCACTTTGAGGGGGAGGTAGTCCGCACTTCCTAAAATGAAATTATCGTGTTTACCCATAATGGAAGCCATAAAGGTATGATAAAAATGAAAAATAAATAATCTTAAGGAAAACATAAACATATTATATATCATATATAAATATAGTGTCATCTTAATTGCCACCTTTGAAGGTGTTAATAGAATGTTGAACAATCATCGTTTCGGGAGGTAGAAATTCGCCATCCACGGAAACAGTATGTTCTTTAACCATTAGATGTAGGTGTGTGTAAGTGTATCTCGAATAATTCTTATAATAACATCATAGTATATTTAATATACTGGATTTGTTACAAAAGGAAAGAATAAAAAGAGTTTAGGGGGTTGGAGAAGCAAAATAATACAAAAGGACTCAAAAGAAGACATTACCTTAAAATCAGGTAACTCCTTTTGGTTTGAGCTCAAAGGCTTCTTTGGGACGACTTCTGCCCAAAGTGAGGCTTCAAGGAGTAATAGAGGGATGTGGTGAGACAAAATGGGCAGGGTTTGGCCAAGCCAAAGGCTTTGGAAGTGTGGGTAAAGAGGTAGAGGTGGGGGCCTTTTATAAGAGGAGAGGAGGGGCACTCTTGGAAAGTAAGAAAAGTCACTTTATTTTAAAATTATATTCGGATTTAAGAGGTCCCACATTGATATAATTCGATGATAAGGTGATAAGGGTTCTAAATATACCCATAAAATAGGTTTTGGACATGTTTAGGTCATAGATTTTACATTATCTTTTCATTTTATTTAAATCCATTATTAATGAGGTAATCGCTCCATCATCATGATGTCATAAATACTTTAATATATTTAATTTCTAAAGATTATAAAAAAATATCATGATGTATGAAATCTTTTTATATTTCTAATGAATACTTATAGTCAAAAATATGACTTGTATAACCCCATGTAAAAAATTGTTTTATAAAACATCTCATGTTTGTGTCATTTTTACTTTAACATTTAATAAAAAGTTATTTATGTCATTTCCCAAACAAAGTGGCTCCATGGGGTCCCCAAGTTTACCCATGGATTGTATTGGTCGGCCATGACACATCCAATGAGGTTAGGACATGTTTCAAGCTCATCTCATTTTATTAAAACATTATTTTTACCTTAAACTACACTAATTACCTCCAATCGCGATTAAGAACTTAAAAGTTACTATTCACCAAAAAATTATTTTAATCTCATTGAACCACATTTTACTTCTTAACAACAATAATGCATGTCAGATTTTTGAAATTCAAAACACAGAAGTGGTAAAATATCATTTAAACGAAAAATCAGTTTTTATAAGTACCACTTAGTGGTTTCACTATTCATCAAAAAATGAAGTTTTTCAAAAAAATACCAAAAATTCACCCTAAGATATATTTGATATTCCGAATTCAAAAATGAAGTCTATTTTACAAAATTCAAAACATATAAGTCACATTAATTAATTTAATAATTAATTCCCTCTGTCATGACAAATAGCGTGTTTTTATGAAACAATAAGTATCAAAAGATTGACATTAGTTTAAGTCCGATTTCAAAGTGAAATTAATTCCAATGACCACTATTGGATTTAATGGTAAAAATCTTTTCTAATTTCACTTTAAAACCAATTCAAAAGATAATCTAATCATATAAATAAATTAGATTAAAAAGAGGTTCTGAATTAAAATACAACATTTTACACTATTCAATAAAAAATGAACTTTATCGGAAAGATACCAAAAATTTACACAAAGTAAATTTTGATGTCCCGATTCTGAAGAATAGTTTTATTTGTTCCAATAGAATTTATAAGAGTGAACAAAACTATATTTAATGACGGTTTGCCATTAAATGGTGATAAGTGAACCTTTAGTAAAAATTAGGGCATATATGCCTAAAATTGAATTCTTTCCGTATTTTAAGACTTTATATTTTATTAGATAAAAGTAAAAACATTTAAAAAACATATATAATCATATTTTAGTTATTTCTATCCTTTCCCACCAATACAATGGCTATGTGTTAACTATCATTTAAAATAATATTATTTTATTACTAGTGTGCAACGTAAGATTTCAATGAAAATCTTTGTTACGTATCGGTTACGCTATCGAACATAGCAACCCCTTTAAAGTAAAATTAATATTTAATTCGTCAATATTAATAAATATGAAAATTCTTTATTCTTTATTTACCTGGGATGTTACATCCTTCCCATCTTTTGGGAATTGCGTCCTCGCAATTTTATTCACTTATCAAAATAAGTGGGGGTATTTATCCCTCATAGCATTTTCGGATTCCCACGTTGCCTCTTTAACCATATGGTTTTTCCAAAAAACCTTTACCTCGTGAATTACCTTATTTCGCAACACTTGCTCTCTTCGGTCAAGAATCTAGACTGGTTATTCTTTATAAGAGAGGTTCTCTTCCAGTTCAACTACCTCTGGTCTCAAAACATGAGATGAATATGTCATATACTTCCTCAACATCGAAACATGAAAAACATTGTGTACCTGAGATAAACTCGGAGGTAAAGCCACTCTGTATGCAACTGATCCAACTCTCTCCAGAATTTCATATGGTCCAATGAACCTTGGACTCAGCTTTCCTTTCTTACCAAATCGCATCACACTTTTCCATGGAGAAACCTTGAAAAAAAAACATGATCACCTACCTCAAAAGATAGATCCTTCCTCCGGTTATCCGCATAACTCTTCTTCCTACTCTGAGTTGTTCTCATGTGTTTCTGAATCAACTGAACTTTTTATGCCATCTCTTCTACCAATTCTGGTCTCATCAGCTTCCTTTCACCCACTTCATCCCAAAATGCTGAAGTTCGACACCGCCTGCCATATAATGCCTCAAATGGTGCCATCTGTATACTGGAATGAAAACTGTTATTATAAGAAAACTCAACCAAAGAAAGATGTTGGTCCCAACTTCCCTGATAATCCATCGAACAAGCTCATAACATATCCTCCAAGGTCTGAATTGTTCGTTCTGCCTGCCCATCTGATTGAGGATGAAAAGCTATACTAAAATTTAATTCAGTACTCAACGACTTCTGAAGGACTTTCCAAAAGTTAGAAGTAAACCTGGGATCACGATCGGACACAATGGAGAGAGGAACTCCATGTAACCTAACTATCTCTTTAATATACAAACGGGAAAGTTGATCTAGTGAAAAAGTATCTCGTATAGCAAGGAAATGAGCATATTTAGTCAAGTGATCAATAATAACCCAGATTGCATTATTACCTCGAGATGTCCTTGGTAATCCCACAACAAAGTCCATGGATATGTTTTCCCATTTCCACTCTGGCACTGGTAAAGACTGAAGCATCCCTTTTGGTAACTTCCACTCTGTTTTAACCTGCGGACAAGTCAAACACTTCACAGTAAAATCAGCAATATCCCTTTTCATTCCATCCCACCAGTAATACTCCCGCAGATCTCTGTACATCTTAGTACTGCCAGGATGAACTGAAAACGGAGAACTATGAGCCTCACATAACAACTCATTCTTCAACTGTGAATCACAAGGGACACATAATCTCTTCCCAAACCTCAAAACACAATCATTATCAATGTTTAATTCAGGCAAATTACCCTTATGAACCAGCTCTACCTTTTTCTGCAACTCATTGTCTTCCCGCTGTGCTTGCTTTTTTCTGTCTGATACGGATGATCTCACTGATACCTGAAACAAAACAGAAGAACTTCCTGCACCAACAACTTCTATGCCAAATTTCATCAAATCAAAAACCAAAGGATCTCGTTCCAAACGTATCATGGTTAATGAAGCATTACTTTTTCGACTCAAAGCATCGGCCACTTTATTTGCTTTTCCCGGATGGTAGTGAATTATATAATCATAATCCTTTATTAATTCCAGCCATCTCCTCTGTCTCATGTTCAATTCTTTCTGAGTGAATATATACTTTAAACTTTTGTGATCAGTATATATTTCACACTTTACTCCATACAAATGATGCCTCCAAATTTTTAAAGCAAAAACAACAGCAGCTAATTCCAAATCATGTGTAGGGTAATTTACCTCATGAGTTTTCAACTGACGTGAAGCATAAGCAATTACCTGATCATTCTGCATAAGAACACAGCCAAGTCCCTTCAACGAAGCATCACTGTATATAACAAACTCACTATTCCTGGAAGGAAGTGCCAAAACTAGAGCATTCACCAATCTTCTTTTTAATTCCTGAAAACAATCATCACATTATTTTGTCCAGATAAACTTAACACCCTTCCGAGTTAGCTTAGTCATTGGACTAGATAACCGTGAAAAATTTTCAACAAACCTTCTGTAGTAACCTGCAAAACCAAGAAAACTACAGATCTCGGTTACATTTGTGGGTCTTGACCATTCTTCAACAACTTTTGTTTTAGCAGGATCAACAGTTATGCCATCTTTTAAAACAATGTGACCAAGGAAAGAAATTTGTTGTAACCAAAAATCACACTTTATAAATTTTTGATACAGTTTCTTTTCTTTTAAGGTTTTCAAGATAACCCTTAAATTACTTTCATGCTCCTCTTTAATTTTAGAAAACACCAAAATATCGTCAGTAAACACAACCATGATTTATCACCTGAGTCAACTGATCCATCACTGCAGTAAACTGCTCAATTCTGATTCTGACCATCTCAGTATGCTGATTTGGAAGGCCATTTCCCTCAGCATGGCTTCCCAAAAAATCTTCTCTATTTCCTCTAAAAAAACCATTCTTAACACTGAAATACCTTAGGTGAAGCAACATGGTAATATTTAAATGCTATATCATTTCAATCATACCATAAATTAACTTATAATTTAACAATTTTCTAACTCCTAAAGTTGTCTAAACTGACCTCTGATACCAACTATAAGGCCACAGCCTTAAACCTTACTTAATATTGAATTAAATGAATAATTCACATTGAGGATCTTTTCAGGTTTATAGTTTTAGATAACTAAAACATAACTATTACATCTCAAAAGATTACAAAGTAGACACTTCTACTAAGTTTCTATATAATAAAAAAACTCTTAAAAAGAAACATGTCTAGTTCCATGTTTTATATAGCTTGACTTTCCTTTGATCCCATCCTTGACCCTATTCCACATTAAGTCCTGTGAAAAACATTTCAAAAAACTTGGGGTGAGCATAAAAATCTCAGTAAGGGATACAAAAATAATGAAAACTGTTAGTTTTTCAAACATAAATTAAACCATGTATACTTTATCAAAGTAATGCCTTCACCTTCATGAAGTAGTAAAAACTCTTCACTGAATAAAATATCATTACCTACCCCTTTGTAACCAAAGTATTACCATAAAACCCTTATAAAGAACACATAACATATAAAGGTAACTTGGGACATAAACATACTTAAATGGAATAACCATACGGTCGACTTCCACACATACTTAATGGAATAGCCATACGGCCGACTTCCATACCTAATGCATTGGAGGTTATAATGTAACCACCCATCCTGGTATTCACGGCACCACCCATCATATGGTTAATCATGTAACCACCCATCAAATTTCCATGCACCATTATAAAATCATAAGACATAAAACAAACATCATGGAAAGAAAACATTTCCACACTCTGATCACAATATAACACTTAAATATATTGACATAACAAATCCATTATAAAAACCATTTTCAATACCAAAATACATAAAAGAGTATTTGGTATTTATTTCATTTTAAAAACATCACGGCTTGTTGGGGAAGCCAAAGACCAAATAATACTCGCGGCGTCGGAAAAGGTCGTTGTCACCGTGTACGTTAAAAGAAACATTCCTTTTTGCCCTTTAGTAAAACGCTTCATATAAAAAGATTCCTTTTGTATAAAAGTAAATGTCAAAGGGGTTTATACACTGTATAAAAGAAAGTTGTGTATAAAACGAAATATGCCTCAATGAAAGGAGATTGAGACGAATTCCCATACCTCGGGTTCGTCTTGACTCGATCTTTCTTTAACCTCCTGAATAATAAACTTAAGTTAATTTATACTTGCTTAAGAACCTTTTTTAAGTTCATTATTCCTTTTATATCACTTATTACCATATCATGAACACTATGTAATTATTTAAGTTATTAACAGTCATTTTAACTATCATTGGTACTTGAGTCAAAAATATGCTCTTTATAATTACAAGTTGTTCATGTATCCATTATATCCAGAGTTATACTCATGATGTAGATATCATATATATCATATATATCCAGTATATAAGTGCATTTATAATATTACATAATCATTTAGAGGTAATAAATGAAATGCACCGTTCATGGAGACGGTAAGCCGTACGTACGCATGAACGCTACTTTCATTTCTATGTCATATTACTGGAATTAAAACTAAATGAGAGGTAAGTATATTTTAATTCCAGAATTATATTAATAATTTAGATGTAACATACATCATATATATCCATTATATATATGTACTTATAATATTACATTACATTTGGGGATAAGAAATGAAATGCACCTTTCATAGAGACGGTAAGTCGTACGTACGCATGAACGCTAATTTCATTTCTATCTCATACTTTAATAGGAAGAAATAATAATGATATAGAGTTATATTATAATTCTAGTATAACATAATATATAATAACTTTAAATCCATCCTTTATACGTCCCACATATGGCATTAACGAATCGAATCACTTTGAGGGGGCAGTAGTCCACACTTCCTAAAATGAAATTATCGTGTTTACCCATAATGGAAGCCATAAAGGTATGCTCAAAATGAAAAATACAGAAGCTTAAGGAAAACATAAAAATATTATATATCATATATAAATATAGTGTCATCTTAATGGCCACTTTTGAAGGTGTTAACAGAATGTTGAACAATCATCGTTTCGGGAGGCAGAAATTTGCCATCCACGGAAACAGTATGTTCTTTAACCATTAGATGTAGGTGTGTGTAAGTGTTTCTCGAATACTTCTTATAAAAACATCCTGGTATATTTAATATACTGTATTTGTTACAAAATAAAAGAATAAAAAGAGTTTAGGGAGTTGGAGAAGCAAAATAAAACAAAAGGACTCAAAAGAAGACATTACCTTAAAATCGGGTAACTCCCTTTGGTTTGAGCTCAAAGGAATCCTTGGGAAGACTTCTGCCCAAAGTGAGGCTTCAAGGAGTAAGAGAGGAATGTGGAGAGACAAAATGGTCCAGGGTTGGCCAATCCAAAGGCTTTGGAAGTGTGGGTAAAGAGGTAGAGGTGGGGGCCTTTTATAAGAGGAGAGGAGGGGCACTCTTGGAAAGTAAAGAAAAGTCACTTTATTTTAAAATGATATTCGGATTTAAGAGGTCCCACATTGATATAATTCTAGGATAACGTGATAATGGTTCAAAATATACCCATCCAATAGGTTTTGGACATCTGTAGGTCATAGATTTTACATTATCTTTTCATTTTATTTAAATCCATTATTAATGAGGTAATCGCTGCATCATCATGATGTCATAAATACTTTAATATATTTAATTTCTAAAAATTATAAAAAAATATCATGATGTAGGAAATATTTTTAGATTTATAATTAATATTTATAGTCAAAAATATGACTTTTATATCCCCATGTAAAAATTGTTTTATTAAAACATCTCATGTTTGTGTCATTTTTACTTTAACATTTAATAAAAAGTTATTTATGTCATTTTCCAAACAAAGTGGTTCCATGGGGTCCCCAAGTTAACCCATGGATTTTCTTGGTCGTCCGTGACACATACAATGAGGGTAGGACATTTTTCAAGCTCATCTCATTTTATTAAAACATTATTTTTACCTTAAACTACACTAATTACCTCCAATCGCGATTAAGAACTTAAAAGTTACTATTCACCAAAAAATTATTTTAATCTCATTGAACCACATTTTACTTCTTAATGAAAACCATGTATGTCGGATTTTTGAAATTCAAAACACAGAAGTGGTAAAATTTTATTTAAACGAAAAATCAGTTTTTATAAGTACCACTTAGTGGTTTCACTATTCACCAAAAAATGAAGTTTTTCAGAAAAATGCCAAAAATTCACCCTAAGATATATTTGATATTCCGAATTCAAAAATGAAGTCTATTTTAAAAAATTCAAAACATATAAGCCACATTAATTAATTTAATTATTAATTCCCGCTGTCATGACAAATATCGTGTTTTTATGAAACAATAAATATCAAAAGATTGACACTAGTTTAAATCCGATTTCAAAGTGAAATTAATTCCAACGACCACTATTGGATTTAATGGTAAAAATATTTTCTAATTTCACTTTAAAACCAATTCAAAAGATAATCTAATCATATAAATAAATTAGATTAAAAAGATGTTTTGAATTAAAATACAACATTTTACACTATTCATTAAAAAATGAACTTTATCGGAAAGATACCAAAAATTTACACAAAGTAAATTTTGATTTCCCGATTCTGAAGAAGAGTTTTATTTGGTCCAATAGAATGTATAAGAGTGAACAAAACTATATTTAATGACGGTTCTCCATCAAAAGGCAACAAGTGAACCTTTAGTGAAAATTAGGGCATATATGCCTAAAATTGAACTCTTTCCGTATTTTAAGCCTTTATCTTTTATTAGATAAAAGTAAAAACATTTAAAAAAAATATAATCATATTTTAGTTATTTCTATCCTTTCCCACCAATACAATGGCTATGTGTTAACTATCTTTTAAAATAATATTATTTTATTACTAGTGTGCAACGTAAGATTTCAATGAAACTCTTTGTTGCGTATCGGGTACGTTATCGAACATAGCAACCCCTTTAAAGTAAAATTAATATTTAATTTGTAAATATTAATAAATATGAAAATTATATATTCTTTATTTACCTGGGATGTTACAATGGTACTTGTAAATATTTTATAAGTATGGATGGTTCTGTTATAAACCAAGGATTGGTGGTTATATTATAAACAAAGGATGGGTGGTTACATTTTTAACCAACGGTGGTTCTTAGATAAACCAAGTATTGTGGGGTCTGTTATGTACCTCTAATTCATTGGGTACTCTGTATATGGAGTTATACCATATTGGTTATTCCATTTTTAACAAGTTATGGGAATATAATGTTTCAAGATACCAATAAGTTTTATCTATGCATTTTATGGTCCAATAATGTTTATTATAATAAAGATTTATTTTTCATGGCTCAAGATTATTGATTTTTGATGATTCTTAACTTTGTTAAAGCCTTATTAAAACTATTCATATTTTATGATCTAGGTATTTATGGGTATGAATATTCCTATGTTATACTCATTTAATTTTATTTTTGACTTTATACCCTTATAATCTTCTTATTATCATTGATGACATTCAATTGTTAATGCTTACAATTACCCTTATTGATCATTTTATATCTCCCTTCTTATATTTCATTTTCCCTCGATGATAAATATAGTGGTTTAATGAATTATGTATAAGAAGTGATTTCATATAGATTATTATGATGACTTAATGTGAAACAATAAAAGCTAGATTAAGTGGGCGAGATTATCATTTAAATATAAGGGTATTCTTTATGTAAAGGTTTTTCCTAATTATCTAAAACTATAAACCTAAAATTTCTGTGAGAATATCAGTGAATATTATTTTTTTCATTTTTATATATTATTTTTTTTATGGAAATAATTAGGTCACCTTCAATAGTATCAAATCTAAAAATGTAAAGTTCATGATTTTAGCACAAGATCAGGTAGTGTGGGTCAGGGGATATTATAGTTGGTATTAGAGGAAAGGATTAGATAACTTTGAAGATTATGATTTTTTTCATGTGAGGATATATTAAGAGTTATGGATACAATCCAAGGTATATAATATTAAGAATTATCATAAGTTCAAAGTCTTATAAACCTCTTTCAGGTTTTAAGCGGAGAGATCTTAAAGACATTAATGACCCTTAGAAGATGTTTTATTGTGCTTAAGTATATGTAATTATTAAGTTTAATGTAAAGTATTATGCTATATTTTTTTTAAAATAATAATTATTTTATTTATAACCATTAGAGTTTATATGATCATGGGTACTGAGGAAATTATGTGAACACAAGTTTTATTATATAGATAACCACGGGATTGATAAGTGATTTAGTTACTAAGTGATTAATGTAATTTGAAAAAAATAACCCCATTTTGGGATTGAAATATTAAAGGTATAAGATAAAATATTATGTTAAAACACTCTTTAATTTTGAGGTTATTTATGAATGATTTTTTTTTGAACTTTCGGTATTACTATTGAATTTTGTAGATTAATGTATTATTTCATCATATTATGGTTTACTCATTTTGGTAAATATATTACCATGTTCAAACCATTATGGTTTTGGGTAATTTATAAATATAGGTGGAATATATTTTATTTATCTTTTATTGTTATGTGGTCTTTAAAATTTTATTTTAGTACTTCATCTATGAAAATTTTATCTCGAATACTCATTATTTGGATAAAAATTTGAGATTGTAGTGGAAACTGGATAAAGGGTGAAATTATAATTTTCAAGTAAGTATATTTCACTATTTTTCAGTCTATATGGTATAATAATTCCTCAAATCTAGGAAAAGGATCTTGAAACAAAAAAAATTACTAGTACCTTCATTTTTTATGAACAGATGGTCTTTTCACTCATCATATATTTATTGTTTTTGGGTCCTTAACTTTCTACTGATCATTCAATTTCATATTCACAATGATCTCTATCACTCTCCACAATTATTTATGAATTTATTCCATTTTCAAATCTTTACTTCCCACTTATGTTCTCTATTTTAGAAACCTAGTATGTTTTATTCCATATAACCATCATACTTCCTTTTCTCTCTTATCAAGAGTATGTTTTATTAACACTTTTTACGATATGGGATTCCAAAAAAAGGAATTTTCAAATATCCAAAATGTTATTACCAATATGAAGATCAAATTTAGGGGACATAATTTATTAATTTGGGTGATTATTTCAAACCCTGAGATTTTAGAAAATAAAACTATGTTTGATAGCGTATTTGACACACAACATCGAGCATCAATGACCCGTGATATAAATAACAATTATAACTTAGCTATTAGATTATAGGGTATTAATAGTATTAACTAAATTATTAAATATATATATATATATCCTTTTAGTGTGAATAATTGATAAATTTTTAGTAAATAATCCTTCAATTTTTAGTAAAGTGATTTTATTCTTTAAAAATATATTTTCTTTAAAAATAATTTTCATTCATTTTCATCAAATAATATTATAATTAAAAATTGAAAAATTTGGAAAATTTATTCGATGAAATGAAATTTATTTTTTAAATCAAAATATAAAAATTTACTTAAGTTTAAATTTTTTTATTATTTAAAAAATATTGATTTTTCAGTGAACAGTGAAAAATACCTAATTTTGTAAAAAAATGTCAATTCTATTCAATAAATAAATAATTTTAAAAGAATAATTCCTTTTGAATATTATTTCAAGTAAAATAATTATTATTTATTTATATTTAATTTAATTAATTTTTTTAATAAACTTCATATTGTATTTTAGAATAGTTTTGTCTTTGGGATTAAAAACAAGTTTTTCTGAAAACTGTATTAAAGTGCACAATGTTTATACATTTTAATTAATTAAAATAATATGTAATGAGGAATATTTTAAATGAAATATATATATTATATATCATTGAATATTAATTTATATTAATTAAATTATTATTATTAATCATATATTTAATATAAAATCATCTTTTCCTTGAAAAATACACTTCTTGAAACCCCGCTTTTTCGTCGCGTCTGAAGATTTTGTTTTAAATTAAAATTTTCCAATTTTATGAGTTTAATTTGTTGAAATGGATAAAATATTTATAATAATTATATTTTATATTAACTGATAATTTCAAATTATTTTTTTACCAAAATGAATAGTGTAAACAAAAAAAATTATCATAGTTATGTTAAAAATGGGGTTAACGAGGGTTAAACTAAGAATATAAGGGTTAAATAGACCTAAAACCATGTTTAAAATATATTTTATGAATATATATATAAATTTTAATGTCTAATTAACAATAATAATCTATTTTAACCCTTTTTTACGAGAAAAATTGGGGTACACCTTTTTCTTTTCAAAAATTACAGGGGTGTCACTCACCTCACTTATAAAAGGTCACCCCCTATCCACTATTCTTCACACCATAAATTATTTTTTCATCCGATACAATCAAAAATAACTTCCAAAATCCAATACCATCATCATATAATCCGTATTTTTATTATAAATCCATTATAGTAATACTTTACTTGTAGTTCTTAAGATGTGGTCCGAGAATAGGTAAAATTTCTAACTAAGATCTTTTGTTTTATTTCTTCTTTAGCCTAATTTAAATATTCATAAACTATGATAATATTATATAAACATTATATAAAGTATAATTAGATATTATTTTATTAATTTAATATCCAAAATGAACCACATGTTCCATCGAATGGGATATGTAATCATCATTTAAGTATACAACAAACTACCACATCGCGAACTGATATAATTCCTTTTCCGTCATCGCATATCAAGGCATGTCTTAATGATGGATAAAAATACATATATATGTTATATTTTAAACATATTTATACTTTTGGATTTATTATATCACATGTACCATTTAAATTTCTATTCTGTAGGGGATATAAAAATGTCATTTGTGTGTACGGTGGACCACCGCCTTAAGAACTGATGTGATTCATTTTTCACTAACACTTTACATAGAAGGTAATAAGGATAATATTAATTAATATATATGATATACATGAAATAATAATTATATTAAATAAATATTTATAATTTTTAAAAGATTATATATTCTTTTTGTTCTTACATTGACAAGTGGTAACATCATTCGTGTATGTGTGGAATACTTATCCATGAACCGATTTGATTTGTTTTTCATTACCACATCACAAGAATGGTATATATAAGTATATTTAATGAAATAATATTATATTTATTATATTATTAATATTATTTAAATATAAAATAATACATACCTTATTTCTATAATGATCATTGAAAAATGGAAACGGTACTCTTGTGTACATACGGCCTACCATCTCCATGATTATATCATAGTTTATTTTTCATAACCATTTTTCATGATTTCTTTTAAAATTATAATTTATAGATAAATAGAATTATTATTTCATGATTATTATTCTTAATATTTTAAAATAATTACTTATTTGACCATGGTGAACACATCAAATCTGTTTTGAAATAATGAACTAAATGTCCACAAAACACCTGATGTGGACTTAACTGATAAAATATTTAAATATGTAAATAAAAATAAATAAATAAAATTATTTAAGTACAAGGTATTAAACCATTATTTTATACCTATGAAATTAGATGATTTATGTAAGCATATTATATAGGAGTTAAAGGATATACATTGAAATTGTGGACTTGTGGTAAGCGTTTTTCTCATCTCGCTTTTACTTCGGTGAGATATATACTATATTCACCACTTGTTTTTATTTTGTGGTGTATATACTATACATTTTACATGTAATATCATGAATCCTTAATACATCATCATATTTTTATATTCAATTTGAATTATTTCACCTAAATGGATTTTTCTTGAATGTTGTCTAGTGATAAAGGACTTCTTAACTCATCTTCCTTTTATTTGGTTATAACTATTTTTCATTGACTTTGTTATGATATGATTATTATTTATTTGATATCTAAATTGATTTATTCTATATTTAAACGTATTTTTTGTGGATTTAAATTTTTTAAATGTAATCACTCCATTTATTAATTTTAACTTCCATGGTATGGTCTTTGTAAGGGTTATTCATCACAAATTCTCATTCTTTGGGACATAAGTTGATGTTATGAACTTAACTCCTTTTATGAGGTTTGTATACTTTACCTTTTATATTTAATATCAGAAATATTTTTATGTTAATTATATTTAATTTATCATTTTATTTTATTCTTTCATTGGTCTCATAATTTAAGAGTTACCAAAGTGGAAAATGATTTATGTTACAATCTCATTTCTTTCGGGATTGTTTATGTTCATGTTTATTTTGGAGTAAATAATGTGATATTATTTTCTTGAACCGAATATATTTTATTATACTATGGTTATAAATTTGGTTCACATTTTTCCTTTCCATTTCCTCCCTTATTGATTTAATAAATATTAAAAAAACCATTTGTAAGTGATAAAAGTCTTATATTTTTTTAGATCATGTATCTATCTCTTCCAAATTCATGTTTTATAAAATGTTTTCAAAAATGTTATTTATAAAAATAAATTATTTCATAAATATATTTTAAATGGTGTTTAAACTTATTTTAAAAATATTTAATGGAAATTTCTTAATGTTTTCCAAACGATTCACTTTTTGACTCCCTTTTCCAAAATATTTTAAAAATAATGTTTTTTAGAATTTACAACATGAATGTATTTTCTATCCATAATGACTATTATTTTATTTGAAAAGTGATTTATATTTTTTTAAGTTTGTTTTAAAAAATAGGTCTTCTACAATAATTTGAAAAAAAATATTTTTTAAAAGTAATTTATAAAATGAAAATGTTATTTTCATAAAAAATGTTTTTAATGATCTTTAAACGGTGTTTCCATTCATCATGTCAAAACCCATTATTGTTACTTATGATCCAATTGGGATACTTTGTAATGATACCATCCTCATTATTTTTCTATATGTATTATTATTATTTCAAAGATATTTTTATGAAACTCATTTATTTCTCATGGGTTAATCATGTTTCAAAGAGATTATTATGGAACCCATTTCTTTAACATGGGTTAACCATATTTCAAATAGATTTTTTTTGAACTATTTTATTTCCCATGGGTTAATCATTTTTAAAAGATATTGACATGGAACCCATTTCTTTTCCATGGGTTAATCACTTTTCAAAGATATTATCATGGAACCTATTTCTTTTCAACATTTTAATCAAGTTTTAAAGAGATTTTTAGGGAACCTAGTTCTTTTCAATGGGTTAATAAAGTTTTGAAAATAATAAAGGTTGTTTCTATAACATCCTAAACCAAACCACTTGGTACAATCCAGATGCTACAAGACCTCATGTGTTCTTCCCCATACATAATAGGGTGTCGACTAGAAGTGAGAGTCTAAGTCTAATAGTGTGGAGACCATACCCTCCATATCATGACATAAATTAGGATAATAAATAATAAAAACATGTGAATGAATAATTAATCAGAGTAGAAGTGGAAACAAAAGATGTCATGTATGGTTAAAAAATAAGATCTCCTAAAGTGGAAAGTTGTCTATAGTAGTGAATGAATATAATAAATAAAATAACAACAGGGTCCTTAAGTGTATATTCTGATCCTCTCTAGCTCCATGTTCCACCTACTTAGTTATCCACCATACAGATCTTTCCCATCACCATGTTTCTCATTAAATATAAAAGCACATTGAAATTCTCAAGTAGGGTGTGTGTAAAATACTCAGTAGGACACCACCAATTCATCTTTAACCTGATATTCTCATGTATACAAGTGTATTCTACGATAATAATAAATGTGTAAAGGCATAAACATACACTCCAAAAATGATCGGCAGTGTGCTAACTAAGCTTCCAAAAACCCTTGGTGGTACATGTTTTGTCTCTAATCCAAAATATAACTAAATGATCTAGAAGAAGAAAACCAAACCATGTATAACATCCTCACGGTGTCTTAGATATGATACCTAGATTCATTTATCCCTCAAGAGTACCATGTCACCTGGATCCTCTGGGTAATATTAATAAGTAATTAAATCGACTAGGATATCACATGGTGAATGGAACTAGGAGAATCGTGGATACCTTGAGCACACCCTTGACACAACTTCATGGATACCTCGTACCTCCACCCTCTACTCAGGTCCCTTGTCTCTATCATTGCAATCAAGCAGAATCCCCCACTAAATGATGAATATGTCATAATGGTCCTCCTGTCTCAAATACCACTAAAAACCACCAAGGTATCATAACACATATATAGGGTGAGAACACAAGTAAGCATAACATATCATCATGGGTATATAGTATCATACACAGCAATATGTGATCATAATCAAACATGGGGGAAAACTACACTAATATCACTAATGGAATCACAATGAGTCTTATGGGGTACACACACCTGAATGCAATCACAATCTTGAATGGTCAATCAAAAATCCAAAAAATATAATCATCATAGAAAAAAGTGTAAATGAAAGCCCAAGAAGATAAGGAACATCTTGCCTCGTGGTCTTCCAAGTGAGCATCAAGGTTTTTCAAAGGATTTCGTCACTCAAACAATGCTCGCACCCAACGGAAATATGTCCACATGACAAAGACTCCTTGAACCATCCTCGTTTAGAAATTATTTAGATTTATCACTATATTTGATAATTAAAAATATTAAATTAAATCTGAAAAAATTACCTCACCACCATCAAAAACAAGATTATGAAGAAATTTCTACTCATCAAGATGAATCCGATGGAATCTACAGTGCGTCAATCCGACTGATATCAAAGAAGAAATTGAGGAGATAAGTTTAGAAGAATAAAATAAAATATAAGAATATTAGAGAGGGAGCGAAAAAGAGAGGGAGTAGTAAGTGAATAATATATATATATATATATTAGAGAATAAATCTTTTATAGGAACCTCACCTTTCCCCTTATTTATAAATATTTATTCTAAACATCAAATAATTGTTTCATTTATTCATTACTCAAATTAACATTATTATTTATCCCTCCTTCTCTTTCCTCTTAACACATGCCATGAATTTTTAATTAAATTACCTTTCTACACATTAAATAATTCTTTGAAATACATTTAAATTTCATCTATATATATTTATATTTATAGTTATAGTTATATTTATATTTATATTTATATTTATATTTATATTTATATTTATATTTATATTTATATTTATACTCATAATATATATACGCATATCTGCATATCTATTTATTTAATCCATATATATATATATAAACCCATATATATACATATTATATATATATATTATATATATAAATACACCCACATTTACATATACAATTTAATTTTTCATACACTAAACTATTTTCTTCCAAATTTAATTATAATAATAACAAAAATATTTATAATTATTATTAAATATCTCACTTAATTTCCCAAAATAACATTTCAAATTAATCTTCTGTTTCATTCTAATATTAATGGAGGGATTATATTCAACCTATTACGGTGTTTCGGTTTTTAATGGGTCAAAAACGGATGAAATAAAAGTTTTTTAAATGTTTCTGCATCAAAACATGGTGGAATAGCATGGAAAATATGATGTAAATAATTTAAAAATAATATAATTAATTAAATTCAAAATAATAATATAAATAAATATTAAAAAGGTATCATCACATGTCGTATAACCAAAAATCGGATGAATACAAATGTTATATCCCGCATAGGGTAAACCCCACATTCTAGACCTAAAGGTGGTCTCTAATTACTCATATGACACACCATTTGGGAGATATTTTTCTTTTTTTGGAAAAATCATTTGTGTGTAATTTATTATATTAAATATTTTTATTCCATTTGTTCTAAGGATCTACGGTCCTCAGAATCCTACACTAACTCAGTGTCCAACTCAAAAAATATTCCATAGAATATTCCCAAGTGTTAACATAGTTTTTTAACCCTTTCATAAAACCCTCATTATAAAGTGTTAAAATGAAAAATGATATGAATCATGTTAACAAGGTGCACCTTTATTTTTGGGAGCCTACCTGATTAGAAGTTCATAGTTAAATGTTCTTTTCCTGGAGTAGTGATCAGGATGGGTGACCTCCTTGGAAGTTTTATTGGGTATGAGTGAGTGAGAAAAAAACATACCAAAAGAACAAGTGTTGACCTTTGGGGATATTCATTAGTCTATGATCCATTTGGACACGTGTGTGAGCCCCAGGTAGGGGACTACGTTTATACAGGGAAACTGGTGGTGTTTGGTGATCCAGGACCTAATAATCAAGTTAATATGAAGTGTATGTGCAATTAGTTGGGCCTACTTATTACATTGGTATCAAATGATTAACCCATCCAAAAAAGTAGTGTCACTTCCTGGGTTGAGATATGGGTTCTACAACGAGGATGTTGTTCTCTAACTGGGGGTAAATGTAACACCCCAGAATATTATTGGCATGATTTCTGGCATGCGTACATATCCCACGAGACCTATTTTTGATTCTTTATCACATGACGTGTGTGTATGGGTGTGTATCCTTGACTTTTGCTTGTTTTTCTTTCATATTAATTGTTCAGATGATGATATTTCTTGTTTGATGTGATGTTAATCTATCATATTGTAAACATTTTTTCATGTGTTTTTTTGTCTCTATAGTTGATAAAGGTGGTTCCGTATGAACTATCCCCTTTTAAGTGGTATTTGGGAGATATTGATCAGTGCTTACATGGGTTTTCCCTTCCAATGTATGTGTCAAACATGTTTTGTAAACTATCTCATCAAGGAGGGGTATGTGTCGTACATGGTCGGTGTTGTTCTTATCGGCATCATGCTGAAGCATGTATGTTTCTTTGGACGTGATGTAGAAGCTGGTAGAGATGGTCCCTGAGGACCCGACATGTGTTTGGTACTTGTGTGATATGTTGTTTTTATATTTGTACCACATTTATGTCTATGGAACACACTTTTTTAGCAATCGAGGCCCACTGATTGTGTAACTTCCCGGTTCTAGAAGCCACCAAGAGGTGCCCCGTACCCGGTTGGTCACATGGCCTCAAGCGCATTTCCCCGAATTCCAGAGGCTACCGACTAGCAGTGAGGGCCTTGGGTGTGATAGTGGCAAAACTATGCCCGCATTGGCAGAGTAACACAGCGGAAGTAAAATGGGTATACAATAGCGGAAGCAGTAATAATCCACACAAAATTAAATAGTGGAAGACTGACAATAATAAACTGGAGCACACACATATATATATGAATGATGCAGGATACATATGTCTAGGAAAGCAGCCAAAAAATCACAATGATGGAATAAAAAACAGTACTAAACCAAAGTACAAAAATAAAGACAGATGATAGCTCCTCAGCATCACAAGACACAGCTTGGTCACATGCTCTCGAGCTCCATAGCACTCAAGTACCTAAAGTAGAATGGAGCTTTCCCTTATCTATACCTACATCAATATAATCTCTTTGGGCTCAAAAGCATGACCCAAATATGGTGTGAGACTAAATACCAGTAGGAAACCACCACAAGATCTATGCCTCACAATCAGTGAATATATGGAAGGTAATAAGAAAAAGAAGGCAGTAAACAAGGAAGTACTCGGTAGTAACCAATCCTACAGTTTCAAAGCATTCAGTTTCATATATCAAGTAAACAGCTAATTAATCAAGAAAACACAAACATGTAACCCTTTGGGAAGTACTCACGACCTATCCCCATTGGTCCTACCTAGCAACACAAGAAACCCTCTGGGAAGCACACACATTCTACCCCTCTGGTTCAAAATACAAGGATATAACAAAGATTCTCTAAGGAAGTTCACATGGTCAATTCCCCTTATAGTCAAAAGTGATAACAACTCTTTGAGGAAGCTCACACGATCAATTACCCTTATAGTAAAATGTGGTCAAAGACTCTCTAATGAAGCTCATGCGGTCAATTCCCCTTATAGTCAATGTGGTTAAAGACTCTCTGAGGAAGCTCACACAGTCAATTCCCTTTATAGTCTACAACACTAGGTTCTCACGGCCCTGTGTAAGTCAAACGAGCATAAAAATTCAATACAACCAAAGTAAACCTCAAGAACTACTTGGGTAAACAGTCTACAACATATCAATCATGTCAGATCAAATATTCACTCTATCCTATTGTGCTAGGCATGGGAAAATATCAAGGAAGCCTAATGGATAAACTGGATCAAATGGTCCTAAATAGAAAATGCATGGGAAAACACTTTCAAAGCATAGAAATCAACCCTATTATCATCCAATTACCCTCTACTCACGTATACCGGCATAGCAGGTAATTAACAGGGTTTAAATGGTAAACACGCAACACCCTGTTCAAGGGTATTGGACAAAATTGCACATATAACTCAAATAAATTCAACGGAAAGGCGCAAACCACCTACCTCAATGTTGTAGGATCATTATACTCCGGTTTCGGCCATTGGATCGACCAAGAATAGGGTATATCTACAAAAACGTCTAAAATGTTTAACCCACGATATCACACGAGAGAGTAGAAATTAGAAGATGGTGTTCAAGAAGAAGAGATAAATCATCGATGCGATTCCAACTTAACCAACGGAGTTCGATTCAGAGAATGAACGCTCAATCAGGGGCTCAGCAAAGATCCATGTCGTACGTATGCTCTCGGTCGAGTCCATTGGAGAAGAAGCCCTTTCTTCCAATTAGACGCGACCCTGGTCCGTTTAATGAAATAAAAAGAAATTACATGGCGTGTACTTTGGAAGTACACAGTGTGTACTTTCTGTTTCTGTACTCCGCTTTAAGCGGTCTCCAGGTCACCATACATGGACATGTACGTGGCCGCTACACGGCTAGCACTCGGCCACTCGTGGCAACAGAGTACAGGGCATGTACTCTGAAAGTACATAGTGTGTACATCAAAAAATTTCTTAAATTTCCTATTTTTCTAAAAAATGACCAAAAAAAGGAAAAAATAACTGAAAAGAAGATCCAAGTTCTTGAGAACATCCCCCCTTAAAGAAATTTGTCATCGAATTTCCCTAGGAAGGAAGTATAGAAGAAGAAACCCCGAACAGATTCAGCCACTGTGATCGAACATCGGCCTCCCTCTCCCAAGTCTCGTCCTGTACTTGCTCGTGCTGTCATAGCTCTCATACCAGAGGAATAGACCATCCATGAAGAACCTGCATACTTCAATCGAAAATCTGGATAGGGTGCTCCTCAAAAGATACATCCACCTCCAACTCGACTTCCTCGGGTTGGAAATCATGAGATGGGTCTCGAAAGTAACGTCGAAGCTGAAAAACCTAGAAGACGTCATGCATAGCTCAGTACTCTGAGGTAACTGTAACCAATAGGAAACCGGCCAAACACTCTCCAACACCTCAAACAGCCTAACGTACCACAGAAAAAGCTTACCCTGCATCCTAATCCACATGTGTCCCAACCTCGGTGTGACACACAGGAAAACCCGATCCCCAACCTCGAACTCTAGAGGTTGTCTCTGACGATCAGCATAATACTTTTGTTGAGACTGTGCAGTATCCATACTCTTCCGAGTCAACTCTAACTGTTTTGTGGTCTCTTGGACAAGATGAGGTACCAACATATCTTCCTCTCTTACCTCCTTCCAACATAAGGGTAATCAGCATGGCCTACCATACAAAGCCTCATAAGGTTCCATCTGAATAGTTTCTTGAAAACTATTAATATAGGAAAACTCCACAAGAGGTATGTGCTTCTCCCAAAGACCTCTGAAATCTAGAATGAATGCTTGTAGCATGTCCTCAAGCACCTGAATCATAAGCTTGGACTGGTAATCTATCTAAGGGTGGTAAGCTGTACTCAAAAGTACTTATGTACCCAAAGCATTCTGAAGCCCCTTCGAGACTCGATAAGTAAAACAGGTGTCCATGTCTAAAACAATGGAGTGTGAAACCCCATGTAGAAAAACAATCTCTCGGATGTAAAACCTTCCCAGCTCATCAACACTGAAGGTATCCTTGATTGGAAAGAAGTGATCAACCTTTGTGAGTCTATCAATGACAACCCATACTGCATCATTCCCCCGAGGCGACCTCGGAAACCCTGCAAAGAAATCCATCGTGACATCATTCCACTTCCACTCGGTAATGGGTAACTGCTACAAAATCCCTACTGGTCATTGATGCCTCACCTTCACTGAATGAAAGGTGGAACACCTCATGATGAAACCAGCAACATCTCTTTTCATACCAGGCCACCAATACTGATGGTGTAGATCACGATACATCTTGGTGACACCCAGATGAACTGTCTAAACTGGGGAATGAAATCCCTACATTAGCTCCTTGCGTATGTCTGCTGTAACCCATACGTACCCCTGAAAATGAAAGATCTCATCCTCACCTACAGTCCATCTATAAATAGGGACCTCTCCTGACACACTGTCCCATAGGACTAGGCCTCCTGAATCTAATAGCTACCTCATTCGCACTCGATCAAGCAGAGTAGAGGTAACTGATAAAAAAGAAAGAAATGTCTGCCCCTATTTGTCGTGCCCCTCCAAATACATCTCAGAGAAGAGTTCCATAAGCTGTCACTCACTGTTGGCCTCCTGAACTACCTGTATCTGAGTCCTCCGGCTCAGTGCATTAGCCACACCATTGCCTTTCCCAGATGTATAGGCAAGATCAAATTCGAAAGACTGAAGGTACTCAACTCACCTTCACTATCTCAAATTCATATCATGTTGAGTGAAGATATACTTGAGAATCCTGTGGTCAGTGAAAACCACAAAATGTTCTCCCAGAAGATAGTTCCTCTAACAGAGTAAAGCATGAACAATAGCAGCCAACTTGAGATCGTGTGTTGGGTAGTTCCTCTCATGTGGCCTTAACTACTGAGACCCATACACAACGACCCCTTCTCCCTACATAAGCATAGCTCCAAAACCGATACCTGAAGCATCACAGTACATAGTATAGCTCTTTACTACCTCTAGAAATACTAGTATCAGTGCTGAAGTCAACCTCCCTTTCAACTCCTAAAAGGCTGACTCACAAGAATCTGAACACAAGAATCTTGCACCCTTCTTAGTCAGACTCGTCAGTGGTGCAGCTAAGCATGAAAAGTCATGTATGAAGTGTCTGTAGTAACCATCCAGCCATAGAAAACTTCTTACCTCAAAGACGTTCTTCGGCTGCTCCCAGGAAACTTCTGCCTTCACTTTCTATGGTTCTACTGATACTCCTATCTCTGAAATAACATGACCCAAGAAGTAAATATGGTTCATCCAAAAGTGTCATTTTGAGAGCTTACCGTATAACTGATGCTCTCTCAGTGTACTAAAAATGATCTCAAGATGGGTGGCATGGTCGTGTCAAGTGTGATAGTACACCAAGATATCGTCCATCAAGACCGCCATGAAAGAATCTAAGTATGGATGGAACAGTCGGTTCATCTGTGCCATGAAAACTTTAGGTGCATTCGTGAGACCGATAGGCATAACCATGTACTCGTATAGACCATACCTACTTCGAAAAGATGTAAGAGGTATATCAGATGGTCTAACACTAAACAGATGATAACTAGATCTCAAGTCCATCTTCAAGAACACCTGGTCTCCTCGAAGCTGATCAAAGAGATCATCAATCATCGGCAAGGGATATCGGTTCTTGACCATCAACTCGTACATCTTCTGATAATCCACACAAATCATGAGGGTACTGTATACCTTATTCACAAACAGAACATGAAAACTCCATGGATAAGTACTTGGTCGGATGAAACCCTTTTCCTGTAACTCTTAAAATTGCTTCTTAAGCTCCTGTAACTCTGGTGTAGCCATCCTATAAGGAGGAATGGACACTGGTGCCACTCCTAGCAGAAGATCAATAGAAAATTCTACCTCACGCTCTAGAGGCAAACCTGAAAAGTCCTATGGAAATATATCTCTAAAATTATCCACCGCTAGAAGAAAGTTCATCTGTGAAGTCCCCTGGTCATCTAAATATAGACTAGAAATCTAGGTTGTAACTCATCCCAACCCATGATGCTCGGGTCCCTCTCTTCTCGCCCGGACATCCCATTTTCCCTTATGAAGAAACGACCTGCCCTCTGGTGACGTAAAACTCACCCTACAGTGATAGAAATTGACAATAACCTGGAAGGGAACTAACCAGTCCATTCTAAGAATGATTTCATAGCCTGTAATCTCTAAGAAATAGAGATCCCAAGAGAAGTGACACCCACCAATCTCTAGAGGGCACTCCTTACACTAATGCACACTAGTCGTTCTAGTCCCCAACAGAGTGTATAGCATTAGGATATCATCCGAAGAAAAGATATAGAGCCCAAGGCTTTCCACAATAGAAACAGATATAAAGCTATAGGAATAACCTGTATTGAAAAGTGAAGAAGCTAAAAATGAGGCAACTAAGATCATACCTTGAACTGTAGAAGGTCTGGGATCCTACTCCTGTTGGGTCTGCTCCACTGAAAAAGTCTGACCTACACCGCGACCCTGTGACCCTGCCTGACCACTCTGAGATGATCCACCCTGCTTTCATTGAATGTCTAGTGACTGACTACCATGGCCACAACTTCCACCTTGGACCGAACGTCCGGAATAACTCTAGTTCCATGACCGAGGAGTAACTGGTGGTGATTCTCCTGAATGTGGAGTCATATAAGATCATGTGTCACCAGCTACTGGTGAAAATATCTAACATAAACACTGAATATGGCCCATTTTTTCACATGATCTGCACTCCACTGGGTCTCTCAGGCAATGTGGCCTCATATTCCCGTTCCTCCCGCACTGGTAACACACACCCTGGCTACCAGAAGATGCATCCCACCTACCCTGATCTCCTCGTACAGTCTCCCTACGGCGCTTCCTGCTATCAGCCGGAGAATTACTAACCCTGGATACTGAATTGCCATGGCCCACAGCTCTAGAATCCCTCAGATTTCATTCGGTGATCAGTGCCTGGTTAACTATAGAAGATATCGAATTCAACCTAAAGATGTTCACCAGAGATCAGATATCATTCCTGAGACCATCCTCAAACTTCCATGCAAGGAACAACTCATCTCCCCCTAGAAAGGGTGTAAAGCGTTATAGCTTGGTGAAGTGAGAGGAATACTCTAGAACAGAAAGATTACCCTGCTCCAAACTCATAAAATCTTGGGCTCGATCGACCATCAACGTCTCTAGATAAAAGTAGACGTAGAAGGTGCTCTGAAACTCTTCCCAAGCCATATTCTTCTGGCATCCTGCCTGTGAGATCACATCCCACCACCTCTTGGAAGAGTCTCGAAGCATGTAGGTAGCGAGTCTCACCCTCCTCTATGGAGGTATCTCCAAATGCTCGAAGATCATTAGTATGGCTTCTAGCCATGACTCTGCATCCTGGGGTCCCCCATCCCCTGGGAAAGTGGGAGGATTTGGCTACTAAAAGACCTGCGTCAATTCGGTCATCGACGGGGCTGGAGGCGGTGCTCCTTGGAAGGTCTGCATCATCCTCATAAATCCCTCCTTGAATAGTGCATTGGCACCTGTGTCAGGTATAACTATTGGTGCCAAGACTAGCAAAACTGGAGGATCTTCTGGCAGTCTCTGATCAGCCATATCTAGTGTCTGATCACCACCCTGTAACTGGCATACAACTGGAAGACGTCTCATTGGAATGACTCTGCAAGGTCAAGTGCACACCTTAGATCAAGATTAACAGGGACTGAAACCTAGAAGTATAATAAGGGAACAAGATAAATAGGTCCTTCAAGTTTTATAAAACATGGATACACGGTGTGTATAATACCTACATGGTGTGTTCCCTTATTCCTTTTACATGGGTGTGTACTTCTACCAACCTAGGTCATGTAACACCCCATACACACAGCGTGTTGTCCTAACACATAGTGTGTACTTGACTTCTCTTCCCCTGCCCGAGTCCTTCTACACGACTAAGCTACACGGTTCTCCTAGAACAAGACTACACAGCGTGTTTGTTCCAGACATGGTGTGTACTAGAAAAGCTTCACCAACCTGTGTTGTTAGTGACACGGCCGGATACACGACTCACACTACATGGCATGTTCTAGATGGACACGGAGTGTACCAAAGGATTCCCACCAACCTGTGTTTTTGTTACCCGACCAGATTCCCGGGATTACATGACACGGTGTGTTCAAGACTGACACGGTGTGTATTGATTAATCCTTCATCCATCTGTGTTGTTAGTCACACGGGTGGACACATGGTCTACACAACACGACATGTAAAACTAGTACACGGCTTGTTCCCCCAAGGATTTACCAACCCTATGTCTCTACCCACATAGCCAGTGACACAGTTAGAGACTACACAGCGTGTGAAAACAGTATAGGGCATGTACTTAAGAAAAACAGTTTCTTCTCAAACATAATAACACGTGGCGTGTATTCAAAACTACATAGCGTGTATTCTATGTTTTTCTAGATAGTAATCCTCAGAAACAACTCCAGAGCCCAGAAAAATGCTAAAACGATCATTTAAGTTCCAAATTCCGATCCGCGAGGGCCCATACTCCCCACGAACCAAAGTTTGGCATCTTAAACATGTTATAAACAAACATAACAGGCAATGATCGACCAAATTCCAGTCCATGAGGGCCCATAACACCTCAAGAACCAAATTTTGGCGTTCATTAAAACAAAACCTTATGCAAACAATACCCTATCAAAATTCCATATTCTATCAAGGAATCTATCACAACAGCATGCATATCTAGGCCAACATTTATCACAAAAACATGCAATTGCTAATTCACCCTAAATGGCATGGAAAGAATGCATGACATGTGATTTACAGAAAGTTCCTATATGATATATGAGATGGAATACCCTCATCTCATTGGGTTTCAATAGAAATAGAACCTCAATAACATCAATTATAATCAGTACACAACATGTGAACCACTCAAGGTGAAATCAAATCAACTGTAAAATTTCAAACCAGAAAAGTTTCATTAAACGAGGTAGATTGGATTTTCCCTATACATGGGTAAGCTACTCCCGGGCATAGCTTATTACCAAGTACATATTCCTTCCAATCTCAATCTATAGGCTCCAAACTATAAGTCAATAAGAAAATAATTCCACTGATACCACTTTGTAATATCCTGGTTCCGGAAGCCACTTAGAGGCGCCCCATACACAGTTGGTCACATGTCCTCAAGCACATTTCCCTGAATGCCAGAGGCTGCCGACTACCAGTGAGGGCCTTGGGTGTGATAGTGGGGAAACTATGCCCTCGTTGGAAGAGTAACACAGTGGAAGTAAAACTGGTATACAATAGCGAAAGCAGTAATAATACACACAAAAGGAAACAACGAAAGGCTAGAAAAAATAAACTAGAGCACACACACACACACACACACACACACATATATATATATATATATATGAATGATGCATGATACATATGTCTAGGATGGAATCCAAACAAATCAAAATGCTGGAATACAAATAGTACTAAACTAAAGTACAAAATAAAGGCAGATGATAGCTCCTCAGTATCACAAGCCTCATCTTGGTCTCATGCTCTCTAGATCCAGAGCACTCAAGTACCTAAAGTAGAAGGGCGCTTTCCCTTATCTATACCTGCAGTAATATAATCTGTTTGGGAAAAAAGCATGGCCTAAACAGGGTGTGATACTCAATCCCTGTAGGAAACCACCAAAAGATATGTGCCTAACAGTCAGTGAATATATGGCAGGTAATAAGAAAAAGAAGGCAGTAAATAAGGAAGTACTCAGCAGTAACCAATCCAATAGTTTCAAAGAATTCAGTTTCATATATCAAGTAAACAGCTAATTAAGCAAGAAAAGACAAATAGGTAACCCTCTGTGAAGTACACACACCCTATCCCCTCATGTCCTACCTAGAAACACAACCAACCCTCTGGGAAGCACACACAGTCTACCCCTCTGGTTCAAAATACACGGATATAACAAAGATTCTCTAAAGAAGCTCACACGGTCAATTCCCCTTATAGTCAAAAGTGATAAAGACTCTCTAAGGAAGCTCACACAGTCAATTCCCCTTATAGTCAAAGGTGTTCAAATACTCTCTAAGGAAGCTCACATGGTCAATACCCCTTATAGTCAATGTGATTAAAGACTCTCAGAGGAATCTCACACATTAAATTCTTTTTATAGTCTACAGCACCAGGTTCCCACGGCCTTGTGTAAGTCAAACGATCATAGAAATTCAATACGGACAAATTAAACCTCAGGAACTACTTGGCTAAACATTATACAACATATCAAGCATGTCAGATCAAATATTCACTCCATCCTATAGTTATAAGCATGGGAAAACATCAAGGAAGCCTAATGGATAAACTAGACCAAACGGTCGTAAACAGAACATGCATGGGAAAACACTTTCAAAGCATAGAAATCAACCCTATTCGCATATAATTATCCTCTACTCATGTATACCATCATAATAGGTAATTAACAGGGTTTAAACAGTAAACACGCAACACCCAGTTCAAGGGTATTGGACAAAATTGCACATATAACTCAAATACTTTCAATGGAAAGGCACAAACCACCTACCTCAACATTTTAGGATCTTTATACTCCGGTTTCGGCCCTTAATTGACCTAGAACATGGTGGATCTACAAAAACATCTAAAACATTCAACCCATGACATCACACGAGAGAGGAGAAATCAGAATATGGTGTTCAAGAAGAAGAGAGAACGCACCGATGAGATTCCAATGCAACAGACGGAGTTCAATTTTGAGAACGGATGCTCGATCGGGGGCTTGGCAAAGATCCACATCGTACGGATTCTCTCGGTCAAGTCCGGTGGAGAATAAGCCCTTTCTTCCAATTAGAAGTGAACCTAGTCCATTTAATGAAAAAAAATTACACAGTGTGTACTTTAGAAGTAAACGACGTGTACTTGTCGTTTCCGTACTCCTCTTTAGGCGGTCTCCAGGTCACCACACACGGCACTGTGCATGGCCACTATACAGCCAGCACCCAGCTACCCATGGCAACAGAGTACACGGCTTGTACTCTGAAAGTACATGATGTGTACTTCAAAAAATTTCCTGAATTTCAGCTTTTTCTCAAAAACAACCAGAAAAGGAAAAAGTATCTGAAAAGAAGATTCAGGTTCTTAAATATTGGATAGAAACCTTCTAGAATATGGTTGTGAGGTTCTAAATGACTAGGAATCGCCAGTTTCCCCACAAACACATGGTCCCCTACCTGGGGCCTACCCAGATCATCAAACTAATGGTTTTACCCATAAGCCAACACTTGTTATTTCAGTATTCTTTTTCCTTACTCACACACACCCTATGAAACTTCCCAGGAGGTAATTCATCCTTATCACTACTCTAGGTAAACCATGCTTAACTATAGAGTTCTAAACAGGTTGTCTCGTGAAAAGAGAGATGAAACTTTTTAAAATGAAATATATCAGTTAGCCTTTTAACCCTTTATCATTCTAGAGTATTACATTCACCCACTCCCCCAATATAGAGCACAACATCCTCATTTTAGGACCTATATCTCAACCAAGGTAGTGCCATCATACATCCATCTGGGTTCTTCCCTTCATACCAATGTAATATATGGTCCCCACTAACATCACAAACACCCCTCTTTAACATGTTCGTTGGGTCCTAGCCCTCCAGGCACCAACAGTTTCCCTATAGACACATGGTCCCCTACCTAGGGCCCACCCACGTGTCTGAACAGACCATAAAACTAATGAATATCACAATATACCGACACTTTTTCTTTTGGTATTCTTTTCCTCACTCACACACACCCAGGGAAACTTCCCAGGAGGTCACCCATCCAAATTAATATGCCATGAAAAGAACACTTAACTATGGATTTATAATTAGGTATGCTACAGAAAGAAAAGTTTCACCTTGTTGACATGAGTCATATAATTTATCCATTTAACCCTTTAACATTATGGGGAGTTACAATTTCAATAAATTTAGGATGAAATGAATTCTATATGTACTTTATTTATGATACAGTTCTTGGAAATTGTTTATAATGATGGATGGTTCTATTATAAACCAAGGAAGGATGGTTTGTTATAAACCATATATGGGTGGTTATGCAATTAACCAATTATGGGTGGTTCCATGAAAAATAAAGGATGGGTGGGTAAGTTATATCCATCCAATGTATCAGGGACTCCGAATATGGAAGTCAACCATATAAGTTATTACAGTTGTAAAAGTGATGTGAATATAATTTTACAAGATTATAATAAGTTTTATATATTTTTCCTATGGGGTTATGATGTTTCTTAATATCAATATTGATATCACATGGCTCATGGTTATTAATTCTGATGACACTTACCTTTTTTAAATCCTTATTCCATGTTTACATATTTTATGATCCATGTATTTATGGGTATGAATATTCTTATGGTGTACTCATTCACTTTTATTATGTCATCATACCCTTATTCTCTTCTTATTCTCACTAATGAAATTCAATTTTTTAATTCTTACGTTTACCCTTACTAGTCATTTGAGATAACCCTTCTTGTGTTTCATTTTCCATAGGTAATAAATATTGAGGATGAACTAATTTTGTCTGGAAGGTGTTTTATATAGATGATGATGATCACATAATGAGTCATAAGAAAATTTGGTTTAATTGGGAAAAATGATCATTAAAATACATAGGTATTGTTTATCTAAGTGTTTTTCATTATTATCAAAAAATGTAAACCAAAAATGTCCTTGATAATGTAAGTGAATATATTTTTTCCTTTTGACGTTGTTATTTTTGGATGGAAAATATTTGTTCACCTACATCGGTATCAAATCTATAAATGTAAAGTTCATGATTTTAACACCGAATCTGGGAGTGTAGGTCCAAGTATTTTATACTATCTTAATAGAGATATTGTGGGACCATATATCTATTATAAATACTTATAGTGAAATTATTAATGTGGTTATCATGTCATCCTTTTTTTAGGATGGATGATGGTGACAGTCACACTGTGATAGGTGGTTCTAAGAGAGTTTATTACTTTCCCTTAGTGGTACATCCAAGAGAGGAGATGATGTACTAGGAAAATTGTCATTAGTTTTAGTGGCTTAGAATATTGTTGTGTATTACTAATTTTTTCTCTTGATGCATCACCTACTAATAGGTGAAGGTTAAGGTTTCGGTATGGAAGTGAAAGTGGCATAGTGTCTCCATATATTTTTTTTATGGAACTTATATGAACAGAAAGAGATCATGTCACTATTTGGGTGATCTTAGACTAACTTACCAAGTATACACACTTAGTATCCATCCAATAGTATAATTCAATAGAAATCAAGGGACACCTGTGCACATGAGAGATGGTATATATTTATACATTTTCTTCAATGATCATGTTAAAATATTCTTATTAATTTGCATCATAATAATATAGAGGATTTTAAGAGACCTTGAGACTCAATTGTAGTTGATCATTGAATTACATCCCTATGAATAATTCAAGATATAGTAGAACATTTCAGTTCTAGAGGACATGCTTCAGGCTATAATGTTGATTTATTATTGTAGGTGAGAGTTTTATCTACCCTTGGTGGAGTTTTGCCTAACAAAATTTATCATTACACCATCATTAAATCACCATATTAGGACTTGTATTGGAATCCCCTAAAGTCACCACTGTGTTGCTTAGAGCCTGGAGATATAGTTCTTATTGGCCCAGAGTTGTTGTGGTTGATGATATAGAAGGTTTGGGTAATCCAGTAGTGGATGAGGGCTGACCAGATCTATCATAAGTACCATGAGTATTGATGATTCATGCCTTTGGAGTTCAATAAGGGAGACCAAGTTCTCATGAAGGTTTCACAACAATGATAATTGTAGATATTTGGCTGAGGTGACCAATTATATATGACTTTCATATTCCCATTTTTAGTTACTATGAAGGGTTGGTGAGGGGGATTACTATTTGGACCTATCACCAAGGTAAGAACATGTTCATTATGTTTTACATGTGTTTCATCAGAGGATATATGTGAATAGCAGGTCACATGTTATTGAATGAGGTGATCTGGACATTGAGGATGGAGATACCCTCTCATAGTACCTAATGGACATCAATGATCTGTAGGTGAAGATCCTTTGAGGATGAGTGATTCCATTGGTGCATGTTTTTTGGAAGTATGAAAACCTCCTAGTGAGATCATGATAGTGGGAGAAACAGACGTGAGGTTATTATTATCACTATTCTGAGTAGGTATTTTCTTTTGGGAATGACAAACCTTGAATGTTGTGAAAACATAATGACTCTAAAATTTTTGTTTGGGACGTTTCAATATTTTAAATAATATTTCTAGACTTATTCATGGAGTTGGAATAGAGTTTTGAGGCTCATAGATCCTCGATGTTGATATATTAAATTTATTAAATTTATTATATCATACATTCATAGTTTCTTAGAAATAATGTATTAACTCTAAAACTGTATCTCAAATGGTAAAACTAAGACCAATATTAAATTTGGAGAATGATTTTTACCCTAGGCATGTTATAAGTATTTTTTTCATCAGATTCATTGATAGGGTGAATACATGGGTGGGTTAAATGAATTAAATTAATTTATTAATTTAATTTTCATTTAATTTAAAAACCATGATGACATTACTTTATTAACTCCTATTTGGAAAATTCCTTAGGTTTCACAAAATCCTAGAGCGAATTAGAGTGTAGAGAGAGCTTCGATGGAGAGCATGTTGGAGGCTGATCTTGATATTGAGAATCAAAAATGAATAAACATGGAATTTTGTTGATCCAATGATGAATGTGGTGGATTTTTTCAATAGAATCTGTGTGGATTTGTTCTTCACAACATATTGAACCAACTCAAGGAAGGGTGTTTTATTTTGGGTTTTAATTCCTCATTCTTGATTGTTGATATGTACATGAATAAATTCATTTAAAATTAACTTTTTTTCATTCATATTGAATTGATCATCGACTATTTTTTCTTCTTAGGACTATGAATTTTAGATGTATTCTATTTGGAATTGTTAATTTGTTTATTCCCCCATCCATTAAATTTCATTAATCATGGCTAAATGAACACGACCTTCATTAAAATCTCACTTTGTGTTTTGATCCATTCTCCCCCATTCTTAAAAATTCATCATAAATATTCCGATTTGTTGGTTAATTGATGATACCCTGGTAACCAATTATTTTACAATCATTCTTGGGTGAAAAAGATCGTTATTGTGGGTATAGTTTTGGGTTTATATATGTGAAGGAGGCATAGAAATGATAATGATAATACAATTAAGGTTTAGATCATGATGTATTTTTATAATGGATTGATATAGTATCTCTGAAAGGATGTCAATGGTGATCTAATTGTGGAATAGTTGATGGTAGATTCAGGAGTTGGGTTTGGCAGGTTCTTTGGGGTGGTGACATCAGGTTTTTTCTAATCAAATAAATGGACAGAATCTAGCCACTAGCCCTGATATGGGTTTTATCAACCCAGATACAGGTGTTATGGCCAAGAATTGTGGTAGAATTAAAGGAAACAATGGTTTGGGTGAAGACGCGTGAACATGCTATAGATTCTATGAAATTTCATGATACACTACATGTACTTTGAATGAACACATGTTTTTTGCACATCTATATACAATGGAAAGTGTTTAAATGGTTATTTAAATATCATACACCATGTGGGTGACCCACACATCATATTTATATTATCTAGCTATTTTGGAATGCATAGGGAGTATACACCAAAGAGGCCATGTAACCCCACTTGTCATCTCTGAAGGGGCATGCCCCATGTACTTTAGAAAGTTTAAGGGATTGGGTAGGTAGCACATGCCAAGTTCCATCCCAAGATATATATTTCACTTGTCATAAAAACAAACTATCTATTTAGAGAGGTACATTTATTGTGAGGCATAAGGATAAAGGCAGTTCCAGGCTTAGTGGGACATGTTGTGTACCTCATGGTATATGCTATGTACTCCTTCTAGGGTAGGTTAGATCCCTTTTCCTTCTTTTTCAAGATATGGTATGAGCTTGGGTGAGTTCCAATGAACCATGTTCGTGTGGGTTTTTTCGTTTTGGACAATCTTAAGAGGGTACTGTGAGGTATCCCAACCTATGCATAGGATGATAAGTCCCCTTTATGGGTTAGTTATAAATAAAGTAAGGTACCCCTCACTGAGGATTTGGATGTGATCCTCTATCAGTCTTCCCAATTTTGGGTTAGGTATCCAATTTACAACATCTAGGGTGTGTGATCCCATTCCTAGTGGGTTGGCCTGATTTGGCTTAGGTATACCCCATAGGTCCTGAGCATGGTCCCATGTATATGTATTGACAAATATTTCTAACTGGTGATGTGTAGTCTGACTAATTGAGTATCTCATATTCCCCTCTCAGTCCTAGTATGATTTTACATGGAAATACCTGATAAGTATGTCCTCTAAAATTAGTTTCATCAGTATAATGAGACCCAAAGAGTGAGTTTTCAGGAATGGATCTTACCTTGGAGCCTTGAGCAGAATTCTAGATAGGAGTGAGGATGTGACCTCTCCTTAAGACTTTGATTCTTCCTTTAAGAATATATGGGTTATATTTTTTAATCCTTAACTTTATGATTTTGAGATGACACCCTCATTGATTCTTTGTAGTTAGTGTTTCTAGTATTTCCTCCTGGGTATGTTTTTACTCAACCTCGCATGGGTGCTACCTGCACACATCATGTATTATATAGATGAAATCCCTTTCAATGGAATCCTAGGAGGACTTGGAGTAGGTGAATATTAGTTGGAATAGATATACCATAGATGGTTCCACTAGTTTTAATCTTGATAGTAGTCCCATTTTTCTAGTAGGTTGGCCTCTATTTTAGTTTTTGTGAGATTTTTTTCATCCCTTTTTCTTTTGTGTACCCTTTATCATACTCTGATGTGGGATTAGTTTTTATTCTTTCATTTTTAATATTATTTTTTTATATTTTCTACATTATACTAGTGTATGGAGATTTGTGAGTGTGTGTTGGTGTAAGTAATTTAGGCTAAGTTCTCCAATGTGTGTGATATTCTAACTTGATGCTAGTTTCCAACCCCTAGCCTATTGGAGGTGGTCTTAGGGTGTCGCACTTGAATTATTATCAACCAAAAAATCCCCACTGGGTCGAGTTGTGACACCACCTTACAAGGCCAATACTGATAGGTTATTTATTATATAATTATGATATTTATTAAATATTTTATATTCTAAAATTATAAACCATATTAATATTTTTCACCATTTTATAAAAAATTTAATCATTATCCATACATCTCTGTAAACTACAACCAAGATAGAATGATCGATTTCCATTTTTAATTTCAACATTATCTTACATGGTTGTACATGAGAATAGTTCTGAAGGATAAATATGATTATTATGATGTGAATATGGTTCTGGTAATGAAAATTGAATAACTTTTTAAAGATATAAATGATAAACAATTATTAATAAATTAATCATCTTAAACATGCGAACTAAGAAGAAGAAAAAAATTATTCATATTATGTAATATTTCCATATCCATTATTTATTCTTATACTTCCCTATAGTTATGATATATCACACTAATAAATATTAATATTATCTATATTGTTTTTGTTTAATGGTATCAAAACTAAACCACTACGTATTTATCCATTAATCATGGCATATTCATGTTTGGTTATGTTTAACCACCTACTTGAACAATGCTATAAATCTATATCATGGATGAATATAGTAATTTAATTTCTCATAATATATAATATAAAAAATTAAAAATTATTTTTTTCTACAAATGTGACATTTTTATTAAACAAGTTAATTAATAAAACACCTTTCATTCATCAACAATCCCCAAAACATTCTTGTTAACGATTTTATCATCAAGGATAAAGAATGAAACACCCATATAAGAAAATTGAAACTTCATAAATCGTTATAATTAATTAGTTATAGTAACCTTAATTTACTTAGATTGATAAACTTTTGGAGAAAAAAATATTGACACTGATCTTATGAAACATGTATAAATGATAAAAACTATAGAAATTTGATGTGAGAAAATAAATAAAAACGTGTAGATGATTATTATAAATGAAAATTATAAATATTTATAGGTTTGTATAAGGTTTTGAAATTATTTTTCAAGATGCTTATGTTTTTTATACAGGAGGATAAATAAATTCTTGGAAATAAATAATAAATGTAAGTGTTTCTTTTTCTCTTTTTTAACTCTAGGGTACATTTCTGATATTGTGCATTATAAATTCTTTTATTAACTACCCAATAGCTTTCCCATATAAAAATATTTTCCCTTTAATGATATTTGAATTTTTATTTCATTATATTTCTCTGAAATCCATTGATTAATTCAATTCCAATACTATAAGAGTTTTATCAACTCGATTTCTGATTCATTGGGTCATATTTATTCTTATAAGAATATTTTTTTCGAGTTTTCTTTAATCCTACAATTACCCTATTTTATAAGGTATTTAATTTTATTATCTAAGTAAAATTACTTATCGTCATCAATAACCACTTCTTGGATAAAAAATGTTCCAAAATAAAAGTGTAACATTGGTAAGAATAACTCTCATTCTTAACAATGAGTTTATTCTTCCATGTCAATATATTCCTCCCCACCAATGTTCTCCTCTATTTTGGGGAAATATAATAAGGATTATTTTCTATGATTCTCAATTTTTTATTTACCCCAATTTAAAATTAAAATTTAATACTTTTTTTATGATGTGGATTTTAAAATAAAGGTATTTCAAAATAATTAATAAAAATGGTTATCCATTCATTTAAAATAAAAAAAATTATCTTCCACACCATATTTTTTGATAACCTTTATGTCTTTTATATAATTTTTATTTGGAACTCTTTAAATATGGGTTTCCATGTTTTTTATTAAGTTATTCCACATTTCCATGTTTTCTATCAAGTTTTTCATCATTTCTATGTTTTTTTCAAGTTACTAAAAATTTTCAAGATGTTTTTAATTTTTATGAAACTCCATGTTTTCATGATTACACCATATTTTTAAATTATTCCACACTTTTATATCAAGATCATATGTTTTTTGATTATTGATGTGCATCTTAATTTATGTAATATTTTTTATTCTTACTTAATAATCAAGTTATAATATTATGTTTATGTTTCATGTTTTTTTATTATCATATGTGGTATTAAGATATTTTATTAATATATTTATGTCTTCCTCATGTTCTCCTTAATGTTTATGATCTGACACATTGTGATATTTTTTTCCCTTACTGAATGTCTGAGCTCACCCTTTTCATATGTTTACATTCCCTGAGTTATAAAGATGATTATATCATATGATATTTCTTAAAAGGTTCTAGAGGAGCATGATTATGGATATTTTTTTTAGTTCTCTTACAATAAAATTTTTATGTAGCGACACTACTACAAAACTAGCATTTAATAGTGCAGGAATTTATCAGTGCTAGAAAAAAGCACTAATAAATGGAATCTTTATTAGTGCTAAAAAATCACTAACAAATTTAACCCTTTAAAATCACTTTTTTTAGAACTAATAAAGTTTCCCTTTATCAGCGCTTTATTTTTAGCACCGATAAAGGGTAACTTTTATTACGCTTTATTTTAAGTGCTGATAAAGGGTAAGATTTATGAGCGCTTTATTTTTAGTGTAAATAAAGGGTGCCCTTTATGAGTTCTATATTATTAGTTCACATAAAGTAATCCTTTATCAACACTTTTTTAGCACTGATAAATGTATGAATAAATAAAATGAAATAATGAAATAAATAAAAATTAACAAATGTGTTTATTAAAAAAATATTGAAAATTTTATTAATTAAATAATGATTGATAAAAATGAATAAATTGATTATACTATATATAAATTATAAATACTACTAAATAGTATTTATTAAATATATAGATATATTAAAAATAAAAATTAAACAAATTATATTTAAAAATAAATAATTTGAGAGAAATATTAAACATTTTATTAATTAGATGATTTTTGAAAATATTAAAAAATTATATATATTAAGTATATAGATATATATTAATGTAAATAAATATGATTTATATAACAAAAAATATTATTTATTCTTTAAATTTAATATTAATGTATTTAGTGAATAATGGTTTATAATTAAAAATTAATATTAATTAAAAATAATGACTAATTTCATCGAGTAATGGACATAATTGAATGTTATTTGATTTTAAAATTTATAACATAGATCAAAAATGTTATATTGATTTCACATGTACATAATTAATGCATTTTTATATACAAACGCCCACACAAAAATATTTATTTTGGAATTTAATAAATTTATATTATTTATTTTATATTTATTTATTTAAGTTTTTTTAATATTTTCAATATTTAATCATCATTATTTATTTATATGTCCATTTTTTTGATGAGTTATATTAATCAAACTTATCCAAATTTTCAATATATTTTACTCATTTTAAATTAATCAATTTTACTCATTTTTAACATGCATGAACTTAAGATTAAATATTCATTGATAATGTTAAAAATATATTTATAAAATAATATTCAGAAATAAATATATTTATAAATGTATATTTACTATTTTTATAGATTTATAATTATAAATAAGTAAATAATATTTTTTAAAAAATATTTATTTAATTATAAATAAATAATTATAAATTTACAATAAATTTATTTAAATAATGAATATATTTACTATGTTTATATATATATAATTATATAAATATATATAATTATATAAATATTATTTTTTTTAAATTATTTATATAACTATAAATAAATAATTATATATTTAAAGAATTGTAAAATTATTATTTTATAAAAAGTATCAGTATAGGTATTATAATTATATATAATAATTGTACATTTTTAAAAAGTTATTTATTTTTAAATTATTATAAGTAGTTATTAGCACAAAAAACACTGATAAAGATTCAATTTATCAGTGCTTATTAACTTAGTGTTGATATAAGGTATCTTTATTAGCACTTTTTTTAAAGCACTGATAAAAGTGTCATGGTATATTTTAAGAAACCTAACCATCACAAACCAGTTCATGATATCTAAAGCTCTCTAGAGAAGTGACCTATTTCTAGTGCTCCTTTTTGTTGAATCCAAGCTTGAATATTGGCCAGAATCAAGTCTCCAACTATTCTAAGGCTCAAATTGAAGTCTTAAGTGATTCAAGGGTGGAAAACAACCACGTCTCAAATGAAATCTATGTTTATCTATATCTCTAATTTCCCTTGGTTATCCACTAAACCTTATCATGCCACATCTTTTCATTCCAAAAAGTATATTTTCCCTATCCTATAATAAAACAACCCAAAATTCATTGTTTCTTAGATATATTGAAGTATCATGTTCACCAATATCATGTCAGTATCCTTGGACAACATTGGTATTGTGAGACATGAAATATGTCAAACCCAGTGTAGGGTTATGTTTTTATGAGGCAAAATAGGCTGACAATATCTATATTCAATTATTCTACCTCTTTATGATCATCAACTTTTGAAAAATTCATCCATATAGTGGTTGGTGTTGTCATTGGTTTGGAATATTACAATGCAAATCACTTGGATGATGAAATATATCACATCATTGGGGACTTATATTATTTCATGAAAAAATTGGCATTGAGAGGGTTGAGTGAGAAGGAACTGAAATATAGGGTTATCCCCTTCTATTTGAAAGGTAATTCTAGAAGTTGTTTCCAAAAAATGGATGATAAAATATCTGACACATAGGAACAAGAATATAATGATTTTTTCATGAAATTTTTTCCTGGGATAATGAACACTGAAATATGGTGTGAAATTAAAGGATATATTTAGGAATATTGTGAACTATTTCATGATGTTGGATATACTTAGGGGTCACTTATGAAATGTAACCATCAAATTATTCTGATGAATCTGTAAAATCATATGATAAAAAACATTTTATATGTTTGATTTGTTGTATTATTTATTTAACTACTTCTTGAAAAAATATAATGTTTTCAATTTTTATTCCTAAAATATTTTTTAGTTTAATTTAAATAATATTACTTAAATTCTATAAAAAAAATTAGGTTTAAGGTTCTATAATCCTTGAAATATATTATGCAGGAAAAAATAATTTTGAGATAAAATGTAATTGATATTTTGATTTTGGTTGTTGAAATATAGTCAGAAAATAAACAATTGGAATGAGTCATTTTTTAGGAAAAAACTCAGTATCATGGTGTCTTAAGAAAAAAAATAATGTTTCATTATGTGGTGAGGAATAAGAGTACATTGTTGATAGAATTTATTATTCTCAATCCTTTAGGATTGATCAAAATTTTTCAAAATTTGATATTTTCATTGAAAAGTAACTTATCTAACAAGAAAAGTTTTCTATTATTTAAATTTTAAGGAACATTTTAATCATTCAAGAATAAATCTTATTCCACAAGATTTAACTAATTTTTGTAAAATAAAATATTAACATTTATTGATGAAAATTTAATAAATATGTTTTAATAGAATCTATTTTTATGAAATAAAAATTATTTTTCATGGATAAAATCATTACAACTTTATAATCCCACTTTAAGACAACTTTATTAGTTTCTATTTAATAAATTAATGAAATTTTATGTTCATTGTGGATTTATAATTCTATTGAATTTTATGGTTTACTAACATAAACTTAAATCCATTTTTTACATCCTTCTAGTGGTAATATGATGCCCTGTAGATGTGATCATCTCAATTACATGAAATAAAAAACTTTTTCATTATAATACATTACCATTCCCTTTTTTGTTATGATTTTTATAGAATTAGAACAAAAAATTAACTAAAATATTGTGTATTTTTAAACTAATGGACATTTTTTAGAACAATATATGAAAAAACTAGATCCATAAGAAGACTTCATTGTTCTTATTCAGATCAAGCTCTTCATGTCACATTGTTCTTATTCAAATCAAGATCCTCATGCATAGATTTGATCAAATTATCATCCTTGTCAGCCTGTACAAGTGATTTGGGCTCTTCTTGGGGAAAATGAGGTTTTTTGTAGAGTCTTACAACTTCGAGTTTCCATCGAAACTTTTTGATCACCAATGAAATTTTATTCATTGATTTCATCCTTACCTGTATTTCTAGTAGTTGATAAAAATATATACATCTTTGAAATGACAAAACACTCATTAATACTTCTTAAAAATCACTTAATTTCTTTTATAAGAAATATAATAATCACTATGTATGTTTTAATTTAATCCATCTAGAAACATACCATTCTTTAACATTGCCTTTTCGTTCCACCCTTTGAAATATCTTATACATCCATGTAATTCTAATAAATGAGAGGAATTCACCTTTGATAATTTATATCTTATGTGTATTTATTTATTTATTATACAAAATGAATAATATATGACCCCACTAGAATATATTTACTATCTCTTGAATGATTCAGAGATTCAATCCAATGTATCTTATTTTCTCCTAATCCGCCTCACTTGTTGATTGATTATTTGGTGATATCTATTTGCATTTTTTTATCATCATTCATATTTTACTATTGGAATATCCATGTGGTCAACAATGTTTGTATAGTAAAATCATTATCCATATAATTAATGTGTTGCTTTTTATTTATGTTTTATTTATTTATTTTAAGAATTACCCATATAATAATTTTTTTCTAGTACAAGTATAATCTTTTTTTCAAGTTTGGGTAGTTTTTTTTAAGCTACTCAGGTTCATGAGTTATTGGACTTTGAGCCTACAACTGAGATAAACACAATAAGAAAATGCATCAACAATTCATTCAATCATCCAGAAAAGGTGAATTCATAATATTTATATAATTAATTTTTTCATCATTTTATCTACTATTTTTAAGTTAATTTCTTTATCATTTTTATCTAATACTTATTTTTGTCACAGACCTTTTTGGAAGTCATATTTTTATTTTAACTATCTACAACAAGCCACAAAAGAGATAAAATGATTCTTTCTACCAATTTTACCATGTTTTCCATTTTCAATGCCATTATTTTCGACCTACCAATATAGCATATTGATTTGATGTTATTAGTTGAAAATCATTTCTCATTGTTGAAAGTCTCTTCTCTTCTGACTTTAAACAATAATAAAGGTTTTTTAGCTAAGAACATCGATTCAATATGCATTGTTGGAATTTTGACATAGAAAGATAATATAAATGAGGTAACATTGAAATTTAGGGTTATTTTGAGACTTTATGATGTGTAGTAATTTTCCACACCTCAATCTAACACACGGTGTGATCGGTATGACTCTAAGTGTTTCTTTTTATTTAAAATCGACATCAATTTTAGTAAAAAGGACAAATGACATACTAAAAACTGAAGAAAAAAACATATTTTTATTGTTTTGGTACTTTAAAAAAATGATTCATAATTCATTTTATGTGTATAGGAATCAGACATAGCTCAATTCAACACACAGTGTGACCGTTATGACTCAATGTGTCCGTTATTATTTTACAATTGATAGTTTAGTTCCAAAAATGTCACTCACTGAATAAAAATAAAATGCACTCATATTTTCATTATAATTTATGACATAGATTCATAAGTGATTTTTTATATTTAGGAATTGAAATCAAGTCAAACTGATATATTATGTGATCAGTATAGTTCAAAGTGATAGTTTCCAGTTTAAAATGACATTTTAGTAAAAAAACATGTGACATACTCAAAACTGATTAAATGCATTAGGATAATTTTTATAATTTAGTAAAACAATCCATAAGTCATTTGAGATGTTTAGGAATTATCTGTACCTCAATCTGACGCACAGTGTGACTGGTATGACTCCAAGTGCATCTTTTTATTTAAAAATGAAATAAATTTTAATAAAAGGACAACTGGCCAACTCAAAAATGGTAAAACATAGTAATATTATTTTTATACATTAGTAAAATTATCCATAAGTTATTTAATACATTTAGGAATCATTTGTACCTCAATATGATGCATGGTGTATCCGATATGACTTCAAGTGCGTCATTTTATTTAAAAATGACATCAATTTTCATAATAAGAACAACTGACCTACTCAAAATTGAGAAAACACATTTAGACTATTTTTATACTATAGTAAAACAATCCATAAGTCATTCTAGATGTGTAGGAATTAGTCATACCTCAATCTGATGCACTTTGTGACTGACATAACTCCAAGTGCTTCTTTTCATTTAAAAATGAAACAATTTTAATAAAAAGGAAAATTGGCCTACTAAAAACCAAGTAAGCACAATATCATTGTTTTTATACTTTATTATAATGATCTATAATTCATTTTAAAAATTTATTAATTATTTATAACTCAATTGGACACATTGTGTGACTGATATGACTCTAAGTGCATCTTTTTATTTAAAAATGACATCAATTTTAATAAAAAGGACAACTGGCCTACTCAAAACTAAGAAAACACAATCAGATTATTTTGATACTTTAGGGGAATGATCCATAAGTCATTTTTTATGTGTAACAATCATCCTTACCTCAATATGATATATGATATTCCCAATATGACTCAATGTGTCAGTAATCAGTTCAAAATCCACAATTTAGTTCAAAAAAATCACTTACTAAAAACCAAGAAAACATGATCCGATTTTCTGGATAATTTTATACATTAATTAATAATTAATTTGTGATGTTTAGGAATTTTTATCACATAAGACCAATACATTATGTGATCGATATTATTCAAAGTGTGTGTTTCTTGTTTAAAATGACATTTCAGTAAAAAAAAGACAACTGACGTACTCAAAACTTGAGTAAAAGCATTTGGATTTTTTGATACATTATAAAAATGATCCATAAAAAATTTTGGATCTTCAATAATTATACTAACATCAATAAAATGCACAGTGTGGCTAATGTGACTCTAAGGGTGTATTCTTATTCAAAATTGACATCAAATTTAGTAAAAAGAAAAGTCACCTACTCAAAACTAAGAAAACACATTCGTATTGTTTTGATACTTTATAAAAACGATCCATAAGTCATTTTTGACATGTAGTAATAATCTAAACCTCAATATGTTATATTATTTTTTAGTTCTAACTCAATGTGTCTATTATTAGTTTGAAATCAATATTTTAGTTTAGAAAGTTTCACTCCTTGAAAACCGAGCAAACGTGCTCAAATTGTCTTTATAATTTAGGACAATGATTCATAAGTCATTTTTGATTTATACGAATTTTTATCAAATAAAACAGATGCATGATGTGACTAGTATGAGTCAAATTTCATGTTTCCATTTTAAAATTACATTTTAGTAAAAAGACAAGTGATGTACTCAAAATCAAGAAAACAAATTAGGATTGTTTTGATACTTTAAAAAAATGATCCGTAAGTCATTTGAGATGTATAAGAATCAGTTTCACCTCAATATGATTCATGGTGTGACTGATATGACTCCAAGGGTGTTTTTCATTATATAAGCATCATTTTACTTTAAAATGCGCATTACATTGTGAAAAATAAGAAAACAAGAAAAGATTATTTTCTCTTCATTTAAATTCTGTATTCATAATTTATTTTTCTGATTTTGTGGTGTTTTTGATTTTATAGTGTGTTGATACAGCACAATTCATTGGTGCTAAAGTTTTCTGTAACATCCCACTACAGTATTCCCTATTATTGGTGCTTTTATAACCGCATATAAAGTATCCCTTTTCATCACTAATGAAGGGATCCGTTATTAGTGATTTTTGAAGCATTGATAAATGGTCCATTATTGTCACCTTTTTAATTTCTAATAGAGGACCCCTTTATTTAAACTTTTAAAAGCCCTGATAAAGGGATCATTTATCAGTTCTTTTTTAGCACTGATAAAAGACTTAGGATTTTAATCTCTCTCCAATAGTATGTTCTTCTCTAGAACTGATAAAGGCCATTTTTAGCACTGTCAAAGGTCAATTTGGTATTATTTCTAATATCAAAGACACTAAACGTTTAGTTCCTTATGTTAGTGACTATTTGTGATATTTATTATTTAAATCATGAGACTGATGTATTATTTATGTCATTTTTAACATGGGAATCTTTAATATCAATGTCTTAATAAGTCATATGTTGATCATCATTGTTATCTGATGAAGTTTTTGGTTGATGGTTGTGTATTTATGAAAGTTTCTCCTTGGTTGGGACATCATTGGTTGGGAATACAGGGTAAGATGGCACTATGTTATGTTTATCCATTCAAATCATGGACCAAATCAAGAAGGTGGAATACCAGTTTCGTTTACCACCTTGAATGATGTCTATTAATGATGTGCTTCATGTATCCTAGCTAAAGAATTATCATCCAGACCCATCCTAAGTGTTTAAGTTTGAGTATTTAGAATTAGAGTCTAAAACAATAGTTAGTGAGTAATCTATTCATATCAAGGATTTTCAGAACAAGGTGTTATATAGTATGTTTATTTTCTTGGTTCATGTTCTAAGGTGTTATAGAATATGTCTCCATGAGATGTGGGTTTTTGATAAATGATTGATGGATTAGTGGAATCATATTTCTCAATTCTCAAACCTTAAGGACATTCTGGGGGAAGTGACACAGTGGGAAGAATTATGACAGCCTATGGGCCACTAGTATGTATTCATTTTGAGTTTTCATTTCTATTTTTTTTGGTTTTAGGGAGTTGGAGGGTGAAAATATGAATTTTATAAAAACACCGGCCTGAGTGCAGGTTAGAGCAAGGTCAGTACTAACTATGAGCTTAACTTTGTGAAAGTGATGGAGGATGGAACTAGTGTCATTTTTCATGTCTACCACATAGTTTTTTAAAATGTGAGTGATTACTATGAAACTGTATATCCAAATTTTTCAATTTGTGGGGGCATGTATGGTTGGATCATTGTTTTACAAACCATAATGCCCAAACCTTGTAGTCTATCCCAGTTTACTTATAAATATGAAATATTTTATGTTCCCCTCTCTAATTTAAGTATATTTTCTCCTTCTCTCCCCGTTCATGTTACTGTATCCTCTCCATCCATGGGTCTTCCTTTAACCTTCATTAATGGTAATTTCTCTTAGATCTTTGGTGGAACCCCATGAGGTAATCGATGATTTCCCATAGTTTCTCACTTTTTATCCTTCGATTTATGTGTTCATCATTTCCCCTTTGGATATTGAAATCCCATATGTCTATGGGGAATGATTATAGGGTTAGGTATGGGTAGATAATGAAATTTATTAATTTTATCAGCTTTTGGGGATCCATTCTAATCATTTATATTTGTTTTAGATGAAGGGGATTTGGTTTATACTATTTTTGAGATAGGTGTCTCTACCAAATTGGAATTTCCATTGGAATACATTATGTTTTAAAACATTCCATTGGTTTTAATTACTTTATTATGATTGAATTATGTTATTAAGGGATGATTAATTCTTTTTTATTTTATTATATAATTTTTTATATTAAAAAGGGTGGATTCAAGTGGTTTTCTAAAGAAAATAAATTTTTATTTACAAATTATTTAATCAAATGTTTCAAAGAGAGTTTTAAGGGAATATTTTAAAATTTTATTTTCCTTTATTTCATACTTTTTTTACTATGGGTATGATTGTGTTTTTGTTGACTGGGAATTAATGGTTTCTTGCACATGGTATACATTGGGTGACTGGGTAAATTGGACTAGATTATCCCTAGTGTAGATTTTTCCCTAGAACACCCGACCTAAATCACTTAGTTTGAGCCAAAGTGCGACATAACCTTTTGTGTGTGCCTCCAATATGCAATAGGATTTCTACAAGAGGTGAGGGGATAATAGTTTCATGGGGAGACTATACCCTTAGTAATCATAGCCACACATATTAATATAACAACATATACATAAGATAACTAAACATCATGGTAGAAGATAACATTAACAAGATGTGGTAATATATTTCATGTTAGGTCATACAATAATAAACCAAACAAATCTATAATATGGTAAGTCAACAAGTATAATAAGTAAAACTAGAAATAAATAAATAAATAAAACATATTGTGGTGGATATCTAGATCATATCTCAATACTACATCCATCTCCTAACTAAAAGATCTTCATCATCTTATCATTGATCCCTTTCCCTTCTCTAGATCCTTGAACATGAGGTCTGCACACATACCAATATATCCATGTAGGGTATAAGTATAAACCTATTAGGACACCACCAATGCATAATTAAGACAAGTGTACATGTATAAATAGGTGTATTCCATTATGGAAAGGTTAATTCACATACAATCATATGACCAATCATATACCAAGTAATCATGTGCTAAATAGGTTTTCATGAACCTTGGTCATGCCTGCTTCGGAATCATGCAGGTATAATGTTATAATAATTCATTTCATGGAATTATTCAGGATATGTGACTCCATATTCCTTTAATAAAAACACATTTACCATTTTTAAGAAATAACTCCACACCCACCTTTATGTTATATTCACACCCATGACTCATAGATACCTTGTTTCCTCTCATGACACACATGCTTGGAACACCCAGATCAATGGAACTCAACACATATATAGGGATGTTCCCCATCAGTATATCATTTCATCATATGGACCTCTTCCAGATCCACAATCTATGAGTCATGTCATCTAAGATCCCCCTCTAAGGGGGTGGATAAATCTGTCAGAGCCACCCATAAACCTAAACACTGAACATTTGTCCCACCAGCTATGAACAAATCCACATGTAATGCATGAAATATCATGGAAAAATATATCATAATAAATATTTTCCATACTATGAAATTGTACATAAGTAAGGTACAACATATCAAAGAACAAGCATGCAATATCAAATATTTCATGTCTATGAAATAACCTCATATAAGGTATGAAATAGAAAGGAATGCACAATACATACCAAACAAATGTCTCATAGGATAACCACACTTTATAATGTACCATATCATGAAATGGTATATATTCTAGGAACATACACATAATCCACACATCTAAAACACTTCCATACAAAGGCTCAAGATACTAAGGACTTCTTACCTTTAGTATGTTGATTCCAATTTCCAAGATTCATCGAATGATGACACCCATATCACACTCACACAGAAACCTTCACTACATTAAGACTCAATCCATCATAATATAATCTCTAGAAGTGGGATTCAAGGAAAATAAACATGAAGAGGTCTTTAATTTGATTAGAATTATCTGACGTTTTCTACCTCCAATGGTAGATCTAAATCCATTTGAGTGAGAGGAAGTGGTTCCCAATAGATCTAGGATTTGACCCTTTAAAAATCCAAGAATTATACATTACATCACATAATAATCCTTATATATGGAAATAGAAACCTAGATCGATGATTTATCCCAAGAGAAATAGGAAGTAACTAGTGAGATCAATAAGAATAGAGAACAATGATCACATACATTATATTCTTACACTCCAAGGTCTCCAGATTCACTAAATATAGATATTAAAGGAGGAAGATTATATAAAACCAATAATAGAGTCCCTCAGTTTAAGATCCTAGGTATAAGACAATGAATGGGGATTTTTTGAGAGGTTTCAGGTTTAAAACCTGATTTTCGGATTAATTAAAACCACAATCATGGTTTTCTCACACAGTTTACCAAATTTTACACCAATCATGTAAATCCTATTGAATATTATAAGAAACCACATGGTTATGGTTATATTTTTTGGAAAATGGGTTCCAACCATGCTTTTACCTTCTGTCCTAAGTCATACAATTTTCTGGGAATGTCAAATAGTTAGTTATAACCTTTCACCAACCATGATCCACACACTATCTATCACCAACAAGTATAATGGTTTCCTATACAGAACCATATGGTTTCCCTTAACTATGGTATAATTGTAAAACCCCATTAATTGGATCTAAAACCCTACAAAACCAACCATAACCTAATCAGTACTTCATCCAAGCAAGGAATAACTCAAAAATATGTAAATAAGTGCTGAAAGTAAGGTGTAAGGTAACTGAAAAATTTCAATCCATTATAATCCCCCACTATACGTACTTATCATCCTAAAAAAATCTCTATATTTCATGTAGAAACAACTCAATCCGTTGATATTATACCTTAGATTCCTTCTTCGAATTCTCCTCTTAAATAAGGAAATGTTTCTATAGGACTTGCACAATAATCATCATCTTCCCCTATGAAACTTTCTCACTTTGGTCTATTATTCTCACTAGACACTCCAAAAATGATCCATTAAACATAATTTCAATATCCTAATAGTCTATTGCATACATAAGATTGGTAATGTACATCTAGAGAGCTAAGACACATGGAACACATCATGCATTCCTCAATACCGTGGAGGAAGATCCAAATAGTAGGCCATTTTCTTAATATGATTGATAAGTTCAAATGGTCTAGCAAAATATAGTGATATATTCCTTTACATCAGTAACTATCAATTCCCCAATTGAGAATTCACCCAGAAGAAAACTCGATCACCCATAGTGAATTATAAATATATCCTCTTACCATCAACATATAATCACACTCTAATATGAACAGTTATTAACTCCTTCTGGATCAGTTCCACTCTCTCAGAGTTATCTTGTACCATACTCAGCCCCACAAATTTATCCCCACCAATCTCATTCTAATATAGTGGTGATAGACATGGTTAGTCATAAAGTTCCTCAAAAGGTTCCATCTGAATTGAATCATGTAAATTGTTTTTTATGATAAATCAACCAAGGCTAGGTGACCATCCCAAGCTCCACCAAAGTCTAGAACACATGCCTAACTAAAATCCTCTAATATCTGTACTTTCCTCTCTAACATTCCATTAGTATAAAGATGATATTTTGTACTCAATTTCAGATGGATACTCAAAGCCTTAGGTAATCCCTACTAAAACTGTGATTTCAATTGTGTATCTATTTCTAATATGATGATAAATGAAACTCAATAAAAGTGTACAATCTATTTCAAATATAGATTTCCCAACTCGTCCATGGAAAGTTCCAATCTAATCGATAAGAAATGGACCACTTTTTTCAGTCCATTAACTATCATCCAAATAGCATCATGACTCCTTGTGGTCTTGGTAACCCTATCATGAAGTTTGTCATTACATCATCCCACTTAAAAATTGGCACTGGAAGTTGTTGAATCAATCCACCAGGACACTGATTCTTTACATTTAACCTTTAATAGGTGATGCATCGTGAAATAAAACTGGAGATTCCCCTCTTCAAACTCGGCCACCAAAACTGACATCTTCAATCATGGTACATTTTCATTGACCCTGGATACACTACCCATCTCAAGACATGATAGTCTCTAATCAAATCCTCCCTCAAGGAAATTTTCAATATTATCCTCCCATGAATGCATATCACATATTCATCATCTAATAAATATCATTGGACTCATTCATCCCCCTCTCCAAGCACTCTCATATCACTATATACCCAGGATCTTCCTCCTAGCTGGACTTTACCTGATCCCCTAATGAAAATTTGATAACAAATGGTGAACATGTCATTAATACATGATTCTCTATACATACATTATCCACTCAACTATTAAACTTATCAGACAAATTTCCCCTTATGAAGTTTCCTCTCCAAACTCTTGTGTCTCTAGTGTTTTATTTTTGAGATAGTGTACAACAACATTACCTTTCCATGGATAATAAGCCATCTAAAAGTTTAATTTCTACAAATACTCCACCCAATGAAGCTTCCTCATATTCAAATCCCACTGAGACAATATTTAGCATAATCAATTATGGTCCATGTAGATAATAAACCTATATTTAGAGATATAATGTCGCCAACACTTCAATGCATAAACTATATCCACCAAATGATGTGACCAATAAGTGGCTAATTAATCACTCTATGTCAACACAACTCCCAAACCAACACCCAATGAATTACAATATATTTTTTTATCCAATTATAGGCTCTATAAGAATCAAAAATAGAGTTTTCATCAATATTCTCTTCATTTCTAGAAAGGCCACTTCACATTGATCATACAACTCAAACCTCACCCCATTTTTAGTTAGATCTATCATTAACGTTTCAAAACAGAAAAAAATTGGAAAAAACTTTTATAACACCTTGTAATCCCAATAATACTCCTAATCTCAAACACATTCCTAGCGTGTTCCCAATATACCGCATCCTCTACCTTCTCTGGGTCCACTGAAATCCCTACCTCTAAAATTACATGCCTAAGAAAACGTACCTCAAAAATAAAAAAGTGGTGCATTAATAGTTTGGTATAAATAAGATGGGGTCAAATTGTACTCAATAGAATCTCAAGGTTACTATAATTCATATCTTATGTCCTTGAATATATCAGGATATATTCTACAAATACAATGAAGATGGAGTCGAGATATGGATGGAAAATTCTATTCATGAGGGTTATAAAACCTTTTAGATCATTTTTCAACCCAAAAGGAATGAAAATATACTCATAGAGTCCATATCTACTACTAAATATTTTCATCGGAATATCCTATCCATTGACCCACAGCTGATGGTTGCATAAACAAAGATATATGTTAGGAAACCTTCAGGATCCCCATAACTAATCGAACAAATATTTAATATTTTTTAAAGGGTATATATTCTTCATAGTTATCTGATTCATATTCCTAGTGTCCACGCATATACATATACTAACATATTCCTTCATAGAAAACAACATTGGATCACCCTAAGGGGATGTTCATAGTATGATAAATCACTTCACCTCCAAATAATCTAATTGTACCTTAAGCTTTCTCAACTCAACCGGTGTCATTAGATTATGAGGAATCAATATTAGTTAAAACCTAGGAACAATATAAATCTCAAACTCAATCCCTCTATATATAAAAAGACCTGAGAATTCATCAACTAAAAATTCCTGAAAATGATCCACCATTGAAGGAAAGATATAGGGGTATACTACTGATTATACTATAAGACACAAGATTGATATTTTCATCATGATAGTTCCAATTTGGATTAGTTCTACTCCCACCCTACCTTTTTTTAAATCCCACTCACTAGTCAATATTAACCACTCTCCTCTAGTAATGATGAAAGATACACATCTCTGGCAGCAGTCAATATGAGCTCAATAACTGGTCAACCATTCCATTCTGAATATCACATCAAAACTAGTCATTTCTAAGATCATGTAATCCCATGGATTTTTGTATCTAGAAATAACTATGGGAACTCAATGAATTTCTAGATATGGTCTACTCTCTTTCTAAAAGTCATGTCAAGATAGATCAACTTATACCATCAACTTAACTGATAAATCTATTCTAACAACATCTTGAGAATGTATAAAGAAATGGGAAACTCTTGATTAAACAAAGAAGTAAATGGTGTAGAGGTAATAAAAACTATACCTTTAACTATATATGGTCTCTCTCCATAGATTTATAAAACCTCATTAATGTTTTTGAGCATAGAGTCTCATCTTAACTTAGTAATTGTCAGATTCAATGTATATTACATGATGTACAAAACATAGAAGTTATGACCAATGAAAATTATTTCGATGAAACTTTAAAGACACCCTATAACAAATAGGATCTTTCACTTTATATTTATAAGTAATTTAATTAAATAGAAATAAATTTTACCTTGGTCTCATGATATTTATTAAATGAATATATTGATTATCCAAAATCTTTTTGGTCTACTATCGTTGCGCTTGTAGGATCCAAGTGTAGAATCCCTATAGTGGTGATCCAAACATGCTCCTCTGATCTCTGAACATTTTTAATCGATTATTGGGTGATACCATGGTGTATTGATAACATTTATATGTTTTCCTTGATCACTATGACAATTCCTTCAATATTAAAGAAGCATCCTTACACACTCACTATTTAGAAGATAGTGGGAGGAGAATCTATTAGGATTGAGAGATGAAACTCAAGAGCATTCTTCAGCCACACTACTACAAAACAGGCCACTAATAGCACTAGAAATAGACTTTATCAATGCTGAAAAAGCATTGAATACCTAAGAAAGATTAAAATCCCTAGTCTTTTATACGCACTAAAAAAACGTTGATAAATGGGTCCTTTATCGATGTTAAAAAAATCACTGATAAAAGACTCATTTATCAGTGCTTTTTTTAGTGCTGCTAAATGCCCATTTATAAGCACTTATAAAAGTGATGATAAAGGGTTTTATTAGTTCTTATAGAAGTGCCAATAAAGTGTACCTTTATAAGTTCTTTTAAAATAACTGAAAATTGTGTCCTTTATCAGTGCTTTTAATAGTGTTTATAAATTTGGCCTTTTTTGATGATTTTAAAAGAATTGATAAAGGGTCATACTATAGTGTGCTGTAACAGCACACCACAACACCAGAAACACACCAGATATCAAAAAAAATAGTCCCAATGCATAATTTAAATGAAATTAAATTTACAACACAAATACAAGCCAAAAACATGATAATATAGATATTTCAAACATTGTTTTATACAATTAAATAAATATAAATTATTACATACATTCAAAAACATCAATATTACTTTGCCTTTTAATCTTCACCCTGACTCACTATATTATAGAACACACCACCCCTTCTAAAAAAATATTTTTCACCTATATAAGAAAATAGTTCTTACGTTAGTAATAATAAAAAGAAATATATTAATAGAAAGTGTCAATTTTACTAAAATTGATATCAATTTTAAAAAAAAAGATGAACGTAAAGTTATATCAGTCAAACTGTATGTAATGTTGAGATTAGTATGATTCCAACACATATCAAATGACATTGGGATTGTTTTTATGAAGTATAAAAATAATATTAATGTGTTTTCTCAGTTTTTAGTATGTTAGTTGTCTTTTTTATTAAAATGTCATTTTGAACTGGAAACACGCACTTTCAACTCATTCCAATCACATCGTGTATCAGTTTGATGTGAAACTGATTCCTACATATTGAAATGACTAATAAATATTTTTCCTAAATTATCAACAAAATCCAAGAATGTTTGATCAGTTTTTAGTGAGTGACACTTTTTGAAGTAAAATGTCAATTTTAAACTGATAACGGATACTTTAAGTCATATTGGGAACATCATGTATCAGATTGAGGTGAGGTTGATTCCTACACATCACAAATGACTTACGGATAGTTTTCATAAATTATCAAAACAACATAAATGTTTTTTCTCATATTTGAGTAGGTCAGTTGACCATTTTACTAAAATTGATGTCAATTTAAAATAAAAAAACATACTTTGAATCATACAAATCACACTGTGGGTTAGATTGAGCTGTTTATGATTCCTATACATCTAAAATGAATTATGGATCTTTTTCCTAAAGTATTAAAACAATCTAAATGTTTTTGTTCAGTTTTGAGTACGTCGGTTGTCTTTTTTACTAAAATGTCATTTTAAACTGAAAACACTCACTTTTGACTCATTTCGATCACATAATGTATAGGTTTTACATGACACAAATTCTTACACAACATAAATGACTTGTGATTTTTTCCCTAAATTATTATGAAAATCTGAGTGTGTTTGATCAGTTTTCAGTGAGTGACACTTTTTGAATTAAAATGTCAATTTTAAATAGACAGTAGACACCTTCAGTCATACCAGGAACATCATGTATCGAATTGAGGTTAGGTAAATCCAAAAACATAAAAAATGGGTTATGGATATTTTTCATAATGTATCAAAACAATATGAATCTTTTTTCTCAGTTTTGAGTAGGTTATTTTTCCATTTTACTAAAATTGATGTCAATTTTAAATAAAAATATGCACTTTGAATCATAACGGTCACATCGTGGGTCGGATTGAGGTTTGGATGATTCCTATACTTCCCAAATGACTTATGGGTTATTTTTATAAAGTATCAAAACAATATGAATTTTTTTCTATATTTTGAGTATGGCAGTTGTCTTTTTTACTAAAATGTCATTTTAAATTAAAAAAGAATAATTTTGACTCATTTTGATCACATCATGTTTCGGTTTTATATGAACCTAATTCATACACTTCAAAAATGACTCATGAATTTTTTATATAAATTATAAATAAAATCATAGTGTGTTTGATTGGTTTTTGGTGAGTGACACTTTTTGAACTAAAATGTCAATTTTAAACTGATAACAGACACTTTCATTCATACCCGGCATATCATGTATTTTATTGAGGTACGATTGATCCCTATAAGTGAAAAATGACTTATGGGTCATTTTTTTATTATAAAAACAATATAAATGAGTTTTCTCAGTTTTGAGTAGGTCAGTTGTCCATTTTACTAAAATTGATGCCAATCTTAAATAAAAGTATGAATTTTGAGTCATATGCTCACACTTTGGGTCATATCGATGTACGAATGATTTATACATGTATCAAATGAATTATGGATCATTTTATTAATGTAAAAAAATTATAAAAATTTGTTTTCTTGGTTTTGAGTATGTCTATTTTCTTTTTTACTAAAATGTCATTTTAAACAAGAAACACACACTTTTGACTCATTCTAATCACATCGTGTATCGGTTTGACATGAAACTGATTCCTAAACATAAAAAATGACTTATGAATATTTTTACTAAATTAGAAATAAAATATGAGTGTGTTTTATCAGTTTTCATTGACTGAAACTTCTTGAACTAAAATGTCAATTTTAAACTGATAACGGACAAATTGAATCATACCGGGAACATTGTGTATCGAATTGAGGTTTAGTTGATTACTGCACATAAAAAATGACTTATGTATAATTTTATTAAATTATAAAAACAATATGAATATTTTTTATTAGTTTTAAGTATGTTAGTTGTGTAATTTACAAAAATTAATGTCAATTTTAAATATAAAGAGTACTTGGAGTTATACAGTTCACACAGTGTGTCGAATTGTGGTTCGGTTGATTCTTACACATCCTAAAGTCTCAAAAAAATAATAAATATAAATTTTAAAATTATATCCATTGACTTTATTTTTATAACTATAGAAACTGCATGAGAATCTTTGAAAAAACCATCCTTACTCGCAAAAAATAATTCACTTGTATAAGAAAAAAATTATTATATGAGTAATACTAAAAATAAATAATTAAAACATAAATATGAAATAATACATTAATTATTTGGAAAATTATTTTAATATGGAAATATAAATATTACTTCTATGATTGATCAGTGGAGGAAACTTGAAGGAATGTGATAAATTTCAACATTGCATGGGTGAAACGTTTTCATGGAGAAGAAGTTTGTAAAATTTTTGGTGCACAAAGGCATAAAAGATGGAAAAATCACCCTAATATGAAAAAAAGAATCCACATGTATAAGAAAAAAATTATTATGTGAGTAATACTAAAATATAAATAAATAAATAACAATTATTAAACAATACATTAATTATATGTATAATGATTTTACTTTGAAAATACCAAGATTTCCTCTGTGATTGAGCAGAGGAAGTGTCGTTTCTCTTTCTACAAAGGAAATAGAGGGAACTTGAAGGAAAGTGATAAATGCAACACTGTAGGGGTGAAAACAAATTGAGGGAGAATAATCCTGTATAATTTTTGGTATAGAAAGGCATGAAATATGGACCGACCACCCCAACTCGAACAAAAAAATGCACCTATATAAGAAAAAATATATTTTGTGAGTAATAAAAAAATAAATAAATAAAACATAAATATGACAAAATACATTAATTATATGGAAAATAATTTTACTTTGAAAACATCAATATTTCCTCTTTGATTCAGAATAGGCAGGGTCATTGATATTCCTGCAAAGTAAGTGGAGGGAACTTGTAGAAAAGTGATAAATACAACACTATAGGGGTCAAAACGTTTTGAAGGAGAATAATTTTCGGGGAATTTTGGTACATAAAGGCATGAAAGATGTAAAAACAACCCCAACTCAAACAAAAGAATCCACCTATATAAGAAAAAAATTATTATGTGAGTAATACTAAAAAATATATAAATTAAACATAAATATGAAATAATACATTAATTTTATGGACAATGATTTTACTGTGAAAATATCAATATTCCCTCAATTATTGAGTAGATATAGTGTCATTTCTCTTCCTATAAAGGCACTACATATAGAAAATAATATTCTAAAATAAAAAAATCTGTAAGAAATAATGAAAATTAATTCAACATTCAATTATATAATTTTTTAGTTAAATAGAGAAAGTATATCATAACATTACCTTTATATCTTTCCAAAGGGTATCCTTCATTATAGTTTGTTATTATGAGAAATTGGTAAAATCATCATGTGAATAAGTTATTTTCTATATGAGTACTCAAACTTTTAATTTAGATTATGTTAATGTAATAGAGAATATATAATTTCATGAGGAAAAACATAGTATATTAAAAAACACTTTTACCTTCTCATTGAACTCTATTTCAGTTTTAAAAGATTTTAGGGATTTGGTTCCTCTATTTAGAATCTAAATCCCCTCTTTTTGGTCCCCTCTAACATATAAGACATTGTCTATATTAGGGCCGGTATGAACTGAATGCGATCTCCCGATAAAACGGTCATCCTTGATTGAATTGTCATCTGACCTGAAATTTTTTTTAGTCGCTAATAGGATAATCAACATATTCTTTTTTGTTGGGTAAGATATTTAAAATACATGCACTAATTATTATTCCATTATGAATGGCTCTCCTTTTTCCCCTTCCACAATAAAATTCACCATCACAAAGCCCATTTCATCAACTTTCAATACAATGATATTGTCAACCCATTTGAAATGGAAAATAGGAACTTGAAATGTTGTATAACCCAAGTCATATATCTATTTAATAATTCCAAAATATGACATATTTCTATAAATTGTATTTCTATTATTGGAACTAGATATTGAATTGCTTCAGCCACATGCGTACCACTATTATTTTTCATCGTACTGCAGTCATCTTGTCCTTTTGTATAGAACATATAAAAATTGATTACAAAACTAGTGTAAGATATAAGATTTACACTCGGTCCAATGGATACCCATTTAATTCATTAAAAAATGAATATTTAATTTTATATAAATCCTTATAAATTTGATCTTGGATCCTGTAACATCCCAACCTGGTTCACCTCTAAGATAGTGGTCGGACTAGTTGGTTACATGACCTCAAGCACATCTCCCCAAATTCCAGAGACTGATGACTATCATAGAGGGCCTTTTTAACGTGTCCATGGGGATACTATACCCTCATAGGTAATATTCAATACACAGCATATGGCATCCTAACTTTTTATAACATAACTTTTCATTACATTTTACAAACAGATGATCTTTAAAGTCTAGTGTCTTGGAAATCAGGGACATAAAACATGAAAACAGTATAAAACATTCTTTTAATCCACTTGTAAGGCATAATAATATTTTCATCCTATGTAAAATTACTACATCTCAAATCCCAGATACATACATCAAAGTAAAGGGTGAGTAGAAGGCCCAGTAAGGGTAAACAGGGAATCAGTTTACTTGTGATATCAATAAGAACTTGAATAATAACAAAATGACATGATCAATGGAATAATAGGCATATCATGATAAAAAGAACTTGAAACATAACTTTAATATGTTTCTAAAACATTTCATTTACACATTCATGAACATATCACCAAGTTCCATCCCCAAGTTGTCATAAAAAATACCAAGGTTATTCACCAAGGTATCGTGAAACTTGTCATCTCTAGAGATTAATTCATTACCCAATGCATTGGAGCGCTATCTGGGTGAAACCTTAATATGTATTTACTTTCATGTGATCCACATATATAATAATCAAACATTTCATAAATAACCTATAGAGAATAAAATAAATAGGTTTCATTTCAAAATCATGACTTTTTAAAGAGTACTTAAAAATGAGATTATTATGTCATTTATAATCCATGGAAAGGGAGTGAGGGTTACATGTATGTAAATTACTGAATAAAATATATCATTTTTGTGTATTTATTAACACCCATAGAAACAAAATTGGTCTGGGTATTCGAATAAACAAAACAAGAGAATTTCTTGAGAGAAGGAGAGACAAATTTTGAGACAAATTTCTACAGCATAACAGCTATATAACATGGTTTTAGAAAATAATAAAAAGGTTAGGGTAAAAGGGTAACCCACTAATAAATAACTCATATTACAATATGAATACAGAATAAAATGGAGATAATAACATGGTATGGATATTTTAATGACATACCACAAGAAAAGGAAACTTTAAAGAAAAGAGAAGATGCGATTTCTTTTACGAGAAATTCGACAGCCTAACGGCGTCACTTAAAAATTAGGAAAACAAATTGATGAGAGTGGAAATGGTCTCTAATAATTTGTACATGAAATGGAAAGTATTAAAGATATATAATAACAATCCCTCACATAATAAAATGTAACTATAAGACATAACATAAAAGAAGTCATGACTTAAAAGAGGAGAGTGAAAGGATCTCTTACCTTGAAGAGTAACTTTGAATGCTTGAAGGTCGGGACCTTGGGAGGCTTGAGAGCACCTTGGTAGGACTCCTTGGTAGGTAAGGATGCCAGAACTTCGTTTAGGAGGATTTGTAAAATGAAATTAATGAGTCAATGGCTTGGAATTTATAGGAGAAATGAGGGGACAAGTCATTAATGGCCAAGGGACACCTCATCGGTGGTATTGGCAAAACCATGGGCTTGCCAATGGTATTTTCCCATGTTATTGGCCACTTGGGAAACCTCCTAAATTATATTACTATTCATAAGTAGACTATAATTATTACATAATAATTACATCTTTAATGATGTCATTAAATCCCCGAAACTAAAAACAGTATTTTCACTATTCTCTGAAAATTCACTTTTTTCAGAAAAATACCCAAAAATCACCTTAACCTAATATCGATGTTCTGAATTCAAAAATGAACTGAATTTTATAAAAATAATTTTCTAAATATTTTTAATTTAATTTTTAAATAAAAACACTATTCACCCTAAACTAATACTTGACTAATAATTTCTAAAACAGTTATTTACCTATTTTATTAAATCATAATACTTAATCAAGGTGCTTAAATTATATCAATACTTTCTTAAGTGAGGTTTATTAATCTATTTGGTCACATTACTAATCATAAGCATAAAGTCACTATTCATAATTTATTATTCACTAAAAATTAAGTTGATTTTATTAGACTCTAAATTTCTTACTGAACATAACTGTAGAAGACCATTTCTTGAAAATCAAACACATTATTAATTATTTAAGGTTTACATAAATATTTTAAAATATCCCCTTTTTTCTAAACATCGATAATATGCATCCTATATTTATCCGGACATTTGAAAATTCACAAACTTCACCATAAGAAGAAATCACAATTTTTATTTATATCAAAGGATTACATAGGGCAGCTAAGGTCTCATTACATAGCCCCTTATAACACCAGCATAAGACCTAAGTGTAAGGTGTGATAAGGTGATAGAATCTTGGGGCGGCTCGGCCAACATTGCCCGAGTGGTGATTTCTATCAGCTTGAACTTCTCACGAAGGCAATTCCGTTCCAGCTTCACACGATGAATTTTGGCTTGGGTTTGGTCCAGTACAACGCCCAAAGGTGCTACATCCTTCCCGAGTTCCGTCAGATGGGCTTCAATCGGCCCAATACTACTGGATGGGGCCATCGAATCTTCTTTTTGTATTAATTAAACAAGATCACTTGTATTTATAAACAAAAAAATTGTAACGTTAAGAGTTTAGCTTCCAACAGTCATATTGACCAACGATCATATAACAGTCGAAACCCAACAGTCTCATTTAATTTACTCACTTCATTAATTAACGAATATAGTTTTGTTGAGTATAAAAATAAAATAACACACATAATTTAGGAAACAAATATTAATAAAAGTTTGGGTCTTTACACAGTGGAAGTAAACAACAATTAATAATAAACATCAAAATCATATAAATGAATAAACTGTAGAAAAAGAAATATGAATAATCCAACTAAATAAGAATCAAGTGTGGAAGCTAATAAATAAAACCCAATATAAAATGATGTCATGTTATGATATCTATACTAAACTAAAGGTTTGAAAAACATAAATACAAGCATGATATCAACTAAAATGAAAAGACACAAAGTGTGAAAACTACATCATGAGCAAGGCTCGGTCTTATGACCCTAGTCTCCATCCTAAGCAGTAAGAAACAGTCAAGCATCGGAATAAATACGCTTCCCTTTTTCAATAACTAAAAGCATAAAATCTACTCGGGTGTCAACGACACCCGAGTAGGGTGTAAAATAAAATCTCAGTGGGTTGGCACCCATGATGTCTAAACCTTTCCATTTTGTGCAGTAATTAAATGCAGTGTGTCATTATATAATAAATGAATACAATTAATTAAGTGAAGCAAAATAAAATAACTCAATACGGGTTCCCAACGAAACCCATCCCTAATCACCTGCTTCGGCCTAAGCCAGGAGTCTAAAAGAAGTACCTGTAATGAGTAGGATGCACATATGTATATATATAATCCTGTAGATGCAAGGTAAAACAAGGAAGAGGCATACCCCCATGCTTGTTCCTTAACTTGGGGTCTAAATTATATGTCAACAATATGTGCTACTAGATACTAGAAAAATATCACAATTCTCAAGAGACTCAAGCAACATTAGCATAAACCTTCAGTGCATCATTATTAAGGTTCAAGTTCAGAGTTACAGTCTGAGCCTGTTCCGAAGGTATCACTAGGGAACATCCTTTAAATTATCCAATACCACCAAGCCCATCCAAGGTAATCTTTCGAAAGACAAAGTATCGCTTGAGGCATGGCTTTACCATGAGAATGTTCCAATCTCACAAAAACGGGTCATGCATCATATGAGGTTGGATTAGCAAAATTTCCAATGGATCCATCCAAGATGGGCCCTTTTGGAACTGGTGTCACTCATAATTATTAGAAAGTCTATGGAATTCTCAGCCTAGAAAAGCCAAAGACACCTCCCCTGATGCATAGTAGTAACTAGTAAGGAATGGAGGGTCTAAGCGTGACCCTTAATATGGGACCCACCTTCTTTCCCCGCCCTAAATTTAATTAAAATTTCACAATAGCTGATATGACATAGCATGCATATGTAACTACAGATTGAAATCTAATTAGATACACCCATGAAACACAAGGTATTAATTTAATATTGCAGCATAAAAACTAAATGAGGCAAGATACCATATCAGCACAAGTAGATAAATTCACTTTTAAATAAATAAATAATTCATCACAAAAAAATACCAAATATCCAAAAATTCAAGGTTTATAATTAATCTAAAATAATTATTTAAATTAAACACACCAAAAATGGGTTACGCAACACATGCAGTTAATTAAATTAAATGCTCGGGCTAACGTAATTTATACCGACCACATCAGCACACCCAAAGGGGTGTCCGACCACGTTGCAACAATTTAAATAATTTAATTAATAATAAATGGGGTAAAATCATTCTACAGAGAACTGTATGAAGGATACTCAATGAAGTTCTATGATTCCAAATGCGTTAGGTTAGCCTTACCGTATGGATCACTTCGCACCTAACGGCAAACAAAACGAACGACGAACGGAGTTGCAGCATCCTTTCGTAGCTGGAAGGAGGTGGTACGCACCACCTAGGGAGGGGGGTGTGCCACGCATAGGATAGAGTATGAGAGGAAAGAAAATAAGTAAAGAAAAAGGAAAGGAAATAAATAAAATAAAAAAAGAATAAGGGGAAAAGGGGAAAAATTTAAAAAGGGGGAGGGAAGGAAAAAAATAATAAAAATGGTTAGACCCATTTTTAATTATTTTTATATTCTCCCCATTCCCGCTTTTAATTTTATTATTTATTTTCATTCATTTTCCATCTATTTTAATTTATTTAAAATTTATTTAATTATTTTTAATTATTTTTAACCCAAATGATAAACTAAGGTGCAACATAAAATTTTACGTAAAGTCTGAGAAATCATTTAATTAATTTTAATAGTTGTCTGGGACTCGCAACAGGATGTGCAAGCGTGTGCCCTAGGTCGATTTAAATATTTAAACTAAAAACTTAAAGGTTTTTCACCTTGATTTAAGTCGAGATGTTAAATTCATTTATGTATGTAATTAATAATATTTTATCTATCCCAACAATAAATAAATATCCATGCATATATATATTTATGTGTTATATATATATATATACACATATGTATAATCATATACATACACCCGCACATGTATATATAACTACGAATATATTCAATCCCATGTATATATATATACATCATATACATATATATCAATGTTTTTTTCCTAATATAATAATATAAACAATAATTAAAAATAATTATTATTTAATTCAACCCATCAATGACACCATTAATATTTTAACGAAAACAACCATTAAAATAACTGTTATTTAATTAATATTCATTGTGCATTTGTATTTAATTGGAACAATTAATAATATCACATTTACTACATTGTCCAGTTATTATTTACACTGTGACATAATTTATAAATTGTGGTAGTGTATTTTCATTTTTTTTTCTTTAATATAAATAATAATATTGTTATTATTATTTCTAACTGCCCAACAAAATTATTTAACCCAATTAATATATCTTCATGTGTGATATGACCAAACACATGAGGCTCGCAAAGGTTATACCCTACCTAGGGTAAACCCCACGTCCTGGGACTAGTGGTGGTCTCGGAATTCTCATTTGACACACCGTTTGTGAAAAAATAATAATTTATTATATAAAAAACAGAATAATAAATTAATTAAAAAATAAAGAGTGTATTATCATGTGGTAGGGTGGAAAAAACCCGACATGCATCAAGGTTATACCCTACTTAGGATAAACCAGGCGTCCCAAACCTAACGTTGGTCTCATATTTCTCATACAATGCACTGTTTTAGAGTTATTACAATTTTTTAAAAGAAAAAAAAAAGTGTATGAATAAAATAAATTTAATATTTTTATTCTATCAACGTTGAGAGTCTACGGGTCTCGGAACCCCATGTTGAATCATTGTCTATCTCTGAAAATATTTCATACAATATTCCAAAGTTTTAATAAGGGTTTTACCCTTCATTTAATTTGTTTTTATTTTAATTTTAATCTAATTAATTTAATAAAAATTTTCTAAAAGACACATTGCAGTTTCAACTATCAGAAATAAAAATTTCTAAAGATCAGTTTTAAAACCTATCTGCCCAGCTAAAGAAAAAAATCATGTTTTTTTCATCTGGTTCAAAACACGGAACATTACAACATTCCCAACATAGAAATTCTCATCTCCAAGAGGCCTTCAGAAACAACGTAACCCTTACTCAATCTATAGGGTCGTGAAATCTCATACAAAAGATCATGTTTCATATCTAAACTCCCAACACACGTTCCAACATTGGTTAGGCAAGCGGCACATAAGCCATTAAGATATGATTCAACGCTCATTTTCCAACTGAAACACTGAGACGGTACTTATCCAAACTCGTTTATCTAGAGAGACGACCATGTCGTTGTCTCATTAAACATATAGTTAAAGTTACTTCCCGCCTTAGGTTTTAAAGTTAGAAAGAGGAAAATTCCAAGTCACGGCAACTTCCAGCATCAGAATTTCCTACAATACATGATCTTAAGCATTCTAGCGACGCTTCTCGCTTAAACACTGAAACGGAAAAAACAATTGATTCCCCATCACCTTTAAAGCCCAAGTATAGACATATTTTTATGAAAATACCTAGTCAAAACAAACTGCACTCATCTCATCTAATGACATGCTAGAAAAAGGTCTTTCACTAATATCCCCCATTGAATAAGAGAGATATCTAGTCAAGCCACTCTGGAAGACTATTTGAGAAGACGCTTGGCTTAGAGGACCAAAATTTTACAAATTGAAATGTTATGCCTTCTTCAAAATTATCTTGCATTTACCACGAACACATCAACAGAAATTCATACCCTAATTCCAGTGACATTCCTTGATTTAGGCATCACCGATCCTGATAACAAGTTTGGGGTAACCTTGGATTGACACAAATTGAGTATAAGGAACTAACCTAAGGTAGTCTATACACCATGTTTATAAGTGAGACATTGTTACAAAGATAAAACATCCAAAACCAGTCATTGACTGAGCCTAGAGTGACATCTACCTGGTGGTCATGTTTGAATAAATGGATGGTGTACAAGAATTCGTCCAAAGAATTCATGTATGGAAACCTGAGTTTCACTCAAGACTAACCAAATCCTTGATAAGAATGACGCATCAGCGTGTAGAACTAATAAAACCACCCTAAACAAGCACAACAACTTTTAAATATTTATCATGGAGTAAGATAGATGCTCTCTTAGAGAATCAAGGATGAAGGAAAGATAGGGGATTTTATCATCACTTAAGGAGGAGTACAATAAGAGGATTTGAATATTACCAAAAGGAAAACATTTAAATAACCGGTATGAAAGCCCAACCAAACTGGTTGGGGTGTCAAAACACCTGAGTCTCTATAATTCATCCCAAGCATTGGAAAGAACTTAATTTCTTAAACATGTAATTCATTGTACAAAAGAGATGACCCGAAATGTATTTAACAGCACAAGACTTGACGATTACACTGAACTCAACTAGTTCGTCACAACATTAAGCACTCAACAGCACCACGTACGTGAACGCATACTACCCCGAGGTGATACATAAGCAAGATGACTTTTAACTCGAATGACGACGTACCGAGTAATCCATCTCTATGGATAAAATAGGGTCGGATGATCTATGGAGAAACTGACCATTCTTAAGGCATACCTAACCTGATGGAAATGAGAATTACCCGATGCTCAAGCCCAAAACAAAAGTCAAGGAAAACATGACCACCCGCCCGAACAAGGGTGTCTTTTTAAGAAAGGGGGTCTGACTAGGGACAATGACATGTGAATGGTTCTGTTCCAAATCAACTCAAGGAGAAACTCAAACTACTCTTATACTGGGGTCTTAAAAAGAGGACATCGCTACAGGTTCCATATCCAGGCCCTTTAAATTTAATAACATTTAATCTTTAATCGTCAAAAGATTTAATCAAAACATTAAGTACCATTTTTCAAAAAAAAACACAAGGTTATTGATTTTACCAATGCCTCAAGAGAAAACAAGAAAGTTTTATAAAACTCCATTTAAAAAAATTAATTTAAATCCTATCCTTAATTAGGAAATCTATCACATAAATTCCTTTTTAGAAGATAAGGTGATGTACAAGGGTCCCACTAACCTGACCTGGGTTTATTAGAATGAAACCCAAAAACAGTTGTTTAATTATTAGGTGTAACAACACCCATACCAAGTTATCTCATAAAGAACAAGAATAAACTATCCAACTTGGTCCTAGTTGTGCCTTTAGATAGTTACCAACTCATTTGAAATTATAACATTCTCCAACACATATCATCTTAGATATATGGGTGAATATCAACTAATAAAGAAACTATACACTTTACAGTTTTTGGAATTTGGCTCTCATTCAAAGGAAACCAATAGATTTTAGTAAATAAACCAATTACATAATAGAAAATCAGGTTACTCCAAGAAGATAAAAGATATATAAAAGTTGTAATCATAGAAATATAACATTTTAATCACATATACATGCTAATAAGAACAAAATCATGACACACGGAAAATAAGGTATTAAACACGCAGCATGGAAACAGGATATCATGGTAAATATATCATCGAAACATGGTATCTAAAAAAACTCATGCTAAATAATTACAAAACATGGAATACATTGAAGGAACAAAATTTTAATCAACAGGAATCCTAAATTGCAACTACATGGCATGGAACTATGCAAGGAATTTGAATTCTTATGGGCCTATTGTGATGCATGAAATGTTTCATCCTTACCTTAACAGGACAAGGGTAAAATACTATAAGATTCATAAATAATAAGCAATGGAAATTGCACCAATCACTCGAGGTGAAATCATATCAAATGTAATAACAAAAATCATGAACATTAATTCCCTGCCCTGGCCACTTGGTTATTTCCCGTACGTGGGGTGATCAGTCCCAGGAATGACTATTAACCAAGCACCGACTGTAACGCCCCGACCCCAGTTACCCAGAGTCGGTGCTTTATTACATAACATTGACATGATACAAGGAATCATGTCCCTAAAGACCGATCAATTTATTATTATTGGAAACAAGATATATACAAAATTTCAACATTACAACTTGAAAGGAAATAAAATACTAATTTAAAACATCCAAGCCTCCTAGATTATGTCTGAAAGTTACTCATAACTAACTTCTTCATATCCTGGGAAAATGAAACATAAGAAAGGGGTGATCTCAAATGATCATTAAAGGTGAGAAATATAGTGAATGATAACATAAACATTAGGCATGGTGAATAATTAAAAACACATGCCTTTACAAATAATAAACACGAACACTTTATGGAAGGAATATGAGCTGAGTAAATAATGACATAATAAAACATAGTCATGGGTGTTCTTCTAGTCTAATAACCACATGGACTATCATTATTATTTTCATAATTAGGGAATGATAATGTCATACATTCTGAAACATATTGTCAAGACCTCGACCAAAACGTCTAAAAATGATCTAGGACTCAGCCAAAACCATATAACAAATTGGGAAAGGCCTCATCCAATTACACATCTAATTGTCTCAGGAGACCTAATGATGCTCCGAGGAGCTATAGCGAGCTCCAGCCATCACATACAAAGTCTAATACATTCCTCATATGAAATGGATAAAACATAACATAAACATTCGTATTAAAACTAGCATATGAAATGTCAATACATTAACTATAAACCATGAATGGTATAAAAATAACACATACACATTCAAAAATATCACAAAACCTTAAATACAATATGGAATATTTGTATCATAATAAATCAATTTCAAACTAAGTGTAAAATTTATCAAAGGATGTTCACATAGATGAAATCAAAACTATTTGAGATAAATATCTCTTTCTATTTTGAAATAATTTAAGAGTCACATAATTATAAAAGAAAACATTTAGTTTTAAAATATTCTTATAATATTTTAAGGTAACCTTCGATGATTTTATAATGGCGGAAAATATCTGCACCCGCCCTATAAGTTAAAACAACATTCTTACCTTAATTTTGTTGAAAATGTCTTAAAGTGCCTTGTTTAGAAAATGACGGAAAGATTCCTTTCAAAACATATAAGGTCAAATAAGTGTATAAATTACTTTAACCCATATTCTAGTAAATAGTAAATAAATTGAAATACATTTTTAATAAAACATGGGTGTTTCTAATAAAGAGGTCCCAGTATATACTTATGTAAAAACAACCTCGGATAATAAAGAGATTGTGAAATTAACCCTTACCTTGTATGTTTCCTTGGTCAAGGGTACATTAAACTCCTATGTAATAGTTAAATCATTGTTATTAAACTATACAAGAACCATATATGTAAATATGATATCATATATTATCTTCTAATATTGCTTTGTTAATAATATTTTAGTAGTATCATCATTTCGTGTGTTAACAGATTCGTTTTCCTTTATATGCTTGGTTAAGTAAGTCATGTTTATTATGAATAGGATGTATTTAATTCATATACATAATTATATTATGTTCATAAACATTATTTTGAATCATAAAATGAAAATTATTATTGAGTGATTACGATGGGGAATGAATCTCATCGCATTCGTGGAGACGGTATTCCATATGTATGCACGAGCAACAATATCATTATATTGATGGGAAAATATTATGTAATTGGATGTTATATAATATATACAGAATCCTCAACATGTTATATTTGTTATTTAAATCAGTTATACTCATTATTATACCCATACAAATAATGAAGTGTTTGAATAAAAAACTACACCATGACGTGGAGACGGTAATCCGTACATATGCATGTATGGTGACTTTTCCATTTATAGGATGGAAAGAATAATGAATATGGTTGTAACATATTTATAATATAATCACATTATTTATAAGGTACTGGATTTATTATTATGGTAAAGAAACAACAAAGAAAGAGGAAGTGGAAGAAGAAAAGAACTTGAAAGAGGGTGGTGAAATTATTACCTCTACTTCGGGTGTTTCCTTTTCAGTTGATCAAAAGGGCTCCTTAGGTTGGATTTATGATCAAATAAATGCCTCAAGTTTGAATTGATGGAATTTTTAATGATATTTGGATAGGTTTTGGCTGATCCAAAAGGCTTTGGAGGTGTTAAATTAAGAGAAGTGGATGTGCCCTTTTAAAAGAGAGGTGAGGGTCACTTTAGGAAAAGCATGAAATATTATTTCATAATAAAATACTTTTCGGTTTATAATGTTTCCAAAATGAGGTATTTTTATGATAAGGTAAGTATGGGTCTCAAACCACTCAACAAATAGGTTTTATACAAGTTTAGGTCATCATATTAACCTTATCTTTTAGATTTAACTCTTAGTTAAATAGTTTAACATTTACCATGTCTCTTTGTATTTTTATATTATATGGATAATAAACATACTATAACAAGAAAAACTATCCACAAGTGGTTCATTATTAATATATATTACCTTATATAAGTCCTTTTTCCTAACCTTATATTTTTAAAAATATTATATCATTTAATAATATAATATTTGTTTTAAAAACATATTTATGTCAATTTTGACACTATTTAGTATTTTGTTTTTTTAAGTCAAAAAATCATGATTACATAGAAAACAAATCATTTAATCAACCCTAAAATATAATACTAACCTATAAAATTAATGTAATTAATTAAAAGTCTCAAATTAGATTTATTTTGATATTTATAATATCAATTATTTTAATCTTTCATTAATAAGGTAATTATTTTATCATAATTGTGTCATAAATAAATTTAATTATTTAATTTCTAAAAATTATAAATAAAATCTCATTATGTAGGAAATTTTTTTAGATTTCTAATGAATATTTATAGTTGAAATTATATTATGTATAACCCTATATTAAAAATGTTTTAGTTATGAAAACTTGAGTTTAACACTTTTAACTCTTCTTTAAATTAAATAATAATAAATTTACTAATCTAATCCAAGTGGACCAAATGGATCATATTTTATTCCTAAGGTTTTTTTGGTCGAATTAAACTTATCCGATAGAATTAGGACATGTGTTAGGGTAATAATAAAATCATTTTTACCTTTAATTACCCTATTTACTTTTAACTGTGGTAAATAAAAGTTAAAAGTTACTATTCACAAAAAATTATTTTCATCTTATTGAACCACATTTTACTTACTAATATCAACCGTGTCTTTTGGATTTTTGAAATTCAATTCACAGAATTGGTAAAATTATGTTTTATTCAAATTTGGAAATGCTCCTAGGGAGGTGGGTAAAAGACGGTAAAAAGTTCATTAAAATTTTTATATATCTAAAATTATTATAAAATGACTCCAATGAATTACATTAAACTTTTATAGGTATTATGTATATATTTCGACCTAAAATTAATTTAAATAAAATAAAAAATTATTTAAATAAAAAGTCTGTTTTAACCAATAACACAGTATTTTCACTATTCATCAAAAATTGAATGTTTTCAGGAAAATGAAAAAAAATCACCCTAAGATAATTTCCATATTATGAATTCAAAAATTAAGTCCATTTTGAAAAATAAAATTTATAAAATTTCAAAAAGTGGGTATTACTATTCATAACAGCTAGTTTGATTGGTCGTGATGTGTTAGAATCTCAAAGTTGCATACAGTGCAAGCTATTGCATTATTCCAAGGGAAACATACTAGGGAAGCTTGGGGTCTTACATTCTTCCCTCATTTAAATAATTTCGTCCTCAAAATTTCTAGAATACTACCACACAAAAATATTTGGGTTTTTCATCATCATAAGTTCCTTTGGTTCCCACATTGCCTCTTCCATATTATGGTTTCTCCATAGAACTTTTACCAGAAGAGTCCTCCAGTTTCTCAACACTAATTCTCTGGTATCAATAATCATGATAGGATCTTCACAAGAATAGAGATCAGGTTCTAGTTAAACTTCCTCATAGGTGAGTACATGTGTTGGATCAGGCATGTATTTTCTCAATAGTGATATGTGGAACACGTCGTGAAATTTGGAGAGACTTGGCGGTATTGCCAAACGGTAAGCTACATCCCCAATTCATTCTAGAATTTTGAAAGGTTCGATGTACTTGGGACTTAATTTACCCTTCTTACCGAATTATAAAACTCCCTTCCATGGAGATACCTTCAATAAAACATGATCTCCTACCTGAAATTCCAAATCATTCCTCCGATTATCGGCATAGCTCTTATGACTACTTTGAGCTTCTTTGATGTTGGTTTGGATAACCTTTACCTTTTCCATAATTTCGTTAACAAGTTCAGGTCCTACGAGTTTTATTTTACCAACATCATCCCAACAAGTTGGTGTGCGACATCTCTTTCCATATAATGCTTCATATGGTGCCATCTGAATACTTGAATAGAAGCTATTATTATAGGAAAATTCTACCATAGGTAAATATTGATCCCACATACCTTGAAAGTCAGGTGAGAAAGATCTCAACATGTCTTCTAAGATTTGAATAGTATGTTATGATTGTCTATCAGTTTGAGGGTGGTAGGCAGTCCTCAAACGAAGTTCAGTATCGAGGGCTTTCTGAAGACTTTTCCAGAATCTTGATGTAAAATGGGGATCACGATCAAAAACAATCTATAGGGGTACTCCATGAAGTCTTAAAAATTCATTAATATATAGTCTTGATAGATTTTCAAGTGGTAAATCTTATCTTATAACAAGAAAATGTGATGACTTGGTAAGACGATCAACAATGACCCATATTGCATCATTCCTTCTAGGAGTCTTTGGTAGCCCCATGAAAAAGTCCATTGTAATATTATCCCATTTTTACTCAGGTATGGGAAGAGGTTTCAGGACTCCTCTAGGTTGTTTCCTTCAAGATTTCACTTGTTAACACACCATACATCTTAACACAAAATCAGTAATCTCCCTGTTCATGTTCTCCCACCAAAAATGTTCCTACAAATCTCTATACATATTGGTTCTCCCTGGGTGTATAGAGAAATTGGAGCTATGAGAATCATCCAACAATTCCCTGTTTAGATCAAGTATGTTAGGAACACAAAGTATCTTCCAAAATTTTAAAATTTCATATTCATATATGAAGTCACTCAATCTCCCATTATTTACAGATTTAATATTCTTTTGAAACTCCTCATCATCAGTCTGAGAACTTGTTATCCTTTCTAGTAAAGATAGTTTGGAAACCATATGAAAAAGTATTGATGTTTCACCTATGGTTATTCCCATATCCATCTTTACTAGATCAATGAAAATAGGATCCCTTTCAACTCTCATCTTGTTAAAAACTCCATGATCATTTCTACTCAAAGCATCTTCCACCTTATTTACCTTCCATGGGTGGTAGTGTATTGTGAAATCATAATCCTTGAGTAGTTCAAGCCATCTCCTTTGCCTCGTGTTGCATTCTTTTTGTGATTAAATATACTTCAAACTCTTATGATTAGTATAAATATCACATTTTTCACAATAGATATAGTGTCTCTATATCTTCAGAGCAAAGATTATAGCTGCTAACCCAGGATCATGAGTGGGATAGTTTTGCTCATGAATTTTTAGTTGCCATGATGCATAGGAAATAACTCTATCATTATGCATAAAGACACAACCAAGTCCTTTATTTGAAGCATCACTATAAATAACAAACCCATCGTTCCCTGATGGTAGAGTCAAGATAAGAGCATTGACTAATCTTCTCTTCATCTCCTTAAAACATTATTCACATTCTTTTTTCCAAACAAATTTAATCCATTTATGTTTGATCTTGGTTAATGGGTCTTCCAATTGGGAAAAATTCAGGTCGAAATGTCAATAATAACCTAATGAACCAATAAAACTGCATACATCAGTTATACTTGTCGGTTCTGGCAATTCTTGGATTTCCTTTGTCTTAGAAGGATCAATAGAGATTCCATCTTTAGAGACAATATAGCCAATAAAAGAAATCTCCTGAATCTAGAATTCACACTTGCTAAACTTCCCATATAATTCATTTCTTCTAAGAGTCTTTATGATAATGTTCAAGTGATTTTCATGATCTTCATAGATTTTAGATTATAACAAGATATCATAAATAAATACCACTATAAATTCATCAAGATATTCCTTGAAAACTCTATTCATTAGATCCATGAAAACAGAGGGTGCATTAGTCATCCCAAAAGGCATTACTGTAAACTCGTAATGATCGTACCTAGTTCGAAATGTTGTTTTCGGAATGTCTTCCATCATCACACAAAACTGATGATATCCAAATCATGGGTTAATCTTTGAAAATTATTGAGCTCTATGAAGTTGGTTGAATAAATCATCAATGTGATTTAAGAGATACATGTTCTTTATTGTTATATCATTTATCTCCTTGTAGTCAATGCACTACCTCATAGATCTATCTTTCTGCTTAACAAAAATAATAGGGGATTCCCATGGAGAAACACTAGGGAGAATAAATCCCTTATTACTTGTAAGAACCTGGACCTTCTTTTCATGTATGTTTTCTTTCTTCTGGTCATTTTTGAGAGAAAGGGTAATTTCTGGAAATTTTCTAAGTACACGTCATGTACTTTATGAGTGCACGTCGTGTACTCAGTTACCGCATGTAGCCATGTGCTAGCCGTGTGATGGTGACACACACAGCCTTGTGGGGGTGACCTGGAGGCTGCTTAATGTAGGGTACAAAAATGGAAAGTACACGCCATGTACTTCAAAATTACATGTTGTGTACTTTCTTCTTTTTCATTAAACGCACAGTGGTCGCATCTGATGGACAGAACACCCTTCTTCTAGGTCTCGTTCGTCTGAGAGAACTCGTACGGCCACGATCCTTCTGCGAGCCCCCGAGCCTCCATTCGATCTCTGATTCGACCGATGTCGATTGCATTGGGATCACCTCGGTAAGCTCTTCCTTCTTCTAGAGCATCGTTTCATGATTCCTTCTCTTTCTCAAGTTATCCTCTCTTGAATGTTTTAGATGTTTTTGTAGATCTTCGGCATTCTAAAGTGATTAAAGCCTTGAGACTCAAGTATATCGATCTCCCAATGCCAAGGTAGGGGGTCCGTGCCTTTTGGTTGAAATTCTTTGAGTTATATGTGCAAAAACCACCAATACCCACGAATGGGGTATTGCGTGTTTACTGTTTTAGCCCAATTGTTTGACTGATATGCTTGTATGCTTGAGTTGATGATAACTTATGTGATTAGGGTTAATTTCTATGCTTTGTAAGTGCTTTCCCATGCATGATTTCCTGTTTTGACTATTGGGTCTAGTGTGCCTGTTAAGCTGCTGTTTAATTTCCCATGCCTAGTTGCAGGATGGTGTGATTATTCTGATATGCTGATACGTTGTAGACTTTTATCCAAGTAGTTCTTGAGTTTTACTTTGGCCGATACGCATTCCTATACCTAATTGACTAACATAGGGTCGTGAGAACATGGTGTAGTAGACCATATGGAGAATGGACTTAAAGGGATTCTCTAGAGTGTCTATTTTACTTAAGATGAGAGACTATAGGGGGAATTGACGTAAGTGCTTCCTCATAGTGTCTGTTGATCCTTGACACGGGCCACAGGGGGAATAGATGTTGATTGATTCCCTAGAGAACCTTTAGTTACCGATATGAGACTATAGGTGGAATTGACGGTGAGTGCTTCCTTAGAGAATCTATGCTTCAGCTGAACCAGAGGGGTTAGACAGAGTGTACTGCCTAAGGAGTTGCTTGTGTTGCTAGGTAGGACCATAGGGGATAGGTTGTGAGTACTTCCCAGAGGGTTTCCTGTTTGTGATTACCTTATTTTTTTTAGCCGTTCCTTGATATATGATACTGAATGCATTGAAACTATGAATTGTTTACCTTGGGTACTTCCTTTTTTACTGCATTTATTTTCTTTCTGCCTGCCATATATTCACTGACTGTTAGGAATAGATCTCATGGTGGTTGCCTAATGAGATTTAGTCTCACGCCCTGTTTGGTCCATGCTTTTGGGCCCAAACAGATTATATTGTTGCAGGTATAGATAAGGGCGCCTTCCCTTCTACTTCAGGTACTTGAATTTTGGTAGAGTTGGAGAGCATGGGACCAAGCTATGGATTGTGATGCTGAGGAATTGTTTACTTTGATTTCTTGTACTTGGTTTTAGTACTGTTGTATTCCATCATTGTGATCTATTTGGATGCTTTCCTAGACATATGTATCTTGCATCTTTCATATATAGGTGTTCTTTAGTTTATCATTTCCAGTCTTCCGCTGTTAACTTTTTTATGGATTATTCCTACTTCCTCAATTGATATTTGTTTTACTTTCATTGTGTTAATCTACCAATGAGGGCATAGTTTCCACACTATCACATCCAAGGCCCTCACTTCTAGTCATAATCCTCTAGCATTCGGGGAAATGCGCTTGAGTCCATGTGACCAACTGGGTATGGGGCGCCTCTGGGTGGCTTCCGGAACCGAGATGTTACAAAGTGGTATCTGAGGAATTATTTTATCTTGACTTACTGTTTGGATCCTACAGACAGAGATAGGAAGGAATAGGTACTTGGTAATAAGTTGTGCCTGGGAGTACCAAACCCGTGTATAGGGAAAATCCAATCTACCTCGTTTATTGCAATTTTTTATGGTTTTTCAATTATTACAGTTGATTTGATTTCACCTTGAGTGATTCACATGTTTTTTTATATTACTATTAATGTTATTAAGGTTCTATTTCTATTGCAACCCGATGATATGAGGGTATTCCATCTCATGCATCATATAGGCACTTGTTAGGAATCACATGTCATGCATTCTTTCTATGCGATTTAGGGTGAATTAGCAATTTCATGTTGTTGTGATAGATGTTTCTCTAGATATGCATGTTGTTGTGATAGAGTCTTTGATATAGTACCCACGGTTTTATAGGGTCTTTCCTTGTGTCAGGATTTGTTAGAATGACATCCAAACATTGGTTATTGATCTGTTATGGTCCCTCATTGACCAGAATTTAATGGATCATTGACTTGTTTACCTTGTTTATAACATGTGTTAGATGCCAATCTTTGATTCGGGGGGGGGGGGGGGGGTTCATGGGCCCTCGAGGATCGGAATTTGGAACTTAAGGGACTATTTCAGTATTTTTCTGGGCTCTGGTGTAGTTTTTGAGGCTTACTGTCTGGAAAAACCCAGGATACAGGTCGTGTAGTTTTGACTACACGCCATGTGTTCTTCTGTTTGGGAAGAAATTGTTTTTCTTAAGTACATGTCATGTACTGTATGTACACACCATGTAGTATCTAACTTTGTCATAAGGCTGTGTGGGTAGATACACGGGATAGTGAAACCTTTGGCTGAGCACGTTGTGTACCATCTACACATGCCTTGTGGTGTGGACCCTATGTCTGCCTATGTAACTAACAACAGGGGTCGGTGTGATCCTTTCTAGTACATTTCGTGTCCATCTGGAACACGTTGTGTAGTATCAGCTGAGTATCTGGACATGTCACTAACAACACGGGTCTGTGTTATCTTTTCTAACGCACGTCGTATCCATTTGGGAGCACACCGTGTAGTCTCATTCTAAGGAAAACCATGTGGCTCAGCCGTGTAGAAGGACTTAGGTAGGGGAATAGGATTCAAGTACACATCGTGTGTTAGGTGAACACACCGTGTGTATGGGGTGTTACATGACCAATTTTGGCAGGAGTACATGCCCTTGTGAATGGATGAATGGAACACGTCGTGTAGTGGTTATACACACCATGTAGTCATGTTTTCAAAAACTTGAATGCTTGCCTTCTCCTGTTCCCTTATTAATTTTTCAGTTTTTAGTCCTAGTTAATCTTGATATGAGGTGTGCATTTGACCTTGTAGAGTCATGCCACCGAGATGTCCTCTGGTTGTATGCCAGTTGTAGGGTAGTGATCGGACACCGGATATGGCTGATTAGGGACTACCTGTAGATCCTCCCGTCGTTCCAGTCTTGGCACCAGATGTTATATAGGATTCAGGTGCTGATGCAGAGTTTATGGGAGGATCTATAAGGATGATGCAAACCTTTTAGGGAGCACCGCCTCATGCCTCGTCGATGGCAGAATTGATACGGGTCTTTCAGCAGCAGTATCCTCCCACTTTCTCATGGGATGGAGGACCCCAGGCTGCAGAGTCATGGCTGGAAGTCACGCTGACGATCTTTGAGCATCTGGATATGCCTCTAGAGATTCATGTTAAGATAGCTACATATATTCTTTGGGACTCATATAAGAGGTGGTGGGATGTGATCTCACAAGTGGTACACCAGTAGGTTATGACTTGTGAAGAGTTCCAGCGTATCTTCTATGACTACTTCTACCCGGAGACTTTGAGTGTCAATCGAGACCGAGAGTTTATGAGTCTGGAGCAGGGTAATATTTCAGTTATGGATTATTCCTCTTGCTTTACCGAGTTGTAGCATTTCATTCCTATTTCAGGAGGTGATCAGTTATTCCTGGAAAGGATGTTCGAGGATGGTTTGAGGCACGACATCCAATCGCAGGTGAACATCTTACGGTTGACTTCTATCACCTCTATCATCAACCAATAACTGATTACTGAGCACAATATGAGGGATTTTGGAGTTGTGAGCTAGGGCAGCTCAGCATCGGGAGTTAGTATCCCTCCTAATGATTGCAGGAAGCACCGTAAGGTGTCTTTGCACAGAGATCCAAGGAGGCAACATACTTCTTATGGTAGTTAGGTGGTGTGCTACCAGTGCGTAAAGAGAGGGTATACGAGGTCACTTTTCCCGAGAGACCCAGTGGAGTGCAGATCTTGTGGCAAGATGGGTCATCTTCAGTGCTTCTATCAGATCTTATCACCTCTAGCTGGTGACAGGGGTTCTTCTTTGACTCCTCATTCAGGAGCAGAACCACCAGTTTCTCACCAGTTTGGGAACTGGAGTTCTTTCATCTGTTCAGTCCAAGGTGTAGGTCGTTGTTGTGGTATCCAGTCTCTAGGCATTCAGTGAAAATAGGGTGTATCAGCTCATAGTGGTTAGGTAGGGTCACAGGTCCATGGTAAGGTCAGACTTTTTCAGTGGAGCAGACCCAATAGGAGAAGGATCCCGGGCCTTCTATAGTTCGAGGTATGATCTTATTTTCCTCAGTTTTACCTTTTTCCATTTTTGATACATGGGAATCCCATAGCTTCATATCTTTTGCTGTTGTGGAGAGCCTTGGTCTCTATATCTTTTCTTTTACAGATATCTTGATGCTAGAAACTCCGTTGGGAACTAGAACAGCTAGTGTGTGATAGTGTAATGAGCTCCCTCTAGAGGTTGGTGAGTGTCACTTTTTATGGGACCTCTATGTCCTAGATATGACAGGATATGATGTCATTCTTGGAATGGATAGGCTAGTTCCCTTCCAGGAAGTCGTTGACTGTTATCGTCGTAGGGTGAGTTTCATATCACTAGAGGGTGGATCTTTTCTTCATAAGGGTGAATGGGATGTCCAGGCGAGCAGAGCGGGACCCGAGCATCATGGGTTAGGAGGAGTTATAGCCCAGCTTTCTAGTCTATATCTGGATGACCAGGGGACTTCATAGAGGGACTTTCCCCCAGTGGTGGATCATTTCATAGATGTCTTTCCAGAGGACTTTTCAGGTTTCCCCTTGGAGCATGAGGTAGACTTTTCTATTGAGCTTGTTCCAGGAGTGGAACCGGTGTCCATTCCTCCTTATAGGATGGCTACACCAGAGTTTCAGGAGCTCAATAAGTAGTTGGAGGAGTTATAGGGAAAAGGTTTCATCCAACCCAGTACTTCTCCTTGGGGTTCGCCTATCCTTTTTTGCGAAGAAGGAAGACAGTATCCTCAGGATTTGTGTGGATTATCGGAAGTTGAACCAGTTGACGGTCAAGAACCCATATCGATTACCGAGGATTGATGATCTCTTTGATCAGCTTCGAGGATCCTAAGTGTTCTCGAAGATTTAATTGAGTTTTTGTTACCATCAGTTGCGTGTTTGACCATCAGATATACCTCTTACAGCCTTCCAGAGTAGGTACGGTCTATACGAGTACATGGTAATGTCGTTCGGTCTCACGAACGCGCCTGCAGTTTTCATGGCACTGATGAACCGACTATTCCATCCATACTTGGATTACTTCTGGTGGTTTTTGTGGATGATATCTTAGTGTACTCTCACAATCGACACGACCATGACACACATCTTGAGATCATTTTGGGTACACTAATAGATTATCAGTTATATGCTAAGATCTCAAAATTCAACTTTTGGATGGATCAGATTCACTTCTTGGGTCATGTTATCTCTAAGACAGGAGTGTCAGTAGACCCAGAAAAAGTGAGAGAAGTATTTTTCTAGGAGAATCTAAAGAACATATTTGAGGTACGAAGTTTTCTAGGGCTGGTTGGATACTTCATACACTTCATTCAGGACTTTTCACACTTAGAAACACCACTGACGGGTCTGCCTAAGAAGGGTGTGAAGTTCTTGTGGCCATATTCTTTTGATTCATCCTTTCAGGAGCTGAAAGTGAGGTTGACTTCAACACCAATACTAGTCTTTCTAGATCCATGCAAGATCTATACTGTGTACTATGATGCTTCAAGTATCAATCTAGGAGCTGTAGTTATGCAGGGAGAAGGAGTCGTTGTGTACGGGTCTTGGCAGTTGAGACCACATGAGAGGAATTACCTGATGCATGATCTCAAGTTGGCTGCATTTGATCATGCCTTACACTGTTGGAGATATTATCTTCTGGGAGAGCATTTTTTGGTTTTCACCGACCACAAAATTCTGAGGTATATCTTCACTCAGCGTGACTTGAATTTCAGACAGTGAAGGTGGGTTGAGTACCTTTATTCTTTTGACTTTGAGCTTGCTTATACGCCGAGGAAGGGCAACGTGGTGGCTAATGCGCTGAGCAGGAGGACCTATATACAAGCAGTTCAGGAGGGCAGCAGTGAGTGGTAGTTTATGGCTCTGTTATCTCAGATGCATTTAGAGGTGCACGATAGACAGGGGAAGACGTTTCTTTCTTCTATAGTTGTTACAACTACTCTTCTTGATCAAGTGTGAATGAGGAAGCTATCATATTCTGAAGGCCTAGTCCTATGATAAAGTGTGTTAGGAGAGGACCCTATTCCTAGATAGACCATAGGCGATGATGATATATTGCATTTCTAGGGGAATGTATGGGTTCCAAAAGACATACGTGAGGAGCTGATGCGGGACTTTCATTCCTCATTTTGAAAAATCCATCCTGGTTTCACCAAGATGTATCGTGATCTACACTGTTAGTATTGGTGTCCAGTTATGAAGAGAGATGTTGTTGGTTTCTTCATGAGGTGTTCCACCTGTCAGCAGGTGAAGGCAGAGCATCAGCGACCAGCAGGGCTTTTACAACAGTTACCCATTCCTGAGTGGAAGTGTAATGATGTCGCGATGGATTTTTTGATAGGTTTACTGAGGTCACCTTGAGGGAATGATGTGGTTTGGGTTGTCATTGACAGACTCACGAAGGTTTCTCACTTCTTGTCGCTCAAGGAAACCTTCAGTGTCGATGATCTGGGATGGTTGTATATCTGTGAGATTTTGTGCTTACATGGAGTTACACACTCTATTGTTTCATATAGAGATGCACGTTTTACTTCTCAGGTCTATCAGGGGCTTCAGAAGGATTTGGGTACATAGGTACTTTTGAGTACAGCTTACCATCCCCAGACAGATGGCCAGTCTAAGCATACAATTCAAGTTCTTGAGGACATGCTACGAGCATGCATTCTAGATTTTGGAGGTTCTTGGGAGAAGCACATACCTCTTGTGGAGTTTTCCTAAAATAATAGTTTTCAAGCAATGATTCAGATGGCACCTTATGTGGCTTTGTACGGTAGTCCATGCTGATCACCCTTATGTTGGCTTGAGGTAGGAGAGGCAGTTATGCTAGGACCTCGTCTTGTTCAGGAGACCTCAGAGAAGATTGAGTTGATTCGGAAGAGGATGGCAACTGCACAGTCTCAACAGAAGTCTTATTCTGATCAACGGAGACGACATCTAGATTTCGAGGTTGGGGATCAGGTTTTCCTGCGTGTCACACTGAGGTTGCGACACAAGAGGATTAGGAGAAAATGTAATCTTTCACCGAGGTATGTCATGCCGTTTGAGGTGTTGGAGAGAGTTGGGTCGGTTTCCTATCGGTTGTAGTTACCTCATAGGTACCAGACTATGCACGATGTCTTCCACGTTTCTCAGCTTTGACGTTACTTCTCATACCCGTCTCACATCTTCCAACCCAAGGAGTTTGAGTTGGAAGTGGATGCATCTTTTCAGGAGCACCCTATCTGGATTGTTGATCAAAGTACGAAGGTTCTCCATGGTCCTTTCGTTCCTCTAGTATGGGTTCTTTGGCAGCACGGGTGAGTAAAGGACAAGACTTGGTAGAGGGAGGTAGACATACGATCGCAGTGGCCGGAGCTGTTCGGGGTTTCTTCTTCTACGTCACCTTGCTAGGGAAATCTGGGGATGAATTTCTTTAAGGGGGGAAGTTTTTAAGAACCCGGACCTTTTTTCATGTATGTTTTCTTTATTCTAGTTGTTTTTGAGATAAAGGGGAATTTCTAGAACTTTTCAAAGTACACACCATGTACTTTCTGAGTACACACCATGTACTCGGTTACCGCAGGTAGCCGTGTGCTGGTTGTGTGATGGCTGCACACACAGCCATGTGGGGGTGACCTAGAGGCCGCCTAATGCGGGGTCTGTAAATGGAAATTACATGTCGTTTACTTCAAAAGTACACGTCATATACTTTCTTTTTTTCATTAAATGCATCAGGGTCACATTTGACAGATAGAACGCCCTTCTTCTAAGTCTCGTTCATCTGAGAGAACCCATACAGCTACAATCCTTCTCCAAGCCCTCGAGCCTCCATCTGATCTCTGATTACACCATCGTCGATTGCATTGGTATCACCTCGGTAAGCACTTTCTTATTCTAGAGCATCATTTCATGATTAATTCTATTTCTCAAGTTATCCTCTGTTGAACGTTTTAGACATTTTTATAGATCTTCGGCGTTCTAAGGTGATTCAAACCCTGAGACTCAAGTATATCAATCTCCCAACACTGAGGTAGGTGGTTTGTGCCTTTCTGTTGAAATTCTTTCAGTTATATGTTAAAAAACTGCCAATACCATGAACGGGGTATTGCGCATTTACCGTTTTAGCCCTATTGTTTTACTGTTATTATTGTATGATTGAGTTGATGATAACCGATGTGATTAGGGTTGATTTCTATGCATTGGAAGTGCTTTCCCATGCATGATTGCCTCTTTTGACCATTGGGTCTAGTTTTCCTTTTAGGCTGCTGTTTACTTTCCCATTTCTAGTTGTAGGATGGTGTGATTGTTCTGATATGCTGGTATTCTGTAGACAGCTAGCCAAGTTGTTATTGAGGTTTACTTTGGTCGATACACATTATTATACCTACTTGACTTACACAGGGCCGTGAGAACCTGGTTTAGTGGACCATATAGAGAATGGACGTAAGGGCTTCTCCAGAGTGTCTGTTTTACTTATGATGTGAGACCATAGGGGGAATTGACGTAAGTGCTTCCTCAGAGTGTCTATAGATCCTTAACACGGGCCACAGGGGGAATAGATGTTTAGTGCTTCCCCAGAGCGCCTTTAGTTACCGATACGAGACTATCAGAGGAATTGATGGTGAGTACTTCCTCAGAGAGTGTATGCTTAAGCTGAACTAGAGGGGTTAGACTGAGTGTACTGCCCAGAGGGTTACTTGTGTTCCTAGGTAAGACCAGAGGGGATAGGTTGTGAGTACTTCACAGAGGGTTCCCTATTTGTGATTACCTTTTTTTAGTTGTTGCTTGATAAATGATACTGAATGCATTGAAACTGTGAATTGTTTACCATGGGTACTTCCTTATTTACTGCATTTATTTTCTTTCCGCCTACCATATATTCACTGACTGTTAGGCACAGATCTTGTGGTGGTTTCCTACTGGGATTTGTCTCACACCCTGTTTGGGCCATGATTTTGGGCCCAAATAGATTATATTGTTGAAGGTATAGATAAGGGAAAACACCCATCTACTTTAGGTACTTGATTTGTTGTGGAGCTGGAGAGCATGGGACCAAGCTATGGCTTGCGATGCTGAGGATTTTTTTACATTGATTTCTTGTACCTGGGTTTAGTACTGTTGTATTACAGCATTGTGATTTGTTTGGATGCTTTCCTAGACATATGTATCATGCATCATTCATATATAGGTGTGCTTTAGTTTATCATTTCCAGTCTTCTTCTCTTTACTTTTTTATGGATTATTCCTGCTTCCGCTATTGCAATTTGTTTTACTTCTGCTGTGTAACTCTACCAATGAGGGCGCAGTTTCCCCACTATCACAACCAAGGCCCTCACTTCTAGTCAGCAGCCTCTGGCATTCTGGGAAATGCACTTGAGGCCATGTGACCAACTCGGTACGGGGCACCTCTGGGTGGCTTTCAGAACCGGGACATTACATTACTCAATTCCTCTAGTTGTTTCTTTAGTTCCCCTAATTCTGCAGGTCCCAATCTATAAGGGGTATTCAATTAGGTCCTTGAACCAGGAATTAAGTTAATGTAAAAATCAATTTCTCATTCTAGAGGATGTCCAGGTAAATCCTTTGGAAACACATCAACATAATCTTGCACAATAGGTACATCCTCTATTTGAACATTCCTTTCCTCACCCAAAATTATTTCATTCTCTTCCTCCCCAAAAATTAAATTTAGTAGAGCTACTGGGGTGGATATAGATAAGAATCAGATGGTGACGTTTCTTCTCTAAAGATAAGGTACTCCTTATCATCATTGAGAATTGTAACCTCCTTCTTATTACAATAAATTTTTTCATCACGATCTGAAAGCTAATCTATACCGAGGATTATATCAAATTCAATCACGGGTATGATGATTAGATCAGCAGATAAATATTGTTTATATGCCTTAATGACGAATGATTCACAAAACTTTATTGCAATGATACTTCCCTTACGAGTTTTGACTGACAACTCCCTTGTTAAATCATATTGGAACTATCGAATTTTCTTAGCAAACTAGGAAGATATAAAACAATGTGATGATCCAGAATCAAATAAACCATTGTCTAAACTTGAGGAAACCATTAAATTACTTGCCACCACATCTTTCAAAGATTCAACCTCAGAAGTAGTGATCGCATAAGCTTGGCCTTGATCCCCTGACCTTTTCTGAGGTAAGTTTCCCTAATTCTTAGGAAATTCATTTTCATAATGTCCGTTGTCATGTACCAGGACACCCCAGGTTAAGCCCGAAACTCCTTATCAGAGTTTTAACTCCTAGGTACATCTATTCCATGGCTGCCTCTACCTTCTCATATCCAGACAGGGATTTAATTCTTGGGAAACTAAAAAAATATCTACATTACCAAAATTCTAGGAATTTATTCTATATTAATCCTCAAAGTCTATATTAGGGTAATGTTCTCTAATTAGATTTTTTATAAATCTGGTTTCGAAGGTTTGTACTAAACTTCCTCTAATACCAAATGTAACTCCCTGACCCCAGTTACACAGAGTCCATTCTTTATTATATAACATTGGCATGATACAAGGAATCATGTCCCAAAATACTGATTAGTTTAGTATTATTGGAAACAAGATACATACATAAGTTCAACATTACAACTTGAAAAGAAACACAACACTAATTTAAAACATCCAAGCCTCCTAGATTATTCCTACAAGTTACCCATAACTAACTTTTCCATATCATGGGAAAATGAATAATAAGAAATGGGTGAGCTCAAATTCTCAGTAAGGGTATGCAATACAGCATAAGATAACATAAACATTAGGCATGGTGAATAATTAAAAACAGATGCCTTTACAAATAATAAACATGAACACTTTATGGTAGGAATATGAGTTGAGTAAATAATTCCATAATAAAAAATAGTAATGGGTATTCTACTAGTCAAATAACTAAATGAACCATCATTATTATTTTCCTAATTAGGGAATGTATAATGCCAGACATTCTGAAACATATTGTCAAGGCCTTGGCCAAGACGTCTAAAAAGGATTTAGGCCTCGGACAAAACCATATATCACATTGGGAAAGGCCTTGGACAATTCCATGTCTAATTGTCTCATGATACCTACCAATTCATAGAGGAGCTATATCGGGCTCCACCCATCACAAAATTAGTCCAATACATTCCTCATACGAAAAGGTTGAAACATAACATAAACATTCTTATTAAAACTAGCATACGAAATGTCAATACTTTAACCATAAACCATGAATGGTATAAAAATAACACATCCATAGTAAAACATATCAAAAAACCTTAAATACAATATGGAATATTTGTATCATAATAAATCAAATTCAAACTTGTGTAAAATTTATCAAAGGATGTTGACATAGATGAAATCAAAACTATTTGTGAGAAATATCTCTTTCTATTTTGAAATAATTTAAGAGTCACATAATTATAAAATAAAATATTTATTTTTAAAATATTCTTTTAAGCTTCTAAGGGAAGCTTTTATGATGTTATAATGGCATAAAATAGCCGCACCCACCGTATAAGTTAAAAATGCATTCTTACCTTAATTTTGTTGAAAAGTTCATAAAGTACCTTGTTTGGAAAATGATGGAAAGATTCCTTTCAAAACATATAAGGTCAAATAAGGGTATAAATGAATTTAACCCATATTCTAGTAAATAGTAAAAATGTTTTGAAATACATTTTTAAGAAAACACGGATGGGGATGATAAAGAGGTCCCAGTAGACACATACGTAAAAACAACCTCAGATAATAAAGAGATTGGGAAATTAACACTTAACTTGTACTTTTCCTTGGTAGAGGGTACATTAACCTCATATATAATAGTTAAATCATTATTATTAAATTATAAAATAACCATATATGTAAATATGATATCATATATGATCTTCTAATATTGCTTTGTTAATAATATTTTAGTAGTATCATCGTTTTATATGTTAACTGATTCGTTTTCCTTTATATGATTGGTTACGTAAGAAAATTTTTTTATGAATATGATGTATTTGACTCATATACATAATGATATTATGTTCATAAACATTATTTTTAATGATAAAATGAAAATTATTCTTGAGTGATTACGATGGGGAATGAATATCATCGCGTACGTGGAGACGGTAATCTGTACGTACGCATGATCGACAATATCATTATATTGATGGAGAAATAATATGTAATTGGATGTTATATAATATATACAGAATAATTAACATTTTATATTTATTATTTACATTATTTATACTCATTATTATACCCATACAAAAAATGAAGTGTTTGAATAACAAACTACACCACGACGTGGAGACAGTAATCTGTAAGTACGCACGTATGGTGACATTGTCATTTATAGGATGGATAGAATAATGAATATGGTTGTACAATATTTATAATAACATAAAAGAATGTATAAGTTACTGTATTTATTATTTTGGTATGGAAAAAACAAAGAAAAAGGAAGTGTAAGAATAAAAGAACTTGAAAGAGGGTGGTGAAATTATTACCTCTACTTCAGGTGTTTCCTTTTGAGTTGATCAAAAGGGATCCTTAGGTTGGATTTCTGATCAAATTAAGGCCTATAGGTTGAATTGGGGGAAGTTGGGAGGATATTTGGGTAGGGTTTGGCAGATACAAAAGGCTTTGGAGGTGTGAAATTAAGAGAAGGGGAAGTTCCCTTTTAAAAGAGAGGTGAGGGTCACTTTAGGAGAAGCTTGAAATATTATTTTATAATATAATAATTTTCGGTTTATAATGGCTCAAAAAGGAATTATTTAGTGGATAAGGTGGTTATGGGTCTAAAACCTCTAAACCAATAGGTTTTAGACAGGTTTAGGTAATCATATTAACCTTATCTTTTAGATTTAACTCTTAGTTAAATAGTTTGACATTTACCATATCTCTTTGTATTTTTATATTATATGGTTAATAAACATACTATAACAAGCCAAGAGAACCCAAAGTGGTTCATTATTAATATATATAACCTTATAAAGTCATTTTACTGATCCTTATATTTTTAGGAATATTATATCATTTAATAATATAATATTTGTTTTAAAAACACATTTATGTCAATTTTGACACTATTTAGTATTTTTTTAAGTCATAAAAGCATGATTAATTAGAAAAAATTCATTCAATAAACCCTAACATGTCATATTAACCTATATAATTAATTAAATTCATTAAAAGTCTCAAATTAGATTTATTTTAATAGTTATAATATCAATTATTTTAATCTTTCATTAATAAGGTAATTACTGCGTCATCATTGTGTCATAAATAAATTTAATTAGTTAATGTCTAAAAATTATAAATAAAATATATTTATTTAGGAAATATTATTATATTCCTAATTCATATTTATAGTTGAAATTTTTTTATGTATAACCCTATATTAAAAATGTTTTAGTTATGAAAACTTGACTTTAACACTTTTAACTCTTCTTTAAATTAAATAATAATAAATGTCCCGATCTAATCCAAGTGGACCAAAAGGATCATATTTTATTACTAAGGTTGTTTTTGGTCGAATTAAATTTATACAATAGAATTAGGACATGTGTTATGGTAATAATAATATCATTTTTACCTTTAATTTCCCTATTTACTTTTAATCGCGGTAAATAAAAGTTAAAAGTTACTATTCACCAAAAAAAATTATTTTCATCTTACTAAACCACATTTTACTTACTGATATCAACCATGTGTTTCAGATTTTTGAAATTCAATTCATAGAAGCGGTAAAATTAATTTTTATGCAAATTTGTAGATGCTCTTAGGAGGTTGGTAAAAGACAGTAAAAAGTTCATTAAAATTTTTATATATCTAAACTTATTATAAAATTAATCCAATTAATTAAATTGAACTTATATAGGTATTATGTGTCTATTTTGACCTAAAATAAATTTAAATAAAATAAAAAATTATTTAAATAAGAAGTTGGTTTTAACCAATAACGCTGTGTTTTTCACTATTTATCAAAAATTGGAAGTTTTCAGAAAAATACCAAAAAATCACCCTAAGATAATTTCGATATTATAAATTCAAAAATGAAGTCCATTTTAAAAAATAAATTTATAAAATTTCAAAAAGTGGGTATTACTATTTATAACGGCTAGTTTGATTGGTCGTGGTGTGTTGGAATCTCGAAGTTACGTACAATGCAAGTTATTGCATTATTCAAAGAGAAACATATCATGGAAGCTTGGGGTGTTACACCAACACATTCCTATTCTCCTGTAAACCAACCAAAAAGAGTATGATAAAAGAAAAAAATACCACCTCTGATACCACTTTGTAACGTTCCGACTCGGTTCACCTCTAAAATAGTGGTCGGACCGGTGGGTTACAGGACCTCAAGCGCATCTCCCCGAATGCCAGAGGCTGCCAACTAGCAGCGAGGGACTTTTTAACATGTATGTGGCAGAGACTATGCCCACGTAGGTAATAGGTAATACACAGCGAAAGTAAACAACAATTATTAATAAATAGCATAAGTATATAAATAAATAAACTGCAGCAGAAGCAATATGAATAATCCAGTTGAATAAGAATCAAGTGTGGAAGCTGACAAATAAAACCAAATACAAAATAATGGCATGCTATGATATCTATACTAAAGTAAAGGTTTGAAAAATAGTAATACAAGCATGCTATCAACTGAAATAAAAATACACAAAGTGTGAAAACTACATCACGAGCAAGGCTAGGTTCTCTTCCCCCAGTCTCCATCCTAAGCAGCAAGAAACAATCAAGAATTGTAAGCAGCATTCTTCTCTTTGTCAATACCTACAAGAATATAATCTACTCAGGTGTCAACGATGCCCTAGAAGGGTGTGAGATAAAATCTCAGTAGGTCGGTACCCATGATGTCTAAACCTTTCCATTTCATGCAGTAATTAAATGCAATGTGTCATTATATAATAAATGCATACAATCAATTAAGCATAGTAAAATAAAATAACTCAGTTCGGGTTCCCAACAGAACTCATCCCTAATCACATGCTTAATCCTAATCCAAGAGTCTAAAAGAAGTACTTTTAATGATCAGGATGCATATATGTATATATATAATCCTGTAGACGCAAGGTAAAACAAGGAAGAGGCATACCCCCAAACTTGTGCCTTAACTTGGGGTATAGATTATATATCAACCATATGTGATTTAAGATACTCGAAAAATATCACAATTCTCAAGAGACTCCATTGGAATTAGCATAAACCTTCAGTGCATCATTATTAATGTTCAAGTTGAGAGTTGGAGTCTGAGCCTATCTTGAAGGTATTGCTGTCGAACATCCTTCAAATTATCTAATACCACTGAGCCTGTCCAAGATAATATTTCAAAAGGCCAAGTATCTCTCAAGGCATGGATTTACCATGAGTCTGTTTTGATCTCACAAAAAGAGGTCGACCATCATTCGAGTCTGGTTTAGCCACATTGCCAACAAATCCATCCTCGATGTTCCCTTTTGAAACCGGTGTCACTCATAAGTATTAGAAAGCCCGGGAAAGTCTTGGTATAGAAAATCCAAAGACACTACCTCCCGATGTGTAGTGGTAATTAGTCAAGAACATAGGCTCTAAGTGTGGCCCTTAATATGGGACCCACCGTCTTTCCCTACCATGGATTTAATTAAAATTTCACAACAGTGGATATGACATAGCATTCATATTTAACTACAATTTGAAATCTATGCAGATACACATGTGCAACACAAGGTATTAATTAAATATTGTAGTGTAAAAACTAAACAAGGAAAGATACCATATCAGCACAAGTAGATAAATAAAATTTTAAATAAATAAATAATTCATCACAAACAACTACCAATGATCCAATAATTCAAGGTTCCTAATTAATCTAAATTAATTATTTAAATTAAAAATAACAAAAATGGGCTACGCAACACATGAAGATAAATAAATTAAATGTTCGGGCTAATGTAATATATACCGACCACATCGGCACACCCAAAGGGGTATCCGACCATATTAAAACAATTTAAATAATTTCATTTATAATAAATTTTGTTGAAACAATTAAGTAGAATAATTAATTGAAAATATTGTGTGAATTTACACAACGTCGGTAGGCACCGACGAATGGCACAACCGTACATTTTTTATAAATCACAATGAAATGCAGGGAAAGAGAGTAGACTCCCTAACTTATGGTTGCAGATGATTCTATGATCCATGGTAGGCTTTTATTTGACCTAAAATGGAAGAAAATGATGATTTTAGAAAAAACCCCAAAATAGGGTAAAATCTTTCTACGACAAACTGCACGAAGGATACTCAATGAAACTCTACTATTCCAAATACATAAGGTTATCCTTACCATAAGGATCACCGCGCTCTTGATGGTGAAGAAAACAGATGATGAATGGAGTCACAACAGCCTTCCAAAGCTGGAAGGAGGTGGTGCGCACCACCTAGGGAGGGGGTGCCCCCCGCATAAGAGAGGGGAGGAGAGGAAAGAAAAAAGGAAAGAAAATGGAAATGAAAGAAAGAAAATAAAAATAGAATAAGGTAAAAATGAAAAATAAAATAAAAAAATTAAATGGGATGGAAGGAAAATAAAAAAATAATAAAAATGGTTAGACATATTTTTAATTATTTTTAAATTCTCCTCATTCCCACTTTTAATTTTATTATTTATTTTCATTCCTTTTCCATATATTTTAATTTATTTAAAATTTATTTAATACTTTTTAATTATTTTTAACCCGAACGTTGCGCTAAGGTGCGAAGTAAAATTTTACATAACGTCCGAGCAATCATTTAATTAATTTTAATGGTTGTTTGGGACTCGCAACAGGGTGTGCAGGCACGCACCCTAGGTCTCTTTAAAGATTTGGACTAAAAACATAAACGGACTACACCTTGATATAAGTCAAGATGTTAAATTCATTTATGTAGGTAATTAATAATACTTTATCTAAATCAAGAATAAATAAATATTCACGCATAAATTTATTCACATGTTATATATATATATATAAACATCTGTATATTGATATATATACAACCACACATGTATATATATCTACGTATATATTTAATACCATATATATATATCATATACATATTTATCAATTTTTTTGTCCTAATATAATAATACTAACAATAATTAAAAATAATTATTATTTAATTCAACCCATCAATGACACCATTAATATTTTAACGACAACAACCATAAAAAATAACAATTATTAAATTAATATTGATTGCGCATTTGTATTTAATTGGAACAATTTGTAATATCACATTTATTACATTGTCCAATTATTATTTACACCGCAACACAATTTATAAATTATGGTAGTGCATTTTCATTTGTTGTCTTAAATGAAAATAATAATATTAATAATAAAATTATTATTTTTATTTCTAACTATGCAATAAAATTATTTAACCTGATTAAATTATCTTCAGGTGAGATATAACCAAACGTCTGATGCTCGCAAAGGTTATACCTTGTCTAGGGTAAACCCCACATCCCAGAACTATTGGTGGCCTTGGATTTCTCATTCAACCCACCATTTGTGAGAAAATAATTATTTATTATATAAAAAATAAAACAATAAATTAATTAAAAAAATAAAGAGTGTGTTATCATGTGTGAGGGTGCCAAACACCTGACGTGCATCAAGGTTAGACCCTGCCTAGGGTAAACCAGGCATTCAAGACCTAAATGTGGTCTCGGATTTCTTGTGTGATGCACGATTTTAGAGTTATCATGTGTATTTGATATCCATCTTTCAACCCTTGATGGATTCAAATATTTAATAATTTCTTTGTGGGATTCAATGTATGGATCAACGTCTTCACTATTATGTAAAATGTAAAGGTTTTCTTGATCCTTCTCTATCAAGGTAATTATAACAACATATCTTCCAAAAATATCTTCACCCATAAGGCTTTCGTTGGGATGGGACTTTGGGAGAGCGATGTTGTCAACATATGATAGGTAATCGGTATAGAATTCAATAGATTATTCAATAATATATCACTCAGTAATACAACCTTCTACCCAACCTTGATTCTTAACATACCCTTTCAAAATCTTCATATACCTTTCAACGGGGTACATCCTTTTATAAGGGATAGGGACCACATATTTAAACCTTTCTAACCAAGTGAACCATCAGGTAGACCATTATATCAAAGAATTATAGTGGGAAGAACATATCGAATTCACATAAGATGATTTCACCCTCCTTACACATGATGGGAAACTTCACTGGGTCTATAACTTTACTTCATATGGCTTTGAAAAAGAAGCAGAGTCTGGTTAATGTATGTAATAAATTTTTAGGCAAAATGCAATAGAAAAAAACATGCATTAAATCATGCATCAAAACATGAAAATCATGTGATTTTAGTCCTTGTAACTTCAAATTAGTCATTGAAATGAAATTCTTGATATTTTATGAATACCATTGTGTAACAATTACACTATTAAGAAAAAAATTGTGATTTTTCCGGTCTGGATAGAGTGTAAGCTAGTAGAGGAAGAAAATTTCACCTTTTACCCTTCATCGGTGCTAGATCTCCCCTTATCCCCATTCCAATCAAGTCCAAACTAGCCTTTATGTCATTTTTGTTTTACTAGGAACATTTAGTAACATGTCAATAACATTATAAAATACTTTTTTTCTACATACATGACATCAAGAAAATTTTTGACAGACAAATAATTCCAATATGATAATTCAATGAAAATTTATATCTTCTTCCAAACTGATTTTTTTAGGTTTTTTGAAAATGGTTTACTAAAAATACTGTCAATATCTTTTACTTTATTGTAGATTTTATCTCATGTTACTATATATGGTTTTTACCATGTTAGATATTCCAATCGAATGTTGTTATCCAGGATCAGTATTTATGTCATTGAGGTAAAAATTCCTAATTTCCTAAAAACACATTCTTCAAGGAGCGTTTCAACCAAACTGGGTATGTTATTTTTCATAGATGGGACACCCCAAAATTCCTTTAATATTATAGCAGGATAAATTTCCACCAGCTGGGACATCATTTATCATTCCGTACAACATTTCCCTCAATGTGAATTCTTCACTTCCCTGAGAATCATACATTGTAAAATTTTTATCCCACATCAATTTTGGATCTTCAATTGATAGATCCAAATAGACATCAATATCATTACCATGTTACTATAGTAAAGATATAAGAATATACAACATAATGTATTCTTTCTTCATGCATAACCATGGTGGTAAGTTATAATTTACCAATATGATGGGTCATGTACTGTGAGTACTGCTCTATACACCAAACATATTTATTCCATTAGTAGATAAAGCAAGATGAAATTTTCTCAGCTCATTTCCAAATTCAGGATACTCGTAATCAATTTTCATCCACTAAGTAGAATCTTATAGATCATGTAGTTCCCATCTCTAATTATTTCATCTTTATTCCATGTCAATTGTCTTGCAGTTTCCTAACATCCATATAGTCTTCTAAATTTTATAATGACAGGAAATTACCATACAAATTTTAAGGACTTGATTAATTTTTACTGTATCAATATGCACCACACTTAAGGAATTTTATGATTGATCCATGGTCCTTGAAAAACAATATGCAATCATAAAGAGAAGCATAAATTTTTTTAGTGATCATTCACCTTGAATGTAACATTTTTCTAGAATCATATGTTAGGCATGGTAGTTCATTTTCTTCTAGTTTAATATCATTCAATAGACCAAGTAGTTCTGTAAAGATGGTGTCACTCAATCCGTTTCCATCTTTCAAATTATATAACTTCAATATATCTAAAAATGTTGTATATTTAGTACAATTGGTATAAAATGGTTTCTTGGCACTGTTATTTAACTCCACAAACAAATTTGGACAATCATGAAGGTCATCTTCAATTTTCATTTTCATTTATTCCATGTGATCTCCATCATCCTTTACACTACTATTCAGATTGAATGACCCATAAACTACAATATCATCCCAATCGGTGTCCACATTCGTTTTTTCCTCATGTTTAGTTCAACATTTATAGCTATGATCTATTTTTTAACAAATAAAATGTTATTAAAACTCTTTCGGGGTTATTTGTCTTGAATAAAATTAACATAAACATAGACAGAGGATTTGAGAAGGGTTGTATGCATTCTCTGTTGCAAACTTCATGAACAATTTAACTCCATCTTCTTACTCTTTTGTATAATGATTAGTTTGCATCCATTTTTGATTCATATCCATCCTATTGGATTCATAAAAGACTAAGTTTTTACAATATATAAATAAATACACATAATATATTCATTACAAAAGGTGAAAGGTATAGAAAATTATAATAAGGTAAACTCAACATTTAATTGTTTCAAAGAATTTTAGTATGTATAAGAAAATTGTTTAAGAAAAGGATCACTCCACTATGGTAGGTGTTATCCTTTAAATACATTAAAAGGTTAAACTTATAAAAAACTCATCCTTATCAACTCATCTCCCGAACATTTATCATTGCATTTTGTTTTTTGACACATCCATCATCACTTGTGAACATGAACCTATACTGCTTGAAATAATCTAAGCAGTAGCCATCCATGGGATGACTAATTCTCAGAGTAGTACAAGAACCATAAAAGAGATGAGGGATGATTTTCAAGAAAAAAATAAATAATGGATGTTCTAGATATGAAGTCGATGAGGATGATAATTGTTTATAAAATATATGGGGGATGAGTCTCAAGTAACAAATTGCAATAATAACTATTGTTTTACACACATCAAGTCTTTATTAAATCCCCTAAACAAATAAAAATATAATATGGGAAATTAAGGATTAATAAGAAACCCAAATATGATAAACAAGAATAATAAACTCTCATTCAATCAACTAAAAGATATAAAAATGTATTGATAAAACATTTTAATAAATAAAGATTTATTTCATATACATGGTTAGCAATCAAATATTACTAGGGGTGGAACCAATACATGTAGACATAAAATTATGAATACATAAAAATAATATCTAATATATAGAATTCAATAACTTTCATTCTATATTTTGGAATAAGTGATGTAGCAGCCTAAGGAATTATTACATTTAAAATTAATGGTATATCAAATATTTGAAAACATATCAAGACTGTTAAGATGTCATATCACCACACCGACCCATCCTAAGGACTCAAGGGAGGTCATCACATCAGATCTACCCCTATGAAGGATTTTAGGGAGGATGTCTAATACAAATACACTCATCCTTGAGATTCTAGGGAGGTCCATAAAGAATTTGGCATAAATAAATAATACATATCAAGAAGATATATCACAAACAAGGGAGAAAAACACAACAAACCTTGAAACGTCTATCCCATACACATCTAAACATATATATATAACATGGAATTTATAACACACATAATTTAAAAACAAATGAACATTTAAACATAATTTTTAATGAAAATAAAAATAGTCCCTTCCTAATTTGAAAATCCAGAACCATAATTTGTGAATAAATAATTATAAAATAACCCTTAAATTATAAGTTCTGAAAACACAATTAAATAGATATAAAGATATATATTGACATATATATATATGTGTGTGTGTGTGTGTGTGTCTATATATCTTTATAGAATAAACATAAATTGAAAAAAAAAATATGTAACCCTTTAATCAGAATATCACAAAATAGTAAAATAAATATAACCCCATACTAATTTGGAGAATAAAGAGCCATTGAAAATAAATAAATATGGTATCACCTTTACTAATATTTCTCTTAAAATAAAACAACACAATTTTGAGAAAATAATTTTTTAAGGAAAACCCCTTATAGCATAATATTGAAACAGAATTTAAATAAATAAATTCCCTTGCATGAATTGAATAAAATAAACTTTTGTTGCTACTTCTCACCATCACCATACTGAGAAAAGGATTTCTAAATCAATTTTCTATTTCATTTAAGGTTTTTATACCCAAAACTCCACTATTTATATAGTGGGATAAATATTTATTTAATTATTTTATTTGTGGAAATAGGTGATTCTATAAGATTTCAAAAAAAATGACAAAATTAATCTTGTGGAGAAATATGGGGTATATATGTAGACAACGAATCAAATTGATTCAGAAAAACAATTTAAAAATAAAAAACAAGATATCCAAATTAGTTTTCAAGAAAACAACAGATCTTAAAAAAATAAAAATATTATACAATGACTGGAGCACAAATAGATGATGACATCGTTGAAAAATAAATAAATAATGAAATGATAAATGTGGAAATAAAATCGAAAACTAAAAAGGAAAACACAGGCCTACCTCGCTAGGGTTAAGAAAATTTGAGACCCTCAGATCCAAATATTGATTTTTTTCTTCAAAAATTCTAACTACAAACAAACACCAGATGTCAGATGATATTTGAGAAATTGGAGGCAATGGGTTTGTGTGATTCAAGTGGGTTTGTGTGATTCGATATTTCATTCACTGAGGAGGATCACCGACAGTGGGTGGCTTCTGTAGAAAGCTTCTGATATCGTGACAGTTTCACAACAGGTTAGGTTTATTTAAATAGATTGGGACACTTTTATCTGCACTTTAAAAAAATCGATAAAGAGTTTGTTCATCAGTGCTTAAGTAATAAGAACTGATAAAAGGCATATTTATTAGTACTTTTCTAGTAATGATAAAGATAGTAATTTATCAGTGCTTATTACATAAGCACTGATAAATGATTTATAATTATAATTATAAATAAAAAATTGTGAATATATATATACTTAATAAATATATTTAAATATAAATATAGTAAATATATTCTTTATTTAAACATATTTATTATTATTTTATAATTATTTAAATATATAATTATTTATTTATAATTATATAATTATTTTTTAAAATAATATTTATATCATTATATATATTTATATAATTATATATATATATATATAATAAATATATATAAATATAAATATAGTAAATATATTCATTATTTAAGTAAATTTATTATAAATTTAATTATTAATTAAGTATATATAATTATTTAAATATATATAATTATTTATATATATATAGTTATTTATATATATTTATATAAATAATTTTAAAAAAAATATTTATTTATTTATAATTATAATTTTATAATTTTATAAATATAGTATGTACATTTATAAATATTTTTATTTATAAATATTTTTATTTATAAATATTTTTTTACAAATATTTTTTTAACATTATTAATGAATATATAATTTTAAGTGCATGCATGTTAAAAATGAGTGAAAATGGATAAATTAAAAATAAGTACACTTTAACAATATTGAAAAAAATGGATAAGTTTTGTGTGTGTGAATTGTATATAAAAATTCATTAATTACATATATGTGAAATCTATATAACACACATTAAATCTACGTAAAATTGAAAAATCAAATGACATCCAATTATATGTCCATTACTCTATACAATTACACAGTATTTTTATTTCATATTAATTTTTAAATATAAACCATTATTCACCAAATATATGACTAATTAATGTAAAGCATATAAATATTTTTTAATATATGAATCATATTTATATACATTAATATATATATTTAATATATACTATTTATTAACATTATCAATAATCATCTAATTGATAAAATGTTTAATATTTTTCAAAATTTATTTATTTTTAATATTAATTTGTTTAATTTCCATTTTCCATATATCTATATATTTAATACATACTATTTATTAGTATTTATAATTTATATATACTATAATCAATTCATTCATTTTTATAAATAATAATTTAAATAATAAAATTTTTAATATTTTTTTAATGAACTCATTTTTTTATTTTTTATTTATTTAATTATTTAATTTTATTTATTCAGACCTTTATCAGTGCTAAAAAACACTGATAAAGGACTCCTTTAAGGGCGCTAGAAATATAATTTTGATAAAGGGTGCCTTTTATCAGTATTAAAAATAAAGCACTGATAAAGGGTACCATTTATCAGTACTAAAAATAAAGTGCTAATAAAGGGTACCCTTTATTAGTGCTAAAAATAAAGCACTGATAAAGGTACCATTTATTAGTGATAAAAAGAAATAGTTGATAAAGGGTTAAATTTATCAATTCTTTCTTTAGTGTTGATATAGAATTCATTTATTGATGCTTTTTTCTAACGCTCATAAACACTGGCATTGTTAAATGCCTATTTTGTAGAAGTTTCATGAGAGAGACAGTGTCAGATTTCTTTATGCACAAAAATTCTCCAATTTTTTATTAACCCTAGTATAATAGACATAAAATTCTATTTTTAAAATTATGGTTTAGGGTGAAACATTATTTAATTTCAAATAGGACCTTAATAATATATTAAACCCTTAAATGACACCATTTCATGTAATGTAATAATATTATTATTTTATCATGGCATGCACTAACTGAAAAAATGATAAATATTATTTTACCATCTTGAAAATTAATATTTATCACCAGAACTCATCTTGGTCGGCTTTCCCTCCTCATCATTTATTGAATACTTGAATAAATATTTAATTAAATATTTATTCATTCTATAAATAAATAAATATTCTATATCCATGTAATTAAATAATTTCCCTATGAATAAATATTTATTTAATTTATGTGATTAATAAAACCTAAATAAAATTATTCCTTGGACATGATAATAGTATTTATTCCAATATATAAATTCAAATATAATTTAATTAAAATCAATGTAAACACTTAGTGTGTGACCCTTTAAGATAATTTCTCATTATAATTGGGTGTGGTTTCCTAAAGTCCTAGATTACTATATAGAAAAGTGTCAACACACCCTAGATTAATAAGTTAATATCATAATTCTGAAAACCACATACGTGCGTGGACTTTGTAATATAATCATGTGGTCTTTATATCTCATCAAGAAGGTTGAATACTTATTTCATATACCTTAATGATTTATATATATTTATTTGATTATCCATAGTGAACAAGTCTATATCACCACGACCATTTAATTTATTTCAATATTTCCATTCCAATCAAAGGGTTGAGAAATAAACTTCCATAAATAGAAGGGACAAATCCTCCCTCAACTTATTAATTAGTAACATACCGATCATGTTGTTCCCAACAAGTCCTAATTAGCATGAATATAGTGTTTCATTGGTTTATTTAATACATATAAGTACATGTGTCATGATATGTATTAATAATAATATTAATTTTATGGACTATTACACAAGCTCACAGATAAGAATATTTTATGACACACAAACACGCATAATTCCTATTGCTGGGACTATCCTCATTATCTTCCATCTTGTAGATCATTAAGTCCAAACTTCATGAGATGAATAATCATCCTATTATGATAACTCATACTTGATATTTAACAAACTACATGTCCCTTAATAGTTCTTCATCCTGAAATAGGATAAAATATTTAGAAGATATCATCATTGCATCTCAAGGTTCTCATCATAGCAGGGAACTGTTATGACCTATTTTGATTAAATGGATACACTAAGACATTATCACAATAAATTCACAGATAATAATGATCAATATATAATAATATATATTTAATATTCACTTATTTCAAGATAAAATATAATATAAAGTACAAACTAGTTGGTTCTAGGATAGCAATCCCAATAAAGTCCCACTTAACCGAGATCGAACTTCTAATGACTTTTAGTTCACTATATCTCACATGAACTTCATGTTTCTGATGAGAAAGAGGTTCTTTTAAGTGGTTAAACATGTTTTATTTCATGGAAATACTAATCATTTAAACTTCACTTATCTTAGAAAGATACCTTAAGAGATGATACTTTTGGAGTATGTGCTTCATCCGCTGATGTGACCTTAGTTCTTTGAAAAGAGTCACTGTTATGGTATTATCATATTAAATTGTGATAGGTTAATTAATAATAGGTACCACATCCATATCATGGATGAAATTATATATCCATACTGCTTATTTAGTTATATTATAAGATACAATATACTTTGACTATACTGTCGAATCAGTAACCACTACTTTCTTTGAGCTTTTCTAGCTCACAGATCTTTTAGGGATGATGAAGTTGTATCCTAACTATAACATCATATCATATTAATATATATTGTAACTATCATCTACATATCCCATGATGACTCGATCCTCATATCATCTATATTCTAGGAACATTTCCTTAGTTCACCACAGATACTTAAATATAGTTTTAACAGCCATCCAATCACGGTCTCCTGGATCTGTCCAATATCTTCCTAATGTACTCAAGTAATAAGAAATATATAGGCTGGTATATTTCATGGAATATATTAATAAACCAATTATAGACACATATGTAATCCTTTTCATTCATCATCTCTCCTCATGTATCTGAGGATATATTTTCTTAGAAATATGAATACCATGAGATATAGGCAATAATACCCTCTTAGATTATTCCATATTGAATCTACTCAACATATTGTCAATATATATACCATGAATTAGACTGATAATTCTCTTTGATATATCATGATGGATCTTGATCCCAATGTCATATGATTCTTTTCTAAATTATTTTTTCTAGAAGCATGTATTTAACCCTTTATTAATAGTCTGTAATACTGGAATATCATTTCCAAGAATCAAAATGTCATAAAAATATAGAATTAAGAAAATGACCACACTTCTGCTAAATGGTTTATAGACACAGGGCTCACATTTGTTTCTTATGAAAATAAATTTCTTTATGAATTCATTAAAATGAATTTTATATGACCTGGGTTCTTGATTCAATCCACATATGGATCCCTATAACTTGTATAATTTATTATCATTACCCAGAGTCACAAACCCTTCTCTTGGTGTTATATATAACTCTTTTTGAAGGTTCCTATTTTGTAATTTTGTTTTGACATCCATATTCCCAATATCATAACAATGGTATACTTCTATGGAAAGTATAAATATGATGTATTTAAGTATAGTAACTGGTGAAAAGGTTTCATCATATTCTATGCCTTGGGGTTTTTTGTACCATTTTGTAAATAGTCATGCCTTATAGGTACAAAATTTATCATCCATGTACAATTTGTTCTTGAATACCCATTTAGAACCAATGGGGTTTACAAAAACTAGAGGATCCACTAAAATCCATACTTTTTTGTACATGGAATCTATTTCATAATTCATTTATTCTTTACATTTGGAAGTATCTAGTTCACTTATTTCTTCCTTGTAAGTAATAGGATCACTATTATCGACTAATAATGATTCACCATCCTCTGTGACTAGAGAACCACATATTTTAGGCTATTTAACCCTTATTATACTTATGTATTGTACTTGTGTATCTGGAGAAGTTTCTTCCATGGGGACTGATAGAACTTGTTCTTGTACCAACTCCTACGTATCCTAATCTTGGACTTCATTGAAGTCTATCTCACTCCCACTATCACTTTTATATATATATACTCCATCTCAAGGAACAAAACATGTCTTTACACTATTTCATTTTTATCTGAAGGTTTGTATAGGTAATATCCCCTCGTTTTATTATGGTATCCTACAAAGATACACATTATGCCTTAGGGTTAAAGTTTGTTTCCTAAATTAGTCTTCATAAATGCTTTGCATCCCCACACATATATGTTTTACAACACGGGTTTCTTTCCAATCCATAATTAGTATGGTAAACTAGCTACCACTTTAGTAGGTACTTGGTTTCATATGTATGTTTCTACCTATAATTAATATCACCAAAATGATAGTGGAATATTTTCTTGACTATTAATTGATCTCACCATATCAAATAACGTGTGGTTTCTCCTTTCACTTACACCATTACAATGGAATGTATAAGGAGGAGTGAGTTTTTATAAAATCCCATAATCTTGTAAATAATCAATGAAGTCTTGATTAATATATTCTACATCATGGTCTAAGTATAGTTTCTTGATCTTCTTACCAAGATGGTTCTTAACAATATTCTGGAATTATTTTAATTTCTCAAAGGATTCTGACGTATACCTCATTAAGTTGATATATCCATCCCTACTAAAGTTATCAATAAAAGTAATAATATATGAGTAAATATCCCTTGATTCAAATGGGAATATTCCACATGCATCAGTGTAATCCAAATTTAGAATATCTATGCCCCTTTCACCTTTTCCACTAAATGGAGCTATGTTCATTTTACCTTGAAAACATTCTTGAAAAATACCTAGTAGTTTTAGTTTTAATGAATATAAATAACTATCTTGAGGTAACATAGTCAATAATTTCCAATTTATAGAACCTAAGTAGTGATTACATAGTAGAGTTTGTTATGAGTCATATGATCCATATTAGTTATTTATTTCCAACACTTTTTTCTCATAATATTATACATAAAGACCATTATTTAAATCCACCTTACCATAACATATGGTTTCTTAATAAAAGAAGAAAATTTCATTTATAAACATGAAAATAAAACCTTCTATGTCTAATTAAGATATAGAAATAATTTTTTTGGTTATTCCTAGAATATAGTAACAATTTTTAAGTACCAAGTTCATTATTATCAGTAATGTGAGGTGGTAGTCACTAATGGATAGTGTTTCCAAATTAAATCCATTTTTTGCCCGCAAATCCACCTCACCCCATGAAATATTTTGAAATCTACTAAACTCATGAATTTATATATATATATATATATGATAACCACATATGGTATCCAATACCCAATTCATGGAAACATAAAGGTTACAATCGATAACAAACATACCTGAAGAATCACCTTTCTTCATTCCCATTGCATAGTTTTTCTTCTAATGGACCTTCTTTCCACGTCAAAACTAAAAAAAATATTAATCCCTTTATTTCCATTTGAATTAATATTATTGTAAGGGAGTTTAATATAATCCTTATACTTGGAGATATTATTGGTTATCTTATCCTTGAATTTCTACTTATCCACTGCAAGGTCAGAAGAATTTTATGGTTCAGTTCCATATCAGTTTGGTAAATTAAAATGAGAAGATCTGGGAGTGACTTGTCTATATTGTTCATTTTAAAATTTAAAATAAATATAGAAAATATATGAGGATTTGAGGTGAGAATGAGATAAGTGAAAAATCATCAAGTAGTATAAACCCTATAACTTTCATATGCTTGATGTAGTCAATCATTTTGACTATTTGAGGCCCATCCGGTGCACCTTCTTTAATCTTTCTTCTGAAGAGTGCCTTAGATATCTCAATTTGTTATTTTATTACTCTCTCATAATAATGATTGTGGATATGAATGATCATTTCATATGTATCCATGGTCTCACATTATTTTTTATGTTTATTGGACATGGAATATAGCATTAAACACTAGACAAAAGGGGCTCCAATTCACATAACTTTTATTCTAGGAATAGTACTATATGCAAGCATCTATACCATTCCTAAAAGTTTGTTTCAGTAAGGATATTCTATTTATCCATGATAGTTCATAGGTATAGTGTTATTTTTTTGAACTTATTATTTGATTATACAAAAATTTAGAGTATATTCTTAGTACATTATATGATTACCAAAAGTGAGATGAAATAAATTTAATTTTTTATCTCCCACTATTTTATCAAGTCTCAGCAGCCCTCACCATTGGATGAAGAATTTATACATGATTTGGAATTATTGTGGAAATGTTATATATTCCCATTATCATAACCCAATCAAGGTCTTGGTCAATTACTCTAAGGTATTTAGGTAGTCAATACTTTTCCAACTATGGTCTTGCCACTCCTTGATCCATTGAGTGGACTCCCCAATCTAGAAACCCCCACTGAAGATTCCTTACTACATTCCTCGAAGTTACATCTAGTATATCAAGGTATAATCCTATTGATTTTAAATGGCTAATTTAACCAATAACTTTCATAATAAATCGCTGAAAAAAATAAGTGTCCCAATATGGGTTATACCAAAACTTAATTCAATAGTTTTATTCCTAATCAAGTAATGGACGTCTTAGTCTAAAGTAATATTTTGTTGAAGTATTTTATTTATTAAGTATAAAATTTTCTTATTTTATCATTTATATGTATTGTAAATATTAAGTGGATTTTACTTAAGGGATTAACCATGTTATGAAAAAACATTTACAAATAATCCAGCTATTATAATTCCATCTTTGCATATTATTCCATTTATTTATGTGATTATAGTCTTACATCCATAAAATAAATCATTCAATAGATAGAAATAAAATAAATAAATAAATTATTAAATCATGAGATTTATCTAATGGATGATTTATTGAGTGATAAATAAATCAACCTATAACCCTAGGGAAAAACTCCTTGTGTCGGTCTTGGAAAGAGTTTTAGAATCCCACATATCCACCTATATATTTCCTAGGTTGGTTTTGCCTCGGTTTTTTCTCAAACCACCTCCACCTTGAATCCAACTTGAAAAAAATCCATGCACCTTTAGATAATCCTTTTTATTACATATGTTTTATAACTCACACATAGTTTATGGGAACTAAAGTTTTGGTTAGGGGAATTATATAAAACAATATTGTACATGTAGGTCCAATATAATAAAGGAGGGAGGGATGACATAAGGGAAATCATATTTAATTTAATAATAAATAATTAAAACCCATAAAGTTAAATTAAATTAAATTAAACCAACACACACATAGGTTGGGTCGAAGCTCATGATCAGTAATACATGATTAATGATTATGAATTTAAAACAAATAGCTAACATTAACTTCAATTCATTCTTCAAAAATATAAAATTAGGAAAAATTAATCAGATTAATAATTTTTATTAATAAATTAATTAATTTTTTATTATTCTTTCCAATCATCCTAAATATTCCCATCCACTATGATTTTAAATAAAATAGTACAAAAAATTATACTTGGAAGAAACTTTGGGATTACTAGTATGAACTACTCAGTATAGATCTTGTTGTATACAATTCACTCACATGGAATATCACATACACAACATGAATTTTAATTTCGTGGAATATACAATAAAATTAATTAAACACATGATACATGAAAATTATTTTTTATGTACAATTTAATGCATGTTGAGTCTTTTGTATGAAACAACCATACATGAATTTTTTTCAAATATTAAACCGAATTAATTATGAATTTAATACAATATAAAACCTAATGATCATTATGTATTGTCAATTAAATGACGCTTGGAAATCAGGTTGATGAGATTTAATTGATTAATTAATTATATTTTAGTATTTCTTTATAAATAGATAATGAACATGGCATGTGTAGGTCGGATACACAGCATGTACTTTACTTTTCTTGATGTCTACAACACACTCTTAGGGATTCTGAAGGTACTTCCCCCATACATTTATATGGTACATGGAATATAGGAATTATACACAGTATGTGATTCAAGTTTCATAGATGTAATATTATACACACCATGTATTCAATACATGTGGTGAATTAATTCCATGAAATTTCTTAACCTCGTGTCTTCTTCATCAAAAATGCGTAGACTGCACAGCATGTACAAAATCTACATTGTGAGTAATCTATAAAAACCATGTGTTATTTTGGCTAGTCAAATTTGGTGCATTTAATCCACATGGTGTGTATTCATTACATGAAGACCCAAAGTATATATGGGTATCCTGGTATAATGAACAAGGATGAACATTGTGTGTTAAAGGAATACACACTTTGTAACCCTATGTTATCCAACCATATTTCTTGGCACCTCTCTATGGGTTCTTTGGATATGTTTCATGTTAATTATTAACCAATCTTGGTTAAGTGAGTGATAAAGGAAAAGGAGGAAGAAGAGATCACAATGATGTATTAAGAACAAATTAAATCTTGAAATGAAATTAAACATTTAAATTATTAATGATCAACAATTAAATAAATAATTATAAATTTGAACATGATCACTCTAATACCAACTGAAGGTTTTGGGTGTAGCAGAAATACTTATCGGGTTCAGGACAGAATCAGTAATTATTGTATTCAATGGATATTCCACGATGTTCATGATGTGTAATCCACGACCAAAGAATATTTTTCCAATGAAACTTTATATACATTCTAGAACCATTAGTATATTTCGTGTTAAATTTATAATCTATTTAGTTTGATAGGAAGAAATTTTACCTTGGTATTGATATCTTTGTTCAATCAATATATTGATCATTTGAAAACCTTTCAAAATAAATTCATTACACCTATAGGATCCATGTGTAGAATCACTCTGGGGGAGATCCACACATGATCATTTGATCTATGAACAACACCAATGGATTATCAGGTTCTTGCATGGCATGTCGATCATCTTGAGGTGTTCACCATGATCATTGTGTGAATTCCTTCAGTATTTAAGAATCGTCCTTGCACTCTTATTATTTATAAGGGTAGAAATAGGATAATCACTCACACTTTATAGAACAAACTCTAGAGAGTTCTTTGGGATTGATAGAGAGGTCTCTATATTTCATTGTTAACAACAATTCATTAATTTTTTATTAACCCCAGCATAAGAGACATAACAGTCTATTTATATAGTTATGGTTCAAGGTTAAATATTATTTAATTTTACATAGTCCCTTAATAATATATTAAACCCTTAAATGACCCAATATCATGTAATAATATTATTATTATTATTTTCTCATGGCGTGTGATAACAGGCGCAACAATAAATATTATTTAACATCTTACAAATTAATATTTATCACGAGACCTCATCTTGGTCTAATAGTACTCCTTGTAATATATTGAATATTTGAATAAATATTTAATTAAATATTTATATATTCAATAAATGAATATTATATATTTTTAAAATAAAATAATTGTCTTACAAATAAATATTTATTTAATTTATGTGATCAATAAAACCCGAATAAAATTATTCCTCAAACATGAGAATAATATATCTTCCAATAAATAAATTCAAAAAAAATTATTTGAGGTCAACAGAAATACTTAGTGTGTGACCCACTAGGCTTCTTCCCCATTGGAAATAGGTGGGTCTTTCCTAAAGTCCAATATTACTATATAGAAATGGTTCAAGGAACCTAATAGAAATAAGTTAATTTCAGGGAATAGACAACCACATAGGATCACAAACTGTGCAATATAATCCCTTTGTGTTTATATCTCATTAAGCAGGTTTCATAATTGTATCATAAACCATAATGATTGATATATATTTATTTAATTATCTAGAATTAACATGTATATGTCACCATATCTATGCAGTTTATTTCAATAGTTTCATTCTAATAAAATGTCAAGTATATTAACTTCTATAAATAGAAGGTAGAAATATTTCCTCAACTTATTCATTAATAATATATAGATTGTGACATACCCAACATATCCTACTTATCATGAACATATTGTATTAGGGATTTCATAAATAATTCTTAGAAATCAATTCATGGTATGTATTAATAATAATCTTAAAATCTAAGGACTATTACTCACACTTATAGATAGGAATATGTGATGACATGTAAACATGAAGAATTCCTCTTGGGGGGTTTCCCTCATAATCTCTCATATTAGAGATCACTAAGTAAAAACTTCATTAGATTAAACCCCATCCTCTTACGAGTACTCACACTTGATAGTAAAAAAACTATGTGCCCTATTATAGATTTTCATCTTGACTTTCGGATAAAATATTTAAGAGATATCTTCACACCATCTCAAGGTTCTCATCATATAGAATAATGACCTAATTTGATGTAACAGATACCCTGGAAAATTATCACATTAAATACATTTATAATAATGATCAACATGTGATAAGATATATTTAATATTTAATTCTTTTAATATTACCAGTAATCTAAAGTAAAAACCAGTTTGTTCTATGACGCTAATTCAAATACTCATCCATCGCATACATCTTACCTACTTATAAAGAATGACCTTACCTCATTGGTGAATGACTCACCTGAGTCACAAGATTCTATAGTACCTGGGCCTAGTATTGAGAACCCCTTCTTGTACCATGGCCTGAGATCCTCAAATATAGAATTTTCACCTTGGAAAAAAATCATTGGAGATGACCCACCTTGCCACATTGGTGACATTCCTTAGTTGTCTTCCTACACAATGTACTAAAATCTATCATATTTCCACATTTGTATAACATCTTATAACTTACTCCCATATAGGGAATATAATAATCCCTAGTATGCTCTTCTTTCCTACTACCCTATTATACCTCCGCATCCTTCCTCTTTCTACTACTGGAAGAGGCGCTCATTGCATTACTTTGAAGTTCAGATATCAAATCACTATAAGCTATATGAAAAAACAACATGTGTGTCCTCCTCTAGACCCTTCTCAAAGGTCAAGGCATTTTAAAGCACCTCTACATATTTCATCAGTTCAAATCTATGAACCTGATGTCTAATATTTGAATGAATTACAATATCAAAATTCCTAGACTTTTGTGCCTCATTCCTAACCAAAAGAATATAAAATCATAATGGATATATAAAATGAGGTGAGTAGGCATAATCTAACATTTTCCCATATTGAATCTCCATAAACTCATATTCCTTGTCCATCTTTAGTGTTTCACGAAATAAATTTTTGAATAATAACTCCTTAAATTCCCCCTAATTATGACAATCATTCTTTTTAGCCTATCCCATAACACCCCACCATCGCTTGGAGGGTCCCTGAAGCATAAATTTATCAAGATTCCCCCTCGTATCCTCAGGAGACTCTATCAGGTCAAATATTCCATTTATAATGTTAATCTAGTCCTCGGTATCCAAATGACCACTAGTTCCCTAGAAGGCTAGTTGATATTGGAGTTGGAAATACTAGGAATATTCAACCACCATCCTATGTCCCCCTCCTCCCTAAGTAGGAATAGTCTGGAAGAATCCAGGATAAGGAGGGTTGTCCTCTTGAACCACTAGAGTTAGTATAGAAGTATTCTTAGGTGACTCCTCCTACATAGCATATAGTGGAACTAGAACATCCTCTTTGGAGGGGACATTCTAAATTGCTTTTCTAGGATGCCCCATTAAGCATTTATAAAGTGGAGTTTTATGAAATTCCTAGTGAAAATTTAGAATGATGATGATAAATTTCTTATGAATACAACTTATTCAGTTATAAGGTGGACACATGGGATTTATATAGGAATATCTATCCTAGGAGATACCAACACATAAGGTATGACCCTCCTATTTTAACCCAAGGATCAATCCTAGTCCTCCATACCTACACATTAGCCACAACAATATTTATGTGTGTGTGTGTGTGTTTGTGCACAAGTTCAATTAAATAATTCTTGCACATATATATCACCAAAGTATAGAATACAAATATATCACTAAATAAATAACATAAATGAAGGTGTTAGAGTAAATAACTATAAAAAAATATGTTTATACATGATATGTGACCCTATGTGCCTATTTATTATGCATGAATGAATCCAAACCCCATAAACTATAACATAAAAACATACTTAGGATTAGCATCAAACTATAAGTCTACAAGTACAATAGAAATTCCATTACGGTAACTCATAATTCCATTACACATGAGTTAGCCAGGAACATGGAAACTCACATATTCAAGTTCCACATAGGATATACTATTTTTAACATATGTAAAAATATCTAAAATAAAATAAAGGAAACTTAAGCTATGATGTCATTTTATAACACCCCAACCAAAATCACTAGTTCCTGGATGAGGTGCCACATGACATCATGAATGCCTCTCCATATGCAAGAGGATATCAACTAGAGGTGAGGGTGTAAAGTTTTCATGGGGAGACTATACCCTCAATAATCATAATAACACAACAAATTATAAAAACATTTACATGAGATAACTAAACATCATAATGGAAGATAGCATAAATAAGATACAGTAACATATGTCATGTAAATTCATATAATAATAAATCAAATGGACTCCCAATGTGGTTAACTAATATAAGTAGTACAACTTGAAATAAATAAATAGTAGATGTTGAGGAAACTATCTAGAGTCTATCCTGGTAATACATCCATTTCCTAACTCCAATATCCTCAAAAACCTATCATTGTCCTCTTTCCCTTCTCTAGATCTTGGATCATGAAGTCTGTATGTGCACAGATATTCTCATGTAGGGTGTGTGTATAAACTTAGCAGGATACTACCAATGCATCCTTAAAACAAGTGAACATGTATATAAAAGTGAATTTCATGATTGAAAGGTAAATATTTATACAATAATAAAATGATTCATATACTGAGTGATCATGCACAAAGTAGGTTTCCACAAACCCCAATCATTCTAGCTTCAGCATCATACCAAAAGAATGTCATTAGTGGTCATAAAATAACATAATTCATGCTATGTGAATCCATCCACCTTTAAGGATAATACACATTACTTTAAGTAATAATGAAAAACCCAAATTTAAGGGAAATTTACCCACATGAATCATGTCTAAATACTTCCCTTTGATGGAATGCATGCTTTTAATGCCTGAATCAATCGAACTCAACACATATGCAAGTACATTCCTCATCGACACATTATTCCGAAATATAGACCCTCTTCTAATGGTGTATCGTGTTCTCCCCCCTATGGGATAATCACATGCCAAAATTTGGAACTATTGATCCTATATCCAAATCCATAATCTATGAGTCTTGTTATCTAATCTCACCCTCTAAGGGTCTAAATAAATCCATCATGGAGACCTGTCCACCTGATCACTAAATAGTGTTTCCACCAGCTATGCACAAATCCACATGTGAGTCATGACATAGTAAGGAACAATGTATCACAATAAATATTACACATACTATAAAATAGTACATAATTATAGTACAATATAGTATTGAACAAGCATGGAATATCAAATATTTCATAGTTATGAAATAATCACATATAAGGTGTGAAATAGAAAGGAACACACAATTAATACCAACAAAATGTCTAACAAGATACCCACACACAACAACATACTATATCATGAAAAAGTATCTACACTAGGAATATACACACAGGATAAATATGTTAAACAGATCCATCCAAAGGCCCAATATGGTAATTAATTCCTAAATTTAACATTTTATTACCAATTTCCAAGATCTAGTGAAGGATGACACTCAAATCATGTATGTGCATTAATTTTCACTAAATCAGGATCTAATAAACTATAATAAAGTCTATATAATTAGTATTCATGGAACAAGAATGTGATAAAGTGTTTAATTTGATTATACTTACCCAAAAAGATCCACCACCAATGGTAGAACAAAATTCCTTCTTATGAGAGGAAGCGATTCTCAATAGGTCCAGGCTATGATCCTTCAATGGTTGAAGAATTATCCATTAGATCACATAAGAATCCATAAATCTAGCCATAGTATCCCAGATCTATGATTTATACCAAGATAAATAGAAAATATCTAATGATTTCAATAATAAAATAGAATAATGATCACACCCCTTGGATTATCATGGACCAAGGTCTCTAGATTCACCAAATTTAGAGTTTAAAGGGATAAGGTTTTCCAAAAAAACGCTGATGGAGTCCATAGGATTTATATATCTAAGTGTAAGAGGAAGAATGGTTAGTTTTGTAGAGTTTTTAGGTTTAAACCCCAATTTTTATATTAATTAAATACCCATGCATGGTGTGGTTGCATGACTTACCTAACAATGCACTAACCATGTGAGACCCACTACCACTTCAGGGAACCCACACGACTTAGCCACATGTTTTGGTAAATTGTTAACCATTTTTTCCCCTCTATCATAAGACACATGGTCTTCCTATGAATTTTTCACAGTTATTCCTAACTATGTGCCACCATATTTATATCTCCAACAATTTTTGTAGTTTCCTGGGGAGAACCACATGGTTTCCCCTAAGCATGCTCCAACTATGCACCCACTTACCATCCTATGAAACTCTCAAAAACCATCCATAAGTTACCTGATACTTCACCCAAGAATATCATAACTCAAATTCTTTTAAAGATGTGTTGAAATTAAGGTGTAAGGTAGTAGAAAATTTTTTGGTCATTACATGCACTAGTTGGGGAATGTAACCTAGTTAGAATGAGTGAGCTAATGAGATTGATCATATTACTCAGTAGGGATGATTATGTGTCTGGTTATTCTAAAATTACTACTAAGATAGTAATATGTTCATATATGAATGGAAGTGTTTCTATATTGATTCTTAGTTTCCTTAGACTCATAGGTTTGAGTTCATGGTGCATATTTGTTTTTTCATTAAAACGTGTGATTAATTATTTCCCATTTCACTATTTTAGATTAATTTTATTCATGTTGTATGTACACTAAAATGTACATTCATGAGATTCATGTACACATTCATATGATGCATGAAGTCTATATATATATAATATGATATTGTATATATATAGTGTACATTAAATACATGCATATGATGCATATATATTTTCATGAATATGATGCATGTGTTAATATTAAATATATATATATTATATTATATATTCATGAGATTCATATACAGTAGGTTTCATGTGATTCAATAGCTGTCGCTTTCACTCCCAAATAGTTTTCATCATTTTTGAACAAAAGATTGGTTTAATTGAAAGATTTACATTTATTCATTGAAACGGGTTCAATAAATTATATACAGTGGGTATTAATTCATATTATTAATTAAGAATGAGTATCTTCATAATTTTCTTATAAAAGATAAGAGTTTTGGGACTAAGATGTTTTGAGGTGTTTTTATATTGAAAATAAGCTGGTTGAAGATAATGAAGTTTTTCTTATGTATTATCTTTTATTTTCATAAATAAATCACTTGAAAATATTTTATATTTCCTCATAAAGATTCAGAATATAATTTTTCAAATATATATGAATGATTTGAATGAAATAAGTTCAATAGAATGATGTGATATGATAGATTGTATCACTAAATGTTTATTTGATTATATCTAAAAAATCTGTCACATAGATATGTTCAGTAAAGTTAAATTACATGATTTTTCATTGATTTTCAAAGTTCCAACAATCATGTTTATATGAAGATATCCATGATCCTATATAAAGTTGGTTAAAGGAATAAGTTAGTGAAACTTGGTGAAACCATGTTTTCCAAAAAAAATAGAGGTGATAAAAAGTTCTATTGATTGAAGAGTTGTACAAATTCTATCAGATAGACTCATAAAAAAATCAATATGTGAAGTGGGGAAGCTATTGATGAGGTTATAATGGAAAAAATAAGTATGAATTCTATCATATGAACTTTTTTAATCGTCATACAGAATCTATTAGATAGAATTCATCAAATAGAGGTATTCAGATGAAGTCATCAGACAGAAGTTTCCAAGAAAATTCATTGATAATAAGTCTCTGAGTGATTTCATCTGATAGAATATACAAAATATATTTTTTAGGTTTCATCATATGTAGATAAACATACAAACATTTGGTAAACCATAGGATAGATGAATAGTCTTGTGAAAGACTTCTGAGGGTAGAACAAATAGAGTTGTTTAAAAAAAGAAGTGTCAGGTGAAGAATATCATTATAAAGGAACACTATAATTAGAACTACTAGATGGAGAGGTTCATATGAAGTTTTATTTGACAAAGAATTCAAATATTTAAAAACGTTTTTTTAAAGGCATTAATCATGATTATGTTGAGTTATATTTTCAATGATTCAATAATCATGATTGGAAGAATCATTACTCTATCTAATATTGAAGGATGTTTTAAGAAGACTATTGATACTAAGTTTTAAGAAATAATCTTATGAGGTTGCATTGAATCGTGTCTTTTATAAAGTTTTGAGGAGGTCAAAAAATAAAATATCTAAGCAGGATATTCAAAGTTTGATTAGGAACTTTGAATTTTATGTTTCTGCTCTCTATAAGTTTTCAAAGATAAAATTCATACATAAAGGGGGAGAAAGTTCACTTTTTTTGTTTTTACAAATGGGAGAAATTATGAAGAATTTAGATACCAACTAGGGATCTTAGGAGATATTATGTCAAATAATTAGACGTAGTAGCACCATAAAATGTTTTACTATACAAACGGTACAAAGTAGTTGGTATTAGATAAATAGTGTAAATAATCTATCAGGACTAGGGTACTGAAGAAAGTGGTGTCAGGATATAACTTGGAATCAATAAAATAGGGAATCAAACAGAGTGTATTTACTGATTGTAGCATACAAACTTCTTCCATATGGAGAATACACATCATGGATAGTGTTCAGAAGAGAATTTTGTAAATAAGATCATATTCACTATTTTTAAAGAAAGTGAAAATGAAAAACAAGAAATTTAAAGAAGGAAAGTTTGAATAAGTTAACATTATAGTAACAATGTACTGAAACCTATTGGTGAAGGTTCTTAATGTTTTTACAAAACATTATTATAATATATTATCTATAGGAGGTGAAAATTCACTATCGAAGGACTATAGTGTTATGCAAGTGGTGGATACTCTATTATTTTTGTAAACCACTAAAAGGATTGTTTTATAATGGTTGTGTGGTATTAGATTATTTCCAAAAGTTAATAGGGACTATATGATCTTATTGAGTAGTTAACCTTGTAAATACATGTGTTCCTGTGGTTGTGCTCTTTTTTTGTTTTCTAGTATATTTGATTCTCACTAAATGGAGGCAAAGTATTTCTAAAATATAAAATATTAGTGACTTACCCCCTCCCCCTCTTAGTTATCACATAGCTCCTAATTTCTCCTTACAGTTGGTATCAAATCTAAGGTTATTTCATTGAATATTTTCTAAAGATTAAAGAAAATTAAGGTTGTATTCGATGTTCAAAACTTAGTGAATAGTAATGGGATTCCTATCATCGATGGGAAGAACTATCATATATATAATGATATAATGTTAAATTATCTTTTATCCATTTTTTTGAAGTTATATAAGATAATACATAATGTTTCCCTCCTCTATATAAGGAAACTCCATTAAATATTGCTGATAAGAAAAATTTGGAGAATGATAGAAGAGCTAGAAATGATATACTTTCCTCCCTCTATGAACGTGAATTTATGAGAGTTAAAGATATTTTAATAGCTAAAAGAATCTTGGACAAGTTTAATAACATTTATGAATGAAATGTGAAAGTGAAGAATGTTATGTAACATATCTATATATTGAAGAAAAAAGATGTTAAAATGGGTGATAATGAATCTGTTGGTGACTTCATTACAAGGTTCAATGACATAGTATACACCATAATATGTTTTGGTGAGATGTTGGAAGATTTGAAAGTTTATGATAATATTATAAGAATTTTTTTGGATAAATTTGACTCCAAGGTATTATTTTTAGAAGATAGAGATCTTGAAACACTTTCTCTAGATGATCTGTATGGGATTATCATCATATAAGAAATGATAAGAGGAAATATTGTCATGAAAAAGAAAATATTGATCAAGAAATCTATTATAAATCTATAAGTAAAGGAGAGTATAAATTTTTTTCCAAATTATATGTTAGTAGATCATATATATAAGATGAGTTTAGTAATAATAATGATGAATTCAGGCCCTTTTTTCTACAAAGGTTAAAATAAATACAGGGAAGTACAATAGAAATTTACCAATTGAGTTATTTGGCTATTGATCCATTAGAATTTTTTCTACAAATTTTCCAATATTTAAAAAGTATGAGGATAGAGATAAATAATATATAAAATAAATATGATCTCTGAATAAGGAGGTAGAAAAATATAAAATCTAATTCAAAATTAAATGATAATAAGTTCTCTAAATATAAAAAAATTCTTCTATCCAAATGTGAATAATATGATGATAGTGAAGTGGAAGATGAAAAATAAAGTGATGATGCTACTGAGAAGTTACTTATTAAAAAAGTGAATAGATAGAAATTTACTATGGATAAAAAAATAGATCTAAATAATAATAAGAGGAAACCCATATAGAACTTACGTTTAAAATAGAATTAATAGAACATATCTCAAATATTTTTAAACTCAAAAAAGATAACAAGAGGTTGAATAAAGAAGATATTTTATCCAAAAATAAGAAATTAGTTATGGAAGAAAAATATAGTTTGTTAAAATTAATTGATGTTCTAAATAGGTTACATGATGAAGATAAAAACCTAAACATCAACCTTGAGAAAAAGATCAAGATGAAGGTGAAATAATTTTATCTTGTCCAACAAAATATTATTGAAGCAGAGCAAGAGGTCCTAAAATTCAAAAAATTATTTACAAAAGTTGGTAAATGTTTTAAGAATTTTAAAACTTAGATAAATATAAATATATCTTCTTAAAATGTTCACAACATGGTTAATGATGTTTATAAAAAGAATTATGTTTATAAGATCATATATGTAGCCAAAATTTGAAAAGTTTAAAATTCAAAAAATTATGAGAAAAGAAGGGTTGAATAAAAAAATTCAACAACTTGAGAATTTTTAAAGGCTAAGAATAATTCTAATATAAATAAAGCTGATAGTCAAAACAAATATTATGAAATGGGTGAAAATTTCTAAAAAGAATATAGGTTACAAAGGAAGATATGATTTCTAGGGAAAATGATGGTACTTTGGAAGCTTTGGGAATACATAAATGATGTATTGGTTCTATCATTTACATAACAATAACTCGTGAATATATTAATGGAATATATTGATGGGGAATCAACCCACTCACATAATACAACTAGATAGATTCATTTTAAAAATTGACAATAGATTTAAACCTTTAAAAACATTTTGTGAAAGATGTGATCATCTTGGACATATTTTTAGATGATTTTTATTAATTTTTCTAACTCATAAAAATTATACAAAAAACTCAAATCTCATGTGATAAGTAAGAAAACGGAAATGAGAAGGCATTTTTTTTTTGAAAATGATCTTAAAGGTTCAAGAAGAATGATCTTGGGTATTGGATAATGAGTATTCTTCACATAGACCTAATATTTTAAGTTCTTAAAGAATGTGAAAGATTATAAATAATGGATAGTGACATTTTGTAATGATGATTCACCCATAATCAAAGGTGTTAGATATTCTATCATTGATAAAGAAATGTTGAAATACAAAAGTGATTTGTTTGTTGATGAACTAAAAAATAACTTTATGAGTGTTTAGTTTCTTTTTGAAAAATGGAACAATGTTTTTTAGAAGATATGTGTTTTTTTAAGGATTAAAGATGGGACATTTGTAAAAAGTGTAAAATAAACTAAAGGAAACTTTTTTTAAGTTGGTGATGCAACGGTATCATGTTATCTGAGCATGATGGAAGAAAATAAGTTATTGTATAAGAGGCCTAGACATTTATGAAAGATGAATATAATCAAGATAACAAAGAAAGAAAGTATTGTTGATATTTTAGAAATTATAATAAGAATATATTTGTGTTTTTCGATATGTCAAAAAGGGAAGATTACAAAATTTGTACATAAGAAAGTTGATATACATTCAACTCATCCCTTGGATTTTATTCATTCTAAAATATTAGGGACTATGAGAACGCAATCAAAAAATGGAAATAATTAATTTATTTCTTTTATTGATTCCTTTACTCAAATTACATGTATTATGTTTTTGAAACATAAATTAGAGGATCTCAAAATGTTTAATAGTTTTAGGAGGAGCATTGAAAAAGAATATAGATATTCCCAAAAGGAAATTCAATAATGATGTTGTTGAATATAAAAAATGGAATTTTAAATATTATCTTGAAAATTGGGTAAATTTTCAGTAACATAGTGCCCCATACACACTATAGAAAAATGGTGTTTCTGAAATAAGGAATAGAAGTTTAGTTTATATGGCTCGAATAATTTTGATTGAACTTGATAATTATCGATTATTTTGGGGGAAAGATATTGGATAAATAGTTTAAATTAATAATTATTGTTTCTATAGTTCAAACTATAATATAAATCTATATGACATTTACTATAATGAAGACCCATGTTTAAAATACCTAAAGGTGTTCATCATCCCTTGAATTATAAAATTTAAAGGTTATAATCTTAGGATGTTTGATCAAAGAGGTGTTAGAGGTATTTTCCTTGGATGCCCACCTAATGGTATTGGTTATAGGTTTTATAACAAGGAAAATATAAATATTGTGTATTATGAAGATGTAAAAGTTCTAGACATTCTGATAGAAATTTTTCATAGTCATCCACAGACATTGGAGAAAGTAAAGATGAATTTTTTAATATTAAATGACACAACAAAGTTCCAGAAATAAGTAATGATATAAAAACTGAATAGAATGATGATTTTTATTCATCCATATCAAGTGATGTGGGACATCCACGTTCATCTCATCAAAGGTTGAGAAAGTAATTTTAAGTTCAAAAAATCATCAAAGATCAAGGGAAAAAGGTTCAAACCATAAAAATGTCAAGTATAGTTTCACATACATTGTTGTATTAATAGGTTGAGATAGGATATGTTGAAGAAGATTTAGAGAATAAAGATTATATTGATTCTATGAATGAATAATTAAATTAGATTGAGAAGAATGATATATGGGAACTTATACCCAAACCAAAAGATAATAATGTTATTGGTACAAAATTTCTTTTTTGAAACAAGTTCAATGAAAAATGTGATGTTATAATAAACAAAGAAAGATTGGTTTGTAAAGGATACTCACAAGTTCAAGGAATTGACTTGGATAAGACCTTTAATCCTATATAACTACTTTAAATCATCATAATATTTCTTCTTATTGCTGTATAATGAAGATATAAGATATTCTATATGGATGTCAAGTCATATTTTCTTAATTGAAAGTTGGATTAAAAAAATTTATTGAGAGACCATGCGGTTTCATGCTTGGTCAGAATGAAAGTTATGTATGAAATTTGTAGAAAGACTTGAATGGGTTGAATAAATCTCCAAGATCATGGTATTCTAAGTTGGAAAATTTCTTAAATAAGTTTGATTTCATCAAAGGAGGACTTGATACATTCCTCTACATAAAATAAAATCAAGAGTTTTCCCTCATTGTTATTATTTTTTTTTTGATAATATCATTTTTATATGCAATGATGAAGAAACATTTGAAAAGTTTACATGAGAGATGAAGAAGTTATTTGATATGTCCATGCTAGGATAAATGAAATACTTTATTGGATTACAAATCCCTTAAAAGAAAAAGTCTATTTTTATTTCTCAAGAGAAGTGCGCTAAGGAAATCTTGAAGAAATTTGTAATGGAAAAATCAAATCCAATTTCCACACATATTTGAGTGGGAACAAAGTTTGAAAAATATGGGAAAGTAAATTATTTTGATCCTTATGAATTTAGAAAGTTGATTAAAAGCCTATTATATCTTATAGATTCAAGACCAAATTTACTTTATGATGTCACACTTTGTTCCATGTATCAATTTTCTCCTAAATAATCTCATATTATGTATGGGAAAATAATTCTAAGATATATTAAAGGCATAGTTTATTTTAGGTTGAAAGATGACAGTATAGGAAAGATTCATCAATTTGGTTATACAGATACAAATTAGAAAAACTATGTTAAAGATAGAATATCTATATCTGGTGGAATATTATTTTTCATGGAAATATGTGTAAGTTTTCATACAAAGAAACAAAGTTTAGGGAATCTCAATACTATGGAAACTGAGTATGTAGTTGTCGCTCAAGGAGTAACACAGTTTATATGGATGAAGTCTTAGTTGAAATTTTTTTTGTTTGATGTGAAGCTTCCTCTTCTCTTGGGTTATCATAATAAAATTTTTAAAAATCTAACTAATAATCTAATGAAACATTATCAATATAAGAAAATTGATATTAAATATCACCTAGTAAAAGATAATGTGAAAATAAATGAACTAAAGTTGGATTTTTTCCATTAATGGAGAAATTTACTAATATCATCACTAAAACATTATCGAAGTAAACATTTCATAAGATGAGGTTGATTGTGGTTGTATAACCTCACCCCCTTCAAGGCTAAGGTAGGTGATGTTATGTCCCCTTTATCATCTTTTCTATGGAGAGTTTTTTCAAAGGTTGATAAAATATGTAACATAAATCTATATATTGGTATTTTATTTTCCTCTTAAGGGTTAGAATATATTTAGGGGAGTTTTTTAATTGGGGAAGGCTATGATTTCACCATCTAAACTATTTTTATATTTTTTTTGAAGTGGTTGAAGAAAAAATTTCTTACAGGATTTGTTTATGAAAATATGGGAATTAAATAAATTGAAAAAGTTTCATAATAACAGATTTATAGACAACATGGAATTATAGTTCAATGATTATTGTTTCATACACTATGTTCTCTCAAATATTCTTAGAAATGTGGGATATTAGTTTATTTCTTATGTTTCAACACCATGGGGATTTATGTTCCTTGGTTGAAAATAAAATCCAAAGGGGTGGATTACTAGGAACAAGATATTTTGAGGTGTTTTTATGTTAATAAGAACCTACTATAGAAAAATAAAGGTTTAATTAATTATTGTATTTTATTATCATAAATAAATCACTTGATAATTTTTGATATTTCCTTATAATGTTTCTATATATAATGTTATGGATAGAGATGAATGAGGTAAATGGATTGGGTCCAATGAAATTTTTTGATTAGGAGGAGTGTGGAACTAAATTTTTATTCAATTATATCAATAGTTCTATTAGGTAGATATGTTTGGTAAAGTTAAATCAGGCGATTCTTTTGTGATATTCAAAGTTCAAAGGATCATATATTTATAAATAAATTCATGTTTTTTTTTCAAGTTATTTGAATGAAGAACTTGGGGGACCTTTTTGAAACCATGGTTCCCAAATAAATATAAGTGATGATGAAGTTGTGTTGATCAAATAGTTTTACGAAGTCCAAAAAATGGATTTGTACAAAGATCAAGATGATAACTTAGGAAGATTTTTAAGAGGTTGTAATGGGAAATAAGAAGTATGAATTCTATCTTATGTACTTTTTGAGTCATCAGATAGACTTCATTGGAAAAAATCCATCAAACATTGGTTTTCGAATGAAGTCATTGGATAGAAGCTTCTGTGAAAAGGCATTGGAATGAAGTCTGTGGGCGATGATATCAGACAAAAGTTTCAGAAAAAATATTTGATGGTTCATCAAACATGGATAAATTGACAAAAATCTAGGAACCCATTAGGTAGAGGTAGAGTATTATGAAATACTTACAAGGGAATATCAAATTGAGTTTCATAACAAAGAAGTTTTAGACAAAGAAGATCATTGTGAAGGAACACCAGACATAGCACCACCGAATGAAGATGTTCCTATTAATTTGTATCGGATGAAGTGTTTGAATCTTTATAATTTTTTAAGACATTAATTTTGATAATGTTGATCTGGATGTAAAATTATTCAATAGTAATGAACAGAAGAATCTTTATTCTAGTCATGATTGAAGGAATTTTGAAGAAGATTATTAATGATAGATTTTAAAGAAATATTCTTACAAAGTTTTATTGAATCCTACCTTTTAGGAATTTTGAAGGTGGTCAAATGTTGAAATATTTGAGTAGGATATTAAAATTTTGAGAAGGAACTTTGAATCTAAATTTTTCACTCTCCCTATGTTTTTGGAGAGACAATTCCTATATAAAGGGGATAAAGTGTTCTTTGTGTGTGCGTTGCTGCTAAGATAATTACTAAATAATTAAGGTGCATAGTGGATATATTGGTAGATCTTATGTTGAATAATTATATATAGTAGAACCATATGAATTTTTACTTAATATAGGGTACAAAATAGTTGGTACCTAAGTAACAGTGTTAATAAGCTATAAGAAATTGGCTGTCGAAAAAAACAGTGTCAAGATTTTATTTGTCATCAGAATAATGGGGCATTAGAAAGAGTGTTTAGGATGAGGGAACTAGATTATCTACTGCTGGATAGAGAATACACTGAATGTAAATGTTTAGAAAAATAATTTTTTAAATAATTTATTGCTCGTTGTTGTATACTAAATTGAATAGGAAGAATAAGAACATGAAATAAGGAAAGTGTGAAGAAATTTAATATCACAGTGACAATATACTAAAGCCTTTTTGTTAATATTATTATTGATATTAAAAAATATTGTCATATTATATAATCTGTGTGAGGATCACATGTGTTGTTAAAGGTTTTTAGTGTTACACAAGTGACGGATAATCCCTTCTTTTTGTAAACAAATAAAGGGATTGTTTTCTTATGGTTTTGTTGTATTGGATTATCTCCAAACCATGATAAGGAATAGATATTATTATTGAGTATTGAAACTTGTAAATACCTATGTTCATGGTTTTGATCATTTCTTGTTTTACAAAATATTTGATTATCAATAATTGAAGGTGAAGTTTATTTCTAAATTAAGAAAGATTTAAAATAAAAGATCATTGATTCACCCCCTCCTCATATAATTAATCACACATATCCTAATTGATACTTAAAAAGATTTATTGTTATTGGGTTTAGTGTCCATTCACATTGATGGTGATATGATCATCAGTTACATGAAAAGATGATAAAACTATCTTCTTCCTAAATCCTTATTTATCTCTAATGAGAAGGTGTTAGAACCCTTTTGAGTATTCGAGAATCCTCTTGATATGATCAAGGATCCTTCATATAATGTATTCTCTTAGAGGCAAGAAGCATACATTTTCTACATCAAGTGATATTTATCAAGAATTATCCTTCAAAGGATAAAGATTGAAGATTCTACAATCATTAAATACCATGTACTCTATTTTTTTAGAATTTTAACATGTTTGATTTCTAAAGTTAGATAAACCAATGTTTTGGTTGTTTCCCACTAATAATAACCATTAGATGATTAAATTAAATCCATCAGTTTTATCAAAGTGAGTTTCTTCAAGTTTTAAACATATTTAAATCACTGGTTTTGATGAATATCATAAATTTAAAATGAATAATAGTGTATATTAAAATATTATTCATAACTAGTTACCTTTATATATATTGTGTAAAGGTAATAGTATGTTACCATTATGAAAATGGGTCTACATAAATATAATCATCTAAATTCCCATATGTTACTCCTTAAAAATTTTCTATGTAAAGTTAAGTGTATAATACATTTATACAGATATAGAATCTTTCCTAACTTGTGTCAATGTAATTTAATGTTTACCTTTACATGAGAGGCTCATGTAATGGTTTTAAGGGTAATCTGATATTTACCTTTATATGAAGATTCATAAAAAGTTAAATTCCTTAGTACCCTTTTAAATGTTTTTTTCTCTATTGGTTCATTACATTTCTAGTATTGAGTATTAGAGGTGTTCAGGAGAGGTTTCGGGAGTTTTTTTTTTGGAAGCCGAAGGTGCAATAGGGCTACTATAGGAAATACACATCATGTAAACTTTACATGATGTGAAATTTGGTTCCATGTCTTTTCTAGGGCTGGTTAATGACTTGTAGATATTTGGGGTTAAATAATAAAAATGTAAAGTGTTTTTTTGAAAAAAAAAACCCTGAGGATTACACGACGTGAAAGAGGGTTGCACATTGTGTAAATCCTAGATGCAATATAGTTTTAAAAGTTCTTTTCTAGCCAAATTTTCATTTATTTGGTCATGGATTATTCTTCCTCTCATTTTGGGTGAACCCTAGGCCCCCTTAGGAGTTCTTAAATCCCAATTAATCTCTCTTTAATCAATTGGTATTGTTGTTTGTTCATTGGAAATCTATAGTAATTCATTCCTTCTTCTTGGATGGTTTTCCCCCATTCTTCTTCGGGGTTTCACTCTGGAGGTGTGGTTTGGTTTGGGTTGAGTATTTGAGATTATTTTTTATGTTCTTTAGTGTATTGTGGGTTGATCTATAGTTTCTTGAGTCTTGGTTGTGGTTTCAGGAACTTCTTCTTTTCCCTATGGTATACTGTGATTCAGAAAGCTTCTTTGAGGTAGGGATTCCGTCATTTCTCCTTATTGTGTATCATGTGGGAGTGGTTTTATTTTTTTATCTATGGGTTATGGTTGTGCTAGATTAATCAAAGAAAATTAATTTGTTAAATTCAAATTGAAAGATTTAAAGGGGGTTTATTCGCATTCTTTTACATCTTTTATATTATTTTGGATATTGTGAATTGTATGGTCTTGTGGACCCGCGGAAAATTGTGGTTGTTGGGGGATTTGTTTGTGATGGATGATATGTGTTGTGACTGTTGTTCTTGTCTTGATTATTGTGATATCACCCTGAAATGGAAATTGAGTAACCACTTATATTTCTATAATGAAATGGTTTCCCTGGAATTATGTCTTGTGTGATAACACCCCTAAAATAAAGTGAAATTTTTTAAAATCCCCTTTGTAAATATATAAAATGGTCTTGATGTGTTTTGATGTTTGGTCGTGCTTTGAGGATGGTGATGTGTGACTGGTGCATGTGGGGATGATGGTTTATGGTTCGTTCTTTTGGGGTGGTGAGATGTTTTGTGGGTCATGCTTTTGGGGAGGCAGGGTGGTTTATCGTTCATGCTTTTTTGGTGTTGTGGTGGTGGTTGCTTTGTACTAGATGCTCAATTAGTGATGGATTAAATGATTAATAATGATTGAAATGACATGGGTTGGTTTGGTTAATGGGATTAAAATGGTTAATGAATAATTAAATGGTGGGTTGTGTGGTTAAATGAGGTTGATGCTAAATAATAAAAAAGAATTAGATGATTAAATGATTTTTTTTGGAAACGTGAATGTGGATCGTGGCTTATTGTGTGGTGTTATGCATTTAGAGGTGTAAGAAACGATGATGGTGTTATGAGTTGGTTGGTTTCTTTGTAAACCCATAGGTTGGGATTGAGTTTTTTATTTTATATATATATATATATATACTTGTAAATTCGTTTTATTTCTAAATGCACCCCACCCACATAGATCACTACGTGTTGACACCCGCATAGTCACATGGGGGGTGTTTTCACAACATCCAATGAGTAGGATGGATAGATGGGTACCTATTCTTTACTTATCTCTCTTCTAGGTGAATTTAGTGTTTCACAGGCTATTATAGATGGAGGTTTGTTAGTTTATTATATTGTGGTTGTGATAGTCTAGGTGTTTTTGAGTGAGATGTGATTATGCTTGTGGGGCGGTGGTCCAGGTGTTTTCGGTTGGGATGTTATATGAGTATTCTTGTGGGGAATCTTCTTGTGGGGGTCGTTCATGGTAGGAGGAGGGAATAAGGTTGATGTCTTATATGTTCATGGTAACCTACTACTCTGGTATTGGTAATGGTTGTGTTGTGGCCCAGGTATTTTTGGGTAATATGTGTCGTGCTTATGCTTGTGGGGCAGAAACCCCAGGTGTCTTCATTCAAGGTGTGTTGTCGTTGTGCTTATGGAAAGGTTTGTTATATGGAAGAGATGGGATCTCTAGGACATGAAATGTTGGGTGTGAGAGTGGAATACTAGTAGTAAAGCAGTGTGGGGTACCCTTATCGACATGATTCTTGTTATATTATATTACTTTGATTGTGTTATTTTGTTATCATGACTTGGTGAGGTTGGGTGTGGTTTGTATACATGTATAGGTGTTGTTGGTTCTTCTTTTTTCTCACAGGTTCATTAGTATGATTCTGTCACAAGTGTATAAGAGACTTTGGATTTCCAAATGAGTATACTTATATTCCCACCGTAAATATATAAACTCTTTTAGGTTTACAGGAGGATTACATGGACCGTGCTGGATATTATTAGCTTGGACCTTAGATAGTTTTCAGGTTGCTGAATTGGATTTGCTTTTGGGTATTCACTTTGGATCCTTTTATTGTATCTTTTTCATTTATACATGCATTGTGGGATGGTTTGGGTTTATTTTTATATTATTTCAGGGATTTTATTTTGGATGATTCATCTTATCTCCCAATCATATTTACAGAGGGTAATGCCTTCTATACATGATATTTCTATACCCTCTATTATAGTTTCCAACCTAGGGCCTATTGGAGGAGGGACTCAGGGGGTCATGCCCCTCATTGTAGTATCTTTTGAGGTAGGGGTCATGATAGAGTGGTATTAAAGGAGTATTTGATAGATATGATGGAGTTTTGAATTAGGAAAAATGATGTTTCTAAGGTTTGGTATGGAAATAGTGTCATTTGACCTCGGTGAAAGACATAGGTCAGGTAGACTATCTAGGACATGGGATTTTAGGGCCCCCCATGATCCAATACATAGACTCTGAGCTTATTGAATAGCTAAGTGATATGGACATGCTTGAAGGGTAAAGACCTAAGGTATATGAATCATGATGAATTGTGTTCTTGTTTAAATTGGTTTGTTTTGGGAAGGTTAAAATGAATGAAAATGAATGAAAAATTACATACTATCAGGATGAGGAAGTTCTTTATTTCCCTTGTAATTATGGATCATTTTCATCATCCACATGTCACTAAAGAAGTGGAGGTTTAGTAGGCTAGTCCGATTGATTGTCTTAGGGTTTATCAGATATAGGAGGATGAGGATTGGAAGATGGAATTTCATGTTTTCCAATAGAAAGAATTAGGGAAGTATGAGGGAATTGTTTCATATGTGGAGATAGAGAGTTGGCTGGAGGAACTTGATATTGCTTTCAGCTTGATTTGGGCCCCAATGAAGTACTGTGTACCTTTGGAGGTTATTCATATGTAGGGAGCTGGACATTAGTGGTGGACATTGTGTTTGGGAGAGTGTAAGGAAGCAGACATTTTGTAGGTCAACTTTCATAAGGATTTCCAGGAAGAGTTCCTTTCATCAACCATGAAGGCAATAAAGACTTGGGAGCTTCTTTATCTTCAATAGGTATAATTATAGTATGGTAGTTGGGAATCAGGTTCAAGGACCTTCTTAATTTTGTCCCATATATTTTTCCAGATGAGGAGTCTTGTGTGAGACATTTGAGGAGGCACTATGTCTTTTTATCCAGTATGCATTTACTCCTTTTTCATTGCCAACGTATCTGAAGGATTAGAAGAAGGTGGAGGTGATCAATAGGATGCACTCATGAGGAGGTTTTTCATGGGAGGGGAACCTGAAGGGTTCCTTGAGGGACAGAGTTATTAGTGTAAGGTCTAAAAAACTAGGACCTTTGAGATTTTTATTGGTAGAGATTTGACCTCAACAGCTTCCTTTTTGGACTTCAGGGGCCATCATTTTTCATGATTTTCCTAGGGGATTTATGAAAGTGTTTTCTGGTTGTGAGTTCCATGGCCATCGCCTGAACCAGTGCCCAGTGGTTCCTCAAGCTTAGTTTTGTGGAGGTGGATAGGTTTAGTACCATCCTTATCATTAGTTTCTAGTGAGGCCACTTCAGTAGCAGGGGTATCATTTTTTACTATGCTATGGGGATATGGAGTAGATAGAGGAAAACCTCAGGTTGTTCCTCACATTCAGGGACCGGGACCCAAGTGTGTCCATGTAGGTTCTCATTAGTATAGAGTTAAAGAAGTTAGGCATGGTCGGTTGCATGTATTGGAGGCAGCAGTTCTAGGGGGCTAGATATTTTTAGAGATACAAACAGTTTTTTTAGTACCCTTGTTTTTCCCTTTCTTGATTTAAAAGATTCACACTCCTTTATTTCACCCACTAAATACTATGATCTGAAACATAACCTAGAGAGTCTTCTCATGCCCCTTTTGTTAAATACTCCATTTGGAGGCCATACTATCTTGTTTGATATGTTTCAAGGATATAAACTAATGGCGGGGCCACATCCGTCTTATGGAGATCTTTTCTTGTTAAAAATGTATTCATATGATATTATCCTCAGCATATACTAGTTGTATTTTGTATATTCTATTTTTGACTACTTCTGGATGAGAGTCGTGTTTTCGGATGTGGACGGCCAAAATTTGGTTTTCATTGGCGAGCGGGGTTATCGGGTGGGAATTCATCATGTAGAGTCCCTTATTTTCTTATTGGATATTTTTTAAATGGAATCACTAGATGATGGGATGGTAGGGGTTCCTAGGGTCATTGGGGATTTCCTGGATGTTTTTTCTAAGGAGTTTATGACGCTGCCCCTTGATGTGATGTTGAGTTTGGGATAGACTTGTAGCCCAATGCTTCTCTGATTTTGATGGATCCTTGTTGAATATAACCTTATGGGTTTTGGGAGTTGAGAATTTAGATGGATGATCTGATGAAGTAGGGTTTTATTCAACCCATTGTGTCATCGTGGGGTGGTCCGGTGTTGTTAACAAATAAGTAGGATGGTATTCTAAGTGAGTTCATAAACTACCAGAGGTTTAATCAGGTGGAGGTCAAAAACATTTACCCTATTCTAAGGATAGACGATATTTTTTACCAACTAAGAGGGGTGAGTTGATTTTATAAGATTGATTTTTTAAGTCTAGATATCATCAGCTGAGGGTGAAGGAGGGAGATATCCTAAAGACTTCCTTCATATGAAGGTATGGGAACTTTGATTTTGTAGTGATATCATTCAGTGTTATGAAAATGATAGTTGCATTCATGGGTCTTATGAACAACATCTTCTATGAGTTCTTAAATCAGTTTCTCATTATATTCGTTTATGATTTCTTGCTCTACTCAAGTTAATAGAAGGAGCATTTCGAGCATATCAAAAGTATCTTGCAGGTTCTTCAACACTACCAAGTCTATAGAAATTTGACCAAGTGTAAGTTTTATACATGATAGGTTCATTTTCTTAAGAATTTGGTGTCTTGTAAGGGTTTTGTAACACCCTGAGATTTTATGAGAAATATTTTTTTTATGTCTTATGTTATACGCAACACCAAAGTAATCTTTCACAGCACACAATACGGACTTGGCTTGCATTACACGCAATCATGACCTTCCTCGATAGCGTGTGTAGTACGCAATACCGAGTTTCACTAAACAACGTTATGCCATTAAAATATTATTAAAACTAGCTGTTATGAATAGTAATAACCACTTTTTGAAATTTTTTAAATTTTATTTTTTAAAATGGACTTCATTTTTGGATTCAGAATATCGAAATTATTCTAGGGTGAAATTTTGGTATTTTTCTAGAAACTTTCAATTTTTGATGAATAGTGAAAACACTCGGTTACTATTTAAAAACCGAATTTTTATTTAAATAATTATTTATTTATTTAAATTTATTTTAGGTCAAAATTGATACATAATATCTATATATGTTCAATGTAATTCATTGAAGTAATTTTATAATAATTTTAGATATATAAAAATTTTATTGAACTTTTCACCGTCTTTTACCCACCTCCTAGGAGAATTTGCAAATTTACATAAAACATAATTTTACCGCTTCTGTGAGTGGAATTTCGAAAATCCTAGAGACACGGTTAATATCAAGGACTAAAATGTGGTTCAATGAGATGAAAATAATTTTTGGTGAATAGTAACTTTTTACTTTTTTACCACGGTTAAAAGTAAATAGGGTAATTAAGGGTAAAAATGTTATTATTATTACCCTAACACATGCCCTAATTCTATTGGATAAGTTTAATTCGACCAAAAACGACCTTAGTAATAAAATATGACCATTTAGGCCCACTGGGATTAGATTAGGACATTTATTATTAATTTATTTAAAGAAGGGTTAAAATAGTTAAAATCAAAGTTTAATAAGTAAATAATTTTTAATATAGGGTTATACATAAGATAAATTCGACTAAAAATATTCATTAGAAATATAAAAATATTTCCTACATAATGGTATTTTATTTGTAATTTTTAGACATTAAATAATATAATTTATTTATGACTCAAATATGATGCAGTAATTATCTTATTAATGAAATATTGACATAATTGATGTTATAAATACCCAAATAAATGTAATTTGAGACTTTTTATGAATTACACTAATTTTATAGGTTAATAATACATGTTATTATTTATTTAATTAACGTTTTTCGAACTAATAATTATGTTATGATTTTCAAAAAAATAAATTACTAAATAGTGTCAAAATTAACATAAAATAGTTTTTAAAACAAATATTATATTATTAATTTTAATTTTATTCCTAAAAATCTAAGGTTCGGTCAAATGATGTAGATAAGGTTATATGTATTAATAATAAACATCTTGGGGTTCGTTTGGCTTGTTATAGTAAGTTTATTAACCTTATAGTGTAAGAACACAAAAAGACTCGGTAAAAGTAAAATTATCTAACTAAAAGTTAAATCTAAATGATAAGGTTAAAATAGTAAACTAAACTTGTCCAAATTCTATTTTATGAGATTATTTCGACCCATACCCACATTATCTTCGAAATAAATCAATTTGGAGCTATTTAAAACCGAATATGGCTTTATAATAAAATAATATTTTTAGTTTTTCCAAAGGTGCCCCTCTCCTCCCTTATAAAAGGTCACCTCCTCCCTCTCTTCCTCACACCACTTTGAGCCTTCACGCTCGGCCAAAACCTACCCATTTTACCTCCCCACTTCCCTAGAAACATCATAGATTTCATGGTCTTCATCAAAGACCAATTTTAGTGCCCTAAAAGGAGGTCTCAAAGAAGTGCTTCAAAGAAGAGGTAATGTTCGTTACCGATTCTTTCAACTTTATTTCTTCTTCCACTTATTATTCTTTAGTTGTTTAATTGTGAATTAATAACATAAGTATCACTAATATACTGATATGTTATTATAAGTATGAAACAACCCTATTTCTCCATCTATCCATCCTACGGAAGACAAAATCAGCGCGCGTGCGTACGTACGGAATACCGTCTCCACGCCGTGGTGTAATCTATTTTCCACCACCACCTTACTTGGATGGGTATAATTGTGTAAATAATGAATATATATGATTATTTTAAAGTTATATTGATTCTGAAATAGTATACATACACTCCAATACAATTCCACGATCATGGGAACGATATCATCGCTCGTGCGTACGTACGGAATACCATCTCCACGATGTGATGCGACTCGTTCTACATGATTTTCATTGAATAATGATTAAATAAATGAATTGAGTGAATAAATATGATATATATTACACTAATACTATTCTGGAAATGAGTTATCAATAACCTAAAAATAATAATAATAATTTATTCGATAAAACACACATAAGAACAAAAAGTAATAAACACCCGAATAACAAGTAGCAATGAAATATTACTAATAATAAGCTAATAATATGACCATATATGATATCATAACAATGAGTATGATTCTATAATAAGTCAAAGAAATTATTTAAATCATTATACCAGAGTTTCGGACACTTACGAAGCAAATCGGACATAAGGTAAGGAAAATATCACAATCTCATTTTTATCTGAGATTGTTTATACTTTGGAATTTACTGGGGTGTATTTTATCATCCACATCCATGTTTCCTCAATATGTAATATTATTTCCATCCACCTACAATTTTTTAAATCCAATTTTACCCTTCGGTTAGTTTTTAGTAAAATATATGAAAGGAATCTTTTGTCATTTTTCGTACGAGGTACTTTTTGACTTTTCCGACAAAAGTACGAGAAGAATGTTTTTTTAACTTATACGGCATGAATGGATTTTTAAAACATTATTTCCAAGAATATTCCTTTACAAGTTTTCAAGTTTATATTTAATCAACTTCTTTTAGTTTAAAATTGTATGACATTTTAATAAAGGAAAATGTTTTTGAAGTAGAAATGATATTTTCCTCAAGAATGGAGTTCAAGTGTTTTATCCAAATTATTTTCCATATAAGATAATATAGGGTTCTGTTTCTATCCCTATTATTACATTTATTTGATTATGTTGTGATGGAATTATTTTTATGAATTCCTTTATCTTATATGAATTGTTTTATGATTTCATGATGTTTAAGAATCCCATTTTTATTACATGGGTTATGCAATGATGTATGATTTATGATTTTTTGGCACACATAAGAATGGTATCATTATGAGAAGGGTGGTACCTATATCTCCCTCCAATGCATTGGGTAAAGATTTTATATCTCATGAGATAGACATGGCTGGAACGGCAGGTTAAACCGGTTCAGTGAAACAGGACTGAAACGAGGAGTGAACTCGGTTCAGAAATGGACTTTGTCCACTAAGATAGTCTTGCCAATGAGTCTTGACTAATAAGAAATGATTCTCTATGATTATGTGTGTATGCCACAAATTTTCATGTTTTAAGTTATGATTATTGGGATTACATTTCACTACCATGATTTATCCCACGTTATGAAATTATGATCTCTTTTGCAGGGTAAGATTTCCAAAATGTTATGTTCTTATGAATTTGATGTGATTGATATTTCTTTTGTTTACCTTTTCTGAGCATTTGAGCTCACCCTTTTGTATGTTTTCTTTCTCGAGGTCAGTAAGAAGGTTATTAAGTAAGATATGCCAAAAAGGGACTATAGATATGATGAAATAAATGGGAGACAGTGTAGATGCTTTATGAACCAGTTGTTTATGTTTCCCAGTTTCTAAAGACACTATACCTATACGGTCCTTTCATGGTTTTGTTATATTTTGTAATACGTATGCTTCAATTTTGAATTATTAACCATGTATGTAAAGTATGGGTCGTTATAGTTGGTATCAGAGGAAAGGTATAGTCAACCTTTAGAAACTAGGATGTGAAAGCCTTAGTAAGAATCCTAAGGATAATTCTAAGCATAGAACACAATCTTAGTGTTTTAGAAATGGCCATGAATAACCTAGGATAAGACCTTAAGTGTGAAATTTTATTCTTGATTAGGTGTTTTTTCTATTATAATTAGTGTTGCTCACACTATTCTTCTTGGTTTTAGTCAATGGTTGGAACCCGAAGGAACTGTGTTAATGCGGAATGCGACTGGAAATGCAATGATTTTCCCCCTGAGCAACCAAACGTTATGGGAGCTGGAATGAAAAATCTTGTAGCCATGCTCACACAACTTTCTCAAGCTATGAATCATGTAGGACTTCCAAACGAGCAAAGGAAGGAGCAACATTCTGTTTAATCCTTCATGATACAGCGTCCACCTTCATTCAACGGGTCTACTGATCCATTAGTTGCTGAACAATGGATCAGTACTACTGAAAATATATTTTCAGATCTTCAATGTTCTGAACATGATAAATTCATCTTAGCAGTGTATCATTTGGAAGGTGATGCTGATCAATGGTGTAATATTATAAAGAATACGAGGCCAAGAGATGAAATTGAGTCCATGGAATGGGACGAGTTCAAGTACTTATTTTTCAATAAGTACTTTCCTCGTATTCTCCGAAAAATGATGTAGAAGGAATTTCTTGAACTAAAGCAAAAGGATGATGAATATTTTGGTACCTATGAAGAAAATTTTACAAGACTTGCAAGGTACGCTTCCGGTATTATTATCCAACCTGAGAGTAAGATCGATCGATTCTTTAGTGGTTAAAACCAAGTCTTCGAAGGGCATTATCCATAAGGGACTTCAATAGCTACGAGGAAATCGTTCGATGTGCTCTCAAAGTTGAGATGGAGATTAGAGTAACCCATCAATCATATGGGTTTGATAAGAAGAGGAAAATGGAATTCAAAGGAAAATCTAAAGAGCACACTGAAAAGAAGATGATTTTTCCCTTATGCTCAAAGTGTGGAAGGAAACATGGAGGGAGTTGTCTTAAAGGGACAAGTAAATGTTTCAAATGTGGAAAGGAAGGTCATCGGGCATTTCAATGTTGCAATGATGGGAAGAAGATGTCTAGTGATGCGAATAATGAAAAGGCTACACATAGTGAACCTCCTACACTTCAATGTTACAAGTGCAAGGAAATGGGGAATTATGCCAATCAATTCCCTAATACAAGGGTTGATGATGATAATCGACATCAACAAACTCTTAAGGCCAAAGACAAAGGAAATTCACATGCAATTACTATAGGCGATGTGGAGTACGACAACGAAGTGGGGAGAGGTACACTTACCATCCACTCTAAAGTAGAAAATGTTTTATTTGATTCTGGATCCACCCACTCCTTTATTTATGAATAATTTTCTAAGGGTATCACCGTATTACCTCAAAAATTAGATGTTGAGTTAGCTGTGACAACCCCTAATGGCACAAAAGTCGCACCAAAAGTTTATAATTCTTCTCCGATTTAAGTTTGTGGGAAAGTGCTTCCTACAGATCTTGTGATCCTCCCTATAGTGTAATTTGATGTGATTCTTGGCATAGATTTTCATTCTTTATATGGATCTCATATCAATTTCCAAATAAGGGAAGTCACATTTCATATTCCAGATCAATCTTTGATTGTCTATCGATGCAATGATGAACATAACCTTCCAGTGGAAATTTCTTCTATCTTATGGGTATTGATTCCACTAAATGAAGGTTATTTATCTCAAATGGTTGGTGAGAAACTCACGATTAAGAATATGCCCACTATACAGGAGTTTGATGATGTCTTTCTGGAGGAATTGTGGGGTCTTCCACCAAATCGTGAAGTTGAGTTTTCAATATAACTCGTACTGGGTGCTTTACCTATTTCAAAGACACCTTATATAATGGCCCCAATTGAGTTGCAATAATTGAAGAAGCAACTCCAAGAGAATCTTGATAAGGGATTCATACGCCCTAGTGCGTCACCTTGGGGAGCACTTGTTCTGTTTGTTAAGAAGAAAGATGGATCAACGAGACTCTGCATTGATTATCGAGAACTTAACAAGATCACTATCAAGAACAAATATCCTCTCCCATGAATTGATGACCTATTTGACCAACTACGCAGAGCTCAATACTTTTCCAAGATTGATCTTCGTTCAGGGTATCATCAATTAAGGGTCAAAAGGGAGGATATACCAAAAACAGCTTTCCGTACAAGGTATAGACACTATGAATTTATAGTGATGACATTTGGTCTTACTAATGCCCCTATTATCTTCATGGATCTGATGAATAGAGTCTTTAGAGACTATCTTGATCAGTTTGTGGTAGTCTTTATAGATGATATTCTTTTCTATTCAAAGAGAAAAGAAGAACATGAAGATCACTTGAGAATCGTATTAAAGACCCTAATAAAGGAGAAGATTTATGCCAAATTTACCAACTATGAATTTTGGCTTAAAAAAGTTGCATTTTTGGGTCACATAATCTCAAAAGAGGGGATATCTGTGGATCCAACAAAAACAGAGGTTATCGAAAGATGGTCGAGACCAACAACAGTAACCGAGATCCTAAGTTTTCTTGGTTTGGCTGGATATTATCTACGTTTTGTGAAAGATTTTTTACGATTATCTAATCCACTCACCATGTTGACTTGGAAAGGAGTTAAGTTTGTTTGGATGGAGGAATGTGAAGATAATTTCAAGGAGTTGAAAAGAAGGTTTTCCAGTGCACCTGTGCTCACACTGCCTTGTAGTGGAGAAAGGTTTGTGATATATAGTGATGCATCCAAGAAGGGATTGGGGTGTGTTCTTATGTAAAATGATATGGTGATAGCTTATGCCTCACGAAATTTGAAAATCCATGAGCAAAATTACCCAACTCATGATTTGGAGTTAGCTACGGTAATCTTTTCATTAAATATTTGGAGGCATTTTCTTTATAGAGAAAGGTGTGAAATTTATACTAATCATAAAAGTTTAAAGTATATTTTCACACAAAAGGAGCTGAATATGCGCCAAAGAAGATGGTTGGAGCTGATTAAGGATTACGACTTCTCAATTCATTACCACCCTGGGAAAGCAAACAAGGTGGAAGATGCATTAAGTCGACAAGACCATGCCATTTTATCCATGATGAGAATCACAAAAGATCCAATATTTATGGATTTACAAAGGATAGATCTTGGAATTATAATGAAAGGGGAGAAATCGTATCTTTCTCAAATGAATGTTCAACCATCTATACATGTTAAGATTAAAGAGGCACAGAAAGAAGATGTAGAGTTACAAAAGAAGGTGAGAAATGTTCCTGAATTCAACCTTGATTGTGATGGGATAAAAAAGTTCCGGAATCGGGTTTGAGTTCCTCCCATCCCCGAATTAAAGAAGGAGCTACTGGATGAGGCTCATAGTTCTTCATTCTCTATTCATCTTGGAAGCACGAACATGTATAGGGACCTGAAAGAGTACTTCTGGTGGGATGGCATGAAAAGAGATGTTGCTGAATATGTCTCTCGATGCTTGGTTTGTTAGCAAGTTAAAGCTGAGAGACAAAAGTCTAAGGGGATGTTACAACCATTACCCATACCCAAATGGAAATGGGAAAACATCACTATGGACTTTGTCACAGGACTTCCTAAAACATCCAAAGGCAATAATGCTATCTGGGTCATAGTTGATCGTCTTACAAAGTCTGCACACTTCATTTCTATTAGAGAGGATTTCTCTCTGGATCAGCTTTCCAGTATATATGTAAAGGAAGTGGTAAGATTTCATGGAGTACCACTTTCTATTATATCTGATCGGGATCCGAGTTTTACCTTAAAGTTCTGGAGAAGTCTTCAGCATACTCTGGATACAGAGTTGAGTTTCAGCACTGCTAATCATCCTCAGACTGTCGGTCAGTCTGAGAGGACAATTCAAACTCTAGAAGATATGTTGAGAGCTTGCTCTATGGATTTCAAAGGTGGTTGGGATCAGCACCTACCTTTGGTGGAATTTTCTTATAATAATAGCTTTCACTCCAGTATTCAGATGGCTCCTTATGAAGCTCTCTATGGAAAGAAATGCAGGACTCCAACTTGTTGGGATAAAGTTGGGGAAAGAAAGCTATTAGGACCTGATCTTGTTGATGAGATGGCATAAAAGGTCCGATCTATTCAACAACACATAAGAGCAGCTCAGAGTCGACAAAAAATTTATGCTGACAACTGAAGAAAAGACTTAGAGTTTGAAGTGGGTGATAAAGTGTTCTTACGAATATCTCCTTGGAAAAGAGTAATGAGATTTGGAAAGAAGGGAAAGCTGAGCCCTAGGTATATCGGTCCTTTCGAAATATTGGATCGTGTTGGGAAGGTAGCTTACCGATTGGTGCTTCCACCGAATCTCTCTCAAGATCACGATGTGTTCCATGTATCTATCCTAAGAAAGTACATACCTGATCCTTCACATGTACTCAGCTCAGAAGTTGTACCGCTGGAACAAGATCTTTCTTGTGAAGAACAACCGATAGAGATTCTCGATCGTAGTGAAAAATTCCAACGGAACAAGACCACTTGCTTGGTGAAAGTTTTATGGAGGAACCACCAATTATAAGAAGCTACATGGGAGCTTGAGGATATGATGAGGGAGAGGAATCCTCATCTGTTTGTTACAAGTGATGAATTTCGAGGGCGAAATTCATTTTAAAGGGGGGTAGAATGTAACACCCTAAGATTTTATGAGAAATATTTTTCTATGTATTATGCTATACGCAACACCAAAGGAATCTTTCACAACACACAATACGGACTTTGCTTGCATTACACGCAATCACGACCTTCCTCGATAGCGTGTGTAGTACGCAATACCGAGTTTCACTAAACAACGATATGCTATAAAAATATTATTAAAACTAGCCATTATGAATAGTAATAACCACTTTTTGAAATTTTTTAAATTTTATTTTTTTTAAATGGACTTCATTTTTGGATTCGGAGTATCAAAATTAGCCTAGGGTGAAATTTTGGTATTTTTCTGGAAACCTTCAATTTTTGATGAATAGTGAAAACACTGGGTTACTATTTAAAAACTGACTTTTTATTTAAATAATTATTTATTTTATTTAAATTTATTTTAGGTCAAAATTGATACATAATACCTATATAAGTTCAATGTAATTCATTGGAGTAATTTTATAATAATTTTAGATATATAAAAATTTTATTGAACTTTTCACCGTCTTTTACCCACCTCCTAGGAGAATTTGAAAATTTACATAAAACATAATTTTACCGCTTCTGTGAGTGGAATTTCGAAAATCCGAGAGACATGGTTAATATCAAGAACTAAAATATGGTTCAATGAGATGAAAATATTTTTTGGTGAATAGTAACTTTTTACTTTTTTTTACCACGGTTAAAAGTAAATAGGGTAATTAAGGGTAAAAATGTTATTATTATTACCCTAAAACATGTACTAATTCTATTGGATAAGTGTAATTAGACCAAAAACAACCTTAGGAAGAAAATACGACCATTTAGGCCCACTTGGATTAGATTAGGACATTTATTATTAATTTATTTAAAGAAGGGTTAAAATAGTTAAAATCAAAGTTTAATAAGTAAATAATTTTTAATATAGGGTTATACATAAGAAAAATTCGACTAAAAATATTCATTAGAACGATAGAAATATTTCCTACATAATGGTATTTTATTTTTAATTTTTAGGCATTAAATAATTTAATTTATTTATGACACAAATATGATACATTAATTATCTTATTAATGAAATATTGACATAATTGATGTTATAAATACCCAAATAAATGTAATTTGAGACTTTTTATGACTAACACTAATTTTCTAGGTTAATATGACATGTTAGTATTGATTTAATTAACTTTTTTCGAACTAATAATTCTATTATGATTTTCACAAAAATCAATTACTAAATAGTGTCAAAATTGACATAAAATAGTTTTTAAAACAAATATTATATTATTAATTGTTATTTTATTCCTAAAAATCTAAGGCTCGGCCAAATGACTTAGATAAGGTTATATATAATAATAATAAATAACTTGGGGATCGTTTGTCTTGTTATAGTAAGTTTATTAACCTTATAGTGTAAGAACACAAAAAAGACACAGTAAAAGTAAAATTATCTAACTTAAAGTTAAATCTAAATGATAAGGTTAAAATAGTAAACTAAACTTGTCAAAATTATATTTTATTAGATGATTTTGACCCATACCCATCTTATCTTCTAAATAAATCAATTTGGAGCTATTTAAAACCGAATATGGCTTTATAATAAAATAATATTTTTAGTTTTTCCAAAGGTGCCCCTCTCCTCCCTTATAAAAGGGAACCTCCTCCCTCTCTTCCTCACACCACTTTGAGCCTTCAAGATCGGCCAACCCCTTCCCATTTCACATCCCCACTTCCCTAGAAACATCCTAGAGGTCCTGGGATTCTTCAAAGACCAATTTTAGTGCCCTAAAAGGAGTTCTCAAAGAAGCGCTTCAAAGAAGAGGTAATGTCTGTTACCGATTCTTTCAACTTTATTTCTTCTTCCAGTTCTTCTTCTTTAGTTGTTTCATTATGAATTAATAACATCAGTATCACTCATATACTTATATGTTATTATAAGTATGAAATAACCCTATTTCACCATCTATCCATCCTACGGAAAACGAAATCACCGCGCGTGCGTACGTACGGAATACCGTCTCCACGCCGTGGTGTAATCTATTTTCCACCACCACCTTACTTGGATGGGTATAATGGTGTAAATAATGAATATATATGATTATTGTAAAGTTATATTGATTATTAAATAGTATACATACACTCCAATACAATTCCACGATTATGGGAACGATATCATCGCTTGTGCGTACGTACGGAATACCGTCTCCACGATGTGATGCGACTCATTCTGCCTGATTTTCATTGCATAATGATTAATAAATGAATTGAGTGAATAAATATGATATATGTTACACTAATACCATTCTGTAAATGAGGTATCTATATCCTAAAAGAATAATAAGAATTTATTTGACAAAACACGCATAATAACAAAAAGTAATAAACACCCGAATAACAAGTAGCAATGAAATATTACTAATAATAAGCTAAGAATATGACCCTATATGATATCCTAACAATGAGTATGATTCTGTAATAAGTCAATGACATTATTTAAATCATTATACAGGAGGTTCGGACACTTACGAAGCAAATCAGACCTAAGGTAAGGAAAATATCACAATCTCATTTTTATCCGAGATTGTTTATACTTTGGAATTTACTAGGGCATATTTTATCTTCCACATCCATGTTTCCTCAATATGTAATATTATTTCCATACACCTACAATTGTTTAAATCCAATATTACCCTTCCGTGATTTTTTAGTAAAATATATGAAAGGAATCTTTTGTCATTTTTCGTACGAGGTACTTTTTGACTTTTCCGACAAAAGTACGAGAAGAATGTTTTTTAACTTATACTGCATGAATGGATTTTTAAAAAATTATTTCCAAGAAGATTACTTTACAAGTTTTAAAGTTTATATTTAATCAAATTCTTTTAGTTTAAAATTGTATGACATGTTAAGAAAGGAAAATGTTTTTGAAGTAGATTGGATATTTTCCTCAAGAATGGAGTTCAAGTGTTTTATCAAAATTATTTTCCATCTAAGATAATATAGGGTTATGTTTATATCCCTATTATTACATTGATTTGATTATGTTGTGATGGAATTATTTTTATGAATTCCTTTAGCTTATATGAATTTTTGTATGATGTCATGATGTTTAAGAATCCCATTTTTATTACATGGGTTATGCAATGATGTATGATTTATGATTTTGTGGAACACATAATAATGGTATCATTATTAGATGGGTGGGACCTATATCTCCCTCCAATGCATTGGGTAAAGATTTTATATCTCATGAGATAGACATGGCTGGAACGGCAGGTTAAATCAGTTCAGTGAAACAGGACTTAAACGAGGAGTGAACTCGGTTCAGTAATGGACTTTGTCCACTAAGATAGTCTTGGAAATGAGTATTGACTAATAAGAAATGATTCTCTATGATTCTGTGTTTATGCCAAAAAGTTTCATGTTTTAAGTTATGATTATTTGGAATACATTTCACTACCATGATTTATCCCATGTTATGAAATTATGATCTCTTTTTCAGGGTAAGATTTTCAAAATGTTATGTTCTTATGAATTTGATGTGATTGATATTTATTTTGTTTACCCTTAATGAGAATTTGAGCTCATCCTTTTGTTTGTTTTCTTTGACCAGGTCAGGAAGAAGGTTATTAAGTAAGATATTCCAAAGAGGAACTATATATATGATGAAATAAATGGGAGACAGTGTAGATGCTTTATGAACCAGTTGTTTATGTTTCCCAGTTTCTAAAGAAACTATACCTATACGGTCCTTTCATGGTTTTGATATATTTTTTAATAAGTATGGTTCAATTTTGAATTATTAACCATGTATGTAAAGTATGGGTCGTTATAGGTTTGGTAGTAGACCCATTGAAATTCGAAGTATTTTTTTCTTGGGAATCACCCAAGAATGTAGTATAGGTTTTCAATTTCCTTGTTCTTGCAGGCAATTATCAAGGGTTTGTACCTAATTTATATTGACTTGTAGCCCCATTGATATCTTTGACTAGGACGGGCCAGAATTTTGTGTGGACTGATCAGTTCTAGATAGTGTTTAGTTACCTGAAGTGGAATTTGATTAGTGCTCTAGTGCTTCGGTTTACCGAGGAGGGGTGATATTTGAGGTGTTTTTTTACACTTCATGTTTGGTATTAGGATGTGTTCTGATGTAGTAGTGAGTGGTGATATCTTATGGTTTTAGGTAATTATGTACCTATGACAATAACAATGCCACCCATGATATGGATCTAGTAGAGTTTGTGTTTGCGCTAAAGTTGTGGCATCATTTTCTCATTGGGGAGCACTTTTTGGTCTTCACATATCACAAGCATTTGAGGTATATATTTTTTCAACTTGATTTGAACTTGTGTAAGTGGAGGTGGATGTAATTTATTTCGAATTAAGATTTTGAGATCTCATACACCTCATAAGAAGGTAATGTTGTAGCCAAAGATTTGATTAGGAAGTCATGGAAGGGTGTTGTTTGGGAATCTGGGGATGTTGGGAGAGAAATGGAGGAGTTGGCAGCCTTGCGCTTAGATGAAAAGTTGTCTGCTGGTAAAGGATATTTGTTTCAAATTATGTTATAGTCTTTCTTGATGCAGAAGGTAGAGGATTCTTGGTGAGGATACTCAGAGGTAGAGGTGATGCATGATCATTTCTACCATGGTGATGCTCTAGAGGGATGGTCGGAGGATGGTTAGAACCAAATGTTGTTTCACAGGACGTTTTTTGTTCCTATAGAGATGCATGGGGGACTTCTCTGTGATTTTCATAAGTCACATTTGGTGGTACACCCAAGAGTTTCCAAGATTTACCATGTCTTGAAGATGTAGTTTTGGTGGCCCAGTATGAAATGGGTTACCGCGAAGTTTGTGGAAAAGTGCTTGGTTTTCAAGAAATTAAAGTCCAAAAAATGTGCTCCTGGTGATTTTTTGTATCCCTTGGATGTTCCTGAGTATAAATGGGATGAAATATCAATTGATTTCATCATAGGATTACTTGTAGCTTAGGTAGGTTGTGATTCTATCTGGTTGTTCATGGATCGGTTGACGAAATCGGACCACTTATTAGCGATCAAGGAGTCGGGTGTAGTGAATGATTTGTCTAAGAGATGTGTAGATGATATAGTGCAGTCTCATGGTGTTATGAGGTCCATTTTATTGGATTAGGATGCACATTTTACCTCACTATTTTTTAGTGGATTGAAACATTTTTTAGCACTCAATTATGCCTCATCACTTCTTTACACCCTCAGACAAATGGATAGATGAAACAAACTATCCATACATTGGAGGATATGTTTTTTCCATGTGTCTTGGACTTTGGTGGATCTTGGGTATGAAACCTACCTTTAGTAGAGTTTTCTTATAATAATATTTATCACTCTTCCATTTACATCTCTCTGTTTGTGGCTTTTTACGAGATACTATGTCATTCACCATTGTGTGGGATGGAGGTTGGGGATACATCCATTCTTCATCCTGATGTGGTGAAAAGAACGACAGAGAAATTTCATCTTGTTCATGATAGGATGAAAGAATTTCAAGACTAGTATAAGTCTTATGTCAATCGTAGAAGGATACCCTTGGTGTTCGAGGTTGGGAACCATGTGTTCTTGAAAGTTTCACCTCAACATGGGTAGTGGAGGTTTGGTAGAGGGATTAATATTTCTCCCAGGTTTTTTGGTCCCTTTTAGTTATTGGGGTGACTTTTCAAGGTGGAATATTGGTTGGTGTTTCCACCATGGTTGGAGAGGATACATGACGTCTTCCACATCTCTCAACTTCATGGGTATCTTCATGATTACTCTCATGTCATTGGCTGAGCATATTTAGATATTGAGGATGAAGAGATGTTAGTGGAGTGAAAAGTAGAGATCCAAGATCATAAAAAGAATATATTGCGTGGATGGACCATTTTTTAAGTTCATATATTGTAGATTCATAGTGTCTTGGAGGAGAGTACTTGGGAGAAAGATGTGCAGATGCATGGCCAATACCCAAAGTTTTTTTGAGTTTTGATTTTCTTTTTCTTCCTTTGTTATATGACGTTTGAGAAAAAAAATTATCTAATGAGATATTTTTCTTGGTTTGTGATGTGTGTGGTGTGATGTGTGTGGTGTGATTTGTGATAAAGTTATATCATATGAAAAGGGGAGGACCAGACTCATAATCGAGACACATTAACTGTGATGCGATTAAACTCGTGTGGGTGAGTCAATGATCCCCAAAACTGATAGTATCTTGACATGGAGGATGGAATTCCCTGATTTTTGTGTTTTTAATGGTGTATTTTTTTGGTTGTAGTGGTTTTAGGTTTGGTCTTTGTGGAGTTTGAGATGGTTTTGAAATGGTTTTTTTGCAGTGTGTTTTTGTGAGAGGCGGAATCTTATGGTTATGGTGATGTGGTTTTGTAATGTGTTTTGTGGTCATTTGGGTTGACATGTTTGGATGGTGGTAGAATTTGAGGTATGATGAGATCTTTGAGAGGTATCTCATGGGGTGGTTGTTCAGACCCCTTTCCTTTTAGGCTTGGTTTTGTATTCTTGAGGTTTATGATCGTTTTATAGGTATCTAATGTAATGGTTTGTGCTCTCATGGTCCGTTACTTTTCTATTTTTGATCATTATAGGTTTTCGGGGGAGCTTTTGGGATTTTTTGGTAAAATCTGGAGGTGCAGCAGGTCTGCTATAGGAAATACACGTCATGAAAACTTTACACGATGTGAAATTTGGTTTCATGGATTTTCTAGGGATGGTTCATGACATGTAGATTTTTAGGGTCAAATAATAAAAAGAGAAGTGTTTTTCAACAAAACAAAAACCTTTGGATTACATGACTTGAAAGGGGATTACACGTTTTGTAAATCCCCAATGCAGTATATTTTTAAAAGTTCTTTTCCAAATAAATTTTCATTCATTCATCCATGTATTTTTCTTTCTATCATTTAGGACAAACCAAAGGTTCCATGAGGATTTATTCAATCACTCTTCATCCATCTTTGATCTAATGGTCCTGATGGTTATTTTTTGGTAATCCATGGTAATCCCTTCCTTATTTTTGGATTGTTTTCTCATGTTCTTATTTGGGGTTTCTCTACAGTGGTGTGGTTTGGTTTGGGTTGTGTGTTTGGGATGCATTTTGATGGGCTTTAGGTGTGTTGTATGTTTATCTATGGTTTCTTGTGGTGTGATTGTGGTTGTGGGCGTTTCTTCTTCACCCTTTGATGCATGGTGAGTTGGAAAAGCTTCTTTGAGGTAGGGACTCCCTCATTTCTCATTATTTTACAACATGAGGGAGGGGTTTTCTTTTGTTTATCTATCTACTGTGGTTGTTATTGATTAATCAAATATAAATAATTGGTTAAATTTAAATTGAAAGGGGAAATGGTGTTTTATTCACATTCTTTTATAACTTTGATATTATTTGTGATATTGTTGATTGTACGGGGTTGTGGACCCTGGGAAAATTGTGGTCATTTGGGGATTTTTTTGTACTGGATGATATGTGTTGTGACTATTGGGCCTATTTTTATTGATATAATATCAACCTAAAATGAAAATTGATTAACCACTTACATTTTGATAATGATATGGTTTCCCCGTGATTATTTATTGTGTGATAACACCCCTAAAATAAATTGAAATGTGTTAAAATCCCCTTTGTAAATCTAAAAAATGATCTTGATGTGTTGTGATGTTTTTTCATACTTTTGGGACGGTGATGTATGGTTGGGGAATGTGGGGATAATGTTTTGTGGGTCATTCTTTTGGGGTAGCGAGGTGGTTTGGGGGTAGTGCTTTTGGGGTAGCAATGTGGTTTGTTTTCCATTCTTTTGGGATGGTGGGGAGGTGGTTTCTTTGTTCTAGATGCTCGATTAGTGATGGAATAAATGATTAATAATGATTGAAATGACATGGGTTAGTTTAGTCAATGGGATGAAAATTTTTAATGAATAATTTAATGGTGGTTTGTGGTTAAATGCACTTGATGCTAAATAATGAAAATAATGAGATGATTAAATGAAATTGGTTGGAAACATTAATGTGGCCCATGGCCTGTTGTGTGGTGTTATGCATTTAGAGCTGGCAGAAAAAGTGATGGTGTTGTGAGTTGGTTGGTTTTTTTGTGAACCCATAGGTTGTTCTTGAGTGTTTGATATTATATATAAATATATATACTTGTATATTCTTGTGATTTCTATACACACCCCACCCATGTCAATCATTACATGATGACACCCACATAGTCATGTGAGGGTGTTTTTCCTGACATCCAGTGAGAAGGAATGATGATTGGGTACCTTATCTTTCCTCCTTTATCTTCAATGAGAGGTAGGTATTGCAGAGGATATGATAGTTAGAGGTCTGTTAGTGCATTATATAGTGGTTGTGATGGCCCAGGTTTTTTTGGGCGAGATGTGATTGTGTTTTTTTGGCAGTGGCCTCGGTGTTTTTGGGCGGGATATGACATGACTGTTCTTGTGGGGAGGTTTCTGTTGGGGGTCATGCATGGTATGAGGAGGGCACAAGTTTGATCTATGACATTTTCATGATAAACTTCAACTATAGTTTTAGAAGTGGTCATGTTGTGGCCAAGTTGTTTTCTGGTGAGATGTGTTGTGGTTGTGCTTATGGGGAAGTGAGCCCAGGTGTCTTTGGTCAAGGTGTGTTGTGACCGTTCTTGTGGGGTGGTGTTTTATACAGAAGAAATGGGAGCACCATGGCGTATGATGTTGGGTATGAGAGAGGCATACTAGTGGTAAAATGGTGCCGGGTACACTTATCGTCATGCTTATTGTTATATTATATTACTTGGTTTTCATTATTTGGTGATCGTGCATTGCTGGGGTCAAGTTTGGTTAGTATGGATGTATAGTTGTTGTTTAGTTCTCCTTTTTTCTCACAAATTAATTAGTAATATTCTTTCACATGTGCACAAGATAATTTGGTTTTTCTACTGAGTATAGTTGTATGTTCACCCTACGTATATAAACTATTTTTAGGTTTTTAGGAGGATTATGTGGACCATGCTAGATATTACTAGCTTGGACCTTGGATAGTTGTCATGTTGCTACTTTAGATTTGCTTTTGGGTATTCACTTTGGAGACTTTTACTGTATCTATTTCATTTATACATGAATTGTTGGATGGTTTGGGTTTATTTTTAAGTTATTTCATGGAGTTTATTGTGGATGATTTATCTTATCTCCATATCCTATTTATATTATATAGGGTAATTCCCCCCATACATGATATTTTTATACCCTCAGTGGAAGTCGCCAACCCGGGGCCTACTAGAGGCAAGACTCGAGGGGTCATTATCTCTCTCCCCTCATTGTGGTATCTTTGAAGGTAGGGGGTGTCCACATGAGGGTAGTGGGAGGATACCCTCACATAGAATATGGATTATGTGCAAGGGTAGAAACAATTTTTTTAAACTTTTAATGAATATAACGATTTTTAAAATGTTTATAAATCATGTTAAAAGTTATTTTAGAAATATTTAATAGACATGGATTTTATAAATTAATTAATTAATTAATTATAAAAGTTTTATAATTTATTGAATAAATGTTAATGATACATTTTTTTCAAAAAAAAAGTTCTCAAGGGGTCTCCCCACCATATAAAGTTTATGTTTATCATGTTAGGATAATTAAGACTAGTGATTCTGGAGAAGGTACTATGGGCGTTACCTCACTCTTAACTAGGAACACTTAAAAAGATCACCCAACCTAACTTTAGGAAAGGTTCAAAGAATAGAGACATATATTAGCTCTACCCGACCCCCACCCCATTTTATAATTTCTCTAACATGGTGTACTAATAGCACAATATGAATTCCCATATGAAATTTCTCAAACAAAAATACCCATATGAAGGCACACCCATAATCTCACTAGAATAATAATTCATTATCAATAAAAAGGAACAAGATGTAAATAACCCAAAAAAACATAGATCAAGAATCTGCAAAGGATCAAAGGGACCAGAGAGAGTAATAGAATGAAAGACTCCAAAAAGAATCCATCAACACCCAAAAATCCTTGAAGGAAAACACCAAGGGACCATGGATTTCCAAAATTGGTTTCCACTCCCAAAATGAAACTCAAACATTACATAAAATACCAAAATCTTAGAAGGCCCACTCCCTTAGAAGAATAAATTCCATAGTGAAAATTTCAGACACCATTGATAATTCCTAATGTAAAAATATTCCCCAACATAATCAATATAGTACCTAGTATTAGGTCAAGGGAGGATAACCTATGACGTATCTCTCAAAGCACCAACTCTCGATGAACCCAACTGAAAAAAAAACAAAGAACTTATCACAATTACCCCTGACCACTCACCTGACACTCCACATAAAAATTACAAGACAAACTAATCATCGAAGCATGAACATCATTGAAACAATTAACCCACAAGAAGAATCAAGGTAAACAATCAATAAAAGCATTGATCAAAAAATTCTCCATCAATACCTTCAACTAACTCAATCTCAGTAATCCTAAACCTCTAAACCAAAATTCATCATTAATACCAAAGTTAAAACACACCCCTACAATTTAAGGAGAAATCCTAAATACCAATTATCCACTTTTCATTAATATGTTTTAGGGTATACTCAAAAAACATGAAACACAAACTCAAATGAGTACCTAGCTCATTATAATAAAATAAATGCAAAAAAAAATTCAATAAACCAAAAACCCCAACTTTAAAAATAGAAATTTTTATAATAATAATTTTTTCTCATTAAAATAAACCCTTCACATTTTCCCATATAGATAAAAATAAATTTAAAACATCCTAACAAAAAATAGTTTTCATTTCAAAAAAAGACAATAAATTATCCTTTTAGCCATTTTGAATCCCACAATGAAATTTAAAATCTTAAAACATCATAGAAAATCATTTTAAAAACTCTAAAGCTAAATATAAAATCCTTAAATTCTGATGGAAAATAATTTTAAAACTTTATAATTTTTTTAAATCACTTCTTGAGTCTTAAAATAAAAAATCCACTTTTTATTAATTTTAAATAAAATACTCATTATTCATTTTAAAGCTCAAATTTTCCATTTAAAACCACATTACCCTATTAAATAACTCATTGAAAAAAACAAATTCATATCAATATTCTACTTGAAACAACTCTAAATCAAAAAGAATCTAAAAAAATATAGAGGGGCTAGTGGCGGTTCATAGTTTTTTCACCCGGTTTAGAAGACAGTGTTCCATCCAAACCACAACCACTAAGAGTGTCTTAGAACCATTCATGTGAGATCCACGTGGTTTTTTCTTCCATGTGATTTCACTTTTCACCACTAATACCACCTCCAACTTCACCCTAAAGTATGATAACTCATGAAACAACTCAAAATAATTAAAACACCAATAAATCCAATCAAAAAATCATCAAGAAGAATCAAAGTAAAAATCAAAATCAAAATTATAATCCCAACTACCCATGGTAACTCAAGTTTCATCATGAGTGGTGGTGATTTGGAACCAACCCATGACCTACCTCCAAATATCTAATGATTCTATATTCCATCCATTGAGAATACCATATAAAAAGGGCGATTCGAAACCTAGGCCCTCTTAAGAACATAGTATTTGATTCCATTTTGTTACGAACCAACCTAGTTTATCCCTTTCTTAGACAGTCGACCAAACCCTCGACATACCCGGTGGGCATCCCCAATCCCCCTCGATCTGAAAATAAGCATCATTGTCCTCAAAATAAATCATTAAGGGTGATTTTACATATAAAAATAGTTAAATTGAAAGAGAAAAAATATGCATGACTCATCCATACATTGGATTTCCACACCAAAATCAAATATTAAATTTAAAATAAATAATAAATATAAGAATTAGAATAAATAATATATTCATCAAAGGAAAAATACCCCATCTAACTTCCTAATCCAACTATATAAATAACCCCTAATATCAATCACTCAGTATTCATATATATAGTCCATCACCAATATAAAAATTAAAGAGGGAAAGTTTGACTAGTTTGATGGAGCAATGAGACTAAAAATAAACACTAATGTACATGATGGGACCCAAGGTCACTCTCAATTACTAAACATAGAATCCTGATCCAATAAATTTCTAAATAAAAGTGTCCTTGGGTGGTACTTCTCTGAACCACATCAAAACCCTACAAGATCCACTCGAACAATAAACACTGAGTGGTGTGAGTGGGGTGTAAGCTAAAATCCTAGTAGGTAATCACCACAGAGTCCTTGAGTTTTCCTTTTTCAAAACATTCTAGGAATACTATTTTTAAATATAGTGATTTAAAGCAGTAATTTCTTTAACTTTTTTTAATAAAACTTTTATTTCATTTTAAAATCTCCATTTTAATTTTTAAATCTCAAAAATTCATGAAACCCCCATTTGAATATTTTTTCATCAAATAAAGGGTACTAAATAGTGGAGGTACAAAAGAAATCAACTAAATAATAAGTAAAGACCAAAAGTAGGTATCAATGGTATAAAACATATCATTTGTAAATATAGTAAAGAAAGTAATATTTTAACATTTTCTAGTAATCAAACCAACAACACACTTGTGAAAATTTGAAAATAAAGGTAAGATTCACAAATAAAAAACATTTCCATAAACAAGAAACATGGAAAATACCTATGTTATCTAAGGACATGGTCACCCTAGGTCCTTGTATCATCTTGTGAACTAATGGTCAATATAAGTGTGCACACAAACCAATAAAGAGATCATTCCTTATACTATAATTTTTTTGTCCCCAATCCCATATCCCCATATCCAATCCATTCTCTATGAGTGCATGCCTTAGCCTAGTGGTGTGATTTCTCCCCTCTATAACACCACAATATTTATCTAGAATATATGTTATTAGTTAAAGTGACATAATCCAAAAAGGATACTTAACACCAATCCTCCCCCATTATATACATAGGTTTCCATGTGACAATTTCATTCAAAAGTATCATATTTCATTTAAAAATCTCTCTCATGGCTAATTCACAAGCCATTATCATTTATCACATACAAAACATTCCTTCCATTGAATTTCATTTTTCCAACCAAGGGGAAACATTTCAAACAACCAATATATATATATATATATTATAAATCATAAAAACCAACATCAAAAAACATTTAAATCATAGGTCTATGGGGATTTAAGAGAGAGTGTCATTTATTTTAAAGGGATACCATTTACACAAAGTTCCAATTGGGCCTCAAGTTAAAAAATTAATAATACATTTTTTGAAACCATATTTAAGAATACATTTCCAAAAGAAAGAAATATTTTAAATTAATTATTTCAAGTTTCAAGTGGACATTTTCTTCCAAAACTAATAGATATATATATGTGTGTGTGTGTGTGTGTGTGCAATATTAAGTTGTTAAATTCTAGTGTTTATATATATGTGTGTAGTTAGATAAACAAATGTACATGTGTGTATACACATATGTAAATATGTATATATATAAAAATATGTACAAGGATTTCAATATACATATATATATACTATTGGAATTCTAATTTAAATCTCGTTACATTTGAAAAAAAACTTTTGAAACTGAAGAAGTAACCTTTATTTGAAAACAAAACAGCTTAAAAGACACATAAACACTGAATAATAACTCTATTAAATCATTATGAAATTATTACACCCATGGATGATCAATTCACAATATATTAATATTTCAAAATGCAAACACAAACCTTTTTAAAGTTAATTCTATACCAACAAGTAATTTTGACCCATGATAAATCAGCTTGAAATTAAAGAAACCACTTTTTATATTAGGAAAAATTGAATGGCAGAGAAACACCTACTGGGAACAAGCACAGATGAAGAAAAACCATTGAAAATAAATAGACTAATGTCCCAAGAGAAAATTTCACACTCTAAGAATCAAAAATGTAAGAAATAAAAACATGAACCACATAGGGTTCATCCCACATTGTTCATAATTAGGGGTAGAGAATATAAAAATAGGAAATAAGAGGAAGAATAAATGAGATAAGGGAGAGACCTTAACTAGACTAAATGTGCTCAAAATCACAAGAAAGTTGGTTTGAAGATAGAGAATGGAGGAGAGGAGGTCACATGCATGGTGGGATCCTGGCTAGGTTTCACATGGATAATATATAGGGGAGGAATGGAGGATCAATTTTTGGGTATTAAAAACATTAGGTGTGCTATTATAATTTTAATTTTTTTAACATTGGGTGTTTCGAACTGTTACCGCATGGTTTACCAAACCATGAGCTAATCATGAACCCTATAACTATGCACTAAGGGTACCCAAATAGATTGGTTTCACACTTGGGAAAAATATGTTCTAACCATGAAAAATTTCTCTACTAAGGTGTAGATCCCATCCGCATTGTTAGAAATAACCGTGGGATAATTGTGTGATACACAGTGGTCCTTAGATATTTTAAAAAATCCCAAAATAAAAGGCATGAACCTCATGGACAATAATGGGAAAAATAAATAAAATAACTATGAAATTAAGGGTTGGGGTGTGATACCATACATATACTAATGGGGTATATATAGACTTTTTGGTAGTATATAGGTAAAGGAAAGGGTATCATGTGGTTTGGTGTATCTTCATAATTTCCATCATCCTTCTTTGATGTAGTGGTAGTGGTAACCAAGGGTTATAGGGATTTTGTACTTGTGTAATAAATATTGGGATTCTCAAGGATGTTATGAATTATTTTTTATCAGTCATTTCATCCTTCCCCATGTTTTTGTCTTTAATATATGGATATTAATTACTTTATTTACATTGTTATATGATGATTATGGGTTATTTATCTATTTTTACTTCTTATTCTTGGTTTGGTTGTCTTATTATTTTAGATTTTATTTATTTATTTTCATGGGAATTCAACTTATGGATAATTCATTCCATATTTCCAGGAGGAATTCATGTGATGGTTATTTTGATTATGAAGGTGAAACTGATCACAATGGTATTATTTTGATACCTTGGTGCTTGTTGTTAGTTCATAGTAATGGGGAATGCACTTCAAGTCTTATGATGGGCTTTATCGGGTGATGTTTTAGGTCAACCTGGGTTAATTCATTACATTGATGGTTTATGGTTTTATTTATGCTATAATTCCATATTCTTAATTATGATGTGATATCTTCTTGGAATTTTTCTTTTATTGGTTGTTATTATTACGATGATACTAGAAGATATAGTCTCTTCGTGAAATTCATCAGATCCTCAATGCTAATCAAAAACCTCTGGCACATAAGGAGGTGTGTGTATGGACACATGGAACCCTTCGGCTTGGATTTGTTTAGTCTGACCGAGCCAGTGAATCTATATATATAATATGAGATGAAAATTTATTGTACAGTGATACATAATTTAAAAATAAAATTGATACCATATATTAAATAGTATAAATTTCAAATATAATTATACATATTTTAAAAAAATTGACTTGTTTTGTGTATGAAATGATATAATTTCCACCTATCATTTAAATAATAAAATTAATTTCATGTACGGGATGAGATACATTTAATATAACATTATAAATTTAAAAATTAAAATTATTCTTACTTATTTTTTTCATGAAATGAGCCCCCAGGGCATGGGAAATTTTTTCACATCCAATTATATTATGATAGTTGGAGAAGGTCATTGGTGATCCAATCATGGAATTACAATAGGAGTTAGGTTTAGACTTTGGTGTTAAAAATTTAATGATAATAGGATTTCATTGGGAGTAAAGGCATCATTATCAGGTGTTGTGAAGATGCATCAATGGGTGAGGCCAAGTGTTTTCAAGAAACTCTAGTCATAGGGGGTATGACTAGTGGTTTTGGATTATAATAAAATGAAGTGATATGGAAACCACATTAGGTGCATCATAGAGAGATCCATGGGGTAGAATCATCCTTTGTGAGTAGGGAATTATGGTGAGGATAACTATGAACTTCTAGGTAAATATATTGAATACAACTCAGTGTTCAGGAGATATTGGTGTGGTGAGAATTATCTAGTTGTTACAATTATTGGAGAGTGGGTGGCTTGACTTCTAGTAAATAGTGTGGTTTATTATTGGAATGTCAAAGCGGAAGTTCATTTGGTATTCCATAGTAGTATGTTGTGGGTTGGTGGTAATCTAATGACTATGGTGGTTCTAGGTTGTGTCTGGAGGACTAACAGACACTTCTTTAAGGAAAGAATCCCTATGGTGGGGAGTTTGAAACAACCCACAGATTTATGGGTCATTAATTTGAAAGGTAATTTTAATTTTTATCCATATTAGGAGATCGATTATTTAATTATGTTTTATATCAAGAATATGAGAGTTTTTATATCATACAGAGATGATTTGGGATATGGAATGAGGCATATATGGGTGTTTGGGTGCTAAGGTTAGCATTGGAATAGGGTTGGTGTGTTCAGTTATTGAATTCACATATGAAAGGTCTCAAATAAAAATACTGAATTTAAGGAATTCCCAAAATCTCATCATAACAATAATTTATTCTCCAAGAAATTCAAAAAAATTAAATTACCAAAATAAAAAACAAAAATCAATAATCTATAAAGGTTATAAGGAAAAAGATTGAGAAAAATAATAAAGGATCCTAAGGGAATCCATCAACAGCCAACATTCCTTAAAGTAAAACACTAAGGGACCAAGGATGTGAAAAACATGGTGTTTCTCCCAAAATAAACATAAAAATTTCCATCAAATCCAAAAATCTTTAAAGTGAAACTCCTTCGAATGAACTAGATTGAAAAGGCTAGACACCACCGATAATGCCTCAAACAAAAACATGCCTCAACATAATCAATATGGGCTCTAGTCTTTGTTCAAGGAATGGAAACATGGGTCATCACACTCAAACCACTGACTCTTGGTTAACCCAACTAAACAACCAAAACATAGTTACCATATTGGTTACCCTCGACCACCCACCTGAGACTCCCCATAAAAATAAAAAAGACATACTAAGAAAGAAGGCCCACACATCATCTAAACAATTAACACCCCATAAGGAGAAGCCAAGGAAAAACTCAAAGAAAGTATTAATAAAAAAATTATACCCCAATACCTTCAACTGAATCAATCTCAACAAGCCTAAACATCAAAACCATTAGTCATCATTAATCCCAAAACTGTAACGCACCCAAACAATAGAAGAAAAAATCTTAAGGACTTATTATCCACCTTTCATTGAGATCTTTCTAGGGAATACTCAAATAACATGAAACATTACCCCAAATGAGTAAAATCTCATCATGATAAAATAAATTCAAACCTATTTTCAAAAAAACCCACAAAACCCAACTTTGAAACCAAAACTTTTTTTGAGAATAATTTGTTTCCTTAAAATAAACCTTTCACATTCCACCACATAACAAACTATAAAACATCCCAACCAAAAAATAGTTCACATTTCAAAACAAAAAAATCATGAAATTCTCCTTTCAACCATTTTGAATCTCATAAGGAAATTTAAAATCATAAAACATTATTAAAAATAATTTTAAAAACACTACACCCAAATCTGAAAGCCTTAAATTCCCATTTTAAATCATTTTAAATCTTTAAAAGTTATTTTTTAAAACACTTCTTTAGTCATAAAACATAAAATCCATTTTTAATTCATTTTAAATAAAATCCTCACTATTCATTTCAAAGATCACTTTTACCAATTAAAACCAAATTACCATTTTATAGAACTCATTGAAAAAAACAAAATTTTATCAATATGAAACTCAAAACATCTCCAAATCCAAAAGAATACAAAAATATAAAATCAATAGGGGCTAGTTGTGGTTTATGATTTGGCCACCTGGTTTGATATATCATGTGTCAATGATTACAAAACCATCGAGAGTTTCTTAGAACTATGAGTGTGGGATCCACATGGTTTTTTGGCCATGTGAGATCATCATGCACCCCCAGTTCCACCTTAAATCTCACCCCAAATCAGGGGAAATCATGAAACAATGCACAATAATAAAAACACAGTCAACTCTAATCAATAATACATCAAGAAGAATCAAAGTAAAGCTCAAAATCAAAATTCAAATCCTGACTTCCCATGGTAACTTGGGTTTCATAACCAATGGTGGTGATTAAGAGCCAACCCATGACCTACCTCTCAAGATTTGATTATCCTATCTTCCATCTATCAAGCATCCCAAATAACAATAGTGTTTCAATAACCTAGATTCTTTTAAGAACCTAGAATCTTATACCATTTTTTTAGGAACCAACATTGGTCATCCCTCTCTTGGACACCTAAGCTGGTTCGTGAAAAACCTAAGGGGTGTCCCTAATCCTTGATTCTAAGATAAGCATCATTAAAATTAAAAAAAAAATTGAGGATGATTTTTCCGATAAAATAAATTTAAATAACTGAGTAAAAATTGGAATGACCTGTTCAAACATTGGATGTCCATGCCAAAATAAAATAAAAAATTTTAAATAAATATTAAACATACTCTATAAGAAAAATGTAATTAAATCTTTTTTGTTTGTCAACTGCATTTTAAAACATAGCTAATGAATTTACCTAAATTTCTAAAAATGTTTGGAAATATGGTATCACTAATTATCTATGTTTATAAATGAAACTAATTAATCATTTACCTACATTTTCAAAAATGTTGGTAATTACATTTTATTTAACTATGTTTCTTAAAACATGGGTAAATTTTATTTTATATCAATTGATTTGGGAATAAAAACATTTTATTTACCTATTATTTCTTAAATTTTGGTAAATTTTATTATATAGAAATTTTTTTGGGGAGTCTTGTCTCTTATAAGAGTTACCCCGGCACTAACACTGACCAAAATGCCCTCCCCCGCCCATCAACACTCACTATTCCTCATGCCCCCACACCAATCATTACTCCTTCTCTTATCCCTTCCCTCGAACCGCCTCTATTTCCCTCACACTGAACACCAACCCTCGCTCCTTCTCCCTCCGACCAAACTCCCACGCACAGAGTGCCCTACACCCCCACCCCCACCCCCACCCCCCCCTCGTTCCTTATTAATATGTAGACAGTCTACATCTGTTTTGATGTGGGACTGCTGCAATACATAAATATTATAATATTATAATATTATATTATTAATATATATTATTAATAATGATAAATAAAAACATATATATATATATATACATAAATATTATTAATATATTATAAACATATATAGACATATACATAAATATTATTGTTAATAATAACAAATAAAATTATATTATTAATATATTATATAGAATATTTATATTTTTAATATATTATAAGGCTTAGATATAAAATATATATATATTATTAAAATATTATTAATATATACAAATATATTGTTAATAATGATACATAAAAATATTTTATTAACATATTATAAACATATATATATATATATAAACATAAATATTATTAATATATGCAATCTATATCATCTATATATATAATTATATATTATATATACAAATAATATAATAAACATATATATATATAATATTTTTGTTAATATATACAATACACAATATATATATATATATATATTGTTAATATATACAATATACATTGTATACTATGTGAAATATATGCAATATACAATATTCATACAATATATATACAATATACAATATATATAATATTATTGTTAATATATTCAATATGCAATATATATATATATACTGTATATTATTGGATATTATTTTATATTATTGTATATATATATAAATATTATTTTTATATAGAATATATATATTCTTAATATATACAATATATTGTATATTATTATATATATATAATATTATAGTTATATAATATATATATATATATATATATTAATATATACAATATATATTATTAATATATACAATATATATTATTATTAAATAAAAATATCTTATTAATATATTATAAACATATATATATACCTAAATATTATTAGGAATGTTTTATTAAAAATGTGGCTAAATTAGAAATGTTTTTAAGAAAACATGGCTAATCTATTCGTGTTTCTAAATTCAGCATTAGTAAAAAATTTAGAAAATATAGCTAAAAACTTGGTTAAATATAAGTGTTTTTTAGTGATAAAAATCATAATAAATAATATATAAATAAAAGAAAAAATCCCTTAACTCACCTCCAACTCCAACCATAAAAATAACCGCTAAGATCCATCACCCATTCTCCACATATATAGTGCACCACCAATAAAAAAAGGAAAGATAGAAAGGTAAATTGGACCTATTCGGAAATGAGACTAAAAATAAAAAATTATAAACCATGTGTGACCCAAGATCTCACTCCATTCATCAATATATAATCCCACTCTAAGGGTAATATAAGGAAAAGAAACCATGGGAGCTACTCCTCTAAACTAGACACTCAACCAGCAAGATCCACTTGATCTATAGACACTAAGTGGTGTGAGTAGGGTGTGAGATAAATCCTAATAGGTAATCACCACATAGTGTATTCATTTTAATTTTTTAAAATACTCTAATAATACTAGTTTTAAATAGAATAAATTAAAATTAGTGATTTTTATTACTTTCAAGAAACAAGATAACTATATTTCCTTTTTGAAACTCTTTTTCCCAATTTAAAACCAAAAAACAGTTGAAAACCCCATTTGAATATCATCACATTAAAGAAACTAAATAGTGCAAGTACAAAATAAAATAACTAAATAATAAATCAAGATGAAAAGTATGTATCAATGGTATAAAAAATTCCAGTTGGAAATAAATTAGTGAAAGTGAGATTTTAACCTTTGTAAGTAATCAAACCAACAACACCCATTTACCAATTTGAAAATAAATGAAAGTTCAATAAAGAAAAAAATATATAAACAAGAAATATGGGAAATCCCTACATCATCTATAGTCATGGTCACCCTACATCATCATATCATCTTGTGAAGTAATAGTCAATCCAAGTATGTACACAAACCACTAAATAGATAATGCCTTGTTCAAGAGGTATGGTGCCTTAAATCTCATGAAACTATTCAAAATCCACTTGCTAAGGAGCGCATGACTTGTCATAGTGGTGTTATTTTGGCCATCCATGACACCATGATCCTCATATAGAATTATTTTAGTTAGTTTAAGTGGAATAATCCAAAAAGGAAACTTAACACTGGTATTCCTCCCTTATATACCTAGGTTCCCATGTTCCAATTTTATTAAAATGTATCACATTCCATTTAAAAATTATTCTCGTGTATAATTCACAATCCATTTCCATTTAATTCATAAAAAACATTCCTTCTAGGAAATTTCATTTTCTAGACCAAGGGAAGAAATTTCAAACAACCATGATATATATATATATGTATAATCAATCATCAAAAACCAACATCAAAAAAATTTCAACCATATTTCCATGGTGATTTAGGTGAGGGTGTCATGTATGTTTATGGGAATCCATTTACACAAAGTACCAACAGATCCTCAAGTTTATAAATTAATAATACATTTTCTGAAAACATCTTTAAAACCCCATTTCCAAATCAAAACCATATTTTAAATTACATTATTCAAGTTTTAATCAAGCATTTTATTCCAAAAATAATAGTTATATATATATATATATAATATCAAGTAATTAAATGTTTGTGTGTGTGTGTGTGTATGTGTGTGTAATTAGATAAACACATGTACATGTGTATATATACATATTTACATATGTATATATACACATAGTCCTATAAGGATTCTAGTGTGTGTGTGTGTGTGCTACTGGAAGTCCAATTGAAATATCATTACATTTGAAAAATACTTTTGAAACTAAAGAATGAACCTTTATTTGAAACCAAAACATATTATAAGACTCTCAAATAATGTTGTACAACTTAATTAAATCATTACACAAATATTACACACATGTATGATCACTGAAAAACATACTAATAATTAAAAACACAAACAAAAATCTTTTTAAAGTGAATTACCAACACAAAACCTTTTTTGAACCATGAGAAATTGTCCTAAAATAAAATAAACTCTTGTGTAAATACGAAATTTCTTTGAAAATACATCTTAAGAATTTCAATCATACACATAGAATACATGATTTTAGTGAAAATGGATTTGGAAAGCATAAGCATGCCATTAATTGTTAATAAAAATTAAAAGGCATGGAAATACTAACTGTAATAAGATTATATGAAGGACATTTGAAAATGAAGAGTGGAAACTCCCAAGGGAATATTTTGTACCCTTATAATCAAAATTATAACAAATCCTAACATTGACCCCCCTAGGTTTTGACTAGTAGTGTGTGTTGCAAGAATAATATGAGAGGAAATGATGAAATAAGATAAAGAAGAAGAGGGAGGAGGTAGATCCATCACATGGTTCAAACATTCTCAAAATCAAATGAAAAAAGGGATGAAATCAAATCACATAGGAGGGGATGTCGCATGCTTGGGGGGATTTTTATTGGGAATTTCACGGATGGGGGAGGGGGAAGGGTGGCTATATTTTGGGGTATTAAAATAATAAGGGGTATTTTTGGAATTTTTATTTCTTTAAACACTAGGTGATTCACATGGTTTCCACATGGTTTACCAAAATGTACATCAATCACACTCCCTATCACTGAAAATTGATGGAACCCACTTGGTTTGGCCACAAATTTGGTAAAACCATCTATTAAACATGAAAATGGATCTACTAAGTTACATAACTCATCCACAAGGCTATCATATGATTCACACTAACAAGGAATTAATCATGTTATAGACATGATTCCTTAATAATTTCAAAAGATTCTCAAAATAAAAGATCCAAACCTCAAGTAAAATAATGGAAATAAATAAATAAATAAAATAACTTTGAAATTAAGGGTTAGGGTGTAATACCTTTCGTATACCCATGGGGTATATGTGGACTTGGTTTTGAAGGATGTAGGTAAAGGAAAGGGTATAATGTAGTTTGGTGGATATTCATAATGTATATCATCCTTATTTGATGTAGTGGTGGTGGTAACCATGCTTTATGAGGATTTTGGGCTCATGTTGTGCATCTTGGGATTCTCGGAAATGTTTTGAGTTATTTTATATCATACATGATCATGTTTATGTGTGTTTTGTGTAAGTATGTTGTCCACATTGTTTACATTATGATATGATGTTTATGGGTTATTCATAAAATTTAATTGATTATGTTATGTTTGGTTATCTTGTTATTTTCATAAATATTTATTTACTTGAATGGGATCCAATTTATGGATGGGTCCTATCAGATTTCTGGGAGGAATCCGTGTGATTATTTGGATTTTGAGGGTAAAACTGTTCCCAATGGTCATATTCTGATACCCTAATGTTTATTATCATTCCATGGGGATATATAACATGCTTTGGGTCTTATAACGAGCTAGATCAGGTGACATGTCTGGTCAACCCAAGTCGATTCGTTACATTATCGATTTATGGTATTCTTTCGTCTATAATTCCATATTTGGAAGTATGATATAATATCTTCTTGGAATCTTTATGTTATTTTTTGTTATTATTGTGATGATACTATAGGATATAGTCTCCTAATGCAATTCATTATACCCTCAATACTAATTAACATCATATGACATACAAGGAGGTGTTTGTAAGGTTACATGGCACCCTTTGACTAAGAGTTGTTTGGCCCGACTAGGCCAGTGATGTTACATATAAGATATGAGATAAAAATTGCATGTACAGTGATAAATAATTTAAAAATGAAATTTATAGCATATATAAAGAAACAAAATTATAATTTAAACAATAAAATTTATCTCATGTATAAGATGAGGTAATTTTCATATGAAATTATAAATTTAAAATTAATCTTACTTATTTTTTGAAATAAATGAGCCCTAAAGGTGTGGGTAATTTGGTCATATCCTTGGTTGGTCTCAGGTTTGAGTCTCCCCAGATGTGTGTGTGGATGTTTTCATTATATTTTCCCTTAGAAAATTTATACTATTTGTGCATTAAATTAAATAAATTTCACATATATTGAAATAAATTTTTAAAAAATAAATTTATATCGTACATTTCTTACATTTTATGTATAATTTAAAAGATATAACCTTGAATTTAAAATTTATATGATCTTGAAAAACTAATATATTTCAGTATTTAAATATATTTTTATATCAAATTTTTGTTATCTCATACAATAGATAATTTTTTCATAATGTATCATTGTATATGAATTTTATTTCTTCTTATACATGATATAAATTTTATTTTAAAATATATATATAATTTTTCATGATTTTTTCCTCTTTAATACAAGTGCTAAATTTTAATTTTTAAATGTTATATCTTTATACTAGTTTTATTTTTTAAAATTCTTAATTTTTTATATTCATTCTACCTTGTATCATGGGGGAAATAAAATTAAATTTAAAAAAGATTATTTTTTTAATAGTAATATATTTTAGAAAATATTGATTTTTTTATTGTTTTATGAAAATTATTTTACATGAAATATAAGATAAATAATTAATTTACATCAAATTCTAAGTGTAAATTAAAAGGTATTATTTTTTAAAAAATATAAAGGGAAGTTTTGATGTGACATTAAATAGAAAGTGGAATTATTATATGTATTATGATAAATTATGATTATGTGTGAATGGAATTAGAGTAAAAATAATATTTCTCATATAACATATACTTTTGATAAGAATAATAATAAATTCATTTATATTTTATATTGAATTTTTAAATATTTATAATTAGAAAATTATTTCATCTATATGATATAAATTATGTATAAATTTGAATGTGATATAAAGGTCGATGTCAACCAAATAAATACCTTGAGTTGAAGTTCATGAGGAGGTCAGGTGCACTACTACATAACCGTGCTTGTTTAGTGATACACTTTATCAGTGCTAATAAAAAACACTGATAAAGGGGGTGATTTTATAAGTGTTTTTTTAAAAACACTGATAATATCCCCATTTATCATTTCTAAAAAAACACTGATAAAAACACCTTATTTGTCATCTATTTTTCTAAGAACTGATAAAACATGTCTTTATTAGTGCTTTTCTTAGTGATGATAAAAGGTACCCTTCAATATATATATTAAAAATTATATTTTAATATATAAATATATTTATATTAATATATATAAAATATATTTTCATAAATATGATTTATATAATACAAAATATGTGTTTAAAATTAATATATAATATATTGTTTGAAAAATGGTTTAAAAATAATTTAAAATTATTTTTAATTAATAAATTTCTAATTTTTATTGAGTAATGGACATTTAATAATAATTTTTTGATGGGAATAAATTCAAAATTAATTAATATATTAAGATAAGTTGAAAATAGTATTGAACTTAAAATGAACATATATTTTAATATGATTGTTTGTTTGGGCACCATGACATATCAAATCAAATCCTATAAATATATTTATTCCAAAATAATTAGGTAGAGCGAGGATCACAATTATTTCATGGTAAAAAATTCCCAAAAAGGGCTCTAAAATTGAGTTTTAGTTAGGATACCCTAATTTTTTTAATATTCAATGGTATTTTAACTTCTTTTAAGAGGGTCTTCTTATCTTTTTTCAATATAGACTGAATTTATTCCTCGGTCTTACACGTATATGGAAATTATGGTACTGAAATTTTCCCTTTTTCATATTTTAGTATTATTTATAATTAAATATATTCATATATATACATATTTAAATATATTTATATATAAATATTTAATTTTATAAATAAATATTTAAACATATTTACATTTAAAATATATTTTTAAATATATAAACCATATGGAAATAAATATTTATTATCCATTTTATTTAAACTAAAAATGTATGAATGTGTGTATAACTATAAAAATGTATGTATAATGTTTATAAACTACTATGAAATTGGGATTTTGTGACCATTTACATAGGCAACAACTACACTGGAAACAAATCCCTAAAATATCCCACCCCCTCCTCCAACTACACACTCACTCCCTCAAATCCCTCACTATATTCCCATATTCATAGCACTGGATCCTGCCACTTATCTTAATCACCATTGGTCCCACTTACCACAGATCCCACTCATCCTCACTCACTGCCTACTACCGCTCATCACCTTCCTTCGACACTTCTCACCACTAATTCGGCTAGTTTTTTTCATCAATCTAGGCCAATCATGTCATTGTTTCTACCCTCATTTTCTTTGGTTGCTAACTCTCCCATTTTCTTCATGATTAATACCTCCCATAGTCTATAGATTCATGAGGTAACCCTATTTTCAATGTTTATTCTAGATTCCATGAAAAAAATATCTATTTTAGGGTTCCTGGCTTTTCACCCATAGATTCTAGACAAATCATTTATTTATATCTCTTTCACCTTATTTTCTTTCATCAATTTTGGTCTATGATTAAAAAAAGAGATTAAATTTTAGGGTTCCTTAATAGAGTGTTATTATTCTATTGTTTAGTTATATTTAATTGAAATTTTTCAAATGAAATGAAATTATTTAAGAATCCTAACAATTTATGTGTCAACTACATCAAGAATACTTGATTTCACGTATTTATTGAGTGAATCCATCTAACCTCATATTTATATTAAATAATTTAACAAAATCCTTATTTCAAAACACTAACTAACAAGTGGATTTAGAAAATAAATTAACTACAATGATTTTTCTTTTCTAGTTTGACCCTAGTTTGTTATTATACTATCATATAAAAGTATTCAAAATTATATAAATTAATAAAAATTCTTCCATTAGTAATTGCTAAATTGAATTCCTTATTTATTAATAGTTGGATTATAAATTTTATATTATATTATAATAATATTTACTTATTTTAATGGTTGTGTTAATATAAATATTATTAAAATAAAGATTATTATGATGGATAGTTGGAAGAATTTTTATTCTAGCGTGTATATATAATAAATATCTCACTATGATAATTAGAGTAAATATAGTAGGATAAATATAAGAATATATTAAAATATTTAGATAAAGAATTTTAAGGTAAATTGGAACATGATGTATATATAGAGAAAACATTTTCATGTTTCTAAAAAACTTTTTGATAAATCAATTGAAAATTTGTTTAAATGGTAATTGAAATTGTGATCACTATAAGGGGATATGATGAGTATTTGAGAATTTTATAATATATTTATAATTTTTCATGTTATATTTTAGTCAATGTTATCAATTATTGAGGATAAAAATCCTGAATTATTTTGGTAGAGTTATTCCTATAAAAAAAATTTATAAGATGTGTGTTATTTAACTATTTAAATATATTTTATGATCTAAAATTCTAAAAATAAATTTAATATGAAGTCATGTGTAATTTTTATTATTTTTTGTATAGATATAGGTATGGATAAGAGTTGTATTGATCTTTCAAATATAACATCCATAGAATATTTTGGGGGAATTATGTATTTTATTAATTTCACTAGAGTATTTCAAAGTGACTATATTAGTTTTCAGTGTAGAAAATGTGAGAACAGAAATAAATTCACATAAAATACCATGATAGGGAACATGTTTTTTAATAGGTTTTTGAAAAATTATAATATTTGGACTCATCATGGGGAATAATTTATTCATTTTCATCGAACTAAAATTATTCATATGGATGTTAATTCTTGTATGGATGATCTTATGTAGGAAATGTTTCCTGAAATGGTATATGGGTTGGATCTTGAAGGCATTAACATCTAGAATGTTGAAACCAATGAGGTCAATCTGCACTCTGTTGAATATATTTATGAGTTGAGGTTTTATGAAATAATTTATAATGCACAAACTAAATTATCATCTAAGTGTACAACTTATAGTAAATTTTCATTTATCATGAAGTTGTTTCACTTGAATGCTTTGGATTAGTGGTCACACACGTCGTTCGATGTATTTTTGGTGTTATAGGAAAAAGTACTTCCACATAAAACTACAATTCCTAAGTCATATTACCATTCTTTTAAGTTGATATAGAACTTTTGTTTTACTTATAATACCATATATTCATGTCTAAAAAACTATATTTTGATTAGAAACAAAAATAACCATTTGGATAACTTTCTGGTTTGTGTCTCTTCTATGTTTAAATATAATGGGATAAATCAGAATAACCAAAGTTAGGTTTTGAAATAGGGGAAAATAATTTCCATAAATAAAATGTGTTACTTTATATTGATATCAAGGTTGAAAAGATTTTTTATGTCATCCAATGTTTCTAAATTAATGAGATGGAATGAAGAAAGAAATAAGGAAATTGATATGATAACCCACCTGACAGACTCTCTTTCATGTAAGAAGCTTGATCAGAGTAACCTAAAATTTATAAAGGTATTTTTAATATCTAATTGGAGTTGGTAGTGTGTGGTTTCAATATATTTAGGTGTATGGTTGGTGAAACTCATATAAAATGGACCATAGTGTTTTCTCTGTATAATCTTCCTATGTAGCTTTGTATGAAACAATAGTTTATATTATTTTCCAATCTTATTGATAGACCTAGAAGTCTGAGGGATAATATTGATGTTTAAATTCAGCTATTTAATGATGAGATGAATTAATTTTTTAGTGATTATGTGATAAATTATGATTATGAAATGAATGTAATGTTTAAACTTTTGTCTTCTTTAATTTTTTAACAATCAATGACTTTCTAGATTATGTAGCCTTATTAAGTTGTATTAATAAATGGGGATTATATTTCCCTTAATACAATAAAGGTAAAAATTTATATATGGTTTAATCATTTAAATTTATATATACATGGGTCATAGAAATTATATTCCCCCTAAACATAAGTTTAGAAAGGACAGAGTTTCATTTTATGGTTCTATAGAATTCGAGCGAACACCAAAGATCATGACTATAGTTAAAATATTATAATCGATTGAGAAAGAAAATATTCTCATGACTTATGAATTTTAGGATTTGGTGGATCTTTCATTACCCTCTATCCATGGTGTGGGTAGATGACACAATCACAATTAGAATAAGGGAAGTATTTTTTAATCACCCTTACTGGAAAAAAATGTACTAAGTCAAAATAAGGATGTCATGTGCATTGAAAAAATGTTTTTGATAATATATTATGGATGATTTTGGGTGTAAGTGGAAAATAAAAGGACTATTTAAATACATGATGTTATTTAGAAGAAATTGTTTTATGTAAATAATTTAATTTATAGTTGGGTAATGGAAATAGGGAATGCATGCATGTTGTACATTATACAATGAGTAAAAATGAGAAAGAGACATTTATTTTCATTTTAAATATTCTCAAGGTGCCTTATGGTAACTCTTATAATATGTTTTAGTGTGTAAATGTGACAAACATGAAATTTCACAGATTGAAAAGTCATGAAAATCACATATTAATTTAGCAGTAGACTCAAATCATAATTCATGATTTTTATCACCCAACATTTTTTAACTGTTGTTTAAGTTGAGTTATTTTTTAGAAAACTTTGTTTAAGAAATAAATGAGTTTGTGATTTAAAAAAAAAAATAGGATGGGATTTTACATACACTTTTTCACTTGGAGAAACTATTTCCACCCACATTTTTTGATTTTATGGTTCATTTGACGATACACCTAACTGATGAATCAATGAATACTGGTTTAGTGTAATTCAAGTGCATGTATCTAATTGAAAAGTATTTGAATACATTGAAATGATTTGTATATAACATATCTTATCCATATTCATCAATAGATGATGGTGATTTGATGGATGAGTGTACTAATTTTTATGTTAAATATATTGCATATTTTGAAACAAAATTAGATAATCCTTCTTGAATACATGGTGGTCTAGTTGGATAAGTAACCATAACTAATATAGACTACATTGATTGGGTGAAAACTCATCAATACATCTTGTTTAATACTCCATCAGTTGAATAATTACTTAAGTAAGTTTCTTGTCACTTTTATTAATCAAATTTTACATGTTTGGTCTACATATATAAGTTTATCATTTAAACATGGAATTATAATTTATAGAAAACACGTTAATGATATAAAACTATAGATTCTTAATTATAGTGGTTATCATATTCAACAGAACCATTATGCATCATTTTTATGATTGGTTTAAGAATTGTGTACATATAAATGGATTTTCATTATGATTAAATTATAGTAAATATTCATTATGTAAAAATTTTTATTGAATTCCATGAAATGTATATCTCTATAACCTATAGGAGTTAGGTGACCCTGCTCCAAATGAAGAATTTTACCAACTCACTGATGGTCCATATATAATGTAACATTGTTACAAATCTTTAGATGTTAATGTATTTTAGTTTCACAATAAAGATGTTGATAACAAAATAGAAACATAAAATAGTGGAATTGGTTGTCTATCAGTCAATTTTGGTTATTAATATGGTTAGTTTAAATACATTATTAAATTTTTATATGTGCCCGGATTGAAATACATATTGTTAAAGTGTAATTGGGTTGATCTAGTCCATTGAAATAAAGTTGATCGATTTTAGTTTACATCAGTGAACATTAATAGTATTTTATATTGAGATGAACAAGTTAGTATTGAACGTTTAATTTTATCATCACAAGAAAAACAATTTCTATTCATTACCTTACCACCTAATCCAAATTGGCTAGTTATTGTAAAAATGTCAAGGTATAGAGTGTTTTTAATTGAACAAGATGACTCTGGAATGTTTCTTTTATTGTGAAATAGGTTGATCAGCACTCTATATCTCAACATGAAGAAGATATTCAATGGGTTCGAGAGACCATTGGAGGATAAACACTCAATTTTTATGTTTAATGAAAGGTAATATATTTTTTCCTTCTCTTCAGTTTAAAATCTATATTTTAACTATTTAACTCTATTAACTGTTTAAATATTTTTTGTGTATTTACTATCTATTTATTTGATATATAGTATACAAGTTTTTAAATACTAATGATTTCTATAACTACAGACATGTTAGGGAAAAATGCACCATATCCACATCTTTCTAGAGAGGTATCTACATCTACGGGTCGAGGTATGTATGATGGTAAATGTATTTTTATTTTTATTTTTATTTTTATTTTAATTAATAATTAAACATGTGTATATAAATATATATATATATGAAAATATATCTAATTATGTATGAAATTGTTTTAATATGATCCAACTCAACCTCTTCTTCCTCTCATAGAAGAGGCCCTAGTCGTTGTATTTCATCATGGAATTCTGGCACAGCCTTTGATAGATCATATGAAGACACATACCATATTAGGGGAGAGGATTCCCCTTAATTTACTTTCATGTTGGGTAATATCATATGTGACCCACACAAATTTAAATTGACTACGCAAGACTAGGCTACATTCCCTTAAGATACATTCGATAATCTGTGGAGGGAAGTCCAGGTAGAAGGGTCCTTTTAGTTTCTTAAATATGTTTAAAAAACACTTAAATCTATGATATTTTTTTATTAAATAGAATCTGAGAGTTTGAACCAATGAGTTTCAACTAATTTTTATGGAAAATTTCATAAAATTTTGAAATATTATAAAGGTAGTGTGAATAGGGAGAACTAGGTACCCAATGTGGGTGTCCTAGACATTCTAGATAGAGTCCTAAGAGGCTTTCTCCCATCTTAGTATCTTGATTTAGTTTCATAAGAGTATAATGAGGCTATGATGGTGAACTTGTTTATTTTTCTTTATATATTTTGAATAATGTGTAAAATTTTAAATGTTCTATATTTTAATTAATTGAATGTAGGTGGTTTAAGCACATCATTCCAAGAAGCATGCATTTCAGATACCACCTTAGAGGCTTATAAATCATCATGTCTCCCTAATTTAACATGATTTATTTATCATTTAATTTTTATACTTATTATTTAATATGGTTTTTTCTATATTTATATCTTATTGGTATACAGTTATGGGTGTAAGATGCACTGACTAATAAAATATCAATGTGGATGATGACTCGTCAATGAAATGATCCTGAGGTTGTAGCTCATATAATAAGTTCTTATGATAATTATAAATACTTAAATATAGATATATATACATATATAATTATATTTATATATTATATAAGCTCAGTTTGAGGTTGAGTTGGCACAACTTCCAAAGGACTAGAAATAGCTTTCCATGTGATGGGATAAGATATTTCATCACATCATTGGTCATTATAGACATTAATATAGATTGAAATATCTAATGGGGATTCCTCATTCTATAGTTTCACATCTTGGTCCTATAGAACCTATTGTTTATGATATGACATAGTAGGTCATAGATTTTGAGTCATGGATGCATGCTTACGAGGAGGTAAATGCATAGGTGTTAAATGAGATCAGCTCACTATAGAAGTATATGTGTTGGGGTAATGGTGTATGGGATCCTATGATGAAAGTTTATACTAGATTTTTTTTATTATATTCATTATTATTATCTTCATAATTTTTGTTTTTTGTAATCCCCTACCGCATCAGATACAAGTAGCATCTATGGTCCTGTATGATGCATCAAATCTTGGAGTTGTGTTTTATTTTTTATTTCTGGTTTCTCATTAAAATTAAATGTATCATATTGTTTTCTTATTTTTATTAAAGTCACAAATCCCTTTTAAATTTTCATTAAAATGAAATTTTATCAAGTAGGGATTCAAAACAAACTAAGTACATTTATATTTATGATAAAACTTAATAAAATAATAATTAAGTAATTTTTTATCTTTATATTCTAACCATGTGTCAATTGGATGATCAAAATGATCATAATGATGGAAAATAATAGGAAACATTACATTGTTTTATTAAAATGACATATATACTATTAGGGGGACAAAAATAAGAAAAAGACTTTAGATTGATGTGCACAGATAGGATAAAAATCCTTGAATAATTTATGATCTTTTAGAATCAAAATCATGTCAAAATTATTCCTAGATTGATTGGTGTGTCTTAAAGTATTATTTTTCATTATTAACTATTGTTAATAATGGGAAAATCATGTGTTCAGGGGTCAAAACTGACTAAATGAGATTTTATTAACATGAAATCTTAATATAATGAAATATACGTCATTTACAATCTATAGGAATCATTAGAATGTCGATCGGAGACTTGAATTACTCAACATGATCAAAAGTGACATTTGTCCCTTAGATTTGTATTTAAGTGAAAAATCACATAAAATGGGTAAATACTAAGAAAACATAGCTATATTGACATGAAATCATGGGATAATGATCCATGAGTCATTTTTTATCACTTGGAATCAAAGTTGTATTCATCAAATGATCATGTTTCTCGGTGTGAAGGAAAACAATGGGCAATGTTGAATAGTTTTATTAAAATAAAATATCTCCCGTTAGGGGGTCAAGATGAGAAGAAAAATATTATTAATGTGAAAATCTAGGAGTACATTTCTCATATCATTTTTGATCTCTTGGAATCAACCACACATCAATATGATGCATGGATTGATCGGTATGGCATAGTGTGTGATTTGAAATTATTAATATTTTTATAATAACTATAAAATCTTGTGTTTGGGGGTAAATAATTACCAAATAAGCTCTGATTGACATAAAATATTTGGAAAAATATCTTTAAGTAATTTATAATCAATAGGTTTTATCAACACATTAATCAGATACACGAATTTCTTGGTGTAAAGGAAAGTGGTGTTTGTACCATGAATTTGGAGTTAAGTGAAAAACAAAATAAAAGGGATAAATACAAATTTAATTAACTTTTATTGACACTATATTTTTGTGAAAATGACCATCGAGTCATTTTCAATCTATAGGAATCAACTATGCATCCATCAGACACTCTTGTGACTCAATATGATGGAAAACAATAGGTAACATTGTATAGTTTTATTAAAATGACATATATCATATTTGGAGGGTCAAAATAAGAATAAAAAATTATATTAACATGAAAATATAAGAGAAAATTCCTTGAATCATTTGGGATCTTTTGAAATTAATCGTACACCAATATGATTCCCTGATTTATCGGTATGGCTTAAGGTATGATTTGGAATTATTAACATTTTTATAATAATGGAAAAATCATGTGTATAGGGGTAAAAAATGACCAAACAAGTTCCAATTAACATGAAATGTTATGAAAATTATATTTACATAATTTAAAATCTATATGAATCATCATCAACTAGACCATATACAAAATTTCCCTAGTATGATGGAAAGTGGTGTATGTCCCCCAAATTTTGAGTTAAGTGACAAATTAAATAAAAGGGGTAAATATCAAGGTAAATCACTTTAATTGATATGAAATTACGGTATAATTATCAACAAGTAATTTTTTATTTAGAGGAATAAATTTCATATCCATCAGATGCATGTATCCCTTGGTATGATGGAAAACAATAGGTAACATTGTATAGTTTTACTAAAACATCATATCACCTATCAGGGGGTCAAATATGAGAAAAAGACATTTTGTTGAAATAAAAATTTAGGAGAAAATTCTTGAATCATTTTTGATCTATTGGAATCAACCTCACATCAATATAATGCTTGAAATTGATAGGTATGGCTTAAGGTATGATTTGACATTATTAACAATTTTGTAATAATGGAAAAAGCATGTCTATAGGGGTCAAAAATGACCAAACAAGATTCAATTAACATGAAACCTTAGTAAAATGATCTTTAAGTCCTTTAAAATCTATAAGGATCATCAATACATCAATTAGATACCAAAATTTCTCATAATGATTGAAAGTGGTGTTTTTCCTCCAGATTGGAAGTGACAAATTACATAAAATGGGTCAATACCAAGGGAACATACTTATATTGAAGTGAAATTTTGGTAGAATGATAACTGAGTAATTTTTTATATATAGGAATCAATTTCATATCCATCGTATGCTCATTTCTCTCTATATAATGAAAAACAACTTGGTAAAATTTTATAGTTTAATTAAAATTACATATTTCCCATTAGGGGGTCAAAATGAGAAAACAAGTTTTGATTGACATGTAAATCAAGGATAAAATCCCATGAATCATTTTTTATTTTTTAGAATCAAATTTATTTAAATCTGATGTCATGATTGATTGGTATGTCTTAAGGTGTTATTTGACATCATTAACCATTGTCAATAATGGGAAATTCATGTGTAGGGGTCAAAATTGAACAAATTAACTATCATTGACATTAAATATTTGAAAAAACATATACAATAAATTTATAATTTGTAGGAATCATTGACATATTGATTTTATACCCAAATTTCTTGGTATTATTGAAAGTAGTGTTTGTATTGTGAGTTTCGAGCTAAGTGAAAAAATAACATAAAATGGGTCAATACCAAGTGAACACACTTGGATTGACATAAAATAGTGGGAGAAAGATCAAAGTATCATTTTTTATCTATATTAATCAATTCCACATCAATATAATTCTTGATTCACTTGCTATGATGTAAAACAATAGGTAATATTTTATAGTTTTAGTAAAAAGAAAAATCTTCTATGAAGGGGTGAAAATGAGAAAACACCTTCAGATTGATGTTAAATATAGGATAACATTCCCCATATCATTTATGATTTTTTGGAATCAAATCTGTGTCAATATAAATCCTTAAATAATTGATATGGCTTAAGGTGTGATTTTACATTATTAAAATTTTTTTAATAATGGAAAAACCATGTGTGTAGGGGTTAAAACAAACCAAAAGAACTCAAATTGACATGTAATCCTAGGAAAATTTTATTTAATTCATTTATATATATTAGTTTTTAATAAAATAATTATCATATTTATCCCTTTTTATTATTACTTGATAAATTATTATATGATGAGTTTGATGAAAAATTAGATTTTGATATAAAAAAATGAAAAATGTATTTTTTGGAAATATATAGTTTCAATTAAGATACTCTTTTAATAAAGAAATAATTTTTAAAATAAAATTTATTTTAATAAATAATTTTTATCAAATAATATTTATTTAAATACAAATCATAATATAATTTTATGAAGTCCAATGTAATTTTTAAAGGGTCAGAAGCTGTTATCAACACAAAAAAACCCATATTATTCAATAAATATATATTTTTAATTTTAAAGGGAAAATTTTCATATTTAATGAATTATTTTTTATAAAATAAATATTATTTTTTAAATGTATATGTCAAAATTATCCAATGGTGATTTTTTATAATTTTTTGAGACAGATTAATTTTTGAGTAAAAAATTAAATATAGTATAAATATATTGTATGTATTATGATATCATAAAATCCAAAAAGTAATGTAATAAAAACTATAAATAGTATCCATGATAAAAATATTTTTTCTCCTTTAAAATAATGTATTTTTTAGGTTATTTGATTAATTTTATAAACCCTTAATGAATCCTTCAAAACCTATATTGTATTTTAATGTTTTAAAATCATTTCTTTATAAACATGACTCAAATCCATGTCACCAAGGGTATTAATTTAATTATTTTGGTTCTTATATTTATAAAATATTCAAAACCAATCTTCTTTGGAATAAACCATGGTAAGTTTTTTGGTTTTCATTAATTTATCATATAGATTCCAAAAGCTAAAATAAGAAATTAATAAAAATTACCCCCTCTTTTTCTATAAATACCCACCCATTGCCCATTTATATCCACTACAAATTCATAATCTCATAAATTATGGTTATTTCACCTCCCAAATATTCCCCCCAAGGTATCCTTAAGTCCTTAGTGTGTCATACTCAAGTTTCAGGAAGAAACTCTTCAAGGTAATTGAATTATCCTCTTATTTTTTCCATTCAAGTACCTCTTGTGTGTATATATTATAAATATTGAAATATTTTATTTTATTTAACTTTTTATCTTACTATTACTTCCAAAATAATTTTTTACTAATGGGTGACCTTCATCCCCTCTCATTTTACCCTTTTCTTAATCCGTGTTTTATACCTGTCATGTTTTCAAATTAATTTCTTAAATTTCTCTCTTTTCATAAGAAAATATCATATTGTGATACCTAAACCCCTTCCTTTCCCATCAGTATTCAATAAGATGAAAATATAATTTATTGATTCAGGGATTTAAATTTACAAAATCCACATTCTATTTCCACGTGTTAAAAATAATGTAATTTTCAAATTATTAAGAACTTATGTACATAATGATATTATATTAAACCTATTATTTATTCTAAACACATTAATAAATGAAATGATTTATTATGATAAATTCAGCTCACATGAATTAATAAATCTGATGGTATCACTCTTATAGAACTCTAATTCATTAGATAAAAAATTAATCTCTATAGATGACATGTTTTACAATACTTTGTTGAATAAACTTGGTAATTATGATTTATGAAACCTTTATAATAAGCCTTGGCGATATGCTTATTAATGTATAATTTTTATGTCATAGGAACATTTCTATGTTAAGTTTCATGTACGTATATTTATTCTCTCATTTTATGTCTCATGTATTATCCATGATCATCATTCATGTTCTATTTCCTTTTTTTTTCCCTTACTGGGCTTTATGCTCACCCTTTTCTATAGATGTATGTCCCTAGGAAATTACATGTGGTGAGGTGACCTAAAAAGGATTAAAAAAGCAGTATTTCAAAGGTATTAAATAATGTTCATGTTCATGTTTTACTTGTGTAATTCATGTATTGAGTATTTATTTTCCAAGACACTAGACCTCAAAATATTCTTCAATATTATTAATGTAATATTTTGTTAAAAATTATGTTAAAATTCATGTATTAAAAAATAGGGTTATCATAAATGTAGGATCCATTTGATGCTTGTGTTGCTTGGTAATATGGAAAATAATGTGTAACATTGTATAGTTTTATTAAAATTAAATATCTCTTATCAAAGGGTCAATAATGATCAAAATATTTCAGATTGATGTGAAAATAAGGGATAAAATTCCTTAAATCATTTATTATCAGTTATAATCAATCATGAATCAATATGATATCTAGATTGATCGGTATGTGGTAAACTTGGTTTTCCACTTTAATATTCATTTCTAAATTGATAATTAAATATTTTAATCATATATTTCAAATTATATTTTCATTATTTCTGTATTTATGTTGTTTTATATATGTAACATCGTATAAACTATTTTGACTATTATATGTATATATATATATAAACTGGATAAATTTTATTTTAATGTAAACATTAATTTTTATTTTCATTATTTAATAGAATTTTTTACCATATCTAAAATTTAATAATGAAATAAGATTATAAGTTTCTATAGTTTTTTGGGTCATTTTTTTCACCACTATTTTTTTATTTTGTGGTTTTTTTCATTGGATTTTAAAATATAATATATATATATATATATATTATACTTGTTAACAGAATCTATAGGAGATTAAAAATACCTTTTTTTAGGGTTTATTAGTATCTGCCTTTGGTTTTCTCTATACCTTTATGTTTCAATGACTGCCAATGTGGTGATTTGCAGACCCTCGATAATGACTACCAATGGCAGCCTCTATTGGCTCTTTTTCTAGTAGTGACATATAAATATGTGTGTTCCTATATCATTAAAAATATATATTTATCTTTATATTCTAATATATGTAAATAAATATTAATATAATATATATATATATAGACACACACAAATAGACACACACTAAAATATTATATAAATTTATTTAAAAATAATATTATAAATATATAGATAAAAAAATATGCATCTAAATATTTATATATAAATAAATAGATACATCATAAAATATAGAATAAAATAACATTGAACAATGATAAGGAATATAAGTGTGAAGGTAGAGGTCATAGGTTCAAATAACTACAAGAAAATTTATCTTTAGTGAACGCCAAAAGTGGCCGATAAAGGTCTTTGCTAACCGCTTTTGGCAGTTATAGTTTCCCCATTGTTAAAGGAAAATAGAAACCACTAAAATTATTTTCTATAGAGTTACACAAAACAAAATCATTGGCAGTTTCTAGGAAATGGCTTAGTGTCTTCCATAGGTGGTTGCTAATGCTCCCATAAAAAACATATTAGTGGATGCCAAAGGTGGTCTCTAGAATATATTAATTTTTTTAAGAAAAATATACATTATAAATTCCATCATGAATAAAAAAACCAAAAAATCAAAAATAAAAAAATAAAAAAACAGTATCTATATAGCTTTGAACCTCTCTAATCTTCTTTCTCAATCAACCTATTGATACAATAAAAAAATCAAAGAAAATATAAAAAATAAAATTTTTAGAATTAAAATATAATTTATCTGGTTAACATATAAATAATAATAAATGTATTTTATGTATTTCTAAGAACATAAAACATCATAAATACATGAATTATTTAAATCTCATCTGAATTATCTGATTGCGTTATTTAATTATTATTTGAGAAATGCCTATTAAAGTTAAAAACAAAGTTTGCCACATACCGATCAATATGATTATTGGATGGATGAGATGTTTATTGAAACATATTACAAATTATTCAAGAAATTTTATCATATATTTTCACATCAATAATAATTTTTTTCCCATTTTTTACCCCCTAAAAGGAGATATTTCATTTCAATAAAACTAGAAAATGTTACCCATCATTTTCCATCATACCAGGCGACACGAGAATCTGATGGATGTTTCATTTATTACAAAAAATCAAAAAAATGACTTATTGATTGTTCTCCTATGATTTCATGTCAATAAAATTGTGTTTCCTTGGTATTGTCCCATTTTATGTGGTTTTTCACTTTATTTAAAATTTGAGGGACTAACACCACATTCAATCATACCGAGCAGTTCAGGTATCTGATCGATGTGTTGATGGTTTCTATTGATTTGAAATGACATAAATATCATTTTCCTAATATTTTATTTCAATAATAGCTCATTTGGTTAGTTTTGACCTCAACACACATGATTTTTCCATTATTAAAAAAATGGTAATAATTTTAAATCATGCCTTAAGCCATATCGATCAGTCCAATTATCGAATTGATGCGAAACCAATTAAAAAAAATCAAAAATTATTTGAGGAATTTTATCCTTGATTTTAACATCAATCATAAGTATTTTTCTCATTTTTGACCCCCTGATAGGATACATGTCATTTTAATAAAACTAGACAATGTTACCTTTCTTTTTCCATCATACCAGGTGACACGAGCATCCGATGGATTCGATGTTGATTCTTACATATCAAAAATTACTCAATGATAATTATCCCATGATATCGTGACAATATGAGTGTATTTTATTGGTGTTTACCTATTTTAAGTGATTTTTCATTTTACTCTAAATCTAAGGGGAAAACATTAATTTTGATCATAAAAATAAATTCATGCATACAATTCATATGTTGATGATTTCTATATGTTTTAAATGAATTAAAGATAATTTTCCTAATATTTTATGTCAATCGGATCTCATTTGGTCAGTTTTGACCCCTATATGCATGATTTTTCCATTATTACAAAAATGATAATAATTTCAATTCATACCTTGAGGCATACTAATCAATATGGGAATTAGATTGATGTCCACTTTATTTAAAAATATAAAAAATACTTAGAAGAATTTTCTCTTTGAATGTTACATCAATTAGTAGTTATTTTCTCATTTTTTTAACCCATGATGGGTGATATACCATTTTAATAAAACTACACAATATTACCCATCATTATCCATCATATCATAATTCACAAGCATATAATAGATGTGGTGTTGATTCTTACAGATAAAAAACAACTTTAGGATCATTATCCAATGATTTCATGTCAATCCAAGTGGTTTTTCTTGGTATTGGTCCCTTTTATGTGATTTTTCACTTAACTCCAAATTCGAGGGACAAATTCCACTTTTGATCAGTCCAATAAATTATGGTATTTGATCGATATATTAATGATTTGTATATATTTTAAATTACATAAATATTATTTTCCAAATATTTCATGTTAATCAGAGCTCGTTTGATCCGTTTTGACCCCTAGACGCATGATTTGACCATTATTAAAAAAAGTTATAATAATGTAAAATCATACCTTAATCCATACTAATCAATTCGTGAATCGGATTGACACATATTTGATTCAAACATATCAAAAAAAAATATTATTGTTATCCTAGATTTTCAAATCAATCATAAGTCTTTTTCTCATTTCTAACCCCCTAATGGGAGATATTCCATTTTAATTAAACTATACAATGTTACCCATAATTTTTCATTATACTAGGTGAAACGAGCATCTAATGAATATGAAGATGATTAATATAGATAAAAATGACTCTATGATCATTATCCCATGATTTCATGTTAATAAAATCATTTTTTCTTGGTATTGGACTCTTTTTTGATATTTTTCACTTAACTCTAAATCTGAGGGACAAACACCACTTTCAATCATACCAATAAATTTTGGATTCCAATAATTATTCTGATGATTCCTACATATTTTAAATGTCTTTAATGTCATTTTACTAATATTTAATGTTAATCAGAGTTCATTTGGTCAGTTTTTACCCTTACACACATGATTTTTCCATTATTACAAAAAATCTAATTATTTCAAATCATATCTTAAGCCATATTGTTCAATATGGGAATCATATTAACATGTGTTTGATTACAACAGACTGAAAATTATTCAAGGAATGTTCTCCAAGCTTTTCAGGTTAATAAAAAAGTTTTTTTCTTATTTTTGACCCCCTAAAGAGAGATATTTCATTTTAATAAAATTGAAAAATGTTACCCATTTTTTCCATCATACTGAGTGACGTGATAATATGATAGATTTGGAGTTGATTTATATATATCAAAATTACTTATTAAATCATTCTCTAATGATTTAATATCAATCTAAGTGTGTTTTATTTATATTGTCCCCTTTTATATGATTAGTCACTTAACTCCAAATCTGAGAAACAAATGCCACTTTCTCCCATATAGATAAATTCCGGTACCTGATCGATGTGCTAATGTTTTATATAGATTTAAAATGACATTAAGATATTTTTTCTAATATTTCACCTCAATTAGAGATCATTTGATTAGTTTTGACCCCTACATAGATGATTTTACTATTTTTACAAAAATGGTAATAATTTATAATCATACCTTAATCCATACTGATCAATATGGAATTGAATTAATATGAAGTTGATTACAACATATCACAATTTTTTAGAGGAATGTTCTCCTATATTTTCACACTAATTAGAAGTTGTTTTATCATTTTTGACCCCCTGATGGGAGATATTCCATTTTATTAAAACTAGACAATGTTACCTTTTATTTTACATCATACAGGGTGACACGAGCATCCGATGGATATGAAATTGATCACTAAATATGAAAAAATGGATCAGTGATTGTTCTCCTATGATTTAATGAAAATACAAGTGCATTTTCTTAGTGTATTGACCTTTTTTATGTGACTTGACACTTAACTCAAAATCCAAAGGACAAACACAACTTTTGATCATATTTAGAAATTATGGTATATTATCCATGTGATGATGATTCCTATAGATTTTAAATGACTTAAATATCATTTTCATAATATTAAATCTCCTGGAGAACCTTGAAAAACCTATAAAAATTTCATGACTATCTATAATATTACATCACCTCGCCTCATTTTGCCTCCTCTTGGATTATTCTCACTTCGTCGCGCTGCTCCTTCATGGGATCTTCCCCTGCTCTTCTCTCACAGGTGTCCTATTCCTTTTCTTCTTTCTCCCTTCCTTGATTGTCTAGTGTCACTCCCTGGTGGGATAGCGTAGGCCTCTCTCACCCCCTCTTTCTACCTTCCCCTGCGCAGTAGACCTCAATGTTGGGTCTATGTGTGGGTGCTTCAGGCAGTTTGGGTCGGAGATGGTGGGGGCGTTCGCTGTTCTTCCTCTCCTCTTCCCTTGTTGTTTAACCCATCAGGATTAACCTCATCTTGGTCGGGCTCGATGCGGGTTTTGGGACTTCTTGGGATGGTGATGGTGGGGGGATGGCGGTGGTCTTAGGCTTTTTTTGGTTGGAGTTGGTTTTCTCACTGTCGGTTCCTTTTATTTTCTTAGGCTTCTCTAGTGTTTCTTTCCAGTGATGTCTTTCAGTTTATATGGTTTCCTTTTTCAATTCTTCTGATGTTTATGGAATCTTTTTGTTGTGTTCTGTGGTTCGGTTGTGTTGTGGTATGCTGGTTTTTTTCTTTGACGACGACGACGTCGATGATGCTTGTGTTGGCAATGATGAAGATGGTTAGTGGTTTGTGCAAGACCTTTTCCTTGTATGGTGTTGTTTCTGAAAGAGGTTCTAGTTAAGTATTTCTGTTTGATTTGAATTCGGTGACATTTTGTTGTTGGTTCAAAGAGGTTTGATAGTCTTTGATGATCTCTGGATTACTGGTGTCTGTTCGGACGGCGACGGTGACAGTGGTTTTTGGTTGGCAACGACATAAGTGTGGTTCATATTGGCGTTGGTAGGAGACTTCGAGGGGCTCCAAGGGCTCCTGCGATAGTGCGGTGGACGGAAACCTCAATGGTGGTAATGATGGAAACGTTGACGGTCGTTTTAATGACGATTGTTCGACGTGATGGGACTTCGGCTGACGGACCCTAGATCGTGATCGTCTTGGGCTTTGTGAATATCTGGGTTTGTGATTTTTAAATTTTGAATGTTGGCATCATTCGTTTTGTATCCTTTCAGTTACACTAATCCTTAAAGCAGATGTTTCAAAAATAAAATAAAAATAGAATTTTCAGTCAGGTATATCTATCTCAAGAAAATCCATACTTTATATCTCTACTAACACTCTCCATTAATCCTCAATTCTTTAAGCATAACATAACCCAATAAATAGGAAATTAAAGGTAATAATATTTGGATAGATGTTATTCAACTTCATCTATTATTGAAAATTTATAGCATTCTTCAAATCATACATTATTTAGTATACATCAATCAATTTATTGTATGTGATTGTATTTGGTTTCAACCCCCTTTGAAGAATTTCACTAAAAATACAGACTGTGTCCCTCAATCTTCTCTTCTTCACTAGAACAACTGGTATTGCATTATTATAAAACATACTAGGATTAATTCAAGTCTTCCACATGATATACAATGACTTAAAATTTCTTTTGAAATCCCCTAATTTCATATATGAGTTTACATTTTTTTCATAAAAATATGGTTCCAAATGAACTACATAGTGGACATGATCTCAAAAATTATTGAAATATATTGAATTTATTATAAAAATAAAATGCCTAAATTTTCCCATTTTGAGGCATGATTATTCTATTATTTTTTAGTTGTGATAATGATCAAAATATCCAATATTTATCGGTGTGGAAAAATCAATCAGTCACCCTGAGATAATTTTTTTCACTATTTATAGGCATGCCATCGTTATTGTTTGGAAGTGGCAGGATTAACGGGGTTTTTCAACATTGATCGATGTGAAAGAATCAAATATCCACCCCCCCCCCCACACACAATATATTTTTCCAATTTAGGTTTTATTTTCAAAAATATTTCTATGATGTTCTTTTGAAAAGTTTTCTATGATGTTCTTTTGAAACTTTTTCTATTAAAATATTTCAATAATTTGTTTTTATAAAGTACCTATGTATGGGTAAGAAATTAGTTACTTAAGGGTAACCTTAAATTTCTATACATGAAATATTTTAATAGAAAACTTTTCAAAATAACAACATAGAAATATATTGATATTGGTCTAATATTAATACATAAAAACATAAATAAGCAATTAAATTTTTTTAATGGAAGGTTCCGATATGGGGTGTAAGGAAAAAATGTAGGCATGAAAGGACTCAATTGAAGTATCTATCATTATTCTGTTGGGAAGATAAATTACTTCCAAATGGAACTATATAAACTCCATATTTCAATGATATAATGTTGTAAATTTTCTATCATAGATATATCTATAAAATGTGATAATATATTGGTTACATAATTTAAAAAGTGTATACTATTTTAGAAGTTATTACCATAGGTGTTGTGATGCATACAAAGTAAGTTTCTTGTTATCTAACTTCACTAATACAACAAATTAAAGTTTGTGAAAAATAATTAACCTATGATAATATATGTTAAATATATAGAACCATGAATTTTTAAATGATAAAATGTTCTTAAAGGATATTTTAGTACTATAGTTGTTCATATTGGTTTAAATTAAGTTGTGCTTGAATTATTTTTACAAATACTATAAAGGGAAGTCCCAAAAATGTGTTTACTTGAAATAAGAAACATAAAACTAATATAATAATTATATAAACAAATCTTAATGGGAAACAAAAAATATATATAGAATAATGAAAATGTACATGAAAAAAAAACTCTTTTTTGGAATGAATATGTACCTGAAACAAACTAATATAAGAAGTATTACACATTTAAACTTGCAAAAAGAAACAAAAAAATAATATAAGAAGTATGTAAAAAAATTCAATGAGTATATGTTCATGATGAGAACATCATTTTTTAATTCTACAATATGAATAACTACACCATAATGGAATAATTAATAATAGACAAAATCAACAATTCATAAAAAATTCCCTCATAATGGAAAAAATATAAAAATGGGATTGAAAGAAATACTAACACAGTAGGTTCTAAAGATATTTTCTTCTTGTAAATATTTCACTAGATGGCTAACCTTGATGTTTAACATTCTATATAGTACTTACTGAAAATCCAATGGAATATGTTTGTGTTCTTTTACAAACCTAGAAATTTTATGCCAGTTCATATTATAAGTGAATATAACGAATAAATCTAGATACCCTACCCAGTTACAAATTATCATTGCATCCTAGTAATTTTGAATCATATTTATCACACCCCCGGTTGATCCATGTAAACTAATAACATTGAAGGATATATATCATTATAGTGTTTTAAGTTATAAGAGTTATTACCTTGATGATTTTGAAGGAAAACAATATGTTGATTTATTATGAAATGTATTCCTCATGAAATATTCTTGGTAGGAGTCACATTTGAAGTTGAGATAGAAGAGTTATGGATAGTATTATATGTTCCACCTAGTGAATTAATTAGAAAAAACATTAAGGATGGACATAAATATGGTAACAATGAAATAATTTTTTGGTTCTAGGCATATCAGAAGTATGCAGTGGTGGGAGATATAATATAATTTCTTTAAATATAGAGTTACCCAAAACCCCAAGTGAGGATATTGAATATAAAAATTATAATTAATTTATTTAATATCAAAATAAATAGATACATGATCTGAGGATTCTTTATTCAATGTAGATGTTGATCTTTTGAAAAGACCCTTTTAATTTTCCTTCATTGTGTTGTGAGGATGCAAGGATAGAATCCCTCTAACGGTGATCTACACATTCTCCTTTGATCTTTGAGTAACACAAATCGATCTTTGGGTGCTAGTGAGGAAAAGATATTGTCTTTTGTAATTCGTGTTGATCACTTAATCTCCTATATTGAAGGAATCTCTAATTTATTTCTCATTATTGAGATGGAGAGAGAAGTAAGATTCGAGAGAGAATTCTTTGTGTGAAATTATTATCTATTTTATATTACACACACTACACAATAGACATAATTGTTTATTTATAGAGCTAGGTTTATGGTTAAAATATTATTTAATTGTATGCCAGCGCTTAAATAATATTATAACCTTTAATAAACCCCATGCCACATAATTATAATAATATTATTATTATTTTGTGGAACACACCAACTTTCTCAATAAAAAATATTATTTAATCATCTTGTTAATTAATATTTTCAATAGAAATGGTCTTGGTCCGATCAAACTCCTCTATCTTCCATGAAGGTAGAAGGGAAAATACTTACTTAACTTATCCATTAATAACATGTCAATTGCGATACACCCAAATTATATAACCAAACCACGAACATATTTCATCATGGTTTTCATCATAAAATATAAGTGTGTGATCTGTGACTTTGATTAATGATAATCTTAAAGCCTAAGTACCATTGCACATACTTAAAAATAGGAATATCTGATGAAAAAAAAATACGTGGAATTAATACTGGTGGATCTATTATCATAATCTCCCATATTGGATATTACCATGTGTTAACATCATGAGAAGAAGCATCATCTTCTTATGAGTTCTCGCAATTAATATTCTATGTACAATGTGTCTCGTTATAGTATGGTATCCAACCAAAGAACATTATTTAACAATATTATCATAGAAATTCAAGGTTCTTATCATATTAGGGAACTGTTATGACCTTATATGTGTGACGTATACTCTAGTATATTATTACATTATAGTCATGTAGAACAATGATAAATATATAATAATAAGTTTTATTAATATTCAATACATTGATTATACATGTAATCAAAGTGAAAAAAGTTAGTCCTAGGATACCAACTCCAATGAACTCCCACTTGGACTAAATCCAACTACCTATGAATTTTAGTCTGCTAGACCTCACATGATAATCATGTTTCTGATGAGTCAATTATTTAGTCAAAGGTTCCTCTATTTTGTATTCTATGGAAGTAATTCTCACTAAAACCTCACCTCTCTAAGAAAAATCCCTCAAGATATAATAATTATAAAGTATGTGCTTTATCCGCTGATGTGACCTTAGATATTTTACAAGAGCCACCACTACAGTATTATGAAAATAGATTATGATATGATATTTACTACTAGGTACCATGTCAAGATCCTGTAATAAATTGTGCATCCATACTACTTATTTAGATACCTCAGAATCCACAATATACTCAGAATCTTTTGTAGAATTTACAACCATAGTTTTCTTTGAGCCCTTCCATATCACAACACATCTATTCAACGTGAAGATATATCCTGTTTTTGACTTCATGTCATCTTGATCTATTTAGAAACTAGAATCTACATATCCTCTAATTAATAGTTCATCATCCCCCCATAAACAAGTAAAATATGCTTAGTACGCCTCAAATACTTAAGGATAGTCTTGACTTCAATATAATGGTGGTCACTTGGTTCATCTTGATATCTTCCAAATTTACTTATTTCATAGGTGATATATAGCCTAGTACATAGCATAGCATAAATGATTGTCTCAATTTATAATACATATGGAATCCTCTCCATTATATTTCTTTCCTCATGCATCTGAGGAAACATTTTCCTAGAAATATAAATGTCATGTGACGCTGGAAATAATCCCTTCTAAAATTATTCTATATTGAATCCATTTTTTATCTTGTCAATATATGTACTTTGACTTAGCTTGAGAAACCTCTTGGATATATCACTATGTATCTTGATCCCAAGAATATATGCTTCCTTGCCCAATTATTTATAGAGAATCATTTATTCAGTTTCACCTTAATATATTGTAAGGCTGGTATTTCGTTTACAATGAGTAATATATCATAAACATATACTATTAAAAAAATGATTTCACTCCCACTAAATTATTTATTGAAACAAGTCTCACACTCATTCTTTATGAAATCAAATTCTATTATGGATTCATCAAAACAAATTTTCCATGACATAAATGCTTTCTTTAATACATAAATGGATTTTTTCTCAATTTTCATATCTTGTTGGAATCCTTTGGGGTCACAACCCCTTCAATTTGTGTCATATATATATCTTGTTAAAGGTTCCCATTAAGGAATTATGTTTTGACATCCATTTTCCAAATCACATAGTCATGGTAAGAAACAATGTAAATTAGAATTTTGATGGATTTCAATATTTCAACAGGTGAAAACGTTTTGTATTAGTCAATTACTTGATGTTATTTGAACCCTTTTGCAACCATTTATGCCTTATAGGTACTTAATTGCCTTTTCATGTCCAGTTTCTTATTGAATACCCATTTTAAACCAACAATATTAACATCCACTAGAGGATCTACCAAAATCCATACTTGGTTTTGGTACATGGAACCCATTTCGGAATTCATGGCTTCTTTCCACATTGAAACATCGATGCCATTAATAGCTTCCTTGTAGGTTATAGGATCATTATTATTAACTAATAATGAGTCACCATCCTCAATGAATGGAAACCTGTATTTTTATGGTTATCTAACCTCTCTTGTACTCCTACGTAGTACTTATGTCCCTAGAATAGTTTCTTCTTCCATAGGGTTTTATGGAATATATTCATGTACAAACTTTTGTATACCTTGAGCCTCAGCTTTATATAAGTCTATCTCACTCCCACTATCACTTTTAGATATGTTCTCCATCTCAAGGAATATATCATGTATTTCCACTATTACCTTTTTTTTATGAGGGGTTATATAGGTAATATCCCCTTGTTTCTTTGGGTTATCATATAATGGTACACTTTGTGGATCAGAGTGAAAGTTTGTTACCTAAAAAACCTTAATAAATGCTTCACAACCGCACACATTTAAGTATACAAACACTGGTTTATTTCCATTCCATAAATTGTATGTTATATGGTCTTCTACTTTAGTTGGAACTTGGATTAGTATTTGTGATGTTTTTCGTAACATGTATCCTCAAAAGGATAATGGAAGACTCACATGAACCATAATTGGTCTTACTATGTATAGAAAGGTTTAGTTCCTCCTTTCACTTGTGTTATTCAACTGAGATGTACAAGGATGATTTAGTTGAGATAGGATCCCAAACTCCCATAAGTAATCAATGAAGTCTTAATTAATATATTCTCTAACATGGTCTAAGTGGAGTTTCTTAATCTTCTTACCAAGTTAATTCTTAAATTCATTATTTTATTACATTAATTTATCAAAATAATCTAAATTATCCAACCTTAAGTAGACATATCAATATCTATTAAAATCATTAGTAAAAGTTATGAAGTATGAGTACCCACCCCTTACATCAATAAGAAATGGTTCACATACATTTGTATGAACTAATTCAAGAATATCTTTAACCCTTTAACCTTTTACACTAAATGTGGATTCGGTTATTTTACCTTATAAACATATGTTATATATAATAAGTATTCTTAGTTTGAAGAAATCTAAATGTCATTCTTGGTATAATTTAGTCAAGTGCTTTTTGTTTACATGACCTAGCTGGTGATTCCATAGTTGGGTGTCGTATGAGTCATGTGAAGCAATTTCATTATCAATTTTCATTACTTGGTTTGTGTAATCCAACACATAAATGAAATTATTTAAATTTTCCTTACCATAACAAATTATATATTTATAAAATAAGAAAAATTAATTTCCAAACATGAAAATAAATCCATCCATATCAAGTTTAAATATATAGATATAATTTTTTTTGTAACAGAAGGTACATAATAACAACCCTTTAAAACCAAGATCATTCAAGTCAGCAACGTGAGGTGGTAGCCCCAGATAGCTATAAAAAAACATTTAGCTATGCTTTCTACTCATAGATCTACCTACCCTTAATCAATTTTTATGAATCTGCCTGGTTCCTATATTTGAATACATATGTGATCAATACAAGATACATCCAATACCCAATTTGTATAAAAAGATAAATTGCACTCGATAATAAACACGTCTGAAGCTTCCCCTTTCTTATTTGGATGAGTGCAATTTTTATTCAAGTGGCCCTTAATGCCACATGTGAAACAAACAAAATCATATTCTCTTTCTTTCCCCTTGATCTTCCTCTTCATTAAAGGGTGATGAGAAGCTTTTGACTTTAAGAACTTCACTTTACCTTTTTGTTTGTTCACTATAAGAACCGAAGGCTTTTAATTATTTTTATCCTTTTTTACTTGGTGAAGGAGAGTAAGTTGATCTTGGAGGTACATCTCAAATTGTTCATATTAAAATTTACAACATATTTGGATAATAACTAAGAGAGTGGTGAAAGAATGAGATTTTTGCCCAGTTCTTCAGGGAGTTTAAACCCTAGAACATCTAGGAAATCAATGTAGATAATGATCTTGACTACGTGAGGCCCAGCAGGGGAAACATCTCCAATATTACTATAAAATAGAACCTTGTAAATCTCAAATTGTTCCTACCTAACTATCTCCTAGTAAAGACCATGGAGGTTCTCAAGAATTCTATACACATCTATGTTTTCATGAGACCTCATAAGTTCACTAGATGTAGATGAAATTATAAAACATTAAATATAAACCACATCACTCAAATGCATTTCTTTAGATAAGGAAATAATCATCACTCACCTCCTTGGTAATTATATTAGGCATTGAGGATTCTATCATGTAATATTTTATTCATGGTGTAGTACAACTCGAATGCGTTTAAACCACTCATGGAAGTTACTACCAGTGAGGAGGTTTTCTTTCTCTAATATTGATCATATCGATAATGTGGATAATGAGATTTACATTTTATTTTATAATTAAATACTAGATTATTAGTAACTTGTATTGATTACAAATTATGTGAGAAACAATAAATTGATATATTTTTTATTAAATATCCCGTTATTTTATCATTTCCCAATATCCCTCACCATTGAACTCAGAATTTCTAGTTTCTAGTACATTCTAGTGTAATGTATCTATATTCCCATTTTCATAACCCCAACGAGGGTTGGTCAAGCTAATTGAAGGTATTTAAATAGGAATGTATTTTCCAATTGTAAATTTGTAGCTCCTTGGTCTATTGAGTGGACTCTCCTATCCTAAAATCCTAACTTGGATTTCCTCAAAACTTACCTCTAAGTTACATCAAGTATAGAATGGGATACTTATATAAATACCCCAACCCTATTAGCCCAGAGCTGGTGCCTTACTTAATTATATTGGTATAATAAACAATGAAGCCGCATCTCGAATGACCGAATAGTTCAGTATATTTGGAAAACCAAATACATACAAAATTGTTACATTATAACTTGAAATAAAGAAAATCCATAGGAAATAACAATATACTTCTATATTATCCCTACATTTCATTCATAATACACATCATCGCATTCTGGGGGAAAATAAAACATAAGAATGGGGTAACCACAGATGCTCGGCAAGGGTGATAAATATTTTAAAAGCTATCATAAACAAGCATAAACGATTATGGAAAGGTGATTAAATTAAATTCATTCCATTTAATAAATAACCTAATCATAATATAGAAGGATTAAAATCTAAATAAATAATTCCATATAAATAATCATATGAGAATGAAACTTAACTATAGATATTCTACGAGTTGAATAATAGCATGGATTATAAATTACTAATAAAATAATAAGGGAATGCATTATATCGAACATAATAAATATAAAATCAATATATCATACAATAATTCTACATAAATGGGTAAGGCCTCATCCAAAACCTAGTCTACTTTGTCTCATGAGACTTACCAATGCATCGAGGGTCTATAGCGGGTCCTGCCTATCACTTAATAAGTCCAATGCATTCCTAATGTGTCAAATAATAGATTTAAAAAGATATATTTAAATAAAAGTGTCCCATACCACTTTTTAATATTTGAATAATAATCATAGATGAAAATACTCTAATAAAATCATGGATAAATTTTTTAGAGAAGTATCCTTTTACTTTGGAGAGAAGGGTTGTTTTGGAAAATCATTTGTATTTGTCATAAAATCATATTGTAAAAGTTAATATCATAGAAAATAAAATTGAAGGACAGTGAAATTATTTTTTAGGAATGAATTATTTCCAACTAAAGTGAAAATATATAAAAATAGTGTTTATAAAAATTTAGAGATGAAACATTTTAGTGTGGTTTAAGAAAAATATTAAATAGATTTTAAATCAAAAAAGGAACAATATTTTGTACAAAACCATAAATGAAACAAGATATTTTTTCATGATAAAATGGTTTATGTTATAAAAATAAATCATGCTTAAAAATTATTATGGAGTGCACTTAAAAATGGGGAAGAAATTGGGAATTTCCCTTTAATCAAGCCTGCTTATCGAGAGGAATTGAAAAGGGAAATCTCAAAAAAAACATGTATTTACCCATAAAAGAAAGATAAAATGATATAGATACATAATTTTGGAACATATAATAATAATTTAGAATAATTATATAAAAATAAACAATAATTAATTTGTGATAAAGAGAGAGAAAGTGTAATATGAAAGAAAAATGGAGGTTTGGGGACAATCCCTTACCACTTTGTAATCAATCAAATCATATGCCCCATAAAATTAATAATCATAAAATGAGAAATTTAATACCATGAATATAAATAGATTAATTATATTATACAAAAAAGTTCAGTATACATTCAAAACGCACAAGAAATAGTGGTGAATAAGGTATATCTCACAGAAATAAAGTGAGATGAGAAAACACTTACCTTATGTCTGAAAGTGTTCTGAACTTGTGCTTAATGTCATAGATAATGAAATTAGATTCATTAAAATTTTAATTCAAAATATATTAAACATTTATTTAATTTATTATAATTTTATTTTGTTCATTTATGTCCTTTTTTATGAGTTATAAGATATAATTTTATCGTTCAGGAGCGTTCGTTTCCATGGTTTTTGTGGTCGGTTTAGATGCATGTATGGAAAATCATGTAAAATGAGAATATTTTTTCAAAATTGAAATTATATATTATTAACTAACTTAAATAATATTAAATTTATAAATATTTCACTTGGTTATATGGTATTAGGATTAATCATTAGATAAAAAATTAGTGATAATCGTTTAGATTATTCTGGCATTTTTTCGATCATCACAAACTAGTTTTATTTTATTAGATAATATTATGTATATTTACAAGTTAAAAAACTTTAAATAAGATTTAATAAATATATTATAATCTTTTTAAACCATTAAAATGGTTTTATGTCCATCCTTAAAGGTGTAATAAAAAAATTAAAACACATCATCCATGAAGGCGGTAAATCGACACCTTATGGATGATGTTTTCATTTTTAGAATAAAAATAAGAGGAGAAGATACTTGATAGTGGATTTTACATTGAAAGAATAAAATTAAAGTATATATTATTTACTATAGTTATAATTAATTTTTTTATAGAGTAGGTGAGGATAGAATAAGTAAAGAAAATAAATTGAAAATAAAAGGATAGAGGTTTTTACCTCTTGAATTCTTCTCCTTGAGAACCTCTTTAGGGAAATTGGTTTTGGAATTTTGTTGAGACAAGAACCTCATGGATTTTTTATATAGGATTGGTAATAGTATTGGGCAGTAATTGTATAATATTCAAGGCTTAATATTTTTCAGTAGAAGAGGGGGTGAGGGGTGGTATTTATAGTGGAGGAGAGGGGTGTTTTTTGAAAATTTTATTCATTTATTTATTATTTTGGATAAAGACTATGAATAGTTTGAGAATTATCACTAAGTATATTAAAATAATTAATGGGAGTTCTATAGTTTGGTTATTATATCATAAATGACTCTAGTAATAGTGTATTTAACTTATAATATATTTATATTATAAATTACCGTATTTTACTATCCACCAGAAATTCAAGTATTTTAGAAAAATATAAAAAATTCACCCTAACTATTTTTAGATGTGTAGAACTTAAAAATTAACTCCATTTTATGAAAATAATTTTATAAAAATTATAAATTTAATTTTTAATTAAAATCATCAATTACTTGAAAATACCAATTTTAAAATTATAACTCATTTTATAACACTTTGAAAAATTAATTAAGGTCTCATAAAATTAGATTTTGATCATAAGAAATAAAATATTAATTTTTGAATACATTTTATGAAAATAAATTTTCATTTAAATCATTATATTAATTATAAAAAAGAAAATAAACATTTATGTTTTATAAAAATATCAACACTTGATTAATAATTTCTAAAATGTTTATTTACTTATACTATGATATAATTATATAAAATTTCCATTTATAAGATGCCTAAATTTTATTTATACTTTAATAGGTTGGGATACTATTCAAATCATAAATATATTATTAATATAATGAAAATGATAGTTTTATAAAAATCAGGATTTTTCACTTATTCATTGGAAAATAAATATTTTTAGAAAAATACCAAAATTTCTCCCTAAGAAAATTTTTACATTAAAATTTCAAAAATGAAGTTTATTTTGTCCAAAATAATTTATAAAAGTGTTAAAATGTAGTTTTAAAACATGTGTTCCATTAAAAAGTCGGTAAAACTACGTTTAGAAAAAATATGGTCTTCTAATGTATAAAACTGGATTCATTCTTATCTTATGCCTATAAAATCATTTAGATGAATTTAAAAATATTTGATTGAATATATAATATATAAATTTTATTATTTTTTTCATACTATTCATTCTCTCTAATTTAACGACTAAGTTATAACATCAGTTATAAAATAATGACATTTAATTGTATACCATTGTTCATTTAAGCTTGGTGTTATGTGAAACCATTTTTGTCGAAGAAATTAAATTTAAAAATATACATACCATAAAATCTTGGGTTGTTACATTCTCCCCTCATATAATAAATTTAATCCTTGCAATTTTAAATTGTACTTAGAAAATCAAAGGTTTATACTTCAAAATTACTTTGTGGGAAACCCACATCAGAAATAGGGTTAATAAAATATCCTCTTAATAAGAAGGAAAGGGAAATGATAATGTAACAAAAAAACTAGGATTTTGGGTAGGAAAAAATTAGTGGAAATCAATAACATGGACAAATAATAGAGAATCTAACTATTAATTTATGATTTATAGTGATGGAGAACATGGTTATTAGAAATTTAGACATCATGAAACTATAAATATTGTTATTGGTTAAAAGACCACTAATTTATCATAAATAAAACTAAATGAATAACATTTTTGTTCTAAAATTATTTTCATAGAGTTGAGAGTTTCTTTTACTATCCATAAAATCACTTCATAAGATAAACATACTTTATCCCCTTAAATTTCATAATAATAATCTCATCCTTTGGTTATGCTTCAATCTATTTTCACTCCATACCTTACACCTAGAAATGAATGTTCATGATGAATATTTCACACCCCAATCACTTTTAATGAATCATATGGTACTTAAGTGATTCCTTAGACCTTAAAGTGTTTACTAAAACCAATAAGGTTATCATATGTTATTAATGAAAAATAATTTGCAAAGTTTAACTTGATCTATTCCACAAGTAGTTAATCTTAAGACTCATCTAAAACATGTATGTCCACATTCAACAACCAAAAATTTATAAGGAAGGTCACTAAATTTCCAAATTAAAATTAACATAATATTCCCCAAATAATTTAGATTTTATTATCATATACCAAATATATTAATACCTTAATATCTTTTAAATCTTTATAAAACATCCATGCTTCCAAGATTAAAATCTCAGGTTGTCCTTAAATCCAAATATCTAATAATTCCAGCATAACATAAAACATCATATCACTAACCACCTTCATGGTTACCAATTATATCCCATAAACATATATTTAATATTATATCAACATAAATAAAATATTTAGGGTCATCTTTACCAAGTCATGTGTTTTTAAGAAGATCAACATACAACAGAATCACTTCTCTTGATTAATGGTGTTATTCATCACATGATTCCAATTCCTTAAACATGAAGTACTGCAGTAAAATCCTTATATATATCATGATTATTATAACCAAATCATTATTGATAAAATATGAAAATAATATAATTCTTAAATCAAAACACAATCATATTAATCATTATTCTTCATCTATGTTATTAGTATAATCTTGTCTATGATCCATTATCCTCTTTTTATGTATATTACTTTAACACTTGAGACATTGATTTGTATAGTGTCATGTATCCTTATATTTGAAGTAATGAACATTGTAAAATTATTTTCTTACCTTAAAATCATGCACATGGTTTCCTTTTTCTCCACACTTGAAGTAAAATCATTTTCCTCTTAAGCATATACCAAGGTGATTCCTTCAACAATTATCACATGTGAGAAAATATTTCTTTACCATATTCCCTTAATATATCTTTTTCCCATTTTTCATCTTCTTCTATTTCTTCCCTTTGAAACCATAAGACTTGGGTAATTATTTATATATCTTTTTATAACATGATATTATTTCCTTAGATTATGAGAACATTTGGGAGACTACTTCCCTTTGACATATTGTCTTAAACCCATCGAAGAAACGATCATTATTATTCTTTGGATTATGTGCATTGATGTGGTTCTCATTCCTTACACTATGATTCATTTATAAATAATGGAATAAACTATATTAGATCATAACATTATGAAACATAATTTATAATCCCAAAACTAGTAAAATACTTAACATAAATTGAAAAATTTTATGCGTAGATAATATTATAATCATAAAAATGGTTTCTTTGTGGATATATTTACTATTAAATAATTCATAATGTTTTATAAATAAAATGTAAATTATCCTAAGCATATCCCTTAAGAGCATCAAACCAGGTGCACAGTAAGGCCCGTTTTCATGTACTAGGTTATGTTGAGTTAAGCCCGACACACCTTATCGGAGTTGTTACTCCTAGGTACATCTCTTCCAGAACCATATCCACTCGTAGTATCCGAATAAGTATGTATTTCTAGGATGACCCACATAATCTCTACCTTACCAAAATTATATGATGTTATTCTATGCTTATCCAAAAAAATTATCTTAGGGTTATATTCCTTAATCTATGTTTTCAAAATCTATTTTCCAAGGTTTCTACTAAAATTCCTCTAATACCAAAAATAAAGACCCAAATCCCAGTAGCCTAGATCTGGTGCCTTACTTAATTAAATTTATATAATAAACATGGAATTCATATCCCGGATGACTGAATAGTTTTATAGATTTCGAAAACCAAATACATACATAATTATTACATTATAACTTGAAACAAATAAACTATATCAGAAACACTAATAAACTACTAGATTATCCCTATAAGTCATTCATAATACACATCTTTGAATCATGGGGAAAAATAAAACATAAAAAAGGGGTGAGCTTAGATGCTCAGTAAGGGTAATAAATTCAGCGGAAGATATCATAAACAAGCATAAATGATTATGGTAAGGTGATTAAATGAAACAAATTCCATTTAATAAATAACCTGATCATAATATGGTAGGAATAAAAACTGAATAAATAATTTCATATAAATAATCATATGAGAATGAAACTTAACCGTGGATATTCTACTAGTCGAATAATCATGTGAATTATCAATTACTAATAACATAATGAGGGAATACATAATTTCAAAAATCATAAACATACCATCCATGCCTCATCTAAGAATTCTATATAAATGGGTAAGGCCTTGGACAAAACCCTGTCTAGTTTGTCTCATGAGACCTACTACTGCATCGAGGGGCTATAGCACACATCGTACGTCACATACTTAGTCCAATGCATTCCTAATATGTCAAATAATCGATTTCAAAATATATATTTAAATAAAATTATCCCATACTAATTTCAAATATTTTAATAATAATCATATATGAAAATACTCCAATAAAATCATTGATAAATTCTTGAGAGAAATTTTCTTTTAGTTTAGAAAGAAGAGTTCTTTTGGAAATCATTTTTATTTATTGTAAAATTAGTTTTTAAAAGTGAATATCACAAAAAAGAAAATGGAAGGAAAATAAAATTATTTTTGAGGAATAAATTAAATCCAACTGAATTGAAAACTTATAAAAATAATGTTTATGAAACTTTATAGATGAAACATTTTTGTTCGGTTTAAGAAAAATATTAAAGAGAATTTAAATCAGAAAAAGGAACAATATTTTGTATAAAATCAAAAATGAACAAAGATATATTTTCATGATAAAATTAATTATGTTTGAAAAATAATTGAGGCTTAAAATAGGTTATGTAGTGAATTTGAAAATAGGAAATAAATTGGGAAATTCTCTTTAATCAAGCTATCTTATCGGTAGGAATTAAAAAGGGAAACCTTATAAAACATGTATTTACCCATCAAAGAAAGATGAAATGACCTAGATACATGATTCTGGAGCATATAATCATAATGTATAAAAATTATATAAAAATAAAGAATAATTAATTTGGGGTAAAGACAGGGAAAGTGTAACATGAAAGAAAAATAGAGGTTTAGGGAGAATCCCCTACCACTTTGTAATCAATCAAATCGTATGCCCCATAAAATTAATAATCATAAAATAAGACATTTAATAACATGAATATAAATAGATAAATGATATTATACATAAAAGGTTAGTATAAATACAATAGAGACAATAAATAGTGGTGAATAATTCATATCTTACAGAAATAAAGGTGAGATGAGAAAACCCTTACCTTATTTGGAAAGTGTTTTGTACTTGCACTTAATGTCCTAGAAAATGAAAATAAATTCACTAATAATTTAATTAATAATTTATTAAATATGTATCTGATTTATTTTAATTTTATTATTTTCATTTATGTCCTTTTTTATGAGTTATAAGATATAATTTTATCATTCTGCAGAATTCGTTTCTTTGGTTTTCATGATCGGTTTACATGTATACATGTATGGAAAATAATTTAAAATGAGAATAGTTGTCCAGAATTGAAATTATATGTTAGTAATGAATTTATATAATCTTAAATTGTTATATATTTAATTTAGTTATATTTTATGAGGATGATTCATTAAATAAAACATTAGTGATAATCATTTAGATTATTTTCATGTTTTTTTATCATCACAAAGTAATTTTGATTTATTAGTTAATATTATGTATATATAATGGTTCCAAAACATTAAATAAGATATAATACATATATTATAATATTTTTTAACCATAAAATGGTTTTATTTCCATCCTTGAATGTGTAATTGAAAAACTAAAACACATCATCCATGAAGGCGGTAAATTTGCACCTTAGAGACAATGTTTTCATTTTTAGAATAAATCAGAGAGGAGAAGACACTTGATGGGGTATTTTCTATTAAAAAATATAATTCTAGTATATATAAGATAATAGATTTATCCTGAATTTTTTTAAATAGTATTTTAGGAGATAATAAGTAAATAAAATAAATTGAAAATAAATTAAAAGAAAAGGAAAGAGGTTTTACCTCTTGAATTCTTCCCCTTGAGAACCTCCTTAGGGAAATTTTTTTGGTCTTTTGTTGAGACCAGAAGCTCATATAAGTGTGGAATGGTATTTGGAATAGTATTGGGAATTAATTGGATAGGCTTCAAGGATTTTGAGTTGTGAAGAGAAGTGGTGGTGAGGGGTGGTATTTATAGTGTAGGAGAGGGGTGTTTTTTAAAAAAATTATTCATTTGTTTATTATTTTGGCTAAAGACTATGAATAGATTGACAATTATCAATAAATATATTAAAATAATGAATTTTGGTTCTATAATATGATTATTACAATATCAATGAATCAATAAATGGTGTATTTAACATATAATATATTTATACCGTAAATTATCATATTTTACTATTCACCAAAAATTCAAGTATTTTAGAAAAATGCTGAAAATTCACCCTAACCATTTTTTGATGTTTAGAATTAAAAAATTAACTCCATTTTATGAAAATAATTTTATAAATATGTGAAATTTTATTTTTAATTAAAATCATCATTTACTTAGAAAATTCCAATTTTAAAATTATAACAGATTTTATAACACTTTGAGAAATTAATTATGGTCTCATAAAATTATCTTATGATAATAAAAATATATATAAATTTTTGAATAAATTTTATAAAAAAAATTCATTTAAATCAATAAATTAATTATAAAATTGAAAATAAACATTTATGTTTTATAAAAATATCAACACTTAATGAATAATTTCCAAAACATTTATTTACTTATACTAGGATATAATTATATCATATTACCATTTATAATATGCCTAAATAATATTTAAACTTTAATATATGATTTTACTATTCAAATCATAAATAGACTATTAATATAATGAAAATGAAAATTTTATAAAAATCAGTATTTTTCACTTATTCACTAGAAAATAAATATTTTCATAAAAAAACAAAAATTTCACCCTAATCTAATTTGGATATTAGGATTTTAAAAATAAATTTTATTTTTTTCAATATAATTTATTAAAGAGTCAAAATTTAGTTTTAAAACAAGTGCGCCGTTAAAAAGGTGATAAAACGGGGTTTAGAAAAAATATACTCATTTAGTGTGTAAAATTGGATTCGTTCTTATCTTATGACTATAAAACATTTTTTATGAATTTTAAAATATTTCATTAAATAAATAATATATAAATTTCATAATTTGGTTAATACCATTCATTACCTCCAATTTAATGACTATGTTATAATGATCATTTTAAAATAATGATATTTAATTGTATATCATTGTTCATTTACGCTTAGTGTAGTGTGAAACTTATGTTCTTGAAGAAATTAAATTTAAAAATATCATAAAATAAAATCATGGGGTGTTACAACTAATCTTGATGTAATCTGGTTAATTCAACCCATAACATTCATAAGAACTCCATGTTCAAAGTAGGGATCTCAAAGACGGTTGGTTTAACACTTAGTTCTAAGGATTTCATTCCTAATCAAGTAATGGAAGGCCAAGTATGAATTAATATTTAATTGAGGGATTCTAATTTATTATGCATAAATTTTATCTTATGTTATCATTTACATGTTTTTTTAATATTATGTGTATGTTACTTAATCAATAACCATGTTGGATAAAACATTTGTGCACAAACCATTTATTTAAATTCCATCCATGCACATTAATTTATTTATTTATGTGATCACGGTCTTGCATCCACAAAATAAATTATTTCATAGACATAAATAATTAATTAATTAAATGAACTTTTCATGAGCTTTATCTAATGGTTTATTTAATGATGGAAATTAATTCAACCTATTACCTAGGGGAAATGTAACACCACAAGATTTTCTGAATTATTTTTTTCGAATTAATTTATTCTTTGATATTTTCCATTTAACATAACACTGAAAATAGTTTATTTTAAAATAATGCACTATGTTTGGATTACATGCACTAAACAAAACATAAAGTTTAGCTTTAACTAAATGTAACACAAAGGTTATCTCATGTTACATGCAATAAACACTTTCCTCAATGGCTTTCATAACACACAAGACCGAGTGATACAGAATAATGATATATTATTTAAAAAAATATAATAATATATAACATAGTCGTTGAATTATATTTTATGAATATTATTAACTAAATTATGTAAATATATATGGTTTTAAAAAAAATTAATTAATTAGCCACAAATTATTTAGAAATGAATATAAAAAACCAATTGAATTTAAAGAGAGCATTTTTATAGAAAACTATTATTATGCATGGAAAGTTGATTTAATACTAATAAATTAAATTCATTAAAATTATTAAGTAATTTTAATGGAATATATTTGGTATATATCCAAGTAAATATTTTTTATATTCATCCAATATATTTTATAAGCATAAGATAAGAATAAAACAAATTTAACTCATAAAACCCGATATTTTTGTTAAGGAAATTTAACCACCTTTTAATGGAAAACCTATTTTAAATATAAATTTTGGAACATTTATAAATATTATAAGTCAAAATAAACTTCATATTTTAAATTTAATAAAAAAATTAATTTATGTTGAATTTTTGGTATTTTTCTGTGAAGTTTTATTTTTCTTAATGAATAGTGAAAAATATTGTATTTTATTTCAAAACTGATTTTTCATCTAATTTATTTATAAGTTTAAATTACATTTTAAATTAGTTTCAAAGTTTAATTAGATAATATTTTTATCAATTAATCCGATTTAGTTTATTATAACCAATTTCACATTAAAATTCGATGTAAAAACCTAGAAAATTTTTGATCATTTTTACTCTAAAAACATTCATTATCGACCCGACTATAGGATTAAATATAAATTAATTTATACCTCTTCTATGTTCTGATTTTGTAAAAATAAATTCCATATTTTTTAATCAGAATAATTTATAATGTATAATAAGGTCAACTATTTTTTTGACCAAAAATATTAGTGAAAGTAATTAAAATTAATTACAATGATTACGGCTAAATTAAGCTTAAAAGGGGAATAAACCATAACCTTAAGGCCCAAAATGAACTATACACTTGTCCAAAATCCATTGGATATCCATATTTCGACCCTATTCTCCCTTGGATTAACTTTGGACATTTATTTATCCACTAGAAATAAAAAACATGTGGGGGGTTCTTTTCTTTTAAAATATTACAAGAGTGTCGCTCCTCCTCCATTATAAAAGGCCTCCTCTCCTACCACTTCATCACACCTATTAGGACAATTTTTCTTGAACAAAATCTACCCAAATAGATCCCCAACATCCCTCACATCCTCCTTAAATCCAAATTTTGGAAAAAAGTCTTCCAAGGAATCCCTTTGTTGAAATCCAAATAGAGTTACCCTATTAAGTGGAGGTTTGTATGAGTATGAAGAGAGTCAAGACATAAGGTAAGGGGATTTCGTCTCACTTTTTATTTCCATGAGATAAATTTTTTATTTAATAACCATTCATTTTTTGTGGTTTTTATATTGACCATTTATGTATTTAATTTTTCTTAGAGTTAAATTTATGGGTATTTACATATCCATTCCATGACCTTTATTTCATGGGGTTTAAGTTTCAACAGTTACCAAATCAGTAAAATAGTTTTGTCTCAGTTTTCCTTCTTTGGGAATCATGTTTTTTCATGTGACTAAATTTATTTTGAGGTGTATATAATTCCATTTTAAATGATATATCATAAATCTCCTTCTTTTCATGATATTCTAAGCTTCATGTAATTTTCTTTTTTTATATGGAGATTATGATCCCAAGTTACCAAGTGAAAGAGTTTATTGAAAAAATCTCATCGCTTTCCAAGATTGTTGATGTTTATACTTCCTTTGATGAAATATTAAAATCCATCTCTCAATAAAACTCATGAATTTTCTTCTCCTATATTTATTGATGATATATTCATATATTGGTACCATTTTTTCACTATTTGGTACATAAGATAGTTATAAAGTGTTTTTAATAAATCCTGACTTTACCCTCTATTTGATTAGAAATATATGTTCCTTCAAAACCATGTTTTCTAAAAAGGGTTTCCAAGAATATTCTAGTAATATTATATGATCATTAAAATAAATTTTTAACTTTTTTTTCTTTTACCAATGATTTCAAAGGAATCTTCTTGTCACATTCTGAATGAGGAATTTTTCAAACTTTTTACCATGCAAAAGGAATTTTCTTTTACCTCATACGACATGTACATATTTATCTGCCATCAATCCATTGATACTTTATTTTCATTTTTAAAGTTTAATTTTTAAGAAATTTGTTTAAAAATATATTTCCATAGAAATGGTTTTTAAAATGTTTTCAATCTCCTTTTATAAGTATTTAAGGAAAATAGTTTTCAAAACATTTTCAAGATATCTTTAAATGTTTTTAAAGAAAAAGGTTTCCAAAAGGATTTCAAAGATTTATTTAAAATATTTCATTTTTATTTTCATTAAAATGGTTTTCAAAAAGGTTTTATGATTTAAAGATCCTTTTCAAATAAGAAAGGATATTTACCTCAAGAAATGTTTTCAAAACCTTCCAAGTTATTTTCCATATAAGATAATATTCATTGATGTTACTCATAACCTTCTAGTAAATGATCCAAAGGTTCTATTCATATTATATTTTGAATGTTTTGTGTTTTTATATAATTATGATTATAATGCTTGTTTCTCTTCCATGGGTTATATTCTTTTGAAACCCTCTTCTTTCCACGGGTTATACATTGATGAAATGATTATGAAACCTATCTATTTTCTATAGGTTATGATGTGATGAAATGTTAATGATACACATTTCATTTCATGGGTTATGATTTGATTTTTATAATACCCATCTCTTTTTATGGGTCATGATATGATGAATGTTTTATTATCTTGTAGCACATGTATGAATTATTTTATTATGAGATGCGTGGAACCTATATCTCCCTCCAATGCATTGGGTAACAATGGATGACTTGTGAGTATAAATTTTATGTGTGATCATGATTATATGTTCAAAATGTTATTCATGGACCTGGTTGAATGTCCATAAGTTTATGCATGAACCTGATTACATGTTCATAATATTATGATTGAGCCTTATTATGTGTTCACAATGTTATGTATGGATCTGGTTTCATGTACATAAGTTTATGCATGGAACTGAATACATGTTCACAATGTTATGCATGAACCTGATTACATGTTCACAATTTTATGAATGGACCTAGTTTCATGTCCATAAGGTTATGCATGAACCTGATTAGACATTCACAATGTTATGCATGGACCTTGTTACACGCCCATAAGTTGATGCGGGGGCCTAATTTCATATCCTAAACTTAATGAGTTAACCTATTTCTACTTATATATATTCACAACATTATAAACTAATGTTCATACCAAAAAAATCCATGTCTTGTTTTTATGTTATTCTTTCATGACTTATTCTCTTAATTATCTTTCATGTCCTATGAACTACTGATATTTATTATGATCTCTAATATGTAGGGTATGATCTTCAAAAGTTATTCCCAAAATCCATACCCTTTTGTTCATGTTATGTTTATGAATTTTCTTTATTTACCCTTACTGAGCATTTGAGCTTATCCCTTTCTTATGTTTCCTTTCCCCAAGTAATGAAGAAAGGTTTTAGGTATAATTACTAAAGGTGGAGATCTTTATAGGAGATTTTTAAGATCTTTCACTAGGATAGAAGACTTTGTTTCCATGTTTCCAAAGACTCCAAACTATTATGGTCCTCGGGAATGTATTTTTGTAATGTACTAAATATTGATCTAAAATGATGTAATATCCATGTATTTTAATCCGAGTTCACTATAGTTGGTATCAAAGGAAAGGTTTAGTCGACCTTTGGAAACTAGTATGAGAAAACTTTACTGAGATACCTAGGTATATTTCTAAGGATATGTCTAGGAATGTATCTAAGGATAAGTATAAGGATGGGTTAACATTTAGGAAATTGTCTTGTAATTTGTGTAAAGGATATAGTGAGTGGTTTCCAAGAAATAAATCCTTGTATGGATACTACAAGTGGATTTGGATTTGGCACAGATGTACCTAATAGTAATAACTCTAATAAGATGTTTCGGGACTGACTCTAGGGTACACAACAACTGGTCTTACTTCACTCCTAGTTTGATACTCTTGGGGGATATGCTTTTTAAATTTAAAAACTCGTCCCAAACCATTATGAAGGAATTGAATAGAATAAAACTTTTAAAAACATAGTATAAACCTAATGTGTCATATATTAAGGAAGGTTTCATAACTTAATCATCCTATAAGTTACTTTTCATGATTATGTGGTTACTCCTTATTATAATCATTTCTTACTCAATGATTTCTGGTTTTAGCCAATGGAGGGAATCATAAGAACTATGATTAATATTGATTGTGATGTAAAATATAATAATTAGAAGTCAAATGTGATGACCACTAGAGTGAAGGGTGTTTTGATCATGATTAATCAGTTTTCAAGGAATATGATCAACAACATGTACCTTAAACAACTCTCAGACACACCAAAGAAGATAAGGAAGAAGTTTGATCAGGGTTTAGGTAAAAGAGACCATGGAGGAAAGAAGATTTGGTTTTCGTTGTGTCAAGAATACGGAAATAATAACATAAGTTAATGTCTTAGATGAACAAGAAGGTGTTTGACTATGGAAAATAAAGACACAAAACAAGTAACTGCAAAGAAATAATGAAGGGTTCTATTGACCAAATGGATATGAATATTGGCCTCTCCAAGACATCATCAAAGGTTAAATACTTTAAGTGTGGAATGAATTTTCATTATGCAAATCGATTCCCTTAGTGAAAATATCCTAAATAGAACCATCAAGGTGGTACAACTAATGTTTATATTGTTGATAACGATGAGACTACAGACAAAATGTCAAAGGAAATAGGTATTAAGTAATAGGATGAGGTAGCCTTCTTGTATCTTATAGATGAATTAGAATAATCAAAGTTTTTATGCATTTGGATTAAAAAAATATATCTTTTATGAATGATGAAATATATAAGGATTGTTTTATTTATGTTTTTCACTCATTATTTATAAGTTTATGTTGAATGGACTCGATATACTGGTGAAGTGATATAATGATAAGTTGATATTTTGATTAAGGGAAGGTAACCCTTAATTAATATCTAATATTGAGATAATTATGTTTGGATAAAGATATTCTAGATATGAATAAGTAAATTGGATGGTAAGGATTACCCTGGAACTGATTATTGAAAAAGTGGTATATGTCATCAAGGATAAATTTTACAACTTCTAGTATTTAAATAATATATTCAGTAATCACTGTAATAAATAATCCTGCACGTTTTCCAAAAGGATTTATGGTAATTAAGGGACTATATAATGAGGGTATTAACATGTTTGGAATGTGACAACCAAGTGGTACTTTTTGATATATTGGGATCAATGTTAAGCTTATTTCATGACTTTATTTCTAAAGATTTGAATTTCCATATTTCATAAGGTTTATAATGTTAACCATTTATGGAAATTTTAAGTTAAACTTCAGATTAAGTATTTATGTATTGAGATTGTATTGATAACCCTAGTTAAAAGGATATTTAGTGATTAACCTTATTTCAAGGATTTCCATCTTATTTATTTTGGAAATTATATTAGTGTTGTTTTAGAAAAGGAAATAATGTATGTCGGGTGAAAAACAATAAATTATGATAAGAAAATGGGTCTTGAACCCATGACCAAGGGAGAATAAGGGTTTTAATCCTACCACAGACCAACATGGTGTCCAGGTTAATGTGTAATTATTTTTTTCAATTATTAATGATGAGCCAATAGATTTAATTTTTAGGTTTACATATTAACTTATTAATAATATTTATTTTTCATAATATTTAGAGACAAATAGTTAAACTTTTCATTCTTTTATGGGACTTATGATCCTCTAAAAGTGTATTTTAGTGCTTCTGGCATCAAAGTTAATTTCCAGACATCCATTACATAAAGTAGTGGATGAATTACAAATAGATAAAAGCACAACCAAAGAATGAAATTTTTTTTATATAAATATATCTAGTGAGTATATTTCCTAATATTATTATTCAATAAAATAATTAATCAATGTTAAGAAACTGATCAAAAAAACTTTTTCTTGATACCTTAATTTTTGTTGAGTCAATAGTCTTTTAAATCATCACAGATTTATGACTTTGAGGCCCTAAATTTTTCATTTATAATTCACTTGTTTTTGATTGATGATATCAATAACTCCTTATAAATATTTATTATTTTCCTCTAATTCTATATTTTCACTTTCCACTTATGTTCTCCCATGTGAAAACCTTGTCATATGTTACTTTGGGTAACCGTTCTGGTTCCAAATTTCCCTTTTTAAGGGAATTTTTAATATTCATTTTTATGATTTCGGTTTTGATAAATGAAACTTTCAAGTAATAAACCTTTAATAACCCAAAATAATTTCTATGGTGAAATTCAATTTAATTGGGGTCGAATATAATACCCCTATATTTTTTGAATTATTTTTTTTCAAAATAATTTATTCTTTTGGATATTTTTTATTTCACATAACACTAAAAATAGTTTATTTTATATTAATTCACTATGTTTGGATTACATGCACTACACATAAAATAAATTTTAGAATTCTCTACATGGAACATCGAGGTTATCTGGCATTATAAGAAACAAATACTTTATTTGATAGCTTGCATAACACGCAGGACAAAGTGATACCGAACAATAATATATTATCAAAAAAATATAATAATATATAACCAAACCATTAAATCAGATTTTATGAATATTATTAACTAAATTATGTAAATATATGGTTATAAAAAACAAATAAAATGAATTAATTGTTTACAAATTATTTATAAATTAATAAAAGAACCAATTGAATATAAAGGGGTTATTTTTATAGAAAACTATTATTATGCCCACAAAGTTGTTTTAATCTTAATAAATTAAATTAATTTCAGTTATTAATTGATTTTAATGTTATATATTTTTTATATATCCAAGTAAATATTTTTTATATTCACCCAATAGATTTTATAAGCATAAGATAAGAATAAAATCAATTTAACTCATAAAAACCAATATTTTTATTAAGGCAATTTCATCGCCTTTTAATGGAGAACCTATTTTAAATATTTATTTTTGAACTTTTATAAATCTTATATGTCAAAATAAACTTTATATTTGAAATAGAATAATAAAAATTAGGTTAGGGTGAATTTTTTGTATTTTTCTTTGAAGTTTTATTTTTTAAAATGAATAGTGAAAAATATTGTATTTTAGTTCAAAACGGATTTTCGTCTAATTTATTTATAAGGTTAAATAAAATTTTAAATTAGTTTTAAAGTTTCATTAGATAATATTTTTATAAATTAACCTAATTTAGTTCATTAGAACCAATTTCACATTGAAATTTGATATAAAAACCTAGCCAACTTTTGATCATTTTTACTTTAAAAACCTACATTGTCGACCCGACTGTGGGATTAAATTTAAATTAATTTCTACAACATTTGTTTATGAATTTGTAAAAATGGATTTCATATTTGAAATAATCATAATTTCTAATTTCTAATAAGTTCAACTTAGTTTTTTAACAAAACTATTAGTGAAAGTAATTAAAATTAATTACAACGATTAAGGTTAAATTAAGCTTAATAAGGGGTTGAGTCATAAACTTAAGGCCCACAAATAACTTATACACTTTTCCAAAATCCATTGGTTGGCCTTATTTCAACAATAAACTCCATTTTCTTGAATTTGGACCATTATTTTTCCATTTTCAATAAAAAAAATGTGGGTGAGGTTCCTTTCTTTTAAAATATTACAAGAGTGTTGCTCCTCCTCCATTATAAAAGGCCTCCTCTCCTCCCACTTCCTAACACCTCTCAAGCCAATTTGGCTCAACAAAACTCTGCTTAAATAGCTTCTCAACATATCTAAATTCCTCTTTGAAGACTAATTTGGGCATAAATCCTTCCAAGTAATCCCTTTGGTGCAAACCAAAAGGATTTACCTGATTAATAGGAGGTTCTTATGAGTACAAAGAGAGTCAAGACATAAGGTAAGAATATTTCATTTCACTTTTTATTTCTATGAGATACATACTTTATTAACCACACATTCCTTTTGTGTGGTGTTTATATTTACTATGGATGTATTCAATGTTTCTTATAGTTAAATTTATGGGTATTTACATATCCATTCTATAACCTTTATTTCATCAGGTTTAAGTTTCAAAAGTTACCAAATTGATAAAATAGTTTTGTCTTAGTTTTCCATCTTGGGGACTCATGTTTTTTTATGTGCCTAAATTCATTTTTGTGTGTATATAATTCCATTTTACATGATATATCATGAATCTGCTTATTTTCATGATATTATAAGCTTCATGTAATTTCCTTTTCTTGCATGGAGACTATGATCCCAAGTTACCAAGTGATAAGAGTTTATTGAAAAAATATCATCGATTTTAAAGATTATTGATGCTTATGCTTCCTTTGATGAAATATTATGATTAATATCTCAAGAAAACTCATTAATCTTCTTCTCCTCTATTTATTCATGATATATTAATATATTGGTACCATTTTTTCCACTCTTTGGTATATAAGATAGTTAATAAAGTTTTTTTAAGAAATCCTGACTTTACCCTCTCTTCAGTCAGAAATTTATGTTCCCTCAAAACCATGTTTTCTAAAAAGGTTTTCCAAGAATATTCTACTAAAATAATATAATTATTAAAATAAATTTTTAACCTTTTTTTCTTTTACCAATTCTTTAAATGGAATCTTCTTGTTTCTTTCTGAATGAGGCATTTTTATAACCTTTTTACTGTGCAAAAGGAATGTTTTTTTACATCATACAACATGTACAGATTTATCCACTAAAAATAATTTAAATATTTCTTTTCATGTTTAAAGGTTAATTTTTAAGAATTTTGTTTTAAAATATATTTTCAAAGAAATTGTTTTCAAAACGTTTTCAATATCCTTTTATAAGTTTTTAAGGAAAATGGTTTTAAAAATGTTTTCAAGATCTATTTATATTTTTTAAAAGAAAAGGTTTTACAAAAGTTTTTCAAAGATTTATTTATAAGATTTAAAGTTTATTTTAAAGAATTTTTTTTTAAAATGCTTTTATGTTTTAAAGATTTTTTCAAATAAGAAAGGATATTTACCTTAAGAAATGTTTTCAAAATCTCCTTCCAAGTTATTTTCCATCTAAGGTAATATTTTTTGATTTAACTCATTCCCTTATAAGAAATGATCCAAGGGTTACAATCATATTTTATCTTGAATGGTTTATGTTTTTATGTAATTATGCTTATGATACCCATTTCTCTTCTACAAGTAATATTCTTTTGAGACCTGCTTCTTTTCATGGGTTATGCTTTGATAAAATGATTATGAAACCTATATCTTTTCCATAGGTTATGATGTGATGAAATGTTAATGATACCCATTATATTTCATGGATTATGATTTGATGTTTATAGTATCCATATCTTTTTATGGGTCATGATATGATGAATTTTTTATTATCTGGTGGAACATGTATGAATAATTTTATTATGAGATGGGTGGGACCTATATCTCCCTACAATGAATTGGGTAATGATTGATGAGTCATGAGTATAAATTTTATGTGTGAGACTGATTACATGTTCAAAATTTTATGCATAAACCTAGTTACATGTACATAAGTTTATGAGTGAACCTGATTACATGTTTACAATGTTATGAGTGAGACTTATTACAAGTTCACAATGTTATGGATTGACCTGGTTACATGTCCATAAGTTTATGCATGAACTTGATTACATGTTCACAATGTTATACATGAACCTTATTACATGCTCCCAATGTTATGAATGTACCAAGTTTCATGTACATAAGGTTATATGTAGACCTGATTACACGTTCCCAATGTTATGTATGGTCATGGTCGTGCATCTATAAGTTGATGGGGGTAGATTTAATGTCCTTAAATTAATGAGTGGACCTATTTTTACTTATAGATGTTCACAAAATTATAAACCATGTGCATACCACAAATTCCATGTCTTATTCCTATGTAATGTTTTTATGAATTATTCTCTTAATTCTCTTTCATGTTCTATGAACTGCCAATATTTATTATGATCTCTAATATGTAGGGTACAATCTTCAAATGTTATGCTCAAATTCCATACACTTATTTTCATGTTATTTTTATGAATTTCCTTTATTTACCCATACCGAACATCTGAGCACACCCCTTTATTATGTTTCTTTTCCCTAGGTTATGAAGAAAGGTTTTAGGAATAAGTACTAAAGGTGGAGATCTATATGGAAGATGTTGAAGACCTTTCACCAGGATATAATATTTTATTACCAAGTTTCCAAATACACTAAAATATTATGGTCCTAAGGCATGTATTTTTTGTAATTTACTAAATTTTCATCTAAAATGATGTAATATCCATGTATGTTAAGCCTGGGTTGCTATAGGAAATGAATCCCATTATCAATCATGGAATGAGTTATAGAATTCCACTTTTCCACCTGTGTAACACTTGGGTTGGCATTATTATGGTTCTTTCTTGAACCACCTCCACATGCCTTGGGTAACTCCATTAATTAAAAGTATTTATAACTCACACATAGGTGAGGGGAACTAAAGTATTAGTTAAAGGGGGGTTACATAAATGTCCTTATACACACATGTCCTACATAATAATGGAGGGGGGGATGACTCATAGGTCATCAAATTTAATTTAATAATAAATAATTGAAAACACATGTAATACATTAAGTTTAATAAATTCCAACACATAAAATGGTCTTGATCTAGCTAATGAATAGTCATACATGCAACATGTGCACAAAATTAAATGGATAATGTTCATTTATTTGTACATTATTTATTATTAAGATAAACACATTTGCATTAATTAATTAATTAATTACATTTCATCTTAATGATCATCTGAATTCTTTTGGAGATAACCATAATAAAGGAATTAATAAGAAATAAATGGCAGAACCAATAGTTGCAGTTTTATTACAATAAATTAATTAATAATTTAAACTCATTAAAACCCCTATTAAATTTTAAAACACTTGAGCTGAAAATAAAAGAAATAAGGTTTTAATGATTTAATTTTCAATTTAATGAAATTTAATTCTACCTGTAATTGGAAGACTACACATCATGTATTATCCAACTATATGTTGTGTACCTCTGTTTTCATCTATATGGGTCACATGCTTGGGGATTCGATGTGTTGACTCGGTTAGACTACTGGATGTGTACATTCTAGCTACAATCCATGTATCCACTTTTTTGTTCCCAAGATACTTATATGGGTCTTCAGTATATATCTTGATAGATTATAAGTATTGAAAAATACATCTACACGCTGTGTGATCTGAATGTGGTGTTCTTGTGCAACCCACTGATAGACTCGGCATGTTCTTAAGAGAGAGACTACATGACGTGTGCCTCTAGCTACATGCCATTTATCTCTACTCTTGTGTGTCCAAATAACAAGAAGGAGGACTTGAAGTGTATATTTGATACAGTAATTAAAGAAATACACATTGTGTGCACCGCATACATATCATGTATATCATAAATGCTCCAAGTTGTCAATCACATGTGGTTTGACCATGTATAATGACCACAAAAAATTCATGATTTATACCACTAACCCATGAAGACTCCATGACATGTACACCATATACGTGTCATGTAATCTGACAACTGTGTTCCTGGTTGGCCAATCAACAAATGGAGTACACCACATGTAAAAACTACATGGCATGTTGTGTATCTTGTGGCATAGCTATGTGCAGCGTACTAGAGTACATGGCATGTACTCTAGATACACTCTATGTAACCCTGTATTATCGGCCAAAAAATAATTTTATGATGGAATATCTGGTCATTGTTCATCTATTATTAGACCTTTAAGAAAATGAAACACTAAAATAACTTGATTAATATGTCTATTACATTTTAATTCAAAATTAATTAAATAATGAGTAGTGTGAAATTAAAATTCAACTAGGATTTTGTATGGATAAACATTATAATAAATAATTATAAATTTAAAAATGACCACTCTCATACCACTTGATGGTTCTAGGCATAGAAAAAGAATGTGGTGGTGGGAGATATATTAAAATTTCTTTTGATATAGAGTTTCCTAAAACTCGAGTGAGTATATTGCATGTAAAATTTATAAATAATTTATTTAATATAGAAATAAATGAATACCTAGTCTATGGATCCTTTCTTCAATGTATATGTTCATTGTATGAAAATAACTTTTAGGTTTTCCATTATTATTTTGTGATGATCCAATGATATAATACCTCTATAAGTGATCCAAATGTGCTTCTTTGATCTCTGAGTAACGTTGATTGATCTCTGGATGCTAGCATGATGAATCGATTATCTTGTGTTATTCATGTTGACCACTTATCCTTTGTTATTGAAGGAATCTATCTTATGTTTCTCATTCTTAATATGGAGAGATAAGTAGGAGTCAAGAGAGAATTTTTTGTTCACAAAAATTCTCCATTTTAAATTGTACACCCTACACAATAGGCATAACTATCTATTTATAGATATAGGGTTTACGTTAAAATATTATTTAATTACATGTTAGCCCTTAAGCAATATTATAACCTTTAATAAACCCCATTCCATATAATAATAATAATAATAATACTTTTTGTAATGTTCTAACTTGAGAAATAAAAAATATTATTCAATTGGCTTATTAATTAATATTTATCATCAGACATGGTCTTGATCTATTCAAACTCATCTAGCATTTATTGAACACCTAAATAAATATTTAATTTAAATATTTTATTCATTAATAAATATTTTCAATCGATGAAACGTGAATAAAATTATCCTACGGTCTTGAGAATTATATTTATTCAATTAATTAAATTTAAATATAATTTGATCAAGATCATAAAAAACACTTAGTGTGTGACCCACTAGAATTATTTATCATTGGAATTGGGAAGGCTTTTCTAAATTATAAGATTACTATCTAGAAACAGGTCAAGGAACTCAAGTGAAATAACTTAATGTTTCAATTAAAAAAACATATACGAATGCTCACTTTGTAATATGATCGCTTTGTCATAATATCTCATCAATCGGTTGCACAACCGTGTCACCAACCTATATTCTTGATACGTATTTCTTTGACTATATGAAATAAACACATCATTACACTATGAAAATTGAATTTAGGGAGATGGTATTATTCTAATAAAAAGGTTGAGATATCATCTTCCATAAAGATATAAGGGATAAATACTTCCTTGAATTATCCATTAATGACGTGTCAATCATGACACACCTAATGTTCCCTACCTCTCAAAAAACATATTTCGTCATAGTTTTCATTAGAAAATGTAAGTATGTTATTAATTAAATACATTAATGATAATATTAAAGTCTAAGGACCATTACACATGCTTGTGGATAGGAATATCCAATGACACCAAAACATGCAGAATTCCAAATGGTGGTTTTATTCTCATAATCTCCCATCTTAGAGATTACTAAGTGTGGACTTCATGAGAAGAATACTCATTCTCTTAAAAGTAATTTCACCAGAAATTATATGTACTATGTGTTCCATCATAGTAAATTATCCAACCGCAGAAAATTATTTAAGAATATCTTCATATAACTTAAAGGTTCTCATCATAGCGGGGAACTAATATGAACTTATCAATGTGATATATACTCTAGGAAATTATTACATTAGATTCATTCAGAACAATGAACAATATGTAAAAAATAAATTTTATTAATATTCAATACATAGAATATACATGTAATCAAAGTAAAAAATAGTTGTTTCTAGGACACCAACTCCAACAAAAAACACTTCTAATTTCTAGAAAATATAGAACGAAAAAATTTATGGTAATAATGAAAAAATATCATGCACAAATGTTATGTTAATATTGAGATGCATTGAACACCACCATATGTTGTGGTTCTTACTAATTTTATATGTGGAGTATTAATGTAAATTGAAGTTATTAAGAATGAAAATACCTTTGTATGTTTGTTGTTGACAAAAAAATATTTCTAAGTATCAGTGATAAATAATTAAAAAATCCTTATAAATAATATTCTTACTGTTGAATGGTATATTTCCTGATGTTCACGGGTGTTTTATTATAATCCCATTATATAGTGTGTGAGAAATAATTATGGGACTCAAATTTTAGAGTTCAATATTATCTAAAACACAAAAAAAAATTATGCAACAACACAACAATTAGTAATTTTAAATAAGATATATCAAATAATATTAATTGAAAAAATCATTCTAAAAAACCATTTAAACATAGATTTAATGGTGGTGTCTGACTTGTTCCTTCTAAGATGGTGTCATTATATGAAATTATGTCTCTTTCTAAAAAATAATAAGGGTAATTAGTGAATTTAGAGTATGTAAGAATAAAGAAAAATATTAGTAGTTAGTTTCTAGGAACTTATATAAATGATATATTTCTAACACTGCATGGTTATTATTAATTCTTACTAGTGAAGATCATGATATGTAATGTGGGATGCATAGAGTGTGTGGGTGATGAGTTATGACATTATTCAATAAATAAAAAATAACATGTAGTGTTTTATTCACTATAAATAATAAATCTCAAATACAGAATATTGTGATACTCATGTTTCAGCATGAGTACTATAAATAGTGTGCCAATCAGTTCTAAAAATAATTTTATACATTATACTACATATATGAGAGACTTCATGTGATTAGAATATACAATGTCATGCTCTTCAAGACAAAAGAGTTGAGTTTTCATATAACAGATGAAGGTAAGAAAAAAATATGATAGAATTGAAAATAATTTTAATTTTCCTCAAATAAGTACTTGAGACCATTTTAATTGATAAAATGTGAAAGGGTATAAGTGTTATTTTTTATCCATGGTCTCAAATTACACCAAATGCCGGGGGTGTGAAATAGAATATTTGTCTATATAATCTATTGATGATAATCTTGGAACCCTAAAACAATTCATCCCATGGAACTATTACAACATCCAAACTTGATTTAATTTGAAAATTTAAAAATACATTGAAATGCATTGAAAACATCAATGTTAGATTCAAGGAAATAATCAACAAATGATTGAAGTGAGTAAAATTAACAAGATATAATGAATGAAATTTAAAATTAAAAATCATTATAAACATAGTATCATGATGTTATAAAAATAGAATTACCCATTTTGAGTGTGTAGAAAATGGGGTTGGCTAAGACCAAAGAAATTGGGGGTAGCCGTAGTAGTGGGATTGGCCTCGATCGATGGTAATTATACGTGGGAGAAATATTGGCAGTGAGTGAAGAGCGGTATTATCAAGATCGGTGGTTGTCTCTAATCATCAATGGAAAAAATTAAATGGTGACAAAGGGAAGAAGATGAGGGAGCCATGGGAGAGGGTGTGTTATCATGGTAGGGTCATTATCTTGGTGGGGGATCAATGGAAGGCTCTGGTGGTTTGATGGCGAGAGACAACGGTAGAGGCCAAGTAGAGGGTGAGGGAGTTTTGTGATTGGGGCGATGAGGGGGAGTGTTGGTGTAGTGACCCTGAACCCAATAGCATAGACCTTGTGTCTACTTTATTACATTGGAATAAGATACAAGGAATCACATCCTTAAGGGACTAATGGTTTAGTAGTCTTGGTAAACTAGATATATACTTGAAATCCACATTACATTTTAAAACATAAAATACACAAATAATTTTCTTTAAGAATTTTATTATTCACCTTAGTTTATTCCTACATATCAATCAAAAAATACTTCCTGGTATCTGGGGGAAAATAAAACATAAGAAAGGGTTTATCTCAGATGGTCAGTAAGGGTAAGCATACAATAGAAGATATGAATAAATAAGTCTTAATCAATATAGTGGGGTAAATAGCTGAAACACATGTAATTACATCAATAACATGAGAATAATATGGTAGGAATAAAATATGACCAAATAATTCCATATAAATAATCACATGATCTTAAAACTTAACCATGGAAATTCTAACTGATCGAATAATCACATGGAACATCAATAACTGAATTTATAATGATGGAATGCATAATGTTGGACATATAAAACATACCATAGAGAATTTTTACAAGACATATAATATCATCAAGGCTTTTGACAAGAAATATAATATCATCTAGGGTTGTTCCAAGAAATATAATACTATCAAGTCTTGTTCCAATACATCTATATAAATGGGTAAGGCCTCAATTAAAATCATATCTAGTTTGTATCATGAGACCTACCAATGCATCTAGGAAATATAGTGGGACATAACCATCACTTAAAAAGTATAATAAATTCCTCATACGAAATAGGTGAAACAAAATGAACATAAACATTCGTATTTAAAAAGTAACATATGAAATATTAATACATACCCCAATCAATAAACATAATTATAAACCATTCAGATTAAAATGGTTAATGGTAATAAAATTATACATACTCAATTAAAATGATCTTAAATCATCTAAATAAAAAATAAGGATAAAATCAATACAATATATTCCCATTTTACCATAAGTAAATTAAATGGTTGATGTCATTGATGAATATAAATACCATAAAAATATCTTTAAAAATATTCTTGAGGAAAATATCCTTTTCATTTTGAAAATCACCTTTTTAAAACTAAAAGTTCACAAAACATTTTGAAAATGATTTTATTTAAAAATAACATTTTAAACATATAAAAAATATTTAAAATATTGAGTGTTCATAAACGAATTAATTTCCATAAATGTTTATTGTGTTAAAAAAAATATTCCTTTCACATTTTCACTAAAATCCAAAGATGCATTATTTTGAAAACAACATGAATATTCCTTTAAAAAAATTTAAAAATTAAAAATGGGTAAAAATACCTTCATTATATCATTTTTAAAAGGTTAAAAAATTTAATTCATTTTTATAAAACTTTTCTTTTTATGAAAATGGATTTCTGACCAAAGATAGAAATAAAGTCAAATTTTCATAAAAACATTTTTTTAATCATTTTATGTACCAAAGAGTAGAAAATTTGTACTATTAATTGAAAATTTTCATGAATAAAAATATAAGAATAAAATATATTGATTTTAATATAGAAATATTAAATAACTCTCACAAGGGATACTTAAACAAAAAAATCCTGAATAGTGATGATATTGTGAAATAAACCCTTTACACTTCGGTAACTTTTGAATCATAAAACCCATGAAAGAAAAAAATGTTGATGAAACTTTAAATAACATTAATATAAATTAATTAATGATATAAAATAAAAAAAATGGGAAGTATATACACCATGAAAAATAAATAAGTGGTGAATATGGCTTATGTCTCACAGAAGTAAAAGTGAGATGAGAAACCCTTACCTCGCTCTTCCTTTTGGTTTATCATACTTTAACCACCTTTATAATTGTTTTAAAAAAATTAACTTATTATAGAAACATATGAATATTTATAATATCATATATGATGCTTTTATAACATAGTATCACCCATTTTTTAATAATCTTTCATTATTCTCATTGTTTCAGGTGTTAATTGTCTTGTTTTCTCATGCAAGTTTTGTCATGGAAGATCCAATTATTACACCTGTTATATAGTTTCATGATCTCAAGAATAATAATAATTAAATAATTATCATATTAATACATCAATTATAGTTTTAAAACCAATCATGAAATATGGTTAGGAAAAATGAATTGTGTTACAATCATGGAGAAGGTAGGTCATACTTATGCATGAGTAAAATTTCCATTTTTCAATGATCATTATGTAAAGAACTTAAGTATTATTTTGCCTTTATATAGTGATAATAATATCATTAATACCAAATTATTTCTTTAAATGTAACTATATATATCATTTATGTGGTGTGGTGATGAAAGAGAGTCGCATCACTTCGTGAAGGCGGTAGTCCACACCTACAAAAATGATGTTATCCATTTTCAGCATAAAACAAAAAATGATACATTAAATTTTTAGAATGATAAATATGTCATAAATGCCATAATTATTTCATTTATATCACATATATTCATTAAAATTATCCTTATTACCTTCTTTTTAAAGTGTTGGTGAAAAATGAATTGCAACACTTCGTGAGGCGGTAGTCCACCGTATGCACGAGCGAAGTTATCGTATCCCCTACAGAATGGAAAGTAAAAAATGTATATATGATATAATTAATAAATAGGTATAATTATATTATAAAAATCATATATATATACTTTATATCCATCATAATACCCAATCGTGATAGGTGGTATTGGAAAAACAAATAACATCGGTTCGTGAGGCGGTAGTGCATCATACACACAAATGATGATTTTGTAACCCATTTTATGGAAGTGGGGATGGTTTTAGATAATGAAATTATTATAAAAACATATAATTATATGTAATATACTTAATTTATTTTATAATCATGGTTTAATTAGAATTTAATGAGGTGGAGGAAGTAAAAATACTCGTTGAAGAACGCTGCCTCTTTTTCAGGTAACCTCCTTAGGTTTGCACCAAATCCTTCCAAGGATTAATTTTTTTCCCAAAATAAGGCTTATAGGATGAGTGGATTATATTTTTGAAGTTATTTTGGTGTTTATTTCCCAATTAAATATTGTGTGAATGTGTGAATAAGAGTGGAGGGTGATGACCTTTTATAAGTGAGGTGAGTGGCACGCCTATAATTTTTTGAAAGAAAAAGGTGTACCCACATTTTTCACATGCCAAAAGGGTAAAAAATGTATTATTATCAATAATTATACATTTTAATGTCAAAATATATCCATAAAATATATTTTAGACTATATTATAAATCAATTTAACCCTAATCTTTTTATTTTAACCCACGGTAAATCCATTTTTACCTTAATCATGGTAATTAATTTTTACTTTTTCACTATTCATTATGGTAAAAAAATAATTTGACCTTATTAGATGATATAAATTATTAATATTTAAAATATTTTTCCCATTTTTCAAAATTAAATTCACTGAATTGGAAAGATTTAATTTCAAATCAATCCCACAGATGCGATGAGAAAGCGGATTTTATAAGAGAAAATGTTTAAAAGTTTGCAATGTTTTTATATCAAAATTCAATATGAAAATGATAATAATTTACTAAAATTTATTTATTTATATAAAATTTAAATAATTTCACTTTAAAACCAATTTGAAATATAATTTAACTTTATAAATAATTTAAACGAAAAGGAAGTTTTCAATTAAAATTCAGTACTTTTCACTATTCATAAAAAATTGAAATAGTTCAAAAAAATCCCAAAAATTAACCCTAATATAATTTTGATATTTTTATTTAAAAAAATTAATTTAATTTTATCAAATAAATCTTTTAAAATTGGTAAAAATTAATTTTAAATTATGTGCACAAAGCGCGACTAAACCATCTTTTAGAGAGGAAAAACTTTTTTAAGAAACACTTTTTCCTATTTTGAATTATTATTATTTTATTTATATTAAATATATAAATATAATTTTAATAATTTATTTAGAACTATTCATACCCACCAACTTAATGTCTAGGTTAAAATGGTATAATGTATAATGGTTCATTTCAACTCGGTCTTGTGTGTTCTACAATCTATCGAAGAGATTAAATTTATTTAAAGATAAATATTTCATAAAGTATCAGGGATTATATTTTCTTATAATCTCGTAGTTTCATTTCATACACGCTATCAAAAATAATGTTCTTATTTTAAAATCTTGGGGTATTACATTTGGGGGTGATGGGGTTTTTTGGCATAAGTGGAGTAAACGCCTTAGGCAATTGCTATTGCCTATCATTAGTGACCACCTAAGCTGATTTCCCTTCTATAGGGGCACAAAAATACCAGTTTTATAATAGTGAATCTAAGAAGGCATTCATGTGTTCAACTTTTGGGGGGAGCTCATAAATTCTTGGTCAGGTAGATGGGTGGGGGTGGGGGAGTGCTGATAAAAGTCATTGGCAAGCATTGATAAAGGTAGTGGCGAGTGAGGGGGTTGAGAATCACTAATAAATGGGGTTGGTGAGTGTTGATAAAGTTGGTTGGGTGTGTAGTGAGTGCTGAAAAAAATATTATCATTGATGGTAAACCCTAGTTTTATAATGGTTTTTTAATACTGATAAATGTTTTTTTACCATCGCTAAAAATAGACCCTGATAAAACCTTTTTGCGTGTAGGTGGAAGGTGGATCTGTAGGAGTAGGTAGGTATTTTTTTTAATATAATTTTTTTTGTAAAAAAAATATTAAATTAAACCTATGTTAAAAATATTTTTATAACTAATATAGAAAGGAGTCATTAGCCTTTCTCCTTTTGTTTTAAGTTTAAAGGTGTTAAGGCTGATTCCACATTTTCATTTCATCAACCTGAATCGATGACATGGAAAATAAGGTGAAAGGCGTTAATTCATTTAACATTTATTTAAGAAAAATGTTTTCTTTACATTAACACATTTCCCCTAAATTAAGGGCAAAGGCATTTTTATTGATAATGCATTTTCCCCAACCCCCTATAATATCCACCCACCCCCCCCCATACTCACTCAATTAATCCCACCTCTTTAATTCCACTCCCTATCTCTATAAAATTTTCCTAGTGTTTTCTCCATTGTGCATGGAGTTTTTGATGGCCTAAAAGGAGTTCCAGATTTGTGAAGTGTGGAATTTTTGAATCATCATTTATAGGTATTTTTTCTTATTTATTTTTAAGTTAAATATTTATTTAGTTTATTTTTTTATTAGTTTTAAATATGTTATTTACATAGTTGTTAAGTTAGTTCGGTATAAAAAATAGTTAATATTAGTAAGTAAAATACTATTATTTAACCATTAATTTTGAGTAAATAAATTATAATTAGTCTAAGTAATAAATTTATTATTATAATAAGATTATTATTTAGTAAAAATTGGTAGTTTTAAATATTAGTGTCATAATTGGGAATAAATATTAACTAGATGATGAATAAATATTAGTGAAATAATTATTCAAAAATAATTAAATATTAAATAACTAATAATTAACTAATTCTAAAGTAATGATTAAGTATTTATTGATTAATGAATAACTAATAATAACTTAGGATTAATGAATGATTGTATAAATATTAAATAAGGATTAACCATTATTACTTATTTATTAACTATTAATTAACAAATAATAAACTATAAATTAACTACTTAGTATATATTAATTATGTAGTGATTAACGAGTGATTAATGAATTATTAAGGCATAATTAATTTAGTATTAACTAATTCTTAACAAATGGTTACATAATGATTAATTAATTATTAATAAGTGATTAATGAATGGTAAAATAATGACTAATGAGTGATTAAATAATAATTAAGGAATGATTAACAAAGGATTAATTTATGATTAAGTAATGATTGACCAGATATCAATTAATGATTAATTGTTAATTGACTATTAAGAAAATACTTAAATAATGATTAAATTATAATTAACTAACAATTAACTTTAAAGTGAATACTTAATAACTATTATTTAAGTAATGATTAATGAGTGATTAATGAATGATTAAGGCATAGTTAACTTAGGATTAACTAATGCTTAACAAATGATTATGTAATGACTAACTAATGATTAACCAATGATTAATGAAAGAATAAATAATTATTAACTAATTATTAAGTAATAATTTAATAATGATAAACTATTAATTAATCTATAAATAACTATAGATTAAGTACTGAATAACTATTAATTAAGTAATGATTAATGAGTGATTAACATAGGATTAATTAATGATGAATTAATGAATAACCAATAACTAATTAATAATTAACTGTTAATTAACTATAAAATAACTACATAAATAATGATTAAATAGTAGTGAACTAATAATTAACTTTAAAGTAACCACTTAATAATTTTCAATTAATTAATGATTAACAAGTGATTAATGCATGATTAAGTTATAATTAACTTAGGATTAATTATTACTTAAAGGATTATTAAGTAATGATTAACTAATGATTAACCACTAATCAACCAATGATTAATGATATATTAAAGAATGATTAACTAATTATTAAAAAATTATTAATCAATGATTAAGGAATGATTATTTAATGATTAAGGAATGATTAACTTAGCAATAATTAATGACGAATTAATTATTAAACAATAATTAGTTAATGATTCGTTATTAATTAGATTTAAAATTACTACATAATAACTATTAATTAATAAATGCTTAATGAATTATTAATGAGGGATTAATGGTTCATTAACGAATGATTAAATAATTATTAACTTAGGATTAAGTAATACTTGACTTTGTATTATGTAATTATCAATTATTATTTAACTTTAAACTAACTACTTAATAAATATCAATTAAGGAATCCTTAACTACTAACTAAGTAATGATTAACTAAGGATTAACTTAGGATTAAATAATGATTAGATATTGATTAAATTCAGATTAATATAGAATTAACATAGGATCAAAGAATGTTAACTGCATGAAAATGAGGCTTAACTATACACATGATTTGTTACTCCCATGATTTAGATGATTCATAGCTTGCTTCACACCTGTTTTGTCACTCATGAGGGATATTATTTAGATGATTCACATTTTCTTTATAAACTATTGAACATAACTTTATGAAGATTAAAAATTTTACTATAAAACATTAGTGTCATCTTTGATAATATAAGTAGTCATTAAAAAAATTCATTAAAGTAAAGATTATGTGGTTATCTAAGTAATGAAATCCCAGTCTATATACAAAAAGTGGGTGTGGTTCTAGCATAGTGTGACTTCCCAGACCTGGATGCCATGTAACCTGTTCCCCAAGCCCCATTGGCCACATGACCCCTGAAGTGTCTCCCCTTAAGCCAGGGGATATCAGTTAGCAGCAGGGGTGTGAAGTTAAATCAGTGGGGAGACTATACCCCCATGTCAGAGCACACATCAGATGTAACAACAACATATAATAGTTGAAACATAAACATATAGATAGATAACATAAACAGTGGAAGAATAACTAATATAGTAGAAGATAGGATAATATATCAAAATTCACATAAGTAGTGTCTGATACAAATACTCATGCATGGCATGCTAATACAAAATGGGAACAGAAAATGGAAATAGGAATACAAGTACAAGATACAAAATTAAACAAAATCCAAAAGCTTATCCATATCATCTCAAACTTAATCCTGGTCCTCTACTCCTAAGATCCATCTAAATAGAAATGATCAATATCCAGAAGAGTGATGCTTGACCTTATCTATACCTATAGTTAAACAATCTTCTTAGATGCCAAAGGTGGCCTGAATAGTGTAACGACCCAAAATTTTGAATAAATTTTTTTTTCCTAATTTTTTGTGTTATTTTAGTTTATACTCAAAAAAACTATATTATTTAATTAATTAAGTGATTATAATTAAAATGATATCATTGGGTTTCGACTGTTATATGATCTTTGGTCAATATGACCGTTGGAGACTAAATGTTGTGATTGTTGTCTCTAAATACAAGTGATCTTCATTAATTAATACAGAAAGAAGATTTGATGGCCTCATCCGGTAGTCTTGGGCTGATTGAATCCCATCTGATGAAACTTGGGAAGGAGGTAGCACCACTGGGCTTTGCTCTGGACCAAACCCAAGCTGAACTTCATCGTGTGAAGCTGGAGCAGAATCGCCTTCGGGAGAAGTTCAAGATTATATAAATCACTACTCGGGAAATGTTGGTTGAGCCACCCTCGGATTCTCTCACCCTAGCACACCTTAAACTTAGCTCCTATGTTGGGGTTATAAGGGGCTATGTAATGAGACCGTAGCTAATTTTTGTAATCCTTTGAGATAAATAAAATTGTGATTTCTTCCTATGGTGATGTTTGTATGTTCAAATAAATATAGGATGTATATTGATGAATTTTGGAAAAAGGGGGATATTTTAAAATATTTATGTAAACCTTAAATAATTTATGATGTGTAATGATTTTCAAAAAATGGTCTTCTGGAAATGTGTTTAGTAAGAAATTTAGAATCTAATAAGATCAACTTAATTTTTTTGTGAATGGTAAATTATGAATAGTGATTTTATGCTTAGGATTAGTAATGTGACCAAATGGATTAGTAATCTCACTTAAAAAAGTATTAATATAATTTAGGCACCTTGATTAAGTAATGTGATTCAATAAAATAGGTAAATAATTATTTTAGAAATTATTAGTCAAGTATTAGTTTTTTCAGGTGAATAGTGTTTTTTAATTAAAAATTAAATTAAAAATATTTAGAAAATTATTTTTATAAAATGGAGTTCATTTTTTAATTCAGAGCATTGATATTAGGTTAAGGTGATTTTTGGGGATTTTTCTGAAAAAAATGAATTTTCGGTGAATAGTGAAAATACAGTTTTTAGTTTCGAGTGTTTAATGACATCATTAAGGATGTAATAATTATGTAATAATTCTATTCGACTTATTAATAGTAATATAAGGTATGAGGTGTCCCAAGTGGCCAATACCATGGTCAAATACCATGGGCACGCCCATGGTTTTTCCAATACCACTGATGAGGTGTCCCTTGGCCATTAATGACTTGTCCCCTCACTTCTCCTATAAATACCAAGAATTTCCCTCATTCTTTTCATTTATAAGTCCTCCTAAACTAAGTTCTGATCTCCTTACCTTCCAAGAAGTCCTCCCAAGGTTCCCTCAATCCTCCCAAGGTCCTGACCTTCAAGCTTTCGAAGTTACTCTTCAAGGTAAGAGATTCTTTCACCCTCCTCCTTTAAGTCATGACTTCCTTTATGTTGTGTCATATATTTTCCATCTATTTTTGTTGAGGGTATGTGATTATATGTTCTTATTACTTTACATTTTATTTCCAAATTATGATAGACCCTTTCTTCTCTCATCAATTTGTTTTCTAAATTTTTAAGTGACGCTGTTAGGCTGCCAAATTTCTCGTAAAAGGAATTGTGTCTTCTCTTTTCTTTCATGTTTCCTTTTCATGTGGTATGTCATTAAAATTTCCATACCATGTTCTTATCTCCATTTTTTTCTATATTTATACTGTATTATAAGTTATTTATTAGTGGGTTACTCTTGTACCCTCTCTTTCCAATGTTTTCTCAAACCATTTTATATAGTCATTATGCTATAGAAATTTCACCTCAAAATTTCTATCTCTTTCTCTCCAGAAATTATCTTGTTTTATTTATGTGAATACCCAAACCTATTTAGTTTATTTGGGTGTTCATAAATATATAAAGATAATTTATTTGATTCTTTAATTGACATACATATAACCCTCACTCCCTTTCCATGGGTTATAAATGACATAATGATCTTATTTTTTTAAGAACTATTAAAACGTCACGATCTTTAAATGAAACCCATTTCTTATATTCTCCTTGGGTTATTTATGAAATGTTTTATTATGATATATGTGGCTCACATGTAAGTAAGGGAATATTAAGTGTGGTCCCTAATATCACTCCAATGCATTGGGTAAAGAATTAATCTCTAGAGATGACAAGTTTTACGATACCTTGGTGAATAACCTTGGTAATTTTTATGACCCCTTGGGGATGGATCTTGGTGATATGTTCATGAATGTCTAAATGAAATTTTGTAGCCACATATTGAAGTTATTTTCCATGTTATTTTCATTATAATATGCCTATACTTCCATTTCTCATATATTTATGTTGTTATTCAAGTTCTTATTGATATCACAAGTACATTGATTCCCTTGTCTACCCTTACTGGGCCTTCTGCTCACCCTTTCCTTTGATGTATGTCTCCAGGATATGAAAGGTAGTAATTTTACTTAGGATAATCTTATGATAAATCCTTACAAGTGGATTAGAAGAATATTTTATGTTGTATTCATGTTTTATTGTTCCTAATTTTCAAGACACTAGACTTTAAAGATCCTCTGTTTGTAAAATGTAATGAAAATTTTTGTATTAAAAAATTAGGATTCCACAGTTAGTATCAAAGGATAGTTTAGTTATTTATGAAAATTAGGCTATGAAAACTTTAGAAAGAACCCTATAGAAAATTTTAAATGTAGGGAAACTTCCGGTATTTTTGTGAGTATTGAGTAAGTGGTTTGTCAAACAAATACATCTCTGTATGGATACGAGCAGGTAGAGGCAGCTCTGGCACAAATGTACATAGGGGTAAAACCCGAAAACACCACTTTGAGCTAGACTCGAATGGGAACTGGTGCGCAACAATGAGCCTTGCTGCACTCTTGGTTACGACACTCCCAGGGGATATGTTTGGTTAATTTCAAGCTTTTTATGAATCATTATGAAGGAATTATAGTGAAATATAATTGTGAAGATTTAAGATGTAGAATTATTTATAGTTAAAAGATTCGTAAATGAAACAAGTTTCTCACTAAGATTTTATTCTTTTAGAAAATGGAGGTCAATATGAGGAACCGTGAAAATGGTGACTGTAATGGACCATGTGCTGACAGCCCTCTGATAGAAGTTGGAATGGAAACATTTATGTGAATGATGAACCAACTGATTCAAGTTATGAGTAATAACTTGAATCAAGCTGAGCGGCTGATCTCACCATGAAGGGAACAAAATTATATTGGGCTCTTTATGCACCAACAACCACCAACCTTCAGTGGATCAAATGACCCATTGATTATTGATCAATGGATCAGCTCTATAGAGAAGATCTTTTCTATGATACGTTGTTCAGAGCAAGAGAAGGTCACCCTGGCTATCTATCACTTAGAGGGAGAATCTGATCAGTGGTGGGAACTGATCAAAAACACGAGGAAAAGATTGGAAGTTGAAGATATAGAGTGGGAAGAGTTAAGAAGGATTTTTTTAGTAATTATTTCCCTCATTCCATGAGAACAAGAATGGAGAAGAAGTTTCTCAAGATAAAGTAGAAGGAGAATGAATCTGTGGGAAGCTACGAGATGAACTTCACAAGGATTTCACGATATACCTCTAGCTTTGTCATGGATCCAAATGGTAAGGTTGATAGATTCTTCGGTGGAATGAGACCTCATCTACGGAAGAATCTATCCAATCGAGATTATGATAACTACGAGGAGATCGTGCAGAGTGCGATGAAAGTCGAGCTAGAGTTTGGTGAGACACAGTGGTCTCATAAATCCAAAGACAAGAAGAGATCGATGGAGCCCAGCTTAGGGATGACTTTTGATCAAGGAAGAGAAGGAAATAAAGTGAAACTTCCCACGTGTAATAAATTTGGGAAGAAGAATTTGGGGAACTGCCTGCTCGGGAGTGGGAAGTGCTAAAAGTGTGACAGAGATGGCCACATTGCAAGGAATTGTCATGGTGAGGTGAAACCTCAAATTCCAAAGAAATGAAAAGGGGAAGATGGTGCAGGCCCTACCTGATGTCCAGTGCTTCATGTGTAGACAACGTGGCCACTTTTCCAATCACTATCCAAATCTGAGGGCAGTGGAGGGGAATCACCATCAGCCTCAGCAAAGGCCGAGGGATCAAGGTTGTGCTTTTTCTATCATGAAAGCTGAAGTTGAAGCTCCGAGTGATGTGGTAGCAGATACTCTTGTTGTCCTCTCAAAGCTAGCAAGTACTTTGTTTCATTCTGGTTCTATGCATTCCTTTATTTCCTCTAAGTTTACAAGGAATTTAGAATCAACCCCTGAATTTTTTAAAGTAGAGTTGTCATTAAAGACTCTAGGTGGGACTATCCAAGCATCGTTAGTGCTTAGAAACTATATTATTTACTTTAGTGAGCACAATGTTATCGCAAATCTAGTAGTCATTCCCATGCTGGAATTCAACATTATACTAGGAATGGACTATCTCTCAAAGTATAATGCTAAGATCAATTGCAGAAGAAAGGAAATATCAGTAGACTTTAATGGAAACCCTATAGTTATCTTCCAAGGAGAGATATCTCAACCTCATATTTGTCTAAAAGAACCCACTATATCCTTCTTTATGGAGTTGATCAGTGAAGAAGAAGAAGGGTATGAGAGTTTGACGATAGAAAATGTCCCCATCATCCAGGAATACGTTGATGTATTTCTGGAGGAGTTGTCTGGACCTCCCCTAGAAAGAGAGGTAGAGTTCTCCATCGAACTCGTACCTGGATCTCATCTGATATCGAAGACCCCGTATAGGATATAAAATGTGGAGCTGGAGGAATTAATGAAACAACTACAAGATCTTTTGTAGAAGGGGTTTATTTGACCAAGTATGTCTCCTTGGGGAGCACATATTCTCTTTGTGAAGAAGAAGGATGGATCGATGCGGCTATGCATTGATTATAGAGAACTGAATGGGATCACAGTGAAGAAAAAATACTCTTCCAAGAATTTATGACTTATTTGACCAACTTTGTGGGGATCAATTCTTCTCTAAGATTGATCTTCGATCTGGTTATCATCAATTGAGGGTGAAGAAAAAAGATATTCCAAAAATCGCCTTCTGGTCAAGATTTGGGAATTATGAGTTTGTTGTTATGCCCTTCAAACTGAATAATGCACCTACTATTTTATGGATTTGATGAATAGAGTCTTTAAGGACTACCTTGATAACTTTGTGATAGTTTTTATTGATGATATTTTGATATATTCCAAAAGTCTCGAGGAGCATGAAGATCATCTAAGGGTTATTTAGAAAACTCTGTGGAAGGAGAGGCTTTTTAGAAAGTTCAGTAAAATTGATTTCTGGTTACAATAAGTCGCTTTCTTAGGGCACATTGTAACCTATGAAGGAATCATGGTTGACCCTGAAAAGACAAAATTTGTAGAGGAGTGGCCTCAACCTACAACAATAACTGAGATTCTTATTTTTCTTGGATTAGCAGGATATTATAGGAGGTTTGTGAAAAACTTTTCATGACTTTCTAATCCATTAAGCAAGTTAACTCGAAAAGGGTTCAAGTTCATCTAGACAAAGGAGTGTGAGTAAAGTTTTCAAGATCTGAAGAAGAGATTGGATACTGAACCCGTGTTAACTATGCCCTCAAGTGGAGAAGGATTCATTATTTTTAGTGATGCACCTCTAAAAGGGCTTGGGTGCGTCCTCATGAAAAATGACAATTTCATTTCTTATGCATCTCGGCAGTTGAAGATTCATGAGCAGAATTATCCTATGCATGATCTAGAGCTGGATGCAGTCATTTTTTCTCTGAAGATATGGAGGCACTATCTTTATGGGGAGAAATGTGATATATACACAAACCATCAAAGTTTGAAGTATATTTTCACACAAAAGGAATTGAACATGAGACAAAGGAGATGGTTGGAACTTCTTAAAGACTATAATTTTTCAATTCATTATCACCCTGGAAGAGAAAAAAAATTTGTTGATGCATTAAGCAGGAAAGACCCAGTTGTTCTCTCCATGATGAGGATTCAAAAAGATCCTTTGATCAATGACCTGGTAAATCTAGACATGGGAATTATAAGGGAAGGGACATTGTAACATCCCAAGTAAGTAAATAATAATAGATTTTCATATCTATGTCTATCTATGAATTATATAGTGTTTTAGAGGCTTAAAATGAGAATAAATCCAATCTTAAGAATAGAATACTCTAATATTTTTAAAATATTGTTTTACCACCTTTTGATGGTGAACCATTTTTAAATCTATATTTTGACAATTTTATAAGATATATTTTCCAAAATAAACTCATTATTTAGAATTGGGACATTGAAATTTACTTTGGATAAATTTTTGGTATTTTTCTGAAAATGTTCATTTTTTAATGAATAGTGAAAAATACTGCATTTTACTTCAAAACTGCTTTTTCATCTAATTTAATTATATGGTTAGATTATCTTTTTAATTTGTTTTAAAGTGTATTTAGAATATATTTTTACCATTTAATCCAATGGTGGTCATTATGATTAATTTCACATTGAAATTGTACATAAACAATTGTCAATCTTTCGATAGATATTGTTTTTTAAAAACACGCTATTTGTTTTGACAATAGGAATTATTTTTAAATTAATTACTACAATTTCTGTGTTTGGAATTTGGTAAAATGGAGCCCATATTTTTAATTAGATGGTCCAAATTATGTAATTAAGACTCTTGTTTTTTTGGACATCATGAATAGTAACGACGGCAATTATCTTTAATTATCGTGATTAATTAGTAATCAGGTAGTTAAGGGTAATAAAATAATATCATAATAATATAAAATGACCGAAAATTGTGTCCAAATCCTTTTTTTTTTGTTTCATGGAATACCATGGTATTCCTTGTGACAAACTTTGGGACCCTATGGAATCACTTTAGTGGGATAGTGACCTTATATTATATTATTTTTTTAAAGGAAAGTATAACCAAAGTATGTATCACCTAAGTAAAAAAAATAGTTTTTTTTATGTAAATTATATCTTTGACTATAAATATTAATTGGAAATCTAAAAATATTTCCTACATCATGGTATTTTTTTATAATTCTTAGACATTAAATAAATAAATTTATTTATGACACCATGATGATGCAGTGATTACCTCATTAATGAACGATTTAAATAAAATTAAAAGATAGGGTAAAATCTAAGACTTAAACTTTTCAAAAACCTATTTTATGGGTGGATTTCGAACCATTATCACCTTATAATCTAAATATATCATTTTGGGACCTTTAAAATCTGAAAACCATTTCATAATAAAGTAACATTTAATGACCTTCCAAGAGTGCCCCTCCTCCCTCTTATAAAAGGCCCCCACCTCTACCCCCTTACCCACACCTCTCAAGCCTTTGGCTCACCCAAAACCTCCTCATATTATCTCTCCACATCCCTATATTCATCTTAGAAGCATTACCTTAGGAAAAAATCTCTTTAAGAAACCCTTTTGGTTCAAACCAAGGGGAGTTACCCAATTTAAAGGTAATGTCTTCTCTTATGTCCTTTTGTTTTATTTTGCTTCTCTAACCCACTAAAATCTTTTTATTCATTTATTTTGTAACAAAACAATTATATTAAATATACTAGGATGTTTTTATGAGAATTACTCAAGCTACACTTACACACACCTCCATCTAATGGGTGAAGAACATACTGTTTCTGTGGACGGTGAACCATTGCCTCACGAAACGATGATTGTTCAACTATCTTCTATCACCTCTCATGGTGGCCATTAAGATGTCACTGTATTTATATATGATATATATTATGTTTATTTTTTCCTTATGCTTCTGTATTTTTCATTTATGTCATACCTTTATGGTTTCCATAATGGATAAACGTGATAATTTCATCTTAGGAAGTGCGGACTACCGCCCCCTCAAAGTGATTTGAATCGTTAATGCCATATGTGGGATGTATAAAGGATGGAGATAATAATATTATATATAATATTATACTATAATTATAATTGAATTTTATATAATTGTGATTTCATTCCATTAAATACTAAATTGAAATGAAAGTAGCATTCATGCGTACGTACGGCTTATTGTCTCCATGAACAGTGCATTTAATTTCTTACCTATAAATGTTATGTATTATTATAAATACATGTATATGATGGATATATATGATATATATTATATCCAAATCATGAATATCATTATGGATATAATTAAACTTTGACCACATGAACAACATGTAATTTTAAGAAGTCCATTTTTAACTTAAGTACCAAATATCGACAAAACAAACAATATTAACTTAAATGATTACATAATGTTTATAACATGGAAATAAGTGATATAAAAGGAATAATATAATTGAAAAATGTTCTTAAGCAAGTATAAATTAACTTTAGTTTATTATTCAGGAGATTAAATAATGATCGAGTCAAGTTGGACACGAGGTAAGGGACTTCGTCTCAATCTCCTTTCATTGAGGAATATTTTGTTTTATACATAACTTTCTTTTATACGGTGTATAAACCCCTTTGAATTTTACTTTTATTCAAAAGGAATATTTTCTCTACGAAGCATTTTACTAAACGACAAAAAGTATGTTTCTTTATAACATACGCGGTGACAACAACCTTTCCGTCGCCGCGAGTATTATTTGATCTTTGGCTTCCTTAACAAGCCGTAATGTTTTTAAAAGGAAAATAAATACCATATACTCTTTTATGTATTTTGGTATTTAAAATGGTTGTGATAATGGATTTGATATGTCAATATATTGTGATTGAAATGTGGAAATGTTTTCTTTCCTTTATATTTTATGTGTTATGCTTTTATAATGGTACTTGGACATTTGACGGGTGGGTACGTGATAAACCAAATGACGGGTGGTGTCGTGAATACCAGGACAGGTGGTTACGTTATAACCTCCAATGCATTGGGTATGGAATTCGGCCGTATGGATATTCCATTTAGTGATATGTGTGGAATTCTACCGTATTGTTATTCCATTTAAGTATGTTTATGTCCCAGGTTACCTTTATATGTTATGTGTTCTTTATATGGGTTTTATGGTAATCTTTTGGTTACAAAAGGGTAAGCAATTATCTTTTATTCAGTGAAGAGTATTTACTACTTCATAAAGGTGAAAAGTATTACTTATGATAAAATATTCATGGTTTACTTATTGTTTTGAAAAAATAACAGTTTTCATTCTTTGTGTATCCCTTATTGAGCTTTTTATGCTCATCCCAAGTTTTTGAAATGTTTTTCATAGGACATAAAGTGAAATAGGGTCAAAGATGGGATCAAGGAAAAGTCTTGCTGTCTAAAACATGGAACTAGACATGTTTCTTTTTAAGAGTTTTTATTTTATGAAAAAAATGGAAAATAAGTAGAAGTGTCTACTTTGTAATCATTTAAGATGTAATAGTTATGGCCTAATTCTCTAAAACTATAAACCTGAAAAGATCCTCAATGTGAATTATTCATTTAATTCAAGATTATGTAATTTTTTAAGGCCGGGTCCTTATAGTTGGTATCAAAGGTCGGTTTAGAAAACTTTAGGAGTTAGGATATTGTTAAATTCATGTACATAAATTAATTTATGGTATAATTGAAATGATATAGCATTTAAATATTACCATGTTGCTTCACCTAAGATATTTCTATGTTCAGAATGGTTTTCCGTAGAGGAAACGGGGAAGCTATGTTTGGACAACATCAGGAGGAAAACAACCTTCCAAATCAGCAACCTGAGACGATCAGAATCAGAACTGAATATTTTGTTGTAGTGATGGCATAGTTAACTCAGGCTATAAATGGTGGTGGTATCCATACACGAGAATAGCCAGATCAACCACAGAGGAACATGTCAGTGGTGGAGCATTTCATGAGGAAACATCCCCCATCATTCAGAGGATCATCTGACCCTATTCTAGCATAAGGGTGGATTAAAGCACTGGAGAAGATTTTTGATGTCATGGGGTGTTCATAACATCAAAAGGTTAGTCTCGTTGTTTACCGTTTTGAAGGTGAAGTTGATCATTGGTGTTCGATGGTGAAAAATATCAGGGATAGTGAGGAGATTGATGATCTTGACTGGGATGAATTCAAAGGTATATTTCTTGAGAAATATTTTCCTAAGGTGGTTCATCTTAGGATGGAAATAAATTCCTAGAATTGAGGCAGGAGGATGACTCAGTGGCTTCTTATGAAGCAAATTTCACTCGAATGGTAAGGTATGCTCCAAATTTCATACGAGATCTTGATAGTAAAATCAACCATTTTTACTCAGGGTTAAAGACAAAATATCTAAGGGAATTAGCTTCTTATGAGTTCAAAAGTTATGAAAAACTTGTTTGATGTGCGGAGAAGGTGGAAATGGAGTTTGCCGATGATCAGGTGTTCTTTGACAAACAACAGAATAAGAGGACCAATTGACAGGCAAAGGGAAAGAATTCATCAAAGAAGCATGGAGGTAAGAAAACCAAATATCCATAATATGAGAAGTGTGGTAAAATGCATCCTGGAGAATGTTTATCCATGTCTGTAAAGTGCTTTTGGTGTGGTAAGTCTGGTCATATTGCTCGTAACTGTAAGGAAGATGATCAAGCAGGCAATGAAAATCCAACGATAATATGTTTTAAGTGTAATGAAATGGGCCATTATGCAATGAGTGTCTAATGAAGAACTCAACTGAGTGAAAGTAGCCTGACTACAAGCAAAAAGGGGTGGTGAAATAATTTGCAACTACTTCAACAGATGTTGGGTCATCGAATGAAGTAGTATCAGGTACACTATTTGTTTGTTCAGATTATGCCAATGTGTTGTTTGATTCAGGGTCTACACATTCTTTCATTTCTGAGAAGTTTTCTAGTAAATTGGGAATTCCATCTCCAGATATAAATCCTAAAATTATGGTAAAAACACCCGGAGGAAATGTTGAGACAAAAAGAAATCATAAGAACCTTCATGTCCTTGTGTGCGGAAAGAATCTACCTACAAGCCTTATTGTTTTACCTCTAGTAGAGTTTTATGTTATTTTGGGAATGGATTGGTTTTCTGTTTATCATGCTAAGATTGACTGTAGACCTAAAGAGGTTTCTTTTCAGAAATATTTTCTAATTGTGTACAAGAATGAACCCTTGCTTTTGATAACATATCAGGAAGTTGAGAAACTAGTAAATGAAGAAAATGAATGTTACCTTGCACATATTGTTGAAAACAAAGGAACTGTTCATATTAATGATGTTCCAGTGGTAAATGAGTATCTTGATATTTTTCCTGATGATTTGCATGGTATTATACCTGATCGTGAAGTTGAATTTACTATTGACTTAGTTCTTGATTCTAAGCCAATTTCAAAACCCCCTTATCTAATGGCTCAAGTTGAACTTTTAGAGTTAAAGAAGTAATTACAGGAGTTATTAGATAAAGGTTTCAATTGACCTAGAACATCACCATGGGGTGCTCCTATCTTATTTGTTAAAAATAAAGATGGTTCAATGAGACTTTGCATTGATTATAGATAATTGAATAACATCGCTGTTAAAAACAAATATCTTTTGCCTCATATCGATGATTTGTTTGATCAGCTCCAGGAAGCTCAGTATTTTTTGAAGATTGACTTGAGGTCGGGGTACCATCAGTTGAAGTTAAAAGAGGCAGATGTTCCGAAGACTACATTTCGTACTAGATATGGCCATTATGAATTTGTAGTTATGCCTTTTGGGTTAACCAATGCACTTGTTGTATTCATATACCTTATGAATAGAATTTTCCATGAGTTCTTGGATAAGTTTGTGGTTGTTTTCATTGATGATATTTTGGTGTTTTCTAAAAGTAAAGAGGAGCATGAAATTCATTTAAGGGTTATATTGTAAACCTTAAAAGAAAAGAAATTGTATGGAAAATTCAGCAAGTGTGAGTTTTCGTTACAACAAATTTCTTTCCTTGGTCACATTGTTTCAAAAAATGGCATAATTGTTGATCCTGCTAAAACAAAAGTTGTTGAAGAATGGTCAAGGCCTAAAAATATAACCGAGATCCGTAGTTTTCTTGGTTTGGTAGGTTATTACCGGAGGTTTGTTGAGAATTTTTCACGGTTATCTAGTCCAATTACTAAGTTAACTCGAAAAGGTGTTAAGTTCATCCAGAAAAAATAATGTGATGATTGTTTTTAGGAATTGAAAAGAAGATTGGTGAATGCCCCAATTTTGGAACTTCCTTCCAGAAATGGTGAGTTTGTCATCTACAGTGATGCTTCGTTGAAAGGAATTGGTTGTTTCATTATGCATAATGATCAGGTAATTTCTTATGTTGCACGTCAGTTGAAAACTCATGAGTTAAATTACCCTACACATGATTTGGAATTAGCTGTTGTTGTTTTTGATTTAAAAATTTGGAGGCATCATTTGTATAGAGTAAAGTGTTAAATATATACCAATCACAAAAGTTTAAAGTATATATTCACTCATGATGAATTGAACATGAGATATAGGAGATCGTTGGAATTAATCAAGGAATATGATTGTACAATTCATTACCATCTGGGAAAATAAAATAAAGTGGCTGATGCTTTGAGTCAAAAAAGTAATGCTTCATTAACCATGCTACGTTTGGAACAAGATCCTTTGGTTTTTGATTTGATGAACTTTTTCATAGAAGTTGTTGGTGCAGGAAGTTATTCTGTTTTGTTTTAGGTGTCAGTGAGATCATCTCTATCAGACAGAATTGAGAAAGCACAGAATAAAGATAGTGGGTTGCAGAAAAAGGTAGAGCTAGTTCAGAAGGGTAAGTTTCCTGAATTTAACATTTATAATGATTGTTTTTTCATATTTGGGAAGAGATTGTGTGTGCCTTGGGATTTATAGTTTAAGAGAGAGTTGTTATATGAAGCTCATAGTTCTCCATTTTCAGTTCATCCTGGCAGTACTAATATGTACAGAGATCTGTTGGAGTATTACTGGTGGGATGGAATGAAGAGGGATATTGCTGATTTTACTGTGAAGTGTTTGACTTGTCAGCAGGTTAAAGCAGAGCAGTAGTTACTGAAAGGGATGCTTCAATCTTTACCAGTGCTAGAGTGGAAATGGGAAAATATATCCATGGACTTCATTGTGGGATTACCAAAGACATCTCGAGGTAATAATGCAATTTGGGTTATTGTTGATCGATTGACTAAATCTGTTCATTTTCTTCCTATTCGAGATACTTTCTCCCTAGGTCAACTTCCTCGGTTGTATGTTAAAGAGATATTCAAGTTACATGGAGTTACCCTCTCTATTGTATCTGATCGTGATCCCAGGTTTACTTCTAACTTTTGGAAAGGCCTTCAGAAGTCGTTGGGTACTGAATTAAATTTTAGTACAACTTTTCATCCGCAATCAGATGGGTAGTCAGAATGAATAATTCATACCTTGGAGGATATGTTACGTGCTTGCATGATGGATTACTAGGGAATTTAGGACCAACATCTTTCTTTGGTTGAATTTTATTATAATAACAGTTTTCATTCCAGTATACAGATGGCTCCGTTTGAGGCATTATATGGGAAGCGGTGTTGAACTCCATATTTTTGGGATGAAGTGGGTGAAAGGAAGCTGATGAGACCAGAATTTATGGAAGAGATGGCAGAGAAATTTTAGTTGATTCAGAAGCACATGAGAATAGCTCAGAGTCGGCAGAAAATTTATGCGGACAACAGAAGGAAGGATCTCTCTTTTGAGGTAGGTGATCATGTTTTTCTCAAAGTTTCTCCATGGAAAAGTGTGATGCGTTTTGGTAAGAAAGGAAAACTGAGTCCAAGGTTCATTGGACCATATGAAATTATAGAGAGAGTTTGATCAATTTCATGCCGAGTGGATTTACCTTTGAGTTTATCCCAGGTACACAATGTTTTTCATGTTTCAATGTTAAGGAAGTACATGCCAGATCCATCTCATGTTTTGAGTCCAAGGGTAGTTCAACCGGAAGAGAATCTATCTTATGAGGAACAACCGGTCCAGATTCTTGACCACAGGGAGAAAGTTTTGCGGAATAAGGTGATTCATCAAGTAAAGGTTCTATGGAAAAACCATATAGTTGAAGAGGCAACATGGGAATCTGAAAATGTAATGAGGGATAAATACCCCCACTTATTCGATAAGTAAATAAATTACGGGGATGCAATTTCCTAAAGGGGGAAGGATGTAACATCACAGGTATAGTAAATAATAATATATTTTCATATATATGTCTATCTATGAATTAGATAGTGTTTTATAGGCTTAAAATTGGAATAAATCCAATCTTAAGCATAGAATACTCTAATATTTTTAAAAGATTGTTTTACCACTTTTTGATGGTGAACCATTTTTAAATATATATTTTAAAAAATTTATAAGCTCTATTTGTCAAAATAAACTTATTATTTATAATTGGGACATTTAAATTTACTTTGGATAAATTTTTGGTATTTTTCTAACAATGTTCATTTTTTAATGAATAGTGAAAAATACTGCATTTTACTTCAAAACTGCTTTTTCATCTAATTTAATTATATGGTTAGATTATCTTTTTAATTGGTTTTAAAGTGTATTTAGAATATATTTTTACCATTTAATCCAATGGTGGTCATTAGAATTAATTTCACCTTGAAATTGGACATAAACAATTGTCAATATTTTGATAGATATTGTTTTTTAAAAACACACTATTTGTTTTGACAACAGGAATTATTTTTAAATTAATTACTACAATTTCTGTGTTTGTAATTTGGTAAAATTGAGTCCATATTTTTAATCATAAGGTACAAATTATGTAATTAAGACTTGTTTTTGGACATTATGAATAGTAACAACGGTAATTATCTTTAATTATCGTGATTAATTAGTAATCGGGTAGTTAAGGGTAATAAAATAATATCATAATAATATAAAATGACCCCAACTTGTGTCCAAATCCTTTTTTTGAGTCATGACCGACCATGGGATTCCTTGTGCCAAACTTTGTGACCCTATGAAATCACTTTAGTGTGATAGTGACCTTTTATTATATTATTTTTTTAAAGGAAAGTATAACCAAAGTATGTATCACCTAAGTAAAACAATTTTAGTTTTGTTTATGTAAATTATCTATTAGACTATAAATATTCATTGGAAATCCAAAAATATTTCCTAAATCATGGTATTTTTTTTATAATTTTTAGACATTAAATAAATAAATTTATTTATGACACTATGATGATGTTGTGATTACCTCATTAATAAACGATTTAAATAAAATGAAAAGATAAGGTAAAATCTAAGAGTTACACTTGTCAAAAACCTATTGTATGGGTGGATTTCTAACCCTTATCACCTTATCCAAGAAATATATTATTTTGAGACATTTAAAATCCTAAAATCATTTCATAATAAGTAAAATTTCATGACCTTCCAAGAGTGCCCCTCCTCCCTCTTATAAAAGGCCCCCAACTCTACCCCCTTACTCACACCTCTCAAGCCTTTGGCTCATCCAAACCCTACTAATATTATCTCTACACATCTCTCTATTAATACTAGAATCCTTACATTAGGTATAAATCTCTTCAAGAAACCCTTTTGGTTCAAACCAAGGGGAGTTACCCGATTTAAAGGTAATGTCTTCTCTTATGTCCTTTTGTTTTATTTTGCTTCTCCAACCCCCTAAACTCTTTTTATTCCTTTATTTTGTAACAACACCAGTATATTAAATATACTAGTATTTTGTTATGATAATTATTCGAGCTAAACTTACACACACCTCCATCTAATGGGTAAAGAACATACTGTTTCTGTGGACAACGAACTACTGCCTCACGAAACGATGATTGTTCAATTATCTCCTACCGCCTCTCATGGTGGCCATTAAGATGTAACTATATTTATATATGATATATAATATGTTTATGTTTTCCTTATGCTTCTGTATTTTTCATTTATGTCATACCTTTATGGTTTCCATAATGGATAAATGCGATAATTTCATTTTAGGAAGTGCGGACTACCACCCCCTCAAAGTGATTTTAATCGTTAATTCCATATGTAGGATGTATAAAGGATGGATTTAATAATATTATATATAATATTATACTATAATTATAATTTAACTTTATATTATTGTTATTTCATTCAATTAAATACGAAATATAAATGAAATTAGCGTTCATACATACGTACGGCTTACCATCTCCATGAACAGTGCATTTCATTTCTTACCTCTAAATATTATGTACTATTATAAATACATGTATATGATGGATATATATGATATATATGATATCCAAATCATGAATATCATTCTTGATATAATGAAACTTTGAACACATGAACAATATGTAATTATAAGAAGTCCATTTTTAACTTAAGTACCAAATATCGACAAAACAAACATTATTAACTTAAATGACTACATAATGTTTATAACATGGAAATAAGTGATATAAAAAGAATAATAAACTTGAAAAAGGTTCTTAATAAATTATAAATTAAATTTAGTTTATTATTCAGGAGATTAAAGAACGGTCGAGTCAAGTCGGACACGAGGTAAGGGACTTCGTCTCAATCTCCTTTCATTGAGGCATATTTTGTTTTATACACAACTTTATTTTATACGGTGTATAAACCCTCATTGACTTTTACTTTTATTCAAAAGGAATCTTTTCACTATGAATATTTTTACTAAATGACAAAAAGTATGTTTCTTTTTAACGTACATGGTTACAATGACCTTTCCGCCACCACGAGTATTATTTGATCTTTGGCTTCCTTAACAAGCCGTAATGTTTTTAAAAGGAAAATAAATAGCATATACTCTTTTATGTATTTTGGTATTGAAAATGGTTTTGATAATGGATTTTATGTGTTAATATATTGTTATTGAAATGTGGAAATGTTTTCTTTCATTTATATTTTATGTGTTATTCTTTTATAATGGTAATTGTACATTTGACGGGTGGTTACATGATAAACCAAATGACGGGTGGTTCCGTGAATACCAGGATGGGTGGTTAAGTTATAACCTCCAATTCATTGGGTATGGAAGTCAGCCGTATGGCTATTCCATTTAGTGATATGTATGGAAGTTGACCGTATGGTTATTCCATTTAAGTATGTTTATGTCCCAAGTTACCTTTATATGTTATGTGTTCTTTATATGGGTTTTATGGTAATATTTTGGTTACAAAAGGGTAAGCAATTATCTTTTATTCATTGAAGAGTATTTACTACTTCATAAAGGTGAAAATTATTACTTATGATAAAGTATTCATTGTTTACTTTTTGTTTTGAAAAACTAACAGTTTTCCTTCTTTGTGTATCCCTTACTGAGTTTTTTATGCTCATCCCAAGTTTTTGAAAATTTTTTCACAGGACATAAAGTGGAATAGGGTCAAAGATGGGATCAAGTAAAATTATTTCTATCTAAAACATGGAACTAGACATGCTTCTTTTTAAGAGTTTTTATTTTATGAAAAAAAAAATGGAAACTAAGTAGAAGTGTCTACTTTGTAATATTTTGAGATGTAATAGTTATGGTATAATTCTCTAAAACTCTAAACCTGAAAAGATAATCAATGTGAATTATTCATTTAATTCAATATTATGTGATGTTTTAAGGTCAGTTCCTTATAGACATCATCAACCCTAACCCCAATGATTTCTTAACCGTCAATACTAGAGAAGATCAAGAAGGCTCATAAAGAAGATCCTTTGTTACAAGAGAAGTTTGAGGCTGTAATGGATGGAAAGTTTCTTGATTTCAATATTGATCAAGAAGGTGTACTGAGATTTCGTACAAGACTATGTCTTCCATATATTCTAGAAATAAAGAAGGAGCTGATGGATGAAGCTCATAGATATACTTTATCTATACATCCTGGAAGCAAAAAAATGTATAGGGACCTTCGTGATCATTATTAGTGGGATAATATGAAAAGGGATATTGTTGACTACACTTCAAGGTGCCTAGTATGTCAGCAAGTGAAGGTAGAGAGACAACTTTTTAAAGGGGTATTGCAACCACTACCCATACCAGCATGGAAGTGGGACAATATCACTATGGACTTCGTCACTGGTCTTCCAAGAACTCCCAAAGGAAACAATGCTATATGGGTTATTATGGACCGTCTCACCAAGACTGCCCATTTTATCTCTATCTAGGAAGATTTCTCTCTTGATCAACATGCCAGGATTTACGTGAAGGAAGTGGTAAGGCTGTATAGAGTTCCACTTTATATCGTATCTGATCGTGATCCAAGGTTCACATCAAAATTCTGAAGAAGTCTTCAACAAGATCTGAGCACTGAATTGAATTTCATTATGGCCTATCACCCCCAAACTGATGGCCAATCTTAAAGGACTATTCAAACACTCGAGGACATGCTGAGAATGTGCTCAATGGAATTTAAAGGTGGATGGGATCAACATCTCTCTTTAGTTGAGTTCTCTTACAACAGCATCTTCCAATCGAGCATTCAAATGGCACCCTATGAAGCTCTATATGGTAAGTGATGTAGAACTCCTACTTGTTGGGATTAAGATGGTGGGAGAAAGCTTATTGGGCCTGATCTTGTGCAAGAGATGATAGAAAAGGTCCTTGTCATCCAACAACACGTTAAGGCTGCTCAGAGTCGGAAAAAGAGCTATGCCGACAACCATCAATGGGACTTGTAGTTTGATGTCGGTGACAAGGTCTTTCTTCGAATTTCACCTTGGAAGAGAGTCATGAGGTTTGGGAAGAAAGGGAAGCTCAGCCCTAGTTACATTGGCCCCTATGAAATCCTTGATTGCGTGGGAGTAGTGGCCTATCGGCTTGCACTTCCTCCAAATATAGCACAAGTTTATGATGTCTTCCACATATCCTTCTTGATGAAGTATATACCTGACCCTTCACATGTACTAAACCCAGAGGTGGTACAAGTGGAACATGACCTCTCTTATGAGGAGCATCTAGTGGTGATCTTGGATCATAGAGACAAGTTTCTATGCAACAAGACTACCCATCTTGTTAAGGTGTTGTGGAGAAACCACAAATATGAAGAAGTCACATGGGAACCAGAGGATTCTATGAGGTAGAAGTACCCACACCTTTTCTTTTCTGAGGATATGGGTTAAAATTTCGGGGATGAAATTTCTTAAGGTGGGAAGAATGTAACGACTGGAAATTTTGAAAAAAAAATATTTTCTAATTTTTGTGTGTTATTTTAGTTTATACTCAAAAAAACTATATTCTTTAATTAATGAAGTGAGTATAATTAAAATGAGACTATTAGGTTTCAATTATTATATGACTGTTGGTCAATATGACCGTTGGAGACTAAATGTTGCGATTGTTGTCTCAAAATACAAGTGATCTTGGTTAATTAATATAGAAAGAAGATTTGATGGCCTCATCTAGTAGTCTCGAGCCGATCAAAGCCCATCTGATGAAACTTGGGAAGGAGGTAGCACCACTGGGCTTTTCTCTGGACAAAACCCAAGCCGAACTTTATCATGTGAAGCTGGAGCAGAATCGCCTTCGGGAGAAGTTCAAGCTTATAGAAATAACTACACGGGCAATGTTAGCCGAGCCACCCTCATATTCTCTCACCTTAGCACACCTTACACTTAGTTCCTATGCTGGGGTTATAAGGGGCTATGTAACGAGACCATAGCTACTTTTTGTAATCCTTTGAGATAAATAAAATTTTTATTTCTTCCTATGGTGAAGTTTGTGGTTTTTTTAGATGTTCAAATAAATATAGGATTTATATTGATGAATTTTAGAAAAAGGGGATATTTTAAAATATTTATGTAAACCTTAAATAATTAATGATGTCTAATGATTTTCAAAAAAATGGTCTTCTGAAAATGTGTTCAGTAAGAAATTTAGAATCTAATAAGATCAACTTAATTATTTGTGAATAGTAAATTATGAATAGTGATTTTACACTTAGGATTAGTAATGTGACCAAATGGATTAGTAATCTCACCTAAGGAAAGTATTAATATAATTTAGGAACCTTGATTAAGTAATGTGATTCAATAAAATAGGTAAATAACTGTTTCGGAAATTATTAGTCAAGTATTAGTTTTTTTGGATGAATAGTGTTTTTTAATTAAAAATTAAATTAAAAATATTTAGAAAATTATTTTTATAAAATGGAGTTCATTTTTGAATTCATAGCATAGATATTAGTTTAAGGTGATTTTTAGGGATTTTTCTGAAAAAAATGAATTTTCAGTGAATAGTGAAAATACAGTTTTTAGTTTCGGGTGTTTAATAACATCATTAAGGATGTAATAATTATGTAATAATTCTAGTAGACTTATGAATAGTAAGATAAGTTATTAGTTTTCCCAAGTGTCTAATACCATGGGAAAATACCATGGTCAAGCCCATGGTTTTTCCAATACCACCAATGAGGTGTCCCTTGGCCATTAATGACGTGTCCCCTCACTTCTCTTATAAATACCAAGAATTTCCCTCATTATTTTCATTTAAAAGTCCTCCTCAAAGAATTTATGATCTCCTTACCTCCAAAAGAGTCCTCCCAAGGTTCCCTCAATCCTCCCAAGGTCCCGACCTTCAAGCTTTCGAAGTTACTCTTCAGGGTAAGGGATTCTTTCTTCCTCCTCTTTTAAGTCATGAATTCCTTTATGTTGTGTCTTATATTTTCCACCAATTTATGTTGAGGGTATGTTATTATATGTTCTTATTACTGTCCATTTTATTTCCAAATGATGAGAGACCCTTTCTTCTCTCATCAATTTGTTTTCTAAATTTTTAAGTGACGTCGTTAGGCTGCCGAATTTCTCGTAAAAGGAATCGCATCTTCACTTTTCTTTCATGTTTTATTTTCATGTGGTATGTCATTAAAATTTCCATACCATGTTCTTATATCCATGTTTTTATATATTTATACTGTATTATAATTTATTTATGAGTGGGTTACTCTTGTACCCTCTCTTTCCAATGTTTTCTAAAACCATGTTATAGAGCTGTTATGCTGTAGAAATTTCGCCACAAAATTTATATCTCTTTCTCTCCAGAAATTCTATTTTTTTATTTATGTGAATACCCAGACCTATTTAGTTTATTTGTGTGTTCATAAACATATAAAGATAATGTATTTGATTCTGTAATTTACATACATATAACCCTCACTCTCTTTCCATGGGTTATAAATGACATAATGATCTTTTTTAAGAACTTTTAAAATGTCACGATCTTGAAATGAAACTCATTTATTATATTCTACATGGGTTATTTATTTAATGTTTGATTATGATATATTTGGCTCAAATTTAATTAAGTACATATTAAGGGTGCACCCTGATAGTTCTCTAATTGATTGGGTAAATAATTAATCTCTATAGATGACAAGTTTTACGATACCTTGGTGAATAACCTTGGTAATTTTTATGACACCATGGGGATGGACCTTGGTGATATGTTAATGAATTTCTAAATGAAATGTTTTAGCCACATATTGAATTTATGTTCCAAGTTATTTTCATTATGATGTTCCTATACTTCTATTGCTCATATTTTTATGTTTTTATTCAAGTTCTTATTGATATCACAAGTACACTAATTCCCTTGTTTACCCTTACTGGGCCTTCTGCTCACCCATTCCTTTGATGTATATCTCCAGGATATGAAAGGAAATAATTGTACTTATTATAATCTTATGATGATTCCTTACAAGTTTATTAGAAGAATTTTTTATGTTGTATTCAAGTTTTATTGTTCTGGATTTCCAAGACACTAGACTTTAAAGATCCTTTGTTTGTAAAATGTAATGAAAAGTTTTGTATTAAAAAGGTGGGATGCCACAATAGGGTGTGAGATAAATCTCAGTAGGTCACCACCAATGATGTATACATATAATCCAAGTAGGTTCTCATAAGTAAACAGTGTGTTGGTAATAGAAAAAGTAGATAATGTAGAATTAATAAATAACCTCCCGCTCATGTTCCTAAAGGACATATGGCGGGTCTACTTGCTTTAGCTCAAGGCTGGTAAGTCTGACCAAGTCACCATATATATATATATATATATATATATATATATATATATATATATATATATATATATATAAGTATGTATTGGGACATAACTCTCAGACATCCAATACTAGGGTAGCTCTCACAATCCAACCCTTGTCCCCACTCCAAGAGTTTTCAAGGTCGCTTGGCAATACATGAGGGAGCTCAGACGGTCTTCCCTACCACAAGGATCTCATGGTCCTTGGGTCCATAGATAGAATCTCACACAGTCTTCTGTACCTCAAGTATCTCTTGATCTTTAGGTCCACATCCATAAGGAATAACATTTGCATGATATAATGTAAGGAAAACCATCTTACTTTATTTCTATTTAACAAGAAAACCCCTTTATGATAACACAAAACAAGGGCAAGGTCAAGTCATCCCTTAGAACCATTTCATTTGATATTAATTCATTTTAAAGTTTCAATCTATCCTTTCCTAGCCAACCCATTCAATCTACTCATCTCATTTCCTAACATGGAAAGTTCATCTACAAGGGAATAAGCTAAGGGAAAATCCATATCAAAATAGGCATAGGGTCAAATTGGAAATTCCAAGAGTAAGAGATCAAAACACCCATGGGGTCTCTTTGAATGATCAAAATAAAAATATAAAGAGTTCCAAATCATTATAAACCCATACTGTGAGTCACAAACCACAATTTACATTTTTGGAAAATTTTCCTAAAATGGACAATTTGGGTGGAACACCCCTTAGGTGTCCATATAACATAAGGGTGATTTATAATCCCTTAAAAAAGAGTCAATAAACATATATCATTACACTAGTTTCAATTATACATGAAGGAAACAACAAAATAGGGGATATCAATAAAGGCCATCTCACCGCACAATAAGATTAAGTATGAAACAGCCAAAACTCAAATGGAAAACTAGGTGACCACCTACCTTAGGGTTGTATATGATGAATCTTTGATTATTGGACTTAGATTCGGAGTAGGTTGGAGTAGATATGAGTTTCTATCCAACGCCCTAAAAATAGGTCGAATGATCCTACATCTAAATAGCACAACAGATGCTGATATAGAGTGAGGAAGGAAGAGTATGTAGGGCTAGCCTTACCTTGAGGGATCCAACACCACCGATGGACTGAAGATTAGACACCGGACATAGTAGTAGAAATATATTGAAGTAGGATGAGCTTTGTGAGCTCAAATATGGGGGAATGAGGGAGATTTTATCTGCATAATGGAGGAGAAAAAGGAAATAAAACTAAAATGAGGTAGGGGAAATGGTAATTTTTCCTAAAAAAATTGTCTCACATGGTTTATGTGCATGGTTTTGCCAAACCGTGCTCACACCATGAATAGATCACTACTTCACTGGGCACACTGCATAGCCTCTATGCATGGTTTCACTAACCATGTGCAGATCGTGAATATAGGCTCTAGACCCCCACTACAGCAGTCGCATGGTTGTGTTCTTGGGTTGTTCAGTTGCAGAAAAACTGTGTGGCCCAATATTCTTTCCTCATTTCAGATTTTCGGGCTCTGGTTGATCCCCAGATGCTCTCATGACCTCATTATCTTGATTAGGTGACTTAATTAGAACCATTTAAGACATTCAAAAAGAAAAAATAACAACTTTTACCTTGGTGAAAGAGTCTTTTCATTACAACCTATCCTCCTTATATCAACTCGTCCCCAAGTTTCCCTTCTGAGGGTAAAGAGGTACTATCATCAAAGAGTTATGGCCACTGAGATCATATATTATCTTCCCACTCCTAGGTATTTTCTTGTACATGGTCATGCTTCCATATCACCTGTACAAAAGGAAAGGACATACCTCGGAGGGCCTTCACACACAGATCAACAATACTAATGGGATACTCCTCGAAGGAAGCATCCATATCTAGCTCAACCTCATCAAGTTGGAAGACAATATATGGGTCAGGATAATATCATTGAAGCTAAGATACATGAAAAAATCATGCATGGAACGGTATCTCTGAGGAAGTGTCAATTGGTAATCCATTGGTCTGATCTTCCTTATAACCTTGAAGGGCCCAACGAATCTCAGTGATAGCTTACCTTTCTTCTGAATACATATATGCCTCGTCATGGGCGAGACTTTCAAGAAAAACTAGTCTCTAAACTTGAACTCAAGAGTTCGTTAGAATATGTTGGCATAGTATTGCTGTCTAGACTGAGCTTTCAACGTATTATTCTAAATTGGTTAGACCTTCTCTAAATTTTTCTGCATGATATGAGGCCCAAGCATAGCTGCTTCCCCTACCTCTAACCAATACTTAGGGGAGCGATAAGGCCTACCATAAAAATCTTCATAGGGATCCATCTCAATGGTATCATGAAATCTATTGTTATAAGAAAACTTGATGAGGGGGGTATATTTATCTTGGGAACCCCCAAATTTGAGGATGCACGCACAAAGCATATCCTCTAGTACCTGAATTGTATTCTCTGTTTCTCCATCTTTCTAAGGGTGATGGTCATACTCAAAAGTACTTGTGTACCCAAGGCCTTCTGCAACCCCTGCCAGAACCATGATGTGAAATGTGAATCTCTATCATAAATAATATAACAAGGTTCTCCATGAAGACATACCACCTCCTAGATGTACAATATTCCCAACTCATCTACATAAAAGGTCTGTCAAATAAGTAAGAAGTGTGTGACCTTCATCAGATAGTCAATGACAACCCACATAGTGTCATTTCCATGAGGTGATCTGGGTAGTCTAGTTAAAAATTCCATTGAAACATTGACCCATTTTTACTCAGGAATGGAAAATGACTGAAGAAGCCATGCTGGATGTTGATGTTCTTCCTTCACTAGCTGAAAGGTGGAACACCGAGTGATGAATCTGGCTATCTCACACTTCATACTGGGCCACCAATATTTATGCCATATATCTTGATAAATTTTGGTGACACTAGGGTGAACTACCCATGTCGAGGCATGGAAATCCCTCACCATCTCTTCTCTGATGTCTGTTGGGACCCATACACACCCACAAAATAGAAGAATATCATCCCTATCGACTGTCCAACCAGAATATGTGTGGTCATCCGAGACACTCTCTCATAGGAAAAGGCCTTCAAGATCTGATAGCTATCTCAACCTTACTCCTTCCAGAAGAGAATATTTTATTGACAATGATGAGATAATAGTCTTACCATGGTCCTTCTGAACCTCAATGTGAATTTATGATAATAATTCCATCAGCTTCCATTCATCACTAGACTCTTGAACTATCTGCATCTGAGTCTTCCAGCTCAGTGCATCAACTATTGAATTCCCTTTACCTGGAGTGTAGGAAAGTTTGAAATTAAATGATTATAGTGCTATACCCACTTACGCTACCTGATATTTAGATCCCATTGAGTGAAGATGTATTTCAGGCTTTTGTGGTCTGTGAATACCATAGAATTCTCTCCCGATAAATAGTGTCTCCAACAGCATAAGGCATGAACAATAGTAATGATCTCGAGGTCATACATCAGGTAATTCCTATTTTTATGACTTAGAATCACTCTTCATGCATTAGAAAAGCTCCATTACTAACACTTGATGCATCACAAAAGACTGTATAGGCCCTACCTAGATCTAGCAGAATCAATATCGGCGCTGAATTAACTCTTCCTTTCAACTCCTGAAAGGTAGCTTCGCAAGCTTCTAACCATTCAAATTTCACACCCTTCTTTGTCAAGTATATAAGTTTCATTTCAAGGCATGATAAATCCTAAATGAATTGTCTTTAGTATCTGGAAAACCCCAAGAAACTCTGGATATCAAAGACTTTTTTGGGATGCTCCCAAGAAACCACAGCCCTCACTTTCTATAGGTCAACAGAAATTCCTGAATTCAAGATGATATAAACCAAGAAGTGAAATTTATTGATCTAGAAGTGTAATTTAATGATATTAACATAGATTTGATGACCTTACAGAATATTCATCACAATATCAAGATGGGTTGAATGGTTATTTCTAGAGCGATAATACACTAAGATGTCATCAATTAAGACAACCACAAAAGAATCCAAATATGGGTGGAAACCAGATTCATTAAATCCATAAATATAGTAGGTGCATTCGTGAATCCAAATGGCATAATCAAGTACTCATAGAGACCATAACTTCTCCTAAAATTTTTGTGAGGTATGTCTAAGGTCCTGACATGCACCTAATGATAGCCCAACCTCATATCTATATTTGAAAAAACCTTCACCCCTCAAAGATGATCAAAGATGTCGTCTATTTTAGGCAAAGGATACTAGTTCTTGATAGTCAACTAATTTAACTGATGGTAATCCATGCAAATTCTAAGGGTACCATCCACCTTATTAGTAAATAGAATAGGTTAACCCCAAGGAGAGATATCGAGGCATATAAAACCTTTTGCCTCTAGACCCTCCAACTGAGTCTTGATATCCATAATCTCTTTAGGTGCCATACTATAAGGAGGAATGGTCATAGGTGCTGCTCCTAGCACCATATCAATAGTAAACTCTAACTCTCTCACCAGAGGTAGACTAGAGAATTCATTAAAAAACATCTCTGAAATGCTCCACTACATGAGGGAAAACAATGGGTTTCAACCCCTGGTCGTCAACGTAAAGACTAGAAACCTATTTCATAACCCTACCTAGCCTCTACTGCTCGGGGCCTTCTCGTGTTGCACAAACATCTCATTCTCCCTTATTTACATGAGTAACACCCTCTAGTGATGTAAACATCACCCTATGATGATAGAAGTCAATATGGGCTATGTAGGGAACTAACCAGTCCACACCTAGGATTACATCAAAACCTATCATATCGAGAATGTACAGGTTCCATTCGAAAAGGTAACCACCTATCTCAATGGGAAACTTCTGACAATGGAGAATTCCCTCTGAACGGATACCTAAGGGTGTATCTATCTTCATAATGTCATGACAGTGCTCAACATAGAGGTACAGACTCTCAGATATAGTTTCATCTATGAATTAGTAAGAAGTGTGTGTATCAAACAAATCAGATACTAAAGTTGAGGATACTAGAATAATACCTTGTATAGTAGATGGTCTGGTGCTCTACTTCTACAGTTTAGACTGAACTGCATGTAACTAGCCGGTACCACAGCCCTGAGTCACTTCCTGGCTACCCTGAGCAGGCCCACCCTGCTGGCACTAAGAATCATAAGTCTGGTTTCCTCTACCTCAACCGCCACCTCAGCCTTTTTGGTTGATGGCTTTCTAGCTACTTGAATGTCATGATCCTTCCGACCCCACTCTTGAAAAAGGAGTAGGTGTAAATCTATGTTTGGTAGGTTCTATCAGAAAAGTTCTATAGAAACACTGAATATGGCCCATCCTTCCATATCCTTTGCACTCTACTAGATCTCGTGGACATTGCAATTTGAAGTGCCTTGTCCTTCTACACTAAAGACAAGCATGATATCTATCAATGGAAGGAGCCTAATTGTTGGTCCCTCCACAAGAAAACTCAAATCATTGTTTCCACCTAGAAGAAGATCCACTAGAATACTTAGGTACCAAACCACTCTATCTTTCACCCTCGGCATATCTTAGATTCTTCTCTGTAATTAGGGCCTAGTTGATGATTTATAAAATTGTTTTTAGCCTGAAAAAATTAACCTACAATCATATGGGGTAAAAAAACCCATCCTCAAATCACCTAGCATCCATTAGTTCATCTTCATCCAGAGAAGGAGATAAATTCTACAGCTCAGTGAAATGGGATGAGTAATCCATAACTGAAATTGTCCCCAACTACAGATTCATAAACTCCCTAGCTCTATCATCCCTTAGAGTCTGGGGAAAGAAAAATTTGTAGAAGATAGTTTGGAAGTCATCCCAAACCATCTCTCTATGCTGGACTGCTTAGGTGATGAAATCCCACTACCTCTTGGCAGATTCATGTAACATGTAAGTAGTTAGCTTGACCCTCTACTCTAGAGGTGTCTCTAGGTACTCTAAGATATACAGGTTTGCCTCAATCCATGACTCTGTAAAAAGTGGTCCTCTATCCCCCAAGAAAGTTGGAGGATGGTGCTGCTGAAACTCATGAGTCAACTTTGTCATGCTCGAGGCAGGTTTCACTCCACCTTGAATATTCTACATCATACACAAGAATCCCTCTCAAAACTGGGTATCGACACCCAATTCAGGTATAGGAGGTGGAAACAAGGGTGGCTCAACTAGAAGAACAATTGGTGACACCAAGCCCTCCACCTTAGGAACATGATTGTTGCCACCTTCATGGTGCATAACCTGAGGATGTCTTGGTGGCATAATGCTACAATGCCAAATGAATGTCTCTGAAGGGATTTTATCATTTCAGATGAATTCATTTAAGAAACTATGGTAGGTACTAAATCCTTCCTATAAGGATGAACATGCCTCTCTACCTACTTCTAAATCCAGAACTGGATGTTAGAACAGACCATAACAAGCCATAAGAACAGTGAAACACCCACTACTAAGGCTAGGCTCGAGTCAATTTTCTAAGTTAGGCATTTGTATAAAGCTTGTTCTCAAGTTATATGTCATTTCAAATAGTTGAATCCAATAAAATGTAATTTTCCGACTCATAAGGGCCCATACACATTATGATTCAAAAGATGACACTCACTTGGATGTCGTTTTCATTTAAATTTTTCTTATCCATGTAATTATATCATTCCTCAAATGGTTGAGCTAGTTGGAATGCCATTTTTCAATCCATAATGGCCCATACACCTTATGAACCAAAGAGTGTCACCCACTAAACTCACACCCTAGAATGATCCAAAACCTGCAAAAAGGTTTCATCACAATTAAAAATATGTAAAACAAGGTACAACAAAATAAAACCGGCAATGGTTGCTGAAAATTTAAATGTGACATCGAAAAATGCATGGCCTATTCATATTGTGCCTATCATGATGCATGTTCTATCACATAACCCTCATTTCATCAAGTTAAGCAATGAAATGACCATTCTAATATCATAAATATAGATAACATCATAAACCATGTGAAGCACCTAGCAGAGAAATGATATCAACATTAACAGTAGAATCAATAATAGTAATAATTCAAGCAACTTGGTCTTTACCTTATGCACGGGTCCGCGATGCCCAAGAATAGCTTGTGACCAAGTCTCAGGCATTCTTAATCTCCAATATATCATCATAAAATAGTAAATAAATAAAGGAAACCTCATAGGATACCACTTTGTGATGTCCTGGACCTAGATGCCATGTAACCCGTGCCCAAATCATGGTTGTCCACATGATCCCTGGCGCATCTCCCCTTAATCCAGGGGCTACCGACTATCAATGGGGGTGTGAAGATAAATCATCAGGGAGACTATGCCCCCGTGTCAAAGCAAAAAATTGATGTAACAACAACATACAATAGTGGAATCATAAACATACAGATAGATTATGTAAATAGTGTAATAATAATAATACAATGAAAGACTAAATAATATAACAAAATTCACACAAGCAGTGTCTGATACAAATATTCATGCATGGCATGCTAATACAAAATGGGAACAGAAACAGGAAGTAGGCATACAATTACAAGATAAAAAAGTAAAAAAAATAAAAAATCTCCTCCATATCATCTCGAGTCTAAGCCCGGTCCTCTTCTCCTAATCTCCATCTAAACAGAAATGATCAACATCTAAAAGAGTGATGCTTGCCTCTATCTATACCTGTATACAAACAATCTGATCGGGTGCCAAAGGTATCCCAAATAGGTTGTGAGATAAATCTCATTAGACCACCACCAATAGTGTATACATTTAATTTGAGTAGGTGATTGTAAGTAAACAGTGTGTAGGTAACAATAAAAGTAAACAATGCATAATTAATAAATAACCTCCCATCCAGGTCCATAACGGACACTTGGCGGGTCTGCCTGCTTCAGCTCAAGGCTGGTAAGTCTGAACAAGTCACCATACACATATATATATAATATATAGATAGGTATATATGTGTGTGTGTGTGTTTTGGGGTGGATTGGGACATAACTCTCAGACATCCAATGCTAGGGTAACTCTCACGGTCCAACCCATATCCCAACTCCAAGAGCTCTCACGCTCTCTTGTAAATACATAAGGGAGCTCCCACAGTCTTCCCTACCTCAAGGCACTCATGGTCATTGGGTTCACAACTATAATCTCACATGGTCTTTTGTACCTCAAAGCTCTCATGGTTCTTAGGTCCACACCCATAAGGCATAACATTTAAATGATATAATGTAAGGCAAATCATCTTACACCATTTCCATTTAATAAGTAAAACCCTTTATGGTAACACAAAACAATGGAAACCTCAAGTCATCCCTTGGAACCATTTCATTTTATATTAATTCATTTTAAAGGTTCAAGTTATCCCATCCTAGCCAACACATTCAAGTTACTCATCTCATTTCCTAACATGGAAAGTTCATCTACAAGGGCACAAGCCAAGGTAAAAGCCATATCAAAATAGTCATAGGGTCAAATTGGAAATTCCAAGCCTAAGAGATCCGAACACCCATGGGGTGTCTTGGGTTGATAAAAATACTCATGGAATGATGGCCAAATCATTATAAACTTATACTGTTAGTCACAAACCACAATTTACATTTTGGGAAAATTGGCTGAAAATGGCCAATTTTGGTGGAACACCCCTTGGGCATCCATAGAACCTAAGGGTGATCTCTAATACCCTAAAAAAGTCAATCAACCTATTTCATCACACTAGGATCAATTATACATGAAGGAAACAACATTATAGGGGATCTTGGAAAAGTTTGGCTCACGGTACAACAAGATTAAGTACAAAATGGAAAAAAAAACTCAAATGGAAACTATGTGACCACCTACCTTAGTGTCATAGACAAGGAATCACTAAGTATCGGCCTTAGATTCAGAGTAGGTTAGAGTAGATCTGTTTTTTCATTAAACGCCCTAAAAATAAGACAAATGAGCCTATATCTAAATAGTTCAATAGATTGAAAGAATAAGCAAGGAAGGAGGATAATGTAGGGTTAGACTTACCTTGAGGGATCCAAAGCCACTGACGGAATGAAGATCAGACACCGGACGGAGGAGTAGCAAGAGATTGAAGGAGGAGGATCTTTGAGAGCTCAAATATGGGGGAACAAGGGAGTTTTTGTCTGTATAAGGGAGGAGAAAATAAAATAGAACTTAAAGGAGGGAGGGGAAATGGTAATTTTTTCTAAAAAAACCAACTCACACAGTTTTTGTGCACGGTTTGGCCAAACTGTGCGCACACCATTTGTAGATCACTAATTCATTAAGAAAACCACATGGACTCTATGAAAAGTTTCACTAAACAAGTGCAGACTGTGAACATGGGATATGGACCCCCACTACAGCAGTTGCATGGTCGTTCACCTGGGTCACACGGTTGCAGACAAACCGTGCGGCCCAATCTTATTTTCCCATTTCAGTGTTTTGAGCTCCGGTTGATCCCTAGATGCTCATGTGACCTCCTTATATTAATTAGGTGACTTCATTAGGACTATTTAAGTCATTCAAAAATAAAAACTAATGATGCGTAATTTGTTCAAAGATTCAGGTCGTTAAACATTGATGTACCTAGGGCTAATAACCCTGAAAACACGGTATTGAGATAGAATTAATTGGGAACTAGTTCATGACAACAATTATTTTTGAAAACCTAGTTTTACACTATCAAGGTATATGCTTTATATGATTCTCATTCTCTTTATAAACTAATAAGAAAACATTTTGGAAGATTAAAATTTGTACTAAAAAATTTAGTATCATATATTAGCATATAATAAGATGCTCTAAAATTTTGATAAAATAAATATTGTGTGGTTATCTAATAAATGAAATCCCTATCTGGATACTAAAATTGGATGATTCTCTGGAATAGATGTACATAGGGGTAACAACCCTGAAAACATTGTATTGATCTATACTTGATCAGGAACTAGTGAAGAAAAATGGGCCTTGTTACATACCTAGATTGACACTCCCGGTGGATATGATTTAGATGATTCACATTCTCTTTATAAACTACTGAACATACCTTTCAGAATATTAAAAAATATACTATAAAACATTAGTATCATCTTTTAGGATATAATAAAATGTTCTAAAATTTTGGTAATGTGAAGTTTGTGTTGTCAATACTATATAATTATTTCTCATCGTCAATATTATTTACACTATCATAATCTTGATCAAAAAGAATTTTTTTCATAGAAAATCATTTTTTTCTATGTCTACTGCTATATGGAGGTTATTAAAACTAAGTAATGAGATTCTTACAGTACACAACTAGCAAAAATGGTTAGGAAATTTGATTGTGTAACCCTAAGAGAAATTTAGGAAAGAATTTTTGGTCATTTAAATCTAGGACCTGATCAAGAGATCCAATCTATTAGCTATATAAATTTTCAATTCTAGGCTATGTTATATCATTTATCTTGTCCATTCGCTACTGATGAGGATTACATCCAAGCAACAACTTTATTTTCCTAATGGTCAGATAGTTCCATGATGGAGTTATATGTTAAAGTTTCTAGTGTATAGCAGTAACATCCAATTGCATGGAGACATAGGAATAGAAGAGTCATTGAAGAAGTTCCACCCTAAGAAAATGAGGCTATTCCCTATAATGAAAAATAATACAATCAAAATGATGATCCATATCTACAAAAAAATCATTTTAAAGGTGAAGAAGTGTCCAATGATGGAACATACATAGAAAACAATGATGAGGATGAGGAAGTTGTATAATTTAGGGAGGAAGTTGAGAGAAATTCAGTAGTCATAAAACATCCTCCACACACCTTAAAATATCCACCCCTCTTATAATCTTGGTCAGAAGTAATGGCATGTTTTCTTGAATTCAAATGGAATGTTATCACACCATAAACTGAGTTTCCTGGAGTTCTATAGGGTGTATTTGGAAAACTAAAAGAAAACATTATGCATTAGAAGATATTTTCCAAGAAACTATTTCATGAAAAACATACTAAAAAGTTTTTATATTGAGATCCACTGTAGATATTTAGTTCATAATTCAATCCATATAAAATAAATCATATGGTGTGAAAAATATGGGGATGATTGTAGATTCCACTTGAGGTTGATTCTTGATATTTCATTTACAGTTTAGAGAATTTTAAAAATCAAGGTAGCTCATAATTGTGTTCAACCAAACCTGACATAAGACCTTACATCATTAGATACTGAATTTATGTTATCTATTATTGTTGAGATGATCAGCACATGCCAAGATGTGTCTATATCACTTTTTCATGAGAGGATACAACAAAGTTTTGGTTATAATATTTCCTATATAAAGTCATGTATGGAGAAATAGAAGGAAATTGTCAAGGTCTATGGTGATTGGGATGAATAGTATCTGATATTGTCACAATTTCTATCTATACTGAGACACAATGACCAAGTTGTCTCTTATATTTATATGAACAAAAATTTATCTGAAGATAAATTACATGATCCATCTCATGTCAAATTTCATCGGTTGTTCTGGGTATTCCTTCCATGTATTTCTTCATTTTGTTTCGGAAAATAATTCATACAAATTTATGGGACATTTATATATGAAAAATACATGGGCATATTTTTTATTTTAGAAACCTAATATGGAAACCGTTCACCTTTTTCTCTTTCATTTTTCATTCTGGATATTTAAAATTATGAATTGTGTAGTTGGTTTTTAATATGTATCAACAACCATTTCACCCTTATTCAGGGTATCTATTTGATATTTGATCATCATTCAGAAATCAATGAGGTAATCAATAAAAATATTGTTAAAAGAAGACCCATGAATTCACATCTTCATTCTTGCATCAGAAAAATTTCTAGTAATGTGTGAAAAACATTCCATGATGAACCTATGAAGAAGGTTATCATGAGTCTTGGTATAAAATATATTTATTATTTTTTAATATTTTAATGTAATTATAAAATTAATTAATTTGAAATATGATCACTTTTTTGTAGAATATGAGATGGATCAATGAAGGTTTGAAAAACAATTAAAAAAATCTATAGGGATAATCAGGGAATGTATGATTACATGATGCAGATTCAAAAAGAGAAATGGGCCTTATCATAAAATGGGGGGAAGAGGTACGAACATATGACCACAAAAATTGTGGAGTTCATCAACGATTTCTTCAAGAGTATTTTTAAGTTACCTATAATTTTCCAAGTTCAAGATTCATTTTATTTTTGGGTCAAATACTTCATTGAAAGAGGAAAATAGACTACCAAAAGGATTTAGTAAAGTCTAAGGTGCAGATGAAACTTTTAATGAGACATTGAAAAGAACATTGAAGAATATTTTGTTTATCGAGTGAACCTTTTGAATTGATAAGAATATTTATTTTTAAGTGAAATACTATCAATACCCCATCACAGGTAGTAGTGGTTGAGTCCTGGTGGTATTACTAAAAGTGAGGCATTGTTAATTGATAAAATTCCAGGCATTACAGTTTCCATGTGCACACTCTGTTGCAACATGTTTCTATGTGAACATATCATGGGAAGAATATGTTGATATAGTGTACCAAATGGACACCATTTCTAAATGTAATGTTTCACCATGGATGCTTATTAGGTATTTTCAACATTTCCCAATGCCTGAAGACCATCAAATATTGATATCTTACATCAACAGGTTATCATAGTGAGGGACACCGAAGTCCAATAGGATGTGAAATGAGATAGACTAACCTCAATAATAAGGTAAATGTTTGAGATGTATCATATTTAATCAAGAAGTCCATAACAGGAAATTATTCCTTGACATTGTTGGATCGAGTTCACACTCTCATCCACAATGATTTATTACCTCCAATGTGAACTTTTCATAATAGAAATTACATGGTGTTGATATAAAATACTTTATTTTTTATGATTCAATTAAATTTATGAATACTTTTACTATAAAATAATAAAAATTTGATAAATTATACAGCCATTTACATAAATAACACACAAGATAAACTTTATTAAATGTTACATCATTTCAATAAATAAAACATTCTTCAATATAATTCCCTCCCCTTTATAAATATTTTTCACATGATAAAACCATTTTTTAAATCATCCTTAGGTTTTAATAATAATCCTTTTATATTAAAATTACAAGGAATATGAAAAGTACATGTGAGATACAATGAAAGTATAATAAAACTATCCATGGATACACTATAAAGGGATCATGTGATAAAATAACCATGAAATATACCATCATGTAATAAATCATACATAAATTAAAAATTACACCATTTGGGCTCTAACCTATTGGTATACATTATTGATATGAAAATAAAGACTCAGTCCATAAGGTGGATCCAACCGATATAACCTTTTTGTTCATAAATATATTTATAAAGTAAAAATCCTTTAAAAGATGACTCCATTCTAACAATAATGGAGGAAAAACTAGTCACCTTCAAAAACAAAGATCAAGAAATATGAAAATCATGAAAGGATGATGACATAGATGAAAAACGCTATTCTAAAAGCATTAGAAATATTCTTTGAGAAACATGAATACATACCCTCTTCTTTTGGTAAGACAAATTTTATAAAACAATAGTAATAGTCATGTTATATATTAAATTATTCCATCATAAAATTTTAATTACCATAATGTTATATTTATATTTTATACTTAATATATATTTCAATTTTATACGTAGATATGGAAAATACTACTCTACTCACTAAGCAGTGTAGGCATGTTTCACGTGAGGTGATCACTGGTCATGAGGTTTAATGAATTAGGGTGCGTAGAGCACACCATTATCATCACATTATACCTATATCTTCTATTATACCATACCTACACCATGTCAGATTATATGGTGTCACTGTATCTGGTTATACATTTATTGATCATCACCTCCTCACTGCCCTCGTCGGGAGATGGAGACTCGAGACTCACACATTCCACTTTCTTAAGGGAGATATGACCATCACCCTTGAGAATGTGGTAGTTATTCTTAGTCTCCCTATCTAGGGTGTTGTAATTATAGTACTCACCTGTGGAGACTGGCCTAATCTTGTATAGTAATTTCTTGGTCTCAAAATTATAGGGGTAACGATGCTACGGATGGTGGGTCACTATCTATAAGATTGATGGATATGCACTCTGCACAATTACCTAGTGACACTAATGAGAAAATTTACATGCATCACACCCCTACATATATATTATTTCTTATTAGATAGATAATTTATACTGATCACTCTAGTATACATGTCCACATGATGTATTTAGGGCTATTTGAGGACTTTTATTAGGCTGTGAGATATAGTTGGGGTCTGCATACTTGGAATACACATATAGAGAATTATGCATGGAATGTCGATCCAATACCAGTGATATTTGGGGATGTTTCATCCTTATTTAGATATGGTAATGTTATCACATCCCCTACCTCACCCCTATTGTTTCTCATTCAGAGCTTCATATAGATGTGTTGTGTGACACTCTGTGGGGACTCTGGTATGATCACTCATATTTATTGTTTTTTTATGATAATTTGTGTTATTATAATATATTTATTATTATTTATCACTTTCAATGTTGTAAGTTATAGTTGGAGTCAGCAACACCACTTCATCAGGACTCTGAAACACAATTTGGGTGAATGTCGTCTCATGTTGGATGGTTTAATACCCACTGATGTAAGGCATAATATCTCAGATTTTTTATAAGGCACATACCATTTAATATTTGGTTTAAACTCATTATATCAGCCATAATAATGATGCATAATAAATTCAAGGAGTTATAGGGTGTTTCTGGGGCTTGTTCAGAGCCCAGATCCTTGAAATGGGAAGAAAATATTGGGTTGCATGGTTAGAAGAAACAGTGCATCCGAGCCTGCATGGTTTCCGTAAACTGTGTTGTTGTAGACAATGGAGTAGTAGGGGCCGTATAGTTTGTCTGCAAATATGTTACCCTAGGAAAAAGACCATTCTATATTTTTAAGGTTTGGGATAGTGCATTTTTTCATGGTTTTTGCATGGTTAGATAAACCATGTGATGTGCCCCTTAGTAGTAGATAATGGCGCACAGTTGGTGTACGGTTTGGCCAACTATGCGGCCAAACCATGTGCAGTTGTTTTTTAGGGTGAATTTACCAATTTTTCCTCCTATAATGATTTAACCTAGTTCTATCCTTCCCCTCTTTTCTTCTATAAAAGTTTTCTCTCCTTCCTCCCATAAGAACCCTCTTTGCCTCTCAAATTAGGAATCAATCCTCCTCCTCTGTTCGAAGCCTGAATCGTTTTCCATCAGATCTATTGACAAGCTAGAGGTTCATTCTTAAATCCTCTATAATCGATTTCAATTTATTCATTACTTATTTTTTGTTATTTGGGTGCAAGCTCATTTTCTCCATTTTTATGGAATTTGATGGTTTGGTCAATTTCTTCCAACCTAGCTTGAATCAAAGGTTGACACTAGATGTGGGAAGATCTGTGATAATAAGTTAGGAGGTCTAGGATATTTCCATTCATTTCATTATGTTTCATAAAATGTGTCATCCTTCCACGACCTGGAACTTTCTGGTTTTTCCTATTAATGTTTAATTAAATTAAATTGATAGATTTTCCATGCCATTGGTGACCTAATATTGTGGAGAATCAACCCCTTTAGTTGATCGCCTTGACTAAAGCCACCCCAATGGGTGTATTATTCTTTAGGGGCCTAATATCCCTTTAGTTATATTTTTTATAAAACCCTTTAAGGGGTATTTACTTATATTCAATACCTTAAATTGTAATATTGGTTGAATTAGGTGATGATCTATGTAGTAATCCTTATACCCATTCCATAAATGAAGTGGTTTAATTAAGTGAAGTATCCAAGTGCTTAATGCCTTATGCCTTGTGACATAAATGGAATTTCCCATTGGTTTTTCCTTAACCAACATACCTAACGCAATATGAAGGATTAAATTAATGAAAAGTTATTTGTTTAGACATGTAAGATATATGTTTTTATTACTCAGTTGTTTCACCTTAGCATTGAGGATAAAACAATGGGTTATGAATTAAAGGCCCTTTGGACAGACTCTCGTGCCTTAGTTAGTTTTTTTAATTCTTGGTAAACACATCAGGGGACATATCATCTATGCTTGAGATGGTCTCTCTATATGTTATCTATTTTTACCTCTAGATGATTAACATCAGTTCCCTAGGGAAGACCCTTTAAACAGGCTCGATAGAAATATTGGTTGTACCATGACATGAGAGAGACTCAGACCCCTATGTGTGATACTAGGTATGGACTTAGAGGTTTATTAATACTTTCCTTTCTCACACCATTCTTGTAGTGACACATGGGGATTAATTCTTGGGTCACCATGGATGGACTAATTGACAATGGTTATAAGATGAGCCCTCGAACAGTACTTGGAAAGTCTCTTTGGATAGTCATGGATGTGATTAGGGTGTCTCACTACATTTCATAAAGTGGTTTTTAAATTGAAATAAATAAAAGTTAAATGAACATTTTTAAATGAGAATTGATTATTTGGTATTAAAAATGTAGGGACATGTCCTCTAAGCTCAATCACAAGCTTGGGGACAGTCCACCCTCTTACATATTATCTCACCCAGTTTACCATCACAAGTTCCTATGGTTCATACTTTCTAGCTTAGACCAAAGTAGGTAGATTTTATAGGTATCCAAGTGGAACCTACTCCAATGCTTTTATTTATGTATTTTGTATTGTATTTAAATTTTTAAGGTACACTATTTAATTTATAATGTATGTTATGGATTTTCCTAGACATTGTGGCTGCCGACCTACCCAGATTTTTTCTCATACCCTTCTCAGGCACCATTGGTACCTGAGTATACTTTATTGTTGCAGTTATAGATAAAGGGAATCATTCATCTTCGAATGCTTGATTAATTTTCATTACTATGATAGAGTTTAGAGTAGAGGACCAAGCCTATACACAAAATTATAACCATAGTAGTTTTTGTACTTTTTGTGTATTTTGGTATCATATTGTATATTCTTGTATCACCTACCCCCTTTCATAGTAATTTTTTTATAGCCACATGGCATGTAATCATCATATTGTATCTTCTTATTATTCATATTCTTCATTTTTCATTATTTGCCTTATGCGATCATGTATTTCATTTCTGATGTTGTCTGTTGTTGCTTCTATTTTCTGCTGTTTGATATTGTGTGAGTGTGTCTATGTTGTTTAAATCCATTCTGATTAATGAGGGCATAGTCTTCCTATAGACTTACATAAGGCCCTCACTTCTAGTTAGAAGTCTCTGGAATTTGGGGAGGTGAGCTTGAGGTCTTATGGCCAACCGTCTTAGGGCACCAATGAGTGGCATCTATGGTGGGATTCTAGAAAGTGGTATCATAGGTTTGTTTTAGTCTTTTTATTACTATTTGGGTTTAGATAGGAGAGTAGGTTATAAGAATTTGGTTAAGATAATGTTCTTGGGAGTAGCTACCCCACGTACAGGGGAAACCTAAATTTCCTGGGGTGGGTAATTGTAGTTGTTTCTTTCACTTGTTATAGTTTCATGGAATTTCACCATTGGGTGACTCACTTTATTTTGTTTCTATTAATATTGATTTTATTTGAATGGGTTGTTTAGACCTAGCCTAATGATGCAAAGGAATAATAAAGCATGAATCATACTAGGTACTCTAGGATCTAAAATTCCATGCATCATGCCATGCCATATTTATATTTCTACATGCATTTCCTGTATTGAATGTGGTTAACGCTTAAATCTTGTTTTTTATGACCTTTTAGTTGTTCTTGCAATGTGATGGTATTCACAATGAGGGCATAAATAGTTTAATTTACTAATCATTCCATATTTTTTGGTTTTATTGGAAAGTGACAATGGAAACTCATATGATCAAACCACAACCATGGAATATTACACCCATTGCCCGATGTAAAGGTCAGGATATAGTTAGTTGACTTTCCAATTTCAATTTATAAGGTGTATAGACCCTTATAAATTGGAATTGGTGATGAAATTAACTATATCATGACATTAATAACCAAATAAATAATAATTAACCTGAATGAAATAAAATGAATTTGATCACTTTAAAATCAAATGGTTACCAAAGATGAGACTTTAATCCTGACCCAACCTAGTAGTGGGATATAGGTCGTGTCCCTTATGCTCCTTTTGTTGCTCATTATTCTAACCCAGAACTGAATCAAGGAGAAGATAGAGGGGTGTGTTTCTTTAGTAGGTGGAATTTGTACCATTCCTCTATTTACCTCTTTCCCTATCTATTATAAATATTTTTTTTGAGTAATGCGGTTAGAATTTGTAGAGTTATGTCACTGTGATACCCTCTTGTTGTACACCAAGATAGTGGTGATGAGCATACTTTTGAGGTGGTGGGCCTTGATCTACCCATGATACCTCCCATAGTGTCACATGAGGAACCTCCTACAGACCTTCCATTGGGTGTTGTTTCCTAGTTCCGTGATAGCTTCCTTTATTTTATGAAATCAGTTTAGGGTGAACCTTGAACTTCCCCTTATATGGAAGAGCTAACTCACGAGTTTCAGCAGTAGCATCCTCCCACCTTTTCAGGGGATGGTGGGCCTCAGGCTTCTAAATCATGGCTAGAGTCTATGGTATCCATATTTAAACATATCAATATGCCTCCAAAGTGGAGTTTCAAGCTCACGACCTACATGTTACGGGACCCCGCCAAGTGTTGGTGGGACATTCTAACTCAGGCTGGTCGACATTGGGGTATGGTCTAGGTGGACTTCCAGACTGCCTTGTTTTACTACTTCTTTCCTTAGACTCTGAGAACCAATCACATTTAGGAATTAATGAACCTTGAGCAATGTGACATGTCATTAATGGAATACTTATCTCACTTCACTAAATTACAACGTTTTTCACTGACCCTAACCAATGATGATATGACTACTGTGAGGAACTTCAGGGATGGGTTTTCCTATTCCATCCACTTGTAGGTGAACATATTTCAAATGACCACCATTTATGAGATAGTGAACCAGACCCTTATTTCTGATCAGAACCTAAGGGAATCAGGCGATGTGAAACAGGGTAGTTCAGCTTCCAAGAAGAGTAGTGGTTTATCCAGTGGCAAGAATCGATGCTTTTAGGGTACATACAGGGGAATTACCATCCAATTAGAATACACCAACATCCTTATGGTGTGTCACAAGTGTCGCATTTGGGCTATAAAAATCCCTAGTGTAAGAGGAACCCAATCGAGTGTCATGCTTGCAATGGGATGGGTCGCCTCCAATGGTTCTTCTGGTCTTTCCCACCAGTGCCAAGAAAATGGGGTTATGTTCCAGCACCACCATCATGTTCAAAGTTATTAAAACCTCATCATGTAGGAAGTTGGTATTCTATAAGATGTTTAGGCTGATCAGGTGGTCGTTGTCAAGGAAATCAGGCTTTAGAGTTCCATCGTTAGTAGAGTGGGACTACTCAGGCTACACAGGCAGCGTCTTGGGGCTGTAGCTTCAACCATATCTATGTTACTCAGCCTACACCATATAAGTAGATTCTAGGGCCATCTATAGTTATAGGTACTATTCTGGTAACTTCTACTTTCGTATTTTCCTTATTCGTTATTGGTGAATCACTCTTTTCTATATATTGTAACCATGGGAAGTCATGGATTAGTGATAAAGTAATCTAGTGGTGTTATGACCCTTGAAATGGTGTTAGGAGTTTGGGAAGAGGGTATACACCAGTTCAAGGAGTTCCCTCATTGAAATAGGTGGGTTTCATTTTCTATGGAGTTCATTTATCCTCAAGATGACTGGATTCGATGTCATTCTCGGTATAGACTAGCTTGTGCCTTATCAAGCCCAGGTTGATTACTATCTCCATCAGGTATCTTTTACATCACTCAAGGGAAACATGTATATCCAAAAGGATGAATGGGATCTCCAGCACAGTTGGGCTGCACTCAAGAATAATAGGTTGCGGTATTAACAACCTAGATGGCCAGTATCTTTATGAGTGACTAGGGAATGCAGTTAGCATAATTTCCTCCTATGGTGGATAATTTTATAGATGTCTTCCCTGATAATTTATTTTACATACCTCATGAGAAAGAGATTTAGTTCACCATAGAGCTAGTTCTAGGTGCGGCACTAGTTTCCAATCCTCTGTATAGGATGTCACCTACATAGCTCCAGGAACTGAAGAGTAAAATTGAAGACTAATAGTATTAGGGTTTCATATGACCCATCACATCACTATGGGGTTCATTAATCCTTTTTTCCAAGAATGCGGATAGCACCCTTATATTGTGTGTGGATAACTACTGACTGAACCAGATTATGGTGAAGAACGGGTATCCACATCCTTGTATAGATGAACTCTTCGACCAGATCCAAGGATCAACTATTTTCTATAAGATTGATTTGAGTTTATCCTACCATCAGGTGCATGTAAGGCCATCAGACATACCACTTACATCATTTCAGAGCTTTTACAGTCTGTATGAGTATTTGGTTATTCTGTTTGGCCTAAAGAATGCACCGGTAGTTTTCATGGCTTTAATGAATTGGGTTTTCCACCCATATCTTAATTCATTTGTGGTAGTCTTTGTAGAAGACATCTTAGTGTACTCGCACACCAAAAATAAATATCCCAATCATCTTGATATCATTATGAATACACTGAGAGAGCATCAGATATATGTGAATCTCAGTAAATGCTACTTTTGGATTAGCAATGTTCACTTCTTAGTTCATATCATATATAAGGCATTTGTATCATTTTACCCAGAAAATGTGAGCATCGTGGTTTCCTAGGATCATCCCAAGAATGTGTTCGATATGCATAGATTCTTAGGGATAGCTAGATATTACAGGCGATTCATCTAGGAATTCTCATGCCTGGATGCACCGATTACAGGCTTGACCAATAAAGGTGTGAAATTTTACTATACTAAAGCATGTGAGATATATTTTTTGGATTTAAAAGGAATATTAACTTCAGTACTGATCCTAATTCTTCCTGAGCTAGGTAGAAGTTATACAGTTTATTGTGATTCCTTGGGTATCGGGTTAAGTGCAATTCTAAGGAAAGGTGATTGGGTTATAACATATGGATATTTTAAACTGAGGCCTCATGAATGTAACTATCCTATGCATGACCTCGAGCTATCATCTTTGTTTCATGCTCTACGCAGTTGGAGTAATTATCTGTTGGGTGAGAAATTTTTCATTTACACAGATCATAAAAGTCTCAAATACATCTCTACTTAGTGATACTTGAATATGAGGTAGCGCAGGTGGGTGGAATACCTACAATCTTTTGACTTTGAGATAGATTATAACACCATAAAGGTAAATGTTTTATCTTATGCCTTTATCCATAAGTCTCAAATAAAATCTATCAAGGAGGCCATTAGTGAGTGTCAATTGATGGATTTGTTCTATGAGATGCATCTAAAGGTTTAGGAATTTCACAAGAAGCCAGTTCTAATAGCTTTAGTAGTGATGCCCTCCCTTTTGGAGTGGGTTTGGATGTGGTAGTTATCTAAATATAAGGTACTTGTATTAAGGGATGGCATCATAAGAGAGAACCCACTTCCTGGTTGGGTTGTTAATGTGAGTGAGACCCTACTCTTTCATGGTAGTGTATGCCTGTCTTTAGACATATGGGAAGAGTTGATAAGGGAATCACATGCCTCTATATGGGAAGTTTATCCTGGTATTATCAAGATGTACTGAGACATGAACAGTTGATATTGGTGGCTAGGTATGAAGAGGAAGATAGCAGGTTTTATCACTCAGTGTTCCACCTGTCAGTAGGTGAAGGAAGATCCTCAGTGACCTATTTTACTTTCATAGCCTCTATCTATTCCTGAGTGGAAATGGAATGACGTCGCTATGTATTTTGTGACAGGCTTTCCAAGATCCCATAGAGGTAGTGATGTAGTATGGGTGATCATTGATAGGTTTACCAAAGTATCACACTTCTTACCAATTCGAGGTTCCTTCTATTTTGATGATCTAGGAAGGATATATATCCAATAGATAATGTGACTTCATGGTGTTCCTAGTTCTATAATTTCAGAATGATATTCCTAGTTCACTTCATAGTTTTGGAAAGGGTTTCAAAGGGAACTAGGTCTACAGGTTCTATTGAGTACAACATATCACCCTCATACTGACAGGCGGTTTGAGCAGATGATTCGGGTGTTAGAGGATATGCTATAGGAATTCAACCTTGATTTTGGAGGTTCATGGGAAAATCATATTCCTCTTATTGAGTTTTCCTACAACAATAGTTTTCAAGAAATGATTCAGATAGATCTATATGAGGCTCTCTATGGTATAACATTTCATTCACCTCTTTCCTAGCTAGAGGTAGGTGAGGTAGCTTTACTAGGTCCTTATCTTATTTTGGAGACTTAAAATAAAGTCAAGCTAATTCAGAAGCATATCGCTATAGCTCATTCTATGAATAAGTCTTATATCTATCATCACCATAGACCTCTAGAGTTCGAGGTGGGACATCAGGTCTTTCTATGTGTATTGCCTAGATTGGGTCAGAGACTAATTAGAAGATGGGGCAAGTTATCACCTTGATATGTTGGACCTTTCGATATATTTTACTGAGTCAGGTTGGTATCCTATCGATTTTTTTACCCCATAGGTATCATTCCATGCATTAAATCTTCCATGTGTCTTAGCTTGGATAGTATCATCCTAACCCATATCATTCATTTAAACCTAGTGATATTGAGTCGGAATATGATATTTACTTCTAGGAGCATCCAACACGTATCATTGATTAGAGCATGAATACTTTCTAAGGTCGTTCAGTTCCTCTGGTCTGGGTGCTATGGTAGCATGGATGTGTATAGGATGAGACCTGGGAGAGGAAATCCGATGTACATGCATAGTGGCTGGAACTCTTCTCAGATGACATTCTACTACCCTCAGAAGGGTAAATCGGGGACGAGTTATCTTAATAAGGGGAGGATGTAACAACCCATATTTTTCTAAGGTATGTACCATTTACTTTTTGGTTTAAACTCCTTATAAAATCCTTAATAATGATCCATAATCAATTCAATGAGGTCTCAGGTGCATCGGGGGATCATTTGGAGCCCAGATCCCTGAAATGGGAAGATAATATTAGGTCACATTGTTAGAAGAAACTATGTAACCCATCCCACATGGTTTCCCTAAACCGTGCAGCTACAGATGGTATATTTTTAGGGGCCTCATGTTTTTTTTATAACCATGTGACCCCATGCGCACGACTGTGCAAGATTTCATAGGTTTAGGACAGTGACTTTCCTAAGGTTTTTATATGGTTAGATAAATTGTGTTCCTAACTGTGCAATGTGATCCTTAGTAATAGATATTTACACATGGTTGGTGCATAGTTTTTCCAACCATGTGGCTAAACCATGCATAGTTCTTTTAGGTTGAATTTACTAATTTTCCCTCCTTTAATTATTTAACCTAATTATCTCCTTCCCATCTCTTCTTCTAGTAGTTTTCTATCCTTCCTCCCACAAGAACACTCTTTCCCTCTAAAACTAAGAATCAATCCTACTCTATTTGAATTCTAAATCGTTCATCTTAAGATCCATTGATAAGATTAAGTTACATTCTTTAATCCTCTCTAATCTATTTCAAGTTATTTGACTTGTCTGTTGCACTATTTGGGTGCAAGCTCATTTGCCGTATTTTTAGATCATTTGATGGTTTCATGGATTTATTAAAACCTAGATCAAATCAAATGTTGTCATTGGATTGGGGAAGCTATACAAGGGTAGGGTAGGTAGTCTAGGATCTTTCCCTTTATTTCATTGCATTCCATAAAATTTGTCATCATACCATGACCCGGACCTTTCTGGTTTTGCCTCTTAAAGTTTAACTAAATTAAATTAATAGATTTTCCATTCCATTGGTGACCTGAAATTGTGGATAATAAACCCCTTATGTTTATATCCTTGACTAAAGTGACCACAATGGATGTCTTGTGGTTTAGGGGCCAAATTTCTCTTTGGTTCTTTTTTTTACTAAAACTGTTTCAGGGGTATTGCCTTATAATAAATACCTTTAATCATTAAATTAGTTGAATTAGGTGATGAGACATGTACTAAGACTTATAACCATTCCATAAATGAAGTGGTTTAATTAAGTGAAGTGGCCAAGTGATTAATTCCTTATTCCTTGTGAATCAAATGGAATTTGCCATTGGTTTTTCCTTGAACAACATTCCTAATGTAATATGAATGCTTAAATTAATGAAATTTTCTTTGGATAGACATGATAGATATGTGTGTTGCCTGATCAGCTATTTTACCTTAGTGTTGATTGTGAAACAAGGGGTTCCAACTTAAGGAACCCTTGGACGGACTCTCGTTCCTTATTTATTTTTGTTAATGCTTGGTAAATACGTTAGGGGAAACATCAGCTATTCCTGGTATGGGATCGTTATGTATTATCTTTTTCACCTCTAGACAAGTGACACCAATTACCAAGGGGATACCCCTTGGATAGACTTGATGGAAAGATTTGTTGTACCATTCCATGAAAGAGACTCGGTCCCCTATGTATGATATAGACTCAGATGTTTTTTTGTACTTGACCTTCTCACACCATGCTTGTAGTGACACGTGGGGCTTTATTATTGGGTCACCATGGACTAACTACTTGGAATTGATCATGTGATGATCCCTCAAGTGATACTTGGAAATTATATATATATTTTCATGGATGGTCTCAGGGTGTCTTGCTACATTTTATAATGTGGTTTTTAAATTGAAATAAAGAAAGGGTAAATGAATGTTTTCAAATTAGAATTGATCCTTTTGTATTGAAAATTTAAGGATATGTCCTCCAATCCCAATCACAATCTTGGTGATATTCCACCCTCTCACATATTATCTCACTCGATTTACCATCACAAGTTCCTCTAGTTCAGACTCATCAGATTAGGCTAAAGAAGGTAGATTGGACAAGTATCCAAGTTAAACCCAATCCAATTCTTTTATTTATTTATTATGAATTTTATTTAAATTGTTAAGGCACACTTTTTAATTTATAATTCATGTTATGGATTGGCCTAGACATCATGGGTGTCGACCTAATGATATTGTATCCCACACCCTTCTCGATTGCCATTGGTTCCCAAGTAGACTTTATTATTGAGGGTATAGACAAAGGGAAAAATCCAGCTTCCAATTCTTGATTGATTTGCCTCACTAGGATGGATTTGGGAGAAAATGACTGAGCCTATGCTCAAGATGTTAACCATAGTAGTTTTTTTCGTTTTTTGTATTTTGGTAGAATGTTGTATATGCTTGTATCCCCTTACCTGTTTTTTGGTCATTTTTGTATATCCACATGACATATCATAATCATATTGTATCTTCTTATTATTAAGATTCTGTATTTTGTATTATTTACCTTGTGTGATCATGTATTTCATTTTTGTTGTTATTTATTGTTGCTTCTATTTTCCACTGTTTCATATTGTATATGTGTGTGTGCGTGTGTGTGTGTTTCTATGTTGTAGTTGGGGATTGGATTACTGGTAAGCACCCCGTAATAATATATCATAAATGAGGGTTCAAACCCCATTGGGTGCAAGTTACAGTAGTGGTATTGTAGCATATTGTTATAGTGGTAGAACTGTAGACCGAAGACACTCTAATAGTGGTAGGCACCGTAGCGGGCACTGTAGCGGTGGATACATTGTAGCAGTTTGGGTTTTATAGAAGTATCATTCATTGGAGGACATTTAGGTCAAAAAATTGGGCCTTTATGGCTATGTAATGGACATCATTCCCATTGGGCATGTGGGCCACTTATTGAATAAATAAGGCTTGATGGGTGGGATATCCCCTTAGAGGGGTTATGGCCTACCTTTCTGGCCTATGTGTATGGTGTGTGTGTTTAATGTAATTGTACCCGAAAGCACTTAATATATATATATATATATATATATTTCTATGCTCCACTCTGATCAATGAGGGAATAGTCTTCTCATGGACTTACTCAAGGACATCACTGCTAGTCGGCAGTCTCTGGTGTTCAGGGAGTCACGCTTGAGGTCATGTGTCCAACCGTCTCAGGGAACTGATTAGTGGCATCTGGGGTGGGACACTACATAAGTATATTTATTATTTTTTTAGATAATCAATATTTTAATATTATCATTTTTAGAAATGAGTAACAAAATATTTCAATAGATATCACATGTAATTTCAGATATCATGGCTACCATACTGGGCTCTATTAGACCAAATTCCCACATACTACACTGATGGGATTCATGATTCAATAGTTTTTGTTCCTCTCATTCAATTTAATATTATTGAGTGGCACCAGTCAGATAGAATCACGTGCTAGTTTGGATTTGTCCAGTGTATTCCAATTTCACCCAGACAGCCAGTAGCACTTCATTCCATGAAGTTGGTGGGGTAGAAGGATTTCAACTAGCACCGATGACATGCTAAGTATCTCAACCTTTAAGATATAAGTGCATCATTTTGTATCGAGTTCATGTGTACGATGTGATTACATCTGTCACAGTAAGTCGAGTATAATCCATGGTATAGACTAAAGTATATACTGTATATTTCTCCGTATATAAGAGGGATTTAGGATCTGGTAAGTCAATAACTTTACATTAGTTTATTTATTGTACTTTTTTAATTAATTTTGAATATCCTTACAGCATACTTGACTGCAACATATTATCCACATGTTTGATCTAAAGGAGGGTGAGGTTTTTATCCAGGCAACATACCATGCTATTGCAGAAGAGATGATCACAGTGTATCATGTTCCACATGATAGTATCTTTAATTTTCCACATCAGGGATATGATGTTCCTACCCAAGGAGAGGATGTTTCTACGTATAAACCTCCTCTAGCTACTGCTGATGTTGAGGATCCACAACAGTGATGATGTAGACCTCATCATGCTGCGCATGATGCCTCACCTATTCCACAGGCAGCGGTCTCACTTCTAGAAGTCCATCCTTATCCAATTTTGGGTGTACACCAAGAGGCATGGGATCAATTTTTATTGTGAGGATATCCATAGTTTTCACTGGGTATGTCTAATCTTGTATCAGGGGTCATTTCTCATGTCTCTTCCTTTCATGACTGAACCTTCACATGCCTTAGGGTTCCCCCGGTAGATGATAGAAGGTCCTTCCACTTATGAATTGGGAGAAGGATTGGGTGCACATGAAGACATCTAGATTACACCTCCTCCCAATGATTCAGAGGTAAATAATCAAACATTCAAGGTTCCAACACCTGAGGAAGATTCTTCTCCAGCTCATCATACTCCACCCCAGCACAGAGGTCAGTGATCTTGATACGGGTGTACCATTCACAAGCCAGATTGTGGGGCGATACCTCATGATAGATAGTGATTGTAATCATTCATTTATCTGATTTCTATTGACTTAAAGGATTTGAAACAACAATGTATTCTTTCCTCTATATTATTTTTTATCTATTAAATTGATGAAACTATTTTTACTGTCAGCCATTTTTTACATGTTTATCTAGTGTTTTAATTTTCATTTATATTTTACTTATAGTTTAAATTTTATAAGATTTCAAAGTTGACTTCTTGAAACATAGGAAAACTTTTAAATTTAAAGTATGAAACTTTAAAATATTATAAAATGTTGAAAATAAATAAAATGAAAATAAAAGTATTATGATTAAAAACAAAAAAAAATTACACACTTAAAATATATATAAATAAATTATTGTATAAATAAAATATAAATAAAATTTAGAACATTGACTAAAAATATAAAAACTAATTGAAAATAAAATCAATTTAAAAAAATATATAAATTCAAATGTAATGTTTAAAAACAACAATATTTTGTGCCATTAAAATTACTTTTTATTAAAAATTTTTATGAAATTATTGTCATTTCCAATTATTTTTAATATGTTCAGTAAGTGTGCCAAGTTTCACTTAGATTGTATTTCTACTTTATTATTTATAGATTTTCAAAGTCACCTACTTGAACCATTGTTATATTTCATTTAAGTGACTTTAAAATCGTATAAATTATAAAGTTTAAATATGATCTAAATGAAATTTGACAAATTGAATCAAAATATAAAACATAATTAAAAATAAAAAAATCATAAATATAATAACCAAAAGATAATTTACATGTTACAAAATTTATTGCTTGAAAAAAATACATTCACACTTTAAAATATTAACGTAAATAATTCTTATTAAGTAATATATTATTATTTATAGTACTATGAAGTATTATTAATTAAGTTTTTATAATTAAAGTTTAGAAATTACATTATTAATAAATTTTAATTATATTATTAAATATTTAAAATAATTTAAATAATAAATATTAATTATGATGTAAATAATATAATTATTTATGTAACTATTAAAGTAATTAACAATATAATTTAAAAATAAATATTGATTAAATTATTAATATAAAAAATTTAATTAATAATAATAATGGTATTGTAAACAAATTATTTGTATATATATGTTTCTAAAAACAAAAACAAACATATATAAAAAACTCGAAAAACGTCTAACAAACAATAAAAAAAGAGTGAATAGTCATACGACCACTACTATGGAAATGGATTTTAAAAGTGCTAGATAAAGCATTTACCAGCACTAAAAAATCATTGTTGAATTAAGCGTCGTTAAAAGTGGGCCACTTTTATCAGTGTTAGAAAATAACTGACAAAAGGGGACCTTTATCAATTCTAAAAAAAGTGTTGATAAAGGTGGTCATTTGTTAGTGTTAATTTATCCTTGATAAAGGGTTCCCTTTATTAACGCTTCATTTACCATTGATAAAGGCCGACCAGCTGCAGTGTGCTACTAAAATTACCACACATTGAAAAAAAATACACCTGTATATGGAAAATTAATAATTTAATTGAAATAAAATTAAATCAAAAATAAAAGAAAAAACACTATATTATACACTTTTAAAACATTATTTTATACAATTACATTAACGAGTACTATCAGAAACATTCCAAAACATCAATGGTTTAATTGTCTTTGGTACCTGACCCCCTCTCAAAAAAGCTCAATCATGGTATAAATTGCTGAAAAAACCACCCAAACTCGAGTAAAAGAATTCAACTCTAAAATAAAACAATTCTTATATTAGTAACACTATAAATAAAAATAAATAAACATAAATATGAAACAATACAGTAATAAAATGTCAATTTTGAATAAAAGGACACACTTTGAGTCATATTGGTCACACCGTGCATCGGATTGATATACGGTTAATTCCTACATGTCGAAAATGACTTAAGGATTGTTTTTATAAACTATAAAAATAATATGAATGTGTTTCCTTGGTTTTGAGTATGTCACGTGTCTTTTTTACTAAAATTTAAAATTAAACTAAAAACACACACTTTGAGTCATATCGATCACATCATGTGTTAGTTTGATGTAATATTTATTCCTACACATCATAAATGACTTGTGAATTTTTTTCCCTAAAGTATCAAGACAATCTAAGCATGTTTTATCAATTTTTAGTGATTGAAACGCGTTCAAATCTAAATTGTCAATTTTGAACTGATAACGGAAACTTTGAGTCATGTCAGGCACAATGTGTATCGGATTGAGGTGCGGCTGATTCCCACACATATAAAATGACTTATGGATCATTTTCCTAAAGTATCAAAATAATCAGAATGTTTTTTTTTCATTTTTGAGTATGTGGCATGTGTTTTGAACTAAAATGTTAATTTTAAATAAAAGGACACACTTGGATTCATACCAGCCACACCATGCATTAGATTGACATGTGGTTAATTCCTACATGTCAAAAATGAATTAAGGATCATTTTACTAATTTATAAACATAATCCAAATGCATTTTCTCCGTTTTCAGTATGCCACATGTATTTTATACTAAAATGTCAATTTTAACTAAAAACACACACTTTGAGTCATACCAGTCATATAGTTTATTCATTTGATATGAGACTAATTCCTACAAATCATAAATGAGTTGTGAATCATTTTTATAAAGTATAAAAAAATCCTATCAAATTTTCTTGGTTTTCAGTGAGTGACACAAATTCTAAACTAAATTTTCAATTTTAAACTAATAAAAAACACTTTGAGTCATACCAGGAACATCATGCATCGGATTGAGGTGTGGATGGTTACTATATGTCAAAAATGAATTATGGGTAATTTTCATAAAGTATCAAAAAAATATGATTTTTTTCTTAGTTTTGAGTATGTGATGTTTGTTTTGAAATAAAATGTAAATTTTAAATAAAATTACACACTTTGAGTCATACCGATCACAACATGCATATGATTTATGTGAGTATGATTCTTACACATAAAAAATGAATTAAGGGTTGTTTTCCTAAATTATCAAGATAATCCAAATGTGGTTTCTTGGTTTTGAGTATGACATGTGTCTTTTTTATAAATTGTCAATTTAAACTGAAAACACATACTTTGAGTCATACCGGTCACATATTATGTCGGTCTGACCTGAGATTGATTCCTGTATTTAAAAAATGAATTATGAATCTTTTTACTAAATTATCAAGACAATCTAAGAATTTTTTTCTTGATTTTTAGAGAGTGATACATGTTTTGAACTAAATTGTCAATTTTTAACTGATAACAGACACTTTGAGTCATACCAAGCACATCATGTATCGGATTGTGGTGATGTTGATTCCTACACATAAAAATGAATTATGGATCATTTTTATAAATTATCAAAATAATATGAATGTTGTTACTTGGTTTTGAGTATGTGACATGTTTTTTGATCTAAAATGTCAATTTGAAATAAAAAGACATGCTTGGAGTCAGACCTATCACACCATGCGTCAGATTGGAATGTAGTTAATTCTCATATATTAAAAATGATATATGGATCATTTTCCTAAAGTATCAAGACAATATGAATTAATTTTCTTGGTTTTGAGTATGAAAACTATCTTTTTACTAAAATGTCAATTTAAACATAAAACACACACTTTGAGTCATACCGGTTACATCATGTGTCAGTTTGTTGTGATATTGATTCCTATACATCACAAATAACTTATTAATAGTTTTCCTAAAGTATCAAGATAATTTGAGTGTGTTTTATTGTTTTTTAGTGATTGATGCATTTTTTGAATTAAATTGTCAATTTTAAACTCATAACGGACACATTGAGTCATACCAAGAACATAGTGTATAGGATTAATGTGAGGATGATTACTATATGTCTAAAATGACTTATGTATTGTTTTATTAAAGTATAAAAACAATAAGAATGATTTTTCTCAATTTTAATTATGTGATGTGTGTTTTGAACTAAAATTTAAATTTTAAATAAAAAGAAACACATGGATTCATACCTATCACATCATGTATAAGATTGACGTGCAGATGATTATTATACATTAAAAATGAATTATATATCATTTTCCTAAAGTATAAAGACAATACTAATTCATTTTCTCATTTTTTTTAGTATCTCACATGTATTTTTTACAAAAATGTCAATTTAAACTAAAAACATGCACTTTGGTTCATACTGGTCACATCGTGTGTCGGTTTGATGTGAGACTGATTCCTATGCATCCAAAATGACTTATGAATAATTTTCCTAAATTATCAAGATAATATGAATGAATTTTATTGGTTTTTAGCGAGTGAAACAAGTTTTAAACTAAATCATAAATTTTAAACTAATAATGGACACTTTGAGTCATTCCAAGAACACCATGTATCAGATTGAGGTACGAATGATTCCTATACATCAAAAATGACTTATGGATAATTTTACTAAATTATCAAAATAATATGAATTTATTTTCTTGATTTTGAGTATGTGAAATTTTTTTTGACTAAAATATCAATTTTAAACTAAAAACGCACACTTTGAGTCATACCAGACACATTATGTATCGGATTAAAGTTTGGTTGATTCCTATATATAACTAATGATTTATAGATCATTATACTAAATTATCAAAACAATATGAATATTTTTTCTCAGTTTTGAGTGTGTGATGTGTTTTTTGAACTAAAATTTAAATTATAAACTAAAAATATTCACTTCGATTCATACCGAACACATTGTGCATTGGATTGAGGTGCGTCTGATTGAGATATTTCTGATTCCTACCTAACTATTAGTATCTTTGAACTTTTTACTAACTCTTTCATATCAGGCACACCATGTATTGGATTGAGGTTTGGTTGATTCCTATATGTCAAAAATGACTTATGAATCATTTTTCTAAAGTATCAAAACAATATGAATGTGTTTTCCTGATTTTGAGTATGTAACGGTTGTTTTGAACTAAAATATAAATTTTAAACTAATAACATAAACTTTGATTCATATTAGGAATATTGTGTATTAGATTGAGTTGTGGTTGATTCTTATACATCATATTATATCTTTTTATTTTTCAATACATTAAACATCCAAAATTATCTAATAATATTGTTGTTTGATAACTCAGAATGTATAATTCATTATAGAATAAAAAAAATTCATCATCATGATTGCATCATCCTCATTGAGTGTATAATCATAGTACATGGGAAATTTCACTAAATTAGTAGTAGGAAGTCACTTATTCATGATGTCTATATGCAATCTGACACCATGTATTTTTATTATTCATTTCTAAAAAAATCTATTTTCTCTTGTGAATATGAGGACTATTGACAGTCTTGGAATTACTGGAAAAATATAAATAAATAATGGATTAGTAAATAATTTAAATTTAATTGTAATTATCACTAGAAATTCCTCTTCGAGGATGCTATTTTATTGATGGAATACGATATCTTTCAAAAAAATTCAAACATAATAACCACAATATTTTCCATTAGTTTATTTTGAGAACTTCAGAAACATTGAGAAAAATAAGTATTTTCTATATATGTTTTGATGGTGGAATGTTATTATATATTACCTAATACTTATCCATGTGTGGAATTTGATAGTCTTTTTGTTCTCATAGACCGTCCTCATGCCATGGTTTTGATGATATTTAAACACTGGCCTATCATAACATAATTTTCTTTAAAACATAATTTAAAATGTATAACTTGAATATTATTTGAAAAAATATTTCATGTAGTGTATTAAAAATTGATAAAATTCATTATGTGTGGTCATTTTTTTGGTTATTCATACATTGAATCTAGAAAATAAATCTTCGGAGTATCCAAATTGACTGCAATGAGTAACCAATTATGCCTAAAATCAAAAAGGAATAAGTAATGAAATTAATTAAAATATATATGATATGATTAAATTGTATATTTTTCCTTGCATTGTGGGTATTAAGAATATTTTATCATCTGTAAGTTTTCATTCAAACATTGTTACCATTTTTTCCACTATTACTTCATATTTCTTTGATTCCAATAATAATTATTGTGTAGAAGTGATATGAGGACTAATGATTCAAACTTTCTATTCTCTAGGTTTTCCCATCAAATAGTATTGATATATACACCTGCAAAAATTATGAATAGTATTCAGGCATAATTAATATAGTAGATAGGTTATTAGATAAAAAAATCAGGAAAACACACCTCATGTATAAATTTACAACTGAGACTCCAAGCCATTCATGCATTAGGATTTCAATTTCATTCTCAAGACCTATATAGTCTGTAATGGCCTCTCTATGCATTTGTTCTTAAAAATTAATTGTAGTCATATCACCACTTGATAATGTTGTATCCACATGAACCTTTAATGTTAGTAAATGTGGAATTTTAATGGGTAGGGTAAAGATACTTTGTGAAGATATTTTTGATTGGTTGGTTCATCCTTTATATGATTTTTATTCTACATTCTATTTCACCCCTTCCTTTTGTCTATCTATAATAACATTCCTCAGTTCAAACATTTTTTTCATTAATTATTAAATAGTTTTTCATGAAAAATAAATTGGAAACGAATTCCTCCTTGTCAATATTTTTTTTTAAATATCTAAAAGACATGATACAAAATTTAAAATATCTTGCTCGACTGTATGAATATCTACATAATAAAGTAGAATTGGTAGATCAGTGCATAGCTCTTGAGTTACATGAGTCCCCAGTCTCACATAACCAATTGGAAGTTGTTTTTTCTGTAGAATATCTCCTTTGATATTGTACATGGTACCCCTCACAATAAGAAAATTAGTGATTGTTGATAAATATAAATCATAATCATTTTCACCCTGTAGAATATTAATAAAAGAAAGGTATCAGTGTTTTTCTGATTCACATTTCACATAAACAATTATGAAAATATTGATTATCTCTTCTAAGACATCTCTTTGAGGAGAATGGCTCACCTCAAAGTTGGTGGGGGTGGGGGTATTCATGTAGTGGTTATTATTATGTTTTTTCTTCTCTTTGATTCCTTCCCACAACATTTTCTAACAACTCTGAATTCTAATTATGTTTTTCTTATAGAGAAGATAATTATTCCTACAAATCTTTCGTTTTCTTATCTTTATCCCCCTATTCATTTATTTTCTCAAAACATGTTTGGGGTGACACCCCAAAACCCGTACCTCTAACGTGGCCATACTATTCTATCCAATTCAAGGCCAATGATAGTAACTATTCATTGGGTATAGCTAATGGTGATTATTTTGACTAAGTTGGATAAAAAATATTGGAAAATAAATGATCATTATCATATAATACATATTTAAAGAAAAATAAATTTTTATTATGTCATACTTATACATTCTTCCCACACTTTTTTTTGTGTTTTCATCTATTAGTATCCTATCTTTATTTACATGTGCCTTCTTCTGTATCACATGACATTGGATGGAAGTAGATTCAGATTTAGATTAATCAACATATATATAAATAAAGGAACATAATTATGTTGTTTTTTCATGTCTCATAAAATTATTATGGTATATTTAAAATACGTACCATTTTTTTCAAGTGAAGCATACTCTATCCTTACTTTACGATAGGGATGCTTTGGTTTTGCTGCTCATTGCTTATTTTCAAAACTCAATTATAATTCCATAAATTAATAATTTTTAATCAAAGTGATTAATACGTGTATTGTCAAGTAATGTATTACCATTCACAATGTACCTAAAAATATGTCTCTACAAGATGAATAATAAATACATCACACACTTGTTGGTTTATGAGGTGTTCATAAATTTGTGGTGGGTGAAGGTTTAATTTCCCTTGAACATATTTGAGATGATACTTCATAAGAATTGTTTGAAAGCCTCTATGAACCTTTCAAGTGAGAATTAATAAAAATTTCATTCAGGTTTCATCTATTATAAATGCACTCTCTAAGGTATAATGAATAGTAAATCAATATTTCATTATTATTATTTTAGTAAAATAAAGATATTTTATCATAATATTACCCTAATATATTTTAAAATAAATATATTAATAACATGCACAACATTGTTCCACAAATATATATATCAACATACACATGTGAGAGGGGATCCTAATGTAACTACTAAATAAGGCCTTGTTGGGGTTAATGGGCCAGTCGTGTACATTCCATATAACCTCAAATTTAATGCCTTTGTTTCTCGCATTAATAATTTTTTATAACACTGTCATGTTATAGAACTCCTGTTTTTTCTGGGAAATAAGTTATTTATCATCTACCATTTCCTCATATTCAACATCATCAATATGGTGTTCATATGAATTGGTAGCATCAGCATGTGTAGAAAGTTATTGTTCATCTGCATTGGGATCACCTGTATGTTGAGAAACCTATTTGTTCCTTGGGATTGAGGGCATCGGCACATACAGAATTCAATATCTACAGAATTGGTTGAACATTTAATTTATATTAAGTAAATGTAACAGTGAACAGATAATAATATGAGGTAAAAAATCTATATTACAAAAAAAAACATAACCTAATTATTGAACTCTATTTTTTTAAAGGTTGAAGGTGTTTGAACCCTCTATCAAGTATCCAAATCCTTTCAATCACACATATATAAATTTTTATTATGAATCCACTTTGATGAGAAGAGGGAAACCATAGTCAACATAACAAAATACCATTATGTACTAAAAGAAATCACAAATTGATTAAAAACAAGACTCAGATTATTTGAATTAGACACTCTACATTGGGGTCGCTGAAAATTGATTGTGATGTCCTAATGAAAGATTCAAACTCATTTTAATTTAAATATGACCCTTCAGTGGTTTTGTTCAAAAAAAAAATTACCACTTTTGGTTCGTGGGATTTGGAACATAAAATACTTGTAATTCATGTGATTCCATTGTAAACAGTTCATCTTTATACCCTTCCTTACTAAAATCAACTTTCACAAATCCCAATTCATCTATTTTAACATCACTCCTCTTATCAACCCATTTTAATTGAAAAATAATCACTTGGAATGTTTTATAATTCAACTCTCAAATTTGTTTGATGATGCCAAAGTATGACATATTTTCACATATTGTATTTTTTTTCTTAGTACCAAATTCATGCATCACTTCAGCCACAAGTGTAACTCAAATATTTTTCATAGTATTAAATTCATCATGTTCATTTGTAAATAATTTATAACCATTAATTATGTAACCATTATAATATAATACATGCACACTTTGTAATCGGGCTAGCCATCGATGTCGTTCTGAAATTGAATCTGGATTTTTAGTTGAATCCTTAAAAATATGATCTTGAAACCATCATATAAACGTTTGATTATGTGTATTTGATATCAAAATTTCATCCCTTTATGGATTCAAATTCTTAAGAATTACTTTGTGGGTTTCAACATATAGGGAAACCTCTAAACTATTATGAAAAACATAAAGGTGGGACAACTCCTGCTCTATAATAGTATTTGTGACAACATCTATTCTATAAATCCCTTCACCTATAAGCCACCCATTGTGATGAGATTTTGATAGAACAATTCTTTTCACATCATATAGGTAGTCGGTAAAGAATTAAATGGATTCCTTAACAATATATCACTATATAATACAACCTTATGTCCAACTTCAATTTTTGAAATACCCTTTCAAAATATTTATATACCATTCAATGGGTTACATCCATCTATAATGTATAGAACCACATAGTCAAATCTCTCTTACCAAGTAAAATATTATATCGAAGAATTTCGGTGGGAAGAATATCTCCAATTCACATAATATGAAAACAATTTCCTTTTCCATAGTTGAAAATTTTGTTGGGTCTATTACTGTGTTCCATATAGATTTTGAAATGAAATAGAGCTTGGTTAATGTGTGATGTAAATTCTTGGGAATAATGAAATGTGAGGTTGTAGGCATTAGATATTTCATAAAAACATGAAAGTTATGTGATTTCAAACCCTTTAACTTTAAATTAGTCATTTACATGATATTATTGATATTTGATGAATACCCCTCTGAAACTATTACATCAATAAAGAAGTTTCAAAACTAATAACTTTATTTCATGGAAAGAGTGTAAGAAGCTGTAGGAAGAAAATTCTATTTTTCACTCTTCAATGTCATCAACTATTCCCATATTCCAATGTCAATCATGTACAACCTAGCCTTAATTACATTATTTTTTTCAGGTTCATTTATTAATGTTCCAATGATAATATCACATACTTTTTTTCAACATGCATAACATAAATATAATTCTTGATGTATAAACATTTATTTATGGTAATTAAAAAAGTTGATATCGTTTTTCAACCAGTTTTTGTAAGGTTTTTCAAAAAAAATTACCAAAATTAGTATCCATACTTTTAAAATTTATCAAATAGTTGATCACCTATTAGTGGAGACAGTGTTTTACATTATTATGAAGTCTCATTGAATAATGGTGTCCAAGATCGGTACTTATGTTACTAAGGTAGAAATCTGTGATTTCCTACAAATACAATATTTAATGAATGTTTCAACCTAATTGAATGTGTACCTTTTTCACAAATGGTACACCCTTGAGTTCCTTTAATTCTATATCCTGAAAAATTTCTATAAGAAGGAAAGTCATTTATCATCCCATACAACATGGATCTCAATGTGAAATCTTCCTTTATATAAGAATAATATAATGTAACACCTTAATCCTATAATAATTTCAAATTTTTGATTAATGGATCCAAATAGAAATCAATATCATTACCCATTTGTTTTGGTCCTGGTATAAGCAGAGATAACATAATGTATTTTCATTTTATGCATAACGATGATGGAAAATTATAATTTACCAACATAATTGGCCATGTACTATGAGTGATTATTTGAAAACCAAAAGTATTCACTCTATATATAAATAGCTCAAGATGAAGGTTTCTTGACTTGTTTCCAAATTTAGGATACTCGTGATCAATTATCTTCCAGTGAGGAGCGTCTTCTAAGTGAAAAAGTTTCCCATATTTATTTCTTGTATCTACATGCCACATAAATTATATTATATTCCCCTCACTTCCATATAGGCACCTAAACCTTGTAATGATTGGAAAGTATCGTACAAATTTTGTAGGACCCAACTCAACTTTCTTATATCGAGAAGCACCATACTTTGTGAATTTTAAAGTGTTTTCTGGTCCTTACAAAATAGTATAAAGTCATTTGGACAAGCATGTAGTCTTTTAGAGATCATAATTATTGAACATATCATTAATTTAGTGTCGTATATTTGGAAATAAATATCATTATCTTCTGGGATCATATCATTAAAGAGAGTAATTAGTTTAGTAAAACTGGTGTCACTCCATCTGTTGTCGACTTTTAAATTACACAACTTCGCTATGGTTGTTGTATATTTTGTAAAACTAGTATATAATGTAATATTTTCACAAATATTTAACTTCTCAAAAAAAATTAGATAATCATAAATCTCATATTCAACTATCATTTTCATTTACTCAATACAGTCTTTATCATCTTTCACACCTGTAATCACATCCTCTATAAGGAACTGACCTTAAACATTACATAATCTAGTTAATTAAACTAGGTTTCACTTTATTACTTTCCCAAATATATTTCTAGTTCATAGTTTTAGAGAATTGGGAAATAAATCATACACATCAACCCACAAGAATACAAAATGTTTAATACTAAAACATTAACCATTTCTTTCATAATACAAAAGTTTTTAATAAAACCTGAAATATTTTCATGAAAAATCCTCACAACATTCATCTTGGATTCTTATTTTCTCTTACCCATCCTTAGATACCTATGAAAAACATTTTAAAACTTGGTATGAGCACAAAAAATCTCAATAAGGTATATAAAAATAAGGAAAGAAACCATTAGTCCATGAATACTTATAAACATATGAAATCAATTTCACAAAGACATACTTCCCACCCATAAAGTATCATTTACTTACTTTGTGAAATGAAATATTTCCATAAAACATAGAAAAATATAAATAAAACATATGGGTAACTTGGATAATTACTTAATATTTTAACCCTTATGGCTACCTTATGATTTTTAACCCTCATGGCTACCTTACAATATAACCCTCATGGATACCTTATGGTGTAACCATCGTAGTTATACTTGGAGTAACCATACGGACAACCTCTAACTTGAAAATACCCAATGAATTGGAGGGAGATATAGGTATAACCCTTCATCATAAAAAATTTCCAAGAACCATAACATAAACATAAAATATGAATAGTTACATAAAAACATTTCTTTTGAATTTTGTAAAATATAATTTAAAAGAGGATTTCTAAAGAAAAGACCCTTAAAAATACCATATCATTGAATCGAGAATTGATCAAATGAAAGTAATATGTATATCCACTATAAATAAACATAATAAAACATAATATAATAAAATTTAATTTCACAAATAATCTTATCATGAAAAAATCATTGAAGTAGAAGGTTAACCCAAAGAATGAAAATTGGGTTAAGAATTACCTTACCTCGGGTTCGTCTTACTTAAAATGTGTTAAACCTCATGAATAATGGTTAAAAGAGTGTTATTAATATTTTAAATAAACATATTAATTTTTATAACACCTTATATAGTCATTTTATAAAATCATTCCACCCATTTATTAATAATATTTTGTTATTTCCATTGTTTTGGGGGTGCTCTTTACATGGATTCCACGGTCGGTTCGTAACGGATTTTCTTTTATAATGGAAGATAAACTCCAAAATTGGAATGAAATGATATTAATATGTTTCTATAATATTAAATTATACCATAAATATTTTTTTTTATTATGATGAATAATTAGATAAAACATTAATGATATTCATTTAGATCATTTTAGTGGTTCTTCGATAATCACAAACTAGTTTCGTTATATAATTTAATATTAGTTATATATGTTAATTACATTACATAAAAGAGGTTATATCATACACTTTAAAATATTTTTCAACCATTAAAATGGTTTTATGACCATCCATGAAGGCGATAATGGAAATTGAAAACACATCATCCACGATGTTGGTAATTCGACACATCGCAGATGATGTTTTTATTTTTAGAATAATAGGGAGAGTAGAAGAAGTATGATGATGAATTTTTACATAAATATGATAAAATTAAAATATATATATGATACTATAGTTTTCACACCTCTTTTATAAGGTTATATGAATATATTATAATAAAATAAAAATAATTGAAAAGAAAATGAAAGAGGATTTTTGCCTCTTGAATTCTCCCACTTGAGAACCTCCTTAAGGCCCTTGGTTTTGGCCTTTTTGTGAGATCAGAAGGTATTATATGTGGGAAAGAGGCTTGGGAATAGTATTGGGTAGAATTTTGATAATTATAAAATCTTGAGAGGTGTGAGGAGAAGAGGGGGTAAGGGTGGTATTTGAAATGGAGGAGAGGATGGTTTTTTTATTATTTTATTCATTAGTTTATTATTTTTTATCAAGATTATGAATAGTTTGAAAATTATCACTAAATATATTAAAATAATAAAGGTAATTTTGATATTATGGTTCTTAAATCATTCATGATTTTAGGAATAGTGAATTTAATTTATAATGTATATATACTGTAAATTATTGTATTTTACTACTCACCAAAAAATCAAGTATTTTAGAGAAATCCCAAAAATTCACCCCAACCATTTTTCAACGTGTAGAATTTAAAAATGAACTCCATTTTTGGAAAATAATTTTATAGATATGATAAATTTAATTTTTAATTAAAATCATAATTTATTCAACAAATAACAATTTTAAAACTATAACTGATTTTATAACACTTTGAAAAATTAATCAAGGTATCATAAAATTATTTTATAACCATAATAAAATAAAATATTAATTTTTGAATCTATTTTATGAAAATAAACTTTCTTTTAAATCATTAAATTAATTATAAAATTATAAATAAACATTTATATTTCACAAAAATACCAAAAATTAATTTATCATTTTGAAAATATTTATTAACTTATTACATGATATAAATATATCATATTTTCACTTATAAGATACTTAAGTTTTATTTATAATTTCTTAGGTGAGGTTACTATTCTATTGGTCAGATTACTATTCTTAATGGTCATGTTACTATTCCTAAGGTCAAGTTACTATTCCATTTGTAAAAATTCCTTAATTTCTATAAATATCACTTATTTCATTATAAATTTATAATGAATTTAAATATTTAATTCCAAAATGAAAACAAGTTATTTTATAAGTACTTGGGTTGTTACATTCTCCCCAACTTCTAGAAATTGCATCCTCCCAATTTTTATTTACTTATTAAACAAGTGAGGGTACCTTTCCCTCATATAATTTTTAGATTCCCATGTTGCTTATTCAACCATGTGGTTTCTCCAAAAAACCTTAACCAGGTGGATTAAATTATTCCATAATACTTACTCTCTTTGATCAAGAATCTGAACAGCTTTCTCTTTATATGAAAGGTTCTCTTCTAGCTGAACTACATCTAGGCTCAAAACATGGTATGGATCTAGCACATACTTTCTCAACATCGAAACATGAAAAACATTTTGTACCTAAGATAAACTCGAAGGCAAAGCTACTTTATAAGAGATTGGTCCAACTTTATTTAGGATTTCATAAGTTCCAATGAACTGTGGACTTAGCTTTCCTTTCTTATCAAAATGCATAACACTTTTTCATGATGAGATTCTAATAAAAACATGATCACCTACCTTGAAAGAAAAGACTTTCCTCCTATTATCTGCATAACTTTTATGCCTGATCTGACTTGTCCTCGTGTGTTTCTAGATCATATTCACTTTCTCATCCACTACCTCTACTAATTTTAGTCCCATCAACTTCTTTTCCCCGACTGTATCCCAAAAAGCTGGAGTTAGACACCACGTTTTATATAATGCCTCAAAAGGTTTCATCTGTATACTAGAATGAAAACTTTTATTATAAAAAAACTCAACTAAGTAAATATGTTGATCCCAAATTCCCTGGTAGTCTATTGAACAAGATCTAAGTATATCCTACAATGTCTAAATTGTTCTCTTAATCTTTCCATCATATTGAGGTTGAAATAATATGATAAAATTTAATTTTTTGTCCAAAGAATTTTAAAGTTCTTTCCAAAAGTTATAAGTGAACCTGGGATCACGGTCAGATACAATTGAAATAGGAACTCCATGTAACTTGACAATCTCTTTGACGTATATTCAATAAAGTTGATCCAAATATATAGTATCTCAAATAGGAAGTAAATGTGCAGATTTAGTCATTCGATCAATAATAACCCAAATTTCATTATTACCTTGAGAAGTCTTTGGTAGTCCCATCACAAAGTCCATGGATATATTTTCCCATTTCCACTCTGGCACTGGAAAAGGCTGAAGAATCCCCTTTGGTAGTTTTTTCTCTTCTTTAACTTATTGTCGTGTCAAACATTTCACGGTAAAATATTCAATATCTCTTTTCATTCCATCCCACTAGTAATTCTCCTAAAGGTCTCTATACATATTAGTATTTCCAGGATGAACTGAAAATAGAGAAGTATAAGCTTCACTTAACAATTCTTCCTTTATCTAGGAATCACAAGGTACACATAATATCTTCCCAAATCTCAAAACACAATCTTTATCAATGTTAAATTCTAGACACTTACCCTTTCCAACAATTCTACCTTTTTCTATAACTCGCAGTCTTCCATCTTTGCTTGACCAATTCTATCTGATAGAGATGACTACACTAACACCTAAAACTGTATAGAGGAATTTCCTACACAAATAACTTCCAATACAAAATTCATCAAATCATTAATCAAGTGGTCTTATTCCAAACATAACATGGTTAATGATGCGTGATGTTTTTTAATCAAGGCATCCACCACTTTATTTGATTTTCTAGGATGATGATTTATCATGCAATAATAATACTTTATTAGTTCAATCCATCTTCTCTGTCTCATGTTTAATTCCTTCTGAGTGAATATATACTACATACTTTTATGGTTAGTATATATTTCACATTTTCCTCTGTATAAATGATGCATCCAAAATTTCAAAGGGAAAACCATAGTTAATAATTCCAAATCATGTATGGGATAATTTAACTCATTAGTTTTCAGTTGTCTTGAATCATAAGCAATTACCCGGTCATTCTACATTAGAACACAACCAATTCCCTTCAATTAAGCATCACTGTAGATAAAAAATTCACCATTTCTAGAAAGTAGGGAGAAAAATAGATCATTCACCAATATATTATTAGGTTACTGAAAACAAACACCACATTCTTCTTTCTAATTAAATTTAACCCATTTTGTGTTAACTTAGTTAGCAGGATAGATAACCATGGAAATTGTTTAACAAACTGTTAGTAATAACCTGTTAATCTAAGAAAACTATGAATCTCTGTAACATTTTTTATTCTTGGACATTCATCAACCATTTTTTGGGGAGGATAAATAGTTATTCCATTCTTATTTACAATGTTCCCAATAAATGAAATTTGTTGCAACAAAAAATAACTCTTGCTAAATTTTTCATATAACTTGTTTTATTTGAGAGTTTTCAAGACAATCCTTAAATGTTTTTCATGATCCTCGTAAATTTTTTAAAAGACCAAAATATAATAAATAAAAACAACAAAAAACTTATCCAAATATTCATGAAATAGTCTATTCATAAGATATGTGAATATAGTAGGGTCATTTTCAAACCAAAGGGCATAACAAAAAACTCATAATGCCCATATCTGGTACAAAAAGCTGTTTTTTGGGATGTCATCCTCCTTAATCTTCAACTGATGGTACCTGGATCTCAATTCAATCTTGGAAAAATACTAATCTCACTTGATCTAATCAAAAAATTCATCGATATGAGGTAAAGGATACTTATTCTTAATAGTAATGTTATTCAAAGCTCTATAATCAGTGCAATGTCTCATGGAATCATCCTTATTTTTAATGAAAAAAACATGAGCACCCCATGGTGATGTGCTATGATGAATGAAGTATTTATCAAGAAACTCCTAAAACTGACTTTTCAATTCAAGAAGTTACACTTGAGCCTTCCGATAAGGGGTTTTTGAAATTGTCTTAGCATCAGGAATCAAGTTAATTGTAAATTCAAATTTTTGAGTAGGTATAACTCTAAGAAACTCATTAGGAAAAACATCTAGGTATTCATTTACCACTGGCACATCATTAATCTAAACAGTTCCCTTGTTTTCAACAATATGAGCAAGATAACTTTAATTTCCATATTTTAATATTTTATCAGCTTTCTAATATGTTATCAATTATATGGGTTCATTATTGTATAAAAACCAAAACTATTTCTAGAAAACAAATTCTTTAGATCTATAATCAATCTTATCATGATAAACAAAAATCTAATCCATAACCATAATGACATAAAACTCTACTAAGGGAGAAAACAAGGTTTTTAGGTAATGTATTTCCACATAAAATAATAAGAAGATTATTATAATGCTTTTTTTCTAAAATATTTCCCCTGGTGTTTTAACCATAAGTTCCAATCTCATTTCTTGAAATTAAATTTCTAATTTATCAGAAAACTTCTCAGAAATAAAGGTATGTGTAGACCTTGTATCGAATAATACATTAGAAAAATCTGATTAAAAAACAAAGTACCTGATACTACTTCATTGGATGTCCTGAAATCTATTGATTTAGTCTCAAAGGATCTCGCTACACCTTTCTTCTTATAGTCTGGATGCTTTTCATCATTCAGATGTTTCATTGAGAAAGTATTTTCATAATTACCCATCTCTCCTAATTTAAAACACTTTATAGTTTTCTTATCATGATTAATATTAAGATCATTTTAATTATAATCTCAGGCCATATATCCAAACTTGACACATTGAAAACACTTCCCAGTTTTGTTATGGAATTCTCTAGGGTGATGTTTACCACACTTTTCTCAAGCTGGAAACTGGACTTTCTTACCTTCAGATTTATTTGATTGATTCTTACCCATCGCTTTCCATCTATACCTCTTATTCTATTTATTTTCAAAGTACATGTGATCTTCATCAAACTCAGTTTTTACCCTCTCATCACATCGAACATGTTTCTCATAACTTTTAAATTCATATGAATCCAATTCCCTTCGATATCTTGGCTTTAATCATGAGTAAAAACGATTTATTTTTCTATCAAGATCCCAAATATGATTTGGAGCACACCTTTCCAATATGGTGAACTTTTCTTCAAAAACGGACACTGAATCTTCCTCTTTTTGTTTCAATTAAAGGAATTTCTTTTCCATCTTAAGTCAAACCACTATAGGAAATATTTTTCAAGGAACAGATTCTTAAATTCATCCCATTACAAGGCATCAATATCCTCACTATCCCTTATATTATTCAATATTGAACACCACTAGTCATATTCACCTTCAAAGTGATAAATGGAAAGACTAACCTTTTGATTATCTGAACATTCCATGACATTGAATATATTTTAAAGTAATTTAATCCACCCTCCATCCACTACTAGGTCAAAATATCCAATGAAAGTAGGTGGTTGTTTCCTCATAAAATGTTCCACTATATTCATGTTCCTTTGTGGTAGCTCTGGATGTTCTCTTGCATGGATTCCACTACCATTTATAGCCATCATAAATTAATTCATTGCTCTTACAAACTATTCAGTTCCAATTCCCACTATTCCAGGTTGCGTATTCAGAAATATATCATCCTCTCAGTGCCTTCCTACTTTATCTTCCCTGTTTATTCTATGGAAAAATATTCTAAAAGACTTATCTTAGATGAAGAAACATGGTAATATTCAAATAATATATCATTTCAACATAAAAATAATGTAAAAATTATTTATGGTATTCTATAAACATCATAATAACCCCTAAAGTTCTCTAAACCGTACTCTGATACCAACTATAAGGACCCGACCTTAAATATTACATAATATAGTTAATTCAACTAGAATTCACTTTCTTACATTCTCAAATATATTTTATGTTAATAGTTTTATATAATTAGTAAATAAATCATACATATCAACCCACAAGAATACAAATTTGATACTACTAAAACAGTATCCATTTCTTTCATAATACAAAATCTTTTAATAGAACATGAAATCTTTTCATGAAAAATTTTCACAACATTCAACTTGGATTCTTATTTTCTCTTACCCATCCTTAAATACCTGTGAAAAAACATTTTAAAACTTGGTATGAGCACAAAAATATCAGTAAGGTAAATAAAAATAAGTAAAGAAACCCTTAGTCCATGAATACTTATAAACATATAAAATCAATTTCACAAAGACATACATCTCCCCCATAAATTATCATATACTTTGTGAAATGAGATATTTACATAAAACATAGAAAAATATAAATAAAATATATGGGTAAATTTTGTAATTAATTACTTAATATTGTAACCCTCATAGCTACCTTATGACCTGTAACCCTCGCGGCTACCTTACAGTGTAACCCTCATAGATACCTTACGGTGTAACCAACACAGTTACACTTAGAGTAACCATACGGCTGACCTCCAACTTAAACATAAAAAATGCATTAGAAGGATATATAGGTCCCAAAATTCATCATAAATAATTCCCAAGAACTATAACAAAATCATAAAACATGAACACTTTCATAAAAACATTTCTTTTGAATTTTGTAAAATATAATTTAAAAGATGATTTTTAAAGAAAATACCCTTAAAATACCATATCATTGAAGTGAGAATTAATAAAATGAAATTAATATGTATATTCACTATAAATAAACATAATAAAACATAATATAATCAAATTTAATTTCACAAATAATCTTAGCATGACAAAAACATTAAAGTAGAAGGTTAACCCAAAGAATAGAAATTGGGTTAAGAATTCCCTTACCTCGGGTATTTCTTACTTAAAATGTATTTAAACCTCCTGTATAATGGTTAAAAGAGTGTTATTAATATTTTAAAGAAATATATTCATTTTTATATCACCTTATATGATCATTTTATAACATAATTCCACCCATTTATTAATAATATTTTGTTATTTCCATTGTTTCGGGGGCGTTCTTTACATGGTTGCCAGGGTCAGTTCATAATGGATTTTCTTTTTGAATGGAAGTGAAACTCTAGAAGTGGAATGAAATGGTATTAATATGTTTTCATAATATTAAATGATACCATAATTTATTTTTTCAGATATTATGATGAATAATTATATAAAACATTAATGATATTCATTTAGATCGTTTTGGTGGTTCTTTAATAATCACAAACTAGTTTCATTATATAATTTAATATTATGTATATATGTTAATTAAAGAACATTAAAGAGGATATATAATACACTTTAAAATATATTCCAACCATTAAAATGGTTTTATGACCATCCATGAAGGCAGTAATGGAAAATTGAACACACATCATCCACATTGTTGGTAATTCGACACATCATGGATGATGTTTTTATTTTCAAAATAAAATAGATATGAGAAGAAGTATGATGATGAATTTTTTCATAAACATGAAAAAATTATAGTATATATATGATATTGGAGTTTTAATAGATATTTGATAAGGGTAGTTTAATAGATTATAATAAAATAAAAACAATTGAAAAGAAAATGAAAGGGTATTTTTACCACTTGAATTCTCTCCCTTGAGAACCTCCTTAAGGCCCCTGATTTTAGCCTTTTGGTGAGACTAGAAGGTCTTGGATATGAGTAAGATTATTGGGAAGAGTATTGGGAAGAATTTGAAAAATTATAAAATCTTTAGAGGTGTGAGGAGAAGAGGGGGTGATGGGTGGTATTTATAGTGGAGGAGAGGAGGGTTTTTTTATTATTTTATTCAATAGTTTATTATTTTGAATCAAGACTATAAATAGTTTGAGAATTATCACTAAATATATTAAAATAATAAAGGGGGTTCTATATTATGGTTATTACATCATTCATGATGTTAGGAATAGTGTATTTAACTTATAATGTATATATACCATAAATTATTGTATTTTACTATTCACCAAAAATTCAAGTATTTCAGAAAATTCCCAAAAATTCCCCCCAACAATTTTTTGAAATTTAGAATTCAAAAATGAACTCCATTTTTTGAAAATAATTTTATAAATATGAGAAATTTAATTTTTAATTAAAATCATAATTTATTCAAAAAATAACAATTTTAAAACTATAACTTATTTTATAACACCTTAAAAAAATAATCAAAGTCTCATAAAATTATATTATAACAATAAGACAATAAAATATTGATTTATGGATCTATTTTATGAAAATTAACTTTCTTTTAAATCATTAAATTAATTAAAAAGTTATAAATAAATATTTATGTTCCAAAAAAATACCAAAAATTAATTTATCATTTTCAAAATATTTTTTAACTTATTCCATGATATAAATATATCATATTTTCACTTATAAGATCCCTCAATTTTATTTATACTTTTTTAGGTGGGGTTACTATTCTATTGGCCGGATTACTATTCTTAATGGTCATGTTACTATTCTTATGGTCAAGTTACTATTCTATCAGTAAAAAATCTTTAATTTATATAAATATCACTTATTTAATTATAAATTTATGATGAATTTAAATATTTAATTCCAAAACGAAAAAAAAAATATTTTATAAGCACCTGGGTTGTTACATCCTCGATATAGTCTTCATCATTGTCCACAATTATAATCAGATCAGATGATCCATAAAACACAGTCTTATCCAAGTCACTAGCTACATTCGGTTTTTCCCCATGTTTATTCCCATATTTATAACTTTGATCTATTCCATGATAGATCAAGTGTTCTTCCAACTTCAATATAATAATTAGTCTTAAATAACAATAGTGTAAACATAGGCAAAGGATTTGAGAAGGGTCGTATGTATGATCTTTTGAAAACTTGATGAACTCTTTCACCTCATCCTCATACTATTTTTTCATACAATTGGAATCCATATAATTTTTATTAATATCCATCCGATATTATTCATAAATATTAATATTTAATAAAATAAATAAATTGTAAAAACCATTTCATAGAAAAATATCATCTTATGATTAAAATATTAGTGTAAGGTAAGATTATTGATTGTTATGATTTTAAATACATAAATGGATTTATTAAAAAAATTCTAGATTTCAAATAAATCTAAAACAAAATTTTACCAAAATAATGTTTAATTAATTTAAAAAGTCCAAAACAATGTTTTTTATTAAATTTATAATATTACGGTTAAACATAGGTTTTATAAATTTTAAAAAATGACATAAAAAATGTAAAATATTATTTCTTAAATATATATTTGATCAATTAAAATGTTTTATAAAATTATATTCCTCTCTTATATATTGTAATGTAATTAAAGTCACTATTTTGGAAAAAAAAAAATTTCACTATTTATTTAAAAATCCATTATTTTAGAAAAAAATAATTTGAAGTTAATTTTCCCATGATGAATCTATATATGGAATTAATTTTATTATATTCAACTTATATAAGCTATAAAAATAATTTTTTTTATATAACTATCTAAAAATCAATAAAAACAATTTTTTGAAAAATTTAACTTATGATATAAAATGTCAAATATGGGTTTTTAAATTAAAAAAACATTTTTTAAATAATAAATTAAATTATAAAATATATATCTAGTCTTAGAAAAAGGTTTCATGATGTTAAAATTATTATTTATATAATAAATAATTTATATTATTTACAAAAACGTTATTTTGTATTATTCACCTAAAAATCAATCTTTTTAGAAAAAACCCAAAAAATCATCTTCAAATAATATTGAAATTATAAATCCAAAAATTATTTTTATTATGTAATATTAAATTTCATAAATTTTATATTTTAACATTTAATTAAAATTATAAAATAAAATGAGAAACTATATTTATATGAAAATAAATTTTCTAACATACAAGTTGTTCTCATTATCATTGTCTATAAAAAACTAATAATAGAAACATCAATAAATTAATATTTTATTTTATTAATATGACCATTTAATATTATTATAGTTATTTTTATTTAATAAAAGGTACAAAGATTAATAGATATATTCTTAAACACAATAATTAAGTAAATTTGTATAAAATAAATTATAAATATAAACATATATATTAATATTTTTCGTAATTTAGTTACTCCTACTCATTCCTATGAATTCATAAACTAATTTTTCTAATCATATCCACTCTTATTTTTAGTATGGTATAGCATGTGGAGAAGTCTAAAAAATACATTTGACTTAATTAGAAGAAAACATATATTAAAATCTCAGGTCATTACAAGAATTATATAGTAAGTCACAATCTCCCACTAAAAACTCCAACATTCATCATTGATAATTTGTATAATTATTTTACTAACATGGTTTATCATTAATATTTTCTTTGTTCTCTTGTTCTCTTATTTCAGTAATAGGGACTCTCTCCCTAACCTTTTTAAAAAAATTATTAAATATTAAAAATGAATAAATACAGAAAATACTAAAATTGGAGAGATATTAGTCTGAACGGCCCGAAGGCCTTTTATTTTATTCATTTTTTATAATCCCTTTTTTAATTGTTGAAGGGGTCTCATAGACTTCATGACATTACATTACCTGTAAGTCTTAGAGGAATTCATCTAGACTATAACTACATGAAATTGCTCATCCACAGCATCTATATCATGATGTCAGCTCTCCACCTTCACATGGATGTTTGGCTAGGCTTCATGTGCATGCACAATCTGGTCTCGATGGAAATTTTCATACCCTATCATTCTTTCAAATATGATTTCTTTTCTATGTTGAATGAATCTGCTCTAAATCCTCATCTAGAGCATGCTCCTTATAGAGTCTGTTTGGTTCATTTAAGCACAATTTCATGTGGCCCGAAGCCCTTGAGGTGTCTCTAAGGTCTTGAGGTGGCTAAAAGGCCTTAAGGTATCCTGAAGGCCTTAAGGTGTCCCAAAGGCCTTGATGTGGTCTGAAATCCTTATTCGACCAAAGGCTTTGGGTGGCCCGAAGGCCTTCAAAGAGATGGCCCGAAATCCCAAACGGATGAATAGTTCTGTCTACTGCTAAAATTAATGTCAATTTTTAATAAAAAGAAGCATTTGAAGTTATATCGGTCACACCGTGTGTCATATCGAGGTGCGGTTGATTCCTACATGTCCAAAAGTCTCAAAAAATCTTAACTATCAATGTTACCATGCTTTCCTTTGGATTTATTTATTGGACTACCAACACAACATATTGACATAATGTTCTTAGTCGAAAAACCTTTTTGACTAAGAACATCAACTCAATATGTTGTATTTCATTTTGAAAAAGAAATACAATGGAAATCATGGTAACATTGGCAGAAAGGATCATTTTATATCTTTTGTGTCTTGTTTCAGATAGTTAAAATCAAAATATGACATCCCAAAAGATCTATGAAACAAACTAAATAAGTATTAGATAAAAATGATAAAGAAATTAACTTACAAATAGTAGATAAAATAATGAAAAAATTAATTAAATAAGTAGTAGGAATTCACTTTTTTATGATAGTTGTATGCATTCTTAATGCATTTTCTTATTTTCATTATCTCAATTCCAGGCTCGAAGTTCAATCTCTCACGAGCATGAGCAAAGTCGAAAAAATCACCCTAAATCAAACAAAATAATACATCTGTATAAGAAAAAAATTATTATATGAGTAATAATGAAAAGAAATAAATTAAACATAAATATGAAACAATACATTAATTCTATGGGAAATTATTTTATTGTGAAAACATCAAGATTATCTCTATGATTGAGAAGAGGTACCATTTTTTCTCTTACTACAAAGGAAGTGGAGGGAACTTGAAGGAAAGTGATAAATGTCAACACTCCTAGGGTAAAAAGGTTTTTAGGGAGAAGAAGTCTATGGAAGTTTTGGTGTAGAAAGGCATAAAAATAGACAGACCATGCCAACTCGAATAAAATAATCCACCTGTATAAGAAAAAAATTATTATGTGATTAATACTAAAATGAAATAAATTAAACCTAAATATTAAAAAATACATTAATTCTATGGATAATGATTTTACTGTGAAAACATCCAGATTACCTATGTGATTGACCAAATGTAGCATCATTTCTCTTCCTGCAAAGGCAGTATAGAGAACATGAAGGAAAGCGATAAATGACAACACTACTAGGGTGAAAAGGTTTTGAGGGATAAGAATTATGTGGAAGTTTTGGTGTATAAAGGAATGAAATATGGATATAAATATTCTAAAATAAATTAAATTTTCAATGAATGATGAAAATTAAATCACCATTTTTTTATATAATTTTTTAGTGAAATAGAGAAATTATATCGTAATATTACCTTTACATCTTCCAAAATGGTTTCCTTAATTATAGTTTATTCTTCTATGGAATTGGTAACATCATCATGTGTAAAATAAATTGTCTGCATGATTATTATAACATTTAATTTAGATTATGTTAATATAGTATAAAATGTATAATATTATGTGGAAAATAGTATATTAAAAAACAATTTTACCTTCTCATTGAACTCTCTTTTTTTAAAGGTTTTAGGGATTTGGTTCCACTATTGAGAATCTAAATCCCCTATTTTTGGTCCCCTATAACATACAAGACATTGTCTACATTGGGACTGGTATGAACTAATTATGATCTCCCAATGAAAGGTTCATCCTCCATTGATTTTTCATTTGACCCGATATTTGTTTTAGTCACCAGTAGGTAAATCGATCAATTCTTTTTTGTTAGTTATGAGACATAAAATACTTACACTACTTGTGATTCCATTATAAACGACTCATATTTTCCCCTTACACATTAAAATTCACCTTCATGAATCCCATTTCATTAACTTTAATTGCACTCATATTGTCAACCCATTTCTAATGGAAAATCATCACTTGAAATTTTTTATAATCCAACTCGTATATCTATTAAATAATGCTAAAATATGTCATATTTTCATAAATTGGATTTTTTTTCCTTGGAACCAGATATGTGCATCACTTCCTTCAAAAGCGTAACACTACTATTTTGCATCGTAATGTAGTCATCATGTTCTCTTATATAGAATGTATAACCATTGATTACAAAACCAGTGTAAGATATAACATTTTCATTCGGTCCCCTGGCTAGACATTGAAGCCATTCGACAATTGAATTTGTATTTTTACATAACTCCTTATAAATTTGATCTTGGAACCATCCTATAAACTGATGATTATGTGTATTTGATATCCATACTTCATCCCTTGATGGATTCAAATCTCTAAGAATTTCTTTATAGGCTTCAATGTATGGATCAATACCTTCACTATTATTATATAAAATGTAAAGGTGAACTTTCTCCCACCCTGGAAAGGAAATTGTAACAACGTCTCTTCTATAAATTCCTTCGCCCATAAGGCATCTGCTATGATGAGAATTTGGGAGACCAATGTTGTCAACATCTGATAGGTAATCATTACGAAATTCAATAGACTCTTCAAAAATATATTTTTCTACAATACAGACTTCTGGAAAACTTCAATTATTAACATAAACTCTCAAAACATACATATACCATTCAATGGGGTACATCCATCTGTAATGGACAGGACCACATATTTTAACCTCTCTAACCAAGTGAACCATTAGGTGGACCATTGTATCAAAGAATGGTAGTGGGAAAAACATCTCTAATTCACATAATATGACTAAAATCTCCTTATTCATGATTTAAAACTTCATTTGGTCTATAAATTTACTGCATATGGATTTGAAAAAGAAGCAGAGTCTGGTTAATGTATGACATACATTTTGAGTCAGAATGCAATAGAAAGAAACAGGCATAAAATATTGCACCAAATCATGACATTCATGTGATTTTAGTCCTTGTAACTTCAAATTAGTCATTGACTTGACATTATTTATATTTCATGAGTGCCCCTTTGGAACTTTTACACTATTAAGGAAAAGAAAAAATTACAATTTTTCCTATTTGGATAGAGTGTAAGATGGTGGAGGAAGAAAAGTATGTCCTTTACCCTTTACTGGTGCCAACTCTTCCCTTATCCCCATATCAATCATGTCCAACATAGCCTTGATTCCATTGTTATTTTTTCCAGGAACATTTAGTAACATTACAATAAAACTATTGAATACATTTTTTCTACATGCATGACATCAAGAAAATTTCTGAAATACAAACAATTCCAATATGATAATTCAAAGAAAATTAATCTCTTCTTCCAACCTGATTTCATAATGTTTTTTGAAAATGGTTTACCCAAAATAGTGTCAATATATTTTACTTTATTGAATAGTTGATCACCCATTATTGGAGATAGTGTTGTACCTTCTTCAATATTCTCATCGAATATTGTCATCCAAGATTGTTATTTATGTCATTGAGGTAAAAAAAATGATGTCATAAAAACACAGTTGCCGGTGAATGTTCCAATTGAATTGAGTGTGTGCGTTTTTCAAAAATGGGACACCCAAAAATTCATTTAATGTTATAGCTTGATAAATTTCCATAAAAGGGGAAGTCATTTATCATCCCATATAATATGGCATTAAATTTGAATTCTTCACTTCTATGAGCATCATAAATTATAACGCCTATAACCCACATCAATTTCAGATCTTCGATTAATGGATAAAAATAGACATCAATATGATTACTAGGTTTCTTTGGTCCAGATATAAGCATAGAAAACATAATGTATTTATGCTTAATTAATAACCATGGAAGCAATTTATAAATTACCAACATGAAGGTCTATATATTATGAGTACTAATATATACACCAAAAGGATTTATTCCATCTTTAGATAATGTAAGATGAAAGTTTCTTGGCACCTTTCCAAATTCAGGATACTTATAATCAATTATCTTCTACTGAGGAGAATCTGCTAGATGACTTAGGTTCCTATATTTAATTCTTATATCTGCATGACATGTTAATTGTATCACGGTTTCCTAACATCCATATAGTCTTCAAAACAGTGTAATGATAGGAAAGTACCATATAGATTTTGAAGGACTAGATTCATTTTTCTTTTATCGATCTGCACCACAATTAGGGGATTTTATGAGTGATTCATGGTTCTTGCAAAAAAATATGCAATCATTTAGAAAATCATGTATTTTTTAGATATCATTACCATTGAATTTATAATTCATTTAGAGTTATATTTTCGACATGGTAGTTCATTTTCCACCGGTAGCATGTCATTTAGGAGACTAAGTAGTTTTTTAAAGCCAGTGTCACTCCATCAATTGTGAACTTTCAAATTATATAACTTCAATACATTTTACAATGTTGAGTATTTTATACAATCGGTATACAATGGTCTCTTAGCATAGCTATTTAACTTCTCAAACAACTTTTTAAAATCACAAATGTTGTCTTTAGCTTCCATTTTCATTTTTTTATGTGATCTCCACCATCATTTAAATTGGTATTCATATCAAATGATCCATAAATCACAGTATCATCCCAATCGGTGTATGCATTAATTTTTTCCCTGTGTTTAGTATAACATTTATAGATCTGGTCTATTCTATGAAAAATCAAATGTTCTTACAACTCTTTTGGACTAATTTTTCTTGAATAACAGCAACATAAACATAGAAAAGGGATTTGAGAAGGGTCTTATGCATACTTTATTGAAAAATTGATGAACTCTTTAACTATATCTTTATATTATTTTGTCAAAAAATTAGCATTCATCCATTTTTTATTCATATCCATCCTATTGGGTTCATAAAATATTAATTTTGTAAAATAAATACATAAATACACATAAAATATTCATTATCAAAGGCGAAATTTATAGACAATTCTAATAAGGGAAATACAACATTTTATTGATTCAAAAAATTTCAGTATGATTTGAATAAAATGGGTAATTAAATTTAAGAAAATAATTACTCTAATATGATAGTTGTTATCCTCTGAATTCATTCAAAGGTAAAATTTATAAACAACTGTCATCCTCATCATCTCATCTCCCAAACATTTCTCATTGCAATTTATTTTTTAACACACATCCTCCATGTCTTTTGGACATGCACATATGTTGCTTGAAATACTCTCACTACTGGAAATTCATGTTTTCCCAACGCTTCTTTACCAACGGTTTACTAAAACCGTTGGGAAAAGGGTGTCCAAGGCACCCTTTCCCAATGGTCCCAACGGTTCTACAAGAACCGTTGGGAAATGGTCACCCTTTCCCAATGGTTTGTTTAAACCGTTGGTAAAGGGTATCTTGGATACCCCTTTCCCAATGGTTTTTAAAAACCATTGGGAAATATTTCCCCCAAATACTCAATCGGCCGCTCTCTCCCCTATTCGTGACAGAACCCTAATCCTGTCCAGGGCTCTGCTGCTCTCACGACTTCCCCCATCCAAAACTGTAAAACTACATCCAAATCATCTCAAATCAGGTATTCTATTCTTCATACACATAAAATATTTAAGTGATACCTTTTTTTATTGTTACTCATCTCATATTTTAGTTTTAAGTTTTGATTTTGATGTGTATATCATTTTTTTATTTTTTTATTTAATCTAGACTTTATCCATTAAAATCCATTTAATTAATTAAATCATTAACCCTCCATCGAAGAAAAAGCATCTCAAATTCATTGCCTTTGTATTCTAGATTTTCTAAGTATGTGTTTTTATGCTTTTTTTCCATCTTGTAATTAATTGTTACTTGGAAATTTATTTATATGTGTTTAATAATTTTTAGCAAAGTTTTTATGAATGTTTTCTTTAAAATTCATTGAGGAAAGTGTTTTATTAAAATGAAAAAAAAGTTAATAAGGCTTGTGTAATGTAATTTGTTATAGTACACTATGTTACTATGTTTGGTATTTAATAACACATGAGATAACTGGTGTGTGAGAATGTGTTGTGAAAGAGATTCCATGGTTGGTTCAATATTATATTTATGTTTTGATCCTATTAATGAGTTGTTTTAAAGATATTTTGATATATTTACCTTATGTTTATTGGTGAAAACTTGGAGCTGTAGAGGTGGTTCATGATTAAGACATATAATTACTGCTAAACATGTGGATAAACCTTGCATAGTAGTGAATTCTTGAAATGTTTGATGTTTTTAGTCCTTTTTTATTTGGAGTTTATTTTGATGGTGATGTTTCTTATTGTTACCTGTGATGGGAATTTATTTTAGTTTCTAAATCGGATGAGACTCCCCCACCATGCACAGTGTATGCAACCTCTACCCTTATTTAATCATTCTGTTTACACAGCGTATGCAACCTCTACCCTAATTTAATCAGTGAACTCAATTCATTAATTCAAGCCTTCATTCTCACTAGCATGTAAGAAATTGAATGATGTAAACCCATCCTCACATGATTTCTTACCTTATATAGTGTCCAACATATGAAATACGAGCTTTTGAATTCATCAGTTAACTAGGATCATATATTCCATTTCCCCAAAGATGACTGTACTAATATAACTTTAGGGTCAATTAAATATGGTTCTCATTGTACAATGTATATTATGTGTCCTTCTTGGCCAATACTCACTTTTATGAGGGTGGGGTGCTTTTCACTACCCATTCTGGCATGTGTAGACATCCATAAAAATGTTAGATAAGTCACAAGTTTAATTAAGTAATGTTGTTATCATTGACATACTTTATTATTAATCTCAAATTTAAAAATAAATGTTTTTGTCTATACTTAATGAAATTAAATCTTTTTACAAGCCATGAACAACCTATTAGTGTAGAAGCCTAAAATATATTCACCCATGGGGTGCGCTTGACTTGGGGAAGTAATTGGGTAATGAAAGGTATGGCCATAGAGGTGCCAATAATGAGTTATTGAACATGAGTGAATGATTTGGGATGCCTATAACACATGATGGGACCTGAGGCATGTGCCTCTTATAGACCTAATGAAAATGAATATAAATAAATTTTAATGTAATTTATGATTACTTGTTCTTTACATTATTTTAATAGTTCACTACATCGACTAGAAACTTCTTCCTTTATCATTTACTTAAATGTATTTTCTATTATAGTTCAATCCTATTGAATTGTTTATGAAAAAATGACTTATATAAATTCTTTTTACAGAATGGACAAAAGTTGGATGTATGAAACTGATCGGATCTCAAGTGATTTTCAAAACAATTTGGAGAGCTTTATAGATTTTGCATTTCACAATGCTTCAGATAGTGGTCGCATACACTGCTCATGTTCCAATTGTGTTGGTAGACCTTGGTTGAGCCGTGAAGAAGTCAGCTACCACATAACCAAAAATGGTTTTCAAGCAAACTACTTTGTGTGGTATCGCAATTGGGAGAAAATGAAATCTCAAATTGGTGATGATCGAAATGAAAGGACTGGAATGGAGAATTTGTTAGATGATCGGTTTCCGTTTATTCGTTATCATGAAAAAGAAAGGATTTCGACTCAAGAAGACTTCGATATGAGGAAAAATAATGCTTCTAGTGAAAATGATAATATTGATAGGGTGAAAAATTGAATGATGTTTCCACGACTCCAGTATATCGACAATGCGATAAAATGAAAAAGTTGTAATTTTTAATCCGATTGTTTCATGGGAAAACTATATATTGGATTTCTAATACAGCAATCTATTACATTATTACCCTCTTGAAGGATTTACTTCCAGATGATGTAGACATTCCCTCGATGCCTAAGAACCAGACAATTTTGGGCCAATAGATCACTTACATTAGGTGTTGGGAGAGGAGCATTCTGGCAGAGTACGCTGCCGACCTAGGATATCACTAACGAGGTATTGGCCCTCCTCAGGTACGAGCTGTAGTGCCACCGAGCTATAGTAAGTTAGGGCATAGACAGAACAGGCTAAAAAAGGGCCATAGATATGGCAGAACAATCTGCTAGGGAAAACAGTGTGTTTATGAAATTTATTGAAGTTCTATGTCCAACACTTACAGCAGAAGCCAGTCCAGCTTTTGATGAATATATGTCATCGATACGTTCTATATATGGTGCACCATGTGGTAGTTCTAGTGGTATTCAGGATTATGTCTATCTTAATGATGATGATAACGAGGAGTCTGATGCGGAATAGGAGGGAGAGGAGGAGGGCGAGGTGGGTGGCGAGGGCAAGGAGGAGGGTGAGGGCGAGGAGGAGGGCGCTGAGGAGGGTGAGGACGAAGATGGGGATGAGGACGAGGGTGATGATGATGGTGATGATGGTGATGGTGATATGGGACAAATTGATCCATTACATTTTTTACTAATATTACTGAGATTTGATATTTAATCTATTCTAGTTGTTGGTTTTATCTAGACTTGTAGTATAGTATTGGAGTTGAATTATTTTTATATATTATCTGTTTTTATGGATGTTGTTGTCTTTTATTGGTTGTGTGTTTGGGAACCCCCCCTCCTTCCTGGACCCTAGACAACCCCCCCACCATCCTCCTTGGACCCTGGATAGCCCCCCCGGACAGCCCCCCCCACTATCCTCCTTGGTCCCTGGACAGCCCCCCGGACAACCCCCGGACAACCCCCCCAAACAGCCCCCCCGGACAGCCCCCCGTACAGCCCCCCCACCCTCCTCCCTGGACCCCAGACAGCCCCCAGACAGCCCCCCTGAGAGCCCCCCGGACATCCTCCCTCCCCCCACCCTCCTCCTTGGACCCCGAACAACCCCCCGAACACCCCCCGGACAGCCCCCCGCACAGCCCCCCCCACCGCCCTCCTTGGTCCCCCGGACAGCCCCCCAGACACCCACCAGACAGCCCCCCGGACAGCCCCCCCGTACATCCCCCCCACCCTCCTTTATTTCATTTACTACTATAAAATCTATAATATATATTTTATTTATTTTATTTATTTTCATAATGATAATCAATTTCAATCACATTTACACATCTAATCAATATCATAGATTCTTGGTATGTTATAAAAGGGATGTATTCATTAGGCATGACATTGTTAGCTCTAAAATGTTTCATAGAATGATAAACTAAAATCTATTCCATACAAAGAATGATATAAAAATATTCTACATGAATTTACACAAGATTTTAAGTAAATACCTTTCCACTAATAGACACATGAGGATTCTCATAAATCATGTTTACCTTAATATTTCCACAAGGATTTTTAGTAAAAGTTTTATCTTCTATTAATTTTCCGATATTCTCATTTTAAATGTAAATTTTTCATAAATAAATTAATTTAAAGACCCATAGTCAAATAGTGTATTTGAATAATGTGAATAAACAACTAACATACCACTCAAAGTGTATGTCTTTTGTTTCAAAAGGACATCATTTTAAGTGAAAAACATCAACTGGCATACAGAAAACCGACCAAACACATTTGGATTGTGTTGATACTTTAGGAAAATGATTCATGGGTCATTTGAGATGTGTACAAGTCAACCGCATTTAAATCTGAGACGTGGTGTGGTCGGCACCACTCTAACTGTGTCTCTTTTGTTTAAAATGGACAGTATTATAAGTGAAAAGAACAACTGGTATACGGAAAACCGACAAAATGAATTAGGAATCTGTTGATAATTTATCACAATGATCCATGAGTCATATGTGATGTGTACGGGACAACCCGGGCTCAATCCGAGTCGCGGTGTGGTCGGGATCAGTCTAAGTGTCTCTCTTTTGTTTAAAATGGACAACATTTTAAGTACATATGGAAAACCGACCAAACTCATTCGGTTTCCATTGTAACTTTAGGAGAATGAACCATGGGTCATATGTGACGTGTACGAGTCAACCTCGCCTCAATCCAAGGTGTGGTGTGTCCGACACCACTCAAAGTGTCTCTCTTTTGTTTAAAATTGACTTCATTTTAAGTGAAAACAACAAATAGCATACGGAAAACCAACCAAACGGATTCTGATTGTGTCGATACTCTATCACAATGATCCATGGGTCATATGTGATGTGTATGAGCCAACCCTGCCTCAATCCGAGACACGGTGTGGCCGACACCATTCATAGTGTCTCTCTTTTGTTTAAAATGGACATCATTTTAAGTGAAAACAACAACTGACATACGAAAAACTGACCAAATGCATTCAAAATGTGTTGATGTTTTAGTACAACGATCCATGGGTCATATTTGACATGTACGAGTCAACCCTTCCTTAATATGATGCACGGTGTGGCCGGTATCACTCTAAGTGTCTCTCATTTATTTAAAATGGACAACATTTTAAGTACATACGGAAAACCAAACAAACGCATTCAGTTTCCATTGAAACTTTAGTAGAACGATCTATGGGTCATATGTGACGTGTAAGAATCAACTATGAATCAATCTGAGATGCGGTGTGGCTGGCACCACTCAAAGTGTATGTCTTTTGTTTAAAATTGTATTCATTTTAAGTGAAAACAACAACTAGCATACGGAAAACTGACCAAACGGATTCTAATTGTATCGATACTCTAGCACAACGATCCATGGGTCATATGTAACGTTTAAAAGTCAAACCTGCCTCAATCTGAGATGCGGTGTGGCCGACACCATTCATAGTGTCTCTCTTTTGTTTAAAATGGACATCATTTTAAGTGAAAACAACAACTAACATACAAACAACTGACAAAATGCATTCTAAATGTGTTTCTGCTTTAGGAAAATGATCCATGGGTCATATGTGACATGTATGAGTCAACACCGCCTTAATCCGAGACAAGGTGTGGCCGGTATCACTCTAAGTGTCTCTCTTTTGTTTAAAATGGAAAACATTTTAAGTACATACGGAAAACCGACCAAACGCATTCGGTTTCTGTTGAAACTTTAGGAGAATGATCCATGGGTCATATTTGATGTGTACGAATCAACCTCGCCTAAATCTGAGATGCGGTGTGGCTGGAACCACTCAAAGTGTCTGTCTTTTGTTTAAAATTGACTTCATTTTAAGTGAAAACAACAACTAGCATATGGAAAACTAACCAAATGGATTATGATTGTGTCGATACTCTAGAACAATGATCCATGGGTCATATGTGATGTGTACGAGTCAACCCCAAATCAATCTGAGACACATTGTGGTCGACACCATTCATAGTGTCTCTCTTTTGTTTAAAATGGACACCATTTTAAGTGAAAACAACAACTGACATACAAAAAACTGACCAAATGCATTCTAAATGTGTTAATGCTTTAGAAAAATGATCCATGTGTCATATGTGACATGTAAGAGTCAAACCCGCCTTAATCTGAGGCATGGTGTGGCTGGGATCACTCTAAGTGGCTCTCTTTTGTTTAAAATGGACAACATTTTAAGTACATACGGAAAACCGACCAAACGCATTCGGTTTCAGTTGAAACTTTAGGAGAACGATACATGGGTTATATGTGACGTTTAAGAATCAACCCTGCCTCAATTTGAGATGCATTGTGGCTGGCACCACTCAAAGTGTCAGTCTTTTGTTTAAAATTGACTTCATTTTAAGTGAAAACAACAACTAGCATACGGAAAACTAACCAAACAGATTATGATTATGTCGATACTCTAGCAAAATGATCCATGGGTCATATGTAACGTGTACGAGTCAACCCCTCCTCAATCTGAGACGCGTTGTAGCCAACACCATTCATAGTGTCTCTCTTTTGTTTAAAATGGACATCATTTTAAGTGAAAACAACAACTGACATACGAAAAACTAACCAAATGAATTCAAAATGTGTTGATGCTTTAGTACAACAATCCATGGGTCATATGTGACATGTACGAGTCAACCCCGCCTTAATCTGAGGCACGGAGTGTCCAGCACCACTCGAAATGTCTCTCTATAGTTTAAAATGGAATTCATTTTAATTGAAAACAACAACTGACATATGGTAAACCGACCAAACGCATTTGGATTCTGTTGAAACTTTAGAAAAATGATCCATGGGTCATATGTGACGTGTATAAGTCAATCGTGCCTCAATATGAGTCGCAGTGTGGCCAGGATCACTCTAAGTGTCTCTCTTTTTTTTTAAATGGACAACATTTTAAGTACATACGTAAAACCGACCAAACGGATTCTTATTGTGTTGATACTTTAGAAAAATGATCCATGGGTAATATATGACGTGAAAGAGTCAACCCCACCTCAATCCGAGGTGCGGTGTGCGGTGTGTCTGTCACCACTCAAAGTTTCTCTCTTTAGTTGAAAATGGACTTCATTTTAAGTGAAAACAACAACTAACATATGGAAAACTGACAAAACGCATTCGGATTCTATTGAACCTTTAGTAAAATGATCCATGGGTCATTTGTGAAGTGTATGAGTCAACTCCGCCTCAATATGAGGCACATTGTGGCTATAACCACTCAAATTTTCTCTCTTTCGTTTAAAATAGACTTCATTTTAAGTGAAAACAATAAATGACATACGGAAAACCGACCAAATGAATTCGGATTCCGTTGAAACTTTAGGAAAACGATCCTTGGGTCATATGTGATGTGTAAAAGTCAACCCCGCCACAATCTGAGGCCTGGTGTGGGTGGCACCACTCAAAGTGTCTCATTTTTTTTTTGAAATGAACAAAATTTTAAGTGAAAACAATAACTGGCATACGGAAAACCTACCAAATGCTTTCAGAATATGTTGATACTTTAGGAAAACGATCCATGGGTCATATATAACATGTATGAGTCAACCCCACCTCAATTAGAGCCATGGTGTGGCCGGTATTACTCCAAGTGTATGTATTTTGTTTAAAATGGACATCATTTTTAGTAAAAATAACTGGTATACGAAAATGCGAACAAACGTATTCGGATTTTGTTGATAGTTATTCAGTTTTTTATGTATTTTATTGATAATTGATAATTAAATTATGTATGTATTCAATTATGAATTGAATTATGGATTCCACATATAATTGTCATCTAAATTTTAAATTGAATTCTAAATCAATTATGTATGTTTATAATTATGTTATGAATTTTGATTTAATTCTGGATGTGTATAGTTCAAGAATGCATTATATGTTAAATATGTATGAATTTTTTCTCTATATGTATGTATTAGTTTGTTATTGCAGGTATAGTAATTGCAAAGGAGCAGAATGGAAGTTGGTGTGAAAAATTGGAGGTTGGTGTGCAAAATTGGAGTCTGTTATGCAAATTGCAGGCTACTGTGAAATTTGCACAGAAAGCCTCTGCCAACGGTTTACAAATTATTGGGAAAGATTACTATGGATTTTTTTTCCAATGGTTCTCTTTTAACCGTTGGCAAAAACCATTCCCAATGGTTTTAGAACCATTTGGAAAGAGTTTATTTTCACAAGTTTTACCAACGGTTTAGTGTAAACTGTTGGTAAAACTTATGCCAACGGTTTGGTTAAACCGTTGGCATAGGTTAATTTTACTAACCTATACCAACGGTTCTTTGTAAACCATTGGGATAGGTTTTTCCCAACGGCTTACTTCCCCATGGTTTGTATAACCGTTGGTATATGTTATACCAACGGTTTTGCTGCCTTTCCCAACGGTTCTGAACCGTTGGGAAAGTCCCCATTTCTAGTAGTGTCTAATGAATAGTCATCCATGGGATGAATACTTCTTAGAGTATTAAAATCAAAATAAAAGAAATGGGGGATAAATCTCAAGCAACAAATTGCAATAATAACTATTTGAGAGATGAAGCTGATGAGAATGACAGTTGTACTTCATTGTGTTCTCTAAAAGGGGTAATGCCTCCCATTTATGAAAATTACACCATTGGTTATAGTTATCAACTCATGGTCTATTAAAGGTGAGATTTGGGGTGCATAAATATTCTTGTCTATGATTTAAGGGGGTTTAGTGGGGACATGTTATTATGATATATGAATCTTTGGGGCCTCTATGAATTTTATATTTTTAAGAGAAATACCACATTTAATACTTTCAGTCCTCTAACTAAGACTAGTCCCACCTCTATTAAAATGATCCATCAAGTCTTTCTTAAATACCATAAACAAATGAAAATATAATATTGGAAATTAATGAGTAATAAGAAACCTAAATATGATAAACAAGAATAATAAAATCTCATTCAATCAACTAGAAGATATAAAAAATGTATTGATAAAACATTTTAATAAATAAAGAGTTATTTCATATACATGGATGGTAATCGAAGATTCCTAGGGCTGGAACCAATACATGTAAACCTAAAATGATGAATACCTAAAAATATTTTCTAATAATTATTCCAACACATATAGAATTTGATAAACTCCATTTTATTTTTTGGAACATGTGATGTAACAACCTAAGGAATTATTACATTTAATATTAATGGTATATCAAATATTTGAAAACACCACAAAATTATAATTTCAATTAAAAATCGATAAGGAATGGAAAAAATAATTTTAGAAAAAGAATGTACCTAATAATGATAAAGGTTTTGAACATCTCAAAATTCTTAGTTGATAAATTGATTCTAAAATTATGTCTAGACAGGTTGAAAACAAGAATTATTTTCAAGCAGACGAAGAGTATACTTTATAAGAAAATTTCATTTTCATGGTAATTATGGGTTCTATGGTTATTTTGGGCACATAGTATAATATTTTAGTCATAATGAGATAAATAATAGTAATTATGGAAGTTATAAAAGGTTTAAGTTAATTGGAAGATGACACACTCTTACAAAAATAGTTTTGAAGTGAGACGAATCTTCATAAGTAAAATTGGATGATGAATTTCAACCATTGAATGAACTCTATTGAACATGTGAAAAATTAAACTGTTGTATAAAGGATTTCCAAAATTTTATAAAAACAAAGATGAATGTGAAGAAAGAATTAGAAATCTAGTATATAAATAAGAATGTAATGTAAAATGAATTTATAATTGATGTCGCACTAAAGTATTTACAAAATAAACATTCTTTCATATTATATATTGGTTTTTTATCTCAAACGATAGGTAATTTGATGTAATTAAATATTTTTGAAAATTTCAAAGGGTACTTATTATTTTAGAACTGGTGGGTCTCTTATGATAAATTTTTTTCATTTAAACAATGTTGGAAATAAAAGGCAATGTTAACGAATGATATTGTAACATCCTGACCCAACTCACCTATAAGACAGTGGCTGGACCGGTTGGTCACATAACCTCAAGCACATCTCCCTGAAAGCCAGAGACTTCCGACTAGCAGCGAGGGCCATTTTTCTGTTCTTGGGGGATGTTATTCCCTCATAGGAAATAGATAATATCATAGCAGAAGTAAACGGAAACAATTAATAAATAGCAGAAATATGTAAATGAATAAACTGCAGCATAATCAATATAAATAAATCCAACTGAAAGATAAAAACCAAGTTTGGAAGCTCACAAAAGAGTGTCATTCCATGATATGAGTATAAATTGAAAGTACGGAAAACGAAACCCAAACACACAGTCAACTAAAAGAAAAGACACAACTAGCTACTGCATCGTGAGCAAGGCCTGGTCCTCTACCCCAGTCTTCATCCTAAGTAGTAATGAACAGTCAAGCATTGGAAGTAGCATGCTTCCTCTTGTTAACACCTGTGAGCATGTAATATACTCAGGTGTTGACAACGCCCGAGCAGGGTGTGAGATAAAATCTCAGTAGGCTGGCACCCATGGTGTCTAAACCTTTCAATTTCGTGCAGCAATAAAAATGTATTCTGCCATTACTTAATAGTCTCAGATAATTAATTTAAACGCAATGAAATAAATCAGTCAGCTTGGGTTCCAAACGGTACCCATGCCTAATCACCTGCTTCATCCTAAGCTGGTAGTCTGAAAGGGTACCTATCAGCAAAATGCACGAACATGTATATATGTATAAAACCCATAAAGCAAGGTAAACAAGAAAGAGGTATACCCCAAGCTTGTTCTTTGACTTGGGGTCTAAGTCAAGTTTCAACCAGGTGTACTACCACATATCATAAGGATATCTCAATTCCCAAGAAAACTCAAATGGAAATAATATCAACCCTTAAGTGAATCATTTATTAAGGTTTAAGTTGAGAGTTGGAGTCTGAGCCCATCCCGAAGGTATCACTATGGAACATCTGTCAATTTATCCAATGCCACTGAGCCCGTCCAAGGAAATCTTTCAAAAGACAAAGTATCACCTGAGGCATGGCTTTATCCTGAGTTCGTCTCAATCTCACAAAAAGGGGTCGAGTGTCATCCAAGGCTGGCTTAGCCACATTGCCAACGGATCCGTCCCGATGGGACATTTTGGAACCGGTATCACTCAAAAGTATTAGAAAGTCCAGGGAATTCTTGGTTTGGTAAAGCCAATGACACTGCCCCCTGGTACATAGAGGTAACCTATCAGGAATAGAGGATCTAAGTGTGGCCCTTAATACGGGACCCACCCCCTTTCCCTGCCCTGAATTTAATTAAAGTTTCCATAGTAGTAGATATGACATAATCAGAATATAAAGTTGCAGCTTGAAAACTAACCAGATACACCCGCATCACAAGGAATAAATCTAACAGTATAGCATAACAACTTGTAAGTCAATATACATATCATATCAATCTCAGTGGATAATGCACATCTAAATAATAAGAAGTTCATCATAACAACTTTCAAGGCAATATACATGTCATATCAATATCAGTGGAGAATGCACATTTAAATAATAAGCAGTTCATCATAACAAGTGCCAATGGTCCAACAATTTAATTTCATGTGCAAAGAAACTATTTATTAAATTGAATTACAATAAAAAGGGGCTTCGCAGCACATGCAATTAATTAAACAATAAACCCAGCTAACGGAAGATTACACCAACCATGTTGGAACACCCAAAATGGGGTGTCCAACTTTGTTGCAACAATTAAAACAAATTAATATAAGGTGATTAAGGCTGTAATAATTAGGCAAAACAATTAAGGTAATTAAATTGGATAAAATTGCACAAAGCCGGTAGGAACCGACTAACGGCACAATGGTGAGTTTTTATAAACCCCAACGAAACGGAAGGAAAGAGAGTAGTCACCCTACCTTGTAGTCATAGATAACTCTAAGATCCGCATTAGGCTTCAATTTGACCTAAAACGGATGAAAACGAAGGATTTTAGAAAAACCCCAAAATAGGGTAACAATCTTCCATGATGAACTGCGCATAGATTACTCAATGAAAACCCACGATTCCACTTGCGCAACGTTAGCCTTTCCCTAAGGTTTATTGTGCACCTGACAGTAAAGGAATCAGATGTCGGACAGAGGAGCAGTGGCCTTCTAAAGGGGATGCTGGTTGGTGTGATGGGATTGAGGGGTGCGACGTGATGAGTGGGAGAGGGAGATAGAAGAGGGGGGGAAATAAAAGAGAGAAAAGAAAGAAAAATAAAAGAAAAGAAAAATAAGATAAAAATAAAAGATAAGGAAAAAAGGAAATAAAAAAGATAAAATAAAACAAAAGAATGGAAATGAAAATAAAAAAAAATAATTAAAAACAGGAATCCCCCATTTTAATTATTTTCATTTTTCTCGTAACCCCCTCTTTATTTTATTTTATAATTTATTTTTATCCTTCCTTAAATTCTTTTAAATCTTATTTAAATATCTTATTACTCTTTTCCAATCTTTAATTAATTATTTAAAACTTGAACACTACGCCAAAGCGCGACGTGACATTTTTCATGAAACGTCTACAATTATTTAAATTAAATAAAAAGTTGTCCGGGACCCGCATCGAGGGGCGCATGCAAGTACCCCTGGTTGCTTAATTAATTAGACTACAATATAGTAAAAATGGTATGTACCTCATTAAGTCCGGGACGTTACAACCTCCCCTTTTTAAGACAACTCGTCCTCGAGTTGCCCTTCCGAGGGTAGTGGAACGTCACCAGAGAAGAGTTCTGGACACTACGCACATACATCCGTCTCTCGCTCCCAGGTCTCATCCTAAACGCGTCTGTGTTTCCACAACACCCGGACCAGTGGGACTGACTTGACTTAGAGGAATTTCATGCTACGTTCGATGATACGGATCGTATTCTCTGCAAAGTATGCATTAGCGTCAAGCTCGATGTCGTTAGGGTCAAAAGAATGAGATGAGTCAGGATGATATTGTCGGATCTGATATACATGGAAAACGTCGTGCATGTAACCGTACCTATGAGGTATCAGTAACCGATAGGCTACCGGACCAACTCTCTCCACTATCTCGAACAGCTCAACATATCTCGGTGATAACTTCCCCTGCCTCCTGATCCGACTGTGACCCAACCTCAGAGAAACAGATAAAAAGACTCGATGTCTCACCTCGAACTCCAGAGGTCTGCGGCGATGATTGGTATAGGACTTTTGTCTGGACTGAGCTGTAGTCATATGCTTCTGAATTATCTGAACTTGATCAGAAGTCTCCTGAACGAGATGAGGACCCAACAGAGCTGCCTCACCCGCTTCGATCCATCATAAAGGCGAACGTCACCGTCTACCATAGAGATCCTCGTACGGAGCCATTTGGATTGTCGCCTGGAAGCTGTTATTACAAGTAAACTCGAAAATAGATAAATGATTCTCCCAAAAACCTCCAAAATCAAGAATTCAGGCCCATAACATATCCTCTAACACTCGTATAATTCTCTCGGACTACCCATTGGTCTGAGGGTGATATGCAGTACTCAGAAGTACCTGTGAGCCTAGTGCCTTTTTCAATCCTTTCTAGAACCATGAAGTAAAGAGATAATCCTAGTCCGATATAATAGAATGAGGTACACCATGAAGTCGCACAATTTCCTGGATATACATCCTTCCCAACTCATTAATCGTAAAGGTCTCTCGGATATTCAAGAAGTGCGCAACCTTGGTCAACCTATCGACAACCACCCATACTACATCGCTTCTTCGAGGAGATCTTGGAAAACCTATAACAAAATCCATGGTGATGTAATTCCATTTCCATTCAGGAATGGATAGAGGCTGTAGGAGTCCAGTAGGTCGCTGGTGCTCTGCCTTCACCTATTGACAGGTGGAGCTTGAGTGATGAAACCTGCTATCTACTTTTTTATACAAGGCCTCCAATACTATTGACACATGTCTTTGTATATCTTAGTCATCCCAGGATGAACTACCCAAACATAGGTGTGATATTCCTTCATCAGCTCTTCCTATATACCTGAAGGTGCCCATACACATCCACGGTAAAGGAGAGTTTCGCTGCCATCAATAACCCAACCAGGAGGTGGGTTCTCTCCTATAACACTTTCCCTCAAAATGATACCCTCAGGGTAAATCAAATGTTGTCGGAAGACTTTATCTAGAAGAGAGGGTGTCACTGTAAGAGCTACTAGAACCGGTTGTCCACTATGGTCCTAAACCTCGGGATGCATCTCTGAATACAAGGTCATCATCTGCCACTCACTGCTGGCTACCTGCATGACCTGTGTCTGTGTCTTGCAGCTTAAAGTGTCTGCTATAGAATTACCCTTAATAGGGGTATAAGAAATCTCAAATTCAAACGACTACAAGTATTCGACCCACCTGTGCTTCCTTAAGTTCATGTCTTGTTGAGTGGAGATATATTTCAAGCTTTTATGATCCGTGTAAACAATGAATCTCTCACCCAAAAAATTGTGTCTCTAACAACATAGAGCATGAACCACAGCTTCCAAATCAAGGTCATGGGTAGGATAGTTCCGCTCTTGAGTTCTCCGCTGGCGGAATCCATAAGCCACAACTCGATCACCCTTCATCAAAACTGAACCCAGTCCAATTCCTCAAGCATCACAATATACTGTATAGATCTTACCAGGTTCAGGTAGAATCAGGATTGGGTATGAGGTTAGTCTTCCTTTTAACTCCTGAAAAGACTTTTCACAAGATTCTGACCAGATGAACTTTACACCTTTCTTAGTCAAGGCCATGAGAGGTGCTGCTAAGTGGGAGAAATCCTGGATGAAACACCTGTAATAGCCATCAAGTCCTAAGAAACTGTAGATGTCGAAGACACTCTTGGGCAGCTCTCATGAAACCACAGCACTCAATTTTTCTAGGTTAACTGATACTCCTGATTCAGATATAATATGACCCAAGAAGTGTGTGTTATCAATCCAGAAGTGGCATTTACTAAGCTTAGCATATAGCTGGTGCTCTCTCAGTGTACTCATCATGATCTCAAGATGGGTTACGTGGTCGTGTATGGAACATGAATACACTAAGATGTCATCCATGAAGACTACCACAAAGGCATCAAGATACAGATCAAAAACTCGTTCATCGGGGCCATGAACACTGTCGGTGCATTCGTGAGGCCGAATGGCATAACCAGATACTTTTACAAGCTATACCTGCTTCAGAATGTTGTACGTGGTATGTCAGATGGTCTCACACGCACCTAGTGATATCCTGACCTCATATAAATCTTGGAGAAAATAGTTGTTCCCTGGATCTGATCAAAGATATCATCTATACAAGGAAATGGATATCAATTATTTACCATTAGCTGGTTGAGTCGACGATAATCTATGAATAACATTAGGTTACCATCTTCCTTCTTGGAAAAAAGGATAGGTGAACCCCACGGTGATGTGCTGGGTCTGATGAAACCCTTAGCCTCGAGGTCTTCAAGCTTCTTTTGGAGTTCCTGTAACTTTGTTGGTGCCATCCTATAGGGAGGAATAGACACTGGTGCCACACCTGGCACGAGCTCGATAGTGAACTCCACATCTCTCATAGGATGTAAGCCAGAGAAATCGTTGGGGAAGATGTCCCTAAAAAGATCCACCACTGGAGGGAATTTAACTAGCTGCATTCCCTGGTTGCTCATGAAGAGACTTGCCAACTAAGTTGTCACTCTTCCCAACCCTACGTATTTAGGCTTAGCTTGGTTTACCTGCATATCTCACTCTCCTTTGTGAAGATATGTGTCTCCCTCAGGGGATGTAAAAGACACCTGACGGTGATAGCAATCTACTTGGGAATGGTAAGGAGAAAGCCAGTTCATACTAAGAATGAATTTGATGCCAGACATATCGAGGATATAAAAATTCCAAACAAAATGGTACCCACCTATCTTGAGGGGGCACTCTTGGCACTGGCATATTCCCTCTGTTCTGACCCCAAGCAGAGTGTCGAGAGACATGACGTCGTAAAGGTACTCACTTGGAAAACCAAGACTTTCAACAACAGTAGCAGATATAAAGGAGTGTGATGCACTGGTATTAAAAAGAGGAGAAACTAAAGTAGAGGATACTATAATAGTACCTCTAAATATAGATAGTCCTGCACACTACTCCTCTGGTGCTGATTGTACTGCGTACATGGGACCTGAGCCACAGCCCTGATTTGCTGCCTGGTTGGCCTAAGCAGGTCCACTCTGTTGTCGCTAATAATCTGTAACTTGATTTCCTTGACCACGACCTCCACCATTACCTTGGCCTAATAGACCAGTGGAAAAAAATTCCATCCTTCTATGGAGTCATAGATCCCATACCAGATAGAGGTGCGGGTGCGGATCCTCTGCCACTGGATGCTAAAGAGAAGGAATGGCAGAAACGCTGAAGGTGACCCATCCTGCCGTAAGCTCGGCACTCCTTTGGGTCTCTCGTGCACTGCAGCTTCTTGTGACCATCCCTACCGGACTGATAACATGTGACAGAGCTATCAAGACGTGCTGTTTGGCTAGGATTTCCCCCATGTGCACTTTCAAAATGGTGTTTCCTGCTGCCAGAAGAGCCATCACCCTATCTCGGAACTCAATCACCCTGGATCACTAGTTTAGCTTCCCTAACATTTTGCTCTGAGATTAGAGCCTGGTTCACGATCTCCATATCAGTGGTCAAACGGAATAGGTTCACCTGTGAGTGAATAGTATACTCAAGTTCATCCTCAAAATGCCTCACAGTAGTCTGTGCGTTGCCAGTCAGAGATGGGGAAAAACATTGAAGTTCCTTAAAACGAGTAGAATACTATAACACAGTCATAGAGCCCTACTGAAGATGTAGGAACTCCCATGCATGATCATCTCTCAGGGTCTGCGGGAAAAAGTGATTGTAGAAGGCTAATTGGAAATCGGCCCAAGTTATGCCACTAGTCTGCTCAGCCTGAGAAAAAACGTCCCACCAGCACTTGGTGGAGTCACAGAGCATGTAGACTTCAAGCTTAACCCTTCTCTCTGGAAGCGTCTCAAGGTGGTTGAATATAGACCTTATAGCTTCTATCCATGACTCTGCAGTATAAGGGCCGACACTCCCCAAGAAGGTGGGAGGGTGCTGCTGCAGAAAATCCCGCGTAAGGTCTGCCATAGACGGGGCAGGTCTGGGAATGTTCTGAACCGACTGCATAAACCTGAGGATACTATCCTTGAACTGAGCATCAGGGTCCCTAGGAAGATCGACAAGAGTTAGTGCCACATGAGGATCTAAGAGAGGAACCACTGGTGGTTCAGGACCCACCATCTATGGAATGCGCTCATTTCCACTCTCCTGAGGCACAGCACGAAGGTGTCGCGGCGACATTTGTCTTACAACAAACAAACACACACCTTTAGACAAGGAGTAAAGAAGGTGAAAAAAACAAGTAAGGTGCAAAAGCGGTTAGGTACAGAGCCTGCCTCTAAGCACTAAACAACAGACAACCTGCCTCAAGCGTTGGGTTTCGATATAGAAGAGACAACTAAAAAGGATTATTAAATAGTTCTACAACCCACTCCTAGGTTGAGTCAGGCTAACATATAACAGACTAACACAACTTTATATTCAACAACCAGCATTTCAAAAAAAAATTACCACTAGGCACAACAGCACTCACATGCAAACAGGCAGATGCATGCTGAAAGTAGATATGGCATTGAAATATGCATGGAATTTAATTCCTATAGTGCCTATTATGATGCATGGAATGTATTTCCCTAATATCATCTGGCTACAATGGTAAACCCATCATCTCAACAATACCAACACAATAACAACGCAATACAAGTGAGTCACCCAAGGTGAAATCATATCAACAGTAACTTGAATAATTAATAATTGCAATCCCAACCCAGGAATTTGAGTTTTCCCCTATACATGGGTTAGCTACGTCCAAGCAAGAGTACATCCCAAATCCCTATATCCTAGTCTCCTGTCTAACCCAAATAGTAAGACAAAAGGAAAAACCAGCCTCTGATACCACTCTGTAACGTCCCGAACTTGCTCACCTCTAAGACGGTGTCTAGAACGGTGGGTCACATAACCTCAAGTGCATCTCCCTGAATGCCAGAGGTTGCTGACTAGCATCAAGGTCCCTTTTTGTATCCGTGGGGGAGACTATTCCCTCATAGGTAATAGATAATATCACAGTAGAAGTAAACGGAAACAATTATTAAATAGAGGAATCATGTAAATGAATAAACTACAGTATAAGAAATATAAATAAATCAAACTGAAAGATAAAAACCAAGTGCGGAAGCTCACAAAAGAGTTTCATGCCATGATATGAGTCTAAACTGAAAGTACAGAAAACAGAACTCAAACACGCATTAAACTAAAAGAAAAGACACAAGAAGCAACTGCATCATGAGTAAGGCCCGGTCCTCTATCCTAGTCTTCATCCTAAGCAGTAATGAATAGTCAAGCATTAGAAGTAGCATGTTTCCCCTTGTCAATACCTGCGAGCATGTAATCTACTCGGGTGTCGATGACACCCGGGCAGGGTGTGAGATAAAATCTCAGTTGGTCGGCACCCACAGTGTCTAAACCTTTCCATTTCGTGCAGCAATAAAAATGCAGTGTTCCATTACTTAATAGTCCCAGATAATTAATTTAAATGCAATGAAATAAATCATCAGGCTTGGGTTCCAAACGGATCCCATGCCTAATCACCTACTTTAGCCTAAGCTGGTAGTCTGAAAGGGTACCTGTCAGCAAAATGCACGAACACGTATATATGTATAAAACCCAGAAAGCAAGGTAAACAAGAAAGAGGTATACCCCAAGCTTGTGCTTTGACTTGGGGTCTAAGTCAAGTGTCAACCAGTTGTACTACCACATATCATAAGGATATCTCAATTCCCAATAAAACTCAAATGGAAATAATATCAACCCTTAAGTGCATCATTTATTAAGGTTCAAGTTGAGAGTTGGAGTCCGAGCCCATCCCGAAGGTATCACTACGGAATATCTGTCAATTTATTCAATGCCACTGAGCCCATCCAAGGAAATATTTCCAAAGAACAGGTATCTCCTGAGGCATGGCTTTACCCTGAGTTCATCCCGATCTCGCAAAAAGGGGTCGAGTGTCATCTGAGGCTGGATTAGCCACATTTCCAACAGATTTGTCCCGATTGGCCCTGTTGGAACCAGTATCACTCAAAATTATTAGAAAGTCTGGGGAAGTCTTGGTTCGTCAAAGCCAACGACACTGCCCCCCAGCACATAGAGGTAACCTGTCAGGAATGGAGGATCTATGCATGGACCTTAATATGGGACCTTCCCCCTTTCCCCACCCTGAATTTAATTAAAGTTTTTACAGCAGCAGATATGACATAATCAGCATATGAAGTCGCAGCTTGAAAACTAACCAGATACACCCGCATCACTAGGCATAAATATAACAGTATAGCATAACAACTTGCAAGAAAATATACATATCATATCAATCTTAGAGGATAATGCTCATCTAAATAATAAGCAGTTCAGCATAACAACTTACAAGGAAATATACATGTCATATCAATCTCAACAGAGAATACACATTTAAATAGTAAGCAGTTCATCATAACAAGTGTCAATGATCCAAAAATTCAAGTTCATGTGCAAATAAACTATTTATTAAATTGAATTACAATAAAAAGGGGCTTCGCAGCACATGTAATTAATTAAACAATAAACCCAGCTAACGGAAGATTACACCGACCATGCTGGAACACCCAAAAAGGGGTGTCCGACTTTGTTGCAAAAATTAAAACAAATTAATATAAGGTGATTAAGGCTGCAACAATTAGGCAAAAAATTAAGGTAATTAAATTGGATAAAACTGCAAAAAGCCGGTAGGCACTGACTAACGGCACAACAGTGTGTTTTTATAAACTGTAACGAAATAGAGGGAAATCAATTAGGCACCCTACCTTGTAGTCATAGATGACTCTAAGATTCACGTTAGGCTTTTATTTGACCTAAAACGGATGAAAATGAAGGATTTTAGAAAAACCTCAAAATAGGGTAACAATCTTCCGCGATGAACTACACACAGATTACTCAACGAAAATGCACGATTATACTTGCGCAACGTTAGACTTTCCTTAAGGTTTATTGTGCACCTGATGGCGAAGGAATTAGACGTTCGATGGAGGAGCAGCGGCCTTCATAAAGGCCTGCTGGTTGGTGTGACGGGATTGAGGGGTGCAACGTGATTAGTGGGAGAGGGAGAGAGGAGAGGGAAAAAAAGAAAAGAAAGAAAAGAAAGAAAAAGAAAAGAAAAAAAAAGAGAAAAATAAAAGATAAGGAAAAAATGAAATAAAATAAAAAGATAAAATAAAACAAAATAATGGAAAGGAAAATAATAAAAAAAATTAAAAATGGGAACCCCCTATTTTAATTATTTTCATTTTTCCCATAACCCCCTCTTTATTTTATTTTAGAATTTCTTTTTACCCTTCCTTTATTTATTTTAAATCTTCTTTAAATCTCTTATTACTCTTTTCCAATCCTTAATTAATTATTTAAAACTCAAACATCGTGCCAAAGCGCGACGTGACATTTTTCATGAAACATCTACAATTATTTAAATTAAATAAAAAGATGTTCGGGACCTGCAGCGAGGTGCGCAGGCACGTGCCCCGGGTCACTTAATTAATTAGACTGTAATAAAGTAAAAACGGTTCGTACCTGATTAAGGTCGAGACGTTACAGATATGTTTTTAGATGGATTAAAGTAAAACATGCATAGTGTTTATTATAGGTGTGATAAAGGGAATGAAGTCGTTTTTAAAAAGTATTGATGAGTGGATTATCATTTCAAAGATGGCTATATTTTTACAAAGTTATAGAAAACTAGTCGAACCATATACTAATTTGGGGTAGGTAAAAATTTATGGTAATTGTGTTTGAAAGGGGAAATTGATTTATGATAGTGAAAAATTGGTCATATTATATAATGACACATTTAAATATTGACTTAAAAAGGGTGGGTTAAGATGTTTTTATGATGACAAGATAAAATTGATAGATATTTTTTACTAATTATAATGGGGATATTGTTAATAATTTAAAAAATAGAGATTTAAATGAAACGCTTGGGCTACCCATAGTGATACTTCCTCTTGGATATGCTCTATTAAGTGGTTGTGGACATTTGATGTAACTAGAATTTTTTTTATAGTTAACACATTACATCAATGAGAAATCCTCCATCATGAAAAATGCAATTGGGGATCCTTAATAGGACGTGCTTGGCTGAATAAGTCTCTTAGCCTCTATTTATTATACCTGAGACTTAATCTCACAATGCTCCATCAGAGCCATCTAATAAGGTGGATTATAAATCGGAGGAGCTCCAAGCATAAGCTCAATAGAAAACCCAACATCTCACTTATGTGTAAAAATAGATAGGTCATCAATAAAAACATCCTGAAACCATTAAACTATGGGAGGAAAAATATATCTTTGTTTTTTATCATTGACCATCATCAAGTTAGAAAGATGGGACATAATCCCGCCTAGTTTCCAATGTTTAGGTCAAGCATGACCTACCTCTAATCCCTATTATCCAATGTGAACATATTCATCGGACATCAGATATATTAAAGACAATCATCAATGGTAACGGTCGACTTGAATGTGGTATGGAATTAATCCATACATCCCAAGGATCAGGTCTAAAAACCCATTTCAAACATGAAGAAGTTTGAGAGAAAGTAGAGATATCAAAAACCTGAAATTCATTCGAGCCTTGAATCGTTCAAGCCTTGGATTTGAACCTTGGAATTGTTCAAGCCATGATTTGATCCTTGATTTGATCTTTGATTCACTAAGGAGGAGCACTGACATGGGGTGGATTCCATGGAAAGGTTCGGATATCGCGACGAGTTCATGACTGGTTAGGGTTTTTAAAATAGACTAGGACACTTTTATCAGTGCTTCCAAAAAAGAGATGATAAAGATGTCTTTTATCATCGCTAATTAATTTAGCACTAATAAATGGTGTATAATTATAATTATAAATAAAAAAATTGAAAATATATTTATATAATTATATATATTTAATAAATATAAATAAATATAAATATAGTAAATGTACTTTTTATTTAAATATATTTTTTATAATTTTATAATTATTTAAATAATTAATTATTTATTTATAATTATATGTACTTTTTAAAAAAAATATTTGTATCACTATATATATTTATATATATTTATATATATTTAATAAATATATATAAATATAAATATATTAAATATATTCATTATTTAAATAAATTTATTATAAATTTTATAATTAATTATTTTTAATTATATAAATACTTTTTTTAAAAAAAATATTTTTTTATTTATATTTATAAATATATAAATGTATAAATATAGTAAATACAAATTTATAAATATTTTTATTCATAAATATTTTTTAACATATATATTTTTAACACTATTAATGAATATTTAATCTTAAGTTCATGCATTTTAAAAATGAGTGAAATTGAATAATTAAAAATGAGTACACTTTAACAATATTGAAAAAATCAATAATTTTTATTAATTAAATATAAATTACTAAAAAAATATGGATATATATTGAAATAAATATGAATACATATTGAAAATATTAAAACATAGTAAATATATATATATATATAATAATATAAATTGATTGTATTCTTGGAAAAATAAAAAAATAAAGCATATTAAAAATGAATTAATACCTAACTATAATAAAATTAAAAATAAATAAATAAAATTTATCGTGATTAAAGACATGATATATTAAATGTATCATGCTATAATGAAATTCTAAAATGAATACTAAAATTTGAATAAATTACAAAAATATTACGTGTATGTGTTTTTATATAAGATTTCATTAATTACGTTAATATTTGTGTGTGTACGTTTATAAAAATGCATTAATTATGTATATGCGAAATCAATATAACATGCATTTGATTTATATTAAATTGAAAAATCAAATGACATTCAATTATGTCCATTACTTGATGCAATTAGTTGGTATTTTTAATTCATATTAATTTTTAATTATAAACCATTATTCACTAAATATATGATTATTTAATGTAAATCATAAATATTTTGTATCACTACTACATATAGTGATTTTAAAAATGCTAGAAACCGCTTTTAACGGTGCTAGAAAAGTGCTGTTAATCGCAGCAAAGATAAAGGGGGTCCTTTATCCGTGATAAAATACACTGATAAAGGCCCCCCTTTATCAATGTTATTTTAGCGTAGATAAAGGATACCATTTATCAGCTCTATTTTTAGCGCTGATAAAGTAAAAGCTACTTGTGATGTGTTGTTTATATAACAGTACACCCACTAGCACCTGCATAGAGCACACACACCACCTGCACAAAACAGCACATGCATAGTGCACACAACCGCGCACACAATAGCACACACAAGAACAAAGCAGCGCACACAAGGGTTTGGAAAACAATGCTATATACATTTAAAAAAATGTTTTATATAATTACCTTTACAATTATCCAACAAATAGTTAAAAACATTAATGTTTCATCCTTTGATATCCGTGATCCCCTCTCAAAATATCTGCTCATGGTATTATTTACCGAAAAAATCATCTTAACTCAAGCAAAAGGTTCCACCTATATAAGAAAACAAATATTATGTTAATGATACTATAAATAAATTAATTAAACATTGATATGAAAGGATACATTAATAAAATGTCAATTTTTAATAAAAAAGACACATTTGGAGTTATACAGGTCACAATGTGTGTTATATTGAGGTGGGGTTGATTCCTACACATCACAAATGAGTTGTGGATCATTTTTATAAAATATCAAAACAATCCAAATGATTTTACTTGGTTTTGAGTATGTCCCTTATTCTTTTACTAAAATTAATATAAAATTTAAATGGCACATTTGGATATATATCGGTCACATCATTCATCAGATTTAGGTGTGGTTGATTCCTACACATCACAAATGACTCATGGATCGTTTTTCTAAAGTATCAAAACAATCTGAATGCATTTGTTCAATTTTAAGTATGTCGGTTGTGTTTTTTTACTAAAATATCATTTAAAACTGGAAACACGCATTTTAAGTCATACTAGTCGCATTGTATGTCATTTTGAGGTGAGACTACTTCATAAACATCATAAAGGACTTACTAATCACTCTTCTAAATTATAAAGACAATCAAAAGGTGTTTTCTTGGTTTTCAGTGAGTGAAACATTTTGAGCTAAAATGTCAATTTTAAACTGATAATGGACACTTTTAGTCATACTTGTCACACCATGTGTCAGATTGAGGTGTGATTGATTCCTACACATCACAAATGACTTAAGAATCATTTTCTTAAAGTATTGAAACAATTATAATTTGTTTTCTTAGTTTTCAGTATGTCACTTATTCTTTTTACTTAAATTAATGTCAATTTTAAATAAAAACACATTTGGATTTATACCGGTCACATCGTTCATCGAATTGAGGTGTGGTTGATTGCTACAAATCAAAAATGACTCATGGATATTTATTCTAAAGTATCAAAACAATCCAAATGTGTTTTATCAGTTTTTAGTATGTCAGTTTTGTTTTTTTACTAAAATATAATTTCAAACCGGAAACATTCTTTTTGAGTCATACCGGTTGCATTGTGCATCGGTTTGATGTGAGACTACTTCATATACATCACAAAGGACTTACGAATCACTGTCCTAAAATGTAAATTTTAAACTGATAATAGAAACTTTTAGTCATACTGGTTACATCATGCGTCAGATTGAGATTCAGTTGATTCCTACACATCAAAAATGACTCATGGATCATTACCCTAAAGTATCAAAACAATCTGAATGCGTTTTCTAGGTTTTCAGTATGTCACTTGTTCTTTTTATTTAAATTAATGCCAATTTTAAATAAAAAGAAACATTTGGATTCATACCAGTTACATAATGAATTTTATTGAGGTGGGGTTGATTCCTACACATCAAAAATGACTCATGGATCTTTTTCCTAAATTATCAAAATAATACGAATGTGTTTTCTTGGTTTTCAGTATGCTAGTTGTGTTTTTTTACTAAAATTAATGTCAATTTTAAATAAAAAGAGACACTTAGAGTCATATTGGTCACACTATGCATCATATTGAGGTGTAGTTGATTTCTACATGTTACAAATGACATATAAATCACTTTCCTAAAGTATCAAAACAATATGAATGCATTTTCTTAGTTTTTAGTATTTTGGTTATGTTTTTTTACTAAAATATCATTTCAAACTGGAAACATGAATTTTGAGTCATACTAGTTTCATCGTGCATCAGTTTTACATGAGACTACTTCATACATGTCACAAAGAACTTATAAATCATTGTCCTAAATTATTAATACAATCGGAGTGATTTTTCTTGGTTTTCAGTGAGTGATACGTTTTGAACTAAAATGTCAATTTTAAACTGATAACAGACACTTTTAGTCATATTAGTCACACTATTCTTAATATTGAGGTTTGGTTGATTCATACACATTGCAAATGATTGATGGATTATTGTCCTAAATTATCAAAACAATTTGAATGTATTTTCTCATTTTTCATTATGTCACTTGTTATTTTTGCTAAATTTTTTATTAATTTAATATAAAAATACACACTTAAAGTCATAACATTCACAACATTCATTGGATTTTGGTGTGGTTTATTCCTATACATCACAAATGATATGATTAAATTGTATAGTTTTACCCCTACATCGTTGGTATTAAAAAGAGTCAGTCATTCATAATTTTGTTGTTAAATGATTTGAGAAGGGATTCCACTATTTCACCCTCTTTATTGGATTCTATTTTTTTCTGTAGAGGTTATTTGAGGACTAACAAGTCCAAATTTTTGTTCATGGGGAAATCCATTCAATTTTTTTTTCATATATACACCTATGAAAAATATGAAATGTATTTAGTCATAACCGGCCATGTACTGTGAGTGCTACTTTGAAAACCAAAAGGATTCAATCCATCTGTAGATAATTCAAGATAAATGTTTCTCAGCTCATTTCCAAAATCAGGATACTCATGATCAATTCTCTTCCACTAAGGATATTTTTCCAGGTGATGTATTTTCCCATATTTATTTCTTCTATCTGCATGCCACATCAATTACCCTACAGTATCCTCACTTCCATATAGGCACCTAAACCTTGCAATGATTGGAAAGTATCATAGAACTTTTCTAGGACCAGATTCATCTTTCTTTTTTCAAGAAGCACCACACTTTTCACATTCTCTAAGTGGTTTTTAGTCCTTTTGAAACAATATACAGTCATTTGGGCAGTCATGTATTCTTTCAAATATCATACCCATCAAGCATAGCATTCATTTGGTGTTGTATGTTTGGATCGAGAGCTCATTATCTTTTGGGAGCATGTCATTCAAGAGAGAAAGTAATTCTATAAAACCGATGTCACTTCATATGTTGCCAACTTTTAAATTATACAGCTTCAGTATGGTTTACAATGATGTATATTTAGTGAAACCATAATACAAATGCATCTTTTCACGACTATTTAACTACTCAAACAATTTTGGACAATCATGAAGTTCATCTTCAACTGTCCTTGTCATTTCCTCAATACAATCTTCATCTTCATTCACATCTGTAATCACATCCTCGATATGGCCTTATTCATTTTCCACACTTGTAATCATATCATATGATCCTTAAAATTCACTTTTATCTCAGCCACTAGCTATACTCACTTTTTCCCCATGTTAATTCCAAAATTTATAACTTCAATCTATTCCATGATAGATCAAGTATTCTTTCAACTCCTCTAGACTAACTTGTTGTGAATAACAACAATGTAAACACAGATAAAGTATTTGAGAATTTTCATATGCATGATCTTTTGCAAACATGATGAACTATTTCACTCCACCTCCATACTCTCTTGTCAAATGATTAGCATCCATTCATCATTTATTCATATCCATCCTATTTGATTTGATAATATTAGTATTTAACAAAATAAATACACAAAATTTTGATATAATGTAATGGTTTTCCTAATTATATAAAAATATAAACTTAAAATATTATGGAAAAAATACAGTTCAAATGTCTTTTGAAAACTATTTAAAAATCACACTTGAAATCCCATTAAAAAACCAACCATTTACACAAATTCCTCTTTAAAATAACATGCCCTTTTTAAAATAAATCTATCAGTTCCAAACACTCTTTCACAAAACCACAATTCCTTTTTTAACATTCAAGGAAACTTCATGACCCAACAATCTTAATCATTTAAAATGAGCAACAACCCTCTAAGAACCATTTCAAAACACTTGAATCATTTTGAAAGATCCACTTAGGTATTTTCACAAAGTTGTAGATCTCAAGAGAGGCACTTTATAAAATATGCATAGAAAACACCTCGATTCATCACAAATCAATCATTATTGTATGATTCTATCACATTATTCCAAAGGTTTGTGTAATAATAATAATTTCCATAATCATTTGATATTGTGCTCCCCACCGTTGGATATCCCTTATCCATGTTTCTATTGTCTAGTTATATCAATCATCCTTCACCACAACACCAGAGTCCCAATGGATATGTTCCATAGTCAGTGACCACACTCACAACCATGAAACACTCGTGTTCCAGTTTACTACAAAAATTGTATTATCCCAATGATAATTGGCTCACAAAAAATAAATTGGTTGTACATCCCAAGAAAAATGTATATGTCTCTCACATGAAGTATTATTGGTTCCTTCCTTTATAAATACACCTATGAAAATCTATAAGCATAAACCCAACTATTAGATCGAGAGCTCTCCCAAAACTCCACTTCTCAAGTACAATGCATCCACATACCTACCCACAAAGGTGTATTTTTATATAATTATCTCTTGGTGATAGAATACCCCTACATTACAAATGAACTGGAAGATCAGCCACACCCATCCAATCCCTTGAAAAATAGTAGTCCCCCCAACTCCCACTAGAATACCTGATAGATAACACCTGGTGGGAATTTCCCCTTCTCCTCTATGGGGGTTTGGAACACCTTCCCTGAAACTTAAAACTTTAAGAGTGTCAAAAATACCTATGATAGTGCCGAAAATTTGGAAAGATATTAGAAGATATAAGCTAAAAGGAGCATAAAGTAGGCTGAGGAAACATTTGAGAAAGAAAGGTATGAAGATCAATGTGGAATGGAAAATAAATAGAAGATGAGTGGTTGGTTAGTGAGGAAGGACCACTAAAATATCAACCAATACTACCCTTTCAAGTGAGTGAAAAGACATGAGAGTAGAATGAAAAATGAGAGAAATTTTTAGAGTTGGTTAAGAAATAATAAATTAACATGGCATTTTTTGAGGCTATAGTGAACATGTCTACCTATACAAATTTTATGAATGAAATGATTTATGAAAAGATAAAGCAAATGGAATTGGGTACTATAACATTGATGGGTAATTGTTCTATTATTGTATGAAGAAGCCTACTAAATAATTAATGTGATCTCATTAACTTTTCTATTTTGATTAATATTGGGTATAATGAGTTTGGTCAGGCTTTGAGTGGATTATGAGTTAGCATGAATTTAATTTCTTTATTTATATTTAAAATATAGGGATTGAGAGAGATTAATCCAACTCGGGTTATGATTTAACTTGTAAATACTATATTCTGTCATCCATAGGGTTTTCTTGAGGATTTCATTTTCAAGGTGGACAATTTCAAATTCCTAATGGACTTTCTTTTGATGGACATGGAAAAAAGAAGTTTATTAAAATCTTGTGAGGACCATACCCATAAATGGAATGTAATTGATATAAGTTCAAAGTGTGGATTTATTATTTAGAGTTAGTGGAGTATAGGTGACATTCTATATCCATTAGACAATGAAAAATCTAGATAAGAAAGTATATGAGTATGGAGAATATAGATTACAAGTACTTGAGGATACAATTGTCCTTGGAAAATTATTTTATGTATAAACTTTAGTAAATAAATAAGTGGGTAAAAAATATGTATGGAGATAAAAAAAGGTTGTTGAAAATACTTCATACAACTAAACCTTAATTTTCAGTGAAATTACACATAAAAAAGCATATGTCATGTTAATCCTGCATCTCGAGAATGATGCATGGGCATGGGCCTATTACCAATAATCCAAGATCCAAAACCCTTAAATAATAATATTCAAACTCAAGTGTATACCCCAAGGTGAAATCATACAACAGCAAAAATGAGAAAGGAAAACCAACATGCAATTCATTTAGTGTGCAAATACAATTCATTTAGTGCGCAAACAAGGACCACAAATGACCATGATTTTCAGTGGGGCATTTAGCCCGTACAATTCACAACATCATCACTAATATAAAGCTGTAATAACATGAAAAATGGACAATAAAGAGGAGAAAACTCACCACGGAGGTGTGGTTCAGCATGGGATGGAGGTGCGTTCACGGCAGAGGAGAGGCGAACGACGAAGGAGTCCTCTGGCAAAGGAGAGGCATGTTGCGGAGGAGAGGTGAACAGCGAAGGAGAGGCATGTAGGGAAGCTGGGTTCACGACGAAGGGAATCACAGAGGCGGAGGAGTCAGTGACGAAGGAGAGGAGCACGATGGAGGAGAGGAGCGCGGTGGAGGAGAGGCGCATGGTGGAGGAGAGGCGCACGGTGGAGGAGAGGCATGCGGGGAAGGTGGGTTCGTGAAGGAGGAGTTGGCAGGAGAGGAGGAGGAGGAGGAGAAGAAGAAGATCGGCTTCTGCGAGAGTTTGAGGGGTGTGAGGAAGGAGGAGAAAATTAGGCTTTCTTTATAAAATCTAGTGAACCTTTTATCAATGCTAGCTAAAAAGCACTGATAAAAGTGTGTTTTATCAGCAATAAAATAGAAAGCATTGATAAAACATGTCTTTATCAGTGTTTTTTTATCACTGATAAAGATATAATGTTAAAAATTTATTTATATTCTTATATATATTTATAAAATTGTATACGTGATAAATATATATTTATTTTTATAAAATTATAATTTAAATAATTATAAAATTATAAGAAATATACTAATTATATTTATAATCTTAGAAATATATTAATTATATATATTTATAAGATTATAGATGTATATAACTATATTTCTTTTAATTTTATAATTATTTATATGAATATATATTTATATATAATTATAATTCTAAATGAATATATTATTTATTTATTTAAATAATTATAAAATTATAACAAATTAATATTTATAATATTTGTAATTTTATTAATATATATATTTAATATATTTAATATAATTTTATAATTATTTAAATATATCTGTATTTATTTATAACAATAAATATAAATATTTGTATTTATTTCTCAATATTTCTATATACTCAAAAATATATTTATTTAATTATATATAACATTATATGTGAAAATAATAAATATATTTTTTATAAATTAATAATTATTTAAATAAATATATATTTATTTATATTTATAACTAATAAATAAATATTTATTTATTTGTAATTAAAAATTATAATAAATAAATTATTTAAATTTGTAATTATAAATATATATATAATTATAAAATTATAACAAATATATTTATAATTTTATAAATATATATAATTAATATATTTATTATAATTTTTTAATTATTTAAATATATCTACATTTATTTAGTATTATATTTATAACTATTTGTATTTATTTATAGATATTTGTATATAAATATATATAATTAATATATTTATTATAATTTTTTAATTATTTAAATATATCTATGTTTATTTAGGAATTATAATTATAAATATTTGTATTTATTTATAAATATTTTTATATATTTATAAATATTTGTATATATTTATTTAATTATATATTTATAACTTTATAAGTAGTATAATAAATATATTTATTATAATTTTATAATTATTTACATACATATATTTATTTATTTATAGTTATAATTATTACTATAAATAAATATATTTATAAATATTTGTATATAATTATAAATATATTTATATATATATTTATAAAATTATAATATATGTATATATTTATTGTAATTTTATAATTATTTAAATATATATATATTTATAATTATAATTATAAATAAATATATTAAAAACGTATTTATATATAATTAAAATTTAATAATTATAAATATAATAAATATATTTAATTTAATTTTATAAGTATTGAGAACATAATATAGTATATATATGGGAAACATGCATGAATTAATCATATAAACCTAGTAAAATATACATAAAAAAACAAGTCATCAATGAACAACATGAATAATAATAATAGTGTAATGTATAAATAAACATTCATGATGATACATAACATATATGCACACATGATCAATATATTTATTGACCAAAATCATTGAAAACACATATATATTTAATTATAATATTATAAATACTTCTTTTGAAACATTATTTTTTTTTTGAATTATTAAAAAATATATATTAATTATAAACATGTGTTTTTATTTAATGTATACAAATAAACATTATTTTTTAATATAAATATAATAATTATATATAAATTATTATTAAAAACTTTTATCAGTGATAAAAATAGTGCGGATAAATGTACCCTTTATCAGCGCTAATAAAATCGCTGATAAATGTGTACCCTTTATCGGTGCTTTTTTAGCGCTGAAAAAGGATACATTTATGAGCGCTTTTAACTAACACTGATAAAGCCCCCCCCCCCTATTAGCACTTTCTTCTTAGTGTTGATAAAATGAGGCACTTCTCTTACCCCGTTTTATGGTAGTGTGTTATATAAATCATTATTATATACATTCATATATATCTATATATTTAATATATACTATTTATTAACATTGTCAGTAATTATTTAATTAATAAAATGATTAATATTTTTCTCAATTTACTTTTTTTTGTTTGTTTAATTTTCATTTTACATATATCTATATATTTAATATATACTTTTTATTAGTATTTATAATTTATATATAGTATAATCAATTTATTCATTTTTATCAATAGTTATTTAATTAATAAAAAATTTAATATTTTTCAATGAAATCATTTTTATTTTTTATTTCAGACCTTTATCACCATTGATAAAGGGTAGCATTTATCAGCGTTAAACATAAAGCGGTGCTAAATGGTGTTGTTTCTCAATGCTAAAAAAAGCACTGATAAAATGTACTCTTTATGAGCACCTCTTCTAGCACTGATAAAGGTCAATGTTGTTAAATGTCTGTTTTGTAGTAGTGATATACACATTTATACACACGCATACATACAGTTATACATGTACATATATTTTTAATTATTTAATACCAATATAAATATATATTTAAATAAATATATTCATTTATGCATTATATAATTATTTAAATAAAATATTAATATATTTATTTATTTTAACAATATACATATTTTTTAATTAATGTATATAAATAAACTATTAAACATTTTGACTAATATAAATATGATAATTATATATATATATATAATTATGAAAATAAGATTTTTTTTAAGTTATATAAATCACATTTATATATATATATATACTTATTGTAATATAAATCTTATTTAAAAATATAAAAATATTTATATATAAATAAAATTACTCACTACCACCATTATCAACGCTAGAAAAAAGTGATGACAAAATGTACTCTTTTATCATAACTTTTTGCGAGCATTGATAAAAATTTCCCATTTATTTGTGTTTTTTGTCTAAGACTATTAAAGGTCAGCATTGAATAAAACATGATATGTGGTAGTGGTCATTAAAACAATAAAAAAACATAAAATAAAATAAAAGTTCAATCCAAAGTATTTCATAAACTTACTGATAAAAAATGAACTAAAAAAACAAATACAAACATAAAAGGTGGGTACTACTAAAACAGTATCCATTTATTTCATAATACAAAAGTTTTTAATAGAACATGAAATATTTTCATGAAAAATCTTCACAACATTCAGCTTGGATTCTTCTTTTCTCTTACCCATCCTTAAATCCCTGTGAAAAAAATTGAAACTTAGGATGAGCACAAATAGATCAGTAAGTTATATAAAAATAAGGAAAGAAACCATTAGTACACGAATACTTATAAACATATCAAATCAATTTCACAAAGACATACTTCTCACCCATAAAATATCATATACTTTGTGAAATTAGATATTTCCATAAAACATAGAAAAAAAATAAATTAACCATATGGGTAACTTGGGGTATTACTTACTTAATATTGTAACCCTCGCATCTACCTTATGATCTGTAACCCTCACGAATACCTTACAATGTAACCCTCACATATACCTTATGGTGTAACCATCACAGTTACACTTAGAGTAACCATACAACATACCTTCAACTTAAACATACCAAATGAATTGGAAGGAGATATAGGTCCCACCATTCATCATAAATAATTCTCAAGAACTATAACATAATCATAAAACATGAACACTTGCATAAAAACATTGCTTTTTAATTTTGTAAAATAGAATTTAAAAGAGGATTTTTAAAGAAAATACCCTTACAAATACCATATCATTGAAGCGATAATTGATAAAATGGAAGGAATATGTATATACACTATATATAAACATAATATAACATAATATAATCAAATTTAATTTCAAAAATAATCTTATCATGATAAAATCATTGAAATAAAAGGTTAACCCAAAGAATGAAAATTGGTTTAAGAATTCCCTTACCTCAGGTTCATCTTACTTCAAATGTGTTAAAACCTCCTGTATAATGGTTAAAATAGTTTTATTAATATTTTACAGAAACATATTCATTTTTATAACACATTATATGATCATTTTATAACATCATTCCACCCATTTATTAATAATATTTTGTTATTTCCATTGTTTCAGGAGCGTTCTTTACATGGTTTCCATGGTCGGTTCGTAATGGATTTTCTTTTCAAATGGAAGAGAAACTCCAAAAGTATAATTAAATGGTATTAATATGTTTCCAAAATATTAAATGATATCTTAAATCATTTTTTTAGACATTATAATGAATCATTAGATAAAACATTAATGATATTCATTTAGATCATTTTGGCAGTTCTTCGATAATCACAAACTAGTTTTGTAATATAATTTAATATTATGTATATATGTTAATTACAGAACATAAAATAGGTTATATCATACAATTTAAAATATTTTTCAACCATTAAAATGGTTTTATGACCGTCCATAAAGGCGGTAATGGAAAATTGAACACACATCGTCCATGATGTTGGTAATTCGACACATCACGAACGATGTTTTTATTTTTAGAATAAAAGGGAGAGGAGAAGAAGTATGATGATGAATTTTTTCATAAACATGAAAAAAAATTATAGTATATATATGATAATATAGTTTTCATTCCTCTTGGATAATGTTAGGTGAACATATTATAAGAAAATAAAAATAATTGAAAATAAAATAAAAGAAAATGAAAGAGGATTTTTACCTCTTGAATTCTCTCCCTTGAGAGCCTCCTTAAGGCCCTTGGTTTTGGCCTTTTAGTGATACCAGAAGGTATTGGATGTGAGAAAGAGGTTTGGGAAGAGGATTGGGTATAATTTTGAAAATTATCAAATCTTGAGATGTGTGAGGAGAAGAGGGGGTGAGGGTGGTAATTATAGTGGAGGAGAGGAGGGTTTTTTGAATATTTTATTCATTAGTTTATTATTTTGGCTCAAGAATATGAATAGTTTGAGAATTATAACTAAATATATTAAAATAGTAAAGGGATATTCTAGATTATGGTTCTTACATCATTCATGATGTTAGGAATATTTTAGTTAACTTGTAATGTATATATATCGTAAATTACCGTATTTTACTATTCACCAAAAAATTCAAGTATTTCAGAAAAATCCCAAAAATTCACCCTAACCATTTTTATAAGTGTAGAATTAAAAAATTAAACTCATTTTTTAAAAATAATTTTATAAATATGAGTAATTTAATTTTTAATTAAAATCATAATTTATTTAAAAAATAACAATTTTAAAACTATAACTGATTTTATAACACCTTCCTCCAATGGCCTGAAGGCCTTCATTTTTTATTGATTTTGATAATACACCTTTCAAGGGGTGAGGTGGAACACTTACAAGGCTCGTAGGCATAATTACTACATGTCCTGTAGGCCTTAGAGGAATTCATTGCTCGTAGGCTTCAAACATTACATACAACCCAGACTAACTACTTGGAACTGCTCCTCCCCAGCATCTTCATCGTGAAATCAGCTCTCCACCTTCGCATTGCTATTCGACTAGGCATTCCCATGCATTCATAGTCTTTTCCCGATGGCAGGTTTCATACCCTCTCATTCTTTCAATCCGTTTAGCTCTGATGTGGTGAAGGCTCCTTGTTCATCCTCCTTGTAGAGCTTGTTCCTTGTAGGTTGTCTGGTTTGCATCTGCACTAAAGGTGGCTCGAAGGCCTTGAGGTGGCCCTAAGGCCTTACTGACCCGAAGGCCTGGGTGGCCCAAAGGCCTTAAAGGACTCAGGGACCAAATCGGTGGCCCTAAGGCCCAAACAGGGGCATATTCTCGACTTCTACAGTGCCAAACAGTACCTGCTACAGTTCCCGCTACAGTACCTGGAAATTCTGCCTCTACCTGGATTTGATCCCTAGTCACTTGGATGCACTTACGGAGTCCTTACCAACCGGGCTAAGGCTCATTTTCTGATTTTATAACACCTTAAAAATTTAATCAAGGTCTCGTAAAATTATCTTTTAACCATAAGACAATAAAATATTAATTTATAAATCTATTTTATCAAAATAAAATTTCTTTTCAATCATTAAATTAATTATAAAATTACATATAAACATTTATGTTTCATAAAAAACCCAATAATTAATTTATCATTTTCAAAATATTTACTAACTTATTCCATGATATAAATATATCATATTTTCACTTATAAGATACCTAGATTTTATTTATACTTTTATAGATGGGTTTACTATTCTCTTAGCCAGATTAATATTCTTAATGGTCATGTTACTATTCCTAAGGTCAAGTTACTATTCCATCAATAAAAATTCCTTAATTTCTATAAATATAACTTGTTTCATTATAAATTTATAATGAATTTAAATATTTAATTCCAAAATTCAAACAAATTATTCTATAAGTATCTGGGTTGTTACATCCTCGATATAATCTTCATCATTGTCCACACTTATAATCATATCAGATGATCCATAAAATGTGGTCTTATTCCAGTCACTAGTTACATTCGGTTTTTTCCCATGTTTATTTGAACATTTATAACTTTGATTTATTCCATGATAGATTAATTTTTCTTCCAACTTCATTGGACTAATTAGTCTTGAATAACAACAGCATAAATAGAGACAAAGGATTTGAGAAGGGTCATATGCATGATCTTTTGAAAACTTGATGAACTCTTTCACCCCATCCTCATACTATTTTTTCATATGATTAGAATACATATATTTTTTATTAATATCCATCCTACTTGATTCAGAAATATTAATATTTAATAAAATAAATAAAGTGTAAAAACCAATTCATAGAAAAAGTTTATCTTATGATTAAAATATTAGTGTAAGGTTAGATTATTAATGGTTATGATTTTAAAGACATAAATGGATTTATTAAAAAAAAATTGGATTTCAAAAAAATCTATAACAAAATTTTACCAAAATAATGTTTAATTAATTGAAAAAGGCCAGAATAATATTTTTTATTAGATTTATAATATTATAGTTAAACATAGGTTTTATAAATTTTAAAAAATGACATAAAAATGTAAAATATTATTCCTTAAATATCTATTTGATCAATTAAAATGTTTTATAAAATTATATTCCTCTCTTATATATTGTAATGTAATTAAAGACACTATTTTGCGAAAAAAATATTTTTCACTATTCATTTAAAAATACATTATTTTAGAAAAAAAAATAATTTGAAGTTCATTTTCCCATGATGAATCCATAAATGGAATTAATTTTATTATATTCAACTTATATAAGCTATAAAAATAATTTTTTATATATAAGTGCTTAAAAATCAATAATTTTTTTTGAAAATTTTAACTTATGATATAAAATGTCTAATATGGGTTTGTGAATTTAAAAAAAAATTAAATAATAAATTAAATTATAAAATATATATTTAGTCTTATAAAAGGGTTTTATTATGTTAAAATTCTTATTTATATAATAAATAATTTATAAAAATGGTATTTTCCACTATTCACCTGAAAATCAATCTTTTTAGAAAAAACCGAAAAAATCATCTTCAACTAATATTGAAATTCTAAATCCAAAAATGATTTTTATTATTTAATATTAAATTTATTGATTTTCTAATTTTAACATTTAATTAAAATTAGAAAATACGATGAGAAGCTATATTTATATGAAAATAACTTTTCTAACATACAAGTTGTTCTCATTATCAATGTCTATAAAAAACTAATAAAGGAAACATTAATCAATTAATATTTTATTTTATTAATATGACCATTTAATAGTGTTATAGTTATTTTTATTTAGTAAAAGGTACAATTCTTAATAGATAATACAAGTGTGTTTTCTCAGTTTTCAGTGAGTAGTACTTTTTAAACTAAAATATCGATTTTAAACTGATAATGGACACTTTGAGTCATATCGGTAAAATCATGTATCAGATTGAGGTGAAGCTTATTCATACATGTCAAAAATGAATTATTTATATTTTTTATAAATTATAAAAACAATAAAAATGTTTTTCTTGGTTTTGAGTAGGTCATTTGTCTTTTTTACTAAAAATGGTGTTAATTTTAAATAAAAAGATGCACTTGGACTCATACTGGCCACATCGTATGTCAGATTTAGGTTAGTTTGATTTCTACATGTCCCAAATTACTTATGGATCATTTTCCAAGAGTATCAAAACAATATGAATGTGCTTTCTATCTTTTGATTATGTCACTTTTCTTTTTTACTAAATTGTCATTTAAAACTAGAAACACGCACTTTGACTCATACCGGTCACATCATGTGTCAAATTGATGTGAGACAAATTCATACACATAAAAAATAATTTATGAATCATTTTCCTAAATTATCAAGATAATCCAAACATTGTTTCTTGGTTTTCAGTGAGTGACACTTTTGTACTAAAATGTCGATTTTAAACTGATAACAGATACTTTGAATCATACCAGGCACATCATGTATCAGATTAAGGTTTTTATGATTCCTATAAATCAAAAATTACTTATGTATTATTTTACAAAGGATCAAAATAATCTGAATGTTTTTTCTCAGTTTTGAGTAGGTCAGTTGTTTTTTTACTAAAATTGATGTCAATTTTAAATAAAAAGATGCACTTTGATTCATACTGGTTACACCATGAATTGGATTTAGGTGAGGAATATTCCTACACATCCCAAATTACTTGTGGATAATTTTTATAAAGTATCAAAATAATCCAAATGTGTTTTATCATTTTTGAGTCCATCACTTTTCTTTTTTACTAAAATGTCATTTTAAACTGAAAACACGCACTTTGACTCATAATAGTCACATCGTGTGTCAGTTTAATGTGAGACCAATTCCTATACACCAAAAATGATTAATGAATCATTTTACTAAATTATAAATACAATCCGAGTGTGTACTCTATTTTCAGTGAGTGAAACTTTTTGAACTAAAATATTGATTTTAAATTGATAATGGAAACTTTGAGACATATCAGACACACCATGTGTCAGATTGAGGTGTGACTAATTCCTACACATCCCAAATGAATTATGGATAATTTTTATAAAGTATCAAAATAATTTTAATGTCTTTTATTGTTTTGAGTATGTCACTTTTTTTACTAAAATGTCATTTTAAACTAAAAACACGCACTTTGAATCATATCGATCACATCGTATCAGTTTTATATGAGACTAATTCATGCACTTCAAAAATGATTTATAAATAATTTTCATTAATTATCAAGACAATATGATCACCTTTTCTCAGTTTTCGGTGAGTAACACTTTTTGAACTAAAATATTGATTTTAAATTGATAACGAACACTTTGAGTCATATCGGGCACATCGTGTATCGAATTAAGGTGGGGATGATTACTTCACTTTAAAAATGACTTATGGATAATTTTCTTAAAGTATCAAAATAATATGATTATATTTTCTCAGTTTTGAGTATGTAAGTTTTATTTTTTACTAAAATTAATGTCAATTTTAAATAAAAAGAAGCACTTTGAGTCATATCAGTCACACCGTGTGTCATATCGAGGTACGACTGATTCCAACATGTCCCAAAGTCTCAAAAAATCCTAACTACCAATTTTACCACACTTTACATTGGATTTATTTATTAAACCACCAATACTATATATTGACATGATGTTCTTAGTTGAAAAACCTTTTTTGAATAAGAACATCGACTCAATATGCAGTGTTTTATTTTGACAAATAAATACAATGGAAAGCATGGTAACATTGGTAGAAAGAAACATTTTATCTATTTTGTGTCTTATTTCAGATAGTTAAAAGAAAAATATGAGTTTCCAAAAATCTTTGAAACAAACTAAATAAGTATTAGATAAAAATGATAAGAAAATTAACTTACAAATAGTAGATAAAATGATGAAAAAATTAATTAAATAAGTAGTAGGAATTAAACTTTTCATGGTGTTTGTATAAATTCTTGATGCATTTCCCTATTGTAATTATCTTAGTTGGAGGCTCAAAGTCCAATCTCTCATTAGCATGAGCAACTTCGAACAGACCACCCTAAATCGAACAAAATAATCCACCTATATAAGAAAACAATTATTATATGATTAATAATAAAAATAAATAAATAAAAGATAAATATGAAACAATACATTAATTATATGGGTAATGATTTTACTATAAAAACATAAAGATTGCCTCTGTGATTGAGAAGAGGTAGTGTCATTTCTCTTCCTACAAAGGCGGTGGGGGGAACCTGAAGTAAAGTGATAAATTTCAGCACTCCAAGGGTAAAAGGGTTTTGAGGGAGAAGAAGTTTGTGGAAGTTTTGGTGTACAAATGCATGAAAGATAGACAGACCACCCCTACTCGAACAAAAGAATCCACCTGTATAAAAAATAATTCTTATGTGATTAATACTAAAAATAAATAAATTAAACCTAAATATGAAACAATACATTAATTCTATGGACAATTATTGTATTGTAAAAACATCAAGATTACCTCTGTGATTAACCAAAGTCAGTTTCATTGCTCTTCCTACAAAGGCAGTGGAGGGAACTTGAAGGAAAGTGATAAATGTCAACACTATCAGGGTGAAAAGGTTTTGAGGGAGAAGTTTTATGTGGAATATTTAGTATATAAAGGCATGAAATATGGATATAAATATTCTAAAATAAATGAAATTTTCAAGGAATAATGAAAAATAAATCACTGTTTATTATATACTTTTTTCGTAAAATAGAGAAATTATATCATAACATTACCTTTACATCTTCCCAAATGGTTTCTTTCATTATAGTTTATTCTTCTATGGGATTGGTAACATCATCATGTGTAAAATAAATTGTCTGTATGAGTAGTCTAATATTTAATTTAGTTTATGTTAATACAGTAGAGAACGTATAATATTATGAGGAAAATAGTATATTAAAAAACACTTTTACCTTCTCATTGAACTCTATTTTTTTAAAGGTTTTAGGGATTTGGTTCCTCTATTAAGAATCTAAATTCCCTCTTTTTTGTCCCCTCTAACATAAAAGACATTTTCTATATTAGGGATGGTATGAAATGAATGCAATCTTCCAATAAAAGGGTCATCCTCGATTAAATTTTCATCTGACTCGACATTTGTTTTAGTCACCAGTAAGATAATCAATCAAATCTTGTTTTCTGGATCTGAGACATAAAATACTTGAACTACTTGTGATGCCATTATAAACGACTCATCTTTTCCCCTTCCATGCTGAAATTCACCTTCATGAAGCCCATTTCATCAACTTTCACTACACTCATGTTGTCAACCCATTTCCAATGGAAAATCGGCACTTGAAATGTTGTATAATCCAACTTGTATATCTATTAAATAATGCTAAAATATGACATATTTTCATAAATTTTAATTTTTCCTTGGAACCATATATGTGCATCACTTCTTCCAAAAGCGTAACACTGCTATTTTGCATCATACTATAGTCATCATTTTCTTTTATATAGAATTTATAACCATTGGTTATAAAACCAATGCAATATATAACATTTTAATTTGGTCCCCTGGCTAGCCATTGAATCCGTTCAGCAATTGAATTTGGATTTTCAGATAACTCCTTATAAATTTGATCTTGGAACCATCCTATACACTATTGATTATATGTATTTGATATCCATACTTCAACCCTTGATGAATTAAAATATATAAGAATTTATTTGTGGGCTTCAATGTATGGATCGACATATTTTCTATTATTATGTAAAATGTAAAGGTGTGCTTTCTCCCTCTCTAGAAAGGTAATTGTAACAACATATCTTTCGGAAATCCCTTCACCCATAAGGCATCCTCTATGATGAGAATTTGGGAGACCGATGTTGTCAACATCTGATAGGTAATCGGTACAAAATGCAATAGATTATTTAACAATATATCATTCTGCAATAAAAACTTATGGTCAACTTCAATTCTTGACATACCCTTTCAAAATATTTATATACCGATCAATGGGGTACATCCATCTGTAATGGATAGGACCACATAGTTGAATATCTCTAACCAAGTGAACCATTAGGTGGACCATTATATCAAAGAATGGTGGTGGGAATAACATCTCTAATTCACATAATATGACTACAACCTCCTTATTCATGATTGAAAACTTCATCAAGTCTATAACTTTACTACATATGGATTTGAAAAAGAAGTAGAGTCTGATTAATGTATGCCATACATTTTGAGGTAGAATGCAATGGAAAGCAATATAAATAAAATCTTTCATTAAAACATGATCTTCGTGTGATTTTAGTCCTTATAACTTCAAATTAATCATTGATGTGACATTATTTATATTTTATGATTACCCCTCTAGAAATTTTACACTATTAAGGAAAAGAAAAAAATGAAATTTTTCCTGTTTGGATAGAGTGTAAGCTGCTGGAGGAAGAAAAGTCTTCCCCTTACCCTTAAATGGTGCCAACTATTCCCTTATCCCCATGTCAATCATGTCCAACCTGGCATTCATTCCATATTTATGTTTTCCATGAACATTTAGTAACATTCCAATGAAACTATCAAATGAATTTTTTTTATATGCATGACATCAAGAAAATTTCTCACATACAAACAATTCCAATACGTTAATTCAAAGAAAATTGATCTCTTCATCCAAAATGATTTTGTAAGGTTTTTCAAAAATGGTTTACCGAAAATAGTGTCAATATATTTTAATTTATCTAACAACTGATCACCCATTACTGGAGATAGTGTTGTACCTTTTTCAATATTCCCATCGAATGTTGTCATCTAGGATCGATATTTATGTCGTCGAGGTAAAAAAATTTGATGTCCTAAAAACAAAGTCTTCAAGGAATGTTTCAACTGAACTGAGTGTGTGAATTTTTCACAAATAGGACACCCCAAAATTCCTTTAATGTTATAGGCTGATAAATTTCCATAAGTGGGGAATCCATTTATCATCATGTACCACATGGACTTCAATGTGAATTATTCACTTCTATGAACATCATACATTATAACACATGTATCCCACATCAATTTCATATCTTCAATCAATGGATCCAAATAGACATAAATATCATTATCAGGTTGCTCTGGTCCATATATAAGAATAGAAAACATAATGTATTTATGCTTCATTCATAACCATGGTGGAAAGTTATAATTTAACAACATGATGATCCATGTACTATGAGTACTACTCTGTACACCAAAAGGATTTATTCCATATTTAGATAACACAAGATAAAAGTTTCTTAGATCATTTCCAAATTCAGGATACTCATAATCAATTTCCTTCTACTGAGGAGAATCTATTAGATGACTTAGGTTCCCATATTTAATTCTTGTATCTGCATGCCATGTTAATTGTATCACGATTTCTTGACATCCGTATAGTCTTCAAAACCATAGAATGATAGGAAAGTACCATACATATTTTGAAGGACTTGATTCGTTTTTCTTGTATCGATTCGCACCACACTTAGTGAATTTTATGAGTGATTCATGGTCCTTGTGAAACAATATACAATTATTTAGAAAATCATATATTTTTTAGAGATCATTCCCATTGAATGTAGCATTTGTTTAGCATTATATGTTTTACATGGTAGTTCATTTTCCTCTGGTGGCATATCATTCAGGAGACCAAGTAGTTTTGTAAAGTCGGTGTCACTCCATCTGTTGTGAGCTTTCAAATTATATAACTTCAATACAGCTGTCAACGTTGAGTATTTAGTACAACAGGTATACAATGGTCTCTCAGCGTATCTATTTAAATTCTCAAACAACTTTGGACAATCATGAAGGTCATCTTCAGTTTCCATTTCCATTTCTTCCATGTGATCTTCAACATCATTTAAACTGGTATTCATATCAAATGATCCATAAATTGCAGTATCATCTCAATCGGTGTACATGTTCAGTTTTTATCTGTGTTTGGTCCAACATTTATAGCTCTGATCTATTATATGACAAATCAAATGTTCTTCCAACTCTTTGAGAATAATTTTTCTTAAATAATAACAACATAAACATGGAAAAAAGATTTGAGAAGGGTCATATGCATACTCTATTGAAAATTTGATGAACTGTTTAAATCCATCTTCATATTATTTTTTCAAATGATTAACGTGCATCCATTTTTTATTCATTTTCATCCTATTGGGTTCATAAAATATTAATTTTGTACAATAAATACATAAATACACATAAAATATCCATTATCAAAGGTGAAAGTTATAGATAATTCTAATAAGGGAAATCCAACATTTTATTGTTTTAAAGAATTTCAGTATGATTTGAAGAAAGTGGGTAATTAAATTTAAGAAAAGAATTACTTCACTGTGATAGGTGTTATCCTCTGAATTCATTCAAAGGTGAAAGTTATAGACAACTTTCATCCACATCATCTCATCTCCTGAACATTTATCATTGCATTTTCTTGTTTGACACACAACCTCCATCTCTGGTGGACATGCACCTATGTTGCTTTAAATACTCTAATCAGTATTCATCCATGGGATGACTACTTCTCGGAGTATTACAAGAAACATAAAAGAGATGGGGGATGAGTCTCGAGCAAAAAATTGTAATAATAACTGTTCAGGAGATGAAGCTGGTGAGGATGACAGTTGTACCACATTGTGTTCTCTAAAAGGGGTAATGCCTCCCATTTATGAAAATTACACCATTGGCACTAGTTATTAACTCGTGATCTATCGAAGGTGATATTTGGGGGGCATAAACATTCTTTTCTATGAATTAAGGGGTTTTGGTGGGGACATGTTATGATTTATGAATCTTTGGGGCCTCTATGAATTCTATATTTATAGGAGAAATGCCACTTTTAATAATTTCAATCCTCTAACTAAGACTAGTCCCACCTCTATTAAAATGAGTCATAAAGTCTTTCTTAAATCCCATAAACAAATGAAAATATAATATAGGCAATTAAGGAGTAATAAGAAACCCAAATAAGATAAACAAGAATAATAAAATCTCATTCAATCAACTGGAAGATATAAAAATGTATCGATAAAACATTTTAATAAATAAAGAGTTATTTCATATACATGGATGGTAATCAGATATTTCTTGGGGTGGAACCAGTACATGTAAACCTAAAATGATTAATACTTGAAAATAATTTCTAATAATTATTCCAACATATATAGAATTTGATAACTTCCATTTTATTTTTTGGAACAAGTGATGTAACAACCTAAGGAATTATTACATTTAATATTAATGGTATATCAAATATTTGAAAACATCACAAAATTATAATTTCAATTAAAAATCAATAAGGAATGGAAATAATAATTTTAGGAAAATAATATACCTAATAACGATAAAGGTTTTAAACATCTCAAAATTCTTAGTTGATAAATTGATTCAAGATTTATGTCTAGAAAGGTTGAAAACAAGAATTATTTTCAAGCAGAAAAGGAGTAGGCTTTATAAGAAAATTTCATTTTCATGGACATTATGGTTTCTATGGTGATTTTGGGCATATAGTATAAAATTTTAGTCATAATGAAATAAATAATAGTAATTGTGGAAGTTATAGAAGGTTTAAGTTAAATGGGAGATGACCCACTGTTACGAAAATAGTTTCGAAGTGAGACGAATCTTCATAAGTAAAATCGGATGATGAATTTCAACCATTGAATGAACTCTATTGAACATGTGAGAAATTAAACAGTTGTATGAAGGATTGTCAAAATTTTCTAAAAACAAAGATGAATGTGAAGAAATAATTAGAAATGTATTATATGAAAAAGAATGTAATGTAAAGTGAATTTATAATTGATGCCACACTAAGGATTTACAAAAGAAACATTCTTTCACATTAGATATTGGTTGTTCATCTCACATGATAGGTAAATTGATGTAATTAAAGTTTTTTGACAAGTTCAAAGGGTGCTTATTATTTTAGAAATGGAAGGTGTCTTAAGATAAATTATTTGCATTTAAACGATGTTGGAAATAAAAGGCAATGTTAAAGAATGATTTGTTTTTTAGATGGATTAAAGTAAAACATACATAGTGTTTATTAGAGGTGTGATGAAGGAAATGAAGTTATTTTTAAGAAGTATAAATGAGTGGATTATCATTTCAAAGATGGCTATATTTTTACAAAGGTATAGAAAACTAGTTGAACCATATTCTAATTTGGGGTCGGTAAAAATTTATGTTAATTGTGTTTGAAAGGGGAAATTGATTTGTGATAGTGAAAAATGATCATATTAGATAATGATACAATTAAATGTTGACTTAAAAAGGGTGGGTTAAGATGTTTTTATGATGACAAGATAAAATTGATAGATATTTTTTACTAATTATAATGGGGATATTGTTAATAATTAAAAAAATAAATTAGAGATTTAAATGAAATAACCCTTGGGATACCACTAGTGAGACTTCCTCTTGGATATGCTCTATTAGGTGGCTGTGGACATTTGATGCAACTAGCGATCTTCTTGTAGTTAACACATTACATCAATGAGAAACCCTCCATCATGGAAAATGCAACTGGGGATTCTTAATTGGACGTGCTTGGTTGAATAAGTCTCTTGGCCTCTATTTACTATAACTGAGACTTAAGCTCACAATGCTTCATTAGAGACATCTGATAAGGTGGATTAGAAATCAGATGAGCTCCAGACATAAGTTCGATAGAAAACCTAACATCTCTCTTAGGTGTAAAAATAGATAGGTCATCAATAAAAACATCCTAAAATCATTAAACTATGGGAGGAAAAATATCTCATTGTTTGTCCCCATTGTCTGTCATCAAGTTAGAAAGATGGGACATAATCTCACCTAGTTGTCAATGGTTAGGTCATGCACGACCTACCTCTAATCCCTATTCTCTAATGTGATCATTTTCATCACCCTTCGAATATATGAAAGACAATCATCAATGGTAATCGTCAACTTGAGCGTGGTATGGAATTAATTAATGCATCCTAAGGATCAGGTCTAAAAAAATCATTTCAAACATGAAGAAGTCCGAGAGAAAGTAAAGATATCGAAAACATGAAATTCATTCGAGCCTTGAATCGTTTGCGCCTTGGATTTGAGCCTTGGAATTATTTGAGCCTTGATTTGAGCTTCGATTCGCCAAGGAGGAGCACCGACAGAGGGTGGCTTCCATGGAAAGGTTCAGATATCGAGATGAGTTCGTGACTGGTTATGGTTTTTTAAATAGATTAGGAAACTTTTATCAGTACTTCCAAAAAAGTGATGATAAAGATATCTTTTATCAATACCAACTAATTTAGCACTAATAAATGGTTTATAATTATAATTATAAATAAAAAAATTGTAAATATATCTATATAATTATATATATATAGTAAATATATTTTTTATTTAAATATATTTATTATAATTTTATAATTATTTAAATATATATTATTTATTTATAATTATTTATTCGTAATCATATAAATACTTTTTTGAAAAATAATATTTATATCATTATATGTATTTATATATGTTTATATATATTTATATATATTTGTATATATTTAATAAATATATATAAATATAAATATATTAAATATGTTCATTATTTAAATAAATTTATTATAAATTTTATAATTATTTATTTATAATTATATAAATACTTTTTTAAAAAGTAATATTTATTTATTAATAATTATAAATATATAAATGTATAAATATAGTAAATATATATTTATAAATATTTTTATTTATAAATATTTTTTTACAAATATATTATTAACATTATTAATGAATATTTAATCTTAAGTGCATGCATTTTAAAATGAGTGAAATTGAATAATTAAAAATGAGTACACTTTAGCGATGTTGAAAAATGGATAAGTTTTATTGATTAAATATAAATTACTAAAAAATATGGATATATGTGTTAAAATAAAGATGAATACATATTGAAAATATTAAAACATAGTAAATAAATATATATATATAATAAATAATAGAAATTGATTAAATTCCCAGAAAAATAAAAAATAAAACATATTAAAAATGAATTAATACCTAACTATGATAAAATTAAAAATAAATAAATAAAATTTATTGTGATTAAAAACATGATATATTAAATGTATCATGCTATAATGAAATTCTAAAATGAATACTAAAATTTGAATACATTATATAAATATTAGGTGCATGTGTTTTTATACAAGATTTCATTAATTTCATAAATATTTGTGTGTGCATGCGTTGTATATAAAAATGCATTAATTATGTATATGTGAAATTAATATAACACGTGTTTGATCTGTGTTAAATTGAAAAATCAAATGACATTTAATTATGTCTATTACATGATGCAATTAGTCAGTATTTTTAATTCATATTAATTTTTATTTATAAACCATTATTAACTAAATATGTGAGTATTTAATGTAAAGCATAAATATTTTGTATTATGTAAATCATATTTATATACATTCATATATATCTATATATTTAATATATACTATTTATTAACATTACCAATAATTATTTAATTAATAAAATGTTTAATATTTTTCTCAATTTACTTATTTTTAATTTTTGTTTGTTTAATTTTTTTTACATATATCTATATATTTAATATATACTTTTTATCAGTATTTATAATTTATATATAGTATAATCAATTTATTTATTTTTATCAATAGTTATTTAATTAATAAAATTTTAATATTTTTTAATAATCTCGTTTTTATTTTTTATTTTGGACATTTATCACCATTGATAAAGGGTAGCATTTATGAGTGTTAAAAATAAAGTGGTGATAAAGGGTATTGTTTATTAGTGCTAAAAAAAGTATTTATAAAATGTACTCTTTATGAGCGCTTGTTCTAGCATTGATAAAGACCATTGTTGTTAAATGCCTATTTTGTAGTAGTGATATACACATCTATACACACACATACACATACATACATATTTAATATCAATATCAATATATATTTAAATAAATATATTCATTTATATATTATATAATTGTTTAAATAAAATATTATTATATTATATTTATTTTAACAATATACATATTTTGTAATTAATGTATATAAACAAACTATTAAATATTGTGACTAATATAAATATGATAATTATATATATATATATATATATATATATATGAAAATTAGATTTTTTTTAAGTTATATAAATCACATATATATATATAAATAAAATTACTTGCTACTACCATTAACATCGTTGGAAAAAAGTGGTAACAAAATATACTCTTTTATCATCACTTTTTGAGTGGTAATAAAAATTTCTCATGGTGTTTTTTGTGTAATGATATTAAAAGTGAGTGCTGAAGAAGGCATGATATGTGGTAGTGGTCATTGAAACAATAAAAAAAAAACTTAAACTAAAATAAAAGTTCAATCCAAAGTATTGCATAAAATTACTAATAAAAAAAAGAACTAAAAAAAAACAAATACAAACATATATATATATATATTTTAAACTAAGTGGATATCCAGTTTGTGGGTGGGTGGATTTGCACTCATCTCATCCATCCCGCCTATATATAGGCCTCGTCGCTCCCAGCTGCCTCGCTCGCTCGCTCACTCCGGCGCAACTCAGCGTGCCCCAGTCTTCTTTCCCTCTTTGCCTCCGGAGGGAACACACATACAGCGAGGACGATGGAGGCCGTAAGAGTAACCGAGAAGGGAGGGTCACTGTGTGTTGAGGCTGGCGGTGGAGATTTACGAGGCACCACCGTAGATTGGAGGGGGAGACCTTGCAAGGCCAAGGGCCATGGCGGGATGAGAGCGGCGGCCTTCGTTCTGGGTCAGCCGTCTCCGCCTCCCAATATCTGTCTCTGTTTGCCCGTGTTTTTATTTTCGCCGGTAGCCAGAATTACGGTTAAATGGGTTTCAGGGCTGCAGAGCCTGGAGATAATGGCGGTGGCGGCGGTGGGAAACAACCTCATCACCTACGTGATCGGCCAGCTGCACTTCCCGCTCTCCCGGGCGGCCAACATCGTCACCAACTTCGTCGGCACCATCTTCCTCCTCGCCCTCCTCGGCGGCTTCCTCGCCGACTCCTACCTCGGCAGCTACCCCACCATTCTACTCTTCGGCTTCCTCGAACTCTCTGTAAGCCACCCCCAATCCCATCCCATCCACTCTCCCCCACCATTTCATGGCTTTTGTGAGTCTCTGTGTGCGTGGTTGACTTGCAGGGGTTCATACTGCTGTCGGTGCAGGCGCACGTCGGGCGGCTGAGGCCGCCGGCCTGCGGTGGCGGGGAGGACTGCGAGGAGGCGAGGGGGTTGGCGGCGGTGTTGTTCTTCGGGGCGCTGTACACGGTGGCGCTGGGGAGCGGGTGCGTGAAGCCCAACATGATCGCCCACGGGGCCGATCAGATCGGCGACGCCGGTCGCCTCTCGACCTACTTCAATGCCGCTTACTTCGCCTTCTCGGTGGGGGAGCTGGTGGCCCTCACCCTCCTGGTGTGGCTCCAGACCCACTCCGGCATGGACGTCGGCTTCGGCGTCTCCGCCGCCGCCATGGGGCTCGCCCTCCTCTGCTTCGTCTCCGGCACCCTCCGCTACCGGAACAAGCGCCCCCAGGGCAGCATCCTCACACCAACCGCACAAGTATCTCCCATTACCTTTCTTTCGGCCTACGTCCGTTATCTTTTTTGTTTTTTTAATCAAATTGACTTGAAAGATAAATCCATTTGAGTCGTTCCATTTTACTTTTAAATTTTACTTTAAAATATAGAACTCTTCTCCGACGACTTCTTATTTAAAACAATAATTATTTGATGATTATTCTTTTACCCATTCACGATGCGAAATATATAAATAATCACCTAGTGGCAACATATTTTATACCATACAAAGGATTTTGGATGTAGATATTTATAAATACGTTATATCAAAGCATTGGTACAGATCAAGAGTTGGGTACATTTGGAATTACAATTCATCCGTTTGGTTTAAAGGTCATAGTCGCGGCATTCGCGAAGAGGAAGCTCCCCCACCCATCGGACACGCGGCAGCTGCACGGCGGGGGAGGCCCGCAGAGGCGGGCGGCGGGCAACCATACCGACCCAATCCGCCTTCTCCACACCGACCGATTCAGGTACAACTCCTCCCGGCAGCGAACACAAGAACACCCATCCCCAATCGCCGCCATGCTCATGAATCATTCCAGGTTTCTGGACAAGGCCTGCATCGAAGGAGGAGAAACCGGCGGCGCCGCCAGCCCATGGCGGCTCTGCAGCGTGAGCCAGGTGGAGCAGGTGAAGCTGCTCATATCCGTCCTCCCCATCTTCGCCTGCACCATCGTCTTCAACACCGTCCTGGCCCAACTGCAGACCTTCTCCGTCCAGCAAGGCAGCGCCATGGACACCCGCGTCGGCACCACCTCCTTCCACATCCCACCAGCCTCCCTCCAGTCCATCCCCTACATCATCCTCGTCATCCTCGTTCCCCTCTACGACACCCTCTTCGTCCCCTTCGCCCGGACCCTCACCCGCAACCCCTCCGGCGTCTCCCCCCTGCAACGCATCGGGTTCGGCCTCTTCCTGGTGGTCTTCTCCATGGTCTCGGCCGCCCTCACGGAGAAAAAGAGGAGGGACGCCATGGTGCGATCCGGGCACGCCCTCTCCATCTTCTGGATCGCCCCGCAGTTCGTAATATTCGGGGTGTCGGAGATGTTCACGGCCGTGGGCCTCATCGAGTTCTTCTACAAGCAGTCGGTGGGGGGGATGCAGGCGTTCCTGATGGCCATCACCTACTGCTCCTACTCCTTCGGCTTCTACCTGAGCTCGGTGCTGGTGTCCATGGTGAACCGGATCAGCGGTGGGTCCGGTGGTGGGTGGCTCGGCCGGAATGACCTTAACCGGGACCGGCTCGATCTGTTCTACTGGATGCTGGCTGCCCTGAGCTTGTTGAATTTTCTGAATTACCTGTTTTGGTCAACTTGGCACTCTTCCAATCCATCCCTGGCGAAGTTGGAGGATGAATACTCGGTCACCAACGGAGATGTGAATTCCGTGCCGGCAGTCCGGTGAATGGTTTAATGCAAGAGCCGCTACTGCGAAAATGAAGGCCTATGATATTATTGTAGAATCCCGTGTACCGGATCCGGTTAACAAGCTGCTGTCTTATTTGGGAATGCTGCGCCCTCCCAATCCTTTTTTTCCCCTTTCATTTTCATAAAAACCATTTTTGAAGGTTTTAGTGGGAACCGTTCAACGATTTCAATCAAATCATGAACCATCGAAGGACACGACCAAAATTCAAAGGGAAAACCGCCCAAACAAAAAACCCAAGGGACGATCAAGTCAACATTTGGGCAGATGACCACCTGTCTATCCGAGAAAGATGCGTGAATAAGATGCGTGAATGAGATTCACATATACTACATAATTTTTTTATTTTTTATTATTTTTATGCTATTTTTGTATTTTAAAAAAATATTTTGTTTTGTTTATATATATATATATATATATATATATATATATATATATTATTTATATATAACAAAAAATTTCAACAAAATTTATCTGCTATTTAATATTCAGCAGTACTGTTATTACAGCAATCTGGATTCTAACAAAAACTCTTATACATGGCTCCATTTTATAAGAGGAAAAACCCTAAAAACCATTCTGCATTTCCGATGTGGGATTCAGATTCTCCTTTTCCTATGCGAAACATTCTGCATTTTCGATGTGAGATTCGGTTTCAAGTACATCACTTTGAAAAACTATAAAATATAAACTATAAGACCAATATAAATGAAACTTAAAACATTGATTAAACATATAATAAATAATTGAAAATAAAAAGAATTTCATAAAAAATATTGATGAATAATAATTTATAAGCTTTCAAAACCACTAACTTAAAACTTAAAAATGTTTCAAGTATGTGACTTTGAAAGCCTATAAAATACAAAGAATAAAACCAATATAAATAAAAATTAAAACATTGATTAAATATATAAAAAATAATCGAAAGAAAAAAGAATTTTGTAAAAAATGTTGATGAAATTTTTTTATAAGATTTCAAAGCTACCAACTTGAAACTTAAAACCGTTGCAAGTATGCGACTTTGAAAGCCTATAAAATATAAACTATAAGACCAATATAAATAAAAATTAAAATATAGTTTAAACATATAAGAAATAGTTGATAATTAATTAGTTAATTAGTAATATAATTATTAATTATATAATTATTAGTTAATTAGTAATATCATTATTAATTATATAATAATTAATTAGTAATATAATTATTAATTAGCTAATAATTAAATAATTAATTCATAATATAATTATTAATTAGTTAATTAATGATGGAGGAATTGGAAAAGCTTCTCCTGCTCGTCGAAGAGCGACTTACCCTAAATCACACGAGGAGTCTGAATCTCCATGCTTATGTCTCGAATCATGGTTCAGAATTGAAATTGTCTCATGCAAAACAAACTCGGACGAGTACGGTGGGAATCTCAAGGGATGTTTCGACCTTTAATGGTCTCACGAGAGGATTGTTTGCTTCACGGAAGAATAGATCTGTGCAACAAATTGTTAAAAAAGGCACCATTGCTCACATCTCAGCCTCAGATGCTCCAATCACAGAACGTCTCGACTTGTGTAAGCATTCTCTAATTGCTTATGTTTCTTTATCAAAGGGTATGAAACCCTGGAAGCACTACTACAAAAACGGGCAAGGGAAGCGCCACCTTATATCAGCGCTAAGCAAAAACCGCTGATAAAGAAACTCTTTATCAGCGCTAAAAAAATGCTGATAAAACGACCCTTTATCAGCGCTAGAAATGTAAGAACCCGGTTCATATTTTTGAGGTACGGGTTTCTCCTTTTTTCTTTTCCTTGAGTGTTATTGAGAAGATAAGGAAAATGGAAAAAAATCATAAATTTTGGAAGTACACGCCGTGTACTTTTCCACACGCTGTGTACTGTTGGTCGTGTGGGATGAGTACACGGGGTGTGTGGCCATGTCGGCGATGAAGGGTGTAGAAACCGACTACACGTCGTGTAGTGGTCCTTTACACGCCGTATAGTCAGTCGGCAGGCAAATAGTAAGGCGGTGGCCAGCTGTGCGATCGAACACGCCGTGTACCCAAAGAAGACACGCGTGTGTAGTCATGTTGGCAGATGAACAGTGTCACGCTGGTTGGAAACCGCCAGAGGAACAGTTAAAAAAATGGGAAGTACACGTCGTGTACTTGGAAATACACGCCGTGTACTTTGTTTTTTTCGCTTAAAATGGATTGTAGCCTCCCCTGTTCACAGGGAAGGCTTAGAACCGGAGGAAGGAGCGGGAGAGGAGACCAGAGCTTTGGAGATCCACTGAGCGCACGTCGAGAATCCATTTTCTGCACCGTCGATCTCCCTGGAACCGCACAGGTGAGTTCTCCCTTCTCCTAGAGTAGTTCTTACCAATTCTTCCTCTAAGGGATGTTATTTGGGTTTGAACGAGTTTTCTTTCACCTCAGATCTACCTCGTTCTAGGACGATTCGTGGAACGTCGTTCGAGTATACTGATCAGGGGCGTTTAAGGTAGGTGACTTGGTGTTTATATTCCAACTGTTGTGCATTTTTGTGTACCGTTGTGCCACGAACCCATGTTGGGGTGTCCTGTGGATGAAGCCGTGACTATTTTAAATACCTAGAATTGAATAGGTAATTAATTGTGATAATAAACTGCAGCCTGGGATCATTGCTTGGATCCATAACCACCCCGGGGGTGCGTTCCTCTGTTTAGTCGTTTGGTCAGGATACCCAAGAGTATGCCTTTAGAGTAATGATTATAGAATTGCATTGAGAGGAATTGCTTGTGTACTGTTTGTTTACATGTTGGGCATGACCCGGTTACCTGTTTTAGCTTGAGGGCAGTGTTGTGATTAGCCTGTGGGCACTGTACTATTTAGCATGTGGGCAACTTCTTCTGTGCCTGTGGGCAGTTGATTCTGTGCCTATAGGCGACACTTCTTATGCCCGTGGGCAATATCCGTATGCCTGTGGGCTGATTCTTGTGTTTGGATTCTCTTTACCTGAGGGTAAGGGTTTACGTGTCTGAGGAAATTGGATGATTACTTAGAATATTCACTATGGTGATATTTTAAATTAAATAATTAAATGGATATTAAAATGGCAATATAACTGGTTAAGTTAATTACCTTTCAGTACTGCTTACTTTATTGCATTTTACTACTGCACACTATTGTTACATGTTTACACACAGTTGAGCACGAGCCTTTGGTGGGTGCATACTGAGATTATTTCTCACACCCTATTTGGGTCATGCTTTTCAGCCCAAACTGATTACATTTCTGCAGGTGTGGATAAGGGCAAGGGTCCTTATACAGGTACTTGATTGCTGCTGAGGAGTAGGGGAGCATGAGACCGGGCTTAGGCTCGCGATGCTACCGGTTGCTTTGTTCTATTTTGTTATACTCTGTATTGAATTGTACTGCTATGTAACATGTTCTGGCTTTTTTCTTAGAACTTGAGACATGTTACATCATATCTATAAAACTGATTCGTTATCTTTTACTGTAGTTGTTACATTAAATGTGTATGGTTTATTGCTTCCGCTGTTGTTGTATGCTTTTTATTATATTCCGCTGTGCTACAATTTGACAAATGAGGGCATAGTTTCCCCACTATTAGACCTGGACCCTCGCTGCTAGTCGGCAGCCTCTTGCGTTTGAAGAAATGCGCTTGAGGTCATGTGGAGAACCGGGTTCGGGGCACCCGTTGAGTATCACCCGGAACCGGGACGTTACAAAGTGGTATCAAAGAAGTTATTTTCTTTAACTTACTATTTGGAGCCTTAGTCAGGGATAAGACGAGAACGGTAGTTGGTAATAAGCAGTGCCCGAGCGTAGCTAACCCGTGTACAGGGAAAAACCAATTTACCTCGTGTTGCAATTTTTTTTTTTCTGATTTTGCAATTTTACAGTTGAATTGATTTTCACCGAAGGGTGACGCACTTGTGATTGTGTTGTTTATCTTTAATTCATTGGTTCTATTTAGTTGCAACCCGATGAGATGAGGGTATGCCATCTCTTGCATCATTTAGTCTCATGCTAGGAATCACATTCCGTGCATAGTTCCATGTCATGTAGGCGCATTAGACATTGCATGTTGTTGTGATAGATGTTGTGCTAGTAAAAGCATGCTGTTGTGAGAGCTTCTTGATAGATACTTGCTGTTTGATAGGGTATTTTTGTGTGAGCCTATTTATAGAATGGATGCCAAACTTTGGTTTTTGGGGAGTATGGGCCCCCATTGATCAAAATTTGGTGGATCACTGGTTGTTTATCCGATTATAACACATATAAGATGTCAAACTTTGATTCGCGGGGAGTATGGGCCCTCACGGATCGTAATTTGGCACTTAGGTGTTGTTTTTCAGTATTTACTGGGTTCCGGGGAAGTTTCTGAGGCATACTGTCCGGAAACCCAGTATACACGCCGTGTAGTACCTAAAACACGTCGTGTATGTTCTTCTTTTCAAGAAGGAAAGAAAACTTTTTGAGTACACGCCGTGTACCCGAAGTACACGCCGTGTAGTCTCTTCCCATGTCATAGGTCGTGTGTGTGGGGACACGGGGAAGGGAGATTCTTGGGGCGAACACGCCGTGTACAGAAAGTACACGGCATGTAGTCTTGACCCGGAGTCCGCCCGTGTAACTAACAACACGGATGGGGGAGACCTTAATACATACACGCCATGTCCACTGTGGAACACGTCGTGTAGTGTGAGCCATGTATCCGACCGTGTAACTAACAACACAGGTCGGCGAAGCTCGTCTAGAACACGTCGTGTACCTGTGGGACACGCCGTATAGTCTTGACCGAGGACAGACCGTGTGGGCTTAGCCGTGTGGCTGGAAAACGGGGAGGTGTACACACCGTGTGCGGGTGTAACACGCTGTGTAGTATCAAGCCGAGTAGTCGGACGTGTCACAAACGACACGGGTGGTTGGAAATAACACCATACACACCGTGTAGTTTTTTTCAGAAGAGAGTCGTGTGGCTTAGTCATGTAGAAGGACCCGGGCAGGGGAAGAGAAGTCAGGTACACGCCGTGTAGTCAGTATACACACCATGTAGTCTTATTTTTAAAATCTTGAATGCCTTCTTCCTCCTGTTCCCCTTTTGTTTCCTTCGTTTCAGACTATGATAATCTTGATCTAAGGTGTGTGTTTGACCTTGTAGTGTCATGTCGTTGAGACTTTCATGCGTCGTTTGCCAAGAGAGAGACAACGAATATACTCCAGAAATGGTGAGCCATGGGCTACCAGTAGATCCTCCAGCAGAGCCAGATGTGGCGCCAGCCGTTATACCGGACACATGCACAGATGCGCAGTTCTGTGAAGGATTCATGCGGTTCATGCAGACCTTTCAGGAAGCACCGCCGGCTGCCACATCTATGGGCGAGCTGACTCGTATCTTCCAGCAACAGCATCCGCCTACGTTTTCAGGGGATGACGGACCACAGGCTGCGAAATCTTGGCTGGGGTCTATACAGACTATCTTCGAGAATCTTGAGACGCCTCCAGGGCGGAGGGTCAAGCTCGCGACTTACATGTTGCGTGATTCCTCTAAGAGGTGGTGGGATGTTACCACCCAGTTAGAGCATCACAGAGACATGGCGTGGGAAGATTTCCAGATAGCCTTCTATGACTTCTTCTTCCCAGAGACGCTGAGGGCAGATTGAGCTCGAGAGTTCATGAATCTGCAGCAGGGCGCTATGTCGGTGATGGATTATTCTACTCGCTTTACCGAGATTCAGCATTTTGCACCCATTCTGGTGGGTGATGAGACGTTGAGGGCCAGGCGATTCGAGGATGGTCTTCAATATGACATTCGAGCGCTGGTGAATGTTTTCAGGTTTCCTTCAGTACATGCTATTGTGAATCAAGCGCTGATTATAGAGAGGAACTTGCGGGAAGCTAGTGGTGTGGGCCAGGGTGGTTCAACGCCGGTTTCTGGTACTATTTCTACTGGTAAGAGGAAGAGACAGATGGAATTCTCTCAGGGTGGTAGTACCAGCCATAAAAATGCTTCAGGTGGCTAGGTCATGTGCTACCAGTGTGGCAGAGAGGGGAACAAGAGGCCACAGTGTCCACGAGACTCAGTGGAGTGTCGAGCTTGCGGCAGGATGGGTCATCTGCAACGCTTTTGCAGGGCGTTTCCACCAGTGACCAGTGAGAGGGGTTATGTGCAGACTCCGCGTGCGAGAGCAGGACCAGCAGCTTCTTACTAGTTAGGGAACTGGAATACATCAGGGCATGCAGGCAGAGATGGTGGTCATGGCCGTGGTATCCGGAGACCAGGATCTCAGAGGCAGCAGGGCGGGACATCTTGGGGTAGCCAGGCTGTGTCGCAGGGCCGCGACACTGGGCAGGCATATGCAGTGCAACAGACCCAGCAGGAGAAGGATCCCGGACCTTCTACTGTCAGAGGTACTATTCTAGTAGCTTCTGTCTTATCTTCAGTACTTTTTGATATGGGTTCTACACATAGTTTCATATCTGTACCCGTTGTGGAGAGCCTTGGGCTCTGTGTTTCTTCTTCTTCTGTTGTTATGACGCTAGACACTCCGTTGGGGAATAGAAAGACATGTGTGCATCAGTGCAAGGAGTGCCCCCTTGAGGTTGGTGGGTGTCACTTTCTTTGGGACCTCTATGTCTTAGAGATGACGAGCTATGATGTCATTCTCGGGATGGACTGGTTGGTTCCATTTCGAGCCTTTGTAGACTGCTATCGTCGCAGGGTGAGCTTCACATCACCATAGGGCAGAGAGTTTCTATACAAGGGTGAATGAGATGTTCAGGCGAGTCGAACTGGACCAGAGCATCGTGGGCGAGGTGGAGTCACAGCCCAGATTGCGATCTTATATCTGGACGACCATGGGACTTGTCAGAAGGATTTCCCTCTAGTGTTTGATCGTTTCAGGAATGTTTTTCCGAACAACTTTTCAGGTCTTCCTCCGGAGCGTGAGGTGGATTTCTCTATTGATCTTGTGCCAGGAGCAGCACCGATGTCCATTCCTCCTTATAGGATGGCTACACCAAAGTTGCAGGAGCTCAAGAGGTAGTTAGAGGAGTTACAGGCAAAGGGTTTCATCCGACCCAGTACTTCTCCTTGGGGTTCGCCGATCCACTTTGCGAAGAAGGCAGATGGTACCCTCAGACTCTATGTGGATTTTCGGAAGTTGAACCAATTGACGGTTAAGAACCGATATCCCTTGCCAAGGATTGATGATATTTTTGATCAACTTCGTGGAGCACGGGTGTTCTCGAAGATTGACTTGAGATCATGATATCATCAGCTGTGCGTTAGACCATCAGATATACCGCTTACAACTTTTCGGAGCAGATATGGTCTGTACGAGTACTTGGTTATGCCGTTCGGACTCACGAATGCACCAGCAGTTTTCATGGCTCTGATGAATCGTGTGTTCCATCCTTATCTGGATTCTTTTGTGGTAGTATTCGTGGACGACATCTTGGTGTACTCTCACAATCGACACGACCATGCCACCCATATTGAGATCGTATTGAGTACACTGAGAGAGCATAATCTATATGTTAAGCTCTCAAAGTGCCACTTTTGGATGGACCAGATTTACTTCCTAGGTCATATCATCTCAGAGGCAGGAGTTGCAGTAGACTCAAAGAAGGTAAGACCAGTAGTTTCCTGGGAGTAGCCTAAGAACGTGTTTGAGATACGGAGTTTCTTAGGGCTAGCTGGTTACTACAGATGCTTCATAGAGGACTTATCCCACTTAACAGTGCCGTTGAAGGATTTGACTAAGAAGGGTGTGAAGTTCGTATGGTCGGAATCTTGCGAGATAGCCTTTCAGGACCTGAAGGGATGGTTGACATCAGCACCAGTCCTGATACTCTCAAAGCAAGAGAAGAGCTATACAGTTTACTGTGATACATCAGGTATTGGGCTGGGAGTAGTGTTGATGTAGGGCCATTGGGTTGTTGCGTACGGGTCTCGGCAGTTGAGGCCACATGAGAGGAATTACCCGACAGATGATCTCGAGTTGGCTATAGTTGTTCATGCGTTGCGCTGTTGGAGACATTATCTCTTGGAAGAACATTTTGTGGTGTTCACAGATCACAAAAGTCTCAATTACATCTTTACCCAGCGTGACTTAAACCTAAGACAACGAAGGTGGGTTGAATACCTTCAGTCCTTCTATTTTGAGCTTGCCTATACACCTAGTAAAGGAAATGCAGTAGCTGATGCACTGAGCAGGAAGACTCAGATACAGGCAGTGCAGGAGGCCAGTGGTGAATGGCAGCTTATGGCTTTGTTCTCTGAGATGCATTTGGAGGTGCACAACAGTCAGGGGCAGACCTATCTTTCATCTTTAGCTATGACTTCTATCCTCCTGGATAGAGTTAGGATGAGACAGCTATCTAATTTAGAAGGCCTAGTTCTACGGGATTCGGTGACTAGTGAGGACCCTTATCCTGGTTGGATGATAGGCGATGATGAAGTTTTTCATTTCCATGGACGAGTGTGGGTTCCAGGGGATATACGCGAGTAGTTGATGCGGGAGTTTCATGATTCAGCTTGGGAAGTTCATCCCGGAGTTAACAAGATGTACCGTGACTGTACTGGTGGCCAGGTATGAAGAGAGGTGTAGCCGGTTTTGTTACAAGGTGTTCCACCTGTCAGCAGGTGAAGGCGGAGCATCAGAGGCCAGCCGGACTGTTACGACAATTACCCATCCCGGAGTGGAAATGAGATGATGTCGCGATGGATTTTTTGACTGGATTGCCGAGGTCACCTCGAGGTAATGATTCCGTGTGGGTTGTTGTGGACAGACTCACGAAGGGATATCACTTTTTTCCAATCAAGGAGACCTTCGGTGTGGACGAGCTCAGAAAGTTGTATATCTGATAGTTCGTACGTCTTCATGGGGTCCCTCATTATATCGTTTCAGATAGGGACGCCCGTTTTACATCTCGTTTCTAGAAGAGTTTTCAGAGGGCACTGGGTACACAGGTGCTTCTGAGCACAGCTTACCACCCCCAAAATGATGGCCAGTCAGAGCGTATGATACAGGTGCTTGAGAACATGTTGCGTGCATGCATCCTAGACTTTGGGGGCTTTGGGAGAAACACATACCCCTAGTCGAGTTTGCCTATAATAATAGTTTTCAGGCGACTATTGAGATGACACCTTACGAGGCTTTATATGGTAGGCCATTCTGATCACCCTTGTGCTGGTTAGAGGCAGGTGAGGCAACTTTACTGGGAGAACCTATCGTGTAGGAGACTTCTGAGTAGGTCCAGTTGATTCAGAAGCAGATGGCTACCACACAGTCTTGTCAGAAGTCTTGTGCTGATCGCTGCAGATGACCTTTGGAGTTCGTGGTCGGGGATCAGGTTTTCTTGCGTGTTTCTCCGAGGTTGGGACACAGATGGATCAGGAGACAGGGTAAACTTTCACCGAGGTATGTGGGGCCATTAGAGATTCTGGAGAGAGTCAGGCTGGTTGCCTATCGGTTGCAGTTACCACAGAGGTACCGGGTCATGCACGACGTCTTCCATGTATCTCAGTTGCGACGCTATCATTCAGACCTGTATCACATCTTTCAACCCAAGGAGGTTGAGCTTCATGTCGATGCGTCCTTTGAGGAGAATCTGATTCGTATCGTTGATAGGAGCACGAAGGTTCTCCAAGGCCGGTCAGTTCCTCTTGTACGGGTGCTATGGCAGCATGGCCGAGTGCAGAACGAAACCTGAGAGCGGGAGACCGACGTACGTGCTCAGTGGCCAGAGTTGTTCATGGCTATATCTTCACCACCCTTGGAAGGTCAATTCGGGGATGAATTGATTTAAGGGGGGAAGTTTGTAAGAACCCGGTTCTTATTTTTGAGGTACGAGTTTCTCCTTTTCTCTTTTCCTTAAGTGTTATTGAGAAAATAAGGAAAATGGGAAAAAAACCTAAATTTTGGAAGTACACGCCGTGTACTTTTCCACATGCCGTGTACTGTTGGCCGTGTGGGATGAGTACACAGGGCGTGTGGCCATGTCGGCGATGAAGGGTGTAGAAACCGACTACACATCGTGTAGTCAGTCGGCAGGTGAATAGTAAGGCGGTGGCCAGTTGTGCGACCGAACACGCCGTGTACCCAAGAAGACACGACGTGTAGTCATGTCGGCAGATGAACAGTGCCACGCTGGCGGGATACCGCCAGAGGAACAGTTAAAAAAATGGGAAGTACACGCTGTGTACTTGGAAATACACGCCGTGTACTTTGTTTTTTTCTCTTAAAATGGGCAGTAGCCTCCCCTGTTCAGAGGGAATGCTTAGAACTGGAGGAAGGAGTAGGAGAGGAGGCCGAAGCTTTGGAGATCCGCCGAGTGCACGTCGGGAATCCGTTTTCTGCACCGTTGATCTCCCTAGAACCACACAGGTGAGTTATCCCTTCTCCAGGAGTAGTTCTTACCAATTCTTCCTCTAAGGGAAGTTATTTGGGTTTGAACGAGTTTTATTTCACCTCAGATCTACCTCGTTCTAGGATGATTCGTGGAACGTCGTTCGAGTATACTGATCAGGGGCATTTAAGGTAGGTGGCTTGGTGTTTATATTCCAACTATTGTGCATTTTTATGTACCGTTGTGCCACGAACCCATGTTGGGGTGTCGCGTGGCTAAGGCCGTGGATATTTTAAATACCTATAATTGAATAGTTAATTAATTGTGATAATAAACTGCTGTCTGGGATTATTGCTTGGATCCATAACCACCCCGGGGGTGTGTTCCTCTGTTTAGCCTTTTGGTCAGGATACCCAAGGGTATGCCTTTAGAGTAATGATTATAGAATTTCCTTGAGAGGAATTGCTTGTGTACTATTTGTTTAAATGTTGGGCATGACCCGGTTACCTATTTTAGCCTGAGTGCAGTGTTGTGATTAGCCTGTGGGTACTGTACTATTTAGCCTGTAGGAAACTTCTTCTGTGCCTGTGGGCAGTTGATTCTATGCCTGTGGGCGACACTTCTTACGCCCGTGGGCAATATCCGTATGTCTGGGGGCAGATTCTTGTGTTTTGATTCTCTTTACCTGAGGGTAGGGGTTTACGTGTCTGAGGACATTAGATGATTACTTAGAATATTCACTGTGGTGATATTTTAAATTAAATAATTAAATGGATATTAAAATGGAAATATAACTGGTTAAGTTAGTTACTTTTCAGTACTGCTTACTTTATTGCATTTTACTACTGGACACTGTTGTTACATGTTTACACATAGTTGAGCACGAGCCTTTGGTAGGTGCCTATTGAGATTATTTCTCACACTCTGTTTGGGTCAGGCTTTTCGGCCCAAACAGATTACATTTCTGCATGTGTGGATAAGGGCAAGGGTCCTTATACAGGTAATTGATTGCTGCTGAGGAGTAGGGGAGCATGGGACCGGGCTTAGGCTCGCGATGCTACCGATTACTTTGTTATGTTTTGTTGTACTCTGTATTGAATTGTACTAATATGTAACATGTTCTGGATGTTTTCTTAGAACTTGAGCCATGTTGCAACATATCTATAAAACTGATTGGTTATATTTTACTATAGTTTTTACATTAAATGTGTATGGTTTATTTCTTTCACTGTTGTTGTATTCTTTTTATTATATTCTATTGTGCTACACTTTGACAAATGAGGGAATAGTTTCCCCACTATCAGAATTGGGCCCTCACTGCTAGTCGGAAGCCTCTGGCGTTTAGGGAGATGCACTTGAGGTCATGTGGCGAACCGGGTTCGGGGAACCCGTTGAGTGGCACCCGGAACCGGGACGTTACAAGAAAAGCGCTGATAAAGAATCACTTTATCAGCGCTAAAATGTTAGCGCTGATACAGGAAGGATTTATCAGCGCTTTTTGAGCGCTGATAAAGAGGACCATTATCAGCACTGATAAAACTATAGTCAATTTTTTTATAAAGTCGGTCACATAGTGCCCTTGTTTCATCGCGACCTAAAGCTCTCATGGTACTGGAACCCTGCGACTCCCCTCCACTACCTGCTGAGCTTCACGTTGCCGGACCTCCACCGCCCCCGAGCTTCTCGTTACCGGACCTCCGCCGCCCGCTGAGCTTCATGTTGTCGTACCTCCTCCGCCCTCGAGCTTCGCTTTGTCGGACTTCTGCCGCCCGCTGAGATTCACATTGCCGAACCTCCACTGCCCTCGAGCTTCACGTTGCCGGTCCTCCGTCGCCCATTGAGCTTCGCGTGCCAGACCTCCGCTACCCTTCGAGCTTCGCTTTGCATGGTCTGAAAATCTATGAACCCCCTTGTAGTGGCTTATCATAGGATGAATGGTTTATTTGGCCCAATGACATACCGTGAACACCCCCCCAAAACCACCAAAATTTCTCAAAATCCACTCAAAACATCTTTAGATAATCTCTAAATATAAGGAGACCAAAACAAGGTTCTAGATATACCTTAAATAAGTTAATGATATGTTTAAGGCATGTTTTCCAAATCATTTTTCGATTTTGGGATTTTACTATTCATGATTGTGATGAATACTTTGCTTTATGTTTGGTAGTTGGTACATGGGAGACCTTAGATTTTTGAGTAATCAAATGGGTTCTACTCTAGTTATCCTTGAGGTGATCACTTGAGTCTATTTTTGATGTCCCCAAGAGGCCTCGTTTATATTGATTGTCTGGTCACATAACCAGGTGGTGTTCCGTGAGTGAGTCAATTTCCATTAGAACCTATAGGTCAGATATCATCCTATGTTTCTCCAATTAAAATTAGTTTCTTTCCCATAATTATTTTAATGGATGATTTTGTGATTATGAGTTACTCCCATTAATTACCTTTATTATTTACTTTTTCTACAGTTTAGTTTTTATCTAACCATGATTATTTATTTTTTCTTTTATCATTACACCATTATTCTAGGATTTTCTATTAGTATATTTTTTTTTACTGTAAATCAAAATGTGGAATCTTTGGGGAATGTTTGACATGGGTTGATTTTATTTAAAAGGGATTTCTTAATATATGTGTTGTTCTTTTTATAAAAGTAGATTAAGTTAGGAAAATAGAATTCCTTGTGAATTTTTTCATTTATAAAAAATGAAATATATATTTTTTAAAATGGTTGACCGCAATGTTTTGTTTTTTTAATAGATTGAATGTAATTTTTTAATAGATGGAGTGCATCCGTGAGTGAGAGAAAAACTTGTTTTCTTTGATGGAAGTGTTGAGGTAGTTTAATGAGTGAGTTAATCCAATGATCTATAATTTTTCAGTCTCTTGATATCCCATGATATTAAATGGGAATCAATCCTTATTTAGTTCTTCAACATGGTGCGATAAGTGATCAGCATCAGAAAGAGAGAGCCCTCTCGGTTGAAGGATAAATTCATTTCAAAGTTTTATATCATACAATAGGGACATGAACCATGTTTTTTAACTTCATTCAATGAGAACATTGTACACATATTTTAATATCTTGTGATTAGGATTATGATAATGTATTTTAAGGTTGAATATATTTTAACAAAATGTCACACGGTTTCATATCATGCAACTAGAACATATAGTGAGGGTGAGGTGAATTTTCCATCTATAGAGTCCCTACACCGTGTGAAATATGGGTAGAGGATGAAAAAGGTTTAAGTTCATGATTCATGGACCAAAGGGGGTGTGTCCCAGAATTTTTGGCGTGTCATGCAAGAATAACGACCTGATGTGAGAAGGGGCTTGTGGCGGCTCAACACCACACGAAACAACATATAACTAGGATGTTGGATTTTTAGTACAAATCCATATATCTCAGACTAAAGGGATGGTTTATTCATGTAAAATATCTCTTGAGAAACCTAGTATTGGTGGAAATATTGATATGCTCATCACCGCTTGTGGAGTCTATTGGATAGGTGTCTATCCAACATGAAATCCACTAACCTATTATCAAATACCATTTTTTCCATCTTTCTTGAGGTATTTTGATTCACTCCCCCCTCTTGGTTTCCATTTTTTCTTGGAATAATCATCAGGAACGGTTTCACTTCCACCAGTAGTGGGTTAACATCCTAGGGTACCAGGACATGGTTTGTGAAATATGGAATGAACCCTTGTAGGAGTATTGGGACACCTTCAACCTCAGTGACCTGACCTCAAACCTCGATAGGTGCGTGTTCGCCCCTTCCTCCTCAGGAACCTTCACCACCTAGGACTATTGTCGCATATGGGCTCCTTCAGAGTATTCTGATAGATGGAATGATACCTTGGGTTTATTGGATTATTAACACCAGTTTGAGATTTATGTGTGACTATATACTTATTATATTTTCTTATTATTTCTTACACACCACCACTTGAGTCGAGTAACCTGATTGAAATCCATATTGGTACTTTGGTTCTGATGTGGATATGGTTTTTTATGTGTTTGTGACATGTGTATGTGTGGATATATGGGTATTTAGGCATGATGATATTGAATTTAGGGCAGAGACCTAGGAGTGGTAGATGTATCATTCTTGATTATTCTTGTGTTTGGTATGGGGTGATTTGAGGAAACTATAATGAATCTAAAGTAATTATATTTAATGAAGATGAATAAATACTAATGGTTAGGCTCTATTAATATCTATTTTTATAAGGAAGTGGTTCTCTTATACTATATTTGGAAGTCTTGTTTTGTGTACTTGAACCATAAATACTAATATTTGAGATTCAAGCAGGATGAAGATGAATAAAGATTGGATGGATGCTAATTGTTTGACAATAGAGTATGAGAACGGAGTGAAAAAGTTCATCAAGTTTCCAAAGGATCACGCAAAGGATCCTTCTCAAATCCTTTTTCTATGTTTACATCATTGTTATTCTAGACTACTTACTCCAGAGGAGTTGGAAGAACATTTGATATATCACGGAATAGATCGGAGTTATAAATGTTGGAATAAACACGGAGAAAAAGTGAATGTAGCTACTGACTGGGATAAAACCGCGTTTTATGGATCATCAGATATGAATACAAATATGGATAATGAAGAAGACTGTATGGAGGATGTGATTACAGATGTCAATGATGATGAATATCGTATTGAGTAAATGAAAAAGACAATTGAAGATAAACTCCGTGATTGCCCAAAATTGTTTGATAAGTTAAAGAGTCGTGCAAAGACGTCATTGTATGATGGTTGCACTAAGTATACAATATTGTCAGCTGTATTGAAGTTGTATAAATTGAAAGCAGGCAACGGATGGAGTGATGTCGGTTTTACGTAACTACTTTCTCTCTTTAATGACATGCTCTCGGAAGATAATGAGCTCCCAATCTGAACATATGAAGCTAGAAGAATGCTACGCTCGATGGGTATGATTTCTGAAAGAATACATGATTTCCTGAAAGACTGTATATTATTTCTCAAGGAGAAAAAATCACTTACAGAATGCCCAAAGTGTGGTGCTTCTCGATACAAGAAAGATAAATCCAATCCTATGAAAGTTGTATGGTAATTTCCAATCATTCCAAGGTTTAGGAATTTATATGGAAGTGAAGAAACTACAAGACAATTGTCGTGGCATGCGGATAAAAGAAATAAAGATGGGAAATTACGTCATCCATCCGACTCTCCTCAATGGAAGAAAATTGATCATGAGTATCTTGAATTTGGAAAAGAGCAGAGAAACCTTCGTCTTGCGTTATCTACAGATAGAGTGAATCCTTTTGGTTTTCAAACCATCACTCATAGTACATGGCCTGTTATGTTGGTAAATTATAACTTTCCACCCTGGTTATGCATGAAGTGAAAATTCATCATGTTATCTATGCTTATATCAGGACCAAAAAAACCAGGTAACGATATTGATGTTTATCTGGTTCCTTTGATCGAGGATTTGAAGTTATTGTGGGATTCAGGTGTTATATTTTATGATGCTTATAAAAGTGAATACTTCACGTTGAGAGCGATGTTGTATGGGAAAATAAATGATTTCCCTGCTTATGGAAATTTTTCAGGCTATAGAATTAAAGGAACTCAAGGGTGTCCCGTGTGCGAAGAAGATACAGAATCAATTAGGTTGAAACATTCATCGAAATCTGTGTTTCTAGGACATCGTAGATTTCTACCTCATCGGCATAAGTACCGATCTTGGACGACCTCATTCAATGGAAGTTCAGAACAACGCTCAACACCGTCTCCACTAATAGGTGACCAGCTGTTTGAGAAAGTAAAATATCTGAACACTATTTTTGGTAAACCATTTTCGAAAAACCTTATGAAAATCGGTTGGAAAAAGAGATCAGTTTTTTTAATTACCATACTGGAATTGTTTATACGTCAGACATTTTCTTGATGTGATGCATGTGGAAAAAAATGTATGTGATAGTGTTATCAGAATGTTGCTAAATTCCCCTGAAAAAACAAAAGATGTAATTAAGGAAAGGTTGGACATGGTTGATATGGGAATACGAGAAGAGTTGGCTCCCATGAAGGGTGAAAATCGAATATTTCTTCCTCCAGCTGCTTATACTCTTTCTAGAGAGGAGAGATATCAGTTTTTCAACTTCTTCAATGGTGTAAAGGTTCTAGAGGGGTATTCATCAAATATCAAGAACATTGTGTCAATGAATTATTTGAAGTTAAAAGGTTTGAAATCACATGATTTCCATGTTTTGATGTAAGATATAATTCCTATAGCTTTACGTTGCATTTTGCCCAAGAATTTTCGTCATACATTAACCAAAATTTGTTTCTTTTTCAAAGCTATATGTAGCAAAGTTTTAGACCCGATGAAATTGGCAGCTATGGAAAAAGAAATTGTCATCATATTATGTGAATTAGAAATGTTCTTCCAGCCAACATTCTTTGATATGATGGTTCATTTGATGATTCACTTTGTGAGAGAGATTCGACTTTGTGGTCTTGTGCACTATAGATGGATGTATCCTGTTGAACGGTATATAAAGATTTTGAAAGGGTATGTCAAATATTGAAGTCGGCCAGAAGGTTGTATAGTGGAGTGATATATTGTTGAGGAAGCCATTGAATTTTGTACCGAATAACTATCTGATGTGGAAAGCATTGGTCTCCCAAAATCTTATCACACTGGACGCATTGAGGGTGAGGGAATTTTTGGAAGAGAAGTTGTGACAATCAGTATTACAGATCGGGAGCAGGCTCATCTATATGTTTTGCATAACAGTTGGAAGGTTTCTCCATATATTGAAACTCACAAAGAAATTCTTAGGCAGTTGAATCTATCAAAGGATGAAAATGGTTATCAAATACACATAATCACCAGTTTATAGGATGGTTTCAGGACCATATTTTTAAGTAGTTGGATGAAAATACGAATTCAATTTCAGAACGACTTCGATGGCTAGCCGCTGGACCAAGTGTGTATGTATTATCTTACAGTGGTTATGTAATTAATGTTTATACATTCTATACAGATGAACATGATGAAGATAGTACCATGCGAAATAGTAGAGTTACACTAGTGGCTGAAGCGATTCATGTTTTTAGTAGTAAGGACAAAAATCCAATTTATGCAAATATGTCATACTTTGGCATTATCAAACTAATATGGGAGTTGGATTATACGACATTCCAATTGCTGATTTTTCAATGCAAATGGGTTGATAAAAATAGTGGTGTTAAAATAGATGAATGGGGATTTGTGAAAGTTGATTTTAGTAAAGAAGGGTACAAAGATGAATAGTTTATAATGGCATCATAAGCGGTACAAGTTTTTTATGTTCCAGATCCCACAAACCGAAAGTGGTTGATTGTTTTGTTATTATCCAAAACTACTGAAGGTTCTGATGAAAATTCAGTTGGGGATGATCCTTTCAGTGGTACATCGCAATCATTTCGGAGCGATCCCAATGTAGATGATGTTTTTTATGTTATAGGAGACCAAAATGAATGGATTTGGATAATCGATAGAGGTGTCAAATCCCTTCAACCTTTGAAAAAAAGAAATAGAGCTCAATAAACAGGTTATATTTTGTTTGTAATATAGATCTTGTTATCTCATGTTATTATCTTATCATTAATGAATTTATGTAATCTAAATTAACTATTCAACCACTTTTGCAGATAATGACTTCTTCACATTCTGGTGCTCCTAACCTTGAGGATGAACAAGTCTCTCAAGCTGCTGCTGCTGCTCCTACAGCTGCTGCTGCTCCTGCTGCTGCTCCTGCTGCGGCTCCTGCTGCTGCTCCTACTGCTCCTACTGCGGCTACTGCTGTTCCTACTGTTGCAGCTCCTACTGCTCCTAGTGTTGAGGTCCAACAACCATCATCACATGCCGTTGATACCATTTCAGATGAACATATAGATGATGTTGATATCGATGAAATGGTCAGGAATGAAGGACCGACATCACAGAAAACACAGGTGCGTCGTAGTTTGACGGTGTTATCCAAAGTTCTTAAGGAGAAAAGAAAAGGCATCAAATTTGAAGTCAGATGGAATGCACGAGGCCAACATGTGAATCCCAACAAGGCTATGTTTAACAGCTACATTGGAGTTTTCACTCGGCAACGCGTGCCGATTGACATAGATTCATGGCACCATGTTGTGTTCGGGCTGAAGGTTGTGATCTGGGAAGAAATTATGGTAACATTATGAATTTATTTCTTTAATTTACTAGAAAATAAAATAACAAAACAATGTATTACTCTTCTCAATCTCTTTCAGAGTACATTTACAGTAGATGATTCACACAAGGATTATGTACTAAGGCTTGCAGGAAGGATTCATCAAGTTTTTTGCACTATTTTAATAAGATGTCACCTGAAATATTCCAAAGGTAAAATAAACCCACACCCACCCATTGTCTACGCTCACATGATATCCCAAGAAGCATGGGATGCATTTATTAGCCGTCGTGGGGATGAGAAGTTTCAGGTACATTGTGGGTGATAATATGTTGTTTGAGGATACCTGTATTCATCACTTTGATTGTCAAAATTTCATTTATGAAATAGAAACTCTGTAATGAAAATAAGGAACGTGCATCAAAACCAACATACCCCTATCATAAAGCAAGGATGGGGTACGCTTCATTAGAAAAGAAAATGGAACGTATTTTAAATTTATAGTAATATTGTTAGGTTCCAATAAACAACATCATAATTATCTTTCTATGTTTATATGTAGATTGATGAGTCTAAAACCAAATACACCTCCATCCTACGTCATGTGCTATGGAAGGAGGCATGTGTGAATAAGGAAGGAAAGTTATTAGATTAGAACACACAAAAAGTGTGGGAAATATGTGTAAGTATGACACGACGATAAAAATATTTGTTTTAAATTGCTATTACATAAAAACAATTAGTTATTTTCCTATATCCGACAGTCACAGGAATCAGCTACTCCTGTAGCGGATACAGACCTATTATCGACGGATTTGAAGCTGCCAGAAAAATACGGTAATGTCAGATGTGCGGGGTTTGGGGTGACACCCCGAGTATATTTTTAGAAGAAGAAAAAAACAGATGATACATATGAAAAATTGGAACAAATGAGTGAAAAAATAGCAACCCTTGAAGAACGATTTCAATGGCAGGGAGAGTTGCTAGCAACTTTTATGGGTGGGAAGAAAAGGGAATACACAACTCTGGAACAACCAGTGTGTGAACATCCCGCCCCACCCCCCACCATCTTTGAGGCGAGCCATTCCCCTCAAAGAACTGTCTTAGCCGTGGTAATCAATATTATAATAATTGTTCCCATGAAATGTGAATCAGACAAAAACTGATAATTTTTCTGTACTGATCTTCTACAGGGTGATAATGATTGTGATTTATATCTGTCAACACCCACCTATCACCTTGTAGCAAGGGCTACAGTGTTCAATATCCCAGATGCCACGCTACATAATAGACCACTTCCGAAAGATCATCTGAAAGTGACGATTACTGTAGCTCATGAGCCAAATGCAGAGCTACCTATTCCACTTGATGAAGATGATATTCATATGGTCGAAAAGGCTATTGGGACATTCATTTCATGGTCTTCACAAATTGTAAGAGTACATGCAGACAAAGAGGTATTTATTTCCTTTTTTTCAAGATAAACCTTTAAAAATTAATGAAAAAAGGGTCTGAACCAATGATTGTTGTTATAGACGGAGAAAGGGAAGGGGGTGACAAACGTCGGCTCAAAACCATCAAAAGGATCGACCAATTGATCCCAAGGAGCTACTGAAAGCACAATAACACCACCTTTTCTCTATCCACATTTACTAGCATTGAATACTCATGTGGATACGAAGCTAAAAGATGGTAATAGTCATATAGTGGTTTTCAAAGAGAATATATACGGAGAGTAAAGTCAAGATTTTGTTGCTGCTGAAAATGTAAATGAGATCCTTGAAAATGGTTGTCTAGGCGTCACAGTTGTAAATGTATATATGAGGTATGTTTCCATGAATTGATTTTCTAAAAGCTGATCTAATGTGAAAATTATGACTCAATGAATTTTATATTGTTGACAGACGCATTTATGAAAAACAGTTGAGGGAATTTTCCCATGAGCCAAGATTTGGACTCGTTAGTCCTTATGCCACATCAACACACCTAAAAAAATAGAGCCATAAAAAAGGGATGTAATAGTGAATGGCTTGCTGAAAAAATTTGAAAGCAAGATTACATATGAAAGACTCTTCCTAATACCAACCATGCAGGGGTAAAACTCTATGATTAAAGCATATCAGTTATATTTTTACTTATTTTATTACTTATTCCTTTTTGTGTTTTTAGGCAAAATTGGTTGCTAATTGTGGTGAACTTGGATACTTCAAAGATTTATTTTCTGGATTCAAAGCAAAGATATCCATCAAAACGACCACACATGATGGAGTTTGTGAATCTGTAAGACACTACATCTTACGTTTTAGGTCTAAACATCAAGTAATATAATTTATATTATCTTTTACTGAGGATTCTGTTATGATAGGGCGGTGTATCATTATCGCCTAAAAAAGGAATGAGGACAGGGACTAAGCATAAGGAGGCGAGCAAGTACTACGTCTGGACAAATATCAGGGTATATATAATAAAATTTCACTATCCAAACACATCTCAACACTAGTTACTTATTATCCTAATGATCAATTTTTTTGCAGTGTCCAAAACAAAAAAACGATAATTATTGCGGTTATTATGTTTGTAAATTTATGAAATAGATCATTTTTCATCAACAAACTAGCATCCCTAAAGAGGTATTTTTTAAAAAAAACTACTAGTTCGTTTAATTTATTTATTAATTCTTTATTTTTATATTTTGCAGTACTAATCTGACTGTCGAAAAGCCTCATACTTATAGGATGATATAGATGTTTTCAGAAATGAGTGAGTCGCATACCTGATGGAAGATTGTACACAAATTCAATGAAGATCTGACTTGGGGACATGTACAATTGGTGGTCATTTTTGAGAGGGGTTAAGGGGATCAAAAGATGAAACATTGTTGTGTGTAAATGTTCGTAGGAAAATTGTAATTGATATTAAATAAAACATCCTTTCTCCAATGATTCATTTTCCCATTTTAACAGATGATATGCACCAACAACATGCAAGAATGCTGAACCACTCAAAGGGTCTCTCTTTTTTTTAAAATGGACACAATTTTAAGTGAAAACAACAAATGACGTATGAAAACCCGACCAAATACATTCAGATTGTGTTGATCCTTTAGGAGAAATATCCACGGGCCATTTGTGATGTGTACGAGTCATCCCCACCTCAATCCAAGGCACGGTGTGTCCAGTAACACTCAAAGGGTCTTTCTTTTGTTTAAAATGGACACAATTTTAAGTGAAAACAACAACTAACCTACGGAAATCCAACCAAACGCATTCATATTGTGTTGATCCTTTAGTAAAATGATCCACGGGTCCTTTATGACGTATAAGAGTGAACCCTACCTCAATCTGAGGCACAGTGTGACCATTATCACTCAAAGGGTCTCTCTTTTGTTTAAAATGGACACAATTTTAATTGAAAACAACAACTGACCTATGAAAATCCAACCAAACGCATTTGTATTGCCTTGATATTTTATAATAATGATCCAAGGGTCCTTGGTGACATGTACGAGTCAACCCCGCCTCAATCTGAGGCACGTTGTGGCCGGTACCACTCAAAGGGTCTCTATTTTGTTTAAAATGGACACAATTTTAAGTGAAAACAACAACTGACTTACGGAAATTTGACCAAACGCATTCGGATTGTGTTGATCCTTTAGTAGAATTATCCAAGGGTCATTTTTGACCTTTATGAGTCATCCCCACCTCAATCCGAGTCATGGTGTGGCCGCTATCACTCAAAAGGTCTCTCTTTTGTTTAAAATGGACACAATTTTAATTGAAAACAACAACTGACCAATGAAAATCAGACCAAAAGCCTTAGTATTGTATTGATATTTCATAAGAACTATCCATGGGTCCTTTATGACGTGTGAGAGTCAACCCCGCCTCAATCAGAGGCACGGTGTGGCCGGTACCACTCAAAGAGTCACTCTTTTGTTTAAAATGGGCACAATTTTAAGTGATAACAAAAACTGACCTACAGAAATCTGACCAAACCCATTAGGATTATGTTGATCCTATAGGAGAACGATAAATGGATCCGTTGTGACATTTAAGAGTAATCCCCGCCTCAATCTGAGGCACGGTGTGCCCGGTAACACTCAAAGGGTCTCTCTTTGGTTTAAAGTGGACACAATTTTAAGTGAAAACAACAACTGACCTACGGAAATTTGACCAAACGAATTTGGATTGTCTTTATCTTTTATAAGAATTATACATGGGTACTTTGTGATGTATAAAAGTCAAACCCACCTTAATCTAAGGCATGGTGTGGCCGGTACCACTCAAAGGGTCTCCCTTTTGTTTAAAATGGACACAATTTTAAGTGAAAACAACAAATGACCTACGAAAATCTTACCAAACGCATTCGGATTGTGTTGATACTTTAGGAGAACGATCCAAGAGTCCTTGGTGACATCTAAAAGTAAATCTCACCTCAATTAGAGGCATGGTGTGGCCGGTATCACTCAAAGAGTCTCTATTTTTTTTAAAATGGACACAATTTTTTAAGTAAAAACAACAACTGACCTACGGAAATCCAACCAAACGCATTCATATTGTGTTGATACTTTATGAGAATTATCCAAGGGTCCTTTTTGATGTTTAAGAGTCATCCCCGCCTTAATATAAGTCATTATGTGGCCGCTATCACTCAAAGGGTATCTCTTTGGTTTAAAATGGACACAATTTTAAGTGAAAACAACAACTGACCTACGGAAATCTGACCAAATGCATTCAGATTGTCTTGATATTTTATAAGAACAATCCATGGGTCCTTTTTGATGTGTGAGAGTAAACCCCACATCAATATGAGGCACGGTGTGGCCGGTACCACTCAAAGGGTCTCTCTTTTATTTAAAATGGACACAATTTTAAGTGAAAACAACAACTGACCTACGGAAATCCCACTAAACCCATTCTTATTGTGTTGATACTTTAGGAGAACGATACATGGGTCATTTGTGACATTTATGAGTCATCCTCGCTTCAATATGAGGCATGGTGTGGCCGGTAGCACTCAAAGGGTCTCTCTTTTGTTTAAAATGGACACAATTTTAACTGAAAACAACAACTGACCTATGAAAATCTAACCAAACGCATTCGGATTGCCTTGATCTTTTATAAGAACGATCCAAGGGTACTTGGTGATGTGTAAGAGTCAAACCCACCTCAATTAAAGGCACAGTGTGGTCGGTATCATTCAAAGGGTATCTATTTTGTTTAAAATTGACACAATTTTAAGAGAAAACAACAACTGACCTATGGAAATCTGACCAAACGGATTTGGATTGTGTTGATCCTTTAGTAGAATGATACAAGGGTCCTTTTTGATGTGTATTAGTCAACCCCGCCTAAATTCGAGGCACGTTGTGGCTGGTATCACTCAAAGGGTCTCTATTTTGTTTAAAATGGACACAATTTTAAGTGAAAACAACAACTGGCCTACAAAAATCTGACCAAACGCATTCGGATTGTGTTGATCCTTTAGTAGAACAATCCACTGGTCCTTTTTGACATGTAAGAGTCAACCCCGCCTCAATCCGAGGCACGGTGTGGCTGCTATCACTCAAGGGGTCTCTCTTTTGTTTAAAATGGACACAATTTTAATTGAAAACAACAACTAACCTATGAAAATCCTACCAAATGCATTCGTATTGCCTTTATCTTTTATAAGAACGATCCAAGGGTCTTTGGTGACGTTTAAAAGTCAACCCCTTCTCAATCCGAGGCACGGTGTTGCCGTTACCACTCAAAGGGTCTCTATTTTGTTTAAAATGGACACAATTTTAAGTGAAAACAACAACTGACTTATGGAAATTCGACCAAACGCATTCAGATTGTGTTGATTCTTTAGGAGAACGATCCACAGGTCCTTTTTGACATTTAATAGCCATCCCTGCCTCAATATGAGGTACGGTGTGACCGCTATCACTCAAAAGGTCTCTCTTTTGTTTAAAATGGACACAATTTTAATTGAAAACAACAATCGACCTATGAAAATCTAACCAAACACATTCAGATTGTATTTATCTTTTATAAGAAAGATCCATGGGTCATTTTTGACATGTACGAGTCATCCCCACCTCAATTCGAGGCACGGTGTGTCCGGTACCACTCAAACGGTCTCTCTTTTGTTTAAAATGGACACAATTTTAAGTGAAAACAACAACTGACCTACAGAAATCTGACCAAATGCATTAGGATTGTTTTGATACTTTAGGATAATGATCCAAGGTTCATTTGTGACATTTAAGAGTCATCTCTTCCCCAATATTAGGCACGGTGTGTCCGGTAGCACTCAAAGGGTCTCTCTTTGGTTTAAAATGGACACGGTTTTAAGTGAAAATAACAACTGACCTACGGGAATCTGAACAAATGAATTCAGATTGTCTTGATCTTTTATAATAACGATCCATGGGTCCTTTGTGACATGTAAAATTCAACCCCACCTCAATACAAGTCACGGTGTGGCCGGTACCACTCAAAGGGTCTCTCTTTTATTTAAAATGGACACAATTTTAAGTGAAAACAACAACTGACCTACGAAAATCCGACCAAACACATTCGGATTGTATTTATCCTTTATGAGAAATATAAATGGGTCCTTTTTGACATTTACGAGCCATCACTGTCTCAATCTGAGGCACAGTGTGGCTGGTAGCACTCAAAGGGTCTCTCTTTGGTTTAAAATGGACACAATTTTAAGTGAAAACAACAACTGACCTACGGAAATCTGACCAAACACATTAGGATTGTCTTGATCTTTTATAATAATGATATATGGGTCCTTTGTGACGTTTATGAGTCAACCCCGCCTCAATACGAGGCACAGTGTGGCCAGTACCACTCAAAGGGTCCCTCTTTTGTTTAAAATGGACATAATTTTAAGTGAAAACAACAACTGACCTATGGAAATCCAACCAAACACATTCAGATTGGGTTGATCTTTTTGGAGAATGATAAAAGGGTCCTTTTTGATGTGTACGAGTCATCCCCTCCTCAATTTAAGGCACGGTGTGTCCGGTAGCACTCAAAGGGTCTCTCTTTGGTTTTAAATGGACACAATTTTAAGTGAAAACAACAACTGACCTATGGAAATCTGACCAAACGCATTAGGATTGTCTTGATATTTTATAATAACGATCCATGGGTCCTTTTTGACGTGTATGAGTCAACCCCACCTCAATTAGAGGTACATTGTGACCACTATCACTCAAAAGATCTCTCTTTTGTTTAAAATGGACACAATTTTAATTGAAAACAACAACTGACCTATGAAAATACGACCAAAAGAATTCGGATTGTCTTGATATTTTATAATAACGATACATGGGTCCTTTTTGATGTGTAAGAGTCATCCCCACCTCAATCCGAGGCACGGTGTGGCCAATACCACTCAAAGGGTCTCTCTTTTGTTTAAAATGGACACAATTTTAAGTGAAAAACAACAACTGGCCTATGGAAATCCAACCAAACGCATTCGGATTATGTTTATCCTTTAGGATAAAGATACAAGGGTTCTTTGTGACGTTTACGAGTCATCTCCACCTCAATACGAGGCACAGTGTGACTGATAGCACTCAAAGGGTCTCTCTTTGGTTAAAAATGGACACAGTTTTAAGTGAAAACAACAACTGACCTATGGAAATCTGACCAAACGCATTCGGATTGTCTTGATATTTTATAATAACGATAAATGGGTCTTTTTTGATATGTAAGATTCAAACCCTCATCAATATGATTCACTGTGTTTCCGGTACCACTCAAAGGGTCTCTCTTTTGTTTAAAATGGACACAATTTTAAGTGAAAACCACAACTGACCTACGGAAATCCAACCAAACACATTCGGATTGTATTGATCCTTTAGGAGAACTATAAAAGGATCCTTTTTGACGTGTATGAGTCATCATCACCTCAATATGAGGCACAATGTGGCCGGTATCACTCAAAGGATCTCTCTTTGGTTTAAAATGGACACAATTTTAAGCGAAAACAACAGGTAACCTACGGAAATCTGACCAAACACATTATGATTGTCTTGATATTTTTTAAGAACGATCCATGGGTCCTTTGTGATGTGTAACAGACAACCCCGCCTCAATATGAGGCACGGTGTGTTCAGTACCACTCAAAGAGTCTCTCTTTTGTTTAAAATGGACACAATTTTAAGTGAAAACAACAACTGACCTACGGAAATCCGACCAAACACATTCAGATTGTGTTGATCCTTTAGGAGAACGATCCACGGGTCCTTTGTGATGTGTACGAGTCATCCCCGCCTCAATCTTAGGCACGGTGTGGCCGATAGCACTCAAAGGGTCTCTCTTTGGTTTAAAATGGACACAATTTTAAGTGAAAACAACAACTGACCTACAGAAATCTGACCAAGCGCATTTGGATTGTCTTGATCTTTTATAAGAACGATCCATGGGTCCTTTGTGACGTGTATGAGTCAACCCCACCAACCCCCTGAATCGCCCCCACCCCCCCTGGACACCAACCCACCCCCTGGACACCCCCACCCCTCTGGACACCCCACCCCCTGTAAAGCCCCCCCGACACCCTGGACACCAGCCCACACCCCTGGAAATCCCCCCCAGACACCCCCATACCCTCGGACACCCCCTACCCCCCTTGGATAGCCACCCCAAACCCTTGAACAGCCTCCAACCCCCTGAATTCTAAATTGAATTCTTTATGTACTTAATTAACTTATGAATTGTGTGTTAATGGTGTACGGGTATACTTGTTGTATGGGTATACTTGGTCTAATTAGCTTTTGATTTATGTGTTAATTTTGTATGGGTATACTTGCTCTAATTAGCTTATTGAGATGATGATTTTTTTTGCAGGTGTTCGGGTGTGCTGCTGCAGATTTTTTCGTAGCAGTAGACAACGCATTTATCAGGGCTTTTTAGCGCTGATAAAGGGCGCTTTTATCAGTGATTTTTTAGGGATGATAAAGTCCACCTTTATCAGTGATTTTTTAGCGCTGATAAAGTACCCCTTTATCAGCGTTCAGTAAGCACTGATAAAGGGTACCCCCCTTTATCAGCGTCGAGCTTTATAGCGCTTTTTTAGCGCTAATAAAGCCCGTTTTGAGTGCTGATAAAGACCGTTTTTGTAGTAGTGAAGTTTGCTAATCTGGTTTCTTGTCTTGTTTCCATTTGGGGTTTTACATATTTCAAATGTGTTTCATTACGATGCGGTTTTTTTTCATTTCCTTTTCCCTTTTAAGGAATTGAAAGGACGTGCCTAGGGTGTTGGCTCGGTTAATCTCAGACCAGGTACCTTGAGACTCCATGAATGGAATTTGAACTTCAACCTTAATGATTTCAAGGACACATGTGCGCAAGTTTGGGTGAAAATTCATGGTCTTAACTGGGTTTTATAGCACCTGGAAATTCTATTTGACATTGTTTCTACGATAGGTATCCCAATTAGATTAGGCACCGCTACGGAGATGGTTAGTTATGGCCACTTTGCTTGAGTTTTAGTCGAAGTTGATCTGAGTTCAATGTTAATTCATAGAGTGGTTTTGTCAACACCAAATGATGAGCTAAATCTCAGAATTGAATATGAGAGAACTTCACATTTTTACTATGTTTGTGGTATTGTTGGGCATGAAAAATATTTTCGTAGGAGGGACCTTATCTGTTCTAATTGTCAACTTAAGGGTCATGATATCCAACAATGTCATAGAAAAGGAATTCATGGAAATGATCAGTCTAAAAATCAGGTTGGTCAAGCGCTAGATGGAACCTTAAACTATGATGAAGATTTGAACCCTATTAATCCCGAAAACTCCTCTATGGCTATTAAAAGTTTTGACTCCAATTGCCTTTGAAGGATGGTTGTGCTGATTTATTGAATCCCAGACCTGTCTCTAGTCTTCAGACTGCTAGTCATGTTTCTGAGGCCCAAACTAACCAATCTTCCCAGTTCTGGGAAGACATGGGTGAGGATACACAACTGATTGTTAGGGGATTCACATTTAGATATGCCCTATAATTGTTGAGGAAAATGAGTGTGAAACATCTGATGATAGCCAAGATATTAAAGAGCGTGAAGCACAAGTTGATGTTGATGGTGATTTTTGGTAGGAACACTACAGGAAAAACGGCTTTTTGCGATGGGCCTTTTGCGACGGAAATAAATCCCGACGCAAAAGGTCTGTCCAAGAGGTTATTTGCGACGGGTCGTTGCACCCGTCACAAATAACCAACTATTTGCGACAGGCTTTTGTCTCCCGTCGCAAATAGTTTGGCACGGATAGCGCGCCAAACCGCACGAAGGTTATTTGCAACGGTGGGATCTCACCCTCACAAATAGTTAAGTATTTGTGATGGGGCCCGTCACAAATAACCGGCGGTGGTTTATAGCTTTTTGCGACGAGACACCTTTTGCGACGGGCCCCGTCGCAAATAACCGACGGCGGTTTATAGCCTTTTGCGACGGGTTGTCGTCCCGTCGCAAAAGGTGTGTCAGCAGGGACTATTTGCGACGGGTCCCGTCGCAAAAGATACTATTTGCGACGGGATACCCGTCACAAATAATCTCGACGCAACTAATCTAACCTACATATACCCTCATTCGTTTTTCCTCTCATTCCTCTCAAATTTCAGATCCTGTTTCTCTCTAAACTCGGATTTTAGAGAGAGAATTTTTCTAAGTTTATTTTTTTGTTCACGAAGAAGTTGTGAAGCCGTCAGCATCAATCGAAAATCAGTCTTAAAGGTATTTATGTTTTTTAAATATATTATTTATTTCATTTTTTTATGTTAATTTTTTTTATTGTTGATTAGTTGTAATTAAATTAAATTTAAATTGTTTTGTCATTAGTATTTATTTGTACTAATAAATTGAAATTTTTAGTTTTAATTTTTAATAATTAGAAGTAATTATTAATTATTAACTATAATTTGTAATGTATATAATTAATTTGTAGTAATTAATAATGATTGGTAATAAATATCAATAAATAGTAATAAATAGGAATAATTAGTAATAATTATTAATAATTAAGAATAAATATTAATAATTAGTAATAATTAGCAATAATTAGGAATAATTAGCAATAATTAGGAATAATTAGCAATAATTAGTAACAGTTAGCAATAATTACTAATAAATAGCAATAAATAACAATAATTAATAATAATTAGTAATAAATGGTAATAATGAGTAATAAATTGTAATAATGAGTAATAAATTGTACTAATGAGTAATAAATTGCAATAATTAGTAATAAATACTAATAAATACTAATTATTATTAATAAATATTAATAATTAGCAATAAATACTAATAATTAGGAATAATTAGCAATAATTAGAAATAATTAGCAATAATCAGAAATAAATAGCAATAATTAGTAATAATTAGCAATAATTAGCAATAATTAGGAATAATTATCAATAATTAGGAATAATTAGGAATAATTAGTAATAAATAGAAAAAATTAGCAATAAATAGCAATAATTAGTAATAAATAGGAATAATTAGTAATAATTAGGAATAAATTGTAATAGTTAGTAATAAATTGGAATATTTAGTAATAAATTGTAATAATTAGTAATAAATACTAATAATTACTAATAATTACTAATAAATACTAATAATTAGCAATAATTAGAAATAATTAGAAATAAATAGAAATAAATATTAATAAATATGAATAATTAGTAATAAATAGGAATAATTAGTAATAAATAGGAATAATTAGTAATAATTAGTAATAATTAGAATAATTAGTAATAATTAGTAATAATTAGGAATAATTAGTAATAATTTGGAATAAATACTTATAATTAGTAATACTTACTAATAATTAGTAATAATTAGCAATAATTAGCAATAATTAGGAATAATTAGCAATAAATAGTAATAATTAGAAATAATTAGTAATAATTAGAAATAATTAGAAATAAATTGTAATAATTAGTAATAAATTGTAATAATTAGAAATAAATGGTAATAATTAGTAATAACTACTAATAAATACTAATAATTAGCAAAAAATACTAATAATTAGCAATAAATATCAATAATTAGGAATAATTAGCAATAATTAGCAATAATTAGAAATAAATAGGAATAATTAGCAATAATTAGGAATAATTAGAAATAATTAGCAATAATTGAGAATAATTAGCAATAATTAACAACAATTAGTAATAAATAGCAATAATTATTAATAAATAGAAATAAATATTAATAAATAGGAATAATTAGTAATAATTATGAATAACTAGTAATAATTATGAATAATTTGTAATAATTATGAATAGTTAGTAATAATTATGAATAATTAGTAATAAATATGAATAATTAGTAATAATTAGGAATAAATACTAATAATTAGGAATAAATACTAATAATTAGTAATAATTACTAATAATTAGGAATAAATACTAATAATTAGTAATATTTAGCAATAATTAGTAATATTTAGAAATAATTAGTAATAATTAGCAATAATTAGGAATAATTAGTAATAATTAAGAATAATTAGCAATAATTAGTAATAATTAGCTATAATTAGTAATAATTAGCTATAATTAGTAATAATTACTAATAAATACTAATAATTAGTATTAATTACTAATAATTAGGAATAATTAGTAATAATTAGCAATAATTAGGAATAATTAGCAATAATTAGGAATAATTAGTAATAAATAGGAATAAATTGTAATAATTAGTAATAAATTATAATAATTAGTAATAATTAGTAATAATTAGTAATAAATAGTAATTATAATTATATCTAATTATTACTAATAAAAAAATTATATTATCAATATTTATGAAAAAACAATATTAATATTATTAAAATAAATAAAATTTTATAAAATATTAAAATTATCAATATTCGCAACAGGCTTTGCTCTATTCTTAACATGTTTAAATCTCAAAGGGTCGCCAATTGTCAGCTCATGCACAATAAAAATTTTATGTCAGGCATGTCCAATGTAAACTCTATAATTGTCCTTGCTTGGTTGATCACCTTGCAAGTAGCGTTGCAATAGGACAACCCAAGTCATGCCCTTCTCATCTATAAGAATTATCTCACATGACCCTTTACATAGACCATTCTTCCTTGAAAATTTAAGGGAAAGATACTGATGTCCCATCAAATTTTTAAGGAAGAATGATCTATGTAAAGGGAGCGAGATGATTCTTAGAGACGAGAACGACATTACTTTGGTCGTCCTATTGCAACACTACTTGCGAGGTGATCAACCATGCAAGGAAAATTATAGAGTTTACATTGTACATGTCTGACACAAACTTTTTATTACGCATGACCTGACAATTGGCGACCCTTTGAGATTTGAACATGTTAAGAATGGAGAAAAACTTGTTGTGAATATTGATAATTTTAATATTTTATAAATTTTTTATTATTTTAATAATATTAATATTTTTTTTCATAAATATTGATAATATAATTTTTTATTAGTAATAATTAGATATAATTATAATTATTAAACGAAAATTGCTTGGATAATGAAGGGAAAATTTTTAATTATCTCCACAACGATGATTACCAAATTTCCTTTCATTATTCAAGCAATTTTCATTTTGCTAAGTATTGTTAAGTATTGCTAAATTAGTAATAATTAGAAATAAATAGTAATAAATAATAATAATTAGTTAGGAATAGTTAGAATGAAATTTTAATAAATTTTAATAAATTCCAAGAACCTGGCACAATTTCCAGTGGATTGACGACACTCCTTTTTCTCGATGACTTTTCTCCTTTCAACTCTCACCGACTCAAAACAATATGAAAAATGTGCTGCTATATAGGCATATTCAATCTCATATACATGTGATTGGATATGCATTCGTGGGATCATATTTTTTATAATTTTTTCAGGCGGTGATAGTTGGAAGAAGACAATTCATCGACGAAAAGGGGGCTCTTTTGTCCGACGGCTCATTTACTTGCATCTTTCTCACACTGAAACTCACGATGATATTGATTTAACTCATGATTTGGCACCATCTGAATTTTATGATTTGTTTAGGTCTGCTGATGATGCATTATATCATGCTTGCAAGATGAGAAAATTAGAAGTGGTTGCAAAATTTATAGCTATTAAATCAGATAATGTAATGTCAAACAACTGTTTTGATCAAATATTTTCTTTGGTTAAAACACTATTACCTGAAGAAAATGTGTTGCCTGCAAATTACTATGAGAGAAAGAGGTTGGTTCGTAATCTAGGACTTAGTTATCGTAAGATTCATGAATGTGAAAATGATTGCATCTTATATTCTGGTGAAAATGAGTCATTGGATAGTTTTCCAACATGTGGACAATCGAGGTATAAATAAGCTCAACCAGGAAAGTCTGAATCTATTACTATAAAACAGTTGAGATATTCCCCCCTTACACCCAGGATGTAATGTTTATTTATGTCTCATAACACAGCGTCAATGATGTCATGGAACAAAACCAATATTTCAACAGGTAAAAGCTTGAATCATCCATCTGATGATGATTCATGGAAACATTTTGATCGTCTGCATCTGTCTTTTGCTTTAGAAGCCTGAAACGTGCGATTGGGTCTTTCTAATGACGGATTCTATCCGTTTGGTTCTTATAGTAGTCAGTATTCATGTTGGCCTGTCTTTATAACTCCGTACAATCTACCTCCCTGGATGTTGATGAAGGAGCCCTATATCTTTTTGACTTTATTAATCCCAGGACATCCGAAAAAGAATATTGATGTTTTTTTGAAACCATTGATTGATGAGTTAAATGCATTGTGGAGTAATGGAGTTAGTACATATGATGTTACTGCGAAACAAAATTTCACATTAAAAGTTTCATTAATGTGGACGATTAGTGACTTTCTGGTATATGACATGTCATCTGGATGGAGTACACATGGTCCGAAATCATGTCCTTACTGTATGAAAGACAACAAAGCTTTTATGCTCGTCAATGGAAAAAAACCTTGCTATTTTGACTGTCATCGCAGATTTCTTCCAACCGATCATCCTTTTAAAAGGAAAAAAATCTCATTTCAGAAGAGGCACAATTGAAAGGGATGGACCTCCAAAAAATGATCTCAGGTACAAAGCTAAAATCAGTTGTATTTTCATTACCTCCCATCACATTTGGGCCAACAGTAAACCAACAGAAAATTCATGGCTTTGGGAAAGAACATAATTGGATAAAACGAAGCATTTTATGGGATCTCCCATATTGGTCTGATTTGTTGGTCCGCCACATGTTGTATGCCATGCACATTGAGAAGAACTATTTTGATAATTTATTTCATACAGTTTTGGATACACCAGGTAAGACCAAAGATACTGTAAAAGCACGATTAGATCTTGCCTAAATTTGCAGGTGACCAGAACTTGAACTATTTGAAAATGTCAGATCATAGAGGTTAATGAAGGAAAAAACAGCTTATACACTGTCCAAAGAGATTCGTTTATTATTTTTTCAGTGGATTTCAGATTTGAGACTTTCAGATGGCTATGCTTCTAATTTGGGCAGATGTATTAAGAATAGTCATATTACCGGATTAAAAAGTCATGATTGTCTTGTTATAATGGAAGTACTTATACCAATTGGATTCAGAGGCTTGTTGAATTCTATGATTTGGGATTCGATAACAGACATATCATATTTTTTTGACATATTTGTGCAGTGACAACTGACTATGATGCGCCAAGAAAATTGGAAGAAGATGTTGTTGTAATTATATGTAAACTGGAAAAATCTTTCCACCTTCTTTCTTTGACTTAATGGAACATCTGATATTACATTTTCCACATGAAGCTAAATGTGGAGGTCCAGTACAGTTTTGATGGATGTACCCATTCTAGAGATGCATGCATAAATTGAATAAAAAAGTACGGAACAAAGCATTAGTTGAAGGCTCAACCGTTGAAGCTTATTTGCAAGAGGAAATTGATTTTTTCTACTCTCACTATTTTGAATATGAATATCCCTCAAAAAAAACCACATGGGATGGAATGAGGGAAATGTTAATGATGAAATGGAAAATCATTTATCATTTTTTAATTTTCCAAATATTGGCTTTGGTGGAGTTCAAGAATGATGGATTTCAGATGATGAACATCACAGAGCTCATACATATGTTCTGCTCAACTGTAAAGAAATGAAAACATTTGTACTATGAGTGATTCTATCACGTATTCTATAATTTTTGTTATAGTATGTAAAATTATTTTATTTGTAGGTTATATGATAATCATATCAAGAAACAAGTTCCACAAATTACGGCAGTTTCTCTAGAAGAACGCTGACAAAAAAAATTCTCAATGGTTTCAAAAGTTGGTAACATAAATTATTGATGGTTTAATATCAATTCAGTTTACTATTTATTATATTAATAATTTTTTTACAAATTTTTAGGTGTCTCAACATGATGATAAAATTGATAAACGACTGTGTATATTGAGTAACCCACCATCCAAAATGGTTAAATCTTATAATGCATATGTGGTGAATGGTTTTTGATTTCATACATGTGAATATGGGGAATCAAAAACAACAATGAAAAGTGGAGTTTTTTTTAGAGGATTGCATCATAGAGAAACTGAAGTTGACTTTTACGACATTTTGGATGAAATTATTGATCTATGTTATCATGGACAAAATTAAATAACAATGTTTAAATGTTGGTGGTTGGATACTGAGAGAGGCATGCATGTTCATCCGACTCATGGAATCGTCGATATTAAATATAAAAGTCTTCTTGCAGTAAATGAAACATTTTTACTGTCTCAACATGAAAATCAAGTTTATTACGCAAAGTACTGTGCTACTTCAAGAGACCTGGGTGATTGGTGGAGCATAATAAAAATGAAATCTTGGGAAAATCAATTTACTCAAACTGAATTTGGTTCCGCTGAGGTGGAAGAAATTGAAATTTTTCAAGAGACTACTCAAAATCTATCTTTTCCACAAAGAAACGTGAATATCGATGAGGACACCCCACAATTAAGGGTCCATGATGACGAAGATGTTAATGATGTTACAAATGAAATTGAAATGACAAGGGATGATGAAAGTGAAACTCATATGAATATTGATGATGCTGAGGAGGAATATGAAGATATTTACGTCATCAGATATGAAGATGATGGTGAAGGTGAACATTGGCATAGTTAAATGCTGGTTATGATCATAACTAATATATATATATATAATAGTTATTTTCAACTATCTACTAACAACAATCATTTTGTGTTTTAGATGGACTCTGATCTATTGCGTGAGTTAGAGGAGGTTGATCTACCTTTGGATTGTGGGGATGTGGGATCATCTGACCCTCAGCCTACTGGTGGTTCAGGAGGTACGTGGAGGGGGTGCGGTCTTTCGCGACTGATGATTCCTGACCCTATCCCCAAGTGACGTCCACGTCTTGGCTTCGATCCACGCACACGGAGGTACGCTAACCTGTATATTTTAGTTAGATTTCATTAATTTATTTTTATATATATTAATTGTTTGATTATTTATTCTTTTTTCACAGTTTTGCGCATGTAGCTGTTGGAAATGAGAGCGTTATCTTGCACAATTATTTTTCTCAACCATGGACCACATGGGAACAGATTCCCGTTGATGTGCATCTTGGCATGTACAATCATTGGCTGGTACGTAAATAAATAATATTTATTTTGAAATTTATTTTATTAATAATTTGATATTATAAATTATTTGTAGGGTTTATGGTATCCTATTGAGGATAGCATGCGTGACGCTATCCATGCAGCATGGGAGGTGTCTATGCGTGAGCGTTTGCATCAGTTTTTGCACAATTTGAGAAAGCAACCATTAAAAAAGCAGGAGCGACGATATTTGATGAGTCGTGTAGAGCCCACCGACTAGAGTACATTTCATCTCAGGTTTGGGATGGATTATGTGCATACTGGTTGGGTAGTGGATTTCAGAGGAGGTCTTCATTGGGTCGGCAGAACCGGGGGAGACAGGAGGTGACACATCAAGCTGGTAGCCATACATTTAGTACGAATAGAGAGCATCTGGTAAGTATTTTTTTAAAATATTTTATATAACTTCAAATATAAACAGTTTTTTTTATATTTATATAGGCAGTCGAGCATCCCGATATTACAGAGTACGATATTTATCGGAGGATGTACAATGATCCAGCCACTGAAGAGATTATAAGTGATCGTCAGCATCATATTGTGGTTAGTCTTATTTTTTTCAGTTTGACAATTAACTGCATATAATATTTTCACAATTTTAATTTCAAATTGGAATTGAAGGAGTCATATGTGGATGCGAATTCTCAGACACAGGCTGAGGGTCAGAACGAGATGACTGATCAGACCAGTGCCCACCATTTCGACGAGGCGGCATGGATGCAAGAAACTCAGTATGGCTTTGAGAAGAGCCGAGTAGTTAGTATCAGCTCTCATGTGACTCCTGGTACTTATTATGGTACCGCTGCGATATCAGCGTCTAGCTCGAGAGGAGATCGTGGAGAGGCATCATCTTCTGGCTCACAGTATTAGGAGCAGTTCCGAGCTCAGAATGACCTTATAGAGATTTTACAGAAGCAGCAAGAAGAGATGCGTCAGCAGCAGCAGCAGTAGAAGGAGGAGATACGTCAATGGCAGCAGTAGCATCATGAACAAATGGAGTACATGCGTCGTCTGACTCGTAGTTTAGGGATAGAGTTTCCTCCACCAGCTCCTTCAGCTCCTCCACCTCCTCCAGAAGACGACCCCCAGTGATTTTTTTTATGTCAAAAACATTTCAATTTAAATTTTTTTAATATAAACTATTTACAGGTTCTGTCATTTATATCGGTGCGATTATTACATAATTTAATTTTTAATATTTTATTATTTGTTTTTGTGAATATTGTGAATTTTAATAAATTTTTATTTTTTTTATTATTTTAATAATATTAATATTATTGTTTTATTAATCATAATTTTATTAAATATATTTTTTCAGTATTATATTTTTTAATATTTGTTTATTTTACTACTAATAATAATAATAATAATAATAATTTATGATTTTTTTTTATTTTTTTTATTTTTTTTGAATTTTTTGAATTTTAATATTTTTTATTTTTTTTATTATTTTAATAATATTAAAATTAATTTTTCAATAATCATAATTTTATTAAATTTATTTTTTTTTTAAATTATTTTTTTTTAAATTTATTTATTATTTGCGACGAGATCTGTTGTGACGAAATCCCGTTGCAAATAGTCTAAATAATTTTTTTCTTAAAAAGGGTATTTCCGACGGGATTAGGGGCCCGTCGCAAATACTCTGAATAAATATTTTCAAAAATCATTTGCGACGGGATTATGGTCCCATCGCAAAAGATTATTTGCGACGGGCCCATCGCAAAGGAACTTATATATAAATAAGTGTATAATTAGAGACTTATTTGCGACGGTAAAGTTTCCCGTCGCAAATAATATTTTTTGCGACGGTGTTTTCTACAATAGGCTATTTGTGACGGGGCTCAGTCGCTAAAGCCTATTTGGGACGGGATCCCGTTGCAAATAACCCGTCGCAAATACCTTGAATTATAGTAGTAGAATAATCAGTGATTTTCTCAAGGAATAGAAAAGGGAAAACAAAAATGGATGTTGCCACTTTAAGAATGAATAGGTCTAATACCTCCCAAACCCATAAGCTTGGCGAGGGCTCAAAAAGAGCAGTTAGAGCTCCTATGGATTCTAGCTGCAACTTTTAAAAGTTTATCCATAGGCAGCAGTGCTATGAGGGAGCTAGTCCTACTGGTCGCAAAAAGCAGGTTTCTAACTCCCCTGGCCTTGGAAGCCTACACATCCTAGCAAAATCAAATTTTCAACAAGCAACTAAAGTGAGTCAAGCATGCGCAAAGGGCATAAGAGGATCAAACTCTGTTTAGATTTTAGGGACATGAAAGGATGTGATTGTAGACTCTACTAATGTTGGAAAGGATTTGCATGCCGCTTCAAATGTTCAATTATTAAAAGAGATGTTGATACCTCAACAGGATATGTGGAGGGCTCCGGTAAACTAAAAAACATGCAGTGTGGGCTGTAAACTAAGGGTAAGACTCAAATCCCAGTTGTTGTAATTCCAAATGTAGGAAAAGGTTCTCTAGGGGCTCCTTTAACTCCAGATATAATGGGAGCAGGAAAAGATGTGGTTTATGCTATGAAACCCATTGGATACTCATCAACTAAGGCATTGGAAAGTCCATTCTTGTAAAATGTTGGACCTAGTCACATTGCTGACAAAGATAATCAAGGGCTTCCCAAATTGAAGGCTCGCAAGCTGAATAAATCAGCGGCCAAATGCTCCTTTGTGGGTCCTGATTCTATTCTATCCGACAAGATTAAATCTACTTCGAAGGTGAGTTTATCCAACTCCTTTGATGCGCTTGCATCCGGAAGTAGCGAAGATGAAGGAAAAAAGTTGTGAACGTGTGTTTGGTGCAGTGGAGACGATGACTGCTATTGATGTTGATCTTCCTGACGATGGAGGTGGTCCTTGGTTGTAGGCTAGAACATGGCGTTGTGGACGTCGCCCTCGAGGTAGGGGTGGTAGATCCCCCCACCACAGTATGAGCACTCGTTCCCGAGTGATTTGATCTCTTTTTGTGTTTGGATGTTCTTCCTTTGCTTTCTGGTTTTGTTTCGTTTCAATAAAGAAGTCCTTGAACCTCAACCATTTCAAAAAAAAATTAGTTAATTAGTAATATAATTATTAATTATATAATAATTCATTAGTTACTTAGTTAATTAGTAATATAATAAATAATTATAGTTATTCATTATAATTATTAATTATATAATAATTAATTAGTTAATTTGTAATATAATTTTTAATTATAATTATTAATTATATAATTAATAATTATATTACTAATTAATCAATTAATTATTATATAATTAATAATTATATTACTAATTAACTAATTAATTACTAGATAATTACTAATTAATAATTAATAATTATAATGAATAATTATAATTATTTATTATATTACTAATTAACTAATTAACTAATGAATTATTATATAATTAATAATTAATAATAAATAATTATAATGAATAATTATAATTAATAATTATATTACTAATTAATTATTTATTTATTTATTCTATAAATAATAATTATATTACTAATTAACTAATTAATTATTATATAATTAAATATTACTAATTATAATTAATTATCATATTACTAATTATAATTAATAATGATATTACTACTTAACTAATTAATTATTATATAATTAATTATATTACTAATTAACTAATTAATTATTATATAATTAATAATTAATAATTATAATGAATAATTATAATGAATAATTATAATGAATAAATATAATTAATAATTATATTACTAATTATTAATTAATTTATTTTATAATGAATAATTATATTACAAATTAACTAATTAATTATTATATAAAAATAAATAATAATAATAATTAATAATTATATTACTAATTAACGAATTAATTATTATATAATAAATAATAAATAATTATAATTAATAATTATATTACTAATTAATTATTATATAATTAATAATTAATAATAAATAATTAATAATTATAATGAAAAATTATAATTAATAATTATATTACTAATTAACCAATTAATTATCAATTAATAATTATATTAATAATTTACTAAATAATTATTGTATATTAGTAATTAATAATTAATAATTAATAATTAATAATTAATAATTAATAATTAATAATTAATAATTAATAATTATATTAATTATTAACTAATTAATAATTATATAATTGATAATTATATTACAAATTAACTGTTGGGCAAAAATCCCTCAAGGTATCATTGAAGCATTTTTGAGGTGATTGTGTTTGTTGACAAAGTGGATATTTGTGTTGTGATTGTTGACAAAGCAAACCATGACGTACAAATTTGTTGACAAAGGGGATTTCATGGTGGAATGTCGAGTTCAAGGGCTGTGGTTAATGATCAATGTTTGATTCAAGAACATCGACAAAGGAATGGATGATCTGGAGGTGGTACAAAAAGAGCAGATACAAGGTGGCACCGTTTTCCAGTGTTTGCCAATTTTTTTGGCTTGAAAATCAACAAATGGAGAAAAGTGTTTTTGGAAAAGGGACTTGTGCACCGTTGTCTTGAAGGAGAGGAAACTTGCGCGCCATATGTTTTTCAAGATCAGAACATCAAAATATGGCAAAGGGAAAAGGGGCGCCCAAGTTTTAGGGTTGGTCGCGCAAGTGACTTGCGCGACAGAGACTTGCGTGCCGAGACTTGCGCGCCGAGAGGAGACTTGCGCGCCATCGCACAGGGTGTCCAAATGCCTATAAATAGAGGTCAACCCCTCCTAATTTGGGGTGAGTTCAACACTTAGAGAAAATCAGAGCTCCCGTCGCGCAGGTGTGGTGGTCGCGCAAGTGGTGGTGTGGTCGCGCAAGTAGAAGTTGCGCGCCAGTTGTTTGTTGCGCGTAAAGAGTGGTTTGGGTGTGAAAGGAAGGAAGTCGCCCAAGTTTTGAGTTGAAGAAGAGGGTTTTGCAAAAGTGGTTTGGTGACACTTGCGCGCTAGGTTTTGAAGAAGCGCAATAGTGGATGGTTGCGCACCAAAATTGGTTTGGGCGTAAAAGGGTGTAAGTCGCGCAAGTTTGGAGTGGAAGAAGGCAGTGTCACGCAAGTGGTTGAGGTGAACTTGCATGCCGGTTCGGAATTGTGTGCCGGGACTTGCACGCCAGCTTGGAGAAGGGCGCCAGGTATGGTTGAAGCATGATAGTGATTCGGGGCTGCGTGAGAGTTGGAAGATTGCCCGATACCTTCGGTACAAAGTGAGATTAATCTACGGGTGAAAGTTGGACTTCAACAGAGCATCTACATACAACAGAGGATGTATTCATTAGTGATAATGAAGAGACCTATAGGTCTATAAACTGTGAGTGGATCCTTTCCAGAGCAGTGAGCAAAGGAAGAGGAGGAAGGTGATCCTCTCCACCGGCAGTGAGCCAGAGAGAGAGAAACAAGGAGTGACCCTTGGGAAAGCAGTGAGCTAACTCTGAACATTGTAAAAGCAGTGAGCCTAGGAATAGAAGTGATCTATCCCAAACTTTGTAAACAGTAGTGCGCTTATAGTGGATCTGGTACATCGGCACATCGCCGGTGTATGATCCTTGTACGTAGCCCAGTGAGGGTGAACCAGGTAAAAATCGATGTGTCCTGTGCATGCTTTAGTTTCTGTTTATACTTTGCTGCAGGAAAGAGAGATAAGAGAGTCTTGCTTAATAGTGAGACAAGATCAATAGGGGCAATTGTTTTAATCTGTCATACCCTGATTCACCCCCCCTCTCAGGGTATCTAACCTAGTGGACCTAACATTAACTAACTATTTATTGACTGTTTATTATATGTTTAATTAATGTTTTAAGTTTCATTCATATTGGTATTATAGTTTTTATTTTAGAGTCTTTCAAAACTACATATTTGAAACATTTTTAAGTTTCAAGTTGGTGGTTTTGAAATCTTATAAATTATTTTTCATTAACATTTTTTACGATTTTTTTTTATTTTCAACTATTTCGTATATGTTTAATCCATGTTTTAAGTTTCATTTAGATTGGTCTTATAGTTTTTATTTTATAGTCTTTCAAAGCCACGTACTTGAAACATTTTTAAGTTTCAATTTGGTGGTTTTGAAAGCTTATAAATTATTTTTCATCAACATTTTTTATGAAATTATTTTTATTTTCAACTATTTATTATATGTTTAATCCATGTTTTAAGTTTCATTTATATTGGTCTTATAGTTTGTATTTTATAGTCTTTCAAAGCCACATAATTGAAATATTTTTAAGTTTTAAGTTGGTGGTTTTGAAAGCTTATAAATTATTTTTCATCAACATTTTTTACGATTTTTTTATTTTCAAGTATTTATTATATGTTTAATCCATGTTTTAAGTTTTATTTATACTGGTCTTATAGTTTGTATTTTATAATCTTTCAAAGCCGCGCACTTGAAACATTTATGAATTCTAAATCGGAAATGCAGAATGTTCTGTGTAGGAAAAGGAGAACCTGAATCCCACATCGGAAATGCAGAATGATTTCTGGGGCAAGTCCTCTTATAAAAGGGAGCCCTGGGTGAGGGTTTTAGTCAGAATCCAGACTATTATAATGGTAGTACTGCTGGATATTAAATAGCAGATAAATTCTGCAAAAAAAATTTTTTATGTAACAAAACAAAACAAAAAATTTAAAAAATTTAAAAATAAAAAAATATTACAAAAAAATAAAAAATTAAAATTTTTTGTAGGATGCGTCCCATTCATGCATCCTTCATCAACTTCGAGAAAGATGCGTGAACCTCGTTCATGCATCTTCCAGGGATCGGGGATGCGTGAACGGGGTTCACGCATCTCCAGACCCATTTTTAAAAATACTTCGAACCCTATCCCATTTTGTAAAAAAAATCAAAAGGTCATTTTTAAAAATTATCCATCCATCACCCATTGACCAACCCGACTATCAGACATCTATGCAAAACAAAAACCGCTAATAAAAAAAATACTTTTATCATCCTAAACTAAAATCACCGATAAAAATAACTTTTATCATCACTAAAAAAACAATGATAAAGGTGTATCATTTATCATTGTTATTTTTAGCACTAATAAAGGTTGAATTTTATTAGCACTATATATATAAAATTATTACATTTAAATTAAAAAAAAGTTTATTTATATACATTAATTAAAAAATGCATGTTTATAATTAATATAAATATGATATATTAATATATATTTTTAATAATTCAAATATATATATATATATATAATGTTTAAAAAAATTATAAGATTGTAAATATATATATATATACTTAAATAATTATAAAATTATAATATTTTTTTAAATAATAAATATTATTATTATATTTATATATTAATAAAAAATATATAATTATTTATATATATATTAGGTGTTTGGGGGTACAATTACATTAAACACACACACCACACACACAAGTCGAAAAGTTAAATTAAAAAAAGTGTATTTATATACATTAATTAAAAAATGCATGTTTATAATTAATATAAATTTGATATATTAATATATATTTTTTAATAATTCAAATATATATATATATAATGTTCACTACTGGAAAGATGATCTTTCCCAACACTTCTATACCAACGGTTTGTAAAAACCGTTGGTATAGCTACCATTTCCCAACGGTTCACCAAACCGTTGGGAAAGCCATAGATTTCCCCACCTTTCCCAACGGTTCACCAAAACCGTTGGGAAAGAGTGACCTTTCTCAACGGTTCACCAAAATCGTTGGGAAAAAACACCCTAAAATCCAACCTCCGGCCTAAAAAACTCAACCCACCCCTAACCTATCCCAACGGTTTTGAAAACCGTTGGGATAGGTTCTTTAATTTTTTTCCAGATCTACTAACCGAGAACATTATATAAATCAAAATTTTAAATAATTATGATAATACATATATATATTTATGAAATTATGTTTATAAAAGTGATGTTATCTTAGTGGTTAAGTCATTCGATTATAAACGAGGGGTCCTGGGATCAAATCCCAGCGGATGTTTTATTTTTGGAATTTATATACCAACGGTTCCATTACCGTTGGTATAGATTTCATATTACCTATACCAACGGTTTTTGGAAAACCGTTGGTATAGACCTATCCCAACGGCTTACTTGGCTACGGTTCTCCAAACTGTTGGTATAGGCTATACCAACGGTTTGGAGGCCTATACCAACGGTTCCAAACTATTGGTAAAGGTTAGTTTTCCAGTAGTGGTTTTTAAAAAATATTTATAAGATTATAAATATATATATAAATATATATATATATATTTATATTTAAATAATTATAAAATTTTAATATATTTTTTAAAATCATAAATATTTATATTATATTTATATATTAATAAAAAAATATATAATTATGTAAATATAAAAAATATATATTGCCTACATCATCAGGCCTGCATCCCCGCTTGTTTAAGGAAATTCACTCCCACTCGAATTTGAACCCGGGTATGATGCAAGATTACGAGGAGCCTTTACCACTTGAGTAAGCCTCCAAATTATTTTATATATATATAATTATATAAATATATATAACTATATAAATATATTTATATCTATATAAAAATAATTATAAATATATTTATTTATAATTAGAATTGTAAATAAATATATATTTAAATAATTATAAAATAATTATAAATATTATAAAATAATGTATATTTTTATTATATTTATAATTATATATATATATTATAGGTATTTAGGGGTACAATTACAACGAAACATAGAAATGCAACACACACAACCCGATAGGTAGGTCATAGCCCCCAAGGAATAACTTACCCATTTTTTATGGATCGAAGGCCTTGTGGACATTGAGTCCATTACAAATCCAATAGCCCAGGTGTCTAGCACCTGCAATGATTTTTTTCTTCACAACTATGCAGGTCCTCCGCCTTAAGATCCATCATTAGTCATTGTGGCTTCCTGCTTGAGGAGTCGTCTTGTTGTCGCGCCGCCGACAACCGCTCGTCGTACCCACAAGCCGCCGCCCTCACCGTGCTCGCGCCACCACCGAGAGACCCACGCCTAGGTTTCCGCAACACCAGCCTGCATCTGGGTGCAAATTCAATCGAAATTCACTATTGCCCAGATTTGAACCAGAGTTTCTGATGCAGGATTACACCCTCAACTACAAAACGTGTTAGATGGGTAATTAACGAGGTATAGATGGGTGTCACACCACGCTTATTCTGGGCTCAACCCACAACTTGTGCACCACACGCCCCCAACTAATTTCGTGTAGCAGGACTCGAACCTCAGCTAGTTCTGTCGCCTTTGAGCTCCACTACAACAAAGGCCTGACATACCCTCTAAAAAGAAAAAAGAAAAAAATAAAGAAATGGTAAAATGGTTTGACTTGAACCTTGAAGATACTTTTAATAAAATGGAACCATACATTTTTTGCTACAGGGACCACCTCATAGTTCAAAAACTGTTATAAGAAAATATTGAAAATAGTTGTCGAGTTAATCCAGATATGGATTTTCAAGAGATCTCTTGAAAATATAGGAGTTGCATCATTCGAGAGGACACCTCCAACTCATTGTGAGATGATGAGTTGGGGATTCCTCAAAGAAGCATATCATGGAAAATACCACCTCAAAGGATCATATCATGGAAGAGAGGTCCTCATCCAAAGGGTAGAGGTCGACATTTAAAAAATATGAGGGCTAGAAAGAGCGGCAGGATATGATCGCTTGCTTTTTTTTGGGCTTTTATGCCTTGACATACCTTGTATTTCTCTGTTTTCTCTTTTGTGTTGTATTTTTTTTCCTAATAAATTTGGTGGGTGTGGGTTGACTTGTCAACCCTCACTCAGACTTCTTTGGTTAAATAATTTAAAATATATGTACATGTATAACTGCATGTATGTATGTGTATTTGTGTGTATACATGTGTGTGTAGATGTGTATGTGTACATATAGATGTTTGTAATTCACATAAATATTACGAATTCACTTTTTAATATTTTTGTAATTTATCTAATTTAATTTATCCATTTATTATTATACATTCATTAATAATGTTAAAAATATATTTAATCATTTTGTAATATTTATTTATACATATATTTATTTATTATATACATGTAATATTTTCAATATATTTGTAATTTATATGAATAATATTTATTCATTTTTATTTATTAAGTTTGAATATTTAAAATATGTTTGAAATTTATAAAATTATCTTACTTAAATGGTTTTTTTAATATTTTTTGTAATTTAAATATATTTATTGTATTTATAATTATATATTAATAATTATATATATTTATATAAATATATTTATAATTATATATACATACTTTTTAGATATATTTATTTATAATTATAAATATAAATAAATAAATACATGTCTAAATGATCATAAAATTACAATAAATATATTTAAATAATAAATATTTTTATTGTATTTATAATTATAAATATAAATAAATAAATATATATATATATATAATAATAATAAAATTATAATAAATATATTTAAATAATAAATATAGTTATTATATTTATAATTATATATATTTATATTAGGTGATTAGGGGTATAATTACTTGATATAAATATATATAACTATATAAATATACCAAAGTAGTGCGGACCATGAGTTATAATTATATAAATATATTTATAATTATATAGAAATATATTTAAATATATTTTTTTTATAATTATAATTATAACTAAATAAATATATATTCAAATAATTATAAAATTACAATAAATATATTTATTATAATTTTTTAAATATAAATATTTATATATTAATATATATATATATAATTATATAAATATACAAATATATCTATAATTATCTACAAATATTTATAAATATATATATTTATAATTATAATTATAATTGTAGATATAAATATATATATTTAAATAATTATAAAATTATAATAAATGTATTTATCATATTTATAATTTTATAAATATATATAACTATATAAATATATTTATTTATAATTATAATTATAAATACATATATGTATATTTATTATAATATAATTTTATTAATATATATATATATATAATAATATAAATATATTATTAGGATTAGATCATTATCAGTGCTAAAAAAATACCGATAAAGAGGTGTTTTATCAGTTCTTTCTATTTTAGCACCGATAAAACTACTCTTTATCTAACGCTTTTTTGAAAGCGCTTATAAAAGTCTTCCCCGATCTTATAAAAATAACTCTAACAGAGTCTCATTCTCTCACGCCTTCAAACTTTTGTGGAACTCAATTGCAGCCACTGATGAACCCTACCGTTGTCGCCGCTGAACCCTACCGCTGTCTCCACTGCCAGTGAACCCTACTGCTGTCGCTGAACCCTATTCAAATCTAAGGTATGTTGAATCTCATCTTCATGTCTTCTTCATCAAATAGGTTGCACATCCATGTCACCAACCTATATGCTCGATATGTCTTTCTTTGACTATCTGAAATGAACACGTCGTTACATCAGGACCATGAAATTTAATGTGACAGTTCTATTCCAATCAAAGGGACGAGATATTAGCTTCCATGAATATGGAAAGGGAAAATCCTTCCTTGACTTATTCATTAATGACATGTCATTCATGAAGCACCCAATGTATCCAACTTCTCTATGAATTATTATCATCATGGTTTATGAAATACATCCAAGTACGCGAGTTGTAACATACATTAATAATAATATTAAAGTATAAGGACCATCACACACACCCATAGATAGAAATATCCGATGATACCAAAACATGCAGAATTCCTAATGGCAGGTTTGTTATCATAATATCTCAACTTGGAGATTACCAAGTGCGAATTTCATGAGAAGAAACATCATCTGCTTTTGAGTACTCTCACCTGACAGTGTATATACTTTGTGTTCCATTAAAGTACGTTATTCAACCATAGAACATTATTTGAGAATATCGTCATAGAACATCAAGATTCTCATCATAGTGGAGAACTGTTATAACCTTATCAATGCGACTTATACTCTAGGACATTATTACATTAGAGTCATGTAGAACAACAGACAATAGGTAATAAGAAGTCTTATTAATATTCAGTACATCGAATATACATGTAATCAAAGTACAAATAGTTGGTCCTTGGATACCAACTCCAATAATAATCACATGGACATCAATAACTGATCTCATCATGAGGGAATACATAATGTTAGACATTTGAAACATACTGTCAAGGCCTTCTATAATACTGTTTCAATGTGTGGGAAGAAATCTGTCTAATTTGGCCAATTGATTTGTCTCATGAGACTTGTTGATGCATCGATGACCTATTTATAACCGAGATTCACCCATCACTTATTAAGTCCAATCCATTCCTCATATGAAAAGGGTGAAACATAATAAACATAAATATTTATATTCAAAAACTAACATACAAAATGTTAATACTTACCCCAATCAAATAAATATAATCATAAACCATCCAGAGTAATATGGTGAATGGTAATAAAATTGTACATCCTCAGTCAAACTAATCATAAACTACCCAAATAAAGAATAAGGATGATATCAATACAACATATCCCAAATGGATCATAAGTATAAAAAAGGGTTGATGTCATTGATGAATCGAAATACCAAAAAAATGTCATTAAAACATTTTTGAGGAAAATAACATTTTCACTTTGAAAATATTTTTAAAACAAAAAGTTCACAAAATATTTTGAAAATACTTTTATTTAAAAATAACCTTTTAAAAACTGTAAAATAAGCTTTAAAATATTGATTGGTCGCGACGACAAGAAATTCGTTCATGTCGTACATGATAAAACAAATATTCTTTTCACATTTTTAGTAAAATCCAAATTTGGATTATTTGGAAAACGACATGAATATTAATTTCAAAACACTTTTTAAAAAGTAAAAATGGATATTTATTTTAATAAATCATTTGGAAAAGGTTAAAAATATTTTTGAAAATATTTTTAGAAAACATGGATTTTGATGAAAGAAGATTTTTGACCGAAGATAGAAATAAAGTTAGATTTCCTTAAAAACATTTTCTCAAGCATTTTAAGTACCAAAGAGTGAGAAAATGTTATTATTACTTAAAAGGTTCATTAATAACTATATGAGTGTAAGGGTTGGTGTCCTGAGAACCAACTGTTTTGTACTTTTATTACATGAATGTTCACTTATTATATATTGTTCATTGTTCTGCATGACTATAATATAATAATGTCCTGGAATATTTGTTGCATTAATAAGGTCATAGCAGATCCCCGCTATGATGAGAACCTTGAAATGCTATAACAATATTCTTAAATAAAGTTCTGCGGTTGGATGACATACTATGATAGGACACATAGTATACAGACCGTCGTGTGCGAGTACTCGTAAGAAGATGAGACTCTCTCTCATGGAGTTCGCACTTGGTAATCTCCAAGATGGGAGATTATGAGAACAAAACCGCCAATAGAAATTCTGCATGTCTTGGTGTCATCAGACATTTCTATCTACGAGCGTGTGTAATGGTCCTTATACTAGAAGATTATCATTAACTCATGTCATGACTCGCGCACTTAGATTTACTGACAAAAACCGTCACGCAGACAGTTGGCGGGAAGTAGGGTACGTTGGGTGCGTTGGGTGCGTCACGAGTGACATGTTGTTAATGGATAAGCTGAGGAAGGATTTGTCCCTTCCATTTATGGAAGTTGATATCTTGTCCCTTTGATTGAAATAGAACTGTCGCATTAAATTCCATGGCCATGGTGTGAACGACAAGTTTATTTCAGGTAGTCAAAGAACGACGGATAAAGCATATAGGTTTATGACACTGCCATGAAACCTGCTTGATGAGATATTGAGACAAAGGGATTAAATTAAACATTAAGCGTTCGTATGAGGTGATACGTCAATGTGGCGTCAACTTATTTCTCTTGGGTTCCTTGACCCGTTGCTAGACAGTAATCTTGGACTTTAGGCAAGCCTGCCTAATGCCAACGAGAAAGAGGCTAGAGGGTCACACACTAAGTGTATCCAAGTATCTAAAGTTGAATAAAGATTATTCTTGTACATGGTTTAATAATTATTTAAGGAAGCCTAAGTTGTTTTAAATGATGGAGGAAAAATAAAATAAAAAAAGTACACGCCATGTATTATTAAATGTACACACCGTGTAGTTTTATTTTGGAAAGGAAATGAATAAATGAAAACAAGATATACACGCTGTGTACATTTAATGTACATGCCGTGTAGTTTTCAATGAAAAACAAGCACACACCGTGTATTTATTATTACACGCCGTGTAGTTTTTCCAGTCGGGTTTTTGAGGATATAATATCGTTTTATTAAATGATATTTATTATAATCAATGTGAGTGCATGTCAAGGAATTAATTATTCGACATGGGGGTTTTCAATAAGAGTTAATGAAATAAATGAAACGCGTAACGCGTTTATTTATTGTCATAACTCTACAACCTCAAACTCGATTATAAATATCCTCACAACCCAAATCTTTTCCTACACAAGAGAATCATTGTTCACAACATCTCTGGAGAATTCTTTCAAGGCCGAAAGAACATCTTCATCCAAGAACGCTCTCAAGACCGAGAGAGATCCTCTTCCATCAGATCAAGACGATCTAAGGCGGAAAACGCAAGAAAAGGCTTCTCCACGCTAGCACCCGGAGAATCCTTTGGCGACATCCAAAGATACGAGGTACATGTGTGGATCACCGCTAGAGAGAGTCTACACTTGGCTTCTGCGACTTAACGACGGATCACGTTGACACCGTGATCAAGAACATCAACGAAGAAAGAACATACAAAAAGTATTTCTTTATAATTAATTAAATTAACTATAATCAACCTGTAACGATCCTTGTTTGTGGTTTCGGGACAAACCATCTTGTTTGTCTTTTTTCTGTGATTTGATCCGTGGAGACTGGCGTTTATCGTTGTATTGATCCCGGATTGATCATTACTAATGACAAAAATCCAAGTGGGCACATCCACCCACGCGCTTCCGCTGTGCCCGGAACCTTCAATGAGAAGAAAATATATTGATTTTAAGATATAAATATCAAATAATTCCACCAAAGAATACTTAAACAAAAACAATTCTAAATAATGATGAGATTGTGAAATAAACTCTTATCACTTTGATAACTTTTGAATCATAATCTCCTTGAATGAAATAAATTAAAAAGAAACTTTAAATACCATAAAGAGAAATAGGTTCATGATATAACATATCAAAAGTTTTAGTATATATAATACATAAAGGAATAATTGGTGAATAAGGTGTATGTCTCTCAGAAGTAAAAGTGAGACGAGAAACTCTTACCTTAAGTTCAGATTCCAATGTATGTGTCTGAACCTTATATATAATAAATATAGGTCTATTATACATCTATTACATAACAATAATCATATATATCATACAATATGTGATTTACTTATAGTCTTTTATCACCTGTTTATTAACGGTTCTTTGTTAAAATCATTATTTCAGGTGATAATTACTTTGTTTTTCATGTATGTTTTAGTTCGGTAATTTTGGTAATTTTAATTTGATCATTGTTACATCATCTCTATAATGTTAACCATGATATAAATATCATATATATTCACTATATATGTATTTAGATTAATCTATTAAAGTTATAGATAGAAAATGGATTACACCGTTCATGGAGATGCTAGGTCATATGCACGCATGAACGTTATTTCCATTTTTCTTGGCAGATAGAACAAAAGGAAAATAAATATTAATTCATATTTACATAATCATTATTATTTCATATATATTATGTATACTAATCAAATAAATCCTCATTACCATCCATGCAAAAATAAAATGAAAAATATTCCACATCGCTATGTGGAGGCGGTAGTCCACATGTACACATAAACAACATTATTGTTTTCCAACAAATTAGAAGGTAAAAAGTTAGATATGATATTATATTTATAGAAGTATGGTTAGGTCATAAATATCACATATATTCATTAATTTAAACCTTAATTCATTCCATGTAAAGCGTAAGTGAAAAACGAAACACATCGCTTCACGAGACGATGTTCACCGTACACACGAGCGATGTTATCGTATCCCCCACAGAATAGAAAGTAAGAAGGTATATGTGATATAATAATTACATAGTATAATAATTCCATAAATAACATATACATATATTAAATTCATCATTATATCCAGCCTTGAAAGGCGGTGATGGAAAATAAATTACATTGATTTGTGAGATGGTAGTCCACCGTACACATAATCGATGGTTTTGTTTCATATTTGATGGAAGTGGTGATGGATCTGAGTTATGTTATTAACATAATAAAATATCAGAATATATTAGATACTGGTGTTATTATATTATCATAATTGAAGAAATATTTAAGGAGGTGAAAGAAGAAATAAAACAAATACGTATGTTTAATAATTTTACCTCTTCTTTAAAGTGTCTCTTTATTTTATACCTAAAGCCTTCCTATGAGGGGCTTCCAAATCAAACTAAGGCCTCTAGGATGTGGGGAGGAAAGTAAGGAAGGGATTTGGATAGGGATTAGCCAAACCAAAGGGGTTTTAAATTATGAAGAGGGAAGGATAGTGAGTGACCTTTTTTAAGTGAGTGAGATGACACACACAGATTTTTTGAAAAGATAAAAAGTTACTCACGTTTTTCTCATGTCACAAGCCTCCAAAATGGATCATTATCAAAACATAGAGGTGATAAGGTCAAAATAAGGTCATTAAATGAGTGCTGGAAAATTTTTAGGCCATTTTTAACCATTATCTTCTTAGTTTAACCCATGGTAAACTCATTTTTACCTTAACCGCAGTAATTAATTTTTATTATTTTCACTATTCATTATGGTCAAAAATTAAGTTGGTATTATTAGATAATATAAATTTTTCTAATTCCAAATATGAAATCCATTTTTTCAAATTCAATTTACACAATTGATATAATTTAATTTAAAATTAAACCGTAGATACGATGAAAGAGCGGTTTTCTAAAGAGAAAATTCTCGTAAGTATATAATGTTTTAATAGAAAAATTCAATATGAAATCGATTAGAATGAACTAAATTAGTTAAATTTTAATATAATTGAACTAATTTTACTTTAAAAAAAATTAAAATATAATTTAACTTTGTAAATTATTTAAAAAAAGATAGTTTTTAATAAAAATCAATATATTTTACTATTCATCAAAAAATTAATCTTTTCAGAAAATTATCAAAAATTCACCCAAAGATGATTTTGACATGTAGAATTAAAAAACGAGGTTTATTTTGTCAAATATATTTTCTAAAAGTGGAAAAAATAATTTTAAATTATGTGTGCAAAGCGTAACTAACCCGTCTTTTAGAAAAATACAGTTTTTCATAAAACCTTTCTTTTGCTTTCAAATAGTTCTTATTTGATTTCTAATCAATAGGTAACCATTGAATTTATTTTATACATGTCTAAAATATATAATTTTCATATTTTATTTATTACTATCTATACCCGTCATCTTAAAATCTAGGTTATAATGATCATGTTTAAATAATAATATTTTAATAAAGTATCGCATTTTGTTTAAACCTGACATCGCATGCATCACAATCTATTGAAGTGATTGGATTTAAAGAAACATATTGTAAAGTCTCAAGGTGTTGTATTCTCTTCTAAGCTTGGCGCTTCATGTCATACACGCTATCGAGCAAGATGTTCCTCTTAAAATATGAGGGTGTTACATATAACATGATTAATATAAGATGTGTAAGGTAGAAAAAAGAGTTACGTAAAGGTAAAAAATATTTTATACAAGATTCTTAAAGGTAGAATAAATGTTGTGTAAAGGTAATAAGCAATTTATAAATCATATGTAAGGGTAAAATAGAATTAACAAAGAATGTGTAAGGGTATAGAAAGAATTACATGGAATGAGTAATGGTAGAATCAAAGTTAAACTGCCTACGTAAGAGTAACAACAAAGTTACGTAAAGGTAATGTCATCTTTTGAAAACTCACATAAGGGTAAGGAGAAAATGACACATGTTACGTAAGGGTAAAAAAATAACTCTAGAAAATAATTTTTTCATGAGAAATAATTTTAAAAAATATATATAAAGAATAATAAGAATAAAAAAAATATAAATAACTAAAAAACAACTAAATTCAACAAAATTATTATTATAAATAAAAAATATGAAATTATTAAAATATTAAAAAAACACATTAAAAATATTTGTGATCATTAAAATCAAAGAATGGTGAGAAGCACAACATGTTGTTTGACCACATGTGGGTGCGTGTGTAGCCCTTGTGAGCCATATATGATGCTTGATTCTATGAGTGTGCTTATATAGCTTTTATACTGTGTTTGATGATGACTGCATGTATTTGTATGTTTCTACTATATATTCATGATGACATGCTTTGCTCTACCCTTATTATGCTCTGCCATGTTGTGTGTATTCACCATGCCTTTAGAGGTTTCGTCTTTGGTACTCGAAATAGGTGAATCATCGTTGTATGTTTATCCCTTAAAGGGGAGTGCTCGCGATAGGCGATGATGAAGACATTGGACCTGTACACAGGGTAGGGGCATGAAGACCTTGGGGCCCGACCCATGATAGCGACATGTCCACATTTCATAGTGTCATTGGATGTTCCTATCTGCGGACGTGTGTATTGGTCCTTAGACTTTAAGATTATTATTAATGGGTATTACAACTCGCGCACTTAGATGTATTGACGAAAACTGTGATGACACACTGTTCGCAACGAGGTAGGATACGTTGGGTGTGTCATGAGTAATACTGCATTAATAGATAATGCGAGAAAGGATTTGTCCCTTATGTTCCATAATGGAAGTAGATATCTCAGACCCTTTGATGGAATTGATATAGCCTAAATAAATCCATGACCATGGTAAGGTATGGGTGAGTTCAATTCCAGAAAGTCAAAGAAAGAATAATCGAGCACATGGGTTGATGACACTTGCATGCAACCCGCTTGATTCGAGATATCGTGACAAAAGGATTATATTACACAATAAGCGTTCGTATGAGGTGACACGTCAATGCGACGTCAACTTATTTCTCTTGGGTGCCTTGACCCGTTGCTAGACAGTAATCTTGAACTTTAGGCAAGGCTGCCTAATGCTAATGAGAAAGAGGCCTAGAGGGTCACACACTAAGTGTGTCCATGTATCTCAGTTAAATATTAATTTAACAAGTTAAATAAAGATTATTCCCGGCTGTGGTTTAATAATTATTTAAGGATGTCTGATCGCATTTATTTCGACACTAGTTATTCGAGAGAATATATTGTGGGCGAAATAATATATATTTATTAGCGAGTAATGCAGTTACATTTATTTAATAAATAAATAGTCATTATTCAAGGTCTAATAAATGTGGTGGAGGAAATAAAGGAAATAAAAACAAGTACACACTGTGTATTAATGATTACATGTTGTGTAGGTTTTAGCTGGGATTTTGAGGAAATAATATTGTTTTATTAAATTATATTTATTATAATCAGCATGGGCGCATGTCAAGGAATTAATCATTCTGCATGGGGGTTTTCAATAAGAGTTAATGAAATAAATAAAATGCGTAACGCGTTTATTTATTGTCATAACTCTATAACCTCAAACCCGATTATAATATCCTCACAACCTCAACACTTTTCCCTAATCGTTGTGCACAACAATTATGGAGAGTTCTCTGAAGGCCGAAAGAACTCCTTCCTCCAAGAACGCTCTCAATACCGAGAGATATCCACCACCACCAGATCAAGGCGATCAAAGGCGGACATCGCAAGCAAAGGTTCTTCCGTGATAGCACCTGGATATCCCTTCAGTAACGTTCAGAGATACGTGGAGCACGTTTGGATAACCTCTAGAGGAATCCTACACTTAGATTCTACGACGCAACGATGAATCACATCAGATCGTGACCAGAGACATCAACGAAGAAAGAATTCCATCAAGGTAATTCTTGTCAATTAATTAAATTAATTATAACCAACATATGATGATCCTATATCTATGGTTCTGATACTCCTTCTTTTGTTTTTCGTTCTTCATTCTATTCCAAAGATCCAACATTTTACATCGTGACAGATCTCGGATTGATCGTTGTTAACGCTAAAATTAAAGTTGGGCAAACCCACCAACATGCTTCCGCTGCGCCCGGAACCTACAACATGTCCACCAATCGATCTTGTGGCCCAACCCAAAACTCGATGCCTCGAGGATTCCAACTAACATGTTCACCAATAGTCCTTATAACCCAACCCGGAACTTGGTGTCTTTAGGATTCTAAGTAACATGTCAGCCATTCGACCTTGTGGCTTGACCTGAAACCCGATTCCTTGTGGATACTGACTGAAATATTTTTCAGCTTTATTGCTAGCCCTTGATTACTCTTAACATCTGTTATGACTATGTTTCGACATGGAGTTGAAGTGGGTACAATTGGGGGTACGTAGCGTCTTGGTAAGCACACGATCGCTCAGTATGTGGGTGTTTGTTGCTTCCTGGTGTTTTAGTGATTATATGTTATGCTTGTGTAGTCATGTATTGTCTGTTTACTTTCTACAGAGCTTATCACATGCACGTACACTGCATTTACTGATTAGGTATTGTATCGAGTTGGTGGTTCCCTATTGAGTTGTATTCACACCCTGCTCGGGAGGCCATGACACTTGGGTACCCATATAGCCCTTGTTGCATATACAGGTTGGGTTGAGGCCCGAGTTTGATCATCTAACGAGATAGCTCACTATGATTCTGGAGACAGAGAGGAGGTGTGGTTTGGAATTGGGTACAGATCCTCTTTGTACATTTTTTCTTTTCTATTTTGTATATGTGGTCAGTCTGGTGGGTGATCAGTGCCCTATATTTCAGGTATGATCGTCCGGGTTTTTCGTTCCCACATACTTCATTACAGATGGTATGTTTATTGTTTCCGCACACTCTGATTGTATATTGTTACATGTTTGATTATTTATCTATTCTTGTACACTCTAATTGAGGGCATAGTCTCCTCACGATCCACTTTAGACCCTGGCTGCTTGTCGGTAGCCTCTGGCATACGAGGAGGTGCACCTGGGATCATGAAACACTTTGTCTTAGACCCGATGATTCAGGTCGGGGTGTTACATGTTTAATGATTCTATGTGATTTTTCACCCGGTCCTTTCATGGCTGCAACTATCTCATAACACCTAACTCTTTGATCATTACACTCACTCCATCCCATGGGGCTCTTGGGGTTCAATCATTTTGATAACTATCTTCCTTTGTCGAAGAGATAAAAGAGGGTAACGGAAGAGAGATAACGTGAAATAGAGTTATTGTTTCCATGTGAGCTCTAATTATTATTATAGTTCATGCATAGGGTGGCATTTTGTTATTGATCCATGATGGAGATCTTTGCTTTGAATCTTGTAAATCTTGTTGTGATGATACTCAACTTTGAACTTTCTATATATTAGAGGATAGCATATTGATTCTTGTTTAGAAGTTGTAACAAAGTTCTTAGTAATGTAGGACTTGGATTTATAACCATCTTCAATCATTTTCTATTTCAATTTTTTATAACTTACTTTTTTTAACGATGCACCAGTTCGTGTGCGTGTGTGGAACCGATACAAATCGATAAATTATGACCAATCCTCAAACTAGGTTTTACTATTAGTCTCTTGTTTATTGAGATCTTCAACTTGGATAATTGGTTTATTGTTTTCTTTCTCAAGCCACCTCTTTTGTATTTAGTTTTAATTTTCACATAGTGGAATTTTTTTGTGATGCTCGTGTTATGTACGTAGGTCCAATCTTCATGTACATTATTATTGATTTTTTTTCTTTTGATCAACCTTGAATCAAAATCCATTTGACATGTCCCCTATATAATGTATTGGGTTTGAACTTCTCCTCATGGTCTTCCTCATGGTCTCAGTGGCCCTCACAGAGAAGAGGAGGGACACCATGGTCCTTTCTGGGCACGCTCTCTCCATCTTCTAGATCGCCCCTCGATTTATCATTTTCAGGGTATCAAGATGTTCATGTTTGTGGGCCTCATTGTGTTCTTTATGGGAGGGATGCAAGCATTCTTAATGGACACCACCTATTTATCTAATAAGCTTGGGTACAACCTGAGGTCAGTGATGGTGTCTATAGTGAACCAGATCATTGGTTGGTCTGGTGGAAACTTGCTTGGCCGGAATGACCTTAACCGGGACTTCCTATTCTACTGGATAATTTTGTCCTGATTGATCCTCATAGATTAGACCTTCCAATTCCAACACATAAGCCCTTCCAGGATTCCATCTTAAAACCAATTGGCGATATGAGTAGGCCATCCAAGTTTATATGTTATTCATCATTGCTTGTTGAAATCGTTGTGGGATTAGGTTTACACCCAACAATCTCCCTGTCAAACCAAAGATCATACATCCAACCCCCCCCCCCCCAATGATAATTCACCTAATCCAAACATTGTGTATTGTCGTTCTTATTAATGAGACACATTGTTTAATTGTTATCATTAGGAAAACTTTCGATCCAAAGCACCACTATGGATTCATATACTCCAACTGAGCCACCATTATCATTGCAACTGGGGTGTCTTATCCAAATTGCAACTGGGCTAAACCATGATTGTGATACCACTAGTTGTGATTGATCCTTTTAGCTTAGAACTTCCAGAACCAAAACATAACATATTTTGAGATTTCATCCTAAAACCAACTAGTGATAGAATGAGTGACTTAAACTAAACATATATGATACCCAACACTTCTCGTTGAAACCGATGTGTGATTGGATTTTCACCCAATGGATTTTCTAAGTCCACCGATTTTGGTCCTCTTGGAACTCTTCTGATCCATATATCATGCCTTTGGAGGATGATCTGGAAAAAATAAATAAAAAATAATCCATCTACTCTAAGAAAGGGAAAAGGGAGATGTGAATTTCATGGTTGCAGACCACTGGATGATTCAATATGAGAGACACTCTAATGAAAATTAAGGGATATGGTATTATGGTAATACCTCAAAACTTGTGTGCCAAATCTAATTAGTAAAAGAAAAAAACAGAAAGAAACTCTGATGATCTTGTAGATAATATTCTATGTAGGATGGTGTCGCCCCCACTTTGTCAAAGTGGGCATACTAGGTAAGTGGTCAGCTCCACCAAACCCACCAACCATTGAGAAGGCAATGAGAGAGGGGCTGGAAAGAGCCTCCTCTCATTTCAGTATCTCAACACCTTTAGGGTCACTGACAGTTCATCATTCATGTGTGGTATTTTATGAGGTAGTTTCCCCACATATTCAAGAGAGAGTATTATGAGGATTTTTACCTTGTAATAGTGATAGAGTATGTACTCACTTTTACAAATAGTGATCCTTCTATTTTCCCATGGGGTTTTACCCCTTTCATTTTGGGGTTTTTTCCACGTTACATCTGGTTTCATTTATTTTTGCATTTTTTTGCACTTTATTTTATCTCATAATTATTACTTCACTAGTGGGCCAATCATTTTTAGTCCCAAAAAGTAGTTTCAGAGTAAGGTTCTGGCCTGGTGTTGTTCACTTTTTTTGGGTATTAATAATTCTCATAAATTTGAGTATGTTCTGTGATTGCGACTCCAGTTGAGCTTTCACATCAGAAATTTTTTTATTGAAATTATTAAATACATTGTTGTAAAATAGAGGAGGTTTTGGACTGACAATGTGTCCAGATAACGGTGAAATTCAAGATCGAAAAATTCAACATGAATAATTTTTCATTGTGGAAAATGAAGATACAAGTAGTGCTGCAGAAGGATAATTACCGACTGGCAATTGGAGAAAGTATGGCAAATGTGACGATGGATTGTGGTTCCAGTGGGATCCAGATTCATGACATGAATGGAAATGTGACAAGTACTTTTGGAAATTGTGATATACTAGTCAATGAAGTGGTGATGATTTCTGGAAGCAGACAACATCGCAACGATGCATGGATAATCGACTCAGGAGCAACATGACACATGATGTCTCAACAAGAATGGTTTGATCACTATGAAACTATCCCAAAAGGACTTGTGTACATAGGGAACAATCATACCCTGAATATCGTTGGAGTCGGTACCATCAAAATGAATATGCATGATGGTATTGTTTGAACCATACAAGGAGTATGATATGTGAAGGGCTTGAAGAATAACATATTGTCTTTGGGACAATTTGATGATATAGGATGCAAAACTCTTACCGAGAATGGAGTGATGAGAATTGTGAAGGGCGCACTTGTGGTGATGAAGGCAGAGAAGATCTCGAAGAACCTGTATGTGCTTATGAGTGAAATGTACAAGGAGGAGATAGTTGTCGCATCAACTACCTCAACAAAAGTGTTCATAACGTTATGAAATTAGAATTTTGGTCATATATCAGAATGAGACCTGAAGATTCTTGCATATTAGAAGTTGTTGTCTGAGCTTACAAAGGTATCCTTACTATTTTGTGAGCATTGTGTTTTGAGAAAGAAACACGGATTAAAGTTTGGGATGTCAACAACAAGAAGTAAAGAGATCTTAGAGTTGATCCATTCCGACGTTTGGAAAGCACCGATTATATCTCTGGGAGGAGCAAGGTACTTTGTATCATTCATTGATGATTATTCTAGGAGATGTTGGGTGTACCCAATCAAGAGGAAGACAGATGTTTTTGAGTTATTTAAAACATTCAAAGCACAAAAGGATCTTGAATTTAGAAAGAAGATCAAGTGTTTAAGGACTGACAATGGTGGATAATATACAAGCGAGAAAGTTGATAATTTTTATCAACATGAAGGCATCAAGATATAGTTCACGGTGGCGTACACTCCTCGGTAAAATGGACTGACATAGTAGAAAAACATAACTGTGTTGGATAGAATAAGGGTGATGTTGAAGACTGCAGGAATTGACAAAATATTTTGGGCAGAAACAGTGAATATCACCTTTTATGTGATCAACTGATCTCCTTCAATGACGATTGATCTAAAGACACTGATAGAGATGTGGACTGGTAAACCCACTAACTATTCTCAGTTACATACTTTTGGAAGTTCTGTATATGCAATGTTTAATGACCAGGAAAAATCAAGATTGGATTCGAGATCCAGGAAATGTATCTTCTTGGGGTAAATTGATTGTGTGAAGGGGTTTCATTTGTGGGACTCCACTGCCCACAAACTTATCAACACCAGAGATGTCATTTTTGTAGAAGACAATGTGAAAATGACAATTGATGAAGACATGGAGAAAGAGAATACAAAAATTGCAATAGTCGAAGTATAGGACAAATCCAAGAAAGAACTGGTTTCATCTAAGGCATTACGAGAGCACGATGATGAAGTACCAGTTGAGTATGGACCACGACGGTCAACTCAGGATGAAAGAACATCAGTATGACACTCGAACTATGTCATTGAGAGCAATATTGTGTACTCCTTATTGACGGAGGATGAAGAGCTATCTTCTTTTGTGGAGGCGACCCAGAGTCTAGATGTATCCTCATGGATGACGATGATGCATGAGGAACTTGAAGCCCTCCACAAGAAAAAGACTTGAGATCTTGTTCCATTACCTCATGGAAGGAAGGATATCAACAACAAATGGGTCTTTAAGATCAGACGATATGGAAAGGACCGAGTGAAAAGATATCATGCAAGATTGATGGTCAAAGGATATGATTAGAAGGAAGGAATGAATTGATTTCAATGAAATATTTTCTCCTGTTGTTAGACTGACGACTGTTCAAATAGTTCTAGCGATGTGTGCTATAAACGGTTTATATCTAGAGCAGGTGGAAGTGAAGACTGTTTTTCTCCATGGTGATCTTGATGAAAAAATCTACATGCTTTAACCAGAAGGTTTTGCAGAAGAAGGCAAAGAGAACTTGGTTTGCAGGTTGAAAAAATCTTTGTACGGTTTAAATCAGGCGTCGAGGTGTTGGTATAAGAGATTTGATTCATATATCGCGAGTCTTGGATACAACAGACTTCATTCAGATCCTTGTGCATATTTCAGAGGTTCAGATGGTAATAATTTCATCATTCTTATGTTGTATGTAGATGACATGTTGGTTGCAGACCCCAACAATGATCAGATCTAGGAGATGAAGTCACAGTTGGCAAGGGAGTTTGATATGAAAGACTTGAGACCAACAAACAAGATTCTTGGGATTCAGATTTACCAAGACAAAATTAATGATAATATTTGGTTATCATAAAAGAATTATTTACAGAAAGTCTTGAAACGTTTCAACATGCAAGACTGTAAGTCAATCTATACTCCACTTCCTGTTAATTTCAAGTTATCGTCTATGATGAGTCCTAGTAGTGAAGCAGAGAGGATGAAGATGTATTGAGTACCGTATGCATTAGCAGTGAGAATTCTAATGTTCGTTATGGTTTGTACTAGACCAGACATTGCACATACAGTAATAACGGTTAGTTGGTACATGGTGAATTCGGGGCAAGAGTATTGGAGCACAGTGAAGAGGATCCTGAGATATATCAAGGAGACCTCAGATGGTGCATTATGTTATGGAGGACAAGATTTCACTATCAGAGACTATGTTGATTCGGATTTTGCAGGTGATTTTGACCGGAGGAAATCCATTACTGGTTATGTGTTTACTCTTGTTGGAGGAGCTGTGAGCTGGATTTCAAAGTTATAGTTAGTTGTGCATTTATCCATGACGGAGGTAGAGTACATGACAACTACACAGACTTGCAAAGAGGCGATGTGGATGAGAAGGTTGTTGGAGGAGCTTGGGCACATACAGGAGCAAATTCCATCGTTTTGTGATAGTTAGAGCGTCTTGCAAATTGCAAGGAATCCATCTTTTCATTCCATGATAAAACATATTGGGGTACAATATCACTTTGCTTGAGATGTAGTGGATGAACGGAGTGTGGACATGCAAAAAATCCACATTAAAGAAAATCTTGCAGATTTCCTGACGAAGGTGGGTTGACTATGATAAGCTCAGACGATGTAGATCATTGAGTGGCCTCACAGAGACGTGAATAGTATGATTTGGCAGATAGAAAGAATGTGTGAAGATATGATTGGTTCTCAATCAATCTCCAAGGTTAAGATGCGTCAACAATATTTTATACAGGATGGTGTCGCCTCCACTTTGTCAAAGTGGGCAAGCAGGGTAGGTGGTTGGTGGCCGGCTCCACCAAGCCCACCAACCATTGAGAAGACACCGAGGGGCTGACAACAACCTATAAAAGGCAAGAGCCTCCTCTTATTTTAATATCTCATCACCTTCAACATCACTGGCACCTCATCATTCATGTGCGGTATTTTATGAGACAATTTCCCCACATATTCAAGAGAGCGACAGTTTCCCCACATATTAAAGAGAGAGTATTAGGATGGTTTTATTCTCATAATAGTGAGAAACTGTGTAACCATTTTTATCTATAGTGATCCTTCTATTTGTTTGTGATTTTTTACTTCTTTCATTTTGAGTGTTTTCCTATGTTACATTTGATGTTATTTATTTCCGTATTTTTTACACTTTATTTTATCGTGAAATTATCGATGAACCAGTGAACTAATCATTTTCGATCATTGGTTATTTTTTTTTAGAAAGAAATTCAGAGTAGGTAGCACCCGATAAACATCAACATATTCAGATCAAAACCCATTTACAAAGAAAATTCAATTTCTTTATTTCTTTTGAATCACAAACAGGGTAGATAGAAACAGGGTATATGGGAAGGTGAGGTGGGGCTGACTGTAGTCATTGATATGATGAAACCTCGTGAACATTCCCATCCATTAATGGAAGGAAGAAACGAAAAAAGTGGATACACGCACACATAAATTAAAGGAAGGAACATGTCTGGAACATGTTTTTGGATGTTGGGGGTGGAGTGGTGGAGAATCCCTTCACAGGACAAGAATCCTCCGAGCACCAGAGGCCAGATGGTGATGGAGGAATGCAGGGTAAAGGGCAGGCAAGCTTTTCACCGTCTTATTGAAGAAATCCTTCAATAAAGGCTTCCAACCCCATGGGTGAATGAATGGGGGTGCATTTTTGAGAGCCGCCGCGGACAAAAAAGCAAAGAACCATGGTGGTCCTTTATTTCAACACTCCATTAAACCTAAATGCGTGTAAATCTGTGCAGCATCGATGTAAAGTAAACCCTGCAATGCGGATTTGAAATATTTCAACAGAGAGAAGCATTATTGCATACGAGATAGTGCGTATTTTCAGGACTCATTTCAAATGACTGAATAAATAACAAAACCTGGAAGAATCATCAATGGAAGCGAACATTGTTTCCCGCATTTTTCAGAATTCATTTCGAATGAGTGGTCCCCTTTCTTTTGATGCTCTGCAAACAACTCATCATTTCGACGCCCGTCGCCATCTGCGCCTCCAGCCCTAATCCCAACAGCGGCAAAGACGAGGATGGCCGGTCGATCCAATCCGCCCCCACCGACCCTGCCGGAATGCGGATGATGCCTAACGCCGCCGATCTCCGCCTGACGGGGTGGGGGTGGCTCTGATGAAACGACCGCAAGAAGGCGGACGATGCCTAACGCCGCTGAACTCCGCTCCAACCAGCTCCCATGACTCGGCTGAAGCCGGCCATGGATTTGACATAAAGGCTAACGATGTCTTCTCAAACATCCTAAATCGAAGTAGGTTGTAAAAAATAGGGGCAATCAAAACAGAGGATCAATTAAAATGATTTTTTCATTCCTCCAAATGAATGAAAATATATATGATTTTTAAAAATAAAGGTCTGGGGGGATATGATTTTTTTTATGATCATTATGATTTTTTTAAAAAAAAGTTATGATCATTATGACTTATCTCCCCATAATTATAATAATAATAATAATATAAATGTCATAAGTAGTTTGATGACATTCAATATTAAATGAGTATAAAAGAATTTTAAAATAGATATCAATAAAATGATACTAGTTTATTTCACTCATATACCAAAATATAATTTATTGGTATTTATGAAATATTGTGTTGCCAAGAGACGTTTTGAAAATAATGCACTTTAAAATTATGTTGAGAAAAAAAAAATTATTTATCAAATGTTGCCCATGCACTAATGATACAAAAAAATAAAATTTTATTATTTATTATGTCCGTGTGCATTAACAGTATTAGCTCATGTAATCGAGTTGATACCATCCTCCTAAGTGGATGCTATTTTTTTTTGAAATTCATGGTGAACTCATAACTTTAATAACCAAATATATTAATTTTACTATATGAAGTAGTTAAACGACTATCACCATTATAAATAGAATTAGTATTTTTGCACAAAATGATCACCATCGATAAATAATGAATCATCATTCAAGAATTTATAAAAGCCAATTAGCGTGTGGAAAAAACCGCAAAATGATACTAGTTGATCTTAATTTTAACCTTTTTTATAAAATTTAATTTGGTACAAATATTGTTGGACATGAACAATTTTCTTCTATCAAAAGATTAGAGTTAAATATGAGATTGTTAAAAATTATTGTTTTTGTTATATGAAATTTGAATGTATTATTATTGTTGAAACATTTGTTTTATTTGTATGAATTAAAAAAATTATATATTTTTTGAATTATTAAAACTTTTTTTCAACCTGAACCGAATGACCCTTAGTCGGCTCAACCCACTATGTTGAGTTTTTTTTACGAACCCCCTATTGGAGTGTTAAATGTGAGGTGAAATTTTTTTCAATCCCCTAAGATGGGTCATGTGAGATTTATCTTTAAACCAAACTAACTCACCTTCTTATACACCCTTAAATGTGATGAATGATTTCTCAAATTCATTCCTTGACGTGAAGATAATTTTTAATGGTTTTGTTTCATTCCTCACTGCAAATGAAACTATCCAAGAAAAAAATTTATAATTTTTTCATTACCAACCATGAAAATTTTCAATATACTAAAATTTGATCAAAGAAATTTTATTCATTCTATGTAGTGTATGCGATTATAAAAAAAAGTTTATAAATTATAATAATGACCATGTGATGAGTTTTGTTGGATCATCACATGATCAACACAATGGATGAAAACCATTTTGTTGCCTGATCTATCCTCTTCAAATCAACATGTAATGAAAAACATAAAACATAAATAAGTGTACCCCATATGTAGTGTGCTCCATCTCTACCTAGCACGGTGGAGTACGCTTGATCATGATCACTTAGCGATAGCCAACAAACTATCGCCTTCACATGGATGACACCGACCACTAGAATCCTCGTACGCTATGAGAGGATCCTTTAGACTCAAAAGGCGTGCTATCACATTCACCTCGATGATAATTGGATAAAAGAGCTAAAGAGAGCTTTGACAAGGTTGACTGTGTCACACTTACTCCATCAGGAAGATCCCATCCTATATATAAGCTCCCTTCGATCGATGATGAAGGTTGATCTTCAGCTACCAATGCTTGGCAATCAACATATATTACTATAACATATACCCATTAGAGTGTTTATGATCATTGAACATTTCAATGATCATAACAGGTTATTCATCTCATAAATGAATCATCTTAATGATTCAAAATAGAAAGGAACCATTTAGAAGATACAACAATGGCCCAAACACTTGATATCTCATATCATAGGCTAATCGTATCATACGACAATGATATCACAATGCCCCTTATGATGAGGCCCAATTGTAGGCAACGACATGCATCACATGCATGCATGGGCTTACAATATGGATCAATCATAAAATATAACTCATCTAGTTTTACTATATATTCAACAATCTCCCACTTAAACTAAAATTTCAAAAGGACTTCATACAAAACTTCACAACTCATTATGAATCTATTCAAACACTTTTGAATATAGTTTATCAAACTCTCTTCATTTTGGAATAAACACATTGTCCAAAATTTAATACCTATTATAAGGCTTAACTATGTGACCCTACAGGCCTTTACAACATTTACAATAAATATGAAATATTGATTTCATCTATGCAAGAAAAGCACGACCTCTAGAAAATTGTCAGTATTATTAAGCTATAAAGGGGTCTAACATGATCTCGATTAAACATACTCATACACTACTACACAAGAGGCCTTTAACAGTGCTAGAATAGGTCTTTATCAGCACTAAAAAAGCACTGACTGCCACAGTGCAGTTAAAAGACCCAAGCTTTTATCAGCACTAGAAAAACATTGATAAAAGACACCATTTATCAGTGCTTTTATTTAATGCTGATAAAGGGGAATACTGCAGTTTGATGTTACAGCACACTGCAACACCAGAAACAACACCAAAAATTAGAAAAATCATATACAAATACAAAATTTAAATGAAATAAGATTTACAACACAAATACAAGAAAAAACACTATTATAGAGCAGAAGAATGCACCTGTATAAAAGAACAAGACACCCCTACTCGAGAAAAAGAACACACCTATATATGAAAATAATTCTTATGATAGTAATATTATAAAGAAATAAATTAAATAGAAAGTGTTAATTTTAAACTAAATTTTGAGTCATACCAAGAACACTTTGTATCAGATTGCATTACGGTTGATTTCTTCATGTCACGCCATTTATTGTCTATCTTCAAGCATTATCTCTGTGAACATTAAATAAATAAGTATAAGATAAAAATGATAAGTAAATTAATTAAGTAATATCATATAGAATGATGAGAAAACAATCTAAGCTCGTTTTCTCGGTTTTGGCGATGCGGTGCACGCTTTAAACTAAAATGACACTTATATATTGAAAAGTCACACTTGGAGTCATATCGGTCACACCATATGTCACATTGAGGTGTGGATGATTCCTATACATCCCAAATTACTTATGGATTGTTGTCTTAAGGTATCAAAACAATCCGAATGAATTTCCTTGATTTTGAGTACGCCACTTGTGTTTTTTTACTAAAATGTCGTTTTAAACTGGAAACACGCACTTTGAGTCATACAGGTCGCATCATGTATGAGTTTTACATGATACTGATTCATACACATCACAAATGAATTATGAATCATTGTCCTACATTATCAAGAAAATATGAGCTCATTTTCTCATTTTTCAGTGAGTGGTATTTTTTCTGTATTAAAATGTCAATTTTAAACTGATAACGAACACTTTGAGTCATACTGGACACGTTATGTATCAGATTGAGGTGAGGATGATTTCTAAATATCAAAAATGACTTATGAATCATTTTCCTAAAGTACCAAAATAATACGAATGTGTTTTCTTGGGTTTGAGTATGTCAGTTGTCTTTTTTACTAAAATTAATGTCAATTTTGAATAAAAAGACGCATTTGGAGTCATACCAGTCACACCGTGTATCAGATTGAGGTTCAGATGATTCCTACACATCCAAAATGACTTATGTATCATTTTTCTAAAGTATCAAAACAATATGAACGGGTTTCCTCGATTTTGAGTATGCCACTTGTGTTTTTTACTAAAATTTCATTTTAAACTAAAAACACACACTTTGAGTAATACCAGTCACATCATGTGTGAGTTTAACATGAGACTAATTCCTACTCATCAAAAATGAATTATGAATCATTCTTCTAAATTATCAAGGCAATCAGAGTGTGTTTTTTTATTTCCAGTGAGTGAAACTTTTTTGTATTAAAATGTCAATTTTAAATTGATAACAGACACTTTGAGTCACATCGTGTACCAGATTGAGGTTAATATGATTCCTACACATCAAAAATGATTTATAGATCATTTTTCTAAAGTACCAAAATAATCTGAATTCATTTTCTCAGTTTTGAGTATGTAAGTTGTATTTTTTACTAAAATTAATGTCAATTTTGAATAAAAAGACACATTGTGTCATACCGGTTATAAAGTGCATCATATTGAGGTGATTCTGATTTATACACATCCCAAATGACTTATAGACCATTTACTATAGTATCAAAATAATATGAATTCATTTCCTCAGTTTTGAGTATGTCACTTGTGTTTTTTTTACTAAAATGTCATTTTGAACTAGAAATACGCACTTCGAGTCATACCGGTCACATCGTGTGTGTGTTTTATGTGATAATAAATCTTACATGTCACAAATAAATTATGAATCATTGTTCTAAATTATCAAGACAATACAAGTGCATTTTCTTGTTTTTCAGTGAGTGAAACTTTTTTGTATTAAAATGCCAATTTTAAACTAATAATGGACACTTTGAGTCATACCAGACACATTGTGTATTATATTATGGAAAGAATAATTAATACATGTAAAAAATGACTTATATATAGTTTTACTAAAGTACCAAAATAATCTGAATGTGTTTACTCAGTTTTGAGCATGTCAGTTTCCCTTTCTACTAAAATTAATGTCAATTTTGAATAAAAAGATTCACTTTGAGTTATACCGGTCACACCATGAATCAAATTGAGGTGAGACTAATTGATAAACATCCTAACCTACATATGAATCATTTCACTAAAGTATAAAAAACAATCCAAATGTGTTTCCTTGGTTTTGAGTATGCCACTTGTTTTTTTTACTAAAATGTCATTTTAAACTGGAAACACGCACTTTGAGTCATACCGGTCACATCATGTGTGAGTTTGATGTGAGACTAATTCCTACATGTCACAAATGAATTATAAATAGTTTTCTTAAATTATCAAGACAATTCAATCACATTTTCTTGGTTTTTAGTGAGTGACACTTTTTGTATTAAAATGTCAATTTTAAACTGATAATGTAAGAACCTGGTTCTTCTTTTTGAGGTATGGGTCTCTTATTTTCCCTTTTACTTAAGTGTTTTTGATAAAATAAGGACAATGGAAAAAATACCAAATTTTTTGACTACACGCCGTGTACTTTTCCACACGCCGTGTACTTTGGCCGTGTGGGATGAGTACACAGGGCGTGTAGGCCTGTCGGCAATGAAGGGTGTAAAAACTGACTACACGCCGTGTATAGGGTATTTACACGTCGTGTATTCAGTCGGTAGGTGAACAGTAAGGTGGTGGAGGCAGCCGCCAGCGGAGCGACAGTACACACCATGTAATCAGGAATACACGTCGTGTACTCATGTCGACAGATGAACAGTGCCGCGGTGGAAAGAAGCCACCAGAGGAACAGTTTAAAAAATGATAAGTACACATTGTGTAATTGAGAGTACATGCCGTGTAGTTTGTTTTTTTCGCTTGAAACAGGCAGTAGCTTCCTCATTTGGCAGAGGAGGATTTGAGTTCGTTTTGGAGTCGGGAGAGGACGACCAAACCTTGGAGGATCACCCGATCGCGCACTGGGAATCTGATTCCGCTTCCGTCGATCACGTTGGGACTGTACAGGTAAGCCCTCCCCTCTCCTTGTACTGTTCTTACCAATTATTCCTCTAAGGGAAGTTATTTACATTTTAATGATATTATGTTCACCTCATATCTACACCGTTCTCGTTTGTTTCGGGAGGTGTCGTTCACGTATACCGATCAGGGGCGATCAAGGTAGGTGGTCTGGTGTTTATTTTCCAACTGTTGAGTTGAATTTGTGTACTGTTGTTCTATGAACCCATGTTTGGGGTGTCGTATGGCTATGGAATTTCCTGAAAGTTATCTATAATTGCATAGATAAACTTTTGATAAGTTAAAACTGTTGTTTGGGACCACTGCTTGGATCCAAGACCACCCCGGGGGTGCGTTCCTCTGTTTAGCCATTTGGCCAGGATACCCGAGGGTATTCCGTGATTATATTGTGCATTGAATTTTCTTGAGAGAAAATTTATATAAATTGTTGTTTATACTTTGGGCTCGGTCTGATTCTATTAGCCTGAGGGAAGTGTTCTATTAGCCTGAGGGTAATATTCTATTAGCCTGAGGGCAGTGTTCTATTAGCCTGAGGGCAGTGTTTTATTAACTTGAGGGTAGTATTTGGTTGGCATGAGGGTAACCTTTGTTTATTCCTGAGGGTAGTGGTTTCTGTGCTTGAGGGCAATATCATGTATGCCTGAGGGAAATGATTGTTATGCCTGAGGGCAATCACCTGTGGGTACTGATTCTCTTACCTGAGGGTAAGGATAGAATGTCCGAGGACAAGACTATTTAAAATGTTTTCCTATGTTATACCTTCCAAGACGAAGCACAATCTTGGAGGTAATAATAAATAATTAAAATGGCATTGAAACTGGTATTGATAGTTACTTTTGAGTACTTACTAGTTTACTGTTTTTACTTTTGCACAATACTGTTACACATTTTCACCAACAGTTGGGCACGGGCCTTTGGTGGGTGCCTAGTGGGATTTATTTCTCACACCCTGTTTGGGTCATGTATTCAGCCCAAACAGACTATATTTCTGCAGGTGTTGACATAGGAAAGGGTCCCTATACATGTACATGATTTTAGTAGAGGAGTAGGAGAGCATGAGACCGAGCTTAGGCTTGTGATGTTGCTGCGTTTTGTTTACTCTGCTTTGTCGTTTGGCTGTACCTTGTACTCTGATTTGTATCATATTTTATTGTAGTGCATCCTGTTCTGGATGCTTTCATAGAATTAGTGACATGATGCATCTTTTTATATACGACTGCTGGTTCTCTTTACTTCAGTTATCCATTTCAGTTGTATATTGTTTACTGCTTCCGCTGCTATACGTTATTTATCTTTTCCGCTACATTACACTTTGAAAAATGAGGGAATAGTTTCCCCACTATCAGACCTGTGCCCTCACTACTAGTCGGCAACCTCTGGAATTTGGGGAAATGCGCTTGAGGTCATGTGACCAACCGGGTTCAGGGCACCCGTTGTGTGGCACCCGGATCTGGGACGTTACAAAGTGGTATCCGAGGAGGTTCTTTTCTTTGACTTACTGTTTGGAGCCTTAGTCAGGGATAGGATGAAAAGGTTAGTTGGTAATGAGTTGTGCCCGAGAGTAGCTAACCCGTGTACAGGGAAAGGCCAATCTACCTTGTTATTGCAATTATTGTTGTTTTTGTAATTTTACAGTTGATTTGATTTTCACCGTTGGGTGACACACTTGTGATTGTGCTTTTTATAGGTTATACATGGGTTCTATTTAGTTGCAACCCGATGAGATGAGGGTATGCCATCTCATTCATCATTTAGGCACATGCTAGAAATCACATGTCATGCATTCCTTTCATGCCATATGTGCATTAGAAATTGCATGTTGTTGTAATAGTTGACATGCTAGAAGAGCATACTATTGTGATAGCTGCTTTGATAAATACCTACTTTTTTTAGGGTATTTTGGCATGAGGTTTTGATAGAATGAATGCCAAACTTTGGTTCTTGAGAAGTATGAGCCCTCAATGACCGGAATTTGGTGGATCATTAACGTGTTTTCCTTATTATAACATGTATAAGATGCCAAGCTTTGATTTTCAGGGAGTATGGGCCCTCACGGATCGGAATTTGTCACTTAGGTGTTTGTTAAAGTATTTTCTGGGTTCCAGAGTAGTTTCTAAGGCTTACTGTCCAGAAAACCTAGGATACACGCCATGTAGTTCTATGGACACATGTCGTGTGTTCTTTCATTCGAGAATAAATGAAAACTTTTTAAGTACACGCCGTGTACCCTCGGTACATGCCCTGTAGTATCTTCTCGTGTCATAGGCCATGTAGGCGAGGACACGGGGTGGGGAATGACTTGGGGAAACACACCGTGCACCGATTGTACACATCTTGTAGTGTTGAACCGGTGTCTGCTCGTGTAACTAACAACACAGACAAAGGAAACCTTAAGACATACATGCTGTGTCTACCTTGAACACGCCGTGTAGTCTGAACTAGGTACCTGGCCATGTCACGAACAACACGGGTCGATGTTATCTTTTCTAGTACACACCGTGTCCGCCTGGAACACGCCGTGTAGTGTCAGCCGTGTAGCTGACCGTTTAGTGAGCAACACAGGTCAGTCTGGGGCTTCTTTCAACACGCCGTGTTTTTTTGGAACACGCCATGTAGTGTGACCTGGGTACACAGGTTGTGTGACAAACAACATAGGCCGATGAAATCTTGTAGAGTACATGTCGTGTCTACCTCTGAACATGCCGTGTAGTCTTGTGTTAAGAGAGCCATGTGGCCTAGCCATGTGGAAGGACTCAGGCAGGGAAGGAGGATTCAAGTATACGCCGTGTGTTGGTACAACACGCCATGTAGTCAAGGTGTTACACAACCAGTTCCAGCTGGAGTACACGCCCATGTGGATGGCCTTTGACAACACACAGTGTAGTATTTATACACATCGTGTAGTCAAGTTTTGTAAAACTTGAATGCTTTTATTCTCCTGTTCCCTTCTTACAATCCTTGTTTCCACTCTTTGATGGTCTTAATTTAAGGCGTGTGTTTGACCTTGTAGAGTCATTCTGCCGAGAAGACCACCGATTGTTCTCCAGGAGAGCAGCGATGATTTTACTCTTGAGATGGTGGGCCATGGGCTACTAGTGGATCCTCCAAAAGTGCCAGATGTGGCGCCAACTATTATACTGGAAACAGGCGCTGAGACGCAGTTCCGTAAAGGCTTCATGCGGTTCATGAAGACCTTATAAGGAGCACCACAGACCACCAAATCTATGGAAGAGCTGACGCGTATCTTCCAACAGCAGCATCCGCCTACGTTTTCAGGGGATGGCGGACCACAGGCTGCAGAGTCATGGCTGGATTCGATGCAGATGATATTCAAGCATCTGGAGACACCTCCTGGGAGGAGGGTTAAGCTCTCTACATACATGCTGCGTGATTCCTTCAAGAGGTGGTGGGATGTTACCACCCAGTCTGAGCATCACTGAGACATGGCGTGGGAAGATTTTCAGGCAGCCTTCTATGACTTCTTCTTCCCGGATATGCTATGGGAAAATCGAGTTCGAGAGTTCATGAATATGCAGCAGGGCACCATGTCAATGATGAATTATTCAGCTCGCTTCACCGAGCTTCAGCTTTTTTCACCCGCTCTGGTGGGTGATGAGGCGTTGAGGGCTTGACGCTTTGAGGATGGTCTTTGGAGTGACATCTGAGCGGTGATGAATGTTTTCAGGCTGCCTACCGTACATGCTATTGTGAACCAGTCACTGATTATAGAGCGGAACCTGCGTGAGGCTAGTGGTGCAGGCTAGGGCGGTTCTATATCAGTTACGGGTACTATTTCTACTGGCAAGAGGAAGAGGCAGATGAGTTTCTCTTATGGTGGCAGTGTTGGTCAGCTTAATTCTTCAGGTGGCCTGGTCATTTGCTACCAGTGTGGTAGAGAGGGGCACAAGAGACCTTAGTGTCCATGAGACCCAGTGGAGTGTTGAGCTTGCGGCAAGATGGGTCATCTGCAGCGCTTTTGCAGGGCGTTTCTACCAGTAGCTAGTGAGAGGGTTTCTGTGCATACTCCGCATGCGGGAGCACGACCAACAGCTTCTTACCAGCCAAGGAACTGGAATGCTTCAGGGCATGCATGCAGAGATGGTGGTCGTGGCTGTGGTATCCAGACACCAGGATCTCAGAGGTAGTAGGGCGGGTCAACTAAGGGTAGCCAGGCTGTGTCGTAGGGCCGCGACACTGGGCATGCATATGCAGTGCAATAGACCCAACAAGAGCAGGATCTCTGACCTTCTACTGTCAGAGGTACTATTCTAGTATCTTCTGTTTTATCTTCAGTACTTTTTGATACTGGTGCTACTCATAGTTTTATATTTGTGGCCGCTGTGGAGAGCCTTGGGCTATGTGTGTCTTCTTCTTCTGATATCATGACGCTAGACACTCTGTTGGAGTTTAGAACGGTAGGTGTGCGTCAGTGCAGGGAGTGCCCCCCTAGAGGTTGGTGGGTGTCACTTTCTATGGGACCTCTATGTCTTAGAGATGACAGCTTATGATATTATTCTTAGGATGGACTGGTTGGTTCCCATTCAAGCCTTTGTAGATTGCTATCGTCGCAGGGTGAGTTTCACGTCACCAGAGGGCGGAGAGTTTTTATACAAGGGCAAATGGGATGTCCTGGTGAGCCGAGATAGACCTGAGCATCGTGGGCGAGGAGGTGTGACAGCCCAGATTTCGAGCTTATACCTAGATGATCGGGGAACTTGTCAGAAGGATTTCCCTCCAGTGGTTGATCGTTTCAGGGATGTCTTCCCGAACGGATTTTCAGATCTACCTCCCAAGCGTGAGGTGGATTTCTCCATTGAGATAGTTCCAAGAGTAGCACCGGTGTCCATTCCTCCTTATAGGATGGCTACACCTGAGTTATAGGAGCTCAAGAGACAGTTGGAGGAGTTGTAGGCAAAGGGTTTCATCTGACCCAGTACTTCTCCTTGGGGTTCTCCTATCCTGTTTTCTAAGACGGTGAATGGTACCCTCAGACTTTGTGTGGATTATCGGAAGCTGAACCAGCTAACGGTCAAGAATCGATATCCCTTACTGAGGATTGATGACCTTTTTGATCAACTTCGAGGAGCACGAGTGTTCTCAAAGATTGAATTGAGGTCCGGATATCATCAGTTACGCGTTAGACCATCCGATGTACCGCTCATAGATTTTCAGAGTAGATACGATCTATACGAGTACTTGGTTATGCCGTTTGGACTTACAAACGCGCCATTAGTTTTAATGGCTCTGATGAATCGTGTGTTCCATCCCTATCGGGATTCTTTCATGGTAGTCTTCGTGGACGACATCTTGGTGTACTCTCACACTCGACACGACTATGCCACCAATCTTGAGATCATACTGAGTATAATGATAGAGCATCAAATGTATGCTAAGATCTCAAAGTACCACTTTTGGATGGACCAAATTCACTTCCTAGGTCATATTATCTCAGAGGCAGGAGTTGCAGTAGACCCAAAGAAGGTGAGAGCAGTAGTTTCTTGGGAGCAGCCTAAGATCGTGTTTGAGATACAAAGTTTCTTAGGGCTTCCTGGTTACTACAGGCGATTTTTACAGGACTTCTCTCGCTTAGCAGTGCCATTGACAGATTTAACTAAGAAGGGTGTGAAGTTTGTTTGGTCAGAAGCTTGCGAGACAGCCTTTCAGGAGTTGAAGGGAAAGTTGACATCAACACCAGTCCTGATACTTCCGGAGTAAGGGAAGATCTATACACTTTACTGTGATGTATCAGGTATTGGGTTGGGAGCAGTGTTGATGTAGGGCGATCAAGTTGTTGCGTATGGGTCTTGGAAGTTGAGGCCACATGAGAGGAATTACCCGACGCATGACCTTGAGTTGGCTGCAGTTGTTCATGCGTTGCGCTGTTGGAGACATTATCTCTTGGGATAGCATTTTGTGGTTTTCACTAACCAAAAAAGTATCAAATATATCTTTACCCAGTGTTACTTGAACCTGAGACAGCAAAGGTGGGTCGAATACCTCCAGTCCTTCAACTTTGAGCTTACCTATACACCCGGTAAGGGTAATGCAATAGCCGATGCACTAAGTAGGAAGACTCAGACACAGGCAGTGTAGGAGGCCAGTGGTGAGTTGTATCTTATGGCTTTGTTCTCTGAGATGCATTTGGAGGTGCACGACAGTCATAGGAAAACCTATCTTTCCTCTTTAGCTGTGACTTATACCCTCCTGGATAGAGTGAGGATGAGACAACTATCGGATTCAGAAGGCCTAGTTCTACGGGAGTCGATGGCAAGTGAGGATCCTCCTCCTGGATGGACGATAGGAGATGATGAGGTCTTGTATTTCCATGGACGAGTGTGGGTTCCAGGGGATATACATGAGGATCTGATGCAGGAGTTTCATGCTTCAGCCTGGGCGATACATCCCGAAGTTAACAAAATGTACTGTGACTTGAGACGTTAGTATTGGTGCCCGAGTATGAAGAGAGAGGTAACTAGTTTTGTTACGAGATGTTCCACCTGTCAGCAGGTGAAGGCAGAGCATCAGAGGCTAGCCAGGATGTTACAGCAGTTACTCATTCCAGAGTGGAAATGAGATGATGTCGCGATGGATTTTGTGACCGGGTTTCCGAGGTCACCTCGAGGTAGTGATGTCGTGTGGGTTGTTGTAGAAAAACTTACGAAGGTAGATCAATTTTTTCCGATCAAGGAGACCTTTAGTGTGGATGATCTCGGAAAGTTTTATATCTGAGAGGTAGTACGTCTTCATGGGTTCCCTAGTTCTATCATTTCTGATAGGGATTCCCGCTTTACATCTCATTTCTGGAAGATTTTTTAGAGGGCACTAGGTACATAGGTGCTTCTGAGCACAGATTACCACCCTCATACTGATGTCCAGTCAGAGCATACAATACAGGTTCTAGAGGACATGTTGTGTGCATTCATCCTAGACTTTGGGGGATCTTGGGAGAAGCATATACCCCTGGTCGGGTTTTCCTACAATAACAGTTTTCAGGCAACTATTGAGATGAAACCTTACGAGGCTTTATATGGTAGGCCATGCTGATCACCTTTGTGCTAGTTGGAGGTAGGTGAGGCAGCTTTACTGGGACCACGTTTCATACAGGTGACTTCATAGCAGATCCAGTTGATTCAGAAGCGGATGGCTACCGCATAGTCTCGTCAGAAATCTTATGCTGATCGCCGCAGACGACCCTTGGAGTTCATGTTCGGGGATCGGGTTTTCTTGCGTGTTTCACCGAGGTTGGGACACAGGCGGATCATGAGACAGGGTAAACTTTCACCAAGGTATGTGGGGCTGTTTGAGATTCTGGAGAGTGTCGGGTCGGTTGCCTACTGGTTGTAGTTACCATAGAGGTACCGGGCCATGCACGATGTCTTCCATGTATCTCAGCTACGCCGCTATCATTCAGACCCATCTCACGTTTTTCAGCCCGAGGAGGTTGAGCTTCAGGTCGATGCATCCATTGAGGAGCATCTGATTCGTATTGTTTATAGGAGCACGAAGGTTCTCTGAGGCCAGTCAGTTCCTCTCGTTCGGGTGCTATGGCAGCATGGCCGAGTACAGGACGAAACCTAGGAGTGGGAGACTGACATACGTGCTCAGTGGCCAAAACTGTTCTGAGATTTATCTTCACCACCCTTAGAAGGGAAATTTGGGGATGAATTGCTTTAAGGGGGGAAGTTTGTAAGAACCCAGTTCTTCTTTTTGAGGTACATGTCTCTTCTTTTCCCTTTTCCTTAAGTGTTTTTGATAAAATAAGGAAAATGGGGAAAAATCTCAAATTTTGTGACTACATGTTGTGTACTTTTCCACACACCGTGTACTTTGGACGTGTGGGATGAGTACAGAGGGCGTGTAGGACTATCGACAATGAAGGGTGTAAAAACTGACTACATGCCGTGTATAGGGTATTTACACGCCATGTATTCAGTTGGAAGGTGAACAGTAAGGCGGTGGAGGCAGCTGGCAGTGGAGTGACAGTACATGCCGTGTAATCAGGAATACACATCGTGTACTCATGTCGACAAATGAACAATGTCATGGTGGAAAGAAGCCGCTAGAGGAACAGTTTAAAAAATGATAAGTACACGCCATGTACTTGAGAGTACATGCCGTGTAGTTTGTTTTTTCGCTTAAAATGGGCAATAGCCTCCTCATTTGGTAGAGGAGGCTTTGAGTTCGTTTTGGAGCCGGGAGAGGATGGTCGAACCTTTGAGGATCATCCGATCGCGCACCGGGAATCCGATTCCGCTTCCGTCGATCACGTTGGGACCGTACGAGTAATCCATCCCCTATCCTTGCGCTATTATTAACAATTATTCCTCTAAGGGAAGTTATTTATGTTTGAACGAGATTATTTTCACCTCAGATCTGAACTGTTCTCTTTGTTTCTGGAGGCGTCGTTCACGTATACCGATCAGGGGTGATCGAGGTAGGTGGTCTGGTGTTTATTTTCCAACTGTTGAGTTGAATTTGTGTACTGTTGTGCTACAAACCCATGTTTGGGGTGTCTTATGGCTGTGGCCTTTGATGAAATTTATCTAGAATTTCATAGATAAACTTTTGATAAGTTAGAACTATTGTTTGGGATCACTGCTTGGATCCGGACCACCCCGGGGGTGCGTTCCTCTGTTTAGCCGTTTGGCCATGATACCCGAGGGTATTCCATGATTATATTGTGCAATGAATTTTCTTGAGAGAAAGTTTATATAAATTGTTGTTTATACTTTGGGATCGACCCGATTCTATTATCCTGAGGGAAGTGTTCTATTAGCCTGAGGGCAGTGTTTTATTAGCCTGAGTGCAGTGTTCTATTAGCCTGAGGGTAGTGTTCTTTTAGCCTGAGGGCAGTGTTTTATTATCCAGAGGGTAGTGTTTGGTTGGCCTGAGGGTAAAAATTTTTTATGCCTGAGGGTAGTGGTTTCTTTTCCTGAGGGTAATATCATGTATGCCTGGGGGCAATGATCGTTATGCTTGAGGGCAATCACCTGCGGGTACTGATTCTGTTACCTGAGGGTAATGATAGAATGTCTGAGGACACGACTATTTAAAATGTTTTCCTATGTTATACCTTCCAAGACGAAGCACAAGCTTGGAGGTAATAAGAAATAATTAAAATGGCATTGAAACTAGTATTGATAGTTACTTTTGAGTACTTAATAGTTTACAGCTTTTACTTTTGCACACTGTTGTTACACATTTTCACCAACACTTGGGCACGGGCCTTTGGTGGGTGCCTACTGAGATTTATTTCTCACACCCTGTTTGGGTCATGTCTTCGGCCCAAACAGACTATATTGATGCAGGCGTCGATAGGGGAAAGGGTCCCTATACAGGTACATGCTTGTAGTAGAGGAGTATGAGAGCATGGGACTGAGCTTAGGCTTGCGATGCTGCTGCGTTTTGTTTACTCTGATTTGTCGTTTGGATGTACCATGTAATTTGAGTTGTATAGTATTGTATTGCAGTGTATCTTGTTCTGGCTACTTTCATAGAATTAGTGACATGATGCATCTTTTTATATACGACTGCTGGTTCTCTTTACTTCAGTTATCCATTTCAGTTGTATATTGTTTACTGCTTCCATTGCTGTATGTTATTTATCTTTTTCACTGTGCTACACTTTGACAAATGAGGGCATAGTTTCCCCACTATCAGACATAGGCCCTCGCTGCTAGTTGGCAGCCTCTGGTGTTTGGGGAAATGCGCTTGAAGTCATGTGACCAACCGAGTTCGGGGCACCCGTTGTGTGGCACCCGGATCCGGGACGTTACAGATAACAGACACTTTGAGTCATATTGGACACATAGTGTATCATATTGAGGTGAGTATGATTCCTAAATTTCACAAATGACTTATGGATAATTTTACTAAAGAAAAAAAATAATCTGAATGCGTTTTATCGGTTTTTAGTATGTACGTTGTCTTTTTTACTAAAATTAATGTCAATTTCAAAACAATCCAAATGCGTTTTTGGGTGATGATGAACTCTAACATAACATCATAATTATTTATTCATAAAAAAGGGAATATCCCTATTCTCATGTATTCTTTATTGATAATGATGATGAGTTTTTTATTAATGATCTTGTAAACATGGATCATTTTACATAATGAATGTGCACATACATAATGAATTTTACTTTTATGGATTTTACAAGAATTTTTTACATTATATCATGCATCTAATTGATGATTGAAAATCCAAAATAATTCCACCACCCACTAAAGTGAAACCACTGTATTGTTCTTTTCTGAAAATTCATGATTCGATCGATGAAATTTTGTATTTGTTTATTTTTTAGAGGTTTTGGATCAAGATATTAGATTCTTTTTCAAAGGGGTGTTTGTTTGGATTTTTAGTGCTTCATGATTTCATTTGAAGTGGGTTTTTTAATTTTTAGGTATTTCTTCATAAGGCGGTTTATTTTCATTTTATGTCATGTTTCCTTTGACACCAACCCACCTTGTTGAACATGATCTCTCAATGCTGGTTTTCCACCAATAGTTCTCTCATAAACCTACTGGCTTCGATGGTTGATTACACAAATATTTATTCAAATAAGTAATGAAAAAATTAAAAATATATTTTATGTGATTATATTATAGAGTTTTACTTCTACATTATAGGCATAAAAAAGAATATTTCGTATGATATTTTTTGATCAAATGATTCGAGTAACTCATCTATTTACTTTTCAATCTCTTCCTTATCCAATGTAAGCTTTTTCATAGAAATGATACAGGGATTAATGAATCTAAATTTCGGTTCTCATGAATTTCCCTTTATATAGTAGTAATATGAAATCCTTTAGAAAATATGAATAATTATTAACTTTAATAAATATATTAGCTCACTATTTGGATAGAAGTATTATGAAAATGTACCTTATATATGTATTCACAAATGAGATGCCCAACCATTTATGCTTGAGAATCTCATTTATAGTCTTGAGACCAATTACGTCTATCATAAAATTTTCATATTTTTTCATATGGATTATAAGACATATTTTCATCTTTAAATGTGGTATCTATATGAATTTGTAATGATAATAAATGTTGCTTTGGAACTGGAAGGGAGAAGGTACTCTCGGATTATTGTTTTTATTTCTTGGTCGATTCACTAGATTTTCTTGATTCGACCTTCCATTTCCCCATTGATTTATCCATATATAATATCATACCTCGCATTAGACCTTTTATCATCAACCGTTATAGGTTTTTCATATGAAAAAATTGTTAAATACATACCACATGTATCCTTATAATATTATATGACCATGCTATGAAATATCCAATAACATCATTGACCGTTGTAATATCTGAATCATTAAGTGGAATAGGAAACTCAGTAGTCGAATCATGAGATACCTCAATCCCCACTCTCATATGATCTTTTGGGAGGTATTTATGGTGTATCTTGTCTCCCAGGATGTTGTGATGCTATGTTGTTGTTTTTTTCATCAACATACTGTTGATTCACTAATAATTCTGTACTTTCATCATCAACAGTCTGTTCTTCCTCGATATTGGTAACATCATCATGTGTAGAAAACATTGTCTGCATGAGTAGTCAAACATTTAATTCGTCTTTAATAACAACAACATAAATATGGAGAAAGGATTTGAGAAGGTTCACATTCATGCTCTATTTCAAACTTGATGAACTTTTTAACTCCATCTTCATACTATTTTGTCAAACTATTAACATGTATCTATTTTGAAGGAAATGAGTAATTGAATTTAACTCCATATTCATACTCTTTAACTATATCTGCACCTATGTTGCTTGAACTTCTCTGAGCAGTAGTCACCCCGTACCGAGTAATGGTGATAATTTTGGATGACTACTTTTCAGAGTAGTTCAAGCAACATAGAAGAGACAAGGGATGAGTATCAAGAAACAAAATGAAATAATAACTATTCGAGATATGAAGTTGATGAGGATGATAGTTGTATCCTTATTTTTTTTAAATACCACATCTTAATTTAAAATTTCAAATATCATCTCAAAATTCTAAAAGGTCCATAACACTATTATGAGGACATCAAATCATCCCCACTGAGCTGCACCGAATCTAATCTATGTTACTAGTCCTTTTCCCTCACCTGTATCTCAAATATAAGAGCTCTATATCCACTGAGGTTCATGTGTAGGGTGTGAGTATATAAATAAATAAGTAAATACTAATAGGGCCCCTATAATATACAATAACGCATATATTTGAGTATATGTTCAAAGTAGTAACACTAAAAATACACGTGAAATTCAAGTCATTCTGTACTAACCAGGACACCGTGATAATCAAATGTACCAACTTCATTTCATACCAGTGAATTATTTTAATCATACCATAAGTTTATACCATGGATGTTCCCTAATATTCAAATCATTTCACTAATAAGATGTTAAAATTTGAATCATAGGAGGTTCAAAAATTATTTATCTCCCTATGGAAATAACTACATCACAGGTACCATGAGATTCGACTTCAGACCCCCAACATCCAAGACTATCCCTCAATGATAACCATCACATGTATTTATTACATCCAAATCATGAAATAGGTATAACATAGCCATTTTTCTTAGGAAGTGCATTTAAAATATGGGGAAGTCTTAACATAATTGGTTCCCTTAGGAAAGAACCACACAATGGGCGCCACAATACATTAGTTAAACCTAACTTCTAAAAAACCATAAAGAAGAACAAACAACAACAAAAATGTCACATCACCCTCACCCTATTCTTTGATGAATCACTAACATGTCTATAGTAACTCAAATTCAAACATACCATACCTAGCCCTCACATAATACCCATCATATTCTAATATATGATAAAAATTAATTTATCACATCCACACATGTATTTCTTGTATAAAAATATTGAATTCATACATTGAGAGGTATATTAAAAATCATTTCAAATAATATCAAGTGATTATTCACAGAAAATATTATAAGGTAAGATTTATCAAAATTTAACAAAAAAATTAGTTAAATATTACATTTAATATAATAATTTTCAAAAAAATTACTCTAGAGAACAAATTATTAGACAAGTAAACAAAAAAAATTATTTAAACAATCAATAAAAAATATATACAAAGATAAAAATGAAGACTTACTAAATAAAAGTCACAGAGTTTTTATATTTCCAAAAATTCTAATGTTTAGAAAAAAATTATTTATAAATGTGTATTGGTTCATTTTACAATATAAATATTATTAAAACCATATTTGTGTTTGATTAAAATAAAATAATTTGAATAATATATTTATCCTATCGACATATATATATTATGAACAATTTCATCTGAAAAATAAAATATCAAATACATATATAAAAACTATAACTAATTTGGTATCGTAAACAAAAAAATTCTTTAATCGAATAATAAAACATGAAAATCACTTAAATATTTCTATTATAGCATGTGTAATACATAGTAATAGATCAAGATTCTATATAACCTGTGTTTTCTCAAATCTAACACAATTAAAACCTAGAACTTATTATTTTTAAAAAATATGTTTATCCCATGTATACTCTAAACCTACTCATATTTAAAAGTCACTTAAATGAAATTTTAATTATGGACTCTAATAAATTATATTTCAAAAATATAATTCACTTTCCATCACAACATACCACCAACCACAATGTAACCCAAACAAACACTTTTCTATTTAACCACCTTGAATTTATCAATTCATTTATGGTAGAAATTACTACAATCATAAATATAATATAATAGTGTTAGACAACACTAAATTTTCTAATATTTCGCACAAGTTTAACTTAACACCTCTAACAATTATTGCATGCGGTATATCATCATCTCATTATTAAATACTATATTCAGCATGTGAAATTATATTCAGATTTATATACAAATTGTGTACGAACAACAAAAAATAATCCAATGAAAGAAAATATATAGAAACCATCATAAAATTATATCATTTTATGACATAGGAACAAACTTCATTTATTCATTCAACTATTTCACCTATGTGACGCTAATCATACAATATTAATTAAGTGAAAATCTGCACCAATCATTCTATGAAATTTTATGAAGATGATTTTCTCAATAGATACACATATATTTATAATTCTTCTAATTATCTTAAACTTTTTTTTCATCTTCACGTGCATGCCATACTGTGGAAACAAGATTCAAATAATGACAATCCACACTATCTAAAAGGTAATAAGAAATAATAACGAAAACATGAAGAAAATCACCATTAATTGCAACAACGGATGGAGATGCAGTTCATAGTGGTCTCATATGAAGCTAAAATGAGTTTACAGAATAGGGGTGGTGTTGTGTAGGTATAGGTAAGAGAGACAGAGAGATGAGATGTAGGGTTCATCATGGTTAAGAACAGTGAAAAAACACAAATCGCGGAACCCAAACAAGCAATCAATGAGAGATGAAAATGTGAAAATAACATACCTTGGATTCTAGCCATGATTCATCAGAGAGAACATAGAGGAGTATTGATGGCAGCAGGGGAGTTCCGCGAGAGCTTGAGAATTGTGACTGAATAAGTCACGGTTAGAGTCCTTTTAAATAGACCAGAGACACTTTTATCAGTGCTTAAAAAAACACTGATAAAGATCCCTTTTATCAGCGCTAAATTGATAAGTGCTCATAAAAAACATCTTTATCATCACTTTTTTAGCCCTGATAAAAGGAATCTTTATCAGTGCTAAAACTTTAATGCTGATAAAGGATTTATAATTATAATTATAAATAAAAAAATTTAAATATATATATATAATTATATATTTGTTTATTATAATGTTATAATTATATAAATATATAATTATTTATTTATAATTACATTAATACTTTATTAAAAATATATATTTTTATTTATAATTATAAATATATAATTTATAAATATAGTAAATATGCATTTATAAATATATTCATAATTATTATTTTTTATAATTATAAATATATTCATATCATTATATATATTTATATAATTATATATATATGATAAATATATATAAATATAAATATATTCATTATTTAAATATATTTATTATAATTTTATAATTATTTAAGTAAATAATTATTTATTTATAAATATATGAATAATAATTTTAACAAAAAAAATATATATATATATATATATATCCCCCAGGGTGCAGCTCAGTGGTAGCTACCCCTGTGGGTCTCAGTGAGGTCTCGAGTTCAAGTTTCGTCCGGTACATCCCTACATTGTATGTTGCCTGATTTTCATTATAATGTAGCCCCTTTTACCAAATAAATTGAGGCTTCAGTCTCAACTAATATATATATATATTATAAAGATAAATATATATATAAATATACATATAGATATAAATATAAATATAAATATAGTATATTCACTATTTAAATAAAATTCTTATAAATTTATAATTATATAAATATTTTTTTAAAAATAATATTTTTTTATTTATAATAATTATAAATATATAAATTTATAAATATAGTAAATATAAATTTATAGATATTTATTTAAAAATATATTTTTAACATTATTAATGATATATAATCTTAAATACATGCATTTTAAAAATGAGTGAAATTGAATAATTAAAAATGAGTACACTTTAAAAATATTGAAAAAAAGGATAAGTTTTATTAATTAAATATAAATTATTAAAAAATATATGGATATATATATATTGAATTAAATATGAACACATATTGAAAATAATAAAAATAGTAAATAAATAAATAAATATAAATAAATAATAGAAAATGATTAAATTCAAAAATAAAATAAAAAATAAAAAATACTGTAAATGAATAAATAATACATAACTATAATAATATTAAAAATAAATAAATAAAATTGATCGATTAAAAACATAATACATTAAATGTATCCTGTTATAATGAAATTCTAAAATATACTAAAATTTGAATAAATTACATAAATATTAAGTGTATATGTTTCTATATAAGATTTCATTAATTGCATATTTTTGTGTGTGTAATATATAAAAATTCATTAATTATGTATATGTATGTGAAATCAATATAACACACGAAGTTTGATATATGTTAAATTAAAAAATCAAACAACATTAAAAATGAATAAGACATTAATATGTTTTTAATTATTACATTTTATTCATTTTCTATATATTTATATTTAATATATATTATTTATTAATATTTATAATTAATATATATATATATATATTACACTTATTCATTTTTATTAATAATTGTTTCATTAATTACTTTTTAAAGAATTTTATAATTTATTCATTTTTATTTTTTTGTTTAATTATTACAATTTATTCATTTTTAATTTATTTTTTTAATTATTACAATTTAATCATTTTATATATCTATATTTAATATATACTATTTATTAATATTTATAATCTTTATATATGTATATTAAATTTATTCATTTTTATCAACAATTATTTAATTAATAAAATGTTTAATATTTTTCTTAATTTACTCATTTATAATGTATAATTTCTAATTATTTCATGTTATTAATTTTACATATCTATATATTTAATATATACTATTTATTAATTTTTATAATTTATATATATGTATATTCAATTTATTCATTTTTATCAATAATTATTTAATTAATAAAAATGTTATTTTTTTAATTTTTATTTTTTTAGTTATTTCATTTTATTCTAGACCTTTATTAATGCTAAAAGAGCACTGATAAAGGCCACCCTTTATCATCGCTAAAAATAAAGCGCTGATAAAGAGTACCCTTTACCAATGCTAAAAATAAAGCACCGATAAAGGTAGCTTTTATCAACACTAAATAAAAGCATTGATAAAGGTTACTCTTTTATCAGTGCTTTTTGCTAGCACTGATAAAAGGTACCTTTTATCAATAATTTTTTCTAGCATTAATAAAGGTCAATGCTGTTAAAGGCATCTTTTGTAGTAGTGATATCTCTATATGAACATGGCCACCACAAGATGTATCATATTCATCATATGTATACCAATACAATCCATTTTTTCATGACATCAAGTGACCAATAGACATAGAACATATTAATCTAGTAAATACAAACTTATATATTCATGATTATCTGAAATATACTAACAAGCATGAATGAATACATCACATGTCAATTATCCAAGTAGCTAAGCACATCACATGTCACTTAACTAAGCATGATCATCTATTTCCTCTGTATAATTAAATCAAGGGTCTATATGTCTTTTCTTATCAAATGAGTGGGAAAATCCCATCTTGGTTAAGCTTCTATTGATAACATGATCAACAACATGCCCAACCACCCCCTAATTAGCTAAACCTCAAGGCATGCGTAAGAAAGGTATCAAAGTATAAATGTGACCATTATAGGTATCTCACCAACCTTAGGTAATGGGAATTCATAATGAGCATACACCCCTAACTATATCAATTACCAAATGACATTTCATGTGATATACTTTGGCGAACCAGTCTAGATAATAAGTCTTAACTTATTATCTCATGAGTATATTTTTCCCATATCATATGCAACTATTTTTTATCAATTATAAGATTCTACTCATGTTAATCTTAACATATCATTACAACTATTAATACTTCATAATGATCATTTATTAGGGGAAACTCAAAGTCCTACTTTGAGGGGAGATTACCATTCCATGGTTCATGTAATATAAATGTAACACACATGAATGAATGATAAATGGAGATTGTATTTATTATAAAACCATGATACATTTTAAAACCATTACATCCAATATATCATGTATACAATACCAATAGATTCAACATGGACCTCATGATTTTATTGTGCTAATGGGTTTTTCAAATGATCTTCTATATTTTCATTTTTATCCACCCAACATATCTTTACATCGCTATTCTCAATGACCACTCAAATGATATGGTATTTTGCAAAGGATGTGTTTAGTCATTTTGGTGAGTCTAGGTTTCCTTTTCTTGAGAAATAACTCCATTGCTATCATAGTAAATCTCAATTTCTCCCTTGATGCTAGAAACCACCTCATGTTCAATAATGGACTTATTGATCCAAACACCTTCCTTCACAGCATCTGATGTAGCGATGTACTATGTTTCCATTATCGACTCTGCTACTATGGCTTGTTTAGAACATCTCTAACTAATAGATCAACCATTTATGCAAAACAAAAATATATATTGAGATCTCATATAATTTTTTTTGGATTAAAAAATAGCATATGTGTTACCCTTTATAATGGGATCATCATCTCCTCCAAACACCAAGAACATATCCTTACTTTATCTTAAGTACTTAAAAGATATTTTTGATAGTAATCCAATGACTCTCTCCAGGATTGGATTGGTATCTACATGTTATGATTAAAGTATAAGCGACATCGAGTTGAGTACACAATATGGAATGCATGATAGATCCTATGGCATACATCTAAATAATCCCATCCATCCTCTATAAATCTTTATAAGGATTTTGAATATTCCTAATATTTTTTTCCATGAAACACTAGTAAATACCCCTTATTAGAGTTTTACATGCTAAATTACTTTATAATTTTACCAATATATGTGTTTTGTATTTGTCCAAGAAACCTATTTGAACTATCTCTATAGATATTCATACCCAACATGTAGGTTATTCTACTCATGTATTTGTAAGATCCTACCCCTTCATCAGGGTATAGACCAGTTTAAATTTTATTGAGTCTTGAGTAAACCCCCATGGTCGAGGTATTTTCCAAGTCATGAGACACATATGAGGAATACAGGGGTCCAAGGGATTGAAATTTCAGAAAGGAAAAAAGATCTATAGTAGGAGGGCTGACTATAGTTCCACCGGCTAATCGGTGGCAAAGGTAGAGGCCCTGTATGGGGATTGGTCTCACCAGCCATCCATTGGCCACTTATGCAATTTTTAATGGGGGTAGCCCCATAATTTTTGTCAGGACCTGACCCAACATGGCCTCAGACATGATTACCCCAAGTCCACCTCTAATAGTCCAAAGGCTGATGACTAACATCGAGTACGGATATCACACATATGGGAGTCCTTACCCTATGGTACTTGTACCCATGCACCCACCTCCACCTCCATGAAATAGTGTAGAGATAATAATAACTAAAAGAAAAAAATGCATGCATATAAATATCCCACAAATAGAGTACAAAAAAGCACTGAAAACATGAAAGAAAAAAATATAAGCCCACCAAAAACTGGAAGGGATTCTAACCTGCTAAAAATGAAGGGACTGTTGTCAAATACAACCACCCAAACACACCTCGGTCTGTCTAGATCACTAAGTTCTACCCACTCTGGGTCCTCCTAGGACTCTGTCGAAAGTCTTGTCATATATACAAGACACGGCATGTATATGAAAAGTTCATGAATGGGTGAGTATAGAAATAACTAGTAGAAACCCCAAAAACCCAAAATAAAGGGGAGTAACTAAAAGGAAACAACCTGCTCGACCCAGCCATAGGGAATCTAAGCAAGAGAGAATAAGAAACACCACCTGAACCACTCCTTTTATATATATGTCTAGTCAACTCTATTCACATGGCGTGTCAAACAAGATACATGAAAACACCAAAAGTAATCTAAAATCACCCAGATATACTCATCTCAGACTCCAAGTCTCATTAGGTACCGACCTCACAGCCAGTCACAAGATTCTACCTGAGGCTCAAAGATAACACTCATATGGGAGAATCTCACTCCATGAGCCCTATCATCCTAAATGGAACTCATCTGAGAGATATGATCCATCAAGAACAACTCTCTAGGTACAAATCTAGTGCCCAAAACCAGAGGTTCTATCATTGATGCCTTGCGCCCCATGCAAACTCATAGGAACCCAAGTGGAGAAGCTTTCCCCTCACCACTGCATATAGTTGAGGGATCACTTCTCTAGACCATGCACCACATACTTACTCTCTAAAGAGAAAGTGGAGGGAGCCACACCTCACCATTTCCTTATAGCCTAGATATTAATAACTCCTAAACAACTCATGAAACCACTGTAGTACCCATGTGAAGAGCCTTATGCCTCACTGTGTTGAGGGAGAACTACCTCCAAACTAGGTGTCATACATAACAAGTGGAGGGGCCCACTCCTTATAACCATGCTCCACAGCCAAGGGAGATCCAAATCATGTGGATGAAATGATCCCCACCACCACTTGAATAATGGGCAATACCACTCTATAGATAGATGACCCACATCTTGTGTGTAAGAGAGTTCCATATCTACCTATATAATCATAATGGGGGACTCACACCCTAAAATGATAGGGGAGTACCGAAACTGGAATAGGGTAACCACACCTTGGTATGATAGGGGAGTACCAATTCTATCTAAACATCATATATGGAGGACCTATGCCTTGGTGAAATAGGGGAGTACTGACTCCATGGACAGAGGACTCGCACTCTGGTATGACATGGGAGCACCGACTCTAACTGGACAATGAGTATGGAGGTCCCATACCTTGATACACTTGGGGAGATCCATCTCCATCTATAAAAAGGATACAAGGGACCCAAAACCTGTATGATAGGGGAGTACCGACCCCGAGAGAACTACCCTATGGGTAAAGGACCTTCACCCACTGTGGGGGAGTTCTGTCTCTACCAATCCAAGCGGTAAGGGAAACATGGGAATACCGGTCCTAACATCTCTCTGATAAACCAAAACGATCTCTAGTATTGGTCAAGAGTCATTGAAAGGAGAGTCACACCCATTAATCCACACATCATAACACTACCATGGGTAGAGGACCCACACCCTAATAGTAGGGGAGCACTACTCTACTATCCTAAAGAGTCCAGGGGACCCGCATCTTAAAGTGATAGGGAAGGGTACCAACCCCGATATCTCTCCAATGATCCAACCTGATCACTATTCATGATCAAGAACCACTAGTTCCGCACCATTCCTGAACCAAACCTCATGTTTTATCTCATAATTCACCAAGAATTCCACCATCACATTCTACGTGAAAAAATGCTCATGATTGGCTACTTGCAAGCCAGAATTCAAGTTTTGAAGGAGGAGATGTGCTAGGTGGAAGTCCCCAAGAAAAGTACACGACATGTACTGGGGTCCACCCAATGCATGACCCCTCCTGAACACCTAGTCGTGTCCTATTCTACACATCTTGGTTGGCCACGTGATCTTACACTGTGAGTACATGGTGTACATGGCGTGTCTCACCTCACCTGAGCTCCTGGTAGTGTCCTTCCCCACACAGATCATCCCACCATGTCTTCAACATTTAGTGTTCCCTAGGTACAAAGTGTGTTCTAGCTAACAGGCCTATTGGCCATGTACTCAGCTTGCGCCCATGTACAACACCCCATGTCCGTGTCTCTAACCATGTATTGTCACATGACCATGTCCCTTAACATGAAACATCTAGCCATGTTCCTCGGCCACATGACCTGAGATCACTACATGATGTGTTCCAATAGTACACGATGTGTAGTCCCCAAAATTTCATTTTCCCCGAAATGAAAGGACATTCAGAATGTGCTTCTACACTACACATCGTGGGATCGAGAATTCCAAACAAGAATTACCTACGAGTTTCCCAAAACACCCCGATCTCCACTGAAACCCATAGATCGACCCCAAAAGGGTCCTTACCAGTCGTTTAAGGGCTCTAAAACCTTAAAATAATTCATAAAAAGGAGAATTAGTACTTAAAACTCAGATACACCTACCTCGTGGAAAAACACCGAATATTTAGGCCCAAAATGATGCTCTAGAGCTGATGTAGCATGATTCAGTGATAATCAGTGTCAAAAATTGGGATCGACAACACCTCCTTACCTCAGTTCAGCCTCATGTCTTCCTTCACATAGGGGGGGGGGGTCCTCTCCTCCTCTACCATGAACGAGGCCCAAATGGTGGGGGGATGTAACAACTAAGAATTCTATCAATGGAAATTCCATTCTTATAATTATGACATGCAATATAAATCACATAAAATCACATAGAGAACACAATACAAACTTTATAAATGAAGAATGAATGGAATAAGAGGTATTTCTAGAAGTTAAGGAACCAATACCAATGGAATAGTAACTTGACCTTTGGAATAGTAATATGAACCTTATGAATAGTAAACCGAACAATAGAATAGTAACCTCACATATGAAATTATAAATAATATTTGGGTATGTTATAAATTAAAATATGATATATTTATATCTTGGTACAAGTAAACACATGTTTTAAAAATGATAAATTAAGCGTTTGTATTTTTGTAAGTCATGAATATTTAATTACAATTTTATAATTAATATAATGATTTAAAAGAAAATATATTTTCATAAAATAGTATCATAAATTAATATTTTTTTATCTTATGATTATAAGATAATTTTATGAGACCTTAATTAATTTTTTAAAGTATTATAGAATCAGTTATAATTTTAAAATTGGAATTTTCTAAGTAAATGATGATTTTAATTAAAAATTAAATTTATTATATATACAAAATTATTTTCATAAAATTAAGTTCATTTTTGAATTATAGACATCAAAAAATGGTTAGGGTATATTTTTGGTATTTTTATAAATTACTTGAATTTTTGGTGAATAGTAAAATATGACAATTTATGGTATATATACATTATAAGTTAAATACACTATTAATTGAGTCATGGATGATGTAAGAACCATAATCTAGAAATAAAATTATCTATTTTAATATATTATGTGACAATTCTAAAAATATTCATAGTCTTGATCCAAAATAATAAACTAATGAATAAAATAATGAGAAAACACCCCTTGGTCGGAATGGCCCGAAGGCCTTCATTTTTTTTATTTTGATAATCCACCTTTTAAGGGGTGAGGTGGAAACCTTACAAGACCTAAAGGCTTAGATACAATTACATGACCCTTAGGTCTTAGAGGGAATCACCCAGACAAGACAACTTGGAACTGCTCCTTCTCAACATATGTCATGATATCAGCACTCCACCTTCGTAGGGCTGGTCGGCTAGTTGTCCTATGTAGAGATGCACAGGCCTGGTACCGATGGAAAATCCATAGCCTCTCATTCTTCCAAATCCATTTAGCTCTGCTCTAGTGGATGTTCCTACCCTGAATCCTCATCTGAAGCCTTGTTCCTTGTAGTCAAACTGGTACATCTGAAATCAAGTGGCCCGAAGGCCTTGGGATGGCCCAAAGGCCTTAAGGTGGCACAAATTCCTTGAGAATAAACTATCCAAAAGGCCTTGGGTGGCCCTAAATCCTTGCAGGACCTGATGCCCAAACCGGTGGCCCAAAGGCCCAAATGGATGAATAGTTCCAACTACTACAGTACCGAACAGTACCTGCTACAGTGCCTGCTATAGTGCCTGATACAGTACTTGCTACAGTACTACTATAGTACCTAGAAAATAATCCTCCACCCATATTTGATCTCAGGTCTCTTGGATGCACCTACCGAGTCCTCACCAACCGGGCTGAGGCTCATGTGCAGAAAACACCCCTCTCCTCCACTATAAATACCACCCCTTACCACCTCTTTTCCTCATACCTTTAAAGATTTATTCCTTGTAAAAATTCTTCCCAATACTATTCCCAAGCCTCTCACCCATTTACATTATCCCTTGGTCTCAATAAAATACCAAACCCTTTTCCTTAAGGAGGTTCTCAAGGAGGATAAATATAAGAGGTAAAATCCTCTTTCATTTTCTTTTAATTTCTTTTCAAATTTATTTTCTTTTCTTATTATATCCTCAACTACCCTTATCCAAGTGACATGAAAACTCCATTATATTATATATACTATAATTTTATCATGTTAATGGAATAATTCATCAACAAAACTCTTCTCCTCCCCTTTTTGTTCTAAAAATGAAAACATCATCTCTGATGTGTTAATTTATCGCATTCAAGGATGATGAGTTTTCAATTTCCTTTACCGCCTTAAAGGGTGATCATAAAACCATTTTTATTGTTAAAAAATATTATAATATATATATTAAATCCTATTTAATATTCTAGAACCATTATATATACATAATATTAATTAATAAAACAAAACTAGTTTGTGATGATTGAAAACCCATCAAAATAATCTAAATGATTATCACTAACGTCTTATCTAATGATTCATAATCACCCCAAATAACAAAATAACTTATATAAAAATTTAATCTTATTTATTTTCATTAATAATATATTACTTCAATTCTAGACAACCATTCTCATTGTATATGATTTTCTATACATGTATACAAGTAAACCGATCATGAAAACCAAGGAAACCAATGCTCTCGAACGATGAAATTGAATATCATAACCCATCAAAAGGTCATAAATGAACTTAATAAAATTATAATAAATAAAATAAATGCATAAAGGTTTATGAATTAATTAATTAATGGACTTAATTTTATTATCTAGGACTTTAAGATCAAGTGCAGAACACTTTTAAACATAAGGTAAGAGATTCTCTTCGAACCCCGTTTTTTTTCTTCAGGTTATGTTTTCTCTCTTTTTATCCCAATGTAATTATCAATTATTCTTATATAATACTCATAAATTCTATGTGTATGCTATAAACATACATTCCTATCCCTATTCTTCTTTCTTTGATGGGGAAATACATGTTTTATAAGGTTCCCTTCTCAAATATTCTCGATAAGCAAGCCCGATTAAATGGAACTTCCTGATTTCTTACCCATTCTAAGTGAACTCCATAATATATTTTAAGACACCATTAATTTTATAAAATAACTCATTTAATCATGAAAAACTATCTTGGTTAATTTCTAGTTTTATGAAAATAAATATACCTTTTTCACTTTAAACACTCTTTAATATTTTCCTTAAACCGCACTAAAATGTTTCATTTCTAATGACTCTTAAACAATATTTTTACATATTTTCACTTTATTTTGACATCAGTTATCATTATATATGCCTATTTTACCATATGAATGTCCATGTATGATTTAAATCCATTCATTCATGGACACCATTATGATATTTCCTTTTGTCATGTCTTATGTCATGAATATGATACCCAATTCTTTCCATGGGTAACCCTTATGCTTGATTCTTCATGTAGAACATATATGAATGAACGTGTTATGATGGGTGTGACCATATATTTCTCCAATGAATTGGGTAATTTTTTGTCTCATGAGACATCATGTTGGGACAAGGAGTGAACCTAATTCCTTTATGGGATTTTTTCTACCATGTGATATAGTCTTGGCAGTTAGCCTTGACTCATGTTTATGTCATGTTATATATTGTTTCCAAATTTATATGATGCCATGATTATATGTTCCTCTATTATTCTTCCTCATGTTTATTCATGTTCCATTCCTTTATGACATCATGTTATGCCTTCTAACCCATGTGATATATTTTATTCCTATGATTATTCCTTTACTGGAAATTTTAGCTCATCCCTTTTGTTCATGTATTACTTAGGTTATTCTATGTAGATGTAAGAGCTCAATGGAAGTTAGGAGATCATTATGAAGATTAAATAAAAGATGTTTTTATTTTGGTTTCATGTTTTCAGTTTTATGTACCTAATACTCCAAAGACACTAGACGTTATGATCCTTGGTTTGTATTTAATGGTTAATTATGATTAAAATCATCTAATAATTTGTGTAAAATGATAGGTTTTCTATAGAGGAGGGTTATTAATTTAATTTTATTAAATTAATAACTTTTCATGTAACACCCCACCAACTCGCCTCGACCGAGCACCCGACATTGACAAATTTTATGTCACACCTAGGGTAAAAACCACATTCTAAACTCAACTGAGACCTCAGATTTCTGATATGAGACTCACCTAGGGAGTTAGTACATGTTTAATAAGAAACTAAATGTGTGTTAAAATATATTTAATATGTTTAATATCACCAAACTGAGGCTCTACTGGCCTCAGAATCCCACACTGACTCAACGCCTAGTTTCAGAAACATTCCTAGAAATATTCCAATGTCTTATAGGTCAAAAAAAATCGCTATACTCTCCCCACCTTATGACTTTTCATCCTTGAAAAGTAAAAACCTAGAAAAAAGGAGAAAAACTAAGCTCTCTACCAGGACTCACATTCAAGTGAGCTCATCAAGGGGTTCTCCTACTATCTATAAAAATGCAGTCAGAGGAACCTCAAAGGTCACCACACCCAAAATCCAGCTCAAACCAGGTTGGCATCATGAAACTAAGCATGAAAATGTCCCCTCACCAAGAAACCTATCAAATAATGGAATAAGGAACAATGGAAGAAGGATCCATATCTAAAACAATGGCAGAAGAAACCCCATGTAAATCACCACTTCCTGCACATACAACTTACCCATATCTTCAACTTTTTTGGTGTCTTTGATCAGAATAAAATGAGTTTAATTTTTCAAAAAATCAATCTCCACCTATATAGAATTACTCCCTTAGGAATTTTTTGTAAATCTAACAAAAAAAGTCCATGGATACCTCTTTCCATTTCCAAGCCGGCATTATAAGAGGTTGGAGAAAACTAAAAGGTTTCAAATGCTCTACCTTTATCTATTGGCAGGTGTAACATTGAGACACATAATCAAAAATTTCGCGCTTCATACCTAACCACTAGAATCATCATGTCATATCATAATACATCTTCATAGTGTAAAGATGAAAGACCTATGAAGAAATATGAAAATTAGACACAACTGAGCTCCTCATAGATATTGGGATGAAAAACTAATCCATAGAACTAAGAATACCATCTGAAGAGAGAGACCAACCAGAAATGGTATCCCCATCATATAGGGTTTCTAGTATTCCTATGAAATAATCATCCTACTGGTAGTTCTACAAAATAGACCCAAGGAGAGATAATGATAACTAAACACTAGTCAGAAACATGCCCAAAACATCCTATTAAGAATCCATACGAAACTGAGTAAAAATACCCATAAGGTTCCACTCTTCCTTTGATTCCAAAATAGATTGCAATGTCACTTTCCTACTAAGAGAATATTCCATGAAATTCCCCTTCCCCAGGGTGTAGGTGATGTCAAAGTCAAACATCTGAAGGTATTCCAACCACTACCTCTATTTAAGATTTAATTCTTTCTGAGAAAATATATTTCTTAAACTCTTATGGTCAGAAAAGACTATGAACATTTCCCCAAATAGATAATGGTTCCAACACTTAAGTGCATGCATAATTGTTGTAAGATCTAAATAATTAGTGGGGGTAATTATTCTAACATGGTTGAAGATTAATAGAGTCATAATCCACCACATGATCATCCTACACGAGAAAAAAATATAAACCAGTACTAGTAGAATCATAGAAAACCAAATACCCCTTACTAGGCTCAGGTAATATGAGAATATGAGCTGATGTCAGAAGTCATTTCAACTCATAAAAATAAGACTGACATTTTTCATCCCATATGAATTTCACCCCTTTCATGGTAAGAGTATTAAAATTTGATTCCAACTTAGAGAAATCCTTAACAAACCATCAATAGTATCCAATAAGACCAAGAAAGATTCGAATTTCAAAGACATTTTGTGGCTCTTCCCACGATGAGAATTTTTTTTACATTTTTAGGATAAATTGATAATCCATGCTTAGAAATAATGTTCCCTAAGAATTTCACTTCATTAATCCAGAAGTTTCATTTAAAAATATTTCCATACAAATAGCCACTCCTCATGATTTCCATAACCAAACTCATAAGGTGCTCATGGTCACACTCGAATCTTGAATAAATCAAAATATCATCCATAAACACTACCCAAAAAGTGTCAAGATACTAATGGAATATTCAATTCATCAGAGCCATAAAAATTTTAGGAGCGTTAGTTAGACCAAATTTTATCACAAGATATTCATAATGGGCATACCTACTTCTTAAAGTTGTCTTCAATATATCACAATCTTGAACTCTAAGTTACCTGACTGAATATCCATCTTCAAAAACCAATTTTTCCCTTTAACTAATCAAAAAAATAACCCACATGAGGAAAAGGATACTTGTTCTTAACTATTACCCGGTTCAACTTATGATAGTCCATGCACAATCAGAGTGAACCGCCTGCCTTCTTGGTAAAGAGCACTAGGGATGACCAAGGTGAAACACTAGGGTGAAAAAAACCCATTTTCACTAGGTCATAAAACTAAATCTTGAGCACTTTCAACTATTCTAGTTCCATACAATAAGAAGGTATTGATATTTTCTGCGTTCTTAGAACCAAATCAATTGTAAAGTTCACCTCCCCCTCTGGAAGAAGACCAAAGAAATTTTCTAGGAAAATTTCAATAAAACCATAAGAAATAGTGGGAATATCAAAAACAAAAGAAACTTCATCAAGATCAACTAAAACAGTAGAAACAAATCCCTAAGATTTGGGTAGGAAGGTCCTCTATGGTCAGACCTCAGATCCCACTCTCCCTGAAACACCCATGAGCTCCCATCAATCGTAATAAATGAGTCACACAAATGATAACAATAAAACTCATCTCAATGAGCAACAAGACAATCCATCCCGATAATGATTTCAAACATATCCATATTGAGAACAAGAAAATCCCAAACTAGCTCCATATTAGCTATAGATAGTGCACAATAAGGGCACTAAAACCACTACTCTTTTCTCTTCCTAATAGGCATTTCTAACTCCATAAAAAGGACATCAGTCACATTGGAAGGTTAAAAATATAAAAAAACTACCATATATAAATGAGTGGTAAGAACCAGTATCAAATAGAGCAATCGCTACTGAGGATGTAATAAAGATGGTACCTCTCACTGTCGCTGGACCCATGTCTACCTTCATTGTAAAATCATATAATGCATGAAGGTTCTTCACTATTGAGGCCTATGGCTAGATACCTATAGTATTTGAAGCATATGACTGCACTGTGGTAGCATTTGGAACCAAAGATCCCTAACCATATCGAGGAGTAGATATAACCTAACAGAAATTATGTAGATGACCCTAATGTCCATAACTATTACACATATTAGCAGGTAAAGGATAAGAATTCCGTATGTGTCCAACCTTTCCACATCAATAGAAATTTAGACGCACTCTACTAGTTGCAACTGGAGGTGCTGAAGAGTCTTTCTACAAAGTAACACCTACACCGCTCCTACGATGATCCTACCACTTCCTCTTTTTCCCTAGTGTGCCACTAAATCTGCCACTAAGTGGAATAGAAAGAGAAGAATATCCAACCTTTCTTTCCACATTCATATATTCCATCATATGCCTTTCCACTATCTCTATATAGGTTAAAGTATTTAACATAAATACCTATGATCTAAGATCTGGTTGCAAACCCTATAGGCACTTTTGAGATTTTAGCTGGTCATTCTTTACAACCTCCGGTGCAAAACAAACTAGCTCAGAAAACAGATTGGTGTATTCCAACACTGAACTATATCCCTATTGTAAAGAGAGGAAATCCAGAGTCTTCTCCATCATTAGTGACTTCGTAAAAAAATATTGGAAGAAGAAATTCTTGAAACCCTTATAGTCTAAGCCCACATGACTATCTGTCTATACCATGGAATCCCACCAACTCTTGCTAGGACACCCTAAGTCTGAACGCTGAACAATTTACCTTGATATTCTCAGGTGTTTCCAGGAAGTTGAATATGTAATCAATATTTTCTATCCAATCATCTGCCTCCTAAGGTTCATTAATCCCTTTTAAGGATGGTGGTTTCCTACAGAAGAACTCCCGTGATTGATCTCTTTCTCATGCAGTCCCCAGTTATAACTCAATAACCGTGTTTTGAACTTGTGGCACATTCTAGTCAATAACACAAACTACTCACATGATAGCCTCAATAAATTTCTAATCCATTAGAGGATTTCCTTGAGTATCATCAACAACACCCTCCTAAGGAACCCATAGAACACGTCTCAGAGGCATACCACTGCAAACTGAAACAAAATATATGATTAGACAATAGAAAAAAATCTCAGTTCAAACCAGAAAACCTATAAGAAAAAACTGATATCAACAACAATAACTCAAAACATGAGACACACATCCCAACATCCCATGGTAACTTGTTTCTCATCACTACAAGAGTTGGTTGAGCACTTACTACAACATACCTCTCAAGTACTGAAAATACTATCTCTAGTATACCAAACGTTACAAGATAATGACTCTTGAGAAAAACCACCTTTTATACCAAACTATAACAAACTGACTTGAATACCCTCTCAAAATGGTATCCAACCTAATACGCCACATACCCAAAGGGATTTTCCAATACCCATGGGTTGGTGACTAACACCCAAGCATCGAACAAAAAACTAAGGGAATGATTTCTCCCAACCTGAATAAAATACATGGAACATATATATAGTAGAGAGAAATAACAGAAGAAAAAAATATTCCATAATTGAAAGGAAACAATGAAAACCAAAAAACTCAAGAGTAGAAACAATATCCAATTACAATTCCAACCAAAAAGGACTACCAAAACAAGGAAACCAACTACTCAATGTGATAGTGTGGAAAAACTCCCACCATCTCACCAAAAGCTACCCATCATAGATGAAAAAACCTCACCACCTCACTACAATGCCCATCCTTCCCTACATTGAAATAAATAACCAGGTCTATGCACCGTTGAAGAGGTACACATGGTGTGAGCCAATAGGATCAGTAAGGTATCATCTAGGTGTTCCATATAAAGTCTCTGAATAATAATCCATGCATGCTAAACTTTAAATAAAATAAGGCATGATAACAGTTTAACATTTTTTATATCAAAAGCATGGAAAAACTATTTAATTTCCCCCTTTTCAAAATTTCCAAATAAAGATGGTAAATTAGTTTCAAATAATTTTATAACCAAATATCTCAAAAGATATATCATGTAAAAACAAAACAAAGCATGCATCATTTCTCATATCAAGTCCAAATCGGCCAAGAAGCATAGGCAACAACACACCAGGGATCACACTAGGTTAGGATAAATATGAAACTAGTACTTAACAAAGACAATCACATACACATCAATCCACTATACATATGCATTGAGTTTAGAGGGAAGATGCACCCCCTAAAAAGTTAACCTTCCACCAGGTCTAACAAATCCCTAGAATAACCGACCTAGAGGCTGAGATAAGCCTCCTGAGAAAATCCCCCGACAGTGGATGATACCTATTGCTATACCTTTAACCTAAGTACCCAAGGATTCCCATATTCTATATTTTCCAAATCAGTTCATCAAACCATTTTATCATTTCATTTTTTTAAAACCATTTCATAAAACCATTTCAAAATGTTTTGAAAAATCATTTCCATTAACCCAAAACTAGGGGGAAACCATCTTTAATAAAAACCCAGTTCCAAACACACACAAAAAAATCAATCATATAATTCCATTTAATTTAATAAAATAATTTATCAAAATAATAGCAATGCATTTCACCAACACATTATAGAGATAGAACCACCAACCTCAGAACTTGGGGTTACACATGCCCACAAAGGATCTACCAACAATAAAAATGAAACAACTACAATGGAGGCCCTTGAATCAATATAAAAATCTTATAATTGATTCAAATGAACAAAAGGGTTGGTGTAGGATAGGAAACAACACATAATTCAAGAACGTACACCCTCCACACCATAATCAATAAGAGAAACAACCCCCAGAACAAGATCTCACCATAGATCTATAAGGAAACAAGAGGAATCATCACTACAAATCAACAAATCTGATAATGAAATGTGAAAGTGCTACCATGATCAATTAAATGAATAATTAGAAAGGCCTAATCAATCGAAGAGATGAGAAACAACTGAAACGGTGATCAAATGTTGAACAGATCAATCTGGATCGAATAAAGGCTCCCAAAATCTTTGGATAAGCCTTATAAGTTGAGATCTAAATATATTCCAGAGAATTAATTGAAACATCACTCATATGACACCATAAAAGTCCTTGTGAAAATTACATGGCATGTGATCCATTTACATGTTGTGTAATCCCTGGAGATCACATACGTCGAAAAACCCATTGAATTTTTAATTAAAACTGATATTTTAACATTATACGTCATATAACCATTCCACGATGTGTATTCCTTTCATGTTGTGCACACTTTTCATGACTTGTGTCTGGTGACCAAGTAAGCATCATGTAATTTCCCAACATATAATAGAAAACTCCAGAACTAACTCGGGCATCCTCCGAACTTGGGGATAACCCCACAAATCCATTAACACATTTATACCTAGATTCCATTAATTTAAACAAACATACATCTCCAACATTAGGTTATTTTTCTCAAAAAATGTTCTCTATCCTTAGGAGTCCCAAGACACACCCAATTCAAGGGGAAAATAATCAAGGAAGAGGAAAATACATGAAAGTGGCTAACAAGATGTTACACCTCACAATGTTGAAAACATGCATGACTATCTCAAGCCAGTCATCAGCTACCTATGGATATAAATCACCTTGATACTTGGGAGGTCTCTGCCTCTAAAACTCAGGTAGAACACTTAGCCTATACGCATCCTTGGCCTGAACGTTTGACACAACCTATTGCTCGAAGGGTGGTGGCTCAACTAGAGGACCGCTTGGATGTACTGCATCATGCCCAGTTCCAGGTACCAATGCCTCATCATTGGGAAAAATGATATAAAAATATCACTGTGGAACCCTGTCTAGATATTGTCATGGTGGAATCCTAAAATAAAATCAAGAAATGACACAATCAAAGAGTATATCCGAGGAGTTTAATCAAGAAAGACATGAAACCCAAAATCAAATCCTATATGATATATGTAACAACATTTCCCTACAACCAGTTCATAAATTCTATGAGTTAAAAAATAGGTTATCAGAGTCCTAGTGAGTGGATACGTTGGCCACCACACTAACTCTAGAGTCCTTGGATAGAAAGTATAACTCAAGAAACTTCAACATCTTCTCTATATATACCAAACCAAGATCACAACTAGACAACCTCTACACTATAGTCCCAATGTGCAACCGACTATGAACCACTCTGTCACAACCTGACCCACTAGAGATTGATCCATGACTACCCCCAGGTCTACCTCCAATAGGTCATGAGATGGCGACTAGTACTAAGTAGGCATATCACACATATGGGAGGCCTTATCCAATGGTACCTATACACACACACACACACACACTTCCATCTCCATACAACAAGGTAGAGATAATAATAACTAAAATCAAAAAGTGCATGAATATATCTATCCTAAAAATAAAGTAAAAAAATTACTAAAAATATAAAAGGTAAAAATACAAGCTCACCAAAAATTTCAAGGGAGTCCAACCTTATTAGAAGGATGAGACTGCTATTAAATAAAGCCACAAAAACACACCACTATCTATCGATCTCACTAAGATTCATTTACTCCAGATCATCTTGGGACTCCATCAAAAGGTCTGTCATTTGAACAAGACATGAAATGTTAAAACAAAGCTCTTGAATGGGTGAGTATAATAATACCCAGTAGGTGCCCCAAAAACCCAATATAAATGAGAGAAACTGAAAGGTAATATCTTTCTCAACCCAGCCAGAGGGAACCCAAGAGAGAGAGAACAAGAAACTCTATCTTGATCATTCCTTGAATATAAATGTCTTGTTAGCTCTATCCACATTACGTGTCAAACAAATTACATGAATATACCACAAGGGATACTAAAATCACGTATATATACCCATCTCATACTCCAAGTCTCATGAGGTCCTGACCTCTGATGTGGCAGTGTTTTAACACTCTTTGCCACATCCTTTTTGTATTTTTATTGACTTTTTTATACCAAAATGATTATTTTTAGTAAATAATTGATAATTGTTGTGTTTTTGTACTTTGCTGTGTAAAATAATCAATTTTAGTTTAAAACATGTGTTTTAATGTGCTTTAGTGTCATTTTAAATAATTCTAAAATTAAATGAGTCGTGCGAATTAGACTTTTATTTTTTTATTTTTTTATTTTTATTCTAGTTTTTTATTAATTCATTTATTAAATTAATTAATGCTTTATTATTTAAATTTTAAATAAATAACTCTTTTTGGTTTTTACTCTTTTAATAATTTAATTAGTTTTAACAATTTAGTTTTATTCGTTTAATATTTTTATTCTTTAATTTAATTAGTTCTTTAATTAATTGGTTAATTAATTTAAGCAAGTAATTGTAAATATTTTAATTTGTTCTTTAATTATGTATGTTTATTTTTTTTAACCCAAATTAATTCATTTGTTTAAATAAAGTTTCATTAATTTTATTATTTTACTTTGTGTTTTTAGTTTTTAATTCCGTTTTATTTAATTTAATTTATTAGTATATGACTTTCATCACCGACACTCCAAAACCTCACAGGTTCCCATTTTTTTATTACCTCACTGGTAGACTTATCCCCACCAATACACACCACCTCACCCTCCCCTTTTTCCTCACCGATACTCCTCAACCTCGCCTATACATTAAACCTCACCGATACACCCCGCTCGCCCAAACCGATGCATCCTTACCTCACCGATACCATTTCCTTTACTCCTCACCAATACGGCTCTTCCCCACATCCCTCCTTCCTGCTTCGCACATCACTCCATCACCGATACATCTTCTCCCAACCTCTCTTCCCACAAATCACAACAGCGGCATCACCATTTCAGCCACCGCAAACACGCAGCAGCATCACAAAACTCAATAGTAGTAACCAAATTCAGCAACAAGAAACAACATGACAGAATCAAACCGAATTCAAGAATAAATCAAATCTAAAGTTGAAGCCGGCCTCCTTCACGGTGAAGAGTGAAATATAGCTACTGGTTAAGCTCTCGCCTGCCTAATCTGAACCCTTGCACAGCGGTGGTCCGGACTCGCCTTGCTCCTGCTATGCACCGCACTGCCCTGCTTCACCGCACACACTACCTATTCCTCCGCCGGCGAGCCGTCCAAACCCTACCGCCGGCGCCACTTCCCCCTGCTGTTCGGTCTCACCGGACAAACCCCAGACCTCTGTCGCACCTCAACCCGCTCGCCGTGTGGAACCCCTCAAACCAGCAACCAAATCCCCTGCCCTCCATCTCCGCTGCGCTTCGGTGCCGCCGTCTCACCTCATCAGAGCCGCCACAACCCCTGCCTCTCTAAGCCGAAACCCTCCTCGCGAACATCCACATACCCTCTCTGCCTGCTTAAGCTGAGTCGTGCATCCCCTGTCCGAACCATCTGTGCGCCACCCACCGTTCTCCATAGCCACTTCAGGCCGCCGCGCAGCCGAGACTTCTCCTTCAAGCCGCCGCACCACCCAACCCTAGCCACCCTGCTCGCCCAGGAACCCCTGCTCCTACCGCAAGCTCGCGCTGCTCACCGAAGCCCCTTGCCCGCCCTCTATCACCGCGCGAGAAAACCCCATGCCCGACCTCACCTTCCCCCTTCACTTCGCCGAGACCCCCTCTTCAACCCCTTTCTCTTCTCTCTTCCAGATCCGCACCCCACTCTTTTCATTTTTTATTTTCTTTTTCTTTTAATTTTTATAATAACATATAATATAAACATAATATATCATAATATATATATATCATATACTATACAATAATAATAATAGGTGTAATAATAAATAGTATGTAAGTTTTTATATATCATAATAATATATGGATTAATTAAATAAAATAGTTATTAAATATATATCACTAATAATTTAGGTATTGTAATATATATATTAATAAGTTTTTTAAATAGTAATAGTAATATATAGTATATATATATAATAGTTTCATTTTATTTGACTCACGTGCGTTTCTTTGTGCAGGGGGAGTTACTGCCAGAAGCGGGATAAAGGAAATAGTTCGTGGGAAGGTGCGAGAACATTCAAGAGTTTGTTGCAGGGGTTTGTTTGCACTTACTTGAAGTTCACTCGAGAGCTGGTGAAGCGCAATCAAAAGCGTGCCACGTGGATCTGCTGTTTGTTAGGTCGTTAATTGCATTTTTCGGTTTTCATCTCCGAATAAGAGGACGCGCAACTCCTCTCTTGGACAAGGCTGGGCTGACAACCAGGACAAAAGTACCCGGGGGAGAGCAAGAGCATTCCAGAACTTTATTCGAGGGAGGCGAGCATCCATTTTTTCCAGAGAGATCCCTTAATCCATCTCATCACCAAAACATAGGTAGACAGACACAGAGCAGGAGATCAGAATCGAAGCAGTTGCTGGAGGGAGGAGCAATCTCGCAGGAGATGTTTCTTAATTCATTATCTGTTTCTTTTTGTTTTACTGTTTTAATGTGTAGTTAAATAGATTAGGGGAATTGGGCTGTAGAACACTGATCATCCATATATCCTTCATGTTTTGTTAGTTTGATTGCTCAGTGTGATTCCATTGACCAGTTTTCTCTTCTGTTTATTTTGAGTATCTTCTTACATTACCTAATGACCGATGGGTGTGGTAATGAATCATTTCACCGTGGATCATTGACTGAAGTACTGAGAATTGGAAAAGGTCAATGCATCTCTTCTCCAATTTAAGCAGATTTTTCCAAGGGTCAAGATCAGAAGATCAAGGCTCAATGAAGTTAATCGAGCTGTGTAGATCCACTATAGTGACAATGCAGTGGATTAACACCATTTTTCTATACACTGAGTAATTGAATTAAACCAAGCAGAAGCGGAGAATATCATTTTAATCAATTCAAAGCAGCCTGAGGACCCTAAAATCATCATTACTGTCTGTTCTCTATTTAAGCCATCCATTTCACCTTCATTTTTATACTCACTATCAGTGTTTGTTTCAATGTTTGTGTACAGTTTTTGTTAGTGTTCTATTTTATCTTTTTGTTGTTTTAGTTTTAATTCGGTCTAGCACAACATAAGTCCTTATATGTGGTTCGACACCCTTCTTACCATAGTACTAGTAGTTTGTAGGGTTTATAAATTTTAAATTTGCGCGCACTCAACGACTGCACGGCCAAATTTTGGCGCCGTTGCCGGGGAGGGCACGTACGACCAAGTTTAAAAAAAAACAACACAAAAAAAATATTAAATAGAACACAAAAAAATACAAAACTTAAAAACTGTACAAAAAAAAATTCAAGAAAAGCTTGTTGTTGGGACTACATACACACTAGAGCTTCTAAGTCAGAACTTGACACTCCAAATCAAGAAATCAACAAGCACTGTTCTGCACTTAGAAAACAAAATAAACTTGAAATGGAGAATTTGGATAACATGGCTGGAAATCAAAATGTCAATGGGCCACAACCCTTAGTTCCTACCCTTGAGAGACCTAAACTTATGGAGTTTCAAATTCCTACTGTGTCAAACAATCCATCCTGTATCAAATTGTCCCCTAGGTCTAGGAGCTATGAGATCAAACAGTCTCATCTTTCTCAACTTCCATCATTTAATGGTCTTGTAGCAGAGGACTCCTTAGAGTTTATCAGATATTTTTATGGTTCTGTCCAGCAGTTTCCTCTGTGAGATCTTAGTGAGGAGGAGTTGAGGTTGAGGTTGTTTCCTTTCTGTCTAAAGGGGAGGTCTAGGACTTGGTTTCAAAATTTATATGAGGAAATCTTTGAAACATGGGAAGAGGTGTGCAATGCCTTTGTATCTAAATTCTATCCCAGGAACACCACCATTGAGGTTAGGCATAAGATCACTGGCTTTGTCTAGGATGAGGGGGAACTCTTTCACGAAGCATGGGAAAGGTTCAGAGGCCTTATTAGATAGATCCCCAACCATCAATTATCTCCCCATATGCTAATAGAGACTTTCTATAATGCCCTCACCCCCTACAATCAGAACTTAGTTGATCAATCTTGTAGATGTGATTTCTCTGATTCCACTACTGATGAGCTGAAACAATTGTTTGATAAGTTGGATCAAAAATCTCAGCACAATTACACTAGGAAGAGAGTCATCCATAGGGCTGATAAAAATCCTCAAGCTGTTGTTGTTGTTGATTGGGTCCCTAGGGAGCAATGCTATCACTGTGGGATGTTTGGTCACACTCAGAGATATTGTCCAAACTTTTATCTCCCTGGTTCATGTGATGAGAGTGCCCAGTTTGTTGATTACAGGTCTAGGAATCAAGGTGTCCATGCTCAACTCTCAAATCCATACCACTTTGGATATCAAGGTCAGCCCAATCTATCATGGAATGAACAAGGGGTTACAAAGCATCCCACTGCCCCAAACAAGCATCCCATTGCCCCAACTTTCTACACAAATCCCAAACAAATTTTCCAGAATCAATATGAGGACGAATCTTCTAATTCTCAAGGGGAGTTAAAGGGGATTCTGCAACAAGTGTTGAGTGAGATCAACTCATTTAACAAGGACACAGATTCTAAGATTCAAAATTTAGAACTTCAAATGAGTCTAATGGCTAAGAATCAAGCTGGTAAGGAAAAGAGCAAGCTGCCTAGCACTTCAACCCCCAATCTAAGAGAAAATGCGATGGTAGTAACAACCAGGTCAGGGCTTAAACTTAAGGAACCAGTTAAGGAACCACCTAGGCAAGAGGAAAACAATGTTCAAGCTGAAATTGGAAATGAGAATCTGGAAAATCCCAATTCTAGAAATCTAGAAAGTGAGTTTAAAATTGAATAGATTGTGCAAAACACACCTAAGAAAGCTAAGGAACCAAAGAAAATGAAGTGGGAATTGATTAAGGAAGCGAAGAAGAAAGTGGGGTTTGAGGAGAAGGTGAATAACCTACCTGTTCTGAAACATTATTCCCCTCCCATTCCCTTCCCTAAAAGAGTGAAGCAAAGTGATGAACCTGATTACCTGAGATTTTTGAAACTGATTCGAAGCTTCACCATCAACATGCCTTTCTTAGAATCCTTGGATAAAATCCCTTCATATGTTTCATTCACAAAAAGGTTTCTGAAGAACAAGAATGATTGGAAGAAGTCAGATAAAATTGATCTCAATGCAGAGTGTAGTGCAATTGTCCAAAAAAATATTCCTCCCAAATTAAAGGACCCTGGTGGCTTTATCATTCAGTGCTGAATAGGAGGAAGTGGGCAACTGAATTGTCTGTGTGACTTAGGAGAAAATATCAATCTTATGCCTTTCTCCTTGTTCACAAAGCTGGGTCTTAGGGATATCCAACCAACTTCTGTTTGTCTTCAGCTTGCTGATAGGTCACTCACACACCCTTATGGGAGAGTGTATGACTTATTAGTAAGTGTAGGAAAACTCACATTACCCACTGATTTCCTGATCCTTGATAAGGAATGTGATGAAAAGGTTCCAATCATCTTAGGCAGACCCTTCCTTGCTACTGGTGGTGCCATCATTGATGTCTCCAAAGGTAAACTCACCCTCTAAGATGTAGATGATGTGGAGGAAATTTTGGTGTTTGAAAGGCCCTGACTTGAGGTTACTTGTGATATGATAGATGTGGATGTAAATCAATGTTACAAAATTGAGTTTAGAGCTGAGTATGGGTCTTTCCCACTTGAGGTCACAAAGATACTAATTACCCAACCCACTGAAATTTTTTCCCTGGCTACTGCTCTTTCCCCACACCCTCCTGTCGATGAACAAATTCTTTCTTTGGAACCCATTCTGGAGAGTGAGTCACAACTTTTTCTTGCACTGTCTCGACCTGTTTATGAAAGTTTCCCTTGTGGAGTTGACTGTCTAAGAGTTCCTGAAGCCGGAGAAAGCTCTGGGTTGAGCCCTTCTAAAAAACTTTATGATTTCCATTATAAACAAGTGCATTTCCTTGATATCATCTTACCTTCCTAGTTTGATGTTGTGAGTGATGATTTCATACCTGAACTTGAAAGATTCACATCATTTGAGTCCTCTGTGGACATTCAAAACAATTTGTTGAAAACTGAATTTGATAACTTTTTCTGGGAGATTTCTGAGTTGTCAGAGTTGCGAGCTAATCTGGGACTTACTGAGGGTTTTTTCAATGTTTCCTCTTATATTTTTGGGTTTGAGAAAAACTCTAAGCGTGGTGGAAGCTCTGTAAGTTTTCTTGATCTGATCGATGATTTTCATGGGCAATTGTTGAACTTTTTAAGAGTTAATGAACTGGTTTTTAGAGAACCAGTTGAGCTAGATAGCATGAATCCTCTTATTGATATGGATAAATTTTGGTGAATTCTGGTTGGTGCTGAAGATGAAAATGTCTCGAGTAGTCCTTCTCTTGATTCCTTAGACAATTGTGAAGTTCACACCATTGAAAACTCTTTCCCATTAAATGATCATGGTTAGAAACATTTAGGGGAATAAGGTCTGGCTAGGGAATTTAAACCTAGCACTGCATGGGAGGCAACCCATGGTTTACTTTGTTTTTTGCTTTAAATTTTTAGTTTGAATAAATGCTCTTTGCTCAGTTGTTTGTCTCTCTATTTGGTGAACAATAATGTATGAATTTCCTTATCATATGATGCAAGTGGTCTGGTGGTCCTGGTTTGCTAAGAGAATTATTTTTTAGTGGTAGCCACATTTGGAACATTCATGGTGGAAGGAGGCTGTCGTCAGAGAACACTGGATTAATGGATAAAACTTTCAATCTCACACTTTGTAGATGATTTTTATTTGAGCTTTAAATATTTAACACTAATGTTAAATTGTTTCATCATGTACGTGACAAACTAGAGCAGCCAGAGTTCATGCACATGGAAATCAAAGGGAGACTTTTTTAAATTTGAGAAGCTGCATATTTAGGGGAGTATTGTTTTACGTTTCAATGTTTTATTCTTCACATTTTTATTGCATGCTGCTGTGAACTAAGTGTGGGGGTCTTCCCACTGATTTATTGAAACTCTTGGACTGTGTTTTATGCTTGGGAGTTAGTTACTAATATCTACTTAGTTGAAAATGTATTTTGAGCTGATTCGTGAAACATGCTTGCACCCACTGCTTTCATTTTCCTGCTGCTGCTGCACATCATTGCTAAACATGCTACTATTTGAAGTAAATTGATAAAATCTTTTGTCTGCTCACACTGCTTTAAAGCATTCAAATTTTAGGCACATAAATGTACATGGTTGCTGGTGAGGCTGGTGGGGTTGGTCTTTTCTATTTTTCTTTTGTTCTTGGGTTTTTATTTTCTTTCACTTTTTGTGCGGCAAAGATTTTTTTTGAACTTCATTGATACCCCTCCATAACCTTTTTCAGCTGAAATTTCCATCTTTTTTGAACTTAAACTGTCTCCCACCTTGAGATTCAACATTGGGGATAATGTTGGGTTTTAAGTGTGGGGGAGAGGGGTCATTCTAGTGTCATGTTTAATTCCCCCTTCTTGAACCTGAGTTTAGGGTTGTTTAAAAAAATGGTCACATTTTTTCATTTTTTCAAAAAAATGGTTCAAAATTCCTCTAAATTTTTTTCAAATTCTTTCATAAATTTATGGTCATTGGAGGTTCAATGGTACTTCATTTTTGTCCTGTTTAGTGGATAACTATTTGCTGGATGTTGAGAGTGGCACTTAGTCAGAAACTGTTAAGTATGAATGATTGCTGAGTGCAATTGTTCACTGTCTCTATGGATCTGTCTGTTTAGGAACTGAGGATAGGAGTATGACATGATAGGTTTTGTGGGATGAGGATCAGGATTTAGGGTAACTTGATGTTCTCACTGGAACCCAGGAGACTCACATTTTTATACTATAATATTCAATCACTTTAGGAAGTCAATCCGAATGATTATTAATTTAGTCCTTTGTAACTGGAGTAAAATGGGAAAATGGTATCCCACGGTGAGTATCTGAGACAAGGTGCATTGGGTACGTTTCTGTGAATAAATAAAGCCAATTTCAATCCTAATAAGTGTTATGCACAGTGCTCTTCACATGGAATATGGCTAGGAAAAAGTGAAATAAAGTGCCCTTTTCAAAAATGAACTCATTAATGTGAGGGGAATTTTGAATCCAGATGAAGAAGGGAGCAATTGACTTGGTTAATTTTCATTTGGGTCGAATCAATAAAGTGATCAAATTAATGGACTTTAATTTTTGGAACCTGGGGGAAGGTGAGAATGGAAGGTATACTTGGTTAAGTTTTGAGTTCCACTTCATCTAACCTGTCAACACTCCTTGAATCAGTAATTGAATTGGACAGTGAAGTAGGATAGTTAATGAATACACATAGGAGGCATGAAATACTTGACAGTGTACGAATTTGTGATGCTCTTGAATTCTAGTGAGTATTTGAAGTTATACATGACAACATTTTTGAACACCTTTGAAAAACCTGACTCATTGTTTGGTCTTGTTCCTCTGGATTTTAAAGTTTAATCATGCACCTTTTAAGCTGAAACTCACTAAACTTCTTTCTATTTTAAGGTCAAAGACATGAACTTGTTTGAGGACAAACAAAGCTTTAAGTGTGGGGGAGTTTGATGTGGTAGTGTTTTAACACTCTTTGCCACATCCTTTTTGTATTTTTATTGACTTTTTTATACCAAAATGATTATTTTTAGTAAATAATTGATAATTGTTGTGTTTTTGTACTTTTTTGTATAAAATAATCAATTTTAGTTTAAAACATGTGTTTTAATGTGATTTAGTGTCATTTTAAATAATTCTAAAATTAAATGAGTCGTGCGAATTAGAATTTTATTTATTTATTCTTTTACTTTTATTCTAGTTTTTTTATTAATTCATTTATTAAATTAATTAATGCTTTATTCTTTAAATTGTAAATAAATAACTCTTTTTGGTTTTTACTCTTTTAATAATTTAATTAGTTTTAACAATTTAATTTTATTAATTTAATATTTTTATTCTTTAATTTAATTAGTTCTTTAATTAATTGGTTAGTTATTTTAAGCAAGTAATTGTAAATATTTCAATTTGTTCTTTAATTATGTATGTTTATTTTTTTAAACCCAAATTAATTCATTTTTTTAAATAAAGTTTCATTAATTTTATTATTTTACTTTGTGATTTTAGTTTTTAATTCTGTTTTAATTAATTTAATTTATTAGTATATTTATTTATTTATTTATTAGTTTTATTAAATTATTTTATTAATTTAATTTTCTTTGTTTTGTTTGTTCACAGGTGTTGCGGTCGCACAGTCCCGCCCTTATCGGTGACTTTCCTCACCGATACTCCAAAACCTCACCACTTCCCATTTTTTATTACCTCACTGGTAGACTTATCCTCACCGATACACACCACCTCACCCTCCCCATTTTTCCTCACCGATACTCCTCAACCTCACTGATACATTAAACCTCACCGATACACCCCGCTCATCCTCACCGATGCATCCTTACCTCACCGATACCATTTCCTTTACTCCTCACCGATACGGCTCTGCCCTGCATCCCTCCTTCCTGCTTCACACAACACTCCATCACCGATACATCTTCTCCCCACCTCTCTTCCCACAAATCACAACACCGACATCACCATTTCAGCCACCGCAAACATGCAGCAGCATCACAAAACTCAACAGTAGCAACCAAATTCAACAACAAGAAACAACATCACAGAATCAAACCGAATTCAAGAATAAATAAAATCTAAAGTTGATGCCGACCTCCTTCGCGGTGAAGAGTGAAATCTAGCTACTGGTCAAGCTCCCGCCTTCCTAATCCGAACCATTGCACAATGGTGGTCCGGCCTCGCCTTGCTCCTGCTATGCACCGCACCGCCCTACTTCACTGATGATGGTGACTCATTATTAGTTGAAAATAATAATCCTCCATCCTATAAGGAGGTAGTATAGATCTTAGAAGCTACAAGATGGGAAAATACATGAATTATGAGATGGATTCCTTATATCAAAACTAAGTATGGTTTTTATTCGATCTTTCAGTTGATGTAAATCCCATTGGGTGAAAATGAGTATTCAAGAGAAAAATGGATATAGAAGGTAAATTGAATACCTATAAAGCACAATTAGTGGCTAAGGGGTTTAAACATTGTTAAGGCATATAAAATTATGAAACATTTTCTCTATTAGCCATGTTGAAATCGATTAGAATTATTCTTTTTATAAAAAAATTCAATGACTATGATATTTTAAAAATGGATATCAAAACAACTTTCTTTAATGGGAACCTTTAAGACGATGTCTATATGACACAACCAGAAGGGTTTGTGACTCCAGGTAATACAAAAAATGTATGGAAGTTGCAGAGATCCATTTATGAATTAAAGAAAGAATCCATGTCATAGAGCATTCAGTTCAATGAATCCATAAGATAATTTGGTTTCATTAATAATAAATGCGATTCATGTGTCTACAAACAATTTAGTGTGAGTGTGGTAATTTTTCTAGTAGTATATGTTGATGAAATATTACTTATTGGAAATCACATACTAGTATTATAGTAGTTTAAGGACTGGTTGAAAAATAGATTCTCTATGAAATACTTAGGTGGATCAGCCTATATCCTTGGGATCAAGATCATATGTGATAAATCCAATAGGATTCTTGGAATAAGTTAAGGTATATAAATTGACCAGATACTGAATAGATTTAGTATAGAACAATCCAAGAGGGGATTGGTTATAATATTACATGTGTAATGTATCAGATTTTCTGTGTATTATTTTTCAATATTATATGGATTATTTTCAAGACCAGGCGCTGATACGGTGTGCGATTCCAAGGTCTGGTGTGCCTAGAATAAATGATTGAAATATATTAAATAGCATTAACACATGATTTTTCTCAAAAAATGGAATAACTTCTAAATAGGTTCCCAGATTAGAAATAAAAGGGTACTATTGAGTTCAGAATGGTGATTTTACCCTAGGCACGACTTAACATTAGTCGGTGTGTGCTGTTTGTGAAAAATTTATCACGGGCATTAAAATGAATAAAATTATTTTATACATTTCATTGACATAGCAATTGGTGGGTCATTAAATAGATACTTATGTCAGAATTCCAGGGCTATCCACACAACCCTAGAACCTATAGAGGATTGTTGGAGGAGGCTTGGAGAATCCTCCCAGGCATATGACGACAGACCTTGGATCGATCGATTGATGCAACCTCAAATTCGATGGATCTTTCCAAAGAAAGAAACGACACATAATTCTTCATCAACGATCAAAAAAAATCGAGGTAGGATGTTTTTTTATGTATATTCTTCCTCGTTCTTAATTTCTGCGATGAATTAAAATAAATCAATGAATGGATTGATTTGCAAATCGACCACCTTGCAGGATGTGATTATATTTGTAGGGTTTTTTGGGAGAACCAATTTGAATATATTTGTTTTTATCTTACAGAAATTAATCAATATCAATAGAAATATCAATTGAGGTTCTTTCCACTCATTTCTTTTTGTGCTTTTCTCTCCCTAGTTCCACGATTTACCATGGGCGTTCTTTGTTTGGCTCGAGGTTTTTCTATTCCTGATAAACCGATTATTGCACACCCATTTATTGGTGAAATGATATGATATCATAGATATGGGATCAACACGACATGGTGGAGGTGCGACGATGGTTGTAATAGTGAATTAGACAATGAAGGATGTCTTATTCCTCATTCTTCAGTGTTCTTTGGTGTGCAATGAAGAACATCACTTAGATCCATTCTTTCAACACATATGAGGTCAGAGCATAATGATTATCGATGGTGAGACTCAAAAAAGGATTCCCCTTAAGTTTCTTGGTAAGGTGTGGCTAGAATGGTGGCCAGAGAAATGGAGAAGAAAAATGGAGCACGGTTCTATATTTCTAGAAAATTCTACTGAACAAGGCGTGTATTACATTTTACACACTGTGTGGTCCCCCTAGAAATGCTAGGGTTTGGATGAATTTAAGGATCATGTAATTTGTGACCCCCTATCACATGACATGTGACCCATGTCACACGATGTGTGACCCTCCCAGGTTGACTCGATGTGTATTCCTGAGAGTACATAGACATGGGAAAAAGTAAACAACCAGATGGAATTCCATTTACTTATACACAGACACAACTTGGCGTATATAGACCAGTACATGGACACAATTTTGGTACATGTACATGACCAAGAGACATGGGTAGGATACCATGTGTCTCTACATGCCATGTATATCCTTATACACACTGTGTATATAGAGACTACATGCCTTGTGAGGCTCTTCCACACGGGCAAGACTTTAGATAGATGGACACACTGTGGACCCCTTGGGAGATGCTATGTAGTCCCTTAAAGAGTGATTAAGGCTCTTGGTTTTCTTAGTTTAGACCAGTATAGGTTGAGTGTGTTCAATTTGTTCTTTCCCTTGATGGTATAGTGCAACATTACATCCACATCACTAGATTATGATTCTCTCTAGAGGTCGAGTCTCAGATAGAGTTGTGGTGACCCTTTGTGGGACTAGAGTGCGATCCTCTACCATACCTAGTTAGAGTTTGTGGAATCAATATGACCGCCTTGATAAGGGTTTCGATCCTCCATCTAGAGGGCCTTATCGATATGGTTTTTGGAATTATTGATGTATAATCCCTTACATAGAGGTTTGATCCAGACCGGGTTTGTGGTTTCCCCCAATGGTTTCGAGCCTAACCCCTATCTATGTATCATGGTCCCCTTAGACCAGTGAGCTTCCTTGGGTGGGGTCTAATGAACTATACCTCCTTTTCAAGTGTCTCAAATGGTAGCATGAATCATGGAGTGAGTTCTCCTGGAATAAGCGTTGCTTCGAATAGAATCCTATGGCCGACAGTTGGTTATGACCACCATGTGGTGTGGTGTCATTCCCGAGTATATATAGATTCTTCTTTGTTTATATTATACATTGATTGATTATATCTTGTATTGATCTAACTATACTTGGTGCTTCATGTTTAGTATTTTCAGGGTGTCATATTGAGTATTGTTATACTCACCTCTGTACAGGATTTGCACCAATGTGTTGTGTCTTGTGCAGATGAAGACCCTTTTGATGGTGTCCTGGGAGGACAGGGAGTGGGTGGAGCATAGCTGGAGCTTGATAGATTTATGTGTTTACTGGGAACATGATTTTGACTTAGTCCTCACCCTTGGAACAATTTTTACTCTTTATAGTTTTGTGTTGGACTTATTTTTTGCCCCTTTTCTATTTTCAGCACTTTACTATCGTACTCTGTTGTGAGATCTTAGATGTATGCATGAATAGTTTCAATTCTTTTACATTTCATCATTGTGTGGTCTTGTAGATGTGTGTGTGTGTACAAGTACTTTAGTCTAATGCCTCCCATTTATGGGATATGCCTACTCAGCACTGGTCGCCCGCCCACGAACTATTTAAGGCAGGCTTGGGGTAGTCTTAGGTTAGACCTCAGTGGGTCAAGTCATGATAGAGTGGTATCAAAGGGAAGGCCAGTTCTACTTTAAGGATCAAGAGTCAATGAGATTGGTTTAAGGAAATAGTGTTTTGAGTTTAGCTTTCAGGCCAAGGATTCAAGTGTTGGTGCTGTGATCGACGTATCCATACACTAGGACTCTGATCAACTACTTTTCGACTCACTACATGAGGAGATTGGTTGTAGGGAAAACAATGGTACATGCATCATATAGGAATTGGTTGTGGTTTCTATGTTCTTCTTGATCCACCTACCCAAATATAATCTTTAACCATAGTACATATTGGTTTGTTTCATGATTCCTTCACATATACAACCATCTAGGATTCCACCGCATGGTCATGAGGATGATACACCTAGTGATGAGGAATCAGTACAAGGACTTGTACTAAAGATAGAACCTATGAGTGTTTTACCAGCTATACCACCACCCAATGAGAAATAGTTAGCACCATCACTACCAGTTGAGGATGCATGCATGCTGAGCATGTTGGAAATTTTTTAGAGGCATCGACCTCCCATGTTTTAGGATAATCCAAAACCCCAGGTGGATGAGGACTAGATAGAGGTAGTCACTCATGTTTTCCACCTTGTGAGGATTCCTACATACCAGATGGGATTCCTCATGATGAGTATTCTTCATGGATTTTCTGGGTGATGGTGGATCTTGGTAATTTAGTCACATGACACAACAACTCTCTCTTAAATAGACTTTGAGAATCTCTTCAGAGAGGAGTTCTTATCCAACCATGTTGTGATCGGTACACATACATGAGATTCTGCATCTACAACATGGCTGTATGATCGTGGAATAGTACTCAGTGAGATTCACTAATCTCTCACATTACTCCTTGGATATGATATGAGACCAGTTCTTCAAGGCTCAGAATTTTGATCAGGGATTGCTCTGGGACATCAGGGTGTCAGTGGTATCTCTTATAATTTTCACCTATGCTGGAGTTCTTGAGTGATCCTTATTGGTAGAAAGTTTTATAGTATAATAGACACCAGTAGTGGGAGTTATAAGTGGGAACCTAGTAGCTGAGACCTTGGAAATAGGTAGCCAATGAAAGTCATAGGGATCTAAGTGGGTTATAAACTTTAGGAGGCAACCCCAGGACTCGAGTTCATTGGTGTTGGTATCTCAGGGTGGATTAAATCTTCCAAGGGAAAATATGTGTTTCTCTTGCGATGGTCAGGGAAATCTATCATGAGATTTCCTGAACCTTCGTACAAATGATCATGAGACAGTTGAAGGGATGCCGAGGTAGAGACAGAGGCAGGAGAAGGGTGGTCTGCAGGGCAGAGGACGTAGAAAAGGGGCCGATAGGGAATCAGGATGTGGTTGGAGGTTCAAACTATTACCACATCCCCAAGGTAGTCCATTCCAGGCTCAGGGATCTAGTGGATAGGGATGAGGCCGACTGTAGGCTATGGATACCTATAACCCCATGGATCTAGGGATGATACGAGGTATGATCAATGTATTTTCTAATTTATCTATAGTATTGATAGACATAGGTGCTAGCCATTATGTCCTTTCCGCTTCTTTGGTTCAAGACTTAGAGATTCCAGTTGAGCTTTTGGATCGAACCTTGTGGATGGAGACTCTAACGGGTGGTGACTTGGTGATTTCACACTTTTTTTGACAATGTGACCTAAGGCTTGGAGGAAATAGTTTTTTATGGTATCTCTTTGTTATAATAATAAGGCCTTATGACATCATTCTTGGTATGGAATGGTTATCTACATTTCATACCCAGATTGACTATTTTAGGTGAAGTATGTGGTGTATCCATAGTGACGGAACCAGGTTTTCCTTTATTGGTGAAATGGAAACCTTGAAAACACATGATGGACTCTTGCATAAGAGGGTGCAACCAATTACTCATAAGCTGGATAGATTAATCCTGGGTGTAGTGGATGTTGTGATTTATTAGTTTCCTATAGTGGTGGTGGAGTATGAGGATGTATTTTCTGAGGATGTACCAGGTTTACCTCCCCACTGAGAGGTAGATTTCTACATCGAATTTCATCCCAGTATGACACTAATATCTTCACCTATATATCATATGGATTCCATAGAGCTTCGAAAGATGAGGATGAAATTGGAGGACTTTCTAGAGAAGGGCTTCGTGAGACCCAATGTTTCCCCCTGGGTATTCCCACTGTTGTTTGCCAAGAAGGTAGACGAGAGTTTGAGGTTATGTGTGGATTACTGGAACTTGAACTAGGTGATCGTGAAAAACCAGTATCCACTACTGAGAATCTACGACCACTTCAATCAGTTGATGGGGGAACGATGGTTCTCAAAGATTGACCTCAGATTAGGATATCACTAGTTGCGAGTATGGGATGAGGATATACCGTAGATGGAATTAAGATGTCTCCACGGTCACTATGAGTACTTGGTGATGCTGTTTAGTGTGATTAATTCCCAATCAGTGTTCATGAGACTCATGAACTGGATCTTTCATCCTTTTTTAGACTGGTCCATGGTAGTCTTTATCGATAATATCCTTGTGTATTCAACGTCCAATGAGGAGCACACAAGACACTTTAGGATGGTCCTGGATATACTCCTAGAGTGCCAGATTTATGATAATCTCTCAAAGTGTTAGTTTTGGATTCAAGAGGTCCATTTTTTGGGACACATCATCTCATATGTTGGAGTTGTAGTGGATATAGAAAATTTTGAGGCAATTCTTTCTTAGGGTCCACTTAAGGGTGTTACTAAGGTGTAGAGTTTCCTTGGATTGGTTGGGTACTATCATAGGTTTATACCTAACTTCTCCCGAGTGGAATCACCCTTGACATCATTGAATAGGAAAGGGAAACCTTTCGTGTGGATAGAAAAGTTCTAGGAGTGCTTTCAGGAGACGAGTAAAAGGTTGATGAGTGCTCCCATCTTGAGGTTACTAGAGGCGGGCATCAAGTATGTTGTGTTTTGCGATGCATTAGGGAACAAGCTTGGTTATATTCTGATAAAGAGGCAAGTAGTTATTGCCTATGGTTCATGACAATTGAGACCACATGATCAGAACTATGTGACCCATGACCTTGAGTTAGTAGTAGTAGTTTTTTCATTGAAGATGTGGTGACACTACCTGATGGGAGAGTGATTTATCATATACTCTAACCACAAGAGTCTTAATTATATATTATCTCATAAGGATCTTAACTTGATATAGATGTGATGGCTATATTCCCTTGTGGACTATTACTTTGAGATTGTCTATAATCCTAGGAAGGGGAAAATGGTAGTAGATACTCTTAGCAGGAGATCTAGTTAGAAGTTTTTGAATGAGGCATAAGAGTAGTTAGACTCATTGTATTTGTCCTTTATGAATGGAGAGGGAGTGGCTTACCCCCAATCAATGGTTATCACCCCTTTTCTCTTATAGTGAGTTAGAGAGGCACAACTAAGGGATACCAACTGTGAGACCCTATATACTCGGATGTCCACTGATCATGCTATCGATGGATTTTTAGAAGGTGGGTAGAATGTCATTGTTTTTAGAGGATGCATGATGGTACCAATGATGTTATGGGAGGAGTTTCTAATAGAGTTTCACACATATCCTTTGGTGGTATATCCATGTTTGATAAAAATGTAACAAGACCTATGACATTAGTTTTGGTGGCCAGACATGAAGAAAGGAGTTGAAAAGTTTTTCTATCGACACCTTATGTTTCAACAAGTGAAGGATGAGGACCAAGTTCCAGTGGGTTTAGCTCAACCCATTGAGGTGCTAGAATGGAAGTGGGATGGGATATCCAAGGAATTCATGATGAGATTACCACATATGTCCAGGAGACACAATGTCATATAGGTGATCATTGATGGACTCACCAAGTCAGCCCATTTCCTAGCTATATGATAATAGAGTTCAATATAGAGCTTGGGAAACCTCTATGTACAAGAGATAGTTTGACTCTATAGAGTTACTTTGACAATTTTTTTAGACTATGATGCTCACTTCACATCCTGGTTATGGAAGGGATTGCAGGAGGTATTTGGAAACCAATTATACTTGAGAACAACATTCCATCCCCAATCTAATGGCTATAAAGAGAAAACCATCTAGGTCTTAGAGGAAATGTTGCAGGATTTCATGTTAGAATTTTTCTATAATTGGAAATATCACATACCACTGGTGGAGTTTGCGTAAAAAAATAGTTACCATTCCACCATTGATATGTCACCATTTGAGGCTTTGTATGGGTGAAACTATAGGTCACCACTCTTCTGTACTGACCCAAGAGATTCAACACTTGTGGGCCCAAAATTGGTGCGAGCTACAATAGATAAGGTTCATATCATTTAGTAGAAGATGGAGACTACACAGATCCATCATAAGTCTTATGCTTATAGGAAACAAAGGCCTTTGGAGTTCGAGGAAGGAGACCATGTGTTCCTGAGGGCCTCACCTCAATGTTGATTGAATATGTTTGGCCATAGTAGCAAGTTATCTACAAGATTCATTGATACTTTCCATATATTGTGTAGAGTTGGTGAGGTGGCTTAAAACTTAGCTCTACCACTGAAGTTGGACCGGGTACATGATGTTTTCCAAATGTCACAGTTGAGGAGGTACGTGCATGATCCATTGCATGTTATCAATTTGGGAAATCTGGGCATCGAGGATAGAGAAACCTTTTCCAAGTACCCAGTAGAGATTGAAGATCAGCTAGATAGGATCCTTCATGGGTAATTGATTCCCCTTGTGCGTGTTTGGTGGAAACACAAAAACCTTCAGGAGAGCACCTGGGAGTGGGAGACCCAGATGTGAGCCTATTACCCCTATCTCTTTGAGTTGTTTCTCTCTTTTTAGGATGATAATCCCCAAGGTGGGGATATTGTAACATATTGGATTTTCCTTGTATTATTTTTAAATATTATATGGATTATTTTCGAGGCCAAGTGATGAAACATTGTATGATTCCAAGGCCCGGTGTTCCCAAAATAAATATTTGAAATATATTAAATATATTAAATAGAACGTGCACATGGTTTTCCTAAAAAAATGGAATAAATTCTAAATGGGTGCCCAGATAAAAAATATGAGGGCACCTTTGAGTTCAAAATGGTGGTTTTACCCTAGGAATGACTTAAGATTATTCAGTGCTAGCCGTTTGTGAAAATGTTGTCATAGGAGTTAAAATGAATAAAATAATTTAATAAAATTATTTTTATACTTTTCATTGTTGCTAAGATTGGTGGATCTTTAAATAGATCCTTATGTCATGATTCTAGTGTTATCTTCATAATCCTAGAACCTCTGTAGGATCATTGGATAGCGACTTTGGGAATTCTATTAGGTGGAGGATGACAGATCATGGATCGATCAATTGATGCAACCTCAAATTCTACAGATCTAGCCAAAGAAGACAATGATACATCATTCTTCATTTGTGATCAAACTGAATCGAGTTAGGATGTTTTTTTATATATATTCTTCCCCATTCTTATTTTATTCTATAAACACAAATCAATTGAAAAATGGATTGATTTGAGGATCAATCACCTTGTGGGATGGAATTATATTTTCAGGGTTTATTGGGGTAACCAATTTGAATCTCTTTATTGTTTATCTTATGAAAATGAATCGATATCTACATAAACATCGATAGAGGTTCATTTATATCATTTTTTCTTGTTATTTTTTCCCTCGGTTATATGATTCACCATATACGTTCTTTGTTTGGCCCGAGGTTTGACTATTCTAGAGTAGTCGATCATTTCACACCCATTTCTTGGTGTAACAATCCGATATAATAGATATCGGATCATCACGATGCGATGGAGGTGTGACGGTGGTTGCGGTAGTGAATTGGATGATGATAAATGTCTGATTCCTCATTATTCAGTGTTCTTTGGTGCCCAATGAAGAACAATGCCTAAATTATTTATTTCAATAGAACTGAGGTTGAAGATTAATGATTGTCGATGGCGAGACTAGAATGAGGCTTCCCCTTGAGTTTCCTAGAATGGTGTGACCATATTGGTGTCTTTATAAATGGAGAAGTTTACCAGAGTGAAGTTCTACATTTCTGGAAAATTCCACAGAATACGACGTGCATTGCAGCTTACACGCTGTTTGGGGCCCCCTGGATGTGGCTCTAGGGTTTTGTTGAAGTTAAGAATCACATGGTGTGTGACCCCTAACACACAGTGTGTTAACCTCCCTAGTTAGCTTGGTCTGTACTCCAGAGAGTACACAGACACATGAAAAAGTACACGTCCAGATGGTATGCCATGTACGTATACACAAACATGAATTGGAATACATAGATTGGTACATATACACAAATTTGGTACACAAACACAGCCAAGTGACATGGAAAAGATACCATGTGTCTCTACACTCTGTGTATATACTTCTACACTCCTTTTATATAGAGACTACATGCTGTGTGAGTCTCTTCCACATGGGATGGACTTGGGATAACTGGACACATTGTGTACCCCTTGGGACATGCTATGTAGTCCCTTCAAGAGTGCTTGAGGCTCTATGTTTTCTTAGTTTGGACCAGTATAGTTTGAGTGTGTTACCTTGGTCCTTTAACTGAAGGGTACAATGTAGAATTACATCAACATCACTAGATTGTAATCCCCTCTAGAGGCAAAGTCTCAGATAGAGTTGTGGCATCCCTCCCTAAGACTGGAGTGTGATCCTCTATCATCCCTAGTTAGAGTTTTTGGAATCAACATGAGCTCCCTGAGTAAGGTTTAGATCCTCTATCTATTATGATGTATTAGTAAGGTATGTGTAATAGTTGATGTACAATCCCATATGCAGCGGGTTGATCCAGACTGGATTTGTGGTGTCCCTAAGTGGTTCTGGGCATGACCCCCTCTCTATGTATCATGGTCCCCTTAGACCAGTGATCTTACTTGGGTGGGGACCAATGACCCATGCCACCTCATCGAGTGTCTCTGATGGTATCATGGATCATGGAGTGAGTTCTCCTAGAATGAGCATTGCTTCAAATAGAATCTTGTGGCTGGCAGTTGGTTATGACCACCAGGTGGCGTGGTGTCGCTCCTGAGTATATCTAGGTTCTTATTTGATTCTGTTATACATTTATTGATTATATATTGTATTTAGATGAATATAATTGGTGCTTCATGTTTAGTGTTTTTGGGGTCTCCTACTGAGTATTGTTATACTCACCCCTGCATAGGCTTTTCCCATATGTGTCGTGTCTTATGAAGATGAAGACCCTTTTGACAGTGTCTTGGGAGGATAGGGAGTGGGTGGAGCATAGCTAGAGCTTAAAAGACCTAGGTGTTTACTAGGAGTGTTATTTTTAATTAGTCCTTTCCCTTCTATGAGGTTACACTCTTTATAGTTTTGGGTTGGTCTTGTTTTTGGTCCCTTTTCTATTTTTATCACTTTATTATCATAATCTGTTGTGGGATATTAGATGTATGCATGAATAGTTTCAGTTTTTTTACATTTTAGAATTTTTTGGTCTTGGAAATGTGTGTGTGTGTGTGTGTATAGTTACTTTAGGATAATTCCTCTATTTGTGGGATATTCCTACTCGATGCTAGTCACCATCCTCTAGAATATTGGAGGCGGTCTTGGGGTGGTTGCGGGTCGGACCTCAGTGGGTCGGGTCTTGAAAACATGGAATACATCGCTCTAAGAAAATGTGTCCTCAAAAAAAATAAGAGAGAGAGAGAGATAGATGATGATTAGGATCCCATATTCATTTGTGATAGGACCAATCATATATTCCAAGTTATGTACTAGCATTTACATTTCTTATGCATTGGGAATGGTAGTAAAATATCAAGATAATTCAGGAGAACAACATTTTCCTATTGTTAAGGCTATCCTTATGTATCTGAGGGATAATGAGAATATATTTTTGGTATATGGTGGAGATGAGAAACTATTCATTAGGTGATATATAGATGCCAATTTCCAAATAGATTAGAATAATTTGATGTCATAGTCAGGATATGTCTTTAGTCTCAATGGAGGAGTTGTGAGTTAAAAGAGTTCAAAGTAGCTAATTATCACTGATTCTAAAGTGTAATTCAGGTATATTGAAACCATTGATTCATCCATGGAAGAAATTTGGATACATAACTTCATCCAAGATCTTGAAATGGTTCATATCATTAAATACCTAATCACATTATATCATGATAATACTATTGTGGCAGATCTTGTAAATGAACCAAGATCACATAGATGAACAAAGAACATAATTTAAAAATATCATATCTTGAGGGTTTTTTCTTAAAGGGGTGAAATTATAGTGAGAAAAGTTTCCATGGAATAGAATGTGGTAGACCCCATTAATAAAAACTTATCTCATTAGAAACATGAACATCATATGAGATCTAATAGACTGAGAGTTTTTAGTAGCTATCTCTAGTGAAATTTGGAGTCTTTTGGATTTGGTTCCATATAATTATCTTCTATATACTTAATGATTACCAATATTCATGGTTTTTATTATTAATAAAGTTATTATCACGAAATTATTGTTCTTATGGATGAAATTGTATATGATAATATCCTAAGGGTACCCGTCACACTGAAAGGTCATATAAGTTCCCTGCTATGATGATAACCTAGAAGTGCTATGAATTTATTCTTAAATATATGTTCTATGGACGAATGGTATCATTTTATGTGACAAAAATGATACATTCTATCAATGATTTGGGATCATAAGACATTGAGACTTATTCTTGTGAAGTTCTTCCTTGGTAATATCTAGGAGAAGGAGGTTATAAGAACATGACCTAGTAGTAGGAAATCCACATTTATACATGTCATTATATTTTCCTATATACAGAGGTGTGCACTGGTCTTTATAATTTAATAATATTATTAATATATATCATGAGTCATGTACCTTGATGTATTGATGAAAACTGTTATAAGATATGCTCACAGAGAGGTAGGATACATTGGGTATGTCAAGATTGATATTTCATTAATGAATAATGAGAGAAAAGATTTTTTTCATTTTATTCTATAATGAAAGTTGATATATTAGTCCCTTTAAAGAGAATATAATTTATTGAAAGTACATGTCCATGGATGTTTTTTTGGTAAGTTTATTTCTATAAATTCAAAGAAAGCGACATCGAGCACATAAGTTGATGACACCGGTATGCAACCATATTGATTAGATACATTGAGATAAATCAATTATATTACATAGTTTATATTCATATGAGGTTGTTTTTTTCATTATGGAAATAATTACTTCCTTTATGGGTTCCATGGTGTGTTTCTAGATGCTAACCTTGGACTTTAGGGGGTTCTACCAAATTTCACTAATAAAGAGGCCTAGAGGGTCACACACTAAGTGTATTCAAAACCTCAATTAAATTATATATGAATTTAGAATATTGAATAAATATTATTCTCATAAATGTTTTAATAATTATTCATGTTTGGTTGATCATAAATATTCAGTCACCAGTTATTTGAGATAATATATGTGATTTGAAAATTTAATAAATATTTTTTCTCTATTTTAGTGAAAATAATATTTATCTATTTATCATGGGATAATGAAGTGATATTTATTTATTTAAATAAATATTCATTATTCAAGGTTTGATAAATACTTAGGAAGAATGGTGAAACAAGTTAATTGTTTAATGATAAATGATATATTAAATATCATTTGAATAAATGTTAATTTATTTATTCAAGAAAATATATTTATTTATATGTGAGTTTATCACTTTTTAGGTAATTAATAATAATAATAATATTAATTATAGTTGGGTTTCACTGAGGATTAAGAGACTAATAAGGGGCTTTGTGAAATTATTTATTCTCTAACCCCAGGTTTATAAATATCTACTGATTTCATTCTATAACCACAACTAAAGCCTATCCATTCTAATCTTGGCAGAAAATGAATTCTAGAGAGAATACTCTCAATACCAAGAGATATATTCTTATAAAACACTTTCAATAATGGATATTAATCCCATTCATCCACTCTATCAAGTCTAGAGAGATAAAAAAATCCTTCTACCTTGAATATATTCTCATGGAAATCACCAAAAAATGATTCAAGTGTCAGATTTTCCACGCTAGCACCAACAGATTTCTACAAAAATGTCTGGAGGTTCATAGAGAATGCACGAATCACCTCTAAAGGGAATATACCCTTGATTCCTTTGACATAATGATGGTATAAAAATAGGTGTCAACCGAATCATCAATGAATAAACAATCCCAATGAGAGGTAATTATTAATCTAGACTCAAATTAATTATAAATTACATGTGATGATCATGTCTTGTGGATTTAAGTGTTTATATTTTATCTAATTTTGAGGTGAAATACAAAGTATTAGATGAAAAAAAATTATTGTGAATGGGCCCAACCAATTCCTCTATTCCCCATAACATTTATACACTCTACCATCCATGTTGTTTTCAAATGGAAAACCCACCTTCACCCTATGGGTCTCAATTGTAACATCCCATCCCAATTAAATCTAAAGTAGCCATACCAGATCATTACATAACCTCAAGCATTAATCCCTATACACTAGAGGTTGTTGGTTATCTATGAGGGTCTAAAGAGACACTATGGGGAGACTATATCCTCATAAAAAAGTAACACAAATAAAGGAAATATCACACCATAAGTAATTAAAATATCTATAGGAATAAATAAGAATGTATAATATGACACAAGAAATAAATAATTAACTCATGTTGTAACAAAATAAAGTATCTAAATAGAACATGAGTTTGGTAGAAATCAATAAGATCTCCTATGGTAAAATCATATACATATTAGACCAATATAACAAAAATTAAAATAACCACCCCTAATACTGATTCCCAGACCCAGTACCATCACCTAAATCCATCCATGATATCTAGATCAAACATTAAATACATTAAATACCAATCTACCACCCTACCATAACCTATGATCATAAGGTATTCTCAGGTACCAAAGTGTTAGGCTGCTCGAGAAGGGTGTGAGTATAACTTAGTAGGTTACCTTAAACGGTGTCTAAATATTTTACATAACCATCAGGGGGTACCCCTCCATGGAATCATTTCAACCCATAAATGTTAGTAGGGAATGATTCTCTACTCCAGATTCATCTCATCAAATAAACATTTGTGGTGAATGATGACCCACTTTGGAAACATATCATCAGTGGAGAATGATTCCCCACCCAAGAAACATCTCATCAGTATCATAATAAGGGGGGAATGACACCCCACCTAGGAAACAGATATCAACATCATCATCAGGGGGAATGGTTTCCCACCCTAGAAATATCTCATTAATATCATAATTTGGGGGAATTTAACCCCACACTTGAAACATATACCAACATTATCCAGGGGTAATGACTCCCCACCCTGGAATCACATATCATCAGTATCATCATAAGTGGGAAATGGTGCCCCACCCTGGAAATATATACAAACATCATAACCAGGGGAATGGAAATAAACCAATAATAACAATTATATCGTATTATAGGGGAATAATTCCCACCCCATAATATCCATCATATCATATCAGGTGGAATAAAAACCATCTTATAATACTCAGATATCATCCTTATATGGGTTTTCCACTCATATGAACTTGACACACATTTCCAATCTTTTACACTAAATCACACAACCTGAACTTTTCATTTCATTTATATTGAGCTAAAACCATGCTATCCCTCATAAAATAATCCTTCTTAGATATAACACTAAACTAGGGAATAACTTTGGCCCCCTAGACTACATCACAGTCTTGGAACTCCACATGGGTTCTTCTCTCACATTTCTCTTGATGGGAATCACTATCCTCAATATATCCAAAATCACATCATAACCTTACTAGTCAAATAGAAATTATCATATCACCCACCATAAGAGAGTGGAATAATATCCACCTCACTACTCAAGTTAAAATAGGTCGGTCATCTCGCACCCAAACTACACATAAACCCATTCCATGTTGTAACCCTAAGATAACCATTTCCAAACCATTATAATATTCCACTCAAAGGGAACCAATGCACATATCTCATGATACAGTACATCCATCCATCAAAATATACCTCTATATGATATATATATATATAACATAACATAGATTTATAGTCAAGCTCATGACTATTGGGGACTAGGGAATCAAGATAGTGTTAAAGGGTCCATCTTGGCCAAAGGCACTTTCATTCTACTCATGGAAATATAAAGAAATAATTCATTTTAAATTTAAGGGTGAACACACATGAGTGTAAAGGCCACACATAACATGAATATAATGAAGTTAATAATCTTTAGGGAGATGTTTTGGGACCACCTTCCTCATTCAAAGTTATCTCCCTTAAGTACAACTCATATACCCCCACCTAGCTCATCCAAACCCAACTGACCATCGAACCATCACACAATAACTTAAATTGATCAAATTCATTTCAATTAAATTATAAAAAAATTATAATTAATTTATCTATTAAACCAATATTAATTAATTAATTAATACTTAGGGATTAATAAAATGATTATTCATCAAGTTGTCTCCCGCTGTTTAATATTTAAGAAAAGGGGTGTGAACCCCCCCTAAAATTCACCTGGATATATGAAAAATAAAATCCCCAAAATTCCATCTCAACTTACCCATAAATTTCACCTAAATATATATAAATTCAAAAATAAATCAAATAGAGACATACCTTAATGAAATCACATGAAATCTATCATTTCCAGCCTCTAGGGGTCTTGTCTAGCCAATCCAAATGAAAGCTCCATCACATCAACTCAATTTTAAAATGATCTAATGGAAATTACCTTAAACACAATACCATAAATACCAACATCAATAGATATGAAAAATAAGGAATAACTAAATAAGAAGTGTTGGCAAGAAATATAGAGTAAATAATACCTTAAATGAAGAGTGATGTCACGACCCACCTTATTCAAGATGAGATAAGGGACAAAAAGTGCCACACCATTCCCTCCTCAAGATGAAGGAGAGATAAAGACCCCTAATTCCCACCTCCAATAGGACCCGAAGTGGAAACCATCACCTAGGGTATATAATCTCGCATAATATAGAAGGAATTACCCTTTTTATAGAACAATATTGGGAGATAAGATGGTAAATCCCAAGAAAATCTAAATACCAAAATTAAAATTAAATCCAAAATCCATTCCCAAATGCATGTTCAAAAGTAAAGCTGATACAAGGTACAAAAAAACTCCAAGGTAAAGTACTAAAGGAAAAGATACTAAGCAGCAGCAACAACTAATCGCAATGCTTGAGCTAGTAAGGTCCAGCATGATCCTTGAAGTTCTATTGGAAACCTGAAAATAGTTTTATATACGTAGGGTGAACATACGAGTATACTCAGTAGGGTAAAAAAATATACCCATTCACAAGTGGGGAAACATACTAATGTCCCTGTGAGAAAATAGTAGAACCTCAAAGCACCTACTAAGGAATACTAATCGACCTTCCTCACTAAGGCACACTCACCAAATAATGAAATTCAAGTAAGGTAGTAGTATAAGAACATTGACATTTGGTTACCCCGCACCACTTTCTCACTGGTTAATTACTCATTCCTAATAGATAATGTCTTGACACTACCACTATTACCATATGAAATCCCACCACCACGGCCTGCCTGCACACACCTAAGCCTCAAATCACACACAATCTCACCCGTAGACACTTGGGCCACAACAACCATGCCTCTCGCCCGAAGACACTTGGTACTCATCCCAAAGACACTTGGGAAAAAAATCATGGACTGTAAACACCTAGGCCTCTCATCCAAAACATACCTGCCTGAAGGATCTGAGACTATGGTAATCCTCATCCATTACAACCTTCCAGGATAGTCTCAAGCAGTAAGAACCAGAAGAGGGTGCGAGGAAGAAAGTCAGTAACCATCCATCCATCCTCCCACCAGGATATTGGGAAAGACACCCTCCTCCATGAATGGGGGTGTTTGAAACATGGTGCTCAAAAAGGGTGGGCGAATATAGAAATAACAAGGAACTACAATATATATATATATATATATAGGTAAGAAAACACTCATCCCCAACCTATAGATCCCAAAACAAACAACCAACTCATACAGAACCACATTTCTGCTACCCCTATACGGACAACCACACAACATCCATTACCAAAGCATAATCCAAACCCTTTTTAATTTAACCACCTTCCATTTATTAATTAAGGGATTCAATTTAATTTATTTCCAAAACTACTGGGAAACTACCAACCACAACCATATCAAAACAATAAACAAAACTATATTTTTAGTCCCACTACACAACGTCGTTCTATGGCCACAAAACAACAAAGGCAGTTCCACTGCCGACAAGTCTATCTATTCAACAATAAATCAGTCTCTCAACCTAAGACTCCAACACACCGCACATACCACCCCACACACCAAACCCACACAAACTACCATTAAACCCATAGCCCCGTTGAGCACACATCCCACACCATTCTTATAGAACCAACTCATCCATCCACACCATCACCCATAACCGTGCTCCCAACAGTAGCACCACACAACTCACACAAGGTCAAAAAACCCAAAAAAACACAGCACTCATCCACACCTATCAAAAATGACATATTCAAATTTGGTAAACATCGTTTTTTAAGTCCACTTGATAAATAGGGGTGATCACACAATGTTTTTCATCCTGGGGCATTCATTTCATTTAATCGGGTATACATGATTAAGAAGATTTCATGTTATGAACAATTCTCAAACAACATGATGAAAAAAATAGAACACCACCAATGCGCAAGAAAATACCACAAAATACCATGATTTTTAGAAGGCATACAACCAAAGAATCCATAAAGAAATAAGTATAATAAAATAAAATAGATGATCAAACATCAAACCACTCCTACCCATTATTTCATTACCCCATTATATTTTGATCATATTCCCTTATTATTCATTTCTTTTCTCAAAAAAGTATTCATCTGTTCTTCACAAAGAATAATTAGTACACCCACCCCCACATGATGAAAAATTTAAGAGAGGCAGAAGAAATCACTACTGAATGATCAAAGTATTGAAGTTCCTCCTTGTGCTAAGAATAGGGGATCACACGAGTAGTAGGGAAGAACTCCAGGAAAACTGAGCAGGAGTGGATATAGCATATAAACACAACTATTATATGGAGGAAGGCTCTAGAAATACCATGGGGAAATGGAAAACATAGTAGGAATGGAAGATCTTGACTTTGAAGAGCTAGATCCTATATTAAAGGAAGAATGATTTCCAAAATCCATTAATCATGGGATCGGGGTCAAGATCACACAGTTTGAGTATCTCAAATCCCCCGGAACATTAGGATATTAAATATATACTTAATATCATTTGAAATGACCTTAAAAACCCTCAAAGAAGTCTTTAAACTTGGTTTATGTCAAATAAGACATAAGAGGGGTGAAATTGGAAAACTAGGAAAAACTGGGAAAACTGAAAATGAGTCACCAATGGGTGAGTCATCGATGGGTGAGTCACAGATGGGTGAGTCACCGATGGGTGAGATACCGATGTGACCTACTAATGGTGAGACACAAATTTTGAGCTACTGATACCGAGCTATTGATGCAATGACCTACCGATGCCTTGACCTATCGATGTTGGGCTATTGGTGCAACGACCTATCGATGCCTCGACCTACTGACTCCCTAACCTACCGACGCCCTGACTCACCAACATCGATGCCCTCAACTCACCAACACTAATTCCCTTGACTCACTGACACCGAGGCCTTTGACTCACCGATGCACTGACATGCCAACGTACTAACATGCCGATGAAAAAACTGAAAAGACTGGAAATTCAGCAAACTCTTGAAATGAGCCACCATTGCCTCCTACAACACCCTAAACACTAGTTTTTCACAAAGGAAAGGACTAGGGAAATCTGGGTCATTACATTAGATACCTCATGAACTATTATCATCTTCTAGAATTCAAAACTAACCTAGATGAAAGGGGGTCCGAATAACCACCCCTTAAGATACCTCTCAAGAGAAAACCACCTAGTGTTATTCTAAAGCTAGAGTGAAAACCTAGAAATCCTAGGGACACCTCTTTGACATATATCTCCTAAAAAAATATGCAAACACTAATGACTAACTTCCCCAAAAAACCACACAAATACCAAGGTCACACCATCTAGACACATGTATTAGGGAGCTCCTTCCTTTATATTAAGATACTATCCTCTTTGTCCTGCACTATCTAACCTGCACAAGTTTAATCACATCCGCATTAATGTGTCTTGATTAGGGATTAGGTACCCCCTCCCCATACATCATTAATTTTCAAACACATTTGGAGAACAAGGAAACATATCATATTATAGAAAATAAATTCAATAAATACATCATAGGAAAAGCACAAAGAAAAAACACAAGATCACAACTCAAAATATCTCTAGGTATTGGGAACACATATATGTCTCCCACTTATATATAATCTATTCAAGGCCACCATGCCTCCATAACACACAAACCAAATGAATGGTCCATCCACGAAGCACCTTCTCCTCACGATCCTCAATTCTTATCGTTCATTCCACAAATGCCACGTTGTCCTTGATATCCAACTCTCCCTAGTCAATGACGTGGGAGTAATCATGTAGATACCGAAGAAGCTAAGAGATATGGAAGACATCATGGCTCCTCTATAACTATGGTGGCAATTCCAACTGACATGTCACCTCACTAACTTGTCCCAACACCTTGAAAGGTTTGATGAACCTGTGAGAAAGATTGATTCCCTTACCGAACCTATGCTTCCCACACCGAGGGGAAACCTTTAAGAACATGTGGTCCCCAAACTCAAACTCCAAAGGCCTCCTCCTGTAATTGATATAAAACTTCTGTCGATCATGTGCTACCTTTATCCTCTTACATAAAAACTGAACCTTCTCCATTGTGCTCTGCACTACCTCTGGTTCAAGAAGGACTGCTTCCCCAACCTCTGTCCAGCATACTGGTGAACAACACAACCTTCCATACAAATCCTCAAACGGTGCCATGACAATGGTATAATGATAACTATTATTGTAGGAAAACTCTACCAGGGGCAAGTGTTGCACCCAAAATCCTCTTAAGTCCAAAACACACACCTGCAACATGTCCTCCAATGTCTGGATGGTCCTCTCTATCTGTCCATCCGTCCGAGGGTGGAAAGCAGTGCTAAGGCATAACTGGGTGCCAAAGGCATGCTAAAATCCACTCCAGAATCATGACGTAAAAAACATATCCCGTTTCAAGACAATGGATCTTGGTACTCCATGCATCTGCACCACCTCATCCACATACCTTTATGCTAAGGCATCCACTATGCTTAACTCCTTAATCATTAAGAAGTGAGCTGATTTCATCAATATATCCACTACTACCCAAAGGGAATCACATTCTCTCTAAGTACTAGGTAATACTATGAATAAATCCATTGATATGTTATCCCACTTCCACTTGGGAACATCTAAGGGCAGCAAAAAACCTCCAGGAACATGGTGATTGACCTTCAACTACTAACAAACTAAGCACCTTGCAAAAAACTCCGCTACTGACCACTTCAACCAGGCCACCAAAATTGTCCCCTAATGCCTCGATACATCTTATAAATTTTTGGATACAACAACATGGGTGAATTATGGAACTCACAGAGAATTTCCTCATGAATTTACATTGGAAAAAAAAGCTTCCCATGGAACAACATCTGATTCTGACTATCCTCTAACCATCCCTCTAGAGCATCACCCTAGGAAGCGTGATCATGCATCACTTCAGTATCTAAGTCTTCCCACTAAGACTCCTCCACCTGGAGCATTAAGGAAGAATACACTATTATCTGAAACAGAAAACCCCTTCCACCATCCACTCTCGCATCTAGACACAAAGATGCCAACTCCTCTATTTCCTTCCAGGCATCCATGGATCCCTGAACTACCTCCTTCTACAACAACCTACTCAAGGAATCGACCACCACATTCCATTTCCATGGGGAGTAAGATATCTCAAAGTTGTTGTCCTGGGGAAACTCCATACACCTTCACTATTTCAAGTTTAGGTCACATTGGGAAAAGATATACCTCAAGATCTTGTGATCTATGAAGACCAAAAATCACTCCCCGATGAGGTAATGCTTCCTTAACTTTGGTGAAAACATGACCTCTGTAAGCTCTAGATAATGGGTGGTATAGTTACATTCATGATGAAGTAACTACCTAGATCCATAAGAGATTACTCCCCACCACTGCATCAGCACACATCCTAAGACTAGGTCAGAAGTGTCATAGAACACCTCAAACATCACCCCTTCCTATGGAAACCTAAGCACCAGAGCACCAACCAGCTTTACCTTCTGGTAGCTGAAGGATTCCTGACACTGATCACTTCACACAAAGGCTTGGTCTTTTCTGGTCAAAGTTTTCAACATAGTCACAAATCGAGAGAATTCAGGCATGAATCTCTGATAGTATCCCAGTAGAACTATAAAGTTACAAACCACTGCCACATTTGTGGGTGCTTCCCAAGAAAAAATTTCTTCAACCTTTGATGGATCCACTACTATCCCCTGCTGAGACACTACGTGTCCAAGGAAGTGCACTTTTTGTGTTTATAATTTGCACTTGGACAACTTTCCGTAGAGCTGGTGGTGTCGGAGAACCTCCAATACAATCCTTAGATGCTCGGTGTGCTCCTCCTCTAACCTTGAGTATATCAGGACGTCTTTGATGAACACAATGATGAACCAGTCCAGGAACTCATGGAAAATAGAGTTCCTGAGCCCCATGAACATGGTTGGTGCATTAATAACGCCGAAGGGCATGACCAAAAACTCAAAGTTATCATACCTACATTTGAAATTATTCTTTGGTATGTCACCCTCCTTCACCCTCAACTGGTGATATTCAGACCTCATGTCTATTTTAGAGAACCAAACTGCCCCCTTTAACTGGTCAAAAAATCATCGATCCTTGGAAGGGGTAACTATTCTTGACCGTCACCTAATTCAGTATCTAGTAGTCTATGCACATTCTTATACCACCATATTCCTTCTTCGCGAACAAGACTGGAGCACCCCAAGGTGACACACTCGATCAGATAAAACCCTTCTTCATTAGGTTGTCAACCTGAATCTGCAACTCCCACAACTCATAGGGTGCCATCCGATAGGGAGCTATCGAAATTGGATGGGAACTGAGTTGCAAGTATATTCCTAACTCAACATCACGTTGAGGGGATAAAGTCACAACCTCATCCAAGAATAAATACAAGAACTCACTAATAATCCCCGGAACTTCCACCATCTTTATGTCTACTAACCCCACTGACAGCTCGGCTAATAATGAAAAAAGAGGCTCCACACGTTGGCTATCCACCTGACAACTCCGCTCTATAATGAAAGCTATGCACATGCCATCCATATGTGAGAACACAAATATTCTAAATAAGCAGTTGATAATGTAATTAATATAAAAAAACCATTCGATTCCTAGGTTTACATTGTACGACTGCATCTATAGCAAGAAAATATCCCCACGTGACTGATGTAGTCCCATAATCAGTCTATATCCTCGGAACACCTCAAATAGATTAGTCTGACCTATGATTGGCATAATCAACACTAGAAGAATATAAATTCTCTCCAAATCTAGTCCTAGGTCATGGTATAGACTGGGTGAAACAAAGGAGAGATAAACTCCTAAATTAAACAAAGTACATACAAGAGTACTAAATAGACTGATCGTACCTCGAACAACCTCCAGCCCCACTGGAACTACTATCTCAGTGGCATGTAAATGGACATGACCAGCTCCTCTACCCCTATTCCATCGACCGCCTCCACAACCATTCCCTAGTCAAGTTCCCTAAGGAGCATCTTGAGGTCAGCATCCCCTATCCTCTTCTACCCTTGGTGGAGCGGGAGCTCTCTGCCCCTACTACAGGAAAGGCCTAACCGAAAACTACTACTGCTGAGGTGGGCACTAAACCTACCCACCCCCACTATACGGAACTTGAACTGGGCACTAGTTCTGAATATGTCGATGAACTCCATAGAAAAAGTACCTTGGTCTTGGGCCCATGGGGAAAGGGCGAGGACCAGGATATCAGAACAGGAACTATTAGGGCCTACTTCCCGTTGGCTGAAACTTGGAAGGCCTTGACACTAGTGACCTGATGCTAAAGACCTTTCCCTTAAACGAACTCGGCTAGCTCCCCTCTCACGATACACCTCCCAGTGAGTGCATCCATCCACTACCTCATCCTTCTTCTAAACCTCTAAGTATGTTGGTAGGGTAATGGGAGTGATGACATACTGAAGAGAAGGTTGGAGTGCCTCTTCTAAGCGTCTCACTCAGGACTCATCATCTAGAAAGAGATCCAGTGTGAATCATAGGAGATACTTGAACTTTATCCCCATTTCCCTTACCGAAATACTCCCTTGATGGAGGGAGAGTATCTCCTGTCTCTTCTCATCTCTCATCATGGAATAAAGGAATTACACCCAGAACTCCTTCTCAAAGTCATCCCACAAAACATCTGTCTCCTTACTTTCCATGAGGTAAAGCATCCACCACTGACATGATACTTCCCTCAACTGGATCACCGCTAGAGGAACCCAATACTCTTTCGGATCTCAAATCAAGCTGAAAGTGATCACTAGATTCTTGATCCAACTCTCCATCTCCATGTCTGATATTCTTCCCTCATACATTCCCAAAGTCTGATGCTAGAAGGCATGAAGCGTCTTCTTTCACTGGTCATCTTACTCCTCTCAATCGGCCCTCTGCTGATCAACCAAGTTAATCTACTAGGCCTCAACTTCTCATACCACACATGGGTGATGTCTAGGTGCCATAACTGAAAAATTAAACAAGGAAATCCTAATCCCAGGTAGTGTGGAGTTTTTTATTTTAAATTCATTTTAAATCTTCATTCATTTTAAATTCCCAAAACAACCAAAAAACATAAGAACACAAGTCATTATGACGCATGTACCTTTCCTGGGGTATCTAACCTGCAATCAGTGTAGCCTCACTTGGTCGTTCAGTAGGTCTAGAGTCCTTGCATCAGATCACGAGGGGCCCTAAAATCCTATGTCCTAGCTGGTCTTTACTGGTCTATTTCGTGCACCAAGATTTCCTAACACCATTTCCCTACTATCCCATGAAATCCTTACTATGCCTAACTCCAAATTACTTCATATCCCTCAAACCTCCAAACCTACCTCTGATACCATTTTTTCACGACCCACCTTCTTCAAGATGAGGGAAGTGATAAAAAAGTGACACACCCTTCCTTCCTCAAAATGAAGGAGATATAATGACCCCCCAAGTCTCACCTTCAATAGGCCCCAGAGAGACGAATAGAACCAAGGGTATAGAATCTCACATAATATGGAAGACATTACCCTTTTTATAGAACAATATCGGGAAATAATATGGTAAATCCCAAGAAACTCCAAATACTAAAAGTAAAAGTAAATCCAAAATCTATTCCCACATGCATGTTCAAAAGTAAAGATGATACAAGGTACAACAAAAATACAAGGTAAAGTACCAAAGTAAAAGAGACCAAGAAACAAAAACAACTAATATTGATGCCTGATCTAGTAATGTCTAGCATGGTCCTTGAAGTTCTCCTAGAAACTTGAAAACAGTTTTATATACGTAGGGTGAGCATATGAGTATACTCAGTAGGGAAACTAAAGCTACCCATGCACAAGTGGGAGAAATATACTAATGTACCTGTGAGAAAATAGTATAACCTCAAAGAACCTACCAAGGAATACTAACCAGCTTAGCCTCACCAAGTCACACTCACCAAATAACACAAGTCGAGTAAGGTAGTAGTATAATCACATCGACATTTGGGTACCCCGAACCACTTTCTCACTAGTTAAATCCTCATTCCTAACGGCTAACATATTGATGCTACCACTCTTCCCATACAAATCCCCACTGCCACAACCTGCCCACACACACTTGGGCCTCAAATCACACAAAACCTCACCCACAGACACCTGGGATACAATAACCATGCCTCTCGCCTGAATACACTGGGGCCTCATCCCAAAGACACTTGGGAAAACAATCATGGCCCGCAAACACCTAGGCCTCTCATCCACAACAAACCTTCTCGAAGGATCTAGGATTATGGTAAGTCTCAATCCATTATATACTACTCGGATACACTTGAGTGGTAAGAACCAGAAGAGGGTGCGAGGAAGAAAGTCAGTAACCAAGCATCCATCCTCCCACTGAGATATTGGGAAAGACACCCTCCCCCATGAATGGGGGTGTTCTACACATGGTTCTGAACAAGGGTGGGGTGCATATATAAATCACAAGGGACTACAATTTATATATATATAGGTAAGAAAACACTCATCCCCAACCTATGGATCCCAAAACAAACAACCAACTCATACAGAACCACATTTCTGCTACCCCTATATGCACAACCACACAAAAACCATTACCAAAGCACAACCCAACCCCTTTTTCATTTAACCACATACCACTTATTAATTAAGGGATTCACTTTAATTTTTTTCTAGAACTACTGATAAATTACCAATCATAGCCATATCAAAACAAAAAAAAACTAGATTTTCAGTCCCATTGCATGACGTTGTTCGATGGCCAAAACACAACAAAGGCAGTTCCACTGCATATAAGTCCATCCATTCCATAATCAATCGGTCTCTCAACCTAAGACTCCAACACACCACACATACTACCCCACACACCAAACCCACATCAAATACCATTAACCCACATCCCCACTACGCACACGTCCCACACCCTTATCATAGAACTAACTCCTCCATCCACCACTGCACCCATAACCGTTCTCCCAACAGCAACACCACACAACTCACACAAGGTCACAAAACCCAATAAAACACAAAACTCAACCACACTTATCAAACATGACATATTCAGATTTGGTAAAAACTTTTATTTAAGTACACATAATTAATAGGGGTGATCACACAAGGGTTTTCATCCTGGGGCATTCATTTCATTTAACCAGTTATACATGATTAAGAAGATTTCATGTTACAAACAATTATCAAACAACATGAGGAAAACAAACAGAACAACCCCAATGCACAAGAAAAGACCACCAATTATCATGATTTTTAGAAGGCATAAAACCAAAAAAATCCATAAGCAAACAAGGATAACAAAATAAAATAGACGATCAAACATCAAACAACTCCAAGCCCGTTATTTCATTACCCTATTATCTTTTGATCATATTATTTTCTTATTAATTTCTTGTCTTAAGAAAATTATTCATATGTTCTTCAAAAATAATCATTATTACACCCACCTTGCATGATGCACAATTTAATATAGGTAGAAGAAATCCCTAGCAGATGATCAAAGGATCGAAGTTCCTCCTTACGGCAAGAATAGGGGATCGCGCGAGCAGCAGGGAAGAACTCCAGGAAAACTGAGAAGGAGGGGCTCTAGCATAGGTACATGACTCTTCTAGGGAGGAAGGATCTATAAATACCAAGGTGAAACATAAAACAAACTAGTAAGGGAAGATCCTGGATTTGAAGATCTAGATCCTATATTAAAGGAAGAACAGTGTCCAAAAGTCATTAATTGTGGGATCGTGGTCAAGATCATGTGGTTTGAGTATCTAAAATCCCTCAGAACGTTAGGATATTAAATATATACTTAATATCCTTTAAATTTCCCTTAAAAATTATCAAAAAAGGCTTTAAACTTAGTTTATATTAAATAATACGTAAGAGGGGAGAAACTGGAAAACTAAGAAAAACTGGGAAAACTGAAAATGAGTCACCAATGGGTGAGCTACGGACATGACCTACTGACGCTGAGCCACTGACACTGATCTAACAACACTGAGCTACCAATGCAATGACCTACCAACACCTTGACCTACTGACACTGAGCTACTGACGTAATAACCAACTGATGCCTCAACCTACCGACGACCTGACCTACCAATACCCCAACTCGCCGATACCGACACCCTTGAATCACCAATAGTGACAACCTCAACTCACCGACACTAATGCCTTTGACTCACTAATTCACTGACATGCCGATGCACTGACATGCCAATGGAAAATCTAGAAAAACTAGAAATTTGGAAAACTCTTGTAATGTGCCACTATTGCCTCCCGAAACATCCTAAACACTATTTTTTCACAAAATAAAGGCCTAGGGAAATCTAGGTAATTACAAGTGAACCTACCTAAAATCATCACAATCTAAGGAGTTTTAAGGTGAGGAGAGACAAGGGAGAAAAAAATCAAACTCCTCATGTTCATGTGTACTATAAATAGATAATTCAAAATGTGATATTACTTTTAAAATCTAAAAAAGATTATTATACCCTGGATTTTGAAAATCCAGAAGAGGCCTCATCATGAAATGAACCCTTTGGATCACTATGTGATGCATCAGCTAAATACCCCCATGACATGGCATTTTAATTCATTACATGACATAACTACTCTCATACATAACTAAGTACCTCACCACTACCACTCATAGTGTGACCCCTCAGGTTTCAACATGAAATATCTCTCTTAGATAGAACTGATATCCCATGACCTAAACATTCATAACATGGAACCAACCTATTTTTTATGGCCACTCCCTTAATGGTCATGACTTTTATGCTCGAAAACATGATGTCTCCCCATGGAAGGCCTTCATGATATGGTAAAATGGTCATTATAATGACCCATATATTTCTGATTTGTTTTTTTGAGTTTGAATTTTATTTTTTTATATGGAATACAATTTTTTTGAGAAATATAACTCAAAATGAGATTATTAGTGTTTTAATGAACTAAAAATGGTGTTTTTGTACATGTTTGGGATTCAGTGGATTACCCATGGGTTCAAAAGAGTTCCATAAAAATGATGAAAATTAGAGTTACCAGAATTCAGCTTCTTCAAGCCTTTCATGCTGTAAATTAGGGATTCATGGCATGAATTTTGATATAGAGGGTTGGGGGGGGGGTCAATTTACTAGTTGGTTCATGAAGTGAAACATTAGTTCACACCATGAAAGGGTGTTGGAAGTTTTTTAAATAAAAATGGTTCACGAATCCCCTTTCTTTTTGGCCAACAGAGCACATACGAGGAGGTCCTTATGGTCAACACATCCCCTATCTTAATCCCCTCATTCCCACTTGGTTCCATGTGTAATTTCATAGTGATTCAAGGTGTGTTATCCATATTTTATCCTCTTCAATTCATTTCGTTAGTGTCCATTGATTTCTAATTTATTTTTAGGGCTTCTTTGAGTTTTCCATTGGATCATGGTGGAAATCACCCTGATTGATTGGGATTTAATATGAGATGTTTAGAGGAGGACTTGAGATGATGTATGTATGTTTTTGATCATAATTCCATTAAAGTCACATCACTTGAATAATTTTTCTATTATTTTTGGTGATTTTAGGTAAAATCAACCATTAAAATATTTGTTTAATTTAGGTATTTTTTGTGGTTTGATTTGGGTTTCATGTTAGTGGGGACCTTACCCCGTATCTTGAGGTTTTGGTGAGTGGATGATGGTCGATGAGTTTTTAAGAATTTTTTACTATTTAAATTAAATTTAATAATTATTATAATTTTTGATAATTAATCATGGGCAGTGTGTGGAATGAGATAGGTACTCAGAAGCATGAATAAGGCTTGGTTATCTTGGATGAGTCTCAACAGATCTTGGTGAAGGGTTAAATCCATATTATAAGTAGGTGGACCCTATAATACAATTTCACATATATTTTTTTAAGCATGAGTGTGCATGAATACATACTATATGGGGTTTGAGGATCAAGAGTACGTTGGGAAGAAAATGTAAGATTACGGTAGTCCTCCTATGCTTGAATTAAGTAATCCCAATCACTAAGGTGATCTTGGGATTGCTCGATGATTATGTATCCAAGGGGGATGAGTTTTGGATGAGTTTATGAGAGACCTCTAGGAGGTCCTGGGATGTGAGTTGAGATTCAGTTATCCTAGGTTGGGTTCCTAGGCCTAGTGGGTACGAATGAGAGGCTTGGGGTAGTGATGACCTGTGAGATTTCTGTACATCATGTGAGTGAATTTTAATTCACTCCTGGGGTTGGAGGTGAGTAATGGTATTTGTGGTTAGGAGGATAATCCCCTAAGGACTTGGTGCATGGAAGGAAGAGTTGTTTCCTCCCAATGATGAGTTGAGGGGTCTTCCTTAGGAGATGTTATATGTGACCCAAGTGAGGGTCATGGGAGTTGTTTGGGACATGGAATTGGGATGATAAGGGGGTTGTGGTTGGGGTTTTAACCCCTTATATTAAGGAAAAGGTCAAGTAGAATGATTTATCTTAGGATGTTCCCTGGTTAGTGGGACTAGGATTGATGAGGTATTTGATGAGGTTGGACCAGACCTTAAGGCCTGGGTCAGAGTGAGCCATTAGGTAGTGATGTCACCAATGAGTGAATGTCCTGAGATGATATCAATGAGAATATGATGTGATTAGTCTAGAAGACCTAATGGTTTCACTAATAAGCATGTTGAGATGTGATGTGATGAGGGAATAGGTCTCAAATGAATAGAAACCTAGGATCATTCGGTGATCTGTGTGATGGCTTGAAGGCCCTGCTTATGTTACATGTGCTTGATGTGACCTCCCTAGAGTATGTAGGGATGTTTTAGTGTTCTTGGGACTCCCCAGAGTTAGAAAGGATGGGTTGATGTTCTTGTGACCTCCCCAGAGTCTGTGGGGGTTAGTTGGTGTGCTTATTACCTCCATGAGTGTACAAGGATGGGTTGATGTAATGACCATGCTTTGTTCCATTGTGTATTTGTTCAAGAACCTTTCCATGAGTGTCTTGGTTCAGTGTGCATGAATTGGAAATTTACTAGTGTATTATTGGGTTTGGGAATACCCTGGGGGTTGGTTCATGGTATGATGTGATGCATGATCAATGGACCCTTTCTAGATTAATTAGATAGTGGGTCAAGATATATATATGTATTATTGTGCCCAATGTCTATAGGTATTAGGTAGAGGTTCAGATGACACCCACCCTAAGTATATAGTTACAGGATAGACATCAATTTTGGTAGTGTGAGGGAATGAATGGATTCTTTCATGGGACTGTGGAAGATACAACTAGGTATTGGGGTGGCCTGGTTATCACCTAATGACCTAATGGGAATATGTATCTCATTGGGTGTCGTGGTGGCCTAGTTTGTGCATCACGACTTGAAATACATGTTTATTTATTGAATTTATTTTCCTCATGAATACACATGTACATGAAATCATATATTATGGATTCTTGATAAGTCCCTACTAAGTTTTATTCTCACACCACGCATGGGAATTTTGATGCTTGTGCTAAACTTATGTTTGGTTTTTATGTCAGAGCATGGGATGTGCAGTGAATCGGGCTAGGGTAGCTAGATCATTTTGGAGATAGGGTGTGTGATTCTTGGGGGTTTATAGTGAGTACAATGTGCATATTTTTTATTTTAATTAATTTTTTATTTGGAACCAACCCAATGGGAGATCATTGTATGTTTTGAATGACTACATCATTTGTTATTATATGTGATTGGATGCAAATTTATCTAGAATACTTAGATGTTTTTAATTGTGTATGATGCTTGGTTATTTATTCTATATTTTTCACTTTGATTAAATAGACTATTCTCCCCACACTATATATTATTCCCTCTCCACTGGTTAGTAACCTCTAGTATATGGGGAGGTACACCTGAGTTCATGTGGTGACTCAGTCTAGGTACTAATGAGTAGCTTTGGGTGGGGTGTTACAAAGTGTTATTAGATCTTTGTTTTATTTTATGATTTGGGGAGATGGTAGATAGATGGTATAATAATGTGTTGGATCTTCTTATTGATATCATTCTGGTACATTGAGAACAATTTTTCTAATAATAAGTCAAGGTTACTATAGAAAGGAATTTATGTTCTTGGTTTTTGATGTTACGATTTTATGATTTCACCTTGGGTGATGCACAAGTAGTTTTGGATTTATGATTTATTTTGTTTTAGCTCTTGGACCATTAGAAATATTCCCTTGTATTTATTTTGTAAATTTGTAAATTTTTCATATATATACATAATGATTAGGCATGTAAAATTCACATGACTTATGTGTCCATCCCTATGGTTGGTTTTTGATGAGAGGTTCAATTTTTTAAAGTTTAAACAAGAACTTATATAATGTTATCCTATATAACTTATTGGTGTAATTATACTCATATGGATTTCAATGCATTTAATTTTAATGGAAGTTCATGTGGATCTTATGGTAAGGTGATTTTTAGTGGTTGTAATACAATCCCTTCATTAATGGATTTATAGATACCCTTAGAGGGTCAATTCAAGCATTGATGCTATGGTAATGACTCTATTAGGGAATGGAATGCCTGATAGGTGATATAAGTATATAAAAGAGTTTATTTATGGTTATGGATCCTCATGGGTTTTTAGGATTAGTTCAGTTACTTAAATTACCAACAATAACCTATATGGTGTTTTCTTATACAACTTCTTGATGGAATTCCACATAACTAAACCGAATATTTAAGAAAATTCATGAGAAATTAATTAGGATTTTTAGGTGTGAATTTCTTAGAAAATATCTCATATCAAGGATGGATTTGAGGGAAAGATCAGTTGGGTTCTTGGAACTATTGTTCTAGATGCACTTTTGGTGGCATAATAGGAGTGTGGGTTGACACTCATGGTTCTTGAGATGACACCCATGTGGTGGGTGGTTGTATGATAATTATTTTTATGGGAGAGATACCTTGGGATGTGTGGTGAGCCTCACATATATAGGGGAATGGTTAGAAGGTTAGGTGTATGAGCCTGGGTGATACGAGACATGACTCGTGGGAGTGTGAGTTTGGATATGTAATTGAGTTGCATAGGAATGTGTAACCATTATGTTAGGGTGATACCAAGTAGAATCATGGGTAAGGGCATTTGAGAGGGTTATTAGAGGATCAATTTACCTTTTTTAGGAGGAGAGTGATAATTATAGAGGATTTTTAAAAAAATTCTTGGTTTGTGAGGGATGGTGTGTAGTGAATTTTTGTAGTTCTTATTGAGTTATCGATTGGTGAATGGGTTTTGTGCAAGTATATTGAGAATTGTTCAGGTTTTGGAGGAACCTGAGCACTGTAGTGTTGATATCTCAATGGTGGCTTCTGTTTGGGGTAAATATGGGAGTGAGGTGACTGGTATAGTGATAATAAGATTACAAGAATGGAAACCTAGGGTTTTTGTTAAAAATTTGAGATGTCCCTCTATGGTGAGATGTTACATTGAAAGTGGATCAAGGAATTCTAATTCAATCAAGCTAAGTGAGTTACTCAACTTAGAGTTTTAGGGAGGTGTCCTATCATAGGTTGATCAAGGTGAGTGTGGAACATGAGGTGTTAAACTCATGTAGATGGGACCCATTTAGGTTAAATACTTAAGGAGTTTTATAAGGAAATCTATATGGTGGAGATCACACCATTGACTATTGAAGGGTGACATTTCTGATGAGCCAAGAATGGGTGGTGGTTGGTGTTTCATGTTGGATCTTGAGTATGAGCGAGAAGACCATGTATATTCATTTCATTCAATAATGGATAGAATATGGGATATAGATATCAAGTGTTGATTCAATAGGTGATGATAATGATACTCCTATGGTAGAGAGAATCATATCAGTCTTGGGTTAATAACCCTCATATCGAACAAGTTTTCAGTGTGGTGAGACTGGTTGATAGATTGTTGAGGTGACATAGGTCTGATAGTGTTATAATTATCCTATGATATTTAGTTCCATATAAAATACTAGATTCAAGAAGCATATGTTATGGCAGTTAGATTCGGTGCATTAGCATCAGGCTTCGGGTGATTTTAGTGTGATCTGAGGGTGATTCGTGGGGTGAACCATGATTCCTGATGTGGTTCAGGGGGTGAATCATGGTTTTCACATTTTTCAGGAGGTGAAATATGTTTTTAATGTGATTTAGGGGTGAATCAGGGTTTTTACATTGTTTATGGGTTAAACCTGATTCTTTATGTGATTCAGGGGGTGAATAACGTGACAAAACATAGAGATGGTGCCAGTTGGGATGAAAATGATTAGAAAGTAAGGTAATATATTGTTGTGGCTCATATCATGAGAATAACCCTATATGTGTATGATCATTAGTATAAATTACACGTTGTAGGTTGGTGTTTATTTTGGGGATGCATTAGTGGGTGTGATCGAATATTCTAGAAAAAGTTGACTAGAGGAGGTCTGACTAGAGTTTTTGTGGGGATTGGACTTAGTGAGGCTAGAAATATGTCAGGAGCATTTTTTGAAACATGGTTGGTAGGTATTTGGATCACTAGAAGTGTGTTTTTGGTAGGAAATTCCTATGGAGGGGAGCACCATGGTTTGTAATTTGACTTCATGAGTGAAGTATTATGGTGAAGAGTACTATAAGCCTTAAGAAAAATTGGTTTAAGACACCATTTTGTTTTAAGAGAGATGGGTATAGTGTTTATGGTGAGAAGGTGGATCAATTATTGTTTATTAGCATGTTTGGTGGTTGGAGTTGTGAATTATAAGGGATTTTAGTACCCTAAATCAGAACATAGCCATTTAAAGGTGAATTGATGACTGTAACGACCCGATCATTTATGAATAAAATTATATTTCTTTTAATTAAATGTCTTATGGATGTAGAAAACACATACACTCCTTTTATTTTATTATATACAATTGTATTTAAATGAACATTAAGTATCCTTATTATTGATAATATAGTCATTGAATAGTGATCACATTACTAGTATAAATATTAGATTTTAACAAATCCTTTTGACACTGAAAAAGGAAGTGATGATCTCAACCAGTAATATTATACCCTATAAAGCCCATTTATTATATCTTCAAAGAGAGATATCATTTCTAGGATTTTCCCTAAACCAATCCCAAGTTGAGATCCAAAAACTTAAGCATGAACTAAACAGTTTACAGGAGAAGTTCAAGCTCATTGAGATCACGACCCAAACCATGTTCACTGAATGGCCCCATGAAAGCCCCACTATCGCACACCTTACTCTTAGGTCATATGCTGGTGTAATAAATGGATATGTAATAAGACCCTAGAATTATGATTATATTAATTATTTTTTTATAGAATAATGAATATACTTTCATTTTATTATTGTTACTTTGTAAATTATTTTTAAAGCACAAATAATATTTTTGGTTAATATTCAAATTCAATTAAGAGATCTATTTTGTTGAATTAATATATTTTTGAATTAAATAATATTTTAATAAAATATTATTATTAAATTAATTTTATTAAATATAAATTATCGTATAATTTTTATGAAGTCAATTGTAATTTTTATTAAGGTTTGAAAACCATTTTTGTCAAAACCCGTCAATTTTCAATAAATGTCAGTTTTTACTTTAAAAGTGGAAATTCAAATACTTATAAAATTATTTAGATAAAATGAATATTATTTTTGGAATTAAGACATCTAAATTATCCAACAATAAATTTTTCATAATTTTCTAAGATAATCGAATTTTTGGGTAAAAATTAAATACCATATAAATATATAATGTGTTTTATGACATCATAATAACCCAATAGTGATATAATAAAATACTATAAAAGTTATATTTGGACAAATATATGTTTTTAATTTAAATTAATGTAATTTTGGGTTTATTTTATTTATTTTTTAAATCCTTAGTGAATCCTCTAAGACATATAAAATATTTTAAGATTTTAAAATAATTTCCTTGAAAGTTTGACTCACCTCCACATAAGAAAGGGAAATATTTTAATATATTTGGATCTTATCCATATAAAATAATTTACACCAATTCCATTTTCTAGAAACCATGGTAAAAAACCATGTGATGGTTTGTGGTTTTGAATATTTTAGTATGTAGTGTCCAAAACCAAAATAATCAAGGATTCCCCCACCTTTCCCATATAAACCCACCCAAGAACCCATTTCTCTTCACTAAATATCTTTTAAGATCTACCAACCTATTTCTCCTACTCTCTATATTCCTTCAAAGTTTCCCCCAAGCTCTGAAGAAGCCTCCCCCAAGTCTTTGGGATCACACATCTAAGTAAAGGATTCCTCTCCTCCCTTTTGAATTCAAGCACCTTCTTTGAGAGTAGTTATTTTAATTTCAATTGATTGTATTGATTTTTTTGTAATAATTAACTTACTATATAACTGACATTATTTAAATTATGGATCATTTATCCTCTCCCATTTGTACCCTTACCTAAGCTGTTACTATGCTGAAATTCTGTAAGGGATCTCTCTCTCCTTTTCTTCAAGCCCCTCTTTTATGTCATGCCTTTTAATTTCCATTTTCTTGATTTGGAATATTTTCTTCCATACCTACTTAATATAAATTTTATGTGTAAATGATGATATATTAATTTCACTCTCATTAATTCCCCCTATGATCTACCCACCCGTTACTATGATGAAATTCCGTAAGGGATTTCTCTCTTCTCATTTCCATTCAAGCATTTATTTTATATTATGAATGTAAATTCCATTTCAAATATTGGGATATTATATTACATGATCCCCTTACTTTCCATACCATGTATAAATTATGAGATACCCCTTTCTCTCTCATCAACCCAATTTATGAATTTCCATATGACGCTGTTATGCTTCCAAAATTGCACCGTGATTTTCCATGCCAAAATCATCATGTAGTGAATACCATACCCATTCCTCTATCAAGGGTATTAACCTTTATGCTCATATACTAATCGAATGATTACTTACATGTATTAATTACACATTCCTTGATTGTGGAATAAATTATTATGTTGAATTAATCCATGCTATATGATCTATGTGTCACACTTAAGAATGAGATTGAAATGATTACGAAGGGTGCACCCTAATAGCGCTCTAATGAATTGGGTAATGTTTAGTATCACAATACATCATGTTGGGATAGGGGTTTAACTTAATCCTTTATAGGACTTTTTCCACCATTTTTGGATAGGGGTTTACCTAATTCTTTTATGTTAATGATGTAGTGTTTTAAGTTGTTTCCACATTTCCATGTTATGATTATCATGCTATATCATGCCTTTATATTCATATTCCTTTTATGCTCCATTGATATGACTATTTTATAACATTTATTTTATTCCTCATTTTATGACATGTTTATTCCCTTACTAGGCTTTATAACTCACCCCTTTCTTATATATGTACTCAGGTTATCCCATGCAATGCTAAGTATGAAGGAATGTTGTGGTCATGTAAAAGAATTTTTCAATAAAGTTGTTGTATTTCATGTTTAATTAGTTATGTAATGTTCCTAATTTCCCAACACACCGGACCAGTGGGGTTGTTATAGTTGGTATCCGAGGATAGGTTTAGTTATTTTTGGGATTAATATTAGAAAACTCTAGTGAAATCATTAGGGATAAGACTAAGTATAAGAAAATAATCTCTAAATTTTGTTGAGTATAGAGTAAGTGGTTTATCAATAAAATACATCCCTGTCTGGATACGAACAAGTAGAGGTGGATTTGGCACAAATGTATCTATGGGTAAAACCCCAAAACAACGCTTTGATCTAGACTCTAATGGGAACTGGTGCATGAAAATGGGCCTTTCATCACTTTTGTTCGACACTCTCGGGGGATATGATTTGGTAAATTCATAATCTTAGTATGGACCATTATTAAGGGAACGAAAAAAATCCCCAAAGAATATATGTTAGGAAGTAGATCATGGATAACTTAGATCGAAGCTCATAAATTCATAAGTTAAAGAGATAAATTTAATTTATAAGTTATCCCTTTTTTTCATTGGATTCCCCTTTATGTGTTTAATAGTTTAAAATATTTACCCCTGATTTTCCTTTTATTCTAGACAATGGCCAGTAATAGGAGGAATTGAGCTAACAACCGATGCGAAGATCGATGTGATGACTTCTCTAATGAGATTCCCAATCTGATGGGAGCAGGAATCACAAACTTTTTCATGATACTCTCTCAGTTAACTCAATTTTTGAATAGAAACTTGGTTCAAGAGGAACCTCTGACACCCCCTAATAAAGAACAAGTCATAATCAAGAGCTTCATGAGACAAAGACCTTATACTTTTAATGGATCATCTGATCCCTCAATCTCTAAACAATGGATCGACTCTTTTGGGAATATCTTCTCCATCCTTGAAAGTTCTGAATAAGATAAAGTTCTTCTAGATTCTTATCGTATGGAGGGTGAATCTAATCAATGGTTTTCATTGATAACAAAATATAAAGCCTAAGGAAGAGATTGAGGTTATGGAATGGAAGGATTTCTAGAAAATGTTTTTGAATAAATATTTTCCCCACACCCACCGTCTAAAGATGTAAAGATATTTCCTTACACTCAAGAAAAAGTATGATGAATCTGTTGGGGGCATATGAGGCTAACTTTAATAGACTTGAACGATATACCTCTGGTTTTGTCGTTACCCCCAAATGCAAGGTTTACTACTTCTTTGGTGGGATAAAACCTAGCCTATGGAAATCTTTGGCGATCTTTGACTTTGACATATATAAGGATATTGTCCGATGTAACCTCAAAGTCGAGTTGGAGATGAGTGAATCTCAGGGGTATAATAGGGATAAGAAGTGGAAAGTAAACTTTAATTCTAATGGTCTGATAGATAAATCTTATGGTGATAAAAAAAATCCAGCACCCCACTTGTCAAAATTAAGGAAAGAAGAACCCTAGAAATTACCTGTAGGGGATGAGGAAATGCTTTAGGTGTGGGAAGGAAGGATACCTAGACAGTGATTTCGGGAAAGAAAAACCCGCTACTACGATAGAGGAAAGGAATGCTCTGTTGGATTCTCAACGCATTGTTCATTGCTACAACTACAAAGAACTATAGTACTTTGCAAACCAATGACCTAATCCAAGGTTTTTCAAAGGAAATCAACAAACTCCAAGGCAGTAAGGGTGATATTTTTTCATCACTACTACCATAGTGAATCCCGAAAATGAAGTGGTGACAGGTATGCTGATTATTCATTCAATAATAGCGAACATACTTTTTGATCATGGTTCTACACATTATTTTATATCCTGAAATTTTAGTATAACAATCCAAACACCACCACAAAGCATGGAAGTAAAGATGTTGGTGAAAATGAAAAATGGGGCAATTATAGAATACCATGCATATGAATCCTCCCATTTCATAATTTGTGGATTGAACTTCCCAGAAAACCTCATCATACTTCCCTTGGTGGAATTTGATGAAATTCTTGGCATGGATTGACTTTACCTATATAGAGCCAACATTAATTGTTTTGAGAGGGAAATCAATCTCTATATGGTGATTCGAGCCCTGATTCTATACAAGTGCAAAGAGGTGGATGAATATTCTTTAGCAACATCATCACAAGAATCGATATTACTAATCTATGGGCATGCATATCTTTCTCAGATGATTGAATCTAAGTAAGGAACCATTCTCAAAGACATGCCTATTGTGAGGTAATTCACTGATGTGTTTCCCGAGGAATTGGATGGTCTTCCTCTTGGAAGAGAGGTTGAATTATTCATTGATATTATACCTGGGTCATTTACAATATCCAAGACTCCGTATAGAATGGCTATTATGGATCTTGAGGAGCTAAAGAAACAACTATAGGAGAATCTAGATAAAGGGTTTATATGCCCAAGTGATTCACCATGGGGTACACCAGTCCACTTCGTCAAGAAGAAGGGTGGGTCAATGTTACTTTGAATTGATTATCATAAGCTCAAAAAAATCATGATAAAGAACAAGTATCCTTTTCCAAGAATTTATGACTTGTCCGATCAGCTACGTGGAGCACAATACTTCTCCAAGGTGGATCTATTTTTAGGATATTACCAAGTAAGGGTGAATAAGGATGATATCCCCAAGACTTCTTTTCGTACAAGGTATGGTCACTATGAATTCATAGTAATGCCTTTTAGACTCACTAATGCTCTATAAATCTTCATGGACTTGATGAATAGAGTTTTTAGATATTACCTTGACAAATTTGTAGTAGTCTTTATAGACGATATTATAATATACTCCAAAACTAAGGAGGACCATGAGGAGAATCCAAGCACTATAATAGAGACCTTGAGAAAGGAGAAAATATATGAAAAGTACTGAAAGTGTTAGTTATGGATGAAAGAAGTCTAATTCATAGGGCATATCATCACAAGCAATGGGATATCTGTGGATCCTTCAAAAAAAATTGAGGGATGACTGATGCCGAAATATATGAAATATATCCATAGATTCCTAGGGTTAGCTAGATATTTTCATCAATTTTTGATAAAGTTATCATGATTTTTAAACCCTCTTACCAAGATAACTTAGAAGGGAGTCAAGTTTTCTTGGAATGATGAATGTGAATAAAGCTTCATGGATTTGAAGAAGAGTCTTATCACTGCCCCTGTGCTCACACTGCCCACAAGTGGGGAGATTTTCATAATCTTCAGTGATGCTTCAAAGAAGGGTCTGAGCTGTGTATTGATGCAGAATGAAAAAGTCAGTTCCTATGCCTCAAGGAAGTTGAAAATTGATGAGAAAAAATATCCCATGCATGATTTGGAGTTGGCAGCTATGATCTTTTCATTTAAAATCTGGAGGCATTATATCTTTGGGGAGAAGTGTGAAATATATACAGATCACAAAAGTCTCAAATATATATTCACACAAAAAGAGCTTATTATGAGACAATGATGATTGTTAGAGCTTTTCAAGGATTACGACTGCTCAATCCATTACCACCCCGGGAAAGCGAACAAGGTGGAAAATGCTCTAAGTAGAAAGGACCCAATGATTCTATCATTGATGAGAATTGAAAAGGATCCAATACTATTAGATTTGATGAATAAGCACATGGGAATTATAAGGAAGGGAACATCATAAATACTTTCACAATTGATTTACCAACTATCTCTTTTAGAAAGGTTAAAAGATTCTCAAAAATATGATATGGGAATTCAGAAGAAAGTGGAAACTATTCAGAAAGGTAAATCCTTGGATTTCAATGTTAATGAAGAAGGAATTGTGAGATTTGGGTTAAGAATATGTGTTCCATCAAATCTGGAGTTAAGGAAATAACTTTTGGATGATGCACATAGTTTAAATTTCTCAATTCACCCAAGAAACACAAATATGTATCGAGATCTATGGGAGCACTATTGGTGGGATAACATGAATAAGAAGATCACTAAATATACATCAAAGTGCCTGGTATGTCAGCAAGTGAATTCAGAGAGGAAGAAGTCTAAGGGGATGATGTAACCATTACCCATACCAACATGGAAATGGAAAAACATCACCATGGACTTTGTCACCAGACTTCTTCATAAATCCAAAGGAAACAATGCTATCTGGGTTATTGTGGATCATCTTACATAGACTGAACACTTCATTAAAATTCGATAGGATTTATCATTAGATCAACTAGAACATATATACATTAGATATGTGTTAAGGATGCATGGAGTACCACTGTCGATTGTCTATGATCAAGATCCAAGATTCACCTCTAAGTTTTGGAAGAGTCTCCAATACGCTATAAACACTGAGTTAAACTTCAACACGGCCTATCACCCTCAAACTGATGGCCAATATAAGTGGACTATCTAGACACTTGTGGACATGTTGAGAGATTTCTCAATGGATTTAAAAGGTGTATGAGACCAATATCTTCCTTTGGTGGTGTTATCTTACAAAAAAAGTTTCCACTCAATCATCCAAATGGATCCTTATGAATCATTTTATGGAAAGAGGTAAATAATATCAACATGTTGGTATGAAGTTGGGAAACAAAAACTTATAGGTTTGGAAATGGTCGAAGAAATGGTGGATAAGGTTAAGACCATCCAATAGTACATCAAAGTTTCTCAGAGTCGAAAAAAGAGCTATGCTGACAATCGTTGAAGAGACCTAGAGTTTTATGTTGGAGATATGGAATTCCTCCACATATCTTAATGTAAGAGAGTTATGAGATTTGTGAAGAAGGGAAATATTATTCCAAGGTACATCAGCCCTTTTGAGATCCTTGATTGCATCGGGGTAGTGTCCTATTGACTAGAACTCCCACCGAACTTATCACAAGTACATGATGTATTCCATGTATCACTCTTGAGGAAGTACATACCAGACCCATCACATGTACTAAATCCAAAGGTGGTACCATTAGATAATGAACTCTACTATGAAGAGAATACAATGAAGATATTATATCTTAGAGAAAAATTTCTACGAAATAAGACAATGACCCCCATCAAAGTGTTATAGAGAAACCACAAGTTTAAAGAGGAAACATGAGAACTGGAGGAAGTGATGAGGTAAAGTTACCCATATCTATTTTAGTGCGGGAAAAGGAAATTTTGAGGGTGGAATTTATTAATGGGGAAGTTTGTAACAACCCAAACATTTATGAATAAAATTCCCTTTCTTTTAATTAAATGTCTTATGGATATAGAAAACACATGAAATCCTTTTGTTTTATTATATCCAATTGGATTTAAATGACCATTAAGTATCCTTACTATTGATAATATAGCTGTTGAATAGTGATCACATGAATAGTATAAATATAGGGTTTTATTAAATCCTTTTGACATAGAAAAAGGAAGTGATGGCCTCAGCCAGTAGGATCATACCCTATAAATCTCATTTATCGGAGCTTCTGAGGGAGATAGAATTTATGAGATTTTCCCTAGACTAAGACCAAGACAAGATCCAACAACTTAAGCATGAGAGAAACCATTTATAGGAGAAGTTCAAGCTCATCGATATCATGACCCAAACCATGTTCACCGAACGACCCCATGAAAGCCCCACTATCGCACACCTTACTCTTAGGGCGTATACTGGTGTAATAAAGGGATACGTAACAAGACCCTAACATTATGATTATGTGGATTATTTTTTTATAGAATAACGAATATACTTTCATTTTATTATTGTTAATTTTTAAATGATTTTTAAAGTACAAATAGTATTTTTGGTTAATATTCAAATTCAATTAAGAAATCTATTTTGATGAATTAATGGTTTTTTGAATTAAATAATATTTTAATAAAATATTATTTTTAAATTAATTTTATTAAATATAAATGAGTGTATAATTTTTATGAAGTCGATTATAATTTTTATTAAGGTTTGAAAACTGTTTTTTTCAAAACTTGTCAATTTTTAATAAATGTCGGTTTTTATTTTAAAAGTGAAAATTCACATATTTCAAAAATTATTTAGATGAAATGAATATTATTTTTAGAATCAGGACTTCCTTTAAAGTGTTACTCACCTCCACATAAGAAAGGGAAATATTTTAATATATTTATCCCTTATCCTTATAAAATAATGTATACCAATCCCCTTTCTAGAAACCATGGGCAAAAACCATGAGATGATTTGTGATTTTGAATATTTTACTGTGAAGTGTCCAAAATCAAAATAATAAATAATTTCCCCACCTTTCCTATATAAACTCACCCAAGAACCCATTTTTATTCACTCAAGCTCTTTTAAGCTTGACCACCCTCTGACCCCTACTCCCTAGAGTCCTCCTAAGGCACCCCAAGATCCCAAGAAGCCTCCCCCAAGTCTTTGGGATCACACATCCAAGTAAGGGATTCCTCTCCTACCCTTTGAATTCAAGCACCTTCTTTAAGAGTTGTTCTTTTAATTTAAATTTCTTATATTGAGATTCATTCTTAATCATTAACTTACTATCAAATTTATGTTATTTCAATGATTTATCATTTATCCTCCCCCATTTGGACCCTTACCTAATCCGTTACTATGTAGAAATTCTGTAAGGGATCTCCCTCTCTCCTTTTTCTTCAAAAACCTATTTTATGTCATGCCTTTTAATTTCCATTTTCTAGATTTTCGATATTTTCTTCCATACCTTATTATTATAAATTTGATGTATAAATGATGGTATCTTCCTTTCACTCCCATTAATCCCCCATATGATCCTTTAAACCCACCAATTACTATGTCGAAATTCTGTAAGGATTTTTTCTCTTCTCATTTGCATTCAAGAATTTATTTTTATATTATGCATCTAAATTCCATTTCAAAAGTTCGGATATTATTTTCTATGATAAACTTACTTTCCATCTCATGTATAAATGATTATATACCCCTTTCACTCTCATCAATCCAATTTATGAATTTCCATATGATGCTGTTAGGCTGCCAAAATTACACTATGATTTTCCATGACAAAATCATCACATAGTGAATACCATACCCATTACTCTATCAAGGGTATTAAACTTTATGAACATATATTTATTGAATGGTTACTTACATGTATTAATTACACATTAATGGATCATGCAAAAAATTATGATGTTGAATGAATCCATGTTATATGATCTATGTGGAACACTTAAGCATGAGATTGAAATGATTATGAAGGTTGTGCCCTGATAGCGTTCCAATGCATTGGGTAACATTTAGTATCATGATACATCAAGTTGGGACAAGGGTTTACCTGATTCCTTTATAGAACTTTTGTCCACCATGTTGGGACAGGGGTTTACCCGATTCCTTTATGTTAATGATGCAATGTTTTAAGTTGTTCCCACATTTCCATGTTATGATTATCATGCTATATCATGCCTTTATATTCATGTTCCTTTTATGCTCCATTGATATGCCTATTTTCTAACATGTATTTTCTTCCTCATATTATGCCATGTTTATTCCTTTACCAGTATTTATAGCTCACCCCTTTCTTATGTATATTCTCAGGTTATCCCATGCAATGCTAAGTACAAAAGGATGTTGTGGTCATGTAAAAGAAGTTTTAAATAAATATGTTGTATTTTATGTTTAAGTTGTTATGTAATGTTCCTAATTTCCCAAGACACTAGAACTATCAATATTTTGAGTTATATTAAGTGAAAGTTTTTATAATAAATCATGTTTAAATATTAAATAAAGAGTAGGGTTTTTATAACGACTATGGTTGGTTAGGAGGAATGGTTCAAGGATTAACATGGATTCTTGAGGATGAGAAGCATTATGGTTGAGAGTTTTTAATGACAAAAAATTTCTAGGTCATTGTTTTGAGTCTGAATTTAAATTTTTCCACTAGGAAGATGGTTCATTTTGAGATCTAGAACTTAGAATGATATTTTGATGGTTTGAACATCTTGAAATAGTGTTTTGGAATGTGGTTTGAGGTTTGGTGGATTCCCCAGGGGCTTGACAGAGTGTTAGAGGATAGAATAACGACTGAGCTACTGTAATTTAGAAGCTATAGGCCATTCACATTGTGAAGAAGATATTCATGACATTAATTTTTAAGATAGAGGGATGGGGGAGTCCCCTGCTTAGGTGGTTTACAATGTGGGAAATTGGTTTACACCATGAAAGGGTGATAACCATTTTTTTAAATAAAAGTGGGTTCAACCTCCCTTTATTTTTAACTAATGGAGTGCACGTAGGGAGGGCCTTACATCCAATGCCTTCCCCTCACTTCCTCCTCTCCACCCCCTTGGTCTTGGGTGTGATTTCATAGCTATACAAGAAGTGTTCTCCCTTTGTTGTCCTTTTGCTCTTCATTTCATTTTTCATTGTTGATTTCCACTTGTTTTTTAGTTTTTCTTAGTGATTTCCACCAGAGTATGGTGGACATTATCCTAATTGGTGGGGTTTTATTGCACGGTGGATAGAGGACCAAAAATGATGTTTTCATGTCATTTCTTGCAATTCTGTTGATTTTACACCACTGAATTAATATTTTCTGGGGGTTTTAAATTTTAGGTAAAATCAAACATTAGAAAAGAACTTTAAATTGGGTATTTTGCGTGGCTTAGGTTCTGATCTATATAGGGAGTAGATCACACCACGTTTCTCAATGTTTTAGTGAGCGGATGACACTCGATGAGTTTTTAGGAATTTATTCCTATTAAATTAAATTAAATAATTAAGTATAATTGATTATAATTAAATATGGGTGGTGTGTGGCATGAGATAGGTACTTGAGAACATGGACATGAATCTCATAGATTATATGAGGCTCGACCAATCTTGGTGAGGGGTTAAGTCCATGTTCTAGGTAGATGTCCCCTATAATAAAATTTCATATGTTTTTTATCTGTGAGCATGCATGCCTACATATGATATGGGGTTCGTTCGTGGGGTTTATAGAACAAGAGTTCCTTGAGTAGAAGATATAAGATATAAGTAGCTCGACAATACTTATATTAAGTGCTCTTAAGAACTTAGGTGAGATTAGGATTTCCTGAAGACTATATCACAAAGGGGAATGAGTTTTGGATAAGTTAATAAGATAACTATAGGAGTTTTTGGGATGTGAGTTGAGATATAGGTATCCTAGGTTGGGTTCCTAGGTCTAGTGGGTATACATGAGAGGCTTGGGGCCAGGTAATGATGGGTGAGATGACCATACATTTCATGATTGATAGGGAAATCCCTCCTAAGGTTGGAGGCGAGTCTTGGTGTATGTGGTGAGTAAGATAAGTCCTCCAGGACTTCACGTATAGGATGGAGAGGGGTTCCCTTCAAGTGAAGAGATGAGGTTTCACCCTTAGGTGATATGACATGAGACCTGGGTGAGGATCATGGGAGCTGTTCAGGACTTGGCATTGGGATTCTAAAGTGGTTTTGGTTTTATTATGGACCCCATCTATTAAGGATAGGTTTAGGTAGAACATGTTGTCTTAGGATAGTTTTTGTTTAGTGGGACCAAGAATGATGAGGAATTTAGAGAGGTTAGACCATACCTTGAGTTCCGATTTTGAGTGACCCTTCGGGAAGGGACTTTACCAGTGGGTGAAAACCTTGAGATGGTATCGATAAGCAGAGGCTGTGATGGGTCTGGAGGAGACATAGGGCACCCTAATGAGAAAGTTGTTATGTGTACTTAATGTTACCTCCCCAGAGTTTTTAGGGGATGGTTTGGTGTGCTTGGACCTCCCTGAAGTCAGCAGGGATGTGCCAATGTGCTTGTAACCTCCCCAGAGTATGTGGGGATGAGTCAATGTTATTTTAACCACTACCTAAAAATGGGTATTTGCGACGGGCAAGGGTCCCATCGCAAATAGTCCGTCGGGAGAGACTATTTGTGACATGACCCTCTTCCCGTCGTAAATAATTAGTTATTTGCGACGGGTAGATGGCACCCGTCGGAAAAGATTTGATGCGAGTTGCGCGCCAAACCGCGGGAAGGGTATTTGCGACGGGCATACAAGCCCATCACAAATACCCAACTATGTTTTTTAGTATTTGCGATGGGATTTATCTCCCGTCGCAAATAGTATAAGGACAGGTTGGTATTTGCGATGGGTCTCATCACAAATACTTTTTTAACCACTGCCCCTAATTAATTAAGGGTTAGTATTTGCGATGGGACTCGTCACAAATACTACTATTTTCTTCAGAAATCTCATTGCAAAGAAATCTCATCGCAACTAATCTAGCCTACATATACTCCCATTCGTTTTTCCTCTCATTCCATTCCTTTCTCTACTCCTATACCCCTCTCTACTTACATTTTCTCTCAAAATTTTTCTAATTTAAAATTTTAAATTGGATTAATATTCACGGTTTAAATCATCTGAAATATTCAGTTTTAAGGTATTTATCTATTTCTTTTATTTTTAGTTAATTCATTTTATTTAATATTAGTTATAATTATTGTTAATTAGCATTAATTAAATTAAATTAAATTAGAATTAGATTATTTTATTTTGCATGATTATTTTTTACAAATACGTGTGATTAGTATTAATTAATATTAATTAATAGTTATATTAATTATTATTAATTAGTAGTCATTAGTATTAATTAGAAAAAACATTAATAATTATTAATAATAAGTCATAATTAGTAATAATTTGCGATAATTAGTAAAAATTAGCGTTAATAATTAGTAAATTGAAATAAATATTTATAAATAATTATAAATAATAATAAATAGTAACAATTAGTCATAATTGTAAATAATTAGTGATAATTAAAAATAATTAGAAATAATTAGCCATAATTAGTAATAATTAGAAATAATTAGTAAAAATTAGTAATAAATATGATTAATTAGTAATAATTACTAATTATTAGTAATAATTAGGAATAATTAGTAATAATTAGGAATAATTAGAAGTAATTAGTAATAATAAGGAACAATTAGAAGTAATTAGTAATAATTAGGAATAATTAGAAATAATTAGTAATAAATAGTAACAATTAGTAATAATGGGAATAATTAGTAATAATTAGTAATAAAAAGGAATAATTAATAATAATTAGGAATAATTAGTAATAATTAGGAGTAACTAGGATTAATTAGGATTAATTACTAATAATTAGGATTAATTAATAATAATTAGGATTAATTGGTAATAATAACGATAAATTAGTAACAATTAGGATTAATTAGTAATAATTCAGATCAAATATGATTAATTGGTAATAATTAGGAATAAATAAGATTAATTAGTAACATTTAGCAATAATTAAGAACAATTAGTAATAATTAGGAATAATTAGTAATAATTAACAATAATTAGGAATAATTAAAAATAATTAGCAATAATTAGTAATAATTAGTAATAATTAGTAATAATTAGTAATAATTAGTAATAATTAGCAATAATTACCAATAATTAGGATTAATTAGGTTTAATTAGGATTAATTAGTAATAATAAGGATTGATTAGTAATAATAAGGAATAATTAGTAATAATTGGGAATAATTAGTAATAATTAGAAATAATTAGTAATAATTAGCAATAATTAGTAATAATTAGGATTAATTAGTAACAATTAGGATTAATTAGTAATAATTAGGATTAATTAGTAATAAATAGTAATAATTAGTAATAATTAGTAATAATTAGGATTAATTACGAATAATTAGGATTAATTAGTAATAATTAGGATTAATTACTAATAATTAGTAATAATTAGAAATAATTAGTAATAATTAGGATTAATTAGTAATAATTAGTAATAATTAGTAATAATTAGCAATAAATAGCAATAAACAGTAATAAACAATAATAAACAGTAATAAATAGTAATAAATGTTAATAAATAGAACAAATAGTAATAATTAGCAATAATTAGGATTAATTAGTAATAATTATGATTAATTAGAAATGATTAAGATTAAATAGTAATAATTGGTAATAATTAGGAATAATTAGTAACAATTAATAATAATTAGTAATAATTAGTAATAATTTGTTATAGTTTGTAATAATTAGGATTAATTAGTAATAATTAAGATTAATTAGTTATAATTAAGATTAATTAGTAATAATTAGGATTAATTAGTAATAATTAGTAATAATTATTAATAAATAGTAATAATTAGGATTAAGTAGTAATAATTAGTAACAATTAGTAATAATTAGGAATAATTAGAATTAATTAGTAATACTTAGTAATAATTAGTAATAATTAGCAATAATTAGAAATAATTAAGATTAATTAGAAATAATTACGATTAATTAGTAATAATTAGTAATAATTAGTAATAACTAGGATTAATTAGTTATAATTAGGATTAATTAGTACTAATTTGGACTAATTAGTAATAAATAGTAATAAATAGTAATAAATAATGATAAATTGTACTAATTAGTAATAATTAGTTATAATTAGAATTAATTAGGAAAAATTAGTAATAATTAGGATTAATTAGTAATAATTAGTAATAATTAGTAATAAATTGTAATAAATAATAATAAATAGCAATAAATAGTAATAATTAGTAATAATTAGCAATAATTAGTAATAATTGTTAATAATTATTAATAATTAGTAATAATTATTAATAATTACTAATAATTAGTAATAATTTGTAATAATTAGTAATAATTATTAATAATTAGTAATAATTATTAATAATTAGTAATAATTATTAATAATTAGTAATAATTATTAATAATTAGTAATAATTAGTGATAATTAGTAATAATTAATAATAATTTGGAATAATTAGTAATAATTAGTAATAATTGGTAATAATTAATAATAATAAGTAATAAATAGTAATAAATAGTAATAAATAGTTTTAAATAGTAATAAATAGTAATAAATAGTAATAAATAGTAATAAATATTAATAAATATTAATAAATATTAATAAATATTAATAAATAGTAATAAATAGTAATAAATAGTAATAGATAATATTAAATACTAATAAATAGTAATAAATAATAACAATTAGTAATAATTAGCAACAAAAATTAGTAAATAGTAATAAATAGTAATAAATAGTAATAAATAGTAATAAATAGTAATAAATAGTAATAATTAGTAATAATTAGTAAAAATGAGTAATAATTAGTAATAATTAGTAACAAATAGTAATATTTTTTAATAATTTTTAATAATTAGTAATAATTAGTAATAACTAGGAATAATTAGTAATAATTAGTAATAATTAGTAATAATTAGTAATAATTACTAAAAATTAGTAATAATCAGTAATAATTAGTGAAAATTAGTAATAATTAGTATTAATTATTAAATATTAGTAAAAATTAGTTATAATTAGTAATAATTAGTAATAATTAGTAATAATTAGTAATGATTAGTAATAATTAGTAATTATTAGTAATAATTAGTAATAATTAGTAATAATTAGTAATAATTAATAATAATTAGTAATAATTTGGAATAATTTGCAACAATTCACAATAATTTGTAATAAATTGGCATAAATTCCAGTAGATTGGCAACAGTCCCTTTGCTCGATGACTCATCTCCTTACAAATTTCTCTCACTGAAATCACTATGAAAAATATGTTCCAACGTATGAATATCCATTTTTATATTCATAATAATTGATATGCGTACACTAGAGAAAATATTTCATATGGATTTTAGGGAGAGAAAGTTGCAAGGAGATGAGCATTCGGGAAAAAGAGGCTCTTTTCCCTAAAGAATCATCTTCTTGCAACTTTCTCTGATTGAAATTACTATGAAAAATCTACTCTAACATACAGATATCCATTTTCATATGTACGAGAATAGAGAGCAGCACGATGAGGCCTCCATGCTCTCCATTATCATGCATACAAAAATGGATATTCATATGTTGGAGCAGATTTTTCATAGTGATTTTAGTCAGAGAAAGTTGCAAGAAGATGAGCCATCGGGCAAAAGTGCTGCCACCAATCCGCTGGAAATTGTGCTGCTCATAATTAGCGATAATTAGTATAAATTAGCTATAATTAATAATAATTATATGTAATTAGTATAAATTATTATAAATTAGCGTATATTTGTATAAATTTTAAAACAATTACTATAAATAACTATGAAATAATAGATATAACACCCCGAACCCAGTTACCCAGAGTCGGTGAACTATTACGTATCATTGGCATGATCACAAAAGATCAAGTCTCGAAAGACCGATTAGTTTAGTAGCCTTGGTAATACTAGATACATTAATAAGGTTTACATTACATCAAAAAATGGAAAACTACAACAACTTTGTTTCCATAGACAACACTGAGATCCCATAGACTATCCCTGCAGGTCAGTCATAAAATACTTCTTCACATCCTTGGAAAAATAAAACATAGAAAGAGGTGAGATCAGATGCTTAGTAAGGATAACAATATAGCGGAAACTTTCATAAATAAGAATAAACATTTAAGGTAATGTATAAGACTAAAACAAAATCCTTTTAAACTTGAACTTCAGCATAATATGGAAAAGATAAAATCAAATAATTCCATTTACTTACTCACATGGATATTCTACTAGTCAAATAATCACATGCAATATCAATAGCCACTTTTATAATGATGAAATGCATAATGCCAAACTTTCATAACCACATAGTCAAGGCCTTGTGCCAAGACTATAAATAAGATTTTGTCAAGGCCTTATGACAAGACAATAGTTTGTGTCATGAGACCTACCGATGCATTGAGGAGCTATAGAAGGCTCCACCCATCACTTACTATGTTCAATGCATTCCTCATATGAAAAGGTTTAAACATAACATAAACATTCATATTAAAACTGGAATACGAAATGTCAATACTTTATCTATAAACCATGAATGGTATGAAATAACACATCCAAAGTCAAACATATCACAAAACCTTCAATATAATATGGAAGTTTTGTATCATAATAAATCAACTTCAAACAAACTTAAAATCCATCGAAGGATGTTGACATAGATGAAATCAAAACCTTTTTAGAGAAATATCTCTTTCTATTTTGAAATCATTTAAAAGTCACGTAATTATAAAAGAAAACATTTATATTTGAAAATATCCTTATAATCTTGTAAGGGAAGCTTTGAAAATTTTATAACAGTGTAAAATAGCCTCACCTGTCGTATAAGTTAAAAAAACATTCTTACCTAAATTTTTTCAAAAAGTTCAAAAAGTACCTTGTTTGGAAAACGACGGAAATATTCCTTTATAAAAATCTTATAAAAGTGAAACAAGGGTATAAATGAATTTAACCCATAGTCTATAAAATATTAAGAATGTTTTGAAATACATTTTTAAGAAACATGGATGTGGATGATAAAGAGGTCCCAGTAGATAATTACATATAAACAACCTCAGATAATGAAGAGATTATAGAATTAACCCTTACCTTGTACTTTTCCTTGGTCGAGGGTAGGTTAACCTCCTGTATAATGGTGAAATAATTGTTATTAAATTATACAAGAATCATATATATTAATATGATATCATATATGATCTTTTAACATTTCTTTGTTAATAATATCTTAGTATTATCGTTGTTTCGGGTGTTAACGAATTCATTTTCCTTTATATTCTTTGTTATGTGAGTCATATTTGTTATGTATGGGATGTATATTATTAATATACAGAATGATATCAAGTCTTTAAACATTATTTTTAATCATATAATGAAAATTTGTCTTGAATGGATACGATGGGGAATGAATCTCATCGCGTTCGTGGAGACGGTAATCCGTACGTACGCACGAGTGACAATATCATTCTTTAGATATTAAAATAATATATAATTGGATGGTATATAATATATACAGAATAATTATCATGTTATATTTATTATTTACATCAATTACACATCATTATTATACCCATCCAAATAATAATGTATTGAATAACAATTACACCACGACGTGGAGACGGTAAGCCGTACGTACACACGTATGGTGACATGTCATTAAAAGGATGGATAGAATAATGAATTTGGTTTTACAATAGTTATAATAACATAAAATTATATATAAGATACTTGAGTTATTATTTTAGAATGAAAACAACAAAGAAAAAGGAAGTGGAAGAAGAAAGGAACTTGAAAGAGGTGATGAAATATTTACCTCTTCTTCGAGTTCTTCCTTTTGATTTGATCAAAAGGGATCTTTAGATTAGATTTATGACTAAAGGAAGGCCTCTAGGATGAATTGAGGACAGTTGGGAGGATATTTGGGCAGGGTTTTGCCGAGAAAAATGGCTTTGAAGGTGTGAATTAGAGAGAAGGGGGAGTACCCTTTTATAAGAGGGGTGAGGGGCACCTTAGGAAAAGCTAGAAATATTATTTTATAATAATATAATTTTCAGTTTATAATGGCTAAAAAATATATTATTTAAAGGATAAGGTAGGGATGAGTCTAAAACCACTCAAACAATAGGTTTTAGATAGGTTTGGATCACTATATTAACTTTATCGTTTAGATTTAACTCTTAGTTAAATAGTTTGACATTTACCATGACTCTTTGTATTTTTATATTATATGGTTAATAAACTTACTATATACTTCCAAACAAATCCCAAGTGGTTCATTAATGATTCAACTATCATTATATAATTCCTTTGTCTGAACCTTATATTTTTAGGAATAGAATATCAATTAATAATATAATATTTGTTTTAAAAACTCCTTTATGTCAATTTTGACACTATTTGGTATTTTGTTTTTGCTAAATTTATAAAAGCATTACTACTTCGAAAAAAATTCATATAAACAATTATAACATGTCATATTAACCTATAAAATTAGTTCAATTCATAAAAAGTCTCAAATTACATTTATTTGGATATTTATAATATGAATTATTTTAATATTTCATTAATTAGGTAATTACTGCATCTTCATTGTGTCATAAATAAATTAAATTATTTAATGTCTAAAAAATATAAATAAAATACCAATATGTAGGAAATCTTTTTATAATTCTAATTAATATTTATAGTCGAATTTATCTTATGTATCCCTATATTAAAAATGTTTTAGTTATTAAAATTTAATTTTAACTCTTTTAACTCTTCTTTGAATTAAATAATAATAAATGTCCTAATCTAATCCAAGTGGACCAAAGAGGTTAATATTTAATTTATAAGGTTGTTTTTTGTCGAATTATACTTATCCAATAGAATTAGGACATGTGTTAGGGTAATAATAATATCATTTTTATCCTTAAATACCCTATTTACTTTTAGCCGTGGTAAATAAAAGTAAAAAGTTACTATTCACCAAAAATTATTTTCATTTTATTGAACCATATTTTTCTTATTGATATCAACCGTGTATATCATATTTTTGAAATTCCACTCACAGAAGCGGTAAAATTAAGTTTTAGGTGAATTTGTAAATTCTCCTAAGAGGTGGGTAAAAGACGGTGAAAAGTTCAATAAAAATTTTATATATCTAAAATTATTATAAACTGACTCCAATGAATTACATTGAACTTATATAGGTATTATGTATCTATTTTGACCTAAAATAAATTTAAATAAAATAAATAATTATTTATATAAAAATTCGGTTTTAAACTATAACTCAGTGTTTTTCACTATTCATCAAAAATTGAAAGTTTTCAGAAAAATACAAAAAATTCACCATAAGCTAATTTTGATATTCCAAATCCAAAAATGAAGTTCATTTTGAAAGGTAAAATTTATAAAATTTCAAAAAGTGGGTATTACTATTCATAACGGCTAGTTTGATTGGTTGTGGTGTGTTAGAACTCGATGTTGCGTACAACACACACTACTGTATTATTCAAAGAGAAATGTATTGTGGAAGCTTGGGGTGTTACAATAGAAATTATTATAAATTTCTAGAAAAGTGAATTTAAGTTTCTTCTATTTTTTGGATAATGTCTATCTTATATCAAATTATTCAAAAAAAAACTATTTATTTTATAATTTTTAGAGAAATATGGAACAAAGAAGTCGACAAAAGTCATTATTAGATAACCGCGCATGGATAAATAGACATAGGAATCCAAATTGTTCTAGTATAAATCCTGTATATATTTAGGGTGTTGAAGCTTTCTCATTATTTGAATCTTCAAAACCAATTTTTTTTCAGAAGGGACAATTAAGTGTCCTTGTAAAAAGTGTGCTCTGAGTATGTTTGAAACATTTGACAACATTGGAGGTTATATATTTTGTTTTGGTTTTCAACCTGATTATATTTTTTGGTATCAACATGGTGAATGCAGTTCCAGAGAAGATACTAATAATTTGGTTCCAGATCCATAACAGTTTCAAAATTTAGCACATGATGTGGAAGGTCCACCTTTTCAACAAACTGAAACTTAGGATGATATTGATTTAACTCTTGATTTGGAACCATCTCAATTTTATGAGTTATTGAGGTCCGATGAGGTAGCCTTATATCCTGGATGTAAGATAAGAAAATTTTAAGTGGTTGAAAAATTTATGGCTAATAAATCAGATAATGGAATGTTAAATAGATGTTTTGATAAGATATTCTCTTTGGTTAAAACACTGTTACCTGAAAGAAATATGTTGCCTAAAAATTTCTATGAGAGCAAGAGACTGGTTCCTATTATGGGTCTTGGTTATCAGAATATTCATGCATGTTCAAATGATTGCATCTTATATTATGGAAAAAACGATTCATTGGATAGTTGTCACACATGTGGACAATCGAGATATAAAAAGGCTCTACTAGGGAAGTATAGATTGATTCCTATAAAATAGTTGACATATTTCCCACTTACACATAGATTTCAACATTTATTTATGTCTTAGAACACATAGGCATTGATTTCATGGCACAAAACCAATATTTCAACTGGTAAAATCTTAAATCATCCCTTTTATGGTGATTTATGGAAACATTTCGACAAAGTGCATCCTTCATTTGATTTAGAATCCCAAAATGTGAAATTGGATCTTTCTACTAACAGTTTCTGTCCATTTGGTTCTTACGGTAGTCAGTATTCATGTTGTCCTACCTTTATAACTCCATAAAATTTACCTCCTTGGATGTTTATGAAGGATTCATATATATTTTTGACCTGATTAATTTCAGGATATCTGAAAAAGAATATTGATGTTTATTTGAAATCATTGATTGATGAGTTAAATTCACTGTGGAGTAATGGTTTCAGTACATATGATGTTGTTACAAGACATAATTTCCTAATGAAAGCTACATTGATGTGGAAAATTACTAACTTCCCTGCATATTTCATGTTATCTGGATAGAGTACACATGTTCCAAAATCATGTCCGTACTTTATGAGAGACATCAAAGAATTTATGCTCGTCAATGACAAAAAACCTTTTTTTTCAACTGTCATTGTAGATTCCTTCCAACTGATCATATTTTTCAAAGGAACAAATATCATTTCAAAAAAGGTACAATTGAAATAGATGAACCTCTAATAATGATCTCAGGCATAAAGGTAAAATCAATTGTCTCTTCAATACATACCATCACATTTGGACCAACAATAAACCAATAGAAAATTAATGGCTTTGGGAAAGAACACAATTGGATAAAATAGAGCATTTTTTGGGATCTACTATATTGGTTTGATTTTTTGGTCTATCACATGTTAGATGTCATGAATATTGAGAAGAACTATTTTTATAATTTATTTCATACAGTTTTGGATACACCAGGTAAGACCAAATATAATGTAAAGGCATAATTACATCTTGATCAAATTTGTAAGTGACCATAACTTGAATTGTTTGAAAATGTCAGATCATAGAATTTAATGAATCCAAAAGTAGATTATACACTGTCCAAAGAAAATATATTATTATTTTTTTATCATATTTCATATTTGAGACTTCCTAATGGTTATGCTTCCAATTTGGGTAGATGTGTTAGAAATGGTCATATAACCAAATTAAAAAGTCATGCCTGTCATGTTATAATGGAAAGACTTATGTTGATTGTATTAAGAGGTTTGTTTAATTATATGATTTGGGATTCAATAATAGACATATCATTTTTTTACAAGACATTTGTGCGACGACAATAGACTACAATGCATTAAGTAGACTATAAGAAGTTGTTGTTTTAATTTTATGTAAACTAGAAAAAATCATCCCACTGACATTATTTGAATCAATGGAACATTTGATATTACATTTTCTGCATGAAGAAAAACGTAGAGGTCTAGTACAGTTCTGATAGATGTACCCATTCAGGAGATGCACGCAAAAATTGAAGAAAAAAGTATGTAACAAAGTATCAGTTGAAGACTCAATTGTTGAAGCTTATTTTCAAGAAGAAATTTATTTTTTCTACTCTCGTTATTTTGAATCTTAATATCCATCAGAACATAACCGCATGGGATGTAAAAAGGGAAATCTTGATGATGAAATGATTAATAAATTATTAGTTTTTAATTAGCCCAAACTTGGCTTCGGTGGGGTTTATGAATGATGGATTTCAGATGATGAACATCACAGAGATTATACATATGTTCTTCTCAACTGTGAATAAATGACACCATTGGTACTATGAGTGATCCTATCACTTATTCTATAATATTTGATATAGTAAATTAATATTATTTTATTTTTAGGTTATATGATAATCATATCAAGAAACAACTTCCACAAATTACAACAGCTTCTCTTGAATAAAGTCATTATTTTTTTTCCTACTGGTTTAAAAAACTGGTAATATAAATTATTTATGGTTTAACATATAAAATCAATTTATTACTTGTTATATTGATAATTTTTTTAGAAATTTTCAGGTATATTAACATGCTTATAAAATTGTTAATCAATTGTGTGTCTTGAGTAACCCACCATCCAAAATGGTTAAATATTATAATGCATATGTCGTGAATGGTTTTTAATTTTTTACATGTGCATATGAGGAATCAAAAAAACAATGAATAGTAGTGTCTTCTTGATAGGATATCATCATAGAGAAAATAAAGTTGAATTTTTCAGCATGCCGGAAGAAATTATTGAATTGTGTTATCTGTGATAAAATTACATAACAATCTTTAAATATTAGTAGTTGGATACTGAGAGAGGCTTGAGTGTTCATCTAACCCATGGAATTGTTGATATTAAATATAAAATTCTTCTTGCAGTAAATGAACCATTTTTATTGGCTCATTAGGCATATAAAATTTATTATGCAAATTACTATGCTAATTTAAAAGAGTTGGGTGATTAGTGGAACATAATAAAAATAAAATATCAAGAAAAGAAATTTACTCAAAGTGAATGTGGTTGCGCTGAAGTGAAAGGAATTGAATTTTTTTAAGAGATTGACCCAAATAATTTTTTTTCATGAAGAGACGCGAATATTGATGATGAAACCCCACAATTAAGGGTCAATGGTGATGATGATGTTAATGATGTTACAAATAAATTTGAAATTATAAAATGTGATGAAACTGAAGCTCATATGGAAATTGATGACACTGAGGAGGAATATGATGACATTAACATCATTAGATATGAAGATAATGATGAAGATGAACATTGACATAGTTAAATTCTAATTACAATCATATATAATATATATCTATATATAATATTTGTTTTCAAATCTTTTCTAATAATAGTCATTTCATGTTTCAGATGGATGAGGATCTGTTTTTTCAGTTGGAAGAGACTGATCTACCTTTGGATGAGAAGGATGTTGAATCATCTGACCCTTAGACTACTGGTGGTCTAGGGAGTACTCAGAGGGGGAGTGGTCTTGTGTGATTGATGATTCCCGAACCTATCCCCGAGCGATGTACCCATCTTTACTTAGATCCACACATATAGAGGTATACTTACCTATGTATTTTAGTTAGATTTCATTAATTTATTTATATACTAATTTTTTAATTATTGTTCTTTTTTTCCAAGCTTTTCATATATAGTTTTTGGATAGGGGAGCGCTATATTGCACAATTATTTTTCTGATGCTTGGGTCACATGGGATGAGATTCCCATTGATGTTAAACACTGCATGTTCAATCATTGGTTGGTATATTAATAAATAATATTTATTTTGAAATTTATTTAATTAATAAATTGATATTATAAATTATTTTTAGGGTTTATAGTATCCCATTGACGAGAGCATGAGTGATGCTATCTGAAAAGAATGGGAGGGGTTTATGTGTGAGTGTTGTAGTTAGTTTTTGAACAATTTGAGAAGGAAAGAAATGAAGAAAGGAGTGACAGAGTTTAATGAGTCTTGTCACACCCACCAACCTGATTACATTTCATCTTAGGTTTGGGATGGATTATGTTCACATTGTTTGGGTGGATATTTTCCGAGGAGATCATCAGTAGGTCGATGAAACCAGAGGATACGAGAGGTGAAACATCGATCCGATAGTCAAACATTCAATACACATAGAGAACATATAGTAAGTAATTTTTTTAAATAATTTATATAACTCTAAATGTAAAAATTTATTTTATATTAAAATAGGTAGTTTAATAGCTTGATGTTATAGAGTTCAACATTTATAGGAAGATGTACAATGATCCGATCAATGTAGAGATTATTGGTGATATCTAGTGTTATATTGTGGTTAGTATAATTTCTTTTTGAGTTTTAAAATTAACTGAAAATAATATTTTAACCATTTTAATTTAAAATTTTAATTAAAGTATTCATATGAGGACACGACATCTCAGACACAAACTGAGATTCAGGCTAAGACTGAGAGTCAGACCAGTGCCCACCGATTTGATGAGGCAACATGGATACATGTGACCAGATATGCCTTCAAGAAATGCCGAGTTGTTGGTATCAACTCTTGATTGACACCTGAGAGTTATTATGGTACCGCTGTGATGTCGGTGTTTAGTTCGAGAGGAGATTTTAGAGAGTCATCATCATATGCTGCACAGTATCAGGAGCAGTTGTGAGCTCAGAGTGAGCTTATAAAGAGTATGTGTAGGGAGCAGGTGGAGGTGCATCAAAGACAGTAGCAGGAGATGCACCAATGACAATAGCAGTAGTATCAAGAAGAGCTCGGATGATAGCATCAGTAGTAGGAGGAGGAGATGCGTCGATGGTAGCAACAACAATATGAGCTGATAGAGTACGCGTGACGTTTGACTCGTGGTTTAGGGATGAAGTTCCCTCCACCATCACCTCTAGAGGACCCCCTCAGTGATATATTCGTTTTTATGATAAAACACTTGAATGCATTTTTTTTGTAATATTAACTATTTATATTTCTATATAGTGTGTTTTTTATATTGTTGTGAATATTGAATTTTTTATTATTTATTTTATTATTTATTTAATTTTTTATTATTTTATTACATTATTTTTATTATTTTATTATTTATTATTTTTTATTATTCTATTTTTATTTATTATTTATATTTTTATGAATATTGATCTTTTTATTATTTTATAATTTTTTATTATTTTACTAGTATTAATATTATTATTTCATTAATAATAATAATAATAATAATAATATATTATTAAAATTATTATATTATTATTATTATATTAATAATATTATTTTATTATTTTATAATTTTTTTATTTTACTAATATTAACATTATTATTTCATTAATATTAACAATATTAATATTTTATTATTATTATATTAATATTATTTATATTATTAATACTGGTATTATTATTATTATTATTATTTTCCAATATTATTTTATTATTATTGTATAATATCATTTTATTTTTATTAATAATATGATTTTATTCAATTCTATTTTTTTATTTTTTTAAGATATTTGCAAGAGGCCCTTTTACGATGGCCCATCACAAATACCTTTTTTAAATATTCTTGGGGAAACTATTTACGACGAGTCCTCGTCCCATTGCAAATATTTTTATTTTTACTATGAGACCCCGTAACAAATAACCCATTGCAAATATTCCAATTTCCAGTAGTGATCCTCCCTAAGTGTGTAGGGATGGGTTAATGTGATAATCATACCCTGTTCCTTTCGGTATACTACCAAGAACTTTTCCATGAGTGTCTTAGGTTGATATGCATGAATTCGACCTTACCTGGAGTAGTCTTGAGTCTAAGACCACCCTAGGGTATAGGTCATGGTATGATGTGACACATAATCGATGGAACCTACCAAGATTGATAAGGAAATGGATTGAGATTTGGATATATGATCATGACCAATGTATGTAGGTATTGGGTTGAGGTTTGGACACCTCCCTTCCTTGAGTCTCCAGGTATATGTTGGGAATCGATTATGGTAGCATTGGGAAATGAGTGGAATCTGTCATGACATTAAAGTAAGTATGTCTAGGTATTGAAGTGGCTTGGCTAGCACCCAATGATCTGACATGTGTGTGTATCTCATCAAATGTTGTGGAAGCATGGTTAGTGCATGAAAACTCAGTGATTGTGTTTATTTATTTTATTTCTTTACCTTGTGCATACATACCCATATAAAAGTGTATTTAAGGGGTTATTGGCGAGACCTTACTAAGTTTTATACTCACACCCTGCATGAGCATCTCGATGTGTGTGAAAACCTTATGTCAACTTTTCAGGTCAAAGCATGGGATGTGTAGTGGATCAAGCTGGGGTAGCTTGAGAATTTTAGAGATGGGGTGTCTATGATCCAAGGTAATATAGTGGGCCCATAGTATATATATATTTTATTTGGGATTATACCATTGAGCAATCAATGTATATTTTTTTTTGCATCATTTTTTATTATATGTGATAAGTTTTTTATTTATTTAGTGTAATATGATGTTTATGACTGCATATATTCTTGTTTATTTACCTTTTTTTTTCACTTTGATTCAAGGGAATAGTCTCCCCACTCCATGGATTAGGCCATCACTGCTAGTCAGTAGCCTGTGGAATATGGTGAGGCATTCCTAATTTCATGCAGAGACCTCAGTTTAGGCACTGATGGGTGGACTAGGGTAGAGTGTTCTAGTCATCGTATGACTAGCCTTTCTCATGAAATTTTACAATGTAAACATAAGTGTAATCTCACCCCATATGTAATGGTTCCACACTTAAAAAAATTTCAAGCCATGGAATACATAAGGTCATCATCATGCCATGATTCCATTTTCCACAGTGTGATCATATGTAAGAGTACTTTATTTGGATAAAAACCCATATTTAAGAGTTTTCACCATGGAGTGATTCTCTCCTCCATGATGTGATACCCATATATATTAGTTTTTTCACTTTCAAATCTCCTACACAAATTACGTCACACCATGAAACCCACAAGTCATGGTGTGACTTGCTACCTTCACTCTATACTACCTCTCTAAGATATGATATGATTCTCATCTAGACCCTTTTCCCAGTGCGAACCACACCTGTCATAGTGTAATGATCTAATTATAGAATAAATTCACAACAAGGACACCTCAAATATATTCTACCTCTCAAACAAGTACCAAAAATAATACTCGAGCCTCTAATCATATACAAAAACTCTTTTTAGAGATGTTCAAACTCTTAGGATTCTATCTCAAATTCCAATTCTTGAAATTCCTCCCAACCTAAGACCAAAAACTAAAATTCTCCTTGATTTTCACAAACCAGTATGATGCGAGCCACTATAACCTATCTACTATAACACTTCCCATCCTCAATAAATATCCTTATATATCTTCCAGGAGACATACCAATCATTGATCTTTGATGAATGACCAAAATTCCATGTCTCTCGCTAGTTATGTCCATGAAAATACAATCCCTAAACCAACTCCTCTTCTCGAAACCCTATGACCCTCACACTCATTCTCTTTATAACACTAATCATTCCCTGAATGACATGTTTTGACTCTCACTAAACTATCAATCTCAATCACCCACAAAACAACTTAGTCGACACTCAATAGTATTGAACACTCATAAAAAACCTTCATCCCACACATAGTGAATACGATAAATTCTATCAACCCTATGATTATTCGCTACTTTCAAAAAAAATCATGAATTTATCAAACCATATACATAATACACCATATATTAATGACACCATTCTATAATAGACTATTACTCACACGATGTCACTCCCAATAATTATCTGATCATTCCCATCATAACTCACAATCTCAATCCTAGGATGAAATCCATAAGGAACCACTTCATTACCTAGGTTAGTATGCTACCCATGAGCACTAACCTTCCATGAACCCGGTTACCCTATTAACTTGTTTCCTGAAATTCACCCTGGGACATACCTCCCACCCATCATCCTGTATATAGTGGATATCAGTTAAAAAACATGCTAGTTATTCCTAATTTTAATTGATTAATACTTAATCGAATTATATTATATTTACCACACATAACTAACCCAATCATTTCCAAATGTCTTCACAAAAATGCATCCACCACCTAGTTAGGCCCACTAAAACATCACTCTCGACGTTCACCAAAACCACCCAAAATGAGATCCAAAAACTTATATCTTCCATGAAAATCTCCCCACCATAAGACTTTCCTCACCACCAATACATGAGAATATACCTACTCAATATCCACCACCATCTGAACATTTACACTCATGATCCTCACTCGTATTTATCAAATAGGTTCTGATGATGTCTTGAGACCCCATGAAATCAATTTACACTCCACCAATAGTCTACCACTATAAAGCCATTTCCAATAGATCTAAATCAAGGTTCATCACCATGATTATGAATTTTGGGTTCTTTTACACTACGGGCCTTTCCTTGTCCCTTTAGAAATTCCCAATTTATCTGCTACCCCAATTTTCATAGCTAAGGAACTCTCTCAATTCCTTATCCATCACACCAAGTAACTTTTTTCCTCAATATTTCACAAGTACTAATGGTAATTTAACTACTTATCACATTCCAAAAACATCATAGCTCATACCTAAAAGGATATGGCTATCTTAACATATTTTTAATCTCATAACCCCTCAATCATTCCATTTATCGCACCGCTGAGATCCCATCACACACACTGGGAATATCTTGATGCCTCAATTCTTATTGGTTAATTACACCAGACTATTTCCCAGTGCACCCCCTACTCTAAACAACACATTATATAACACCAAGATCCAACACCTCCTTTTTATTTCCATTTTCAACTAAAATAAGGAATCTCACACCTTACCACTATCATCCTATATTTGATCACCATCTATGCATGATCTTCCACTGTTCCCATCAATAACCTATGACCTAAAACCATAAAATAGGGGAAATTATGGAGCCTTAGACCCCACTATAACACATTGTCACTTCTCAAGGTCTTAATCCCCCAATGGGTCTCAATGGAAAAACATGTATATCCCAAAATGTTCTATCCACTCTGGGGAGGAAATAATCTCAACCATTTTATATTCTTATCCTGTATTGTGACCTCACCTTAGAATTCATGCAACCTAACCAATCGATCCCCATATCCTAGAGATTTAATAAAATCATCCAATAAAAATTCCCTACAATCCTCCTAGGGCCAATCATGCTTAATCAAAATCCAAGATTACCTACCTTAAGATAAGATTAGTTCAATCCAATCCATCTATCATGTCAGTTAAGAAAAATACCACTCTATTAACCCATGGTAGGATATATTCCCATATAAACATTCTAAAAATGGTTATCAGTAGCCCCTATGACTAAAATAAAGCATACCCAAGTAGGCCCACACCTTGATTCTACCCATCCATACCATTAAACCCATTCCACCTTGAGTCAAATCCCATCAATCATAGGATAACATTCTCAATCCATAAACTAACCAAACATTACATGTTTTTTCATATTACTAATTTGAGTGTTTCTTTATAATTAACCAACTAATAATTCCTCCCATACATACTGTACTGATCACTATAGAAGTACTACCCATGATTTCACATCTACATCACTTAAAACATCTTCATTCCTATATCACAAACTATATGACACCTCTCATTCATAAATATCATAATTCAAAGAATTTTCCCATGATTTCCATCTATGATGTATTTTAAAATCATAGTCTAAACCCTATATTGTGTTACCCTCATACATCACAACCCATCTCTAAAAAAATAGGAAAGTATAAGACTTCTTTGTTATAACACCTGGCTCACCAATGTGTCGAGTCACATATCAACATCATTAAGCTCTCCCACCTATCCCATAAGTTATATCCCACATACTTCACAACTAAAAAAGAACCATACATGATTCGATATTATATATCACTAGGTAACTCACATTCTAATACACCCACTCTAGGGTTCTCATATATATATACACATTAGAAATATCATACTAAATCCAACACCCTACTCTACAGAACTAATCCTCACCAAAAATCCACATACTAGCAAATCCCCTTGAGAACCAAGGTCACATACACATGAATATATAAATTATATCTTCATATGATGATACGTATAAGGAAAAACATTCCCATATAGTTTAATTAAGTAGAATTCCACAAATTATTTATTTAAAAAACACTAAATAAGTTATTATTGACATATTAAATAACAAAAACCTATTTTTAGGAAATATATACATATGGTTTGGATAAGTATAATTCCATAAATAAGTTCATTAGTAAATCACCAAATAATTTATTGTTGACACTTTAAATAACAAAAACCTATATCTCATTCTTATTACAGAACCAATGTGGCAATACCACACAAGCATGTACAAGTTGAGATACTCCAAACCCACACTCATGGATCTAGTGCTAAAAACAAATTATTTAAACAAAAAATTTTATATATACTATTAAAAAATAATAAAACTTACATTATTTTACATATTGTATCAGTATTTAAACATTACATATCATAAATAAAATCACAAATCCTAGAACCTAAAGATTTAGTGTCTATAGATATTAGCTACATAAAATATTATTTCATAAAATTACTTCAACATATCCTGAAAAACATCAATACATATATTACTTCTAAACATAGTATTACATATAATTCTTAGGAGAATAGGGAAACATAATAAGGGGTGAGATCAAACACTATATAAGGGAATAATCTTATTAATGATTCATAAATGGTTAGATCATAATCATGTAAAAAACATGTTCATGAGAGAGATATCTAATTAAAAGGATTATAAAACCCTAAGTGTTATCTATAAATCATAACATAATGATATATAACCATAAATGACCACACATATACCGTGGATTAAGATTGAGGAAACATGTGATAATAATTATGATCCATATAGTATAACATAGGAATATAACATATAAATGTAAGCATAATTATAGGATACAATAACATTGTGAAGATATATTAAACACAATTATGTCCATGCACAATAATATAAACATAGATTAACCACAATTATGTCCACAAAAAGTCTTGTGAACATAGTTTAATTTCAATTATGTCTACACATATTCTTATGAATATACCTTAACTGTAATTATATCCACAAATAGCCTTGTGAACATAGCTTAACTTAATTATATCCATGTACAAATTAATTACCTCATGGGATATGCAACTTTAACAAATGAAGTCAAGGGTTATATAGGAAACTGACCTTTACATAATGATAATCCATACACATGTGTTCAGTATAAAATCAATCATATATAATATCACAAAGAACCCATGGAAATAAAATGAGCTCATAACATTTTAAATGGTATCACATAAAAAGGGTATCAATAATTTGATAAGATTATACCAAGATAAAATCACCTAAAAGGATTATTTTATAAGGGAATTTTTAGGGTTATTCATGAAACATAATTCCATAGGAGATAGATCCTTTAGATTTAAAGAGAAAAAATGGAATCAAAATTGTAAGAAGAGTTCTATTGAAAAATATTTCTTAATGTTGTCATAAATAGATGGAGTTATGAGTCACTTTAAAAAGAATAATTTTAAAACATTATTTAGAAATAAATATCAATAATAAACCTTTAAAAAATAAAATTAGATTAATAAATGTTGATTGGAAGATAAGATTTATGATTGTGAAAATAATTTCCTTTTTAATATTTTTAAATATATTTATTGAAACCTATATCATTAAAAGAGTAATAAATCCTCCTTTTGAAAAGAAGTAAAGTGAAATATGAAATAAAAAGAGATAATAAATATTTAAATTTAAAAATAATAAAGAAAAAATGTGTATAAATAAATAACATGGATATGAAGTAAAAAAAAATCATTAAAGAGGATGATAATTATTCTTAACAATGTTTTAATTTAATGAGAAATAAATTCATTAAAGAAGATTATTTGAATTAATAATTTTATTTTCTCAAGGGAGAGAAGAGGGAACATAATATGAAATATGAAATGTAATAATATAGGGAAATTATAAGAAAATATTTCATGAAGAAACCCTACAACTCAAATAAAGGAAATTGAGGTAGCCAAATCCCTTACCTTGGATTCCTGCTTGGTCAGATGTGATATAAACTCATTGAGGACTTGAATCTTCTCTTAAAGGACCTCTTGTAATTGAGGAAATGAGACCCTTTATTGTAACTAGGGGATACCAAATGTGGAATATATATAAATGGGAGGTAAAATGGATTGATGTTCAAGGTAATTTTGAAGGATATGTGTGGATGGATGTGGATGTAAGTGATATCCTTTTATAAATGAAAAAATATGGACATTTCCTTAGAAACTAAAGTTAGGTGAGGAGTAAAGATAACATCACATGGGAGTAAGGTGATTTGGGTGATGAAATGTTGGCTAGATATAAATGTATGACTTTTATACCTAAAATAGGTGTTCTAGAAGGTCTAAGTGTCAATTTGATTTATTGAAATTCGATCCATGTAAGATTACCTCCTTTTTACCCTTTAACCTTGATTAAATATTTTCTATGGTAGTTTTATATATATTTTAATTATAATATGAACCCTATTACCAAATTTTTAAATGAGATATATGAATTTTGACTTCATTTAATCTAATTAAATTTATAAATAAGATGAAATTATCTTTAAAATTAAAACATAAGGTATATAAAAAACCTTTTTATAGAAAAGTGAGTTTTTAAATATTAACTATTCTTATTATTATTACCCCTCAATTAATAGTTAAATGAATTTTAATATATTATTCATGTCAATAAAATATTTTACTAAAATATTCATTTAAATATAATATATTTAGTTTCTTAAAATAAAATTCATAATGTATAAAAACACATATATTTTTAAAAAAAATATATTTTTATGTATAAAATGATTTTGTTAGTTATTTAGTTACATTAATTAAATAACTTTTATTAAAAGTAACCATTATTTTTCTTCAAAAGTATAAATGTGAAATGTATAAATATACACATGATATATATATACTTTATTAAATTGATAAACATCTGTTAATATATTCCTTACTTTTACTTACATAACCTCTCAAAATATACACGTAAGACCCAATGATAAGATAATAAGTGGTTGAACTCATAGGTGTAGATTATTATAGAATGGACCTTTATGTGATTTATATGAGATTAAACTTCTCCCTTTATTTATTTCTCTCAAGCCACACTTGTTATAGTTCAATTTGGGCTTTGTCTAGGGAAAAAATTAGTGAAGCTATCTTCTTTAAAAACTCTGAAAAATAAGCTTCATAAGGGAGAATTCTACTACTCTATGTCATTTCTTCTATATTTTGTATTGATTTTTAATATTGTTACTTGTATTTATACCCAAAAATTCAATGACTATGTTACAATGGTCATATTTTAATTATAATGCAGTTCATTTTCATTTACTCTTGCATATAAAAGAAGCTATCAATAACTTTAAAATTTTATAATTTCTAGGGTATTAAATTCTACTCCCCTTTAAGGAATTATACCCTCAAAATTTTAATACTCAAATGAAAAAAATACAAATACTTTTATTTCATTAAATTTTCAAGTTTCCATGTAACATCCTTAAACTTATGGTTTCACCATAGAATATTAACTAGGTGGGTGGTATTATTTTATAGGAATTTATCTATTAGATATAAGATATAAAAAAGTTGTTCATAATAAATAGCATAATGTTCCAAATGTATAGTTTTCAAGTTCAGTACATGTGATGGATCTGATATATAATTCTTCAAAAGTGATAATTGGAAGACATCATGCAACTATGAGAGGTGTAGAGGGAGTGATAAGCAATAATATACAACCCTAAAATGATCAAGAATCTCTAAGGGACCGATGTAACTAGGGATGAACCTCCTTATATTATCTAATATCATAATCAAATTCCATAGAGAAACCTAAAGGAATACCTTTTCACCAGTATCAAACTCTAGATCTTGTTAATGGTTATAATTATAGCTTTTCTGATGAATTTGTGATGATTTATTTTTTTATTGAACAGTTTGAAATGTTTCCATCGTTTCTTATATAAGATCATGTTCTAATAATATCATTTATATAACTTCATCTAAACATTTTATAGTCTTATATATCCTCCTATATGAAGCCTCATATGGATCCATTTGGATTCTATAGTGGAAACTATTATTATATTAGAAATAAACCAAAGGATTATGTTTATTTAAACATCCTTTAAAATCCATCGAGTAAGATCTTAACATATCCTACAATTTATTTATAATCCTTTTATAAAGACCATCAATTAAAGGATGATAAGTCATACTAAAGTTTATCTTTATATACAATAATTATTTAATACACCTCTAAAATTTTTATGCAATCCTTGGATATTAGTCAGACATAATTTAAATTTGTATCCCATGAAACCTTACCGCTTTATTAATGTATAACTTAACATATTGATCAAGTGTGTAGTCTTCTTGAATAATAATGAAGTGTGAATTTTTTTAATTCTATCCGCCTCTACCAAGATGGAATTATAACCTTTAGGATTATTAGGGAGACCAGTGAGGAAATCCATGTTTATGTTCTCCTATTTACATAATAGTATTGGTTATAATTTTATAATCCCTTTAGATTTATGATGTTATGTATTTACTTGATAGAATACCAGGAATCAAGATACATTATATGCAATCTCCATCCCCATTCTATCTCACCAAAATTACTTATTAAGATCTCTATACATATTTTTGCTTCCAATATGAATAGAGAAGGGAGAGCTAAGTGCATCATCTAAAAGGACCTTCTCTAGTTCTAGTATAGATGGGACACACATATGGGTTCCAAATATTATAACTCCATCTATATTAATATTAAACTTTGGAATATTCCCCATCTTCCTATGTAGCTCCATATCATCTTTCTAGGCCCTTTGATATTTCTATAGACGAATGGTTGATAAGTCATTTTATAAAGTTATAATTTCATCTCTTCTTTGATGATATCCATACCCATCCTTTTAATATTCATAAAAATTGGGTCCCTTTCAATTCCCATTAGTGATAGGTAGAATTATATTTTATGTTGAGTGCATCCACCACCTAGTTTTCCTCACAGGGTGGTAATGTATTGAGTAATTATAGTCTTTGATTAATTATTACTATCTCATTTGGAAAATTTGCATCTCCTTCTATGTTAATATACACTTTATGATCTTGTGATCAATATAGATATCACACTTTTCACCATAGAGATGATATTACTAAATTTTAAATACAAAAAATACTACCACTAGCTCCAGATCATGAGTTGGGTAAATTTTATCATGATTCATTAATTAATGTGAATCATAAGATATTACCTTATCATTTTACATAATAATTCATACCAAAATAATTGATAATGCATCTATGTATATTAAAAACCCTTATACATTGTAGGGTAAAATAAGTACAGGTGAAATGAATAATTTCTTTTTAATCTCCTTGAATATTTCCTCACATTCTGTTATCTAGAGGAACTTCACTCCCTTCCATTTTAACTTGGTTACAATATCAGAAAATCATGATATATTTCTCAAAAATCACTCGTAGTATCCAGCTAATCCAAGAAAACTACATATTTATATCATAGTAGTTAGCCTTGACCAATTCTTAAATCACCTTGGACTTCAAGGAATTCACAAATATACACCATGTTATGATCACATGACCCAATATGGATACATTTTGAAGCCATAATTCATAATTTCTAAACATGGAATATATTGTTTCCTTTCATAGGGTATCTCATAGAATCCTTAAATGCTCTTAATGTTCGTACTTTCTATTATAATATATTATAATATCATCAATAAATACTACACAACAATTTTCAAGGCACTCTCTAAATATTCTTTTCATTAAATCCATAAAGATAGTAGGGTAATTGATACATTAAAATGTGATGAATATCAATTCATAGTTTCCATATCTTGTGTGTAAATTTGTCTTGGGAATACCTTCCCTATTTACCCTTAGTTGATGGTATCTAGATCAATGACCCACCTTCAAGTGGTTTTGAGATCCTTTATGTTGATCAAAAAAATCATCAATACAGGATAGGGAATAATTTTTCTTGATCAAAATATTGTTAATCTCATTATAATCTTTTCGAAGATGCATTTATACATCCTTCTTCTTAACAAATAAGTCTGGTTCACCCCCTGGTGAATAACTATTGTGTATAAAACCCTTGTTTGGATTCTCTTGAAATTACCTCTTTAATTATTCTAATTCAAAAAGGTCCATTTAATAAGGACTCTTAGATACAAGAATAAAACTAAGTGTGAGTTTAATTGAAAACTCAACAGCATTTTTTGATGGAAGGTCAAGTAATTCATTAGTAAAAATATCAGTATACTCCCATAACATAGGCATGTATTTAATTTTAACTTACTCACTAATCATTTGAGCCAAATATACCTTGATATTGGGTATCAAGACCCAAATTAAGGGGTTTTATTTCAAAGAGACCTTATAATCATCCTTTTATTAATATTTTATAACATAATGGTTAGGAATATGAAATAATATTTCCTTATCCTGATAATTGATATGGGATATTTATAGAGAAAGCTAGTCTATGCCAACTATCACATCAAATTATTCCAAGGGAAGGATAACTAGATCCACATTAATATATTTCCAAAAAATATCAATCACAAATCATTTATATATATTACATGTAATCATCATGCCACCATGTGTTTCCACTGATAATTTAATATCTAATGTTTGAGGTGGTGAATCAAATTTATTAAAAAACTAGCTTGATATGAAAGAATTCTAGGAACTTGAATCAAATGTTATATTTATAGATCAAGAGTAGTGAATAAGTGTACAATTAACCACTTTATTATCATGATCTAATTCATACATAGTGATTGTATAAGATCTTCCATACTCCCTTGGTTTGGGATGTTATTGATTCTTATTATCCTTGTTAGACCTTGGGTTAGGGTATTGATTTGAAAAATTCCCCAAATCCTTGTATTTGAAGTCTTGAAGTGTGTTTGGAGTATTTTCTAGGAGCTTATTTTCCTTTGTTGTGTTAATTTTATCTTTCATATTTCATAGGTAATCATGTTCTCTTTGGATAAAAATTCTATATTTAAAACATTTTGCTGTTCCTTTTTATCATTATCCAGTGTGTCTACCCTACATTTTTAGCATATAGGTAGTTGAAATTTCTTCCTTCCATGTGAACTATCAATAGAGTTTACATGATATAATATTTTCCTTTTCCTATCTTCATAATAATAAGAGCATTTTTTTCCATTTCCACCTTAAGTTCACATAAAAAAAATTCTTCATAGCTACTAAAGTGTCCCATAGAAAACTCTTTTCAAATACATGGTTTAAGGACACTAAAGATTCATTTTATCTTTCTTTTTGGGTTATTAATAAAACTGGAGGTGTTATTTGTGATTCATATGTAGTTTTATTTATATTTTATAATGGATTCATCCTTTTTGTTCAACTCTTAGAATTATTTGTTTAATTTTGTGTGATGATTTCAAAGAAAATATTTAGTGAAGAATATTTTTTCAAAATATTACCATTCTACAGAGTCATATTATTCCTTATTAATCATATTATTAATGAGATTGAACCATTGGTTAACCCCAACTTCTTGATAATAAACAAATAAAATGAACTTATCATGGTTTATGCATTAGAGTATGGAAAATAACTCCTCTATTATTTTGATCTATTTCTCAATAATCAGTGGGTTTGAAAACATCCTAAAGGATAGTGGATATTTTTTCATCAAGGAATTGATAAAAATTTTATATTTCCTTATTTTATTTGAGAGATCAACTTGGTTAGCATTATTATTCATATCTTGGGAGATTTAATTGATCATCTCCATGAGATTTTTCATTCCAGACCCTATATCATTAGGTTTCTCATCAGTATAATCACCATAATTCCCATCACATGCATTTTTAACTTAGTTACTCCTTTCTCTAGTCATTACTTGGATAAAGTAAAGTTGATGAGAATAATTCAATTAATAAATTTGTAAAAGGAAAACTATTAACTTAGAAGAAATAACTAATAAATGAAATTCATAACATGGTTTATGAATCTATAGGTTTCAATCTAGGTTTTCCATGGTCATATTCCTATTAGGTTTTCTATCCAGACTAGTTATATATTACGTCATCAAGATATATTTAAATACTTTATAATGGTTTATAAAAAGTATATGAAATTCTCAAAGTATTTCCCATGAGAGTGTCAAATCATGTGTGAAGTTAGGCCCATTTGTTGTAAAACAAGTGAATATTGAGTTAATACCCAATATTTTTTAGGGATTACTACCCCTAGGTGAATTTAGGACCGAGTCTACATCCAATTGTTTTTATCCAACTAGGGATTTAATTCTAGGAAGTCAAAAAATATATACTTTGTCAAAAAATTTGTATTTTTTCCTATATTTAGATTTATCCTTAAGGTTTCACTAATTTTTTATCATATTAATCCTCAAAAACAACTAAACTAATCCAAAAAATAAATAAAACATACTCTGATACTAACTGAAACACCCTAGACCCTCACTCTTAAATTTGGTACTAAAAACATATTCTTTAAACATCTGATTTGATATAAACCAAGACAACATAATAACACTTACATCATATTACATAACATCTTAGTATTTAAACATTACATATGAAAAGTAAACTTAAAAATACTAGAACCCAAAGGTTTAGTTTCTTTAGATATTAGATATATAAAATATTATTTCACATAATTGGTTCAATATCTTCTATAAAAACATCTAAAAATATTCCTTATAAGCATATTACTATATATAATTCCCTATAGAAAATGGAAACACAAGAAGGGGTGAGATTAGATGCCCAGTAAGGTGAAAATATTACCAATGATTCATAAATCATTAGATCATAAACATGTTATAAAATATGATCATGAGAGAGATATATGATTAAAAGGATCATGGAACTATCAGAGTTGTCCATAAATCATGATATAATGATATATGACAACAAATTACTGAACATATACCATGCTGTAATAGTGAGGAAACATGAGATGATTCTTATAATGCCCCGACCTGGATGCCATTGAACCAGTACTCTAAGCTGATGTGCCACATGACCTCAATCATGCCTACATGTATGATAGAGGATACTGATTAGTAGTGAGGGTATATAAGTGGAATAATGGGGATACTATACCCTCTTTCCTGAGCTCAAAACAATGAAAACAACTGAAACATCATACAACATCAAAACCATATAAATAAACTATAGATGATAAATTACCAAATCTCATCCCATGCATTATCATAATAATGATACACACATAACAGGAAGGGAAGCACATAATAATCAATTCAAGAACAATATATCAAAAGTAAATGAAAGTAAAATAACATAAAATAGAATAAATCATGGAATTCCTGATCTCTATCCTATCTCCCAGATCCCAACTCCATCCTAGCCACACAATCAAGCATCACATTGGGCCATGCCCTAAACTGGTAACCTGTGACCAAGGAGTAACTACTTACATACACAAGTGTCATGGTGTCCCAAACAGAGTGTGATTATAACTCATTATTCCACGTATAATAGTGTCTAATGTAAATCCATAAAATGTGTACAAAGCATAAAGGTGTGTAATAAATAAGTAAAGCTATAATAATAATAATCTACAGAAGTAAGTATAACCTAATCAAACCTTAGGTCTCAAGGGGATAACCAAGGTCTACTATACCTACTTCATCTATCATTTATATCTATGAACAAGGTGGAATCATCATGTCTCAATTTGGTTCTAAGGCACATCACTGAGGAAACTATAATCCAGTGGCCCAAGAGGAATCCACATGGATCATACAATAATTCTCTCCCATAAAACCTGTATAAAAATAATTGGACATGTTTGAACTCAAAGTACCTCCCTTAACATCTAGAATAATAGATCAATTGAAATAAATGGCTCACACCCAACCAATAAAAATTGATCTGAATATGGGGAACTCATCCTATGGCATTCAATAAAGGACACCCTCAATAATTCTTGTCATTAATCCATGGAATTCTATAAATGCATACATTACCTAAATCCAAGGGGGATCCACTCCTTGTAATTTTAAGTAATGAATCTAAGTATAATTCAATATTTTTCTGGAGTAATTACATAGAATTGGACTTCGTTGAATCCAATGAAGTCTTCATTCTTTGGAATTTACATGAGTCCACTAGTAGAATCTAAGTCTGATCCATGTAATTCCACCCCAATAAATTTCGTAAAGAATATGAACAATATCTCTAAGTCATTATAATGAAACTATCAATTCTATTAATATCAAACAAGCCGTTTATCCAAGATTCAAGTATAAAACATATTAATAATTCAATAAACAACCACCATTTTGGTTAATTTCACTTATAAGAAACTCTAACACTTTAATCCAAAATAACTATTTAATATAAATTCATAATTTTATTTATTATTCACAAGGACATGAGCACAAATGGTTCCTAAGGGTCAACCTAGGAAACTAACTCCCCCAAAATAAATCTTTTTATCTCTATGTGTATCCCTGTTGACACTCCTGAAAATGATTCAAAGAGTTCAAAGGAAACACCAATAAATATTCAGCAACTTCGCGAAAGAACTACTCGGCAAAGCTGCACGACAGGGCTACGCAGCCGATCTATGCGACCGGGCTCCGCGGTCGAGCTGCGTGATAGGGATAGACGTACAAACTACGTGCCAGAGGATTTGGGATGCCTCTGCATGGAACACCTACGTGTTGGAGCTACGAGGAATATCTGTGCGACCCAAGGTTTTGTCAGCCAGGCCCATCCATGCCTATAAATAGGACCCTTGGGCTCCCCATTTCCAGACTGAAATTTTTTGAAAGACTCTCTGAAGCTCCCATTGCGTAGCTCTTTCACCCAGATCTCTCAAATTGTCTCAGGTAGTTCTCTACACTATGAGATAAGGGATAATTAAAGAGAATATACATGTTTTTGAAGTTATTCAAATTCTTCAATCACCATTCATACCTACACGGTATACCTGTGCACCATACCTGCATGGTACAACTGCACGGTACATTTTCTCACCATACCTGCGTGGTACAACTGCGTGGTACATTTGCGCGCTATACCTGTGTGATTGAGAAGCGCAGGGTACCTACGCAGAATACTTGCGCGAGGTACATACGGGAAAAACTAAAATACCCTTTGAATCCTTTAATGGTGGGGTATATCTTTCTTTGGTTCCCTTATTCAAAAAGGGCTAAGTTGAAATCTCCCCCAGAACCTCCTGACTTCTAAGACCTTTGGGTAAGGCACATCATCCTGTCTCCAATTTGGGTTTGTATCTACGTAGTCAGAGGTTTCCCACATTTGTTTCACAATGGGGTTAAGATTATTGGGATGTTTGTGGGTTTCTATATCCGTAGTCACATGGAATTTTCTCCCAGTAACAGTGTTGGGAAGCTCCCAGTTTGGAAGATGGTGGGCTTCTGGCCTCTCCATTTTCAAAGAGGTAACCCGAGACCCCAATTCTATAATAGAGAAGGTACACTTCACACTTTCCATTCCGTGCAAGTATAGGAGAAGTCTCCCTCCCCTACCAGAACCAATTTCAGGGCAGCCATCCTGGTATAAGCCCCTCACCTTCACCCCTTATTCCTTACATTGGACCCTTCTCCAATATAAAGAGAACAGAGGGAAGGCTCATCACCTCAACCTCTTCCACGGTCGATGCGCCCTCTTCCATCAGTGGAGGAGGAAAATTGTGAAGTGTCATTGTTAAATATTTCACATCCTCTTGTTTCTCACACCGAGCATGACTCACGTGAGCTTAGAGATACGTGATGATTACAATATATTCACAAACACTCATTCAATTAATTATGAGAACTCTGATTCCTATTCAATCCAGGATACATAGGAAGCCCTTTCAGGGCCCGAGATCACTGGATATCCTCCTTAGGAATCCAACCCTAATTCCCCCAATTTAGGCATCTTTTTTTAGGAAGTAAGCCCAAACTCATCTTTCTCAGAGGACTATACTCTCATATGAGATTCATCGAACTACGTGGGCTTTGATTCCCATCCATATGGGATATGTAGTAATCCTCCTTGAGGTTCAAACCCAACACTTCAAATCAACCCTGTTTTCTTTGGGTCACATTCCCAATAGGGTCTGATCCTACTTGGAAACTCATTTGGGCCACATTCCCAAGCATTGTGAGCATTGTAGAATGGTGGGGCACATGATTGAGAAATGTTGTATTGTTCAAAAAATTGTACATCCAGCATCAAAAAATGATTCTTGGCAAGAGGTTCCTAGAAGGAAGGCTACTGCTAATGTGAAGTCTGTTAAGAAGGCTGACAACAGAGCCTCAATACAGACTGCATGTGCCAAAGCGGTGGGACCAACCAGGAATTGGGCTGATCTTGCTGAGGAGGAGGAATATCATGATCCTAAAAATGATAGTATTGTTAATGAAACATCAGTAGGCATACCATAAGAGGAGAAAATTTTTGAGTTAGACCTTCAAACCTATGCACAAGACTTCTGTACCCTTGTATTTAGTATGCAACATGAGGAGCTTATTCTCAATTTGATTAATTCAGAAATTAATGTGGTGCTAAACATTAATTCTGATGATACTGTAAACAACACACTCTTTTCTAACATGACGCAGAGCAGCACACTTCCTTCAAATGATGTGCAACATATGAATTAATACAATGGTTCAAGAGAAGAGGACGGAAATAATCATGGAAATCAACACACTCCCTCTGAGGAGGAATTTATAACTGAGAATGCAGGAGGCATCAACGACTACTCTAGATCTGTGCTTGCAAAAAACACCACAGTCTCTAGGAAGGAAGATCTCAGGTGCTCTGAATGGCTTAAGGCACCAGTGGCATTGGAAAAAATGGGTTTCAACCCCAATGGTAAGTCAAAATGAAGGTTCTCTTCTAGAACTTCCAGGGAGTGTCCAACCCTAGCACAACTTGTTCCCTTAGGCCGCTTATAATCAAGTATAAACCTGACATTCTTGGAATTTCTAAGCCTAAGACCAGACAACACAATGATGATTTTCTTCTTCAAGGAAGGGGTTATTCAATGTTTGGTTTGGTTCAATATTCTACTTATGATAGACTATGGCTCTTTGCTCATAATAATGTGGTTAATCTTTTGATTATTTCTTAGCATGAACAGGCCCTCACATTAAGATTTACTTACTATGGTAGAAACATTATATGTTTAATGGTTTATTCCTCCAATAACTATATTAACAGAAGAGATTTATGGAGTCATCTTCAAAATATTTCCTATTCCATCTTGGACCCTTGGATCATCATAGGGGATTTCAATGCCATTCTTCATGTAGATGAGAAGCTCGGGTATGTAACAGGTACCACTTCCATCAGGGAGTTCAGAGCTTTCATTGATGATTCTAATCTATCTGAAATTAATTTGCTGGGTGCTAAGTACACTTGGTACAGAGGGCACCTGAATGGCATGAGAGCAAGTAGAATTGACCGTGATTTTTTTAACATTCATATGCTCGAAGGATGTAAAACCATCTCCTGTGTTACTCTTGCATGACATAATTCAGACCATCATCCTATTCTGGTTAATCTTGTTGATGAAAAAGATAAATTACCTCTTCCTTTTAGGTTTAATAATGCATGGACCACCCTTTAGGATTTCTCCCAGATTGTTAGAGATACTTGGGCCATGAAGGACTATAATCACAATCCTCTTTCTTGTGTTTTTAAGATTCGGGTTCTTAAACAGAAAATGAAGCATTTGAGCAGGAATAAGTTCAGCCTCCTTGACCAAGAAATTGATTCCCTTGAAGCCACACTACATCATATTCAAGAATCAATTACTCTTAACAACTTCCCTGACAATGATAACCAGGTGAATATTGTTTCCTCAGAGCTCAAGAAACTCATTATGCTCAGGGATAACATTTAGTGAGATTTGTTCAAAGTTAAGTGGCTCACTGATGGTGACAGGAATACCAAATTTTTTAATGCTCTTCAGCGAGCTAAAAGAGTCAACATGCCTCTCTCTCTTCTGAAGGATGGGGATTACACAATTGATGATAGACGAGGTCTCTCCAATCACATTGTATCCTTTTATTTGAATCTCTTTAATGGTCCCCCAAGAAATGAAGCTTTAATTGATGGAATTATCCCAAAGCTGGTCACAGATGCTGAGAATAATTTTCTTATCTCCACTCCCACAGATATTGAAATCCGGGAGGCAGTTTTTGGTCTTAAAAAGGATATCTCACTAGGGCCAGATGGTTTCAATAATTATTTCTTTCAATTATATTGGGAAGTCATACAAGAAGATGTTTGCAGATTGATGAGATATTTCTTTTCAGAGGGATCTTTCACTCAAGGCCTAAATGATCAGTTCATTGCTTTAATTCCTAAGGTTGAGAATGCAAGTGAAATTGGTCAGTTTTCATGTTTCTATCATTAATACTATCCACAAGATCATTACAAACATCCTTGCTATTCTCCTTGATTCTATTTCTGAAAGAATTGTCTCATGGAACCAGTTTGGCTATATCAAAGGAAGGATAATTCAAGATTGCCTCATAACTACCTCTGAATGTACTAATCTCCTTCAAAAGACCACTAGAGGTGGAAACATTTCTCTTAATCTTGATATCAATAAAGCCTTTGATACTATTGACTGGGGATTCATTGGAATAATTCTACAGGGGTTTGGCTTCCACAGTAGATTCATACATTGGGTTCATGCTCTTATCAGCTCTGCCCATATTTCTATTTTGATTAATGGGGCTCTAGAAGGATACTTTAAATGTTCTAGAGGAGTGAGTCAGGGGGACCCTTTGTCCGTTATTATTTTTGCAATTGCTGAGGATTATCTCAGTCAGCTTATTCTTGATCGCGTTAACAAAGGAGATATTAAAACAATCTGTGCTGCATGAGGTACTGTTGCTCCTTCACATCTCTTTTTTGATGATAATATCATTATGTTTACCCAAGGGGATAGAAGGAACCTTAATAATATCAAGAGAACTCTTACGCATTATGAAAAAGCTTCTGGTCAAGAAGTCAGTTGGGGTAAGTCATACATTTTCTTTGGGAAAAATATCTCAGCTTCAAGAAAACAAAGCATGGTGCATAAACTTGGTATAAGGGAGGGGTCCCTTCCTTTCACTTACCTTGGAGTTCCAATGTTTCTTGGAAAACCCAAGGCTTGTTATTTCACTGATGTTGTTGAAAAAATCAGAATAACTCTCTCCACCTAGAAAGGTAAGGCACTCTCAATGGCAAGAATAATATGTCTGGTCAAACATGTGATTGTCTCTAAACTTGTTTACTCCTTCATGGTGTATCACTGGACGGCCTCTGTCCTTAAAACCGTCAATACATTCATGATGAACTTTGTGTGGAGTAGAAGTATTCTGGAAAAGAAAATTTTAACAGCCCCATGGAACACTTGTTGCTTGCCACAGAGCATGGGAGGCCTTGGAATTAAAAACATTAAGCTCTTCAATCAATCTCTTCAGGCTCATTTCCTTTGGAGACTTATCAATGATAAATATGAGTCCCTAAATTTCCTTAGATTTAAAATTCTAAGATGATTGATAGCAGGAAACATGAATTATATACAATCCTCGATGTGGACAGGCCTTAAGAAGACTTTCCAGAAAATTAAAGTGCAGTCCCACTGGTTGGTTAGTAGAAACTCTTCTCTTAAATTATGGACAGATAACTGGATAGGTACCCAACTAGTTAATAGTGTTGAGCCTCAGGATCTACCTACAAATCCAAATGTCACGATTCGTAACCAGATTGAGAAATCTTGGAAACTTCCATCTCAGATTGTGAACATGGTCTCCTCCTATAATTTTCTCAATGCAGATGACATGCTTATTTGGGAACCGGGCTCTAATGGAATTCTAAACTCCAAGTGATTATACAATAATATCCTTCAAGGTAGCAGTAGTGGAGCTGTGAATTACAACCATAAATGGATTCTACCATCTCGGGCTACCCTCCTCTGGCGCCTTCAACTCAATAAACTGCCAGTGGACACCAATCTATAGAGGGTTGTGATTTCACTATGTTCCAGATGAAATATCTATCATCAACATCAGGATGATGTTAATCACCTGTTCTTGTCATGAAATACAACAGCCTCTCTCTAGAACACAGTTTTCTCCTGGTTTGAAATTAATCCACCGCATATTAACAACATCAACTATATATTGCTGCTTCTCCCAGGGATCCACTTATCCAAATAGGTGCATATTCTTTTTCTTACTTCTTGTGATGAAGTTGTTTATGTCATATGGAAGAGTAGAAATCAGGCCCAACACACAAATGCTAAGCCTAATAGTAGATTACTGCTCTCTCAAATTATGCTGGCGGCTCAACAAGCCAATATCTCACATGCAGAAAATTATTACAACTATGTTAGAGATTTCAATGTTCTGAAAAAATTGAATGTGAAAGGTAATTATCCCCAGACTCTTGGAACCATATAAGTCTTCTGGATTCCCCCTTTTTCAGGCTGGATTAAGTGCAATTTGGATGGATCCTCGAGAGGTAATCCAGGTTCTGCTGGTTATGGTTTTGTCTTCAGGAATAATGATGGTGACTTTCTGAATGGGGGTCATGGAACATGTGGTATGGAGACGGCTCTGGAAGTGGAAATGATGGCTCTCATCAAGGTATTTGATTTTTCTCAAAGAAAAAATTAGAAAAATATCTGGTTTGAAAGTGATTCCGTCACAGTTGTTCAAGAAGATCGAATGGGTCAAATTCATTTGGCTTGGAAACTTACCTCGAAATGGATTAAGTGCCTCAATACGCTCGCTTTAATGAATTATATTATCACACATTTTTATCGGGAATCCAATAAACTTGCTGATTGCCTTACAAACATGGGAGCCTCAGGAGACACTTGCACTTACCATTACCATACTCCTAGTGAGTTTCTCCCTATCCTTTACAGAGACAAATGTAAAACTCCTTACTTAATACTTTTGTAATCTTTGTTTCCTTTCTTTTTAATTGAATCCTTGATGCTTGTATTAAAAAAAAGTTCCTTGGGATGCTTCAGCATAAGTCTCCCTCTAAATTTCAAACTAAGCACCTTCTACTTAGGGGTCCTTATCACATGACCTTAAAAGGTATGATGTGTCCCATTAAGTGGCACTGAACTACGAGGGTTCTGATTCCTTTCACAAGGATACGTAGATAGCTCAGTTTATGAGCATGATCTCAAGATCAAAACAAACCTTCATCTCCCTGGATGCCAATAAACTCCAGAGTGACCCACTGAGTGGCTTAAAAACTAGTATCATCATAAATAGTAATTAAAAGTATCTCTAATTTGTATATTAGAGGATACCATTGATGGAAAACCTTGAATACATATTGATAATTCTAAAAAATCTATACATGTTAAATAAGTGTTTTTAAATTCCAAGGGATACTTATGATATACTTGGTGAATCAATAAGGATTCATGAAAATATTTTAATTTCAAAGAGAGTACTGGAGTAGACAATAATTACCCCCAAAAGGGTGTGATGAGTCCGACCTCCCATCCTCTCGAACAATGCATGTTATTAAGTATCATAAAGTCAAAAACTTAAATGAACGCCTGCCTTTGGAAAGAAGGTCCTCTTTGGATAAAGAACTGTTGGAAGTTTTTGGTTCCATGAATAAATCCAATGGAAACCGCCTGTAAACAAGTATTCTTAAATCTAGAATATCACGTTTCAAGGACCTACGAAACAAAAATGGTGAACCCGATGTGAATCCTTAACCAAGTTAATAATGTTACCCACATGTTAGGACCCTATAAATTGATAAAGGAAGGCCAGACAAAGGAATTAATCATGAATGTATCTATCTAACAAGATGTCACTTTAATATAATTTGTTGTTGTTCTCAATTTTCTACAGAATTACCTTCAATCCAAAGAATGGATTTCTCAAGGACAACATCTGTGAAATTCCCGACTGCTACCCAAGTTGGATCTCCATCCACGGGAAGGACGTTATCACCAACCCATCGTCTTCAATGTTGGGTCTCCAATGTGATGATAAAGGAATATTGCCAACATGGTACAATTCCGACTTTGGAGGCTGCTCGACAGGCCCTCCAGGTCAACAATAATCCTCAATCATCTGGCCAACAACGACTAATGATCAAGAAGCAAACAGTGACAAAAACTATTTCCAACCGTTTCAGGTCTTTATCCACAGAACACAATAATCAATCTTTCCCATAATGTAGGGAGGTAGATCAAGAGGTCACTGAAGGCCTCACTTCAAGAATACGGGAGTCCGTCTTGAGGACTCCCACCAGCAATAACCGCCAGAATCATGTGGTAATATATCCCCAACATGATGGGGATGTTGCCTCTGGATGTTTGGCCTGGGTATCTTAGACTCGGGCACGTAAGACAAACCGTTAGGGATGATGTATGGTTAACAGGATGCAGGTTCTCACCTCTACCTACACCAGAGAATTCCATCAATTTAACTTGATGGAAAACAACAAGCGGGAATATACACCCGTCCGTCCTGATTTCACTACTCAGGAGACTCGTCTGGAAGTAACACACCAATCCCACCAGGAAATTCTGGTGAAGTACTATAGGAAGGAAATACACCTGTTTATAATTCATCAGCAAATCAGCAGGCTCGTCTGACTGCAACCAAAGAAGTTCTCCAATCTAATATGGTGGTAACTGGTAAGCAATAACATACACATATTTACAATCACCAATTCTGTCAGTAGTCTCGTCTTCCAGTATTGAAGGAAACCCATCAACTATACTTGAAGGAGAATATCTAGTAGGCATATACACCTGCCAATGTTCATCAAGATTGCCAATTGTCTCGTTTGGTAGCACCCGGAGAAGTCAGTCGGAAAGCTCCAACAACAAATCTGGAGCAGACTCAACTCTCTTCCCCTATGCATAAGTACTGTCAATATCCATTGATAGGAAAAGGAGGATAGGAGAAGGTACATACACCTACTCTAGATACGGAATGGACATATATTTTCGTTCGGGTTGCTGAAGTCACTAAACACATCTTGTCAATGGTGAAAGGGCAGACTCATATCCCTGCCCATATTTTGGAAACATGTTAGGATATTTTAACAACTACTTCAGCAGTATCAGGGGGACAGACATATAAATATGTCCCCACACATGGGATGACACAACGACATTCCATCCTAGAGCAGATACACACCTCTGTTCCAGTCCAGGAGGGTCATGGGGCATTCTCCCCCATATCATACGGACAACAAGATTGTAAACATACACCCTTTACAATTAGAGGTAACCGGTATGTTCCGGTAACTAATCCAAGATAAGCACATATACCTGCCCACGATAACCACTTTTCCCAAAAATTGGCCAAAAATAAGTATAAGAGAACATCCAATAAGAAATCTCACCAAATACCGTTGGAAAATCAAGAGCCAATCTACAATAAGTCCTTTCTTGATGCTGGGGTTCTTGAAGACCTCATACATTTATCTGTTGCTGCTCAAGATCCTACCCTCCCATTACCAAATTTTGGGAGTGGTAGTTGTAATTATGAAGCTTCTCATTAGACACTTCATCATGAAAACTTGCTTCATGAAAATTCGGTCAATACAGAGTGTCTATCTCTGGATGAGAGCCACGACAACCCTCCATGTGGCCAGAAGACCAAGGAGAAAGAAGATTTCTCCTTTGCTGCAATCCACCATGGTGATCCTCCCCATGATGGCTTTCACTGCAAAAGTTCTCTCCGTATTAGTATTTCACATTTTCAAAACAATTCTATAATTGAAAATGTAGTAACAAGAAAACCCTCCTATCTCGAGGCACTTTCAAACAGAAGGCTAGTCCTGTATGATGCCTATCATTTACGGGTGAAACACTTTCTCAGTCAAAAGACATATTAAGGGAACAATAATTTTCCGAACCTCCATTGGGTCATTTATCCTCAAATGCAGTGCATCCACTTTGGTCAGACCAAGTGGAGAAATCTCTAGTAGAAGATGATGAAGATATGTCGAACATGAGGAAACAATTAGCTAAAGGAGAAATACCAGTAATGTTCTGGCCTTTATCAAATTCTTAGTTTGATATTCTAGAATTGATGACAGAAGATTGTATTCATGACATTCATTTCAACTTATGGAAAACTATTCATCATTTGAAAACCAAAGTCTTACCATATGATGAATATCAAAATCATATAAAGGTAATAGAAGGGCTGCAGCGCCAAATTGACTTGGCATCTCTTTCAGTTTCCCAACATCCAAGGGTTGAAAAACAACAGATAACCCTTCAATGTGCATGTCTCAATGCTCTGAAAAGGATACACCAATTAATTTCTGATTCCCCATCTAATGTTCACATTAGAGGATGGGGTGCATATGGGGAATTTCATTTCACTGCACTCCAAAATCAGCAAAGTCCTCCAAAAGTGGTTTCATGCAATATTATTTCCCCCAATTAGCCTCAATCAATAGGTTTTGTATGTAATCAATTGTATGATCAAGAACAATCCTCAACCAGTTCTCATCAGAATCAGGTTCAGGGAAAAGAAGTTATTGAACTACTTTTACATCATGCTTCTGAGAATCTTGATCAGGCATCTCGTTTAGAGGATTTTAGACATCATAGGATGCAAATTTATGAAATAGCACAGTGATCTTCTGAAATAGGTGGTGTAAATGATAGTCGGATAATGCACCCAGCTAATGTCCGAACCCAAATCCGGAAAATCAGAAGAGCAGTTGCATGGATTTCAGCTATAGCAATTCAAGAATCACCCCAACTTGCGAGGATGGGGGCTCATCTAAATCAATATTTTAATTCATTAAACAATGTTAAAATATTTGAAGAAGAAGAACAGAAACAAACCTAGCCTACAAGGCTGTGGGATTTTTCACATTTGCAATCCCCTCCTTAGCAGAAGTTAGTTTTCTCCCGATTAGGGAAGAAGCCACAAGGAAAGCGTATAACTGAATTATCTAATGATTCCCTTCATATTATTGTTTGCTAAAAAGTTCCAAAGAATTATTTATATAGGAGAACGAAGTCTCATAGAAGACACAAAGGGCGAAAATCTAGCAAAATAACTGACAGAATTCCATCAATGTGTTATGAATCGATAAATGTCATCAATGCCGTTGTCACTAATCCTCCAGAACATGAGGTTCACTCAGAGGGATCAGATGAATAATTTCATGTTCAAGAGGCTGTAAATGTGGAAACAAATGAAGGAGGTGTGCATACCAGAAGCCAGAGGGTTGCCCAGAGGCAAGAAATTCCTTCAGGTAATGCCCTTCCATACTCCAGAAAGGCACATGCCAAGGAAAAGGGTAAAAGTCAGGTTACATCCCACCCTACCTCTGGAGAAGGCCAAACACTCTCATTTGAGGGAAGGTTCGCACATCAAGAAGAAGAAATGAAGGAATTAAGGAGGTTAAATGTATAACTACTTTAAGATAGTATTCCTCCTAAGCATGCTGAAGTTAATCAATCAATGGAATTTTTTGCAGCTACTGAGATTGATCAAGAATATCCCCCTTTGCAAGTAAACCCTCACAGATCCAATCCTACGGGCCATACGCAATAGCAACCGGCAATGCTACCATCAGGGGCAGTACCGGTCGCCACACCCATCCAAACTCCAGTTATCACACCTGCTCAAGTCCAAGATCAACCAGATGTTTCTCAAAAAATAATTAATACCATTTAGTCATTAACAGCTCGGTTGGAATCCATGTAAGAAAACCATGAAAAAATTCAACCAGAAAAGAGATCTTACCCTGGATGGGTGGATGCAATCCCTCCCCCATAAAATTTTGCGAATACCACATTCCCAATTTTTAATGGTTCAGGAGATCAAGAATAATAATTAACACATTTTGTTTCTCGTTGTGATCCTATTATTGGAACTCCTCAACAAAAAGAAGTAGTTAAGATAAGGTGTTTTGTGCATTCATTATAAGGACCTGCTTTTGTCTGGTATACAAGTTTGCAATCTCAGTCAATTACTAGGGGAGAAGGTCTCCTTCAAAGGTCCCTTCTTCAATTTAGCTCAACATTACCAAAGACAATAGTTTTTGATCTTACCAATTTTAAACAAAGGGAGAATGAAAGAGTTTAGGATTTCATTTCTCATTGGAAGGGATTAACATATTCCTTAAGTTTAGCACTCCCTCAAGAAGAATTGTTGCCAATATATGTGTAAAGTTTGCATGATGAATTACGCACACCGTTGATCCCTGTGAAATACACAGGAGGGTTTCAAGACCTTTAATATCTCATCAGATAGAAGACTCTCTTATAAATACTAAGTCTAAAACTCATCTAATTCCATCAGTTCCAGGAAGGAGAATAGGGAAAACAGAGGCTGCTATAGTTACACTTAAAGAAGCACCTGTACCTGCTTCCACTTCAAAACTTTCGTCGTATCGAAGGGCTCCACCTCCTGAGCGTCAACAACAATGGACAACTCGTCAATATGATCAAAAAGATCAAAGGCAGAAACATTTTTAAGATTTGAAGAACAAAGTTTATTCTTTCTGGAATGAACAAGTTCTTGGATACTTCATCTCAGCTCTGGAAAACAATATGGTTCAATTGCCAAGGCCTAAAAGGCTGAACAAGGAAGGAGATGAAGACCTCCCCAACTATTTCCCGTTTCATAAAATGTTAGGGCATCCCATTCAGGAGTGTTTTTTCTTAAAAGACCTCCTTCAAAAGATGGTTGACTCTGGACAGGTAAAACTGAAAGGTTCTTCAGCCCATGTAGCATGTGTTACTGCTACTGACCTAGAGGAAGAAGGTGAGTGGCATGAAGTCAAAAGTAAAAATGTGCAGAAATATAATGATTGGATAGCCAGGAAAACGATAAATCGAACTCATGCCATTTTACAAACACAATTGAATCAACCAATTGTGTCTTATACTATTTCTACCACAACAAAACCCCCTTTATCAAAAGGAATATCCTCAAAGAAGCTGCGTAATTTGAAGAAAGAAGAGAAGTCAGAATAAGGCGAGCTCGTGTCAAATCCTAAGTTGTCTTTGACTATGGAAAATTTTATGCCATTTGCTTCAAAAGCATGGGCACCACCCCACCAAACGGCACAGCCTGAACTGATTCATCTGGAAGAATCTTCATCAGATGAAGAGTTTATCTTTGGTTCTATTAACATGATTCATTTAACAGATCCTTATGCCAGTGATAGTTTCGATATTAATGAGCCTGAGTTCCCTATATCAAACAGAGAAATTAGAGGAAGAAACAGAGGTCTAGGATACAGGGGAAGACGTGGATATTCCAAAAGCCACTATTTCAATCCTACCCCTTCTAGAACTGTATATGCGATAGAAACTCATGGAAAAGCCCTTCAACGGGCTCAACAGGAACAAGAGAGTTCTTCCACACATGGTAGATTCAGTCCTGACAAAGTTATTTTGGAAGACCGGTTAGAGGTTACACATTCTTCCTCTCAGAAAATAGATAGACCTAGTCGGTCTAATCTACCGAAGCCAGGAGTGTTTCCAATTCCTACCCTGATACGAGATACATCTACTACCAATTCATCAATTTATAAGGTACCTGAAAAACCACATTTTCCTGATGGGAAACATAGACCTTTAGACCAAAAGTACGATGTCTTGAAACATTTGGACCAAGTACTGGCCAAGTTATCAATTCTGGATGCCTTGAATCTATCAAAAGATCTTTGGGAGGCGCTTATTAAGGCTTTGTCAAGTCCTGAATAATTTGAAACTAAAATTGTTGCGGCTGAAGTCTAACATATAGAGAATGATCCTGCAGAATGCCATGCAGTGATATCTTTTACAGATGAAGATGAAGATGATGTTGTACATGGACATATCAGACCTTTGTATTTATCTGAAAAAATCAATGATATAGACATCTGATGAGCTTTAGTTGATAATGGCTCATGAGTCAACCTCATACCTATTCATACACTTCATCGATTGGGCCTCACCAAATCTGATTTATCTCCTTCTACTTTGATGTTGCAAGGATATGATAAGAATGAATAGGAACCTCTGGGAGATATTACACTCAAAACTCAGTTTGGAGACCTTATGTCTAATTCAGATTTCATGGTTGTTCTTCATGACACAACCTTCAACATTTTTCTTGGAAGACCTTGGCTACATCAACATATGACCATACCTTCATCATACTATCAATGTCTCAAATATTGTTTCAATGGTAAAATTGGGACATTGTATGGTGATAAAGCCCCATTCAAAACATGTGAATCTCAATACATTGAGGAAAAATTATATTGCATGGAGGGAAATGAAAAATCCCCGGCAAAAGAGGTTACCAAAATTAATGCTCCAAATGGTTTGGAAAAGATTCTAGTAAACCCATTCATGCATGTGAGTACAGATTATGTGTTGCCTATCAGTCAAATTGACAGGATAGACCCAAATACAAACACTCTTATGGAAACTTCCATAATGTCAATTACGACAACCAAGCCAAACAACATGAGAGAAATTATTGATTTACTAAGCAGTGATGAAAGTTTAAGTGGAGATGTCTTCATTTCACCCACTGAAATCCAGAAATTCTATACTTCATCAATCAAACTAGAAGAAGTTATAGCAATACCAGAGGAAAATAATGATTCCAATTCTCAATCCATCATCTCCTCTCTATCACCCAAGGAAGACCCTTTATTATCAATAGGGTCAGAAATGGAATCCTCTTCTTCAAGATGTTCAAATTTCAACTTCTCCCCTGAACATGGAAATTCTGCTTCATCATCTACTATGAAAGTAGAAACAGAAGAAGTAACACATATTGAAGAAGAAGAGGAAGATCTAAAGGATGCTACTCCAATATTTGAAGAGGGTATCTCTACCACTGTGGATGAACTCAGAGAAATAAATTTGGTTACAAAAGAAGATCCACACCCACTTTAATTAGTGCATCCATGACTCTTAAAGAGCAAGAAATGTATGCTTCATTTTTAAAGAAAAACCGAGATGTATTTTCTTGGAATTATACAGAAATTCTGAGTATTAATCCCGATGTTTCCACTCATCATTTGGGTTTTCCAGAAGAACATCAAGGATTCAAGCAAGCAGCAAGAAGAACACACCCAACTTATGCCTCCAAAATTGAAGCTGTAGTTGATAATATTATCAAGACTAACTTCATCAGATAAGTTCAATATCCCAAATGGCTGGCTAATATTGTCCCTGTGAAAAAGAAGAATAGAAAAATTAGAGTTTTCATTGACTTCAGATATCTTAATCGGCATTGTCCCAAGGATGATTTTCCAGTTCCGATCATAGAACTCTTAATTGATGCAAAAAATGGTTATGAAGAACTTTCCTTCATGGATGGATATTCTTGGTATAATCAAATCCAAATGGCTCCAGAAGATGAAGAATCTACAGCGTTCAGATCCCCTAAAGGTGTGTTTTGATATTGGGTAATTCCCTTTATCATGAAGAATGCAGGTGCAACGTATCAACGTGCCATGCACCATATATTCAAACCCTTTTTAGAGAAATTTGTTGAATGTTATCTGGATTATTTGGTGGTTAAATCCAAACAACTTTCTGATCACTTGGCTGATCTGGAAATCATATTCAATAAACTTCGACAACACAATTTGAAGATGAACCCCTTGAAATGTGCTTTTGGGGTAACCTCAGGAAAATTTATTGGCTTTATTGTACGCCATCGTGGTATTGAAGTTGATCCTGAGAAAAAAAAATCAATCCTTGGTATGTCACCTCCTATAAATTTGAAATAATTAAGAGGAATTCAAGGAAATTTTGCCTATATTCAGCGCTTTATCGCCAATTTGGTAGGCAAATGTTTACCCTTCACTAGATTAATGAAGAAGGGAGTTACCTACCAATGGACTGAAGATTTCCAAGAGGCATTTGATACCCTTAAGAAATATCTCTTGAGTCCACTGGTATTAATGCTTCCTGTTGAAGGAAGACCACTTATTTTCTATGTGACAACTTTAGATCGATCACTAGGTGCCTTCCTCTCCCAAAAAAATGATGCCGGGAGTGAAAACATCATTTACTATCTCAGTCTCACTATGCTTGATGCGGAAACTCAGTATTAAAATATTGAAAAATGATGCCTAGAATTAATATTTTTAGTTCAGAAATTGAGGCATTACCTGCAACATCATGAGGTCCAATTGGTATCTCGTTATAACCCACTCAAATTTATCCTCAGTCATCCAATTCTTACAGAACGTCTGGAAAGGTGGGAAGTAATTTTTCAGAAATTTGATATCCAGTTTGTGCCTCAAAAGGTAAGAAAGGGTCAGGCCCTAGCTGATTTCCTTGCTGAGCATCCATCCGCGGAAGATACATCATTTAATACTGAACTTCCTAATGAAGAGGTCTTCTCTATTCAAGATAATTCCCAGACATGGGAAATGTATTTTGATGGTACTTTTATAAGTCCAACAGGGAAGATACTGGAAAATCCCAAACTCAACAAGGTTGGATTAGGAATAGTATTTATTTCCCCAAAAAAGGCAGTATTGCCTTATTATTTTCTATTATCGGACAGTGGTTCCAATAATGAGGCAGAATATCAAGCTCTCATCGCAGGTTTGGAATTGGCCCTTCAGGTGAGAATGGATCATTTAAAGATAAAGGGTGATTTAGAATTGGTGATCAAACAAATCAATGGGGAATACTCTATCATAAAAGAAGATTTAATAACTTTGTGTGATTATGTAAGAGAATTAATGGATGAATTTCCTTCAGAGAAAACATTTTCCTATGTCCCATGATCACGAAATGCCCAAGTAGATGCACTAGCTAATACAGCTACAACCTTGGTAGGTCCAAATCAGGATGAGACAATTATCAACATAGCCCATCGCCACATGGTTTCACCTTTTTTTCAAACCATGAAGGAGGAAATTAATGAAATTTGACCTATTTCTGAACCATATGGTCATACCATGGGATGGAGAACATCCATCACGAAATATCTTCAAAATGGGATACTTCCACCAAATAGGGCTGAGAAGGAGCAGATCCGGCGACGAGCGGCTAATTTTACTCTTTATGATGGTCCATATCACCGAAAGATCCTTTATAAGTGGGGATTTGATGGGATTATCTTCAGATGTATTGATGGATAAGAAACCACTACTTTCATGAAAGAAGTTCATTCAGGAGCTTGTGGTGCCCACAAATCTGGGCACAGACTCTCTGATCAAATTCGAAGGCTTGGATATTTTTGGCCTTCAACGATATAGGATTGTATAGACTTCACAAAAAAATGTCATCCCTATCAAGTGCATGCCAACTTCATTCATCAACCCCCAGAGTTACTACATACAACTAAATACTCTTGGCCATTTTCTAAATGGGGAATGGATATAGTAGGGCCTTATCCTCCAACCACAACTAAGCAGTTCAAGTATATTCTCACTACAACTGATTTCTTCTTTAAGTGGGATGAGGCAATAACTCTCCAGGAATTTGGAGCTAAAAACATCATTAGTTTTGTCAAAACTAATATCATCACTAGATTTGGCATCCCTCATACTATTTTGACAGACAATCTTACCAATTTTTGTTCTGTTGAAGTAAAAAAGTTATATCAAGAATATAATATCAAATCCAACCCTTCATCTCGCTATCATGCGGTGACCAATAGAAAAATATAGGCTTTAAATAAAACCCTATCAAATATACTCCAAAAGATGGTGGATAAAGATAAGAAATCATGGCCTGATAAACTTTTTAGTGCTTTATGGGATTATCGGAAAACTATCCGTACTGCCACGCAAGCAACTCCTTATTCATTGGTATATGGAACTGAAGTGGTTTTACCAATTTAAATGCAACTACCTTCACTAAGAGTTGCAATCTGTGATCAATTATCTACAGATGAAAGGTCCCAGAAATGGTTCAATGAGTTGGAACGATTAGATGAGAAAATACTGCATACTTTACATCATATAGAAGTCTATCAGAATATAATTGCGTGAGTTTTTAATAAGAAAGTTTGCCTTCATTCATTCCTTCAAGGAGAATTGGTATTGGTCCTTAGAACTCCAATGATACCAGGAAATAAACCTCCAAAACTTGATCCAAAGTGGTAAGGACCTTATTCCATACATAAGGTTTATTCAAATGGATCATATGCCTTAATCTCAATGGATGGAGAGCTCATCACAACCCCAACCAATGCAAGATTTTTGAAGAAATACTTTTTATTGTTTTTCATAATTAGTCCTAACTGCAAGACTTTAAATTGCATGGTCCCCATGTCCTAGTTGAAAAACATTAAACTGCATAACAACCATAAGCATCCATGCTGCATGGCGTTAAAGTGCATAGCGTTTTTCGTCCTTGTCGCATGACGTTAAACTGCATGACATCATTTGTACAAACTAACATTTTCTCTATAAGGCATTAGAAGTTTCCATAAGTAAATACTGTTAATATCATCACTACTCCTTAGTAGTACATGAGTCCCTCTCTTTCCTATGTTAGAGTCAGATCTTCATAGAGACCATGTTTTAAGAACTACGTATGGATTGATTCTCATTTTTTTCCAATGAGATACATAGAGACACCTGAATCTCCAATTTAGGGCCCAGCCACAAACACAAAATTTTATTATTTTCTTTTCTCCTCTTGTATATGAATAAGATCTATACATAGTGTTTCTTTAAGATTTATTATTTGGTCCGTATACCATTTTATGTATTAAGATTTACCATTCTCTTAGAATGTGTTAAAATCCCCCATTTTTCATGCCAAATCTGATTAACATGAGGAATGATTGTTTCAAGAACTATATATGACTTGATTCTCATTTTTTTTCTTTCCAATGAGATATGTAGAGACGCCTAAATCTTCAATTTTGGGCCCATCCACGATAAAAACAACAACAAAAAAACCCCCTTTGTTTTTGGTATAAGAATCAAATCTATATAGGAAATGTTTTTAAGAACTATGCATGAATTGATTCTTTATCCAGTAAGAAACATAATGACATTTAGCTTTTATCCCTTAATCTAGTTACAATGTGTCTTTTCTTTCATATTAGTTCATTCTCATCCTTACCACACGATGTTAAACTACATGGAAATTTAACACCCCTATTTCTCACTTGGATTGCCTTTATATTATAAAAGGAACCTTTACTTCTCCTTGTTTCTCACACCAAGAATAGCTCACGTGGGCTTAGGAATTGAGTAAATAGATTATTTATATAAATATGGTGTTTTCAATTTCTTATGGGTTTATCAATGTCCTCACTACATGACTTAAAACTGAACATTACCATATTCATTCAAAGGAAAAAAGCCTCCATTTTACATATGAGTTAGATCTATGTAAAGGACATCAAATTTATGGAGAATATTGATTCAAATATTTATTATATACATTGGGAATAACCCCTTCCATACTTCACACTCTTAATCTTGAATTTTTCTTTCAAATTTTCATAATCTTTCTTACGGTTTCTGGTAACAATGATTTCAATATCTGAGAGCTCTTTTTCCTAACTATGTAGTATGTGCCCTTAGGAGGCCTTGCATAAGTTGCCTACATAACAGGCCTGTCAGTCAAAAGATTCCACTGTTTGACTATGCAGCATATGCCCTAGTTGGCCCTGCATAATGTATCCCCCATAACAAGTTTGTCAAGTAATGATAATTTCTTTCTTGGTTATAGTATCTTTGTCCCCTTTAATCTTTGATGACAATATACAAGAATCTGTATTTTAAAACAGTCATTCAAGTATACTTGTCTCATTATCTATCTCGCAATCTGAAAGTCTTCAATACTATGGTTTACAAATTTCCCTCATCATGAGCTTGGTACACTATGAAATAATCTTGAAATCACTTGACTACATGTTATATATTGTTTCCATTTCTGGTCCTAGTTGTATAACCTAAAAATACAGACACCATATCTTTTACATTTGGGTCAGACCATTGTAAAAGTCTTATTCCTATGATTCTTTGAATATCTTGATTAGAGATAAGGAATATTTATCATCATTTATCTTTCATATTATAATCATGAAATAAGAACAGGAATGAAGGCATTTATATGATTGGAAAGAAAATTTATTTCATTTATGTGAAAATGGAGGGTCATCCACAAACCAGAGCCTCTCTATCATGTTTTTAAATAAACTTTCAACACAACTTTTCATTTTTTGAACCGCTTCATAAGCTCCATCAGCTGCCTGTTGAAGTTTAGATAATTGAGCAACTCCAGCCTCCTTTTCCTGACGAAGTGCTTCCTTAGCTATTGAAATAATAGTTATCCCCTCTAATTGGGTTTCTCCTAATGTCTGATTCAGCTGCTCAAGCCTGTTATGAATAGAATCCAGTTGACATTGAAGAGATAATAATTCCTTTATGTCATCTTTGATTTGTTGGCTAATCTCGAGTGATTTATTATTATGATTTTACTCCACCTCAACCACTGCAGCTTGAAAGCACTTAATATTGACGAGTCGTTTAGCTTCTTCAAAATTTTGTCACAGTTTATGCTCCTGCTCCTGTCAGCGGATAGTCTCTTTCATGGCATTATAGACCGGATGGTAATTGAATCCACCAAATCCCAACACACAGAATAATGTTGGGAGTTTTGGAAAATGGGACGATAATTCATCTAAAGGCTTTTTAGCAATTATGTTCTAGATCTACCGCCATGTCTTATTACGTGCCATTCCAAGAGCATATTGTATCTCTAAATCTGAATCTGAGTCACTACCATGAGGTAAAATGTACTCTAGAAACAGGTTGCTTAAAGAATTGTTTCGTTCTGCTTCTCTTGGAATGGTAGAAGCTTCACCCTCTGATCTGGGAGTTGATAACCCTAAATAATAAATCAAGGTCATTATTAGTTTCAAATGGAGGAAACAAATATGACTCAGACGGCTGACTATATTTACCCAACAATAAGTCAACTACTTGATTGGATTCATCCCCTGTATTTTCAGATCCAGTGTTTTGAGCAGATGTTTCTTGAGGAGGGGGTTGAATTTGTTCAGATATGGCATTTGAAGGCTCCGGAACGTCTCCTGATGAAGGATCCTCTGTAAGTGTTTCTTCATCCCCATCAGAAGGATAAAGTGGAACACCCTGTTCCTGAAGAGCCTTTACAACATTTTCTACAGATAAAGATTCATAAGGTGAATTTTGATGTAAGGAATCAAGTTGAAGAACAAATTATGTATGGAAAATACAGAAATTGGAACTTACTTGAAATTTCTCATGGAAATATCCAAACTCCTTAATGGAACCTGGAATATCAATATTTGGATTAAGGGTGTCCATAATTTTAGTATATACGACCTGAAATGTTACAGAATTATCACCAGTTAAGGTATCCAACAAATGTTGGTTGATGCCCAAATTGGCTCCACTGACATTTTGTTCTACTGAATCTTCAATTGGTATTCCAACATCAGATGGGTTAATTTCAGCATTGGTTTTAGATTGCCCTGGATCTTCAGTCCTTTCTTATGAAGCAATAGGAATATCAATATTGATTATTTTTAGGATCCTTTGACAAAAAAAACTAGGAAATGTATTTAATCTTACCATGGACTTCCTCTATCTCAACAGAGCCAGGAGAAGGTATAGTTGAATCTTTTGATGGTACAGACACGTCAGCATGAACCTGGGTTTCCCCTGGGATTTCTTTTTCTGGTGGTGGAGCATCAGCTCTTAATCCCTTGAGAGAGGAAAGAGACATAGATCCTACAAAAGGATAAAACATGGTTACCAGAATGTCTTGATAAAATTGTATTCTCTGAAGATTGTATAAATACTTACTCTTTCGGAGAACGCTTTGAAGCAATCTCATTGATCTTTTGCGTTTCTATTCAAAAGATTGCGGAGAGATTGAAAAACTTCTCTTAGTAGGGGAAACTTGAGGTAATGGTTGAGGATTATCTGTCTCCATTACCCTATTCATGATTCTTGCCCCTGGAGAAAGTTCTAGCGACTTAGGAGGGTTATTCGTTGCGCCAATGGGAGAACATACACGACTATACTGAGGCGATTCAAGAATCGGTCTAGATCTTCCTTCCCTACATTCAAACTGCAGAAATTCATTTTCATCAATATTACTGATGTCAAATGATAAATCAGAGTTGAGATGAAAGAAAAAGGGAAATAAATTCTTAGTATTAACATAAATATCCCACTCCTCCTCAGAGTCGATAATTACCCCTTCACGGACTCCTAATTCCAGCATATGAGATGCTCATTTGGAAGCTGGGATTTGTTCATCAGTTCCATATATAAATGTCTCTAACTCAACAATATACTTTTTTTTACTTCAACCAAGTTATTTTTTGGATTGAAATCAGAAGGTGATTTGATGTCACAAATATCTGGTATTCGAATGCCATTTTGAAGAAATTCCCAGGCATCCCTGAGATCACGGGTTATACTCTCCCAGTAATGAATGGACAAAGGTCGCACATAATTCGATTTTTTTCCTGGTTGACTGTGGAAGAGGTTCAACACCTTCTGATTGAAGATCTTCTTCAGACCTTTCTTCCTCAGAAAATTCAAAAGGTGGAACAAGAATCTCTGTTTGATGGCGGTGACTATATCTCCTTGGTGTTGGTGGTATTGCTTCTTTAGCCTTGATCTTCCTGGTGTACTTCCTGTGAAGAAGATTTGAGGGCTTTGAAACCTCTGAAATTCCTTTATCATCTTTTTCCTTGGACTTCTTTCCACGATTTTCACATGCCATAGTCGTTGTAGCCACCAATCGATATACTCCTTTTGTTAGAGCCCCTTGAGGATATGAAGAAACCCAAGCTTTTGCATACCCAGCTTCCAATCCGATTGACACATCTGGTGGAGGTAATGTAATTGACAGTTTGGATACCTCTAAAGCTGTGGGAATCCATATTTTTCGTGCTACCAATGGGTGCTTCTCATGTTTGACATGTGTGGGTGGAAAGGATCTCGAGTGTTGAAGACACCTGAACTGAGGAGCAAACCTGTAGGGCACATAAGCCTCGCAAATAATTTCACCATCAATCCTGGTTGATAGTACACCATCCCTAAATTCCATCATATAAGATCTCATCTCATTCTCTCCTTTACCATCATCAATAAATGTTCCAGTTGGTGGATTACCAAAAGGAAAGAAGTTGAATTATACTAAGACATTGAATACCTTTAGTACCTAGTCAGGTCTCAAGATTAAAGGCTTAATAATAGAAACTTTTGGTAAAAACAGGGTGAATCGAACATTAGAAACTTTGACTGAGTTAAATACTATGTATGAAGAAAAATGTTCCGCAATCCATCCCCACAACACTTGAAATGGCTCCACAATTCTAAATGGAGCCTTTCCATTGTATAAATGCAGCAGGAGATGGTAAATTCTTTCCAAAACAGGGGTTTCTAGCCCAATATACTTCCCCTCTACCAATTTAGCGGCAATTAAAAAAGTACCTAATCTTACACCACCACCAGATTCACGAACTGGAAGCAAATAAACACTTATCCACATAGCAAGGAAGGCAGCTAAGCATACTTTTGCATCTATATCAGGTTTGACTTTATAACCCCAACGCTTGTAATCACCTCTTTCCAGTGTAGGCTAATATGTGCCTGAACTGCCTAGGTTATCAATGGAAGGACAAACAGTAGGACGTCCACAGGTTGGACCTTTCTCTGTAGTTGGTTCTAAGAAATCTTCCATCCACACTATGGCGTGAATATCTTTCTTATATTTGGGTAAATTCTTCGCTATCTTAAATAATTCATGGGCCAGCGGTAGTGTTCTGGTAACATCACCCCATGTTGAAGTAGGCAGGATGAATTCATCATACATTTCCCCAAGAATAGGAATTCCATCTATTTGGTAAACATCCCAGAGACTAATGCCAACTTCACCGTGTGTCAGATGAAATGAGTTTGTTTGTGGGCTCCATCGGCTCAGTAATTCAAGAATGAGTTCATTTTTGTAAACATAACTTTTCCCCATCCAGAAAGCTTCATAAATTTGAACATCTGATAATTCTTTTCTGAATTTTTCACAAGTCCGATGTACCCAGAATGCCCACATCCACTCAGGTTTCACACCCCCTCTAGAAAGAAGGTCCCAATCTCCTTTCCAACCATTCAATTGATCTGTTTGAGAAGCTCAGAAAGTGGAATCATAACAACGTGGTCTTGGTTCTACAACATGATCCTTTATATCTAGAGCACAACCACTATGATGAAGGATGAAACTAATAGAGACTATTCCTTCTTGTATTGGAACCCCCCATGCACTAATATTCATGCAGTTACAGTTGGAATACTGAAGAAACCAATTCTTTGGAAAGTATTTCTTAATAGATGGAAAATAGGAGTCTTGCAAAAGTCCATGCCCGTACAGAGGTAAGTAAAGACTTTGTGGATAGTCATTATGGTACATAATTAGACCCTTCCATAGCCCAGGAAGAGTACTCTCAACAGTGTCATAATAATCTGGCCCGACAATCCTCATCATTTCACTTTGGAGATCCTTAGCTTCCTCGGTATGGGTCATCAAATGAGTCATTCTTTCCTGAAAAAGAATGAACAAAATTAAATATCAAATTTCTAAAGAAGAAAGTAAGAAAATTGGTAAAGGACACTTGTCACATAGGTCCTTCGATGAGGTCCTTTGATGAGGTCCTTCGACGAGGTCCTTCGATGAGATCCTTCAATGAGGTACTTCGACAAAGTCAGTCGCATAAGACCTTCGACAAAGCTCTCAGCAAAACTCCATCGGTGAAGTCCTTTTTTCATATCTCTATCATGTAAATAATCTTACCTTGAAGAAATTTCAAGAGAATTACACGAGAGCACAATGCGATGTAGCTGAACGAATGAGCTATAAAATGAGAGCTCCAAACTTTGGAAAGCACAAGTAAAGAAAAAATGCGAAAATTTGAAACCTATTTATAAGTAACAGAAGACCTACGCGGAAAATCTGTGCGCCATAGCTGTGCGACATATCTACACGATATAACTCCATGAAATTTCCTTAGGACTTGATCCTATTTTTTTATATTTTCAGATCCAATCCTGAGGGGGGGGGATTTTGTTGACACTCCTTAAAAATATTTAAATCATTCAAAGGAAACACCAAAAAATATTCAGAAACTTCACGAAAGAACTATTTGGCAAAGCTACGTGACATGGCTACACGACTGATCTGCGCGATAGGGCTCCGCGGTCGAGCTGCGTGATACAGCTATGCGTAAAAACTACACGCCAGAGGATTTGGGATGCCTCTACGTGGAACACCTACATGGTGGAGCTATGCGGCATATTTGCGTGACCCAAGGTTTTGTCGGCCATGCCTATCCGTGCCTATAAACAAGACCCTTGGGTTCCCCATTTCCGGACTGAAATTTTTTGAAAGACTCTCTGAAGCTCCCATTGCGTGGATCTTTCGCCTAGATCTCCCAAATTGTCTCAGGTAGTTTTCTACACTCCAAGAGAAGGGATAATTAAATGGAATAGGAATGTTTTTGAAGTTCTTCAAATTCTTCAGTCACCATTCATACCTACGCGGTATACCTGTGAACCATACCTATGCGGTACAACTGCGTGGTACATTTGCGCATCATACCTGCGCGATACAACTGAGCGGTACATTTGCGCAGTATACCTGCTTGATTGAGCAGCGCGGGGTACCTACACGGCATACCTATGTGAGGTACCTATGCGAAAAACTCAAATACCCTTTCAAGACTTTCAAGGTGGGGTATCTATTTCTTTGGTTCCATTATTCAAAAGGGGCTAAGTTGAAACCTCCCCCAAAACCTCATAACTTCTAAGACCTTTGGGTAAGGCATATCAGTGTGCCTCCAATTTGGGTTTGTATCTCTGCAGTCAGATATTTCCCACATTTTTTTCACAATGGGGTTAAGATTCATGGGATGTTTGTGGGTTTCTATATCCGTAGTCACATGGACTTTTCTCCCAGTAACAGTGTTGGGAAGATCCCGGTTTGGAATATGGCGGGCTTATGGCCTCTACCTTTTGAAATAGGTGACCCAGGACCTTAGTTCTCCAGTAGAGAATGTACACTTCACACTTGCCATTCCGCGCAAGTATAGGAGAAGTCTCCCTCCCCTACTAGAACCAATTTCCGGGCAACCATCCTGGTATAAGCCCCTCACCTTCACCCCTTCTTCCTTACATTGGACCCTTGTACAATGTAAAGAGAATAGAGATAAGGCTCATCGCCTCGCCCTCTTCCATGGTCGAAAAACCCTCTTCCATCAGTAGAGGAGGAAAAGTTTGAAGTGTCATTGTTGAATCTTTCGCATCCTCTTGTTTCTCACACTGAGTATGAATCACGTGGGCTTAGAGATACGTGATGATTAAAACATATGCACAAACACTCATTCAATGAACTATGAGAACTCTGATTCCTGTTCAATCCAGGATACGTAGGAAGCCCTTTCAGGGCCCGAGCTCACTGGATATCTTCCTTAGGAATCCAACCTTAATTCCCCCAATTTAGGAATCCTTTTTTAGGAAGTAAGCCCAAACTCATCTTTCTCAGAGGACTATACTATCCTATGAGATTCATCGAACTACGTGGGACTTGATTCCCATCCATATGGGATATGTAGGAATCCTCCTTGAGGTTCAAACCCAACACTTCAAATCAATCCTATTTTCTTTGGGTCACATTCCCAATAGGGTCTGATCCTACTTGGAAACTCATTTGGGACACATTCCCAATAGGGTTTGATCCGACTTGGAAACTCATATCCTTTCCAAGTTCCTTGGCATGCTTCAAGATAAGTCCCCCACTATATTTCAAACTAAGAACCTTCCGTTTAGGGGTCCTTATCACATGAACTTAAAAGGTATGATGTGTCCCATTAAGTGGCACCGAACTACGAGAGTTATGATTCCTTTCACAAGGATACATAGGTAGCTCCTTTTATGTGCACGATTCCAAGATCAAAACAAAACTTCATCTCACTGGATGATAATAAACTCCAGAGTGCCCTAATGAGTGGCTTAAAAACCAGTATCATCATAAATAGTGATTAAAAGAATCTCTAATCAGTATATTATAGGATACCATTGATGGAAAACCTTGAATACATACTGATAATTCTAAAAAAATTAAACATGTTAAATAAGTGATTTTAAATTCCAAGGGATAATTATGATATACTTGATGAATTAATAAGGATTCATGAATATATTTTAATTTCAAAGAGAGTCCCGAAGTAGACAATAATTCCCCCCAAAAGGGTGTGATTCCGACCTCCCATCCTCTCGACCAATGCATGTTCTTAAGTATCGTAAAGTCTAAAACTTAAACAATCTCCTGCCTTTGGAAAGTAGGTCCTCTTTGGATAAAGAACTATTAAAAGTTTCCGGTTCCATGAATAAATCCAATGGAAACCACCTGGAAACAAGTATTCTTAAATCTAGAATATCACTTTTCAAGGACCTACGAAACAATCCCCAAACCACCCAATTTCATTCACCCATTCCCAAGGCACTAGACTAACCCATCACATTAATGGTTACAAAAAAGATTTACCAAAAACAACATGTTTTAGTAAGTCTAATGGGGGGTTTTAAGACACCAATAGAGAAATAAACAATTAAATTTAACTATTTGGTCAAGTATATCATGAATTGGCATGACCACACAACCCAATATGAATTATGATAGTAAAACACCAATGGAAAATCATGAGATGACCCACCTCATACTCATGAAAAACCAATCACCCGATATCTGCCTCTAATTGAGGAAAAACCTGTATAAATTAGAAAATAATATGAATACCCTATAAACAGTGAAAAACATATAATAACATAAAGAAGCCACACAAAATAGAAATAAAATAAGAAAATAAGAAGGATGAAGGATAGAGTCGCCACTAGCTCTCCAATATAGTGAATAACATCCAAATATGTAGAGAAATGGAAGTGATACTCCTATGGAAGGGAAGAGGAGATCCCAAGGAGATGATATGTCATGATACTTCCTAGTAGGAACCCTAATATTATTTCTAACCCCCCATATAAGATTTAGTAAACAAAAATTAAAAAAAATACAAGATAGAGGATTTCACAGTATAACATAAGGAGTCATTCCATGAATTTTCATGGTAAGGGGATCCTTTACCCTACCTGACCTATTCATGGTGTGAATGAGTCCTTAATTATATGAATGTATATTGGTTGCTATCTTTCAATAGTAGGCTCACTTGTTCTTCTTGAAATCTATATCGGGTCACCCCAAACACCCTAAACCATCAATAAATATCTAAACAAACATGTTTTTTAAATGTTTATATAGTTACATACACTGATGAAGGTTTAGGGTTTTACAAAATCCCCACATTAAAGTAAAGTTTCTTTGAGTTAATCTTCTAAAACAATATTAAACTACATCAGACAACAACACCCACCACTAAGCTCACATTCCCAACTCATTCTCTTATGTCTCCACCTAGACACATCCCATGCTATGAAAAAAAAACACACTAGTGGAACTATCCTATCATGGGAATCCTTTTCACTCCAATAAACCATACTAACAATATTACCCTTAAAGGAATTTCCGGACATAATCTCTTCATATAAAAAATGACCCCACATATGGGCCCCACTAGTACCCATGATCCATGAAACCAACTAATTTCAATTTCCAAGAACGACTTCCATAAAAGACACTCCATCATGTTTCTTTACATGATTAACCCCTGAACAATGTGATGAAACAAGGTTTCACCCCCAAAACCAAGTGAATAAAGAGGTTCACCCTCTAAAACAAGTTATAAAATAGGGTTTCACCTCTTAAATCATGACATAAATAGGGGTTCACCCCATGAATCATGTCATGAAATTCCTGTTAAATCTCCAACCATTTTAGGACCAATTGAGCACACTCTAAAGTCTCTTTCATGTGACTTACCCTAATCCAAAAATCTCACCAACCACTAACCAAAACGCATGTGAATGAAACCAAATCCATGTAGTTTTCCCAAAAACTACCAAACTTCTAGATGCATTATCTCAACATGTCCTCTAAGACTTGAAATGATTTCTCAGATTTTCGAATCACCGATCTTGATGCATAAACCAAAATTCACGCATCTCTCCAGTTATGGTCATGTGAAAATTGCACCCAAATCAAATCAACACCTCATCAACCCATGAACCGTGGTGCTAAAAACTCAAACTAATTCCACCATGGTTTCCCACTCAGTGGAATTCATGAATTCCCAAAACACAAATACATAACTTGAAGGTTGATAACACCAATCTACACTATCTAAACCGATAGTCACACTCCTAAGACTATTTATACACAATTCCTCACCTTATTATTCATGTTGGTAAGTCACCCCTAAGCACCAAGGTTTCATAGACCCAATATTATTACCAAACTATTTCCTAAAAATTACACCCATTAACACCCCCATACATTTATTCCATACCCAAAGGTTTTCCAAAAACTGATCATACCAACTTTATCAAAATTTCATCAACCAAAACTTGTACAAGGGTGTGTTACATATCTTATACCCCACTCACTCACTTTCATCCAAGAGATTTCACAAAACTAAAACTACCTCTGATTTGGGTTTATCCATACTATCCTTCAAATGTTTACTAAAATATACTAAAAATGAGCACTACACACTCAAACTTTTCATAGTGTGCTCCCAAACTTTTCTTATTTTTGATCCATGATCATGATCTTTCTAGATATACATTATTAGACATACATTGGTGTCCTTGATCCCTGCTTATGTCACTTTCATAAGTTCTTAACTCTATCCTTGCACAAAAAATTATTAACATCATGATGAATCACACAACCACTTTCCAAAAACTATCCACAACCACATCTGTACACCCGGTCCTAATGACTCTAGATCAAGGTCTACAACCTTTCTACTCACCACATGACTCTCATAATTTAGTATTCTATGGGAACTACCCATAACTTCTAGAAACTAACACCTATATAGTGCTCAACTCACTACAGTCAAGGAACTCTATTAATCCCATAGTCATTCCATCATTTGTAGAGACCTCATCTCACACATTTGTTATACCCCAATTCATCCACTTCTGAGAGAAAACATCAAATGGGAATACCCCATAGCAACTCTTTCTCTCACCAACATATATTATAACATTAAGGGCCTATACCCTCTTCCATTCCTCAACTGAATAGGGTGTCTTTTGACTTTCCACCCAAAATTCATACAGATCATCCAATAATTCCACTAGCAACCCACAACCTCACTCCATAAGGTTGGGAAAACTATGGAGTCCTAGACCCCATAGAAAAACATCAAAACCTCATAAGGTCCTAACTACAATAGGCCTATAGAGACCAAACACTTATGTACTAAATAATACCTTACACCCACCAAGAACACCAAAAGTAGACACCAAGAATTCTCCCCCATTATCATGACCTTACCTTAGTGGTCACGTAACTTCACCAACTTAAATTCTGCATCCCAGAGACTCCTAAAAACCCCCATAGACATGTCATACAAGTCATAAAAATAAAAAAACATAAAATCAGACACCAATATTACCTCTATAAGGCTAAAATTATGTTTCACTAAACCATTTACCATGATGGCTAATAGGACACACTCACTTTGTACAAGGTAAAGGGGTATCTTGTTTAACCTTTAACAATGAAACTCAACAACTAAATTTGACAACCACACATACTCAACAAACATACATACTAGTAAAAATATACTATATGATCTTTCTTGAACATCTCAAGTAATATAACATTTAACCTAGGCTCTTTTTCCTAATAACCCGTATGACCAAACCCACCATATTTCAACACAACTAGTCAAAAGCATCTCTCTCAGTTTTTTCTTTCCAAAAATCCTAAGGAATACCACTTGTGACATGTCCACTACATGATCACCAGTCCAATTTATAATCACAACAAAACTAAAATAATCTACCCATGCACTAACCATTCTAGATCCAATCGTCTAGGATCACCACACAAACAAGGCCAGGTATCTATCTATCCTTTCCTTTTGAAACAAGTCTTAAAGATAAGAGATATTGAAAACCATGCACTCTTCCTCATAAAAATCAATGTAATTAAATTTCAAAAACATCACACTCAATAACAGCTCCCATGCACTGATCCTATAATCTAAAGAATATTTCCACACTTTATGCATCTAACCACATGGGTTATCCCCTCTCACAGTCACCCTCACAAATCAATAAGCATCAAATCAATAAGAACTAGGATAAAATATAAGGGTCACAAGGTCCTTGAACCTATCTCAGACTCTATAAAACACCAAACCTAAGATCACTTAAAATAACCCCATTCATGTCTTAATATCATGTGGCACCTATTAGGAAAAAACTAATCACCGATATCAAAGATCACACACATATACATAACATCATGCATACCATAATGGTATCATAACACGTGGATCACTCTCTAGCCTGATTTGACCATATGGGGTCAATGTTTCTCACACAAGGTCACAACACAGGAACTCCTTGAGCCCCATCTACAACTCAAGGACACAAACCACTATTTTGGAATATTCAAATTTTCTCATTCACTTAGGGAATCTCATCATTTCAAAGGTTTATAATTTAAGTTCCAAGGCTTGGTTAAATAAAATTTCATTAAAAATTTATATTGAAAAACACTTGATAGGTTTCTTACTAACATTTTATTTAACCACAACTATTATGTAATGTGATCCAGGTCTCATACATCACATACACTTAAGAATTTATCATTTTATAGGTTTCCTTAAAATTTCAAAGTCCATTTCTAAGGTTATATTATATGAAGGGTCAATCACAAGTAATAGAGGAAAATACCCTTTAATTATTGATTGGAACTTTATTTAACTATCACCAATTTAGATACAAAATTAAGAATCCATATAACATATTTCCAAGTATTTCCATTTTAAGTTGTTCTTTACCCATCAATGTTACATGTTATAACTTTTCAACATTTATTTAAATATCACAACCCTAGTTTGGTTAGAAATGATTCCATTCACAAGTTATAGAGGGAAAAAGTTTATAAGTTTCTTATTTAAATCATATCCAACCAAATACATCACTATAACAACACATTTATATCTACCTAAAAAGTACAAGGGGTTACTCTAAGAGTTTTCCAAGTAGAATGCTACCATACACTTATATTTTAGAAAAACCATATAAATGAATAAATAAAATTTAAATAACCAACCTATCTCAATTATTTAAATATAAGGAATATATAAATTAATAATAGATATAAGCCAAAATAATTAAGTAGAACACCAAAATTCCAGAATACCAGGAAATTATCGATCATCATTAGCATACGAATGACATATAAATCCTATGTTACTGTAATGATTCATGAATGAAAACCCCCACATTTTTTACCATCCAAGAGTAAAATTACCATGAATTAATAACATTAATCCCAAGTGAACCACTCAAGGTGGAAAATAGTCAACAATAAAAGAAAAAATCAAGAACAATAATCCATATCCCTAACAACCCAGTTTCCCCACCATTGGTGAGGCTGTATCACCAGAAACAACCTCATTATCAAGATACGATAATATCATAGTCTCATATCTACCATTACCAAATAGCAATACAAAAGAAAAATTTCTTTGATACCATTTTATAATGCCCCAACCTGGATGCTACTGAGCTAGTGCCCTGGGTTGGTGCACCAAAGGGCCTCAAGCACACCTCCCCACATATTACAGGCTGCCAATCAATAGAGAGTAGTTATAGTTGGTACAATGGTGAGAGTATACCCTATGATTAGAACTCAAAAAAATTTAAATAAGGGAAAATTCATACAAAATATCAAACCATATAAATTAAAAATATGTTCTAGATTACCAAATCTCTTCCCATGAAATATCATAATGGTGATATATAGATAATAGGTAGGGCAATACAAAATAATCAAGTCAAAAACAATATCTCAAAAGTAAATAAAAGGACATGACCATAAAATGACACAAATATTGGAAATCCTAATCTCTAAACTAGATCCCCTAGATCTCAACTCCATATTAGCCATACAATCAAGCATCACATCTGGCTATGCCTTGAACTTGTAAACCGTGACCAAGGAGAGATTGCTTGGGTACCCAAGTTCCATCATGGATAGATAAAGGTGTGAGTATAACTAAGTAGGATACTACTAATGGTGTTTAATTAAAATAAATTCAGTTACAATAAAGAATAATGGTATTCAATAAAGAAGTTAAGAAGTAATAATACTAGGCTACAGAAGAAAGTATAACCTAGTCAAGCCTCAGGTATCAATGGGAAAACCCAGGTTGACTCTACCTGCTTAGATCATTTCTGATATCTTTTAAAAAGGTGAAAATATCATATCTCAATATGGTTATAAGTTGAATCACTGAGGTAACCATAATACAATGGTTTAAGATAAATTCACGAGGTCCATACGAGCATTACCTCCTAGTAAATCCCAAAAAAACTAATAGTCAATTATGAACTAAAGGTACCACCCTTTACATCCATAAACACAAATTAATTGGAATACATGGATTACATGAGAGGCATTCCATACTAATTATAATCGATTTAAATCTGGGGAGATAATCCCACGACATTAAAAAAAGGATTCCCTAAAGAATACTCAGTAATAATTTATTCCATTTTATAAATGTAGACACTATTTGAATCCAAGGGGGAGCCACCCCACGAAACTCACATTAATAAATCTAAGTAGAATCGACTGGTTTTCTCAAGGCATTCCATAACATTGGACATCATTGAATCTAAGGAAGTCTTCTCTCCTGGAATTTATGTGAGTCCCCTAGTGGGATCCAAGGCTCATCCATGGAATTCCACACTAATACATTTTATAAAGAATTCAAGGAATATCTATAAGTAATTACAATTATACCATCAATTCCATTAACATCAAAAAATTAATTTATCTAAGATTCAAGAATAAAATAATTAAAAAATTCAAGACACGACCACCATTTTGGTTCATTTTATATTTAAGGAACTATAAAAATTTAAGAAAAAGTCCCCATTTTATCCAAATTAATAATTTTATTTACTATTCCCAAGGACATGAGCACTACCAGTTCTTAAGGGCCAACCTAGGCACTACTTCCCAAAAGTAAATCCATTAAACTCCAATGGTAGTCTTAAACCATCAAATTTAATTCACCCATTCCCAAGGAACTAGCCCAACCCATCAATTTAAGGGTTCCAAAACATATCTACCCAATCCATAATGCTTTAATAATTCTTATGGGGGTTTTCCAAAAAATAATTGGGAAACTAAAATTAAATTTAATTATTAGGTCATGAATATGATGAATTGGAATTACCGCACAACCCAAAACAAGTTATGATCACAAAAATTTAAAAGAAAATCATGAGACCACTGACATCATACTCACAAATGCCCACTCACCTAGTATCGACCTTCAATTCGGGAAAAATGATAGAAATTAGAAAATTATATGAATACCCTATAAATAGGAAAAATGTATAAAAAAGGAAATAATCCATAAGATATTGGATGAAAATAATAAAGTATGAAGGTAGAATAATGAACTCACCACTAGCTTCACAACATGAAAAAAATGGCTGAATTTATGAAAATATAGTAGAGATCGTCCCATGGAAGGGAAGAGGATATCCAAGGGGGAGGATACATCATTATAATACTTAGGAGGAACCCAACACTTATTTATAAAACTCCCTAACATAAAATTTATTAAAAAAACTAAAAAAACCAAGCTGGTGGATTACACGGCATGAAATAAGAAGTTATACCATGAATTTTTAGGCAAGGGGATCCCCCCTGCCTATAACATTCATGGAATGAATGGATACTTCACACTATGAATGGATCTTGCCTACTTTTTTTCAATAGAAGTCATGCTCGTTCTTCCTAAAAGTTGTTTCAGGCTACCCCCAACCCCCTAAACCTTCAATATTGACCAAAATACACATGTTCTGGAAAAGTTTAAGTAGTTTTGTACATTATAGGAGGGTATAGGTTTTAAAATTATCCTGATACATGGAGAATAACATAAGTATATAACATATAAATGTGGTATAATAATAGGTATAGGTCACTATAACATTATAAACATAACTTATCCATAATTGTGTCAACTCATAGTCATGTGAACATAGAGTAGCCATAGTTATGACCACACATAGTCCCATAAACATAGATTAACCACAATTATATCTAGATGTTGTGAACATATATTAATTTAATTTAGGTCCACACACACTCTTGTGAACATATCTTAATCACAATTATATCCATGCACAGTCTCGTGAACATAGCTTAACAGAGATTACATCCATTCTCAAATTCATTATCACATGAGATATAAAACTTTAACCAATGCATTGCATAATTATAGAGGCCCCACCCATCACATAATGATAATTCCATACACATGTGTGACACATGTAATTAATCATATATCATATCATAAAGAACCCATGGAAATAAAATGGGTTCATAACATTTCAAATGGCACCACATAAAAAGGAAATCTAAAATTTGATTAGGTGATACCAAAATTAAATCACCAAAAATAAGTATTTCATAAGGTAATTTTGAGGGTAATTCATGAAAAATAATTTCATAGGATAGAAATACTTTGGAGATAAATAGGAAAATTATAAGTGAAATTGTAGAAGGAGTTTTCTTGAAAAAATTTCTGAACATTTTCATAAAGAGATAAAGTTATATTCCAATTTAAAATGTTACTTTCATAAATACTTATTCAAATTTTTTTAGAGAAAAATATCAAAATTTAAATATTTAAAAGAATAAATGTTAATTCAAAAAATGTGGAGTTGAAGTTAAGAGATACTATTATGAAATGAAATTCCTTTTTAATATTTTAAAAGAGATTTATTGAAACCGATATCATTAAAATAGTAATAAATATTTATTTTGAAAAGTGCTAAAGGGAAATATGAAGATAAAAAGATATAATATGTATTTGGATTTCAAAATAATATGTATTAAAAAAATAATATAGTCATTGAGGAAAAACAATCATTAAAGAGGCTGAGAATTATTTATTAACCATGTTATTAAAAGGACCAATCATGATCTATGTGATCATAGAGAGTGGGAGTGGTGGGTCAGTGATCTTATCTTTTTATGATTTCTTATTTTAGAAACAACCTTTGACTTAAGTTATTGAGAAATGACTCTTCCGAAAAATAAAATAAGAACACTCATAAAAAACAATATTTATAATTTTCTCAACTCAATAAGTGTAGCTAGTCCTTGGAATGATTTGGAAGTAATCCAAGACTAAAAAACCACTATAAAAAAGTAAATTTTATGGTTATAGTAAGTATGGAATATCAATTGATTACATCACACTCTCTCACTTCTAACAATACATGTTATCCTCGCATGAAAATATGATATAATAATGTTTCGTAAAAATAATAAGAACCATCAAAGAAAGGATTTAGTACATTTTCAATGTGATTATTCAACATTCTTCACACTTTACTTAATTAAAGTTTTTCTTCCACTACTTCAATTTCTTACAAAATAGTGAGAAAGTAATTTTTTACAAACTTCTCTGTACAAAACTATCCATCCAGTGTCTTTGTCTCGTACACTCTGTCTAATACATCAATATAATTCCATTTTTTTGATACCCCATCTGACTAATATAAACTAATAGAAAACTATGTCTGGTACCACTTCAACTAATATCAAATAAAACCCCATTTATCCAATCACCTAATAACTAACAAGTGATAGAAAAAAGTTTTTTGGTATCACTCCATATAGTTCTACTATGTTTGATTCTTCAACACAATATATCCTCCATAAACACCGGAAATCATTAGCACTTCACCTTGATATAATAATTCAAACTTATCCATTTGATCTATCTTCACCATTTTATATATAAAGTATTCCTCCAAGAATTAAGGGAAATGTGATAACTTCAAATTCAAACATCCCACTCAAAATTTTCTTTGTTTCACCACATTCAAACTTCCTAAAATATATGAAATTTCCTTAATACCTAAGATTAACCAACTTCTTCATATTTTCATCAAATATTGGTTTGAATCACGATCTTCTTTAAAAATTATTGAAACATTGAACATCCAGCTCAACATCATCACACATGATATCTTCTCAAAAAACATTTCAAAGATTAACATTACTTCTCTTGGTGCTTCTTTATAGGAACTTCTCCATCCAATGGTTCTTCATACAATGTTCCTTATTAATAAAATTATTCAACCAGTAACTCTGTATGTTCTTCCCTTAGAAATTTTTCTTTATCCTCTTCCTTCATCTGATGGGATTCCATATTTTTTTCTCCATGTACTCGATCAAACACATCATAAATCTATAAAAAAGTATACTTTTTCTTTATTGTGATCTTATTAAGCTCATGATAATAAATAAAAAGGACCATTGATTCATCATTCTTCTTGATGAAGAAGACTGATGCACCTCAAGGTAAAGCACTAGGGCATATGAACCCTTTATCCATATTCTACTGTAGTTGTTTCTTTAGTTCCTTAAGTTCCAAAATAACCATTCTATGTGGAGTATTGGATAATGGTAATGAACCAGGTATAAGATCGATTGAAAATTTAACCTCTCATCTAGAAGGAAGACTAGGAAATTCCTTAGGAAACACATTAGTGTATTCTCTCATAATGGGCATGTATTAAAGGATTATATTTTTCTTAGACTTAATTATTTGAGTTATATACAATTTCTCATAGGAAAATAATATCCATGATTGAGATGTTGGTTTTTAATAAGATTCATCCTTTGCACTTGTACATAATCAGAGGATGATTTACAATACAAAGAGTGATTTCCTTCTTGTGAAAATTTATGTTTGATCTATATAGAGGAAAAAAATCCATACCTATAATTTCATAAAATTACAATAAAGGGAGTATCACAAGGTTTGTAGGGAAGTTCATCCCAAAAATCCTGGTAGGGGAGGAGTTATATACTTGGGATGCAAAAATTGCCCCATTTTTCATTTCCACTAACAGATCTACTTCTATGTGAAGTGGTGGTGTTTTGATAGTTCTACTAAACTTGTGTGATATGAAGGAATGCATAGAACTAGAATCAAAAGGTACGTTCACTATTTATGAAAGAATAACTAGTGTACCTATCACCACTTTATTTTCAGGATCCACCTCAATGGTTGTAATGGAAAAATCTCACCCTTTCTACCTTGGAGGTTGTTGGTTGTCTCTAAAAACCATTTTATTAGTGCATTAGTTTTCAAAGTGTCCCAGTTCTATGCAGTTGAAACAATAAGAAATGCAATAAGGGTTAACTGAAGAATTCCTTTCCTACAACACATTAGTGGGATTCTCCCATTGGTAATCACTATATAGGGTTCCTTCCTTCCCACACCTAAAGAATTTTATTTCCCCCCTCAGAAAACTTCCAGGGTACTTCTTTCCATAACATTAACAAGTGGGATGTTGAAATTTCATAGCACTGCTATATTTCTCTATCAGACCACCAAAATTAAACTCTACATTCTGTTTCTTATCCCCATTATACCCTTGATATTTAAAAATATCTATTTCAACTTTGAGGTAATATCATACAATTTCATTATAGATAAAAAATCTTGGATTTCCAGGGATTTTTATAGACTAGGTTTTATCCCACAAAAGAAGCGGTCAAACATGAATTCGGGGGTAATGAAAAAGACAGAGGCTTATCATGAAAGTCTTGTGATTTTTTCCTCACACTCTCTGATAGATTCATCATATTTTTTTGAGGGAAAGGAAACAACTTCCATTTTAATTCATAGAGTGTGAGTAAAATATTTATCAAAAAACATTTTCTATAATTCCTTTCACCCCATTGCTTTGATCTCTGCCTCAGGATTCATATTCTTGATCAATGTCCACCACTGATCAGCTTCTACCTCCATACAATAAAGAACTAGTATAACGTTATATTAATAAAAACATTAAAGGATGGATAATATCTTCTCAATGGAGTTGATCCATTTTTCAATGATTAAGGGTTCAAATGATCCAATGAAAGCCAGAGGCCTTTATCGCATAAAGGTCTCAATTGCATCATGTTCTTTCTTAGGAGGATTTGGGCGCACCTCCTAATCCAGGTTTCTATTCATAACTGTAGTCATCTAAGAATGTATCATCACAAAGTTTGTGATTCCTTCTCCTATAGGGTTGGACATATCGTTTGGGGAGTTCTCACATTACCCTTTACATTAGTTGTTTACCCAATTCCTCATATTTCCATCCATTGTCTAGAATAAAGGGAAAATTACGGATGGATATTTTTAAACTATTAAAAACATATAAGGTAATATAATGAAATTAAAGGGATAACATATAAATAACATTTATTCTTTAACTTATGAATTTTTAGGCCTCAATCTATGTTATCCATGATCTATTTCCTAACATATACTCTTATGAGATTTTTTTACCTTAGTAATGGTTCATAATGATCTTGTGAATATACCAAGGCATATCTATAGGGATTGTTAAACTAGGTGTGAATCAAGGCCCATTGTTGTGCACCATATCTCGGTTGATTCTATCTCAACTCGGTGTTTTTTGGGTTTTACCCCTATGTACATCTGTGCTAGAGCCACATCCACTTGTAATATCCAGATAGAGATTTATTTTCTTGATAAACCACTTACTCTATACTGTAAAAAAAATTAGGGATTTTTTCTTATACTTAGTTATATACCAAAGTCTTTCTCTATATTTTTCTAATCCTAATCCAAAAAATAACTAAACTTTTACTTTGATACAAACTATGACAACCCTTCTATTTATTAAAAATTAATTCGTGATTTATTATAGAATATTACAAATAATATAACCCAAAAAATCAAAGAGTATAGTGTATTTGGGATTAGGTATATTACATAGTAACTTAAAATAGGAAATACATCATCTTTATTAAAAACCTCTTTAACATGTTCATAATATTCATTCGTACTTAAAACTGCATGAGATAACCTAGGGATATCCACAAGAAAGGGGTGAGATTTAAATCCCAATAAGAGAATAAACATGGAATAACATGAGTAAAGTAGTATATGTTAAAAAATAGTCATATCAATGAGACATAAAAGGGGTCATAATCATAAAAATGAACAATGAGGTATGATATAGCATTATGACATAAATGAAACATGGGAAATGTGGAAAAAACTTAAAAAACTGCATTATAAACATAGGTAAAGGATAAATTCCATGAAATAATGTTGGAAATGGTCCCATGGTGGATTAGTCTCACTCTCTAATCCCTTTAATGATGTCTCATGAGATTAAAACATTACCCAATTCATTGGATCACTATATAATTCCTAGTGCACTCATCACTTTCATTTTATTCTTATGATTAAGTGTGCCACATAGATCATACATCATAGATTCATTCATCATAATATTTTATTCCAAAATCTAGGTGTGTGGAATACATACATGTAAGTCCCAAATCAAGAATTATAAGTTAATAAATGTGAACACCATTTAAAGGAAATGGGTATGAGTATTCACTATACAATTGTTTGGCATGGAAAATCAGGGAGAAATTGTAGTAGTATAACGGGGGAATATGAATGTTCATGGGAGGGATTGAAGAGAGTGAAATGGGTATATAATAATTTATACATAAATTGGAAATTAAGGGGGATATGGAAGAACATATCCCAACATTATAAAATAAAGATAAAATACATAAGATAAAGAAGATACTTGAATAAAGAGGTGAAGGAGAGGACCCCTTACCTTGAGAGGATGATTCCAAATGCTTGGGAGGAACTTCTTGAGAGATTAGGGGAACATTGGAAGTGATTTAGAGAGGGGAATTAATATTAAGGACATCATAAAAGGTTTTTGAGTGAATATAAATAGGATCTTGGGTGGGTTTATATAGTAAATTAGTGGGGAATTATTTATTGTTTATCAAACTCAGGTTTTAGGCTCTATATAATAATAAAAAAAAGATAACCATGGGTTTTCCCATGGTTTTTTCCAAAGAGGGGTGGTTTTAATTATTTTATTAGGTTTAGGGCCAAAATTATTAAAATAATACCCTTACTGATGTGGAAGTGATTCATGCACTTAAAGAAATGATTTTAAAACCTCAAAATACATTATAGGTTTTGGAGGATTCATGAAGGTTTTATAAAATTATTAAAAAAAATTAATATTAAATTATTTAAAATGGAAAACATAAATTTGTCTGTGGATACCGTTTATATTATTTATTACATCACTTTTGGGGTATTATGATGTCACAATGCACACCATATATTTATACTGTATTTAATTTTTACCTGAAAATTCGATAGTCTTAGAAAACTATGAAAGATTTACCATTGGATAATATCAAAATTGTAATTCCCAAAGTAATAAATATTTTATAATTTTTTTTGTAAATGATTAAATTTTAACTTTTAAAATAAGAATCGATATTTATTGAGAAATTATAGGTTTTTTTGACAATGATAGTTTTTGAACCCCTATAAAAATTACATTTGACTAAATAAAAAATATATGATCATTTATATTTAATAAAAATTACTAAATAATAATATTTTATTAAAATATTATTCATTTCAAAAATCCATTAATTCCTCAAAATAAACATCCTAATTTAATTAAAAAAATATAATTTGTGTATTACTGTACAAAAAAATCATTTATAAAGTAAAAATAATAAAATGAAAATATATTGATTATTGTACACAATATACATATTCATATTTTTATGGGTTTGAAACATATCCCTTTATTACACCAGTGAAAGACCTATGGGTAATGTGAATGATAGTGAGACTTTCATGGGGTGGTTTAGCATATGTGGTTTGGGCCATGATCTCGATGATCTTGAACATCTTGCATAAATCATTTCTCTTATGATTAAGTTGTTGGATCTTATTTGGGGATTGGTCAAGGGAAAATACTGGTGATTATATCTTCCTTGTAAGTTCTAATAAATGGGATTGATAGGGTACAATCCTACTGGTTTAGGCTATCACTTCCTTTGTCAGTGTCAATTGGGTTTTTCAAAACCCTATATTTATACTTGTCGTATAATAACTATTAAAAAACTATATTATTAATAGTAATGATACTTAATTTTATTTTAAATATGATAGAATATAATAAAACAAAATAATTTCATGTATTTTTTATAACAATAATACTAAATATGACATTTAATTTAACTAAAAATCTGATTTTATTTATAACAGGTTGGGTCGTTACAATCTTCCCCCCTTCATAAATTTCACCCTAAAAATTTTCATTTCACATACTAAAATAGATGAGGGAAACTATCTTTCATCACCTCCTTTTATTCCCACATTTCTTCTTCAAACTTTTGGTTTCTCTATAACACTTTGACCAGGTGTATTTTCTTATTTTTTAGAAATTTGTCTCTACGATCTAAGATCTTCACCAGTTTCTCCTCATAAGAAAGATCATTCTCCAACAATACCACCTATGGATTGAGTATATGTGTGGGGTATAATATGTACTTACTAAAGAGAGATAAATGGAACATATCATGTACTTGATATAGGTTAGGTAAGAGTACTAGTCGATAGGCCATCACTCCAATGGAATCAATGATATCAAAGGGATCAATGTATCTCAAACCAAGCTTTCCATTATTCCCAAATCTCATGATTTTATTCCATATAGATATGTGGAGTAATACTTTATCTCTAACCTCAAACTATAAGTCTCATCCACAATTATTAGCATAGCTATTTTTTTGACTCTAGATGGCCTTGATGTGCTGCTAAATGGTCTTGACCTCTTCCACCATTTCCTTGACTATTTCAAGACCTAGAAGTTTTCATTCCCTAAATTCATCCTAGCATTAAGGTGATCTATATATCTTCCCATAAAGGGATTCATAGGGGTCCATTTAGGTTATTGAGTAGAAACTATTTTTGTATGAGAACTCGACCAGAGGAATATGTTGATCCAATCCTCCTTTGAAGTCAATTGAGTATTCTCTTAACATGTCCCTGAGTGTCTATATAGTCCGCTCAGATTGACCATCATTTTGAGGGTGATAAGATGTGATAAAGTTAAACTCATTATTTAGATCATGTTGGAGACTCTTCTATAACATAGAGGCAAATCTTGGAACTCAATCAGATATAATCAATAGTGGTGTTCCATGCAGCCTCACCACTTCTCTAATGTATATCCTTTCTAGTTGATCGATTGTGAATTCCTCTCGAATTGCCATGAGGTGATCAGTCTTTATAATAAGATACACTATAACCCATATATAATTATTTTCTCTTGATATATTTGTAATACTAGTGATAAATTCCATGGTGATGTTTTTCCATTTCCATGCAGGTATGGGTATTGGTTGCATCATACCCTTGGAATTTTTCCTTTTTTCCTTCACTTACTGACAAGAAAGACATATTCATGTGTATTATGTGATCTCATTATTCATATTGTCCCAAGAATAGTTCTCTCAGAGATCTAGATACATATTTGTGCTTCTTGTATGGATGGAGAATGTCTAGCTATGTGCAGCATCCAAAAACTCCTTCTTTAACTCAAGATTTGATGGTACGCATATTCGTGACCCAAATCTTTCAAATACTTCTTCATTAACATTGAACTGTGAGGATTTACATTTTCTTATAGCTTCTAATTTCTTATGAATTACTATATCAACACTTTGATATTCCTTTATCCTCTTCATAAAAGATTGTTGAACAATAATTTGTGAAAGTACTGATGACATTCCTTTCTTTATGATTCCCATGTCCATCCTTTTCAAATATAAGATGATCAGATCCTTCTCAATTCTCATCAATGATAAAATTTATAGATACTTTCTATTTAGATAATCTAAAACTTTAATTACTTTCCCAGGATGGAAGTGGATTGAGAAGTCATAGTACTTGATTAGCTCTAACCATATTTGTTGCTACATATTCATCTTTTTATGTTTCAATATACACTTGTGAATTTTGTGATTCGTATATATTTCATAATTCTCTCCAAATAGATAATTCCACTATATTTTCAATGATAATTTCGTTATAATAAACTCTAGATCATGCATTAGGTAGTTATACTCATGAATTTTCAAATTCCTTGAGGCATAGGCCATCTCTTTGTCATTTTTCATTAACACACAACCCAATCCTTCTTTGAAACATTGCTGAATACCACGAAAAGTTCTCCTATTGTAGGTAGTTTGAGTACAAGTATAGTGATAATCCTCTTTTTAAACTCATTGAATCTCTCTTTAAATTCATCATTCCAATAAAACTTGACTTATATCTAAGTTATCTTGGTTAGAGGGTTTGAAAATCGTGAGAAATGTATCACAAATCAGTGATAATACCTAGCTAATCCAAGGAAAACATAGATATCTATCACATATATTGGTCTCATCCATCCTTCAATTTCTTCTATTTTTTAAGGGTCCACAAATATCCTATTTCTTATGATAATATAAAAAAATAATGGTACTTCATTCAACCAGAACTCATATTCATTTTACTTTACTTAAATCTTCTCCTTTCGTAAGTTCCTTAGTACAATGCTCAGATGCTCCTCAAACTCCTCCTTGATTTTTGATTATATTAGAATATCATCTATAAAGAACAACCAAAAAAAATTCAAGGATATTTATATACTATATTCATCAAGTATATGAAGATTTATGGAGAATTTGTGAGCCCGAATGGCATTACTATAAACTCGTAGTGCCCATACCTTATTCAGAAAGTAGTCTTGGGGATATCCTCCTTCTTTACCCTTACTTGATAATATCCTAACTATAGATATTACTTAGAGAAGTGTTGTTATCCATGTGTTTGATTGAACAAGTCATAAATCTATGGAATATGATACTTGTTCTTTATCATTATCTTTTTGAGCTCATGATAATCAATACAAAGATACATTGACCCATTCTTATTCTTGATGAAGAGGACTAGTGCACCCTAAGGTGAAGCACTTGGGAATATGAACCCTTTATCTAGATTATCCTTTAGTTGTTTATTTAGCTCCTCAATTTCCAAAACATCCATTCTATATGTATTCTTGGATAATGGTAACGCCCCGGCTATAAGATGGATTGAAAATTCAACCTCTCGGCTAAGAGGAAGACCGAGCAATTCCCCGGGAAACACATCAGTGTATTCCCTCACAATGGACATGTATTCAAGGATGATATTTTACTTACAATCAATCATTTGAGCTATATATAATTACTCGTAGTACAATAATATCTATTCTTGAGATGTTGGTGCTAAATTAGATTCATCCTCCTCTTTTCACTTGTACAGAATTAGAGGATGATTCTCAATACGGAGAGTAATTTCCTTCTTGCAGAAATTTATGTTGGCTCTATAGAGTGAAGTCTAATCCATACCCAAAATTACTTCAAATTCCACTAAAGGGAGTATCATAAAGGTTTTTGGAAATTTCATCCCAAAAATCTTGACTTGGGAGGAGTTTTATACCTAATATGCAATAATTACCCAATTTTCCATTTTCATTGATATCTCTACTTTTATGATTTGTGGTGGTTTTTGAATAGTTATACTAAATTTTCATGATATTAAGGAATACGTAGAACTAGAATAAAAGATTTTGTTCACAATTCTTGAATAAATGACTAGAATACCTCTCACAACTTCATTGTTGGGGTCCAACTCAGTGGTTGTGATGGAAAAATCATTCCCTTACTACATTGGAGGTTGTTGGTTGTCTCAAAAAAAACTTATCTTAGTGCATTGGTTTAAAATTTTTTCTAGTTTATTGAAGTTGAAATAATGAAAAATGTACTAAGGGCTGACTAGAGCATTCCTTTCCTCCATCGCATTAGTGGGATTCTCTCATCAGTAATCACTAGCTAGGTGTCCTTTCTTCCCACACCTAAAGCATTTTCTCTCCTCCCTTAATAAATTTCTAAGATGATTCTTTCCACACCTTTTAAAAGTGATATGTTTAAATTTCTTACCATAATTATATTTATCCATTGGAAATCCAGAATTAAACTCCAACTTACACTTATTATCTCCATGATACCCTTGAGATTCACCGATCTCTATTTCAACTTTGAGGGCCTATCAGAAAATTTCCTCATAGTTATCAAAGTCTCAGATCACCTGGGATTTTTATAGACTAGGTTTTAGCCCACCAAAGAATCAACCAACATTGAATTCAAGGGTAATGAAAAATTTAGATTCATATCTTGAAAGTCTTATGATTTTTTCCTCATACATCCTGATAGATTCATTATCTATTTTTTTGAGGGAAAGGAAATACATTTCCATTTTAATTTGGATAGTGTGAGTAATTTTTTTATCAAAAAAGATTTTCTAGAATTACTTCCACCCCATAACTTTGATCTATTACTAAAGCTTAATATTCTTGATCAATTTACACCACTAATCAGATTCTATTTACATATAATAAATAGTAGTGTAACATTATCTTTCTCAGAACATTGATGGATATAGAATATATTTTCAATTGAGTTGATCCATTATTCCGCAGATGATTCATTGAAATTAGGAGACCTTTGTCACATAAATGTCTCAATTGTAGCATGTTATTTCTTAGGGGTATTTTGGAACTCCACCCAATTCATGTTTCTATTCATAACCCGAGTGAGCTTAGAAAGTATCATCACAAAGTTCGTGATTCCTACTCCCATCGAGTTGGGCATCTCGTTTGGGAAGTCATCATATTTCCCTTCACATTGGTTGTTTAGCCAATTCCTCATATTTCCAACTATTGTATAGAATAAGGGAAAAATTAAGGATGAGTATTTTTAAAATATTAATTGTATATAAGGGAATCCAATTACATTAAAAGGATAAATTATAATTACATTTATTTCTTAACTTATAAAATAGGGTTTCACCTCTTAAATCATGACATAAATAGGGGTTCACCCCATGAATCATGTCATGAAATTCCCGTTAAATCTCCAACCATTTTAGGACCAATTGAGCACGCTCTAAAGTCTCTTTCATGTGACTTACCCTAATCCACAAATCTCACCAACCACTAACTAAAAAACATGTGAATGAAACCAAATCCATGTAGTTTTCCCAAAAACTACCAAACTTCTAGATGCATTATCTCAACATGTCCTCTAAGACTTGAAATGCTTTCTTAGATTTTCGAATCACCGATCTTGATGCATAAACCAAAATTCATGCATCTCTCCAGTTATGGTCATGTGAAAATTGCACCCAAATCAAATCAAGACCTCATCAACCCATGAACTGTGGTGCTAAAAACTCCAACTAATTCCACCATGGTTTCCCACTCAGTGGAATTCATGAATTCCCAAAACACAAATACATAACTTGAAGGTTGATAACACCAATCTACACTATCTAAACCGATAGTCACACTCCTAATACTATTTATACACAATTCCTCACCTTATTATTCATGTTGGTAAGTCACCCCTAAGAACCAAGGTTTCATAGACCCAATATTATTACCAAACTATTTCCTAAAAATTACACCCATTAACACCCCCATACATTTATTCCATACCCAAAGGTTTTCCAAAAACTGATCATACCAACTTTATCAAAATTTCATCAACCAAAACTTGTACAAGGGTGTGTTACATATCTTATACCCCACTCACTCACTTTCATCCAAGCGATTTCACAAAACTAAAACTACCTCCGATTTGGGTTTATCCATACTATCCTTCAAATGTTTACTAAAATATACTAAAAATGAGCACCACACACTCAAACTTTTCATAGTGTGCTCCCAAAATTTTCTTATTTTTGATCCATGATCATGATCTTTCTAGATATCCATTATTAGACATACATTGGTGTCCTTGGGCCCTGATTATGTCACTTTCATAAGTTCTTAACTCTATCCTTGCACAAAAAATTATTAACATCATGATGAATCACACAACCACTTTCTAAAAACTATCCACAACCACGTCTGTACACCCGGTCCTAATGACTCTAGATCAAGGTCTACAACCTTTCTACTCACCACATGACTCTCATAATTTAGTATTCTATGGGAACTACCCATAACTTATAGAAACTAATAGCTATATAGTGCTCAACTCACTATAGTCAAGGAACTATATTAATCCCATAGTCATTCCATCATTTGTAGAGACCTCATCTCACACATTTTTTATACCCCGATTCATCCACTTCTGAGAGAAAACATCAAATGGGAATACCCCATAACAACTCTTTCTCTCACCAAAATATATTATAAAATTAAGGGCCTATACCCTCTTCCATTCCTCAACTGAATAGGGTGTCTTGTGACTTTCCACCCAAAATTCATACAGATCATCCAATAATTCCACTATCAACCCACAACCTCACTCCATAAGGTTGGGAAAACTATGGAGTCCTAGACCCCATAGAAAAACATCAAAACCTCATAAGGTCCTAACTACAATAGGACTATAGAGACCCAACACTTATGTACTAAATAATACCTTACACCCAACAAGAACACCAAAAGTAGACACCAAGAATTCTCCCCCATTATCATGACCTTACCTTAGTGGTCATGTAACTTCACCAACTTAAATTCTGCATCCCAGAGACTCCAAAAAACCCCCATAGACATGTCATACAAGTCATAAAAATAAAAACACATAAAATCAGACACCAATATTACCTCTATAAGGCTAAAATTATGTTTCACTAAACCATTTACCATGATGGCTAACAGGACACACTCACTTTGTACAAGGTAAAGGGGTATCTTGTTTAACCTTTCACAATGAAACTCAACAACTAAAGTTGACAACCACACATACTCAACAAACATACATACTAGTAAAAATATACTATATGATCTTTCTTGAACATCTCAAGTAATACAACATTTAACCTAGGCTCTTTTTCCTAATAACCCGTATGACCAAACCCACCATATTTCAATATAACTAGTCAAAAAGAATCTCTCTCAGTTTTTTCTTTCCAAAAATCCTAAGGAATACCACTTGTGACATGTCCACTACATGATCACCAGTCCAATTTATAATCACAACAAAACTAAAATAATCTACCCATGCACTACCCATTCTAGATCCAATCATCTAGGATCACCACACAAACAAGGTCAGGTATCTATCTATCATTTACTTTTGAAACAAGTCTTAAAGATAAGAGATATTGAAAACCATGCACTCTTCCTCAAAAAAATCAATGTAATTAAAGTTCAAAAACATCACACTCAATAACAGCTCCCATGCACTGATCCTATAATTTAAAGAATATTTCCACACTTTATGCATATAACCACATGGGTTATCCCCTCTCACAGTCACCCTCACAAATCAATAAGCATCAAATCAATAAGAACTAGGATAAAATATAAGGGTCACAAGGTCCTTGAACCTATCTCAGACTCTATAAAACACCAAACCTAAGATCACTTAAAATAACCCCATTCATGTCTTAATATCATGTGGCACCTATTAGGAAAAAACTAATCACCGATATCAAAGATCACACACATATACATAACATCATGCATACCATAATGGTATCATAACAGGTGGATGACTCTCTAGCCTGATTTGACCATATGGGGTCAATGTTTCTCACACAAGGTCACAACACAGGAACTCCTTGAGCCCCATCTACAACTCAAGGACACAAACCACTATTTTGGAATATTCAAATTTTCTCATTCACTTAGGGAATCTCATCATTTCAAAGGTTTATAATTTAAGTTCCAAGGCTTGGTTAAATAAAATTTCATTAAAAATTTATATTGAAAAACACTTGATAGGTTTCTTACTAACATTTTATTTAACCACAACTATTATGTAATGTGATCCAGGTCTCATACATCAGATACACTTAGGAATTTATCATTTTATAGGTTTCCTTAAAATTTCAAAGTCCATTTCTAAGGTTATATTATATGAAGGGTCAATCATAAGTAATAGAGGAAAATACCCTTTAATTATTGATTGGAACTTTATTTAACTATCACCAATTTAGATACAAAATTAAGAATCCATATAACATATTTCCAAGTATTTCCATTTTAAGTTATTCTTTGCTCATCAATGTTACATGTTATAACTTTTCAACATTTATTTAAATATCACAACCCTAGTTTGGTTAGAAAGGATTCCATTCACAAGTTATAGAGGTAAAAAGTTTATAAGTTTCTTATTTAAACCATATACAACCAAATACATCACTTTAACAACCCATTTATATCTACCTAAAAAGTACAAGGGGTTACTCTAAGAGTTTTCCAAGTAGAATGCTACCATACACTTATATTTTAGAAAAACCATATAAATGAATAAATAAAATTTAAATAACCAACCTATCTCAATTATTTAAATATAAGGAATATATAAATTAATAATAGATATAAGCCACAATAATTAAGTAGAACACCAAAATTCCATAATACCAAGAAATTATCGATCATCCTTAGCATACGAATGACATATAAATCCTATGTTACTGTAATGATTCATGAATGAAAACCCCCACATTTGTTACCATAGAAGAGTAAAATTACCATGAATTAATAACATTAATCCCAAGTGAACCACTCAAGGTGGAAAATAGTCAACAATAAAAGAAAAAATCAAGAAAAATAATCCATATCCCTAACAACCCAGTTTCCCCACCATTGGTGAGGCTGTATCACTAGAAACGATCTCATTATCAAGATACGATAATATCATAGTCTCATATCTACCATTACAAAATAGCAATACAAAAGAAAAATTTCTTTGATACCATTTTATAATGCCCCAACCTGGATGCTACTGAGCTAGTGCCCTTGGTTGGTGCACCAAAGGCCTCAAGCACACCTCCCAACATATTACAGGCTGCCAATCAATAGAGAGTAGTTATAGGTGGCACAATGGTGAGAGTATACCCTATGATTAGAACTCAAAAAAATTTAAATAAGGGAAAATTCATACAAAATATCAAACCATATAAATTAAAAATATGTTCTAGATTACCAAATATCTTCCCAGGAAATATCATAATGGTGATATATAGATAATAGGTAGGGTGATACAAAAGAATCAAGTCAAAAACAATATCTCAAAAGTAAATAAAAGGACATGACCATAAAATGACACAAATCTTGGAAATCCTAATCTCTAATCTAGATCCCCTAGATCTCAACTCCATATTAGCCATACAATCAAGCATCACATCTGGCTATGCCTTGAACTTGTAAACCGTGACCAAGGAGAGATTGCTTGGGTACCCAAGTTCCATCATGGATAGATAAAGGTGTGATTATAACTAAGTAGGATACTACTAATGGTGTCTAATTAAAATAAATTCAGTTACAATAAAGAATAAGGGTATTCAATAAAGAAGTTAAGAAGTAATAATACTAGGCTATAGAATAAAGTATAACCTAGTCAAGCCTCAGGTCTCAATGGGATAACCCAGGTTGACTCTACCTGCTTAGATCATTTCTGATATCTTTTAAAAAGGTGAAAATATCATATCTCAATATGGTTATAAGTTGAATCACTGAGGTAACCATAATAAAATGGTTTAAGATAAATTCATGAGGTCCATACGAGCATTAACTCCTAGTAAATCCCAAAAAGAATAATAGTCTATTATGAACTAAAGGTACCACCCTTTACATCCATAAACACAAATTAATTGGAATACATGGATTACATGAGAGGCATTCCATACTAATTATAATCGATTTGAATCTGGGGAGATAATCCCACGACATTAAAAAAATGATTCCCTAAAGAATACCCAGTAATAATTTATTCCATTTTATAAATGTAGACACTATTTGAATCCAAGGGGGAGCCACCCCACGAAACTCACATTAATAAATCTAAGTAGAATCGACTGGTTTTCTCAAGGCATTCCATAACATTGGACATCATTGAATCTAAGGAAGTCTTCTCTCTTGGAATTTATGTGAGTCCCCTAGTGGGATCCAAGGCTCATCCATGGAATTCCACACTAATACATTTTATAAAGAATTCAAGGAATATCTATAAGTAATTACAATCATACCATCAATTCCATTAACATCAAAAAATTAATTTATCTAAGATTCAAGAATAAAATAATTAAAAAATTCAAGACACGACCACCATTTTGGTTCATTTTATATTTAAGGAACTATAAAAATTTAAGAAAAAGTCCCCATTTTATCCAAATTAATAATTTTATTTACTATTCCCAAGGACATGAGCACTACCAGTTCTTAAGGGCCAACCTAGGCACTAATTCCCAAAATTAAATCCATTAAACTCCAATGGTAGTCTTAAACCATCAAATTTAATTCACCCATTCCCAAGGAACTAGCCCAACCCATCAATTTAAGGGTTCCAAAACATATCTACCCAATCCATAATGCTTTAATAATTCTTATGGGGGTTTTCCAGAAAATAATTGGGAAACTAAAATTAAATTTAATTATTAGGTCATGAATATGATGAATTGGCATTACCTCACAACCCAAAACAAGTTATGATCACAAAAATTTAAAATAAAATCATGAGGCCACTGACATCATGCTCACAAATGCCCACTCACATAGTATCGACCTTCAATTCGGGAAAAACAATAGAAATTAGAAAATTATATGAATACCCTATAAATAGGAAAAATGTATAAAAAAGGAAATAATCCATAAGATATTGGAAGAAAACAATAAAGTATGAAGGTAGAATAATGAGCTCACCACTAGCTTCACAATATGAAAAAATGGCTGAATTTATGAAAAAATAGTGGAGATCGTCCCATGGAAGGGAAGAGGATATCCAAGGGGTAGGATACATCATTATAATACTTAGGAGGAACCCAACATTTATTTATAAAACTCCCTAAAATAAAATTTATTAAAAAAACTAAAAAAACCAAGCTGGTGGATTACACGGCATGAAATAAGAAGTTATACCATGAATTTTTAGGCAAGGGGATCCCCCCTGCCTATACCATTCATGGAATGAATGGATAATTCACACTATGAATGGATCTTGCCTACTTTTTTTCAATATAAGTCATGCTCGTTCTTCTTAAAAGTTGTTTCAGGCTACCCCCAACCCCCTAAACCTTCAATATTGGCCAAAATACACATGTTCTGGAAAAGTTTAAGTAGTTTTGTACATTATAGGAGGGTATAGGTTTTAAAATTATCTTGATAAATGGAGAATAACATAAGTATATAACATATAAATGTGGTATAATAATAGGTATATGGAACTATAACATTATAAACATAACTTATCCATAATTGTGTCAACTCATAGTCATGTGAACATAGAGTAGCCATAGTTATGACCACACATAGTCCCATGAACATAGATTAACCACAATTATATCTAGATGTTGTGAACATATCTTAATTTAATTTAGGTCCACACACACTCTTGTGAACATATATTAATCACAATTATATCCATGCATAGTCTCGTGAACATAGCTTAACAGAGATTACATCCATTCTCAAATTCATTATCACATGAGATATAAAACTTTAACCAATGCATTGCATAATTATAGAGGCCCCACCCATCACATAATGATAATTCCATACACATGTGTGACACATGTAATTAATCATATATCATATCATGAAGAACCCATGGAAATAAAATGGGTTCACAACATTTCAAATGGTATCACATAAAAAGGAAATCTAAAATCTGATTAGGTGATACCAAAATTAAATCACCAAAAATAAGTATTTCATAAGGTAATTTTTAGGGTGATTCATGAAACATAATTTCATAGGATAGAAATACTTTGGAGATAAATAGGAAAATTATAAGTGAAATTGTAGAAGGAGTTTTCTTGAAAAAATTTCTAAACATTTTCCTAAAGAGATAAAGTTATATTCCAATTTAAAATGTTACTTTCAAAAGACTTATTCAAATTTTTTTTAGAGAAAAATCTCAAAATTGCAATCTTTAAAAGAATAAATGTTAATTCAAAAAATTTGGAGTTGAAGTTAAGAGATACTATTATGAAAAGAAATCACTTTTTAATATTTTAAAAGAGATTTATTGAAACCCATATCATTAAAAGAGTAATAAATATTTATTTTGAAAAGTTGTAAAGGGAAATATGAAGATAAAAAGATATAATATGTATTTGGATTTCAAAATAATATGTATTAAAAATAATAATATAGTCATTGAGGAAAAACAATCATTAAAGAGGCTGAGAATTATTTATTAACCATGTTATTAAAAGGACAAATCATGATCTATGTGATCATAGAGAGTGGGAGTGGTGGGTCAATGATCTTATCTTTTTATGATTTCTTATTTTAGAAACAAACTTTGACTTAAGTTATTGAGAAATGACTCTTCCGAAAAATAAAATAAGCACACTCATAAAAAACAATATTTATAATTTTCTCGACTCAATAAGTGTAGCTAGTCCTTGGAATGATTTGGAAGTAATCCAAGACTAAAAAACCACTAGAAAAAAGTAAATTTTATGGTTATAGTAAGTAGGGAATATCCATTGATTACATCACACTCTCTCACTTCTAACAATACATGTTATCCTCGCATGAAAATATGATATAATAATGTTTCATAAAAATAATAAGAACCATCACAGAAAGGATTTAGTGCATTTTCAATGCGATTATTCAACATTCTTCACACTTTACTTAATTAAAGTTTTTCTTCCACTACTTCAATTTCTTACAAAATAGTGAGAAAGTAATTTTTTACAAACTTCTCTGTAAAAAACTATCCATCCAGTGTCTTTGTCTCGTACACTCGATCTAATACATCAATATAATTCCATTTTCTTGATACCCCATCTAACTAATATAAACTAATAGAAAACTATGTCTGGTACCACTTCAACTAATATCAAATAAAACCCCATTTATCCAATCACCTAATAACTAACAAATGATAGAAAAATGTTTTTTGGTATCACTCCATATAGTGCTACTATGTTTGATTTTTCAACACAATATCTCTTCCATAAACACCTGAAATCATTAGCACTTCACCTTGATATAATAATTCAAACTTATCCATTTGATCTATCTTCACCAATTTATATATAAAGTATTCCTCCAAGAATTAAGGGAAATGTGATAACTTCAAATTCAAACATCCCACTCAAAATTTTCTTTGTTTCACCACATTCAAACTTCCTAAAATATATGAAATTTACTTAATACCTAAGATTAACCAACTTCTTTATATTTTCATCAAATATTGGTTTGAATCACGATCTTCTTTAAAAATTATTGAAACATTGAACATCCAGCTCAACATCATCACACATGATATCTTCTCAAAAAACATTTCAAAGATTAACATTACTTCTCTTGGTGCTTCTTTATAGGAACTTCTCTATCCAATGGTTCTTCATACAATGTTCCTTATTAATAAAATTATTCAACCAGTAACTCTGTATGTTCTTCCCTTAGAAAATTTTCTTTATCCTCTTCCTTCATCCGATGGGATTCCATATTTTTTTCTCCACGTACTCGATCAAACACATCATAAATCTATAGAAAAGTATACTTGTTCTTTATTGTGATCTTATTAATCTCAAGATAATAAATAAAAAGGACCATTTATTCATCCTTCTTCTTGATGAAGAAGACCGATGCACCTCAAGGTAAAGCACTAGGGCATATGAACCCTTTATCCATATTCTACTGTAGTTGTTTCTTTAGTTCCTTAAGTTCCACAATAACTATTCTTTGTGGAGTATTGGATAATGGTAATGAACCAGGTATAAGATCGATTGAAAATTTAACCTCTCATCTAGAAGGAAGACTAGAAAATTCCTTAGGAAACACATTAGTGTATTCTCTCATAATGGGAATGTATTAAAGGATTATATTTTTCTTAGACTTAATTATTTGAGTTATATACAATTTCTCATAGGAAAATAATATCCATGATTGAGATGTTGGTTTTTAATAAGATTTATCCTTTGCACTTGTACAGAATCAGAGGATGATTTACAATACAAAGAGTGATTTCCTTCTTGTGAAAATTTATGTTTGATCTATATAGGGGAAAAAAAATCCATACCTATAATTTCATAAAATTACAATAAAGGGAGTATCACAAGGTTTGTAGGGAAGTTCATCCCAAAAATTTTGGTAGGGGAGGAGTTATATACTTGGGATGCAAAAATTGCCCCATTTTTCATTTCCACTAACAGATCTACTTCTATGTGAAGTGGTGGTGTTTTGATAGTTCTACTAAACTTGTGTGATAAGAAGGAATGCATAGAACTAGAATCAAAAGGTACATTCACTATTTATCAAAGAATAACTAGTGTACCTATCACCACTTTATTTTCAGGATCCACCTCAATGGTTGTAATGGAAAAATCTCACCCTTGCTACCTTGGAGGTTGTTGGTTGTCTCTAAAAACCATTTTCTTAGTGCATTAGTTTTCAAAGTGTCTTAGTTCTATGCAGTTGAAACAATAAGAAATGCGATAAGGGTTAACTGAAGAATTACTTTCCTACAAAACATTAGTGGGATTCTCCCATTGGTAATCACTATATAGGGGTCCTTCCTTCCCACACCTAAAGAATTTTCTTTCCCCCCTCAGGAAACTTCCAGGGTATTTCTTTCCATAACATTAACAAGTGGGATGTTGAAATTTCTTAGCACTGCTATATTTCTCTATCAGACCACCAAAATTAAACTCTACATTCTGTTTCTTATCCCCATTATACCCTTTAGATTTAAAAATATCTATTTCAACTTTGAGGTAATATCATACAATTTAATTATAGATAAAAAATCTTGGATTTCCAGGGATTTTTATAGACTAGGTTTTATCCCACCAAAGAAGCGGTCAAACTTGAATTCGGGGGTAACGAAAAAGACAAAGGCGTATCATGAAAGTCTTGTGATTTTTTCCTCACACTCTCTGATAGATTCATCATATTTTTTTTGAGGGAAAGGAAACCACTTCCATTTTAATTCATAGAGTGTGAGGAAAATATTTATCAAATTTTTTTTTTCTATAATTCCTTTCACCCCATTTCTTTGATCTCTGCCTCATGATTCATATTCTTGATCAATGTCCACCACTGATCAGCTTCTACCTCCATACAATAAAGAACCAGTATAACGTTATATTAATAAAAACATTAAAGGATGGATAATATCTTCTCAATGGAGTTGATCCATTGTTCAATGATTAAGGGTTCAAATGATCCAATGAAAGTCAGAGGCCTTTATCGCATAAAGGTCTCATTTGCATCATGTTCTTTCTCAGGAGAATTTGGGCGCACCTCCTAATCCAGGTTTCTATTCATAACTGTAGTCATCTAAGAATGTATCATCACAAAGTTTGTTATTCCTTCTCCCATAGGGTTGGACATATCGTTTGGGGAGTCATCACATTACCCTTTACATTAGTTGTTTACCCAATTCTTCATATTTCCATCCATTTTCTAGAATAAATGGAAAATTACAGATGGATATTTTTAAACTATTAAAAACATATAAGGTAATATAATGGAATGAAAGGGATAACATATAAATAACATTTATTCTTTAACTTATGAATTTTTAGGCTTCAATATATGTTATCCATGATCTATTTCCTAACATATAATCTTATGAGATTTTTTTACCTTAGTAATGGTTCATAATGATCTTGTGAATTTACCAAAGAATATCTATAGGGATTGTTAAACTAGGTGTGCATCAAGGCCCATTGTTGTGCACCATATCCCGGTTGATTCTATCTCAACTGGGTGTTTTTTGGGTTTTACCCCTATGTACATCTGTGCTAGAGCCACATCCACTTGTAATATCCAGATAGAGATTTACTTTCTTGATAAACCACTTACTCTATACTGTAAAAAAATTAGGGATTTTTTCTTATACTTAGTTATATCCCAAAGTCTTTCTCTATATTTTTCTAATCCTAATCCAAAAAATAACTAAACTTTTACTTTGATACAAACTATGACAACCCTTCTATTTATTAAACATTAATTCGTGATTTATTATAGAATATTACAAATAATATAACCCAAAAAATAAAAGAGTATAGTGTATTTGGGATTAGGTATATTACATAGTAACTTAAAATAGGAAATACATCATCTTTATTAAAAACCTCTTTAACATGTTCATAATATTCATTCGTACTTAAAACTGCATGAGATAACCTAGGGATATCCACAAGAAAGGGGTGAGATTTAAATCCCAATAAGAGAATAAACATGGAATAACATGAGTAAAGTAGTATATGTTAAAAAATAGTCATATCAATGAGACATAAAAGGGGTCATAATCATAAAAATGAACAATGAGGTATGATATATCATGATGACATAAATGAAACATGGGAAATGTGGAAACAACTTAAAAAACTGCATTATAAACATAGGTCAAGGATAAATTCCATGAAATAATGTTAGAAATGGTCCCATGGTGGATTAGTCTCACTCTCTAATCCCTTTAATGATGTCTCATGAGATTAAAAAATTACCCAATTCATTTGATCACTATATAATTCCTAGTGCACTCATCACTTTCATTTTATTCTTATGATTAAGTGTGCCACATAGATCATACATCATAGATTCATTCATCATAATATTTTATTCCAAAATCTAGGTGTGTGGAATACATACATGTAAGTCCCAAATCAAGAATTATAAGTTAATAAATGTGAACACCATTTAAAGGAAATGGGTATGAGTATTCACTATACAATTGTTTGGCATGGAAAATCAGGGAGAAATTTTGGTAGTATAACGGGGGAATATGAATGTTAATGGGAGGGATTGAAGAGAGTGAAATGGGTATATAATCATTTATACATAAATTGTAAATTAAGGGGGATATGGAAGAACATATCCCAACATTATAAAATAAAGATAAAATACATAAGATAAAGAAGATACTTGAATAAAGAGGTGAAGGAGAGGACCCCTTACCTTGAGAGGATGATTCCAAATTCTTGGGAGGAACTTCTTGAGAGATTAGGGGAACATTGGAAGTGATTTAGAGAGGGGAAGTAATATTAAGGACATCATAAAAGGTTTTTGAGTGAATATAAATAGGATCTTGGGTGGGTTTATATAGTAAATTAGTGGGGAATTATTTATTGTTTATCAAACTCAGGTTTTAGGCTCTATATAATAATAAAAAAAAGATAACCATGGGTTTTCCCATGGTTTTTTCCAAAGAGGGGTGGTTTTAATTATTTTATTAGGTTCAGGGCCAAAATTATTAAAATAATACCCTTACTGATGTGGAAGTGATTCATGTACTTAAAGAAATGATTTTAAAACCTCAAAATACATTATAGGTTTTGGAGGATTCATAAAGGTTTTATAAAATTATTAAAAAAAATTAATATTAAATTATTTAAAATGGAAAACATATATTTGTCTGTGGATACCATTTATATTATTTATTACATCACTTTTGGGGTATTATGATGTCACAATGCACACCATATATTTACACTGTATTTAATTTTTACCTGAAAATTCGATAGTCTTAGAAAAATATGAAAGATTTACCATTGTATAATATCAAAATTGTAATTCCAAAAGTAATAAATATTTTATAATTTTTTTGTAAATGATTAAATTTTAACTTTTAAAATAAGAATCAATATTTATTGAGAAATTATAGGTTTTTTTGACAATGATAGTTTTTGAACCCCTATAAAAATTACATTTGACTAAATAAAAAATATATGATCATTTATATTTAATAAAAATTATTAAATAATAATATTTTATTAAAATATTATTCATTTCAAAAATCCATTAATTCCTCAAAATAAACATCCTAATTTAATTAAAAAATATAATTTGTGTATTACTGTACAAAAAAATCATTTATAAAGTAAAAATAATAAAATGAAAATATATTGATTATTATATACAATATACATATTCATATTTTTATGGTTTTGAAACATATCCCTTTATTACACCAGTGAAAGAACTATGGGTAATGTGAATGACAGTGAGACTTTCATGGGGTGGTTTAGCATATGTGGTTTGGTCCATGATCTCGATGATCTTGAACTTCTTGCATAAATCATTTCTCTTATGATTAAGTTGTTGGATCTTAGTTGGGGATTGGTCAAGGGAAAATACTGGTGATGCTATCTTCCTTGTAAGTTCTAATAAATGGGATTCATAGGGTACAATCCTACTGGTTGAGGCTATCACTTCCTTTGTCAGTGTCAATTGGGTTTTTCAAAACCCTATAGTTATACTTGTCATATGATAACTATTAAAAAACTATATTATTAATAGTAATGATGCTTAATTTTATTTTAAATATTATATAATATAATAAAACAAAATAAGTTCATGTATTTTTTATAACCATAATACTAAATATGACATTTAATTTAACTAAAAATCTGATTTTATTTATAACAGGTTGGGTCGTTACAATCTTCCCCCCTTCATAAATTTCACCCTAAAAATTTTCATTTCACATACTAAAATAGATGAGGGAAACTATCTTTCATCACCTCCTTTTATTCCCACATTTCTTCTTCAAACTTTTGGTTTCTCTATAACACTTTGACCAGGTGTATTTTCTTATTTTTTAGAAATTTGTCTCTACGATCTAAGATCTTCACCAGTTTCTCCTCATAAGAAAGATCATTCTCCAACAATACCACCTATGGATTGAGTATATGTGTGGGGTATAATATGTACTTACTCAAGAGTGATAAATGGAACATATCATGTACTTGATATAGGTTAGGTAAGAGTACTAGTCGATAGGCCATCGCTCCGATGGAATCAATGATATCAAAGGGATCGATGTATCTCAAACCAAGCTTTCCATTATTCCCAAATCTCATGATTTTCTTCCATAGAGATATGTGGAGTAATACTTTATCTCTAACCTCTACCTATAAGTCTCATCCACAATTATCATCATAGCTATTTTTTGGACTCTATATGGCCTTGATGTGCTGCTAAATGGTCTTGAACTTTTACACCATTTCCTTGACTATTTCAAGACCTAGAAGTTTTCATTCCCTAAATTCATCCTAGCATGAAGGTGATATATATATCTTCCCATAAAGGGATTCATAGGGGTCTATTTAGATTCTTGAGTAGAAACTATTTTTGTATGAGAACTCGACCAGAGGATTATGTTGATCCAATCCTCCTTTGAAGTCAATTGAGTATTCTCTTAACATGTCCTTGAGTGTTTATATAGTCTGCTCAGATTGACCATCATTTTGAGGGTGATAAGATGTGATAAAGTTCAAATCATTATTTAGATCATGTTGGAGACTCTTCTATAACATAGAGGTAAATCTTGGAACTCAATCAGATATAATCAATAGTGGTGTTCCATGCAGCCTCATCACTTCTCTAATGTATATCCTTGCTAGTTGATCGATTGTGAATTCCTCTCGAATTGCCATGAGGTGATCAGTCTTTATAATAAGATACACTATAACCCATATATAATTATTTTATCTTGATATATTTGTAATACTAGTGATAAATTCCATGGTGATGTTTTTCCATTTCCATGCAGGTATGGGTATTGGTTGCATCATACCCTTGGAGTTTTTCCTTTTTTCCTTCACTTACTGACAAGCAAGACATCTTCATGTGTATTATGTGATCTCATTATTCATAGTGTCCCAATAATAGTTCTCTCAGATATCTAGATACATATTTGTGATTCTTGTATGGATGGAGAAGGTCTAGCCATGTGCAGCATCCAAAAACTCCTTCTTTAACTCAAGATTTGATGGTACGCATATTCGTGAACCAAATATTTCAAATACTTCTTCATTAACATTGAACTGTGAGGATTTACATTTTCTTATAGCTTCCACTTTCTTATTAATTACCATATCAACACTTTGATATTCCTTTATTCTCTTCATAAGGGACTGTTGAACAATCATTTGTGAAAGTACTGATGACATTCCTTTCTTTATGATTCCCATGTCCATCCTTTTCAAATATAAGATGATCAGATCCTTCTCAATTCTCATCAATGATAAAATTTATAGATACTTTCTACTTAGAAAATCTAAAACTTTAATTACTTTCCCAGGATGGAAGTGGATTGAGAATTCATAGTACTTGATTAGCTCTAACCATATTTGTTGCTACATATTCATCTTTTTATGTTTCAATATATACTTGTGAATTTTGTGATCCGTATATATTTCATACTTCTCTCCAAATAGATAATTCCACTATATTTTCAATGAGAATATCATTATAATAAACTCTAGATCATGCGTTAGGTAGTTATATTCATGAAGTTTCAATTTCCTTGAGGCATAGGCCATCTCTTTGTCATTTTGCATTAACACACAACCCAATCCTTCTTTGAAACATCGCTGAATACCACGAAAAGTTTTCTATTGTAGGTAGTTTGAGTACAAGTATAGTGATAATCCTCTTTTTAAACTCATTGAATCTATCTTGAAATTCATCATTCCAATAAAACTTGACTTATATCTAAGTTATCTTGGTTAGAGGGTTTGAAAATCGTGAGAAATGTATCACAAATCAGTGATAGTACCTAGCTAATCCAAGGAAAACATAGATATCTGTCACATATATTGGTCTCATCCATCCTTCAATTTCTTTTATTTTTTAAGGGTCCACAAATATCCTATTTCTTATGATAATATAAAAAAATAATGGTACTTCATTCAACCAGAACTCATATTCATTTTACTTTACTTAAATCTTCTCCTTTCGTAAGTTACTTAGTACAATGCTCAGATGCTCCTCAAACTCCTCCTTAATTTTTGATTATATTAGAATATCATCTATAAAGAACAACCAAAAAAAATTCAAGGAGATTTATATACTATATTCATCAATTACATGAAGATTTATGGATAATTTGTGAGCTCGAATGGCATTACTATAAACTCGTAGTGCCCATACCTTATTCAGAAAGTAGTCTTGGGGATATCCTCCTTCTTTACCCTTACTTGATAATATCCTAACTATAGATATTACTTAGAGAAGTGTTTTTCTCCATGTGTTTGATTGAACAAGTCATCAATCTATGGAAGATGATACTTGTTCTTTATCATTATCTTTTTGAGCTCATGATAATCAATACAAAGATACATTGACCCATTCTTATTCTTGATGAAGAGGACTAGTGCACCCTAAGGTGAAGCACTTGGGCATATGAACCCTTTATCTAGATTATCCTTTAGTTGTTTATTTAGCTCCTCAATTTACAAAACATCCATTCTATATGGCTTCTTGGATAATGGTAACGCCCTAGGTATAAGATGGATTGAAAATTCAACCTCTCGGCTAAGAGGAAGACCGAGCAATTCCCCGGGAAACACATCAGTGTATTCCCTCACAATGGACATGTATTCAAGGATGATATTTTACTTACAATCAATCATTTTAGCTTTATATAATTACTCGTAGTACAATAATATCTATTCTTGAGATGTTGGTGCTAAATAAGATTCATCCTCCTCTTTTCACTTGTACAGAATTAGAGGATGATTCTCAATACAGAGAGTAATTTCCTTCTTGCAGAAATTTATGTTGGCTCTATAGAGTGAAGTCTAATCCATACCCAAAATTACTTCAAATTCCACTAAAGGGAGTATCATAAAGTTTGTTGGAAATTTCATCCCAAAAATCTTGACTTGGGAGGAGTTTTATACCTAATATGCAATAATTACCCAATTTTCCGTTTTCATTGATATCTCTACTTTTATAATTTGTGGTGGTTTTTGAATAGTTATACTAAATTTGCATGATATTAAGGAATACGTAGAACTATAATAAAAGATTTTGTTCACAATTCTTGAATAAATGACTAGAATACCTCTCACCACTTCATTATTGGGGTCCACCTCAGTGGTTGTGATGGAAAAATCATTCCCTTACTACATTGGAGGTTGTTGGTTGTCTTAAAAAAAACTTGTCTTAGTGCATTGGTTTGAAATTTTTTCTAGTTTATTGAAGTTGGAATAATGAAAAATGTACTAAGGGCTGACTAGAGCATTCCTTTCCTCCATCGCATTAGTGGGATTCTCTCATCAGTAATCACTAGCTAGGTGTCCTTTCTTCCCACACCTAAAGCATTTTCTCTCCTCCCTTAATAAATTTCTGAGATGATTCTTTCCACACCTTTTAAAAGTGATATGTTTAAATTTCTTACCATCATTAGATTTATCCATTGGTCCTCCAGAATTAAACTCCAACTTACACTTCTTATCTCCATGATACCCTTGAGATTCGCCGATCTCTATTTCAACTTTGAGGGCCTATCAGAAAATTTCCTCATAGTTATCAAAGTCTCAGATCACCTGGGATTTTTATAGACTAGGTTTTAGCCCACCAAAGAATCAACCAACATTGAATTCAAGGGTAATGAAAAATTTAGATTCATATCTTGAAAGTCTTATGATTTTTTCCTCATACATCCAGATAGATTCATTATCTATTTTTTTGAGGGAAAGGAAATACATTTCCATTTTAATTTGGATAGTGTGAGTAATTTTTTTTATCAAAAACATTTTCTAGAATTCCTTCCACCCCATAACTTTGATCTATTACTAAATATTCATATTATCTGATTCTATTTACATATAATAAATAGTAGTGCAACATTATATTTCTCAGAACATTGATGGATATAGAATATATTTTCAATAGAGTTGATCCATTATTCCGCAGATGATTCATTGAAATTAGGAGACCTTTGTCACATAAATGTCTCAATTGTAGCATGTTATTTCTTAGGGGTATTTGGGAACTCCACCTAATTCATGTTTCTATTCATAACCTGAGTGAGCTTAGAAAGTATCATCACAAAGTTCATGATTCCAACTCCCATCGAGTTGGGCATCTCGTTTGGGAAGTCATCATATTTCCCTTTACATTGGTTGTTTAGCCAATTCCTCATATTTCCAACTATTGGATAGAATAAGGGAACAATTAAGGATGAGTATTTTTAAAATATTAATTGTATATAAGGGAATCCAATTACATTAAAAGGATAAATTATAATTACATTTATTCCTTAACTTATGAATTTCTAGGCTTCAATCTATGTTTTCCATGACTTATTTCTTAACAAATACTCTTATGGGATTTTTGTTCCCTTAATAATGGTTCATAATGAGATTTTTAAACTACAAAATCATATCCCTAATGAGTTTTAAACTAGATGTGCAACAATTCCAATAGTCGTGCACCAATTTTCAGTCGAGTCTAGATCAATGTGGTGTTTTTGGGTTTTACCCCTATGTACGTCTGTGTTAGAGCCCCATCCACTTGTAATATCTAGATCGGGATGTATTTTATTGATAAACCACTCACTATATAATTTAAAAAAATTTAGGGATGTTTTCTTATGCTTAGTTTTATCCCTAAGGCTTTCACCAGAGTTTTCTAATCCTAATCCAAAAAATAAAGAAACTTTTCCTTTGATACCAATTATGACAACCCTGCTCTTTATTACACATTAATTATTGATTTATTACATAAGATTACACAAAATAAAACCTATAATATTGATATGTCTAGTGTATTTGATAATTTGGTACATTACATAACAACTTAAAATAGGTAATACATCATATTTATTAAAAACCTCCTTAACTTGTTCATAATATTCCTTCGTACTTAAAATTGCATGGGATAACCTGGGAATTACATAAGAAAGGGGTGAGATATAAATCCTAGTAAGGGAATAAACATGGAATAACATGAATAAATTAGTATATGTTATACAATATTCATATCAATTATACATAAAATGTGTGAGAATCATATTCATGAACAATGAGGTATGATATAACATGATTACATAAAGGCAACATGGGAAATGTGGAAACAACTTAAAACACTGAATTATAAACATAAGTCAAGGATAAATTACAAGACATAATGATTAATGAAGTCCCATGATGTATTAATTTCACTACCTAATACCTTGAATGATGTCTCATGATATTAAAACATTACCCAATGCATTGGAGAAATATACAATCATGGGTGGACCTGTCACTTTCATTTATTTATCATTCTTAAGTGTGCCACATAGATCATACAACATGGATTAATTCATAATAATATTTTATTCCATTATAAAGTAGTGTATAATAAATACATATAAGTCCCAAATTAATAATTATAAGTTTATAAAGGTTATCACCCTTGATAGAAAATGTGTATGGGTATTCATTGCATAATAGTTTGGCATGGAAAATCATGGTGAAATTTCACAGCATAACGATGGTGTATGAATATTCATGAAAGGGATTAATGAGAGTGAAAGGTTATCTCATAATTTATATATAAAATGGATAGTAAGGGTGATTTGGAATAATATATCCCAACATTAGAAAATTAAGATAAAAGATAAAAGATAAAGAATATACTTAAATAAAGAGGAGAAGTAGAGAATCCCTTACCTTGAGTGGGTGATTCCAAACACTTTTGAGGAGATTATTGAGAGATTGGGGGAACCTTTGATCAAACTTACTAATATTTTCACCTTTGACTTTGTTAACACAAGGAATACCAAAAGCCTTTAAATATTTAAAACTTGGGGTTTATTTATATTACATATCATAAGGAGTCATTTCAATGTTTTCTTATAGAAGTAATGATTCTAAATGTGATTAGATTCTCTAATATCTTGCCTCAAAAATCATCAATAAGTATCTTGTTTAATCAACATAGTTCATGACTTATTAACCAAACTTATATTTCTTCTTTTAGAAAAACCATTCAATTATGGTGTATATAGTGCAAAAAATTCATAATGAATTCAAAGATTTCATAGATTTTCTTTTAACTTCTTATTTGTGTATTCAAATTCTTTATCAGTTCAAATATTCTTTATGTAATAACCACTTTATTTTCCACTACTTATCTTGAAACTCATAAATTTTTTAGAGCCTATAATATGTATTTAATAAAAATAATACATGTAATATGATTAAAGTCATCAATAAAATAAATAGGTAATTATATACATTTGTTGATTGATTTCTCATGGGCTGACATATATCAAAATGTATCTTCTTTAAGGGATGAGTTGAATGTATCTTTTTTTTATGTACCGAGTTTGTAATCTTCATTTATAGCATATGTAACAACACCAATATCTTCTTCTTATCATTTTAGGAATTCCATGAATAATTTATCTCTTTATAATCTTGCTCATATACCAATGGAACATATGTCCCAACCTCTTATGCCATAACTTATTTTCTTCCATCATGCTCAAATTGTTGGTATTGGTGTCCTATGACTAACTATTTTTTACTTTGATTTCATGTATATTTGATGTATTGGATATTGATAAAACTTCTTATAACATATTTTTCATTATTCTTCACGACTTTGATGTAATAATGTCCTAGAGTATACGCCGCATTGATAAGGTTATAATAGTTCCCCTCTATAATGAGAACCTCAAAGTTCTATGATGATATTCTTAAATATAGTTCTATAGTCAGATAACATACTATGATGCGACACAAAGTATATAGAATATCAAGTGTGATTACTTGTAAGAATATGAGGCTTCTTCTCATGAAGTTTTCACTTTATAATCTATAAGATATGAGATTATGGGAATTGAACTTCCAATAAGAATTTCACATGTTTTGGTGTCATTGAATATTCTTAGCTGCGAGCATGTGTAATGGTCCATAGACCTTAAGATTATCATTAATGCATATCATGACTCACACACATAGATTTACTAAACAAAACCGTGACACCATATGTTCATAGAAAGATATGGTATGTTGGGTGTGTCACGATTGACATGTAATTAATGGATAAGTTGAGGAAGGATTTGTCCCTTCCATATTTACGGATCCTGATATCTCAAATCGTTGATTGGAATAGAACCATTTACCTGAATTCTATGGCCATGGTATAATGATGTGTTTATTTCAGATAGTCAATGAAATACATATCAAGCATATAGGTTGGTGACATACATGTGAAACATAATTTATGAGATATTATGATAGAGGAACTATATTACACAGTGTGTATTTTTATGTGGTTGTTGTAATTGCAACATTAAGTTCTTTCTCTCAGATTCCTTGACCCATTTATAAATAGTAATATTGGAATTTAGTTAAGATCATATAATTATAATGAGAAATAATCCTAGAGGTTCACTAACTAAGTGTTTCTGATGATCTCGATTAAATTATATTCGAATTTAATTAATTTAATAAATATTATTCTCAATAACAATGGATAATTTTATACATTTTACAATCAAAAAATATTTATTAAGGAATGAAATATTTTAATTATATATTTATTCAGGTGTTCAATAAATTCTTTAGGATTTCGAATAGACCAAGACAAAGTCCGGTGACAAATATTAATTAATAATATGGTTAAATAATATTTTTATTTCACAAGTTAGAACAAAAATAATAATAATAATAATAATAATAATAATAATAATAATAATAATAATATTATTATTATTATTATGTATAGTCTGTAGGGGTTAGCAGTGTAAATCACGTAATCCATGTGGTCATTATATATGGTCAAATCATGCGAGACTGATATCTTAGAGTTTTTATGATATACATGATGTGTATAGGGTGAACACACCATGTAGTTCATCATTTACCACATCCTAAATACATAACAAGCCATTCAACGAGAGTAGTGGACACACAACATAAGAGATACATGGTGTGCAGATGGCTTGCACATACTGCGTGATCCTGCTAAGATACACACTGAATACCTAGGTGAGTATCTCGGGCACATGGAAAGAAGATAAACGACGTGTATCTGGCATTTTCACACTATGTAGATTGGTCGAGTCAACACGCTAAAGCCCTAGGCATGTAACTCGGATACACAACAACCGAGGTACATAGCGTGTAGCTAGATAGTACATGCCGTATAGTCTCCTAATTACCAGTAGAATTAAATTATATTAAATTGAAAATTTAAGCATCAAACCTTTATTTATTTGATTGGAACTTTAAGTTTTTGATAATTTAATAAAGGTTTAAAAGAATTTTAAATACTCAATTAATTTGTTGTAATAAATCTACAACTATTGGTTCTGACATTTAGTTTTTGTTAATTCCATTATGATGATTATCTTGAAGAGGATTCAAATTGTAACACCCCAATATTCTACGGTATGGTTCTCTTTGAATAATGTGATAGCGTGTGTTGTACGCAACACCGAGTTCTAACACACCATAACCAATCAAACTAGCCGTTATGAATAGTAATACCTACCTTTTGAAATTATATATATTTTAATATTTCAAAATGGACTTCATTTTTGGATCCAGAATATCGAATTTATCCTAAGGTGAAATTTTGGTACTTTTCGGATAACTTTCATATTTTGATGAATAGTGAAAATTACTAAATTTTAATTAAAAACAACTTTTTTAATCCAAATAATTAATAGTGATAAATTATGAATTTGAGTGGTTTTAAAGTATATTTAGAATATATTTTTACCATTTAATATAATGTTGGTCATTGGACATAATTTTACAATTAAACCGAACATAAACAAGTGTCAATCTTTTGACAGTTATTATCTCTTAAAAACACGCTTTTTGTTTTGACAGCGGAAATTAATTTTAAATTAATTTCTGCCACTTCTGTGTTTTGAATTTAGAAAAATGGATTCCATATTTGGAATCATGATTTCCAAATTGTGTAAATAGGTAACTTTTATTTTTAGATGTTTTGAATAATTACTGCGGTAAATATTTTATTTACCATGGTTAAGGGTAAATCCGGTAAATAAGGGTTAAAAAATAGTATTATAATAATACTAAATTACCCTAAAACGTGTCCTAGCCTTATTGGTTGATACATGTTCGACCATAGGCATCTTTGGGTCGATTTTGGGACCCCATGGTGCCACTTGTAGGTGATGAGGACACTTTTTTTTAATTAAGTTAAAATGAATACAAAAATGACACAAGCATATATATTTTAGAAAAACAATTTTTACATAGGGTTATATATGTTTGATTTTATATTATAAATATTCATTAGAAAGATAAACATATTTCCTACATAATTATATTTTATTTATATTTTTTAGACATTAAATAATTTAATTTATTTATGACACAATGATGATGAATTAATTACTATAATAGTGAAAAATTAAAATAATTGATATTATAAATACCCAAATAAATATAATATGAAACTTTTAATGAATTAAACTAATTTTATAGGATAATATGATATATTATGATTGATTTAATTGACTTTTTTCGAAGTAATCAATCTTTTATGAGTTTCAAAAAAATCAACTATTGAATAGTGTCAAAATTGACATAAAAGAGTTCTTAAAACAAATATTATATTATTAATTGATATTAAATTCCTAAAAATCTAAGGTTCGGAAAAGAGACTTATAACATGATAAGTTAATCATTAATGGGCCACTTGGGGGTCTCTTGGATGTATATAGTAAGTTTATTAACCATATTATATAAAAATACAAAGAGACATTGTAAAAGTGAAACTAATTAACTTAGAGTTAATACTTAAAGATAAGGTTAATATAAGTACCCAAACCTATCTAAATTCTATTGGTTGAGTTTTTTTCGACCTATAACCACCTTAAAATTTAAATAATAAACTTTGGAGCCATTAGAAACCAAATATGAATTTATTATAAACTAATATCTCTAGCTTTTCCAAAGGTTCCCCTCACCCCTCTTATAAAAGGGCACTCATCCTTCTCATTTCTTCACACCTTCAAAGCATTTTGGTTCGACCAAACTCTGCCCAAATACTCTACCAACTTCCCTCACTACAACCTAGAGGCCTTATTTGGATCAGAAAGCCAACCTAAGGAGCCCTTTTGATCAAATCAAAAGGAAGAACCTGAAGAAGAGGTAATGATTTCACCACCCTTTTCCAAGTTCATTTCTTCTTCCACTTCTTATTCCTTTGTTGTTACCATTATAAAATAATGACTCCATTATCATATATATACTGTTATGTTATTATAAATATGGTACAACCATATTCAGTATTCTATCCACCCTTTGAATAACATGTCACCATACGTGCGTACGTACGGCTTACCGTCTCCACGTCGTGGTGTAATTGTTATTCAATATATTATTATTTGGATGGGTATAATAATGAATGTGTAACTCATGTAAATAATAAATATAACATGTTAATTATTCTGTATATATGATATACCATCCATTTATATATTATTTTAATATCAAAAGAATGATATTGTCGCTCGTGCGTATGTACGGACTACCGTCTCCACGAACGCGATAAGATTCATTCTCCATCGTATCCATTCAAGTATAATTATCATTTGATGATTTAAAAAAGATGTTTAAGGACTTGATATAATTCTGGATATTAATAATATACAATCTATCCATTACAAACATGGCTTACGTAACAAAACATATCAAAGAAAACAAGTAAGTTAACACCCGAAACAACGATAATACTAAGATATTATTATCAAATCAATATTAAAAAATCATATATGATATCATATTAATATATATGATTATTGTATAATTTAATAAAAATTATTTCACCATTATACAGGAGGTTAACCTACCCCAACCAAGGAAAAGTACAAGGTAAGGGTTATTTCACAATCTCTTCATTATCCGAGGTTGTTTATATGTAATAATCTACTGGGATCTCTTTATCATCCACATCCATGTTTTCTTAAAAATGTATTTCAAAACATTTTTATTATTTACAAGAATATGGGTTAAAGTCATTTATACCCTTGTTTGACATTTTATAAGAGGTTTATAAAGGAATCTTTCCGTCGTTTTCCAAACAAGGTGCTTTTTAACCTTTTCGACAGAATTAAGGTTAGAATGTTTTTTTAACTTATACGGCGGGTGCGGCTATTTTCCGCCGTTATAAAATCATTGAAGCTTCCCTTAAAAGCTTATAAGAATATTTTCAAATTGAATGTATTATTTTATAATTATGTTACTTTTAAAATGATTTAAAAAAAAGAGATATTTCTCTAAAATAGTTTTGATTTCATCTATGTCAACATCCTTTGATGGATTTTAAGCTTATTTGAAGTTGATTTATTATGATACAAAACATCCATATTTTATTGAAGGTTTTGTGATATTTTTGACTGTGGATAAGATATTCTTATGTCACTCATGGTTTTTTTTAAAGTATTGACATTTCATAAGTTATTTTTAATCTGAATGTTTATGTTATATTTGAACCTTTCATTCAGATGAATGTGTTAGACAAGTATGTTCCAGGTTGGGGACCAGTAAAAGTAAGCCCTCTGGTTTGGTCTCCGGTTATTAGAGGAACTCCGGGTTGGTGTCCGGTTATTAGAGGCACTCCGGGTTGGTGTCCGGTTATTAGAGGCACTTCGGGTTGGGTTCCGGTTACAGTTAGCCCATAGGTCTTGGGACGAGGCCTTGACAAAGAAATTAAAGTTCAGCATTATGCATTCCATCATTATGAAAGTGGTTATTGATTTTTCATGTGATTATTCGATTAGTAGAATATCCATGTGAATAAGTAAATGGCATTATTTCATTTTATTTATGCCATACTATGTTGAAAGTTCAAGTTTGAAAGGCTTTTGTTTTAGTTATACATTGCCTTAAATGTTTATTCTTATTTATAAAAGTTTCCGCTATATTTTTATCCTTACTGGGCATTTGAGCTCACCCCTTTTCTATGTTTTATTTTTCCCAGGAAGTGAAGAAGTAAATTATGAATGACCTGAAGAGATATTATGTGGGGATATGAGTGTGGATTATGGAAACAATATTTTTTTGTAGTAGTTTTTCATTTTATGATGTAATGTAAGACTTATGAATATATCTAGTGTTTCCAAGGCTACTAAACCAATCGGTCTTTCGAGATTTGATCTTTCTTGTGATCATGCCAATGTTATGTAATAATGCACCGACTCTGGGTAACTAGGGCCAGGGCGTTACAGTTGGTATCAGAGGAAGTTTAGTACAAACCTTGGAAGCTAGATTTAGATAAACTCTGATTAGAGCACGTAGACCTAAGATGAACTTTGAGGATTAGTATAGAAGAACTTCCTAGAATTTTGGTATTGTAGAGATTTTGTGAGTTTTCTGAGCAATACATCCCTGTCTGGATACGAGCAGGTAGAGGCGGCTCTGGCACAGATGTACCTAGGGGTAAAACCCGAAAACACCGCTTTGAGCTAGACTCGAACGGGAACTGGTGCATGACAACGGGCCTTGCTGCACTCTTGGTTACGACACTCCCGGGGGATATGCTTAGGATAACTCTCATTTTCTTTACAAATCATTATGAAGGGTTTATGAGTATATACTTTCTCAAAGAAAATATTTTTATGATTATGGATTATATCCATAAATAGTTCAATTTATGTTAAGTGTTTTATAAGTATGGGATTATGTATTTTGATTCATAAACTGATCTAGTTTATGCCATTGTTTAGAAGTGGTGCCTAGTGGAAGAAATGGAAACCGTATCAATGCACACACTCCATGTAGGGATTTCCCTCCTTCTCAAGATAATTATAGTGGAGCTGGTGATGCAACTGGTGCCGATCAGCTAATCACCATACTGGGACAACTTACTCAGGTTATGAATAATAACCTTACTTGTATGGAGAATCCTGATCCACAGTGTGAAGGATCAATGTTAGATCGATTCATGAGGAAAAAACCACCAACGTTCAATGGGAGTACAAATCCCTTAGTAGTTGAGCAATGGATAAATTCCCTAGAGAAAATATTTCAGGATTTGGGGAGCAGTGAAAGGGAAAAAGTTATCATGGCAGTTTACCGCCTCACTATAGATGCTGATCAATGGTGGTCATTGATTCAAAACATTAAGGAAGATGATGAAATATCAAATATGGAATGGAGGGAGTTCAAAGATCTGTTTTTAGAAAAATACTTTCCTCGCGACCATCGAGCAGATATGGAAAGGCAATTTCTGAGTTTGAGACAGAAGGAGGATGAGAATGTCACAAAGTATGAGGCTAACTTTACAAGGTTATCAAGGTATGCTGGAGATTATATACGTAACCCAAGAAGTAAGATTGATCGTTTCTTTGATGGGTTAAAACCATTTCTCCGTCGATCATTAGTCTCACAATCCTTTTCATCGTACGAAGACATTGTCTCATGTGCTATCAAGACCGAAAAGGAATTCTCTAAGTCTTATGACTTTAAAGCAAAGAAAGAGAAGAAGATACCTGCTGATCAATCTGGGAATGGAAATAAGGGGAAGAAGGGAAAGGTTGAATATCCATCTTGTGGTAAATGCGGGAAGAAACATCCTGGTACTTGCTTGAAGGGAATGGGAGTCTGTTATAAGTGTGGTGAAAAAGGCCACCAAGCTCGTGATTGCAAAGGGAAGAAGGAATCCACCAACGTTCAGTGCTACAATTGCAAGGAGATGGGACATTATGCAAATGAATGTCCTAAGAGTTAGGAGAACTTACCTCAGAAAATGCCAAGGGATCAAGGCCATGCTTATTCTATCACTACTGCTGAGGTAGAAGCTCCGAAAGACGTGGTGGCAGGTAATTTAATGGTTTCCTCAAGTTTAGAAAATGCATTATTTGATTCTGGGTCATCGCATTGTTTCATATCTTCCCAGTTTGCTAAGAAAATTAGATATTTCCAATTTGATTTAACAAGGGAGTTGTCAGTTAAAAATACTAAGGGAAGTATCATTGCAACAAAGTTTTGTGAATCAGTCCCCATTAGAGCACATAAATGTTCGTTATCTGCTGATCTCATCGTCATACCTATGATTGAGTTTGATATAATCCTCGGTATGGACTGGCTTTCGGACTATGATGCGAAGATTTATTGTAAGAAGAAAGAGGTTACGATTCTTGATGATAATGATAAGGAACACCTTATCTTTAGAGCAGAATCGTCACCACCTAATTCTTATTTAGATCCACCCTCAATAGCTCAACTAAATTCAATTATTGGGGAGGAAGATAATGAAATAACTATGGGTGAGGAAAGGAATGTTCAAATAGAGGATGTACCTATTGTGAAAGAATTTGTAGATGTATTTCCGGAAGATTTACCTGGACATCCTCCATAACGAGAAGTTGAGTTTTCCATTGATTTGATTCCTGGATCAAGGCCTATATCGAAGACCCCTTATAGAATGGCCACTATAGAATTAGTTGAACTAAAGAAACAACTAGAGGAATTGAGTAATAAAGTATTTATTCTCCCTAGTGTTTCTCCATGGGGATCCCCTGTTCTTTTTGTTAAAAAGAAAGATGGATCTATGAGGTTATGTATCGACTACAGGGAGATCAATGCTATAACGATAAAGAACAAGTATCCCCTACCTCGCATTGATGATTTATTTGACCAACTACATGGATATCAATACTTTTCAAAGATTGAACTTTGATCTGGATACCATCAGTTGTGTGTGAAGAAGGAAGACATTCCGAAGACAACATTTTGAACCAGGTATAGGCATTACGAGTTTACTGTAATGCCGTTTGGATTGACTAATGCACCCTCTGTATTCATGGATCTGATGAATAGAGTTTTCAAGGAGTATCTCGATGAATTTTTGGTGGTATTTATTGATGATATCTTGGTATACTCCAAAATCTACGAAGATCATGAAAATCACTTGCGCATTATCCTGAAGACTCTGAGAAGACATGAATTATATGGAAAGTTTAGCAAGTGTGAATTCTGGCTTCATGAGATTTCTTTTCTTGGACATATTGTCTCTAAAGATGGAATCTCTGTTGATCCTTCTAAGACCAAGGAAATCCAAGAATGGCCAGCACCTATGAGTATAACTGAGGTACACAGTTTTATTGGTTTGGCAGGTTATTATCGACGTTTCGTCCAGAATTTTTCCCGATTGGCTAACCCATTAACGAAGCTCACACGTAAAGGGGTTAAATTTTTTTGGAAAAAAGAGTGTGAAGAATGTTTCGAAGAACTGAAGAGAAGATTAGTCAATGCTCCTATATTGACTCTACCATCGGGGAATGATGGGTTCGTTATTTATAGTGATGCATCAAAGAAAGGACTTGGTTGTGTCCTTATGCAGAATGATAGAGTTATTGCCTATGCATCACGACAGTTAAAAATTCATGAACAAAACTATCCTACTCATGATATCGAGTTAGCAGCTTTGATCTTTGCTTTGAAGATATGTAGGCACTACCTCTATGGTGAAAAATGTGAGATTTATACTGATCACAAGAGTTTGAAGTATATTTTCTCACAAAAAGAACTCAACATGAGACAAAGGAGATGGCTTGAATTACTCAAGGATTATGATTGTACGATACACTACCACCCGGGGAAATCAAACAAGGTGGCAGATGCTTTGAGTAGAAAAGACCATGGAGTTTTCAACAATATGAGAATTTAAAGGGATCCAATTTTCATGGATCTAGTAAAGATGGACATGGGTATAACCAGGGAAGGTGAAAAATCAATGCTTTTTCAAATGGTTGCCAAACCATCTTTACTAGAAAGGATTAAGAGTTCTCAGACCGATGATGAAGAATTCCAAAAGAAGATTAAAGCTGTGAATGATGGAAGATTGAGAGACTTTGTGTATGAAGATGGAATTTTGAAATTCGGGAAGAGACTTTGTGTTCCTGATATACTTGATCTAAAAAGGGAATTGCTGGATGATGCTCATAGTTCCAATTTCTCTATACACCCTGGGAGCACCAAAATGTATAGAGATTTGAAGGAAAATTTTTGGTGGGACAACATGAAGAGGGAGATTGCTGATTTTGTGTCAAGATGTATGGTTTGTCAGCAAGTGAAAACTGGAAGGCAACAACCTGGAGGAGTCATGCAACCTCTTCCCATACCGGAGTGGAAATGGGACAATATTACGATGGACTTTGTCATGGGGCTACCAAAGACTCCTAGAAGGAACGATGCAATATGGGTTATTGTTGATCGTCTTACCAAATCAGCACATTTTCTTTCTATAAGAGAATATCTACCCCTGGAACGTCTAGCAAGACTATATATTAATGAAGTTGTGAGACTTCATGGAGTACCCCTATCAATTGTTTCTGATCGTGATCCCCGTTTTACTTCAAGATTTTGGAAAAGTCTTCAGAAATCCCTAGATACTGAACTTCATTTGAGCACTGCTTACCACCCTCAGACAGATGGACAATCAGAATGGACTATTCAAACCCTAGAAGACATGTTGAGATCTTTATCACTTGACTTTCAGGGTATGTGGGATCAATACTTACCTCTCGTAGAATTTTCCTATAACAATAGCTTCCATTCGAGTATTCAGATGGCACCATATGAAGCGTTATATGGATAGAGATGTTTTACACCAACCTGTTGGGATGACGTTGGTGAAAGAAAACTTGTAGGTCCAGAACTGGTGGAGGAAACGATGGAAAAGGTGAAGGTAATCCAAAATCACATCAAAGCAGCTCAAAGTAGGCAGAAGAGCTATGCCGATAATCGAAGGAAGGATTTGGAATTTCAAGTCGGTGATCATGTTTTCCTGAAGGTATCTCCATGGAAGGGAGTCATATGTTTTGGTAAGAAAGGTAAATTGAGTCCCAGGTACATCGGACCTTTCGAAATTCTAGAATGAATTGGGGCTGTGGCTTACCGATTGGCAATGCCGCCAAGTCTCTCCAAAGTTCACGATGTGTTCCACGTATCTCTATTGAGGAAATACATGCCTGACCCAATGCATGTACTCACCTACGAGGAGTTAGAACTGGAACCCGATCTGTCTTATTGCGAAGAACCCGTCAAGATTCTTGATACGAGAGAACAAGTGCTGAGAAACCGGACGACGCATCTGATAAAAGTTTTGTGGAGAAACCATAAGATGGAAGAGGAAATGTGGGAACCCGAGGAACTTATGATGAAGAACCACCCGAGTCTTTTCATGCGGTAGTATTCTAGAAATATTGAGGACAAAATTATTTGAAGGAGGGGAGAATGTAACACCCCAAGCTTCTACGGTACGCTTCTCTTTGAATAATGTGATAGCGTGTGTTGTACGCAACACCGAGTTCTAACACACCATAACCAATCAAACTAGCCGTTATGAATAGTAATACATACTTTTTCAAATTATATATATTTTATATTTCAAAATGGACTTCATTTTTGGATCCAGAATATCGAATTTAGCCTAAGGTGAAATTTTGGTACTTTTCAGATAACTTTCATATTTTGATGAATAGTGAAAATTACTAAATTTTAATTAAAAACAATTTTTTTAATCCAAATAATTAATAGTGATAAATTATGAATTTGACTGGTTTTAAAGTATATTTAGAATATATTTTTACCATTTAATATAATGTTGGTCATTGGACATAATTTTACAATTAAACCGAACATAAACAAGTGTCAATCTTTTGATAGTTATTATCTCTTAAAAACACGCTTTTTTGTTTTGACAGCGGGAATTAATTTTAAATTAATTTCTGCCACTTATGTGTTTTGAATTTAGAAAAATGGATTCCATATTTGGAATCATGATGTCGAAATTGTGTAAATAGGTAAATTTTATTTTTAGACATTTTGAATAATTACTGCGGTAAATATTTTATTTACCATGGTTAAGGGTAAATCCGGTAAATAAGGGTTAACAAATAATATTATAATAATACTAAATTACCCTAAAACGTGTCCTAGCCTTATTGGTTGATACATGTTCGACCATAGGCATCTTTCGGTCGTTTTTGGGACCCCATGGTGCCACTTGTAGGCGATAGGGACACTTTTTTTAATTAAGTTAAAATGAATACAAAAATGACACAAGCATATATCTTTTAGCAAAACAATTTTTACATAGGGTTATATATGTTGGATTTTAGATTATAAATATTCATTAGAAAGATAAAAAGATTTCCTACATAATTATAGTTTATTTATATTTTTTAGACATTAAATAATTTAATTTATTTATGACACAATGATGATGAATTAATTACTATAATAGTGAAAAATTAAAATAATTGATATTATAAATACCCAAATAAATATAATATGAAACTTTTAATGAATTAAACTAATTTTATAGGATAATATGATATATTAGGATTGATTTAATTGAATTTGTTCGAAGTAATAAATCTGTTATGAGTTTCACAAAAATCAACTATTGAATAGTGTCAAAATTGACATAAAAGAGTTCTTAAAACAAATATTATATTATTAATTGATATTAAATTCCTAAAAATCTAAGGTTCAGCAAAGAGACTTATAAAATGATAATTTCATCATTAATTGACCACTTGGGGGTCGCTTGGATGTATATAGTAAGTTTATTAACCATATTATATAAAAATACAAAGAGACATTGTAAAAGTGAAACTAATTAACTTAGAGTTAATACTTAAAGATAAGGTTAATATAAGTACCCAAACCTGTATAAATTCTATTGTTTGAGTTTTTTTCGACCTATACCCACCTTAACATTTAAATAATCAACTTTGGAGCCATTAGAAACCGAATATTAATTTATTATAAACTAATATCTCTAGCTTTTCCAAAGGTGCCCCTCACCCCTCTTATAAAAGGGCACTCATCCTTCTCATTTCTTCACACCTTCAAAGCCTTTTGGTTCTGCCAAACTCTGCCCAAATACTATCCCAACTTCCCTAACTACAACCTAGAGGCCTTATTTTGATCAGAAAGCCAACCTAAGGAGCCCTTTTGATCAAATCAAAAGGAAGAACCCGAAGAAGAGGTAATGATTTCACCACCCTTTTCCAAGTTCATTTCTTCTTCCACTTCTTCTTCCTTTGTTGTTACCATTATAAAATAATGACTCCAGTATCATATATATACTGTGATGTTATTATAAATATGGTACAACCATATTCAGTATTCTATCCACCCTTTGAATAACATGTCACCATACGTGCGTACGTACGACTTACCGTCTCCACGTCGTGGTGTAATTGTTATTCAATATATTATTATTTGGATGGGTATAATAATGAATGTGTAACTCATGTAAATAATAAATATAACATATTAATTATTCTGTATATATGATATACCATCCATTTATATATTATTTTAATATCAAAAGAAAGATATTATCGCTCTTGCGTACGTACGGACTACCGTCTCCACGAACACGATAAGATTCATTCTCCATCGTATCCATTCAAGTATAATTATCATTTGATGATTTAAAAATGATTTTTAAGGACTTGATATCATTCTGGATATGAATAATATACAACCTATCCATTACAAACATGGCTTACGTAACAAAACATATAAAAAAACAAGTAAGTTAACACCCGAAACAACGATAATACTAAGATATTATTATCAAATAAATATTAAAAGATCATATATGATATCATATTAATATATATGATTCTTTTATAATTTAATAACAATTATTTCACCATTATACAGGAGGTTAACCTACCCCAACCAAGGAAAAGTACAAGGTAAGGGTTATTTCACAATCTCTTCATTATCCGAGGTTGTTTATATGTAATAATCTACTGGGATCTCTTTATCATCCACATCCATGTTTTCTTAAAAATGTATTTCAAAACATTTTTATTATTTACAAGAATATGGGTTAAAGTCATTTATACCCTTGTTTGACTTTTTATAAGAGGTTTATAAAGGAATATTTCTGTCGTTTTCCAAACAAGGTGCTTTTTAACCTTTTCGACAGAATTAAGGTAAGAATGTTTTTTTAACTTATACGGCAGGTGCGGCTATTTTCCGCCGTTATAAAATCGTCGAAGCTTCCCTTACAAGCTTATAAGAATATTTTCAAATTGAATGTATTATTTTATAATTATGTTACTTTTAAAATGATTTAAAAAAAAAGAGATATTTCTCTAAAATAGTTTTGATTTCATCTATGTCAACATCCTTTGATGGCTTTTAAGCTTATTTGAAGTTGATTTATTATGATAAAAAACATCCATATTTTATTGAAGGTTTTGTGATATTTTTGACTGTGGATAAGATATTCTTATGTAACTCATGGTTTTTTTTAAAGTATTGACATTTCATAAGTTATTTTTAATCCTAATGTTTATGTTATATTTCAACATTTCATTCAGATGAATGTGTTAGACAAGTATGTTCCGGGTTGGGGACCGGTAAAAGTAAGCCCTCCGGTTATTAGAGGAACTCCAGGTTGGTGTCCGGTTATTAGAGGCACTCTGGGTTGGTGTCCGGTTATTAGAGGCACTCCGGGTTGGGTTCCGGTTACAGTTAGCCCCTAGGTCTTGGGACGAGGCCTTGACAAAGAAATTAAAGTTCAACATTATGCATTACATCATTATGAAAGTGGTTATTGATTTTTCATGTGATTATTCGATTAGTAGAATATCCATGTGAATAAGTAAATGGCATTATTTCATTTTATTTATGCCATACTATGTTGAAAGTTCAAGTTTGAAAGGCTTTTGTTTTAGTTATACATTGCCTTAAATGTTTATTCTTATTTATGAAAGTTTCCGCTATATTGTTATCCTTACTGGGCATTTGAGCTCACCCCTTTTCTATGTTTTGTTTTTCCCAGGAAGTGAAGAAGTAAATTATGAATGACTTGCAGGGATATTATGTGGGGATATGAGTGTGGATTATGGAAACAATATGTTGTTGTAGTAGTTTTTCATTTTATGATGTAATGTAAGACTTATGAATATATCTAGTGTTTCCAAGGATACTAAACCAATCAGTCTTTCGAGATTTGATCTTTCTTGTGATCATGCCAATGTTATGTAATAATGCACCGACTCTGGGTAACTAGGGTCGGGGCGTTACACAAATAGTCATTAAGATGAAAGGAAAGTAATTAGTTAATTAATTAATTCAAGCATATTTATCTTAATAATAAATAATGAATAAGAAAGGTATTATATCCATTTACTTTTGTGTATACGTTTCATGTATGACTTCTCATAAGCATGACCAAGACCTATGTATGTGTTGGATGTTTTAATTTAATTTATTAAATGAGTTTTCAATTATTTATTATTAAATAAAATATTATGGACTATGAGTCATCCATCCCTCCATTATTATGCAGGACCTGAATGTCCATGGTTATTTGTATAATCCATATTAACCAATCCTTTGGTTCCCCTCACCTACATGTGAGTTATGAATACATGTAATTAATAGAGTTTCCAAAGGTGTATAGAGGTGGTTCAAGATAGAACCGTAATGATACCAAACTAGGAGATACATATGTGGACATGTGGAATGCTATGACTCATGCCAAGACTGAAAATAGGAGTTATTTCCCTTTAGTCAAAGGTTGATTTAATTTCAAATCATTAAATCAACCATCAGATAAGTTCATGATCAGGTCATTTAATTAATTAATTATTTCTATCTATAAATTATTTATTTTATGGATGTAATATTGTGATCACGTAAATAAATGAATTAATGTGAAAATTTGGAAGTAATATAAATATATTATGTGTAATGTTTTTATCCAACATGATTAATTAATTATGTAACATCCACTTAATATTGAAAATTAATTTAAAGGATAAATCAAGATAAAATTTATGCATAATTAATTTAAATCCCTCAACCTAACATTAATTCATACAAATTCTTCCATTAATTGATTGGGAATGTAACTATAGAACTAAGTGTAGTACATGTCTAAAGTCTGGAACTTACTTTTATTAGGGAGTTATTATTGGGGTTTTGGGTTGAATTAACCAAAATTTTATTGATTTTAATGGAAAAAGTCTATTCAATTCAAATTTGGAGGCAAGTGTTGAGGAAATCTAAGTTAGTACTTTAGGATAGTGGTATCCACTCAATAGATCAAGGAGCTACCGACCCATAGTTAGAAATAAAAACTACCTAATTACTTTCTTATGGTTTTCATGTCCAAAATCTGGACCATTATGAAAAGTAATGGGGATACTTAACACTATAATATCTTAGAAACTAGAAATTATGAGTTCAAGGGTGAGGACTATTGAGACTTGATAAAAAAGTGGGATATTTAATTAATAAAATCAATTAATTTATTATTTCTCACATAATTTTTAATCAAGATAAGTAATAATAATCTTCTCTTTAATTGTATAATAAAATGAAAATCTTGTCATCCAAACTATCTCTATGATCAATATTATAGAAATCCAACCTCCCCAACTGTAGTAACTTCTAGGAGTGGTTTAGATGCCTTTGAGTTTTTCTATGTCATGAATAAATATATTATGTGCTAGAATCCTTAAGGCCTAATACACCTGCCAAGGAGGTGAGTGATGAAGATATCCTTTTCTACAAAAAAATTTGAGTGATGCAGTTGACATTCAATGTTTGATGCTTTCATCTATGTCTAGTGAACTCATTAAGTCTCAAGAAAACATAGATTCATATAGCATGTTTGAGGACATATGAGGTTTATACCAAAAGAGAGTTAGAAAATAATACTTTGATATTTCCAAATAAATCTTTTAGAGTAAGATTGTAGAGGGTGAGCTAGCTGGGAATCACATAGTTAAGCTCATTGGATACATTGAGCACCTAGAACTTATAGGGTTAAAAATCCATGAATAACTGGGCACTGATCTCATTATTACATCAATCCCTCAGAGATTCTCCAAATTTTGTTTTAAATTTTAATATGAAAAATATTCAGAAATCTCTCCTAGATTTATTTACTCCATCTCCAAGTAGATAAAGATACTAAGTGTGAAAATAATTCCATCCTTATGGGTAAAAATGGAAAGGGGAAGTGAAGATATCTAGGTCCAAAGATTATTTACTCCCTTCTAAGAAGAGGAATATCAAGGATAAAGAAATGGAACAAGATAATATTTATTTCACATGTGACAAGAAGGTCCACTAGAAGAAAACCTGCAACTAGCCAAAGAATAAAGGGGAATCTTCAGGTGTGTTTGTTATTGAGTTCAATTTATCAGTCTCTACAAATTTTGTATTAGATACAACTTATATTGATCATATATGTATTCAAATATAATAACCAAGTATATTTAGAAATATTGACAAAGGGTAGGTGGATCTATGAGTATCCAACAAAGCTCAACTCACTACTATAGCTATCGGGGACTACCACCTCAAATTTTCAACCAGAATGATCTTGGTTTTGAAGGGTTGTTATTATGTTCAATCCATGACAAAAAAACATTATTTTTGTATCCATATTTGATATAGATGTATTTATTTTCAAACTTGGGAATAAATTTTTCTTTTTTTATAAATATAGAATTTTTTGTTGTAAAGAATATTTAAATAACAGTCTTTATGTTTTGGATTACATAAACCAAGTAATGGAAATCGATAATGAATTTACTTCACATGAATCATACCACACCCAAATTTGGTATCATCATCTAGCTCATGTAAACAAAAAATGCTTGAATAAATTACATCAAGATGGATATTTATATTCTTTTGAACTAAAAAAACTTGGTTTATGTCACATATTCTTAAAAGGAAAAATGACCAAATCCCCATTTAGTGTGAAAAGAGAAAGGGATAAATAGCTTCTTGAGTTAGTTCATACCGATGTGTGTGGACCATTTCATGTTGAAGTAAGGGGTGCATACTCAATATTTATAACTCTTATTAATGATTTTAGTAGATATGGATATGTATACCTAATTAAGTATAAGTAAGATTCTTTTGATAAATTCAATGAATACAAGAATGAAGTTGAGAACTATATTGGTAAGAAGATTAAGAAACTCTACTCATACCGTGGTGGAGAATATTTCAATCAAGACTCATTAATTATTTATGGGAATTTGGGATATTATCTTACCTTAAACCCCCTTATAATCCTTAGTTGAATGGTGTAATTGAAAGGAGTAACCTTACCTTGTTGTACATGGTGAGATAAAAGATGATTCATGTGAGTCTTCCATTTTCCTTTTGGGGATATGTGTTAAAAATAGTAGAATACATACTAAATGTAATGACATGACCCCAGTTACCCAGAGTTGGTGCGTTATTACATAATATTGGCATGATACAAGGAATCATATCCCGAAAGACCAATCAGTTTAGTATCCTTGGATATAATAGATACATACATAAGTTTTACATTACATCATGAAATAAAAAAAAACATTTTTACCCTTTGAACACTCTTATATCCCTTAGCCTATTCCTACAAGTTAATTTTAATATACTTCTTTTCATCCTGGGAAAAATAAAACATAAGAAAGGGGTGAGCTCAGATGCTCAGTAAAGATAACAATATAGTGGAAACTATCATAAATAAGAATAAACATTTAAGGAAATGTATAAGACTAAAACAAAAGCCTTTTAAAATTAAACTTCAACATAATATTGAAAATATAAATCAAATAATTCCATTTAATTATTCACATGGATATTATACTAGTCTAATAATCACATTTAATATCAATAGATAATTTCACAATGATCGAATGCATAATGCTGGACATCATAACCACATAGTCAAGGCCTTGTGCCAAGACTAAAAATAAGATTTTCTCAAGACCTTGTTCCAAGACACTAGTTTGTCTCATGAGACCCACCGATTCATCAAGGAGCTATAGAGGGCTCCACCTGTCACTTACTAAGTCTAATGAATTCCTCATATGAAAAGGTTGAAACATAATCTAAACATTCGTATTAAAATTAGCATATGAAATGTCAATATTTTAACCACTACCCATGAATGGTATAAAAGTAGCACATCCACAGTCAAGCATAACTCATTCAATGCAATATAGAAGATTTTATCAACCTCAATCAAGAATAATGAAGGATATTGACATCGATGGAAATAATCAGTAAAACTATTTGAGAGAAATATCCCTTTTTTCTTAAAAACATTTAAAAGTCACACAATTTATCAAGAAGCTGTTAAAAATAGATTTTCGAATCCAAGTGTGCCATACCACCTCGAAACTTTTAAAAGGAATTTTAATTTTAAAACATTCATGTCCATATAAATAAATCCTTAAAACCATTTTTAAAACATGGACTTTAATGAGAATGATTTAGAAGAATAAATCTTTAAAATATTTAAAATGATATTTTAATTAGAGTTCCTAAACAAAAGAGAGACGTTTGAATTCAAATAATTGAGGTAATATAAACTTTATAATATCATGATAATAAAGGTATTCATGATATAATATGTCAAATTATAGTATATACACCATATAAAAGAGAATTGGTTCATAACAACAAAGAAGTCTCAATAGAAAGTAAATTGAGATGAAATCCCTTATAAAGACCGTATCCTTAAGCTAAGGATAAATCAATGACATAATTATGTGTGTAAAATATAAATACACTAAATATTATAGGATATTCAGTGTAAATCAACCAGAGTACATTCACACATATTCATGTAACAACAACACGAATGACTTGGATGTTTAACTAAAGGAATGAAAATTGAGTTGAGATTACTCTTATCAAGTTCCTATACATGACTTGAGAATTTATCAGTTGAGTGATTATGTGTATCAAAAGTATATCCAAACAAAGGGTATTAGAAATTACCACATAAATAAATAAATAGTGATTTCACACTTAATATTGGAGTAAAATAATCAATGAAGTTTGCGTAAAACTCAATGAGTGAAAATTGAAATTAGAAATTCCCTTACCGATTTGGTAACTTTCAAAACATACACCCCATGAAATAAGGATAATACAATGAAGATGTAAATACCCATAAATTAAAGTATATTACATAAGAAATACAATCATTGATAGTACATACACCACACAAAAAGAAATAGTGGCAATATAGCATGAATTTCATGGAAATAAGAAGTGAGATGAAAACCCCTTATGTTGTACTTTTCCTTAGTCGAGGGTATGTTAAAATCCTATATAATAGGTAAATAATTGTTATTAAATTATAAAAGAAACAAATACATAAATATGATATCATATATGATCTTATAATATTTCTTTGTTAATAATATTTTAGTAGTATCATTGTTTCGGGTGTTAACTAATTCGTTTTCCTTTATATGTTTTGTTAAGTAAGTCATGTTTGTTATGGATAGGATGTATTTGATTCATATAAATAATTATATTAAGTTATTATACATTATTTTTAATCATAAAATGAAAATTATTCTTGAATGGTTAAGATGGGGAATGAATCTCATCGCGTTCATGGAGACGGTAATCCGTACGTACGCACGAGCAGAAATATCATTCAATTGAAGGTGAAATAATATGTAATTGGATGTTATATCATATATACAGAATCATTAACATGTTATATTTATTATTTACATCTATTATACATCATTATTATACCCATCCAAATAATGAAGTGTTGAATAACAACTACACCACGACATTGAGACGGTAAGCCGTACGTACCCACGTATGGTGACTTTGTAATTCATAGGATGGATATAATAATGAATATGGTTGTACCATATATATAATAACATCACAGTATTTAGAAGGTACTAGAGTTATTATTTTTTTATGGATAAAAAAACAAATAAATAGGAAGTGAAAGAAGAAGATAACTTTGAAAGAGGTGATGAAATTATTACCTCTTCTTCAGGTGCTTCCTTTTGATTTGATCAAAAGGGCTCTTTAGGTTGGATTTATGATTAAAGTAAGGCCTATAAGATTAAGTGATAGTATTTGGGAGGATATTTGGGGAGGGGTTTTCCAATACAAATGAATTTGGAGGTGTGAAATTAAGAGAAGGGGAGGTTCCCTTTTATAAGAGAGGTGAGGGTCATTTTAGGAAAAGTTTGAAATATTATTTTATTATAAATTAATTTTAGGTTTCTAATGGTATAAAATGGATTTATTTCTAGGATAAGGTTGGGATGGGTTGGAAAACTCTCAACCAATAGGTTTTAGATAGGTTTAGGTCACCATATTAACCTTATCTTTTATATTTAACTCTTAGTTAAATAGTTTGACATTTACCACGTGTCTTGGTATTTATATATTATTTGGTTAATAAACTTACTATAAACTACCAAGAGAACCCCAAGTATTTCATTAATAACCTATATATCATTATATAAGTCCTTTTTCCAAACCTTATATTTTTAGGACTATTATATAATTTAATAAAATAATATTTGTTTTAAAAACTAAATTATGTTAATTTTGACACTATTTAGTATTTGTTTTTTTAAAGTCATATAAACTTGATTACTTCGAAAAAAATTCATTAAATCAACCATAACATGTCATATTAACCTATAAAATTCTTGTAATGCATGAAAAGTCTCAATTTATTTTATTATTTATAATATCAATTATTTTAATCCTTCATTAATTATGTAATTACTGCATCACATTGTTTCATAAATACATTTAATTATTTAATGTATTAAAATTATTAATAAAATATCATGATGTAGGAATTATTTTTATCTTTCTAATGAATATTTATAGTCGAATTTATCTTATTTATAACCCTATATTAAAAATGTTTTTGTTTTTAAACTTTGAATTTTACACTTTTATCTCTTCTTTAAATAAAATAATAATAAATGTCCTAATCTAATCCAAGTGGATCAAAAGGATCATATTTTATTCCTAAGGTTTATTTTGGTCAAAATAAACTTATCCAATATAATTAGTACATGCGTTAGGGTAATTATAATATCATTTTTACCATTAATTTCCCTATTTACTTTTAACTGTGGTAAATAAAATTCAAAAGTTACTATTCACCAAAAATTATTTTCATCTTATTGAATCATATTTTACTTATTGATGTCAATTGTACCTATTAGATTTTTAAATTTCAATCCATAGAATCGGTAAAGTTATGTTTTATGCAAACTTACAAATATGCCTAGAAGGTGGGTAAAAGACGGTGAAAAGTTCAATAAACTTTTATACATCCAGTCTTATTATAAAATGACTCAAATAAATTAAATTGAATTTATATAGGTATTATATATCTATTTTTACTTAAAATAAATTCAAATAAAATAAATAATTATTTAAATAAAAAGTCAGTTTTAAATAATAACGCAGTGTTTTTCACTATTCATCAAAAATCAAAAGTTTTCATAAAAATACCAAAAATTTACTCTAAGATAATTTCGATATTTCAAATTCAAAAATTATGTCTATTTAATCAAATTAATAACATAGAAGTTTTATTAATTAAATTAAAAAAATATTCTTTTTGTCAGAACTAGAAAGTGGGTTTTTGAGAAGTAAAAACTATCAAAAGATTGATATGTGTTTATGTCCAATTTAAATGTAAAATTACTTATAATGAACAAAATTTGATTAAATGATAAAAATATAATCTAATTATACCTAAAAACTATTCAAATATATAATTTAAAACTATAAATTATTTTGATTAAAAAAGTTGTTTTTAATTAAAATTTAGTATTTTTGACTATTCATCAAAATATGACAGTTATCAGAAAAGCACCGAAAATTTATCCAAACTATTTTTTATGTATATATTCTAAATAAGAAGTTAATTTCTTCAAATTGAATATATAAAAGTGTCAAATATTGGATTTAAAAATGGATCGCCATTAAAAGGCGGTAAAGTTTCATTTTTTGAAAAATACTTCTTTTTTTTTGAAAAATTGAATTTTTTATTATATTATATATAAGAAACACATAATATGAATGTTAAAATTATATAAAGTATATAAAATTCAAAATACAGTTAATACTATTCATAACCGCTTTTTGAACGACTAGTTTGGTAAGTCGTGGTTCACTCAAACTCAGTGCTGCGTGCAACACATGCTATTCAATTACTTTAAAGAAAATAACTTTATTTGAAATATTGGGGTGTTACATTATTACCCCCTTTTGGAAATTGTTTCCTCGCAATTTTAAAATTGGGCTTGGGAACTTCATTTAAAGCCCCACATCGGAAAAAGAGTCAATAAAACAATCACTTTAAAAGAAAGAAAATGAAGTACAAAGGTCACCCGAGATAACCCTTAATAGGATTCCATGTAGGAAAACATCACTACTGGAAAATGGGCCTATACCCACGGTTTTGCCAAAAACTGTGGGTATAGGGTACCCATATACCCATAGTTTTATAAAACCATGGGTATAGGGATAATATGGGGATCTATACCCATGTTTTTGGAAAACCGTGGGTATAGATTTTTTTTGAAAACCAATACCCACAGTTTTGCAAAACTATGGGTATAGGTGTTTTTTTTCAAGATGTATACCCACAGTTTTGGCCAAACCGTGGGTATAGTGTTTTTTCGGAAGACTTATACCCATGGTTTTGAAAAACCATGGGTATTAGGGGTTTTTTTGAAGACTTATACCCACAGTTCTCTAAAACCATGGGTATAGCTTTCCCGCCTTATGGAAGGGATAAAAAATAATGCGGGACAACAAATTTTTTTTTTGTGGGAACACGGTTTGGATTAATATAATTACAAAGATACAAATATATTTACAACTAATATATGTAGGTTGGTTGGTCAGGCCTTCCATGCAGTTGAACACAGTCTACTATTCGATTCTTAGTGAGTTAGTTTTTATTTTAAATGAGTTTAAATAATATAAGTTAACAGATGGATGGTTATATTAACAAAACATCCACATCTTAGTTGGTCAGGCGAGTTACCGCTATTCCACCGGTACCGTGTTTGATTCTCACCATAGTCATTTTTCGATTTCCACCTATATTAATATATATATATATATATATGTGTGTGTGTATGTGTGTATGTGTGTGTGTATCTATGTGTGTGTGTGTGTATAGAACATCTATTCGGCTCGGTTGGTCAGTGGCACATGCCTGCGTGTGGTGCGTCCCATGGTCGAATCTCACCTGCTGCTTATTTTGAATATAAATCCCCACGATTTTCAAACTATGGGAAAAGTGATGTGCCAACTGTACAGTAGTGCGGCCACCTGTGACACCTATATACCCATGGTTTTTCCAAACTGTGGGTATAGGTTAAGACCCCTATTTCGATACCTCTCAGCCCCATGGTTCCCAAAACCGAGGGTATAGTCTATACCCATAGTTTTGGGGGCTATACCCACGGTTTTGAACCGTGGGTATAGGTAGTTTTTCTAGTAGTGCATGGATATGGAAGAAAAACTAAGTGTCAAGTTCTGATGGAGAGTGATAGAAAACATGATTAGGATAAAGCTAACAATAAGAAAACCACAATCTTTTGATGGGTTAAATGATCATTAGTTTCCGAGTAGGAAAAGTAAACGGAATTTTTTTTTTGTTTTATGTTCCATTTCATAAAGTTAAGGAATTTATTTATGATATTGACTAAGAACATAAAGTGATATACTTACTTTTTAAGTAGAGTTTCATCCTTTAATAAATTTCTACCACTAACTCATATTTTCTCTAAATGATGAGTATTCAAAATGACTTGGTCACACCTGAAGTGATAGAATCAACTTCTAGAAAATCACATAATCCAAAAAGGGTGAACTATATATTTCCCTTGTCTTTAGATATTAACCAAAACCAAATGGTTAGTACAAGATCAGATCCCAAAAATGGATAATCCTTTATAGAAAGAAATACTAATCTTAATTTCCAAAATTGAATAAACAATACCCAAAGTTCAATAAAGACCATGAAATAAAAAATTGTCCTTAAAATCCTTCAATATAATCCAAACTAATATTGAAATCCAAAACTCAAAATAATTTAATCACATAGTATTTCCTAGTAAATCTTAATATTTATTTCCAAATAACATCAACTACTCTTAAAGTCTCATACAGAAGTGTAATTAACCAAATCACGTATTTTCTATGATAGGTTAATCATTTCCATTAATAACCCGAATCTCTATAAAAAACATAGATTATTCCAAAATAAAAAAAATCCATCATTACTCCTCAAATGAAATTCCATATTATTCTATTTTTCTTAGTCATATAGTGTTCCCAACAAAGTGTATGTCTTCCAAAATAACATTTATCACTTAATAACCAAATCATTTTCCTATAATAAGGATATCCATTTGATAAAACATAAGATCCCAAATAAACTTATTATTGATCAATAAAATCATTTAACTAAAAATAATTAGTCACACTAACCAGGGACTTCACATAGTCCAGTGGTAGGTGATAAATCCCAATCATACTCTAGTTGTGGGTTTGATTCCTGCAGATTTTTCTGACGCGATGGTTTGTCACACGGTCTGCGTGTTTTCCTTTTTCAAAAGCTATATTTTATAACATTTCCAAAATTAGATAAATTCCTCAAAATAACCATAATATAATTTAACCACAAATGTTATCTCATACCTCGAATTTTCGTCCCAAAAATTAATAACCATTAATTACCTCAAATTCAAGGATCTTATAAACCCAAATGGTTCTTTAAAACTATATCCACAAAAGAAAAATATAATTCTTCCTCAAATATAATTTCCACATAACAAACTACATGGTTACACATACAAGAGAATAGTCATCCAAAGTAATCCCATAAACAAATATCATTAATACTTTTAAACATTTCGCCATCCATTTATTTCCACATAGGTTCTTCTTGGACCTAGAGGTTATCCTATAGAATAGGGCATTGACTCAGGTAATGACAACGTCCCTTAAATTTACAAAAAATGAAGGTAATTAGATTTTTAGGATCATTTTTATTTTATTCCATAGTACTCTTCAATTTTCCTCAGCAATTCTTTACTTTATGTCATCCTTTCCCACACATAAAGCATTTATTTGTTCCATTGAGACACTTTCCCGGGTGTCTCCTTCCACATTTCTAGCATGATGGAAATTGATCTTTCTTTTCTCCATAGTTTCCACTATTAGAGATCATATCATTCTCCACCTTTCTCTTCTTTGTTGAGTTTGGGAGTTGATTAATGTATATACTGTTGATCATATTTTTAGGAAACCTACTTCATCATGAACACAATTTATTTTACACCTATCAACATTCCATTTAGTTTCTCATTTCCATCATCGTGCCCACCTTGTATATTATGTTCAATGTTACTATGACTTCCTTGGAATCCATCTAGTGACTAACATAAGAAAGTATAGTGTGAGTCATAAAATCATTTAGAGAATATCATGACGCCTTTTTTTCAATCTAAAACACCATATGATTAACCAAGGTTATTTATTTTCATCTTATATTAAAATCCTTAAAATTGGTTTGTAAAGAAAATGTGACTTACACTAAGAATATCCCCTTGGAGTTTCATAACCAAGAGTGCAGCAAGGCCCGTTTTCATGTACCAGGATACCCCGAGTCAAGCCCGAAACTCCTTGTCGGAGTTTTCACTCCTAGTTACATCTATGCCTGAGCTTCTTCTACCTGCGCGTATCTATACAGGGATGTATTGCTTGGAAAACCCACATAATATTTACCTTACCAAATTTTTTGGATGTTCTTATATACTAATCCTCAATGTCTATCTTAGGGTAGTGTTTTCTAATCAGCGTTTTTCTAAATCTAGCTTCCAAGGTTTGTAATAAACTTCCTCTGATACCAAATGTAATGCCCTGACCCCAGTTACCCAGAGTTGGTACATTATTACATAATATTGGCATGATACAAGGAATCATATGACATCCCACCTTTTTATTACATAACTTTTCATTACATTTTACAAACAGAGGATCTTTAAATTCCAGTTTCTTGGAAATCAGGAACATAAAACATGAAAACATAAAACATTATTTTAATAAAATTTTAGGGCTTCATAATAAGTTCTTCCTAATTATAATTATTTTATCTCATAACCTGGAGACATACATCAAAGGAAAAAGTGAGAAGAAGGCCCATTAAGGAAAACAAGGGAATCAGTTTACTTGTGAAATCAACAAGAACTTGATAAAAAACATAAAGACATGTGAAATGGAAGTAGAGGCATATAATAATGAAAATAAATTGAATAATAACTTCAATATCTAGCTAAAACATTTAATTTATACATTAATGAATATGTCACCAAGGTTCATCCCCAAGGTGTCATAAAAATTACCAATGTTATTCACCAAGGTATCGTGAAAATTATCATCTCTAGAGATTAAATTCTTTCCCCAATGCATTGGTGAACTATCAGGGCACACCCTTAATATGTATTTTTTTCCTGTGAGACACATATATCATAATTATAAATTTCATAAATAACCCATTGAGAGTAAAATAAATGAGTTTCACTTCAAAATCACGACGTTTAAAAGAACTTAAAAACATGATCGTTATGTCATTTATAACCCATGGAAAGGGAGAAAAAGTTATATGTATGTAAATTACAGAATAAAATAGATCAATATTATGTATTGATGAATACCCCTAGAAATGAAATAGGTTTGGGTATCCACATAAATAATACAAGGGAATTTCTTGAGAAAAAGAGAGAGATTTTGAGACGAAAATTCTGCAGCATAACAACTACATAACATCATTTTAGAAAAAATTAAAAAGAGAGGGGAAAAGGGTAAAACACTCATAAATAATTCATAATATAGTATGAGTACATAATAATATAATTTTATGAATATTTTAATGAAATAGCACATGAAAAGGAACAATGAAAGAAAAGAGAAGATGCAATTTCTTTTAGGAAAAATTATGCAGCCTAACAGCGTCGCTTAAAAATTCAAAAAATAAATTGATGAGAGTAGAAATGGTCTCTCATAATTTGGACATGAAATGGGAAGTAATATGAATATATAATAACATACCCCCACATAATAAGATGGAAACTAGAATACAAAACATAAAGGAAATCATGACTAAAAAGAGGAGGGTGAAAGGTTCCCTTACCTTGAAGAGTATCTTCAAAAGATTGAAGGTTGGGACCTTGGGGGGATCGAGGGCATCTTGGGAGGACTCCATGGGAGGTAGAAAGACCAGATCTTAGTTGAGGAGGATTTTGGAATGAAAATAATGAGGGAATGTCTTGGTATTTATAGGGAAAAGGGGGAATATTTAATTAATTTCCAAGGGACACCTCATCGGTGGTATTTGCAAAAACATGGGCTTGACCATGGTATTTTCCCGTGGTATTGGACAATTGGGACACCTCATAACATATATTTCTATTCAAAAGTCTAACATATTTATTAAATCATGATTACATCATCAATGTTTTCATTAAACACCTGAAACTCAAAACTGTATTTTTACTATTCACCGAAAATTCAATTGTTTTAGAAAAATCCCGAAAATTCACCCTAACCTAATATCGATGCTCTGAATTTAAAAATTAACTCCATTTTATGAAAAAAAATTTCTAAATATTTTTAATTTAATTTTTAAATAAAATCATTATTTATTCAAAAAACAACTCTAAAACTATTACTTATTTTGTAACACCTTGAAAAAGTAATCAAGGTCCCATAAAATTATCGTATAACCATAAGAAAATAAAGTAAAAATTAATGATTAAATTTTATGAAAATAAATTTTAATTTTAAAATATTAAATTAATTATAAAATTTTAAATAAAATATTTATGGCCTACAAAAATAACAAAACTTATACTATGATCAATTTTTCACTTTTAAAATGTCTAAATTGTATATATAAATTCACAGGTGAAGTTTCTATTTTTTTGGCTGATTTACTATTCATTACTATTCATTACTATTCATAAGGGTATGTTACCATTCACACTTTACTATTCACAAAAAAATAAGTTGATCTTATTAGAATCTAAATTTCTTACTGATCAAAAACGTAGAAGGCCATTTTTTGAAAATCATTTCACATTATTAATTATTTAATGCTTACATAAATATTTCAAAATACCCTTTTTAAAAAATTCATTAGTAATATGGAACTATAAATTCATCCTACATTTATCTAGACATTTGAAATTCACCAACTATTACATAATAAGAAATAACAATTTTATTTATACTAAAGGATTACACAAAGTAACTAAGGTCGCGTTACATAGCCCCTTATAACACCTGCATAGGACCTAAGTGTAAGGTGTGCTATGGTGACAGAATCTTGGTGCGACTCAGACAACATTGCCCGAGTGGTGATTTCAATCATTTTTAAGTTCTCCCTTAGGCGATTTCATTCAAGCTTCACATGTTGAAGCTCGGCTTGGGCTTGGTCCAGAGAAAAGCCCAGAGATGCTATCTCCTCCCCAAGCTCTAACAGAAGGGTTTCATATGGCCCAAGTCTACTGGCTGAGGCTATCGACTCCTCCGTATTAATTAACCAATATCACTTGTATTTATAATCAATAATCATAACGTAAAGAGTTTAGTTTCTAATGGTCATACTGACCAACAATGATATAACAATTGAAACCCAACAATCTCATTTAATTATACTCACTTCATTAATTAAAGGATATAGTTTTGTGTAGTATAAAATGAAATAACACACAAATTTAGGAAAGAAATATTATTCAAAAGTTCAGGTCATTACATTTTTCCACCCTTAAGAAATTTCTTCCCCAAAATTTTAACTCGTGCCCTAAGAAGAGAAAAGGTGTGGGTACTTCTACCTCATAGACTCCATTGGTTCCCACATGTCTTCTTCACATTTGTAGTTTCTCCACAACACCTTAACAAGGTTGGTAGTCTTGTTACGTAGAACCTTGTCTCTACGATCCAAGATCCCCACCAGCTGCTCCTCATAAGAGAGGTCATGTTCCAGTTTTACCACCTCTAGATTTAGTACATGTGAAGGGTCAGGTATGTACTTTCTCAAGAGTGATACGTGGAAGACATCATGAACTTGTGCTAGATTTGGAGGGAGTGAAAGATGATAGGCCACTGATCCTACATGATCAAGGATTTCATAAGGGATAATGTACCTAGTGTTGAGCTTCCCTTTCTTACCAAACCTCATGACTCTCTTCCAAGGTGAAATTCAAAGAAAGACTTTTTCACCAACATAAAACTCCAAGTCCCTTCGATGGTTGTCGGCATAGCTCTTTTTCTGACTCTTAGCAGCCTTAATGTGTTGCCAGATGGTGTGGACTTTCTATGTCATCTCTTGCACAAGATCAGGCCCAAGAAACTTTATCTCACCAGCTTTATCTTAACAAGTAGAAGTTCTACATCGATTTCCATATAGAGATTCATAGGGTGCTATTTGAATGCTCAAGTGAAAGATGTTGTTGTAAGAGAATCAATTAAAGTGAGATGTTGATCCCATCCACATTTAAATTCCATTGAGTATGTTTTTAGCATATCCACGAGTGTTTGAATAGTTATTTTTGATTGGACATCTGTTTGAGGGTGATAGGCCTCACTGAAATTCAATTCAATGCTCAGAGCATGTTGAAGACTTCTCTAGAATTTTGATGTGAACCATTGATCATGATTAGATACGATAGAAAGTGGAACTCCATGCATCCTTTCCACTTCATTTACATAGATACTGGAAAGTTGATAAAGAGATAAATCTTCTTGAATGGAGATAAAATGGGCAGTCTTGGTGAGACGGTCCACAATAACCCATATTGCATTGTTTCCTTTATAATTTCTCAGGAGAAAAGTGATGAAGTCCATAGTGATATTATCCCACTTCCATGCTGGTATGGGTAGTGGTTGCAATACCCCTTTAGGAAGTGGTCTCTCTTCCTTCACTTGCTAACATACCAGGCACCTTGAAGTGCAGTCAACAATCTCCCTTTTCATATTATCCCACCAATAATGATCAAGAAGGTTGCTATACATTTTTTTTCTTCCAGGATGTATAGAGAAAGTAGAGGTATGAGCTTCATCCATCATCTCCTTCTTTATTTCCGGAATATATGGAACACATAGTATTGTATGAAATTTCAGTACACCTTCTTGATCAATATTGAACTCAGGACACTTCCCATCCTTCACAACCTCAAACTTCTTCTGTAACAAAGGATCTTCTTTCCGAGCTTTCTTGATCTTCTCTAGTAATGACAGTGTAGAAATAATTTGGGTTATGGTTGATGATGTCCCTTCCCTTATAATTCCCATGTCCAGCTTTACTAGGTTATTGATCAAAGGATCTATTTGAATCTTCATCATGGAAAGAACAACTGGGTATTTCCAGCTTAATGCATCAATGACTTTGTTTGCTCTTCTAGGATGATAATGAATTGAACAATCATAGTCTTTGAGAAGTTCCAACCATCTCCTCTACCTCATGTTCAATTACTTTTGTGTGAAAATATAATTCAAACTTTGATGGTCAGTGTATATACATCACATTTCTCCCCATAAAGGTAGTGACTCCATATCTTCATAGAAAAAACGACCACAGCCAGCTCCAGATCATGCGTAGGAAATTTCTTCTCACGGGTCTTCAATTATTGAGATTCATAAGAAATAACTTTGTTATTTTTCATGAGGATGCACACAAGATCTTTCAGAGATGCATCACTAAAAATAATGAATACTTCTCCACTTGAGGGTAGAGTTAACAAAAGTGTAGTAACCAATCTCTTATTCGGCTCTTTGAAACTTTCCTCACACTCATTTGTCCAGATGAACTTGACCCATTTTCTAGTTAACTTGGTTAATGGATTAGAAATTCATGAAAATGTTTTGAAAAACCTCCTATAATATCCCGCTACTCCAAGGAAACTAATAATCTCAGTTACTGTTGTAGGTTGAGGGCACTCCTCTACAACTTTTGTCTTTTTAGGGTCAACTGTGATTACTTAATTGAAAACAATGTTCCCCAAGAAAGAAACTTGTTGAAACCATAATTCAAATTTTCTAAACTTCCCAAAAATCCTTTCCTTCCGTAGATTTTCTAAAATAACCCTTAGATAATCCTAATTCTCCTTGTAACTTTTGGAATATATCATAATATCATAAATAAAAACTGCCACAAAGTTATCAAGGTAGTCCTTAAAGACTCTATTCATCAAATCCATAAAAATAGCAGGTGCATTAGTCGGTCTGAAGGGCATAACAAAAAACTCATAATTCCCATATCTTGATCAGAAGGTAGTTTTTGGAATATCTTCTTCCTTCACCCTCAATTGATGATAAACAGATCGAAGATCAATATTAGAGAAGAATTGAGCCCCATAAAGTTGGTCAAATAAGTCATCAATTATTGGAAGAGGGTATTTGTTCTTTACTGTGATCCCATTCAGTTCTATATAATCGATGCATAGTTGCATTGATCCATCCTTCTTCTTTACAAAGAGAACAGGTGCTCCCTAAGGGGACACACTTGGTCGGATAAAACCCTTCTCCAAAAGATCTTGGAGTTGTTTCTTTAACTCCCCCAGCTCCACATTTTATATCCTATATGGGGTCTTTGATATTAGATGGGATCTAGGTACGATTTCAATGGATAACTCTACCTCTCTTTCTAGGGGAGGTCTGAGTAACTCCTAAGGAAATACGTCAACGTATTCCTGGATGACAGGGACATTTTCTTTCCTCAAACTCTCATTTCCTTCTTCTTATTCATCGATCAACTCCATAAAGAAGGATATATGAGGTTCTTCTAACTAAAAATCAGGTTTAGATATCTCTCCTTAGAAGATAACCGTAGGTTTTCCATTCAAGACTACTAATATTTACTTGATTCTGCATTTTATCTTAGCATTATACTTTGAGAGCCAGTCCATCCCTAATATAATATTGAATTCAAGTATGTGAATGACTAATAGATTTGTGATAATATTGTGATCACTAAAGTAAACACTAGAGTTTCTAAACACTGACAATGCTTGTATAATTCCACCAAGAGTCTTGACTGATAATTCTACTTTTAGAAAATCGGGGGTTGATTCTAAATTCTTTGCAAACTTGGAGGAAATAAAGGAATGCGTTGTACCAGAATAAAAAAAAGTACTTGCTACCTTTGAGAGAACAATAAGAGTACCTACCACCACATCATTTGGTGCTTCAACTTCATCCATAGTGATTTCAAAAGTACGACCTTGTTCCCTAGGCCGTTGCTGAGGCTGACGATGATTCCCCTCCACTACCCTCAGATTTGGATAGTGATTGGAAAAGTGTCCAAGTTGTCCACAATTATAGCATTGGAAATCAGGTAGGGCCTGCACCATCTTCCATTTTTTGTTAGTGTTGAGAAGTTGTGGCTTCACCTCACTATGACAATTCCGCGTAATGTCACCATCTCTACCACACTTGTAGTACTTCCTGCTCCTAAGTAGGCAGTTCCCTGAATGATTCTCCCCACATTTATTACATGTGGTACATTGTACTTGCTTTCTTCTTCTTCCCTGATCGAAGATCCTCCCTAATATTGGATATATTGATCTCTTCTTGTCATTGTATTTATGAGACCACTCTGTCTCACTAAACTCTAGTTCGAACTTCATTGCACTTCATACGATATCCTCATAGCTATCATAATCTTGGTTGGATAGATTCTTCTGAAGATGAGGTATCAGTCCACAGAATAATCTATCAACCTTACCATTTGGATCCATGATAAAATAAGAGGTGTAACATGAAAGCCTTGTGAAGTTCATCTTGTATCTTACCACAGATTCATTCTCCTTTTGCTTCAGCTCAAGAAACTCCTTCTCCATTCTTGTTCTCATCGATCAAGGGAAATACTTACTGAAGAAGATCCCCCTGAACTCTTACCACTCCATAGCTTCAACCTACACTATTGGCCTCATGTTTTTAATCAGTTCCCACCACTTATCAGCTTCTCCCTCTAAGCGATAGACAGCTAGGGTGACCTTCTCTTTCTCTGAATAGTGGAGTACAAAAAAGAACTTCTCTATAGTGATGATCCACTATTCATAAATCAATGGGTTGTTCGATCCACTGAAAGTTGGTGGTCTTTGAAGCATAAAAGACTCAATAGAAAGTTGTTCCCATCGTAGTGAGATCGGTCTCTCAGCTTGATTCAAGTTGTTTCCCATAACTTGACACAGTTGGTTCATCATTCGCATGAAAGTTTCCTTTCTGGATTCCATTGGAGGGCCATCAACGCATGGTCCATTGTGGTTAAAATTTTCATGGTTCCTCCTACTGCACGCCATTTTATAAAAGAATAAAACCTTAGTGAGAAACTTATTTGTTTTAATAATCTTTTAACTATACAGTATTTTATGTCTTAAAACTTCATGCTTAAAATAATTACCTTTTTCTATAAATCCTTCATAATGATTCATAAAAATATTATGATTAACCAAACATATCCCCTAGGATTTTCATAACCAAGAGTGTAGAAAGACCCATTTTTGTGTACCAGGATACCCTAGGTCCAGCTCGAAACTCCTTGTTAGAGTTTTCACACCTAGGTACATCTGTGCCAGAGCTGCCTCTACCTGCTCGTATCTAGACAGGGATGTATTTTCTTAATAAACCACTTACTCAATACTCACTAAAATACCAAGAAGTATTACTATATTTAAACTTTTATATAGAGTTCTTCCTAATTCTTTCATAGCCTAATTTCTATAAATAACTAAACTATACTTTGATACCAACTATGACATCCCGCCTTTTTATTATATAACTTTTCATTACATTTTACAAACAGAGGATCTTTAAAGTCAAGTGTCTTGGAAATCAGGAACATAAAACATGAAAACACAAAATATTATTCTAATAAACTTTTAGGGATTAATAATAAGTTCATTATAAGTAAAATTATTTCATCTCATAACCTGAATACATACATCAAAGGAAAAGGTGAGCAGAAGGCCCAGTAAAGAAAAACAAGGGAATCAGTTTACTTGTGAAATCAATAAGAACTTGATAAAAAATATAAAGACATGTGAAATGGAAGTAAAGGAATATCATAATAAAAATAACTTTAATCATAACTTTAATTTTTGTCTACAACATTTAATCTAGACATTCATGATCATATCACCAAGGTTCATCCCCAAGGTGTCATAAAAATTACCAAAGTTATTCACCACGGTATCCTGAAACTTGTCATCTCTAGAGATAAAATTATTTAGCCAATGAATTGGAGAGATATCAGGGTGAACCCTTAATATGTATTTATTTTAATGTGATCCACATAGATCATAATAATATATTTCATAAATAACCCATTGAGAGTAACGAAATGGGTTTCACTTCAAAATCGTGATGTTTTAAAAGAACATAAAAACATGATCGTTATGTCATTTATAACACATGGAAAGGGAGTGAGGGTTATATGTATGTAAATTATAGAGTAAAATATATAGATATTATGTCTTGATGAATACCCCTATAAATGAAATAGGTTTGGGTATCCACATAAATAATACAATAGAATTTATTGAAAAAAAGAGAGATATTTTGAGACGAAAATTCTGTAGCATAACTGCTATAGAACATCATTTTATAAAACATTAAAAAGAGAGGGGACAAGGGTAAAACACTCATAAATAATTCATAATAATGTTTTGGTACATATTAATATCATGTTATGGATATTTGAATGACATACCACATGAAAAGGAAACATGAAAGAAAAGAGAAGATGCTATTTCTTTTACAAAATAGTCAGCAGCCTAACAACATCACTTAAAAATTCAGAAAATAAATTGATGAGAGTGGAAATGGTCTCTCATAATTTGGACATGAAATAATAATTAATATTAATATATAATAACATACCCCCACATAATAATATGGAAACAAGAATACATAATATAAAGGAAATCATGACAAAAAAGAGGAGGGTGAAAGGTTCCCTTACCATGAAGAGTATCTTCAAAATCTCGAAGGTTGGGACCTTGGGGGGCTTGAGTGAACCTTGATAGGACTCCTTGGGAGGTATAAAGACCAGATATTCATTTAGGAGGATTTTGGAATGAAAATAATGAGGGAATGACATGGTATTTATAGGGAAAGTGAGGGAATATTTAATTAATTTCCAAGGGACACCTCATCGGTGGTATTTGCCAAACCATGGGCTTGCCCATGGTATTTTCCCATGTTATTGGATACTTGGGACACCTCATAAAATATATTACTATTCAAAAGTCTACCAGATTTATTACATCATGATTACATCATCAATGATGTCATTAAACACCTGAAACTCAAAACTGTATTTTTACTATTCACCGAAAATTCAACTGTTTTAGAAAAATCCAAATTATTCACCCTAACCTAATATCAATGCTCTGAATTCAAAAATAAACTCCATTTTATGAAAATAATTTTATAAATAATTTTAATTTAATTTTTAAATAAATTCATTATTTATTAAAAAAACAACTCTAAAACTATAACTTTTTTTGTAACACCTTGAAAAAGTAATCAAGGTCCCATAAAATTATCATATAACCATAAGACAATAAAGTAAAAATTTATTATTATTTTTTTTGAAAAGAAATTTTCATTTTAAATTATTAAATTAATTATAAAATTGTAAATAAAATATTTATGACCTACGAAAATAAAAAAAACTTATACTATGATCGATTTTTTACTTTTAAGATATCTAGATTGTAGTTATACATTCATGGGTGTTTCTATTTTTTTGGCCAATTTACTATTCATTACTATTCATAAGGGCATTTTATTATTCATATATTCACAAAAAAACAAGTTGATCTTATTAGACTCTAAATTTCATACTGATCACAACTGTAGAAGACCATTTTTTGAAAATCATTTCACATTATTAATTATTTAATGTTTACATAAATATTTCAAAATACCATTTTTTCAAAAATTCATTTGTAATATGGAACTATAAATTCATCCTACATTTATCCGAATATTTGAAATTCACCAATTATTCCATAATAAGAAATAAAATTTTTATTTATACAAATGGATTACGCAAAGTAACTAAGGTTTCATTACATATCCCCTTATAACACCTACATAGGACCTAAGTGTAAGGTGTGCTATGATGATAGAATCTTGGGGTGGCTTGGAAAACATTTCCCAAGTGGTGATTTCAATCAGCTTGAACTTCATCCTTAGGTGATTTCATTCAAGCTGCACATGTTGAAGCTCAACTTGGGCTTGGTCCAGAGAAAAGCCCATAGATGCTACCTTATTCCCAAGCTCTGACAGATGGGATTCATATGGCACGAGTCTACTAGATGAGGCCACCGACTCCTCTTTCTGTATTACTTAACCAAGATCACTTGTATTTATAATAAATAATGATAACATAAAGAGTTTAGTTTCCAATGGTCATATTGACCAACGGTCATATAACAATCGAAACCCAACGATCTCATTTAATTATACTCACTTCATTAATTAAAGGATATAGTTTTGTGGAGTATAAAATAAAATAACACACAAATTTAGGAAACAAATATTATTCAAAAGTTTGGGTCGTTACATTCTTCATCCATTAAGAAATTTCATCCACCAAATTTTAACTCATTCCCTAAGAAGTGAAAAGGTGTGGGTACTTCTGCCTCATAGACTCCTCTGGTTCCCACGTGGCTTTTTCACATTTTTGGTTCCTCCACAACACCATAACAAGGTGGGTAGTCTTCTTACGTAGAACCTTGTCTCTATGATTCAAGATCTCCACCGACTGATCCTCATAAGTGAGGTCATGTTCCAGTTGTACCACCTCTGAATTTAGTACATGTGAATGGTTAGGTATGTACTTCCTCAAGAGGGATACATAGAAGAAATAAAGAACTTGTGCTAGATTTGGAGGTATTTCAAGATGATAGGCCACTCCCCCTACACGATCAAGGATTTCATAGGGGCCAATGTACCTAGGGATGAACTTCCCTTTCTTCCCAAACCTCATGAATCAATTTCAAGGTGAAATTTGAAGAAATACTATGTCACCAACATCAAACTCCAAATCCATTTGATGGTTGTCGGCATAGCACTTTGCCGACTATGAGCAACCTTAATGTGTTGTTGGATGGCGTGGAATTTTTCTATTATCTCTTGCCCAAGACCAGACCCAAGTATCTTTCTCTCACTAGCTTCATCACAACAAGTAGGAGTTCTACATCACTTCCCCTTAAAACCTTCATATGGTTCCATTTGAATGCTCGAGTGGAAGCTGTTGTTGTAAGAGAACTCAACTAAAGGGAGATGTTGATCCCATCCAACTTTAAATTCCATTTAGCATGTTCTCAGCATATCCTCGAGTGTTTGAATAGTCCATTCATAATGGACATCAGTTTGGGGGTAAATGGTCGTACTGAAATTCAATTCAGTGCTCAGATCCTATTGAAGACTTCTCTATAATTTTGATGTGAACCTTGGATCATGATCATATACGATAGAAAGTGGAACTCCATGTAGCCTTACCACTTCCTTCATGTAAATCCTGGAAAGTTGATCAAGAGAGAAATCTTCCTGAATGGAGATAAAATGGGCAGTATTGGTGAGACAGTCCACAATAACTCATACCACATTGTTTCCTTTGGAAGTTATCAGGAGACCAGTGAAGATTTCCATAGTGATATTATCCAACTTCCATGCTGGTATGGGTAGTGGTTTCAATACCCCTTTAAGAAGTTGTCACTCTGCCTTCACTTGCTGACATACCAGAAACCTTGAAGTGTAGTAAAAAATATCTCTTTTCATATTATCCCTCCAATAATGATCATGAAGGTCCCTATACATTTTTGTGCTTCCAGGATGTATAGAGAAAGTAGAGCTATAAGCTTCATCCATCACCTCCTTCTTTATTTCTGGAATATATGGAACACATAGTCTTGTACGAAATTTTAGTACACCTTCTTGATCAATATTGAACTAAGGAAACTTCCCATCCTTCATAGCCTCAAACTTTTTCTATAATAAAGGATCTTCTTTATGATATTTCTTGATATTCTCTAGTAATGATGGTTGAGAAATCATTTGGGTTAGTTTTAATGATGTCCCTTCCCTTATAATTCTCACATCTAGATTTATTAGGTCATTGATCAAAGGATCTATTTGAATCCGAATCATGGAAAGAACAACTGGGTCTTTCTTGCTTAATGAATCAATGACTTTGTTTGCTCTTCCATGATATTAATGAATTGAACAATCATAGTCTTTGAGAAGTTCCAACCATCTCCTCTGCTTCATGTTCAATTACTTTTGTGTGAAAATATACTTCAAACTTTGATGGTCTGTGTATATATCACATTTCTCCCCATAAAGGTAATGACTTCATATCTTCAGAGAAAAAATGACCACATCCAGCTCTAGATCATGTGAAATATAGTTCTTCTCATGAGTCTTTAATTTTCGAGATGCATAAGAAATGACTGTCATTTTTCATGAGGAACCACCCAAGCCCTTTCAGAGATGCATCACTAAAAATAAAAAATCCTTCTCCACTTGAGGGAAGAGTTGTCACGACCCGTCATCAGGGGCCGTTCTATGACTACCCCAAGCCCTCCTTCCATAGGCCAGGGGATGGCGACTAGAACCAAAGGCATAAATCCAAAAAATAAGGGAAGGCATGGCCTTTATGAAGTAACATACACAACAGAGTACGCAAGTGAAGTAAGAACTAAGTAAAACTGGGTACAAGGTAAGTACTGAAAAGTAAATGGTTCAGTATACAAACCCAAATGAAAGTACACTACAACTGAAAGAAAAGTACAACAACAGTATATAAAACAGCAACACCGAGTCGTCCTTCAGAAATCCCACTTGAACGGTGGGTACAGATAGTCTCCTCAGCTCCTTGGGTCAGACCACCTTCTCCATGTACGTACCGCCAAGTGGTCCACCTCCGGGTACCGTCCAGCTTGACAAGCCTCCACCACGATCAGTTCTGTCTGTTGTCTGCATCCAACACAACGTAGTGTGGGAATATCCTGTGAAGGGGTGAGTATACGATACTCCGTAGGGACCCCAAGACCCCCGAAGGTCTCTCAGAATCCACGAAGGATAAACCACAAAGGAAAGATACAATCATGAAGTATCAAAAGACCCCACTTAGGTATATGACCATACATATACCTAAGTCATCAGTTACAGAACGACTCCAACCCTCGAGCCCAAGCACAACCCAGTCCACACAGGAAAACACAACCCAATCTACACAGGAAAGCAAGTCAATCACCTTGATGATAATGATTGATAATCAAGACTCAGCTCACACTGGTATACACTCCATAAGGCAATAGAGATGATCAGATGTATCCACTAATTCATCTAAGCTATCGGACCCACATAGGATACAAGTCCAGCTAAGCTGTCGGACCCACATAGGATACAAGACCGGCTACTCTGCCGGACCCACTCAGGATACAAGTACAGAGGTCATACTGCCAGACCCACATAGGATACAAGAACAGTAGTCATCGTCGTCGAAGCAACAGAGGATCCCAGTACAGTCTTCGTCACTGCTGAACCCACAGAGGATCCAAGTACAGTCGTCCTCGCTGCCGAACCGACAGAGGATCCAAGTGCAGTCGTCATCGTCGCAGTCGCAGCCAGCTCTAGGGTTCCCGCACACAGCATGCTCGATTCTGGGAGGGTCTGCTCCTCGAGAAAAAGAGTTGATAAATCAACTATCACGAAGTCTAGAGTTGATGTAACCCAAAGTTCCGTCTCGTCAAAAGAAACCCAACACGACAGACGGTGCGTCAATCAGACGCCCGGTCTGAGAGTTATTGGCTTTTCCGTCCCAGGGGCCCGGTTGGTCTTTAAGCTAAAACCAACCCAACTGTACTACAGCTACGTCCAAACCTCAAGAAGAGTAAGCCAAATGGACCGTCTCAATAAAAGGATTCCAACACAATTGACGGAACGTCAATCGTATGTCCGATCCGTAAGATATAAGCGTTTCTGCTCCAAGGGCCCGATTGGTTTCGAGTTCGAACCAACACAGCCATACACAAACTTTACCGAAACCTCAAGTGTAATATACCTAAACGACCATCTCGATCCAAGGATTCCTACACAAATGATGGTGCATCGATTGGAGGTATGTATCTCATGTTATGGGCAAAAGACCGAAAACGGTCTGAAGTGGGGGTCTAGGCCCGGTCCGACCCGACCCAACCCCACTTGGGTCGACCCAAACCGGGTCCGGCCCATATTGCACGGCCTGGACTGCGTGACCCGGCTCGGCCCGACTGGGGGGCATGCTGGCGCGACTAGCGAGCCGAGTAGGGGGGGGTGCTTCTGTTCCGCGAACACGACGCCAGGCTTGCGCTGAGGTTCCCCCTGGATCCCGCGCGACCACGACATCTATTCCCTCGCCACCATGGCAGGCTTCTACCGGCAGTGCGCCGGGGCGCCACCGCCTCTGGGCGGCCGGCCGGTGCCGGCCGCCAGCGGCCCACGCCGCGGGTGACTTCCTCGGGCCACCAGAGTCATTCCGGTGGTCCGATTTCGCTCCCATCTGCGCCAGCGGTCATCTCGAGACCCGTACATCATTGAGAAGGCTTCCAATATCCATTTCAGTCCCACTTCGTTGTCTCCAATTGATCCGCACATCAAGAAAAAAATAGCGGTGGTTTTGGACTTGTTCGTTAGTCTGCACCCACCGCGTTAGTGGTTCTAAACATCACCAAACAATTTGCACGCCTTGCCGAGGGTATAAAAAATCACATAAAGAAATTTATACAAAATTCCCCTACCTCAACAAAGAAGACGAATTTCGGCGTCGCGGTAAACGACATTGCGGTAGACGACGTCTCGGGAAATAGGGTTCGTAGGCATCGTTAGAGTGCGCTGAGGAGGAAGCGGCGTCTCCTCTCTTGTCGCGGAGAATAGGATTGGTGGCGCGTCGTTGTTCTTATGGAACCAGCGTTCCTCATCATTCTTTTTCGGAGGCCGGTGTTCTTCCAAAACCTCAAGAGTTCTCCCGTTCTTCCTCTCACAACGAAGCTCTCCTCCTTAATAAAATAATAGGTTCCTCCTATTATTTAATTTTACCCGCAAGATAACTATCCCATAATTAATTCACCACATTAAATAAAATGTGTTGACAATTAATTAAAGATGGGAGAGAGAAGGTCCCCCATTATTAAACGCGTTGGCAGTTAAATAAAAAGGGGGAAAGAGGAAGGTTCCTCATTAAATTATTGGTTGACATAATTTAATGGATTGAGGTGGAGAGATTGACATTTAATGGAGGTTTTCCAATTTAATGAGGGGATGTTAATGAGATCAGAGGGAATTAAATGGTGGGGCTCGTGCGGGCCCCCACCTCTCTAACATCCACACTTGGGTAGTTAAGTGGTTGTGGGCCCCACTCTTAACTACCCATGGGAGGGAAAAACCATCTTAAGAAATAAAAATTGTCCCGAAAATTTTTATTTACTTCTTAAATAAACCCCCAAAATTATCTTCCCCTCCTTTGCGAACACATCTATGGTAAGTTCCCCCTTAAGCAATTACTGGTGCTGTGAGTTTATCGGTGCCCTTAGATTTTAATTCTGAGCACCAGTTCAAAAGTTAGAAAAACCCGATCGTTCATTCACTAAACGTACCCAAGCTAAACTTCGGAAATTGATTCCGGGCACACCGGGCCTCGGAATCAAGTGCTGTCAGAAGCCACCGACTTGTAAAATTCAAAAGTATTTAAAAAAAATTCCTTGAAATTTTCGGGTCTTTACATCACTCCAACCTCAGGGATTTGCGTCCTCGTAAAGCTACAACATGAACTAGGGGAACAAATGAGGGTACTGAGCATGCATCTGAGCCTCCTTCTCCCATGTGATCTCCTGGAGGTTCCCGTGCTTCCAACGAATGCACACAAGAGGAATCGACCACCCATGTAGGACCCAATCTTGTCGATCCTCGATCTCCACCGGGACCTCCGAAAAAGTCGCCCCGCCATCGATGTCTAGCTCCCCGTGGTCGATGATATGCGTCGGGTCGTGCACGTATCTCCTCAGCTGAGATATGTGGAAGAATTTGTGCACCCAGTGCAACTAAGGTGGAAGGGCCAGGCGGTAGGCCACCTCGCCTATCCTGTCGAGGACCTGAAAATGGTCCGATGAAGCGTAGAGATAACTTGACGCCCCGGCTAAATATCCGCAATCCATGTCGAGGTGATACCTATAAGAAAACATGGTCACCATCCTCAAACCCTAGTGGTCTCCGCCTCCTATTAGCATAGGACTTCTGTCTACTCTGTGCAGTCCTCATTCGCTCCTAGATGATCTGCACCTTTTTCATCATAGCCCAAACCATCTATGGTCCTACGAGTGCTGACTCCCCAGGGTCAGTCTAGCACAAAGGTGATCCACAAGGTCGACCGTAAAGTGCCTCGTAAGGTGCCATCCTGATGGTGGAGTGGTAGTTGTTGTTGTACGCAAACTCCACCAAGGGTAGGTGATCCTCCCAGCTACTACCAAATGCACGGAGCATGTCCTCAAGTGTCTGAATGGTCTTCTCCATCTGTCCATCTATCTGAGGGTGAAAGGTAGTGCTCAAGTGTAGCTACGTCCCAAAAGCCTCCTGTAACCCCTTCCAAAGCTGGGAAGTAAAGCGAGCGTCTCGATCAGAGACGATAGACGATGGGACACAATGAAGCCGTACGATCTCATGAACATAGAGGAATCCCAATCTCTCTACTGAGCTCTGCTCTCTGATCGGTAGGAAGTGGGCCGACTTGGTGAGTCGGTCTACGATCACCCAGATGGTGTCGTGTCCTCTGGAAGTACGTGGAAGCCCTGTCACGAAATCCATGGATATCCCGTCCCACTTCCACTCCAGGACCTCTAAGGGCTGTACCAAGACTTCTGGTACCTGGTACTCCAAATTCACTTTCTGGAAAGTGAGGCATCGAGAAATGAACTCTACAACAACCTTCTTCATACCCAACCACCAGTACTATCATCTGAGGTCCTAGTACATCTTCGCTACCCCAGGATGTACTGCTAGAGGGGAAGTGTGGAACTCCCTCAGCACCTCCTCCTGTAGTGAAACTGGTACTATGGTACGTCCCCTAAAGAGGTTGATGTGCTCCCCACCTTCAGAAAATCCATCAGGTGCTATCCCTGAGGATATCTGAGCACGTCGCGCCTCACAATCAACGTCCCCATGCTGTGCCTCTCCGACCCGTTGAAGAAGTGGAGAAGTGACTGTGAGGGAATGTAGATAGGCTGCCCCATCTCTATCAATGAAGGATATCTACAAAGTGGATAACTACTCTGTCGCCTCCCCTAGTAGCTGAATGCCCGATATCCTGCTGAGAGCATCAGCCACAACGTTTCCCTTCCCAGGAGTATAGACAATCTCAAAGTTGTAATCCTAGAGGAACTCGAGCCATCGCCGCTATCTCAGGTTTAGGTCCTTCTGCAAGAAAATATACCTGAGAATCTGGTGGTCAGAGTAGACTATAAAGTGCTCGCCCATCAGATAGTGTCTCCACATCTTCAGGGCGAAGACCACTGCTGCTAACTCCAGGTCATGGGTAGTGTAGTTTTTCTCATGCGGCCTCAACTACCGTGAACCGTAAGTGATCACAACTCGCTCCTACATCAGGACACACCCTAGTCTAGTTCTTGATGCATCGCAGTAAACTACATACCCTACGCCCTCCTCCGGTAGCCTTAAGATGGGAGCACTGGTTAATCTCCGCCTCAGCTCCTGGAAGCTCTGTTGAAATCTGTCTGACCACACGAAGGGTTTCCCATTCTTCGTCAAAGATGAAAGCGGTGCTACAACTCTAGCAAATTCTGGCACAAATCTCCAAGAGTACCTAGCCAGACCTAGGAAACTCTGCACCTCTATCACGCTCCTGGGAGGCTCCCAAGCAAGTACCGCCTCAACCTTCACGGGATCCACTGCAACTCCCACCTCTGAGATGACATGCCACAAGAAGTGAACCTATCAAAGCCAGAACTGGTTCTTTGAGAGAATACCATAAATATGGTGCTCTCGAAGTGTATCCAGTACAACCCGCAAGTGGAAGGCGTGCTCCTCCTCGGTAGTCGAGTAAATCAATATGTCATCAATGAAGATTATGACAAACCGATCGAGGTTTGGCTGGAAGATCCTGTTCATGAGACTCATTAACACTGATGGAGCATTGGTCACACCGAAGGGCATGACCAAGAACTCATAGTGTCCATACCGACACCTGAAGGTCGTGTTCTACACATCCTCGTCCCGAACTCGGAGCTGATGATAGCCTGACCTAAGGTCTATCTTCGAGAACCAACGTGATCCCTTGAGCTGATCGAAGAGGTCATAAATACTCAGAAGAGGACAATTGTTCCTCATGGTCACCTGGTTCAGGTGACGGTAGTCGACACACAGTTGCAAGATACCATCTGCCTTCTTGGAGAGTTGAATCGGAGAAGACCAGGGTGAAACACTGGGTCGGATGAAACCTTTCCCCTATAAGTCCTCCAGCTGTACCCACAGCTCACGAAGCTTGGCGGGAGCCATCCGATATGCTGGAGTGGATATAGGTGATGTCCCAAGGTACAAGTCTATGTATAAATCTACCTCCCTGAGAGGAGGTAGTCCTGGAACATCATCAGGAAAAACGTCCGCATACTGATCCACCACAACAGGAAATCTCGGACTCCGCACATCAACTGCTCTGAGGATGAGACTAGCCAACTGATGTGTGATCGGTTGCCCTCTCCTCTGCATAAGTCCATCCTGTGCTGCAAAGGTTTCCTTCTCGCCGGTGAAGGTGAAACTGGTCCCATCCGTGCAGACACACCACACCTTGATCCTAATACAGTCGATATGATCATGGACCGTAGATAACCAGTCCATGCCCAAGATGACGTCATAAGGCCTCGACGCCGCTATAAGAAGATCTCAGCCGAAGCTCTCACCTCCTAGAATAAGCTCAAACTGCCGGAACTAGTGTGTAATCGGCGAGTATGCTCCCGTAGAATTCTCTAGCCATAAGGATCGATCCAACGGCTCCGTCAGAATCTCCGAGCTCCAAACAAGGGAAGCAACAATAAAAGAATGACTCGCACCTGTGTCTATAAGAACTGTAGAAAGGGTGGAGTAGAAATAGATAGTACCTCGAATCATCTCGGGTGTGCCGTGGTCATAAGCCTCCGCTGCTTGGAGCTGAGCCTGCCTTTGCCCGCCAACTCCCTGTGGTCAGGGTGGACCTACTGGGGGTGGTGGTGGTAGAGTCTCGAAGCGTCGTCCACCACCCGCTGCTCGGCCAGCTCCTCTGCCTCGTCTGACCGCTCCCTGCAGACCACAACGGTCGAACCTATGCCTCTTCCTCAGTAGTCCCTCCACTGTCTGTTGCTCGTCTGCATGGCTGGTCAGGCAGTCATGAGCCATGTGGCCCTGCCCACCGCATGCATAGCACTGTCTTCTCCTCGTAAGGCTGGATCTGTGCCATGTACCCCGCACAACCGAACCCGTATCCTGAGGTCTCCCACCTGACATCCTGGTCCGCTTGGACCCCTACGTCATCTGTCGACTGCCCGCTGCATAAGGCTCCGCTCCATGCCATCCTGCGGTGGGTCTCATTGCTGATGGCTGCTCGGCAAGAAAGCTCTCCACTAACAGGGCTCGCTCCAGCACCCCTGCCTACGTCGGGATGCTGAGGGGAATTGTCAAAGATCTGATCTCATGCCTCAGTCCCTGCTCAAAGGTCCGGGACCAGAAGAATGGGTCCCGTACCATATCTATGGAGTAGCGTGAGAGGTCGGTAAATCTCGCCGAGTACTGGGATACTAACATGCTGCCCTGCCACAGCTGTAGTAACTCCTGGATGCGTACCACACAGAGGGTGGCTGGAACAAAATTCGAGTGGAAAAGGCTCTCGATGTCCATCCAAAGTAGAGATGCCTCATCGTGCACCTAGAGCATTAGGATCCACCATCTACCTGTTTCCGTGTGCAGGAGACTCGTGACAAGGATCACCATGAGGTCTACTAGTGTCCCTACCAACCTGAAGACTCTGACGATAGCCTCCAGCCAATCCTCGGCTTCCTGAGGATCCGTCTCTCCACAGAACCTGGGCGGCCTCTGTCTCTGAAACTCATGCAATGTTCTCAGGCGGTGTGCACTCTCCGCCACTGGGGTGGGTAGCATCGGTGGCTCAGCGGGTAGAGGTACTGCTAGTACCTCCACTGTAATGAGGCCCTGTACCGAGGCCTCATCGCTCGGTGGACTTCCATCCCGCATGTAACTAGGAACCCTAGCTGGCTGCCTTCATGGGGCTATCCTGAAAAGAAACAGGTGTGCCACGGTTAGTACAACATACCTAGTGAGCTGACACAAAGTAATCACAAAGCAAACTTTTGAAAGGAAACACACACGCAATCAGTGTTTTCGTGCACTGAGTCAGAAATCAAAGGTTAGGGTCCTGGTGTATGGATACGTCGGCCGCCACACCAACACTGGACTCCCTAGACTGAAAACCATACTCAATACTATTAACACTATTGCTTCACAGAGAAGAAATTATCAGAGTCCTGAGTTCTGCGGTAGAACCGACTCCTCTGATACCAATTTGTCACGACCCGTCCTCGGGGACCCTGCCGTGACTACCCTAAGCCCGCCTTCCATAGGCCAGGGGTTGGAGACTAGAACCAAAGGCGTAAATCTCAAAAGGAAGGGGAGTCATGGCCTTTATGAAGTAACATACACAATATAGTACGCAAGTGAAGTAAGCACTAAGTAAAACTGGGTACAAGGTAAGTGATGAAAAGTAAATGGGCCAGTATACAAACCCAACTAAAAGTACAATACAACTGAAAGAAAAGTACAACATCAGTAAGTAAAATAGTAACACCGAGTCGTCCTCCAGAAGTCCCACCTGAAGGGTGGGTACAGATGGTCTCCTCAGCTCCTCGGGTCTGACCGCCCGCTCCGTGTACGTCCCGCCAAGTGGTCCACCTTCAGGTACCGTCCATCTCCACAAGCCTCCACCTCGATCAGTGCTGTCTGTCGTCTGCATCCAACACAATGTAGTGCGGGCATAGCCCGTGCAGGGGTGAGTATACGATACTCAGTAGGGACCCCGAGACCCCCAAAGGTCTCTCAGAATCCACAAAGGATAAACCACAAAGGAAATATACAATCATGAAGTATCAAAGGACCCTACTTAGGTATATTCACATACATATACCTAAGTCATCAGTTACAGAATGGCTCCAACCCTCGAGCCCAAGCACAACCCAGTCCACACAGAAAAACACAACCCAGTCCACATAGGAAAGAAAGTCAATCACCTCAATGATAATGATTTAGAATCAATACTCAACTCACACAGGTATACACTTTGTAAGGTGATAGAGATGATCAAATTTATCCACTGATTCATCTAAGCTATCGGACCCACATAGGATACAAGTCCAACTAAGCTTTCAGACCCACATAGGATACAAGAACAACTACTCTACCAAACCCACTCAGGATACAAGTACATAGGTCATACTGCCGGACCCACATAGGATACAAGAATAGTAGTCATCTTCATCGAACCCACAGAGGATCCCATTACGGTCTTTGTCGCTGCTGAACCCATAGAGGATCCAAGTACAGTCGTCCTCGCTGCTGAACCCACGGAGGATCCAAGTGCAGTCGTCATCGTCGCAGTTGCCGCCAGCTCTAGGGTTCCCGCACATAGCATGATCGATTCCAGGAGGGTCCGCTCCTCAAGAAAAAGAGTCGATAAATCAAATATCACGAATTCCAGAGTTTATGTAACCCAAAGTTCCATCTCGTCAAAAGAAACCCAATACGACAGACGGTGCGTCAATCAGACGTCCGATCTGAGAGTTATTGGCTTTTCCGTCCCAGGGGCCCGGTTGGTCTTTAAGCTAAAACCAACCCGACCATACTCCAGCTGCGTCCAAAAATCAATTGGAGTAATCCAAATGGACCATATCAACAAAAGGATTCCAACTCAATTGACGGAACATCAATCAGATGTCCGGTCCGTAAGATATAAGTGTTTCCACTCCAAGGGCCCGGTTGGTTTCGAGTTCGAACCAACCCAATCGTACCCAAATTTTCCGAAACCTCAAGTGTAATATACCAAAACAACCGTCTCGATCCAAGTATTCCTATTCAACTGATAGTGCATCTATCGGAGGTCCGTATCTCATGTTATGGGCAAAAGACCGAAAATGGTCTGAAGTGGGGGTCTAGGCCCGGTCCGACCCGACCCACCCCCCCTGGGTCGACCCAAACCGGGTCGACCCGACCCGGGTCCAGGTCCGGCCCGGCTGGCGTGGCCAGCGAGCCGATAAAGGGGGGGAACAACCCCCCTTCTGTTCCACGGACGCGGCGCTAGGCTGGCGCCACGGTTCCCCCTGGATCCCGCGCGGCCGCGGGATCCAATCCCTCGACGCCATGGCTTCAGCCGCGGCGGGCTTCTACTGGCGACTCGCGCCGCCGATGACTTCCGCGGGCCACCAGAGTCATTCTGGTGGTCCGATTTCGCTCCCTTCTATGCCAGCGGTCGTCTCGGTACTTGTACATCACTACGAAGGCTTCCAATCGCCATTTCGGTCCCGCTTCGTCATCGCCAATTTATCCGCACATCAAGAACAAAATAGCGGTGTGTTCAGACTTGTTCGTTAGTCCGCACCCACCGCGTTAGTGGTTCTAAACATCACCAAACAATTTGCATGCCATGCCGAGGGTATAAAAAATAACATAAATAAATTTATACAAAATTACCCTACCTCAAAAAAGAAGATGAACTTTGGCGTCGCGGTAAACGACGCCGCGGTAAACGGCGTTGCGGGGAATATGGTTCGTAGGCGTTGTCAGAGTGCACCAAAGAGGAAGCGGCATCTCCTCTATTATCATGGAGAAGAGGATTTTTGGTGCGTTTTTGTTCTTTGAGGAACCGGTGTTCTTCTTCGTTCTTCGTCGGAGGTGAGCATTCTTCCAAAACCTCAAGAGTTCTCTCATTCTTCCTTGCACAACGAAGCTCTCCTCCTTAATAAAATAATAGGTTCCTCCTGTTATTTAATTACACCCGAAAGGTAAATCTCCAATAATTAATTCACCACATTAAATAAAATGTGTTGAAAATTAATTAATAAAGGGAGAGAGAAGGTCCCCCATTATTAAACGCATTGGAAGTTAAATAAAAATGGGGAAAGAGGAAGGTTCCTCATTAAATTATGGGTTGAAATAATTTAATGGATTGAGGTGGAGAGATTGACATTTAATGGAGGTTTTCCAATTTAATGAGGGGATGTTAATGAGATCAGAGGGAATTAAATGGTGGGGCTCGTGCGGGCCCCCACCTCTCTAACATCCACACTTGGGTAGTTAAGTTTCTATGGGCCCCACTCTTAACTACCCATGGGAGGGAAAAACCACCTTAAGAAATAATAGTTGTTCCGACAATTTTTATGTACTTCTTAAATAAACCCCCAAAATTATCTTCCCCTCATTTGCGAACACAACTATGGTAAGTGTCCCATTAATCAATTATCGGCACTGCCAGTTCATCAGTGCCCTCATATTTTAATTCCGAGCACCGGTTCAAAAGTAAGAAAAATACGCTTGTTCATTCACTAAACGTACCTGAGCTAAAATTTAGAAATTGATTCCGGGCACACCGGGCCTCAGAATCAAGTGCCGTCAGAAGCCACTAGCTTGTAAAATTCCAAAGTATTTAAAAAAAATCCCTTGAAATTTCTGGGTCTTTACAAGAGTTAACATGAGTGCAATAAACAATATCTTCTATGGATCTTGGAAACTTTCCTCACACACCATTGTCCATATGAACTTGACCCCTTTTCGAGTTAACTTGGTTAATGGATTAGAAAGTCCTGAAAAGTTTTTAAAAAACCTCTTATAATATCTCGCTAATCCAAGGAAACTATGAATCTCAGTTATTATAGTAGGCTGGGGCCACTCCTCTACAACTTTTGTCTTTGTAGGGTCAACTGTGATTTCTTCATTGGTAATAATGTGACCCAAGAAATAAACTTGTTGCAACCATAATTCACATTTTCTGAACTTACCAAAAAGCATTTCCTTCCATAGAGTTTTCAAAATAACCATTAGATGATCCTCATTCTCCTCGCGACTTTTGGAATATATCAGAATATTATCAATAACAACTACCACAAAGTTACCAAGGTAGTCCTTAAAGTCTCTATTCATCAAATATATAAAAATACTGGTGCATTAGTCAGTCCTAAGGGAATAAAAACAAAATCATAATTTTGATATCTTGATCGGAATGTAGTTTTCGGAAGATCTAATTTCTTCCCCCTCAATGGATGATAACCAGATCAATGATCATTCTTAGAGAATAATTGATCCCCACAAAGTTGGTCAAATAAGTCATCAATTCTTGGAAGAGGGTATTTGTTCTTTACCGTGATCCCATTCAGTTCTCTATAATTGATGCATAGATTTATTGATCCATCCTTCTTCTTCACAAAGAAAACAGGTGCTCCCCCAAGGGGACACACTCGATCAGATAAAACCCTTCTACAAAAGATCTTGGAGTTTTTTCTTTAACTCCTCTAGCTCCACATTTTCTATCGTATATGGGTTCTTTGATATCAGATGGGATCTAGGTATGATTTCAATGGAGAACTCTACCTCTCTTTCTGGGGGAGTTATGGGTAACTCCTCAGGAAATACATCAATGTATTCCTGGATGATGGAGACATTTTCTATCCTCAAACTCTCATTTCCTTCTTCTTATTCGCCAACCAACTGCATAAATAAGGATATAATAGGTTCTTCTAGACAATTATCATGTTGAGATATCTCTCCTTAGAATATAACTATAGGTTTTCCATTCAAGAATAAAGATATTTCCTTGCTTCTGCATTTGATCTTAGCATTATACTTTGAGATCTAGTCCATACCTAGTATTATGTCTAATTCTAGCATGGGAATTACTACTATATTTTTGATAAGATTGTTCTCACTAAAGTAAATACTGGAGTTTCTAAACACTGACGATGCTTGGATAATCCCACCATGAGTCTTGAATTATAATTCTACTTTTATAAAATCAAGGGTTTATTATAAATTCTTTGCAAACATGGAGGAAATAAAGGAATGCGTAGAACTAGAATCAAACAAAGTACTTGCTAGCTTTGACAGAACAAAAAGAGTACCTTCCACCACATCATTTGGTGCTTCAAGTTCAACTGTAGTGATTGAAAAAGTACGACCTTGTTCCCTTTTCCGTTGATGATGCTGATGGTGATTCCCCTTCACTGCCCTTGAATTTGGACAGTGATTGGAAAAGTGCCCAAGTTGTCCACACTTATAGAATTGGACACCAGGTAGGGCCTGCACCATCTTCCCTTTGTCTTTAGTGTTGAGATGTTGTGGCTTCACCTCGCTATGAAAATTCTGTGCAAAGTGGCCATCTCTACCACACTTGTATCACTTCCCGCTCCCGAGCAGGTAGTTCCCAAAATGCTTCTTCCCACATTTATTACACATAGGATGTTGACTTTCTTGCCTCCTCTTCCCTGATCAAAGCTCCTCCCTAAGCTTGGATCCATTGATCTCTTATTGTCATTGGATTTTTGAGACCATTGTGTCTCAAAAAACTCTAGTTCAACCTTCATTGCACTCCATATGATCTCCTCATATCTATCATAATATCAGTTGGATATATTCTTCTGCAGATGTGGTCTCAGTCCATCGAAGAATATATCAACCTTACCATTTGGATCCATGAAAAATCTAGAGGTGTAACGTGAAAGCCTTGTGAAGTTCATCTCATAGCTTCCCATAGATTCATTCTCCTTCTACTTCAGCTCAAGAAACTCCTTCTCCATTCTTGTTCTCATCGATCGAGGGAAATAATTACTGAAGAATATCCCCTTGAACTCTTCCCACTATATAGATTCAACCTCCACTCTTGGACTCATGTTTTTAATCAGTTCCGACCACTGAACAGCTTATCCCTCTAATCAATAGACAACTAGGGTGACCTTCTCTTTCTCTAAATAGCAGAGTACATAAAATATCTTCTCTATAGAGCTGATCCACTATTCATCAATAAATGGGTCGGTCAATCCACTAAAGGATGGTGGTCATTGACGCATAAAGGACTCAATATAAAGTTGTTGCCTTCACGGTGAGATCGGTCTCTCCACTTGATGCAAGTTATGTCCTACAACTTGAGTCAGTTGGTTCATCATTTTCATGAAAGTTTCCATTCCGGCTTCCATTGGAGGGTCGTCAGCGCATGGTTCATTATGTTCACCATTTGCACGGTTCCTCTTATTGCACACTATTTTATAAAAGAATAATACCTTAGTGAGAAACTTATTTGTTTTATGAATATTTTAACTATAAAGTATTTTATATCTTAAAACTTCATGCTTCAAACAATTACATTTCTCTATAAATCCTTCATAATGATTCATAAAAAATCTTATGATTAACCAAACATATCCCCCGGGAGTGTCGTAATCAAGAGTGCAGCAAGGGCCATTGTTGTTTAATAGGATACCCCATGTCAAACTCGAAACTCCCTGTCATATTTTTCACTCCTAGGTACATCTGTGCCGGAGCCGCCTCTACCAGCTCGTATCCAGACTGAGATGTATTTTCTTGATAAACCACTTACTCAATACTCACTAAAATACCAAGAATTATTCATCTGTTTAAAATTTTCTATATGGTTCTTCCTAAAGTTTTCATAGCCTAATTTCCATAAATAACTAAACTATCATTTGATACCAACTATGGCATCCCACCTTTTTATTATATAACTTTTCATTACATTTTACAAATAGAGGATCTTTAAAGTCAAGTGTCTTGGAAATCAGGAACATGAAACATGAAAACATAAAATATTATTCTAATAAAATTGTAGGGATTAATCATAAGTTCTTCCAAAGTAAAATTATTTCATCTCATAACCTGGATACATACATCAAAGGAAAAGGTGAGCAGAAGGCCCAGTAAGGAAAACAACGGAATCAGTTTACTTTTGAAATCAATAAGAACTTGATAAAAAACATAAAGACATGTGAAATGGAAGTAGAGTAATATCATAATGAAAAGAAATTGAATCATAAATTGAATATGTGGCTAAAAAATTTAATTTATACATTCATTAACATATCACCAAGGTTCATCTCCAAGGTGTCATAAAAATTACCAAGGTTATTCACCAAGGTATCGTGAAACTTGTCATCTCTAGAAATTAAATTATTTACCCAATGCATTGGAGAAATATCAGGGAACACCCTTAATATTTATTTATTTTAATGCAATACACATAGATCATAATCATATATTTCATAAATAACCCATTGAGAGTAAAATAAATGGGTTTCACTTCAAAATCGTGACGTTTTAAAAGTACTTAAAAACATGATTGTTATGTCATTTATAACCCATGGAAAGGGAGTGAGGGTTATATGTATGTAAATTCCAGAATAAAATAGCTAAATATTATGTATTGATTAATACCCCTAGAAATGAAATAGGTTTCGGTATCCACATAAATAATTCAAGATAATTTCTTGAGAAAATGAGAGAGATTTTGAGATGAAAATTCCGCAGCATAACAGCGGCATAACATCATTTTAGAAAACATTAAAAAGAGAGAGGAAATGGGTAAACCACTAATAAATTATTCATAATAAAGTATGGGTACATAATAAGATAATTTTATGGATATTTGAATGGAATTCTACATGAAAAATAAACATGAAAGAAAAGAGAAGATGCTATTTCTTTTACGAAAAATTCGGCAGCCTAACGACGTCGCTTAAAAATTCATAAAATAAATTGATGAGAGCGAAAAGGGTCTCTAATCACTTGAATATGAAATGGGAAGTAATATGAACATATAATAACATACCACCACATAAGAATATTTAAACTAGAAGACATACCATAAAGGAAATCATGACTAAAAAGAGGAAGGTGAAAGCTTCCCTTACCTTGAAGAGTATCTTTGAAAGATTGATGGTTGAGACTTTGGGGGGATTGAGGGAACCTTGGGAGGACTCCATGGTAGGTAGAAAGACTAGATATTCATTTATGAGTATTTTGGAATGAAAATAATGAGGGAATATCTTGGTATTTATATGGAAAAGGGGGAATATTTAATTAATTTCCAAGGGACACCTCATCGGTGGTATTTGAAAAACCATGGGCATGAACATGGTATTTTAACATGGTATTGGCCACTTGGGATACCTAATAACATATATTACTATTCAAAAGTCGAACAGATTTATTAAATCATGATTACATCATCAATGATGTCATTAAATACCGAAACTCAAAACTATATTTTTACTATTCCCCAAAAATTCAACTATTTTAAAAAAATCCCAAAAATTTACCCTAACAAAATATTGATACTCTGAATTTAAAAATGAACTCCATTTTATGAAAATAATTTTCTGTATATTTTAAATTTAATTTTAAAATAAAATCATTATTTAATCAAAAAAACAACTCTAAAACTATAACTTATTTTGTAACACCTTGAAAAAGTAATCAAGGTCCCATAAAATTATCATATAACCATAAGACAATAAAGTAACAATTTATGACTTAATTTTATGAAAATAAATTTTCATTTTAAATTAAAAAATCTATTATAAAATTTTAAATAAAATATTTATGACCTACAAAAATAACAAAACTTATACTATGGTCGTTTTTTCACTTTTAAGATGTCTAAATTGTATTTATACATTCATGGTTGAAGTTTCTATTTTTTTTGCCGATTTACAATTAATTACTATTCATAAGGGTATGTTACTATTCATACTTCACTATTCACAAAAAAACAAGCTGATATTATTAGACTCTAAATTTCATACTGATCACAACTGTAGAAGACTATTTTTTGAAAATCATTTGACATTATTAATTATTTAACGTTTACTAAAATATTTCAAAATATCATTTTTTTCCAAAATTCATTAGTAATACGAAACTATAAATTCATCCTACATTTATTCGGATATTTTAAATTCACAAACTATTCCATAATAAGAAATAACAATTTTATTTATACAAAAGGATTACACAAAGTAACTAAGGTCATGTTACATAGTCCCTTATAACACCTACATAGGACCTTAGTGTAAGGTGTGCTATGGTGATAAAATCTTGGGGCGGCTCGGAAAACATTTCCCGAGTGGTGATTTCAATAATCTTGAACTTATCCCTTAGGCGATTTCGTTCAAGCTTCACATGTTGAAGCTCAGCTTAGGCTTGGTCAAGATCATAGCTCAGAGATGTTACCTTCTTCCCAAGCTCTGACAGATGGGTTTTGTATGGCCTGATCTACTGGATGAGACCATCGACTCCTCTTTCTATATTAATTAACCATGATCACTTGTATTTATAATAAATAATCATAATGTAAAGAGTTTAGTTTCCAACGGTCATATTGACCAACAGTCATATAACAATCAAAACCCAAAGGTATCATTTAATTACACTCACTTCATTAATTAAAGGATATAGTTTTGTGGAGTATAAAATGAAATAACACAAAAATTTAGGAAACAAATATTATTCAAAAGTTTGGGTCATTAAAAATCAGGTCCCGAAAGACCGATCTGTTTAGTATCCTTGGAAGTACTAGATACATGCATAAGTTTAACATTAAATCACGAAATAAAAAAATAACATTGTGTCCCCTTTGAACACTCTTATATCCCTGAGCCTATTCCTGTAGATTAATCATAATATAATTATTTGAATCTTGGGAAAAATGAAACATAAGAAATAGGTGAGCTCAGATGCACAGTAAAGATAACAATATAGTGGAAACTATCATAAATAAGAATAAACATTTAAGGCAATGTATAAGACTAAAACAAAAGCCTTTTAAAATTAAACTTCAGCATAATATAGAAATGATAAATCAAATAAATCCATTTGCTGATTTACTTGGATATTCTACTAGTCAAATAATCACATGTAATATCAATAGAAAATTTCATAATGATGGGATGCACAATGCCATACATCATAACCACATAGTCAAGGCCTCATGCCAAGACTTAAAATAAGATTTCATCAAGGCCTTGTGACAATACACTGGTTTGTCTCATGAGACCCACCAATGCATTGAGTAGCTATAGAGGGCTCCACCCGCCACTTACTAAGTCCAATGAATTCTTCATATAAAAAGGTTGAAACATATTCTAAACATTCGTATTAAAACTAGCATATGAAATGCCAATATTTTTACCACAAAACATGGATGGTATAAAAATAGCACAACCACAGTCAAACATAACTCATTAAATACAATATAGAAGATTCTATCAACCTCAATCTAGAATAATTAAGGATATTGACATAGATAAAAATAATCAGTAAAACAATTTGAGAGAAATATTCCCTTTTTCTTGAAAACATTTAAAAGACTCACTATTTATCAAGAATCTGTTAAAAATAGATTTTTGAATCAAATTTTACCATACCAATTTGAAACTTTTAAAAGTAATTTTAATTTTAAAACATTTGTTTCCATATAAATAAATCCTTAAAACCATTTTTAAAATATGGACATTAATGAGAAATATTTAGAAGAATAAATCTTTAAAACATTTAAAATGATATTTTAGTTAGAGTTTCTAACCAAAAGAGAGACGTTTGAATACAAATAATTGGGGTAATATAAACTTTATAATATCATGAGAATGAAGATATTCATGATATACTATGTCCAAGTATAGTGTATACACCGTATAAAAGTTAATTTGTGCATAACCACACATAAGTCTCAATAGAATGTAAATTTAGATGAAATCCCTTATAAAGACTGTATCCTCAGTTTAAGGTTAATCAATTACATAATTATGAATGAAAAATATAAATAGATGAAATATGATTAGATATTCAGTGTATATCAATCAGATGACATTCACACATATTCTTGTAACAACAACAAGAATGACTTGGATGTTTAACTCAATGAATGGAAATTGAGTTAAGATTACTCTTATCAAGTTCATATCAATGAATTGAGAATTTATAAATGGAGTTATTATGTGTATCAAAAGTATATCCACACAAAGGGTAGTGGAAATTAATACATAAATAAATAAATAGTGATTTCACACATAATCTTGGAGTAAAATAATCAATGAAGTTTGCATAAAACTCAATGAGTGGTAATCGAAATTAGAAATTCCCTTACCGATTTGGTAACTTACGAAACATACATCCCATGAAAGAAGGATCATAAAATGAATATGTAAATACCCATAAATTAAATTATATTACACAAGGAATACAGTCCTGGTCAGTACATACATCACACAAAAGGAAATAGTGGCAATATTGCATGAATCTCACGAGAATAAGAAGTGAGATGAAAACCCATTACCTTGTAATTTTCATTAGTCAAGGGTATTTTAACCTCATTTATAATAGTTAAATAATTGTTATTAAATTATAAAACAACCACATAAATAAATATGATATCATATATGATCTTCTAATATTTCTTTGTTAATAATATTTTAGTAGCATCATTGTTTTGGGTGTTAACTGATTCGTTTTCCTTTATATGTTTTGTTACATAAGTCGTGTTTGTTATGGATAGGATGTATTTTATTAATATAAAGAATTATATTAAGTTATTATACATTATTTTTAATCATAAAATGAAAATTATTCTTGAATGGTTATGATGGGGAATGAATCTCTTCGCGTTCGTGGAGACGGTAATCCGTACGTACACAAGAGCGACAATATCAGTCAATTGAAGGTGAAATCGTATATAATTAGATGTTATATCATATATAAAGAATCATTAACATGTTATATTTATTATTTATATCAATTATACATCATTATTATACCCATCCAAATAATGAAGTGTTGAATAACAACTTCACCACGACGTGGAGATGGTAAGTCGCACGTACACACGTATGATGACTTTTTCATTCGTAGGATGGATAGAATAATGAATATGGTTGTACCATATTTATAATAACATAAAATTATTTAGAAGTTACTATATTTATTATTTTTTTATGAAAGAAAACAAAGAAAGAGGAAGTGGAAGAGTAAGAAAACTTCTAAAGAGGTTATGAAATTATTACCTCTTCTTCAGGTGATTCCTTTTGATTTGATCAAAATGGATCCTTAGGTTGGATTTATAATAAAAGTAACGCCTCTAGGAGTAATTTACAGTGTTTAGAGGATATTTGTCCGGGGTTTGGCCGAGCCAAATGGATTTGGAGGTGTGAAAATTAAGAGAAGGGGAAGTGACCTTTTATAAGAGAGATGAGGGTCACTTTAGAAAAAGCTTGAAATATTATTTTATTATAAATTCATTTTCGGTTTATAATGGCATAAAATGAATTTATTTCGAGGATAAGGTGGGGATGGGTCAAAAACCTCTCAACCATTAGGTTTTAGATAGGTTTAGGTCACCATATTAACCATATCTTTTAGATTTAACTCTTTGTTAAATAGTTTTACATTTACCATGTATCCATGTATTTTTATATTATTTGGTTAATAAACTTACTATAAACTTCCAAGATAACCCCAAGTGGTTCATTGATAACCTATATATCATTATATATGTCCTTTTTCCAATCCATATATTTTAAGACTATTATATAATTTAATAAAATAGTATTTGTTTTAAAAACTCAATTTTGTCAATTTTGACACTATTTAATATTTTTTTTTGTTAAAGTCATATCAACTTGATTACTTAGAATTTTTTTATTAAATCAACCATAACATGTCATATTAACCTATAAAATTCTTTTAATTCATCAAAAGTCTCAATTTATTTTAATATTTATAATATCAACTATTTTAATCTTTGATTAATTAGGTAATTACTGCATCATCTTTGTGTCATAAATAAATTTAATTATTTAATATCTAAAAATTAGAAATAAAATATCATGATGTAGGAAATATTTTTATATTTATAATGAATATTTATAGTCAAATTTATCTTATGTATAACCCTATATTAAAAATGGTTTAGTTATTAAACTTTAAATTTTGTACTTTTAACTCTTCTTTAAATAAAATAATAATAAATGTACTAATATAATCCAATTTGATCAAAAGGATAATATTTTATTACTAAGGTTGATTTTGGTCGAAATACACTTATCAAATAGAATTAGGACATGTGTTAGGGTAATTATAATATCATTTTTACCATTAATTACCCTATTTACTTTTAACTGTGGTAAATAAAATTCAAAAGTTACTATTCGCCAAAAAATATTTTCATCTTATTGAACCAAATTTTACTTACTGATTTAAACTGTGTCTCTCATATTTTTTAAATTCAATCCACAGAAGCGGTAAAATTACGTTTTATGCAAATTTGCAAATGTGCCTAGAAGGTGGGTAAAAGACGGTAAAAAGTTCAATAATATTTTATACATCTAATCTTATTATAAAATGACTCCAATGAATTACATTTAATTTATATAGGTATTATGTATCTATTTTTACTTAAAAAATTTAAATAAAATAAATAATTATTTAAATAAAAAATTCAGTTTTAAACAATAACGTAGTGTTTTTCACTATTCATCAAAAATCGAAAGTTTTCAGAAAATACCAAAAATTCACTCTAAGATAATTTTGATATTTCATATTAAAAAATTATTTCTATTTAACCAAATTAAAAAAATATAATTTGTATTAATTAATTTTTAGAAAATATTCTAGTTGTCAAAACCAAAAAGCAGGTTTTTGAGAAGTAAAAACTATCAAAAGATTGATATGTGTTTATGTCCAATTTAAATGTAAAATTACTTCCAATGAACAAAATTGGATTAAATAATAAAAATATAATCTAATTATACCTCCAAAACATTCAAATATATAATTAAAAACTCTAAATTATTTTGACTAAAAAAGTTGTTTTTAATTAAAATTTAGTATTTTTGACTATTCATCAAAATTTGAAAGTTATCAGAAAAGCACAAAAAAATTATCCAAACTAAATTTTTATATCCCTATTCTAAATAAGAAGTTTATTTTGTCAAATTGAATATTTAAATTGTCAAATATTGGATTAAAAAATGGTTTTCTATTAAAAGGTAGTAAAATTGCAGTTTTTGAAAAATACTTCTTTTTTTTTTTCTGAAAAATTGAATTTGTTCTTATATTATGTATAAGAAACACATAATATGGATGTTAAAATTATATGAAGTATATAAAATTCAAAATACAATTAATTATATTCACAACTTCTTTTTAAATGGCTAGTTTGGTAAGTCGTGGCGTGGTCGAACTCGATGTTGCGTATAGCACAAGCTATTGAATTAATTTAAAGAAAATAAATTACTATGAAATCTTTGGGTGTTACACTAAAATGAGTGAAAAATAAAGTGAAATATGAAATACCATACCAATTATAGAATGGATAGAAACCCATGTTTTCTTACTTACATGTATGGGGTTGTGAAGCGTTTTTTAAGGTCTCCTCAGGTAATAATGTTTCACCCCAAGGCATAAAGTGTATCATTATAAGATATACTAAACAAAAAAAGGGATAATAACTCTATAATCATTCAGAAAAAAATGTTTTGGATGATAGATATCCCAAATTTCTTGACAATTATCTTATCTATAAAAGTTATAGTGGAAGAGATATCGACTTCAACGAAGTCCCAGATTAATATATATAAGAGTTGGTACAAGAACAAATCCCACAAAGCCCTGTGGAAGAAGAAGCTGTTCCAAAGGAACATGTATTAAGTAGGAGTAATAGAGATGTCCGAGAACTATAACGATATGGTTTTATAGTCACTAAGGATGATGAATCATTATTAGTTGAGAATAAAGACCGTTTAACCTACAAAGAAGCATTAAGTGGCGTAGATGCTACCAAATAGAAAGAAGCCTTAAATTTGGAAATGGATTCCATGCACCAAAACCAAGTATGGATTTTTATTGATCCTCACATGGATGTAAATCCCATTGGTTGTAAATGGGCATTCAAGAAGAATCTGGAAATGGAAGGACAAGTCAGTACCTATAAGGCATAACTAGTTACAAAAGGGTTTAAACAACGTTAAGGCATTGAATATGATGAATCTTTTTCATGAGTTTCAATGCTGAAATCCATCAGAATTATAATTTCCATTGTAGATTACCATGAATATTAGACATGGAAATGGATTTTAAAATAGACTCCCTTATTAGGAACCTTTAGAAAGATGTCTATATGATACAACCTGAAGGGTTTGTGACTCCAAATGATTCCAAAAATATATTAAAGTATCAAAAATACATTTATGAATTATAGAAAGCATCTAGTTAATGGAAAATTTGTTTTGATAAAGCCATAATGGAATTTGGTTTTATAAATAATGAGTGTGATCCATGTTTCTACATATGTTTTAGTGTGACTGTGGTCTTTTTCATAATAGTATATGATAATTACCTATTACTCATTAGAAACAAAATATCCATCTTACAACCTGTTAGATTGTGGTTGAATAAATGCTTCTCTATAAAGGACCTTGGAGAGGAAGTATATATTCTTGGGATTAAGATCCATCATGATTGATCAAAGAGGTTGCTTGACCTAAGTCAAAGTATATACATTGACAAGATACTAAAGTGATTCAATATGGTACAACCCAAGAGAGGATTATTTCCAGCATCACATGACATTCATCTTTCTAGGAAGATGTGTCCTCAAACACATGAGGAAAGAAATAGAATGGAAAGGATTCTATACACATCAGTGAATTTATCAGTCATGTATGTTATGCTATGTTCTAGGATAGATGTTTCCTATAAGTTAAGTGTAGTAGGAAGATATCAATCTAACCTAGGTGACCACCATTAGATATCTTTTAAGACTATACTTAAGTGTATGAGGTGTACTAATGATATGTTCTTGGTTTATGGAGGAGGTGAGGAACTTTTCATCAAAGGATATGTATATTCTAGTTTCCAAATTGATAAAGATGACATGAAGTCACAAACTATTAGAAAAAACCCCTCCTGATGGTGATTTTGGGTTTATTGTGTTTGTTGAAAAGGTTTGAGGCTATTGAAAAGGGTTTATTATAAACAAATTCCTGAAGAATTATCATGAATTTTTATTTTCATGAAAGCGTGAACTACCTAATCTTATGCAAGTGCGAACTATTTGATCTCATGAAAGGTGAGAATGTCTGATCTTGAACAAAGAATGAACATGACTCATTCCCAGATCTTGTGAAAAGCGCAAACATGACTCCGGATAGTATCTCGAACAAAGCACAAGTAGGATACATACCTAGATCTTGTGAAAAGCATGAAAATGAATCATGCCTGGATCCTGTGCAAAGCATGAACATGACTCGCACCCAGATCATGTGAAAAGTGTGAACATGGTATGTGCCAGGATCTTGAACTTTGAGGTTTTTGGAATTCATGATAATGATTTAATGGAAGGTTGTCCATGATTTTTGGATTTAAGGTAGTTGATTTTTTCCTATAAATACCTCCTAAACCATCCTTAAATATTGATGATTTTTTATTAAAATATTGATATAAAGAAATTTCAGAGAAGGAGGCTTGTGGAGAGGTCTCATGAAAGAGGTTTGTGGAGAGATTGCATGAAAGAGTATATGCGATTGAAATTGTTTAAGTGTTGTACATGATATGAATAAAGTCTTGTGAAAAGTGTGAAAGAGGACTTATTCCAGGTTCTCACACAAAGCACAAATAGGGTTTGTGCTAGGAGCTCATGCAAAGTGCAAACATGATTCACGCCAGGAGCTCACACAAAGCTTGAACTATATATGCACCAGGATCTCACACAAGGGTAGGCACCAGGATCTCCTATAAGGGTACGTGCCAAGATCTTGCACAATGGGTTATGCACCAGGGTCTCACACATGGGTATCACACTAGAGTCTTATACATGGAGATATGTGCCTGCATTAACATGTGAGTAGTATTATTGTCATATCCAAATTCTGAAGAAGAATAAGGTGGAATATCTGTACCATTCAACAATACTTACATTTATTCAATAATATGTTCGAGGTAGTGAAATGAATACTTGGAATCTATTGGTCTTTCTAAAGTAGAGGTAATTACTATGTCTACAGTAAAGAGAAGTTTGTTCCAGTTTTCTGGAAAGTGGAAGTGCCGAATCCAAGTGTTTTCACAGAAGTTAAGGATCATCCTAGAAAGAAGTTCAATATATCATCTACATATAGTTGAGGATGCATTCATTTTTGATAATTAAGATACCTACATATCCATAAACTATGTGTGGATCCTTTCCAGAGCAGTGAGAAAAGGAAGAGGAAGAAGGCGATTCTTTCCACCAGTAGTGATCCGTCAAAAGAGAGTTAGGGAGTGAAAATTGGGATAGTAGTGAGCTGAACCAAAAAATTATAAAGGCAGTGAGCCTGGGAATAGAAGTGATCTTGCTTGAACCTTGATTTGGCAGTGAGCCTTAGTAATTTTAGAACATCAGTACATTACTGTTGTTTGCTTTTTGGATATAGCTCAGTGGGGGTGAACCAAGTAAAATCACTATGTATCATGCATGATTTCTTTTCTATTCATACATTTCTAAGGGAAAGGGAGAGAAGAGTGTTTTGTTTAATAATAAAAGAAGATCCAATATGGGTATTTGTTTTAATATTTCATACCCTGATTCACCCCCCTCTTAGGGTATTTAACGTTGTTGGGATCATAATTAGTATCAGGGCTAAAGGTTGAAAGTTAGTGGTTCTCTCTCTGTTGAAGAAATGGATGATGTTAATCATAAAGGGATTCCAATATTTTATGGAAACAATTTTCAAACATGGAATAATCTAATACAACAATTCTTTCAATCATAGGGTATAAATGTATTTATAGCTTCAATACATGGAATTTTCAGCCAGTATAGATAGTAATGTTTTTTCAAAAGAAGAACATAGAGAATTGGATGTTGATGCAAAAAGAATCAATTATTTAGGGGGAGCGTTATCCAATGTAATATATAAAAAGGTGATGCCATGAAAGTCATCACATGCTATGTGAGAAAAGTTACTAAATATTTATGAGGATGACTCAAAAGTGAGAGAATAAAAATTGAAGGTTCTATGGAACAAGTATGAGGATATTAGAATTCAACCTAATGAATCTTTTGATTGATTCTTTGATTGAGTGAATGTTTTTGTGGAATACATGCATGGTCTTAGAGAAATTATTGAAGATAAAACTATTTTTAAGCGCATCATGATAAAACTACCACCTTAGTTTAATCTGAAAATTTCTGTATTGGAAGATAAAGATTGAAAGAAGCTGACATTTGATAGATTTCATAGTACTCTTGTTTCATACAAGATGAGAAATTATGATAATGATTCTCTAGAAAAGGGGAAGTCCAAAGAAGTGGATTTCAGGGCCATGAAGAAGATCACAATTGAAGATAGTTATGAGGATAAAAATTTGGATTATTTTATTACATTTCTCTCGTCAAATCTTCAAAGAGGAATAATAAATTTCAAAGGGAAACTTCTACTTACTTTCTTTATATGTGGAAAGATTAGACATATTTTAGAAAATTTTCCTAATAAGTTTCAAGATGATGATGAGGAAAATGATGAAATTATTAGGAAGAAGTATTCATACAATGTCAAAGGTAGGAGGAGTACCAAGAGAAATTTCTTCAAAATAAGAATATACTTTAAAAAGAAAATGACAGTTTAAAAGAATACGAGGCAGAAGAATTAGAGGAATGAAAGGATCATGAAGTAGATGAAATAGTTTTAGTTGTCAGAAATTCCCAAAAAAGGGAAGATAGTGAAAATTAAGAAGGATAAGTAGAAGGAATATTTGACCTTCATATCGAATTAGAATATGTTCTTAAAGAGATATACATTTGGAAATCAAAAAAAAAAAGAAATCCAACAGGGTGGTTAATGATGAAAAACTCTATATGCAGTAGTAGGAAGAAGAAAAGTATGAGTTAGAGGATGAAATTGAAAGAGTTAAATATTTAATTCTAGAGAACTCAAAAAAGGTTGTTTAGTAAAATCTCAAAATTAAAGAACAGAAAAGATATATTAATAGTTTGACTAATACTGGAAAATATAAAATCAAACATATCAAAGAGATTAAAGAAGAAGAAGTAAGTATGTAAAGGAAAGTGAAAGACTAGGAGAAACTCTTGATTTAAGAAAATCAGGATACAAAGGAAATAAAAAAAAATGTTAAAGTAGAATTTAGAGTTCTAGTGAAATAGATAAATGAGTTTTAGAAATGGAAAGGGCATATCAAAATGATACAGATGGCATGGGGCTTGATAAAAAACTAAAGGCATTAATGGTTGAATTTAGACCATAAGATCCCACTCTGAGGTTGAATATTGATTTGGGTATGAATCATAACCATAAGATTTAGAGAACCCAAGGGAAAAATAGTAGTGTAGTAATGACACAAAAGAATAAACCCCACATTATATGTTATTGTTGTGGAAAGATAGGACACCCATAAAATGTCTATTCCATATCGAATTGGTACTGAAGGGAATAAGACCAAAAGAGGCCACCATATAGAGATCAATTATCCAGGAAATCATTTGATGGTCACTATTTTAGGTGTGGAGGATTAAAATACATGGAAAGATATTTCTCATCATCAATTCAGAAAAAGTGAAGAAGCATATTGAATGTGTTTATAAACAGAAACTCAATTTATCATCAAATGACATGAATTTTTTTTTATTTGCAACATTACAAGATGAAAGTGGTCCATAATGACCTTGGCATCATCAAGAATATCAATCAAAGACATGAATCTGAAGGAAAAGAGATGAAAAATTAGTGTTTGTAGAGATTTATTTCAAAGCATCAGATCACACTGAAATATGCATCATTGGTCATGGATACACCTCTCACAAGATAAGAAATAAGGAACTGGTGATAAGAATTAGATACAAGAAGGAAGGTATTGTTATATTTGGTAATTATTAAGGCATGAGAATTATTGGATTATTAAAATCCAAGTTTGGGGGAAAAGACATGAGACACGAAGATGTCTTGGTTTTTGAAGGTCTCAGTCACAACCTGTTAAGTGTATATTAGCTATGTGACCCAGGACATTCTATAAGATTTTTGAATAAATTACGTATCATTATTTAAAAATATGGAAAATTTATTTTTTAGGTAAATCATATAAAGCGGAATATCTAACATGTAATTGGAGAAGAAGATATGTGATTTATGTCCAAGGGATAGTAGAATAGGTAATGTCATAAATTCCTTATTAATTTGATCCAAACATCATTATAAGACCTGGTGAAATGTGATGCTACTTGAGACCTCCCTAGGTTATCATGTGATCATACCCATATGGGAAATTCTTGTTAACAAGGGAATATTATTCGAAATACATATCAGGAAAAATATTAAAGGTAAAAAAAAGTGCTTGATTTGGTGCATATTAATTCATGTAGACCTATTTATCCAAGAAATATTGATGGGAGGAGATATTATGTTCTCTTCATTGATGATTTTAGTAGAATGGAATTAGTTTCAGTAATCAATCACAAGTTTGAGGTGTTAATTTTCATAACTTATCAAAGGGAAGTTGAAAAGATGCTAGGACAAAAAATCTAGAAGATATGAATAGATAATGGAAAAAAGTTCAAAAATAGAAAATTAGAGGATTATCTATAGAAACTTGGGATAAGGAACTAAGTTTCAGCATTAATAACTCCACATAAAAATGGATTAGTTGAGTGAATAAATAAAATTATCAACAACATGGCTTGAAAAATTCTCATTAAGAAAGACCTTCCAGAGCAGTTTTGGAAATAAGTAGTGATGTAAACATTCTACATAGTAAATAGAGCATTATTATGTTCAAAAGATAATAAGACTTCATATGATCTATGGTATGTAAAGAAACCAACATTGAAGTACTTTCCACTCTTTTTAAGTAAGTGTTTCATTCTCAATAATAAGAAACACAAAAATTTTGAATCCCATGGAGATGAAGGAATATTTTTAGGCAACTCAAGAAAAAGAAAAAAAAATGTTTCAATAATTGGATGAGAAAGGTAGTTGAAGAAATTATGTAACTATATTAGATAATGAGAATAATATTTAGAAAATACATGATCAATATCATGAGGACAATGATGAAGAGATAAGTGGCTCAGAGGAAGTTCCAGTTCCAGAGGCTAATTCATAAGAAGATTCAGATAATTAAAAGGATGACCATAAACTAGTAGCTACATGAAAACCAAATAATCGAGATGAAATTGATAGAAAAACATCATTGGTGATCAGAAAGCTCCAGTTTAAACATTAAGAATTAAGTCATTACAATAAACACCCTTCCTATATTAGGTAGAACCTAAATGTTTTTATGAAGAAGCTATAGATGAGAAATGTGTTTAGGATATTAATAAAGATATAAATCAAATTGAGAAGAATCAGACATGTGATATTGTTTCGAGAACAACAGATAATAATGTCATTGTAACCAAATGGTTTTTTTCAACAAGATGAATGAAGATGACACAATTATTCAAAAAACAACAATGATTAGTGATTCGATGGTACTCTCAGACAGAGGGTATTGATGTTGATGAAACATTTTCACCTATTTTGAGGCTAGAGATAATCATATTATTCTTTTATATAGAAATTAAAATAATGTTCAATGTTTTTAGATGGATGTGAATTCGGAATTTCAGAATGGGGTTCTGGAAGAAGAAGTTTATATTGAGCAACCAAATGTTTTTCTCATTCATGAAGATGATAAGAGAGTTTTTTGGTTGAGGAATGCACTATATGGGTTTTATCAAGAACAAATATCATGGTATTGAATACTAGATTAGTTTTTAAAGAATCTTGGTTTTTAGTGTGGTGGATTTTATTACAATCTATATGTCAGAAATGAAAGTAATCAAAGGATGATGGTGTTGGTATATGTTAATGACATAATATTTGGTGGATCAGATGAAGCACAATTCAATCAGTTCATGAAATTAATGAAAAGTGTATTTGAAATGTCAATGAATTGTGAAAAAATGTTATTTCCTTTGTTTATAGGTGAAAAAAGTAAATAATGGAACATTTATTTCACAATCTAAATATTTAAAGGAGGTTTTAAGGAGATTTTTAATGGATAATTCCAAGGAGATGACAACTTTGATGGATACCCAGATGAAACTATTATAATACGATGAAGTTAATTCATTTAATATAAAAAAAATATAGGAAGATAATTTGTATTATATTTTACTTAATAGCTACAAGAATTGATATTGTTTTTTCCACATGCCAAGCAGCACGATATCAAAGAAATCCAAAAGAAATCCAATTAATTTTAGTAAAAATAATACTTTGGTATATCAAGGGTATGGGGGATTTTGTTTTACTTTACAATGAAAAATATTTGCAAGAATTATTGGGCTATACAATTGCATATTGGGATGGTTTAGTAGATGATAAAAAATCAATGACAGGTGGTGCATTCTCTCTTGGGGTATTGTGTATTTCTTGGTTATGAAAAAAAGTAATATTACATTTCATTGATCACCAAAGAATCTAAATATATTTTTTCCACTCAAGCTTGCACACAATTATTATGGATTAAGTAATAGATTAAATATTTGAGAGTTCAAGTGAAATCTCTGACCAGAATTCATTGTTAAAATTCCAGTGCTATAGATCTTATAAAAAATTCAGTTCATCACTCAAGGACAAAGAACATTTAAATCAAGTATCATTTTATCACGGAGAATGTGGAGTAAGGGATTATTAAGTTGGAGTACGTTCTTATAGAACTATAGGTTACATACATTTTTTCAAAGGCCTTACCCAAAGAAGAGTTTGAATGTCATTGAATGGATCTTGGAGTTCAGTCAACTCTTTGCACTTGAAAAAGTGTGGATATGGGACCCCCTATCCCTGAGGTTTGATATGTTTTTCCTTGATATATTGATACGTGTTCTTTACCCTATTGCAGACCACAATTAAGTGACCTATGAGTTCATTGACAAAGGAGGAAAAATTTTGGCTATAAATGGTCCCTATACTTTAAGAGTATCATTAATTCATGTCATGGATTTCACACTTATATTTTATAATGAAAACCTTGACACCATATGTTTGTGGCAAGGTATGATATTTTGGGTGCGTCATGATTGACAAGTCATTAATGGATAAGTCAAGGAAGGAATTTTCCCTCCCACATTTATGGAATCTTATATCTTGACCCTTTGATTAGATTAGGACCATCACACTAAATTCCATGGACATGGTGTAATGATGTGTTCATTTTAGATAGTCAAAGAAAGAATTATCGAACATATATGTTAGTGAAATAGATGTGAAACCTACATGATGAGATATTGCGACAAATAGATTATATTACTAAGTGATATTTCATATGTGATTATCATTGATGAAAAATTAAGTTATTTCTCTTGGGATACTTAACCCATTACTCGATATTAATCTTGGAACTTAGACAAACCTGTATAATTACAATGATAAAGAATCCTAGAGGGCCATGCACTAAGTGTTTTTGATGATCTAGATTAAATTCTATTCAAATTTAATTAACTGAATAAATATTATTCTCAATATTGAGGGATAATTTTATTCATGTTTTATCAATCACATATATTTATTGATGAATGAAATATTTTAATAAAATATTTATTCAGGTATTTAATAAATACTAGAGGTGTTGAAATGACCCAAGACCGAGTCCAGTGACAAATATTATTTAACAAGATGGTTAAATAATATTTTTTATTATACAAGTTGGTGTGTGACAGAAATTAATAATAATAATAATAATAATAATAATATTATTATTATGTGGAATGGGTTTTATTAAGGATTATTATATTATTTAAGGGTTTTTTATGAAGTAAAATAATTATTTTAACACAAAACCTATCTCTATAAATAGACAGTTATGTCTATTGTGTATTATAATAAAAAATAAATACTTGATAATCATTTCATACAAAAAAACTCTATCTCAACTCCCCTATTCTCACTTCCTCTCGTAAATGAGAATCACAAGAGATATCCCTTCAAGATCGATGGACAAGCGATCACCATGAATAATGTAAGAAAATATAAATGCTGTGCTAGCACCTAGATATCAATTGGCATTGATCAGAGATCAAAGGATCATGTGTGGATCACCACTAGAGGGATTCTATCCTTGGATACTCACATTGAAATGAAGATAACCTAAAAGGGTATTTTTGGTTGATCGACATCTATAACAAAGAAATAATTCACATATCAAGTATTTGTTTCTTTTGATATTAAATAAATTAATTATAAATTTAATGCTAAATATCCTCACTCGAGGTTTCAAGAAACTAAATATTAGAATAAATTTTAATATATTTCCCACTAACAAACACTTATACTACACTTAGAAAAAACACAGATAGTATGAACTCTATGCATTACCAACTTGAAACAAGTTTTTCTTGGTTCATTTACCTCTTGTAAAAACTTTCCCATATTCAAGAATTTTTAAAATACATACATATTTTCTATAAAAAATTCTTTCCTTCATAAAAAAACTATGAAATACTTAAAAATTTGTGTTTTAACCCATCAATAAAAAAGGATATTTTGGATGATCACTTTTCTTTTCCAACTATAGAAGATACAATTACTTTGATTCTAAAGGAATCATAATTTCTAAATGTCACTATCCCTTATTTTTAATCTTTCACATTTTTCAAAAAAAATTAAATATCTTATCATCTGTGATGAATACACACAATCCAATATCCAAGGCCATTATCCTTTAATATCTTTTAGATCAGTTTTAATAACTAAGAACTTTTCCTTTCTAATTTTTTTCCATATGGATTTTGTGATTTTTTATATAAAATTTATTGTCCCAATAACATAATAATTCATCCTTTAACATGATTTCCCTGAAGATCACATCTTTCACAAATAGTTTCTCGAATTTGAAACCTATTTTTAGTTTTCAATCTAATTTTTTCGTGTTTCCTTATTTGATTGGGATGATTCACTCTCAAAATCAACCTTTATATCCTCCTAGATTAATTATAATTCTGATGATTAACCCAAAAAAATTTCTCTATATGTCCAAATCCTTACCCAATACCATTGGTACCCATAAAAGTCACATTTTCCTCTATAACTAACAAATTTCATTGAACTGTGCATCTGCTTTCCGACATACTTCTTACCATCCACCTTGGTACTTTGTTTTTTACCAAAGTTTTTGTAGCCTCCCAAAATCTTATTATTTAGTTTAGTTTTTTTCATCCCTATCAAAATATCCAAAATTAGTGGATTTTGATTTAGACTTTGAACCCTTAGAGATTTTAGGATTTTCCACTCTGTATGTTTTGGATAGATCCATGGTCTTCTAATTTATTTTTATTTGAGCATCTTATACCTTATTTTTATTCTCTTAGGATAATTTTTGTAGATCCTTATGAGGTTTATATTTCATAGAACATTCACCAACTTCTGAAAATGAGTTTTGAAAGTTTGATATTCCTCATACTACTTCAATAAGTTTTTTTTTGAACAAGATCAAATTATTTATACTTCAACTTTATGTTTTATTAAAGATTTATATTAAGTTTTTTTTATCCATAAATTAACTTCTTCAGATCATCAATATATTTTAGCAAATTTTCTTTTTCTTTAAGTACTAATTCTTAATAGTTTGTTGAATGATATTCTTTCTTTAACTCCCTATTCTCTATTTTAATTCTAATAATCATTGAAAGATACTATCTCAACTCTATTTTAAGAATATATTCAATTTGTGTCTCCTATTATTATTCTATATAGATATTTATTTCATCATTAGTAAAATTCTAATCATTTGCTTTTTCAATAAGTAATTTTTCAGCATCATCATCTTTTTAGTTTCCAGCTTCCTCTTCACTATCATCAACTTCATCATAATTAGATAAGAAGTTTTTATTTTTGTGTTTAGAGAAGTTTTTATCTTTTACCATTGTATAATTCCTTGATTTTTATACCTTATTTCTTAGAGATCTTATTGTATTTAAATCTTCATATTCACTATCTTCTTCTTACTCTAATCTTGTATTTTTTAGCAAAATGTCTAGTAGCTCTGCTGCCAAAACACTTCAATGATAACTTTCCAGTATTCTTTCTTATTAATATTTTCATATTTTTAGAAAAAAAGACATTAATTCATAATTCTTTTTAATAACCTCATATTCGATGTTGTAGTCACTGAATTTTTACTTATGAACTTTCTTATACTTTTCTTTCTTTACAATATTGAAAGAGATTTCCTGGTAAAAATTTTCTCTACTCTTAATAGAATTTCCTATTCTCATTTTTAAGTGATGATAATGTTATGAATATCATCCAAATATTGAGTTTTAGGATCTAAATATTCTAAATATGATACCTTGGAATCAAAATTATCTAGTGGAATTCTTTGAATCATTTCAACAATAGCTGAATCTTCCAACTTTTCACAAAATCATCTTATAGTGCTTACAATGTTATTTACTTTTGTAAATAAGTCACCAATATATTCTTCTTCACCCATTTTAAGATCTTAATACTTCAATATTCAAATATGTAACTTTTATTTCTCCACTTTCACCTTTCCTTCATAAATGCTCTATAACTTCTCCTAAATGCCTTTAACCCTTAAAAATTCACTTTTAGAGAGTGGGGAAAGTATAAACTTTATAGCTCACCCATCATTCTACAAATTATTCTTATTAATAATTTTTAAGGTAGGACACTTAGTGGGTGGAGGGTAACCATCTATAATAGCTTCAATAATTTCATAGTAAATGTATATCAGGAAAGGTAACATTCTATCATTCTAGATATGATAGCTTTTTTCTATCTAAGATATAAATACAATTACTATTTATAGAGTTCTAAACATCCTCGTAAAACTACCTTTACTTAAAAAATTTAGTAAAGATTCAATGAGGTAAAAATTTTCTCTGATACTAATCGAAAGGAAAAATTAGGAATTGTGTGATCATAGAGAGGGGGAGGGGGAGAATCAGTGATATTCTCTTTTTATGCTTTATTACTTAAGAAAAAACCTTCACATCCAGTTATAGATAAATAAATTTGTTGGAAAACAAAACAAGAACACACATAGGGAAAAAAATATTTACAAGTTTTACTACTAAATAAGAGTATCTAGTCCTTTAAATGGTGTGGAAGTAATCTAATATCACATAACCACCAGGAAGGAATCCTTTTGGTGGTTAAAAACTTAGAGAATATCCATCAAATTCATTGAACTATAGTTCTTATGATAGTTCATGTTTTTCCCAAATGGATAATATGATATAATGATGTTTTGTAACAATAATAGGAACCTTCACTGATAGTATTCAGTACATTATCACTATGATGCGTCAAATTTATTCACACTTTCCTTAATACAAATTCTTCTTCATCTGCATCACTTTCTTGAACAACAGTGAGTAGTATCTTATTTATAAAATACTTTTTACGAAATTTACTGTTTTATGTCTCTATCCAATACACTCTATCCAATTCATTGGTCTAATGCCCTGTGTCTGATACCTCATATGACTGATACTAACTAATAGAAAACTCTATATGATACGACTTTGACTGATATAATTTAAATCCATATTCATCTACTCATCTCTTTACTATTCTCTTCTAATACCAAATGATAGGAAGACTCTATCTGGTGTCACTCTATATAGTGCTATTGTGTTCGATGATTCGACATAAGATCTCTTCCACCAACACCTCAAATATTCAGTGCTTCACTGAACAAGAATAATTCAAACTTATCCATTTGATGCATCTTCACCCATTTATATAAGGATAATTTCTATATGAATTAATATTGACACTTTAACTTCAAATTAAAACATCCTGTAAAAAATTTTATTTGTTCAACCACATTAAAAATTCCTAAAATATAAGAACTTTCCTTAAGATCCAACATTAACCAACTTCTTTAAACATTGCTAAAAAATATCAGATTTAATCATGACCTTGTTTTATGATTATAAAAACATTGAAAATTCAGATCAACATTATCACAATTGATATCTATACAATGGTATTTTAAAATATTAATAAAACTTCATACAATTCTTCTTCATTGGAACTTCTCAATCTAGTGGTTCTCTCTCTGATGTTCTTTCTCAAAAAACTTCTTCAACTAAAAAATCTATTTGTTATTCCCTCATAAATATTTTACAAGCCTCTTCATTCTTCTAATGGGTACCAAGATGTTTGTTCATTTTTTATATCTAATAAACCCTTTCAAATCTATTAATCTCCCTTTGATCGAGGAACTTCTTTAGAAAAATACTTTGGGATTAATTTGTTATGAAACCTTTGTCTGATCATTCATAAGTCTTAAAACATATTTACATTTGATAGAGTTTGTCCTATAACTCACCAAGTTCATGTGATTGACTTAATTCTTCTCTTCATCCATTAAAATCTCATTAATATATTCCTCACTTTACATCTTGATCTTTATAAAAGTCATTCCATTCGACTCTATACATCTCTCTACTTTATTTAGGAACCATAGTTCCACCATGTTCCCCCATCAACCAATTTTATATAAGATCATGAATATCTCTACATAAACTATATTATTAGATCTTTTAAGATCAATAAATCACCATATAAATTAAATTTTATTGAAAAACTCTATTCTATAGAAAATTTTAGGATAATTAGATAAAAATTCATTGTCACACTCTATCCAATCACTCCAGACTGATAGGTTTTGTCCTCAAGACTCGTTTTGTTTTCCTCAAGCCATTGAACTCTATCTGTTCACCTTTGTAAGTAATTATTAATAATGTTAAGTGATTTATTTTATAATAACAAAATAACATACTTAATAAATCCTTCATTCTTTCGAAACCAGCTTATTTTTAACACCTAAAAATCTCTAGGTCTCAATAGTTATAATTTTATGAGAAGTAAATTCATTGAGGAAAAATATTTTTAATAAAAATGTCATTTTACGAAGAGATAGAATAAGAAATATCATATGTAATATAAAATGGAATAATATAAGAAACTTAGAAGCAAGGAAGAATATAATTAAAATAAAATAATGAAGTTCAAGATGAAATATTATTAAAAAAATAACAGAAATTGATTTAGAAAATTATGTTTCCTTGGATTCATGCTTGGTTGGATCCACTCTAAACTCTTTTAGGACTTCAATATTTTATTTAAGGAATTATTGGAAATGGGGGACTAGTGACACTTTATTGTAACTAGGGTCTTCCAAACATGGGAGAATATTTTAAGGGAGGTAAACTGGACAATGTTGGAAGGTAATTTTAAAGAATAGGTGTGGGCAGAAGTAGGTTTAAGTGAGATCCTTTTATATTTAAAAAAGGAAAATTTACATGATAACTCAAGTTAGGTGAGGGGTAAAAATGGAATCACATGGAAGTTTGGTGAATTTTTTTTGGTGAGATATGTGGGTATGAAATTCATACATAACAAAGGTATTCTAAATTGTCTAAGTTTTCGGTGTCGAGTGTGCAATGGTAGTAGATGGAAAGAAGGGTTTTTAAAAAATTTATCACTAATTTAATGTAACAAAATCATCACTGGTGACACATTTAACAGTAAGAAACATAAGGATCACTCATGAAAATATTTAACCACAAAATCAAATCTAAGAAATACCACGTTCAATTTGAAGACATTGGTGATTACCACTCATCACCGAGGAAAAATTCTCAAAGGAACCGACATCATATCCCACTAGATATTCCATAAATGCTTAAAAAGTATATTGGTACGCCAGTCATCAATATTTGGATTATAGCATAGAGAACCGATGATGCCTTCAATTCCCAAATATCACCACAACATTGTTCCTTTGATTTGAAAAGGCGATCTTTGACCAGTTCTTAGAATGATGAGCTTCTCTCTCTAATATGTTAGAGAGACAATAGAGGAGATCTAAAATTAGAGTATATGAATCATCCCTTTAATCAGAGCTTCCTATTTCTTATATAGTGCAGTTAAAACACCCAGAAATGGTTCTAAGGCCCCCAAAAATATATGACTCACTAAATAAGACATAAAAAACATCTTATGACCTATTAAATGTGGCATAAATATCATTTATATTTTTATTAATCACTTTTAATATAATAAATCTATTATGTGATAAAAGAAATATATTAAATTGGTTCATTATTCCAATAAATATTAAACGAACCTTTAATATTAAAATAATATTCATTACTTAAATATTTTTTCATGTATTCACCGTATAACTTGTAAATTGTTTTAACAAATATAATTAATACCAATTACTCTATACTCTAAGAATATGAATTTATTTATTTCATGGATATATTTTATTCTTGAATATCTCTTGAACCCCATAGTGGGGCCCACCATGTCATATACTCTCATTCATAATAATATGCGCAAAATTTCAAATACACTAAGTGTGTGACCCTCTAGGACCTTATCTCAATAGTAGTGAGTACTACTCACAAAATATGAAGAGAGTATAGAAACCCATAAAGGTCCCTAAGGAGATAAGATATAGTCATAGAAACAACAACCTCCTGTGAACACACTGCATATAATATAACCTCTTTACCTTAAGATATCTCATAATGAAGGATGCACACTTTTTGTCATCATCCTTTGTTTCTTTATTATTTATTGACCTTACTAGATGTACTTACCTTATTAAACAATAACCATGGATTTAGTGAAGGTACTAACATCATCATCAACTAAATCCAAGATATCACTTCCTTTAATAAGCAATAAATTTAATATTATCAATATTTAATTGATCTTTAAACCCTTTTTTATTTATAATTTATAAGCATTTTTATGTGAAAATCTAAATTTTCAAAAAAAATCACCCTTACTTATGGATTTATAGTGTTGTGTAAAGGTAACCCTTGGTTTACAAGGGTTATTTAAGGGTAAGGAGGATTTTTAGACCTACGTTAAGGGTAAAATAGAATATGTATAAAGGTATGTGAATTTTCCAGCCAATATGAAATGGTAACTCCCTTTTTCTATATGTTGCATAAGGGTAAAGCCCTATGTATATGCGCTGTGTAAGGGTACATAAGAAACTACAGAAGGGTAGTAATACATTGTGTATGGTTAACCAGTGAACTTCATAAATGTAGAGTAGAATTTATAATTTTTTTGTAAAGGTAATCTATATATTTTTAACCTTACATAAGGGTGTTTACAGGTTTATCTTACCCGCGTAAGGGTAATCAGGGCTTCATGTGAGGGTAACCTAATTTTTTCAAAGGATATGTAAGGGTAAACTAGAGCTGTATAAGGTTATATAGGAACTACATAAGTCTAGGAAGAAGCTTCATCCACTGTGTATGTGTAAAATCCTTACCTTTATGTGATATCCACGAGTTTTATAAGGGTAAACCATGTTACCCTTACATAGTTCCCTTTATGGAAAAATTAATTTTAAAACCCTATTTTCCTCTATTTCTTCTCTATCATATTCTTATAACCTATTTTTTTATGAATGTAAAGGAAAAAAATCATGGGAGTTAATTATCTTGACACATTTATGATTAAAACACCTTTATGGGATGAAATGAAACAATCCACATTCGATATTCAATTAAAAATAAAAATTAAATTATTAATTTAATTTTTGGTTTTAATATTGTGAATTTGTATGTGGTTGTTACTTATAAAATAGACAAACTCTTTATACCTTTTTTTGTTATCATATAGAGTCATGAAATTCTATAGATCAACTGTTCAGAATTGGGGAAGCCTTCTTTGATAAAAATAATTTATTCTTCTAGGTTCTAGGAATGGAAGATACCTCACGCTCTCTCCTCTATTTTGGGTGCTATGTTTTCAAGAGATAAAACATCGAGTGTTTTTCCCATAAAATCTTCATGATAATTTTGTGAAGTTATCCTTATGAATCTTTATGTAAAGTGACAAAATAATCTTAAAATAATAATAAAAGAGAATGATGATGAAGAATAATAAGAATCATTCTTGTTCATCTCAGAGTATTCTAGAAAGAGGGTTTATCATCACATTTGGAATTTTTTTACTTCTCTAAAAAATAATATAGAATTATAAAGATATATAATATGGAAATATAATGTTTATTCTGAATTATCTTGGAGTTATAATTGATTATTGAATGTGATATCTTATTTCTTTTGGAAATAAAATAGATATATTCAGTTATAGGAATCCTTGAGAGTATTTTGAGCTGGCGAGTACATGGAAAACACTCAAGAGATGTTTCATTGAATAATATTAAATTTCTTCATAAATAACTTTGAGGTATGAGGTTCCTTACCTTTTTAGGCTCTTTTTTACCCTTGTTTCAATTATACAATTCTTGTGTTGGTATTATCTATAGTCTTTCTTAATTATGATTGCATGTGTGTGTGTGTGTGGAGCCTGTAAAACTCGTTGTGATACTTGATGTTGTGATTTTTTCTTGTAGATTATTTTTCATGTTGATATTTATCACATTTATATATGTTTCTATATTTAATCATGATGATATTATTTTCTTTCATGTGTATTCTACATTATTATGTGTTCCTTTGGAGATACATTTCTTAGTACCCAAAGCATGTGGACCATTTGAAATGCTTATCCCTTAGAGGGGGAGTGCATGTGAATTGAGTTGATGGACCTAAGAATTGGGTAGGGAAACAACGATGCTTCATAAATGTTGTGTTATACACTCAATTCCTATTGGATGATAAGGATCATGTTACTTGAGGCCAAGTGGATGCCAAGTAGCATAGTAAATTGATGCCTAGTGGATTATAAGAACATGAATCACATGATTCCTTGTGGATGAAGAGTAGTACATGAACAAGATTCCAAGTATCATGATCACTATCCTTGTGGTTAGTTCATTTTTACTCCTTATATCTTGAATTTACTTCCATCATGAGCCACAATAATTATAACCGGGGATCATGGTGGCTTGGTTAGCAGTCTGGGGCTCAGTTTTATATTGTTGTGTTGCTTGTGATTTTATTGTTTATTTATGTACTACACTTGTTTATATGAGCATATAAATTAAGGATGCATTGGTGGTGTCATGGTGGGTTTTATTACTCAAACCCTTCATGAGAATTTTAATTCAAGTTCAGAATTCATGCACATGCATTCATGTAAGGGAAATGGGCTCATAGATAATGGATGAGTAGTGGATCATGGAGCTAGTGGAGGAATAGGATGAGATTTTATGGACTCCATAGTTTTTCTTGTTTATTAATCTGATGCTTTTATACTATGGTTTGGATTTCCACTGTGGGATCCCATTTATTACTTGTATGACATGTGTACATTTTTATTATTTAGTTTTCCATATATAACAATGATCAATACATTATTTGTTATAATGTTTTATATATTTTTTTTCCATGAAGTGATACTGAGGGTATAGTATCCCCACCTATGGAATTAGAACTTTGTTTCTAGTTGGAAGCCTCTTGCGTACAGAGAGTCATGAATTAGGTAATTTGACCCTTTGGCTCAGACCTAGTGGTTTGGGTTAGAGTGTTACAACAAGGTATTCGAGCCCCAGTTTTATTCTTTTATTTTTAGAATATCTGAAGACATGGTAGAAAAGAGATAGTTGTGTTGGACTCAGATTGGGGAGTTTCCATGTGTCTAACCAACATATGTGTAATGGACCTCTAAGTTACTATATATGGGATTGTTGTTACTATTTTGATGATGTCTTAGGTGTGTTCATGCATCATGACTCAAAAAAGTAGGATCACATGCCATATATATACATGCCATATATATACAAGTTATTCTTAGGTGTGTTCATGCATCATGACTCTAGATAAGATCCGTTATAGTAATATCCATGGTCGACAACATCAGGTATTTTCATCTCTAGCTTCCCCCATCCTTTCTGGGAACTGAAAGATCGCCGGATACAAGGGATTGAGTGGATATCATCGATGGTGTCTTCAACCTCATCAAGACACCTAGAGACATAAAAGTGATACTGGAAATGTTTATAATACAGGGACCCCCTAGGAATTGGTGGGGAGTCATAAGACAGGTAGGTTGACATGAGGGGATCCCTTGGGATTCCATTAATGACCCTTTCTTCAGGGTGTTTTTTCCGATATGCTGAAGATTGTCCGAGCATAGGAGTTCATGGAGCTATATGAGGATTCCATGATTATTTTCAACTACCATGTTCATTTTACCAAGCTTATTAAATTTTCATATCTTCTATTTTAGAATGAATCTAATAAGGCATGATTTTTTTGATTGAACTTAGTCCCGAAATTAGACAACAAGTTCAGAGATTTTACCTAGAATCCTACCCAGAGGTTATACGGAAGGCCTTAACCATCGAGAGGATCTTGGAGGAGGTTCGAGTAGTTTGTATTTTTCTAAACTTTAGTGCTCAGTAAAGTGGAACTCATACTGATATTATGAGTACCCATTTTTATGGAAGGAAGTGTAAGGAAATGGAAATATAATAGAGTAGTGGTATACATGTGAAAAAGAGTTAAGTTTCTTCAATTCCCTCAAGAGGTGACCCACCGTGCTTAAACTATATGAAGATTGGTCATTACCGTAAAATCTACATGGCACCATAGATATAGTTTCAATAATATATAAATAAGGGGAATATTTATTAGTTTTTTATAGATATACAAGTTCAAGATTCCAAAGAGGGTCTATGAAGATATATTTATGGAACAAGGGATCCCATCAGGGTTCTCAACAATAGGCCCAGACAACGATTATTCAGTAGAGTCTTGATTATTAAGCATAGGTTATTAGAGATAAGGTAGTCCATGTATATGCAATGGACCAGGCTCTTATAGATGGTAGTGAGGGAGCATGTACTATATGATTTATGATGGTGATCACTTATACTTTATTAATCCCTTGTTCAATACTAGTTCTTCCCATTATTTCATATTTTCACAAGTAGTTATTAGACTTGACTTACCAGTCAGGTTATCCTCTATATTTGTCTCCATTGATACATTATTGTCTAAAAAAGTGTACTATCTCTAGAAATTAATAGAGTTTCCTATGGTAATCACTAGTTATATACATATGACAGACTTATGATTTTGGAGATGATGATCTTCAATGTTATTCCTAGCATGGAATGATTTTCTATCTTTCAAGCTCACATTGATTACAATTAGAAATGATTGTTTTTTATCCACCAAAGGGAGAGAGGTACTTGATAATAAGATAATGGGAACTTGGATTATGCAGAGTTTGTATATACTTGAGATAGATATGGAGGATCATGGTGTAGTTGGTAGTTTTGGCTCTTTCAATAAGAATGAGTGGCAAACCGCTCATTTTTCTCTAGTCATGGATTTCTATCAAAAAATATTTCTGGATGAATTCACATAAGTATTTATCCTAATATAGGAGTTTAATTTGAGATATATTTCAATCCAAGTTCACATCCCATTTATATACCCCTTTATCATATAAAGTCATCTTTATCGAAGGAACTCAAGGTGAATCTTGATGAATTGGAGTAGAAGGGCTTCATCAGGATGATTACTTCACCATGGGGTGAACCTATGTGGTTCACCAAGAAGGTAGATAATATTCATCAACTTTTCATTGATTACTAGAAGATTAACCATGTTATGGTGATTATCATATATTCATTTCTTAGGACTAAAAAACGTTTTGATCAGTTACTATAACATGATGGTTATCCAAGATTGATCTTCAATTAGGCTATCATTAGCTACAGGTTAGAGAAAAGGAAATATCGAAGATGGTGTTTCAGAGTAGGTATGGGTTGTAGAAGTATCTGGAAGTGCTTTTCATACTGAAAAATTCACTGTTAGTGTTCATGGACCCCATGGAAAAGATCTTCCACCCTTAGACTCAATTGTTGTGGTGTTTATTGACGAAATCATCATCAACTCACCAAAACTAGAGCATCACACTATCCATATTGAGTTTTTCTTGAGTATAATTCAAGCCCCTTCTTCATATAGGAGGTTAATTTTTTGGGGAATGTGATGTTTGAGACAAGTATATCCATGGACCTAGAGAAAGTGGAGTTAGTGATGTCCTATGCACATCCTCAGAGAATGTTTGAGATATTAAGCCTTTTAGGATTAATAGAATATTATAGATTTTTTATTCAGGACTTCTCTCTATTATTATAACCCATGATAGCATTTAATAATAAGGGAGTGAAGTTCTAGTGGCCAAAGTAGTGTGAAGTGGTGTTTCATGAGACAAAGAGGAGGTTGAATGTAATGACCCAAAGTTTTATCAATAGAAATTCCCTTCTTATAACTATGTCATATAGTATAATCACATAAAATTACATATATAACACATTAAAAACTCTATAAATAAATAATTAATGAAATAAAAGGCATTTTTATAAGTTAAGAAACATATACCAAAGGAATAGTAACTTGACCTTTGGAATAGTAACTTGACCCTTATGAATAGTAAATTGGCTAATTGAATAGTAACACCACAAATGAAAGTATAATTAAAATTTACCCATCTTATAAGTGAAAATATGATATAATTATATCATAGTATATGTAAATAAATATTTTAAAAATTAAGTGTTGGTATTTTTGTAAGTCATAAATATTTAATTACAATTTAATGATTAATTTAATAAAAGAAAAGAAAATATTTTATCATAAAAATGTATTAATTAGTAAATATTTTTATGTCTTATTATTATGAAATAATTTTATGAGACCTTAGTTAATTTTTCAAAGTGTTATAAAAACAGTTTTAATTTTAAAATTTGTATTTTCCAAGTAAATTATGATTTTAATTAAAAATTAATTTTCTAATATTTATAAATTTATTTTCATAAAATAGAGTTCATTTTGGAATTATACACATAAAAAAATGGTTAGATTATATTTTTGGAATTTTTATGAAATACTTTATTTTTTTGGTGAATAGTGAAATATGATAATTTACAGTATATGCACATTATAAGTTAAATACACTATTACTTGAGTCATATCTGATGTAAAAACCATTAGTTCAAACTCAAATGATCTAATTACCATATTTACTCTCAATAATCAGCACTATTTCTTGTCTTTATCAAAATAATAAACTAATGAATTAAATATTGATAAAACGCCCCTCTCCTCTAATATAAATAGCACCCCTCACTACCTCTTCTCCTCACACCTCTCAAGCCTTGTGCCTTTTCCAGATTCTGAAAAAATATCTTTCTAATACCCCCATTTTCAGGAGATCTTTGTATCCAACAAAGACCAAAACCTCTTCCTAAATGAGGCTCTCAAGGAGGATAAATTCAAGAGGCAAATTCCTCTTTTCTTTTCATTTCTTTTCTTTTCATGATGTTTATTTTCTTTTTCTCTCCTAACCTACCCTCATAAAAATGTTATGATAAATCTAGTAACTTAAATATATGGGAATAGTTTTATACTAATTAAATAATTCATCATCATCCCTCCTTCCCCATACTTTTATACTAAAAATGAAAATACCGTTCGAGATGTGTTAATTTATCACATTTAAGAACAACATGTTTTAAATTTCTATTACCATCTTCAAGGCTGGACATGAAACCATTTTCAGGGGTGAAAATGATTATAATATATGTATTATATATTATTTAATGTTATATAATAATTTTTTATACATGATATTAATTTATAAAACAAATTGAGTTCATTGTGGTTGAAAAACTGCCAAATTAATTCAAGCGATTATCATAAAAATTTTATCTAATGATTCATCCTCATACAATATACTCAAATGAATTGTATAAAATTTTTATCTTATATAAGTTCATTAATATAATATAATTAAAATTCTATAAAACCATTCCCATTTTACATGAACTTCTATACTCTTATTCGAGGGAACCGATCATGAAAACTAAGAAAATGAGCACTCACGAACGATGAAATTGAACACTATAACTCATCAAAAATGTAATAAAAGAACTTGATAAAATGATACTAATTCCATTACATGTATAAAAGGTTATATAATTATTAATTAATGATTCTAATTTGATTATCTAGGACATTAATATCAAGTGACAAACACATTTGAAATTAAGGTAAGAGATTCTACATGAACCTCCATTATTTATTTGAGTTACTCTTTACTTATTTTTACCCAAATGAAATTCTATTATATTATTATGTACATATTATAAATTTTGTTTATATTTTCTAAAATAATTTATCAAGATTCAATTATCCTTATTTTTCAGGGATATACATGTTTTTAAAAGGTTCTCTACTCAATTCTTCCCAATAAGCAAGCCCAATTTAAGGGAACTTCCCCAATTTTTACCCTTTTTAAAGTGAAATCTATAATCTATTTTGAGAGGCCATTATTTTATTATAATGTAAATATTTTTTTATGAAAACATTCTTGGTTAAATTCTGGTTTTATATAAAATATTATTCCATTTTCTATTTAAAAAGCTCTTTTATATTTTCCTTAAACTACACTAAAATGTTTCAATTCTTAATTTTCATAAATACTATTTTTACATGTTATCACTTCATTTTGACATCACTTATCATGATATATGAATATTTTAAATTATGAATTCCCATTTATTATTTAAATCCTTTCTTTCATGGATCCCATCGTGATATTCCCTTATGTTATGCCTTTTCACAAAATTATGATACCCAATTCTTACCATGGGTAACCCTTATGTTTATGGTTGATTACTTATGTTTGATTAATTATGTGTAAAACATATTAATGAAATTTTTATGATGGGTGAACCCAGATAGTGCTCCAATTCATTCGATAAAGTTTAGTCTCATGAGACGTTATGTTCAAAAGTCTTGGTGGTTAGCCTTTACTCGTGCTCCATGTGCAACAATATTGCTGGTTAGACTTGAATCATCATCCTCTATGTGAAACGAGCTTTGAATCTTGATAAAGTTATATTTTATGTTTACAACACATTACTAAGATTCCATGATTATATGATCCCATGTTTTATATGTTATGATTCCATATGTTTAATAATGTTTAATTCCTCTTTATATCATTTTGTTATGTTTTCTAACCCATGTGCTAAGCTTTATTTTAATTTTTATTCCCTTACTAGGATTTTTAGATAATACCTTTTTTCATGTTATTCCTATGTTATACTATGAAAATGTATGAGCACAATGTATGTTATGAGCACATCCAAGATATCAAATAAAATATGTTTTTATGATGTCTAATTATGTACCTAATCTTATAAGACACTAGACTTTATGATCATTGGATTGTAATTTGATGTTTATTTATGATTAAAATCTTGTAATAATATGTGAATAAGGATAGGTTTGATATATTTAATACATATCTTGTATTGATACTTTCTAATCTTATGATTAGTTATTCTGTATACTCTAATGTATTAGGCATTGGTATAGGAGCAGTAATTATGTAGATGGAATAATTAGTAGCTTACAAGTCACGTCGGCTATGACCCCATGAGTGTAACTACCCTACTCAAGACATGGAGATAGAAGTTGTGGTTCAAATTCTAAAGTTATGGAAAAATTATCTCTTTAGATAGAGGTTTATTGTCTACACTAAAATATAGAGTCTTCATTGCATCTTCACATAGACAGACCTGAACTTGAGGTTGAGGAATTAGGTGGAGTATCTATAATCATTTTACTTTGATATTACATATACACCTGGTAAATTTTACATCATAGAAGATGATTTTAGTCATAATACATGGGTAGCTCAGGAGGTTGGTGAGTGGACTTCATAGGAGCAGGGGTCAATGAATTGTGATTCCTTGGGGGTCACATATTCACTAGTAGACTGGTTTAGAGTAGTAGTCCCTACTTACATCATATTTTAGGTGATAAGGGACTTCCATACCTCTATATGGATGATGCATCATGGTTTAAAAAAGATGTACCATGAATTCAGATGATAGTTATGGTGGTCTGGGATGAAGATGGATATTGCTAGTTTTGTTTCATGATGCCTTACCTGCCATAGGGTAAAGGTCGACCACTAGTATCCTGGTGGTCTTATCTAGACACTTCCAGTTCCTATGTGGAAGTGAGAGGAAATCACAATATACTTTTTAATGAGGTTACCTAGGACATTGAGGAGTCATGTCACTATGTGGGTGATTGCTGATTAGTTGAAGAAAGTTTGTCACTTCTTACCAATCTGAGTGACTCATTCGGTGGATGTATTGGGAAAAATATATAGCCATGAGATCGTATTATTACATGGGTTTTCCTTGATTATTATACTTGATAGGGCTGTATGTTTCATGTCTCTCTTTTAGAAGGGATTTCATAAAGACCTAATGACTTAGCTGAGATTGAGTACAACATATGATCCTCAGACAGATGGAAAATAAGATAAAACTATTCACATACTAAAGGATATTCTTTGATAATGAATCATAAACTTTAGTGAAGCTTGTAATTATCACCTAACCATGGTTGATTTCATATACAACAATTGTTACTAGACTTCTATTATGATGGAACCTTATGAATCTCTTTATAAGAGGAAATGTCATTCACTACTTTATTGACCTGAGCTAGGTGATGTAGTGGTTGTGTGGCATGGTTTGGTTCAAGATCCCCCAAAGGTAGTGAAACTGATTATAAAGAGGTTTATCACCACTCAGAGCGGTAATTAATCATATACAAACTGGAAGAGATTAACTTTTGAGTTTCCTAATCGAAATTAGGTTTTCTTATTAGTGTCACCTCGGTTGGGGAATCATCATTTGCAGAAGGAGAGGAAACTGGAACCATAGTTTATTGGAACCTTTGAGATCACTATGTGTGTTGGGATGGGGGTGTACCATCTAGATATTCCTTCTTAATACTGATGTATACATGATGTGTTTCATGTGTCCCAAATTCATAGCTACATTCTTGGTTCTATGCATGATATGGGCTTCAAGGATTTTGATTTGGATCCATATGCATCATATGAGGATCATCCAGTGTGGATTATAGAATAGAATGTGAAATTATTACGATGGAGTATGGTACCACTTGTCCGGATTGAATGGAAGCACGAACCAATCCAACAAGAGAGATGAGAGAGAGAGTCTGATGTTCAAGCATAGTGGCTTGATTTTTTACTAGTGTTGGGAAAAAATACCTCAAGGTAACATTGCATCATTTTTGGGTTTGATTGTGTAATAAATCGGATCTTCGTTTTAGGTATGTCTTTCCTTTTTCTAGAGTTTTTAAGAAAAATGGAGTTTTTGGAAATTTTTGAAGTACACGCCGTGTACTTTCTGAGTACACGCCGTGTACTCTTTTCCCGCTCGAAGCCGTGTGCTGGCCATGTCCAGGCCACACACACGGTGTGTAGGGGTGATGTGGAGACCGGTTAAAGCGGAGTACAGAAAAACCTAGTACACTCCATGTACTCTAAAAGTACACGCCATGTATTTTCTTTTTTTCATTAAATGGACCGGGGTCGCGCCTAATCGACATAAAGGTCTTCTTCTCCAGCTTCTTCATCCGAGAGCGCTGGGAATCCGTGGATCTTTGACGATCCCCCGTTCCTTCGTCCGTTCTCCAAATCGATCACCGTCGATTGCGTTGGAATCGCAGCGTTGAGTTCTCCCTTCTCCTTGATCCTTGCTTTCGAATTACTTTTCTTCCTCAAGTTATCGTGGGTTGAGCATTTTTGATGTTTTCTCAGATCTTCGTCATTCTAAGGAGAATCTGTCGTCGTGGTTCACATATATCGATCTCCTAGGATTGAGGTAGGTGGTTTGTTCCTTTCTGTATGAAGTCATTGAATATTATGTGAAATTTCCACCAATACCCTTGACCGGGGTATTGCGTGTTTCCTGTTTTTCCTTTGTTTCTTTCTTGTTTTACTGATATGCCTGTGTAGTGGTCATTGCTTGTGAATAGGGTAGTTTTTACTATAATCTGGATGTTTTCCATGCTTGTTTTGCTTGTTTGGCATTTTTCCAGTTGCCATGCCTATTTGTAGGATAGTGGAACTGTTGTACTGTTATGATGTTGTGCCTTAGAATGATAGCCAAGTAGTTTTGAGGTTTACTTGGACAATACACATGCACTATGCATGTTTATTTTACACAGGTCTGCGAGAACCTAGTGTAGTGGACCATATGGAGAATGGATGGAAGGGCTTCTCCAGAGTGTCTTTAATTATGATGCGATACTACATGGGGAATTGACGTTGAGTGCTTCCTCAGAGAGTCTGTAGTTCCTTGACATGGGCCACAAGGGGAATTGACGTTGAGTGCTTCCCCAGAGAGCCTTTAGTACAATACCAGACTATAGGGGGAATTGACGGTGAGTGCTTCCCCAAAGAGTATATTCTTTAGCTTAACCAGAGGGGTGAGACTGTGTGTGCCTCCCAGAGGGTTGCTAGTACTTCTAGGTTGAACCTTAGGGGTTAGACTGTGATAACTAACCATAGGTTACCTTTTTGTTCTACTTACTTGAGTAGCTGTTTCTTGTTTATAGAATATATGCTAGAATCTTTGGATTGTTACTACTGTGTATTATCCTATTTCCTTCTTACTGTTTACTTCTTACTGTACTTTAATTGGCATGTATTCACTGACTTTTAGGCACAGATCATTGGGTGGATGCCTATTGGGACTTTGTCTCACACCCTGTTTGGGTCATGATTTTGGTCCCAAACAGATTATATTGTTACAGGTATAGATAAGGGCAAGCGCCCTTCTATTTCAGGTTCTTGATTGCATTGGAGCTGGAGAGCATGTGACCGAGCCGAGGCTTGTGATGCTGAGGAGTTTCTCATCTATGTTTATTTTTCACTTTGGTTTAGTATTGTATTCAGAATTGTGACTTGTTTGGCTGTTTTCCTAGACAAATATGCATCATGCATCATTTACATGTATTTCTTCTCCAGTTGTTCATTTATCAGTCTTCCTCTATTACTCTTGTATGGATGCCTATTGTTTCCGCTATTGTTGTTATTTGTTTTTATCTTCCGCTGTGTACTCTGCCAATGAGGGCATAGTTTCCCCACTATCAAACCCAAGGCCCTCACTACTAGTCTGCAGCCTCTGGCATTTGGGGAAATGTGCTTGAGGCAATGTGACCAACCGGGTACGGGGCTTCTCTGGGTGGCTTCCGGAACCGGGACATTACAGATTGTCTTTGTTGACAAAGAAGGTTTTCGTGGAGAATTGTCGAGTTCCAGAGATGTTTTTGACAATCCCTATTGACAAAGAACAATGAAAAAGGAATGGAAGATTTGGAGGCGGTACAAAAAGAACAGATACAAGGTGGCACCGTTTTCCAGTGTTTGCCAAATTTTCAGGGTCCAAAATCTGGAGTTTAGTGAGCATCGTGAAAAGTGGATATCCTTGAAGAGCTAATTTAAATATGGAAAAGGCACGAGTTTCTCAAATATAGGACTCATGATTTGGATTTCGTAAAGACCATAAAAATGTAGACGGTCATGCTTCACGATTACGTCAAGCTTCGTGAACGGTAGAGTTGAAGAGCATTGCGGCGGTGAAGGGCATTGTACTTGGAGCTTCACAGCATGTGGTTGGAGCTTCACGGAGAAGGCACGAATTAAATGACGGAACGCTTCGCGATTATGAAGACCTCCACGATCGAAAATTTTCCGTGGTGTTTCGTGATTTTAAGAGAATTTCGACGGGAACTTCCGGGCCTCGCGATTTGAAATGACGTAGCGTTGACTTTGCGTGGAAGGTTTGAGGTTCGGTGGAATCGCCTATAAATAGACCTCGACTCCCTCAAGAGTATTAGAGAGTTTTTCAGAGAAAATATTTTTCTCTCAGTTCACGAAGGTGGTTCACGAAGGTAGTGTACTTCGGGAAAGAAGAGCTTTGCGACGACTAATCTAGCTCCGCAAAAGTCATGTGCTCCACATTGGCTCAGTGAGCTTCGTGAGGGAAGTCTCTCTACAATTACTTGAGCTCCGCAACGGCCTAATAATTGCGAAGGATGGAGCTTTGCGAGAGTGCTTCTCGAAAAGTTAGGATCTTTGTGAAGGCTTGTTTGAGCTTTGGGAAATTGGGAGCCTCGTGAAGTAGGGTGCTTTGCAAAGGTTTTTCCAAAGGAATTTCCCAGTGTTTAGGGGAAAAGGGGTGTTCATTAGTGGATGAAATCTGGATTTCAATAGATTATCTACCTATAGTTGAGGATGCATGTATTCATGAAAAAGAAGAGACCTACAAGTCTATAAACATTGAGTGGATCCCTTCCAAGTACAGTGAGAAAAGGAATAGGATGAAGGTTATCCTTTCTACCAGCACTGATCCATAGAGAGAGAAATAGGGAGAGACCCTTGAGAAAGCAGTGAGATGACCCTAAGCTTTGTAAAGGCAGTGATCCTGGGCATAAAAGTGATCTATCACGAACATTATTGGTAGTGATCTTTATTGGATTTGGTACAAGGACACATTTCCATTGTATGCTCCTTGGACATAGCCCAGTAAGGGTGAACCAAGTAAAAATCTCTGAGTATGCCTACTTGCTTCCCTGCATTACATTCAAAGAATCATCATCAAATAAAGAAGAAAAGAAGTGATCATAATAAACACACAAGTGCAAACAAAGTGACCCTTGTAATAAAGAGGTCAAGATCCAGTGGGGAAGGAAAAATTTAGAAAAGAATATCCATACCCTAATTCACCCCCCCTATTAGGGTATATAGGCCCCTATTGGTCATAACAACTAGGATCACTAGTGATACTTCTCAGGGATGAAAATTCTTTATAGTGGGAAAATTTTAATATTCTTATTTTTTAATTGATTCTTAAACCCTCTTTTATTTATAATTTATAAGTATTTTTATCTGAAAATATAAATTTTCAATAAAAATAACTCTTAATTATGGTTTTTTGTTGTTTCATATAGGAAAAACTTGATTTAAAAGGTTTATGTAAGTTTAAAGAGGGGTTTTAGACCCTACATAAGAGTAAAAGAGCTGATGTATAAGTGTAGGGGAGTTTTAAAACTATTATGTAAAGGTAACTCCCAATTTTTATATGCCATGTAAAGGTAAATCTTTGTGTATATGCACTATGTAAGAGTACTTAATGCACTATTTAAGGGTAGTAATACACAACTTAAGGGTAACCATAGTGATGTATAAAGGTAATATAGACTTTATAAGGACTACATAAAGGTAATCCATGGATTCTAAACCTTGTGTATGGGTAGATTAAAGTTTCTTCTACCTATGTAATGGTAAGAAGTGCTACACATAAGGGTAACCTGGTGTTTCCCAAGGCCACATAAGGGTAAACAGATGCTACATAAGGGTAAAAAGGATATATGTAAGGTAAGGCATAATTTTAGCCACTATTTAATGGTAAAATACTTACCCTTATGTGAATATCACGATCTACATAAGGGTAAACTATATTACCATTACACAACACCTTTTTGGGAAAATTTATGCTAAAAAACATATTTTACTATCCTTCTTCTCCACCACGCTCTTGTAACCTGTTTTCATGATAGTAAAGGAAACAAATCACGTGAATTAATTCCCATTAATCATTTAGGATTAAAAATCCATCATGGGATTGAATTAAACACCCAACATTCAAGATTTGAATAAAATATAAATTCAATTGTTAATTTAATTTTTGGTTTTTAATATTGTTTATATGTATGTGATGTTACTTATAAAATGGATGAACCATTTTAGACTTTTTTTTGGTTATCTTCTCAAGTTTGGAAATTCCATAATTCCTCAGTTCAGAATTTGTAAAGCCTTATTTGATCTAAATGAATTCTTCTTATGGGCTCTCGATGTGGTAGAAACCTCACCCTCTCTCCTCTATTTTGAGTGGTCTGTTGTCAAGAGATAAAAAACCAGGAAAGTTTTCCATAAAATATTTATAATAAATTTGAGAAGTTATCCTTCTAATGATTTATATAAAATGATAAAATACTCTTAAAATGATAATAACCCATAATGATGGTGAATAATAATATGTATCATTTTTTTCATATCAGATTATTCTAGAGAGATAGTTTATCATCACATATGGAATTGTTTTACTTCTCTAAGAAATAATATGGAATTTTAAACTTGGATAAAATAGGAACATCATGTTTATTATTGATTATCTAGGAGAGATAATTGATTATCACATGTGATATTTTATTTATTTTGGAAATAAAATTGTTGGATTCAGTTCTTGGAATCCTTGGTGAGCGTTTTAAGATAACAACTATGTGTAAATGACTCAAGAGATGTTTCCTTAACAAAACATGAATTTATTCATCAATTAATGTAAGTTAGTAAATTCATTACCTTTTTGGGGAACTTATTTACACTTTTTTCCATGATACAGTTCTTGTATGGGAATACTTGATAGAAATTCTTGATTATGATCACATGTGAGTGTGTGTAGCCTATGAAACCCATTGTGTTTCTTGATTCCATGAGTTTTTCCTATACCCATGCATGTTTCAATATTTAATAATGATGATGTACTATTATTGTTTGTGTATTCTAATCTATAATGATTCTAGTTGGAAGTATTTTTCTTAGTAATCAAACTAGATGGACTGTCTTGACATATTTATCTTTTAGAGGGGGAGTGCACATGAATTGAGATGATGGAAATGATAGACCTAATCATAGGGTAAGAAAATAGTGATGCCTAATGGATTCCTTGTGATTCACTTGATACCTAGTGGATCAAAATGATCATATTATAAGAGGCCTAGTGGATGTCGAGTAGCATGGTCACTCGATGCCTAGTAGATGCCGAGAACATGAGTCACTTGATGCCCAATAGATGTTGAGTAGTATGTGCACTCGATGCCAAATAACATGATCACCAGACACTTGGATAGTTCTTGATTACTCCCAATATACTAACTTTTCTTATAGTATGGATCCGTAACTGGTACATCTAGGGCTCGTGGTGTCATGGTTAACACACAGGTGCTCAATTTTGGTTTTTTGTGTTTCTTGTGATTTTATTATTTATTTATTTCATACACATGTTTAAATGACAAAATCAGTTAAATATGGATCAATGGCATCTTAATGGGTTTTATTACTCACACCCTATGAATAAATTTTAATGATTGTGCAAGATTCATGCATAAGGATCCAAGTAAGGAAAAGGGGCCCGTGGCTGATGGATGAGTAAGGGAGCATGGAGCTGGTAGTAGATCGGGACAAACTTTAGAGGACTCCACTATTATTATTATTTATTTATCTACTTCTTTTATACTCCAGTTTAGCTTGCCAATATGGGATCCCATTTATTACCTGTATAACATGTGTAAATTTTTATTATTTAGTTTTCTCCATATTACTCTTATTAATAAAATATTTATTATAATGTTATATATATTATTTTACAATAACATGATACTAAGGGTATAGTCACCCCACTAATGGACTTATACCTTCACTGTTAATTAATGAACTATTTATTATGTGGAGACACACATGAGGTCATGTGACCCTCTGAATCAGACCTGGTGGTTCAGGTTGGGGTATTACAAAAAATTATATCTTGGTCATTAAATCAATTTCATACCACCAATGGTGCACCCAATGATAGATACTTCACCATGACATACATGTCATGGTTTTATTATTTCATCAAATTTTGTGATCAAATATTATACCATGATAAAAATATCAAGTTAGGAGACTAATAAATGTGTTTGTAGATAGTAACAACCAATGATACCTAAAAAATGGTGTTCCAATTGGTAGGCCAGTCCTCATGATCTCATCTACTCGATATCACCAAGTGTGAAATTCATGAGAATAAGTATCAATGCTTACAATCCCCCAAAACTTAATAGTATCACATCATCTATGTTCTGTCAGTATGATGTATTTGGACTATATGAGGCAAGTTTAAGATTATTGTCATAGTATATCTTGGTTGTCATTTAGCATGAAAACATATATAAAATTTTGATATTTCATGTAATCTAAGTAAATTACAATAAATACAGTGGACATAGAAGTAAAAACACTATTCTGGTAAGATAAACACATGTATAAAACAAACTGTATACATGTAATGGTAATCAAAGTACATAAAGGAGTTGAGATTAGAAAACCCACTCACAATACAACCACATTCATTGGATACAACAACTAAAAATCCTAAAAATTCTAGATTTCACATGAGAATCATTCTTCTACTGAGATATAAATTTAGTCAAGGGGTCTACAATGTTATCCTATATGGATACTCTCCCCCTTTTTTATGATCATAAAACCTATAAAATTAGTAACAAAATTTATAATTTTGCAAATAATTATAAGAAAATAATTTGAAATTAAATTTGACATAATTATTTTGATAAAAAGAAATGTTATGTTTATCCAAAATTCTCCCCCTTTTTGTGAGATAAAAAAAGAAAGTATATAAAAATATTAAAACAAATTTAATTTTTCATAGATCAGTAAGTGAATGTTATAATGATTTGTTTAGATAAATAAGACTAGATTTTGTCTATAGACATAAAAATAAAAGAATATGAAATAAATAACTAAAAATAAAAATAAAGAAATTTTATTTATCAAAAAAATTGTATAAGTACAATATTAAGTGTGACTGGGAAATAGGTTAGTCTACTGATAATGTTAGGATAGATGTGTTTGGGTAGTATTTTGAGAAGCTTGAAACATGTATTTCAACTCTTCCATCTATAACCACAAATTTATCATAAGACCATCACCCAACTATATAATCAAAACTATATATTCTTGACTAATATGAAAATTATCAACAAGATTGACTTTTTAAAAGTGATGAAAACTCTCTTATTACTTCATAAAATGTTCCAATTTTTTTTGTGAACTTGTTCAGCAGAAATCTGATACCTGGTTTATTCTGAGTTAATTGGTCAACTAGAAATTTATGATTGTCCCACATAACTGAAATAAGAGAACTATTGAACTGAAGATCTTGCATAAGATCATTTATGTCAGCCATTACAGTTGTGATTTTCTAAAATCTTAAAATCATATCTAGAGAGGTAGTAGGAGAATATGTAGATGTACTAGTCTGACTGAAACTACTCCTGATTGACTCAAATTGACTCCCTAAATACCACTTTATATCTGAAAAGTCTAATTTAGAAACAACTTTAGACTTTATCTTTCCAACCCCATTCAATAATTCTTTCTTGAAAGCATCAAACTCGTTGGAAATAGAATTTTCTTTAAGATCCTATAGCTTTTTTTCCTTTAAACTTCTAATTATTTCCAAAGATTGACATTTTCTTCCTGAGATTTATTGAACTTAATCACAAGCTCTTCAACTTGATTAGTCAGGGAATAAGAGGTCCCTTCATCTATATATTGTAATTGATCTAATTCCATAATTTCTAAAGATCTGGAAGTAAACTTCCCCATAGACTTCTCCACTGGGTTTTCAACTGATTTTCACTTGAACAAGATATATTGTCAAGAAATTCTATTTTTTATTCAGAAACATATTGATTTATTTAACCCAAATGATCAAAAATAGAGTAAACACGACTTTCAACAATTTCTATAGCCATATTTTTTGATCTGAGCATATTTTTCTATTATTGAATAGCTATCTCTTCCTCCTAAACAACTGGAATAAAAACAATTTTCAAATATTGAATTTGACTTTCAACTTGTTCTTATTCTTCAAGAATAGGTTCCTCCAAATGAACAGACCTTGTAGATTCACCGGAACCCAACATTGGTTCTTCAGTATGTGGATCTACTATATTCCTTGGTTTCATTACCAATTCCTCTATCACATTTTCTTATTCATATTATTGAATAGAACTTAATTTTCTCTGGGTAGGTTTAGAAATTCGTTCACCTCTGTTTTCTCCAATTCCTTCATTTCTAATATAGCTTTTCTCCCCCTGAGAAAAATCTCTAGAACTATTTTGCTCATCCTCACCAACAGGTAATAAGCTTCCTTTCATAGTACTCTATAAAAATCCTAACTTCATTAGAGTTCCCTCATTTAATACATTACTATGAAGACATTTTATTCGAGAATCAATTAAACAAATCATATCTTTCTTAAACTAAATCTGAGAAATTATCCTTTCATAAGGATAAAAAGTCATCCTTGCATTTGGTTGAAAACAGTATTTAAGGTATCTAAACATATACCTTGATAAATTCATCTTTATATCACTTAAAAAGAGAAACATGATATGCATTTCTAGATACAAGATTTTCTCCATTTCAGCCTTACTTGGAGAAATTCCAACTTGAATAAACTTAAATAAATTTTTTTGGTATGCCTCAAGATCTTTGACAAACATATTCCTTATGTTTTTTGAACCAAAAAGAAAATAAATTATGTATTCAGACTTATGATCCTTATCCCCAATAGAACATAGATCAAAATTAAAGACTCCCTCACGAGGAAAATTCAAAATTTAAGAAATGTTAGTGGAATAAATGGAAAAATCATTATCTTCTATTCTTAAAACAATAGTGTCTTCAGAATCACTAAAACTAAATTGTATGCTGTTGTATAAAAATTTTAGTTACTCCTCATAGAGTTACTCTAAGTTATCTTCATTGAACAAAGAATCCAAATCTTGAAATTTTAATGCCTGTTTTAGGATTAGATTCATTTGATAGAGCCATTATAAATCATCTAATTTTCCTTGAAGAATCTTTCCCCCAGAAACTCGTTGTGGATTTGGATAACTGGCTTCACCCTCTTCGGTTCACTTGGTTTTCATCACTAAAAATTGAAAGCTATGAGGTTTTTTGGATTCTAGGTTTTGTAAGGTTGAAGAAGGTTTTGGTTTGGATGAATAAATTTAAAAAATAATGGGTTAGGTATTTGAAAGGTTTTTGATAGGTGATATCATATCATTGTTTCCCATTCCGGTCACATGGGGTAATTCGTAGAATTTTTGAAAAAATGTAGTGAGAATAGATTTAATATAAAATAAATTAACTAATATATATATATATATAAATGATAAAAATATTAAAACAAATTTTATTTAGAATAATCAAAAAATATATTTATCATAAGTAAACTTAAAAAAATAAATAAATAAAAATAATTTAAGTAAAATGATAAAAAGATTAGCATTTATTTGAAAAATAAATAAACCTAACTCCACCTTAATAAAATAAAAACATACAGTGGGAAGTGTTTTAGTGAAAATATCATCTAGTTGATATTCAGTGTTGAAAAATTCTAAGGATATATCCTTTTTAAGAACATGATCTCTTAGAAAATGATGCCTAATATCAATATGCTTACTTATTGAATGACTTATAGGATTTTTTGAAATATTTATCACACTTGTATTATTACATAAAATAGGCGTACTACTAAAATTTAGTTTAAAGTACATTAGTGTGTTTTTCATGCCTAATACTTGTGCATAACAACTGCCTGTAGATACATTTTCTTCCTCGACTGTTGACAGGGAAACTAAGTGTTGTTTCTTACTTGACCATGATACTAAAGATTTTCCTAAAAAGAGATAGGTTCCTGATGTAATTTTTTTATATAATCTAAAACCTCTTAAATTATAATCTTAATATGATATTAAATTAAAATAAGATGTTTTTGGATAAATAATCGATTGAAAAAAAATTTCTTTTAAATATCTAAAAATCCCTTTGACAATAATAAGATGAGATTATTTAAGATTTGTTTGAAATCTATCACATAAACATTAAAAAAACATAATATCTGGTCTGATAACAGTAAGATATAATAAAATTTTAATCATAACTCTATATAACTTGTTGTACATTGGTTTTCTAAATTCATCCAAATAAAGTTTTATATTAGTACACATGGGAGTTGAATATTTTCTGTTGGTCTCAATACCAAAATTTTTTAGTAAATAAATAACATATTTACTTTGGTATAAAACATTTCCATAATCTTTTTGATAAATTTTAAGTCTTAAAAAAAATTAATTCTCCCATCATAACCATTTTAATTTTTTTTTCATTTGTTCAGAAAAATTATTACAAAGTTTTTCATCAGATGAACCAAAAATAATATCATCGACATTGATTTGAACTAATAATATATTAGAAAAAATGGTTTTCTTAAAAAAAGTTGGATCTTCTAATGCAAAATTAAATCTATTTTTTCAATAGAAAAGAACTTAATCTTTCATACGAAGCTCTGGGTGCATGTTTAAGGCCATTGAGAGATTTATTAAGTTTAAAAATAGAATCTGGTTTTGGAGAATTTTCAAAACCTAGAGGCCATTAAACATAAATTTCCTCCATTAAATATCCATTTAAAAAGGAATATTTAACATCTATATGATATAATTTAAAGTTCATATGAGATGCATAAGCTAAAATGATTCTCATTGCTTCTAATCTAGCTATAGGGGAAAAAGTTTCAACATAATCTATACCTTCTTCCTAATTATATACTTTAGCTACTAATCTAGATTTTTTTCTAGTTATTATTCCTTGATCATCTTTTTTATTTCTAAATACCTATTTATTTCCTACAAATGGATAATTTGATAGTCTTTTAACTAATTCTTAAACATTATTCATTTTTAATTTTCTTATCTCTTCTTGCATTGCTAACATCCAAATCTCATATTATAAGGCTTATTCAAAAGATTTATGTTCTATTTGAGATATAAAGGTAGAGAATTCAACTTGGTGTATTACATTTATTCTAGTTCTTATTCCTATGTCTAGGTCTCCTATAAATGTTTCTAAAGGATGATTCTTTAGGGTTCTACACTGTCTAGGTAAAACATTTTTATTATCATTAGTATCATGTTATTTTGAACTAGACTGAATTTTATTTATATTATTTTAAAAATAATTCTTTAGGTTTTCAAGTCTCATGTTTTCAAAAGAGTCAGCAATTTCATCAGTTTAATTTTTCTCTTTAATAAAAGGGTCAATTTCATCAAAATTCACATGAACCGATTCTTCAACAATCCTTGAATTTTTATTAAACACTCTATAGAATTTATAGGTATAAAAATATCCTAAAAATAGTCTTTCATCAGATTTTGGATTGAACTTACCAAGATTATCCTTGGTGTTCAGGATATACACTATGCATCCAAAAACTTTAAAGTACTTTACTTTAGGCTTTCTGTTATTCAAAATTTCATAAGGTGCCTTTCTAAAAATAGGCCGAATTATATCTCTATTCATGATATAAAAGGATGTTCTTATATATTCTTCCCATAAGTAGGTAGGAAGACTATATTCATTCAGCATAGTCCTAGCCATTTCTATAATATTTCTATTTATTTTTTCAACAATTCCATTTTTTTAGGTGTTCTTGGTGCAGATATGGTATGTTTAATACCCATATTTGAACAAAAGGAATTAAATTACTTATTCTAAAATTCTCCACCATGATCTCTTCTTAATGAAATTATCTTAAAAACTTTTTTATTTTGAACAATTTTACAAAAACTTTCAAAAATTGTAAAAGCTTCACTTTTTAGTTTTAGTAAATAGACCCATGTAAATATCGAATAATCATCAACAAAAACACATAAATGTAATTTTATATCCAAACTTATTACTCTTGATGGTCCAATTAGAACTATGTGGATAAGTTCTAGAGGTTTTGATGTAACAATTTTGTTAATTTATTTGAAGAAATATTTGTGTTTCTTTCCAATTTGGCAGGTATCAAAAATCTATCTCCATCAAATTTAAGACTAGGTAAATTAAAAACTAGATGTTTCATGGAAAATTTATGTAAAGAATAAATATTAAAATGAAAAAGTCTCATATTTCAGATCTATGACTCATTTATTTTAGTAGTTAAACAATTCAATTTCTGTTTACATAATTAATTTAAATCCAAAGTATAAACATTATCATTTCTAGGTGCTCTAAACTTAAGCAATTTATCTTTAAACATAGAATGTGAATTTTTAGAAAAATGAAAAAATATACATCATCACAGAGTTTATAGAAACTTATCAGGTTGTGCTTCAGCCCCTGTACATATAGTACTTTGTTTATTGAGACAGTTTTTGGATCTCCAACAGTTCCAAATCCTATTATCTTTCCTTTGGCATTATCACCAAAGGTGACTAGACCTCCATATATTTGAGTTAGTGTGTTGGATTTTGATGAGTTTCCACTCATGTTTCTTAAGTATCCATTATCCATATACCATATATATTTTCTTTTTCTATGACCTATTTCCTTCAAAGTCAATTTAGAAAAAAGTTTTTTTTGGTACTCATATTCTCTTGGGTCCAGCAATGTTATCTAGTAGAGATATGGGAATCTAGATCTGCTTTGTTTTTCAATAACTCATATCATTTTATTTGGATAAACTTTTTTAAATAAAATCACTTTTAATTATAACTATTTTAGGATTTATCAAATAGCAATTTTTTGTTATATGACCTTCTGTTCCCCAAAATGACAAATAAAATTTTTTGAGTTGGGAACAAAATAATTCTTATATAGTTTAGATTTTTCACCCTTACTTCCTATACCAAATTTTTCCTTTTTAATAAAATTTTTACCAAGAATCTCATTCATAATATTTTCTCCTTTTATAAATAAGATAAAAAAACTTCTATAAGTTTCTAATTCTTCTTGTAATTCTTTAATCTTAGTTTCATGTCTAGTACAATTTGTGGAAAATGAGTTAAATTTTTCGATTAACTAATAATGTTGTTTAAGTAAGGTAACGCTTTCTCATATAATATTATTTTGAATATTCTTTAAAGATTTGTGATTTTTTAATAAAGATTCATATTTTTATTCTAACATTGTGCAGTAAGAAACCAATTTATTATTTGAATAACTTGAATTAGAATCAAAATTTGAATTAGATGAATAATAGTTTTTTACCTTATCTTCTTCATCTATGAAGAACTTATTTGATTTCATATTTGATTCTTCCTTTTATGAATCAGATTTTGATGAGATGCTGGGGTCTTCAGAAACACTCCAAGTATCCTTCATCACTATTTTTCCTTTTTTTTATAATCATCATTTTTCTAATATTTCTTTTTTGTCTTTATCTTTTCACCTTTTAGCCGAGGACAATCTTGTCTTATATGACCTAATTTCTTGCATTCATATCATCTGAATTCTCATGAGTCTTTCTCATTCCTTTTGAAAGGTTTTTCTGAATCTTATTTTCTTTTTATAAAACTTGATAATTTTTTTGGCTAGTTGATCCAGTTCTATTTCAGAATCAGATGTATCTGAGTTATTTTCTTCTCTAACTTATTACTTTATTCTTCTACTTTGATTCTAAGACATTACCATTAGAGTAATATTTTACCTTTTCGTTAAGAATTTATAATATTCAGCATCATCTTTCATTTTAGCTTCATATATTATTAGTGTACCAATTAATTATATCATTGGAATATTTTTGATAGGCGATTATTCTCAAATTGAAATTGATATTCCATTCCATTTAGTAGGTAGTACTCTCAGTACTTTCAAAGCTTTATCTTCTTGTTTGATAGGATCACCTAAGGCTGTAAAATTATTGATCATCTCTTTAAACCTTCCATTTATCTGAGTGATACTCTCTCCATCAAACATTCTAAAAGTATCAAATTTCAGCTTTGTTGTTGTATTCCTCATTTTTCTTACATTATCTGTTCCTTCATAAGAAACTGCAATAGTTTTCCACATTTCATAAGTCATAGGAAATTTCAAGACACATTTGAATTCATATGGTCTAAGACCATAGATAATAGAATTCATAGTTTTAGAATTAATTTCATACTCATCCTCTGTAGCAGTAGTCCATAATTTAGAATTTTCAAGAATTATATAAGGAGTAATAATATTTGACTAGACTTTAAATCCCAGATTCTTCAAATAGATAATCATCTATATTTTATATCATCTATAATTATCACCATTGAAATAAAGAGCACAAACCATTGAAATTCCATCTCTTTGATCAGTTATTTCCATCTTTGTATATACCTTATACTTTTATCTTGTTATAGATTTTTCCAAAATCTCTCCTTTGATACCAATTGTTAGTTTGGAATATAAAAATATACACAATAGGGAGGGGGTGAATTGTGTCTTTTCAAAATCTTTCACAATTCTTCCTTTTGATGTCAAATATAGATTATGTGAATAAGTAGTGCTTATCTTCTGTATGAAAGTATGAGAAGAAAATATAAATATAAATATAAAACACAACTATTTATAGTGGTTCAAGGCATAAAGATACCCAAGTCCACTCCACCAATTACTCTCTCTTCAGTTTTGGGTAATTTCACTAGTCATGTCCTCATATGATAAGACCAATCCACAACTGAGTGTAGGCAGTTGACACATTTTCAAATAAGGATAAAAATAGAGCCTTATGGTTCTTTAATAGAGAACTGAAAACAACATCTTATATTGATAATCTAATACTCCACCAAAACTGAGTACGGGCAGTTGAAACTCTCAATAAAAAGATATTGATTAATAATGTTTTGATTGAACTTCATAGTTGTAAAAATAATTGATAGTAGATGGATATTCTTCTTCAAAAAATAAATTCTTCATGAAAGACTAGTTATGAATTGATCTGGTTGCCATAGATCTTTGAAATAAAAGCAACAACGATTAACAGTAGTAGACTTATATCAAATACAATATTCCAAACATGTATATCTCCAAAGTGTATCCTTTTCTATATATAATAGAGTATGATCGATTTTTTTAGTAAATATGTAAAAGATCTTCACAAGAATAAAGTTTCAATAGAAATATGTATCTCAATATGTATATATCCTTCTTTGAATCACATACACACACATATATAAAATATACCAATAGAATAAATAAAGCATAGAATCTTCTTTGAAATTTTAGATCCAAGAAAATCACTTGAGAAATCATGAAAATTCAAATTCATAATATAGCTTAGAGTAGTCGTAACTTCCCTTAATAATAGGAGAGAATTTATCCACTAAATATTATTCTTTGAATCAATCATAACAATTTTTGAATCATTCGAAAACGAGATTTAAATCGGCCAGATATTCCATATGTACTGTTGCACGAAACTCTGATAAAATTGTAAATTCAAATCTTCGATGCTTAAAAGTCAAATGTAGGGTTCCTTCATAAAACAAAAAATTCCAAACATAGGGTTTAACTATGTAGTGTTCATTCTCTGAATGTAGAGTTGACAACGTAAGGTTGATCACAAAAGTAATGTTGATGATTCATATGTTTACTTCTCTAACATAGGGTTCCATTCAAACATAAGTTTCTTTATCCATACATTTCAGTCAACATAGGGTTGATTAGCCATACACACTAATATTTCAACATAAGGTTTAATAAAAACGTAGGGTTTGTTCCTTATGTTATGTTCTTCAACATAGGGTATAAACAGTGTTTCCAAAATATGCTTAAGAGCATTCCGAACACTTTGAAGAATATACCTCGTGAATAATAATCTTGAATATAATTCTAAAATAAGGATTATAAATAATATTAATTTCCTAAAATACACTTAAATAATATCATTATTAAAACAAACAAGGGTATTTTTTATCATCAAAATCAATAAGATTTATTGAGTATTGTTGAGATAATACATGCCCAACAAATACTTTTCTAACTATGACTTGACCTCTATGAGTAAAAAACCTAATGAGATGCAACTTTTAAAGTATATGATTTGACCTCTGGTGTGAAGTAGGCTACCTAGAAATTTCCACTATAGTAGTATTATCACAATACAATTTAATAGGATTTACACTACTTGGTAAAACACTAATATCTAAGACAAATCTATGTATCCTGAAAACCTCCTTATCTGCATCAAAATCCACTATATGCTCAAATTATGTGGTAGAATTAGCGACTATAGGTTTCATTGAGATTCTCCATCTCAATGCGCCACTATTTAGGAAAAATGCGTAGTATGAATATAATTTCAAATTATCATGATCTATCTAGAAACTATTATCAATGTATCCCCTCACTACTAGTTCCTCATATCCTATATACACTAGGAACATATCCTTTATACCCTCAAATACTTTATTTTTGTTTATATACATACTTAATAAAACTCTCCTAGATTATCATGATATCTTACCACCATTGTTAATGAAAATGAAACATCAAACCTAGTACATAACATGACATACAAGATATATCAAACTACTGAAGCATTTGGTATTCTACTCATTATTTCAATCTTCTCTAGTATTTATAGACACATTTTATTGAAGTGATTCATACCATGTGGCATTGGAATCAACCTTCTCTTGGATTATTCTATATTATACCTTTAGAGTACCTTGTTAATATTTATACTTTAACTTACCTAAGTATCCTCTTTTATTTATCTTGATAAATATTTATCTCTATAATGTAGGCTACTTAACCTAATTTTTTTATAGATAATCATTAATTAAACCAAGTCTTAACCGATGGTAAGAATTTCACTTCATTTCCCATAATTAATATGTCATAAAAATATTATTCTAGGAAAATTATGAAATATTCACTAACCTTATCATTGATTCATGTCTCACTTTTTTTCTAGATGAAATCAAATTTTCTAATGGAATCATCAAAATGAACATTCCATGATCATGATGCCTTATTCAACCCATAAATGGATCTATGTAGTATGTATACATTAATTGCACTCTTTTACTTAATTAAACCATTATGTTGAGTCATATAAAAATATTCAACCATCTTCCTATTTAGAAACTTTTTTGACATATATTTAAAAAAATTTAAAATCATGGAAGGATGGTATTGTAAGTAATATTATGATGGATTTTAGAATCACAACCAGTGATAAGGTTTTATCATAGTCTATTCCTTAAAATTTTCTTGAAACCCTTAACAACCATTAATTCTTTATAGGTATTTATTTTACCATCCATGTCTATATTTTTCCTAAATACCCATTTATACCTAATGGGTTTTACATCATTTAGAGAATCTACAAAGATCCAAACTTGATTATAATACATGGAATCAATATTAGAATTCATGGTTTCTTTCCATTTATTAGTGTCATTTCCATATATCTATTCCTTGTAGGTTATTAGTTCATCATTCTCTTGGAGTAAATTTTCACTTGAATCAGTGATAATAAAACCATATTTCTTTGGTCCTCTAATCAATGAAGTAGACCTACACAATACTTGTGTCTTGGGAATAACATAATCTCCCACATTCTCTTGTATAGATTATCCCCATACCAAATATTATGCATTTGGAGAGTCAAATTCATCGAATTTAACATTTCTCTGAATACATCCATTAGAAATATGTTCCTTTTTTTTAAATATGAAATGTATTTCTATGTTAACTTTCCTATCTGAAGGGTTATATATGCAACATCATTTAGTTTAATTAAGATAACCATTAAATATATAGTATGATATTTGGGATGATAATTTTTCACTATGTATAGTCTTGTAAGAATATTTGTATCTTCACACACATATGTGTGATAGACTGGGTTTCATTCCATACCATAACTTATATGGAAAACAATATGAAGCCTTAGTTATTACCTAATTAAGGGTAAATGCCAATATCTACAATGTTTATCCCCAAAAGGATAATGGAAGAGTTTCTTAACTCATTATTAATCTAAACATGTCAAAAGGTTCAATTCCTCATTTCACTAACACCATTCCACTAAGGTGTATATGGATGAGTGAGTCGGGATACTATCCCACACCACATTATATGACCAATGAAACCCTAATTGAGATACTCTCCACCTTAGTATGAGAAAAGTTCCTTAATATTCTTACTATATTGGGTTTCTACTTCAAGCTTGTATTAGTGAAACATATTAAAATAATTTTACTCATACCACATTATGTAAATATAGATATACCCACTTTAATCATCAATAAAAGAAAGAAAGTATGAAAAACCAGCCCTTTAATCTACTAGATATAGACTACACACAATCACTAAGAATCAATTACCTTAGTTTTTTGGCCCTTACTCGTTTCCCAATGAAGGATACTTTAGTCATTTTCCCTTGACAACAAGCGTGACACACATCCAAGGGTCTTAAATCAGTAGAGTCTAAATATCTTTCTTGATGTAACTTATGTAAATGATTCTCATTTATAAAACCAAACCTGAATTTCCATAGGTGTTTATTATATGAGTCATTTTGGATGGTTTTTTCATTTATTTCCATTACATCAATTTCAAGTTCAAGTACATATAATCCATTATTAAGATGCACCAGACTATAATATACATTATCCTTGTAAAAGAGAAAAAATTTATTTCTAAACTTAAAATAGAATTCCATAGTTTCAAAAATCAACACATAGGTTATATTTTTGGTTATTGAAGGTATATAATAACAGTTTATTAATACAAGAACAAAACCACTAGGCAAAGTCAAATGATAATCTCCCACTACTAAGATTTCTAGTCGTTCACTATTTACGGCCCAAAGATCCACCTCAACTTTTGTAATCTTTTGGAATCTACTTGGTTTCTTTATGTAAATATAAATGTGTATGAAACATGTTGTATCCAATACATTACTTATAGATAGAGATATATTGAATTCAATGAAAATATATACCTAAGTTTGAATTATTGTATTTCTTCTTTTTCCCACCCATGCAATTTATCTTCTAGTGTCTTATCATTCCATAATAAATGTAGACAACACCCTGATCATTGATCTCTATCTATATTATTGGTATCTTGGATGAGTGATGCATTGGTGTCTTTGGATTAGGTTTAGCCTTTGATTCCTTAGCCTTACCCTTCCTCTTCTGATCCACTATAAGGACTTAAGAGTTGGTATTCTTTATATCTATATCATCATGGTGAACTAAATACAACAAATATGGGAGTAACTTTTTCATGTTATTCATGTTGTAATTAATAATAAAAGTTGAGAATCTATGAGGTAAAGAGGCAAGAATAATATTAGTTTATACTTTTTGGTTCATCTTGAACCCATGGGAATCTAGCCTCTTAATATACCCAATAATCTTGAGTATATGAGGTTCTGCTTGATTCCCTTATACTATCCTATATCCATACAGTGCACTTTATATCTCATATCTTTGTTTCTTACATCTCTCCTGATATAAATCTTGGATATAAGATAATATCTTTTAGAAATATTTATCTTCATGTATTTTCTATAGTTCATTAAACATGAATGAAAACATGATACACTTTACATTTAGTACATCATCTACATGCTTCTTATATTTTTCTTTATCTTACTTTTTTGTTCAATGAGTAAGCTCTATTGTAGGTGGGGATTATAGTACATAAATCTTCCTCTATTTTCATCGTACTATACAAAATCTCCTGTACCACTCTTAGTAGTTATGTCTATTCAATATATTCTTAATAATACTGAACTGGTGGTGGTGATTTTTATTTTATATAAAAAAAATAAATATTACAAATTAGTACTTTATATTGATTACCAATTATAAATTATTGATTAATTAAATCATTAAATTTCTTTCACCATTTTATCAAACCATGCTAGTCCTCACTACTAGATTCATAAAAACTAGTCTATTGATTATTCTAGTAGAAAGGATCCTTGAAACCTCTCCTTATATTCCAAGATATGGATACACCACTACTCAGAGAGTTTCAAGGTAGGATTTAGACTTGAAGACTACATTGACTCATGGCCCCTTATGATGTTGAATGAAGTACCAATTTTTGGGAACTATAAATTTTTTTAATCAACAATTTACCTATAAATTGGTATAAATATAGATATATATATAATTCTTTTATACTATCTTTAGTTAAGTTAAACCTTTTCTATCATAAAAACTTCCTAGTAGTAGGATACACCCTCAACTAGGGAATCTGTAGACCTCATACACCAGGTTTTCTTCAAATTCAAGTCATTAAAGGTGTTATGACCTAATATTTATTTGAGGTATATTATTATTAATCGAAGAATGAAATAATTTTCTATTTTATATGTTCATACTATGTGATCTCACTCACAACTTGGCAATTCATTAAATAGAAAATAGTCATCACAACTTAATTTTTTTAATAAATGGATTATTTTTTATTATTTTATGCGATCACATAAATATGAATATTCCCAAAACAATAATAAACCATGAATAATTTAAATAAATAATAAGAACGATCTTAATAATTTACTATTGGCTGATCCGTTAAGAGTAAATTGATAAACCGTAACCCTATGCAATGAATAGTTGAGTTGTGTCTGGCTCGTGTCATAGCTCACACCTCTACCCAATATATCTATGTATCATTTGTAATACTGCCTAATCATAATTTGGTCTACATTTTTAAGAACCCATGTTTTTAACCAGTTGCAATTTCTAAACAAATTTTAACTTTTCATTTGGTTGATAGGTTGAATCTTAAATTAAGCCTCAAAATATAAATTTTAGCATTATAACACATAAATGTAATATTTTTACATGAGTTTTAAGGAATGAGAGTTGTCTTGGGTTTTAGGCTGATTTTTAGAAGCATTGGAAATTGAAGGATGGGTTTTTTGAAAGGTAGAGGGGTGCACGATCTGGGCACGATTAGTGAAAACTATGCACCCAGACCACGTGACCTAGTAGGGGGTGTTTCATGGTTTTTCAAACCATGCACCTGAGGCCACACGACCATGCATAATGATTTCAAAAAATTGTATAGGAGATTGAACATATTGAACATGGTCTGTACAACCATGCACCTAGATGTGTGAGGGGGTGTCCTTTGGATAGTAGCACCAAATGGTCGGCGTAAGGTTTTCCAAGACGTGCAGCTGAACTATGTAGCTCATTAAAGGGGATGAAATGACTCTTTCACCCCTATATACTTTAAATTTCCTCCCCATATTAATTTCTCTCATCTGTGATGCATATGATACTACTCAATCTCCCCTCCTCTTCCTTCCTAGTCTTTGATGGTCCTCCTCCATCTGAGTTCAAAATTTTTCACTATCAGACCTGTAGGAAAACCCTCAGAAGGACAATGATTTCTACTTATTTCGTTATTCATTTATATTTCTATATCATATTCTATTTCCATGTGATATTATACACAATATTTTAAGTTAGTTTGTATTTTTCTTCAATTCTTCTCAATCCATAAATAATTAGTTCTCCATAATGGATGAGTGAAGTGTCCTTTGTGTAAGGTTTATAGTCTAGTTGCTTTCCCCTTAAAGTTTCATAATGTATAAATTATTTCCATTATTACACACACCTTACTTCCTACTTATTTATTTTAAATCTTTAAAAACTTAAATTTAATATCTAGGCCTCATTTAGATAGGCTACGACACCCTCATAAATAGTTAGAGGGAAATGAACCCAACCTAAACCACCACTTAAGGTTAGTTTGGTTAAATTGCTTATAATGACCATGTTGCCTCTTATTTTGAATCAAACCTTTATTTTTTAGCTTAAAACTTGCTAGTGAAGGATATAATTTCATTAAATAACATATGGAATGGTTAATAGAATTGATAGAGTTTAATCACATGTAATTATTTAGATAAATTGGATTAATTGTTACATGGTTATATACCTTGAACCGAAACTCTTCACTTTTAAGTGAAATAATATGTAGAATGGAGTAACTATTTAAATTATAAGTATAGTGTCCCCTTTATCTCTATTCTCTTATGAGTCCTATCATTAAAAGGGATTGACCTAAATTCATACTTGAATAAAATGTGGCATACTTATGAACTTGACCCTTGTATTCCTTTGTAATTGGGTTGGATAACAAAATGAATCATGATGACTTAAATTATGGAATGAATTAAATCCCATAGACTATATTAATAATTAAATGTAAATTTCTTGGGATTTTATATTAATAATTGAGAAAACATTAATTCCCAAGTAAAAATACCTTGGATGGGATCATAGATCTAATGAGATTCATTGCACCTTGAGTGATATCAAGTTTCTATTTATAGAATTCCTTGGTTAAGGGATCATAGGGAAAATGGGATCACCTTATACATAATTATTATTTATAGGACTTGGTTAGGGTTTTTGGACATATGGTTTTACACCCCTTGGTCTAGGATGTTGGACATGATGCTTCACAACATTTTTGGTTCTTGGACATGATGCTTCACACCTGTGATTAGGATATTGGGAATGATATTTCACATCATTGATTGGGATTGTTGGGCATGGTTATTTTTATACCTTTTAGAGAATATTTTACATGTACCAATATTCAAACAATGAGGCTTAATAATAATAATAATAATAATAATAATAATAATATTATTATTATTATATGTGTATACTGTGGTCTCATGCCATGGGTCTTCACCAGTGCATATATATTTATGAATATATATATTTATATTTTCACATATATGAATATATATATATATACATTTTGACATGTTTAGAGATATTTCCGCTTAGGTTGAAGTAGGTATGGTTGACTATGTGTCCTTGAGGAATCTAAGGCAGACTTGATTACTTTTATTTATTCATTGGTTATTTAGTATACCTATACACAACTTTATTTTTTATTCATGGACTAGATTTAATTGGAAACCATTTGTGGTGGTATATTGAGTTTATCTCACACCCTGTTTGGGATGGTATTTTGTACATGGATAAATCGCTTGATAACAGGTTAGGATCTGGATTGGGCTCTGTGCTATTTTACATTATGGACAAGGATGGTACATGGGATCTTGGGAGTAGTGGTTGAACATGTACTCAAGATTCCTTTAGGATTTAAGCTATTTTATTAATTTTTTATTTTCATTGTAGTCCTATTTATGTATTACCTACCATATTTATTCCTCCTAAACACTATAGCATGTTCATGTATGGTTATTCATTTATTTATTTTTGGTTGTCAGTTGCTACCATTATATTAAGTCTCATTATGTTTATTTCCTTACATAATTGATTATATTTTATAACACTATGCTACTTTAATCATGAGAGTATAGTATTACCATCATACCACCTTTATACTGTTGCTTTTATTTTGTGACCTATAGTGTAGGGGGAGGAGCTCTTGAGGCCATTTGGCCAACTAGCTTGGGGAAAAATTTTAGTAGCTCCCAGGTTGGGACATTACAAAATGGCACCCAAGATTTCTTTTACTTTGTATTACTTTTTTGGATGGTAGACATGCTACTAGGAATGTGTAAACACTTTTTAAATAGCTATTGTCTGAGTCCAACTAACCCATGAATGGGGGAAAGATAATGTTTCCAGGGATGGGGTTGTTCATGATATCCTTATTACAATTGATTTCTATTTTACCATGGTCAATTGATGTACTTTCCACTGGATACTAATTTATGAGATGTATTATATTTTACCCTTGGTTTGGTATGTAAAAATATTATTATTTATGAATCATTATAGGCACTTGAGGATTTACATGTCATGAATATTCCATTCCATGTTTATTTTAGTGCATGTATTGCCTGTAGCATGTTGTATGTGCCCTGAATTCTATATTTGATATTTTACTAACATTTCATATAGGGTAAAAGAGAAAAATATTTGGTTATTAATGTGTATGCATAAACCTAAATGGTGTTTTCCTGAATATCTTGATTGTGTCACCTTAATTAACCAATTATGACATATTTTTGCCATAGACCACTAGTTTCATGGGTAGAAACATTTATGGTTGTGATTAAATGGGTTACAATCACAATTTATAAAGTGAACGGTCCTTTAAAAATTGTGAAGGGTTACTCATGTAATCAACCCATCATATTTTTTTATATTCTAAGAATGAATGTAACAACCTGGTTATAGTTACATGAATTCCAATTGTAAATTTTAAAGGCAAGTACCTTTATAACTTAGGAATGATAATTCATATAGCTGTACCACTGTATAAATATAAATATTATAAAAAATCCAAGTCATAAAGTATTTTGGTTTCTTATAGATCCTAGATTTGTCTAAACTTGAGTAGGTCAATCATGATATTTTATGTTTATGAGATAAACTGAACTCAACCCAAGTAGGGATATTTTGACATGATATTCCTATATGATAAACCCACTAAGGGTGTAATTAATATTTAATAAAACAACTTATATTAGTTTAAATTTATATGGACCCATGTTAGATTGACATAACCCTCATATATAACCTTTCTCTTTATATGATCTAGTACTAAACCCAATGGGGGTATATTCATTATATGTGGAATGGTTATTTAAAGCATCAATAACCAATTATATGGGTTACATATAATTGTATGGTAGTATCTTACTAAATCTATACCCTTTAATTAACAAAGACTTGTTATTTGATATTTAGATTTATTATTATGAGTATTTAGTTAATTAAAATTATAATTACAACCTAAAAGGTGTTTTTCTCTATAGATTTTAATTGAAATTTTCTTTAACTAATATTGAATATGAGAAATTGGGGATAGGTAAATTGGGTAAATAATTCTTGAAAGTATGTTTGATATAAATTGCATGTGTACCTTGTGGCATTAGTTAAATAATGTGACAAGAACTTTCTCCTTTATGATTGGTACATGATGTTTTTTAAAAAGAGCCTTTTAAATGTTTAAAAATAAAATTTGAATTGATATAATGAATTAAATGAAACCTTTTAGTGGTGTTGATAGCTTGAACCTCATTTAAGAGTAGTTTAAATGTTTCACTGAGTTTTTACTTGGATGGAAACATGGATATTTCCCATAGGTCTCAATTGACCATTTTCTTTTCTATTGTTATTAGAGGTTAGGTTGGTAAGAATAATGACCTTTTCAGCCTGACCTAGTTATATATTTGATTCTTTATTCCTTAATAGGAAAGGGATAGCCTATTTTGGTAGCACCTCAGAAATGGGAAGAATCAATGGATAATGACATGAATTTTTAGATGAGAGGTTTTGTTTAGGAACCGTTTGAGTTCTCTAGGACTCTTAGTTTATAGAATTATACCTGGGTAATGTGGATGGTTGTGCACTAGTCAATTTTTTGGAATCATGATCATCATCTAATTATTTATTTTGCTGGGTTAGACATGCCCCAATCATGGTCAACCATTTTTTTGGTCATGTGACCTTTATTATTTTTTGATGGTGCACGAATCAAGGTTCTTCATCCTATTAATTATCATATGGATAACACACCTTAAAGTTAATCCATTTGTATGATATCAGATTCCAATAATGCATATCAATTATTACTCTATTTCGATATCATAGTAGCATGAGTTGTTACACATGACACCCATCGAGTTAATAAGTGATTCATTAAACCACATGAAATTTGAGTGATAAGGTTGTGTGATACTCTAAACCATGGGGTATCATGATTTCGTTGAAATATTCATGAGTACCTAAAGGATCCATTCATAGGTCATCTCTGGAGTAGAATGGCCTGGGCATTGAGACCTCATTACGAGTGTTGTAGCATCGAACTGATAATTGGAAGCTGATTTTTCCAAGTGATTCAGGATGAAATTGTAAAAAGGATCAGGTGAAATAATTCTACCTATTTTGATTAGTTTTGGATTTTAAGATAGATGCTGATGACATGCATGAATGTGACTTAGGATGAACATAATGTGTGCATCTAAGAGTGATCTTGTTTGAATGCGTTTATAAGTGGTTGGTTCCACTATTCTCATGTTAGATCTTAACATAATTTTATTGGACATGTATAGGATACATGTTCGATGGTGAGTGAGAATGTACTATGGGATGATTTTATGTTTTCAGTAAAATAAATCCTAGGAAACTCTTAATGTTGGGAGTGTCATGTCGGTTGCAAAGAGTGTGTCCTTCCAAATAGAGGGAATGCAATCGCATAGGACCATTTTGGAATGGCCAAATTGGATCATGGAATCCATGGATCAAGTAATTTAGAGTTTTCTATTACTTGATATAATGATCAATGTAAAAAAAATTGGTTATGGGTTTAGATGGAGGCTGGATGCTGTATTTAGTATTGGGGTTTTTGAACAACCAAGAAAAAGAAATGATCCTATAACATTTTTCTACTTTCATGGTAGAATAATAGTGAGGTAGTTGGTTGAGTACCCAGTCATTAATGAATTAAAAGAATAATGGTTTAACTTCATTGGTTGATCTTGAATGATCATGAGCACCTTTGGATTTAAGGTGACAAGATCGAGCCTTAAAATACCACATCAGCTGTTAAGCTGGATGATTCTTAAATTGGCCAGTCTGGAGTGGCTCAACCAACACTTCACTAATATGATAAATGTGTTTAGGGTGGTTGAACCCTAGTTGGGCCTGGATAAATATCATTATGATATATGATTCCAAGGGTTGTTACAAGGTAAGTCTAACTTATTTTTATGGAATGTGGATTGGGAGAGCTATACATTCCAATTGAAAATATTTCTTATTATCATCTTATTTTACTTTCTATTTAGTGGCGATCATGACCCATATCTTGGCATTGTCCAGAGTACATTGAGAGAGTTCCAACTTCATGAAAATCTATTCAAGTGACTTTTCTAGTTTATTGGAAGGAAATCCTTGTGAGTTTCACTTTAGGATCTTTTTGAGAAAGTTTTATGGTGGAAGAGATCACCTTAGGATATGGGAGGATAACCCACATGTGAGAAGGGTTATGGAATATTGAGGCTTGTCATTGGATGTATGTTTTGTCATTTAATGTAATTATATTATAGATCCATGTATGGTTCATCTAGGATATGTCACTGGAAATTGGTTATGGACTTTGGTGAGTGAACTCAAAATTACCTCGATGGACTTCAGAATAAGGGAACCAGAATCAGTTTTTTTCAATGCGTTGGTAGTTAAAGAAGAATAATTTAAATAATAGTTATCCATATGTGTTTCTAATTGAATTTTCATGGTTAGTTTAAGGCGGTCAGTGAGAAACTGCATTGAATATGTCGTTGGAGGAGATGAGTGTTGTGTAAGAGTTGACCAAGGATTTTTAAGGTTAAGATGACATGACTAGTTAAAGCATGGTTGATTGGGATTTGATTATTTATATATAATTGATGACCAAGACCTGAGTCCTCAGATGTGAATTGGTGTTGTGAGTTGTGAATCATTCCATAAGCATCGTTAGGTTACTTGGGTCATGTTTCAATAGGCAATTCTGATGGTGGGAGTACCGTGGATTAGAATTTTACATGTAAAGATTGGGATTATAGTGGAGAGATCCATAGGCCGGAGAAATAAAGAGATGATGATGTGATCATGCCTTAGGTTATAAGGGATTAGGTAAGTTCTATCTTATAATTTCTTTTGTAGTTACCATATTTGGCTCAATTTTTAGAAGCTTATGTACTAAATGTTTAAAATAGTGCTTGCAGGTGAATTGGGTGTGGGAAATGAAACAAAGATGTTTGAGAGGAAATTTATGAACCAATTAGGTCAGTAAACATTTCATTATTCCCCATGGATTCTCTAGGATGAGAAGTTATAAGGTGTGGAAATTTTAAGATCCTATGTTTCGAACTGGTTGGAATATATAATGGAAATTAAACTTTTCATTTGGTGGAAAGGCTGAATATTATACCTAGACTCAAAATGTAAATTCAAGAATTAGAACACTTATATGTAATTTTTTTACACGATTTATAAGGATCGAGAGGTGTCTTAGGTGTTCAGTTTAATTTTGAAATCATCAGTCATCAAAGGATGTATTTTTGGAAAGGTAGAAGGGGTGCATAGTTTGTGAATGGTTAGTGAAAACAGTGCACCCAAACCATGAAACCCTATAAGGGGTGTCATAATGTTTTTCAAACCATGAACCCAAGGTTGCAAAGCCATGAATGATGTCTGCCAAAAATTACATAGGGGATATCATCTCTTTCACATAGTTTGTCAAACCATGAACCTAACCATGTGAGGGGGTGTCCCTTTGAACAATAGCATTGCATAGTTGGTGCATGTTTATCCATACCATGTGGCCAAAACATAAATCTCTTTAAAAGGTATAAAATGAATATTTTACCCTATATCCTTTAAATTTACTCCCCCTTTAATTTCTCTCACCTTCCATAAATAGAAGTTTTCTCAAACTCCCCTCATCTTCCTCCCCAAGATTCCATGGTCCTCCTCCATATGATCTTGGAATCATACATCATCAGATGCATTGGATAGGAATTAGTAAGACTATGATTCCTTGTTCCTTATGCATTCATTTATTTTTCTATATCAAATTATATTTCCATGTAATATTATACAAACTATTTTTTGGGTGTTTGTTCATTTTTTCGATTCCTCTCATTCTGGATCAAATCAGAGCTTTATAATGGATGAGTGAAGAATCCTTGGTATAAGGTAGGTGTTCTAGTTTATTTTCCTTTAATTTTTTTATCTATAAATTATTACCATTTTTTTAGACAAAAATTCCCTTTAAATTATTTTAAAACATGAAATTACTTAAATTGAACACCTAAACCTCATTTAGACATGTTACTACACCCTCATAAATTTATTGAGGCCAACAACCCCTACTTGAACCACCACTTAAGGTGAGTTTGGTTAAAATTATTATAATGATCATGTTGACTCTTGTGACGAATCACCCCTTGAGTATGTTGATCTTTCCAAATGGTAGTGGATGAATTAATTTCCTTAAATTAAGTATGGAATGGCCAATATAATTAATAGAGTTTAATATTTTATAATTAATTAGATAAATTGAATGAATTTTCACATGGTTATATACATTTAATTGGCCCTCCTCACCTATAAGGGAAAAAATATATATAATTTAAGAACTTTTTAAATGGGTTGGATAGTTACACCCTTAGTCTATAGTCTTTTATGAGTTTGATCATTATAAGGGATCAAAATAAATGCATACTTGAATAGTAACGTGTCATGATTATGAACCTGAACCTTGTATTCCTTTGCAATTGGGTTGAATTACGAAATGAATCATAATGACCTAAATTATGGCATGGATGAATTCCCACGACATATATTAATTAGTTAATGTTTAATGACTACAATTTTATAATAATCCTTGAGAGAACCTTGGATTCTGAAGTAGGAATACCTTGACAGGGCTCATAGGCTAGATAAGATACATTATGCCTTGAGTGATACTAGGTTCATCTTTATAGAATAACTTGGTTAAGGTATCCTAGAAAAAGTGGTATCATCTAATACATGACTATTAAAGATAGAAATTTTTTAGGGTTGTTAGACATGACATTTCACACTCCTTTGTTTTAGGATGTTGGACCTGAAGCTTCACATCATTTTGGTTTGTTGGACATGATGCTTTATACTCATGATTAGGATATTGGAAATGATGTTTCACATCATTGATTTGGATTTTCATGCATGATGCTCTATATCCCCTATGCATATACTTCGAATTGTACTAATATTTAAATAATGAGTCTTATTATTATTGTTGTTATTATTATTATTACTATTATTATTATATGTGGATTACTAGGTATCATGCCTTGGGTCCTCACTAGTGCATGTATATCAATGCATATATATTTGTTAACATATATTCATATATACACATGATGTAATGATCAGAGATATTACAACTTAGGATGAAATGGGTATGGTCAACCATGTGTCCTTGAAGAACCTTAGCCAAACTTGATTACTTTTATTTATTCATTTTTTATTTATTATATCTACACACTACTTTATTTTATATTCATAGTCTGGATTTAATTAGACACCATTAGTGGTGGCCTACTAATTTTATCTCACACCCTTTTCGAGCCACCATTTAGTAATCAGAAAGATATCTTGATTTTCGGTAATTATTTTGGTTAGGATTTGTTCTATTTTTTATTATGGACTAATACTTCAGATAGGTCTTGGGAGTAGCGACAGATCATGTACTCATGATTCCTTGTAGAGTTGGAGTCATTTAATTATTATTTCTTATTAGTTTAGTTATGTTTATGTATAACACACTATTTATCTGTTTCTTGTACATTGTAGCTTGTTCATGAATGGTTATTCATTCATTTAATTTGGTTTTCAGTTGTAATCAGTATACTATTTCTTCTTGTATTTATTTTATTCCTCTATTTAATATCTTTTATATTGTTGTTATACTCTATTCATGAGGGTATAGTCTCCCCATTATAACGCCTTTGGAACCTTGCTTCATGTTGAAAATATCTAGTGTATGGGGAGGCATGCTTTAGGCCTTGTGTCCAATCGATTTGGGGAACTATTTTAGTGGTTTTCATGTCATAATGTTAGAACATTTTTCATTCATTCTCATATCTATATATAATTACCTGCTCATAGGTGATGGGGTATTAGGGATGTGTAATACACATGAATAGAAGCATTAGTGGAAACAAAAACACTTATACTTATAAAATGAGGAAAGACGATATACAGACCATCAAAATAAATTAATTATTACAATGATCCCATACAATTGAAATAATAAACTAAATAAATTAAATTCCTGACATTCATTGGTTGGTAAATTAAAATGATTATTCGACAGGTCATAAACATTCAATATAAAATTAATTTTAATATAAATTATACTAGATTGAATTTTAAATCAATTAATAAAATTTTATTTAATTTTAATTCATAATATATTAATCGCATGGTCCTTAATTTTTTTAAACATTCCAATTTTTTTCCTTAATTTTTTTAAATTTTTTCAGGCCCCTAATTGACCTAGAAACCCCTAAAATATGTTTTAGTCCATTTATGCTCTCAACTAGGGTCAAATGGGGACAATGATATATGGGGAGGTGGTGAAGGTAGGGGATAACAACACTGATTCCACCTATTATAATTTTTATTAATTTATCTACACATGGTGCAGGTTTGAAAAAGTGTTTCCACCACTTTTGGGTGGATTTTCTTGTCAACACGGGGGAGGGTAAGCTGACCCCATTTAACATTTTTTTGTTTTGGTCACCTAGACCAAAACTCCCCTTATTTTTTGAGCTTTTAAAATCCCAAGTTTTAGGATGTTTGAAAATTTTAAACATTCCTCAATTGTGTGAAAATAATCTCAACCTAAAAATACTATTCTGAACACCAAAACCCAGTAGGAGTACTAGGGACTTCTGGTATTTATAATGACCCTAGACTTTTAAACATATTATCACATGATTTTAAGCATAAATAACCAACAAATACAAACAAAGGATCATAAATTATAGTGTATTTGGAATATTAGATACATAAAACTGAAAACATGGAAATAGAATAAAACAACATTATATTAATCATCCATAACGAGATACTAACATATTTTGATCTCTTACATCTACATAGTATAACCTAGGGAATACATGGGCAAAAGGGATGATCTAAAAAGCCCAGTTAGGGAATAAAAATATAAATAGAGTATAACACATAGGTTGGAAGTAATAACATGATGACATAAAAGTCCTAGAACATGAATAAACATATAGAACATGCGATCATGTAATCATGAAAACATACTAACGTGGAAACAACATACAACATGACTTAAGAAGAATTAGTCAAGGATAACTACAAAGAATATTGCACATGGCAGTTAAAGTCCCATAAAAGAATCAAGTTTACTCCCTATCCCAATACGATGTCTCATAAGACTAAACATTACCAAATTAACTGGGCCCTATCTGGGCATACCCATCATAACATGTTCATGCATATGTGTTCCACATGAATAAACAATAATAAGGTATAAACATAAGGGTTGCCCATGAAAAGAAATGGGTATCGTAATCATTTCATAAAGAACAAACAATAAGAGCATCATAATTATTTTCATGAAATAATGGATGGAATTTCATAAGGGAAATTAGTAATAGATCATGATAAATAACATCCATCTAAAGTGAAACCATGTAAAAATTGTGTTTATGAAACATTTGAAATTAGCCACTCTAGTGCAGTTTAAGGGAAAATATAAATGAGTATTTAAAGAGAAAAAGAAATATTTGTTTTAATAAAACCAGAAATGAACTCAGATAGTTTTCCAAGATGAAATGATTTATTTTAGAAAAATAATGGTATATTAAAATAGAATATGGAGTTTACTAGAAAATGTGTATGAAAATGGGAAGTTTCCTTTAATCAGGCTTTCTTATAACGAGGAATTGAATAGGAAACCTTATAAAACACATATTTCCCCATAAAAGAAAGAAAAATTGTGATAGGTAAATAGGTTTGGAAATTAAAAAATGAATTTAAAAGGAGTAAATAAGAATACTTAATATTTAAATTAGGGTAAATATAGAGAAATTTCAACACAAAGTAAAAATGGGGGTTCAGAGAGAATCCCATACCTTATGAATGAAAGTGCTTTGCACTTGTAATTAATGTATGGGATAATAAAATTAAATCCATTAAATAATTAATTAAGAACCTATTCTACATTTTTTAACATAGTATAATTTTATTAAGTTCATTTTTGGTCTTTTTTATGAGTTATAAGATTCAATTTCATCATTCGTGAAGCGTTTGTTTTCTTGGTTTTATTGATCGGTTCGACTGTATACAAATATATAAGTTCATGTAAAATGGAAATAATTATCCAAAATTGAAATTATATGTTATTAATGAAATTAAATAAGTTTTAATGGTATAATATATAATTTTGTTATATTTTATGAGGATTATTTTCTAGATAAAAATGTTAATGAAAATGATTTAATTTATTTCGATGGTTTTTTCGACCATCATAAACTTATATCATTTTATTTAATATCAAGTTTATATATTGGTCCCAAAACATTATATAACTTATAATATATATAATAAAATTTAATTTAATCATAATAATGTTTTTATGACCATACATTAAGGTGGTATTGGAAAATGAAAATACATCATCCATGATGGTAGTAAATCGACACATCAAGGACAATGTTTTGATTTTTAGAATAAAAGGAAGAGGGAAGAGATTTTATGATGGATTATTACTTTAACATAATAAAATTTAAGTATATAAAATATAATGGAGGTATAATTACACTTTGGGATAGGTAGGTGAGAAGATAATAATAAAAGAAAAGATATTAAAAATAAATTAAAAGAATACGAAAGAGGATTTTACCTCTTGAACTTCTTATCCTTGAGAACCTCCTTAGGGAAATTGGGTTCTGTCTTTTGTTGAGGAAAAAGGATTCTAAACATGGGGGGAGGGACTTGGTAAGAGTATTAGTTATAATTAGTACAATATTCAAGGATTTTTAGTTGTGAGGTGAAGAGGAGGTGAAGGGTGGTATTTATAGGGGGAAGAGAGGGGTGTTTTTGATTAATTTATTTATTAGTTTATTATTTTGGATCAACACTATTAGTAGTGATGATTTACATGAATAAATAGATCAAATAGTTGAGGATATTTTAAGATAATGGTGCTTACATCATCCATAAATCATCCATGACTTAATAATTCATGTTTTTGTTAAATACCATAAATTACTGTATTTCACTATTTGTAAAAAATTCAACTATTTTAGAAAAATACCAAAAATTAACCATAATAAATTTTCAACATTTAGATTTCAAAAATGTAATTAATTTTATGAAAATAATTTTCTAAATATGAGAAATTTAATTTTTAATTAAAATCATTGTTTATTCAAAAAATACTGATTTTAAAATTGTAACTTATTTTATAACACTTTGAAATATTAATTAGGGTCTCATAAAATTATATTATAATCATAAGGAAAAAAATATTAATTTAATAATCTATTTTATGAAAATAAATTTCCTTTCAAATCATTATATTAATTATAAAATTGTAAATAAACATTTTTGTTTCAAAAAAATACTAATACTTAATTTATTATTTATAAAACTTTTATTTACTTATTCCATAATATAAATATATTATATTTTCATTCATAATATTACTAAATTTTATTTATACTTTCATAGGTTAGGTTAATATTCTATTGGCTGGTTTACTATTCCTAATGGTCACATTACTATTCCAACGGTTAAGTTACTATTTCATTGGAATAGGTCACTTAATTTCTAAAACACATCTTATTTCATTCATTATTATTTTATAAAGTTTTAATTGTGTTATATATTTTATGTTTATGTGATTTGTACTATATAATATAATTATTAGAAGGGAAATTTCTTTAATATAATTATTTGTTGTCATATTCTTCCCCCATTATGAAATTTCTCCCTCAAAATATCATTTTACAAAAAATGGTAAAAACAAGTGAGGGTACTTCTCATTCATCGATTTCTATAGTTCTCATGTTTCCTCTTTATACTTATGGTTCCACCATAGTACTTTTACCAGGTGATTTTTCTAATTTCATAGAACTTTATCACTATAATCCATGATCTTCACCAGCTACTCCTTGTAAGGAAGATCATTTTACTACTGTACCACCTTTGAATTCAGTACATGTGAAGGATTAGGTATGTAATTCCTAAAGAGGGATACATGGAATACATATTGTACTTGAGACATGGTCGGTGGAAGTTCTAGTCGATAGGCTACATCTCCGACATGACCAAAAATCTATAAGGGGATGATTTATCTGAGATTTAGCTTTCCTTTCTTATGAAATCTCATGATACTCTTCTATAGAGATATGCAGAGGAATAAAATGTCTCCAATGTTAAACTCTAGGTATCATTGATGATTGTTGACATAGATATTCTATTGAATTTGGTATGACTTGATGTGCTACTGAATGATTTTCACCTTTTCTACCTTTTCTTCGACTATTTTAGGTCCTAGAAGCTTATTTTCATCAACTTAATCCCAACACGCCAGTGTTCTACATCTTTTCCCATAAAGGGATTTATATGGATCTATTTGGATGCTCGAGTGGAAACTATTATTGTAAGAGAACTCATCCAGAGGTATATGTTGGTCCCATTCTCCTTTGAAGTCCATAGAACATGCCCTGAACATGTCTTCCAACATTTGAATAGTACTCTAAAATTGGTCATCAGTTTGTGGATGATTAGTTGTACTAAAGTTCAAATTAGTGTCTAGATAATGTTTTATACTTTTCCAAATTTGGAGGTAAATATCATATCTTGATTGGATACAATTGATAGTGGTACACCATAAATCCTCATCACTTCTTTGATGTATATTCGTGAAAGTGGATAAAGTGATAAGTCCTCTAGAATTGTGATAAAGAGACTTGTCTTTGTAAGATGATATACAATGTCCCATATAAAATTATTTACTCTGGATTTCTTTGAAAGTAAAGTGAAAAAGTCCGTGGTGATTTTTCTCATTTCCTTGTTGGTATGGGTAGTGGTTGCATCATCCCCTTTGATTTTTTCTTTTCATCCATCACTTGCTGATATACCAAATACTTTGATGTATATTCAGTGACCTCCTTCTTTATATTGTCCCACCAATTGTGCTCTTAGAGATCTCAATACATTTTTATGCTTTCTGAGTTAATAAAGAAGGTTGAGCTATGTGAATAATTTAGAAGCTATTTCTTTATCTCTATATTGGATGGAATATATTATCATGATAAAAATATTAAAACTCCTCCCCATGAATTTTGAACTCTAAGGATTTCCCATTTCCGATAGCTTCCACATTTTTAGGGATTTCCCTATCATTTATTTTAGTAGTATTTATTTTCACCATAAGAGATGGTTGATAAATAATTTTAGAAAGTATTGATGATGTTTCTTACTTAATGATTACCATGTCCTTACTTTGTAAGTATAAACATATTGGACACTTATCAATTCTCATCATTGGTAAAGTCATAATATCGTTTTTTTCTTAGAGAATCTAAAACATTATTTTATTTACCAGGATGTTAGTGGATTGAGTATTCATAATCCTGGATGAGATCTAACCATATTTGTTGGTACATATTAAGATCCTTCTATGTGAATATATATTTTACGATATTGTGATCAGTATATATCTCACACTTCTCCCCATAGAGATAATGCTACCATATTTTCAATGAAAAGATCAGAACTACCAACTCCAGATTAGGTGTGGGATAATTTTTCTCATGAATTTTCAAATTACTTGAGGTGTAGGATATCACTTTATAATTTTCATCAATATACAACCTAATACGTTCTTTTAAGCATCATCTTATACCACAAAGAGTTCCCCACTTGTTGGAAGTTTGAGTAATGGTGTAGCGATAAGCCTATTTTTCAACTCTTTTAATCAATCTTCACATTCATTGGGATAGATAAAATTTACTTCCTTATGAGATATCTTGGTTAGAGAGTCTGAAAATCATGATATGTTCTTCATAAATCATCGATAATCCACAGTTAGACTATGGAATCTATAGATATCCATTACAAATGTTAGCCTGGTCCACTCCTCAATTTCCTTTCTTTTAAAAGGGTCCATAGATATCATTTTTCTTCTAATACATTTCCCAAACAATGATACTTACTCCATCCAAAACCCACATTTATTTTTCTTTGAATATAGTTTCTCCCTTCATAGTGTTTTTAGCACAATATTCAATTTCTCCTCATGTTCCTCCTTGCTCTTGGAGTATATCAAAATTTCATTGATAAATACTACTAAAAAATTTTCATGGTAATCTATAGAAACTCTATTCATTAATTCCATGAAAATTTATGGAGCATTTGTGAGTATTAAGGGAATCAATATGAACACAAAGCATCTATACATTTTTCAAAAGGTAGTATTAGGAATATCTTCCTTATTCACCTTTAATTAGTGATATCCCAACCGAAGGACCACTTTAGAGAAATACTTGGCCCCAAATAGTTGATCGAACAAGTCATCTATCTATGAAAGTGGATAATTTTTCTTTATTGATATTTTTATAGATCATGATAATCAATTCAGAAGTACAATTATCCATCCTTCTTCTTGACGAAGAGGAATGACACTCCCCATGGTGAAGCACTCTGGAATATAAAGCCCTTGTCCAGATTCTCTTATAACCGGTTCTTCAGTTCTTCTAACTCAATGGGGTCCATTTCATAAGATGAATTTGATATATGTAGAGATCCTAGAGTAAGATCAATTGAGAACACAACCCATCGACTCGGAGGAAGGATATACAATTTTTTAGGGAAAACATCTGTGTAGTCCCTCACAATTGGCTTGTATTCAAGTATGATATTCTCTTTTATCTCAATATTTTAATCCAGATATGATTTCTCATAAGGAAATAATATCCACAATTGAGATGATGAATCAGAAATAAATTCATATTCCTCCTTAAAATTATATAGAATTGGAGGATGCTTTTGGATGTGAAGAGTGATCTCCCTTTCTCAAAAATTGATGTTGTCTTTATATAAAGATACCCAATCCTTTCTTAAAGTAGAATAAAACTCCACCAAAGGAAGTATGAAAATATTTTTTGGGGGGTTTTAGTCCAAAAACATTAATCAGGGAGGAGTTATATACCTTGGATGCAATAATTACCCCATTTTATGTTCTCACAGATAACTCAAATTCCATATTTTGAGGTGGTGTTTAAATAGTTTTACTAAACTAAAAGATATGAAATAATGATTAGAACCATAATCAAATAGTACATTTAATATTCTTGAATGAATAGATATAATACCTATCACCACATCATTTTTGGTTTCCTCCTCAATAGTAGTGATGGCATATGCCCTTCATTTTTTTCCTTGGAGGTTGTTGTTGTTGATTGCCTCCAACAACCCTTGGATTAGGGTAATGGCTTCCATAGTTCCCACATTCCTTGTAGTTGAAACACTACACTATAGGATTAATTTTTATCTAATTTATTATTCCTCGACATTAGTGAGATTCTTCATATCCATACGGCTGTTATTAGCTAGATGTCTCTCTCTTCCACATTTTAAGCATCTCCTATCCCCCCTTAGGCTATTTACAAGATTCTTTTCCCCATACATTTGACATGTTGGATGTTTATTTTTATTTCCATCACGAGACTTATCAGTTGATCTCCCATATTAAACTCTATTTTATGATTTTTATCTATGGACCCATAAGACCTCTAAGAGTATCTGAACTTTATTTCAACCGTAAGGGAAAAAAAAATCCTCATAGCTTTCAAAGTCTTAAATCATCAATGATTTTTGTAGACTCGAATTTAATTTTATAAAGAAGCGATATACTTTTATTTTGGTGTTCATGATAAATTCAGAGGAGTATCATGAAAGTATTGTGAATTTTTCTTCATACACCCTGATAGACTCGTCTTCCTTTTGCATTAGTTCAAGTAACTTCCCTTTCCATCTTAATATAGAGAGTTTGGGGATAATATTTACTTAAAAATATTTTCTTGAAATATTCCCATTCCATGGAATTAATTTCTTCCTTAGACTTTGTGTTTTTAATCAGTTTCCACAATTGATCAGCTTCCTCATCAAAGAGATAGTCTATAAACACAAATTTATCTTCTTATGATCATTAGAGGATAGAGAATATCATCTCAATGGAGTTAATACATTGTTCTACAATGAAGGAATTAGAAGATCCACTAAAGAGGTGATGAATTTATCGCATAAAGGATTCATCCTCAAATTTATATTTAATTGGATAATGATGGTATTCCACATGATTCAAGTTATTATTCCTAACTTAATCCAATTGAGAAAGTACTCTCATGAGGTTTTGAGCTCCTATTCCATCATATTTGGCATTTCATTTGGGAAATCATCACATTTACTATAAAAATGATTGTTGGAATGTGTTCTCTTATTTCCAACCATTAAATAAGAAAAGTAAAGTACAATTAAAGAGGATTTAATACTAAACTAATAAGAATTCAAAAAAGAAACTTTTAAAATAGAAGGATAAACTTGAAAATAAAAAGTATATCCTAACTTGTGATTCTCTATGTTTCAATCTAGTATATCCATAGTGATATAATTATACCTAGGGTTCTTAATAAAGTTGTATAGTCCTAATATCTAAAAATAACTAGACCATGATATGATACCAACTATGATGTCCCTAGCCTTTTACACATATTATGACATGATTTTAATCTTACTTAACCAACAAATACAAACTAAGGATCATAAATTATAGTTTTTTGGAAGATTACATACATAAAAATAAAAACATATAAATAGAATAAAAAATATTTATATCAATAATTGATAATGATCTCTTAACATCATTTGAGCACTTACTTATAAATAGGATAACCTGGGGAATACATAGACAAAAGGTATGAGCTCAAAATCCCAGTAAGGGAGTAAACATAGAAGTAAAACATGGGTTAGAAGGCATAATATAATGACCTAAAAAGGCGTGGAACCTGAATAATCATATATAATGTGGGATCATGTAATCATAGGAAAATTTCAATGTGACAATGACACACACCATGATATAAGCATGAGTCCAGGCTAACTACCAAGATTATTACAAATGGCGGATAAAGTCCCATAAAGGAATCAGGTTTAGTCTCTATACCAACCTGATGTATTATGAGACTAAAAATTACCCAATGAATTGGAGTGCTATCTTGGAGAACCCATCATAACATGTTCATGCATATGTGCGCCACATGAAGAATCAAGCATAAGGTATAAACATAAGGGTTACCCATGGAAAGAAATGGGTATCATAATCATGTCAGAAGGAATAAACAATGGGTGTATCATAATGATGTTTGTGAAATGATGGATGAAAATTAATATGGTAAATTAGGCATAGATCATGATAAATTTTGTCCAACTAAATTTAAAACATGTAAAAATAATTTTTAATAAACTTTATAAATGAGCCACTTTGGTGCAGTTTAAGGGAAAATATAAAAGAGTATTTAAAGAGGAAAAATATATTTGTTTTCATAAAATTGGAAATTAAATAAGATATATTTTCATGATGAAATGATCTATTTGAAAACAATAATGGGGAACTAAAATATAATATGGATTTTTCTTGAAAATGGGTATGAAATTGGGAAGTTCACTTTAATCAGGCTTGCTTCTCGGGAGGAATTGAAAAGGGAACCTTATAAAACATGTATGTACCTTTCAAATAAAGATGAATTGGGATAGGTATATATGTTTTGAAAATAAAGACATAATTTAGGAGGAGTACATAATAATTATTAATAATTACATTGGGGTAGATAGATAGAGATAAAGTGTATCCTGAAGGAAGAATGTGGGTTCAGAGAGAGTCCCTTACCTTATGTCCAAAAGTGTTCGGTAGTTGTACTTAATGTTCTAGATAATATAATTAAATCTATTAATTCATTAATTTAGAACCTATGATACAATTATTTGATTTATTATAACTTTATTAAGTTCATTTATGGTCTTTTTGATGAGTTATACTATTCAATTTCTTTATTCCAGAAGCGTTCTTTTTCTTGGTATTCATGATCAGTTTGATTGTATACAAGTATGAAAGTTCATGTAAAATAGGAATAATTATAAAAAATTAAAATTATATGTTTTTAATGAAAATATTTCTTTTTAATTTTTCTTATATATCATTTTTATATGGTATAAGTATGATTCATTAGATAAAATGTTAATGAAAATAATTTAATTTATATTGTTAGCTTTTACGAACCACCATGAACTTATATAATGTTATTTAATATCATGTCTATGTATTGGTTTCAAAAAATTATATAAATTATAATATGTATAATAAAATCTTATTTAACAATAATAATGGTTTTTATGACCATCCTTTAATTTGTTATTGTAAAATTTAAACGCATCATCCATGATGACGGTAAATTGACACATCATGGTTGATGTTTTCCTTTTTAGAATAAAAGGATGAGGGAAGAGATTTGATGATGAATTATTCTATTAACATAGTAAAATTATATTATATAAAATATAATGGAGTTATCATACCACTTTGGGATAGTGAGGTGATGAGATGATAAAAAAATAAATGAAATTGAAAAGAAATTAAAAGAAAATGAAAGAGGATTTTACCTCTTAAACTTCTTCTCCATGGGAACCTCCTTAGGTAAATTGGGTTTAGACTTTTGTTGAGACCAAATACTCGTATACTTAGGGGAGAGACTTGAGGAGATTAATTTTTTGAATTTTTAAAATCTTCAAGGCTTTGGAGGTGTGATGAGAATAGGTGGTGAGGGGTGGTATTTATAGGGAGAGGAGAGGGGTGTTTTTGATTAATTTATCCATTGGTTGATTATTTTGGATCAAGAATATAAATAGTGTTGATTCCTAATAATAAATAAAGTGAATAGAGAATTATATTTCTTAATAATGGTGATTACATCATACATACATCATACATGACTCAATAATTCATTTATTTTTTAAATATTGTAAATTATTGTATTTCACTATTCACAAAATTCAACTATTTTCAAAAAATCCAAAAAATTCACCCTTACCATTTTTTGATGTTTAGATTTCAAAATATGGAATATATTTTATTAAAACAGTTTTCTAAATATGATAAATTTAATTTTTAATTAAAAAAACCACTTATTCAAAAAATAACGATTTTAAAATTATAACTGATTTTATGACACTTTGAAAAATTAATTACGGTCTCATAAAATTATCATATAATAATATGTCAAAAAAATATTAATTTAAGAATCCATTTTATTAAACTAAATTTTCTTTTAAATTTTTATATTAATTATGAAATTTTACATAAACATTTATATTTCACAAAAATATTAATACTTAATTTATCATTTTTAAAATATTTATTTACTTATTCCATGGTATAAATGTAATAAATTTTCATTCATAAGATAAATAAATTTTATTTGTACTTTAATAAGTGAGGTTACTATTATATTGGATGGTTTACTATTCCTAATGGTCACATTACTATTCCAATTATCAAATTACTATTCCATTGGTATAGGTTCCTTGATTTCTTGAAATACCTATTATTTCATTCATTCCTCATTTATAAATTTTTTATTGTATTCTCTATGTGATGGTTATGTGATTTATAATATATAAAAAAATATAATAAGAGAAATTTAATTTATATAATTCTGGGTCATTATAATATTATCACCACCCACTGACTCAGGTAAAAATATAACATATAACAATATATGTTCCTCAATTTCTAATTACCCAGAAAACCGGTTTTGATCCAATTTAAAACATAAAATTGCCGTAACATGTGCATCCAAGATCAGATCAAAGAGAAGTTCGAAGATATATTACCTTTACAAATCCCTCTTCAAAATATAAGGGATATTTAATTTATTTTGTGATTAAACACTAATTCATCTGATCTTATACTATTTTTTGGTACTTAGTGCCTTGTAGAAGAAAATAAAACAAGGGTTTTTTAAATTTTTTTATCAGAAATTATATATAAAAAAAACTTCATTGGTGATGTACTACCCAGTAAGAAAACCAGGGATCATGCATAGAAATATTTATGTACAAAATTAGACCGAACAAATACCTCATTAGATATGAAGATACTAGTGAAGAACACTCATCATCAATGATCGCAATTTGAGGGAACCAACATTGGTTTCCTGTTGATTTTTCTCACATGATTAAAAATTAAATTGGTATGCCAATAATTGATATATATTTTTCTATTTTGGATAATCAATGATGCCTTCGACATCATAATGATCATGAAAATTCCATTTCTTTGACCTGTAAAGGAAAGATTGGACTAGTTCTTGGACTAGGAATTTTATATCTTTAAGATGTGAGAGAGAGTATCGATGAACTCTCAAATTCTAGTGGATGAATATTCCTTCAAATTAGAGCTTACTCTTTATTATATAGTGGGTTTAAAACACCCATAAATTTATCTAAGTCCCCTGAATATATATTACCCCCTAAATAATCCATAAATGAAATCTTACGAGATATTATTTTTTTTAAAAAAATCATTAATATTTTTATCACTTACATATAATATAATAAATACACTACATGATAAAATTAAGACATTAACTTGACTAGTTGTTTTCGTAAATATTAAACGAACCTTTAATATTAAAATATTATTTGTTTGTTAAATATTTTTCCATGTATCCACTATATATGTTGTAAATAATGTTAATAAATAAATTCAATACCAATTATTCTTAACACGAATAATATGAATTTATTTATTTCATGATGATTATTTAAGCTCAAACATCTTCTAATCCCCATGGTGAGGCTCACTATTTAATGTACTTCTATTCATTAGAATATGCACTGAATTTTGAATACGCTAAGTGTGTGATCCTCTAGGCCCTTATCGCAATAGTAGTTTGTACTATTGATAGACTAGGAACATAGTTTAAAAATCCCTAAAGGACCTTAAGGAAATAATATATAGTCATATTAATGAAAAAAATACTTTGAACACATTTCATTAAATATGATATCTTTGTCTTATGATATCTCTTAAAGAAGAACATACAATTTAGGTCACCATCCTTTCTTGATTTATTATCCATTTATATTATTTGATGGAATTATGTTCTTCTAATAAGGCCATAGATCTAGAGAAGGTATGTCAAAAACTAGCCCAAACACCCTGGTAGCTTGATGCCTAGGCCAATCCTGACATAGATCAAAGGGAATTCCCGATCCCCATAGGTCGCCGACTTTCACCTGACATTATACAAGATAAAACTATAAATGATTTTGCCACATAAATAGTGGATGAAATAGTTACAATTCAGTATGCTCAAAATAAAACTCTATAGGGATAATTTTATCAGAAGTCAAATAGGTATAAAAAAGACAAAGTACATCATCAAAGTACCATAAAACTGGATAAACAACCCAAGTAACAACATGCTTATAAATTGAATACCCAAGTATAAAAAACAAGAACCACCTTTATATGGTGCCTTACCCTTTCTTGAACTTGGAAGAAGATAATCTAAAAAAACTTGAAAGAAAAAGTAAGGTGTGAGATAAAATCCCAATAGGGTCTCACCAAGTATTCTATAATAACATGCTACAACTAATTAACCAATTAAAGATTTCATTTTTAAATAAAAAATATGGAATTTCAAAATAATATTAAAAAAATCACGCTTTACATTTCAAATGATTGAAATTCTTTAAAGAAATAAATTACTATTTATTTATATAAAACTATCTATATAAATTCATGAGTCACATGTAAAATAGTTTAGGAACAATGGAATATATATATATATATATATATATATATATATATCAAAACATTAACAACAATAAACATAGTCATCTACCAAGAGGTATGATAGTTCCAGGTTTTGGGATCCCCAAACAATTGAATAGTAATCAAATAAATATGTGTACACACATCACTCATACACTGGTCAAAGAGGACCCATCACCACCCCATTGGGGATGAGACTTGCTGCATATGCTTTGTTTGAGTTATAAAGCTTCACTAGAATAATGTCCCGAATAACTCACTAACTACCTAGGATTTAATTTCTCTAAAAATAATCATTATTGGGAAATTTACTTTAAAACTATTGAAAATATAATTAACCCATTTTCTTCCATTTCAATATACTAATTTACATTTAAAAACAAAAATGGATTTTTGATCAAATCATGCCTTTTTCCAGGATAAAACCATAAGGTTTCCATCAAAACATTTTAAGTAATTATTCTTTAATTCATATTTGAAATCAATTTCACAATTTAAATCCCCCAATTTAATTTCCACAAATTTATATAAAATTCTATAAACAGACCCTAATTCAATGGAATTCGGGTTTTTTTCCCAATTTCATGCCAAATCCAATTCAAATACTAATTTACAAAAATTTTTATTTTCACATTATAATTGAAATAAATTTAATTTAAATAAAGTAATTTAGGGTTAAATAAATTTTGAAATAATAAATGGAACCACCTACCATGGGATCACGAGATCAGGAATCACAATGCCCTAAATGGGGAAAATCCAATAAACACTAAAAAATGAGATCCAAGAATCATCCCTAAATTAAGGATATAAAACAATAGGGATTGAATTCCCAAAAAATATGGATATCTAAAAAAATATATGGAGGAGATTAGGAGAGAGAAGGATAGAAGGAATGGGGATTGAAATCTTATAGGGAAAGGACCGAATGAAAATAGCCAAGCTTCGATCCACCTTGGAGAGTGTTTGGAGGAGAAAAAATTGTTTCTTGGGATCCATCCAAACCTAGGAAATCATAATAGGGAAATTTAATCTGGAGAAGGAGTAAAAATGGGTGTTTGTGAATTTTTAAATAATTTTAGGATTAATTAAAAGTTGAGTGAATGGTTAGTTGTGCAGGTCCACATAGTTTTTCAAAATATCACCCTAGCCATGAGACCCTGCTGATGGGGTTACATAGATTCTCCTTGTTGGTCACATAGTTTTCCACACCATACAAACCCTTACTACAACAGTTTTCATGGTTTCCACCAGTAGGGTGCACTGTTTGGGAAAACTGTGCACAAACCGTGCATATACCAAGAGCCCTTAAAAATTTAAAAAACTTCACCCAAAGAATACCTAATCGAATTCCAAACAAATAATTATCAAAACAGGGGTTTAGGAGTACTTCAAAATAGTAACAATATGTTACAAACTCACCACTATATAAACTTTATGTCCCTATAATTACTATTAAGAAGCTTCCATATCAAAAACATGAGGCCACTTCTCTCTCATAAGTTCCTCCCTTTACCATGTTTCATGAGTATAAGAACTATGGTACTGTATCACTATAACTAAAGGTATCATCATCCCATTAAGTACCTTGGTTTCATAATCAACTATCCAAACTGGATGCTCTGTCATGGATAAATCAATCTCTACATCAAGATCACTCTAGCTCAAGATATGAGATGGATCAGAATGATAATTTCAGAGATGAGATACATGGAACACATTATGTATTGATGTCAACTATGTTGGATGTTCTAAATGGTAATAAAATTTCCCCACCCACTCAACATTCTCAAAAGGTCCCACAAAACAAGGATCAAGCTTCCCTTTCCTCCCAAGACGTCGATGACCCAACCGATGTGAATCTTTCAAGAACACCTGATCACCAATTGAAAACTACAATGACCCATGATGAAGATCAACATAAGATTTATACCAGCTATGTTCTATTAAAATTCTATGAAAAATAAACTGAACCATTTATATTATCTCTTGAAACAATCTTCATCCAACCAAGTAACTTTCAATAATCTCCAACTATCAGAATAGAGATATTCAAGTCTAACCATACAAGGCCTCAAAAGGATCCATTTTGATGGCGGACTGGTAACTATTATTATAATAAAACTCAAAATACCCTAGATGGTAATCCCAAGCCCCAAAAATTCTCAAACCTAGGCACAAAGGATATCCTCAAGAATCTATATAGCTCTTTATATCTGTCCATTTGACTATGGATGGTATTACATTCTCAAATATACCTAAGATCCTAATTCCTATTAAAGGCCTCTCTAAAAGTGATAAGTAAACTGAGGAACCCTATCAGAGACTATTGTATATAAAACTATGTGAAAATAGAAAATCTATTTCATATAGAGATTTCCTAACTCCTCAAATTTGGTTATATCATGAATGGTTATAAAGTGAGATGATTTAGTTAGTCTATTAATCATAACCCATATCACATTATTCTTCTTCTAGGTTTGTGGAACCCAACCAAAAAGTCCATAGTTATATCATCCCACTTCCTGGTTGGCACTGGAATTGATTGGAGAAAACTCAAAGGTCTATGGTGCTTATCCTTAACCTTTTGGTAAGTATAACAATGAGAGAAAAAATCTTCACTTTCGTGCCTCATACCTGGATACCAGAATCTACACTGAATGTCATAGAACATCTTCGTGGTTATTGGGTGCACATCCCATTGAGAATTATGGAAATACCCCATATCATCTTCTTTGACTGAAAACACCACCAAAAAATGATTCTAAAAACATAGAATGTCCTCTATGGAGAATGACCACTCAAAAATGGTCTCCCCACTATAAAGAGTGTATCTAATGCTATGGAACTCATTATCAAGCTATTTATCAAGAAAAATCATCTCAAGAAGGGAATATGTCAACTGAATACTAGATAAGGAAACCTCAAACCCTGATTTCTAGACTCCAATATGCAACTATGGAAAAAGAACCATTATGTTCCACTCTTCAAATGATTCTTTCAAGACCGGGGTTAGAATTTTTCTACTCAGAGAATCTATGATGACATTCCCTTCCCCAGGATATAGGTGATTTAAATGTTAAAATATTATAGGTATTCCACCCAAATCCTATGGCATATATTCAAATATTTGTTCAAGAAAATATAACTCAAGATCTTGTAGTTGTAATACATGGTAAAACTTTCTCCAAAAAGGTAATTCCACCAACACTTATGAACATGCATAATAACTAAAAGTTCAAATTCATGGGTTAGATAATTATTCTCATGTGGCCTAAGCTTTTGAGAGATATAAGAAATAACATAATCACCCTACATAAGAATGTATCCTAAACCTGAACCTGATGCATCACAGAATACAACATATTCTTGAATGACCTATGGAAGAGTCAACACCTATGCAATAGTCAAAAGACATTTAAACTCAACAAAAATAATTCTAACATTAATCATCCCAAACAAAATTACATTTTTTGAGTTAGATCAGTCATCAGAGAATCCAACTTTGAGAAGTCCTTTACAAACTGGTGATAATACCCAGCTAGACCCAAGAAGCTCCAAATCTTGAAAACATTTCATGATTTCTCCCATGTCATAACACCTTCTTAGGATAAATTGTGATACTAGGTTCTAACACCAAGTTTCCCAAGAAATTCCCTTATTGAATCTATTAATCATATTTTTATAGCTTAGACTAAAGTCAGTGACTTATCAACAATTCTAAAACTTCTCTCAGATGATGCACATGATCCTCCTTGGACTTATAGTAAACAAGGATGTCATCCAAAAATACTACCATGAAGATATCAACATACTCATGGAAAATCATGTTCATCAAAGCTATAAAGACTACAGGATCATTGGTTAGACCAATTGTCATGATAAGGTACTCATAATATCCATACCTACTCCAAAAGGTGGTTTTTATGATTGTCAGATTCTTTTATCCACAACTGATGGTAACCTGATCAATGATCAACCATTGAAAACCACTTCATTCCCATAAACTTCTAAAATAGATCACCAATCCTTGAAAATAGATATATATTATTTACCATAACTCTGTTTGGTTTTTATTGATAAAAAAAGATGATGTGATCCATCATATTTCTTAGAAAAGAGGACCAGTGTTGCCCAAGGTGAAACACTTGGGCATATAAAGAATTTCTTTATAAGATCATCCAAATAAGTCTTCAAATATTTCATTTTAGTTGGATCTATATAGTACGAAGGAATAGATACCAATTGAGTACCAGGTACTAAATCGATAGAAAATTCAACCTCTCTTACCTGTGAAAAACAAGATAAGTCAGATGAGAAAATGATGGATGATTGATGATAACTGGAGTAAGACTATAGATCAATGATTCTAACTCTAGGACAAAAGAAAACAAAGATATTAATTTTCCCAAAAATGTATAAGAAGGTACGACTCTACTCGACCTTAGGTCCTGTTCTCCCTTAAAGATACGACACACCCCATTAGGTGTAGTAAAGGTGACCATCAAAGATAAGAATCAATTTGGGATTTATTATCAATGATCCAATCCATACCTAAAATGAAATCAAGTGGTTTTATGTTAAGAACCAAAAAATCCCAAGTAAAATTGATATTTGATAATGAGAAAACATAAGAAAAACTATGGAGACCCTCCTCTCTCTTTATTATGAGAGGTGTAGTAATATCCATCACATAATATAAAGTCTCCATAAAGAGATAAAATTAAAAATATGGTTTATAATAAATGAATTAAATGAACTAGTATCAAATAAAGCAGTCACTAATGACAAAGATATAGTGATAGTACCTCTCACAGTTACTGATTCCTCTGGAGACTCTTCCACGGTGTGAAGAATATTTGTTCTAGATGCCTATTTCTAAAACCCCATTGTCTATGAATAATATGATTTCACCACAATTTTGGTTGGCACTGATGATCCCATTACATTACATGGAGTGGAATAGACAGGGAATAACTTTTTTCAAGTGACCCAAGCATCCATATAAACCACATATTTTGGGTACCTTAGTGTAAACCCATTTCAAGCGACTAGGTTTTAAACACTTTTGACAAATAAAGGGCTTATTCCAGAACTACAGGAGGCCTAAAATAACCCTGTTGTTGATAAACACCATGATATTCATCATGATTTCTCTTTCTTTTAAAGTAATTCACAATTCCACTAGGAGGGAAAGGAACTCCCATCAACCCTAACTTACAAATTTGTCCAATTTCAACCATAAATTCCTTTTCTAGAAAACCAATATAAGAAGAAAAATTCAGCAAGAAAACCTGATAATGAATATCATATCAAATTATAATATTGAATTGTTGAGCCTTTATCTTCTCATTCAATACAATATCAGGTGAAAACTACACAAACTCAGAAAAATTGTTTGCATATCCAGTCATAGTCCTTCTAGCTTTCTCTAGTTTAAAAAACTCTAAATCCTTATCTAACACCATAAACTTTGTATAGAAATAGTAAGTGAAAATAAATTTAAAGTGTTTCCAAAATTAGATAACATGATTCTCTTCCATCACCATCATGTCCCACCATCTCCTGCTAGGTCCCTCTAGCTTGAAGGTGGAACATTTCACCTTGATTTCTTTGGGTGCTCCCAATAACTCAAAGAAAATCATGATATCCCTCAACCAATTGATAGATAATTGAGGATTATAAGAGACTTGGAATGCTGGTGTATTTTTGTGAAAGAACTCTTGAGCACAATTCTATAAAACACCCCTTTGAGGTTCAACAACTGGATCTTGAATAGGAATGGGTACAGGTGCCTATCCCAGATCTTGAAAATCACACATGATAAAATCAATCAGATTATGGTACAAGAGAGTATTTTATCATTGAATTTCATCATTATCTTCCTATTGGATCTTATTTGCATGTCTTCTCGAAGGCATGATGCTACACAACATCAGTAGACAATATTGAAGACATAATACTAACACCCTAATAGAGAAACATGGGAAGTTAATCCTAATAGATAAGAACACAAGATTTGGATTTCAATATATCCAAATCAAAATCAGGGAAAATAATATAATTAATACTCAGAACATCTTTCCAAAACCACCCATGTTGAGTTAAGGCTCATTGCAGTGAGATCTAGCCAGACACTCAATCATAACTACTTCCTAAGTCCCGATAAGATTACTCAACTACATAATGGTATTAATGAAAGATACTTAACATGAACCTTTGATTCCACTTTTTTAAGGAACCCTAATTCCTAGGCTGATCCTGACATAGACCAAAGGGTGTTCCCGATCCCCACAGGTTGATGACTAGCACCTGGAATCATACAAGATAAAACCGGGAATGATTTTTCCACATAAGCAATAGAAGAAATAGTCACAAGTCAGTATGATCAAAATAAAACTCCACAGGGAGAACTATATTAGAAGTAAAACATGTATAAAAAAACCAAAGTACATCATTAAAGTACTAGAAAATAGGATAAAAAACCCAAGTCCCAATGTACACTACAACTAAACACTCAAAGGATCAACAATAAGAATCACCTCCAAGTAGTACCATACCCTTGCTACAACATAGAATAAAATAACCTATAGACACTCAATGACATAGTTACGGTGTGAGATAAAATACCTGTAGGGTGTCACTTAGGATTCCATAACAAGATTCCACAATTAATTAACCAAATAAGTATTTCAATTTTAAATAAACAGGCATGGAACTTAAAACTCATATTTAAAACAAATCAAACTTTATATTTCAAATGATGTAAATACTTTAGAAAAATGGATTAGTAAACATTATATATAAACCTTTTATATAATTTCATGATGCATGTGTAAAAAACTTTATAATCATTGACATATACATATATATATATCCAAACATTAATAACAAGTAACATGGTCATATTAAAAGAGGTATGATAGTTCCAAGTTATGGGATCCCCACATACCTGAATATATATTAGAGTAACATATACACACACATCCCTCAAACAATGGTCAAAGAGGACTCATCACCATCCCATCGTAGATGTGACATACTAAATATTTTTTTTTAGAGTTATAAAGTCTTAATAGAGTGATGTCCTGAATAACTCACTAACTTCCAAGGATTTCATGTATTCTAAAAATAACAATTAATATATAATTTACTTTCAAAATGTTCAAAATAAAATTAACCCATTTTATTCCATTTAAATATTCCAATTTATATTTAAAAACCAAAATGAATTTTTAATCAAATCAAGCCCTTTTCCAGGATAAAACCACTAGGTTTCCATCAAAACATTTTAATCCATTTTTCTCAAATACATATTTGAAATCTATTTCACAAAATCAATTTCAAAATTCAATTCCAAAATTTTAATTACATATTTAAATTCCACAAATTTCCATCAAATTCCACAAACACACCCCAATTCATCGGAATTGGGGGGGGGGGGTTACCAATTTCATGCCAAATCCAATTCAAATACCAATTTTTAAAAAATCAGGTTTTCAAAATATAATTGAAAGAAATTTAATTTAAATCAAGAAATTTAGTTTTAAATAAATTGGAATATCATAAATGGAATCACCTACCTCATGATCACAAGATCATGAATCACAATACCCTAAATAGGGAAACTCCAATGTTGAATGACAACAAAAGAGATATGTAGATAAAACATAGATTCAAGATCTAAAACATAGAGGATTATATCCTCTAACTACCCAAATATCTAAAAAACCATAGTGAGGATAGAAGGAGAGAGTGGGAGAGAAGGAACGAGGATTGAAATCTTTCTAGGAATGGACCAAATGACGATTTACTAGCTCCAATCTTCCTTAAAGAGGGTTTAGAGGATCCAAAATTGGTTCTTAGGATCCCTCTAAACCTAGGAAATCGTTATAGGGAAATTTATTCCTGAGAAGGGTTCAAAAGGGGGGTTTTATATTTTTTAAATAATTTTCAGATTAATTAAAAGTCACGCACATGGTTAGCTGGGCAGTGCCGCATGATTTTTCAAACCGTACACCATATCCCTTAACCCCTACTAATGGGGTTTTGTAGTTTCTCCTTGATGGGAACATTGTTTTCCAGGATTCACACCAACCGTTCAAACCCCCACTACCTCGGTTTTCATGGTTTTCCACCAGTAGGGTGCATAGTTTGGGAAAACCATGCACTACAAAAGAGCCCTTCAACATTTCCGAAATTTCACCTAAAGAATCCCTAAATCAAACCCAACCAAAGAATGATACAAATAAAGGTTTAGTAGTACCTAAAAATAGTAATAGGATTTTATAAGGTACTACCATATCGATTAATTGGTCCCGAGACGTCACTTTATTTTTGAAGTTAGAAATTTTATCTTGAATATTTAATCAATGCCATACCACTAATAGCACTCTAAACACAAGCTACCTCTCCATTAAATTTTTTATGGTTTTTATATTTAATCAAATTATGTGATAAAATAGTATAATATGATAATAATCCGAAGATAGAATTCCAATATATATTTTCACAGATTTGAAATACCATGGACACTTGAAACATATGGTGTTCCTATTGGCAGGTCAGTCCTCATGATCTCATCTACTTGAGATCACGAAGTGAAAACTTCATGAGAAGAAGTCTCAATGCTTATGATCCCCCAACATATGATAGTTGAACATCATCCATGTTCTATCAGCTTGATGTATCTGGACTATATGACATTAGTTTAATATTACCATCAAAATATCTCTAGGTTCTCAATATATCCTAGTAATTACCACAACCTTTTGATACGACATGTAATATAAGGACATTACTATAAATATAGTGGACACAAAAGTATCAACATTATTATGGTAAGATGAAAACATGTATAAAACAAATTGTATACATGTAATAGTAATCAAAATACATAAAGGATCTAGGTCTAAGGAAACCACTGACAATATAAGTGTCAATTTGATTTAATAAAACTTGAACCATGGAAGATAACCTCCTTTTTACCCTTTAACCTTGATTAAATATTTACTATGGTAATTATATTTAAATAAAATATAATATTACCCATATTACGGAATTTAGATTTGATTAATCCTAATTTATACTCCATTTAATCTTATTTAATTTCTAAATATGAGAAAATTAGCTTTTATATTAAAGCCTAAGATATATAGAAAAAACCATTTTTTATAGTAAAGTTACTTTTTGAATGTTAAATATTCTTATTATTATTCCCAATCAATTACTAGTTAAATAATTGTTAATATATTATTAATATTAATAATATCTTTTTATTAATGTCATTATTTAATCATAATATATATAGTTTCTTAAAATAAAAATCATCGTGTGTAAAATGGATTTTTTTTGTAAAATAAAATTTTAAGCATAAAATGTTCTTATAAGTTATTTAGCTACATTAATTGAAAAAAATTATATTAAAAAAAAATTTACTTTTTATTTAAAAGTATAAATATTAAATTTATAAAAATACACTTGATATATATATATATATATATATAATTTATTACATTGATATATACATGTTTATATATTCCTAACTGTTACTTACATAACCCCTCAAAATCTCTTCATAATACCTAAGGATTATATAAGAAGTGGTTTTATCAATATGTGGAGATTCCACAATCATGGATCTCATAGTGATTTCCTCAAGTTTTAAGTTTTCCAATAGATGATTTTTCTCAAGCCAAATTCATTAGAGTTCTGCTTGGGCTTGTTCAAGGAAAAAACTTAGGGAAGCTACCTTCTTTCTAATCTTAGAAAAATGATCTTTATAAGAAATAATTCTAATACTTAATTCCATTTATTCTAATTTTTATATTTATTTCATAATATAGTTACTTCTATTTATACTTTTTAATTAAATTAATATATAACAATGGGTATTTTTTAATCATAACATACTTCATTTTCATTTAGTTTTGTGTGTAAAAAAATATATCAATAAGTTTAATGTATTATAATTTATGGGGTGTTACACATGTCATGTAAACCTATGTTCCTAATATTATGCTTTAACACATGCATCTTGAAACCTCAATCCAAGAGAAAAAACAATGAATCAAATAACTCAAAACATAATACTTGAAAATAATCAATCCAAATATAGCATCATAATCTAGAAAAACTATCCCAACTCCCTAGTAACCAAGAATTAAAATCATACCAGTGACAGAAAGGAACACAACATAACATCCATCCCATTCTCTACCCAACTTTATCTCATGCGTACTATATCCCATAAGTAAGACAAAAAAAAATTATCTGAAATAAATTTGTAACACGCCAACCTGGTTTACTCTACAGGAAATAAACTAATTTTTATGTGAACTCTAGAGAGCCTCCCCATATGCCAAAGGCTACCGACTTGTAGTGATGATCTAAGGTTATATATTGGGTAGACTATTCCCTCAAATAAGAGTAATAAAAAGGACATAAATATCATACAATTAGTTATCTAAATATTCATAAGAATAAATATAGAAGGCTACCTGAGCCATCAAAAATAAATAATAAACCCATGATGTAACAAAATGAACTATCTAAATTAAATATGAATGAGGTTGGAATCAACATTATCTCCCATGTATACATGATATAAATATCAGAAAAATATAATAGAAATAAAAATAATCACCCATAGCCCTGAATCCCACACCTAGCACCATCTCCTAACTCATTCCAAGATATCTAGATCATCCATCCATATCATAATCCCATCTGACTTGATCTTATGATCATGAGTTTTTTCAGGTTCCAAAGTTCTAGGGCCACCCTAGAAGGTTTTATAACTCAATAGGCTTCCACCAATGATTCCCCTAACATAACTAGTGAACATAGTGTACACATAATGTAATATTATTAGAATAATAAAATAAAGTATGGAAACACAATAAAATTTACCACCATAAATACATGGGGTTCTAAAGTGAATCTTAAGATTGATCATACTTAATTTAACTACTGAAAATATGGACTTTATCAGCACTAGAAAAGGGAATTAATAGTGCTAGAAAAGCACTGTTAATTGAGGCGAAGATAGGGGGTCCCTTTTATCTGCGCTCTGAAAAGCGCTGATAAAAGGAACCTTTTATCATCGCTTTTTTAAGCACTGATAAATGTAAAAATAAATAAAAAATAAAAAATAATATATAATGCGGGGGGGGGGGGATTTTAACAATGGTTGACCCCCCATTTATCAGTGCTAGATGGAACCCCCTCCCTCTCACTGCATGCTGCCCTTGCCCGCTCAACCCCTCCCACTTACGCCCGCACACCATTGCTTCCACCAGAACTCAAACCCAAGACCTCCCCCCTTGCTCACCCGCACCTTTTCCACTTAGCCATTTAGTTTTTTCTCTATTTCATGATATATCTATTAATATATATATATAGTTATATTTATTCATATAATAATATAGATTCATATTAATATAAATATATTTAGTTATGGTAATACATATATATTTATTCATATATTAATATATATAAATATTTATTATTATATTAATTTATATTTACATCTATTTATATATATATATATATATTTATAATTTTTTATCCATATATTTATATTTTTATTAATATATATTTATAAGATTAGTTTTAAATATATTTATAAAATATGTTTTTTATGTGTTTTTATAAATAAATAAATAAATAAATACATAAATAAATACAGACATATATACAACACACATAGACACAGACACAAACACACAAACACATATATATTTAATAATAAATACATATATATGTGTACCTTAAAAGCCATAGAATGTTAAAAAGACCATAAATTCTAATCCATAAGTCCATTTCAACTTGACAACTAGTAAAATCAAAGAACATGAAACGATATTCGATATGATATGTGGTACCGGCCTAATAGACATCCATATCAGAATTTATAGCTATTTGAATGTTAAAAAGTTGGGGTATCCCGACTAAAAACTCAGTTTTAGTGGCCTTATGTGCTTTTTTGGCCTAAAAAAATGTGACAGAAGGTTCCCTTAGGTCACTAGCACGTAGGTCTCATCACATGCTTCGATTTTATATGATGTAGAGCTCAAATGGACACCAAGATCAAAACTTATGTTCGTTTGAAGTTTGAGTTACATTTTCAACTTATTTTATATTTTTTTTTATTATTTTTGATTTTTTGTGTCTTCAAATTGTCATTAAATGATTATAAGTCGATGATAATTAGAAAATTATTAATTAATAATATATTTTAAAATTTTTAATGCCATTTTCACTTAATTTCTTATATATTAAATGTAATAGTCTATTTATACTTATCTAAAACATATTTAAAATATATATATTATATTTATATCAATATATATATACTTATATGTCAATATATTATTTTTCATGATTTTTTTGAAATATATAGTTTATCATCACTAGGAAAAAGCACTGATAAAGCCCCCCCCTTATCAGTGCTACTAAAAAAAGCACTGATAAAGGGGTCCCCTTTAACAACGCTAAAAAAGCACTGATAAGGGTCACTTTTAATAGCTATTTTTTAAGTGCTGTTAAAAGTGCCCTTTATCAGCGCTTTTTTTAGAGCTGATAAAGAGTAACACTGTGGAAACCCAGTTTTGTGGTAGTGTTTTCTTAATGTTAGATGTTTATGAACATGTCATATAAATACAGGGAGGGTAGTTCCTCTCCTTGGAACCATTTAATCCCATCAACATCATTGGGTAATGAATCTCCACCCTAGAATCATCTCGCCACATCAATGATAAGGAGGAATGAAAACTCACCATATAAACATCTCATCCTTATCATCATTAGGGGGAATAGTTCCCTAGAATGGAAACTTCTCAAAAATAGCATCATCAAGGGGAATGAAACACCACCCTGAAAACATATATTCATTTTTTCTTCTGGGTGAAATGGAATCCCACCTTGGAAATATCTCATCATTATCTTCATCAAGGGGAATGAATCCCAACTTTTTAAATATATCTTCATCATCATCATCATCAGGGAGAATAACACCCCACCCTAGAATCAGATATCACTGGTATCATCATCATGGGGGAATTGTGCCCCACACTAGAAACATATACCAGTATTATCATCATGGGGAATTGTTCCCACCCCAGAATACCAGTCATATCATATCACGGTGGGTAATAACACCCACCATGTAATACTAATCATATCTTATTAGAGGGAATATAACCCACCTTATAATACTCACATATCATCATAACATGGGTTGAACACTCATCCGAACCTGACTCACATTTTCTAGGTTGTCCACTCAAGCAGACAACCTGGACTCATCACTAAATTCATACTAGGATGCAATGATTCTATGCCTCATGCATTAAGCCTTCTCAGAGATAGCACAAAACTAGGGAACCATTTCACCCCCTTGGATACTTATTTTTTTAAACACCCCACATGAGTTCTTTTCTCATTTTCCAATTCCAGAGTCAATATTGTCTCTCGATTGGCATCATTAACCTCAATATAACCAATATCATGTCATGGAAAAATCAATCATACTAGAAATATGATATGACCCACCATAAGAGTGTGCTATAACATCCTCCTCACTTAGAAAGTTAAACTATATTCTTCCTCTCACACTTATACTGTTCATAAACCATTCCCATAGTGTATCCTTTATCCAACAGTTTCCAAAAAATCATACTCCCCTACTCATAGGGAACTAAGGAACATATCCTAAGTCCCACAACGTTCATCCATTGAAATATATCCCCAGATTCCTTATATCACATGACACATATCTATAGTCAAGAGCATGTCTATATATGATCTAGGAATCATGATTTTATTCAAGGTTCCATCATGGCAAAAGTTACACCCACTATAATTCTATAAATTTAAATAAACAAAGTATTTTAAATTTAAGTTTTATCACACATGAGTGGTAAAATTTCAAATCGCATCAAAATAATAAAATTCTTAAACCTTAGAGAGATATTCTAGGTTTATATACCTCATTCAGAGTTATTTCCGTTAAGAAAATCTCGGTCACCCTCTACTATGATTGTCTAAGCCCAACTGGACATCAAACCATCATGTGAGGCCTTAACTCCATCAAATTCAATCCAATTCAATTGTAAAAAATTATAAATAATTTATATTTTAATACAATATTAATTCCACAATTAATACTTATGGAATAATTAAAGGATTACTCAATGGGAGATCTCGTGTGGTTTAATGCTTGAGCAAAGAGGTGTTCACCATCCCCCAATATACACCCAAATATCTAGCATAAAAATACCCAAAAATTATATCTCAACCAATGTAGTAATTTCACCAAAATTAATATGAATTCATAAATAAATCAAATGGTGACATACCTTTGTGAAATTACATGAAACCCGATATATTTATACTCTCAAGGTCTCCTCTGGCTAGGAAAAATAAAAATACCCATAATATGAGTTCAATTCCACCATGATCTAGTAAAATTAGCCTCAAACCCTTGCCTAATGATTCTAAAATCAATATATAGGAAAAATAAGGAAGAACCAAATAAGGGTAAATGAGAAATAATGATTACATCATACCTTAATTGATGTGGAAAACCACCTATAATCCTCAAAAATCATGAAGTTTGAAAATAAGAAGATATGGGGAAGAATAACTCAGTATCTACCTATTTTTTCATCCCATAAATGAATAATATATAAGGGGATATTAATTTTAGAATATTAAAAATACCATTATACCCTTGATTTTTAAAATCTGGAGGAGGACCCATCATAATGATACCCTTTGGATCATGATATTATGCCTATACTAAACACCCTAATGACTTGGAATTTTAGGTCATGGTGTGGAATACATCATCTGTTCTATAACTAAGGACTCCCTATCTACCATTTATGGATTTACCCCTCTAGTCACAGAGGCATAAATATTTTAGGGCCAACCAAAATCCCTTGGCCCAATCCTTCATGGCATGGCCTCCACCCTCCACAAAGTGGCCTGCCCCTTCATGATCACAGTATTCATGCTCCATTCCATGAAACCTCCCATCGACAGGCCCTTATATCACTGATCAATTTTCTTAGTGTAACAAACCATTCTCATAAAATTTCACATGGAAAACCCCATGAGATATCTTACCCCATACATAAGGTTTCCACATTTTGCCAACTTTTTTTGCAATGGCATACATAAGGGTCACTATCAAAGTGTGATTATTTTTACGATGATGTGATCATATGTAATATTCTCAACCTTATCCAAACAACCATACATAGAAGTCATCAATATGGAATAAAATCCTCCTCTATGATGTGACACCCATATGTAAGTGTATTTCCTTTACCAAATATCCTATAAAAAGTCCACTATTCTATGAAACCTACTTGTCACATTTTTACCTCCTACTATCAGGCTATGGTGGATCCCTAGGATATGATGTGATCCTTTAGCTATCCTCTCATTATAGAAATACCCTAACATGTCATGATTTTATGAGAAACCTGTATTAGAAATTCATTACAAGGCCACCCGATCCTGCTCCAGCTCTCACTAGAGCACCCAAAATACCACCAAAACCTTTTATCACATCTAAAATTTTTTTGAGAGACTTTAAAACTCTTATAGTTCCATTATTAATCTTAATTATTGAAACATCACTTGCTATGACACAATAAATTCAAATTCTACTAGATTTTCACCAACCCATACGACATGGGTTATTACATCACCCATTCAGGCGAATATAATAAGTTTTAAACATGGTTAGTGTGAATGGATTCCATTTTAACTTTCATGTCATTTATCTATTTATTGGAATTAACTCTCTTAATGGACTCTTAGTTGGTATTAGATTCACTATGTATGAATGTTATGTCATCATAATTTTATAATAAATCCATATCTCTTGGGTTTCTAATGAATACTAACACAACTTCATTGTTATTTGGTTACTTGAGTTCATTATTCTTATATAACTCTTTATAGAACATGATCAACATCCATATTTGGAATATTTCCTATTTTTTGGTCTTTAACTTATACAAATTTATCTTTACATTGAATAACTATTTAAATATTGCGTTCCTTCTCAAGGATAACACCATGTTGGGCTAAAAAAACTTTGTATTCTGTAGGATTATAAAATTAATATACTATAATCTATTTAAGATAACCAATAAAAAACCATTTTCTGATTTAAAGATGATTTTTTTTTCAGAATCCAAACATTATACATATTCTTTACAACCCCAAATCCTCATAAAAGACATGTTGAGACATTACCCAGTACATATCTTATATGGTGTCTTTATGACTACTTTAGATAAAACATGGTTAAACAGGAATGAAAAAGTTTTAAGAGAATATACCTAAAATAGAATTGGATGATCACACTAACTCATTATCAACTGAACTATATATAACAAGGTAAAATTTATCCAATAATAAAAAACATTCCAGTATAGTGTTTTAGGAAGAGTGATTTTTGAAATAATTCTAAAAATCTTAGATGATCATTGAATTCTTAGCTTAAGTATTCACCTCCTCGATATAATTAGATAATCTTGTTACTTTTATGTTTTTGATTATGTGTAACGCTCCAACCCTAGTTACCTAGAGTCAGAGCTTTATTACATAACATTAGTATGATCACAAGATATCAAATCCTAAATGGATGATCAATTTAGTATCCTTGGAAGTACTATATAGATACATAAGTTTTATATTACAATATGAAATGAAAAATTAACAATGTGTATCCTTTTAACACACTCACAACCCTTAGCCTATCCCTGAAGGTTAGTCATTATATACTTAGTCACATCCTGGTAAAAATAAAACATAAGAAAGGGGTTAGCTCAGATGCTTATTAAGGATAAAAATATAACGGAAACTATCATAAATAAGTACAATCATTTAAGGAAATGTATAAGAATAAAAAAATCCTTTTAAACATTAAATTCAGAATAATATGACAAAGATAAATCAAATAATTCCATTTAACTATTCACATGGATATTATAATAGTCAAATAATCACATTTAATATCAATAGCTAATCTCATAATGATATAATAAATAATGCCGGACATCATAACCACATAGTCAAGGCCTTATGACAAGACTATAAATAAAAATATTATCAAGGCCTTATGCCATGACTATAAATAAAAATATTGTCAATGCCTTGTGCCAAGACACTAGTTTGTCTCATGAGACCTACCGATGCATCGAGTGGCTATAGAAGGCCCTGACTGTCTCTTACATTGTCCAATGCATTCCTGATATGAGAAGGGTGAAACATAACATAAATATTTGTATTAAAATAACATACAAAATGTTAATACTTTAACTATAAACCATACATGACATAAAAATAGAACATCCATAGTCAAACATATCATAAAACTATGAGTATAATATGGAATATTGTATCATAATAAATCAACTTCAATTAAACATAAAATCCAACAATATATGTTGACATAAATGAAATTAATTCAAAAACTATTAGAGAGAAATATCACTTTCTACTTTGAAACCATTTAAAAGTCACATAATTATATAAGAAAATATTTATTTTGAAAATATTCAAATAATCTTGTAAGGGAAGCTTCAGAGGTTTTATAACGACATAAAATAGCCTCACCCACCGAATAAGTTAAAAAATAATTTTTCCTTAATTTATCGAAAAGGTCATAAAGTACCTTGTTTGGAAAACAACAGAAAGATTATTTTCGAAAAAAGTTATAAAAAGTCAAAAAAGGGTATAAATAACTTTAACCCATAGTTTAAGAAGTATTAAAACTATTTTGAAATAAATTTTAAAGAAACATGGATGTGGATGATAAATATGTCCAAGTAGGTACTTAAGTATGAACAACCTCAGATTAATGACGGGATTGTAAAATGAACCCTTACCTTGTAATTTTCCGTAGTCAAGGGTACGTTAACCTCATTTATAATGGTTAAATAATTTTTATTAAATTATAAAATAACCACATACATAAATATGATATCATATCTGATCTTCTAATATTGCATTGTTAATAATATTTCAGTATTATCATTGCTTTGGGTGTTAAATGATTCATTTTACTTCATATGTTTTGTTATATAAGTCATGTTTGTTATTAATAGGATGTATATCATTCATATCCAAAATTATATTAAGTTCTTAAACATTATTTGTAATCATCAAATGTAAATTATTCTTGAATGGTTACGATGAGGAATGAAATATCATTGCACCGTGGAGACGGTAAGTCGTACATACACACATACACACAAGCGACAATATCATTATATTAATAGTAAAATTTTATGTAACTGGACGGAATTTTATATATAAAGAATTATTAACATTTTATATTTTTTATTTATGTCAATTATACTCATTATTATTTCCATTCAAATAATGAAGTGTTGAACAACAAACTACACCACGAAGTGGAGACGGTAAGCTATACATATGCACGTATGGTGAGTTTGTCATTCATAGGATGGATAGAATAATGAATATGGTTTTACCATATTTATAATAATATATCAGTGTGTATAAGGTACTTTAGTTATTATTTTAGTACAGAAATGACAAAGAAAGAGGAAGAATAAGAATAAAATAACTTTGAACGAGGTGATAAAATAATTACCTATTCTTTGAGTACTTCCTTTTGATTTGGACAAAAGGGATCCTTAGGTTGGATTTATGATCAAAGTAAGGCCCCTAGGTTTAGGTGAGGGTAGTTGGGAGGAGATTTGAGTAGGGTTTGGTCAAGAAAAAATTCTTTGGAGGCATGAATTTAAGATAAGGAGAAGCAACCTTTTATAAGAGAGGTGAGGGGAACTTTAATAAAAACATGAAATATTAATTTATTATAAAATTATTTTCGGTTTCTATTATCTCCAAATAGATTTATTTCAAGGATAAGGTGGGTATGGCTCTAAATCCACTCAAAAAATAGGTTTTAGAAAAATTTAGTTCACCATATTATCCTTAACTTTTAGATTTAACTCTTAGTTAAATAGTTTAACTTTTACAATGTCTTCTTGTATTTTTAAAATAAATGGTTAATACAGTTACTATAAAATGAAAAGAAAACCTCATTTGCTTAATTAATGACATATATAACATTATCTAAGTCCTTTGGCTGAATATTATATTTTTAGGTATATTATATCATTTAATAAAATAGTATTCGGTTTAAAAACTCATTTATGTCAATTTTGACACTATTTAGTATTTGAATTTTGTGGAAGTAATAACAACTTGATTACTTCAAAAAAAATAAATTGAATCAACCCTAAAATGTAATATTCACCTATATAATTCTTTTATTTTATCAAAAGTTTTAATTTTCATTTATTTTAATATTTATAATTTCAATTATTTTAATCTTTCATTAATAAGGTAATTACTTCATCATCATTGTGTCATAAATAAATATAATTATTTAATGTCTAAAAATTATAAATAAAATACCATGACATAGGAATTTTTTTTATATTTCTAATGAATATTTATATTCTAATTTTTCTTATGTATAACCATATATTAAAAATGGTCTAGTTATTAAACATTGAATTTAACACTTTTAACTCTTCTTTAAATAAAATATAATAAATGTCATAATCTATCCCAAATAAATATAAACTGATCTTATTTTTGTCCTAAGGTTGATTTTGGTTGATAAAAACTTTTCCAATAGAATTAGGACATGTGTTGGGGTAATTTTATATTATTATAATATTATTTTTACCTTTAATTACCTTATTTACTTTTAACCGTGGTAAATAAAATTCAAAAGTTACTATTCAAAAAAATTATTTTCATCCTATTGAATCACATTTTACTTAATGATGAAAACTGTGTCTATTGGATTTTTGAAATTAAATTTACAAAAGCGGTAAGATTATTTTTTATGAAAATTTTCAAATGTTCCTAGAAGGTGGGTAAAAGATGTTAAAAAGTTCAATAAAATTTTATATATCTAATTATATTATAAAATGAATCCAATGAATTAAATTGTATTAATATAGGTATTATATATCTATATTTAATTTAAAATAAATTTAAATTTAAAAATAATTATTTAAATAAAAAGTTGGTTTTAAACAATAACACAGTGTTTCACTATTCATAAAAAATTTAAAGTTTTCAAAAAAATTAAAAAAATTCACCCTAAGATAATTTTGATATTCTGAATCCAAAAACGAAGTCCGTTTTAAAAAATAAAATTAAAAAATTTCAAAAGTGGGTATTACTATTCATAACTACTTTTTAAACAGCCAGTTTGATTGGTCGTGGTGTGCTAGAACTTGATGTTGCTTACAACGCAAGCTATTGTACTATTCAAAGAGAAAAATACCGTGGAAGCTTGGGGGGTTAAATTATTCCCTCCTTCAAATAATTTTGTCCTCTATATTTATAGAATACTACTGCATATAAAATTTGGGTGGTTCTTCATCATAAGTTCCCCTGGTTCCCACATTGCCTCTTCCATTTTATGGTTTCTCCAAAAACGTTTACCAGACGAGTCGTCTGGTTTCTCAACACTTGTTCTCTGGTATCAAGAATCTTGATGGTATCTTCACAATATGATAGATCAGGTTTTAGTTCTATTTCTTCATCAGTGAGTACATGCATTGGGTCATGCATGTATTTTCTCAACAGTGATACATGGAACACATCATGAATTTTAGAGAGACTTTGAGATATTTCCAAATGGTAATCCACAACTCCAATTCGTTCTAGAATTTAAAAAGGTCTAATATACCTGGGATTTAATATACCCTTCTTACCGAAACATATAACACCCTTCCATAGAGATACCTTCAAGAAAACATGATCACCTACTTGAAATTCCAAATCCTTCTTTTGGTTATCGGCATATCTCTTCTGCCTACGGTGAGTTGATTTGATGTGGGTTTGGATAATATTAACCTTTTCCATTGTTTCCGCAAAAAGTTATGGGCCTACGAGTTTTCTTTCACCAAAATCATCCCAACAAGTTGGCATGCAATATCTCCTTCCATATAACGCTTCATATGGTTCCATCTGAATACTTGAATGGAAGCTATTGTTATAGGAAAATTCTACTAGAGGTAAATACTGATCCCATATTCCTTGAAATTCAAGTGATAAAGATCTTAACAAGTCTTCAAGTAGTAAATATTCTCTTATAGAAAGAAAATGTGCTGACTTGGTAAGACGGTCAACAATGAACAATATTTCATCATTCCTTCTAAGAGTCTTTGGTATCCCCATGAAAAAGTCCATAGTAACATCATCCCATTTCACTCAGGTATGGGAAGTGGTTTCTTAAGTCCTTTAGGATGTTGTCTTCCAGCCTTCACCTATTTACAAACCATAAATATTGACACACAATCAGAAATGTCCATCTTCATGTTGTCCCACAAACAATGTTTCTTTTAAATCTCTATACATCTTAGTGCTACCAGAGTGTATATAGAAATTGGAGCTATGAGCATCATCCAACAATTCCCTTTTTAGATCAGGTATATCAGAAACAGAAATCCTCTTCCCAAATTTCAAAATTACTTCTTTATATATGAATTCAACCAATCTACCATCATTAAAAGCTTTAATTTTCTTTTGAAACTCCTCAAAATCGATCTGAGAAATTTTTATCCTTTCAAGTAAATATGGTTTGGTAACCATTTGAAAAAGTATTGATGTTTCACCCTCTATGACTATTACTATATCCATATTTACTAGATCCATGAACATATGATCCATTTTAACTCTCATCTTGTTCAGAACTCCTTGATCCTTTCTGCTCAAAGCTTCTTCCACCTTATTTTTCTTCCCCGGGTGGTAGTGTATTGTGAAATCGTAACCCTTGAGTTGTTCAAGCCATCTCTTTTTCCTCATGCTGAGTTATTTTTGTGATAAAATATACTTCAAACTCTTGTGATCAGTATTTATATCACATTTTCACCATAGAGAAAGTGTCTCCATATCTTCAGAGCAAAGATTACAGCTTCTAACTCAAGATCATGAGCATGATAGTTTTTTTCATGAATTTTTAGCTACCGTTATGCATAGGAAATAACTCTATCATTCCGCATAAAGACTCAACCAAGTCTTTTCTTTGAACCATTACTATAAATGAAAAACCCATCAATCCCCAATGGTAGATTCAAGATAGGATAATTGACTAACATTATCTTAAATTATTCAAAAAATTCTTCACACTCTTTTGTCCAAACAAATTTAACCCCTTTACATGTGATATTGGTTAATGGGTTAGCCAATTGAGAAAAATTATGGACGAAATTCTGATAATAACCTGCTAAACCAATAAAACGGTGTACCTTAGTTATACTCTTTGATGCTGGAAATTCTTGGATTTCCCTTTCCTTTGAAGGATCAACAAATGTTCCATTCTTAGAGACAATATATCTAAGAAAAGAAATTTCCTGAATCTAGAATTCATACATGCTAAACTTCCTATAGAATTCATTTCTTTTAAGAGTTTTCAGAATATTGAGAAAATGATTTTCATGATCTTTGTATCTTTTGGAGTATACCAAGATATCATCAATAAATACCACTAAAAATTCTTCAAGATATTCCTTGAAAACTCTATTCATTAGATCCATGAAAATAGAGGGTGCATTAGTCAGTCCAAAAGGCATTACTATAAACTCATAATGCCTATACCTAGTTTGAAATGTTGTCTTTGGAATTTATTCCTTCTTCACGCACAGCTGATGGTATCCATATCAAAGGTTAATCTTTGAAAAATATTGAGATCCATGAAGTTGATCAAATAAATCATCAATGAGAGATAGGGGATACTTTTTCTTTATTGTTATAGCATTGATCTCCCTATAATCAATACACAACTTCATAGATCCCTATTTCTTCTTATCAAAAAGAACATGGGCTCCCCATGTAGAAACACTAGGGTGAATAAATACTTTATTACTCAATTACTCTAGTTGTTTATTTAGTTACACTAATTCCATAGTGTCCATTCTATAAGGGGTCTTTGATATGGGCCTTGAACCAGGAATTAAGTCAATGGAGAACTCAATTTCTTATTTTGGAGGATGTCCAAGTAAATCCTCTAGAAACATATCAACATATTATTACACAATAGGTACATCCTCTATTTGAAAATTCCTTTCCTAACCCATAGTTATTTAACTCCCTTACACCCCAATAATTGAATTTAGTAGAACTATTGGGGGTAGATCTAGATGAGAATCAGATGGTGATGCTTCTTCTCTAAAGATAAGGGATTCCTAATCATCATTAAATATTGAAACCTATTTCTTATTACAATAAATTTTAACATCACGGTCTGAAAGCCAATCCATGCCGAGGATTATATCAAATTCAATCATGGTTATGACAATAATATTAGCAGACAAAGCACTTTTATATGCCATAATGGTAACTGATTGACAAAACATTGTTTCTATGATACTTCCCTTAAGAGTTTTGACTGAAAACTCCCTTGTTAAGTTAAATTAGAAATATCTAATTTTATTGGAAAATTGGGAAGATATGAAAGAATGAGATGATCCAGAATCAAATAACACATTGGATAATTTTGAGAAAACAATTAAAGTACCTGCCACCGGATCGTTAGGAACTTCAACCTCAGCAGTAGTGATCGCATAAGCTTGGCTTTTCTCCCTTGGCCTTTTCTAAGGTAAGTTTCTTTGAGTGTAACATCCCACATAAATATAGAATATAAAATTTTCATATTTATTAATATTTGTGAATTAAATATTAATTTTACTTTAAAGGGGATGCTATGTCTGATAGTGTACCTGACACACAACAACGGGTTTCTTTGAAATCTTACGTTGCACACAACGTTGAGTCATACATAAAAATAGTAATATAATATTATTTTAAATGGTAGTTAACGCCTAGACATTGTATTGGCAGGAATGAAAAGAACTAACTAAAATATGGTTATAAATTTTTGATAATTGTTTTTATATTCATCCAATAAAATTAAGAGGCTTAAAATGTTAATGAACCTAATTTTAAGCATAATTATTTTTAAAAGGCCGATTTACTACCTTTTTGATGGAGGACCCTTTTTAAGTCTAGTTTTGTGACTTTTATATATTATATTTTACAAAAATAAAATTCTTCTCCAGAATTAGGACATCCAAATTTACTTTGTGTAAATTTTTGGTATTTTCTGATAAAATTCATTTTTTTATGAATAGTGAAAAATACTGTATTTTAATTCAAAACTTCCGTTTAATATAATTTATTTATATCGTTAGATTATATTTTTAATTGGTTTTAAAGGTTAATTAAATTAAATTTTTACCATTTAATCCAATTTTGGTCATTGTAATTAATTTCACTTTGAAATTAGACATAAACAAGTGTCAATCTTTTGATAGTTATTATTTCTTAAAAACACGCTCTTTGTTTTGACAACGAGAGTTAATTTTAATTTAATTAATGAAACTTCTATGTTTTGAATTTGGTAAAATTGAATTTATTTTTGAATTTGGAATATCATATATATCTTAGGCTGATTTTTTGGTATTTTTCTGAAAAACTTCAATTTTTGATGAATAGTGAAACCAATTAGTAATAGTTCAAAAATTGAATTTTTCATTCAAATGAAATTTTACGACTTCTATGAATTGAATTTCGAAAATATAAAATACATTATTTTTATTATTATGTAAAATTTGGTTCAATAAGATGAATTTTTTTTGTTAAATAGTAACTTTTGACTTTTATTTACAGCTGTTAAAGGTAAATAGGGCAATTCAAGGTAAAAACAATATCATAATAATACCAAATTACATCAACACTTATCCTAACCTTATTGGATTAGTAATGGCCGACCATTGGAATCCTTGGGTCAATTTTGGGACCCCATGGAGCCACTTATGAATGATAATGACACTTTATTTTAATTAACATAAAGTAAAGGAAAAAATGACAGAAAACAACATCTTTTAGTAAATAATTTTTTACACGGGGTTATATAAGTCATATATTCGACTATAAATATTCATTAGAAAGATAAAACGATTTCATAAATTATGGTATTTTTATTATAATTTTTAGACATAAAATAAATTAAATTATATTTGACACAATAATGATGCAGTATTTACAACATTAATAAATTATTTAAATAAATAAGATTATAAATATTAAAATAATATCCAAAAACTATCCAATTCTTATTTGAAGATTTTATTTCTACCATTATTCATCCTATATTATACTTTAATGATTTTTGGACCTTTTGAAACCTAAGATAAGTTTATAATAAAATAATTGTATCAAACTTTCTTAAAGAGACCCTCCTCCCCATTATAAAAGGACACCACTTCTAACCAATTCCTTTCACCTCTCAAGACTTTTAGCTAATCCAAAATCTGACCAATTAAACTCCCTACATCCCTATCCTCTTCTTAGAAGTCTTACCTTTTGTAGAAAACACTTTAATAAGTCATTTTGGTTCAAACCAAAGGAAGTTACCCAAATTAAAGGTAATGGTTTCGCTTAAAATCTTTCATTTTATTTTGTTTTATTTTACTTCTACAACCCCCTAAAATATTTTTATTCCTTTATTTTATAACAACACCAGTATCATCAATATACTATGATGTTTTTAGGAGAATTATTATAACTAAAATTACACACACCTCCATCTAATGGGTGAAGAACATACTATTTCTATGGATGACGAACTAACGCCTCACAAAACGATGATTGTTCGATTATCTCGTACCGCCTATCATGGTGGTAATTAATATGGCACTGAATTTATATATGATATATATTATGTTTATTTTTTCTTTATTATTCAGTTTTTTTCATTTATATCATACCTTTATGGTTTCCATTATGGGTAAACGTGATAATTTAATTTGAGGAAGTGCGGACTACCACCCCCTCAAAGTGATATGACTTGTTCATGCCATACGTGGGACGTATAAAGGATATAGTTAATGATATTATATATGATATTATAATTGAATTATAATATACCTATGTATAATTTTGTTTTAATTCTATTAAAATAAGAAATAGAAATGAAATTAGCGTTCATGCGTACGTATGGCTTACCATCTCCATGAACGGTGCATTTAATTTCTTATCTCCAAATGTTATGAAATATTATAAATACATAGATTTAATAGATATATATGATATATATGATATCTAAATCATGAATATCATTCTGGAGATAATTTATGTTTGACCACATAAATAATTTGTAATTATAAGAAGTTCATTTTTGACTCAAGTACCAAATATCGACAAAACGACCATTATTAACTTAAATGATTACATAATGTTTACAACATGGTAATTATTGATATTAAAAAAATAATAAACTTTTAAAATGTTCCTAATAAAGCAGAAATTAACTTTTCTTTATTATTCAAAACATTAAAGAACGAACGAGTCAAGTCGGACAACGAGGTAAGGAATTTCTTATCTCACTTTAAATTCCGTGATATTTCCATTGTTCACCACTTATTTATTTCATGTGGTGTATTGTGTACTAAAATTTGATATAAATTATAATTATTATCATTATATTCATGGTATCATGTGATTCATTTGGTGGTTATTAACTTTTGTTCATATGACTCAGTTGATTATAACGTGGTAAAGGGTTTCATCTCACTTTTTATTCCTATGAGATTCATGCTATATTTGCCACTATTTCCTTTTGTGTGGTGTATGAACTGACCATGATAGTACTATTTGTTTAATATAATATCATTTATGAGTATTTACGTATTCATTGTATGATCCTTATTTCATGTGTCGTATGTTTTGTAAGTTACCAAATCGGTAAGAGAACCTTTCATCCTCCTCTTTTTAAAAGACTTATTCTTGTTATATATTTTAATTTACGTCTAATTATGTTGTTATATTTTCTTTTATATCCTTATTGAAGTAAATTTTATGTCCAAGTTATGAGATACCATTTTTATCTCGTCAACTCATTTTCTGAATTTTAAAGTGATGCCGTTAGGCTGTCAAATTTTTGCAAGGGAACTTCTTAACCCAATTTCAATTCTTTGGGTTAAACTTGTACTTCTTGAATATTTAGTCCTATGAATATGTGTGAATGACCTCTGATTGTTTTACACTTAATATCCACTTATATTGGGTGTATTTATATTTGTCACACATATTTATGTGATTGATTTATCCTTACTTTAAGGATACCGTCTTTATAAGTGATTTCATATCAATTTACATTTCCATTGAGACTTCATTGTTGTTATACACCAATTCACTCTTATATGGTGTATATACTATCCTTTGTCATATTATATCATGAATACCTTTATTCTCATTATATTTTAAAGTTCTTATTTAATGTTATTCCTTAATTATTTGTATTCAAGAGTCTCTCATTTTGTTAAAAACTCTCCAACAAAAATATCATTTTAAAAGTTTTAGAGATTTTTTATTCTAAATCTTTCTCTTTAATGTGCATGTTTTAAAAATGGTTTTGATGATTTATATATATGGAAATTAATGTTTTTAAATGATAATTCCTTTAAAATATTCAAAGAGGTATGGGACACTTTGATTCAAAAACCTATTTTAAATGGTTTTGAAAATGGTTTGATAAAGCACTGATTATTTCAATATATTGAAATTATTTCTTGTGATTGAAAATGAAATGTTATTAGTGAAATATTTATATTTTAAATATTTTATGTGATATGATGGTACTTGGACATTTTATGGGTGGTTATGTGATAAACCATATGACAGGTGGTGCCGTGATAAACCAGGATGGGTGGTTACGTTATAACCTCCAATGCATTGGGTATGGAAGTCGGCCATATGGATATTCAATTTAGTGATATGTGTGGAAGTCAACTGTATGGTTATTCCAATTAATAATGATTATGTCCCAAGTTACCTTTATATGTTATTTATTCTTTATATGGTTTTTATGGTAATCTTTTGTTTACAAAATGGGAAGTAATTATCTTTTATTCAATGAAGTGTAATTACTCCTTCGTAAAGGTGAAAAGTATTAATTATGATAAAGTATTCATGGTTTACTTGTTGTTTTGAAAAAAAAAACTAAAAGTTTTCCTTTTTTGTGTATCCCTTACTAAGTTTTTTATGCTCATCCTGTGTTTTTGAAACGTTTTTCACAGGACATAAAGTGGAATAGGTTCAAGGATGAGATCAATGAAATTTCATGCTATCTAAAACATGGAACTAGATATGTCTCATTTTATTCAAGATTTTTTATTTTATGAAAAAATGGAAACTGAGTAGAAGTGTCTACTTTGTAATTTTTGAGATGTAATGTAATAGTGATGACCTAACTCTCTAAAACTCTAAACCTGAAAAGATCCCCAATGTGAATTATTCATTCAATTCAAGATTATGAAAATTTTAAGGTCGGGTCCTTATAGTTGGTATCAAAGGTCAGTTTAGATAACTTTAGAGGTTAGGGTGTTATCTAAGCATAAGTGACATAACCATAATGGTTAACATATTAGAAAGAGTCATAGTTATTTTGAATGAGTTTATGATATCATGAATAAGTATATATTAGTATTTACCCTCATCATAAGATATTATATGATGATATACTCACACTTACCTTTTCATCTTTAGTAAATGGCTAGTTCTAGCAGAAACCAAATAATAGTGGATGTGAAGAAAATTGTGACGGTTTTCTGAATGAGCAAATGAATGAAATGGGAGCTACAATGAGGACTCTTGTGGTTCTTCTCAACCAACTATTTGGAGTCATGATTGACAACCTGGACCTTGGTGATTTCTATAAGGCATCGTATATGCGAGAAACAAATACCTATGGATGTTAAGGTAATAATCACAAAGGTAAATATGTTCAAAAACCTATGTGTCAAGGATGTGGAAAGAAACACCTAGGAAAATTATTCAAAGGGACGGGAAGATACAATAGATATGGGAATGAAGGTCATAAAGAAAGAAGATACGATGGAAAAAGGAAGCATCCAGTTGACTCTAGAAAAGGGAAAGATGTTCTTTCTGAGGGATCAATTGAATGTTTTAAATGTGGTGTGTTTGATCATTATACAAAGAGATGTCCTAAGAAGATGTTTCAAGAATGGGACCACTAGGATCATACAAATATATGTTTACCAATACCTAATCCCATTCAAATTGAGGATGAAGAAACTGAAAATGGCCAATGAAAGGTATGGATTATTTCTTAACATATGTTTTGACATTATTGAATCTTAGGATATGTTTAAATATTTTTTTGTAGGAAAGAATTATTTCAGAATAAGTTGGTAAAGAATTTTTAATGGATCATCAAGAATTTTGAATGAGTAAGAAGTCAACATATAAGTGATTCAAGATTTATGGTATATTTTAAGATGGTGAAATACTTAAAAGTATTAAGGCCCTTTTGATGATGGAATTATATTGGAAGAATTTTTATAGTATGTGTTACCCTAAAGTTTGATATATGAAAATTTTATTCAAGGAATAATTATCTTTTCTTTTGATGAGTAATGGTGGAATTTTATTTTGGAATAATCTATGTTTTTGTTATGGACATATGGTGATTTGGGTTATTTATGGAAATGATTAACCTATCATAGAGAATACGTGATTAGGTTAATTACACTTCAGTACAAGACTTTAAGATTAGTTGATGTTATTTGGAGATAAATGTTATGATTTACTATAGAATAATGTGGGATTAAATCCTTCTATGTTTTGGGTTTAAATCTTAGTTTGGATTATTTTGAATAATTTTATGGACAACTGTTTATTGAATGGTCTTTGTTGAACTTTGGGTTTTGTTTGAAAAACATTGGAGATTAAGAGTACTTTTTCTTTTTGTAAAATATTATCTTTTTTGAGGATTATCTGATATTTTAATAACCATTTTGTTTTTGATTGATGTCTAAAGACAAGGGAAATATACAGTTCATCTTTTGTGGATTATGTGATACTCTAGAAGTTGATTCTAGTGCTTTTAATGTGACCAAGTGAGTTTGAGTACTCATCGTTTGGAGAATAGATGAGCTTGTGGTAGAAATTTAGTAATGTATAAAAGTATACATGACAAGTATGTATGTTTCCTTATGTTTTTAGTTAAGCTCATAAATAAATTCCTCAATGAAAAGTAACTTAAAACAAAAACGTTGTGTGTTAACATTTCCTACTGGGGAATCAAGGACTATTTAACCCATCACAAGTTTGTGATTTTCTGGGAATTAACTTTCTTCTAATAATGTTTTCTATCAATCTCCACTAGAACTTGATGGTTTTTTTCTTCCATATCCATGTTTTCCTACATGGAATCCTAGTATGGGTTTTCTCGGGTGACCTTTGTACTTCTCTTTATTTCTTTTAAAGTAGTAGTTTTAATGAAATTGTTTTCCAATGTGGGACTTGCAATTTAGTTTTCAAGACCAATTTTAAAATTGTGAGGATGCAATTTCCAAAAGGGGGGATGGATGTAACATCCCACATAAATATAGAATATGAAATTTTCATATTTATTAATTTTTTTGAATTAAATACTAATTTTACTTTAAAGGGGATGCTGTGTTCGATGGCATACCTGATACACAACAAGGGTTTTTTTTGAAATCTTGCGTTGCACACAACGTTGAGTCATCTAGAAAAATAATAATCTAATATTTTTTTTAAAGGATAGTTAATTCCTAGCTGTTGTATTGGAGGGAATGAACAAAACTAACTACAATATGATTATAAATTTTTTATTATTTTTTTTACATTCATCCAATAAAAGTTAGAGGCTTAAAATGTGAATGAATCTAATTTTAAGCATAATTATTTTTAAAAGGTTGATTTATCGCGTTTTGATGGAGAACTATTTTTAAATATAGTTTTTGTCACTTTTATATGTTATATTTGACCAAATAAAATTCTTCTTTATAATTGGGACATCAAAATTTACTTTGGGTAATTTTTTGTTATTTTTCTGATAAAATTCATTTTTTATGAATAGTAAAAAAATTTGTATTTTAATTTGAAACTATCTTTTAATATAATTTTTTATATGGTTAGATTATCTTTTTAATTGGTTTTAATGTGTAATTAAATTATATTTTTACCATTTAATCCAATTTTAGTCATTGGAATTAATTTCACTTTGAAATTGGACATAAACAAGTGTCAATATTTTGATAGTTATTGTTTCTTAAAAACACGCTATTTTTTTGAAAACGGGAATTAATTTTAAATTAATTAATGAAAATTATATGTTTTTAATTTGGTAAAATAGACATAATTTTTGAATTCATAATATCAAATATATCTTAGGCTGAATTTTTGGTATTTTTCTGAAAAACTTCAATTTTTGATGAATAGTGAAACCACTTAGTAGTAGTTCAAAAACTGACTTTTTCATTTAAATGAAATTTTACTACTTCTGGGAATTGAATTTCAAAAATCCAACATACATGGTTGTTATTATTAAGTAAAATGTGGTTCAATAAGATGAAAATAATTTTTTTTTGTAAATAGAAACTTTTGACTTTTATTTACCGCGGTTAAAGGTATATAAGTTAATTCAAGGTAAAAAGAATATCATAATGATACCAAATTACCTCAACACTTTCCCTAACCTTATTGTATGAGTAATGTCTTACCCTGGGCATCCTTGGGTTTATTTTGGGACCCCCTGGAGCCAGTTATGAATGATAATGACAGTTTATTTTAATTAACTTAAAGTAAAGGAAAAAATGACATAAACAAATATCTTTTAGTAAGTAAATTTTAAATGGGGTTATATAAGTCATAATTTTGGCTATAAATATTCATTGGAAATATAAAAGGATTTCCTAAATTATGGGTTTTTTATTATAATTTTTCAACATCATATAAATTAAATTATATTTGACACAAGAATGATGCAATATTTACCTCATTAATAAATGATTTAAATAAATAAGAATATAAATATTAAAATAATATCCAAAACCTATCCAATTCTTATTGTATGATTTTATTTCACACATGAGTCATCTTATCTTAGACTTTAAGGATTTTTGGACCTTTTTAAACCGAAGATAAGTTTATAATAAAATAATTGTTTTAAACTTTCCTAAAGAGCCCCTCCTCCTCCTTATAAAAGGACACAACTTCTAGCCAATTACTCACACCAATAAAGCCTTTTGGCACATCCAATGTCACGACCCATCCCCTGGGGCCCGTACTGTGACTGCCCCAAGCCCTCCTTCCATAGGCCAGCTGCTGGCGATTAGCACCAAAGGCAAAAATCCCTAAAACCGGGAAGACATTACCTTTATAAAGAGTTAACACACACAACAGAGTACAAGATAGAAGTAAAACAATAAGAAAAACTATATACAAAGGAGTGATAAAAAGTAAAAGGGTAGCAAATACAAGCCCAACAGGAAAGTACAAGTACAACTACAGAAAATGTAAAGAAGCTACTGGGTCATCATCCTGGGATTCCTACCTGAAGGGTAGGTACAAATAGCCTCTTTAGCACTCCATGTCCATCATTCACCTCTGTGTACCGACTAGTCGTAAGGCCCACCTCTGGGTACCATCCAGTCCGGATACTCTGATCCTTAGTTAGAACTGTCCGTCGTCTGCAACCAACACAACGAGGTGCATGTATAGCCCGAGCAGGGGTGAGTATAACGATACTCAGTAGGGACCCCAAGACCCTCAAGGTCTCACAAAATCCAACAAGGATAAACCACAAAGCATTAAATAAAATGATGACCCCACTTAGGTATATTCCCATACATATACCCAAGTTATCAAGTAATCCATCTCAATAATGAGGTAAACACAAAAGTTACAAACTCAGCTCAACCAGGATTTTTATTCACATTGTTGAAACCACGACTACAAGAGAACTCCTCCTCTGTCGAGTACAGTGGGTCTGCTGCCAACTACCATGTGCGCCCCACTAACCTTGGACTACTGAGGTACTCCTCCTATTGAGTACCATGGGTCTTCCGTGTTCACACAGAGGCGCTCCCCACTGTGGGTCTGCCACCGACTACCAGGCGCTCCCCCTAATATACTGCAGAGGTACTCCTCCTGTCGAGTATCGCAGGTCTGCCACCAACTACCAGGTGATCCTCCACCGTGGGTCTACCTACAACTACCAGCCGCTCCCCATTGGGCTAGTCGAATCCCTCCGATTCGAATCGGTCAAGCAGTCGTCAGGTTTCAGCCAGCTACTAGGTCTCGGTACTCTACTCGCTCGTCTTCGGGAGGGTCCGCTCCACGAGCTACAGGTCGATACTCAAACTGTCACGAAGTCCCATTTAGAGGTATCTCAAAGGCCCGCCTCGTCATAGGGGTCTCAACGCAATAGACGATACGTCAATCGGATGCCCGGTATGTGAGTAATAAGCTTTTTAGTCCCGGGGCCCGGTTGGATTCATGTACAATCCAACCTGACCGTATCACAACATTACCCCGATCTCCAGTGGGGTATAATCAAAGGGAACGACGTGCCCCAAGAAAACCAGCGCCACTGATGGTTCATCAAACGATCGTTCGATGCCAAAGATATGACCAAAGGAAGTAGCGGTCAATAATGAGCCCGGGTCCGGTCCGACCCGGTCAGACCAACTCGGCCCAACCCAGTCCAGGGCAACCTGGTCTAGGTCGACCCGGTTAGACCCGCTAGGTCTGACCAGGCCCATTGGGTGGGTCAGCCCGCTAGGTTCGGCCCGGTCCGCTGGGCCCGGAGGTCGCCGCGTAGGTGGCTTGGCCCAGAGGCGGGGGCCAGTTCAGCCAGCGCCGCGAGGGGTGTGGCTCGTGCGACTCGGCCCGGGTGGCCGAGCCAGTTCTGTCGGTGATGCTGCAAAGGACATCAAGGGCTGGGTCGGGAGGCCGACGCAGACCGGCTGGGCAGGCCGCGCGGGGCATGAGCAGGCTGGCCGGGCGCTGGGCAGGCCGTGCGGGGCGCCGGGTAGCTCGCACGGGTTACCGGGCAGGCCGCGCGGGGCGCTGGGCAGTACGCTGGCATAGTGCGGGTAGGACGACAGGGTGTGGGCATCACGCGGGTCGGCCAGTGGGGGGCAGGAAGTGCGCGGGCAACGCGCAGGCAGGCCGGCGGGGCGCGGGCAGTGCACGGGTAGGCCGCTGGGGTGCGCGGGCAGCCCGCGAGTTCGGTCGGAGGCAGTGCGGGACACCGCAAGGGCGACATGATTCACGAAGTCCAGGGGTAGTGCGACCTTTGTCGTTGCTGCCTCTGTCGCCCCTTCGTTGATACGTCACCATGCCGAAGAATGCCACAAGAAGGAAAAAATGACGGAGGATGTCGGGCCATGTTAGGTTGGCCCACACCCTCCGCATTTAGGGAGGTATCAATTGGCTCAACAAGATAAGCAGTTGATCAATAACACGTCTGCGACAATCCCTTTATATCCGATGAAGAAGGTAAGAAAAGGTATAACATCATCAAGTAATAAACCCCCCACCTTTTGATAGTCGGTCATTGGTGGTGGAGTTGTTGGAAAAAGAGGAAGAGGATCATCATTCGTCGCGTCCGCCAAGCACTTCCAAACCCGAGTTGCATCGGCTCATGGAAGACGCTTCATGTCGGTAGGTGTCCGGGGAAGAAGTCGAAGAGGATCGAAATTCTTTGTCGGTGGAGCGTTCTTCTTTTTTCGTTGGAAGAGGAGGTTCTTCGTTGGATGAACTTCTTTTATCCCAAGCTCTCCTCAAAAAATGAATAGATTTTCCAACCAAAAATAATAAGATATTGTGATATCTTATTTCTTTGTTGGCACAACATTCAAAAAGGAAGAATTAAATTAAAAGGGCTCCACCTAATTAATGTTCAGGGTTGACACCATTAAATTAGGGGAGTTGGGAAAATTTTAAAAAAGGAAGGTGGCACCATAAAGGAGAGAGGGTGTTGAGAAACTCTCCCTCATTAATGATAGGTTTCCCGCTCCTGCCATTAATAGGGGGTTTAGCCCCATGTGGTCCCCACGTCATAACCTATCGCGGGAGGTTAAGTTCGAGTGGGTCCCACCACCATAACCTCTCATGGAAGGTTAAGGTGTAGTGGCCCCACCTCTAACTTCCAAGAGGTGGTTTTAACTACCCATCACTCACTTAGAGGCTAAAAAAATTGATGCACACTTTATTTTATCATTTTTTAAGAAAAACCAAAAACTAACTTTTATTCTCGACCAACTGTCGTCGAGGTGAAAGTATCCTTAAGAGAAAATCAGCGTTGAGAGTTCAACGGTGCCCTTATATTTCAATTATGAGCACTAGTTCAAAATCTATAAAAATCTGATCATACGTTTACTGAACTTACCCAAACAAAACTTCAGAAATTGATTCCGGGCACACCGGGCCTCAGAATCAAGCGCCGTCAGTTTCTGCGGACTCGTAAAAATCCCATGTATTAAAAAAATTCCATTGGATTTCCGGGTCTTTACATCCAACCACTGCCCAATTAATCTCCCTACATCTCTCTCCTCTTCCTAGAAGCCTTACCTTAGGCAGAAGGCACTTTAAGAAGTCCTTTTAGTTCAAACCAAAAAAATTTCCCAAATTAAAGGTAACGATTTCAAATAAAATCTTTTGTTTTATTTTGTTTTATTTTACTTCTCCAACCCCATAATTTTTTTTATTCCTTTATTTTATTACAAAATTATTATCCTAAATATACTAGGATGTTTTTATGAGAAGTATTCTAACTACACTTACACACACCTCCATCTAATGGGTGAAGAACATACTGTTTCTGTGGATGGAAAACTAACACCTCACGAAACGATGATTGTTTGATTATCTCCTACCACCTATAATGGTGGCCAATAAGATGGAACTGAATTTACATATGATATATATTATGTTTATGTTTTCTTTATGATTCTGTATTTTTCATTTATAGCATACCTTTATGGTTTCCATTATGGGTAAACGCGATAATTTCATTTGAGGAAGTGCGGACTACCGCCCCCTCAAAGTGATATGACTCATTCATGCCATACATGGGACATATAAAGGATAGAGTTAATGATATTATATATGATATTATACTGTAATTATAATATATCTATGTATCATTATGTTTTAATTCCATTAAAATATGAAATAGAAATGAAAGAAGCGTTCATGCGTACATACAGCTTACCGTCTCCATGAACGGTGCATTTCATTTCTTATCTCCAAATGTTATGTACTATTATAAATACATAGATATACTGGATATATATGATATATATGATATATAAATCATGAATATCATTCTAGAGATAATTTATGTTTGAGTACATGAACAATTTGTAATTATAAGTTTATTTTTGACTCAAGTACCAAATATCGACAAAACGACCATTATTAAATTAAATGATTACATAATGTTTATAACATGGTAATAATTTATATAAAAATAATAGTAAACTTTAAAAAGTTTCTCAATCAAGTATAAATTAACTTTATTTTATTATTTAGGAGATTAAAGAACGAACGGGTCAAGTCGGACAATGAGGTAAGGGATTTCTTATCTCACTTTTAATTCCGCGAGACTTCCATTGTTCGCCACTTATTTATTGCATGTGGTGTATTGTGTACTAAAATTTGATATATATTATAATGATTCTCATTATATTCATGGTATTCTGTGATTCATTTGGTGGTTATTAACTTTTGGTCATACGACTCAGTTGATTACAATGTGGTAAAGGGTTCCATCTCACTTTTTATTCCTGTGAGATTCATGCTATATTTTCCACTATTTCCTTTTGTGTGGTGTATTTACTGCCCATGATTGTACTCTTTGTGTAATATAATTTCATTTATGAGTATTTACATCTTCATTTTATGATCCTTCTTTCATGTGGAGTATGTTTTGTAAGTTACCATTTCGGTAAGGGAACCTTTCACCCTCTTTTTAAAAGACTTATTTTTGTTATATATTTTAATTTAAAAATAATTATCTCGAGATATGTTCTTATATATCCTTATTGATGTAAATTTTATGTCCAAGTGTTTAGATACCCTTTTTATCTCATCAAATCATTTTCTGAATTTTAAAGTGACGTCGTTAGGTTTTCGAATTTTTGTAAGGGAACTTCTTAACCCAATTTCAATTCTTCGGGTTAAACTTGTACTTCTGGAATATGTCATCCTATGAATATGTGTGAATGGAATATGATTGTTTTACACTTAATATCCAATTATATTGGGTTTATGTATATTTTTCACACATAATTATGTGATTGATTTATCCTTAATTTAAGGATATTGTCTTTATAAGGGATTTTATCTCAATTTACATTTCCATTGAGATTTCATTGTTGTTATACACCAATTCACTCTTATATGGTGTATATACTATTATTTGCCATATTATATCCTGAATCTCTTTATTCCCATGATATTATAAAGTTATGATTTAATGTTATTCCTTAATTATTTGTATTCAAGAGTCTCTCATTTTGTTAAAAACTCATTAACTAAAATATCATTTTAAATGTTTTAGAGATTTATTATTATAAATATTTATCTTTAATGTAAATGTTTTAAAAATTGTTTTGAGGATTTATATATATGGACATTAATGTTTTAAAATGACAATTCCTTTAATATCTTCAAAGTGGTATGGGACACTTTGATTCAAAAATATATTTTTAAATGGTTTTGAAAATGGTTTGATAAAGCATTGATTATTTCAATATCTTGAAATTATTTCTTGTGATTTCAAATGAAATGCTATTGGTGAAATATTTTTATTTGCAATATTTTATGTTTTATAATGGCACTTGGACATTTGACAGGTGGTTACGTGATAAACCATATGACGGGTGGTGCCGTGATACACCAGGATGGGTGGTTACGTTATAACCTCCAATGCATTATGTATGGAAGTTGGCCGTATGGATATTCTATTTAGTGATATGTGTGGAAGTTGACCGTATGGTTATTCCACTTAAGAATGTTTATGTACCAAGTTAACTTTATATGTTATGTGTTCTTTATATAGGTTTTATGGTAATATTTTGGTTACAAAATGGTAAGTACTGATATTTTATTAAATGAAGTGTAATTACTCCTTCGTAAAGGTGAAAAGTATTACTTATGATAAAGTATTCATGGTTTACTTTTTTTGAAAAAGAAACTAATAGTTTTCCTTCTTTGTGTATCCCTTACTGAGCTTTTTATGCTCATCCCAAGTTTTTGAAATGTTTTTCATAGGAGATAAAGTGGAATAGGGTCAAGGATGGGATCAAGGAAATTTCATGCTATCTAAATCATGGAACTAGATATGTCTCATTTTCTTCGAGAGTTTTTATTGTATAAAAAATAATGGAAACTGAGTAGAAGTGCCTACTTTGTTATTTTTGAGATGTAATGTAATAGTGATGACCTAACTCTATAAAACTCTAAACCTAAAAAGATCCTCAAGGTGAATTATTCATTTAATTAAAGATTATTCAATGTTTAAGGCTGGGTCCTTATATTGAGGATTAGGAAATTCATTTTCATAATTCCCCATTTATTTATAATTCTAGCATCGAACATCGACAACTTCTTTATTCCCCTTACAATCATGAGCTTGGTGGAATTTTCTACACACTTGTAACAGACTCACATTCCCTTCAGGAAAGTACCGAGGTGTTTCTTATCACATTTACTACAGTATGAAAATTAAACTTTTCCCTTCTTCCCCTTATTTTATTTTCTAAAGTGTTCAACGGATCTCTTCTTCTCTTTCTTTACTTTAAATTCATAAGACTTATAGAATTCTGTTTATGTCTTGATAGCACATGAGACTATATCTTCGTATAATAATAAGGATTGTGAGACTAATTCTCATCAGAGAAATGTTTTTAACCCATCAAATAATCGATCAATATTACTTCTTGGTTTATGTATATAATCTACAACATGACTTTCTAACATTTTAAATTTCACCTCATACTTTGCAACATTCTCATCCTCCTTTTTCCTCAGACTCAGAAATTTCCTTTCCACATTAGATTGATGTTCAAGAGGAAAGTATTTTTCTAAGAAAATATTTTTAAAATCAATCCATTCCATATTTGATACTTATTTATCCTATTTTTTATTTTGAATTAATGATCACCATTTATTTGCATCTCTTGAGAGGCGATAAACTGCCAATGAAACCTTTTCCCTTTCGCTAATCCCCAAAGCATGAAATATTTTCTCTAAGGAACTTATCCATTTCTCAGCTATAAATGGATTTGTAGTCCCATTTAATGTTGGTGGTTCCTACCTCATGAAGTGGTCTAAACATGATCCTCTGTATTGTGGATCAGGGTTCTCCATATGTGTAAGGTTATTATTCATAACCTGGATGAGTTGTCCCAGTATAGTTATAAGATGTTCAGCACCAGTTTCATCACCAGATCCACTATAATTATCTTAAATAGTAGGGAAATACCTACATGGATTATGTTCATTGATACGATTCCCATTCATTCCACTAGGCACCATTCTAAACAATGGAATACACTAGATTAGTTTATGAATCACAATGCATAATTCCAAACTTGTAAAATACATAACATAAATTGAACATTTTATACATATAATCCATAATCATAAAAATGTTTTCTTTGGAGAATTATTTACTCATAAATCCTTTATAATTATTTTTAAATAAAATATGAATTATCCTAGGCATATCCCCCAAGAGTGTCAAACCGGGTGTGCAGTAAGGCCTGCTTTCATGTACCAAGATACCCCATGTCAAGCTCGAAACTCCTTGTCAGATTTTCACTCTTTGGTATATCTGTGCTAGAACCACATCCACTTGTAGTATCCAGACATAGATTTATTTCTTGGAAAAACCACATAATATCTACATTACCAAATTTTTTGGATATTCTTCTATAATAATCCTCAAAGTCCATCTCAGGGTAATGTTCTCTAATCAGAGTTTTTTTTTTCTAAATCTAGTTTCTACGGTTTGTACTAAACACAATATGATACAATCTGTAATTCCATGACCCCAGTTACCCAGAGTCTGTGCTTTATTACATAACATTTGACTTATCACAAGATATCAAGTACTAAAATACCGATCATTTTAGTAGCCTTGGAAGTACTAGATACATACATAAGTTTTACATTACATTATGAAATGGAAAACTAACATTGTGTCTCCTTTGAACACACTAAAAAACCTTAGCCTATCTCTGCAGGTGAGTCATAATATACTTCTTCACATTCGGAGAAAAATGAAACCTAATAAAGGGGTGAGATAAGATACTCAGTAAGGATAAAAATATAGAGGAAACTAACATAAATAAGCATAAACATTTAAGGCAATGTATAAGACTAAAACAAAAGGATTTTAAACATTAAATTCTTCATAATATGGAAAAGATAAATCAAATAATTCCATTTACTTTTTCACATGGATATTCTACTAGTATAATATTCACAGGTAATATCAATATCTAATCTCATAATGTCAGAATGAATAATACCGGACATCATAACCACATAGTCAAGGCCTCATGCCAAGACTATAAATAAAAATATTGTCAAGAACTTGTTCCTAGAAACTAGTTTGTTTCATGAGACCTACCAATTCATCAAGGGGCTATAGCGGGACCCACCCATCACTTACTTCGTCCAATGCATTCCTCATATGAAAAGGGTGAAACATAACATACACATTCATATTAAACTAAAATACGAAATGTTAATACTTTAACCATAAACAACGAATGACATAAAAATAGAACATCCAGAGTCAAACATATCATAAAACTATCAATACAATATGGAATATTTTATCATAATAAACCAACTTCAATTAAACATAAAATCCAACAATAGATGTTGACATAGATGAAATTAAAAGAAAAACTATTTTAGAGAAATATCTCTTTCTACTTTGAAATCATTTAAAAGTAACATAATTATAAAAGAAAATATTTATTTTGAAAATATTCAAATAATATTATAAGGGAAGCTTCAGAGGTTTTATAATGGAGAAAAATATCCTCACCCATCGTATAAGTTAAAGACAACATTTTTTCCTTAATTTGTCGAAAAGGTCATAAAATACATTGTTTAAAAAATGAAGAAAATATTCCCTTAAAAACATTTTATAAAAATTCAAAAAATGATACAAATGACTTTAACCCATAGTCTAGGAAATATTAAAAATTATTTTAAATAAAATTTTAAGAAACCTAGATGTGGATGATAAAGATGTCCCTGTAGATACTTACGTATAAAAAACCTTGAATTAACGAAGAGATTGTAAAATTAACCCTTACCTTGTAATTTTCCTTAGTCAGGGGTACGTTAAAATTTTTATAATGGTTAAATAATTATTATTAAATTACGCAAGAACCACATACATAAATATTAAATCATATACAATCCTCTAATATTTTTTTGTTAATAATATTTCTGTATTATCATTGTCTTGGGTGTTAAATGATACATTTTACTTCATAAGTTTTGTTATGTAAGTCATGTTTGTAATGGATAGGATATATTTGATTCATATCCAGAATTATATTAATATATTAAACATTATTTTTAGTCATCAAATTAAAATTATTCTTTAATGGTTATTATGGGGAACGAAATCTCATCGTGTCGTGGAGATGGTAAACCGTACGTACGCATGAGCGACAATATCATTCTATTGATGGTGAAATTGTATGTAATTGAATGGTATATTATATATAAAAAATCATTAAAATGTTATATTTATTATTTACAACCATTATACTCCTTATTATACCCATCCATATAATGAAGTGTTGAATAACAAACTACACCATGACGTGGGGATGGTAAGCTGTACGTATGCACGTATGGTGACTTTTTCATTCATAGGATGGATTGAATAATGAATACAGTTGTAACATATTTATAATAACATATTAGTATGTATAAGGTAATGTATTTATTATTTTAGATTGTAAATAACAAAGAAATAGGAAGTATAATAAGAAAATAACTTTGAAAGAGGTGTTAAAATAATTACCCCTTCTTCGGGTGAATTCTTTTGATTTGAACAAAAGGAATAGTTAGGTTGGACTTCTGATAAAATTAAGGCCTTTAGGTTGAAGTTAGGGATTTTGGGTGGATATTTGAGTAGGGTGTTTCTGAGCCTAAAGGATTTTTTTCTATGAATTTAAGAGAAGGGGAAGTTCCCTTTTATAAGAGAGGTGAGGGGTGCTTTAGGAAAAGCTTAAAATATTAATTTATTATAATTTTTTTTGTTTATAATAGATCCAAATGGATTTATTTATAATATAATGTAGGTATGGGTGTAAATCCTCTCAACCAACAGGTTTTATACAAGTTTAAGACACCATATTAACATTATCTTCTAGATTTAACTCTTATTTAAATAGTTTAACTTTTACCATGTCTTCTTGTATTTCTATACTACATGGTTAATATAGTTACTATAAAATTCCAGGAGAACCTAAAGTGGTTCATTAATGATATATATAACATTATATAAGTACTTTTTCTGAATATTATATTTTTAGGAATATTATATTATTTAATAAAAAAGTATGTGTTTTAAAAACTCATTTTTGTCAATTTTGACACTATTTAGTATTTGGTTTTTGTGAAAGTCATAAAAACTTGATTAATTCGAAAAAAATATATTTAATCAACAATAAAATTTCATATTAATCTATAAAAAAATTTAATGACATCAAAAGTTTTAATTTACATTTATTTTAATATTTATAATATCCATTATTTTAATCTTTCATTAATAAGGTAATTACTGCATCATCATTGTGTCATAAATAAATTTAATTATTTAATTTCTAAAAATTATAAATAAAATACCATGATGTAGGAAATATTTTTGTCTTTCTAATGAGTATTTATAGTAGAATTTATCTTATATGTATCATTATATTAAAAGTGGTTCAATTATTAAACTTGGAATTTAATACTTTTAACTCTTCTTTAAATAAAATATTATAAATGGCTTAATCTAACCCAAATGGATAAACAATGATATCATTTTTTCATAAGGATGATTTTGGTCTAAAAAAACTTATCCAATATAATTAAGACATGTGTTTAGGTAATTTTATATTATTATAATATTATTTTTACCTTTAATTAACATATTTACTTTTAACCGTGGTAAATAAAATTAAAAAGTTACTTTTCACTAAAAAAAATTTCATCCTATTTAAAAAAATTTTACTTACTGATGAAGACCGTGTTTTTTCATATTTTTAAAATTCAATTCACATAAGGGGTAAAATTACATTTTTTGGAAATTTTCAAATGTTCCTAGAAGGTGGGTAAAAGACGTTAAAAAGTTCAATAAAATTTTATATATCTAATTTTATTATAAATGACTCTAATGAATTACATTGGATTAATATAGGTATTATGCATCTATTTTGAATTTAAAATAAATTTAAATTTAAAAATAATTATTTATATAAAAAGTCATTTTTAAACAATAACACATCGTTTTTTTCATTATTCATCAAAAAAAGAAAGTTTTCAGAAAAATAAAAAAAAATTCACCCTAAGCTAATTTTTATATTAAAAATCGAAAAAAAGTCCATTTTAAAAAATAAAATTTATAAAATTTTAAAAAGTGGGTATTACTATTCATAACTGTTTTTAAAGAGATAGTTTGATTGGTTGTGGTGTGCTAGAACTTGAAGTTGCATACAATGAAAACTATTTTATTATTAAAAGAGTAATGTACCGTGGAAGCTTGGGGTGTTACATTATGTAATTTTTTTAAACTCTTTGAACCTTTGAAAAGTTTCAAACTTATTTTTCATCAAAAACACATAACCATGCTAACTAAAGTCATGGTAAATGTTACAAAGTACCAAAACCCACCACCTACTTGAGTAGTCATTGGTCCACATATATCTCAATTTATAAGATCTAATAGTTCAATATAACTTTCACCTTTTCCATTTAAAGGTGCTTTGGTAATATTTCCTAATAAACAATATTCATGGTTATCAAATGATTCATAAGTGAATGATTCCAACAATATATCCCTATGGAATTTTTGAATAGGTTTCTTATTTATATTTTCCAGGTTATTGTAAAAAAGGTAAGTGGGTTTAGAATCATCCTTTAGCTTATTATTCTAAATGTTATAAATAGGATAAACCATATCTAGAATTCCTATACCATTTACCATATTTATAATTCCATAGAATATATCATTCACACACACATATATATATATATAACTGCTCTTGTTCTTTACAATGAATGGAAATCCCATCTTTTCCAAACAAGATACAAAAATAAAATATCTATTTTTATATGGAATATAATAAAAATTTTATAATTATAGAACTAATACACTTGGTTTACTTATATCACAAGTTCAAAACTCATATGTAGTAACCCTTTACCCATTTACAACATGTATAATTACTTATATTTTCTTTGGTTATCTCATATCTTGGAGTCTAGATTTATCATAAAAAAATATGTGATGCATACCTAGTATCTATTACCCTAGAGTCAGAGTCAGAGAAATTTATTTCTATAACATTCACATTAATATTTTTAGAATGATTATCTTTTAGAACACATATCAACCATTAATACCAATCGATAATTTATTTATAGATTATACCTATAAGATACCACAAAATGGTAAAAATTATTCATTCAATAATCTATAAAAAAGATAAATCTATGGGTGAGTATCATGTTTTATATATTTTCATCACTAAATTTTAATAAATTTACTCCCACTAAAATTATGGCCCCATACATTATTTCCTTTAATAGTATAATATCCATATTTCACTAAGTAATGAGTCTACTTTGGTAATACTCTCATCACTTAGTTATTTAGGAAATAAATCCCTGCAATCATATTTTATGCAACTCTTGGATAGTTGAGTGGGAAACTATTTTTTTTAAAATCCATCATATAGATATAAAATCAACTCCATTCTTCTACTATCATAAATGTTATGGTTTATCACCTAAGTGTAACATAAATCTTATAATATGATTTGGTTACCAAACCCTTAGGGTTATCCATTGCCACCATTATTTATATAATATAATCCATGTGCACCCTTATTCGGAAGGACCTTTCCATTTGAATGATTGTGGTATTTTTATGTGTTTTCCTTGGAGGTAATCTCATGATTAGTATTTTGGGATTTTTTTTAAATTTTCATCAATTTAATAAACATAAAATTCATATTAAATCTAAAAAAATTATGTCTTATGTAATTTGTATTATCTCATGTTTTATTTCATTATGTATAATATATTCTACTGATTTATTTTTGGAATCTCTATTCTATACACTAAATTAATATATTCAAACCATATTAATGGGTAACTATTTATGTGACTCAAATTTTATGTCACTCAACCAAAAGTATTGGTCAAATATATTTACACATATCTAAATTCATATTATACATAAGATACATGAATTTTTATTATAATGTTTTATAATTATATGAAATTTATAATCATCAAATAAAAAATCATAGAGCCCAAGATAGATAACCCTCACTTTTATAGTGTATGGAATAATCCTTTAGGCTTGTGGGAAGTCTAAAATAAAGTCCCTCTAACAATTGATACTTTACTCAAGAGAGATTTAAATTTCATCATAATTATAATAACCATTATATATAAACTATATTCAACTTCAAAATTAAAAATAATAAAATTAATTAAAAACTAAAGTTAAGGTATAAAAACACAAAATATTATATTTTAATACCTATCAGGGCATGAAAATTTATAAGAATAAATTTTTCATATAAATTAAAGTATACACAATATTAACATTTAATAAAAAAAATCAAACATGAATACTGGAAAGGAATAAGTAAATAAATAAAATTTTTATTTATTTAATAAACATTATAAATTAATATTAACATTTCATATATTATTTTGAATTGTAAATATCCAACTTACAGTGCCCAATACTTATGTTTTATAAAAATTTTATTAACCATAAGTATTTAAGCCAAAAATAAATATTCCCATTTTAAAAGAAAAATAATATTTATGATTGATAGTGGTGTTTAAATTGTAAACCATGATTAAATATCTTAAATTTTTCTTCATCTCCTTATTTAGTTAATTTAAAATGGGTGGATACGGTATTTAAAAAAATTATTGCTTAATATCTTAAACGGGTGCTTGTATACCATATATAAGTCTGTATCCTAAGCCATGATATACTGCATGATGCCCATTTAAACTAAACCAAATTGTTTCCCCAACATTACATGAAATATGATTTATTTCCATTGATATTAAATGTAATACTCTTATATTTTATGATATTTTTTTAAATCAATTTGATTTCTTTGATATATTTCTTTACACACAACATTGAGTTTAAATGAATCTCGATATATTGAATTATTGTTATTTGAATGTGAATGTTATAAAATAGTTTTTAAATTGATTGTATGAGTAGGAACAACCAAATTATTAAAAATCTATATAATGTTTTTATATGATGAAAATGTATTTATTAATGTATAAGAACACAATTTTCAATAAATCCATTTTTATGATTAAAAAATATGTTTTCTTCAAAAATGGGTTTTATTGAATTTTATACATGGATATAATAATTAATTTATACCATTTTTGGAAAAAGTATTTGAGGAAATAATATCATTTTTAAAACCATAATTTCAATATTAACTTATGGTGATTTTCTGGTATTTTTCTAAAAATATTTTCTTTTGGGTAAATAGTATAAAATACTGATTATTTTATGAAAACTATATATTCATTTCATGTATTTAAAATATCATATTTTATTTTAGATTGGTTTTAAAATTTTATTAGTTCATTTTTATTAAATATAATCTAATCATTTTTTTTGTAATGAACATTACACTTGATTCTTTTATGAAAACATTTTTATATTTAAAAGAAGTTTTTCTAGAAAGCTATTTTTCATCACATTTTGTGAGTTCATTTTTAAATTAATTTTTTATAGTTATAGAAATTGAATTTGATAAAACAGAATTCATATTTGGAATAATCATGTATGAATTTGTTAATGGAGCCACTTCCACTTTTGGCTATTATGAATAGTAACATTGGTGGAAAAGTCAATTACCATAGTAAGAATTAAAACTGGTTAAAAGGGTTTAAACTAAAATTATAAGGGTTAAAATGACCTAAAAACTAATCTAAATCCTATTTTCGTCTCATATTTAGACCCTATTTCATATATTATTTGGATATGATTCCTTTGAAATAATATTCCTTGAGTAATACATTAATACATTTTAATGTTCTAAAAAATTCCAAGTGTGTCATCTCCATCAATTATAAAAGAAGACCCCCACTACTCTCCTATTCAAACTTCAAGAGCCTTTTATCTCAAAAAATCCCTAACCAAATACTTTCCTAACATCCCTCACCATGTACTTGAGGTCCTAGTTTGATCATAATACCAACCTTTCAAGGTTTAAAGTTCAAGAAAAATGTGGTTTCTCAATGAATAAGTATAACTCTTAACCAATTAGTTTTAATTTTATTTCTTTTTCTACCTTATTTCCGTCAAATAGAAAATAAAAGTGTCACTCTTGTGTATATGTAGACTACCACATAAATAACTACAAGATTAATTATAGATTTTCATATTTAATGGTTGGTTTTATGATTTATTTAATATGTATATATGATATAATTATTCTTCTAGAATTATAAGATCTTATATTCCATCTTACTATCCCATATATTGGAAAATGATAACATCACTTGTGAGTACATGTGGAATATCACATATATGAAGTGATGTGATTCATTTTTCCATTTATGCTTTACATAGATGGTAATAAGTATGGGTTTAATGAATATATATGATGTTAATTATATAATAATTATTCTAGAAAGGTTAATTATAATTTTCCTTTCTTTTGTTCTATCCATGAAAAAGTGAAAAAATCACCTCTTCATACATAAAAACTAACATCTCTACAGGTTGATGTAATTCATTTTTCATCATTGATTTATATGTATGATAATAAAACTGAATATAATTAATAAATATGATATATATTTAATGATTAAAAATACTTATATAATGAACCCAAGACCAAGAAGTAAGGACTAGAACCATCGAACTAAAACTTGCATGACAAACAAGCTAGTTTTCACCTGAATGTCTATTTTAATAAAGAATTATTAATAAACTTATAATAGAAAATTACAAAGAAATTGAATATATTAAATTAATCATGAATTTAGTTCTGTAATATATTTATAATAAATCTATATTTATTATACATAATTTTTGAATGTGTACAAAGTAAGACAATACTTGAGGTAATGGATTTATGTTATAATCTAATTTCTTTTTGGGATTGTCTATGATAAATTTACATTGATGGAAATTATATGGATATTATACTTTAAAACCCATATATTTTCTTATTATTTTTATTCATGTAATTTTAATTTAATAGTACTATTTTCCTCTCTTTTTTACTTAAAATGATCAAGATTTTTTGTAATGAAAACCTGACTTTATTTTTTATTTAGACAAGATTATTTTTCTTTCTTGTTCATATTTTCATTAAAATGTTTTTAATATTTTTTTAATATTATCCAATTAATTATTAAGGACATTTTAACCCACATTTTAATTTCGATGAAAAAATTTAAAATGAATCTTCTTTTTGTTTTCAAAATGATGTACTTTTTACTCAAGGTGTGAATGAAATAACAATTTTAACATTTATCACATGAATATATTTTCACACCACCATGAATAATATTTACCTATAATTTTCCTTAATAAAATTACATTGTTTATTTTGAATAATATTTTCCTAATATTCTAGATTTTATTTATATTTTAAATAAGTGATTTTAAAATGAAAAGGGTATTTTCCTCAAAATATATTCTAGAAATCTTGTAAATGTATTTTAATTTATGAAAAAATCATTTAATATGACTAATTATTCCCTGGGACATGATCCAATGACACCATAATTATTATTTTTTATCTTGATGGTTATTGATTATGATTATTAAATCTTGAAGAATCCCATTTTCTTTTCCACAAGTTAAGATATAATGAAATGATTAATGTTTTAACGAACTTATGGTATACATATTAATGAATTATTTTTATGTGATGTTTGGGTCCATTATATTCCTCCAATATAATGGGTAATGTGATATTTATCTCTCATTATATAATGATAATAAGCATGGACATTATTGAGAATAATTTTTTTCTCATTTTTATGTGTGATTATGATTGCTTCTATCCATGCTCAGAAGATTATTTCTGGACATTATTGTGATTGGATATGATCATATTTTGATGTGTGAGTGTAATTTCTTCTAGATATTCTCACAATATTATGAGTGTACATGATTGTAGATAATTATGCTCACAATATTATGGTTTCCTATGTTTATGATGCCACATACCTATGTTATGATTCTTGAATGATGATTACTGCTTTGACACCCTTATTAATCATTCCTATGGATATGACTTGATTTTGGAGTTAATTATCTTATATTTTCTAGGTATGAATATTATAGGTTGAGATCAAGCACTTGATTATGTAATCATTCCATTATTATACTCTTATTATCACATATGATTGATATATCTCATGTTTATCCATATCTATAATTCGAGATCACCCTTTATTATTTTTTCCTTACCCATGATTTGATGGAGGATTATAAGTGTTATAAATATATAAGGGAACCTTATGTAAAGAAATATGTTTGAGATAATGAATATTTTACTTAAATAAGATGTTTCTATATCTATTTTATAATAACAATAAAATTTTATGGTTCTAATCCATATTTATTTGATATATATATTGAATATTCTTTAAAAATAGGTAATATCTATGTATGTTATGCTTGGGTTACTATAGATGGTATTAGAGAATAATTTAGTTATTTTTAGAGATTAGGTTATGGAAAATATGAAGAAACAACCTAAGAAAATATATAGTGAACTAAAAGTGATATATAATTAAAATAAAGTTCTATTGGTTGATAAGAAGGTTTCATAAATTAAGATATCTTATAAATAATTTTTTTTTGATTTCTTACTCTTTTTTTTATTTTTCAAACCATATGTTAACTATTTTTTTTAGTAAATGGATGGAACGAAAATGAATAATTCTAATTATAAATGTTATGGTAAATGAAATGATTATCCTTATGAGAAACCAAATAGATTTCAAGATGGTGTGCAATATCTTATGATTATTATCACTCAATTCTCTCAATCTATGAGATACAATGAAAATATTATTAATATTATGAATGTACCAAGGAGGGAAAAACATACCATTGAGTATTTTGTATGATAATATCTACCCTCCTTTTTGGGATCTTCAGATCCACAAGATTATGAGAAATGAATCAGTGTGATAAAAACCATATTTTCTATTCTTCAGTGCTCAAACCATGAGAAAGTTGTCTTATCGGTCAATTTATTAGAATAAGAAGCTGATCAATGGTGTAATATTATCAAGAAAATGAGGAAAGAGGAATAAAAAAATTCCATGGAATAGGAGGATTTTAAGAGGGTATATATCAATAAATATATTCATCAAAATAATTATAAAAATATGGAAGAGGAATTGTTTGAACTGAAATAAAAGGATTATGAATACACTACCCTATGTGAAAAATTGATTGATTCTTTAGCCTCCTGAAAAAAGTCTTTCAAAATATTTATCCCTAAGAGTATTTAGTAATAATGAATAAATCATTCAATATGATCTGAAGGTAAAATTAGAGAGTGGGAACTCCAATTTTTATTTTGGTTCTATTGAAAAGAAGAGAAAAATGGAGCTTCAAGGAAACTTTAATGGTAAATACCATAGAGAAAAGAAATTCCAACCACCTACATTCCAAAATTTGGGGGAAAGATCTCAATAAATGTTCTGAATGTAACTGGTAAATGATTAAATTTTGGAAAGGCTAGAAATCAAGATAGTGAATGTCGGTGGGGGATAAAAAGGTTAAAAAATGAAACAGAGGAGAATAAGGATTCAATCATTGAGGTTCAATGCTTTAGATGCACTGAGTTTGGTTATTATGTGAATTAATTCCCTATTCTAAGAGATAATGAGGATGGTAGGGCTCATCAATCCATTAAAAAAAAGAATAAAGGGTATACCTTTTTTTATCACAAATAAAGTGGTTTAGGAGAACGACATGCTAAAAGGTTCACTTACCATCCACTCTAGAACTGTGAATGGCTTATTTTATTCTAGATTTACCGACTCTTTTAAATCCAAAGAATTTTATAACATTATCACATCACCAACTCAATGATTAAAAATTGAGTTGGAAGTTAAACCCCCTATTGGAATGATAATCACATATCAAGTATATTACTACTCTCGAATATATGTTTTTGGGATTGTGCTTCCAAAAAATCATGTGATTATCCCTCTTGTTGAATTTGATCTTATTTTAGGCATGGATTTACTTTTTCTATATAAAGACCATATAAATTATTGAGGAGGGGAATTCATGTTTGATATTTTAAACCAACCTATGATTTTCTATCACTGAGAGGATGTACATGAACATCTAACATGAATTTATTCCATTTTATGGGTTATACTACCTATTCATAAGATATATTTATCTCAAATGGTTGGAGAGGAACTCATCATTGAAGATATGCCTATTATTTTAGAATACGATAATTTATTTTCAGAATACTTTCCTATTATTCCACAGAACAATGAAGTTGATTTCTTAATAAAACTCATTCTTGGTGTAACACATATTTCAAAGACTCTATATAGAATGACCTCGATTGTGTTGTATAAATAAAAAATAAAAATCTTGGAGAATATTGATAAGGGATTCATATGACCTAGTGTGTCACTATGGGGTTCACCTATTCTTTTTGTTAAGAATAAATATGGGTCAATGCATATTTTCATAGATCATCAGAAACTTAATAAGATCACTATCAATAAAAAGTATACACTATCCCATATCAATGACTTGTTTGATCAACTACAAAGAGTTTAATACTTTTCCAAGATCGACATTCATTCTGTATATAATCAATTAAGGGTCAATAAAGAGGATATACAAAAGATAAACTTCAATACGAGGTATGATCATTATGAATTTATAGTAATTATATTTGGACTTACAAGTTCCCCCTCTATATTCTTGGATTTAGTGAATAGAGTATTTAGATATTACCTTGATCAGTTTGTGGTTGTCTTTATAGATGATATTATTATACATTCAAAGAGTAAGGAAGAGCATAAAGATCAATTGAATATTGTATTTGAGACCTTGATAAATAAGAATATGTATGAAAAATTAAAAAATTGTGAAATATAGGTATAAAAAATTTCATTCTTGGGTCATATAATTTCAAGAGAAGGTATATCGGTAGGTCCTTTAAAAGAAAAAGTTGATCAATGGACAAGAACAACCACTCTGACTGAGATCCATAGTTTTCTTAGATTAGATGGATATTATCATAGTATTGTGAAGAATTTATCATGGATATCTATTCTACTAACCAAGTTGACACATAGGAGAGTGAAGTTACTTTATATAGATAAATGTGAGGAAAACTTAAATGAGTTGGAAAAAACATTGTCCAACACACCTGTGATTACACTACCCTGCATTGGATAATGGTTTGTGATCTATAATGATTAATAAAAGATGGGAACAGTATATATCCTCAGGTAGAATTATAGGGTTATATCTTATTCCTTGTGACAATTGAAAATTTAAAATTCATGAGAAAAAATTACCTGATTCATAATTTATAGTTGGTAGATGTAATTTTTATATTGAAAATATAGAGGCGTTATTATTATGGTGAAATATGTGATATATATGCTAACCATAAAAGTTTTAAGTATATATTTATGTATAAAGAGTTGAATATGTTCCAAAGGAGATGGTTGGAGTTGATTAAATATAATGACTACTCAATACACTACAAACCTAAGAAGGTGAAAAAGGTGGCAAATTATCTGAGTTGGAAATCCCATGATAGTTTTTCAGTTATGAGTATTGAAATTGATCTATTTTTTATGGATTTTTAGAATAATTTTCGAGAAATCATGATGAAAGGGGACATATTATATCTTTATCAAATGAATGTTCAATCATCCATCCATGTGAGGATTAAAGAGGCACATAAAGAGGATATACAATTTTAGATGGTGAGAAATTCTCCCAAGTTTAATAATGATTGTGATGGGCTAGTAAGTCTAAAAAACTATGTTTGTGTATTTTTAATACTATACTTAAAGAAGGAGTTATTTGATAAAGAATATAATTCATTATTCTCTATACATCCTATAAGTACAAAGATTTAGAGAGATTATAAAATGTTATTTATAGTGGGATAACATGAAAAGGGATATTACAGAGTATGTATATCTATTCTTGGAATTCCAAAATGTTAAGGATAAGTGATAGAAGTCTAAGGGGATGTTAAAACCATTATGCATACTATAATGGAAATGGAAAAAAAACTTGGATTTCATCATTGGACACCCCAAAAAATATAAAGGGAACAATGCTATTTGGGTTATAGTAAATAACCTTAAAAAAAATTCACATTTCATTTCTATAATATTATATTTCTCTATTGATCAATGTACAGTCCCGAAAATTCAGAAAAGGGAAGGAAAATACTCCCAAAAGTTTGGTAAAGAAGATGGATGGATATTTGATTGAAAAATTGAGGCGAAAAGTGAAGAAAACAAAATTTCCAAAGGAATATAGCCTAGTCATGTTCCATCACCGAGAAGGGTTCACAGAAGGATAAAAATGAAAACCCCCAGTATGTGGATAGCCTATGATGCATTGTCCTGTAAGGAATTTTCCATCAAATGAAGCTGTTCACAGTGAATTTCTTCCTGCAAACTGAAGCCTCTGCGAACCTTTTTCACAAGAAAAAATCCTATAGAAGTGCGCCCCGCATACCATCCCCACAGATGATGTGGTTTTTGGATGAGGGGAAGCCAACATAATCCCACACCTCCAAAAATTGTGGTTAACTGAGTCTTCCATAGACTATATTTTCTCTATGGGCTTCCACAAAATGTGCCATGTGAATCTCAGATACATCATCCTCGACACAATATAAATGGACCACCAGGAACACTGAAAAAATGGCAGCGAAAAATAAAATTAGGGAGAGAGAGATCTAAGATGGGAAAATGGGGAAAATTACTATAGAGGGTGTGGGAGGAATTTCCCATGCACTTGAAGTAGTTCACGGGAATTGATCCTGCATATGAAACAGTTCACGGAATCCATCCTGTGAACCATATGTAGAAAACAGTTTGCGGAAGTCCTCCCTGTGAACAATATACAGAAGACACTCCACAACCAACCAACAAACATATAAAAAAATATAATAAAAATGGTTTGCATGTGCCCATATGTGGAAGATAGTACATGGACACCTATTGGAGAAATACAGTATGCAGAAAACCATATGCAGAACCTAGTACATGGACGATTCTTGGTGGCCAGCTCTTCCGCTTACCATCCTACGCGGCTAGCTCCTACATGGCCAACCCCTTCATGAACAGACAGTTCACGACCAGCTCTTATGTGGATTTTCCTACATGACTACCTCTTACGTGAATAGAAAGTACATGGACTCCCATATGCGGAACCTAGTACATAGATTTTCCTTGGCATCCAACTCTTCTGCGTACCATCCTTGGTGGCCAACTCTTCCACGTACCATCCTACACTGACAACTCCTACGCGAATGACCTTATGTGGAAAACCGTTCACGCCCACCGGTCCATACCACAGGGGTTGTGCCCCTTCACTGCTTCTTTGGATCAGTGCTGGGCTACAGTCCCAACTTGGTCCCTTCACTAACTTCATTTACACCCATGAAAAAAGGAGAGTCACACCACAAATTTCTCGAACCGGGTCGACAACATTTTCCATTGTTCCCTTATGCCACCAAAACATTTGTCCCTTAATTACCATGAGAGGAGAAATTACTCATGCACCTCCTGGAAACCCTATCACCTACCTTTTATTATAGGTTGACCCAGAACTCCATGGACAATCACGACCTGAATGTTTCTAAAATTCCCAGACACATCCTTTCCATCCATCAAACTCTTTGCCTTTAGTGATTATTTATCCTCATAAACCTCCATGGCCATCAGAAGTAGAAGGCCAATGTCCTGCAGAAACCTTTTTTTGACCATGGAAATCATTCCCCAGTGGCTCTGCATATTTTTCCTACAAAAAAACCATCAACCAAATCCAAATTCATCCCCAAGAGAGTCCTTTCCTACCTCGGTACACCTCAACATCTTCCATGACCCATGTCATTTCTCCTAATTCGAGAATCCCTAGAGTCACATTTTACACTTTCCTTCCCTCTCATGTTTGAGGCATGTCAGAACATCCCATCCCAATTATCCTATAACTAATCTTGGATTTAATAACATGATGTCCAAAATCTATGACCTTATGCTATGAGTTATCATCCTAACCACATGACATTAAAATTTATGATACTAGTCCCAATAACACGGATTTAAACAATGATGTCATCATAAAATCTATAAGACCTTAAATTTTAGTATACTAGGGGATTTTAAATCTCCAAAAATCTCCCCAACCATTAGAAATTGAAGGCCAGTGTCCTGCAGACACCTTTGTTTGATTATGCACATCATTCCCCAGTGGCTCTGCATATGATGCCTACAAAACGTCCATCAACCAAAGACAAATTAATCCTTATGAGATTAATTTCCTACTTATTTACACCTCATTAGATTCCATGCCTCATATCATTTCACCTGATCTAGGATCCTCCATAATCATGGTTTACAAATTTCATCACTCTCATGTTCGAGGCACGTCAGAACCTCCAAACATGATTTTCCTTCAGTTAATCATGGTTTATATAATAAGTGGTCCTCATAGCATGACCCTACACTACAAGACCCCAAATAGTATTATCCATATGATGTTAAAATATGATGCCATCATCCAATATATATGAATTTAAACTATATTATACCTCATATGATGTTCCAGGGTCCTCCCACTAAGGTAAGTCCCCAATTTTCAGAGGCCAAGCTGCATAACCTTTAATATCATTTCACATTGAATGATTCATCACTCCATTCCCTCACCCACAGTCACACCAACCTTGTCTGTCATAATCTATCCCTTTCCCACCAATAGGAGAGGAAGCATGTGTTTTGTTGAATCTTTTACATCCTCTTGTTTCTCACACCGAGCATGACTCACATGGGATTGGAGGTTCATGATGATTATAACATACAATAGATCTGAACTACAAGAACTCTAATTATTGACCAAATCATGATACATATGATGCCTACCTGAAGGACTGATCTCAAAAGGGTTCCCATCCAAAAGGTTCCACCCAATAATGTTTATCAAATGGATAACTTCTAGGTGTAAGCCCCAACAAATCTGAACTATAAGAAATCTGATTCCTGACCAAATCAGAATACAGAGGACGCCTACCTAATGTCTCGATCTCAAAATGGTGCCCATCCAAATGGGTCCACCTAATCATGTCTATCAAATGGGAAGCTTCTATACATAATCTTCAGTAAATCTGAACCCCGAGAACTCTGATTCCTTATCAAACAAGGATACGTAGGAGGCCTACCAGAAGGACCAAGCTCAAAAGGGTGCCCATCAAAAAGGGTCCACCAAACCATTCCCCCCTCAAATGGGTAGCGTCCATGCATAAGCCCCATCCATTCTGAACTACGTGGGTTATGATTCCTCTCTTGAGGATACATAGGAAACCCATCTTATGGGTCGGATCCCATCATAAAATCACCTTATGTCCCCCCTAGATGATGATAAACTCCAGAGTGCCTTATTGTATGGTTCAATTCAGTATCACCTCTGTAGCATCAAATTTGTATGAATGCCTATGAAGATCTTCAAAACTAAGGGTATCTCATTGAAAAACTCTTTGGGAATGAACCAAGGATTCATGAACATATGAACACAATTTAAATCTATAAGAGAGTCCCAGAACATGTGATAATACTCCCCCGGAAGGGTGTGGTGAGCCTAACTTCCCATCCTCTCGACCAATGGATTCCTCAAGTATCGTTGGCTGAGTCATCAGTCAACGAGAACCTGAATTTGGAAAGCTGGTCCATGGATCATGAATACTAGGGCCATTGGGTGTTTCTGGATCCACGAATAAACCCGTTGGAGACCATCTGAGGAAGTTATATCCAAGGAGGACCAATTTCATAAGTACTTGACTCCACACAATCGCCAGCAGAGATATATTGACTATGTAATCTTCTTTCCAATTTGAAAGGGGTGAATTTCCTAGACCTAGTGAGGTTAATCCAAACTTCTTCTAAAGGATAATGACATAGAACAATTCGAAACAAAATAAATGGTGAACTTGATAGGAAACCGTCTTCGAAAAAAGGGAAAGGTGATGATCCTCATCGGACCATTTCACAACCTCATCGTACCATTTTCAAAACACCCAAAATGCACCACCTTGGAGGAAGAACAAAAATATTGAACACGACATGAATCCTTAACCAAGGTGGAAGTTCTGCCCTAATGATAAAAGACCAAGGGAAATTACACTTCAGCCCATTTTGTTCGACCTGGTAGACGTGAAATATGCCACCTCAGAGGTGGAACAAAAATGGTGAACTGATGTGAATCCATAACCAAGGTGGCGGTCTTACCCCACTCAATCCCCTTCACCTCATAGAAAAATAAAATGGGATTGGGGGGGGGGAGATGAATTTCCAAATATGCATATGTTTAAAATAATGTTACTTTGATGAGGTTTTCTAGTTTGTACGTCATATAGGTATGTCATAGGTTCCTGCAGAGCAACCTTCAATCCAAATGACATCCTGATGACCAATGAAGACACACACATCAACAATCCCCAAGGAGGCCAGGGACCCAACGAAGAGAAGGACCCCCTCACCTACCCAACATCTTCAATGTTGGGTATCCAACACGCTGATCCGAGAGTACCACTGAAATGGTACTTTTCCCACAATGGAGGCTGCAAGACAATCCCTACAGTCTTCAAAGTTCCACCAGCAACCTCCTCATTCGTGACCAGCACCCCAACACAAGGAGGCCCTGGTGGTCATCTCAAACCATTTTGGAAACCTTTCCCCATAACTTGACAACGAGTAAATCCATTATCTTAGGGAGGCAGATGAAGTTGATGCTAATAACTTCATCTCAACTGCACATGGGTCTTAATCATGGCCCCCCTCCAGAGAGCGTCAATACCAAAATCAGACGACCAGAACTCCTCCCACCAAAGATAACCTTTTGCCGAGGGAACTTGCTAAAGTCTAGGATACCCTAGCCCCTCGGGCTACCCGCCAAGGGCATAGAATATATAATCAAGAACAGGCTATCACCCTAGTTCTGGAGGAGAAAGTCCATTGTACTAACGCGGTGACATTCAATGGGAAGACATATGAATTTTCCCCCTCCACTCAAGACCACCACAGAAATAGGGTGGCATAATACAATCACATTCATGTTCCTTATAGTGCTCATCGATCCCACCGTGCCGATAGAGAAACAACCTATAAGCAGATGCAAAAATCTATCGATGCACAACATGCCCGTTAACCAAATAGGGAGGCAACCACCTATACATAGGCACAAATACCCGATGACGCATTTTAATCCTTCCAACCAAATTGGGTGGAAACTATCTATACAAAGTCTTGAATACCTACTAATGCATATCAATCTCACCATCCAAATAGGGCAGCAATAAAATATGACCAGATTCAAATTCCTACGGATACATACAAAGTCCGTGAGAAAAATGTAGCAGAAAGCATGCTGATGAAAATCCCTACTCGTGAATATGAATACCACTAGTAAAATATGGTGGAGAATGGAGAAGAAAATAGGTGGCATAATCGTTCCTCTGTCCCAACATAGAAAAACTGCCACTATCTACTAGAAACATATGGAGGACCAAAGCAAGCACAAACTCCTGATCCGATATCGGAATGGGCCTTCATACCCATTCCATCCAAAGATCTATCTCAACACATCCTAGCAAGTATGGAATATAATACATTGATTCTAGACCATATCCTATAAACATGACAAGATATCATTGCACCGATGGCAATGGTGAGAAACCGGGCCCACGACCCGATTTCCTTGAATGAAATGACTTTCTCGGAAAATGAGTTAGTCACTTCATAGCAGTTTTGTATCCCTACTCCATTCTAGGAGGGTCAACATCAATATCATGAGATATACAAACAATGAGATTGAGAACAAATACCCGTTCCAAATGGGGGATTCCAGTCCAACATGGTGGCCGCTCCAGGGAAGGCATATATCCCTACCAAAGCTCAAGATGACCATTGGTGTATCCCGACAGTATCACAGGACCCAACAAGATAGAGAATTTTATATGAGGGTCATTACCAATAGCAGAAGGGCCCGGTTACCCACAAGAGAGTGTTCAAAAATGAAAGGCGCCAAAGGAAACTGGAAAATAGAGAGCACATACATGATCTTGTTCTACTGGAAGTTGGGGTTCTTGACACCCTCAAACATATATCAATAAAGGATCAAGACCCTGTCATTCCATTACCAAATTTTGGAAGTGGTCGTAGCATTTGTGAAGGCCCTCCCTGCAATGTCGCTACTAGCAGCTCTGAAGGGCCTCCACAGAGCACCCATGGGGGCTCAGTCTGTGGGCTATAAATGATCAATCATGAATGTCTATCTCCTGATGTGTGTTGGGTTATCCCTCCCCTTGAACTGAAGATCAGACAATAAGAAGGTCCTCCCCTTGTTTTTGTCTTACCTGATGGTCCTCCCTAGGGTATACACTGCAGATATGCTTCTCACTATAGTCGGACATCAAGTCATGATGGTAGTCCTTGTCATGATTACAGTCGTTTCAAAGAACCTCCCTGTAATGAAAGTTACTGTGAAGGTACTCCCCATAGTAACTTCAATCAAGGAGAATGTACTCCCCTCATTGCAATACATCCTGAAGGTCCTCCCTAGGATGTGAACAGTAGAAATTCTCCCTGCATCCAGGCATCAAGTCATGATGGTAGTCCTCGCCATGATGATAGTCATTGCGAAGACCCTCCCTGTAATGGAAGTTGCTGTGAAGGTCCTCCCCTCAGTGACATCGTGAAGCAAGAAGGTCCTCCCCATGTTGTATCCCACCCTGAAGGTCCTTCCCAAGGTATACACTCTAAAGACTCTTCCCACGGCCGGGCTTCAAGTTTCAATAGTAGCCCTCATCATTGCATCACGAATTGCGAAGGTCCTCCCCACAATAAATATTCGTAATGGTAGTTAGGTCCTCCCCTTTTCAGAAAAAATGCGAGAAATCCCTCATATAATGAGGTGCTAAGAAAGGAGTTAGACATAATAGGTACTCCTTCTATAATGAGTGATATTCTTTTTCAACCAGAGGATGGCCTAGGGACACACTCATCTTCTGAGCCACCCCCGCGGCATCCGAAAATCAATAAGGCTCCCACCAGCATAGTTTCTTGGAATGAAATAATTAAGAAGTAGTTGAGTTGGTAATATCAAGTATAGGATCCTCCAGAACAACAAAAAAAATGATATATTGCTTGTGAGAAGACAACTAGTTAAGGATAATATACCGGTGATGTATTGAACTACAGACACTTCTCACTTCAATATACCCGAAGCGTTGCATGGAGAATGTATTCATTACATTCGCCTAAATATATGGATAAATATTTGTTAGTTAAAAGAAAAATTCCTAACCTACGAAGGGTATATAGACCATGTTAAGAAAATAAGAGAGCATCACTGTCTAATCCACTTGGAAGCCCTCCCATCTGAATGACATCCACAATCATAAAGGTGAAAGAAAAACCTTGAAATGGATTTCCTCCATGCACTGCATAAGTTGGGTCGCCTCATTGGATATGCCACAACTAGATTTCGCATTCGGGGGTGGGGGGAACATTGAGCTCTATACTTCACCCCATGTCCCGTCTAGCAGTCCCCATTGGAAATGACATCCTGAAATGTCATCACCCAAGGGAAATAATCATGTGAAAACCATGATTAGGAAAGATGGTATAATTGACAAAAATAGGCCCATTGTAAGTCTCAAAAGCATCAGGCCTGAAGATATTAATCCATCGGAAAGCTTCTGGGTCAGGCAACCAAGAACATCTAGTAGGCTTCCCGCCTAAGGGAAGCCAACCCGAAAGTAGTGATCATGTATTCAAAAGACCATAGACTCTATGTAGGCCCAATTCCATAGTCGGACCACACCCATGCAGGTGTATATGATATTTAAAAGTGGGAAATAGCAGCGACTACCGTCGAAATATGGGAAAACACCAAAACACAGGGTTGGGATCATTTTTAAATCAAAATTCCCTCATAAGACCAAAAAACTCAGGTCGTGACGCATCAACAGGAGAACCAGAACAACCCCAGCCTACAGGGTTGGGGGAATTTTTACCTCAAATCCCCACACATCAGACATCTATCTTCCACAATCTAGGATGAACGATGAACATTAGATTTACCCATTCCACCCCTTCTTGTGATTTTCACACACTGAGTCAAACACACATTATGATGTCAGACCAGAGCTCCCTACGAGTTGATATTATCCAAGAAACCTGAAGAATACCATAGAATGGAAGGAGAAAGTCCAATAAAGGATGTAGAAATCCTTACTACCATTCGACACTGCTACACCACCCCCAATGCGGTATGCCTCAGCAAATGTGGTAAATGTCAACTCCACGGATCTCACAGGAAATGACGTGGGGGAGAGGATGAGAAGGAATATGGTTACCTCCCATAGGCATACCACACCAAGCCTGATGGTGTGCATACCCATAACTAGAGAGCGATCCTAAATCTGGGTGCCCCCTCAATTAACTCGGCATTACCTCCCACTGGAAACCCCAACAAGGAGAAGAATAAATCCAAGGTCGTATATGAACCACCTTATCCTCCCTCTAGAAATTCATACCTCACTCTTTAAGAAAGGTTCGCCAAGAAGGAGAAATAAATGAAATAGCTCAGGTGAATTAATACCGAGCTGCATCGAGGGAGCTACCTTTCCGGATGTGTTCCCCTCACCGAACGTTAGTAGGTGCTCCCATAAGAGGTTCCATTGTCACATGCACTCATCCCGGTGAATGAATCCAATCGTAGAGGTCCATTCAACCTAGCCCTGGAATGAAATCAAGACTCCCCCCTATTGAGATGGAAGACATAATATATTCAGGTAAACCCACAAATGATACCTCTAGCTAGGTATCAACCCCAAATTCCAGGAGCACCGACACACCCAGTCTTGTGCACTACCGCACCAACCCAAGCTGAAGCACAAAAAGATATGAATCAAAGTATATTGAACACCATAGAGTAGTTAATATGTCAACTAGAAGCCACGGAGGAGAGGCACACTTCGATATAGCTAGAGCGCAAACCCTTCCCTAATTGGGTCATCAATGTTCTACTGTCACCAAACTTCGAAAACCCCGTATTCCCAATATTCAACGGCTCGGGGGACCTGGAACAAAATTTAATGCACTGTGCCTCTTATTTTGACCCAATTATAGAAACTCTAGATCAATAAGAAGTAGTAAAACTATGGTGCTTCATACAAACCCTGCAGGGCACGACTTTCGTATGATATACTAGCCTGTCAACCAATTCAATCATAGGCTAGGAGGACCTCTGGTGACAATATCTCTTCTACTTCAGTTCAAAACTACCTAAGATGATGGTTAGTGATCTTATGAACTGAAAATAGTGAGAGAATGAAAGAGTCTCATAATTCATTTCTAGATAGAAAGGCCTAACTTATTCCCTTAATCATCTGCTCCCCCAGGATGAGATGCCCTCCATGTGCATTGATAACCTTCAGGATTAATTAAGAACGCCACTCATACCGGTGAAGTACACAAGTGAGTTTAGAGACTTCTGTTCCATTTCCCAAAGAATATAAGACTCCTATAAATAGAAAAAACATAAGTCCCAAGTGGCCCCATCAGGCCCTATGAATAGAGTAGGAAAATCCAAAGCGGCTTCTGTCACACTTAAGACACCCCCGACACCAACTCCAGTTCTGAGGCCCCCATCGAACCGTTCGGGACCCATTGGATGCCAACAAACACCCCCAACTCGACAAGATGAGAGATGAGGTGCTAAAAGAAATTAGTTCGAAAAATGAAGAAATAATGTTTACTCATTCCAAGATGACCAAGTTTGCGAATATTTCATAGCCACCATGAATTGAAATTTTCTCCAGCTACCATATCCAAAGCAAGCCGATGAATTTGGTCTCAAAGACCATCTAATTTATTGTCACTATCACTAGATACTAGGACATATAATCGAGGAATACTTCATTTTCAAGGATCTCTTACAAAATATGGTGGACTTTGGGAAAGTCAAGTTGGGCCCGCCACCAGCACAAGTGGTGTATGTTTCCACCTCATAATAAAGAGAGGAAGAGGAATGGAAAACAATAACTAGTAAAGAGAAATTTATTGACAATTAGATGACCCGAAAGACTATCTATAGAGTCCATGGAATCCTACAGGCACAGTTGAAACAATAAACTATGCCCCCAAAAGAACCCGATACAACAAAACCGTCCTCCTCAACCCCGTAGTCCTCTAAAGACCAAAAGGGAAGAAAGCAGGATGAAGAATATTTTCTCATACCAAATCCAAAGTCAATGTTAACACTTTTTCAATTCATACTAGAAGACTTGACACAACGAGCACCGCCTCTCCATACAATACAACAGACACCACCCTGACAAAAGGCACAACATGCACCACCCCGCCAAATAGTACAACGAGCACTGCCCCACCAAACGACACCATCATAAGGAGATAGTCAGTCAGAAATAGAGTCAGATCAAGAACTGATCTTAGTCTCTATTAATGTCATTCACTTGATGGGCCCCTTCCTGGATGGAGAATATGGTCACAAACCCAAATTCCCCACACCCAGCTGGAGAGACGGAGGAAGAGGCCATAGAGCCTGAAGGTTTTTTGGAAGACATGATCATGGAATGAGTTAAATTCCCGACCGCGCAATAAATCAAACCGTTAACATTGCATAAACTCACAGAAGGACCCTCTGGAGGATGTAATAAGAACCAGAATCCTCCTCTTCCCCCATCGAAAGAAATCCAAGACCCGTTATCTTGGAATATCCATTAGGGGAAGAACAAATACCAAACCACCTAAGGCACACAGGTAGACCAGTTCGGCCAAACCCGAAAAGGACCATAGCACCATCAACCCCAGTTATATAGGCCGAACCATCCACATCCAAAGATAAAATCCTTAAAGTGTTTGTGAAAGAGCAACCCCAATCCGGGAAGCACTGAAATTTAGAGCAGTAGTATGATATTCTAAAACAGCTGGCATCAGTACTAGGAAAATTGGCAATCCTGGATGCATTAAGTCTATTCACAAATAATAGGGAGCACTCATAAAATCATTACTAATTCCCCAGTATTTTGAGGCTGAAGTAGCAACAACCAAAGTTTATCAGACATAGACTAGTCCCAAAGAATGTCATGCCGTAATCTCCTTCACAAATAGGGATGGAGATGCCATCATGAAAGGGAACATCAAACCCTTATATGTGTTCGGTAAGAAAAATGTAATTGATGTCTAGAGGATCTTCATTGATAATGGATTTGGAGTCATCCTCCCCCCACTGTGAATGCTTCAATGGCTATGCTATGATGAATATAGTTTGACACCCTAAGGTATAACTCTAATGGGATATGAAAAAAGTGACCAGAAACCCTTGAAACAAATCACGATTAAAACTCCACTCAGATACCTCAGGCCAAATTCCAAGTTCCTGGTCGTATGGAAAAGTATAGCCTTCAATGTCCTGTTCGGGAGGCCTTGACTGCATCAGTATGATGCAATTCTGTCATCATACCATTAGTGTATAAAATATTTCACTAATGGAAAAATTGGGACATTGCATGTTGATAAATCCCCGTTTGAGTCCTGTGAGTCGCATTATATCGACGTAGGGTTCTATGAATCGGAATAAAAACCTAGTTCGGCCAATGAAAATGATTGAATTACTGCCCCGAATAGATTAGAAATGGCACCCGTCGACCCCCTCCAGCAACTTGGGGAAGAGTATGTATTTCCCATCAACCAAGTTGTGTGCATAAGTAAAATTCCAGATGTAGACTCATTTGTGTGCATGATCTCTACTGCAGCTACCAAGTCCAAAGACACGAAAGAGATGACTAACTCCCATGATGTCAAGAAAATCCCTATCAATGATGTTCTTGGACCATACTTGGGACCTCAAACTACCCATGCCTCACACATTAAGTCAAAAGAATATTCATCTCCTGACATTGGAGAGTTTGTCTAATAAAACTCTATCCATCAGAAGATGAAGAATTTGAAGAAGAAGAAGAAAAAGAAGAGGAAGAAGACCTCAATGCTTCCACTCCTGCATTCCAAGAAGGTGTCTCCACCATAATCGATGAACTTAAAAAGATAAATCTGGGAAAAAAAGATGACCCGCGGCCCACTTTTCTTAGTGTGGCTATGCCTGTTGAGGAGCAGGATGCATACACCTTCTTCCTAGAGAAGAATCAAGTTGTGTTTTCTTGGAATTACACCAAAATGCCAGGACTCAATCCTCTGGTTGACAACCATCATCTAGCCTTACCATAGAACCATAGGGGCTATAAGGAGGCATCCATAAGGAACCACCTGACGCATACTTCCAAAATAGAGGCTAAAGATGACAAGATGATCAAAGCCAACTTCATACGGGAGGTCTAATATCTAACCTGGATGGAAAACATAATCCTTGTAAAAAAGAAGAATGGACATATTAGAATCTGTATTGACCTCAGGTACCTTAACCGACATTACTGAAAAAATGATTTTCTGGTCCCAATCACAAAATTGTTGATCGATGCAATAATCAGATATGAGGCTCTCTCTTTCATGGGTAGCCATTCTGGAGACAATAAAATGTGGTTGGCCTGAGGAGATGAAGAAGCTACTGATTTTAGGGACCCTCAGAGAGTGTTATTTTATAATGTTATGCCCTTTCGTCTAAACAAAGCCGACACCACATATTAGCATGCCATTCATTGCATCTTCAAGCCCTTCTTGGGAAAGTGCATCTTTTGTTATGTTAATGATCTGGTGGTTAAATCACGATAGTGCTCAAACCACCTAGCTTATCTTGAAACTATCTTCAACAAACTGTGGCAACACAGTTTAAATTTGAGTCCCTTAAAATGCACATTTGGTGTCACCTCGGTAAAATTTCTCATCTTTGTCGTAAACCATCGCGACATCGAAGTTGACCCCGAGAAGACAAAAGGAATCCTTGGCATGTCCCCACCTCACAACCTCACCAAATTGAGAGGTATCCAGGGTCACCTCACCTAAATCCGGTGCTTCCTAGCCAACCTAGCAGGTAAATTCTTACCTTTCACTAGTATCATGAAGAAAGGAGTTACATATGAGTGGGATAATGATTTCCAAGAAGGGTTTGACAATATTAAAAGATATCTCCTAATCCCCCCGGTGCTGATGACACCAGTTGTGGGGAGGCTGCTCATTTTTATGTAACCTCCCTAGAACGGTCATTAGGAACCCTCCTAATGCATAATAATTAAGCCGGGCAGTGAGAAAAACCTCTATTACCTCAGCTAAACAATAATTGATACTGATACTCGGTATTCAAAAATTGAAAAGAACTGCCTAGCCCTAATCTTCACAGTTCAGAAAATTAGGCCTTGCCTGCAGCACCATAAGGTCCAAATGGTTTCCCATTGCAACCCATACAAATATATTCTCAACCGTCCCATACTAAATGGGAACCTATCACGATTGGCGGTCATCCTACAACCGTTTTGACATATGGTACATACCCCAGAGAGCCATCAAATGTCAAGAATTAGCAAACTTACTAGACGAGCACCCCTCGAAAGAGGCAAAACCGTTGGATTCCAAACTTATGGATGAATAAGTGTTTTCAATTAAGGAGGACCCCCAGACATGGGAAATTTATTTCGATGGTGCTTTTTGAATTATGACAGGAAAAAGGGTTTTGGATCCCAAGATCAACAAATTGGGTCTAGGAATTATACTCTTAGCCCCCAAAAGACCATTTTTCCTTACTCTTTTCTACTTTAAGAAGTTTATACAAATAATGAAGCAGAATATCAGGCCCTAATTGCAAGAATGGAACTGACACTTACTATGAAAGCCAAACACCTAAAAATAAAGGGTGATTTGGAGCTAGTCATCAAACAGGTCAATGATGACTATGACATTAAGAAAGAAGTATTAGTCCCCTTGATGAACCATGTTCAAGAACAGATGGAAGAATTACCATTAGAACCAACGTTGAATTATTTCCCTTGGTCACAAAATTCCCAAGATAACACTTTGGAAAATATAGCCATAGCCTTGGCTGATCCAGACCGGGCTAAAATAGTCATTAGCATTGCCCACCACTGGATAGTCTTTCCATTCATCTAGAGAAATATGGAGGAAATAAATGAAATTAGTCCCTTTTATGAGCCTTATGGTCACACCAAAGGATGGATGATGCCCATTATGAATTACCTTTGGAATGGGGAACTACCACCAGATAGGGATAGAAGAGAGCATGTCCGAAGTTGGGCTGTCACCTTTGTCTTGTAAAATGGGGTAAACCAAGAAAAGGTTCTCTATAAATGAGGCTTTTACGGGGTCCTTCTCAGTTGAATTGATGGATAAGAGACTCCACCATCATGAAATAAGTGCACGCCAAAGCTTTTGGAGTGCACTAATCTACAACCAAGCTCTCTCACTAAATCTGAAGGCTTAGGTATTACTGGACCACTATGATACAATATTGTGCCATATTTGCCAAGAAATTCCATTCCTTCAAAGTTCATGCAAATTTCATACACCAACCCCTAGAGTTACTTCATACAACTATGTACCCTTTTCTATTCGCTGCCTGGGGGATGGATGTTGTGGGACTGTATCCTCTTACCACAGCCAGACAATTCAAGTTCATACTCACAGTGAAAGACTTATTTTCTAAATGGGGGGAACCCATACCCCTTAAAGAAGTCATGGAGAAAAAAATTATTAGCATTGTAAAGTCTAACATCATTACCAGATTTGGTGTCCCTCATACAATATTGATGAACAACAACACCAAATTCTGCTCTGCTGAGTTGGACAAGTTATACCAGGATTATGGAATCAAATCCAACCATTCATCCCACTACGACATGGTGGCCAATGGGTAGATAAAGGCTTTAAATAGGAATTTTTCCAACATACTCCAAAAAATGGTTGATAAGGATAAGAAATTTGGGATAGATAAGCTCCTTCATGAATTGTGGGCTTACCGGGTGACAACCCGCACTGACACCCAGACAACCCCATACTCACTAGTATACGAGGTAGAATGGGATTTTTTCTATCTAAATTAAAGTTCCATCACTTCGTGTGGCCATTTGAGATCTAATATCCATGGATGTGAATTACGAGAGACAGTTTGATGAGTTGTACTAACTAGATAAAAAAGGCGGCACACTTCACACCATTTGGAAATCTACCAAAACCGGATTGCACGAGCCTTCAACAAAAACGTTCGCCTTCAATATTTCCTAAAAGGAGAAATGGTGTTAGTCCTCAGAACCCTGATGATACTCAGGAATAAACCCCCAATGATTGAACCAAAGTGGGAAGGAGCATATGTCATACATAAGGTCTATTCCAATGGATCATATTTCCAGATATCAATGGATGGAAAACTCATCACAACTCCCACAAATGGAAAGTTCTTGAAGAAGTACTTCACATAGTAGTAGCCCCCCATGTCATGGTATAATCTCTAAGACCTTAAACTATGATTAGTAATACCATGAATCTAAGCATCAAACTCTATAAACCTAAAGTATGAGTTATAATACCCCATGGTCCAAACTCTAAGACATTAAACAATGAGTATCAATAAATCCATGTCATGGTCCAAACTCTAAGACCTTAAACTATGAGTAGTAATACCATGAAGCTTATGCCCAAACTCTATGCCCCTAAACTGTGAGTTATAATATCTCATGGTCCAAACTCTAAGACCATAAACTATGAGTAGCATTAATTCCATGTCATGGTCCAGACTCTAAGAACCTAAACAACGAGTTGTTGTCCTAACCACCTGATGTTAAACTATATTTTATTAGTCCATACAATATGAAATTGAACCATGATTCCATGGTCCAAAATCTAAGACCTTAAACTATGAGTTATAATACCCTGAAGCTATAGTACAAACTCTAAGACCTTAAATTATGAGTATCCATAATGTGAAGTCATGTTCCAAGCTTTATGACGTTAAACTATGAGTCATTTTCCTTTCCACATGATGTTAAACTATAAAGAACTAGTCCGTGAAAGAGGATATTTAACTGTGACTCGTGTCCTCGCTGTAAGACGTTAAACTACAGGGCAAAAATTATCCTAATCACACGACAATAAACTGCATTATCTCTTACAGAACTACATACGGCTTGATTCCTTCCCTTTCAGGATATGTAGTGACACCTCGATCCTCGATCTTGGGCAAGACCCCACAAAAAATACCTCCATCATATTATCTACCTCACAAAACTTGCGAAGGAAACCCTATGTACACTCGTTTTTTCTCACATTGAGTATAGATCATGTGATTTTTGGATCAATGGTAAGGATTATTTTAAGAAAACAAGTTACAGAGAAGTATGGTAGACCCGAAACCCATAGAACATGAAACAAAAAATACCCTACACATGGACCGATCCAAATCGGTATAGGGAACTTTTTGAACTAAGTATGGCTTGATTCCTACTCGTGCAAGATACGTAGTGACGCCCAGATTTCGCATCCTGGCCCAACCATCGTCATCAAAAAAAAATTCCTCCACATATCTTTACACATCAAGAAAATATTTTTAGGATACATTCAGAACTGCATGTGGCTTGATTCCTGCCCTTGCAGGATACGTAGTGACGCTGATATTTGGAATTCCATCCTAGCTACCATAAAAAATTCCCCTTTCCCCATTCTTAGGTCAGACTTGTATAGCGAGTCCATGAAAGGTCCTAATAGCATGAAAATAAACTGTAAAATTCTTCAAGAGTCATGTGTGGCCCAGTCCTTAGTGTTATGAGATCCCCCACATGCCCCCACTCATGTGAAGTCAAAAGATCTTGCTTCCCCCTATACATATGAGTCAAACCAATGTGGAAGATCTAGTAGTCCATAGTTAATCATGGTCTGGGTATTTATTATACTCCTAGGAACAAAATTCCAGTTTTTCAAATGCCATACCCTAAGAAAAAATGGAATCCCCATATTCATTCAAGGCCATCTGAGGCAGAAGGCCAGTGTCCTACAAACACATTTGTTTGACTATGCACATCATGCCCCGATGGCTCTTCATATGATTCCCTAAAAATATCCTTCAATCAAAGGCACATTTTTCCCTAGTAGTGTCCTCTCCCATCTCAATACACCCAATGGCTTCCAAGCCAAATTCCATTCCTCCTAATTCAAGTTAACCCTATGACTATAGTTTACACCTTCTATCACCACTCACGTCTAAGGAATTATAGAACATCCTGATTGTGATTAACTCAAAACTACTAAAGATCTTTATGACATAATAATCATCCTCACTACATGACTCTAAACTATACAACATCATGTCCTCACTGCACAACATTAAACTGCGAGGCCAAAATTGTCCTTGTTGTATGACGTTAAACTACGTAGAAATGGTTTAAGCCTAAAGTTCCCTTTTTTGTTGATTTTTCAATCTTAGTAAATGAAATGGAGTCCTCGTAATCCATTGTTTCTCACACCGATTATATCTCAAGTGACCTTTTGGATCTTAGCGAGAGATCCACCATGAAATTATGGAAAAATAGTCTAGGAATTTAGTCCTAACATCATGCCCCTAAAAGGCATGTCACGGTTCCCTTCCCTGAGAGGAACCCCACATCCTGGCCATACGATGTTAAATGACTGGGTATCCCAAATATGGAATGAATGTCTCACCCTGTGTACGAGTTATATCTATGTATAGAACACCATTTTCAATGAGTAAGTTGCAACCCAAATGTCCCCAATATGTCTGAATATACTCCTACCATATTCAAAACTCCATGCTCTGAGTGATCTCAAATATACATAACACTCCAAGGACATCTGAGATGGAAGGATAGTGTCCTGTGGAAACCTTTGTTTTACTTTTCACATCATGCACCGAAGGCTCTAAATATGTTTCCCCCAAAAATGTCCATCAATCAAAGGAAAATTCGCCCCAAGGAGAGTCCTCTATTATCTCAGTACGCCCAATGGCTTGTAAGCCTTGTTCCATCCCTCCTAATTCAAGGGACCTCAAATTCATGGTTTACATTCACCTCCCTACACACATCCTGGATATATAGGAACATACGGGCCCGATTCATCTCTGTTCCCTTTTTAGGTTTCTAAAAATATCCCATCTATAAGTGTGAAGTTTATCCTCATAAAAAATAATAGTTCCCCACTCATTTTTGGGTTTCCCCAATAGAAGTTCCTTTTAAATCCCCATTTTCATGTTTAGGTTCACCTTTTGTCGAAGGTCACATACCGTATTCAGAAATTTCCCAATCTCCATAATCTGCCATAGCCATTGGAGACGGAAGGCCAGTGTCTTGTGAACACCTTTGTTTGAATATGCACATCATGCCCTAGAATCTCTATATATGTTTCCCACAAAATGTACATCAATAAAAGGAAAATTCATTCTCAGGAAAGTTCTCTCAAGTTTCTGTATGCTCAAATGACATTCATGCCTTGCCACACCCCTAGATTTGAAAAAATTCTGGATAACGGCTTACATACCTTCCTCTTTAAAAATTCCCCTAACATAAAAAAAATACTTCTAACTAAACTATCCATTCACTAGCTCTCTCTCATGCAATTAAGAACCATTTAGGAATAGTTTCCCATTCAAATCCAACATGAATGTTCTGAATGTTTTCAGACACCACTACTCAAGCCAACCACCCACTGTGGCTCCCAACATCAAAATAAATTCAAAATGTTGCATAAACCCACTGGGAAATCTGAGATAGAAGACTAGTGTCCTACCTAAAACATTTATTTCCAATTCACATCATGCCCTAGTGGATCTTCATATATCGCCCTAAAAACAACCATAAATCAAAGGCAAATTCGTCCTTTGGAGAGTCATCTCCTACCTCCGTACATCTAAAACAACTTCCAAGCCTCATGCATGTTCAAACTCACAAATCTAGGGTCAATAAAAATCCCTAATCCATGTCTGAAGGATGTTAGAATTTTCTCAGCTAACCAATCCTGAATTAGGGCTCTGCCTCATTATGTTTGGTCAAAGCTTTTCAACCTAAAACATCAGTAATAAGTTTGATCAACAGGACTGTGAACTACCACAGAAAAAGACACCATACTTTATAGAAGTAAAATCCATAGAAGTAACCTCTAGGTAAAATTAAAGTATTGGTTTATTAAAAAAATTGATCCATCGAAAAAATATATGTAAATCTTTTTAGGTTGAAAACCCGCAAAGGGAGACCAAAGAAAAAGTAAAGTTATGCCCGCTAAGCCTATGTCAAGCAGGCTTAGGAAAAAATTAGGTTAATAATGGAAGATATGAAAAAGTACATGAGGTGTTCCATAAAACCTCATCAACAGTAAAACAACACTTATTGATTCCCTTGGCTCGGGAAAAAATTAGAGTATTATCTAATCATTAAAGTTAGGACCACTTCTACATTGGAATAACCTCCTCTTCATCCCGATCAGAGCCCATTCCGATGGGGGGTATTTGTAGGGTCATGAAAATTCACAAAAGGGAAGTTAAATACTACCAAAATTTCGGTAAAGAATATGGATGCATTTTTGATTGAAAAATTGAGGCAAAAAGTGATGATGTTAAAATTTCCAAAGGAATCCGGCCTAGTCGTGTACCATCACTGGGAAGGGTTCGTGGAAGGAATAAAATGTGAACCACCGGTACATGGATATCCGATGATGCACTGGCCCCATGGAGTTGGCCAGCAAATGAAGTTGTTCACGGTGAATTTTCACCCACAAACCAAATCCACTACAGACCGTTTTCACTAGAGAAAATCCGATGGAAGTGTTCCCCACATACCATCCCCATGAATGATGTGGTTCTTGGATGAGGGGAAGTATGAATCATCCTACACCTCCACAAATCGCGGTTTACTGAGTCTTCTACATGTCATATTTCCTCCATGGGATTCCATAAAATGTACTATGTCAATCTCAGATACATCTTCCCTGACACTCTATAAGAGGAACACCAGGAAAACTGAAAAAAAAGAGGTGAAGAAGAAGAGGAGAGATAGAGAGCTATTTGATGGGAAAAAAGGGGATGAAGGCCATAGAGGGTGCGAGATGAATTTTTTCTGCACCCAAAGTAGTTTGCAGGACCCGATCTTGCATCTGAAACAGTTCACAAAATCCATTTTACAAGCCATATGCCAAAAACCAGTTCGGGAAAGTCCTCCTTGCGAACCATATATAGAGGAACCTCTGCAGCTAACCCGCAAACATATAAAAAATATAATAAAAATGGTTTGTGTGTGCCTATATGAGGAAGACAATACACAGACGCCTGTAGGAAGAAGACAATATGAAGACGACCTTAGGAGGAACCTAGTATGTAGATAATCCTTGGAGGACAACTCTTCTACATACCATCCTACTCAGCCAGCTCCTACACAGCTAGCCCCTTCGTGAACAGACAGTTCACAACCAACTATTATGTGGATACTCCTATGAGACGAGCTCCTACACGAACGACCTTATACAGAAAAACATTCGCACTCACCAGTCCATACTGTGGGGGCTGTGACCATGCAACCCTACTTGGGATCAGTGCCGGACTGTGGTCCTGACCCTCTAGGCCGGTCCCTTCATAACCATCACTGACCCCCATGAAAAATAGAGATTCTCACTATGAACTTATCGAGCTGGGGTCCATGTAATTTTCCATTCCACACTTATGCCACCCAAACATTCGTCCCTTAAATACCATGAGAGTATACATTCCTCATGAACCTCCCGAAAACCCTATCACCTACCTTCTATGCCAGTTTGACCCAAAACTCCATGGAAAATCACAGACTGAATGTTTCTTAAATTCCTAGACACATATTTTCCATCCATAAAAATCTATGTATCTAGGGATTTTGAATCCTTAGAAACCTCCATGGCTATAAAAAGCAGAAGGAAACTGTCCCGTGGACACCTTTTTTTGACCATTAACATCATGCCCTGGTGGATCTGCATATGTTGCCTACAAAATGACCGTCAACCAAATCCAAATTCTTCCTCAGGACTGTCCTTTCCTACCTCTGTATGCCTCAACGGCTTCCATGCCCCATGTTATTTCTCCTGATCTGAGAATCCCTAGAGTCACGGTTTACACTTTCCTTCTCTCTCATGTTTGAGACATGTTAGAACATCCCGACCCAATTAACCTATGGATAATCATGGATTCAATAACAAGTGGTCAAAACTCTATGACCTTAAAATATGAGTTATCATCCTAACCACATGACATTAAACTGTATGGTACTAGTCCCGATAACACGACATTAATCAGTGATGTCGTCATCCAAGCTACATGACTTTAAATTGTAGTATACCGGGTGATTTCAGATCTTCATAAACCTCCCCAGCCATAAAAAATGGAAGGCCAATGTCTTGATAACACCTTTTTTTTATTATACACATCATGCCCCGGTGGTTCTGCATATGATGTGTACAAAATGGCCATCAACCAAAGCCAAATTCTTCCTCAGGAGAGTCCTTTCCTACCTATGTATGCCTAAATGGATTCCATGCCTCTTATAATTTCACCTGATCTAGGATCATCCATAATATTGTTTTACAAATTATATCCCTCTCATGTTTGAGGCATGTCAAAACCTCCAAACATGATTTTCCTCCATTTAATCATGGTTTATATAACAAAAGGTCCTCATCTCATGACCCTAAACTGAAAGACCCCAAATAGTCCTATCCACATGATGTTAAACTGTGATTCCATCATCCAAGCTATATGAATTTAAACTATAGTATACCTTATATGATGTTCCAGAGGCCTCCCACTGAGGTAAGTCCCCAATTTTTCAAGGTCGAGCTGCACGGAATTTAATGTCATTTCACATTGAAAGATTCATCACATTATGCCCTTGACCATGGTTGCCCCACCCTCATCCGCCATAGGCTCTCCCTCTCCCACCAATAGGATAAGAAACGTGTTCTTTTCTGAATCTTTCATGTCATCTTGTTTCTCACACTGATCATGACTCACGTTGGCTTAGAGGTTCATGACGATTACAAAATCTAGCACATCTAGACAACGAGAACTCTAATTCCTGACCAAATCAGGATACATAAGATGCCTACCTAAAGGCCCGAGCTCAAAATGGTTCCCATACAAAAGTTTCCACCCAACCATGTTTATAAAATGGGTAGATTTTATGCATAATCCCCAAAAAATATGAACTACAAGAACTATGATTCCTAAACAAATAAAGATACTTAGGACACCTACCTGAAGGCCCAATCTCAAAATGGGGCCCATCCAAAAGAGTCCACCCAATCATTCCTATCAAATGGGAAGCTTATATGCATAATCCCTAGTAAATCTAAACCACGAGAACTATGATTACTAATAAATCAAGGATACATAGGATGCCTACTAGAAGGCTTGAGCTCAAAAGGGTTCCCATCCAAAAGGGTCCACCCAACCATGCCCCCTCAAATGTGAATCTTCCATACGTATACCCCAGCCATTCCGAACTACGTGGTTTCTAATTCCTCTCTTGAGGATACATAGAAAACCTATCTTATGTGTCCTATCCCAACATCAAATCACCTTCCTTACCCCCTTGATGACAATAAATTCCAAAGTGCCTTATTGTATGGATCAGTTTAACATCCCCTACATAGCATCAAATATGTATGCATGCCTACGATGATCCCGCAAACTAAGAGTTTCCCATGGACACACTCTTTGGGAATGAACCAAGGATTTACAAACATATGAACACAACTTAAATCTATAAGAGAGTCCTATAACAGATGATAATCCTGCCCCAGAAGGGTGCAATGAGCTTGAATTCCCATCCCATCGACCAATGAAGTCATCAAGTGTTATTGGTTGAATCATCAATCAACGAGCACCTACCTTTGGAAATCAGGTCCATGTATCATAGATACCAGGGGAGTTAGGTGTTTCTGGTTCAATGAATAAACCCGTTGGAGATCATCCGAGGAAGTTATATATGAGGAGGACTGATTGTACAGGTACTCGACCCCACACAATCGCCCGTAGAGACCGATTGACTGTGGAATCTCATTTACAATGCGAAAAGGGTGAATTGTCCATCCTAGTGAGTTTAATCCAACCTTATTCTAAAGGGTAATGATGTAGAATGAGTCAAAACAAAAAAATAGTGAACTTGATAGGAAACCATCTCCAAAAAAAGGGATGTGTGATGATCCTCATCGAACCATTTCACTACCTCATTGTACAATTTCTACAACACCCAAAATGTGCCACCTCAGAGGCGAAACAATCAACATAATCATATATAAATTAAGTAAGTGGTGATATTAGATGGAGTACCACTCTCAATTGCATCTGATTGGGATTTTAGGTTTACTTTGAAGTTATAGAGAAGTTATTAGAAAATTTTGGATATATAGTTGAGTTTTAGTACTCTATATAATCCATAGATAAATGGTTAGTCCAAGGGGACCATTCAAAATATATAATAAATGTTGAGATCTTTATCTAGGTATTTGAAAGGTAGTTTGTATTAACACCTTTACTTAGTGGAATTTTATTACAAAAATATCTTTCACTTGAGCGTTCAAATGGATCCTTATGAAACCCTCTATGGATGAAATGGAAGAATTATAATGTTTTTGGATGATGTTAGAGAGTGAAAGATATTGGGACCTGAGCTAGATGAGGAAATGGTAGAGAATATTAGATACATTCATTAGCACATTAGAGTAGATCATAGTCAATAAAAAAGTTTTGCTAATAATTTTCTGTGAGATATAGAGTTTGAAGTTGGTGATAAGTATTCCTATGAATGTATCCTTAGAAGTAGGTTATTATATTTAGAAATAAAGGCAAGGTGAGCCCTAGAGATATTAGTCCCATTAAAATTCATGATCGTATCGGGACTGTTGATTATCGCTGGGCACTTCCACTGAATCTCTCTTAAGGTCATGATGTATTCCATGTATCTTCCATGACAACGTACATACCTAATCCTTCACATATACAAAATAAAAGGTCATACCTCTAGACCATGATCTTTCCTATGAGGAATAACCAGCAGAGATTTTGGATCAAAGATAGAATGTACTATGAATCCAGACCACTCACTTAGTCAATGTTTTGTGGAAAAATAATAAATTTGTGGAAACTACATGGGAACATGAAGATGTGATGAGGTGGAAGTATCATTAGTTTTTTATATCAGAGTGAAAAAATTTTAAGGGATTTTTTTTATAATGGGTTATATTGTAACACCTTAATATTTTATGATATTTTATTTTATAAAATTTATTTCTTTGATAACTATCTTTACACGCAACACCGAGTTTAGATGAACCATGATATACTATTAAATTATTTTTATTTAAAAGTGACAATTACAACATAGAAGTTAAATTGGAGGTATCAATATTAACAATAAAATTATTGAAATTATGAAAAAAGGATTTATATAATTAAATTTTATTGATTAATGAATAAGTACACAATTTTCAGTAAATTCATTTTTATGCATCAAAAATATGTTTTCTTCAAAAAATGGATTTTATTTTATTTTGTGCCCAAAAAATAAAATTAATCTATAACATTTTTAGAAATTATATTTGATGAAATGAATATCATTTTTAAAATTATAATTTCACTATTATCTTAAGGTTATTTTGTTTTGATATTTTTTAGTAAAAGAATATTTTTAGGTGAATTGTAGAAAATATAGATTTTTTTAATGAAATATATATTTTATTTTATTTTATTTACAAAGTAAAATTATTCTTTGAATTGGTTTTAAATTGTAATTGGTACCTTTTTATTAAAATTAATCCAATCAATGCAATTTTAATGGACATTACACTTTATTTTTGTATAAAAAATATTTTTATATTTAAAAAGGTATTTTTCTGGAAAAACATTTTCCATCACATTTTGTAGGTGTGTTTTTAAATTAATCTATACCAAATATAGATATTGATTTTTTTAAAAGAAATATATATTTATAATAATTTTTTAGGAATTTGATAATTATTTCACTTTAATTTTTGGTCATTATGAATAGAAATTGTAAAAAAAGTGAGTTACCATGGTAGGCATTTTTACAGGTTAAAATGGATAAAACTAAAATTATAAGGGTAAAAACGGCAAAAATACATATTTAAATTATATTATATGGTAATATTTTGACCCTATATAATATATTATTAAAATATGTGAAATTGGGAATCATTTTTATTGAGTAATACATTAATATATTATAATTTTTCAAAAAATTCCAATTGTTTCTTCTCCCTCACTTATTGAAGGAAACCCCCACTCCTATCTTCTCTATACTTCAATATCATCTTAGATCAGTTAAAACCTAACTAAATCATTTCCTAACATCCCACCCCACTTCTTAGAGGTCCTAGTTTTATCGTAATATCATCCTTTGGATTATTAAGGTGCAAGATAATGGTGGGTTTTCAATGAAAAGGTATAACTGTTACCTGATTACTTTTAATATTATTTATTTTTCCACCGTATTTTTATCAAATGAGAAATCAAAGTATCACTTGTGCATATGTGTGGACTAATGCCTCCACATAGAAATATAATTTATTTTACATCATCATCTATAATGGTTGGTTATTATGATGGATTTAATGTTTATATATTATATTTATGACATAATTATGATTTTGGAATTATAAGATCTTATCTACCTTCTTACTTTACCATCTGTTGGGAAATGATATCATTGCTCATCCATGCATGTGGAATACCACCTCTTAGAATCAATGTAATCCATTTTTCTATTTACACTTTACATGGATGGTAATAAGGATATATTTAGTGAATATATATGATGTTAATGATATAATAATGATTCTGGAAATGAAAATAATAATTTACCATTATTTTATTCCATCCATTGAAAAGTGAAAACATCATTCGTGTGTATGTACATACAACCATCTCCAGGAAGTGATGTCATTAATTTTTCATCACCTATTTTTATGAATGATTATAAAATTATATATTATGAATAAATATGATACATATGTCCTGATTTATATTATGGATATGAATAATTCATGAAAAGATTCAAGGAAGAAAACCATCTAATTGAAATATGCCTAAAAATGTACGATTTCTCACCCAAATGTCCATTTTAAGGATAAATTATTAATAAAAAGATAATTGAAAACTATAAATTAATGATACATAGTATGTCACATATGAATATGGTTATATAATATATGTATAATAAATTTATATTTATTATTCAGGAGGTTTAAAAGACTATGAAGTAAGAAAATAATTCATGTAAGGGATTTATGTTACAATATCATTTCTTTTTAGGATTTTCCATTCTAAATTTCCATTAGAATGAAATTATATGAATCTTATCCTTTAAAAACATATATTTTATGGTCCTCTAGTTATTTATGAAATTTTCAATTACTCGTAACATTTTATTCTCTTTGGTACTTAAAATGATCAAGAAAATATTTATAATAAAAACCAACTCAATTTTCTCTTTAATCAGGAATCATTTTCCTCCATGTTCATATTTTATCCAATTTTTTTCATGAATCTTTTTAATATTTTATAATAATTTATTAAATAAAATTTGACCCATATTTTACTTTTTATGATAATTTTTAAAAGGATTATTCTTTTCATTTTCTAAATGTGTTACATTTTACGAAAAGTGTGAATGAAATATTTATTTCAATATATATTACATGAATGAATTTTTCTTCCATCATGAATACTATTTTTTAATCTTCCTTTACAATATTAAATGTTTATTTTCAAATAAATTGTAATTCCCAATGTTCTAGAAATTTATTATATTTTAAATAAGTGATTTCAAAATAAAAAGTCTATTTTCCTAAGTAAATGATCCAGTGATCATTTAAAGGTATTTGTATCCATAAAAATATCCTTTAAAATTACTAATTTTTCAATATAGGCATGATCCAATGATTCCATAATTATTATTTATCTTAATGACTATTTATTATGATGATTAAATCTTGAAGAAACCCATTTACTTTTCTATGGGATAAGATAGCAAGGAATAATGATTTTTTTTCATGAATTTATTGTATACTTATAAAGGGATTATGATTATGTGATGGTTGGGTATACTATAGATCTAAAATGAATTGGGTAATGTGATATTGATATGTCATGAGATGATTATGATAAGTGTGTACATGTTTTTTAATAGATTTAATCACATTTTTATGCATGAGTATGATTATTATTGGATATATTTATAATTTGATACATGATAATGACCACTTCTAGATATGATCACAAGATTATGAGTGGTCATGATAATTAATGGACATGTTCACACGATTGTGATTTCATATTATTATAATTCCATATTTTTATGTTATGACTCTTGAATAGTGATTGCTGATTTTACACACTTATTAATCATGCCTCTAGACATTTCATGATTTTATAGTTCATAATATAATATTTTCGGTATAGGGATATTTTATATGGTGAACATGAAATTTATTTTGTTATCATTCCTTTACGATCATATTATTCTCTCATATGATTAATATATCTTATGTTTATACTTATTTATTATTTGAGCTCACCGTTTCATAGGTTTTCCTTCCCCAGTTTATGATGGAAGGTTCTAAGTATGATTAGTCTATAAGGGTACCTTGTGTAAAGAAAAATGTTTGAGATGAGAAATATTTCACTTAGATAATATATTTATATATCTAGTCTCAATGTATACTAAACCATTACATCTCTTTGGGCATTTTAATTTTGGAGTTATATTTAATATTCATCAAACATATATAATATCTATATATGTGATGCTTGTGTTGAATTAGGATAAGTATTAATGTTTAAAACTTGTTTCACCATACACAAATGGATTGATGACAGTTACATAAGTCCGATCACAATTATTGATATCTCCAATAGCACCATTTTGATTTGATGCCCAATTTTTGTAAAACATGATATTCAATAAGAAATATTGATATTTCATATCATTTCCCACAAAAATAATCAAAACTATAGTGTTTTAATGTATCATACCATACTATACACACTTGTTATTCCCTATGACTAATATTTTCACATTAAGACATATTATATTATACACACTTGTTAGTATACTTTCTTTGGTTTTTTTAGAAACCATACAATATTCTAAGAAGAACCAAAAGAACACAACAACCCACAAGACTCACTTTACCCAACATAGAAATTTCACCATGAAAATTTATTAGGAGATTCACATTCATCATCCTCTTTCACCACGAACAAGGAACAAGAAGAAAGAACAAACGAAATAAACATCCATTTAAAAAAGATGAATTCAAAATTTTTGAAATAAAAAAAATACTACCATTAAATTAGATGTTCTAAAAATATTTCACTACACCCACTTCTGAATTTGAAAGAAAACACAACACCATGAAACACCACTAAACATGAACATTACCAAAAAATAATCCTTTCAAAGAAAGGGACTTTAAACAGAACACCAAACAACCCACTATTTTTGCGAATAGACCTGATTACTTCTTATGAAATGATCTTCCATACTAATGGAAAAACATTATTCTATGCCTGAAAGAAGTTGGTGAAAGATCCAAAGGCCTTTCTCATTCTACAACTAACACCAATAGCTTCCAAACTCTTTAAATCACTATAATTCCATTCACGACATCTGGGTGGGACTTTTAGGCTTTAAGGTGAAAAAATTCACCTTTGATGACTTAGGTAGCTCAAGGAACAAAGGTTTCCTTCAATTACCTACATCCACTCTTATTCTTTGATAGGAACTAGTTAACTAAAAAGGAGAGATGATTTCACTTTAAAATCTCAAAAAGAAAACCCTTAAGTTGATGAATATGAAGGTTTTCCAATGGTGAATTACCCATGGTTGCACTTTGAATATTCATTGATTCTTTACAGGGGTGTACACTAGACAACAATTAAATAGTGTACCCAATCATAGTCCATCGGCTAAAGACTACCAAAAACATACTCCAAACACACAAAGGTAACCAACTCAAAGGCTTTTTAAACATTTTTCAAAAGAACATACCAACCATTACCTAATAAACTACTCATCGACATAACTCAAACTTGAAACATCTTTAAAAAAAGGGTTTTCAAACTCAAATCCCCTTGTAAGAAAAATTCCCAAATCACAAGGAGACACCCCACAAAAATACTAATTATCAAAACATCACACCTTCTTTTAAAAATACTTTTAAAAGGAAAATAATCTTGGTGGGTTTCACACTCACCAAGGGTATTTCATAGAGCCTTATTGATATGAAAATTACAGTGCCACCCTAGGAACCCATCCATTCATACTAATTTGGGAACTCACCCACTTGTGCCATTATCTATTTATATTTCCCATATATCAATTCATGTGATCACTCATTGAAATACCAAAGGTCAAAATTAAACTTTTCCACTTCCCAAAACCTAAAATTAAACCCACACTTTCAGTTTCTTAATTAAATTCCTATTTCCACATGTTTATAAAAATTTTCAAAATCTCACTCACCACCGAGTGAAAATCACATTTAAACCCCACAAATAAAATCATATCATATTTTCCTAAATTAAAATTCCATTTAAAACAGATTTCCAAATATTTTTTTTAAAAAGTTTATATTTCTGAAAGAATTAATTCTGATAACCACAAGTTTTAATTTTGAAAATACCATTCCTGTTGAATTCATCCATATGTATTTAAAAATTATTTTATAAAAATCCACTTTCCTAAATATTCCTTTAGAAAATTCTCATTACATACTCCTAATCGTTGAACCAATTCCATTTTAAAATCCAGTATTTAGAATTTCCAAAACTAGGGGTTTCAAAGAAATTTTGAGAACCCAAGAAGATTCAGATAAATTATTAAGAGGATACTAGTGTCGATGGGAAACCCAAACATATGGTCAAAGTCTATATTCCGATCACATCACCATCACAGAGAGAATTTTAGGAACATGTCCTCATCTCCACATGGCTTTCCAGGCCATGTAATCTCACGAAGACCATTATTCCAATTCTATTTTAATCCCCCAATACAAAAGAAACATTTAGAACCAAAGGAACCATATGAAACCTGAATTCCCATGTCAACTCAATTCCAGTCACAAGGTGTGCTGTCTAAGCACCCTACTCATAACCAGAACATCATGTCCCGATTGTCCTAGCTCTAGTTTACCGAGACTCTTCCCCAAATAACCCAAAAGAAAAGAGCATGACCTTATTTGATATCATTTTTTCATGAACAAATATGAAGTTCCATATAACCCAACAATTGACCTGGCCTATGGCATGGCACGAAGGGAATTCCCAATCCCCACAAGCTAGGAACTAGTGACTGGGTGTCAATAATAATATTTTGGAATAAAATCACCTATTTAGATAAGTATAAATAACTAATAGAAATGAACACCACATTAATAAATAACCAAGGAAAAACAATTCAAAAAAATGCTTTAGAATGAAGGTTTTAAAACTTTAAACATGAAAAAAAATACTAAAAAGGAAAGGGGAACCAAAAAATTCCCAAAAACCGTCATGTGACATGAGGAACTACACCCTCAAGACACCAACAACAACACCTGCAACAAGAGGGAATCTAGAAATCGAGATCCACCAATTTCCACAACTCATATTTTCTTTACCTAGGGAATACAAACAAATTCTACATACACAAAAAGGTGTATTTAGGGTGTTAACCATATCCTAGTAGGATTCAATCCAAAGAAAAAGGTTCCATGCTATAGGGTTAGTAGACAAATTAACATGAACAATTATACAAAAGCCTTTGAATCATTTTCAAGAAAACATTATAAAGGAAAACCATTTTTAAGAGAAAACATCAAAATAAAACCATTCCTTCATGGAAACGCATTCCATAAAACACCTTTAAAGGTAACATTACAAAATAGAACTTTTAATAAAACAAACTTTCTAAAAAAATACACTCACAGTCCGCCATATGCCGACATATGGCACCACATCACATAATTCTAAAGAGAGCACTATGGGTAAATCCTTAGGGGGTAATATATCTCGAGTTAGACAATAGAACCACATACCTTGGTGAAAGGTGGTATAGTAACCAAAACCATTAGCTTTCTTATGAAAAATCCACTAAGAGGGAACACCCTGATATCCTAGTGGTATCCAATCATAATCAATATTTAGTTAGTGTTGTAATCATCATTCCAGCTTAGTTAAACCTGGACTAGCCACTTTTGAATCAATAGCATGCTAGATCTAGTCAGCCCACCCAGATACCCAGGATCCCCTTTGTGATCAATATCATTTCACATATCACATAAATCCACACATTTAAAAATCAATTCCAAAATTAAAAGCACATAAGGAAACCTCCACCTTCACAAACCATAGCAAGGAAACTACCATTTTCCAAAAACAAACCAACTTCCATTTTACAAACACCAAATCCATCTAAAAAACACATTTTTCACTACTTTAACAATACTTGAAACTAATTTGAAAACAATAAAAGGAAATAACATAATCAGTTTAACCATTTTTGTGGGTTGAGCCCCTTATTTACACATAAACCAATTTCAATTTGTGAATGATTCCAATCATTAAAACAATTCACATTTCATACTAATGGTTCACAATAGAGAATTAAATTTATAAAAAATCTCATTTCATTTAGAAAACTCATTTGAACCATTAAATCCTTTTGAAATCCGATTTAACACTTACCACACAAATCATAAAACCCTTTTTAAGAGACACCACAATAAAAGATACATATGTATAAGCTTTCGCTTTAGAAAATCCAATTTAATCACAAACACATGCCAGGAACACTTGAAAAACATATTTCTCACTCCAAAATTCAACTATAGAACATGTTTAAATACACAAACAAGCATATTCAAATCATCTGAAAATGTTATGTCGTGGAACTACCCACCTCACACTAGGAATCATATGAAAATAGGTGTGAAATTGCAACCTCACCACCATAAGACTCTTAAAAGGAAATATCCAAACAAAAACATCATGATCGATCCCTAAAGAACATGATTCAACCATAAAGAGACCACCCAACCCGCTGAATATATGAAGCCCCAAATAAGGCGAGAAACCCTAGAAAAGAGGGGAAATCAAAGAGGAGGACTACTAACTTGAAGATCCCTTGATGTTTAAATTCAAAATCCATTATGAAAAGGGATCCCAATAGAGATAAGAGGAAGGGAGTTATGCTCTTAGGGATGAGAAGATCGAATGGGAGAGAGAGGGGAAAATTTCAGGTAAAAACCCAAGAGGACACAAATGTTATTTTCAAAAATTTTATTAACCTTGACATCGTTCAAGGTTTGGACACATGGTTTATCAAAATACATGAAAACCATGCACCCCTTACTTCCAAAGAGGAACAAGACACATAATTAGTCCACATGGTTTAAAAGTTGTGTGCAAACCATGTGATTAGACATAGCCAAAAAATGGCCACAGTCTGTACGATTTGAGAAACAGTGCACCGACCGTGCACTTTTTCTCTAAGGCCCAAATTTCTCATTTTTCTATAAAAACTCTAATGAAACCAAAGGATAAAAAGTAAACAAAAAATAAATAGAAAATCACCTAAAAAATTCAGACCTATCACACCCAGTTATTGAAGGAAAACATGAGACCCATAAAATAACTGAATCCAAGAATGAAAAAAAACTCAGGTCTAACAATTAACCCTATCTACAACTGTTCTAGAGACACATCCACTTATAGTATCCAGAATGGATTTCATTTCATGGAAACCACTTTATTTATACTTCACCAAAATTCCATGAATTTTTCTAATATTTAAAATTATCCCTTGGGTTCTTACTATTGTTTTCAAGTCCTAATTTTTAAAAATTTCCAAATCCTTCTTTTGATACCAACTGTGGTGTATTTTCTTTTTTATAGGATTTTTAACATAATTCCTTGAAAAAATAATATATAAATAACTCCAAAGGATCTTATGAGGTTTAGTACTTTTAAAATTAGGGACATAGTACCTGACATACAGAGTAGACTAAATAAATGTAATGTAGTTTTCAACTCTATTGAAAAGATTGTTTATTATCCCATCCTAGATCATCTCACTACATTATATTTACTAGCGATATTTAGAAAATGTAATCAGTGAGAATAAATCCTAGAAAGTGATAAAAAATAAAGATTAATCGATAATGAACAGCATGGGTGAAGCATGAGGCCTAACATAAGAACACAAACATAAAAACATGAGGCATAACATATGTATGTGGATATAAAATCATGAAGCGTAACATGAAAATATAGATTAAATATAAACTTGATAAATTCATATCACCTTGGTTCATTACCAAGGTGTTATAAAACATATTAACAAGGTTATTTATGAAGGTCTGAGAAAATATTACCAAGGTATACTACTAAGGTATCATGATCATGTCATATTCAAATATTAATTCTTTATCCAATGCATTAGAGAACAATTAGAGTGCACCTTTTATTTTTATAAATTCATTTGTTCTACCTTGATTCCATATCATAATAATATATTAATTAAAATAATTCACATAATACTTCCAATAAAAAATAAGAAGAATCTATTTAAGAATCACCTGACAAAAACATATTCTAGTTGGAAATTTATAGACCTAATATTCTGGAACATTGATGGAAATAATTCACTAAAATAATCACACTATGTTAAAAAACATAATAATTATTCACTCCAACAGATTAAAAAAATTCCATGTAATTAAATTAAATGTAATAAAGAAAAGAACACTTAGGTTTTATGTGGTTTATACTAAAATTCATACATCCATAGGGGAAACACTAAAAAATATCATTTCTAAAAAAACAAAACTTTTGAACTTAGTGACTAATAAGTCACTATATATTACTAGAATAAGTACTCATGATTCACAAAGTGGAAATAATATAACATTAAATAAATTTGGACCCACCCTATATTTATAGTGAGTAACTTCCAATTATCTGATTTCACCGTCCCTCAAGAAATGCTCGAGTACTTCTATTCCAGTGTTCCCACTACCAATCTCATATAGCATTCCTCAATGTGGAATATTCCACTGATAAATGAGTAACCTCTATAGAATTATACTAAACATTAGAGAACTTTTTTCAATCTCCAAATAACTTCTAGAAAAAAGCTAAATTATGTTGAGAACTATTAGAAGAATCCCCTTCATAACCATATCTCTTCCAAAAACCTCCTTTTGGAACACTAAATGAAAAACATAGCCATTTATTCCACTTAAAAAACTAAATATATTCCAAAAACACTAATTCCAAACTACTAATTTCATTAAAATAAATCAGGCTTCACATATTCCCAATAATCTCCCACTTGAAGACTACTTCATAGAAAACACCACATAACCACCTTTAACATAAAAAAATCATTATATTTCTAATACATACAATGCTTCTAAATTTCCTTTTATTCATCCAAACCAAACTTAGGATTTTTTTTACCTTAATATTTCAAAACCCAAAATATTGGTTAACATATTTTTTGGATTTTTTTCCTAGATACCTTTCATTTTTCTAAATCACAATCTTCCAGTATCATCTAGATGTAATGGTACTTTAGACAAATTTGTTTAGTTATTGAAAAAAACAATGGATTCTTTTCTAAATAAATTATATTTTTAACATCATATAATAAAAAAACTTTTAATTGGATATATATGAGTTATTGAACTAAATACCTTAACCATATCATCTCCTTGCTTACTGTATGGACCTGGATCTTCATTTCAGGTATGGATATGGATTTTGGGGTTTTTTGAGGAAGAAGGGAGAAATGGGAATTTTCTAAATACAAGATGTGTACTTATGAGTAAAAGTTGTGCACCCAAGTAACACATTCATTTGTGTACTGGCTGTGTAACGGTCAAGTACATGGCCATGTAGGTGACTTGGTAGTCCGCTCAAGGTGGGGGCTGGTTAAGGCTACTACACGGCGTGTAACCTTAATGAACATGCTATGTAGTTTTCCTCTTAATTGATAAATCAGAGTGGGGTCACATCTCATCCTCAGAAATGTCTTCTTCTCATCTTGGTTCATACAAGAGAGCAACAGAATGGCCAAATATCTTCGAACTCCTCCCAATTATTTGTCCGACCTTTAATTGAGACACTGTTAGGTGCATTGGAATACCACCACTGAGTTCTCATTCTCCCTAGAGCCTATCTACATGATTCATCCTCTCTCATGAGTTATTTATGGTTGGTAATTGTTTTGTATTTTTGTAGATCTATACCGTTTTACATAGATTCAAGGGCCGACAATCATGATTATTGATCATACAACATCATGGTAGGTGGTTTGTGCCTTTTTTTGTTCATATTTGGTTTATATATGCTTAAAGTGCCACATACCCATGTTTTGGGTATTTCTTGATTATAATTTAACCCTGTTTAATACCTATTATTATTGATTGATTGAGAAAGGGGTTGTTGCTTATGCATAAGGTTAGGTACCTTATTTTCTATGCCTTATTTTATTAGGATGGAGTTTGATTGATTATATGTAATGCTTATGATATGAATTGTGGAAGTTTGAAAATGTGGAATAAGATTGTGATAGCATCCTAAAGTAGGGTTAGTTATGAATGTTTTATTGTTATGTGACATAGGGGTATAAATCATGAGAGCTTATAGGTGGTCCTCGAACCAGGGGTTTAGACCATGAGAGCTATCCCAGGTGGGTTTTTATAATTTTTTAGTAATATATTAGACCAAGGGGCTTATATTGTGAGAGCTTTCCCAGGTGGTCATTTGTAAATTTTTAGTGCTATGTTAGATCAAAGGGGTTAGACCGTGAGAGATACCCAAAGGTTAATCATTACATGAATTGTTGTTATGTTAGACTAGGTGGATTATAATGTGAGAAATTTCCCAAAGGGTTGTTATTGAATGATTGTGGAGGTTCTGCTAAGCCAAAGCACAATCTTGAACTCAGTTGTACTTGATTGTTGATATGGTCTTTCGAGACGTCTATTTGTTACTATTACATAGGGGGATATAGATATTAGGATAGATCCTGAGATTACATTATCAAAAGGATGAACAATAAATGTAAATGACTATAATTGAAAAATGGTGGACTGTATACTTTTGAGTACTTCCTAGTTATTGCTTTATTTTTGTGTATTGGCTGCTATATATATTCCCTGACAGTTAGTCACAGAATTTTTTGTGGTTTTATACTGGTATTCATCTCACACCCTATTTGCGTCATGTTTTTTTGACCCAAACAGATTATATGGTTGTAGGTATAGATAAGGGAAAATCCCTTCTTCATCAGCTACATGATTGTTGTTGGAGCTAGAGATCATGGGAGGAAGCTGAGGCTTGAAATGATGTTGGATTTTACCATTTTAGGTAAATTGGTTTCATTATTTTATTCCCAAAATTGTGACTTGTTTAGATAATTTTCTAGAAACATTTGACTTGTGTCATTTATATATGCTCCAATGGTTATATTACTACCAGTCTTCTGCTGTTTAATTTTGTTTTATGGTATTACTGCTTCCGCTATTGTTTACTATTTTCTTTCTACTATGTACACTCTGTAAATGAGGTCATAGTTTCCCCATTATCACACCGTGGATCTCTATGCTAGTCGTTAGCCTCTAGAATTTGGGGAAATGCGCTTGAGGTCACGTGACCAACCGGGTTCGGGGCACCTTTGGGCATCACCCGGAATTGGGACGTTACAAAGTGGTATCAGAGGAGGTATTTTTCTGCTTTTCCTTACTATTTGGATTTTATAGACTGAGATAGGAAGGAATAGGTAGTTGGTAATAAGTTGTTCTCGGGAGTATCTAACCCGTGTATTGGGAAAAGCTTAGTTACCTCGAATATTGAAATTTTTCTGGTTTTTCAACTATTACAGTTGATTTTATTTCACTATTGAGCGACCCACTTGTTTTTTTCTATTATTATTGATATCCTTGTGGTTCTATTTATGTTGAAACCTGATGAGATGAGGGTATGGAATCTCATGAATCATATATGCACTTTCTAGAGATCACATGTCATGCATTCTTTTCATGATATTTAGGGTGAATTACTGATTTCATGTTGTTGTGATAGATGTTCTGATAGATATTCATTCTATTGTGATAGATTATATGATAGAAATACCTACTATTTTAAAATGGTATTGGTATATGTAAAGTTTCATTTGTATAGAGACAAAATTTTGGTTCCTGAGGTGTTATGGTCCCTCATGGATCAAAATTTATTGGATAATTCTTGAACTTTAATTAAATTACATGAAGTTATGATGTGGAAAAGGATACTAAACTTTGATTCACGGGGAGTATAGGCTCTCATGGGTCAAATTTGTCATGCCTTGGATAAATTTTATGTTTTTAAGGGTTTTGAAGAAGTTTTAGAGTTTCACTATCTGGAAACCCAAAAAACACAGTGTGTGATGTTATGAACACATTCCATGTGTTATTCTATTCTAGAAGTAATGAATTTTATAAAGTACACACCATGTACAATATGTACAATCCTTGAAGTTGTTGACCATGTGACTGAATGTGTGGGCAGAGACATGGGGTTGAGAAACTTATGGTAGAACATGTTGTGTAGTGGCAGTACACATCCTGCTGTAAGATACCATGTATCACGCCATGTGACTAACGACATAGGTTGATGTAAATTAAGTTGTGCATTCCATGTCTAGGATGAACAATCCATGTTGTGTTACAAAAACAGAACCATGTGGTTTGAGCCATGTATAAGTACTTGGGTAAGAGGGAAAATTCAAGTACACACCATGTCTCTGGAGAAACACACCGTGTGTATGGGTTTTTTTCACATCTAGGTTGGCAGTGGTACACTCCCATGATTAAGGATTAGGGGATCACATTGTGTAGTGATTCTACATGCTGTGTAACCCTATTTTGTAATACATGAATGATTTCCTTATCCTATTTTGTTATTTCAATTCTAAGTTACTATCCTTGATAATCATGATTTGAGGTGTGTGGTTGAAAATGCAGAGTCATTCCACCAAGACATGCTCCAGTTGTACACTAGGTACATGGTGTTGACCAGACACCAGAAAAGGTAGATCGAGGACTACTAGTAGATCCCCTTGTCATGCCCATCTTGGCACCATTTGTTATACTAGATGGGGGTGCTGATGAAAAGTTTTGTGAAGGATTTATGAGGATGATGAAGACTTTTTAGGGAGCACCACATCCTTCCCTGTCTATGGTAGAGTTGACACGGATGTTCCAACAGTATCATCCTCCCACTTTTTCAGGGGATGAAGAACCTAAGACTGCAAAGTCATGGTTGGAGGCCATGCTTAATATCTTCCAGCTTCTAGAGATGCCTCTTAATAGGAGGGTGAAGCTCACAACGTACATGCTACATGATTCTGCTAAGAGATGGTAGGATGTTATCTCACAGGCAAGATGTTATCAGGATATGTCTTGGTAAGATTTTCAGAGGACCTTCTATGATTACTTCTACCCCAAGACGTTGAGGGCCAACCAAGCCCGAGAGTTCATGCACTTGGAGAAAGGTTCTCTTTCAGTGATGGATAATTATTCTCAGCTTATAGAGCTTCAGAGCTTCAAACCAATTTTGGGAGGTGAATAGTTATCTCTAGCTAGGTGATTTGAGGATGGCCTTAGGTATGAAATTCGATCTCATGTGAATGTTTTCAGGATAACTTCAGTGACTGATATAGTAAACTAGGCACAGATTACATAGTGCAATTTAAGAGAGTTGGGAGCTGAAAGCCAAGGTGGTTCAGTATCCTGGGCCAGTACTCCTTCTATAGATAACTTAAAGCACCTCAGGGAGATTTCACGTGATGTTTCTTCAGGTAGCCAGGAACTATGCCACCATTGTGGGAAGAGTGGGCATACAAGACGACATTTCCCAAAGGACCCATCCGAGTTCCAATCTTAGGGCAAGATGGGCCATATTGATCAATTTTTTAGAATGTTCTCACCAGCAGTGAGTGAGTGGGGATCTGTTATGACTCCACATTCAAGAAGCATGACCACCAATTTCTCATCAATTTGGGAACTGAATCTCGTTAGGCCTTTTAGGTGAGGAAGTGGTCATGGACGTGGTAGCTAGATGGCAGGTTTTCAATGACAGTGGGGTGGATCTGCTCAGGGTTGTTAGGAAGGGTTTTAGGGATGCAGTATAGGTCAGAATTTTGTGATGGAGCAGACCCAGTTGGAGCTAGATCTGAGACCCTTTATGGTTAGAGGTACGATTTTAGTTGCCTCAATTTTAGATTCTTAGATTTTTTGATATAGGGGATTATCATACTTTTATATCTTTTTCCTTTGTGGAGAGTCATGGGCTATGTATCTTTACTCTTGAGGATTTTATGATGCTAGACACTTTTTTGGGGATTCTAGAGGCTAGCGTACATCAGTGCAAGGAGTGGCCTCTTGAGTTTGGTGGGTGTCACTTCTTGTGGGATATCTATGTGTTAGATATGATATGCTTAGATGTCATTCTCAAAATAGAATGGTTGGTCGCCTTTCAGGCCTTTGTTGACTGCTATCGTTTTCGGGTGAGTTTCACTTCACAAGAGGGTGGGTATTTTCTACACAAGGGTGAATGGGATATCCAAGTGAGTAGGGCGGGACCCAAGCATCATGCATGGGAGGAATTATAGCCCATATTTCTAGTTTATATCTGGATGAACAAGGGACTTCATAGATGGACATTCCTCTAGTGGGGAATGTTTCATAGATGTATTTCCAGAGGACATTTCAAGTTTTCCTCTAGAGAGATAGGTATATTTCTCTATTGGTATTGTTCCAGGAGTATCACCAGTGTCCATTAATTTATGTAGAATGGCTACACCAGTGTTACAGGATCTCCAGAAGTAGTTAGAGGAGTTTTAGGTGATGAGTTTCATCTGACCCAGTACTTCCCCTTGGGGTTCGTCTGTCATTTTTGCGAATAAGGTAGACGATACCCTCAGAATTTGTGTAGATTATTGGAAGTTGAACCAGTTGATAGTCAAGAACTGATATTCCTTTCCTAGGATTGATGATATCTTTGATCAACTTCAAGGATCCCGGGTGTTCTCAAAGATTGACTTGAGATTATGTTATCATCAGTTGTGTGTTAGACCATCAGATATACCTCCTACAACATTTCGGAGTAGGTATGGTCCATTAAAGTATTTTATTATACTCTTCGGTCTCATGAACGCACTAGAAGTTTTCTTGGAACTGATGAACCAAGTGTTCCATCCTTACTTGGATTATTGTTTGGTAGTCTTTTTGGATGATATCTTGGTGTAATATCACACTTGACATGAACATGCCATCCATATTGATATTGTATTGAGTACATAGAGAGATCATCAGTTATTTTATAAGATCTCAAAATGAATCATTTGGATGGACTGGATTCAATTCTTGGGTCATGCCATCTCAGAGATAGGAGTATCAGTAGACCCAAAGAAAGTGAGAGTAGTAGTTTCCTAGGGGAGTCCAGTGAACGTCTTTAAGGTATGAAGTTTTCTAGGGCTGTCTGGTCACTAAAAGTTCTTTATTCAAGGCTTTTCACGTTTAGAAGAACCAATGAAAGGCCTAAATAGGAAGGGTGAAAAGTACTTGTGGTTATATTCCTTCAATTCAGACATTCAGGAGATAAAAGGGAGATTGACATCATCACCGATACTGATTTTTCCAAAGCCAAGAAACAATTGTACCATTTACTATGATGCATCAGGTATAGAGATAGGATTAGTGCTTATGTAGGGGGAATGATTTTTTGCATTCAGGTCTCAGTAGTTTAGACCACATGAGAGTAACTACCTGATGCCTGATCTCGAGTTGGATGGAGTTGTACATGATTTATGATATTGGAGAAATTATCTTTTGGGAGATCACTTTGTGGTAAACACTAACCAAAAAATCCTCAATTATATCTTTACTCAACATGATTAGAATTTGAGATAGCAAAGGTTGGTTGAGTAACTTCAGTCTGTTGACTTTGAGCTTTCCTACACATCTGGGAAAGGCAACGCAATGGATGATGTGTTGAGAAAGAGAACTCAGATACATGCAGTTCAGGAGGCCAGTAGTGAGTGGAATCTTATGGATATATTCTCTGAGATGAATTTGGAGGTTCATGATAGATACTTTCATACCTTCCTTTCATCTATACCTATTAAATCTACTCTACTGGATTGAGTGAGAATGATGAAACTATCAGTTTTTGAAGGACTAGTCCTACATGAGAGTGTTTCAGGTGAGGAACCTACTCCTGGATGGACCGTAGGTGAGGGTGAGGTTTTTCATTGTCATGGATGTTTATGGGTGTCAACAGACATACGTGAGGATTTGACATAAGATTTTCATTCCTCAGTTTGGGCGGTTCATTCTGTTGTCACAAAGTGTATCAAGATCTAAATTGTTAGTACTAGTGGATAGTTATGAAGAAGGATGTGGCTGGTTTTATTTTGAGATGTTCCACTTATCAGCAGGTGAAGGTAGAGCATCATTGATCAGCAAGGCTTTTAAAATAGTTACCCATTCCTAAGTGGAAGTGGAATGATGTTGTGAGGTATTTTTTAATAGGTTTACCAAGGTCTCCTCAGGGGAATGATGTATTTTGGTTTGTTACTGACAGGCTCATGAAGGTTTCACACTTCCAGCCGATTAAGGAAATCTTGAGTGTTGATGGGCTTGGAATTATGTACATCCGTGAGATTGTATGTTTTAATGGGGTTCCTCACTCTATCATTTCAAAAAGGTATTATAAGTTTACTTCTCATTTATGGAAGGGACTACAAAGGGATTTGGGTACACAAGTACTTTTGAGTACAACTTACCATCCCCAGACAGATGGCCAGTTTGAGCATGTGATTTAGGTTTTGGAGGGAATGCTTCGAGCATGAGTCTTATATTTTGGTGGATCATGGGAGAGAAACATACCCCTGGTGGAGTTTTAATACAATAATAGTTTTCAGGCAACAATTTAGATGGAACCTTATGAGGTTTTGTACGATAGGCCATGCCGGTCACCCTTATATTGGATGGAGGTAGGAGATGCTGCTATTTTGGGACCTCGTCTTGTCCAAGAGACCACAGAGTATGTGGAGATGATTCAGAAGAGGATGGATACAGTACAATATTGATAGAAATTTTATGCTGATCAAAGGATATGACTGTTGGAGTTCGAGGTCGGAGATTAGATTTTCTTACGTTTCACATCAAGGTTGGGACACAAGTGGAAAATGAGAATGGGAAGATTTCACCGAGATACATTGGTCCATTTGAGGTTTTGGAGAGAGTTGGGATGGTTTCCTACCGGTTTCCGTTACACTAGAGGTACCAGTCTATTCACGATGTCTTTCATGTTTCCCAGCTATGACATTACTTTCAGGACCAGTCTCATAATTTTCAACCTGAGGAGGTTGAGTTGGAGGTGGATGCATCCTTCGAGGAGAACCCATTTCCAATTGTGGATCACAACACGAAGGTTATCTAGGGCTAGTCTATTCTTAGAGTATGGGAGCTATAGAATCCAGAGAAAGTAAAGGAAAATAATTAGGAGAGGGAGGCCGATAAACGATCCTAGTGGCCATAGTTTTTTGATGTTTCTTCTTCTTCACCACCTTTTGAAAGGAAATTTGGGTATGAATTGCTTTAAGGGGGGAAGTTTGTAAGAACTAGAATATTTATTTCAGGAATGGATCTTAATTTTGGGTTGTTTTGAGGAATAAGGAAGAAGTGGAAATTTTCTATGTACATGTAATGTACTTATGAGTACATGTTGTGTACCCGAGTACCGCATACTGTCCATGTAACAGATAAGTACATGGTTGTGTAGGTGACCTGGAAGACCGCTTTAGGTGGGGGTAGGTTAAGGCTACTACACGGCGTGTAACATTAAGGAACACATTGTGTATTTTTATTTTTAATTTATAAATCGAAGTAGGGTTGTGTCTCATCCTTGGAAACATCTTCTTCTCCTCTTGGTTCACACAGGGGAGAAAAGGAATGGATGAAGAACTTCAAACCCCTCCCGATTCTCTGTCTGACCTCTGATTGAGACATCATCAGGTGCATTGGAATCCCAACGGTGAGTTATCATTTTTCCTAGATCCTTTCATCACGATTCCTCCAATCTCGTGAGTTATTAAGAGTTGTTTTTTTTTCATCTTTTTGTAGATCTACGCTGTTTTAGGCTGATTCAAGGGCCGACGTTCAAGAGTATTGATTGTACGACATCAAGTTAGGTAATTTGTTCCTTTAATTGTTTTTATTTGGCTTATATATGCTTAAAGTGTCGTATACCCATGTTCGGGGTATGTCTTGATTGGAATTTAACCCTGTTTAATATATACTATGGTTGATTAATTGAAAAATGGTTTTTTTCTTATGCGTAAGGTTAGGTACCTTGTTTTCCATGACTTGTTTGATTAGGATTTAGTTTGATAGATTATATGAAATGGTTGTGATATGCATTGTGGATGTTTGAGAAAGGGAAATTTGATTGTGACATCTTCCCAATGTAGGGTCAATTATGAATGTTTTACTATTATGTGACCCAAGGGTATAGACCGTGGGAGCTTCTAGGTGGTCGTTGAGTAGGGGTTTAGACTATGAGAGCTATCCAAGGTGTTTTTTTATAATTTTCCGATAGTATATTAGACCAAGGGGTTTAGACTATGAGAGCTACCCATAGGTTTGTTATTTAATGAGTTGTTATTATGTTAGACTAGAGGGATTAGACTGTGAAAACTTTCCCAAATGATATTTATTGAATGATTGTAGTGAATCTGCGAAGCCAAAGCACAAGCTTGGATGCAGTCTTACATGATTGTATAGATGGTTTTCTGAGATTTCTGTTTGTTACTATTACATAGTGGGATATAGAGCTTTGACTGGATCCCGAGATTACATGATTCAATGGATGAATAATAAATGTAAATGAATGTAATTAAAATTTTTAGGACTATTTACTTTTGAGTAATTCCTAGTTTACTGATTCATTTATGCATATTTCCAGCTATATATATTCACTGACAGTTTGTCACATATCTTTTGGTGTTTTCCTACCAGGATTCTCCTCACACCCTATTTGGGTCATGTTTTTGGACCCAAACAGATTATATGGTTGTAGGTATAGATAAGGGAAAGCACCCTTCTTCATCAGCTACTTGATTGTTGTTGGAGCTGGAGAGCATGGGACCAAGCTGAGACTTGAAACACTATTAGAGTTTTCTTCTTTTTTCTACTTTGGTTTCAGTATTGTATTTACATCATTGTGAATTTTTTGTATTCTTTCCTAGACACATGTGATATGCATCATTTATATATTCTCTATTTGTTCTATTATTGTCAGTCTTCAACTATTTACTTTTTTTGTATGGTATTACTACTTTTTATATTATTTAAAATTTTCTTTATGTTGTGTATACTATGCCAATGAGGGAATAGTTTCCCCATTATCACATCGTGACCCTTGCTGCTAGTAGGTAGCCTCTGGTGTTTGGGGAAATACTCTTGAGGTCATGTGACCAACTGGGTTCAGGGCACCTTTGGGTGGCACCTGGAATCAGGACGTTACACTTACTTCCATAAAAAGCACATACTCTACTCCCATTGTTGAAAGTGACATTACCAATTATAGTGTGTAAATCCTAGTAAAAATGGCTATGATAAAAGTGTAAACATATCCGGTTGTGGTTTTATAGGAATTAGAATCACCCCCAAAGTCTACATATAATAACCAAAGTAACATATCATCATCTATGAAACAAATATATGTACCATATGTTACTTTAAGATATTGAATAATTCACTTTAAAACTTCCTAATGAAACTTCCCTTGATTTTGCATAAATTGATTTTCCACTCCATCTATAAGAGAAATGTTAAAATGTGTACAAACCAAAACATATATAAAAATTAAAACTATTTAAGCATACCTAACTATATCCATGTACTTATTTCCTTGTTTTTTTCATGGTTCCTACTCTGAAATTTTAAATTAACCAATGGGAGGAGTTAAAAATGGCTTATATATGCTCATTTTGAATATCTTAATGATCTTTCAGATGTAATCCCTCTATGATAAAACAAAACCTCTAGTTTTCCTATAACGTTCAATCCTCATGACCAAGATCTTCTTATCTTAACCAAGATCTTTCATTTCAACATTCTAGAAAAGTGCTCATTCAACTTCTAAATCAGACGAATATTTGGAACTACCAATATCATATTATCCACATACAAATAGAATATAATGAAATAATCTTCACTATACTATTTTCCGTAAAAACAATGATCATAGTTACTTAGTATGAAACCTTTATCTTCTATAAGAGTATCAAACATCCAATTTTTGCACCTTTGTGCTTGATTAAAACTACAATAACTCATTTTTTTTCCACACCAAGATCTAATTATGATTATCCATGATACCAATAGGACGATTCATAGAAATTTATTCCTCTAATTCCTCATGAAGAAAATCTATCTTCACATCCATTTGTTCAAGGTACAAATTTCTGAATGAAAATAGATATAAATCATTTTTTTCGAAGTATGCTTTACTACTAGAGAGAATATATCAGAGAATTAATAACCTTCCTTCTGCTAAAACCCCTTTATAGCCAAGATTTACATATATATATATATATATATATTCCTTCTATAATCCTCTTCTTTTAACTAGAATACCCACTTTTTTCATGTTCTTTCTAACCTAGTTGTAATTCTTTATGATCCTAGTTATTATTCACTCATAGGGAATTCAATTACTCCTACATTACTAACTCGCACTTTCCATAATCAACTAGAGTAGCTATTTATTTCAGACTCTTTGGTTCTCCTACATTAATTACAAGTAAGAAACTCAGATCCACTCAATACCTCTACACTAACCATCTGATCAATTAATATCTTCATAAATTTACTTGTGATTCAATTTTTTACAAAACTGTAACATACAAACCCTCATCTTATAAATTTTGTGAATTTGATTCCCTAGTTCATGAGGTTTTAAATATATCTTTCACTGGATGAACTTTCAAACTCTCTACACTACCATATAAACTCCATTCTAGATTATTAGTCCTTCTCATAGTTTACGCGACATATAAACATTCTAGAACATGTTATCCTCTAGAACAACCACTTAAATCAAATTGAATTGAGGTATAATATTTATCACGAATTTAAAGACTCGGAAATTTCAAGGAATTTTTTTTTCTTAATTTCTTTGGAATTTTACGAGTCCACAGTTTTTGACAGCACCTGATTCTGAGGCCCGGTGTGCCCGGAATCAATTTACGAAGTTTAGCTCAGGTACGTTCAGTGAACGAACGAGTGGGTTTTTCTATCTTTTGAACCGATGCTTGGAATGGAAATCCGAGGGCACCGATGAAACCGTAATGCCGATATTTTCTTAGGAAGACCTTTTCTATAGTTGTGTTTACTTGGGAGGAGTTGTAAAAAAATTGGGGAATCAAATGTTAAGTAAAATAAAATTGTGTGCAATTTTATTTTATCCATGGTAGTTTAGTTCTCTCATGGGAAGTTGTTCGTGGGGCCCAAAACCACCCAACTTCCCATGTGTGGTTATGAGGGCGATGGGGCCCACATGATCCCCCATCTTCTCATATTCCCTAAGTCCTCTAAACTCCCTCTCAAGTGTGTAACCCTTAAAACTTCCAATTAATTTGTGACCTCGCCTCTCCCCACATTAATTCAATGCCAACACATTAACTTAATTAAGTGAGTTATGTGTTTTGAAATTTGTAATTTTGAAAGGCATGGATTAAGATAATAAAATTAGAGAAATATTATTTTATTAGGTTTGATTGTGGTGTAAGGATATTGGGAGAAGAAAACTCTATGTCTGAAGAACTTCTACTTCCTCATTGAAGAATGCAAATAACGCCAAGACTTCGACGAAGAACGCCGTCACCGCAAGGAGAGATCGACGTGCCGTCTCTTCTGCTCTCCGCAGCCGGTGTGTGACGCCATCCCCCTATTGGACGCACGCCAACACGCCATTCCATCTTCTCTCCACGTCAAAGGAAGGGAGACACCGCTTCCTCCTCGGACATTCTCCATCGACGTATACAGAGCCTCATTCCGTGACGCTGGCTTCCACGAATTTCTTTGAGGTAGGGGTTAAGTTAAAATTTAATCAATTAAATTTGCGCTTTGTTTTTCGTTGTGAATACCTGTTTTTTCGTCGCCTGTTACCGTCACAAAGGGAGGAGGTCAGACTGCACAAACACGGCCGATCCTCCTCCCCTTATCTCATTTATCCTGTTGCACTCGGTGACGAAGACGACGCGGTGCCGTAGTACCGTGCGGGAATACGGGAACTGCGGCCGGAGCGGGCCGCGTCGAAGGTCTGTTTCGTCGTCCTGCCACGCCGGTGAGGCCAAAGGGGGCCGCGGCAGAGGGGCACGGCGCCGTCGCACCGCACCGGAACACCATGGAGGGCCGCAGCCGGGGCGGAGGGGCGCGGCGCCGTCGCGCCGCGCCGAATGGGGAGGAGCCGCGACCTATGGCCACGTCGGTTCAAGGGAGCGGCCAGCTGAGCCGGCCGCTGGAGACAGCTGGAGGCGGGACCCTACGGGTCTGACGGGTCAATAAAGGCTGGCCTTAATTGGTCGGCCGTTCAACAATCAAGGGGGGAAGCGCCCCCCTTTGCATCCCACTGGGCCGAAGGCCGAGCCGCTAGCCACGCGGGCGGGGCCGTCAGCGCTGGGCCGGACCGCGCCCAATTGGGCCGGACTGAGACCCGGGTCGGGTTGACCCGGTTCGGGCTGACCCAGGGGGTACTGGGTCGGGTCGGACTGGGCCCAGACCCCCTATTTTCGGGCAGTTTTGTTCAAACGCCCATAACTTGGGCTACGAACCTCCGATCGACGCACCGTCAGTTGAGTTGGGATACTTGGATCAAGAAGGTCGTTTCAGTATATTACACTGAATGTTTAGGAGAACTTTGGGTACGGCCGGGTTGGTTTGAACCCAAAACCAATCGGGCCCTCAGAGCGGAAATGCTTTTAACTTGAGTTCCGGACGTCTGATTGACATGAAATCGACTTTGTTGGATTCCTTTCAGTGAGATGTATCTTTTGGAATACTTTACCTAAGGTTTGGACGCAGTTGGAATATGGCCGGGTTGGATTGTACCCGAAATCCAATTGGGCCCCTCGAACAGAAGAGCCGATAACTTTAATACGGGACGTCCGTTTGACGAACTGTCAGCGGAAACAGTGATCACGTTGAGAAACGGTTTCTTTGAGTATACCCTATGTGAGTTAAGGGTACAGTTGGGATACGTCCGGGTTGGTTCGTACACGAAATGAACTGGGCCCCCAGGACTAAAAGGCTAATAACTCACAGACCAGATGTTCGATTGATGCACTGTCTGTTGCATTGAGACCCCTATGACGAGGTGGTCCTTTGGGATAATTTTAGTGAGACTTTGTGATACTTTGAGTATTGACCAGTAGCTCGTGGAGAGTACCCTCCCGGAGATGAGTGTATGGAGTACGAAGACCATGTAGCTGGCTGAGACCTAAAGACTCCTTGTCAGATTCAAGTCGGAGTGACTTGTATAGCCCAGTGGGGAGCACTACTGTGTTTGGGTGGCAGACCCATGGCGGGGATCACTACTATGTTTGGGTGGTAGACCCGTGGTACTCGACAGGAGGAGTACCTCTACAAGCTATTAGGGGGGGGGGTGCACTATTGTGTTTGGGTGGCAGACCCCGGCAGGAAGCACTAATGTGTTTGGGTGGCTGAACCGCAGTACTTGACAGGAGGAGTACCTCAGCAGTCTTAGGTTAGTGATCAGTGCCTCAGAGTCATGACAGGTTCACTGTACTCGTCAGAGATGGAGCTCTTCAGCAGTTGCAGTTTCAATAATGAAAATCCTGGTTTGGGATGAGTCAATGACCTTTGTGTTTACCTCATGATTGAGATGAGATACTTGATAACTTAGGTATATGTATGGGAATATACCTAATAAGTGGTTATCCGTTGATTTCATAACCTTTGTTTTACCTCATGATTGAGATGGGTTACTTGATAACTTAGGTATATGTATGGGCATATACCTAAGTAAAGGTTATCTATTGAGATCTTTCTTTGTAGTTATCCTTGTTGGAATTAGTGGGACCTTGAGGGTCTCGGGGTCCCTAATGAGTATCGTATACTCACCCCTACACAGGCTATGCCCGCACCTCGTTGTGTTGGTTGCAGACGATGGACATCACTGATCGTGGTTGAGGCTTATAGAGATGGACGGTAATCGGAGGTGGATCTCACGACGAGTCAGTACCCGGAGGTGGATCTCACGACGATTCGGTACCCGGAGGTGGATCTCACGACGAGTGGGTACCTGGAGGAGATGGACGAACATAGAGTGCTGAGGAGGACATCTGTACCGACCCTTCAGGTAGGAACCCGAAGGACGATCCAGGATCTGCTTGTCACCTTTCAGCTGTTGTCCTTTGAGTTGTACTTTACTTTCAGTTGTAGCTGTACCTTTCTTTTGGGCTTGTATTTTCGGCCCCATGTACTTTCAGCATGTTTGTTATACTGATTTACTTAGTGTAGCTTCTTCTTGTAATCTGTTTGTGTGTGTTTTCATTTCGTAAAGGCAATGCCTTTCCTTTTTATTGGGATTTATGCCTTTGGTGCTTGTCGCCAGCCCCTGGCCTATGGAAGGCGGGCTTGGGGTAGTCACGGCATGGGCCCCGAGGACGGGTCATGACAATCAACCTCATTATCTTTAATGTTTTGATCTTTTCACGTGATCTAATCATTGAAGATCACATTATAACTTCTGAAAAATTTTCTTTTTCTATCATCCCAAAGATAATAACCAAAGTCTTCATCTCCAAAACCTATGAAGAATCATTCCCCTGATTTAGCTTCAATAATATATATTTATTTTTAATATAAATGAATTTATACTAAAATTATAAATAATTTGAGATGAGAAATTTCAATAATCTTTCTAGATCACAACTCTTCAGTTAATCACTATCCAACTAGTGCCAACATACTTTTGTTGATTCATTAAGTTTTTATTCCAACTACTTCCACCCAAAAATCCTCAGGAATTCCAAAATTTAGTACCATAATTTCTACCTTCTCCATATATATATATATATATATATGATTTATTCTATCAGATACACCATTTTTAGGTGTTCTTAAATAGTCTTATCATGATAAATTACTATATTACAACATTAATTCTAGAAAATACTTCCAATAAACTCACCACCATTGTCTTATCTTAGAAATTTCAGTTTTATTTCAATTTATATTTACACCTTATACTTCCATTGAAAAAAGATTCCAAACGCATCACTCGAATGTTTTAGAAAGTATAGTCATAATTTTCTTGTGGAATTATCAATGAAGGTAAAGAAATTACCTATCTATTCAATAATAATGAACCAGAGAAGGTACCCAAACATCTATATAATCTAAATTTAGCTTATGATTTTTTTTTGTTTTTACTGAAAAATTTAAGGGCACTTTCCACCACTTAATGAGTATATAACTCACATATCTTTTTAAGAATGAATGATCCATATTTAGTATGCCTATATCTACTAAAATATTCATACCCTTTTCATTGATGTTCAAAAAATGATTATTCCAAACTTTGAAACTTCTAAAATATGAAATTCCAGTGAGTATAGATCCCACAAACCTTCTAGTCATATAAAATGATCCAAACTTTACAACTATGGCTATGATAAGTGAACCTTGAGTAATCTCTTATAATTATTCTAAAAATATTAGTCTAAAAACTACTTCATATAGACGCCATATTGAAATAAGGTTCTTTCAGAGACCTGGTAAATGTGATAATTCATTCAATATAATAAAAATCCCATTCATCAACTAAATTATCACTTATCACATTCACAGGATGTCAATAGATTCATCTTTAATACGATTAACTCTTCCAAAATGTTTTGATACATAATTTTATACACACCCTTTTTTCCCAATGGAATTAAATGAAGCTCCAAAATTGTTGATTCCTGATTATATTTGTGAAAAAATATTCAAAATTATATTTACACTACACTCAACTACCATAATTAGCTCTTTAGATTATGTTCTTCAAGTGGATGTCTTCTTATCATGTAAATTATTATTGAGGTGACCCCTATTTTTTAAATTCCAACAAACATAATAAATTCCAAATGACTTCCCTATACTATTATCCTTTGATTGCATCTCTTATTTGAATTGATTCCTCTAATATTTTGAGAATCCCCTAGACTTTGTATTCAATACAACACTAGAATAATATATTCTCTCTTTTCTTTAGAGATCCTCGTTGAGAATCAAGATCTGAATATAAGTGAAAAAATCATTTATTCCTCTTGAACTACTGAAAACTATAACCATAGACTCCCAAGACTCTAATTGATATGATAATAAAAAAATCTTACAAATATCATCTACAAAATTTACGTTCAAATACTCTAAAAGGATTCAGATTAAGTTGAAATCACACAAGTGAACTGATTTAGATCTTCCTTCTAATAACTTGTTTCAAAATAACCTCTATATGAGGAACAACTTATTAAATGTTATAGTTTTTCCATAGATGTATTCCATGGTTTCCATTTTCTCTATTTTGGTTTTCAACTCCTATATATTCAAGGCCACATTCTAAATGAAGGCATTTTTATCAAACTAAGTACATTATGATTTAGATTTTCCCATCTACACATATCAATTGATTATGGTTTAATACCTTTCAATGGAAGATAAATTTATTTATAAATGAGATAATTTTCCATCAATATTCTTCAAAAACTGAAATATTTTCCATAAAATCTGTCAATTTTGACCTTTCCATCTTCATATTCCATCCATATAAAAATAAATGACTCCTGTTGAAATTAAAAAAATGTCTATAAAAAATAATGTTACCAAAATTTAAATGAAAATTGATGAACCTATATAGATCCAAGATCTAGTACCACTTGTTATGAATCCTTCAAATTTCCATTCTAATAAATATTTTGGATGGAACTATAAAGACATAAAGATCTAGAACATAAAATAAATAACATTCACCCAAATCACTACACTATGTTAAAAAAATTATCCATGTTCACTCCAACATATAAAAAAACATCCATGCAATGAAAGTAAATTCTAACAATAAAAAACACATTGGTTTTACCTGGTTTTGACTAAAATTTCTACATCAAAAGGAGAACCATTATAATATTTCTTTTCTAAGAAAAAAATATTTAAAACTTAATGAAAACTAATTTCATATGGATTACTAGAATAAGTAATCATGATTTCACTAATGTGAAATCACATACATCTAATAAAGGTGAACCACCCTCTATTTATAGAGAGTAATTTCATATCATCTAATTACACCAAACTAAGTGAAATTCGTTTGTCTATCAATTCCACTATTCCAACTACCTATATATTTTAGGAATCCACAATGTGACCTATTTCTCTAGTAAACCATCTGCCCTCACCACAATATATAAAATACTCACTAACTTTTAGAAGTCCCAACTTTACTTATGGAACAAGAATAACATGAACTGAGAACCATTAGAAGAAGCACATTCCAAACTATGCCCTTTAAGAAATGTTCTTTTATAATTATGAACTAAAACACAACCATTTCCACCATTTTTTACAATATGAATACCTTCAGTTCTTCAGGTTATCTTTATTCATTAAATTTTCATAGGCTTCACACATTCCTAACATGCATTTCATCATTCTAAAACATGAGTATGGAATGTGGGTTTCATACACGGAATTTCCTAATAAAATAAATAAATTCATGTATATGTGAATACCCTTGAATGGAAGTAAGGTTGGGTATTCACAATATAAAGATATATCTTGGGATTTCAAAGAATAATTTTTGAATCATAACAGGGTTTCTCAACTATTTAAAGAATACAATCAATTTGCTGAAAATGTAGTATTTAATTAACAAATAATCATTTGGATAGTAAAAAAATTATTTTATATTCATGAAATAATAATCAATTGAAAAATAAAAAGGATTGATTGAAATAAAATAACTAAATAAAAGGAGAGAGGAATAGAATCCCTTACCGTGAAAAGTAGCTTTAAAAAACTAGAGATAGACTCTTTAGAACTATATAAACACATTTGAGAGAATCTTGAAAGGGGGAACGAGAGTGGATTCATTCTCAATTTATTTTTTAGAGATTTAAGGGAAAATGGGTGGGTATCTATACTATAGCATCCAGCCTTTTTATCACATAAACATTCATTACATTATACAAAACCGAGGATCTTTAAGGTTTAGTGTCTTGGAAACCAGAAACTTAATACATGACAACAAAAAAAACAATCTAATTAAACACTTGAAAGGCTTATTCATTTGTTCATCCTAAGTTCATTACAAAATCTCATAACCTGGGAGCATACATCAAAGGAAAGGGTGAGAAGAAGTCCCAGTAAGGGAAATAAGGGAAACATTTTACATGATAACTTGAGATACATCAAAAGTCAGGAAAAATAACTTTAAGGCATGAGAAAGAGATAATGGGGAATTTCATAATAAAAATAACGTGTTTCATAACTTGAATATGTGGCTACAAAATTTAACAGAGACAATCATTTTCGTTTCACCGTGGTCCATCCCCAAGGTTTCATTAAAAATTACCTAGGTTATTCACCAAGGTATCAGTAAAAATGGTCATCTCTAGAGATTAAGTTTTTACCCAATGCATCAGAGCGCTATCCCGGCACACCCTTAATTTTCCTTTATTATCATGTGAGCCACATATATCGTCATAAATAATTTCATAAATAAACCATATAGAATAAAAGAAATGGTTTTCATTTCATAGTCATAACATTTTAAAAATAGCTTTAAAGACGTGATCTTTAGGCCACTTTAAACCCACGGAAAAGGAAAGTGAGTCTCATGTGTGTAAATCCAAGAATTTAAAACAGAACATTTTGATACATATGTGAATACCCCTGTAGATGAAATAGATTCGAGTATTCACTTAATAAAATAAATGAATTTGAGAAAAAAGAGAGAGACATTTTGAGAAGAAAATTCTGCTGCATAACCGCTATGTTACAGGGTTTTAGAAAACATTGAAAAGAGATGGAACATGGGTCACCCACTCATAAATGATCCATAGAACAGTAGAGAAAAGAGAATATAAAATATTTAAGAACTTTTAATTACATTTGAACGATATACCATATGAAATGAAGAACATGAAAGGAAGACACAAATAAGATTTCTCTTATGAAAATTCGACAGCCTAACAACTTCACTTAAACTTATACAAAAATGAATTTATGAGATCAAATAGGGTCTCTCATCATATGAACATAAATGATCAGTATGACAGATATGGATATCATACCCCAACATAATAAAAAGGAACTTGAAATACTTGACATGAAAATAGAACTTTAAAATGAGAAGGGTGAAAGAATCCCTTAAAAATTCGGCAACCTAACGACGTCACTTAAACTTCTACAAAAATGAATTGATGAGATCAAATAGGGTATCTCATCATATGAACATCAAATATCAGTATTAAATATATATAGATCATAACCCAACATAATAAAAAGGATCTTGAAAGACTTGACATGAAAATAGAACTTTGAAAATGAGAAGGGTGAAAGAATCCCTTAAAAATTCGAGAACCTAACGGTGCCCCTTAATCATTCAAAAAATTAATTGATGAGAGAAAGAGGGGGTCTCTCATAATATGAACATGAAAAGTACAGTTGGATGAATATAAAAGAACATCCCAAACATAAGAACATGGAGCATAAAAGAAATGACTTAAAAGAGAGTACTTGGAAAGAAAGAGAGAGGTAGGATCCCTTACCTTAAAACGCAACTCTTAAAACATGAATTTTGGGACCTTTAGGGCTTGGGGGAACCTTGGGAGGACTCCTTGGGAGGTAATGAGACCAGAGTTTCATTGGGGGAGAGTTGGGAGTGAAAACTAAAGGCTGAAAGGGTGGGTATTTATAGGGAAAGTGAGGGGACAAGGCATTAATGGCCAAGGGACACCTCATTGGTGGTATTGGCAAAACCATGGGCTTTCCCATGGTATTTGCCCATGGAATTGGCCACTTGGGACAACTCATACCTTATATTACTATTCACAAGTCGAATAAATTGATTACATACTTAATACATCATTTAATGATGTCATTAAACACCTGTTACTTAAAAACTGTATTTTCACTATTCATCGAAAATTCAACTTTCTCAAAATAATCCCAAAATTTCACCTTAACCAAATATTGATGCTCTGATTTCAAAAATGAACTCCATTTTATAAAAATATTTTTCAAAATATTTTTAATTTAATTTTTAAATAAATACACTCTTCACTAAAAATTCATTTGTTTTTCAGAAAATCCCCAAAAATTACCTTAACATAATATCGATGCTCTGAGTTAAAAAATGAAATCCATTTTATAAAAATAATTTTATAAATATTCTTAATTTAATTTTTAATTAAAAAACACTATTCACCCGAAAAAACTAATACTTGAATAATAATTTCTGAAATAGTTATTTACCTATTTTATTGAATCACATTACTTAATCAAGGTGCCTAGATTATATTAATACTTTCTTTAAGTGAGATTACTAATCCATTTGGTAACATTACTAATCCTAAACATAAAATCACTATTCATAATTTACTATTCAACACTACTGGATGAGGCCATGAAATCTTCTTTCTATATTAGTTAACCAAGATCACTTTTATTTAGAGACAATAGTTGCAACATTCAGTTTCCAATGGTCATACTGACTAACAGTCATATAATAGTCAAAACCCAACAGTATCATTTTAATTATACTCATGTTATGAAATGAAACGGTTTTGTTGAGTATGAAAAATAAAATAACACACAAAATTAGGAAACATGAATTATTCAAAATTTTGGGTCGTTACATTCTTCCCCCCTTGAGAAATTGTGTCCTCACAATTTTTAAAATTGGTATTGGAAATTTCATTGAAAGTCCCACATCGGAAAAAGAGTCAGTAACACTATTACTTTAAAAGAAAGAAAGGTAAGTACAATGGTCACCCGAGTTAACCCATACTAGGATTCCATGTAGGAAAACATGGATATGGAAGAAAAAAACAAAGGGTCAAGTTCTGAGGGAGAGTGATAGAAAACATGATTAGGAGATAGTTAACCAAAAGAAAATCACAAACTTATAATGTTTGTAAAAGGTCTTTGATTACCCATTAGGAAATTTAAACCAACAACATTTTTGTTTTATGTTCCTTTTAATAATTTTGAGGAATTCATTTACTACATAGAATAAAAACATAAGGAAATATACATATCTTCAAGTAGAGTTTCATCCTTTAATAAGTTTCTACCAAAACTAATCTTTTCTCCAAACGATGAGCCTTCAAAAACACTTGGTCTCATCAAAACACAAGAATCATCTTCTAGAGAGTCACATAATCCAGAAAATATTAACTATATATTTCTTCTATCTTTAAACATTATCCCCAAAAACAGAAGGGGTAAGATAAAACAACTCTTCAAAAAGAAAGAATCCCATAGGAAGGGAAACTACTTTTAAATCTTCAAAGTTCCATGGTACTACCCAAAGTTCATCATAGACCATTCCATAAATAATTGTCCTTAAAAATCCTCAAAATAAAGCAAACTAAGATTGAATCCCAAATACAAGAAGGATTTGATAACATAGTCTTTCAAGGTAAACTTTATCATTCATCTCTAAACAACATCAACCACTCCTAACATCTTATAACAAAAGTAACTAACCTAAACATATTTACCCCAAGAAAGGTTAATCATTTCCATAAGTAACCTAAATTACTATAAGTCCACCTTAAATTCATCTATTCTACAAAATATATGTCAACCTTTACTCCTCAAAGAAAATACTGTAGTTATATATTTACCTAGATCATATAGGGTCCACAAAATATTAAACGTCTTCCAAAATAATAATCATCTTTTAATCCCCTAATCATCTCTGTCATATTAATACGAAAATTTTCAAATTTCCTATCACATTAGTTGTTGGGACAGGTTCTTCCATTTCCCACCATTAACTAAGAAAAGAAAGTATAATTAGGGGCTTAAATACTTAGCCAATAATCATGAAAAGGAAACTTTAAGAATAGAAGGATAAACTTGTAGAAGAAAAGTATATCCTAACTTGTGGTCCCCTAGGTTACAATCTAGGTTATCCATGATCATATATTCTTAGGTGAATATTTATTTTATTTTATCTTTGTTCCTTTAATAATGGTTCATACTAAGCTTATGAGTTTACCAAATCATATCCCCTGGGAGTGTCGTAACCAAGAGTGAAGCAAGGACCGTTGTCGTGTACCAGTTCCCGTTCGAGTCTAGAACAAAGTGGTGTTTTCAGGTTTTAAACCTATGTACATCTGTGCCAGAGCCACCTCTACCTGCTCATATCCAGATATGGATGTATTTTCTTGGCAACCCCTTACTCAATACTCACCAAAATAGCAGGAATATTTACTATATTTAAACTTTTCTATAGGGTTCTTCATATAGTTTTCATATACTAATTTCCACAAATAACTAAACCATCCTTTGATACAAACTATAGCATCCCGCCTTTTTATCACATAAACTTTCATTACATTATACAAAACCGAGGTTCCTTAGGGTTTAGTGTCTTGGAAACCAGGAACTTAATACATGAAAACAGAAAAAAAAAATCTTCTTAAACACTTTAAAGGATTCTTCATTTGTTCATCCTAATTTCATTACAGAATCTCATAAACCGGGAGCATACATCAAAGGAAAGGGTGAGTAGAAGGCCCAATAAGGGAAACAAGGGAAACATTTTACATGAGAACTTGAGATACATCAAAAGTCATGAAAAATAATTTTAAGGCATGAGAAAGAGATCATGAGGCATTTCATAATAAAAATAACGTGTTTTATAACTTGAAGATGTGTCTACAACAATTCATATAGACAATCATTTCCGTTTCACCAAGGTCCATCCCATTAAAAATTACCTAGGTTATTCACCAAGGTATCAGTAAAAATGGTCATCTCTAGAGATTAAGTCTTTGCCCAATGCAATGGAGCGCTATCAGGGAGAACCCTTAATTTTCCTTTATTATCATGTGATCCACATATATCATCATCAATAATTTCATAAATAACCCATATAGCATAAAGTAAATGGTTTTCATTTCATAGTCATAACATTTTAAAAACTTCTTTAAAGATGTGATCTTTATGTCACTTTAAACCCACAGAAAAGGAAAGTGGGTCTCATGTGTGTAAATATCAGAATTTAAAAAAGAACCTTTTGATACATATGTGAATACCCCTGTAGATTAAAGATCTTTGATTACTCACTTAATAAAATAAATGAATTAGAGAAAAAAGAGAGAGACATTTTGCGATGAAAATTCTGCTGCATAACGGCTATGTTACTGGGTTTTAGAAAACATTGAAAAGAGAGGGGACATGGGTCACCCACTCATAAATGATCCATATAACAGTAGAGAAAACAGAATATAAAGGATTTAAGAACATGGTAATGAAATTTAAAAGATATACCATATGAAATGAAGAACATGAAAGGAATAAAAAAATAATATTTCTCTTATGGAAATTCGACACCCTAACAACGTCACTTAAACTTCAAAAAAAAAAATGATTTGATGAGATCAAATGGGGTATCTAATCATATGAACATAAATGATCAGTATGATAGAAATAGATATCATACCCCAACATAATAAAAAGTATCTTGAAAGACTTGACATGAAAATAGAACTTGAAAATGAGAAGGGTGAAAGAATCCCTTAAAAATTCGGCAGCCTAACGACGTCACTTAAACTTCAACAAAAATGAATTGACGAGATCAAATAGGGTCTCTAATCATATGAACATAAAAGATCAGTATGATAGATATATAGATCATACCCCAACCTAATAGAAAGGAACTTGAAAGACTTGACATGAAAATAGAACTTTGAAAATGAGAAGGGTGAAAGAATCCCTTAAAAATTCGGCAGCCTAACAACGCCACTTAATCATTATAAAAATGAATTGATGAGAGAAATAGGGGGTATATCATCATATGAAAATGAAAAGTACAGTATTATGAATATAAAAGAACATCCCCAACATAAGAACATGGATCATAAAAGAAATGACTTAAAAGAGAGTACTTGGAAAGAAAGAGAGAGATAGGATCCCTTACCTTAAAACGTGACTCTTAAAAATCGAAGGATGGTACCTTGAGGGCTTGGGGGAACCTTGGAAGGACTCATTGGGAGGTAATGAGACCATAGTTTTGTTGGGGGAGAGTTGGGAGTGAAAAATAAGGGATGAAAGGGTGGGTATTTATAGGGAAAGTGAGGGGACAAGGCATTAATGGCCAAGGGACACCTCATTGGTGGTATTGGAAAAACCATGGGCCTGCCCATGGTATTTGCCCATGGTATTGGCCACTTGGGACACCTAATACCTTATCTAACTATTAAAAATTAGACCATGTTGTTTATATACTTAATACATCATTTAATGATGTCATTAAACACCCGTAACTTAAAAACTTTATTTTCACTATTCATCGAAAATTCAACTTTCTCAGAAAAATCACAAAATTCTACCTTAACCAAATATAGATGCTCTGATTTCAAAAATAAACTCCATTTTATAAAAATAAATTTCAAAATATTTTTAATTTAATTTTTAAATAAATACACTATTCACCGAAAATTCATTTTTTTCCCAGAAAATCCCCAAAAATTACATTAACATAATATCGATGCTCTGAGTTCAAAAATGAAATCCATTTTATAAAAATAATTTTCTAAATATTTTTAATTTAATTTTTAATTAAAAAACACTATTCACCCTAAAAACTAATACTTGACTAATAATTTTTGAAATAGTTATTTACCTATTTTATTGAATCACAATACTTAATCAAGGTGCCTAGATTATATTAATAATTTATTTAAGTGAGATTACTAATCCATTTGGTCATATTACTAATCCTAAGCATAAAATCACTATTCATAATTTACTATTCATCAAAAATCAAGTTGACCTTATTAGACTCTAAATTTCGTACTAAACATAATTGCAGAAGACCATTTTTTGAAAATCATTACACATAATTAATTATTTAAGGTTTACATAAATATTTTCAAATATCCTTTTTCTAGAATTCATCAAAAATATGCATACTATATTTATTCGGACTTTTGAAAATTCACAAACTTCATCATAAGAAGAAGTCACAATTTTCATTTAAGTCAAAGGTTTACACAAGGATGTTACGGTCTCGTTACATAGCCCCTTATAACACCAGCATATGACCTAAGAGTAAGGTGTGCTAGGGTGATTGAATCTTGGGGAGGCTCGGCCAACATTGCACGAGTAGTAATTTCTATCAGTTTGAACTTATCGCGAAGTCGATTCCATTCTAGCTTCACACGATGAAGTTCGGCTTGGGTTTGGTCCAGAGCAAAGCCCAATGGTGCTACCTACTTCCCAAGTTCCGTTAAATGGGCTTCGGTTGGCCCGATACTACTGGATGAGGCCATCAAATCTTCTTTCTATATTAGTTAACCACGATCAATTGTATTTAGAGACAATAGTCGCAACATTCAGTTTCCAACGGTCATACTGACTAACGGTCATATAATAGTCAAAACCCAATAGTCTCATTTTTATTATACTCATGTTATCAAATGAAATAGTTTTGTTGAGTATGAAAAATAAAATAACACACAAAATTAGGAAACAAGAATTATTCAAAATTTCGGGTCGTTACATATACTTGAGGATCAATGGTTTTAGGGGTTAAAATAAAAATAATTTACTTATTAAGGATAACCCATTTTTGGTGGAACTGATTTCAATGAATATAGTTGATATTTAATGTTGAATTTTTTAAGGTTTTGAAATACTTTAACCACCCATTTAGTTTTGTGATTCTTAGTTATCTTAGGCCTTTGATTTTAACCTTTTACATTATTTTATTTTTATTGTGGAAACTCTTTTTTTCCTTGATAAATTTTTATGAAAAAATGAAATTTCCTTTATAACCTAATTTTGACCTTAAAATTCCAAAAATGAAATCCATGTTAATTGATTAAATTTATAAAATTGATAATAATTAATTCAAATATGAAACATGCATAACACATAAAAAGGTTAAAAAATGATAAAATTGTAGTTCCAAAAGGTTAATCATGTGTTTCCAAATGTAACACATTATGTGTTATATTACAAAATAAATAGAATTTTCACAAATAAATATGATTAATACATTTTAATTCCTGATCATATCAGGATGATATTATAATAATTATGTTATTTTGTAAAAATATGTATTTTCTACTCTTTACCCCCAAAATCAACTTTTTTCGAAAATACCATAAATTCACCATAATCCAATTTTCATGCGATCATTCTAATAATGAATTTATTTTTTTCAAAATAATTTTTCAAAATTTATTAATTTAACATTTAAATAAAAAAATATTAACTTAATAAAAAAATAATTTTTGGGTTTTACTAAAATCTATATTATCATATTTATATGATGTTCGAGTGTATCTTACCATTAATATAAAGATGATATAATAAAATAATATAAAAGTGAAAATGGTTAAAGTTACTTCTCTTTCATTTATAAATAATTTCCATCTAAATATAACTCAAGGTATAGATACATAACCCCTTATTAAATTTTCATAAGCCCTAAGGGTAAGGTGTATGATGATAGTACTTTGTTGGGGTTCTTTATCCCACAATACTCAGGTGGTGATATCTACTAACATGAACTTATCTAAAAAATTATACCATTCATGTATCAATTACTGAATTTAGGCTTGGTTTTGGTCAAGTTAAAATCCTAGTGACAAAATTTTTCTCCCAAACTCTTATAAGTGAACCTTGTAAGAACCTGAATCTTCTTCTCAGTTATTTTTTCCTTTTTCAGGTGTTTTTGAGAAAAAGAGGAATTTCTAGAAATTTCTTAATTACACACTATGTACTTTATGAGTATATGTTGTGTAATCGGTAACCACGGGTAGCCGGGTGCTGGACATGTAATGGCCGTGCACATGGCCGTGTGTGATGACCTGGAGACCTCCTAATGCAGGGGCCGGTGAAGGAAAGTACACGCCGTGTACTTATAAAGTACACCCCGTGTAAATTTTTTTCATTAAATGGACCAGGGTCACGTCTGATGGAGATAACGCTCTCCTTCTTGATGTAGTAAATCTAGAGGCATCCGTATGACCGTGATTATATCCCAAGCCCCCAATCAAACATCCATCCTCCAATTCAACCACCGTTGATTGCATTGGGATCGCCTCACTAAGATCTTCCTTCTTCTAGAGCTTCGTTTCCTGATTCCTCCTATTTCTCAAGTTATCTACGGTTGAAAACTTTAGATGTTTTTGTATATTTATGGTGTTTTAGGGAAATTCAATGTTTTAGGTTCATGTATAAAGATCCTACAACACTGGGGTAGGTGGTTTTTCCTTTCCATAGTAAGTCTTGGAGTTACATGTGCAAAAGTGCCAAATACCCTTGAACGGGGTATTGCGTGTTTATGTGTTTAGACCTAATGTTTACCTACTATTCCTTGGTTGTTTGGATAGAGGTTATATGTTGTGAATATGGTTTATTTTTCCATGCGATGGAGGTTTTTCCCATGCTTTCTTGTTTTGTCCGTTTGGTCTAGTTTTTCCTGTTAGGTTGTTGCTTTGTTTTCCATGCCGAGTATTGTTAGGATGGAGTGTTTTATCTAACATGTTGTTATGCTGTAGATTGTTTAGACAAGTAGTTATTGAGGTTTACTTTGGCTGCCTTGTATTTCTATGCTCATTTGACTTACACAGGGCCATGAGAACCTGGTGTAGTAGACCATAGGGAGAATGGACACGAGGGCTTCTCTAGAGGGTCTGTTTTTACTGTTACGATGCGAGACCATAGGGGGAATTGATGTATGTGCTTTCTCAGAGTGTCTTTAGTTCCTCGACGTGAGAAAAAAGGGTAATGAGATGTAAGTGCTTCCCCAGAGAACATTTTAGTTATCGATACGAGACTAAAGGGGGAATTGACAGTGAGTGCTTCCTCAGAGAGTCTGTGCTAAAGCTGAACCGGAGGGGTTAGACTATGTGTTCTTTCTAGAGGGTTACTTGTGTTTGCTATGTAGGACCAGAGGGGATTAGTCTATGAGAACTTCCCATAAGGTTACCTATTTTTGTTCATCTTCCTACTTGATATGTGGTGTTTGAATGCTTTGAAACTGTAGGAATGTTTACCATTGAGTACTTCGTTGTTTACGACTTCTTTTGCTTATTACCTTCCATATATATTCACTGACTATTAGGAACAGATATATTAGTGGTTGCCTACTGGGATTTAGTCTCACACCTTGTTTGGGTCATGATTTTGGGCCCCAAGAGATTATATTGTTTTAAGTATAGATAAGGAAAAGAAACCTTCTACTTCAGATACTTGACTGCTTTGGATCTAGAGAGCATGGGACCAAGCTGAGGATTGCGATGCTGAGGAGTTTTTTTCTATTTTCTTTCGTACTTTGGTTAAGTACTTTATTTCACAATTTTTATGTGTTTGGATGATTTCCTAGAAATATGTATCATGTATCATTATATATGTGCTCCAGATTCTTATTACTTTCAATCTTCCGCTATTTAGAGTTGTATGATATTATTACTATTTTCACTATTGTTATCTGTTTCTCTTCCACTGTGTTACTCTTCCAATGAGAGCATAGTTTCCCCACTATAACACCTAAGGCCCTCGCTACTAGTCAGTAGCCGCTGGTGTTAGAGGAAATGTGCATGAGGTTATGTGACCAACTAGGTAAGGGGTGCCTTTGGGCGGCTTCCGGAACTGGGATGTTACAAAGTGGTATTAGAGGAATTATTTTCTCTTGACATAATATTTGGAGCCTATAGACATGGTTAGGAAGGAATAAGTACTTGGTAATAATTTGTGCATGGGAGTAGCTAACTCGTGTACAAGTAAAAGCAAATCTACCTCGTTTATTGCAAGTTTTATGGTTTTTCAATTTTATAGTTGATTTTATTCTCACCGTTGTGTTACTCACATGTATTATGTTGTTATTGTTGTTGTTATTGAGGTTACATTTTTGTTACAAACTGATGAGATGAGTGTATTCTATCTCATGCATCATATGGGCCCTTTCTAGGAATCACATGTCATGCACTCTTTCTATGCCATTTAGGATGCATTAGAGATTACATGTTGTTGTGATGGGTGTTGTGCTAGATATGCATGTTGTTGTGATAAGTTCCTTGATAAAAATACTTTTCATTTGATAGGGTATTGGTTGTGTAAGGTTTTGTTTTAATGAACTCCAAATTTTGTTTCTTGAGGTGTTATGGGCCCTCATGGATCAGAATTTGGTGGATCATTGATCTATTATGCTTCTTTATGACATGTATAAGATGCCAATCCTTGATTCGCGGGGAGTATGGACCCTCATGGATCAGAATTTGGAACATTAATGTTTGTTTTGGTTTTTTTCTAGGCATTGGAGTAATTTCTAAGGCTTACTATCTGGAAAAAACCCATAATACATGATGTGTACTGATGAGTACACTCCATGTGTTCTTCTATTCAGGAAGAAACTATTTTTATTAAATAAATGCTATGTACTATATGTACACGCCGTGTAGTCAATAACTGTGTCTTAGATTGTGTGGGTGGGGAAACCGGGTTTGGAATCCTTTGTAGGACACACCGTGTACCAGATGTACACACCGTGTTGTAGAACTGTGTAACCGGCCATGTCACTAACAACACAGATTGGTTGAGTCTTTTCTAATACACTCCGTTTCCATCTGGAACTTTCCGTGTAGTGCAATATGAGTATCCAGCCATGTAATGATCAACATGGGTCGGTTAAATATTTTTTTACATGCCATGAATGGGATAAACATGTCGTGTATAGTCAACCGTGTGTTCACCTATGTAACTAACAACACGGGTCGAAAAAATCTTCCTAGTACACGCCGTGTCCATCTGGAAAACGCTGTGTCGTGTGAGCTATGTATCCAAATTTTTCACTAATAGCATGGGTCGGTGAAGTCCATCTAGTACACGCCGTTTTTGGCATTAACATGCCATGTAGTCTTGTTCCAGGAGAACCATGTGTCTTAATCATGTAGAAGGAATTAGGTAGAGAAAGGGGATTCAAGTACACGTCATGTTTTAGGACTACATGTTGTGTGTAGGGGGTGCTACATGACTTGGGTTAGCAGAAGTACACGCCCATGTGAAGGCTTAAGGGAACATGCCTTATAGACAATATACACTCCGTGTATCCATGTTTTAAAAAAATTTAATGCTTTCTTTCTCCTGTTCTCTTCTTATAATTCTAATTTTCAATCCCTTTTAATGTTGATCTAAGGTGTGCACTTGATCTTGCAGAGTCATGCCACAAAGACGTCCTCCAGTTGTATGCCAATTGCAAGGTGATGATCAGACACCAGACATGGCTAGTCAGGGACTACCAGCAGATCCTCCAGTAGTGCCAGTCTTGGAACCAGTCGTCATTCCGGACATAGGTGCTGATGCACAATTCTGAGAGGGATTCACGAGGTTCATGAAGAACTTAAGATGAGTACCACATCCTACCCCTTCTATGGCAGAGTTGACATGGGTTTTCTAGTAGCAACATCCTCCCACTTTCTTTGGGGAAAGAGGACCTCAGGCTGTAGAGTCATGGTTAGAAGCCACGCTTTCCATCTTTGAGCATCTAGTGACGTGTCCAGAGAGGAGGGTCAATCTCACTACATACATGATTCAAGATTCCGCCAAGAGATGGTGGGATGTGATCTACTAGGCAGGACACTCATAGGCTATAGCTTGGGGCGAGTTACAACATGCCTTCTACGATTACTTCTATCCGGAGAACTCGAGGGCTGATCGAGCCTGAGAGTTGATGAGTCTGGAGCAGAGTACTCATTCCGTTATGGAGTATTCTTCTAACTTCACTGAGATTATGCTCTTCATGCATATTACAGGATGTGATGAGTTATTCCTAGCAAGGAATTTTGTGGATAGTCTGAGGAATGACATCTGATCATAGGTGAACATTTTCAGGTTGACTTCCATCACTTCAACCGTCAACCAGACGCTAATTACGAAGCACAATTTGAGGGATTCTGGATTTGTTATCCAGGGTAGTTCGACATATGGAGTTAATATCCCTTCTACTTAAAGTAGGAAGCACCATAGGAGGTCTTCACACGGTGATCCGAGGAGGTGAGGCACTTCTTCTAGTAGAAAGGTGGTGTGCTACTAGTGTAGGAATAGAGGGCATACGAGGTCAATTTTACTAAGAGACCGAGTGGAGTGCTGATCTTGTGGAAAGATGGGTTATCTTTAGTGTTTCTATAAGATCTTATCACCAGCGACTAGTGACAGGGGTTCTTCTATGTCTCTACATTCAGGAGAAACAACACCAGTTTCTCATGAGTCTGGGAACTGAAGTTCTTCCGGCTGTTCAGGTCAAGGTGGAGGTCACGGTCGTGGTAGTCAGTCACCAGGATTTTAGCGACAATAGGGTGGATCAGCTCAGAGTGGTCAGGCAAGGTCACATGGCCATGGTGTAGGTCCGACTACTGTAGTGGAGTAGACCCGATAGAAGCAGGATCCTAGAACCTCTACAGTTCGATGTACGATCCTTATTTCCTCAATTTTAGCTTCTATTCTTTTTTATATAAGGGCTTCCCATAGCTTTATATTAGTTGCTATTATGGAGAGCCTTGGGCTCTGTATATTTCCTTATGCTAATGTCTTGATGCTAGACACACAGTTGGGGAATAGAACGACAAGTGTACCCCAGTGCAAGGAGTGACCTCTTAAGGTTGGTGGGTTTCACTTCCTTTGGAACCTCTATGTCTTAGAGATGAAGGACTATGATGTCATTCTCAGAATGGACTGGTTAGTTCCCTTCCAGGTAGTTGTCGATTTCTATTGCCGTAGGGTGAGTTTCACATCACCAAAGGGCAGATTGTTTCTTCATAATGGGGAATGGGATGTCCTAGAGAGCAGAGAAGGACCCGAGCATCATGGTTTGGGAGGACTTACTGCTTAGATTTATAGTCTATATCTGGATGACCATGGGACTTCTTAGATGGAATTTCCTCCAGTGGTGGATCATTTCAGGGATGTCTATCCAGAGGACTTTTTAGGTTTCCCCCAAGAGAGAGAGGTGAACTTTTCTATTGAGCTTGTAATAGGAGTGGAACTGGTGTCTATTCCTCCTTATAATATGGATACACTAGAGTTGCAGGAGGTCAAGAAGCAGTTGGAGGAGTTGCAAGCTAAGGGTTTCATCAAACCCAATACTTCTCATTGGGGTTCACCTGTCCTGTTTGCGAAGAAGGTGGATGGTACTCTCAGACTTTGTGTGGATTATCGGAATTTTAACTAGTTGATGTTCAAGAACCGATATCCCTTGCTGAGGATTGATGATCTCTTTGATCAACTATGAGGATCCCATGTGTTCTCAAAGATTTACTTGAGATATGGTTATCATCAGTTGCGCGTTAGACCATCTAATATACCCCTTATAGCCTTTTGAAGTAGGTATAGTCTATACGAGTATGTGGCTATTCCATTTAGTCTCACGAATACACCTGTAATTTTCATGGCATTGATGAACCGAGTGTTCCATCAATACTTGGATTCCTTCTTGGAGGTCTTCATGAACGATATCTTTGTGTACTCTCACACTCAAAATGACCATGCTACCCATATTGAGATTGTTCTGAGTACACTGATAGGGCATCAGTTATATGCTAATCTCTCAAAATGCCACTTTTGGATGGATTAGATTCACTTATTTGGTTATGTTATCTCAGATACAAGACTATCATTAGACCCATAGAAAGTGAGAGAAATAGTTTCCTAGGAGCAGCCGAAGAATGTCATCGAGGAATGAAGTTTTCTAGACCTGGCTGGATATTACAGATGTTTTATACAGGACTTCTCACGCTTAGCAGCGCCACTAACGTGCCTGATAAAGAAGGGTGCGATGTTCTTTTGGTCAGATTTTTTTGAGTCAGTCTTTTCGGAGCTAAAAGGGAGGTTGACTTCATCACCGATACTAGTTTTTTCAGGGCTAGGAAAGAGATAAACTGTTTACTGTGATGATTTAGGTATAGGGCTGGGAGTGGCGCATATGTACGGGGAAGGAGTCGTTGCATACGAGTCTCGGTAGTTGAGTCCACATGAGTGAAATTACCCAACACACGATCTTGAGTTGGATGCAGTTGTTCATGAATTACACTATTGGAGACATTATCTTTTGGTAGAGAATTTTGTGGTTTTCACCGACCAAAAAATTCTCAAGTATATCTTCACTCAGCGTGACCTGAATTTGAGACAGTGAAGGTGGGTTGATCACCTTCAGTCCTTTGACTTTGAGCTTGCCTACACGCCTAGGAAAGGAAATGTAGAAGCTGATGCGTTGAGCAGAAGGACTCAGATACATCCAGTTTAGGAGGCCAACAGTGAGTGGAAGCATATAGCTTTTTCCTCTGAGATTAATTTGGAGGTGCAAGATAGACAGGGGAAAACATTTCTTTCTTTTGTAGTTGTTACCTCTACTCTTCATTATCAAGTGCGTATGAGGCAGCTATTAGATTCAGAAGGCCTAGTTCTATGGGAAAGAATGTCAGGAGAGGAACCTATTCCCAGATAGACCATAGATGAGGATGAGATCTTGCATTTTCATGGGTGTGTATGGGTGTCCACAGACATACGCGAGGAGCTGATGCGGGACTCTCATTCCTCAGTTTGGGTAGTTCATCTTGGTGTCACCAAGATGTATCATGATATACACCCTCAGTATTGGTGGCCAAGTATGAAGTGGGATGTTACTGGTTTCATGATGAGGTGTTCCACCTATCAGTAGGTGAAGGAGGAGAATCTGCAACCAGAAGGGCTTTTGCAGTAGTTACCCATTCCCGAGTGGAAGTGGAATGATGTCGCGATGGATTTCGTAACAGGTCTGCCAAGGTCGTATTGAGGAAATGATGTTGTTTGAGTTTTCATTGACAAAATCACGAAGGTTTATCACTTCTTTTCAATCACAGAGACTTTCAATTTTGATGATCTAGGACGGTTGTAAATCTGCGAGATAGTACATTTACATGGAGTTCCACACCCCATTGTTTCAGATATGGATGCCTATTTTACTTCTCAGGTCTGGCAGGGACTTCAGATAGCTTTGGGTACATAGGTACTTCTGAGTACAACTTACCATCCCCAAACAGATGAACTGTCCGAGCATACAATTTAGGTGCTTGAGGACATGATTTGAGAATGCACCCTGGATTTTGGAGGTTCTTGAGAGAAGAAAACATATCCTGTAGAGTTTTCCTAAAATAATAGTTTTCAAGAAACTATTCAGATGGAACCTTATGAGGATTTGTATGGTAGGCCATGCCGTTCACCCTTATGATAGCTTGAGGTAGGAGATTTATCTTTGCTGGGACCTCGTCTTGTCCTGGAGAATATAGAGCAGGTAGAGTTGATTTGGAAGAGGATGGAAAATGAACAGTCTCGACAGAAGTCTTATGCTGATCAGCGGAGATGACCTCTGGAGTTCGAAGTCAGGGATCAGGTTTTTCTACGTGTCACACTAAGGTTGGGTCACAAGAGGATTAGGAGAGAAGGTAATCTTTCGTCGAGGTATGTCGGGCTGTTTGAGGTTTTGGAGAGAGTTGGGACGATTGCCTATTAGTTTCAGTTACCTCAAAGTTACCAGGAAATGCACGATGTCTTCCACGTTTCTCAGTTCCGACATTACTTCTTAGACCCATCTCATGTTTTTCAACTCAAGGAGGTTGAGTTAGAGGTGGACTCCTTGTTCGAGGAGCATCCTATATTGATTTTTGATCGCAGTATGAAGGTTATCTATGGTCGGTCTATTCTTCTAGTACGAGTGCGATGGAAGCATGGATGAGTACATGATGAGACTTGGGAGAGAGGGGCTGATGTATGATCACAGTGGCCGGAGCTGTTTGAATATTCTTCTTCTACGCTGCCTTGCTAGGGAAATTCAGGGATGAATTTCATTAATAGGGGATGTTTGTAAGAACCTGAATCTTCTTCTCTGGTATGTTTTCCTTTTTCTGGTGTTTTTGAGAAAAATATGAATTTCTAGATATTTCTTAAGTACCCGCCGTGTACTTTATGAGTACACGCCGTGTACTCAGTTATCACAGGTAGCCGGGTGCTGGCTGTGTAGCGGCCATGCACACAACCATGTGTGGTGACCTGGAGAACACATAATGCAGGGGCCTGTGAAGGTAAGTACATTCTGTGTACATATAAAGTACACATTGTGTACTTTATTTTTTTCATTAAACGGACTGGGGTCGTGTTTGATGGACAGAACACTCTCCTTCTCAATCGAGTTCATCCAGGAGCATCCGTATGGCCGCTATTATTTCCTGAGCCTCCAATTGAGCATCCATCATTTGATTCAACAACCGGCGATTGTGTTGGGATCTCCTCAGTAAGCTCTTCCTTCTTCCATATCTTCGTTTCCTGATTCCTCCTCTTTCCCAAGTTATCTCCAGTTTAACATTTTAGACGTTTTTGTAGATCTATGATGTTCTAGGGAGATTCAAGGCTTTATGTTCACTTATAACGATCCTAAAACACCGAGGTAGGTGGTTTGTGCCTTTCCGTAGTTAGTCTGTGATTTATATGTGCAAAAGAGCCCAATACCCTTGAACGAGGTATTATATGTTTATGTTTCTAGACCTAATGTTTTCCTGCTGTGCCTTGGTTGTTTATATAGAGGTTATATGTTGTGAATAGGGTTTATTTTTCCATGATATAGAGGTTTTTCCCATGTTTGGTTGTTTTGACCATTTGGTCTAGTTTTTCCTGTTAGGCTGCTGCTTTGTTTTACATGCCTGTAATTGTTAGGATGAAGTGTTTTATATGACATGTTTTTATGCTATATATTGTTTAGACTAATAGTTCTTGAGGTTTACTTTGGATGCCTTGTATTTCTATGCTCGTTTGACTTACACAGGGCCATGAGAATCTGTTGTAGTAGAACATAGGGAGAATGTATGTGAGGGCTTCTCCAAAGGGTCTGTTTTTACTATTACGATGCGAGACCATGGGGGAATTGACGTAAGTACTTCCTCAAAGGGTTTGTACTTCCTCAACACAGAGAATAGGGGGAATGAGATGTAATTTATTCCCTAGAGTGCTTTTTAGTTACTGATATGAGACTATAGGGGGAATTGATGGTGAGTTCTTCCTCAGAGAGTCTATGCTAAAGGTTAACCATAGGGGTTAGACTGTGTGTACTTCCCAGAGGGTTGCTTGTGTTTTCTAGGTAGGAATAGAGGGGATTAGGCTGTGAGAACATCCTAGAGGATTACCTGTTTGTGTTTTTCAGTTTACTTGATATGTGGTGTTTGAATTCTTTGAAACTATGGATATGTTTACCATTGAGTACTTACTTCTTTACTGATTCTTTTGCTTATTTCTGGCCATATATATTCACTAACTATTAGGCACATATATCTTGGTGGTTTCCTACTGGGATTTAGTCTCACACCCGGTTTGGGTCATGCTTTTGGGCCCAAACAGATTATATTGTTATAGGTATAGATAAGGGAAAGTGCCCTTCTACTTCCGGTACTTGACTGCATTGGAGTTGGAGATCATGGGACTACGATGAGGCTTGTGATGCTGAGAAGTTTTTTACTATTTTCTTTAGTACTTTGGTTTAGTACTTTATTTTAGTATTGTGACGTGTTTGGATGCTTTCATAGACATATGTATCATGCATCATTATATATGTGCTCCAACTTCTTATTACTTTCAGTCTTCCATTGTTTACTGTTGTATGCCATTATTAATGTTTTTTCTATTGTTATCTATTTCTCTTCTGCTGGGTTACTATGCCAATGAGGGGATAGTTTCCCCACTATCGCACCTAAGGCCCTCACTGCTAGTCGGCCGCCTCTGGCATTAGGGGAAATGCGCTTGAGGCCATGTGACCAATTGGGTACGGGGCGCCTCTGGGTGGCTTATAGAACCAGGACGTTAAAAACCTCATAAGGGATGTTTGAATTATTATAGGCCTTTTTTTTCTTCCTTCTACATCATAAAATAGTCGTAAACATAACATTATAATGGATATATAACCAATGATCATAACTACTAATGACCAAATTGTCCATTGGTTATTATCCCCCAATTTCCATAATGGTCATAATATCACATTAACTATAATGTTCATATTTCCTCAATGATCAAAATGGTCCTAATTCTCAATGGTCATATTAGATTATATGTACAGACCACCAGTCTTATACATAACTATTCAGTACATCACTCAAAAAGGTTCTTACACATCCCTTGACAATGTTTATCATATTTTCAATGCTTCTATACCTTTTTATAGTCATGAGGGTATGAATGATCTTCATGGGAGAATTAAATCTTATTGAGTTCCATTTAGCGACTTCACTATTCTTCATAGCATATATACATGCACTATTCCTAATTTTAGTAATAAATATTATAACATGATGTTAAAATAAACGTAATAGTCTTACCATTTTATTTTTTATAAAACATAATAAAACAATTATTTAGAGACAAGAGTTCTTTTACAAGGAAAATTTGGTCCATTAAAAATTAAATAATACATATCTAATATAACAATTTTTATTGACATTAAATGAAGGAATAATATAGAATTGATTCTATCATCCCAGGGTTTTTATAAATTGATGAATTTGAGATAATAATTATATTTATTCATTTTATTTGAATAACATAAAAAACTTCAAGAGATCTAAAAGTATTATAATGGTTTATCTTAAAAATAAAATATATTTCCTTGTATTTTGAATTAATTATCCAAAATATGAAATCACAAATATTGGGATGATTTTACCTTTAAAGAAAAATTAAATAATGTTTCTTCAAAGTGTGATATATTTCAAAAGTATGGGGATACTGAAAACTTATTTTTCTTTAAAGGATTAAATATAAATGGATATTATATCTAAATTGAAAATATATGTATATAAATGTGAGCATGTACATTGAAAATTATTACGGATTATTAAAAGAAATTTAATACAAGGTAATGTTCATCCATACTCATTGATTTTAAAAGGGTATAAATGATTACATATTCCAAAATTCAAATAACAATTTTATTAGTTATACAAAAAAGATCGATATTTTTTCGATCCATATATATCTAGATCTCAAATTAGATATTTACCTTCATATGGTGGAATGAATATTTCATGGAGTTATATAAACAATTTTTTTTTGTATTTTCCATTAATCATACTAGTTTAATTATTATTCATGTAGAAATTTCAGAAAATGTTTTATTGATATTATAGATTCATAATATCAAAACAAGTTATGGATTTTCTATGGATAATGATATTCCAACAACTTTATATAAGGATAATTCAACATGTAGCATAATTAAATGGTGATATAACAAAAAAAATCACACTAATTTTTTTTACCAATGATATTTGATTGAATGGTGAGATTGATATCAAGTAAATCTAGTTATATGATGATATTGTTGACTTATTAATAAATAAATTACCAATTGTATTTTTTAAGCGATGGAGGAGGGGGTTCATTTACACAACGTCTAGATGCAATGGAGATTCGTTGGTGGAAATCAAACCATGATCAGTGGAGGTGTATCAAATCTCCATGCTGAAACTCTATTTGGGACTATTGATGATGGTCGTGTTGTAGTTTCTAAAGAAGGTACGCATCCACTTTCCTTATACAAGGAATCATATACTAGTAAGATTGTGAGAAAGGTAACTTTGGATCTCGTCGAGGAAAACTTGGATGCAGTCTCAGAGAGGCTTGACGTGGGTTAAAACTCCTTCATTACTAGGATCCATATTCCCAAAGGTGAGAAACCATGGAGGCTAGAAGATTATGTAAATAGGGTTTCAAAAATTTGGGGTTCTAAAGATTGGAAGTGAACCTCAATCATTCATGGGTTCTTCCACTTCCTATTTCCTTCAGATGAACTTAGACAACATGCATGGAGCTCAAGATCCCATTATCTAAAGCCTGGTATGCTTCGGTTCTACAAATGGAGCTTAGAATTTAATTTCGCAAATGTTTGAAATGCTTTTGCACAGGTATGGACCAGGATCCATGGGCTCAACTGGATCCTATAGACCCCAAAATTCTTTATGATATTGGCACAACAATAGGTGTTCCAATTAGTCTTGACAAAGAGGAAAAATAGGTAATATTCATCCATTTTGTAAGAATACTAATTATGGTGGACGTCAGTGCCACTCTTATAGAGAAGGTTATTCTTTCCACTCGAAACGATGATATTTGTAACACCCTGAGTTGTATTAAAAATAATAATTTTAAATAAATTATAATTTCAGTAAATATGTTATAAATGTATGTAATATGTTTACTAATAAAATATATATATTTAGTAATAATAATAAGTTATGTGTTTTATTTATATATGTAATTGTTTTAATAAAATATAAACTTATTCTAATTAGGTTGATAATAATATTAATCAAAATATTAGTTTCAAATTATTAATATTACAAGATTATAAATTTTGATTAGATTAATTTGTTATAAAATTGTTAATAATATGAATTTTGTTTAATAAAATTATAGTTAAGTAATTTAACCATTTTAATTAGTAATAAATGAGAGTTATAAATTTTTTTTTATAAAATTTAATTTTCAATTGATAAGATATATATATATATAGTAATAAATAGATTTAACTTATAATTTTGATAAGTTTCATTTTTATAAACTTATTAATATTATAATTTACATATATTTTTTTAAATGAATTTAATACTAAAAGTATTAAAAACCTTTACTTTTAAAAAGTATGGATAAAGTGACATTATTATAAAATAAAACTTTTACTTTTTGAAAGTATTTTTAAAATAATTTTATTATTATTTATTTTAACATTTGACTATTCTTAAAATTATTAAGGATATTGTATTTTATAATATTGATATAAAAATAATAATGTTAATATAATAAAAATAATATAATGACAATGATAAAATAATAAAATAATAAAAATAAAGGTTAAATGAAAATAGTGATTTGGAGAGGAAGTCACAGGTTTGGTTTGATAATAAAGATAGAATAAAATAAATAATAAAGACAAAATAAGAAAAAAAAGAATGAATTCATAGGTAAGAAAGGGAATCAGAAAAAGGATTAGTGTTTTGGGGGAGGCTTCATGCGGCACTGCGAAGGGCGAGGGAGCCTCCGTGGAAGGTCAAGCGCAATCGAAAGTCGCAACCTACAATGGGGCTCGAGCAGGGAGAGATCAAGCTTGACAGGAGGTTTCATCCGGGAGGAGTAACATGGCTTTAAGAAACCATGAGAGCCATGTGTTTCGTGGGAGTCCAAGAAGAGGTTGTCATCGCGAGCCGAAGACGAGCCAGAGGAGTCCGAGTCTGAGGTCGTGCGTGTCTGTGGGGGATCGTCGAGTTCGTGGACCGTCCGGGGTTAGGGTTTCGTAATGGTTCGGTTCCAAGGTAGAATAATTTATTTAATTTTTATTGTCCAATTTGTATTTGTTATCCCTGTTTGATTTTGTCTCTTTGTCGTGGTTGATCGTTCTTTTTAGCCTTCTAGTAGGCGTGCATTTTAGTGTCTTGGTTGTCAATTTTCGAGCAGTTATGCACTGCATCCTTTCTTCTCTTGTTTTTCATTTTAGTTTCTATCAAAATTGATGTAATGATCATTTTATTTTTGAAAATTGTGCGTTCGAATTTCCCTATCTGCAATAGCTCCCCAGCTTTCACAGCAAGATTAACCTTAGTTTTTAGAGATTATTAGAAGCGGAATCACTCTGCTTGTTTTCTCCGAGGATTTTTTTCTTCACTGTCTGCAAAAATGAATAAACATGGATACCTTTTGCATTGAGTCAAGAGTTTTTCTCACCTATGTTTTGTTCCAGGAGATCAAGTAAGGGACTATTCCAATTATTTATATTTTAAAAAACCTTTACTATATAATTATATATATGAAGTTTTATATACTTTAGTAGATTACAATACCTCTTCTTTTAAAAGTGTCCAAAGAGGTTTAGTGATGCTTTGTTGGAATTTGTATACCTGAAATCAGTGTTAGGGGATTAACCATTTATTTCTATGAAGAAAAACCGATTATACACATACTGTGTATAATTGGATATTCTATATGTGTATGTATATATAGATTCTTCCCAGAACTGGATTTTTCCTTCTCCTTCTCTTTTAAATAGGGTGTTCGGGTGGGGTGATATTTTAAAAGGTGTAAGGGATTATTTTCAATTAGTTTTATTTTACAAAACCACTAATATATATATATATTTCCGTATATGTAGTTTGAATATATATATATATATCCATTTTGTTTTGAATGTTTTTAAGAGGATCTTGATGTTTTATTAAGGTACACATATTGGCGGTCCGTGTAAGTGATTATTGTGTAATGTTTTCAATTTACCAAATTATTTTTATGTGGTATTAATCATATATAGTTTACATATATATGTAAATATGCACATGTGTTTTCAATCCCTTTCTATTTGAATAATTTCAAAGAAGAATAAATAGTTCTTACTAAGAATATCATATAGGTAAGGGTGTACTTTTATTTTTTATCGTTAAGCAAAACTTATGTTTATATACTTTAGTATATTCAGATATATATATATATATATATATACAATTCAAATCCTTTATGTTTTGAAGCTTCTCAAAATGGAGATGTGTCATTTAATGATTTTCTTGTTTTGAATAATTTAAGGGTTTATTAACATGGGTTTTGTAAAACTGAATATATATATATTGTGCGTATTTGGGTATGTACAAGTATACATATGATTCAAACTAAATCTATTTTATAAATTTTAAAAGATAATTTCCAACCCTAAAATAATGTTTTTGATGGGAATTATGTTTTTTGTTCTATTGGATTTATAATTATTATGAAAGACCCTGATTTTTAAATATGTATACACATATGATTATATAATATAAACCTAACATGGTTTTGGTTTTAAATCAAGTAATAATGGTGTATTAAATATGTTTTAAAGTATATGTTACTTATAAAAAATTATTAAACCTGGTTCGGGTTATGTAAAACCCATGTATATAAACTTGGTGTATATATGGTTATAAATATATAACTCTTTTCTGATTGGGACACTCAACTAATGAATTTCAAAATTTAATTATTATTTTTGACGTAATTAATACTTGTAAGATTTTATTAAATGTTAATTTTGAAGTCTTCTAAACCAATATGTGTTTATATAAGTATATTTTATTATATAAGATATGTTTTTATTAAATAAGTTTTTGTAATATTAAATCATGTGGTGTTTCTATGTTTTAAATGAATATATTTTTACTTGAAAAAAAGTTATTAGAGAATAAATGGATTTGTAAAATCGTTCTACGTTTGTAAACCATGTTGTGCACACATGTAGTTTTAATTTGCCACAATATTTTCTATTGGTTACCAAGCTTATGATTTAGTCTAAATTCATGTTCACTGTCCCTTTTATCAGAATATTTAATGACATGTATTTTTATTAAGTATTTAATTTCCATGAAATAAGGATTTTTAAATTAAGGAGTTATCATTTCATGTGGTAAACCCTTTTAATCCTTCATTTTATGTGCATTAGTAATTTACTCGTTTGAAAAGAATGTTTATTAAACTATTCATGTCTTTGAAAAATTTTCAATGTTAACTATCATATCATGTATTTCAAGATTAAATGTACAATAGTTTCATTATCCATTTTATTTGTTTTTGTACTCAATAATGCATGCATATTACATACCATGATAATGAACTAAGAATTAAATTACCCAAAGCGGTATGAGACACCTTGGGTAATGTGAAATGGAAATAAAATTACCCAAAGTGGTATGGGACACCTTGGGTAATATGAAGTAAAAGTTAAATATTCAAATTGGTATGGGACACCTTAAACAAAATGAAAAGTAAATTAAGAAACTAAGTAATTTTCAAGTGATAAGTTATTCGAATAAATCAAAGTAGTATGTGCACTTGGATTTATGAGGTATGAGGAATGTATTGGACTTATTATGTGACGGGTGGTGCCCACTACAACTCCTCGATGCATCGGTAGGTCTCATGAGACAACTAGTAGGGGAATTGGCCGAGGCCTTTCCCAACTATGAGTTATGGATTTTGGCCGAGGCCTTAATCATTAGATGTCTTGGATGAGGCTTTGACACAGTCTCACATATGGAATTTTCTCATTATGACTATGTAATTTAATTAACCAAAAAAATATTCGATTTGTAGAGTATTGATTAAAGAGCTTATGGATTATGGCCAAGGCCTTAATCAATATATGTCTTGGCCGAGGCCTCGACCACATGTTTACAAAATGTTCTACATTATAATCACTCTTTATGTGTAAGTTTATTAAGAGCCATTATTTAAGAGTATCAGAAAGAAAACGTTTATGGCATGACATATGTATAGCACACAGTGATTTTTGGTATTTGATGTATGAAAATGAAGTAATTACCTTTATGTGCAACACTGATCATTCATTACTCTTAACTATTTAATTTTTTCTACATACTCTTCTGTCATTCATGTTTGGAATTTCATTTTTTCAGCATACCTATAATTGAACTATGTATCCTTGTAATTCCAACAATATGTTTTGATCAAGTACTTTTATGATGTGTATAAGTGTTTCATATTTTCTTTTGATAGAGTATTTTATGGATTTTTAAAAAATGTTTTCAAAAGTTATTTTGGGTATAGATTAATATTTTTAAACCCCTTACTGGGTATACTTTTTCTCACCCTACGTTTTAAATGAAAAATATTCAAGTATCAGTCATGTGTTCAATGAAGTTTCAGAATGTAGCTGGTTTTCCAAAACTTGAACCTCACAATCCTATGTAGCATGAGACATGATGTGATAAATGTAAATGTAATGTAATTATTATGGTACATCATGTCTCATGGGCACCGGCTCCGGGCACTCAGAGGGCCGGGTCCTTAAAGTTGGTATCAGAGGATTCAGTTTAGTTTACTCTGGAAAACCAGAACTTAAAACAAGAAATATTTATTTAAACACTACTAAGTATGATGTTTTTTTCTGAAGACATCTGATAATATTAGAGCAATACTGAAGATTTGGTTATGTGTTACTAAGTATTAGTTTCTTTAAATTTTCATATGGCTATTGAATCACACCTTCGGTCTCTCCCAAAAGAGATAGTGGAAATCATAGTGGCCTAGTCATGTCCAGGGGACTACGAGACTTTCAAAAACATTCGACTGTCTTGTAAACAACTCCATTGCATGTCGAACCACCAAAATATTCTCCATCTTTACCAAGGAATCAATCTTGTGTTTTCATGCATAGTAATTGTACAATTTTCTGCATATCGGAAAAGAGGAAAGATTCGTGAAGCTCCTTTTCTGTGTTTCACTTTGGCTGATAACTACCGAGATGTAGGTAAATTTCAAGAAGCTGCTTTGGATGGTGACCATCGAGCAGCCTACCTATTCCAGGTCCTGAGTTTTAGTATTTACGGAGAACTCTATGACATTAATATTTTCAAGAGCGACGTGGTGCGTGGGACTTATAGGAATTTAGTCCACTCTTAAATTTCCAACCTCCACACTTCTCGTGCCTCTTTATGGAAGGCTAAGTGCTTTAGGCATAGGTATGAACCCATATGTTCATAATGTGTCTTGGAAAAAGAGAGTGAGAAGCTGAATACTACCTTAAGAATCCACCTGAGGTCGTCAGCACCCGACCATTGGTGGTGTTCCCGGTATAGGGACCTCGAGAGTGACGTGTGTCTGATGTTGCTTTGGTTTATGTACAAATATTTTAGAATTACGAGGACACAATTTTGTTAAGAGGGGGATATTGTACCACCCTGAGTTGCAGTAAAAATAATAATTTTAAACAAATTATAATCTAAGTAAATATGTTATAAATGTATGTAATATGTTTACTTATAAAAAATATATATTTAGTAATAATAATAAGTGATGTATTTTATTTATATATGTAATTGTTTTATTAAAATATAAACTTATTCTAATTAGGTTGATAATAATATTAATCAAAATATTAGTTTTGAATAATTACTATTACAAGATTATAAATTCTGATTAGACTAATTTGTTATAAAATTGTTAATAATATGAATTTTGTTTAATAAAATTATAGTTAAATGATCTAACCATTTTAATTATTAATATATGAGTGTTATAAAATTTTTTTTATAAAATTTAATTTTCAAATGATAAGATATATATATATATATATTTATATATAGTAATAAATAGATTAAACTTATAATTTTGATAAGTTTCATTTTTATAAACTTATTAATATTATAATTTGCATATATTTTTTAAATGAATTTAATACTAAAAGTATTAAAAACATTTACTTTTAAAAAGTATGGATAAATTAACATTATAATGAAATAAAACTTTTAATTTTTGAAAGTATTGTTAAAATAATTTTATTATTATTTATTTTAACTTTTGACTATTCTTAACATTATTAAGAATATTGTATTTTATGATATTGATATAAACATAATAATGTTAAAATAATAAAACTATTATAATGATAATGATAAAATAATAAAATAATAAAAATAAAGGTTAAATGATAATAGTGATTTGGAGAGGAAGTCACGGGTTTGGTTTTATAATAAAGATAGAATAAAATAAATAATAAAGACAAAATAAGAAAAAAATGAATGAATTAATGGGTAAGAAAGGGAATCAGAAATAGGATTAGGGTTTTGGGGGAGGCTTCACGCGACACTGTAGAGGGTGAGGGAGCCACTGTGGATGGTCGAGCGCAACCGGAAGTCGCAACCTACAAGAGGGCTCGAGTAGGGAGAGCTCAAGCGTGACAGGAGGTTTCGTCCGGGAGGAGTCACGTGGATTTATGCCGCTGTGAGAGCCGTGCACATCGAGGGTTTTTGAGTCGAGGTCGTCATCGTGAGCTGAAGACAAGCCAGAGCATTCCGAGTCTAAGGTCGTGCACGTATGTGGGGGATTGCCGAGTTCGTGGTCCGTCCGCGGTTAGGGTTTCATAATGGTTCAGTTCTGAGGTAGAATAGTTTATTTAATTTTTATTGTCTAAATCGTATTTGTTATCCCTGTTTGATTTTGTCTCTTTGTCATCGTTGATTGTTCTTTTTAGCCTTCTGGTAGGCATGCGTTGTAGTGTCTTGGTTTTCAATTTCTGAACAGTTATACACCTCATCCTTTCCTCTATTGTTTGTCATTTTAGTTTCTGTCAAAATTGATGTACTGATCATTTTATTTTTGAAAATTGTGCATCCAAATTTCCCTATCTGCAATAGTTCCCCAACATGCACAACAAGATTAACCTTAGTTTTTAGAGTTTATAAGAAGCGGAGTCACTCTGCTCATTTTCTCATGGGATTTTTTTCTTCAGTATCTGCCCAAATGAATAAACATGGATTCCTTTTGCATTGAGTCCAGATTTTTCCTCACCTCTATTTTGTTTCAGGAGATCAAGTAAGCGACTATTTCCAATTATTTATATTTTAAAAAACCTTTATTATATAATTCTATAAATTCAGTTTTATATACTTAACTAGATTAGAATCCCTCCTCTTTTAAAAGTTTCCAAAGAGGTTTAGTGATTCTTTGTTGGAATTTGTATACTTGAAATCAGTGTAAGGGGATTAAACCATTTATTTCTATGAAGAAAAACCGATTATACACATACTGTGTATAATCAGATATTTTATATACTTATGTATACATATATTCTTCCCAGAACTGGAGTTTTCCTTCTCCTTCTCTTTTAAATAGGGTGTTCGGGTGGGTTGATCTTTTAAATGGTGTAAGGGATTATTTTCAATTAGTTTTATTATACAAAATCACTAATATATATATATTTCTCTATATTAAGTTTGCAAATATATATATATATCCTCTCTGTTTTGAATGTTTTTAAGAGGATCTTGATGTTTTATTAAGGTACACATATTGGTATTCTGTGTAAGTGATTATTGTGTAATGTTTTCAATTTAAAAAATTCTTTTTTATGTGGTATTAATCATATACATTTTACATATATATGTAAATATGCACATGTGTTTTCAATCCCTTTAGATTTTAATAATTTCAAAGAAGAATAAATATGTCTTACTAAGAATTTCACATAGGTAAGGGTGTATTTTTCTTTTATCATTAAGAAAAACTTATGTTTATATACTTTAGTATATTCAGATATATATATATATAATTCAAATCCTTTATGTTTTGAAGCTTCTCAAAATTGAGATGTGTCATTTAATAATTTTCAAGTTTTGAATAACATAAGGGTTCATTAACATGGGTTTTGTAAAACTAAATATATATATTATGTGTATTTGGCTATGTAAAAGTATACATATGATTCAAACTAAATCTATTTTATAAATTTTATAAGATAATTTCCAACCCTCAAATAATGTTTTTGATGCGAATTATGTTTTGTGTTCAATTGGATTTATAATTATTATGCAAGAAACTATTTTTTATATATGTATACACATATGATTTTATAGTATAATCCTAACATGGTTTTGGTTTTCAATCAAGTAACAATGGTGTATTAAATATGTTTTAAAGTATATATTACTTATAGGAAATTATTAAACCTGGTATGGTTATGTAAAACCCATGTATATACACTTGGTGTATATATGGTTATAAATATACAACCCTTGTCTAATTGGGAGACTAAAATAATGAATTTTAGAATTCAATTATTATTTTTGACGTAATTAATACTTGTAAGATTTTATTAAATGTTAATTTTTAAGTCTGATAAACCAATATGTGTTTATATAAGTATATATTATTATATAAGATATGTTTGTATTAAAGAAGTTTTCATAATATTAAATATTTCTGTGTTTCTATGTTTTAAAATAATATATTTTGACTTGACTAAAAGTTATTAGAGAATAAATGGATTTGTAAAAACATGCTACGTTTGTAAACCATGTTGTGCACACAAGTAGATTTAATTTGCCACAATATTTTCTATTGGTTACGAAGCTTTTGATTTAGTATAGATGCATGTTCATGGACCCTTTTATCAGCATATTTAATGACATGTAATTTTATTAAGTATTTCATTTCCATGAAATAATAATTTTTAAATTAAAAAGTTATCATTTCATGTGGAAAACCCTTTTCATCCTTCATTTCATGTGCTTTAGTAATTTCTTCATGTGCAGAGAATATATATTAAACTATTCATGTCTTTGACAAATTTTCAATGTTAACTATCATATCATGTATTTCAAGATTAAATGTACAATAGTTTCATTAACCATTTTATTTTTTTTGTACTCAATAATTCATGCATATGAATACCATGATAATTAACTAAGAATTAAATTACCCAAAGTGGTATTGGACACCTTGGGTAATGTGAAATAGAAAGAAAATTACCCAAAGTGTTATGGGACACCTTGGGTAATTTGAAGTAAAAGTTAAATATTCAAAGTGGTATGGGACACCTTGAACAATATGAAAAGTGAATTAAGAAACCAAGTAATTTTTAAGTGATAAGTTATTTAAATAAATTAAAGTGGTATGTGCACTTTGATTTATGAGGTATGAGGAATGCATTGGACTTATTATGTGATGGGTGGGGCCCTCTACAACCCCTCAATGCATCGGTAGGTCTTATGAGACAGCTAGTAGGGGAATTGGCTGAGGCCTTTCCCAACTATGAGTTATGGATTTTGGCCAAGGCCTTAATCATTAGACGTCTTGGCCGAGGCCTTGACACAGTCCGATATATGCATTTTCCTTATTATGACTATGCAATTTAATTAACCAAAAAAATATTCGACTAGTAGAATATTTATTAAAGAGATTATGGATTATGGATGAGGCCTTAATCAATAGATGTCTTGGCCGAGGCCTCAACAATATGTTTACAGAATGTTCTGCATTATAATCCCTCTTTATGTGTAAGTTGATTAAGATCCATTATTTAAGAGTACCAGAAAAGAAAAAGTTTATGGCATGACATATGTATAACATTCAGTGATTTTTGTATTTGATGTATGAAAATGTAGTAATTACCTTTATGCACAACTCTGATCATTCATTACTCTTAACTATTTAATTTGTGCTACATACTCTTATGTCATTCATGTATGGAATTTCATTTTTTCATCATACCTATAATTGAACTATGTATCCTTGTAATTCCAACAACATGTTTTGATCGAGTACTTTTATGATGTGTACAAGTGTTGCATCTTTTCTTTTGACAAATTATTTTATGGGTTTTGAAAGAATGTTTCAAAAAGTTATTTTGGGCAGAGATTAATATTTTTAAACCCCTTACTAGGCATACTTTTTCTCACCCTATGTTTTAAATGAAAATTTTTCAGGTATCAGTCATGTGTTCATTGAAGTTTCAGAATGCAGCTGGTTTTCCATAACCTGAACCTCATGATCCTCTGTATCATGAGACATTATGTGATAAATGTAAATGTAATGTAATGATTATGGTACATAGTGTCTCATCGGCACCAGCTTCGGGCACTCGGGGGGCCGGGTCCTAGAATACTCACCTGCGTGTAGAGTATTATAATTGTCCTCATTACTGTGTGGATTGTACTATTGTTGGGAATACTAAGGATGTGTGTCAGAAGAGTTTAATATGTGACAATTTCAATTTACAAGGTCATTTACCTAAATGTTGTAGAATAACGACTAATAGTAAAGTCTTAATGGATGGAGTCTGAAAGTATGTTGATGGTATGAAGGGGAAATCTCATGCTCCCGCTGATGTTGAACCATCATAGGTTCTGGACAATGTTGGCATTCCTTTACTATCTATAGCTAGGGTTATTCTTCAAGCAAAGGAGGCTTCAACCTTGTCTAGGTCGGATGGTGGAGAGATTTGAATTATTGCTTGGTCATGGGCTGATATTGTGCCTAAGAAATACAACTCTAATGTTGAAGATATTAGGGATCCACAAAGCAAAGAGGGTGATAGAAAATCTGATCATGAGTTTGAAGAAAAAGAATGTGTTGATATCCAATTATGGAATAAGAATAAATTGGTTTACTCAGGGAATAGAAAAGGTAAAGTAAATATGGAATTTGTTATTCCATAAAAGGTGTCTAAGGAGAAATCAAGGATACTAGATGATGATATTTCATGTGATAATGCTCAGTTGTTAGTTGGGTCAACTGGAATAGACCCTGTCACATATTTTAAGCTAGTTTCAAATGTTTCTAGTGAAAAAAATTAAAAGATTTATAAGAATAATTCCATTAATGAAGAGATTATAATTTATGTAGGCATTTGTGTGGTAGCTTCCAATTTGGGAATGGGATATAATCTGTATTTTTAGGCTTTTATACCCATGGATGAGGCTTCTGGGAATGCTCATGAACGATTGTTGGCAGTGTCATCTAGCATTGATAATTCTAGTCCCACTTTGTAAAAAAATACTAACCTAGGAATTATTAGTGAGTCGGTTTTAAAGTCTGATATGCTAAATTCAAGCAAGATTAGAGGAAGCAATTTTTTGGCACTAGTGATGTTGTTCCGAATATGAGTGTGGGGAGTAATTCTATGATGCAGGCTAACAAACCCATGGAAGAACCTCCTTCTTTACATGCATAAGTGGCAGTTATGACTCTTCCAGCTAGGGTGATAGATAATGAGCTCCCTTCGGTCTCACATCCGGATCATAATATAGAATCTGTTGGTACAAGGCCTACTAAGGTAGTACAACAGTAGATTACAATGTACATTTTATACACAAAAATTCATTTGAACTTATTTCCTCCTATTCTATAGAGGATGATGCATGAAGATGTATTATTGAGCCAAAAAATGTTGAAATGAACACTGATAATGAAGATGACTCTTTTGATGATGGAGGAGGACCCTGACAGTGGGCTAAATCATAGAGAAGAGTAAGACATCCTCATAATTGAGGTGGAAGTGTTTCTTATCACAACATGAACAATCATTCTTCTGTGATGTGATCTTTTTTTGAATTATGCAGTATTGGACTTTATTTTATATTTCTTGCATCTCTTTCCACTTTCTGGATGAGGGTAGGTTGTTGTCTGACCCCATTCTATCTATGTTTTTTATTTTTCCTCATTTAATATAGGGGCTTGGACCCCAAAAAAATATACTTTACGAATTGAAACTTTTATAAAATTTATTTATCAAATTGGTATGTAGAGGCTATAAATTATATCATGATTTAATTATATGATGTTGGGAATGATATACTCTTTATTCACTTATCAAGTATTTCCCATTAGGGTTTCTAGATATAGTTTTTAATGAGTCATCTTAAATTTTTGTTGAAATTAATTTATTTTGATTTTACTTATGTTTTATCACATGACTTTTTAAAGTTAATGTTAAAATATGATTCAAAAAAATTAATGAAATTAAAGGGGGAGTGTTATAAATAAATAAAAATTATAGATTTCATAATTTTTTACTTTTTTGATTCCTATGAAAATAAATTAACAACTCTAACCTTTAATTTTTCAATATTTTATATTATCATTTTTAAAAAATATAATTTTATGCCATTATATTTGAAATAGAAGATAAATATCAATTTGGAAGCTTGATTCTAAATTTCATAAGTCTATAAATATAACATGTGAGGCTTAATATTTTGATAAATTGTTTTAGATATATCGAGTTTAAATGGTTTAGGGAGGGCCCATTTTATGTAATACCATGTTTATACATGTTTTATATTGAGTTTTATGTGGTTTATGGGTGAAATTAGGGTGTTTTGGAGGCTTATGGAGACATAAACAGGTAGTATATTGGTCATGAGAATGTACATTATTCACCCATAACCATGAAATGTGCTCAATATAAGGATGAAGAAAATGAACGGCTAGATGTATATTCATTGGGACTTTGCATATTTATCATGAATTTTGATAAAAAAAATCTAGTGTAGAATGCATGATTGGATGCGTAATTTTTAAGAGCATGATATTTATAAATGTATCAACATAAAATGGCTATAAAGCCTATATTGTTTACCTATTTTTAGTGACACTAGACACATTTTCTTCTTTAGACATGTGGACTTAAACCAAAGGTGATTTGGGGTGATTCTACCCTTCTTATATCATTTCTCTCCAATCTTTGAATTTTTGGGTGTTGGATCAAAGGTATATCATCCATCATTTTCCCTCTCTTCTTAATTTTACTAGATTAAGGGATTTGATTTCAGGGTTTCACCAAGATAAGGAAAAACCCTCCTGAATGAAAATGATTTTCATAGGGAATCTAGTGTAGTATTAAATGATGATGATTCATGACATTGTGTAATTGATAAACATTATTATTCCCTCAGTAAGTATTTCAATTTTATTTGATGAATTATGGATTTTTAGTCTACATGATCATTATCTAAAATTAGACATTTTGTGTTTCTAATTAGTTTAAGGGTGGAGGAGAGTGAGATCTTAGTTTAGTAAGGTTTATTTTACATTGATGTTGTTATTTTTAGAGAAGTATTCTTATTCTTGGTATTTTTAATGAATTATGTGGAATTAAATATAGGTTTTCAAATTAAATATATTATTTTAAATTGGAAAGGATTTATAAAAGTTGAATTTTTAATTTTTAAAGTGGTTTTTATATGTGTATATTTCATGGAAACATGAGGGGGATTTTCAAGATGTTTTTGTTATATATAAAATATGGCTAAAAAATATTTGTGATTTCTTATATTGCCTCATTTTTTAGTTGATGATATATTAAATGGTTCTTTTTTTCTCTTTTTGTGAAATTAATTGATGTTTTAGTGTGGATTATTTTGGGTCATATCTATCTAGAAACTCCACTAGATTGTATGAGCCACATTTGGTTAGTAATGGCTGGTTTAGAAAATCCACCAAATTATGAGGGACTAGTTAGATTAGAATTGGTTGATTTGGGAACTCCACTTATGTGTGGGGTCCTCATTAGGATATGAAATGTTGGATTGAAGGATTCACATGATAATGTGGGTGTCATTGGGTTAGGAAAATTGATTTGTAAATACTAATTGTGTTATGGGTAATACTCCCAAGGATGTGTTTGATTGTATTTGTTGTCAATGGATCATAATGACCATGTCAATAGGAATGTAGAGAAGATGTGAATTTTATTATATAAGGTTATATATTTTACTCAGCATTAAACCTGTCATTTTAGGGTATTGTCTAGTGGTTACAGGGTTCATTTTTTTTGGTAAATTTTTAAAAGAAGTTTAAAATTGAATTTTCTAATTTGTAATTAGTAATTTTGAAGTTAAAATGTTTTTTTGACAATTAATAATTTTTTTCAACATAAAAGTTTTTTGGATGTTTTGAATTTATATATACATTTTTAAAGATATTTTATAAGTATTCGGGTTTAAATTAACCATTTTTCTTAATTATCTTTATTTTTTTAGAATGTTTTTTGAGAAAACACCTTCCCATATAAAGATCAATTCTCCTATGCATAGGTAAGGTCAATTTTTTTTAACTTTTATAAGGTAAAGGATTAAGATAGAAACTGTGTAAGGGTAATGTTAAATTTACTTTACCTGCATAAGGTCAAGTCAAGGTTTCATAATGGTAGCCTATTTTATAAATAGGCTACATATGAGTAACCTTAAAATTGAGTTGTTGCATAAAGGTAAATGATGTTACCTTTAGGAAGGATTGATCTATCACATTAGTTTTATCAAATTTGGATTATAATTATAGGTGAACAAAGTTATATTTACACAATTCTATATATCTATGTATGGGTAACTATTTTACCCATATTTTTAGATTTTCTTCACTCTACTCGACCAATAACCCACATGGACCCTATTTCAATAATTTTTAAAATAATAACGTCTTGGGAAATAATTAACTTTACTTTTTTTAATTATTTTAACTAATTTTTAATGATTTTAAACTCTAATAATTCAATATTTGTGTCAAAGTAAATTAATTGAGGGTTTAAAATACTGGTTATTCTAAAATACAAGATACATGTTCTTCTATTTTAAAATAACCAATCCTTTCTTTCCATTTAAACCACATTATTTCATTTGTGTATATATTACCCAAAAGACTTTATTAGAGTAATTTTATGTTTTTCAAGTTTTATTGAGTTCCTATTGAAGTTTCCATGCTATGCTAATTTTCCCATCTCTATCAATTTTGGGTGCAATTTTTATAAAGGAAAAATATCTTATAGTGTATAAGTTAAGTGTCACTCTCTATTATTTTATGTGAAAGATATTGTATTACAATTATTTAGTGATTTGGGTAAATTGATGGATTCAACCTTAAAAATAAAATAATTGGAAATTGTTGAAGGATAATGATTTATATCATATGCAAGACTAATATTAATATTGTTCAAGAAAGATAGAATTATCAAAAACTGAAATTATCATGGTTAATTAGGAACATAAAATTTATATTTCACACCGCAAATAAATAATTACTTTATGAAATCATCAAATATTACTAAATTATTATTATTCTCTATTTATAAAATTATTATTGCATATCTAAAATGTTATTCTTCTCTATAAATTAAAATCACATGTTTCTGATGTTTTATTTCTTAGAAAATATAATTTCATGCTAAAATTAACATTTTTCTTCACGAACGAAGTTATCATTTCATGTTACAATATAATTGATAAATTTAAATTTTATCTGAGAGAGAGAATCTATTATACCATTATAAAAGTTTATTTAATTCTTAAGGTACTAGCATTTCATGTGGAGTTATTATTCACCTTATACATTATTTTAGAATGTTTTGAAGTAATTAATGATAGAAAAATGGAATTATTGCATTTGTAAAATTATTATTATATTATTGGACACTGTTAGAACATGTTGTGAAACTTATTATTTTATGATGTAGGGAAATCATAATACAAACTAAATTTTGTTAATTCATTTTATGAATTGAAATATATATTTAACATCACATGCATGTATAATTATTATTATTCTTATCCCATGATTTTTTAATTTTGATAATATAGAGATTATTTTGGAAGGATAAATTGATTAATACATAATGAAAATTAATATTGTTAACATTTTGGAACTTGGGATTTCAGGAACTAATATGTTTGGTGAATTAAAAACTTTAAAAAATTAATGTGGAATTATCATTGGATTCCCAATTTATCATTTATTTCATCAACACTTGTTAGATAATTTACTATTCCATGATATTGAGGATTTTTAAAGAAGAGATGTTTACCATTTAACGTGATTCACATTATTTTTTAATATAATTATTATTTCTGGAAAACAATAATTCTAGAATATGATAATTGAAAAATGATTTTTTCACAACCTTATTTAATTCATGTTTTATATTGATTTAATTTAATTAAATTATCTATTTCCTTTTTGGTTCATCTCTGCTATGGGTGCTTTAGAATTTATTTTTTAGTAAAAGGGTTAGGGAATTAAAGGCTGGAGAGATGAGTTAAGGCTAGGCTATGTGGTGGATCTAAACTTCCAACAGATAGCTAGTGGGGTTATAAAGTTATTCCAAAATCAACTATCACTAATGGGATGCTGGTGGGTTGCCATTGGTCAGACTATGATGTTGAAAAACACCAGGTAGTTATAGATTATACTATGACAAGCCTAGGTCTAGCCACTAGCCTGCTGATGGAACACTATCCAACTAGTGAGGCCCACCGGCTCATCCTTGGAGATTATTTGAGTGAGCATTAAATGCTCACCATGACACTTAATTTCACTCAATTTTCCTCATCCATAAATACTCTATTATGACACTAAACCGCATATTTTTAACTAGTTAATTTCTCCCTTGACTCCTAATCTCTATCACTCATCTCTCTAAGGAATTTTTATGTTATATAAATCCAGTGACACCAGATCAGTAAGTTATCTCTAGATCTACACAAAATTCCATTTTTTCCTTGAGGGATGTTCATGGATCAAGGATGGATCTATGAATTTTATGCAGATATGATGATAATTTATTCCATCCATCATAGATCAATGAAAAATCTAGTTAGTTGATGATGTATCATGCTTAGATATTTATCAACCTTAGAATATAGGAATCTTATGGATTAATGGTGTGCTTGGTGTCTTGACAACCTTCAATTTGATGGAGTAAGATATATTGGGAATAGTGGAAGGTTATAGGTAAGTTATTATAAATTGATCATTTTGAGAATTTATTCTTCTTGTATATCATATCATGTCTCAATTCTGCTGATATATTGATGGTGTATATATGTTCATTAACAAAATCCAATGTTCTCTTCTAGTTTTGATGAAAAATTTGTGATCCATTCTATAATTAAAAACAAATCTCGTGAATTTGAATCCTTTTTATTGCAATACCATGGAACTAGTTCTATTGAAGGACTCTATGAGGTATGTAATTTTAGAAATACCCTTCCCGGTATGGAATCTTCACTATTTCCTTCCCTAAATATCTTCTTTGAGGAACCAAAACCTTACATTGGAATCCATGACATGTGAACTAATTTTTCATGGGTGTGAAATGTGTTTGAGGTTTCGATCCTTTAATGAAAATTAGATTACTTTATCAAAGAAATTGATGTAGTAAGTTTCTTAATATATCAGGCAATGTACAACATTTTTTCATTAATATGTTCCTTTTATATTCCTGAATCCTTCTCTGTGCATGATTAAGATCACACGTGTGTGTGTACAGAACAGTGAGATCATCATATAATGATTGATTCCATGAGTGTGCTTTGATATCCTAATAAACTATGTATGACTTATTGATCACACGTGTGTACATATTTCTATTATGAATCATGATGATATTCTATCTTATATCTATATTTTGGATTTTTTTCTATTGTGTGATATTTCATATTGCTTTTATAGGTATTTCTCTAATATTTAATGACATGTGGATCATCGTGGTATGAATAACTATTAATGGGAGAGTGTGAACAACTTGGGATGAAGAAGAAGATAGACTTGGAAACATGGAAGGGGAATGATGAACATGAGGCCAAAATGGTGACAATAGCAGTTGGTCAGGATGTTCTAATTAAATGACCTATGGAACAACTAGGATATGATTTACTTGAGGATTGACTTGTGAATTCCCAATATTACAATGAATTCTTACGCCGGACCATGATGGAGATGAGGAATGATAGATTTATAGATTAACCCATATCACATGACTTGAAACTAATTCGGTATATTCATTGGAATTATTTCTAACCCATGATTAAAAATTTATATGACTATCCTTTCTAGCACTAGGCTAAAATAGATACAACTAGGATTCGTGGAACCTTGGTTAGCGCATTAATGCTCTACATATGATTGATTGTCTTCTTATAACTTTTTTCAAATTTACTATTATCATAGAATACACTAGTTATAAAAGGGTACTTACGTTAAGGATTCATTGGTGGTTTCCTACTAGGTTTCATTACTCACACTCTACCTTGGAATCTTGGTGAACATGCATACTTCGTGATCAAGGATCCAAGTAAGGGAAAGGGGCCCATGGCATATAGTTGAGCTGTTAGATCTAGGAGTTAGAGAAGTATTGGGATGAAATCTATATGAATACCATAATATTTTATTTTATCTACATACTTTATTTTTACCTACCACTCTAGGGTTCCTTATTAATTTTTTGTGATAATGTGACATTTTTTATTACATGGTAATTTTTTTCTTCTACAATTATTTACAATAATCATATTTATGGAGTATGGATATGATTATCAAGGGTATAATCTTCCCACTATATACATATATCCTCACTACTAGTTGGACACCTCTTGTGTATGTGTAGGTGTGCCTAAGGTTTTGTGGAACCTCATCTCAGACCTATTGATTCTGGTCGGTGCATTACAAAATGGTATCAAAAACGGAGTTTCATTTTTTAAACTATTTTGGGACATGAAAGAAAGAATATTGGCTATATAGAACTCGAGTAGGGGAGTTTCCATATGAGTGGTAATATCCTGTTTAATGGACCTCCAAATTATCATTGACAATATTATTATTACAATTTATGAGATCTAGGTGTGTTTATGCATCATGAATGGGTATGTAGGGTCACAATGTCACACACACACATATGACATATGATGCATATAGTTATATAAGTTTATTCCATGATTTATATTTTATTATATATCCATGATGTTATGATACCTTAGTTTTTGGAATTAGAGTTAATTGAAGAGTATCATGCTTATTGTTTTTCATATGTATGATTGTGACAAGTATGAAGTGATAAAGAACTTGACTTGAACTATGGGTAGTGTTATGTGGCTTATACCTTAGGATATGGGTAGAGTCATTGGTTTAATAACCCTATAGGAATACTATGTTTAGGCCTATTAGTTTCGTAGGCTTATGCATTATTTGTTTAAAATATGTTCTAAATGTTTGCTTCATGTTTCATAAGATTCTTCCTTGATGAAGAATGATGGGACCACTAACTAATGTGGGCCAGGATTCTATCATTAGGGAGGATACCCACATTTCACCACATACTGTTTAAGAGGTTTCAATACGACATTATCCCACACTAGATTCAGTGGAAAAGGATGTGGTCCCCCCTCATCTAGGATTCCTCCCACTTCTTCCTTCTTAAGGTGGAGGGTTACCAAGGTCCATGGTCCAATATGCAAGAGACTTCCAAATCCAATATCTAGTAATGTTTCATGGCACCAGAGTTCCACATGATATATATTACTGGATATATATCATCAAGTGTATTTTTGACCTCATTGAGATTACTAAGGATATAGAGGTTAATATAGTTGAATTCATGCTCCAGGGATAAGCCAGGATACTGTGTGGTGTGATGGGATAGGCTAGCATATGTGAGGGTATCACCTGGAAACCCTTCAAGGAACTATTATTTAGATAATTTCATTCTAACACATTAAATCTTGACCGGGTGTAGGAGTTAATAGAGCTAAAAAATAGATACATGATGATGTTAATGTACACTAATCATTTTATGGATATTCTCATATTCACTCCCTTTCTAGATGTGAATGATTCATAGAATTCCAAGAAGTTTCATATTGACCTTCATCTAGAAATAAGATTCCTGGTTTCAGGATTTGATCTGGAAACATATTCTAAGGTGTTGTGAAAGGATCTAACTATGGATAAAGGCCTGAAGGAGGACATTTAAAATAGAATTATTCCATCCTTTAGTGAATATACAAGTGATCCTCCAGAATTTTTTTTGAGAATCTCCTTTGGAAGTAGAAAGTGGATATAAAAATGAATGATCCATAGTGGTAATAGAAATACCGAGCATAGAAGAGTATCTTATACAACTTTTGGAGGAGATTCATTGTGCTTCAACTATGGAAAAGTTGATCACATTAATAGATTCTATTTAGTTCCTCTGAGTACATGTCGATAGTAAAAAAATACGTGACACCACTATCAATTATATTCTAGATATATGATGTTAGGATTACTCCAATTATTGAGGAAGACATGTATAGGTAACTATATATCTATCTCGGGTTATCAGTAGTAGTCTTTGATGATGAAAACATAGATGATTCATGTACCTTAAGGATAGGGTCATGGTATTGAGGAAAACTGAGTATATATAGTAGATTAGGCTCCAGTATATGGTGGTGAAGGACTACCTATAGTCTGAGGTACAATATTTATCACTTCTATACTGGATACTAATTTGTTTGATACCAGTGCTTCCCATTCCATTCCTTCTTCACAAGTTGTTCTGATACTTGACTTACTGGTCAATTTATATTTTGAGTTCCTTTCCCTTGATACATGATTATAAAATAAATTAAACCATATTTTTCAATTCTTAAAGTTCCTTATAGTCATAATGAATTATGGAAATATATGGGAAATTATAATTCTATAGATAAGGAGCTTTAATGTGATACATAAAATGGGATAACTAATAAGTTATAGGTCCCACATCAATTACCACTAGAGATGGGTATGTTATACTTTACCCAATAGAGAAAGGATCATATTAATCAATGATTGGGACACTACGGAAGGTATAATGAGACTCGATGTGAGATATATTGGATCCATCATAGTATAGGTGGCTATATTAGCTCTTATAGAAGAACCCATTACATCATCTCCCAGTTTTCCTCCAATTTTGGATCTCTATCAAGACACCTTTTAAGATGAATTTTGATGTTTTCACCCAAATAGAGGAGTTGAGTTTGGGATAAAACTCATGCTAGGTGCACAACCCATTTTTATACTACCATATAGTATGGAACTGACTCTGTTAAAGGAGTGTAAAGTATAATTCAATAAATTGGAAGGAATGGATTTTATTTGGATGTGTACATCACGACATGGTGCACCTTTTTTTTACCAAGAAGTCATATAGTTGTTTTTGACTTTGTATAGTTTACTAAATGATGAATCAGGTGACAGTGAAGAATATTACACTTTGACTGGGATCAATGATCTCTTTGATTGGTTGTGAGGAGACCAGTGGTTCTAAAAAATAGATCTCTGATTAGGCTATCGCTAGTTGTCGGTTCAAAGGGAGGATATCCTATAGAAAGGGTTTTGGAATAGGTATAGTTTATATGAGTAATTATTGATTTTTTGGGACTAACTCATACACCAAAATTGTTCATGGATATCCTGGATATGATCTTCCACCCATACCATAACTCATTATTCATGGATCTTGTTGACGAGAGCCACACTTACTTACTAACCACATAGTAACATTCTAAACATCTCAGGATTTTTCTAAGTAAACTTTGAGGACATCATATTTATACCAAGTTGTAAAAGTGTCACTTTTGGATTTAGGATGTTAAATTATTTAGGTATGTGGTTTATGAGATGAGAATATCAATGGAAATAGAGAATGTAGAGTTGGTGATGTATTGTAAAAATCCACAGAGCATGTTTGAGACTAGGATATCTCTGGGCTTAACAATGTACTATTGGTGTTTTATCCATGATTTCTACCATTTATCAACACCCGTGACCATGATAATAATGAAACTAGTGAATTTTTATAGGTTATAATAGTTTGAGTAGGGTTTTATAGATCTAGAGAGGAGGTTAAATACATCACTGGTGTTTATTCATCAAGATCCTAGGATTGGAGATTCCATTTTTTCTAATACATTAGGTGATGGTTTGGGGGTATTATTGATGTAGAGGGACTATTTAGTTTCTTAGGGATAATTTTAGATATGAACCCATGAGTGAAACTATTCTACCAATGAATTGTATCCTATAGCTATGGACATTGATTTTAATTATTGGAGACACTATCTCTTTGGAACAAGATTTGTTGTCTACATAGATCATTAGATCCTCCACTATATCTACTCATAGAAGGATCTATGTTTGAGGTAGAGTAACTTGGTAGAGTACCTCCATAAATTTTATTTTGAAAATAACTATTCACAAAGTAAAGTTAATGTCATTTTAGATTCTCTTAGCTGTAAGATTATAGTAGATTAATTGCCTAGTGAATGGAATTTGAAGGAATAGTGGCACTTGATGATCATTTTGACTGATTGGAGGATGGATTCTTTTAGGGAAAATTGATTGATTAAAATTTCCCTATTAGTGATCACATCCTCCTTAGTAGACATGGTTGAGTCTAATCTGGAATTTGGCCTCTGGTGTTCAATGATATGGGAACAACTAGCAGTTGGTGACCCGATACCTGGGCGGTCATTGAATAATAATTATGTGATCCTAATATATGGGAGATATGTAGTCACTAATTAAATTATGAAAGAGCTAATGATATATTTCCATGATTAATAGTGGGTGGTTCATCTAGGAGGGAAAGATGTGTACCATTAATTTAGGTGGATGTTTTGGTGGTTAGGGATGAAGAGGGACATTATTGGATTCGTTTCCCAATTCATTACTTTCTAGAGGATAATGTTTAAACACCATTATATTGGTGGTTTTTATGAGACACATCCGGTTCCTATGTGGAAATGGGAGGAAATCAAGATGTAATTTTTAATGGGGTAACCTAGGACCCTGAGGATCCACTATACTATGTAGTTGATTATGGATTGGATCACTAAGGTGGACCGTTTCTTTCTGATCTAAGAAACCTATTCCATGGATGATTTTGGATGGTTTTATGTCCATGAGACTGTGTTCTTACATCCATTTACCTTGAGAATTTTATATGATAGAGATGAACATTTAATGTCACTATTTTGGTAGGGATTTTAAAATTCCACAGGGGCTCAGTTGAGTTTGACACAACACACCAACCCCAGAAAGACATACAATCCACATAGATGATTCAGATTTTGGAGGATATGATCTGGGTATGCATTTTGGATCATTGTTTGAGTTCACATACAACAATAATTTCTTGGATTTGATTCTGATGGTACCTTAGGAGGATATTTATGTTAGGAAATTTTGTTCACCACTTTTTTGGAATGTGGCTAGTGATGTAATAGTTGATTGGCCCAATACGGTATAGAAGACCCTTGAGAGTGTGAAATTGATTTAGAAGAGGTTGATCAAAACTAAAAGTAGGTAAAGGTCATATATTGACCAAAAGTTGAGATAATTGTATTTTTCTAAAGGTGACCATTTTGTTTCTAAGAGTGAATTCTTGGTTAGTCCATTGATGTTTGATGAAGTAAGCGAAGCTAGTGCCATGTTTTTTTCTAACTTTCATGATCACCAATTGGATTGGTACAACAGAATTTTATATTGATCTTTATTAATTATAACCATTTATCTATAATGTGTTTCATGTGCCACAAATTTGATGTTACAAGACTGCTCATTCACACATGGTCAACTGTGACGATGTAGAGATGGGGCCATTTGCATCATATGGGTGAAGAATGGTTCATATAGTCAACATGAGTGAGAAATTACTATAAGGGAAGGCAATAATACTTTTTTGTATTCTATTTCATCATGGATGGATCCAGGAGGAGACTTGGGAGTGAGTGGAAATTATTTGGGACCAATATCCATAGTTGTCTGAGTAAAACCATCGAAGGTACTTCTCAATGATAGTAAGTCATTACATGAGGAGTATTGTAACGACCTTTCTTAATTTACGGTTTGAGATCAATTATGTTTTTTTAATTCTCCGTTTATATTTTGGTTCATCTCTATTATAGTTGTTTTATAGGTTGGTTTTTAGTAAAAAGGGGTTGAAAATTGAAGAATGGAGGGATGATTTGAGGTTAGGATGTGTGGTGGCCATAAAATGTTACTAGCTAGTTAGTGGGAGTATTCTAACTAAATGGTGGGAGTCCAATAACCCAATGGTGGGGTTATAATAGGTATAAAAAGATCAATAGCAACCATAAACTAGCCAATTGAGTGACACTAACCGTCCATTGAGCCCCACCAGCTCACCAGTGGATCATGGTTGAGTGAGAATAAAATTCTCCCTAAGGATTGTAATTCCACTCATTTTTTATTGTTAATTAATTCTCAATTTTAACCTTAAGACCTCTATTTTGAACAAGATACTTTATCCCTTTAATATTTATCAATCCCATTGATCTTACTTGGAAATATTTACATTGTTTCAATCCAATAATTCTAGATTGGTAAGATTTCACTAGTTCTACGCCAATTTACTTTTCCTCTATAAGAGATGTGAATGGATCTATGATGGATCTATGAATTCTATATGAATTTGATGACGATTTTTTCCATACATAATATATCGATGATAGAAATATTAAGTTGATGATGTGTCTTGATCAGATCTATATCTACCTTTTACCATAAGAATATTATATATTGATGTTAGATTTTACATGTTGATGAATTTCCCTTGACCAGAGTAAGATTTATCATAAACGGTGGATGATTCTGGGTATGTTATGATAAATCAATCATCTTGAGACCTTATTCTTCTTGGATATCATCTTGGATATATTTTTTAATGATGTATTGATGGTGGATCAATTTTATTTGAATAGATATATGGTTCACTTCATGTTTTTATGATGAATTCATGATCTGTTATTTAATTGAAAAAAGATCCCATGAATTGGAATACACTTATATGACATATCATGAAAGTATTTCAATTGGTGGACTCTATGAGGTATGTGATTCTAGAATCACCCTTCTTGGAAATTAATCTCATCTGGTTATTTTTCCTAAACATCTTCTTTGGTGAACCATAACCTGATATTGGGACGCTTAACTTGTGAACTATTTTTCCATAGTTGCGCAGCATGATTTAAGCTTTGATAATTTGATGAATATTAGAATACTTCATAAAAAATCATGAGGTATAAAGTTCCTTAACATATAATTCCTTCAACAACCCTTTTTTCCTTGATATGGTTTTTTATAGGATTATCTTGTTATCTGTTATTAATTATGATCGCATGTGTGTATACACATAGCTGTGGGGATTTTATATGATGACTGATGTCATGAGTATGCGTTGGTATCCTAATATACCATGTCTAACATATTGGTCACATGTGCATATATATTTCTACTATGACTCATGATGATATTCTAGGTTTTTTCTATATGTATACTCTTACAAATTTTGTGATATATCATATTTCCATTGGAGTTATTGTGATAGTATTTGTTGATAGGTGGGCCATCTTGATATGATTACCCCTTAAAGTGGGATTATACATGACTTGAAAAGAAGACAATGATAGAACTAGTCACATGTAAGGGGAATGATGACCTTGAATCTAGACGCACACCGACTGTTTTGGGGAATGATGGTCTTGTGGTCTGACCCAAGGTAGAGCTAGTATATGATGTCCATTCAGTATTTCCTATATATTCTACAGATGAATATGAATTTTTGTCCTAGTTTGTGATTTGTGATGGGGAATGACAAAATTATATATTAAACCTACTGATATGTCTTAAAATAGCTTAGGGATATCTATTTTCCTTGTGGATAACCCATGATTTGATATACATATGACTATCTTTTCCTAAACAATTATAAATTGGTATATTCATGATTTGTGATAGCTTGGTTAGTGAACATATACTCAGTGTATGATTGATTTTTTGGTTATAAATTGTTTCAAATTTACAATTATCATGGAATACATCTATTTTAAATGTTAACTTATGTTAATGATGCATTTATGGTGTCCTACATGGTTTCATTACTCACACCCTATATGAGAATCTTAGTGAACATGTACAAATCATGATTAGGGATCCATATAAGGAAAAGAGGATCATGGTAGATAGTTTAGATGTTGGATTAGAGAGTTAGAGTGGTACCAAGATAAATAATAGATGAATATTGATGTATTTAATTTATTTATATACTATGGTTTGACCTACCACTATGTGGGTTCTTATTACTTTTCTGTGATGATGTGAAATTTTTTATAGCTGGTAAAAGATATCATCTATCCATGGAAGATGATACTAGTTATTAAGCATCATTTGGTTCAGTTTATGGTAATCCACACATATCCTAAGGGTACAATATTAATTTTTCAAAAAAACCAGAGAACACCATAGAGAAGTACCAGGTTGGATAAACCCCTTTTCCTATAAATCCTCTAACTACCTCTTTAGTTCATGTATCTCAGTAGTAGACATCCTGTAAGGAGGAATGGATATTGTTATAGATCCTGGAACTAGCTATATAGAGAACTCCACCTCCCTCATTGGAGGAAATATTGAAAAGTTATCAAGGTAAACATCTTTGAAATGATTAGCCATTGTAGGGAAGTATTCCTTATTTATTCCTTGATCATCCTGATATCTGGGTTTTCATCCCTCCCATCCCATGATGCTTGAGTCCAGATCGACTCATCTGGACATCCCATTCACCCTTTTGAATGAACTCTCCACACTATAATGATGTGTAGTTCACCCTATAGTGATATAAATCAATGAAATCATGAATGGGATCCAACTAGTTAGTCCCTAGAATGATTTCAATACCTTTTATCTCAAGGGAAAAGAGGTCCCATATGAAGTGACACCCACCTATCTCAAGGGGGAACTCCACGAACTGATGTACATCCTCTGCTCTAATCCCCAATGGAATATCAAGCATCATAAAGACATCATAAATATAAACATTGAGTCCAAGGCTCTCCATAATGGGCACATATATAAATTTATGATAAACAACTTTATCAAAAATATTTGATGATAAAGTAGAGGATACTAGAATAGGACCTCTCATAGTATAAGGCATGAGATTATGCTCTTTAGGTATCAGTTTCATAGTGTATATATTCCATGACTTGTGGCCCTATGATATAACATGGCTATACTGAGCAGATCCCCCTATTGTCACTGAAAATTGGGGGTCTGACTACCACAGCCATGACCACCACCTTGGTCTAATTATCATATTTTACTCCATCTCCTAGAAAAGTGAGAATCTATTGACCAAAATCCTTTACATGGAGTCAGTGTAGACCCTTTATCACTTGCTGTCAGAGGAAAAGGTCTGAAAAATATTAATAGATAGTCCATCTTTCCATAAGATCGGCACTCGAATGGGTCCTTCATACACTACGGTCTGACATGTACTAGTCTATTACACTAGTATCACCTCACCCAACTACCTGAGTATGTTCTCTAGATAGTAATATATTTATTTAGAAGCTCTAGATGATGCTTGCTACTACTAGTCGATATAACACAAGATCTAGATGTCGAACTGCCATGGCTCGCAACCCCAACCTCCCTCAGGTTATGCTCTGTGATAAGAACCTAATTCAATATTCCAGAAATGGTATTTTTCCGAAATACATTTTCCTACAATAATTTTTCATTCCTGAGACCATCCTTAAATCACATGGCTCTTAATAACTCATCACCAATCTTAATAGGTAAAAATCACTGAAGCTATGTAAAACGGGATGAATAATCCATAACAGATAACACACCCTAATCCATATGGATGAACTCTTGGGATCTATATTTCCTCAACATGTTGGGATAGAATTAATCATATATGGCCCTATGAAAGTCCCTCTAATCCATCTTCTAATGAATATATGTTTGAGTAATAAAATCCCACCATCTCTTGGAATAATCATAAAGCATATAAGTAGTGAGATTTACCCTCCTCTCACGAGGCTTCTTTAGATGATTGAAGATAGATAGAAAGGACTTTATCCATGAATCTACATCCTATGGTTCTTCATACCCCAAGAAAGTGGGAGGATTCTACTTCTAGAACTCACACATCAACTCTTCCATATTTGAGACAAGTCATGGTGCCCCATAAACAGTCTTCATGAATCATATAAATCATTCATGGAACTGTGCCTTAACACCTATGTACAGTACAATCACTAGTTCCTCACCTAGAACTATTAGAGGATCTACTATTATCCCATGGCCCACCACCTTTAGATCATGGTGATCACCACCCTACTAACATACCACTATAGGCTATTATTGTGTCACACACATACAATTACAAACACATGATTCTAATAAGAACATTATCAATGTTAACAGTTCAAAGAATAAATATTAAAATATGATAGGTACAATCCTTCCTATATAAGAACACACTCCTATGCAAGAACCTTGATTCAGGTCTGGCTGACATACTAATAATATAAAAGAAAAAGAATCTACCTTCTTCCCACTACTATGGTCGGGTATGGGTCAAGTTATCTTCTAAAAAAAATTCAGTTTTAATTTCATTTTCTTAATCATTACCCATTTAATTTATTCTTCATTTAGATCACAGTTTTTTCAATAGGTTAAACTAAATGGTTCAGCAAATTCCAGTCCATAGGGGCCCATAATTTTAATGAATCACAACATAGAATCAAACTAATCTACACCATAACATGTTTTATAATGTCTATCACAATGACAAGTTTAACTATCATGAAACCTATCACAACATCATGCAATAAGTAATACATCCTAAATGTAATAGAACGATTCATAACATGTGATTTCTATAAAGTTCATAAAATGATGCTTGAGATGGAATACCCTCATATCATCAGGTCTCAAAAAAATATAACCCCCAATCATATCAATAATAAAATCACAATTAAAGTTCATCACCTAATGGTGGAATCAAATCAACTATAATAGACAAAATCTAGAAAATGATAACTTTTATTTTGTGAAATTTGGATTTTTCCTATACATGGGTTAGCTACACAAAAGAATAGATCATTAAAAATTCCAATATATTACTAACCCTATCATTTTAATCCAAATAATAAAGAATAAGAAAAAATAATGCGCTGATTCTACTTTGTAATTTCCTAAACTCAGATTCCATAGAAAGGTAATCTAAGATCTGTTGGCCGCATTGCCTCAAGCACATCTTCCTAAACATAAGAGGATGCCGACTAGTATTGATAGACAAGGGTGTGTTTGTGGGGAGACTATTCCCTCATCACCAAATTATAACACAATAGATATATAATATTAGATATGTAGGTGAAATAGTAAATCAATCAAATATAATATAATAACCAAGATAGGAATTTACAAACAATACAAGAAGTAATCTCATATAATGATGATGATGGTACATTACATGTCTCTAGAAAACATCCAAAATAGGTATACATGGAAGGTGTACAATGCATATAACAAAATACCAAAAAGGCCAAAAAATAAACTATCCCAGCTAGCATCAAAAGACTTAGCTCGATCTTGTGCTCCCCTTCTCTTAAGTAGTGATCAATAACCTGTAGCATGTCACTTTCTGTTGTCCATACCTACAATCATATAATCTGTTCGAGTACCCATGACTACCTGAAAGGGGAGTGAGATAAAATCCTAGTAGGAAACCACCTATTGGATAGTGCCATCCAGTTACTGAATATATAATAATAATAGTATGAAGGTAGTAATATAATGTATAAAGGAAGTATTGATAGTAAACAACCAATAAATTTATGAGTTCTCATGAACACCCATCCACTACCACATACTTTTTCCTTATCCATAAAGTCCTTTAATTAATAGACATATCTATCTCATTTTATAATAAAATTAATTTAATCAAACAGTTTTATTTAATTAAAAAGTCTTGGGACCTAGCATGTAGCCTTAAATCCCCTATAAGGATGTAATCAAAAGATTCCTAACTAGTCTGTAAACATGGTATAAGTCTCCGAACAAATGTAAGATTGTTCTTTGTATTGAAAGACACATCATATAAAACATTTCATTAATTATCAATTAATAATCCAAGCCCATCCTTCTTATTCCTTATTTGGAATCTAGGTATCTCTCCCAGCGTAACATGAACCAACACCCTACTAGCCCATCCACGATGATCCTCAACAAAACCCAGGTAACTATCTAGGTTTGGCATAACATCATCACCCATTTAGTCCATCCTTGGTAGTTTTCTAAGGGAACCCATGTTTAACCCAAGGAATATATCTAAAATTAAATAGAAATTACTTAATTACGTCAAGTTTTAAAACCAAGAACATTTAATTTTAAACTCACCTCAAAGGTGAATCAAAACATGGGATATGCTTAGAAGTCATATCCTCTCAATTATATCACATGATCAATTCATTATAAAGGGAATATCAATATTAAAAAAGATATTACATGGCCAAGACTAGGGGCATGGTCATCCACTCCCTTTATTTAATTAATTCTACTCACAATTCAAATTACAATTTATAATTCATTATTAAACATCCCATGTAAATTGGTAAATGATACACCTAGAAGGTATAAAAATTAAATCACTACCCATGGTGGTATAAGTAATTAAACAAAGCACCCGAGGGGTGGTTCTGATTCAAGGTTCATAACCTTAATCATTTATCAATGGGTCTCAATAATTACACAGTTCATACCTATCAATTTAAACCAAGGATTAAACTCTACTTCAAAGGCATCACTTTGAAAATTGGGTGTGTGGAACAATGACATAAATATAAACATCTACAATTTAAGTGAAAATCAGGATACCACCTACCATAGGTCCATAGTAGAGGGCTCGTCCAATATCAACTCTTGATTCAAATCAGATCAATACAAAATCAAAAGAACGGATGAAGAACTTGAAATTAGGGAATATTAGATTGAACCTAAATATCACAAATGATACAAATAAGAACAAGAAAAAACACAAATGTAATTGAGTACTTACTGATATAGATTCAATGAGATTACTGTCACTCGAATATGAGATCAGATGGAGGAACGAGATCAAAAGCTACCTTTTAGCTTCACGTAGGATCTCTCAAGCTCAACAAGAATCCAACATGAAGGAGGAAAAAAATTATGTTGAAAGATAAGATTAATTAAGGTATATTTAATAATTTTAACTAAAGTACTAGTCCATATGGTATGGCTACATGGTTGGACAATCCTTGCACCAACCATGCACCCAATTCTGTATGGTTGGGAATGTAACATAGTTTTCATGCACGGTTTGAATAACTGTTCATAAACCATGTATCGTCCCACTATCAAAAAATAACGATTTAACTACATGTATTTGCACAAAAAATATCATAGGGTTTCAAAATATATAGGCTTCTACTACTCTCTAACTAGGCTGCACTCGGTTAGTGTAGTAACTGTGAGCCCTACCCAGCATAGTTTCTACTAATTGTTTAGAAGGCCTATTTCTCCCCAAAATTAGGGTTCGGGGCTCTGAAAAGGCCACAAACCCCATGATACCACCATGCACTATAATTTCATTCACATTAGGCTATAAATGAATATTTAAACTAAATACTAATGGAAAGTAAAATATTTTTTAGCTCAAGGAAGAACCGGGTTCTTACAACAGTCTACCCTCTCTCCCCTGCTCATTATTTATCTATAGTATTATGTGTGGGTATGAACAAGGGTGATTTACCATACATTTGGGATGTGTTATATAGTGGTTTGAGTTTATTAAATATATAATTATTATATATGTAGTATCTAAAATATTATTTTAGGAGTATTATGTATGATCAATGATTGATTATGATAAAGTACATAATACACAGGTTGTGATGGCTTCCAGAAATAAACTAGGTTACTATATGAAGGATAAGAATATAATGAAGTTATTTATATGGTGGATGTTATAATACGATTACACAAGTGTTTTGGTTAGTATTATTTATTGATGAGATTATGGCTTAGGAAGTGTGATGTTGGGGCGTGAGAGTGGAAAACCAATGAGGAAGTGGTTTTGGGTTACCCATTTCAATATATAAATGTTCTCAATGTTATAGCTATACTTATGTATACTATTTATTGAGAAAGCCTTGTTGATGATGACAAATGAATAATAAAACTATTAAGGTAACAATTTAGTTTCATTTGTTTACTCACTGGGATATAGTATGCTACTATAACATTTTTATTGGGTGGTTTTAGGGAGAATCCTACTGAGTATACATGTTATGATCACTATATATATATATATATAATATTTTTCATTTTTTCTGGAGTAGGTAGATGATTGATCTTTGTATTAATGGTTCGAGGAGTTATTTAAGAACTGTTGGAGTTTCAGGATCATGACCAAGGATTTTTTTAGTCTTTTAATTTGTTTCAGTTATATGTCATTACATTCATGTATGGTGATTTATTCTTTATTTATTATGATCAGAAGTTATTTGGGGGTTATTATTGTATCAACTCCTTCTTCTTAAAAACTTATGATGAAAATCCCTCCCATGTGTGTGATAATTTACCCTAAGTACTTATCACCATCCCATGTCCCATTGGAGGTGAGCTTCAGGTATTATTATCTCTTTTCCATCAATATTGGCCTATGGTGGTATCTCTAAAAGGAGGGGGTCCGGACAGAGTGTTATCAAAGGTGATGTTTGAGAGATAGAATAGAGTTGGGAGTTAAGAACTAGACATGATTTATGGGCTGGTAAAGAAACAATTTCATCTTGGATTAGTATGCTCTATAAAAAATTGAGACCGACTAGTATATAATATTTTTGGATGCCCTATGATTTGATGTAAGTTACTTAAATTTTACTGAACATGCCAAGAAAAGTGATGCTACCAATGATGCAGAGAATGAATACAGGATAATGTATCATGATTTTATGTACATTTTTTGAAATGAAAATATAATGAAAAATATATTGAAAATGAAGTAATTAATGAAACTATAGTAATCTGTGTCCCCATTTAGGAGTCCCTAATTTTTTTTATTTTATATGAATGACACTGGGTAAACATAAAAATCAAATTCATTCCTAATATGTTCACCAAGACATGTCAGAAAATATCCACATGAGCAGAGGATGAAGGTGATAATTCTTAGAGGAGGGAACTTTGAGGGTTCTAATACCAATGTTTATAGAGTCTTAGGGATCTGTTATGGTTCATGAGGAAAAGGTTTGTTTTTTGGTCATAGTGATTACCTTTAGTTTGAAGCATGGTCAGAGAGAGAACTATACTTATTAGGATACGATGATACTTCGTGGTCCAGCTTAGTAGTGGTGGGTTTTGTACCTCAGGGTTAGGAGGATTTGGTTGTTTTTAGGGGATGTTACAAGATTAGTTTTTGGTATGAGTTTTCTTTCTTCGACCACAATTGGGAGACTTCTAGGATGTGATGTTTTTTCTTCACTTAAAATTTAGGAGATCTACTATTTTTATATATTTTCATGTAATATATTTACATTTGTCCTTGAAACTAATTGATTGTTATCCCCTTGAAGTGAATAACCCAGATTAACATCATCTTTCAATTGATAGACCTTCAAAATGAATATAGGTAAACCTACTCATTAAATCTATTGAAACCCACCTATTAAATACTTGATCCATGATTGTTCATACAACTTTAGCCTTTAGTTTCCAACCCACACTTATCATCAATTAGATATAGTAAGTATAACTCATTATTTGGTCTGGCTATTTAGATAAAGGTATAGTTTGGGAAAGTGTTTCTTTGTCCTTATTCGTATCTTTCTATAAATCTCTCCTCGAGTTTAGTAATTTGAAGATATGGTTTGGGGGGAGGGGTTTGTATCCTCATACAAATTCTATACTCTTATCTAGGGCCCAATTTAGGAGAAATTTGTTTTAGGTTAAGGGGTTTTTATATATGTTCCTCGGTATTAATTAATTTATTATATACTCAGTCTAGTTTATTGGGTCCCCATTTTATGGAAAATAGAATATTGTATTCATTATTTAATTTAATTTTATTCTTGGTATTAGATTACTTTTTCTCTATATTGTGTATTATAGTATATTATTTTGTAGGTTGTTCTTGTGACTTTTTTATGATGCGACTATGGTCTTGTGTTATTATCTCCCTGGAAGGGACAAATCAAGTATTGGTAGTGTTATAGGGCCTCAATCATATTAATAGAGGGGAAAATTCAACTATCATGATGCAATAATTTTATGATGTGTTTTAAAACCATGTGGGTGAGTGAGTGCTGCCCAAATTGAAAAATATCATGGTGTGGTGCATGGTTCCTTTGATTTTTATACTTACGATTGCTCTGTTTAGGTTGATGTAAGTGCTTGTGTTTTTTTAGAAACATTATCTGATGATAATATAAAACCATTTAATGTAATTATATACACATGTGGTAAATGAAAATTGGAACATTAAATCCTTTTTAGTTTTTTCATGAGTGTATTATCCTTGTAAGTTGATATCCATGGCAGGTTTCTTCATACTATGTGATAATATGTGAAATAATGTTTAGTGAGACTTGGAAACAATATTTTTGTGCTAGAATGTTTTTTTAAATAAGTGAAAAAAATTATTTGAGTAAACTTGAATTTTTTTAAAATTTGTTTACAAAATGTATTGGGATTTTTTTCATAAATAATATTTGAAAAATACCTTATTATGAAAAAGGAATAAAAAGGTTTTCATTTGAATGTTTCTTAACTTGTTAGACTATAAATAAAAGAGACTTAGTGAAAATTATTTATCAAAATTATTTTGAAACATAACATATTTTAATATGAAATGTTACTATACATGTCTAGTGAGTAAAGAATTGTTTGAAAATCAAGTTCATCTTTTAATCACCTTAACCGACATGACTTAATGAAATATTTTTTGTTTCATATCATTGTTTATTAATAAATTATTATTAAAGATTTATGATCTACTTTTTCTCATGAAATATTAAGTATGATTTGTTATAAATGTTATGAATTAAATTTATATCATGATAAATGAGGATAAATCATGTGTAGAATTTTATTTTATTGGAATGTCTATGTAAATTTATTGAAGTGAATGTTATAATAATGTTTTCCCCTAAATTAATATCAATGATTTCTATTTGAAAATCATTATAAAATGATTTATTGATATGAATTGTTCGGTTTTTTATATTAGGTTTGTATGTTTTTCCATGTTATTTTAAATTGTGTTTTTTGGATTTATTTGAAATACTTAAGTTGTGGATCCTTAGAGGTTTTTCTTTTTTATAAGTAATGATCAGATTAATGATAATGAGATTATTCAATGTTACCCAACCTAGTATTCCATTGTTATCTCTATCACCATTTTAGAGTTATCTCCCTAGGTATAGTTTTTTGAATTATTTTTCTGTATGTTTTTATGCCTCACTCTTAAGGGGTATCTCACAGTTAGTTGTTTTGACCATCCCTTTTCTAAATTTTTGGTTTCATTAACATTTTTGAGGATGATAATTGTTTAGAACCATGTATGTTTAATTATAATGTTTTAATGTTATTTGATTTACTCAAATGTTTTAAAGATAATTTATAAGTATTTGGGTTTAAAATAAATGTTATATTAATAATATTTTATTTTTTGTTAGGAATTTAAAAATTGTTAGAGAAAACTCTTACCCTTAAAACGGTATATGTTGTTACGTGTAAATAAGGTCAAAATTTATTAAGTTGAATAAGGGTAATGTTAAAAAGATTTTTAGTGTAAGGGTAAAGGTAAATTTCCTTTAACTACTTAGAGGTTAACCTGAGGTTGCGTAAAGGTATCCTAGTTTTTAAACAGGTTGTGTAAGGGTATCCTTGAAATTTATCCTCTATGTAAAGGTAAATGAAGTTACCTTTATATAGGAGTGGTATATCATCATAGGGTCATTGATCTTAGATGCCGTATAATGTTAAAAAATTTACCATTACACAAAGCTATATATATATTTTTGGGTGACTATTTTACCCATATTTTTAGATTTTCCTCTATTCATCCGAACTTCAACCCATGTGGAACCCATTTCAATGATTTTTAAAAGCTTAAAGTCTTAATAATTATTTTTTATTACATTTTGATGATTACTAACAAAATTTTAATGATTTTAAACTTTACTCATTCATTATTTTAGTTATAATGAATTAATTGGGAGTTTTAAATGCTATATATTCTGAAAAACTAGATATGCATTCTTCCCTATTAAAATAACAAAACCTTATTTCCATTATAAACACTTGCATTCATTTGAGTCCAGAAGACCCAAGAGCCTTAGTTAGAGAATTTATAAGATTCTATAAGTTCATATGAGTCCCTCTTGATGTTTTTAGGCTCTGAATGTTTTCCCAATATCCTCTACCCTTTTTGACTGAAATGATTAGGAAGAAAACAATACCAATTAAGGGATCTGTTATGTGAAACATATGGGATTTCTAGGCTTTAGTGATTTGGTTAAATGGTTGGATTGAACCTTAAAAGGAAAATAATCAGAAATTATTGAAATGGAATAATTTATATTACATTCTATAATAATATTATTGTTATTTATGAAAGATAGAATCATCACATGTTCAAATTATCTTGGTTATTTAATAACATGAAATTTATATTACATGTTTCAGATAAATAATTCATTGATAACACCATCATATATTTTTGAATTATTATTATTCAATGTGAAATTATTATTATGTGCTGGAAAGGATAATCTTCTCTATAAATTAATATCATATGTCACAAATGTTTAATTTCATAGAAAATTTAATTTCTTGAAAAAAATAATATTTTTCTTCATGCATGAAGTCATCATTGCATGTTATACTAAAATTTTTATATTTTAATTTTATCTAATACAAATTTTTTTTATCCCATGCTTAAATATTATTTAATTATTTAATAACTAGCACTCCTTATTAAATTATTATTCTCCCTTATAAATTATAGTCACATAGTAACAACACCGACCCCTTTATCCGAGTGTTGGTGGTTATTTTATTACAATGAAATATATATAAGAGATCAAATCAACAAGGATTGATCAATTTATTAGTATTGAATAACTAGATACATAAATTATTCCCTTATTCGAGGGGTAATTAAACATACGAAACAACCAAAGAAAATAAATAGCTTCCTTGACACTTATTAAAATATTTCATCTTCATAACCTATAGAAGGAAAACAATTAAAAGGGTAATCAAATGATCAGTAAGGGTTACATAGAACAAAAACATGAATAAATAATAGGTGAAGAATTATCAATAAGGTATAATCAAAATGGAAAAGTGAATAACTATAAAACACATTCCATTTAATCCACAAAATGAGAATGAAAATGCCTCAAATTACTTCTTCATAGTGAAAATATTATTGATAGTTATAACTGAATATTTCATGAAGGAAACAATTAATTGTTGGGTTTCATGTATCTTGAACATGAACCACTACCCTCAAGAACATTCCAAAGATGGTTTATGTATGTGGGTAGAAACTCGTTCGATTCTTCTTTGAAGTAAATGTTAAAGTCTTGTCGGAAACTATTTTTTCTAATGAGACATGTCAATGCATCGAGGGGCTATATAATGTCAGACCCCACCCATCACTACAAGTCCAAAACATTCTTCATAAATAGATTTAATTCATGAGAAATATGCCTTATTAAAATATCCCTATTGTAAGAACCCTATTTTTCACTCAGGTACGGTTAATTTTTAATTTTGGTCTAATTATTTATTTTGGACCTTATATGAAACCCTAATGAGTTCATGGGTGTCTTTTTAGTGTATAGGGATTGTTAAAATTCAAGAAATAAACTTTTGGGATCTATAGATTGGTCACACAGTTAGTAGAAACCTTTCTGGGTAGGCCTCAAGGTTTGTTCTAAGAGTGTGAGATTGGACAATGGGGTGAAGTATGGCATACAATTTTCCCAAACCTTGCGCCAGGGGATGAACGCCTGTGGAAAAACTACATAAATTTTATCAGAGTTTTTTTTCATGGTTGGAATAATATTTCCCTAACCATGCATGCTAACCATGCGAAATTCCCCTCCCTATAGGAAAAGGTGCATAGTTGGTGCATAGTTTGACCAATCGGGTGGCCAAACTACACAACCCATGTTTTTGGGTGATTTTAAAAAAACACTATTAATGAATTGTTTTAACTTTATATTATCTCCCTTTTATATCAATCCATCTCCAGGATCTCTCTGCTCCCTCATTGGGATCCCTTTTCAGTCCTAAGCTAGTATTTGATCCGGATCATCCATCTGAAGTCCGATTGAAGCACCGTTTATCTCATTAGATCCACATTAATAAGTACTAAATTCATTTTTTTCCATTTGAATTTCTTCTTCATATCGAAGATGCTATTTTGAATCAATTTCATATGCCCTATTTTTATGGAATTGATCCATAATTCATATATATTCTAATCCAGGTAGGATTAGAGACTAATACTGAATGAGGAGAGTCATACGAGCATGAGGTTGGTGGTCTAAAACTTATCCCTCAAGATTAATCATTTTATAAATTGTCATGTATGCACACAAATTTCATTGGGAATCACCTGTTTAATTAATGTTCCTTTCCTATACCCCTTATAACTATATTCTAATACTCTCATTAAATATTAAATCCCTTATTGGAGGTTGTGACAACAATGAAGACCACTCCATGTAGGGTGTTTTCTATATTTGTGATTTTTGTGGTTTGACATGTTCATATTCCCCACCATTCATGTGTTATTTGTCTTGACCCTACTGATGGTAATCCTTTCCCTAAATAAATTACAACTAAATTGGTTTTGAATAGACTATGTATATGTCAATGCCACTTGACCATTCAGAGGTAAGTTTTTGACTTGAGTAATAAATTTTTAAATGGGTTAAATGGAAAGTATACCATGTATATGACTTGGACTAATTGAATTTAATTGAATGCATTGGTTAAATGTTCATAACAACCCTTTACATGTCTAATGGAATTTAGAGGAGTGAACCTAATAAAATGATTAAAATTTATATGAATTAAATAAGTTGTTGCATGTCCTTGAGATGCCTTGTCACTTGTATGAAATACATAGAATAAACCTATTGACCTACTAAATGGAATAAATATTAAATTGAATAATTAATTAAATGAATCAGTTATAATGTTTCATGTATATAGACCTTGACATTAATAAATGAGTGGTCAGACTCGAGTAAGCCCTTGGATTCATGAGGAAATGGCTTGAGTACTTATGGATTCCATTCCATTTCAAGGATGCCAATTTCCAAGGGTGAGACGCACCTTGGAACCCAATCCTTTTCTATTGGTGGATTCTTAGTATGAAACTATAGGATCCATACTTAATTATTATTATATTATACCTTGGATACACTCCTTGGATCTATCATGATTTTTTCACACATGAGGCACCTTAGATACACCCTTGGTCATAATAACGGATTTTCCCATTTTACCTTGGATGTATTCTTGGAATCAGTTAGCATTATTATTGTGGAATTCCTTGGATGTTTTCCTTGGATTACACTCTTAACCCTTCATCTAGGATACATGTTACTAATGAGTTGGCCTAACCCCTGAAGTCATGGATGCCTTGGTGATTACCTTGGATCCATTTCATTATTATTATCATTCCAAGACACCTTATTATATTTTGTTTCCTTTACTATTATTACAATGTTATGATATCAGTGCGGGTTATTCCTCACTTGAACTATTTATATAAACTAGAACTTAATTTTTTAATGAATTAGTTACAAGTTTAGATACTATCTAAGGCTGAAGCTTGTACTTGGGTATTTAAGTTATCATATTGACTTACTTTTATATATCCATATGTGCACAATATTTTTCATTATGTTACATGAAAAATATGTTATAGATTTTGTTAGTGGTGGCCTAGTAAGATTTATCTCATACCCTAACCGGGTTGTCATTAGCACCCATGAAGATTACATGTATGCAACTGTTGACAAAGGGAAGTGTACTGCTTTAGAAACTTGCTTTCTTTCTTGATTTGGGATGGAACTTGGTAGTAGATGACCAAGACAGAACTAAAGATTACGAGGATTGTTTTTTATTCTTTTTTTTTTCTAATTTTCATACTATGTTTTCCTACTTCCTTGTATCCATGTTTCTATCTTAATAAATATATGACATATCTCCATGATTTTTTGTATATGACCATTAGTTGATATATTATTTATTATTAATATATTCTTTTGATGTGCATTTATTTACTTGTATTTCTTCCTCTATTTAACTATTATCATATTTATTAACTATGCTACACTCTGGTAATGAGGGAATAGTTTACCCATAGGCACACCCTAGGCCCTTGCTACAAGTCAGCAGCCTCTGGCATTTGCGGATATGTGCTTGAGGCCAGGTGGACCACCGGGATTGGGGAACCATTGAGGAGAACACAGGTCTTGGATGTCACAAAGTGGTATTAGAGAGGTTCCTTTCTTAATTTACTATTTGGATACAATAGACAAGTGATTAGGAGTGATTTAGAGCATGGTTATAAGAAGTTCTTGGTTATATCTTACCCATATTTGGGGTGAACAATGATTTTCATAAATTATCATTCCGTTCTATTTTTCTTATTACTCTTTATATCCTTTCAACAATAGGTGATGAACATGATGAATTATGGTTATTATTATTATTCGGATTAAGGTCACGATTAAATCATTTTCCCAATGATATGATGGAAATGTGTATTGATACATAAATCATTGCAAACACCTATAATTCACATGAAAGGAATATTTCCATTCAATATAGGTTAATTTAATTTCATTCATTACTTTATTTTCCTATAATTGTTGATTGATGTTGTGCTAGTTATATTATGTATGTTATTTTCCTTTTTTGTGGTTTAGTGATTGAAAGATTCAATTCATGAGGTCTTATGGGTCCTCATGGGATAGAATGTGTAATTTACTGAGTCGTTCCATTAGATTAAAATTAAATGGGTGTTTATTTAAGTGATATGGTGTATGGGCCCTGACTTACTAGTAATGGAGATCCATTTTGAATGAAACTTGACATATGTAAATAAGAAAATGCAATGAAAAAAATGTAAATATTTAATTATAAAATAAAATGGTTTCCAATAAATTATGAGGCAATGTATTTTTGACCCTTCATTTATTAGAATACCAATAATTTATACTTGACAACATACTTATACCTATCCTTATAAGAGAGTAGTTGGGGTAGTATACCATGGGTAGTGAGTCCTTTCCTTTAATTCAGATTTTGTTTTTTCTATCTATTTTCTTCTAATATTGTTCTAAGTAATGTGCTTGGAATTTTTATACCAATGGCACCCTGAAATCATCATGTAATGTGCTAGGATAGTGGTGATGGCCATGCTATAGATGTAATGTTCCATGAGCTTCTAGTATTACTGCTAGGAGTGAAACTTGAGAAAATAATTATTATACCTTATTTGGGAACTAATTCTCAGCTTCATGATTGTTTCATGCATCTGATGAAATCCATGCAAGGTGCTCCATGACCAGTACCTATGATGGCTGATATGACCCGTGATTTCCAGAAACTACATCCTCCCAAATTCTCAGGGGATAGTAGTTCACATGCTGTTGAGTCTTGGATAGAGTCCACCATGTATATCTTTTAGCATATTGGAATTCCTCTATAGTTGAGGGTTGATTTTTATTCTTACATGCTGCATGATTCGTCGAAGCACTTGCGGGATGTGATTACCTAGGCTGATCACCATTAGGGCATGATATGGGACGATTTCCAGACTTCCTTATATGATCAGTTCATCCCTTAAAAATAGAGGGATGTCAAAGGAAAGGAGTTCATGCATCTAGAGAATGGTGTTATGTTAGTTATGGATTAATTATCATGTTTCACTAAGTTACAGTTCATTATCATAGATTTTTGATGGTGCTGAGCTTTCATGTTCTAGATAGTTCGAGGATGGGCTCGTGTATGCCATCCATAATAAAGTGGATGTCTTTTCCCAAACTATTTTCTCTAATGTAGTTGAAAATCCTATAATCCCTAATAAAAATATAAGGGATAGTTATAGTATTGGGAATAGAGGACCAGTGTGGTGATAAGCCATTCATTATTCTCGTAGTAGCAAACATTCCATTAAGATTTATCATCAGGGAAATGGTAGCTGGAGAACCCATTCTTGTAGCTCTGTGGTGTTCTATCAGTTTTGAATATAGGAGAATGTAAATCCTTAGTGTGATATAGACCCTATGGAGTGTCGGGCTTGTGCCCATATGGGGAATCTTTAGAGATTATAACAAACCACTACATTAGCTTATAGTGGAAGAGGATCTGCATGAGATGCACCTTCAAGGGTAGGTTACTTTATTCCATTTATGGAGGGGAGTTGTAGTATTAATGATAGGACTAACCGATGATAAGTCCATGGCCATGATATCATGAATCTAGATTACCAACAACACTAGTAGAGTAGTCATTTTCTTGGTCGTCCATCTATCCTACATGGTCGTTGATCAGGTCAGTTTCATTCAAAACTACTGATACCCAAGGATCAAGTTGTAGTACCATCTATTTTAAGAGGTGATATTCTAGTATACTCCACTATAAAATATTCTTTATTTTATATAAGTGTTTCACACACCTTTATTTATTTTTATATCATAGAAAGCATCAGGCTGGAAATACAGTATTACTATAGTGTAATGACCCTAGATACACGATTGGGAGTACTGTTAGAGGGAATACACCAGTGTAGGGACTGTACCCTTGAGGTAGGAAGTTACCCTTTCTTGTGGGACCTTTTTGTTTTAAAGATGATAGGATTATATGTCTTTTGCAAGATGGATTCATTGGTTTTTTATCACACATTTTTAAACTGATATTGCCATAGGGTATCGTTTACTTCATTTTATTACAGTAGTTATCTATACAATGGTGATTGGGATTACTAGGATAGTATAGCTTGACCAAAGAATCATTGTCAAGGTGGAGTGATTACACATATTTTTAGTCTCTTCATTGAGCATCAAGGAGTATAAATTATAGATTTTTATCTCACATAAGATCATTTAAGGGATATATTTTCTGATGATTTTTATGGATTAACTCCTGAGATAGATGTAGAGTTTACAATATATCTTGTTCTTGGAGAAGGTCCAATGACCATTCCTCCATATAGGATGGTACCTACTAAGTTCGAGAAGCTCAAGAAGTTGTTAGAGGATCTAGAGGACAATGTTTTTAAATAGACCAGTACTTCCTCTTGGGGATCAACCATGCTTTTCTCCAAAAAGGCAGATGAGACCCTTTATTTTTTTACATTGATTGTAGATTTTTGAACCATTTTATAGTATAGAATTAGTATCCACTACATGAAATAAATGATCTCTTTGACCAGCTCTGAGGATCTAGGGTATTTTCAAATATCGACCTGCTATTGGGCTATCTTTAGGTGTAAGTTAGGTCATAAGACATTCCTCATACAACTTTTTATATAAGGTAAGGTATGTAAGAGTACCTCATTATGTTGTTTATCTTTATGAAAGGGAATTTTTTGTTCTTGGATCAGATGAATAGGGTGTTCCACCCCTATTTGGATTCTTTTATTGTTGTATTCAGAGACAACATCTTAGTGTATTATAACACACATAGTGAGCATGGAAAGAACCTTGAGATCATTCAGAGTACACTAAGAGAGCATTATATTTATGCCAATATTTATAATTTCAACTTCTATATTGATATAATTTACTTCTTGTGTCATATAATCTCAGAATCAATAATATCAGTTGACACAAAGAAGGTGAGTGTTGTGGTTTTCTGTGTGCATCCCAAGAATGTGTTTAAATTAAAGAGTTTCTTAAGGACAGATGGATATTAACGAAATTTCATATAGGACTTATCATGACTTGATGAACATATTACTGGTATTACAAATAAGGGTGTTATGTTCTTGTGGTCAAAAGAGTGTGAGAAATCGTTTTAGGAGTTGAAAGGTAGGCTTGTCTCAGCACCTATTCAGATTCTTCTAGAGCTTAGAAGAGACTACACAGTATTCTATGATGCATCATAAATCATCCTCGGTATAGTGATGATGTAGTAATGTAAAGTCATCATGTACAGATATTATTAGTTGAGTCCTCATGAGAGAAATTACCCAATGCATGACCTTATACTAGTGGTGGTTCTCTATGACCTACGTTACTAGGGACACTATTTCATGGGTGAGAACTTTGGGGTGTATAAAATCTATAAGAGCCTAAAATATATCTTTACACAACATAAATTGAATCTAAGATAGTGGAAATTGATAGAATATCTTTATTCCTTTGATTTTGATCTTGCCTATATTCCTGGGAAGGGAAATGTAGTAGCTGATGCACTGAGTCATAAAACTGAGGCATATGCCATACAGGAAGCCACCAATGAATGGAAATTTATGGACCAATTTTATTAGTTGAATATGTAGTTTCATGATATTCCTGAGAAATACTGTCTCTCGCCTTGATAGTTAACTCATCCCTACATGAGAAGGTGAATACCAAGGAATTTTGAGATCCTGAAGGATTGGTTCTCTATGAGAGTATTTCTAGTGATGATCTAACATGGGATTGGTCTGTGGATAGATACGACATCCTATGTATACAAGGAAGTGTATGGGTTCTTACAGGAATGAGAAAGAAGTGATATGTGAGTCCCACCCTTCTTAGTGGGTAGTTCATCCAGGAATCTCCAATATATATTGAGATATGCAATGCTAGTATTGGTGTCTTGAGATGAAATGTCAAGTAGCAGGATTTATTACGAGACGTTCCACCTATTAGAAGGTGAAGGCAGACCACCATAGACATGTAGGATTATTACAGTCACATTCAATCCCAGAATTTAAATGGGAATGTGTTTCCATGTACTTCATATTCGGATTATCAAGGTCACTTAGAGTTACCGACACTGTATGATTTTTCATTGGATGACAGAATAAAGTAGCCCAATTCTTTCCAATTTAGGTGAATTTCTCATTTGATGAGATGGTAAGATTTTATGTCTATGAGATCACATAACAACTTGAGGTCTTTCATACTATCGTTTTATATAGGGATTGTGGTTTCATTTTATGTTTTCGGTAGGGGTTGCAGAGAAATATGGGTACACAGAATATTTTTAGCACAACCTTCCACCAAAAGATTGATATGCAGTCAGAACATATGATATAGGTAATAGAGGAGATACTCTGAGGATTCATTATTGATTTCAATAGTTTTTTGTAGAATCATATCTATCTCATTAAGTTATTCAAAGATAATATATTCTAGAAGATGATTCAGATGGATCATTTTGAGGCCTTATACGGTAGGTCATTCCATTCACCCCTATGCTAGGTATAGGAAAGAGATGTAGCCCAACTAGGTCTTTGTCTCATGAAAGACATTTCATAGTTGATTCCATTGATTATAAATCATATTTCTCCTAATCAGTCTAGACAAAGACCTCAATAATTCGAGGTCAGGGATCATTTTTTTCCTTTGATTATTTCCCAGGATGGGGCATAGAAGGATACAGAGGCTTGAGAAGTTGTATCCTCATTTGGTAGGGTTGTTTGAGATTTTAGGGAGATTCAAGATGATAGAATATCAGTTTTTACAACCCTATAGGTAACTTACCATTCACATAATCTTCAATTTTTCATATCTTCACCAATATCATTCCAACTTGTCTCGTACTTTTGATCCAGAGGATGTTCAATTTGATGTTGATGCTTCATTTGAAGAGTATCCTATACACATCATTGACTGGATAATGAAGGATATTCGAGGCCAATTTGTTCCACTAGAATGGGTTCTAGAGTAGTATGATCACGTACAGGATGAGAAATGGGAGTGGGAGGCTGATATACGTGGCTAGTGGCCAGCGTTATTCTTAGAAAGTTTTTTCCACCCTTTGAAGGTGAACTCGAGGATGAGTTATTTTAGGGGGGTGGAAGACTGTAAGAACAATTTTTTTAACTCAGATATGGATCAATTTAATGCTTTTCAAATTATTTATTTTGGACCAAATATGTTTTCCTAATGAGTTCGTGGGTGTTTGGGGTCTGTTCAGAGTCCAAAACACAACTTTTGGGAGAAATAGTCTTGCCTCATGGTTAGAAGAAACCATGTGGGGTAGACCAAATAGTTAGTTCTAACTATATGAGGCTAAAAATTGTGGTGAAGTAGGGCACATGGTTTGAACTAACTGTGGGCTAGTGGATGCATGCTAGTGCAAAAAATGTAGACATTGTTGCAGAGGTGTTTTTCATATTTGGTGCATAGTTTCCCTAACCATGTAGCCCAACCATGGGAAATTAACCTCCCTATAGATAAAAGTGCATAGTTGGTGCACATTTTGGTCAACCTTGTTTCCAAATAGTGCAACCAAAGCTTTTGGTTGATTTTACAAAAAAATCCATAATGAAATATTTTGACTTTAGTTTATATTCCTCTATGTCGTTACATTGCTAGGAGGTCTCCCCTCCCAATTTTCAATCCCTTTTCAATCCTTATATTGTATTTGACCTCGATTACCCATCCCAAATCTGATCAAAGCACCGTTCATCACATTGGATATGCATTGGTAAGTAATAGATTAGTTTTTAGTCATTCATCATTCTTATTCTTATAGATGATGCTATTTAGATGCAGGTTCATATGCCCTATTTATAGGGCATTGATCCATTCCTTATATCTCTTAAAATATAGACCAAATTAGATGTTGATACTAGACAAGGTGAGTCATAGTAGTATGATTTTGGGGGTCTATAACTCATCCCTCAAGATTCGTCATTTTTTAAATTTTCATATATTCACACCAATTTCATCTAGCTTCTCTTGTTTAATTAATGTTCCTTGATTATAGTCTTTATAACCATATTATAAGACTCTAATTAAATATAAAATCTATCATTAAAGGTTTTGACCTCAAAGATGACCACCCCATGTAGGGAGTTTTCTATATTCGAGATTTTAGTGGTTTGACATGTTTGTCTGCCCCACTATTCGGGTGTGCTTTTTCTTGAACCTACTTATGGTAAGACCTTATTTAATTAAATGACTACAGGATTGGTTTTTAATAGAACATGTATAATTTAGTTACACTTAACCCTTCTAAGGTATGTTTTATAATATAGTAATAAATGTTCAAATTATTTGATTGAAAGTATATTGTGTATATGACTTGGCCTAATTGAATGGATTTGTTACACATTCTCAACAAACCTTACCAATGTCTAATGGAAGGTAGTGGAGTGAAGATAATAAATTGTTTATAGTTTATATAAATTAAAAAAATTGTTGCATGTCCTTAAGATTCCTTGTCACTTGTATGTAAGACATGGAATAAACCTCTTGACCTATTAAACGACATGACTATTACATGGCCTAATTAATTAAATGAATCAATTATAAGGTTTCTTATATATAGACCTTGACATTACTATAGGAGTTTTCATACTTGAGTTAGACCCTAGATTCTTTATGGAATTCCTTGAGAACTCATGGATTCCATTTCTATTCAAGCATGCTAGTTTCCAAGGGTGAGACCCAACATAGAACCCGATACCAATCTATTAGTAGATTCTCAGTATGACACCATAGGATCCCTCATTCATTATTATTATAGGATTCCTTGGATACATCTAACATTAAATCTATGGGAAAGAGGCACCTTGGGTAAACCCTTGGTCCTAATCACTGCTTTTCCCTTTTTAACTTGACTGAATTCCTAGGACTTGGTTAGAATTATTATTGTGGAATTACATTGATTATGATCCTTGGATTATACTCTTACCCATTTTTCCAATCTATAGGTTACTAATGAGTTGGCTCGACCCTGGAGGTCATGGATACCTTGGTGATTAACTCATACCCCTTTCATTATTATTAACATTACATGATACATTGTTATATCTTGGATCCTTCACTATTATTACCATGCCAAGATATTAGTTCTAGTTTTTCCTCACATGAATTATTTATATAAACTAGAACTTAATTAATTAATGAACTGGTCACATGTTTAGACACGAGATGAGGCTAAAGTAGGTACTTGTGTAATTACATTACTATAATAATTTTCTTTTATATATGTATGCTTGTACACTATTTCTATTTATATTACACAAACTGGATGTTATAAATGCCATTGGTGGTGGACTACTAAGATTTATCTCACACCATATCTGGGATTCCATTGGAACCCAAAAATATTACATGTATGATGGTGTTGAAAAAGGGAAGCATACAACTTCAAACATTTGATTTACTTATTAAATTGGTATGGATATTGGTAGAAGTTGTCCGATATAGAGATCATGATGATGGGGATAGTTTTTGGATTCATTTTTTCTAATTTTTTATAGTACATCTTCCTACTACCTTTTATCCATGTATCCTTCTTATTAGATACATGACATATCAAAATATTTTTTTATATGATTATCAATTTATTAGTTATTTATTATTTCTATATTATTTTTTATGCAATATTTTTACTTATATTTCTTCTTATATTTACCTATTATCATATTTATCTGCTATTCTACACTCTCGTAATGAGGGCATAGTCTCCCCACAGACACACCCTTGGACCTCACAGCTAGTTGGAAGCATATGGTGTTCGAGGAGATGTGCATGATTTCATATGGACCACTAGTCTTGGGGAAACATAGAGTGAAACCTTGGTATGGGATGTCACATGTACTGAGTAGAGGATACAAATTTATCAATATTTCCATTGTTAAAACAACATTCAAAGTAAAACCCGTATGTAAAAATGGTATACAACTTAGATAATAATCATATCCATGATACATGAAAAATGAAAATTTAATTAAATCCTAAATGACTGATGATTATAAATAAAAAACCATTATATACTCTATGGAAAATAAAATTGGGGTATTATAATAAAAATATTCCCCAACGAAAGAAAATTGAGAGGAAGTCCCATACAAGGATCATACGATTAATAAAATGAACAGGTTATGAATATTCACTGTAAATACACATAAAAAATTATAAATAAAACATAATATAATAAAAATTCATTTTACACCTAACCTTAGCATGAATTAATCAATGAAATTTACATTTAACCAAAATAATGAAAATTGAGTTAAGAAATCCCTTACCACTTTGTAATCAGTCAAACCGTATACCTCATAAAAATAATGATAATAAAATGAAACATTTAATACAATGAAGATAAATAGATTAATGATATGATATATTAAAGGTAATTCTGTACACCACACACAAGAAATAAGGTTTGAATATTGAATATCTCACAAAAATAAAAAGTGATATGATAAACCCATTACCTTATTTATAAAAGCATTATGAACTTGTACTTAATGTCTTAGATAATAAAATTAGATTAATTAATTACTTAATTTAGGACCTATTAAACATATATTTGATTTATTATAATTTTATTATGTTTATTTATGTCCATTTTTATGAGTTATAATGTTTTATTTCATTATTCTAGGAGTGTTCATTTCATGGTTTTATGGTCAGTTCCCTTGTGTATAATTACTAGAGAGCTCTAAAATTGAAGAAACTCTAGAAGTAAAATTATTATTATTAAAAAACTTCCATATCTCTAAATGGTTTCATGTATCAATTTTTATATGGTATTAGGATTAATCATTTGATAAATCATTGATGAAAATGTTTTAATTTATTTTTTCATTTTTTATAACAATCATGAACATGTATCATTTTATTTAATATTATATTTATATGTTGGTTACATAAGATGATATGACATGTAATATTTATAATAAAATATTATTTCCCATTATAATTATTTTATGACTTTCCTTGACTATGGTAATGGAAAATGAAAACTTATCATCCATGAAGGTGGTGATTCAACACATCCCGAACAATGTTTTCATTTTTAGTATAAAAAGAGAGAAGATATATGATGAAGAATATTCCATTAAAACCATATAATTATATTATATATATGATATTGGAGTTATCATTCCACTTTGGATAAGGGTGGGTGAAGATATGATAAGAAAATAAAATAAAATAAAAGTGAAATAAGGAGGATTTTACTCCTTTAATATCGTCTCCTTGGGAACCTCCTTAAGACACTTGGATTTTGAATTTTGGTAAGAAAAGAAGGAATTGGAGATGATTAAGAGGATTGGTAATATAATTTGTCATAATTTAGAAATTATTAGAGTATTATAAGGTGTGGTTATAAGGGGTAGTATTTATAAGGGAGGAGAGGGGCATTTTTTGATTATTTTATTCATTTGTTTATTATTTTGGATCAAGACTATAAATAGTATTTATTCTAGTGAATAATTAATGAAAAAATTTCTCATGAGTTTCAAATAATGGGTTCTTAAATTATAGAGGACTAAAAATTTCATGTATTTTACTTATAATTTCAAATACCATAAATTACCATATTTCACTTTTCACAAAAAAATCAGTTATTTACAAAAAATCTCAAAAATTCACCCTACCAAATATTCAAGGTGTAGATTTAAAAAATGGGCTTCATTTTTTTAAAATAATTTTATAAATATAAGAAATTTAATTTTTAATTAAAATCATCATTTCTTTGAAAAAGATATATTTTAATATTGTAACCGATTTATGAGACTTAGAAAAATTAATTATTGTCTCATAAAATTTTCTTACAATTATAATAGAACAAAATATTAATATATGAATATATTTTATGAAAATATTTTTTTAAAAATCATTATATTAATTATTATATTGTAATTAAACATTATTGTTTCTAAAAAATACCAACACTTAATTTTTCATTTTAAAAAATTATTTACCTATTCCTTGATATAAATATATCTTATTTTTGTTTATGAGATACCTAAATTTTATTAACAGTATATTAGGTGAGGTCATTATTTTAATGGACATATTATTATTCCTAAAAGTTGCATTACTACTCTAATTTCCATGTAAATATTTAATTGTATATCATGGTTTGTTTAATATTTGTGTTACGTGCAACTTAAGATATCAAATAAATTAAATTTATTTATAAATATACAAACTGTAAAATCCCAAAGATTTATAATCTTCCCTCCAAAAATTTAAACCTTGAATTTTTTTCAGGAATATTTTCTTTTGAACAGATGAGGGTGGTTCTTCTTTATATCATCCTCATGTTCCCACAATGCTTCTTCCATTTTATGGTTTCTACAAAGAACATTTACCAATCAGGTCATCTGATTTATTAATACTTTCTGTCCAGTGTCATGTATCTTGATAGTCTCTTCATAGTAAGAAAAATTTGGTTCAAGTTTGATTTCTTAATAGGAGATTACATGCTTTGGGTTTGGAATGTACTTCTTTAATAATGAAATGTGGAACACATCATGAAATTTGGATAGACTTGGTGGAATTTCTCAATGGTAAGATATAGATCCAATTATTTCTAGAATTTAAAATTATCTAATGTAACTAAGGCTTAGTTTCCATTTCTTACCAAACCTTATGACACCCTTCCATAAGGATAATTTCCAAAATATATGATATCCCACTTGAACTTCCGAACAATTTCTGTGATTGGTAGTATAACACTTTTTCCTACTATGAGCTTCTTTAATATGAGCCTGAATATTATTTACCTTTGATTCTGTTTTTTCATTAAGATATGGGCCTATAATATTCCCCTCACCAGCTTTATCCCAAAATGTTGAAGTATGAAATCTATTTCCATATAATTTCTCATACCACGCCGTTTGAATACTAGAATGTAAACTATTTGTAAGAACCCAGTTCTTATTCTTGAGGTACGAGTTTCTTCTTTTCCTTTTTCCTTTAATATTTTGAGAATGTATGGAAAATGCAGGAAAATCCCAAAATTTTTGGGTATACCCCATATACTTTTCCACACTCTGTGTACTTTGGCAGTGTGGTATGAGTACATAGGGCATGTAGGCCTTTCAGTGATGAAGTTTGTAAAACCTTACTACACGCCATGTACTTAGTATATACACACCACATAATCAGTTGGCAAGTGAACAGTAAGGCGGTGGGTGTAGATGCCAGCGGAATGATAGTAGACGTTGTGTACTTAGAAGTACACGCTGTGTAACCAAGTCAGTTGATGAATAGTTAGGCGGTGTAAAGTGGTAGCCAGTGGAACAATTAAAAAAATGAAAATTACATGCCATGTACTTGAGAGAACATGCCTTGTAGTTATGTTTTTTCGCTTAAAATAGGAAGTAGCCTCCTCTTTCGACAGAGGAAGCTTAGAAATCGACACGAGCCATAGGAGAGAAGGACGAAACTTAGAGGAGCTCCCGATCGCACACCGGAACTCCGATTCCTTTGCCGGCGATCTCGTTTGAACCGTGCGGGTGAGTTATTTTCTCTTCTTGAACCTCTCTTTAAAATTATTTTCCAAGGGGAATTTATTTGGTTTTGAACGCGTTTTTGTTTATCCCAGATCTACGTTGTTCTCGGTTGATTCGGTAGGCTTCGTTCACGTATATCGATCAGTGGAGATCGAGGTAGGTGGTCTGGTGTTTATTTACAACTGTCGAGTTGTTTTTGTGTACCGTTGTGCTATGTTCCCATGTTTGGGGTGTCATATGGCTGAGGCCTTGACTAATTAAATACCTAGAATTGCATATGTAACTTATTTAATATGAATAAAATTCTATTTGGTATTGTTTGCTTGATCCAGGGCCACCCCGTGGGTGCGTTTCCCTTGTTTAGCCGTTTGTCCAGGATACCCATGGGTATGCCGTGATTATAGAATGCTTTGAGTTTTCTTAAGAGAAAATATATATGAATTGCTTTCTTATGTTTTGGGATCGGTCCAGTTACTTTGGTAGCCTGATGGTAGTGGTTTTTAGCCTGAGGGAAAGTGTTTGTTTAGCCTGAGAGCAACATTTCGTATGCCTGAGGGCTGTAGCTTCCGTGCCTAAGGGCAATCACCTGAGGGTTTTTTTTTCTGTTTAGCCTGAGGGAAGGTCCTGAGGGAAATATTATATTTAGCCTGAGGGAAAGATTCTGTTTAGCCAAAGGGCAAGGTTTGGTTATCCTGAGGGAAAGATTCTGTTAGCCTGAGGGCAAAAGTTCTTATGTCCGAGGACAATGTTTACTTTAAATATTCACTGTGGTGATTTCTTATGTTATACATACCAAGATAAAGAACATGCTTGGTATTGTTGTACCTTCTACTTATTAGATATCCTATTGTGGTTTTTTTTGCGGCACTGTATAGGAGATTTTCATTCGAGGTCGGGTCTCAGGAACTTATAATTCAATTGTATTGAATTGTAAAATTAAAATTAAATGGTAATGTAACTGGTAGGAGTGGCTTCTTTTGAGTACTTCCTAGCTTACTAGATTTCATTATTTCACACTGATGTGGAACATTTTCACTGACAGTTGGGCATGAGCCTTTGGTGGTTGCCTACTAGGATTTATTTCTCACACCCTATTTGGGTCATGTCATAGGCCCAATTAGATTATATTGTTGTAGGTGTTGATAAGGGAAAGAGTCCCTATACAGGTACATGATTATTGTATAGGAGTAGGAGAGCATGGGACTGAGCTTAGGCTTGCGATGTTTCTGAGTTCCTACTACACTATTTTGTTTTGCTTTGTTGTACTTGTACCTCGTACTGCATTGTTTTAGATTGCAGTGTATCCTATTTTGGCCACTTTCTTAGACATAAGGACATATTTAATCATCATATATATATGACTGTTGTTCAATTCATTACTTCAGTACTGTTTTCAATTTTAGCTTAGTATTGTTTACTTCTTTTGTTTTAGTATGTTTGTATTTTCTTCGCTGCGCTACACTTTAACAAATGAGGTAATTTTTTCCCCACTATCAGACCTAGGCCCTCGCTGCTAGTCGGCAGCCTCTGGTGTTTGGGGAAATGTGCATGAGGTCATGTGACCATCTGTGTTCGGGGCACCCATTGTGTGGCACCTTGATCTGGGACGTTACACTATTATTTTATGAAAACTCTAAAAATGGTAAATAATGATCCCACATACCTTTAAATTCACTTGAACATGATCTGAAACTATTTTAAAATGTTTGAATAGTTCTTTTAGACCTCCCATCTGTTTGAGGGTGGTAGGCGGTGCTCAAATGAAGCTTAGTATTTAGAGCCTTCTGAAGAATCTTCCTAAATTTTGATGTAATATGAGGATCTTGATTAGACACCATCACTAGATGTTCAACATAAATTATTAAAAATTTATTAAAATAAATTCTTTTTAAGAACTAAAGAGGTAAATATTCTCTTATAGTAAGAAAATTTTATAATTTTTTAAGAAGACGAAAAATAACCCATATCGCATCATTCCTTCTAGGTGTCCTTGGTATTCCTGTGAAAAATTACATCATAATATCATCCCATAACCATATAGAAATAGGTTGAGGTTCCATGAATCTTCTAGGATACTGTCTATCAACCTTCACTTGTTAACAAACTAGGCATATTGACACATAGTCAATAATTACCCACTTCATATTTTCCCACTAAATATATTCCTTCAGATCTCTATATATCTTGGTACTACCAAGGTGTATATAGAAATTTGAGTTATTAGAATCATCTAATAATTCCATTTTTAGCATATGTATTGATGAAACACATAACCTATTCCCAAATGTCTGAATTCCATCATCATACATAAAGTCAACCAATCTTCCATCTTTAATGGATTTAATTTTCTTTTGAAAATTCTCATCATCATATTGATATCTTTTTATATTTTCTAATAAAGATAGTTTTGCAATAAATTTTCCCCTTGATTAAAAATTCCCATATCCATACTTACAAAATTCATGCACATATGATATTTCTCAATCCTTATTTGGGTCATAAGTCTATGATCTTTCCAACTTAATGTATATACTACCTTATTTGATTTTCATGGGTGGTAGTGTATTGTGAAATCATAATCTATTAGTAACTCAAGACACTATCTTTTCCTCTTGTTGAGTTTTTTTTATAAAGTTGTTTTTAAAACTCTTTTGGTCTATATATATCTCACATATTCCACCATAGAGATAATTTCTCCATATCTTTAGATAAAATATTATAGCTGCAAAATCAAGAACATGAGTTGAATAATTTTTTTCATGAATCTTCAACTTCCTTAATGCATATGAATAAATTTTTCATTTTTAATAAGGAAACTACCTATTAATTTATATAATGCATCATTCTATATAAAAAACCAATCATTTCCTGATGGTAGAGGAAAAATTAGATCATAAAATAATATTCTCTTTAATTCTTCAAAAATATTCTGCACATAATTTTTTCCATACAAACTCTAACACTTTAGGTGTGGGATTAGTTAAAAAGTTAGCCTATCAGGAAAAATTCCAAACAAAATGCTGATAGCAACCTTATAAACTAATGAAATGGTGTACCCTTTTCATGTTCCTTGGCATATTCCATTAATGGATTTCCTTGGTCTTTATAGGATCAACCAAGATTCAATCTCTAGAGATAATATGGCTAAGAAATGAAATTTTCTAAATCCACAATTCACACTTTCTAAATTTAAATTATAACATTTTCCTTATAAGAGTCTCAAGAATGGTCCATAAGTGATTCTCATGGTCTTCATATGTTTTATAATATACCAAAATATCATCAATGAATACCACAACAAAATCATCAAGATATTCTGTGAATATTCTATTCATTAGATCCATAAAAATAGAGTGTGCATTAGTCAATCCAAATGGAATAACTATAAACTTGTAATGTCCATACCTCATCCAAAAATATTTCTTCAAAATATCTTAGTTCTTTACTCACAATTTATGATACCTAGAACGAAGGTCATTTTTAAAAAAATATTGAGCTCTTTGAAGATGATCAAATAAATCATTAATGCAAGGAAGATGATACTTTTTCGTTGTTATAATAGAATTGATTTATCTATAGTCAATGCAAAGACTCATGGATCAGTATTTATTCTTAATAAAGATCACATGGGCTCCCCATGAGAAACAATAGGGTGAATAAATCCCTTATTACTCAACTCCTCTAGTTGTTTATATGTATCTACTAATTCCACAATGGACATTCTACAAGGAGTATTTGATATTGGTATTGCATTAGGGATTAAGTTAATGGTAAACTCAACTTCATTATCTAGGGGGTTTACAGGGAATTCCTTAGGAAATACATAAATTTATACTTGTACAAATTGTTCATTGTCAATTTTATGATTACTTTCCTCGTACCTATACATTATTTTCTCTTAATCCCCATGTATTTCATTTATTAGAGATACTGAGGGTGGATCTAGATAATAATATAATGATGAAGCTTCTCCTCTTAAGATACAAAATTATACATCTTCCTAAAAAATGTTATTTACTTATTCTTACAAAAAAAATTACATCAAATTTTGAAATCCACTCCATACTGAGGATTATATAATAGTAAACCATAATAATGATGACAAGGTTAGAAAATAAAGCACATTTATAAGTCATAATGGGGATAACTCGACACATGTTTGTAGCAATGAGACTTCCCTTAGGAGATTGGACCAAAAACTCCCCTATTAAATCAAAAGGAAAATGCCTAATTTTCTTGAAAAACAAGAATGATATAAATGAGTATGATGAACTAGAATAAAATAAATAAGGGAATAAATTTTAAGATAGGATTAATGAACCTACCAGCACATCATTTGGTACTTCTACTTCTGTTGGAGTTGTCACATAATCCTAGAAATATATCCTTGGACTATTATGTGGTATATTTATTTGATTCTTGAGAAATTTTTGCAAATAATGTCCCATTTATTTATAGTTGAATCATTGAAAATGATTTATTTTTTATTCCCGTTACATTCATTAGATTGGTGACCCATTTATCCACACTTATAACAGAATCCCATGCTTTTAAATCATTTCATAGGATGATTATTTCCACATTTTTTACAAAATGGGAATATATTTGTTCCCATATTATTCTTTGATGATTTACATTTTTTATGGGTATCAAAATAACTCTTATTCTCTTGATTTTCCATAAACATATAAGATCTTGAAAATTCATTCTCTGTTTTAATGGACCTTAATACTATTTCATCATATGATGAAAATGTATGAGAATCCAGTTCCCTTTAGAGACATGGATTAAGAACTTTAATGAAATGATCAATATTATTTTCCAAATCACATATGTTATCAGTTGCATACTAGGATAGTCTTGTAAAGGTAACCTCATACTCTACAACACTTTCTTATTCCTTTTACTTCAAGCTATGGAATTTTATCTTCTTTTAAATTCAATTATCATGAGGTAAATATTTTTCAAAGAATGTTTTTTTATAAGTTCTCTATTCCATGTATTCTATTTCATATTCCTCCTTTATATTTCATATCAACGACCACCATTGATCAACATCACCCTTGATGTAATAAACTACCAGTACCACCTTTTCTCTTTCATCACATCCCAAAGCTAGAAATATATTTTCAAGGGTATGGATCCATTACTCAGCTACCACTGGATTAGTATTCCCCCTAAAATATAGGGGATTCTTATGTATGAAATGACCTAACATAAGTTTAGTATAGTTATTCATCATAACCTAAGAAAGCATTCCTAACATGGTCATGATCTACCCAGCTCGACCACTAATTATGTTGACTTTCCTAGTGGTGAAATTCATACATTATCCATGGGTATTGAGTCCCTTTCATCTATTAGGAACTATGAGTAAATAATTCAACACACTGAGTTATCTCATAACCATCATGAGTATTGAATAAAAAATTCACTATAATGAATTATTATAATTCTCATGTTCATTTAACTTATAGTTCCCAAGGTTTCTATTAAACCTTCTCTGATACCAACTATAACAACCTCGAACCTAGTAGCCCAGATTCAGTTGTTATTCTCTTACAATGGAAAGGATACAAGAGATCAAATCACCAAGGATCTATCAGTTTAGTGGTATTTTTGAACTAGATACATATATGGTTTCTTTATTACATTGGTAACTAAACAATGAACATAAAAAAGGAAAATAATCTTCTTCCTTAACACTGATTCAAATATTTCATCTTCATAACATGGGGAATGAAAATAAATATAAGGGTGTGATGAAATGATCAGTAAGAGTAAAATAATATATAAACATGAATCAATAATAATTTAAGCATAATCAATAAGTCATAATAAATATGGAAATGCGAATAAATTAAAAAAATATACCATTTAATCAATAAATTGAGAATGAAAAAGCATCTATATATTTTTTTCAAAGTGAAAATATCAGGGATAATAATAACTAAATATGGAATGAAGGAAATGATTAATTTTTGGAAGCCACATATCTAGAACATGAAACACTACCCCAAAGACCTTTCCTCGGATGGTTTATGTTTGTGGGTTGAAACCCGTCCGATTCTGCTTGGAAATAAAGGACAAGGGCTTGTAGCTAATTTTTTTGTTTCATGGGACCTTTTGATGCATCTAGAGGATATATAATAATGGGGCATTCTGTCACAATAAGTAAAAAATCGTTATTCATACATAGATTTAACCACATCGCTGCCAGTGACACATAAATTATTTATGCATAGATTTAATTCATGAATAATATTCCATACAAAAATATCCTTATTGAGTAGAGGATATAGATTTATCAATATTTCCGCAGTTAAAAAAACTTTTAAAGTAGAACCCATATGTAAAAATGATATACGTATTACACAATAATCATATCCATGATACAAGAAATATAGATATTTAATCAAATCTACAATGATTGATGATCATAAATAAAAGGGTCAGTATATACACCATTGAAAATAAATTAGGTGGATAACATTAAAAATATGACACCATTAAAGAAAATTGAGAAGAAGTCCCCTACAAGGATCATATCATTAATAAAATGAATAGATTTTGTTTATTCACTGAAAATCCACATAAAAGATGTGGAAATACAACATAATAGAATAAAAATTCTTTTTACACATAACCTTGGCATGAAATAATCAATTAAATTGAAGTTTAACCCAATTAATGAAAAATGAGTTAAGAAATCCCTTACCACTTTTTAATCAGTCAAACCATATACCCCAAAAAATTAATGATCATAAAATGAAATATAGAAGAACATGAAGATAAAGAGATTTGTGATATGATATATTAAAGAGAATTATGAACACCAGACATAATTAATAAGTGTTAAAAAAATAATATCTCATAGAAATAAAAATTGATTTAAGAAAACCCTTACCATATGTACGAAATCATTCTACACCTTTACTTAATGTCCTGGATAATCAAATTTGATTAATCAATTACTTAATTTAGAGCCTCTAAAACATATTTTTATTTCTTATAATTTTTTTTATTTCATTTATATCCATTTCTATGAGTTATAATGTTTAATTTTTTTATTCTAAGAGTGTTCATTTCTTGGTTTTATGGTTGATTCTATTGTGTATAATTATGGAGTTGATATAAAATGGAAGAAAAACTCAAAACGTGAAATTATTTTATATTAAAAAAATTTAAAAGGTTTTAAAGGTCTCATATATCATTTGGTTATACGGTACTGGGATGACACATTAGATAAAACATTAGTGAAAATGTTTTAATTTATTTTGGTGGTTTGTATGACCATCACAAACTTATATCATTTTATTTATTATTATGTTTATATGTTGGTTTTTGAACATGATATAACATATAATATGTATATTAAAATATGATTTAACCATAATAATGGTTTTATGACTGGCCTTGATGGCGGTAATGGAAAATAAAAACTCATCATCCATGAAGGCGGTGAATCAACACACCCAAGATGATGTTTTCATTTTTAGAATAAAAGGAGGAGATAATAGATTTTATGATGGATATTACATTAACAAAATAAAATTAATGTATATATATGATACTAGAGTTATCATGACACTTTGTATAAGGGGAGGTGAGGAGAGAATAAGAAAGAAAAATAAAATAAAAGAAAGAGGATTTTACCTCATGAATATTGTCTCCTTGGGAACCTCCTTAAGATACTTGGATTTGGTATTTTGGTAAGACCATAACTACATGGATTTAGGGAAGATTATTTGGAAGGGAATTTTTCATAATTTTGTCAATCTTAAATGAATATAAGGTGTGAGGAGAATGGGTGGTATTTATAGTAGAGGAGAGGGGTGTTTTATTATTATTATTTTCATTAGTTTATTATTTCTCCCTAGACTTTCAATGGTGATGATTCTTGTGACTAAGTTCTATAAATAGTGAATGCTTGTTTCAACTAATGGGTTATTATAATATAAATGACACAAAAATTCATGTATTTAACAATAATGTTAAATGTATAAATTATTTTATTTCACTATTTAAAAAAATTCAATTATATTAGAAAAATCTAAAAAAATCACCATAATAATATTTCAAAAATAATATTAAAAAAATGGAATCCATTTTATGAAAATAAGTTTCTAAATATGAGTAAATTAATTTTTAATTAAAATCATCATTTATTCAAAAAAATACCTATTTTAATATTATAACGGATTTTACGACACTTTAAAATATTAATTATAGTCTCATAAAATAATATTATAATTATTACACAAAAAAAATATAAATACATGAATCTATTTTTTTGAAAATTATTATTTTTTAAATCATTATATTAATTATAAAATTGAAATGAAAAATTTATATTTCATAAAAATACCAACACTTAGTTTATCATTTTTAAAAAATTTATTTACTTATTCCATGATATAAATATATTATATTTTTTTTATGAGATACCTAAATTTTATTCATACACTCATAGGTGAGGTTATTATTCTAATGGCCACATTTCTATTTCTAATGGTAACATTACTATTACAGTGATCATGGTAATATTTAATAGTATATCGCAATTCATTTAAACTTAATGTAGTGTGTAAAATAAGCTATCGAATATATTGAATTTATTTTATAAGATACATACCATAAAATATTAGGGTGTTATACACACGTTTTAAATTAATTAATAATGTAAAAAAAGGAATTATCACATGTGTATGATTAGTATTCTCTTATCAGAATTAGGTATTCCATATTGTGAAACATATGATTTTTTGATTTTGGGAAATCCCATTTTAGACTAAATGTTTTTAATTCCTAGTATGAAATAAATTAATTGAATTGGTTATTTAATATTTCATACGTAAATAATAATAATTATTATCATCTCATGGTCTGTTAATTTAGATATTATAGATATTATAAAGGAAATATAAATTTCTTATTAAATAAAGATAAATAATATTGTTATCATTTTGGTACATTGGATTAATATCACTGAAATATTTATTGACTAAGAATCTTTAAATAATTAAAGTGTAATTATAATTGAATGCCCAGTTTATCATTTGATTTTTAATAATTATTGGATAATTTATTTTTTCATGACATTGAGGATTTTGAAAATACATATGACTACCATCACATGTGATTAACATTACTATTTAATAGAATTATTACTATTAGTAAATAATAATTTCAGAATATGAGAATTTAATAATGAAACACCCCAAAATTATAATGTATGATTACCTTTAAATAAGCTATTGTGTTTGATAGCTTACTCCAAACACAAAAAAAACATAAATAGAATCATGATATATTTAGATAAAATATAATTATTTAAGTACAACCATTAACAACTAGACATTAAACTAGAAGGATTGAATATGAGAAAAAAATTATTGAACTATATGCATATTTAAAATAAAGAATATTTTTAAAATTAATGGAATTTAATTTTTATACATAAAATGACTAATAAGATAATTTATTATTTTAAAAATTATTTTCCATAAAAATAGTTTTTTATGTGATACACATTTCAATTTCAAGAAACACTTGATTGATGAAAAATTATTTTTGATATAAATAATTATTTAACACCAATATAATTTGTAAATGATATGAATAAGAATAATAAAAATTAATATTTGAAAATTTCATTTTCTAATTAAAATAGTTCTTAAAAAATATTTTATGATTTTATTTTAAAAAATAAATTTATAATTTTTTTGAATATAAAATTAATTAAAATTATCTTCATTTTTTAATTACACATATCAAAATTCTCTCATTTTAATTTTTTTAGAAATTTATGAATTGCTCAATTTTTAGTTAAAAATACGGTTTTTATGAAAATTACAATGTGTGTGACTTTAAAATTATATAAGAATGAACTATAAATTTATAAAAACAATTAATTAATTAAATTTTAATTTCATTAATAACATTATTAATTTTAAATTATTTTTTGAACTTAGAAAACTTATGATTTTTTTATAACTAATAAAAATGTTAGATTATTTTAAAAATTCTTTTCTGTATCTTCTTAAAAACAATTATTTCTTAAGGGAGATTTAGTTTTTTCTTGACTTTTAAGTCACGTATCATTTATTTTATTATAAAAAAATCAATAAATTCATTATACAAGATAATTTTATCGTATATAAATATTTAAATTTTAATAACATTATTTCTCTAAAAAATGTTTTTACATGATCACTTGTGTTTGGTTAAAAATTCACTTTTCACACATTTATACATTTTATTTGATAAAAATATTTTCAAATTTTAAATTAAAATATCTGTTTAGGTAAAAACTCCAATATGTATATTTGTCATAAAAATTAATTACTAAGGATTGAAATTATCTACCATGGTGAAAGAATGTTTCAGAAAAAGGTGAATTTTTTTAAAAAGTCCATAAATCATTCAAATTTAAATAAAAAAGGAGTGTTTGTGGTTATTTTTTACATAAATTCGTTTTACTCATGTTTTTTTCAAATTTTTAGCATTTTATGCTTAAATAGAAACCATACATTGTTGAAAATGTAAGGGTTACCCCAAAACTATCCTTTAATTCGCTTAGAAAAGGATTACATATTCAACACTTTAATACCCACCTACCATTAGAATTTATCATTTTAAATCTATTATTTTACTCTCACTATAATCCTATTCCATTAATATAATCCACTGGTCACTTATAGTTAGCGTAATCCCTTGAAATTTGTGGAGACTTCCAAGGAAAACTCATGTCCTCAACATGAGTTTATCAACTACTTAATTTTGTTATTAATTATATTATTTAAAATTTATCCCATAAACACTAATATAATTATATTAGTATTATTTGTATACATTAATGTTACTATATTAAGTATATTATCATTATTTATTCATATAACCCTTCCATTAAGAAAAACAAAACCGTTGTTCATGCATTGTGTGAATTATCACCTCTATGATGTAATGCATTTCATTTTCCCTCACTAATTTAAAATGTTGGATATAATTATGGTATTAAAGGATCTAAATAATTAAATTTTTTATAAAAAATTGTAGAACCCATTAATGATATGATTAAAAAACAAGAATAATTAGTTTAATCATTTAAAATAAGCGTACTAAGAAGACAATAATTTATTCAAATCAAGTAGGACTTTATTATCCATTTATTATTCCTATAAATCTTTAAAATTTTAATTTATCACACCAATAAAAACTAAATAATATAATTATTTTCCAAATATAATGATATTACAATAAAACCATCTTATAATCATTCATTAAATCAGCGTATGTTTCAGTTTGGGTTGATTTAACCTTATAATTGAGAAATACAATAAATTTATATAAAAAATGAATATGGGAACATAATAAAAGGTAAAATAAGATATAAATTTATAAATAATTATTTGTTTTTGGTTTTGGATATGTTATATCAATATTTCATTCATTAACTAAGATATAAAATTCAATCAACTAGAATCACCAAAAATATGCTTATTATTAATCTGAACTTCAAGAAAAATACTAGAATAGTAATAATATGATTTTTGAACATATTAACTAATTATAAAAAAACTAAATCAGTAACATTAATGATATTTTAATAATGAACTTTTTAAGAAGAATGAATATAGACACCGCTATTGTGGAACTAGTACAAACAATCCAAACTAGAATCATGAGATATGGAAACTTTAAAGATTAAATATAGTGAATTACTATATATGAAAAGTATGAATGAAAATGGTTATTATTAAAGTTATTAAATATGTAATTAATATATACATATCTCAGATATATGGGATAATTTACATCCATGGAAGTCGGGAATAAGAGGTAAGTATTTCAGTCTCAATTTCTCTTTCTTGAGAAATGTATTATATTTATAAACATATTTTTTATACGGTGTATATACTTCCAATATGAGATATATTATCATGAATTATATTTTAATAATATAATTTTAAGTTCAATTACAATACTTATCTTTCAATGGGTTTTGATAAAAGTTTTACTCAAGTCGCAAGGGTTTTCTTGGTCTCAATTATGATTTTTTGAGACAAAATACAATTTTTGAACCATGTTTGCTTTGATTTTTTTATCAACTTACCATGGAAATATTTATATTATAATCATTTTATTTCAAGTGCTTTATTAAAAAAATCATGTTTTCAAGTACATATTGATTCATACATTTCCCCAATAGTAAGTATCTTTGGAAACTTAAATCCGCTTCTTTGAGTTGTAAATTTTTTTTTGAACATTTTTCTTCCATGATTGGGATCTCCCATAATAAATATTATATTATATTATAATTTATATTAATCTTTTAGAAAATAATTTTTTAATACAATGATTTTTTTTTACTATTTTTTACATTGTGGGTTTTCAAAAAAGGTAATTTGAAGTATTAAAAATATCCCTTTCATAATAAATTTTTTTGAATTAATATTTACTTATGAAACCTTTATTAAATTTACAAGGATCCGTTATTGGATACTCTTCTAAAATAAATGTTTTTCATTGATATTTCAATTTACCTTTTGAAAAATTCATTTGTAAGTCACTCGTAACTCGATTTTTTTAACATCAATGGTAAAAATGTTCTCTAAAATATATTTTAATTTTTTACTTCCAATTACCTTTCCATTTTAAAAAAGTTTTTTCTTAATAGATTTTATGTTTTATGATTTAAAATATAATATATATATATATATTATAATTTAGGGGAAATAAACTCACAAAACTAAAAAATATAATTCATGACCCTTTCTTGGGTGGTATTTTTCAAAAATTATTTTTATGAGGATGTTTTTCATCTATGTCCACATCCTTCTAGGTTTCCTTTATTAAACCAAGGATATTTTATTTTGAAACCATCCACCTCCACTACATATATGCCTTATGATCATGTTTTTTCATGAATTTACTTATTCCTATACTAATTATTCTATATGGTGTGAACATCCCATTTTACTTAGATTGGATGATGTTCACCTAGAAAATATGATATTATATTGACATGGGAAAAATTATTGGCATAATATTTCTTATTATCCCAATATGGATGATCATCAGAAAGTTGAATATGTATTTTTTTACCATCCAACATGTTCTCATGGTGGCTTGTGATCATGTTATACATATACTTATATGAGGAAAAATATTCAAATTCATGATGATTATTGGTTGATAACATAGGTTGAACATGTTTTGATAGTCTGTATTAATCATTATTCAAATACCCATGTCTTTATTTAGACAAAGGTTCCTTAGGGTGTGGTATGAAATGTTTTGACTGAAAATTATGTTGAATTAATTATACTTAAAGATATGATGGGTGGGACTTAACATTATATCACCTCTCTATGTATCAGAAGTTCTCATGAGACAAAACAAGTTATATTTTTGTGTATACCTCTTCCTATAATAGGATAGTGTCTTAGTGAAATGCCTTAACAAAATGATATCTTGAATGTGGTCTCAACGAAAGGTAAAGTGTATTTAATAAAGTAGGTTTTTAAATATGATGTTATTCATTCTATCAGTTTGTGTTCAGTATTACTAATACTTTTATTTTTATTTATTATTACGGGTATAGAATGCTCTAACTTTAAAGTTGATTATGGATTCGTGTTGTTTACCTATTTATATTATAATATTTATACCATGGTTACTTCAGTAATATGTTTACCTTATAGAGCATTGGATTCTACCCCTTATTATGATTAAATTTACATAGGTTATGGAGAAATGTAATACATTTGAAATGTTTATATAAATAAAATGTGTGAAATTATTTATGGAAGACACTATAGACTTGTTATAAATTAGGTAATTTTATATATAATAGGAACATTATATATTTGATACAAAAAACATGAGAGATATCACTTTATATTTTTTTCTATTTCACCAAATCTCTAAACCTAAAAGGATCTATTGGATGGAAGGGATTCAATAATAATTATTGATTTCGTAATTGAGGATGGTTATATCTTTGATTTTACAGATGATATCAAATCAATTATATAAATCATGAGTCTATGGTCATCGAATATCGGAGCGTGGGTCTAGGGAATCACAGTAGGTATTAAAGGAAAGGTTTAGATAACATTAAATATTCATATATTTTTTAGGATAATTTAAGGGTAAATAATACAAGGTTGAGCACAATTTAAATAGTATATATAACCCTTTAAAATAGTGTGTTATCTAATATTAATGAAATAATACACATTTTATTTTAATATTATGATAATAAAACTCCCACAAAAACCCTAATCATAAGTCTATGTTTTGGATAACATCCAAATGTTTTGGTAAAGTAGAGATTAAGGTGGTTTTACAAGAAATACATCATTATCTAGACATTAAAATTTTTATGTGGCTATGTTATAGGTGAACCTAGTGGTAATCATCGAAAAAAGGGTTGGTTGAGCTTGACTATAGTTCCCCTTGACCCATGCTCCTAGATTCGATGTTGAAAACATATAATTTATGACACTAGATTTGATATACATATATGATTATAATATATTTCACACATGTACAATCCATGGTCCTTTTAGTTTAGTGTTTTATAAAATTAAGAAAAATACCTAAACTAAAAAATAAAAATTCCTCTCATCAAAATGATTTTTTCTCCACTGTATAAAAGCTAATAAATCGATTATCATTATTAAAGATCACCCATAAACTATTCACAAAATAAAATATTCTTGGATTATCAAATATAATAAATTCATTAATGTCATAGGGAAATGGAAACATAAGATAGGGGTGAGGTCAAACCCTCAAAAGGGTAACTATAATAATAAATCATAATATGAGAGGCATGAGGCATAACATTCTATTATAATGAGGATGATCATAAGAATTGAATCATGTAAGAAATATATTATATCATATGTTAATGGATTAAATAATATCCAAAACATAAGAGTATATAATCATTGAATTTTTCGAAAAAATAAACATGAAATCATAAGCATAAGTCAAGGCTCCATAACTCATTAACATAACATAGTTATCTTGGATAATTTCCCACACACCATATATGTCTAGTCTAATTTCCCACACAACATGATATCTTATGAGATAAAAATATTACCCAATGAATTTGAGTCCCATATAATATCAGGCCCATGCTTTACATAATGAAAATCATTAATATGTGTACCAAATGGTCTAAATAAACATACCATAAAAATAAAGGTAAATAAAATAGGATATATATCCTTTTATAGAAGTTCCCTAAGGAAGCATTCAGGATTTCCTTAATAAGCATGACCTGATAAACAAATGGAAAATAAATTGGAATCCAATGACTTTAAGAATCATTATAGGTAGTTAACAGTTGTAAAATATGATTAATTATTTGGTATTTATATGATACAAGAAATTTATATATAGATTAGATGATAATTTTACAAATAAATCAATGTATTGGGAATCTAGGTTAACACCCTTCAATCAAGTAATGGAAGATAGGGAATTCAGAGAGGAAATTATATGGAAGTAAATCATTCTTATACATGTGGATTATTTGTAAAGAAAAAAGAAGTTATGGATCAAACTTTAGATATAAAAATAATTTTATAATCCATCTATATAAAGAAGGTGTATGAGGTCATTTTAGGAATTCCCTTAAACAATTATACAATATAGATGAATAAAACTCTTAGAATCACTATGAATTTTTTTAAAAATAAGAATTTACGCTTTTCCATTGAAAAAATTTAAAAAGGAATATTTTAATAAATGATGAGAATATGATTTTTTTGAAAGCATGAATGTGTAGAGAGGTTTTCTATTAGAAAATAAAAAATTTCAAAGAAAGATATGTTCACACAGATACCAATGAAAAACTTTCCTTCCATAAAAAATGACTAATTGGAAAATGTTAATAATATTTCATTTTAAATAATTTGTTTATAGAGTGAATGGAGTGGAAAATAAAATTCAAAAAATTTATAAAGTTATAACTTGAGAATATTATAAAACATTACCTTAGAATAAAACATTATAAAGAAACTAATTATGAAAAAATAATTTAAAGGTTATTAAAACTTTTTAGTGAAACCCTAATTGTAAGGACCAGTCTTAAAACATTACATATTCAAGTGATTTTAAACTAGGATTCTATTTCATTCATTCCCAAAGACCATTTTGGTTTAGACTTTTAGTTGATTAAAACAAAACCTTACATATTAAACCCATACATTACAAGTGGGAACCTTTACACAATATCTATTTTTTCCATGAAATTAAATTATTTAAATTAAATAATGTTCTCTCTTCAAGAAAAATATTCATAATTTTCCATTGACATCATAGTTGTCTTTATTACCCCTAAAATATTGTGAAAAATATTTTAAAACTTTGGATTAGAATAAAATACTAGCAAGGGTAATAAAATAAAGAAAACTATTAGTCTAGTGAAAACCCATAATTTTTTTGTGAAATCATACATCTTCACTTTGAAAAATAAATCATCTTTTCAAAAAAAATCATTATATTTCCTTTTGGAAATCAATATATTTCCAAGAAAACTCATTATAAAGCCTATAAAATACTAGAATCTAACTTTTTACATCATTTTCTATATCAGTATTACAAATGGAGTAACCAATATGGTTAAACACCTATTCTGGAGTACCCAATACATTAGAGGTTATAAAGTAACCACCCATTCTTGGTTAATCACAAAAGTACACATAATTTATTAATAAAGTAACCACACATACTAGGATTATCATGGAACCACCTTTAATTGGTTAATAATTCAACCACCCATCACTATATACAATTCTTAGGAACCATAACATAAAAATAAATCATGAAATATTGCGTCATAGAAACACTCTTTGAAGAAAATAAAATTTATATTTTGAAATCACTCATTTTGAATAACATCGCATGAAAAATAGAGAAAAATTACTTTGAAAGTAACCATATAAACATGTAAAGTATTCTTAAAAATATTAAAGTAAATTGATGATAGAATATTTTTTTCATACTATATATGTAAAAAATCATTCCATTTGTTTAAAAAAATAATCTTTAAAGAAAGTTCCCAACAAAAAAGCTTAAAAAGACCGCTTTTTGAAAAAAATTGAGAGAAATTTGGAAATTAACTTTTAAAAAGATTCATTCCCATATTAATACATTCATAAAAATCATTTTGAAAACATGTTCATGAAATATAATGATTTATAAAATAAATCTTTAAATCATTTAAAACAAGGTTTTTTTAAAGGTTGGGGCAGAAGCCTCATTTTTATTATTAAAGAAAAGCAATTAATTCTTTAACTGGGTTGAGGGAGACGCATTACACATCCCATAGGCCTAGTGGACATTTAGACCATTACATAGCCCATAGGCCCAAATTTTAAGCCCAAGACCCATTATGTAAATAGTAATTCTATAGTATCGCACTACTACAGTACCACACAGTGCCCGCCACCGCTACAGTTCCCCTGCCGCCGCTACAGTTCCCCCGCCACCGCTATAGTGTCGCCATTGCAACTGTATCTCAGCTGCTATAGTAGCGCTACAGTGATGCTACAGTGCCTACATCCCATGGGTTTTTAACCCCCATTTTTCATGTAGAATTATGGGTTTCTTACTACTAATCCAAACACCAACTACAAACGTGTTGGTCAGTTTAGAGGGTATTGAGGTGGACTTACCCCACCCCCTGTCGCACGTCCCTAGCTAGGCCCAAGGTGTCCAACCATTGGGCTTCGGCCAGTTCCACACGGAGTCGAGGGGACGAGAGTATCGCTGGCATATAGGGCGTGTTGCCTTTGCGAGGACTAGAACCAGGAACCTCGACGATATGATGCCACCACATTGAACCAACTCACCCAGCCCCCACGAGCTAAAACGAGGTTTTTAGTTAAAGAGTCTCTTAAAAATATCATGTCATTGAAGTTAATATATATTATATGTGTAAACTATAAACCCACATAAAAAAAATTAAATAAAAAATACGATATTAAAAATTTATTTCTTTCTTAAACATATCATGATGTAATCAAAAAGTAGAAGTTTAACCCAAATAATGGAAATTGGGTTTAGAATTCCCTTAGAATTTGTAACCTGTCAAATCGTATGCACCATAAAAGTAATAATTATCAAATAAAACATTTAATAACATTAATAAAATGAGATTCATGATATAATACATCAAATTATAGTATATAAAACATATAATAGAAAAAAATGTTGAGTAAGGTATATAACTCATAGAAGTAAGAGGGAGATGAGAAACCCCTACCCCATAATTACCTTTATTTTTTCATAATTTTACCTCTTGTATAATGGTTTAACGAATGTTATTATATCCTTAAAAAACTATTTTAATATTTAAAATACCTTATATAATTCTTCTATAACATCTTATTCCCCATTCATTAATAATATTTCATTACTTTCATTGTTTCAGGAGCATTTGTTTCATGGTTTTATAGTCGATTCACTTGTGTATAAATATGGATCTTCTTGTAAAATTGAAATAAAACACCTGAAGTGAAATTCAATGGTATTAATTAAATTTCATAAGTTTAAATGGACCCATATATACTTTTTATTTCTTACATGATGATGATTCATTTGATAAAACTTTAATAGTAAATGTTTAGTTTATTTTCAGTAGTTTTTCTAAACATCAAGAACTATATTCATTTTCATTATTATTATGTCTTTATATTTGTTCCATAAAATGAAATAGGTTAAAATATAATTATTAAAATATTATATAATCATAATAATACTTTTATGTCCAGCCTTTATGGTGTTAAGGGAAAAAAATAATCATCATCCACGGAGATGGTTCACCATATTAATTTGGACTATGGTTTCTTTTATTTTAATTAGAGGAGATAATAAAAGGGATGGATATAATATATTCAATTATAAATATAAAAATTCAGTATATTTATGATAATTTAGTTATTATTCGTTTATTTATGATGAAGGTCAGGAGAAACTAGAAGAATAAAAAAGCAAGATAGGTGCCTTGATAAATTTACCTATAGAATATCACCTTCTAGAAAGATCCCTTAAAGAATTTTGTGGTACGTATCTATTACACTATTGAACATAGTATTTCCTTTTAAAAATATCAGGATGATAAAATAAAAATTAAAATTATGATAAAAGGTTTCCTTAATAATTGGTGATGATAAATATGAATGTCACTTATAACATTATATAAAATAATATTGATAGGTAAAACATTTATATGGAAGAAAAAGAGTCATATGCTTAGGTTGGGGGTCATTCATTTTAATGATAATTTTCTAATGAAAATTATATCACGTAATAATTTTAATTTAATCTAATATAAACGAAATAAACCATAGTTAAAAGTAATTGGTTTGGTAAAGGATACTTTTAAGATCAATTTAACAAAGAAAATTCATGACCCATTGAAAATGAACTTGATCCGAGACATGAGAAACATTTTTAAATAAAACTATTAAAGTATAAAGATATTGAAAATGAACATAAAATATCATGAATAAAATATATTGCATGATAACATATTAATAGGTAATAATATAAAACATATAAAAGTAAATTAGTGTATAAAGTAATAAAATCTCTCAACCAAGGGAGTTTGAGACCAAAATCCATTTCCTTATTTCCCTGCATAGTTGATGACACTCTAACTAACTATAAAACCACCATAACTAAATTAATCATATATTTATGAACCTTATTTATATCTATAAATATTTTATATACTTAATTGGTAATTATTTACTATGAATATAGTTGTTTATATGTTCTTATTTTGAACATTGGGTGTTAACACTTTTAATTGTGTTGCACATGATTTTCAATGTTAATGTTGATCCCTGATATTTGATATCAATTTAATAATTTATAGATTAACCATGGGTTATTAATATATATAAAATTATTATTTTTAATTTTTTTCTTTCATAGAATGATATTTTTAATTAAAACACTTGGTGATGATGCTAGAGACAAATCTGTTTCGATAATTTTTAATGATCAAAGATGATATATTAATAACATATTTATATATTAATATTATAATTAAAAAAATTAAAACATATTTAATAACTTATTAGAAAATTTCATTAAAAATATATACAATTCATTAATCATTCACGATATAAATATCACAACATTGCTTAATTAGGCGGTAAACCGACCAAAAATAAGCATGCAATAATGATAGAATGAGTAAGAAAGTGATATTACATAACGTTAAGATAAAATTTACAAAATATTATAAATTTAATATATATATACATACATAAATACATACATAAATATATATATATATATATATTACATATATTATCAGAAAATCCATTCATATAACCATTAATTATGGGTCGTGTTGGAAAATGAAATTGATCATTCATGGTGGTTGTAGTTTTAACGCACGCACAATTCACGAATCGATTAATCAATGAATGGAATGAGTGATAGTATATGAAAATTCTTCATTTTAGAATTATAATAATGTTATAAACATCATATTTGTTCATTATATACACTTTTATATCCCAATATGTTAGGTTTTTAAGTTAAATAAGACACATTATTCTTAGAGGCAGTAGTCTGCACATATGCATGACTAATGATCACTTTCTTTAGTGGAAAGATTAAAAGAAGGTAAATGTAAAATGTTATCATTTTAGAATTTTAAAAGTGACATGAAAATAAACAATTATTCATCATTCAAATACTTGATTCCATACATAAGAGGTGTTGATGAAAAAATGAACAACATCATGTGGTGAATGTAGTCATCTGCACATGCGCACGATTAATTCATTTCTTTTTCTTAGAGGATGATATAGAATGAATGAATAATTGAAGTTACATTAACATAATGAAATTTAAGAATATATATTATAGATATTTCAATATATTAGTAATGTTATTGAATTTTAGGAAAAGGAAAATTAAAATTAAAGACTAATAGCATAGTAACACTCATGTCAGACACCTTTATTTTCCATGGAAATGAAGGTATTAGTATAATTAAAAATGGATAATGACCATGGTTTTTGGGAGAGGGATCTAGGATGAAATAAAATAAAGAGTTTCACCAAGTAATTCGAAAGTAAGGGTGTGTAAAGATAAGATGCAAGTGTGTCCCTTTATAAATAAATTTAATGGTAGTTATTGTTTTTCCTTAACCGATTGAATTATTAATTTATACTATTCATGGTTAAATATCCCCATACATAGAAATTATAGAGTACGTGCCCTGATATAGATAAAATTCCTTCTAACCTCTCAAGTTGAATACACTTTAATTAAAATGTTATTTATTAATAATGATATTACCGCTTAATTTTATTATTATGATAGAAGATATGATATTAATTTTATAATTTAAAATTACTATGATTATGAAATTTTAATTTTAAAATAAACATTCTTACAACATAAAAATAGTATTTGAGTTCATTAAGTTTTTAACCTTAAAATTTATGTGTGAGTAAAAATTATTACTGTAAATATGTTTTATTGAATAAATTAATTTATTAAAAATAAAATGATGTTTATGTGACATTAAAATAATTCCATAACTTAATTTCTAAAAATTATTAATTAATAAAAAGAAAAGGTATAAAACAGTTTTTAGTAAATTAACCATTTAATATAGTTCTAGTAATTCTGGCCATGGGTTTTATAAGTTCAAATAACATTTTAAAAAGCATAATTTTATTATTTAATTTCATATTTTATCACTTAAATGGGTTTTTACCTTCCAGGACTTTTTTGATATGTTGATAAAGTCATGAAAATTATAATTTTCAAAAAAAAACCGCATTCTTTACTAAAAATCACTAATTTAAGAAAATGTTCTAAAAATAATATTATGTAAGTTTAGATATTCTAAATTCAAAAATAAAATTAATTTTATCTAATTCTTTTTATAAAAATTATATTTTTAACCTAAAATAAAAAATGAAAAATAAAACTGATAAACTGATTTTATCTAAAATGAAAATCTTAAACATAAAGTGTTATTATTATTTTTTCTTACTAATTTTATAATTTAATGAATTTTAATAATTTATATCATATATAGATATATTATATGTTGTCAAAACGATATTTTAAATATTATTATTTTGAATTAGTATTGTATCATGACCTTCATTTTATTCCTTGTGAAGAAACATATTGAACTCAGTATTATTTAAAGTTAATCATATATAATGAAATATCCAGTTACTATATTTTCCCCCTTAATTAAATTTCATCTTCATAATTTCTTTAAAAAATATTAATTGTGGTTTTAAAAAATATATACATGACTTACAATAAAATTTGGAATGAAATGTCCATATTAATATCTTTATAAAAACAAAAAGACAAATCTTCCTCCTATATTGAGATAACTAAATGATTCATTTTTAGTTGGTTGATAGATACATCAGGCCCTCATTTTACACACAATAAATATTTTATAGTTCTTTTGATAAATTCTTCAATATGTTTTCCCATATTTCTGACATGAAGGAAATTGTATATTTTTTTCATGCATTATCTTCACCACAAAAATTTTCACGAGACTGTATCCTTATCTTCTTTTTTGGGTTCTGGAATTTTAATAAGTTATCGCTATCAATCATATTTCATGATAATTTATTTTTTATAGTGATAATATTTCTAACCCTAGTTATTATCCCAATAGATTGTAGGTTGGATATTCACATCATTTTCCATAACATCCATTGTTATCTCAGTTTCTTATTTCTCTATCCATTACATTGAAAGAAGTTTTAGGGAAGGAAAACCAAAATTAGAAAAAATTAAAAGGGAAAACTTTGATTTTATGAGAAGTAATTCATAAATGATGTGTATAACCTAACTTATAAGTCTTTATCTTCAATATAAGATATCAATGGCCATTATATTATTAGGTTTTATAATCTATTTAACTTCTATAAAATAATATGTTCAACTCATTCATAATGATTTATATTGAGAATGTGAATTAACCCAACCACATCCCATAGGAGTGTCAGACCAGGTGTACAGTTAGGGTATATTCACCACACACCAGAATGATGAATGAAAGATTCTTGACCAACTATTTTCAAGGATTTTACTCTAACCTAATTTTTTTCCAAAACAATATCTAATTCCTAGTATCTATAAAAGGATATAATTTATAGTGAAATAATATATTCTATACTTTTCTAAAATTTATAGAGGTTACCAAATAATTATACTTATACCTAGGGTTTCCACTATTGTTCTCTTTTCAAATCTAAATAAATATTTTATACTTCCAACATAAATGTTTATCTATATAATTGAAACCAAGATCATCATTGACCCATTAAGCCTTGATTTACTTCCTAAATCCCAAATCATCGTCATCCAATATCATCTCAACCTCTAATTTTATATAAACAATCCTCTAATACCAACTATAGCACTGATAGACCCACACCCATAGATCCAGTGATGAAAACACATAACTTATGACACTTACTTTTATATAAATCCATGATTATAATATCTTTCACACATTTAAAATCCAAACACATTTTATTATAGAGTTATAGAGAATTATGTACAAGTATAAACTATTAAACCCCATTTCATAGAATAAAATGGTGTCTTTTTTTATTCACTATATAAGAAGCTAATAAATCAATAATGAGTCTTCAATGATGCCCATAAATTTTCCACACAAGGCACTATTATAGGATTGACATAAAAAATGATTTCATTTTTAACCCATAGAAATGGAAACAAAAGATAGGGACGATCTAAAACACTTAGTTATTGTAAACCTAATAATAATGAATAACATGAGATATATGGTATATAACATGAAATCATATAGATGATGATCATAAGTTGGGAATTATAGAATAAATAGATGATATCATAAGTACATGGAATAAATAATGATCATAACATAAGATAAGGAAACAATAGAAATTTGGAAACAACAAAAACATGACATCATAAGAATAAATCAAGGTTTCCTGCCACGCTAACATAAAAAATTTGGGTTAGCTAATTTCCCACACACTATAGTTGGATAGGCTTACTTTCCATGCATCATGATATCTCCTGAGATGGAAATATTACCCAATTAATTATAGGACTATATAATTCTAATCCCACCCATCACAAAATTAAAATAATAAATATGTTGTACACCTGGTCTCAATTTATATATCATAAAACCCAAGTAAATAAGATGTTTTTTATATCATTTTCAAGTGGTTACCTAAGGAATCATTCTTGATTTCTTCAATAAACATGACATGATAAACCTAAGGAAAAAATGGTCATCCAATGACTTTAAGAATCATTATAGGCAATTACATATCAAAAAAGTTGTTTAAATATTTGGTATTTACAATATTTAGGAAATGGATATATAGTTTAGAAAGAAATTTCACTAATAAATCAATGTGTAAGGAATGTATGTGAAAAACCTTCAATCATGTAATAAAAAATATGGTATTAAAAATAGGAAAATCATTCAAATTAATTCATGCCTATACAAGTGGATGATTATTTAAGACAAAAGTAATCATGGATCAAATGGTAGATGTAAAATAGAATTTCATAAGATATCCAAATAATGAAGGTGAATTGTATTATTTGAAGAACTCTTTCAGATGAATTAGATAAATTTCTCTAAAAAATAAGAATTTACCTTCTATTTAATAAAATGTTGAAAGGAATATTTTATTAAAATAATAGAATAATAATTTACTTTTTTAAAAACATTAAATAATAGAGTTGAAGTATCTTAAGAAATGAAAAAGTTGGAAAAAGGATATATTCACATAGAAACGTGTAAAAGATATCCTTCTCTCAGAAACAATTCTAGTGGAACAATTAAAAAATATTTTATTTTAAAATATTTCTAATGGGAGTCAATATAGTTGAAAACAACCTTAAAAATTTTTGGAAGGTAAGCCCTTTGGAACATTTAAAAAAATTAATCTAGCAAAAAAATATTTTTGAAAAATAATTATGTTGGAAAATTTTAAATTCCATTAAAAATATTTAATGAAACCCATATCAGGAAAATGATGATAAATTTTTATTTATAAGAGGTTAATATGTATGAAGTTCACTTTCAAAAATATTGAAAATACTTTTTCTATGTTAACCAAGGATATGAAAGAAAATAGTCATGTTCTTCTGTTGGGAATTGTTCCTTTAATTATGCATTTTTAAAGAGAATATGATCCCCCAAAGATAAATTTTTTAATGAAATGGATTAATTTCATCGAATATAATGGAAATAAAACATATTTAAAAGGAAATTTTTAGAGAAAGGATAATTTAAATATCAATTTCAAGAAGAGAATTCAGATTTTTTGGAAAAAATACTTGTGTCGAGACCTAAGTAACCATTTTGACCAAAACCTTTGAAAGACAAAAATATTGACAATTATCCTAAAAAACCAATAATATAATATATTTCATTATAACATTTAAATTTGGAAGAAATAGCACTATATAAAAGTAAATTGGTATATAATGTAAAATGTATATAAATAAAGGGAGTTTGAGATGAAAATCCCGTATATTATTTCCCATATTAGTTTATCACACTTTAAATTCATTTAAAAACCATAAATATATTAATTATATATTTTATAACCTTATTTATTCCTATAAACATTTTATATACTTGATTTATAATTATTTTCAATGAATATAGTTGTTTATTATAGATTATTTTTTACATCTGGTGTTAAAATTTTAATTATCTTGAACATGCTTTATAATATAAAGTTTTATCACTGATAATTGATAAAACATTCATAATACCTAGTTTAACATTTGTTCCATAATATATACCCCATGATTATTTATAATATTGCACTTTTTCACCGTGATAGTTTTAATTCCTACTCTTGAAGATGAATCCAAAGAAATACTTGTTTCATAAATTTTTAATGAACATTGATGATATATTATTAACATGTTAAGATGTTAATATTATAACTAAAAAATAGTTTAAATACCATTAATACATTTTTATATGAAATTAATTTCATATATAATTTTTTAATCAGTCACTATATAAATATTACAACATCGCTTATGTAGGTGGTAAATAGACCAAAACAAAAGCTTATCATAATGAATAAGTGAGAAAGAATGTTCTATTAAATAATATTAACATAAAATTTAAATAATATTATACATTTAATGTATACCATATATATTTATTAAATACATTATTTAAACCACTAATGATGGGTGGTGTTGTCAAATGAAATACGTCGTTTGTAGTGGTGATTGTCTGTACGTGCACATGATCAATGAGCCTGTTTCTCAATGAACAGACATAGTGTTGGTATATGAAAAATCATCATTTAAAAATTATAATAATGTTAAAAAATATTATTTCATTATTTAGACTTTTTATTCCATCCATGTTAGGAGGTTAAGTGAAATAATACACATCGTTCATGGAGGCGGTAGTCTGCACATATGCATGATTAATGATATCATTCCTTAACAGATGGTTGAAATAAAGGTAATTTTAAAAGCTGATCATTTAATAAATTTATAAGAAAAATAAAAAAGTCTTTATAAAAAATATCATTTATACTATACCTAATTAGTGGTGATGAAAAATGAACCACATCATTTCGTAAAGGTGATAGTCAACACATACCCATGATCAATGCCTTTTCTTATTAGAGGATAATACCGATGAATCAATATTTTATGTTACATGAATATAATTAAATTTAAACTTATATATATATATTATACAAAATTCATTATATTTAAAAATTTATGGAAGACTAGTAAGAGTAAAATTAAAAATAAATACTAAGACGTGAGTAAAACCAATGTCATAAACTTTGATTTTCCTTGGAATAATCCATCTAAATAAAGGGATTGTGCTGATTAAGGGTTAAAAATGATATGTTTTGTGGTATGGGGTTCTAGGATTAAAAAATTATAATATATTCCATAAGGAATTTTAATTTATGGGTTTTTAAATATGGGGTGTAACTATTTCATTTTATAAGTGAAGGGAAGGGTATTTTTGGAATTACCTTAATTTATGAAATTATTCATTTAACTGATTTTATGTAAAATACCCTCATACATATAAATTATGGACTATGGAAAATTATATTTATGAACATCCTCCCATACAAGAAAGTTGGATATAACTTTTTTTGAGTTAAAGGGTTGTATTTTAACTTTTCACTTTACCCATGTGTACTTTTTCCCAAGGTAACTTTTACATGCACCAATGTTAGTTAATTAAAATGTTATTTATTAATATTTATATCAACATTAATTTTAGTATTATAATCCTATATACAATATTAATGTTATTTATTAAATTTAAAATGATTAATAAAATTTAATTTTAAAACAAACACACTTAACCCTTAAAAACTTGTTTTTGAGATAATTATATTTTAAAGATTAAAATTTATGTGTGAGATATAATTATTAATTTAAATATTGTTATTACATAAATTGATTTATTAAAAGTAATGTTAATTTAATGTGACATTTAAATCATGAAATAACTAAATCTTATAAAAAAATTTATTAATCAAAAGAAGAAAGGTAATGCAATTTTCTCTATTAAAGTAACATTTTACTTTTGTTATAATAATGTTGGACATTGGGTTTATAAGTTAAAATAAAAATTTAATATTGATATTTTCTTTCCAAATTTTAATATTTTATCAGTTTAATTATTTTTTGACTTTATAGGTCATTATTATAAATTGATAGCGTCGTGAAAATTATAATTTTCCTAAAAAAACCGCATTTTTGTGTAAAAATAGATATTTTCATAAAATGCTGAAAAAATCATCATATTAAAATTTTGATATTCATAATTAAAAAATATTGGTAATTTTACCTGTTTCAATTTCAAAAAATTATATATTTTTGTTTTTCATAGAATTCCTAAATATTATGATAAGCTACTTTGATTTTAAAATACCATATTAAACATTTAGTGTTTCTAATATTATTTCACTTAATTATCTAATTTAAAGAATTATAATATTTTATATCATATATAAATATATTAGTTTATATCACAATGATCATTTATAGATTTTTATTTTAATTTAATAATTTTTCAGTATCTTCATTTTAGTTTGCGTGAATAAAGATATCGAACTCAGCATTATTTAATGGATAACATATATAATGAATTCTGTAGATGTTGTGTTAAATAAACCATCGCTCTGAATCATGTTGAGTGGGAATAATACTTTACAACTAGAGAGGCACTTCTAGGGGATATTATTTGTATAATTATTTTGTCTTTATAAACCATTATAAAGGATTTAATAATGATGTTAACTAATTAGGTTGGAGAACATAATAGAAAAATGACAATGGATAATCAAGGATTGAAAAAAAAAGTGACATATATTTATTCAAAAGTTTTATGTGTAAAAAAATTTTCTATAATTTACGAATTATTCATACTGGTGTTTTCGTATACATATTTTGTGTATTATTATAACCATTTTGGTTTGAATATTTGGTAGAAACAGGACCACAAATATGAAACCGAGAAATGGTATGTATCTACAAACAACTACATATTATAACCAAATAAGGGAGAATACATAAATTTTTATGAATTTAATTATATTCCTATTATTATGGAAAAGGTGAGTTTCTTAGTCTTACGTATGGTAGTGAGGTTGATATCATAAAAATAATAATTCTTGATACTCTTGGCAATCTTAATTAGTATAGTTATAATTATCAATGAAATTTTGGTAAATTCTAAATGTTATTAAGGATTAAAATATAATTAATATTCTTAGGTATATTTACTTTAAAAGTATGGAAACATATATAACATGGTACTAATAACCATTAAAAGTGATTTTATGATAATGTTATATTTTCAGGGAAAACTACTGGAGAACCAATGATTGAGGTATGGATAAATATTAAGTTTAAAATAAAATTGATTGTTATATAATAAAGGGTAGTTTGATTTTTAATATGTAATATAGATAATAATTGGAATTCTTGGTATTAATAATTGGTTCATGATATTTCTGGATAAGTTTATCCCATTTTTTGATTATGATTTATAGTGACTAGTGTGTGACCTTAATGACTAATGGTTAAAACCATTTGAGGGTTTAATATAGATTTAATTATTTATAGGAATATAGAATCCCATTGGGGATTAATATCATAGAGATTAAAATTGGTTTTGGGAAATGAATGTTATTGAGATTTTATAATTAGGGTATATACATACTTATGTATACGATTATAGGAATGACTAATACTGTTTGGGGTAGGATAAGTTTGATTTTAAGAGAATAAATTTCTATTATTATTATGTTTGGAATATTTTAACAAAACTTCATCTTAATTTGGGATCTAACTTTAAATGGTTAGGTAAATATTTTTGAGATAAACCAACTCAATTTTACATAATCTGAACAAATAATGATATATGTTAAACTGATAGTGATATAACTTGAACCATGTATGATACATGTTGAGTAACAAGAACTAAAGTCTATCAGGATAGTTATATTAAGTGAAAAATATTAAGGTTAAATTTTCCTATGGCCATTTATGATAAATCAATTATAAGGATCACCACTCAAGTCAACTATTTCTAGTTTTAATAATGGATGGAACTAGAAGGAATCATACGTGTGTGTGATAATGTATAGATTAACGCAATGAACAACCAATTAAAATGGGATCTGGAGTATAAAACCTTATGATTATATAAAACCAATTGTCATCAAATATGATTAAGAATGTGATCCTAAAAGAAGTCAAAAACACTACAAGGAATATAATGATGATTCCTTGTGAGAGATGAAGTGATTAAGGTCATTAGACTCACAAGTTTATGGGAAATATAGGATCTATAAAGATCTATTATGTAAATTATAATAGAATTGGGAATTATGCATCTCAATGTCCCAATCCAAGGGCCAATAAGGGATATATTCACCAATAAACATAAAAATAAGGAAAATATTATGAAACAATTATTAGTGAATCATATAGTGAGTTTTATTTCCTATTTTTCTAGTGTCATATGTTATGTAAGATTTCACTAACTACTAGATATTTAGTCATAAATATAAATCCATTATGGTATGATTGTCATATAAACCAATTTTTAGGGTTTGTGGGAAGTTATTCCCTATGGATATGGATCTATATCCCTTAGTAAAATTCAATGTGAAATTATTAATGGGTTATCTCTATTTATAAAAAAATTACAATTATTTTTCATATAGATAAATCTCATTCCAAATCCAAAAAATAAACCAATTATCATAGAGCAGTGTATAGTTAATTATTAGTTCCCTAAAAAAATTACTCGGATATTTTATGTCAACTTTTAAGGAGGTAATTTATTTAAGTGGTGGGGTTGGGTGATTTAAAACCCTAAAATTATAATATATGATTACCTTTAAATAAGTCAATGTGTTTGATAGATTACTCTGCATGTAACATGAACATAAATAGAAACACAATATATTTGGATAAAATATAAATGTTTAAGTATGAATATTAAAACCTATTTGTTAAATTTATGGGAGTGAATAAGAGTAACTAATTTATAAATTATATGTATTTATTAAATAAATACCACTTTTAGTATGAATTAAATTCAATTAGTCTACCTAAAATGGAAATAAAATTATTTATTATTTAGGAAATACATTTTTAAAAAAATTTATATTTTATTAGATACAGATTTTATTATAGTAAACATATGATTAATGAAAATTTATTTTTGGTATTTATAATTTTTAACACCAGTTTATTTGGTAAATTATATAAAATAATAATAATAACAAATATTAATACTTGAAAATGATAGGTTCCAATTAAAACGATTTTCAAATATATTTTAGAAGTTTATTCAAAAAATAAATTTTTAAACGTTGTAATTTTAAAGTAAAAAAATTAACTTTATTTTTGAATCCAATATATCAAATATGACATCATATAAATTTTTTAGAATTTTCTAAAAAGGCCAGTTTTTTAGTTGAAAAATACTATTTTTATGAGACTCTTAATTTGTATTTCTTTACCATTATATAAGAATGAACAAAAAATTTATAAAAAAATTTAAGTGATAAAATACTAATTTTAAGAATAAAATTATTTATTTTAAAATATTTTTTTAACTTTAAAAACAAATGAACTATTTTATAACTAATTAATTTTTTTCATTAATATAAAAACTACTTTTGGTCTTCTCTGTAAATCGAGTATTTTTCAAGGGAGGGTAGGTTTTTTATTTCCTTTTAAGCCTTATATTATTTATATGTTTTATAAAAAATAAATATATTTAATTAAATTTATTATCCAAGATAATTTTATTATATATATATATATTTAAAGATATAAAACATTATTTATCTAAAAACTATTTTTATGTGATTAAGTGTGTTTATTTTAAAATTAACTTTTGAAAACTCTATAAATATTATTTTATAAACTTATTTTCAAATTTAAAATTGTAAGTATAATATTAATTAAAAAATTTAATATTACATTTCTTATTTAAAATAACTACTAAGATAGGAAAATAATTATTACCATAAAAGTGTGTTTGTTTAAAAAAAAGTAAAAACTAAATAACATTAAATCACTCAAATATTCCTCATGATAGAGTTTTTGATATGAGCATCAAACCAGTAGCCTTTTACTCTCCTATTTTTTCTATTTTGTGGCCTTTGAAACTTAAATAGAAACCTTAAGTTATTGAAAATGTAAGCATTACTTCCTAAACTAACCTTTCCATCACTTATAAAAGGGTAACATATTCACTACTTGTAAGCGCATCTAAAATTATAATTTATCATTTAAAATTGGAAATTTTACTCTCACTATAATTCTATCCCCTGAAAATAAGGCCCAAGTCACTCATAGTTATCCTAATTCCTTTAAATTCAAGGTGCCTTCCAAGGAAAATCCAATTCCCTGATGTGAGTATTATCAATTACTTGGTTTTCTTCATAATTATATTGTTCCATATTTATCATAGCCACAATAATATAATTATATTAGTATAATTTATATACTTTAATGTTACTATATTAGGGTTATTATTATTATTTATTCATATACCCCATCCATTAAGAAAAATCTATTGTTCGTTCTTTGTGAGGTCTACCGCCTCCACAACATACCATGTTTCATTTTCATTTATCACATATGATGCTTGGTTGTAAGGATGGTATTAAAGGGTATATAATAATTTATGATATCATTGTGGTTTTGGTTTGATATATTGGAGATCCTATTAATGATAAGATCAATAAACAACCATCATAAGGTTAATAATTTAAAATAAGATTGCTAAGATGATATTATTTTATTCCAATAAAGTAAACTTTTATATCCATAAATTATTAATATAAATAATTATAATTCAGATTTATCACAACAATAAATAGTTATTAATATCATTATGATCCTAGTATAAAGATATTACAAGAAAACCACATCAGAATTATTCATTAAATCGGGATATGTTCATGTTTGGGTTGGTTTAAACCCCTAATTGAAAAATACCATGACTTTATATCGTCAATTAGTATAGGAACATAATCACCCATAAAATATTATATAAATGATCAAATAATTATTTTTTTGGTTTTTTATTTGTTATATAGATATTTAATTCATTAATTAATAAAACACACTTCGATCATCAAGAATCATCGAAACATTTTTGTTTTCGATTTCATATTCAAGGATAAAGAATAAAGCACTCATGAAATGATTTTGGATAATGTTAAATGACTATAATATTCATATCAATAACCCTAATTACCTATTAATGATTATCTTTAGAAGAATTATTAATAAAAAATCCACTATTATGAAACTTTTACAAATGATCAAAATCACAAGCACTTATTTTGAAAAATTGAAATAATTCTTGTATAGAATGACTACTTATGTAAAATATGAATGGAAAAGAATATGAGTAAGGTTATGAAATAATTTATTACAATTTATATGATTGTGATACATGAGTTTAAATAAATTTCATGGATGTTATGAATGACATGTATGGGTTTTAGTCTAAATTTCCTTTCATTGAGATATGTATTGTATTTATGAACATATTTTCATTTATGTGGAATATATACTGCTTATTGAATATATAATATATTTAACAGTTTTTTAATTAGTTTATTTTGTTTTTTATCAAAAATACTCTCTTTAATGGGGTTTTAATAAAGTGTTACACAATTCATAATGGGTTTCCCAGTCTTAATCTTGATTCTTTGAGAAATAATACATTTTGTTCCCCATGATTTATTTAAATGGTTTATTCACCAATCATGGATATATTTATATATAAATCCTTTTATTTCATGGAATTTAATATCCAAATCATTCTTTAAATTGTCTATTGATTCATTTTTTCATTATTAGTAAAAAATTTGTTAACAAAAATCCCCTACATTAAGTTATATTATTTTCTGTTGAAAATTGTTCTCCACTTATTGGGTTATCCTACCCTAAATATTTTATTAAAGGATATTTTATAAAAATCTATGGTAAAATTAAGTTTTAATACAAAAAACGTTTCATTACTCTTTTTACAATTTTGGGTTTCAACAAATGGGAATTACTAGTATTAAAAAAATTTCCGATTCAAAGTCAAATGTTTTGGATCCACAATTCATAAATAACACTTTATATAATTTTCAGGGATCTATTATTGGAGAATATTTTAAAATCAATTTTATTCATTGAGTTTTCACTTATCCTTTTGAAAAATACTTCTATAAGTGACCCCTAGGTTCCTCTTTTATATCAATGTTAAACATGTATTCTAAAAGATCTTTTATGATTTCGCATCCAACTCCCATTACATTTTCTAACTATTTTTCCCAAATAGGTTTTATGTTTCATAATATATCCTCTATTATATATATTTTATCATTTGGGGAAAATGAAATAATGATACGAAACAATCCATTTCATGAACTTTCTTAGGTGGTATTGTTCAAGAATTATTTTTTTAGGATTATTTTCATTGATGTCAACATCCATTTAGGTTTCTTTTGTTACACTAGGGAAATGTTCTTTTGAAACCATCCACCTAATTATCTAGTTTTATTGTTATCATGTTTTTTAAAGTATATAGTCGTATAATCTTTATTATATATAGCGTGAACACCACATTTTACCCAACTCATATTAAATGATGTTCACCTAGAAAGTATGAAATTCTATTATCATGGGAAAAAGTAATGGAATATAGTATATTATTATCCCATTATAGAAATTTTTTGGATAGTTGACTATGTATTTTTTTTACAATTCAACTTCTTTCTCAGGATGGGTTATGAACATTTTTTTAAAAGGTTGGGTATGAAGCCTAATTTTATTAATAAAGCAAAGCAAAGACCTCTTTTAACCTGGGTAGAGGGAGACCCATCACATTGCCTAAAAGGCCCTATTGGCATGTAGCCCATTACATAGAACACATGCCAAAATGTTTTTTCTAAAGTCCTATTATGTAAATCGTACTACTATAGTAGCCGCATAATTCCCGCTACTGCTACAGTGTTTGGCCACTACTACACTGTCCTTCCACCGTTACAGTACCGATGTTTCTACAGTAATCCACTGCTACAATTCCGCTACGATACTGTTACAGTACCTACGCCCAATGGGTTTTTGAACCCCCATTTTTCATGTAGGATTACAGGGCGCTTGCCACTAAGCCAAACCCCAACTACATGGGTTGTGATCATGTTATCCCTTATTTTACATCGGGAAAATATTGAATGTTTTGATAATTTTTAGCAGAAAATATAGGTTGATCATGTATTTATATTCCATATTATATATTATATTGATATCCATGTTTTTATTCAATTAAATGTTCCTTGGAGATTTTTATGAAATTCTTTGATTGACTCTTATGGTGAATGAATTAAACTTAAACAAGTGATGTATGGGCCCCATAATTATATAGACCTTTGATGAATTGAAATGTATCATGAGACAAAACATGTTCGATTTTGATGTATGCCTCTTCCCATTACATTTTGGAATCTTGGTGAAAGGCCATGATAGTAAGATGTATTGATGACTATCTGGATGAAATGTAATGTGTCTTAGAATAAGGCCCTAACAAAAGGTTTTGATGTCTGACATTAGGAATTTCATTAGTATGAGTTCAGTAATACTAATAACATCCTTTTCATTTATTTCCATTGATATATCACATTCTTTATTTCAAGTAGGACATTGCTTCATATTTTTTCTCCTCTTCATACATTAATATTTATGAAATTTTTATTCCATATTTGATTAAACTATATGTTTACCTTATGGAGAATTTGAACCAACCCTTCTTATGTTTCTATTTCCTAAGATTATGGTGAAATTTAGTACATGTGGCATGTTTAGATGGAAAAAATTCATGAAAGGAATAAATTGAATAATTTTCATAAATTAATTAGTTTCTTATATAATGGTATCATTTTCAATTTGAAGAAAAGAACATGGGATTTATCAGTTTATTTTTTTCCCTGTTTATCTAAATCTTTAATAATGAAAAGATCCTCCAGACATAAGAGTTTAAATAATTTTCTTTTTTATTTTCACAATTATGGATGGTTATATCAAGTATTTTACACCTCGTATCAAAGAAACTATGTAAAGTATGATTCTATGAGAACTGTATTTGGGAGTGCGGGTTGAGGGAATCATAAAATAAGTAGATAAATTGTTGTTCTGGGATATGGAATTTGAATAAATATTTGGGATGTGTGAATGATCATACTTAATGATGTTTTAATTACCAATGTGATTTACTTGATTGTGTGCTATATATTGGAAAACTATTCATTATTGAAGTTTTTAAGCATGTTTGATATGCATATAAATTTAATAAAAACATAAAATATGCTAATGGTTGATTATAATGAATGATATTTTTATGGAAGTGTTGTAGTAAAAATGTATTAAATAATTTTAACCTTGGTACATTTCTAATGCTATTGATTCTAAGATTTATTCAATATTAATATGTTAATTAAATTTATTAATAAAATTTAAATAATTTCTTAAATAGTTTTCTTGGCCTAAGAAAGTCCATTATTTTTTTATAGAGGGTAAAATGACTTATTTGATTTCACTGTAATTGAATTTAAAATTATATGTGAAAAAATTAATTTTATATTTATTTTATCTCTATGGATTTAGAACATTAATGTGATTGATTGATTAACTAATATTGTTGGTGTGATGATGATGGAGGAATGGGGGTTCTAGTGACGATGATGATGGAGGCACAAGGTTCTGGTGATGAAGAAGATGGTGTCATAGGGTCCTAGTGATGATGATGAAGGTGGCATGAGATTCATGATATGATACGATGTGAAATGTTTTCAGGGATGAAAAAATATATGATTGTGATGATTTTAGAGCGGGAATTTCTCATTGATGCTTACTTATTATTTAGTGTATATGAAATTATTGATGGTAATTATTATTTTTATAATTTGATTCCAACTATATAATTAATTTTTATGTTATGAACTATGAGTGAATCCTTTATGTCATAGCTTAGACTAAGTCCTAGAGTACCCAAATGTTTATGAAATGATAATTGTAATAAGGAAATAATGAGGTTGGGTATTGATTATTACATATGATCAAGGAATACTTGATAGTAAAAGAAATAGATTAATAGTTTTGACCACACATTTAATATAAAATAAAAATTTTAATTATGGAAATGGAAAAATAATAATATTAATTAACGGGTAATTAATTAAGTAATATGTTTATTTTTTATTTCAAACACACCTATTTAGTCACTTAAAGTGGCTAATATTAATTGTTAATATCTTTATATTCATTGTTCCAAAGTCCATAAACATTGTTTTTAGTGCATTACATAAATAGAACTTCATTTCTCATCAAAAATGCAATTCATGTTTAAAATGCAAATTTGGGCCCAATAATTCATTTGTTTGTTGACAATATTATAGTCATTTTCTGAATTTTAAATTTTTGGATATTATTGATCACTTTTTTTGGAACATTTTATCTTTTAGGTCCGCTGGATGAATCCCAAAGAAAGATGGAGAATTTTGCGCCTGAAGGAAGAAACTTGCAGGAAAAAGCATAATGGGCCTAAGGCCCATCAAACAAATGTGGGGCCCAGAAACCAAGCCCAATGAAGCTCAAATTTATACCGTATAAAGATAAAAATATGAGGATCATTTTATTCAACTGTGGCCGGAGCTAATTCTGATGTTTTCATGATGATAAAGGGAACTGAAGTTGAGATTTAAATGGTGGACTCGTCATTAATGCACAAAAATCCCTCCCACCATTTCGACCATAACATCCAAAAGGATGATCCAAATTTCCTTAAATTTTGAGAGATTCTAGAAGACACATGTACGAAAATAGTTCTCTTCTACAACTCCTCCGGATTCTTCCTTCTTCAATTTCGAATTCACACGTCAATATGGTGGATGAATCTGGACAGTTTTCCGGGTCAAATTCAAAACATCAATTTCCTTTTGATTATTCACCCTCCATTTGACTATATTAATTATTGGGGGATGAATTAATTGTTGGGGGATGTACCTAAGGCTCCTAATATGCCTATATAAGGAGCTATTGGTGAAGGTAATGTGGGTGGATATTTTTCTTATCATTTTTTGTTGCTTGTTTCATTGTAAGGTTATGCTTCCAAATTTCCTTTGTAATGTTTTCCATTTCCATGTAAGTTTTTTTTGTATCTCTATGTTCTTAATAAACTTCTTTCTCTTATATATTTTTCATTTCATTAATTAAAACGTTATTATCACAAAGCATAGTTATATCTCTGTGTTGTTGTGAATTAGTTCACACATAGGTGTGAATTTCATTCACACACACGGAGGAGGGCTCGTTATTTCCGCGATTTTAATTTCTTCAATCCAATTCTTGTTAGTCATCTTCCGCCCACCATTGAGAGTATACCATAAATGGAGGGCTAACCCTTTAATTGGATGATCTTAGGAGGATGTAAAGGCTGGATTGAATGTTATTTTTTGAACGAATTGTTGTTAATTGGATAATTAATTTAAGACATCCATTCTTCAATTATTTCTACTCTTTATCTTTACTGTGTTTGAGAAAACTGAATTCAATTACTAAATGACCATATACCTCGGGGAGATCATGAATTTGGTTCTCTAAGTGTATACGGGATTAGTAATTGTGTTTAGTAAGCACCAAACCAAAAAATGATGAATGTAACGTTATTTTTGAAGAATGGATTCATCAAAAATTAATAAAACCAAAATTGTCTAATGAAGTAAAATTCATTCAATCCACCCCAAGCATAATCCTAAGGTCAACCCATTTATATTTAATTTATTTCACTTAGGTTTATTAGTGTTCTTTAAAAACAATCCAAAATCAAACCCAAAGTCGGCTACTTTATAGCCCATCCTTCACACAATCATAGTGTCTCAAGGTTACTTTTTCGGTCCCTGTGGATTTGACCCCTACATGTACTACATCAATCGCTTTTACCAGTAGGGTAAATTTGGGCGCAACCAAATTTTGGCACCGTTGCCGGGGACCCAAGTAAGTACCTTAGACCCAAATCTTCTTTTCTCACCCCAAATTCTCTATTCTCACCCTAATTTCTCTTCTCTTTTCCCCTTTCTATTTCTGTGTGTCCAAAAAAACCCCAAAACTAATTTTCAATCAATTCCAATGGATTATCCTCTAAAATACCCCTTCATAAATCAATGTTGTAATCATGTCGGAAATCAATATTGGGAAACACCTCACATAGGGAATTTCATTGACCAATAATTAATTGAATACACCACACCAGATGAGATGTATAATCAATGGGATGCTGAATGTTTACAAGATCAATTTCCATACCTATCAAGAATGATTGAAAAGATAAATAATGAGGAAGTCCATGATGTACAAACATATATCAACCCTAATCATGAAAAAATTCTTGAACAATTGTGTGAAAAAATGGATAAAATGAATTCAGAAGTTTCATCTTTCAGATTAGAACTACAATGCTTTAAGACTTTTGAGGAACCCGTTCCCACTCAAGATGTTCTTTCCTCATCATTTATAGATGAATATTTTATCCCAAAAACCTCCCATGAATTGAAAAAAGAACTAACATTTGGATATGGGATAACTGAACAAGATCAAAGAAATGTTAAAGGGTATTTAAATCAGGATGAAATTAATTCACAAGGGAAAAATTTTTCTTCATGGATTGAGTGTTCGGAATATTTCTCCAATAACAATTTTTTAGAATCACCGATCATTGAACCATTGGGAGATATAACGAATATTGTGTCTATACCCACTCATGAAATTCAAATGGAAAATTTTGTGGATGAATCAGATTTTCAAAAGGAACCAATTATTTCAAATGTTTTTAAAGAAGAAATTTTTTTTTATTCAAATTATCATCTTCTTTAGGAAAATTCAATCAAACTGAACTCGATGTTTTAATACTTCCTTCCCTACTGAATAATCCATATATTTATGATAACCAAGACCATTCAATTATCATCAATTTTCATCAAGAATATCACCATGTAGGAATGAACCTTGAAATCATAGGAAATAATCCAGATAAGACACGATCAACCATTTTAGATATTCCTTGGATTTTACTAATCATTGTAGAAAATAGGATTTCATACGAAACAAATTTCAAAAAAACAATCAATCTCAATCTTGTTGAAGTGGAGAAAGATGGGTTAATTAAAATTTTGAAAGTTGGAATTGGATAAGTTGGGGGGTACAAGTCGAGCTAACGACATTAAACAAAAGCGTTGCATGGGAGGAAACCCATGGTTTTATTGTTTCCAATCATTTTGAATCATTTTATTTTTCATATAATAAATTACCATAAGCTGTTGACTTGTTCTTCTTTTATGAGTAAGGATGGGTATGAAAGGGGAGCGCCATATTCATCCATGTCATGTGGTGTGATCTCTGAGTAATACGTTACCTAGAAAATATAAAGAAGACAATGTATCATCAGTTTATTTTGTTTTGTTTTATTTTTTTATAGGTTAAAAAAAATAAAAGGACATGTTGAAATCCATAGGGAAAATCCATTCACCACCATCCAAGCCACTGAGACTCAAATCCAGGATTGAAGGGAGACTATGGCATGCGCTATCATCATCAACCACCAGGTGACTTCATTCCATGATTTTCATTTTAAATTTCTTCATTGAACTCCTCTCCTACCCCCTTCTAACTTTTCTTTTCTTTAAACACTGGGGATAGTGTTATTCTAAGTTGGGGGGGGGGATAAAAAATGATTTTTTTTGAATAAAAAAATGCATGAAAAGAAAAATTTCATTAACCTTGAACATGATAACACACATTGCAAAATCTAAAATTGGATATCAAATAAATTTTGGATGCCTTGATTCTGATTTTAATGCAAGTTTATGTTCATGAGCATAGTTTTTGGAAAGTGCAGTTGTCCGATGTGATTTTTCAATGTTTACATTGTCATCCTCTTAATAAAAATTCCACAATGCACGTCTTCTGGATTGTGGGTGTAAATTTGAGTTCTTGGGTCCCTTTTATTATAGCATAGGGTTCTGGGGTCACTTTTAGTTTAATTTGAGTATCCAAAAACAAAAAACAAAAACAAAAAAAACAAAACAAAAAAACAAAAAAAAAAATTGAAAAAATAATGACCACATAGAGCAATGTTTTGTCCAAATGTGTGGCGTCCGGCACTTGGGTATCGTGACTCCATAGTTGTCTTGCCCAGAGTTAGGCTTTATATCTCTATTGTAGAGCATGAAATTGACAAAATGTGTGGCGTCCGACACTTGGGGATCGTGACTCCATAGTTGTCTTTCCAGAGTTAGTTTTTTCATATCTATTGTGGTGAAAAAAAAAATCAAAAAAAAATTAAAAAGAAACGGATACTCATCTTAAGGTTTAATGTGATTCCCACCTAGCGCTTCTATTTTTTCCCCTTGAACAATAAAATGGGCCCCATATTTTTTATGATGCACAACACTTTATCATGCTTAATTGGAATTGGATGAAATGTGGAGATGAATTTGAACAAAGGAATGGGCTTGGGATTAGGATATGCTTATGGACCTAGCTTGTTTTTAATGATTTTGATGAGTTTTCATAATTTTTTTTTGAAATTAGATATTTGGGTGAGAAATGTGTATTAAAATGTTTTTGGAAAAGGGGATTTGAATTTCATATTTGTAATTTATTTTGCTCGGGACTAGCAAAACTCAAGTTTGGGGGTGTGATTAGTCACTAAAAGTGGCTAATATTAATTTTTAATATCTTTATATTCATTATTCCAAAGTCCATAAACATTTTTTTAGTGCATTACATATATAGAACTTCATTTCTCATCAAAAATGAAATTCATGTTTAAAATGAAAATTTGGGCCCAATCATTCATTTGTTTGTTGATAATATTATATTCATTTTATGAATCTTAAATTCTGGGATAAGATTGATCACTTTGTTTGGAACATTTTATCTTTTAGGTCCGCTGGATTAATCCCAAAGGAAGATGGAGAATTTTGCGCCTGAAAGCAGAAATTTGCTGGAAAAAGCATAATGGGCCTAAGGCCCATCAAACAAATGTGGGGCCCAGAAACCAAGCCCAATGAAGCTCAAATTTATAAAGTAGAAAGATATAAATATGAGGATCATTTTATTCAACTGTGGACGAAGCTAATTCTGATGTTTTAATGATGATAAAGGGATCTGAAGTTGAGATTTAAATGGTGGACTCGTCATTAATGCACAGAAATCCGTCCCACCATTTCGACCATAACAGCCAAACGAATGATCCAAATTTCCTAAACTTTTGAGAGCTTCTAGAAGACACATGGAAGAAAATAGTTCTATTCTACAACTCCTCCGGATTCGGCCATCTTCAATTTCGAATTCACACGTCAATATGGTGGATGAATCTGGACAGTTTTCCGGGTCAAATTCAAAACATCAATTTCCTTTTGATTATTCACCCTCTATTTGACTCTATTAATTGTTGGGGGGTGAATTAATTGTTGGGTGATGTACCTAAGGCTCCTAATATTCCTATATAAGGAGCTATTGGTGAAGGTAATGAGGGTGGATATTTTTCTTATCATCTTTTGTTGCTTGTTTCATTGTAAGGTTATGCTTCCAAATTTCCTTTGTAATGTTTTCCATTTCCATGTAAGTTTTTTTTGTATCTCTATGTTCATAATAAACTTCTTTCTCTTCTATATTTTTCATTTCATTAATTAAAACTTTATTATCACAAATCATAGTGATATCTATGTGTCGTTGTGAATTAGTTCACACATAGGTGTGAATTTCATTCACACACACGAAGGAGTGCTCGTTATTTCCGCAATTTTAATTTCTTCAATCCAATTCTTGTTAGTCATCTTCCGCACACCATTGTGAGTATACCATCAATAGAGAGATAAAACTTTAATGGGATGATCTTAGGAGGATGAAAAGGCTGGATTGAATGTTATTTTTTGAACGAATTGTTGTTAATTGGATAATTAATTTAAGACATCCATTCTTCAATTATTTCTACTCTTCATCTTTACTGTGTTTGAGAAAACTGAATTCAATTACTAAATGACCATATACCTTGGGGAGATCATGAATTTGGTTCTCTAATTGTATACGGGATTAGTAATTGTGTTTAGTAAGCACCAAACCAGAAAATGATGAATGTAACGTTATTTTTGAAAATGGATTCATCAAAAATTAATAAAACAAAAATTGTCTAATGAAGTAAAATTCATTCAATCCACCCAGAGCATAATACTAAGGTCAACCCATTTCCATTTAATTTATCTCACTTAGGTTTATTAGTGTTCTTTAAAAAAAATCCAAAATAAAACCAAAAGTCGGCTACTTTATAGCCCATCCTTCACACAATCATAGCGTCTCAAGGTTACTTCTTCGGTCCCTGTGGATTCGACCCCTACATGTACTACATCGATCGCTTTTACCAGTAGGGTAAATTTGGGCGCAACCAAATTTTTGAACCGTAGCCGGGGACCCAAGTAAGTACCTTAGACCCAAATCTTCTTTTCTTACACCAAATTCTCTATTCTCACCCTAATTTCTCTTCTCTTTTCCCCTTTCTATTTCTGTGTGTCCAAAAAAACCCCAAAACTAATTTTCAATAAATTCCAATGGATTATACTCTAAAATACCCCTTCATAAATCAATGTTGTAATTAAGTCGGAAATAAATATTGGGAAAAACCTCACATAGGGAATTTCATTGACCAATCCTTAATTGAATACACCACACCAGATGAGATGTACAATCAATGGGATGCTGAATGTTTACAAGATCAATTTCCATACCTATCAAGAATGATTGAAAAGATAAATAATGAGGAAGTCCATGATGTACAAACATATATCAACCCTAATCTTGAAAAAAGTGTTGAACAATTGTGTGAACAAATGGATAAAATGAATTCAGAAGTTTCATCTTTCAGATTAGAACTACAAAGCTTTAAGACTTTTGAGGAACCCGTTCCCACTCAAGATGTTCTTTCCTCATCATTGATAGATGAATCTTTTATCCCAAAAACCTCCCATGAATTGAAAAAAGGACTAACCTTTGGATATGGGATAACTGAACAAGATCAAAGAAATGTTAAAGGGTATTTAAATCAGGATGAAATTAATTCACAAGGGAAAAATTTGTCTTCATGGATTGAGTGTTCGGAATATTGCTCCAATAACAATTTTTTAGAATCACCGATCATTGAACCATTGGGAGATATAATGAATATTGTGTCTATACCCACTCATGAAATTCAAATGGAAAATTTTGTGGATGAATAATCTTTTCAAAAGGAACCAATTCTTTCAAATGTTTTTAAAGAAGAAACAATTTTTGATTCAAATTATCATTCTTCTTTAGGAAAATTCAATCAAACTGAACTCGATGTTTTAATACTTCCTTCCCTACTAAATAATACCTATATTTATGATAACCAAGACCATTCAATTATCATCAATTTTCATCAAGAATCTTACCATGTAGTAATGAACCTTGAAATCATAGAAAATAATCCAGATAAAACACGATCAACCATTTTAGATATTCCTTGGATTTTACCAATCATTGTAGAAAATAGGATTTCATAGGAAACAAATTTCAAAAAAACAATCAATCTCAATCTTGTTGAAGTGGAGAAGGATGGGTTAATTAAAATTTTGCAAGTTGGAATTGGATAAGTTGGGGGGTACAAGTCGAGCTAACGACGTTAAACAAAAGCGCTGCATGGGAGGAAACCCATGGTTTTCTTGTTTCCAATCATTTTAAATCATTTTATTTTTCATATAATAAATTACCATAAGTTGTTGACCTGTTCTTATTTTATGAGTAAGGATGGGTACGAAAGGGGAGCGCCATATTCATCTGTGTCACGTGGTGTGATCTCTGAGTAATACCTTACCCAGAAAATATAAAGAAGACAATGTATCATCAGTTTATTTTGTTTTGTTTTATTTTTTTATAGGTTAAAAAAATAAAAGGACATGTTGAAATCTATAAGGAAAATCCATTCACCACCATCCAAGCCGCTGAGACTCAAATCTAGGATTGAAGGGAGAATATGGCATGCGCTATCATCATCAACCACCAGGTGACTTCATTCCATGATTTTCATTTTAAATTTCTTCATTGAACTCCTCTCCTACCCCCTTCTAACTTTTCTTTTCTTTAAACACTGGGGGCAGTGTTATTCTAAGTTGGAGGGGGATAAAAAATGATTTTTTTTGAATAAAAACATGCATGAAAAGAAAAATTCCATTAACCTTGAACATGATAACACACATTAAAAAAATCTAAAATTGCATATCAAAAAATTTTTGCATGCCTTGATTCTGATTTTAATGCATGTTTAAGTTCATGAGCATAGTTTTTGGAAAGTGCAGTTGTCTGATGTGAATTTTCAAAGTTTACATTGTCATCCTCTTAATAAAAATGCCACAATGCACGTCTTCTGGATTGTGGGTGTAAATTTGAGTTATTAGGTCCCTTTCATTATAGCATAGGGTTTTGGGGTCACTTTTAGTTTAATTTCAGTATCCAAAAAGAAGAAAAAAAAACAAAACAAAACAAAAAAACAAAAAAAAATTGAAAAAATAATGACCACATAGAGCAATGTTTTGTTCAAATGTGTGGCATCCGAAACTTGGGGATCATGACTCCATAGTTGTCTTTCCCAGAGTTAGGCTTTATATCTCTATTGTAGAGCATGAAATTGAAAAAATGCATGGCGTCCGGCACTTGGGGAATGTGACTCCATAGTTGTCTTGCCCAGAGTTAGTCTTTTCATATCTATTGTGGTTAAAAAAAATAAAAAAAATCAAAAAAAAAATTAAAAATAAATAGATACTCATCTTAAGGTTTAATGTGATTCCCACCTAGTGCTTCCATTTTTTCCCTTGAACAATAAAATGGGCCCCATATTTTTTATGATGCACAACACTTTATCATGCTTAATTGGAATTGGATGAAATGTGGCGATGAATTTGAACAAAGTAATGGGCTTGGGCTTGGGATATGCTTATGGACCTAGCTTGTTTTTAATGATTTTGATGGGTTTTCATAATTTTTTTTTGATATTAGATAGTTGGGTGAGCAATGTGTATTAAAATGTTTTTGGAAAAGGGGATTTGAATTTCATATTTGTAATTTATTTTTCTTGGGACTAGCAAAACTCAAGTTTGTGGGTGTGATTAGTCACTGAAAGTGGCTAATATTAATTTTTAACATCTTTATATTCATTGTTCCAAAGTCCATAAACATTTTTTTAGTGCATTACATAAATAGAACTTCACTTCTCATCAAAAATGCAATTCATGTTTAAAATGAAAATTTGGGCCCAATCATTCATTTGTTTGTTGACAATATTATATTAATTTTATGACTTTGAAATTTTGGGATATGATTGATCACTTTGTTTGGAACATTTTATCTTTTAGGTACACTGGATGAATCCCAAAGGAAGATGGATAATTTTGCGCCTGAATGCAGAAACTTGCTGGAAAAAGTATAATGGGCCTAAGGCCCATCAAACAAATGTGGGGCCCAGAAACCAAGCCCAATGAAGCTAAAATTTATACAGTAGAAAGATAAAAATATTATGATCATTTTATTAAACTGTGTCTAGAGCTAATTCTGATGTTTTCATGATGATAAATAGATCTGAAGTTGAGATTTAAATGGTGGACTCGTCATTAATGCACAGAAATCCGTCCCACCATTTCGAACATAACTTTCAAAAGGATGATCCAAATTTCCTGAAATTTTTAGAGCTTCTATAAGACACATGGCCGAAAATAGTTCTCTTCTACAACTCCTTAGGATTCTGCATTCTTCAATTTCGAATTCACACATCAATATGGTGGACGAATCTGGACAGTTTTCCGGGTCAAATTCAAAACATCAATTTCCTTTTGATTATTCACCCTCCATTTGACTCTATTAATTGTTGGGGGGTGAATTAACTATTGGGGGATGTAACTAAGGCTCCTAATATTCCTATATAACGAGATATTGGTGAAGGTAATGAGGGTGGATATTTTTCTTATCATCTTTTGTTGCTTGTTTCATTGTAAGGTTATGCTTCCAAATTTCCTTTGTAATGTTTTCCATTTCCATGTCAGTTTTTTTTGTATCTCTATGTTCTTAATCAACTTCTTTCTCTTCTATATTTTTTATTTCATTAATTAAAACGTTATTATCACAGAGCACAGTGATATCTCTGTGTTGTTGTGAATTAGTTCACACATTGGTGTGAATTTCATTCACACACACGGAGGAGTGCTCGTTATTTCCGCGATTTTAATTTCTTCAATCCAATTCTTGTTAGTCATATTCCGCCCACCATTGAGAGTATACCATCAATGGAGGGATAAAACTTTAATGGGATGATCTTAGGAGGATGCAAAGGCTGGATTTAATGTTATTTTTTGAACGAGTTGTTGTTAATTGGATAATTAATTTAAGACATACATTCTTCAATTATTTCTACTCTTCATCTTTACTGTGTTTGAGAAAACTGAATTCAATTACTAAATGACCATATACCTCAGGAATATCATGAATTTGGTTCTCTAAGTGTATACGGGATTATTAATTGTGTTTAGTAAGCACTAAACCAGAAAATGATGAATGTAACGTTATTTTTGAAGAATGGATTCATCAAAAATTAATAAAACCAAAATTTTCTAATGAAGTAAAATTCATTCAATCCACCCTGAGCATAATCCTAAGGTCAATCCATTTCCATTTAATTTATTTCACTTAGGTTTATTAGTGTTCTTTAAAAAAAATCCAAAATCAATCCAAAAGTCGGCTACTTTATAGCCCATCCTTCACACAATCATAGCGTCTCAAGGTTACTTCTTCGGTCCCTGTGGATTCGACCCCTACATGTACTACATCGATCGCTTTTACCAGTAGCGTAAATTTGGGCGCAACCAACACCCCACACATGTCAGAAGGGAAACTAACAACTAGAGGTTAACGGGGTGTTTAACCCAACATATAGTTTGGAAACGATACAGATAGATGAATACCCACTCCCCCCACTCTCTCTTGAGCTATAGTATTACATGTGGGTTTTAACATGGGTGATTTCACATAAATGTGAGCTACAATCATTAATTAATTGAGCTTATTAAAAATTCAGGTATTCTAGATATATTATCTAAAGAATTATACTCATTTTATTATGTATAGTATTTAATGGATTGATGTACCATATATAAAACATAGGATGAGGAAACTTGTAGAAATAAACCACATTTCTATATGAAGGATGTGGATATGGTGATTTGTTTTGCATGGTATATAGTATAATATCATTTCTTAGGAGTTTTTGGGAAGGATTATTTATGAAATATATGGTGTCTTATAATGTATTATGTTAGGGAATGATAGCGACAAACCAATGGGGAAGTGGTTTCGGGTTTCACATATATATATATTCTCAATATTATTGTTATAGTTATTCATGTTATATAGTGGGTTAGAATTGGTGAGGATTAAAAAATTATAATAAACCTATTTAGGTGATGAGTTAGTTACATTTGTTTAATATTTGTTATTTAGTGTGAATCTTTCACATGTCGCATGAGAATTTTCAGGGAGGGTCCTACCAAGTATACATTTTATGAACACCCTACATATATATAAACATTTTTTTTTTCAATTTATAAGGAGTTTCTTGATGATCAAGCTGGAAATTACAGGTTCAAAGAGTTGTTCAAGAACTAATAGAGCATTATGGTTTCTACCAAGGATCTATTTTTTTATTTTTAGTTGTTTCATATGTATTCCATTACATTAATATTTTAAGATCGATTTTGTATTTATTATGAACATGAGTTGTTTTGTGATTTTCTCATCATATATCATAATTATAAATCTTCACGACGTCAATGCTTCAAATTTGTGTGATTATATACCCCTAGTTCTTGTCACCAATTCATGGCCAATTGGAGGCAAGTTTTATGCATCATTATCTATCTTCTTTAATTATTGGCCAAGGTGAGGTACCTTTGGAGGGGGGAGGGTAATGATGGATAAAAATGTGTAGAACATAATTGATGGATTCAGTATCCACCTAATTTATGTAGAAGGTAAAAACCATAAACAACGGTCCAAGGAGATTGATGTGGCTCTCATTGGATTTGCAAAGGAATATTAAAATTTTGGATATGAATTATGAAAATAGGAAGTTGATTCAACTTATAAAAATTTGGATAGAACGATTATATGTAGTGGTATATTAATTTTACATTTGGTTGATATGGTCTTTATTGAAACACAATAACAAGTACTGATAAATGTGTTCTAGTGCTACGTACAACACCTTAGAAATACTATGAATGAAGTTACATAAAATGGGATATTTAAGACATGTTATTTGTTTAAGAATAAACATCTATTTAGTTGTTTAATCCATCCCAATGTGTTTTTACTATTGAAAATTAAAAATGTAAAAACACATCACCTGGATGAAGGTATATGGAGATTAATATTTGAAGTGTAGTGAGCTACTTCAGAAAAATAAAATTGGACTTCATATGTTGCAAGAGTGGTTGGAAATCAAGGTGAAGAGTCTTCTATGGTTTTATAAATCCCAAAAGGTGTTTTAATGGATTTGAGATGAAATTATATGAATTTAGGTGAATCTAAATTTATATGGAATAATTCTAGATTTTGGATTTTAGAGTTGAAAATTGGAAAATTCTGTACATTTGTGTAACCATCATCTCAGTGGAAAAGGAATTTTATATATAACATAATGTGTTGTGTAAAAATAATATAAGCACCATAGGTATAATTTTTATGGAAAAGGGATTCTATGTAACCATCAATTGAACCAAAAATAGCTATGTGTAAACATTATATAATATGTGCATAAGGGTCATCCAGTCCCTGTGTATACATGAATCTTACTCCATGTGACCAATATCTAGTCAACATAAGCATGATGTATTTATATATAAACATAATTTTATATGGGAAATGAGAAATATAATATACATAAACAACATCTGGAATCTACATAGGGTCCTTTTTAGCAGTCCAAACATCAAAACTTTAATATTTTTTATAATTTATGGTAGATTGAAAATGAAGATTCTAGAGTTAATAATTGACTAAATAAATGATTCAATTGAAGATAATGAACAAATCTTCATGAATTCAAACATCATGATCAAACACATGATCAATATTCAATATTATATTGATTTAAGACTTCTTAATAATGATGTTAGAGTTAAGATGAGTTCCATGATGTAATATAATTCAATTGTGAAGTGAAAATGAGATGATGGAGGTTTACACACCATTTTGAAAGCATGGTCATTGTAAAATGAATGTTTTATGATGAAAAATATATTTGTAATTTTTAGGGGATGTTTTGTTCACTGTGTATTTGGATACTTAATAATAAACAAGAAGACTATGAGCACAACATTGTAGTAGTGAGTATTTTATAAAAGATGGTTAATATGAGAAATGATGTATTATTTATGTCATGGTGAATGTCATGTTTGGATTCATAATAATTTACTGGAAGATGTGTTTTGAGGTTCCAAATAGTGAGGACCATGTCGTAGTAATTTATCGATGACCGTTTTGAGAAGCCCTCAATATTGGAAGATGATTGAGGTCTAGTAAAAGTATCACTACACCACATTCTATACCACACTGATGCATGATTCATTAAGAAGATGAACTCAAGCCTACTATAGATGTATCAGAAATTTAGTCTAGACAAGGAAGAATCACTGGTTATTTATAAAGGTTCAATAAGATGATCTTGAGAGGGTTCTATAATGAGAAAGTTGATATGATTATTCTAATATTATGATGAAAAAATAAATCCTATTATAAGAATAATCTATAATAATGAATTTGGATGAGACAAAAGGGAAAGAAGTGAGTATGAAAAATAAAGGTAACTCTTATAAATTCCTAGGAGACAAAAGTTGAGGATGGATAAAAAATAATAAGATCACGAGAACACTAGTATATGAATAAAGTCATAATAATTGATTGTAACTCATAGGAAGTAAGTTTAATGGAGATATTATATATTACTAAACATATAAAAAAAATGTAGGTTTCCTACTTATAAAAAAAATAATATTAAGAGAGGTGATATGGTTAGAGAACCTGTAATGGTAATCCAAGTAGAAAAATAAAAACCTCATGAAGAGAATAAGAAGATAAATCCAATCCAATTCTAAAGAGAAGATTATATGGGTATCAATTTTGAAGAAAGAAAAAGAAACTAACTATATTTTTTTGACTAGATCTATATAACAAAGCTATGATAAGAAGAAAAATATAAAAATAGAGGAATAAATGAATGGATGTGCATAAGTAATTTTTTGTGGTAAATCATTTCAGAAACTGAGGATATACTAGATCTATGAATCTCACATTAGTTGATATTTCATAATAAATCTATGTGAGTAGTCTAAATTAATATATTTAAATATGAGATGAGAACATGGACCAGGTTTTATGAAATATATCTTGAATACCTACTTGAAGTTGAAGTCATTATGTTAAGTGGAAGGAGATCTATTTTTTAGATGTTGTATCATCCTATAACTGATCAGATATATACTTTAGAGAAAGAAATTAAAGGCAATACTAATGTATACAATGTCTGAATCTATATAACCTATGAGACTAAGGGTATACAATTATAATATAGTGCAATGATATGATTTTAGTTTGATTATATTTATGGAATTAAATGATAAATCTGCAATTTTATTAATAAAGAGACTCTATAATGTTGTGGGAGACACCAACCATTGTTGTAATTTTTTTATTATAGTGGAGGATCCTTGATTACGGTGAATAAAATGAACTGCATAGATTAGTGTGAATCACTGAGAGGGGGAGGGGGTGAATCAGTGATCACTTTTGTTATTTTTACTAATTGATTCTTTTAAATTAAACATATATAGCTAGTTAAAGCCTCGATACACTCTTCTTGTGTCTCTTAGCCTTACCTCGAATGATGTAGTAAATGTAAATGCACTGAACACAAGGATTTGCAAGGTTTGGTTCAAAGACCTACTCCTTGCTGTGTTGGTCATTCTCCCTAACACTGATTCTTCACTATAATCTTATTATCAATTAAAATGGTCAATACAGAGTCCCACTGTATCTATCCTGAGTGCCACAAGATATTCTTTATACTTCATCCCACAGTGTTACCAGAGTCCCACTGGCCTGCTTCAGAGTCCCACTAAATACTTCTTCCTCCTGGATATTACAAGAGATGCTTCTTTATTCTATGTGTATGGATCTCTTGATGTTCCCTAACGATCTTTCTTGAATCACACTTTATCATGAATCTCATCAAGAATCTTCAATATCCTTTGGTAAGGTCTATTGACCTTTCTCAATAACAATGATCAGTTTTGTAATTAGTCCTTAGTCTCACAATGGTCAGGCAATTATTTCTTCTTCTAATGAAGAATTGGGCTCACTAATATGTGTGTAAGTGGTGCACACAACCTCTTCAAGAATGTAAGAGTGATTATTCACAATATCAACTCAGTTTTCCTTCTACGACTCTCAATTACTGTTAACTCAGATATAATATCTTCTTTAATTCAGTATGGCTTCAGTCTCAGTTCAACTTCACATCATTCATGGATTTCATGGGTGTCTCAAGATTCTTTTATTAGATATATCAGTTAGTTATGCTTCATGCATGAGTTTCATGGAATTAATTCTTCTTGTTTACACACTTTCACTCACAATCTTTATTATTCTATTAAGTTTCTTGACATGTGTATGTGTATGCATGCATGCAGACATAATCTCCTTTTTCTATTTTGCTTGTGTAAAAACCCCAATGGGTATAAATTGTTGAGCACTTACAATTTATCTTTATTTTCTTTAATTAATATCATACAATTTTTTTCTTTGGTTCTTTTCACACACACACACAGAATTATTATCTAGTTTGGGTTTAATATTATTCCGTGTTTCTTCAAACCAGAATGGGTATGATCATGTGTGTGTTCTTATTTATTTCTCCGTCTTTATTCACAAGTGCACACATGCTTGATTTTATGTTCTTTTCATGCATATGTACTCAACCAAGAATGCACCCTCTTTTTTCTTCTTCTTTAACAGAAAACCCAAATGGGTATAATAACTGTATAAATGGGTTCTTCTTCTCAATAGGAAGTGTTCTCTACTTTGATTATTTTCATGCATGCACATTTACAACCTCTTTTTTTTACCCTTAGCATGCACACACAATCTTAGTACTCTTTAAATCATGCATATGAATTCATTAAAGTAGGTTCTTCCCATAAACATGAAATATTCTTTTTTACTAAACATGAACCCCTGCAAAAAATTGTATGTATATCATGTAGTCATGATGGTTTTCTCACTCTCTTTGTGAAACCTTGGGGGCTCATGAGTTCTTCTTAACAGAACCATGAATGGTTCTTGGTTCTATCTTCACAAGATCACAACAAGAGTGCGTTGGCACCTGTTGTTTTACCCATAGGAATACCTCCATTAAGAATGATGAGGGTTTATAAAAACTTATCACATGTTAGTGTTTTTCATTCACATAGAGGGTGCAGATCTCTTATTTCATGAATGAAGATGGTTCACGGTTCTCCTTCATGCATGGGTTGTATGAAACATTCTTTTTTATGTATCAAGGCTGTGCAGAAACCAAGTTTTTTGATGCTCTATTTTTTAAAAAATGAGAACCTCTATCAATATTTTCAATAACAGAATGATTCAAGGGACTCTTTATTTTATAGGAAGAGGATGCACATTCAAATCCCTCTTGATATGCAATGGGTTCAAATATATGAATTCCTGAGATATATGGAATTTTTAAATATTCAAATTCGGGATAATTATTACACCATGTCTCTAGGTTTTTTCCATTCAACACGGGTCCTTTTTTATTGGTGAGTATATTCCTCACGTGCATGCATTTTCAAAAGCATGAAAATCACTTTCTTCACAAACATTGAATGTCACAGTCTTAGAAACCCTGAATTGTCTCGTCCAATATGTGTTTCTTAGATTTGATACATGCATGAGAATGTTAGTTCATGTATGAATATATTTTTCTTCAGACTATCTAGACGAGCTTATAATGAGATCAAACGGTGGTTGGAGTGATGAGATCAGTGTCTGGGATCATCACTAGTTCGCAGGTGCATCGGGGGTGGCCAGAGGTTGAAGATAACTTGGTGAAGGAGATTAGACGACCATGGTTCAATCGGTGAGATGCGAGAATGAGATGAATGGTCTCAATTATATCCCTTACTACAGCTCTGATGTGCGGCTAAGAGCATACACGAGATTATATGGATGGAGGAGATTGCTTCCACATTTTAAAAATGATGTCCCACATCGAAACGAACCACAGTTTGTGGCTTCTTTAAATAACAATCCACGACAATCCCAACTCGGAATTCTCTTTACCCCTCTCCCGGTGCTGCCCCACATAGGTATTATGTGGGAATGATTCTACACTCACTCTTTCTTCCTCGGGCGCACTCCTATCGCCCACTATGCACACGCTGCACGAGTTCACCACTGTGCGTGCACCTGAAGGCTTATACATGGCTCATGTTATTTCCTCATACGAGGCTAGCCTGGAGGGCTTCCCTTAGGCATGGTTGACCCTCAGGTCCCACATGTGCTTGAGGATGGGGACCTTGGCTGCTCTCCTTGGTTGGCATAATTTTTTTGGTATAAAGGCATAAAAAAATAACTACTTAGTGTAACACTAAGTATTCACAAATATAAAATTCCAAGCCACCATTCCACCTTTCTTCTTCTTCAATTCTTTTTGGAAAGATAATTCCAAATATATTCTCAAAAACATAATATTTGTTTTACTCTTAGATCATGCATCCAAAAGATCTTCAATATGTTGTTTTGATCCAATATTGGATGATGCATGGATCATTTATTCATTCCTTGTGCATTAAGGCATAATTCACGGAATCATTGTTGTGAGTGATATGTTCTCTTTTAAACACATGTCTTATTGTTTGAGTGTCATAAAAAAAATCGTCTAATTCATAAAATTCATCTATTTAGATTCAATGGATTGATCTTTTCTCATTTCCTCATGAAATTGAGTTTTGAATAGAATTTTTCAACTGTTGTAACAAAGTATCTCCTTGATACAATTCATCGAAATTATGATAACTCCCACAATATTCAGATTTGATTTCCTCAATATTAATCTATAATCAAAGTAGGATCTTCAGTAAATTAATAATCTCACGAATTCAATAATTGGCACAACATCCATCGTCACCTTTACATGCACATATTGAAAGCCTATTAAAAATTTACTCCTTATTGAAAAAAAATACAACAACATGATCTAAATAAAATATTAAAGAAAGGGGTAGGTATTAACAGAAAACCTTTTAAATACTTGTGTTCTTATGCCTTTGATTATTTATTCATCTCGGGAGAGGTTTTGTGACAAAAACTTTTATATTGATATTGAGAGAAGCCCAAAAGGTTGAATTAAAAAGGTTATAGTTCCTATAATTTTAAGTTCTTATTAAATCACCCTTACCCTCTTAGTGGTTCACAAATCTATATTGAATGTCAACTATTACTAGAGAAAATCCCATGTTAACTAAAAAAATATCCAAGAAGTTTCTATCTGAAGTGGAAATTTTATATCTTTAATGAAAAATCTAATATCAATAATTCTATTTCTATTGAAAATAAATTAGAAATCGATGTTTCATATATTAAATTGAATAATAGATATAATAATGAATCAAATAAGTCATGGAAAAATATTATGAGAGAGAAGGATATACTTCTAATTGAAATTAAATAATGTGGAAAATGTACATTTATTGAATATATTTATAAATATCCATTTAATGATTCAAAAAGTTTTTGGGAGTATGAAAAGTTTGAAATAGATTAATAATTCTACTATCATGTTTTAAGTGATTTTATTATGGTTATAATTTAATTTGTAACACACATTCTAAATTTTATCAAGGGATTTTTTTGACGAAAAATCATAACCAGAGGAAGAAACTGAATCCATGGAGAATGATTTGGTTAAATATGTTGGTAGATGAAATAAATTTTAAAAATTAGTGAAATATACGATATAAATAAGTTAACAATGTAATAATAATATTAATATTATTGATTAAACATTTCAATGAATAGTTGTTGAGAAGAAAGTGTTTAAAGCTATGGTAAATGAGGTATTTCATTCATTATAAAAGCTACAAAAATTCACAATGAATGTAAAGGATTAAAAACTGGATGTGAAAGAAGAAATAATTAATGAACATGGTAGTTCATTAAAATTGATAAGAAAGATGTCTGATTAACATGTTTAGAATATATAAAGTGATTGGGTAGGTATGATCAAATTAGTTTATGGTGATAAATGTTTCCTTAACATTATATTCTTAGTTCTTGGAGATAATTTGAGAAATATGGATGTTTTTAAACCAGAATCATCTAAGTTTGGTAAAAGTAGCATTGTTTCAATGTGTAATTCATATAGGAGTTATGGTTTTAATAATTATCCATGTGTATGAAATATTTATAGAAGAAACATATTTGAGAGCCAATTAATATTTTTTTGAGTAATATAATCTTTATGTCCCCATATATGATGAAATTTGGTATGTTCCTACTATCCAAAAATCATATAATTTTTTAAAGAGGTTACAATGGAAGAAGAAACAACGATCACATGTCAAGTCTACCTTGGGGAACAAAAAAAGTGATATGAATAATGTATACCCCATAGAAAAGCTAATAGGATCTCACACAAAATAATAGAGGATTATTTTTCTATGGTAGAAGAGGACACACAATTGAATTTTATAAATAATCCAAGGAAATAAATGATAAAAGGATAAATTAAGAAATTAATAGGAAATAAAACTATGGGATGAAAAATAATGTTTATATAGTGGAAGTCATCAGAAATGATGAGGGAGAGAAGTTTTATATGAATGGGAACTGAATGATGAAATTAGTTGTGTGTGTAAGGTGAAAGAAGGTATCTTACATATACATTAAATTCTTGAAATGGATTCTAGGTTAAAAAGAGATAAATAGTGATATAATGAAAGAAACATTGATTCCATGTTCCAAAATTGATCTTATAGAGAAGAGATCCACATGTATTAAAAAGGATAAACAAGGAAAGAAGGAATATTTGATTGTGTGGCCTGACCTACTTGAAGAATCTAGGAGTTTTGATCAATAAATTAAGTATGAAATTTCCTTATTAACTCAGAAATAATGATATTAAAACTAATAAACAACATAAAAAGTATGAGAAAATTGTACTACCTTATGGTGAACATTCCTAAAAAATTAAGAATTATACAAGCATGAATAAGACCAAACATTTTTGTGATTTAAATAAAAAGAGCAATAGGATTATAAAGAGGTTTCAAAACTAGTACTACAATAGAATAAAAGAAAAATCTCAACTTATTATCACAAAATTTTGAATGTTCTATGAATAGATAATCAAAGGTGAAGTTTGAAGAGATTCATCCATCATAGTGAGCTAAATTTTTTGAAGGTATTCAATATTAATTTGTGTCTTGTTTTCAACTGGTATCATGAAATATTAGAGATTATTTATGAATTAAAAATACCATTGTGATAATGTATATAGAAAATACGTTTAGGGAGAGCTAATAAATAAGTCAAGGGTTCCAAATATTTTTTATTGTATAAATATAGAATTTTGGACAACCCCATCAAATATTGATGTTTGATATATGATTTCATCCCTAAAATTTCTTTAGTTTAGGTTGTTCATATAATCAAGGGTGAGTGGATATCAAATAACATGGTGGAAAATAACTTGAAGTTGGATATTTGGATCCTTTTTGCGATGTTTGGGGTAGGTATGTATCATTTCATGAATATATAATTTATAAAACCATAGGGAATCTAATTTAGAATTTTCAGAAGATTGAGAAATGTGAATGTAAATCTTTGATTATTGTGTAAATTAATATTAATTTTTATACCCTAGGTTATCCCACATAGTCTTATTGATTTATTACTTTTTTATCATTACTAGTAAACATATTCTGACCACTTTCTCTAAATGAAATGAAAAATCATTACGGAGAAAATGGGTTTCTAAATCAGATGAGTAAGGGGAAGATAAATTTTCCCTTGTAAGACCTTCCCAGGAAAATATTTTCTAAAAAAATGGGATATAAAATTGTTTTCCCTCTTTATTTATTCCCATTTATAGAGAAATTAAAATTTAAAAACTATTTATTTTCATTGATGTGAAGTAGTTCAATGGTATTCAAAAAAGGGGGAGGTTGAAGTGATCATGGATTTTTTTGTTATTTTTTTTTGGAAATGGTTGTTAATGAGATTATAAATCTTAATGTGGATAATATTAGTAATGTATTGAAATATAGAGAACATGAAAAATGTATTGAGTATTCACCCATTACATAAATAATGTGCTTCCCATGAATCATGGGAAAAGAAGATTGTTATGGCTTCCATTAGAGTTGAAATGTAATATTCTTATATTATCAATTGATTATGGAAAGAATGTTTTTGTATTTTCTATTAAGATCTGTAATAACAAATTATAATTTTTGGAGATTTAAATTAGCTGTTTGGATAAGATGGTTTTCATTTGAACATAATGACCATTAGTGATGCTTTTGTTCCAGTTCTATCTTTAACACCTTATAAATATTGAGAGTGAATCTTGATATATGGAAATATAGAATACATGTGATTGGTGTATGTATAATTTTTTGTTTATTTGGTGAAGTCATCCTAGTTTTTTTTACTATTAACTGTTGAAAATTATGAAATGCATGACCTGAATGAAGGGTTATAAATTCTAAAGTTTGAAATGTAGTGAAATACTTTGAAAAACTCAAAGTTGAGTTCATATACCGTAGGAGTTTTTGGGAATAGAGATAAAGATTATATAATGGTTTACAACATTCAAAAATTTATTTTTACTAGATTTTAGATTAAATGAGATCGCTTTAATTGAATGTGAATTCATATTTTATATATCTATATTTTATAGGTTTGAGGTGAAATTTATCCATGTCGGGAAATTTTTGTACCCATTATCCTAGTGGAAAAGGAATTTTATATGGATTTTATTGTGTTTCATAAAAATCAGGTGAGCACAATAGGGGTTATTTTTAAGGAAAAGGAATTATGTGTGACCAATATTTGAGAAAATTTATTCTATTTATAAACATGAGATGATTTGTGTGTATGGGTTATCTAGCTTATTCCCATACAAGAAGATACCTTTGCGTAACCATAAACCAATCCGTGTAATATTTATGTTTTGTTATACAACCATTATCCAATATGTTTAAAAGTAGACTTGAATCATTATAAACATCATTAGTAATATATGTAAGGGTCATTCTATACACATAGGAATTAATACTTAGAAAATTTTTAGGATTTTTTTATGTAAAATGAAGTTTCTAGAATTGAAATCTAAAGAAAAAATGATTTAGTTGATGTGATTTAACTAATAATCATGAATTCAAGCATCATGATCAAACACATTATTATGATACAAGATGATATTTTAGTAATAATATACAACGAAGATGTTGGTATTGAGATGAGCTCCACAACACAATACAATATTCTCATGAAGCACATAATGAGAAGATGCAGGGGACCACGCCATTATGTATGTTTTTTATTGTAAAATAATAATCATATTATGAACATGATATAGTGAAATTTCATTGATTTTTTTTGTCATTGTGAAGAACACACAAAATATGTGTTCCAAAACATAAGAGGAAACATACAGACTATGACCAGTACACCATAGTAGTGGGAATGTTTTGAAAGATGATTTCCTATGAGAAATAATGACTCATTTATAGAGTGGTGTATGCCATATTAAAAGTAATGATACTCTCATGAATTATGTGGTTTGATATTCAAAATAGTAAGGACCATAATATTCATTTTTGGGTGAATTTTTTGAGAATCCCTTGAAAATTAAATATGTTCGAGGACAAGAATGAGGTTCACCACACCTTAGGCTTTTCTATTTTGATGAAGGATTCATGTAGATGGGTAACTCAAGCCTACTTTAATTGTACTTGAATATTAGTTGATATTAGGAAGAACTAATGATGGTTTCTACATGATTAATAATATGATCATGAGATGCTTTGTTAATGAGAAAGATGAAATTAATATTCTAATAAAATGATAATGAAGTCAAACTAGTTATAAGAATAATCTAGAAGACTACATTTTCCAATGAAAAAGTATAATTAAGTGAATGAGAAAATGAAAGGTCACAACTAAAAAATTACAAAAGATAATAGTTGAGGATAAAAAAATATTTAGATTATTAGAACACCCACATAAAAAAATGTGTGAAAAAGGTGATTTGAGATTATGTTAATAGATTTGAATAGATATATTATATATTCCAAAATATATAAAATATAAATTTTGGTGACTTAAATATGAAAAGAAAAAAATTTATAGATGTTTTAAGGTTAGATAACTGATAATAGTGAGACATGTTGAAAAATATAAACCTCTCATAGAGAATAAATAGATCAAGATGATATAGATCTTAGAATAATATCATTTTGTTATTGATGTTTAAAGAAGGAGAAGTAGCTGACCATCATTATGTGACCCAATCTGTGAGTCGAAGCCGTGATTGGAATAAATAAATAAGAATAAAAGAAATAATGACCAACTAGGCATGCATTTATTATATGGTTAATACTTTTAGAAAACGAAGAACAAATAGATTAATAAAGATCACTAGAGCTTTGATTATATGAGAAATCCTTATGAGTAGTTACGATTGACATATAAAAATTTGATTTGAATAAAGGGAATGAGTTGTATACTGTATGTTTTAAATACCATATGGCATTCAAAGACTTTATGTTGAGTGGAAGAAGATATATATTTTGGATATTGTATCATCTAATAGGTGATCAGAGATATACTTAGAAGATGGGTCTAAAAGATAAAACACGTGTATACATGAGGAGAAACTAAAGAACCTGTGTGTATTTTGGTATATAAATACCACACAATTTGAAACTGTGATTAAAATTTGATGTTATTTTTTTAATTACTTTGAGAAGCATGAAAGTTTAAACTTGGTGGAACTCTGTAAAGGTGTGTAAATCACGAACCACAGTAGTCAAACATGAATTATAGTATATAATTATTTATTTGGGTGAATAAATAATTAATTTAAGGAGCATGTATTAATATAGAATGCGTAAATAATTTTTTCCTCATAATTTTGATTATTGATTAATCTGGGAGGGGATATTTGAAAAATAAGAGTTTTTTGAGATTTGGAGAAATCATTGAGGTATAATTTAAAAAGGAATAATTCATAAAAAGTTTAAAGTGACTACTAATTCACCCCTCCCCTATTATTATTCCAAAAATTCCTACAGAATTTAATGAGGGTTATTGGAAAGACAATGGTGGTTATTTAATGAGTTTAATGTTACCTTGATCTTTAGGTGTAAAGGTGTGTAAGATTTAGTTGGGATGGATTGGATAGTTTTATAGAAGTCTTGGTTATTGATTTATAAAAATATATTTATATAGATTGTAACTGATAAATATTAGTTTGATTAAAATAAATTTTCTAGGGTTAAGATTGTTTTCATATAATTAATATTACCTACTTTATTTCCACATGTATGGAGTTCATGAGAAGTCATTGGTGGAAATAATAAATTGTTATCACCCTGAACCATCTTCATGTGCTTCTTGGTGAACATCCAAATAATGTTTTCTTGAGTTACAAGTTATAAGGATCACTGCTTTGTTAGATGTTATAAAGTAATAGAGGTGAGTTAATGGATACTAGTAGAGGTCATGTCGTCTGTGGTGGATTGGTTATTCACAAAGGATGGTATTTTTACTATATAATATCAGTATTATTATTGTATATATTGAATTTTATATACATTAAATTTGTGATTCTGTAGCATATGTTGTATATTTATAGATATGTGGGGTGTGTGAATTGATATAATGTTTCCCAAAACATATATATGGGTTATAGTATTTTATTATCTCAATTTTGGCAGTTGTGGGATGTCACTAAGGGATGAGTAACATTCTGATTTTTCTTGAGTTCAAGATTGAGGATCCGAACCATGTTTGGATGTTATAACATAACATAGTAATGTAAAATGAAATTTTTTCTATAAACTTTCCTTTTATTTCTTATTAAATTATCTTATCATCACATTGTGATTTTATTATAGTATTGTTTATTCAAAATTTTAACTATGACCAAAATAATAAATTGTCTATGATTGAAATCACTCTTCCAATTTCAAAATATCTCCTAATTTCAATTGGAGTTATGATATCCTTTTTTATAAAAAACAGAAAATAAAAACATTTAATCCAGGTAACTAATAAGAAGGATAATTAATAAATAAGATAATGTTTAATAAATTAATGATATTTAAGAAGCTAAATAATAGTAAAAACACACACACCAATCCAAAAATACAAATAATTACATAAATAAAATTATAATTAAAAATATACATATATAAAAATTAAATATATATATACTCAAAATTTAAAAAAGAACTAATAATAAAATAAAAAATAATTCCCAAATCATATACTGTTTGGTTTAAATTGTGAAAGTACATTTTAAAAATTAAATATTCATTTTTCTGAATACAGATCATTTTTTCTATGTTTTATAACATAATACTTATATGAATATCACAAAAACATGTCTATAAATCATACATATCATATAATTATATATAAATAACTTTTGAACATGTATATTTTATACGTTACAATTTCCAAAATGGAATAAGCATAATCTATGTGTTAAAAAATGGTCAATTTTTCAATTTTATCCACTATCCCCATTAAATTATAATTATCATGATAAAATAAAGCTATAATAGAATAATGATGAGTAATAATGACGGGTCACTAATCATGAATATAAATATGTGTATGTGATGATCCATGTTTTCAAACATTCAAGTACATTAATAAACCCAGAATAAAGGATTCTCATTATATCACTGTGTGGATAGTTAATACCCTCACCAGTTCAATATCCAGGAGTTTTCATTATATCATGGAACTAGATTTAAAGTACTAATATTCCATAGAATTCAATTCAAATTAAAATTATATACACAAAAATTACCCATCTTCTCCACTATTCCCATATTAAAAACCTAAATGATTATAAAATTCTAACAAAAATTCATAATAGTAGAAAAATATTTCATAAAAAAATATACGAAATAGAAACTATACATTAAATATTTATTTTAATTGATAAGAAATCTAAAATAAATACTTTAATATTGTTAAATCACAAATATTGGATTTCATGTACCATGTGACATGACTTATCACATGTAACATCCTACTCAAAATAGTATTAATAAGCTATATCATTGATGCTGATAAAGGTATGTCACTATGGGAAAAACCATAAAATTCCCAATAATATCAATATATCACAATTTTCATTGTATTTCATATAAAAATATATCATATATCATAGATAAAATACAATATACCTAATATATCACTTTCAATGATATAAATATGTCAAACACTTGAATAAGCTCAAATTATGTATCATATATAGAGAGATAAGAAATCATAACCATGTAATATAAGAAATAATGAAAAATATCAAGTATTATCATATCAAAATAATTTCAATAGACATATAATTTTTTACGTATCAAAATAAATGTTACTCAGTTCAAATATCCAATAATAACTATGTATCATACGAGATATTCCAATGAATATTTTTAATGAATTTTTGTTCTTAAATTATATATATAATACATATTATTTCTTGATATAAATGTATAATTTATATAAATATTTTAATATATGTTTTTTCTCAAAATTTTAATTCAAATATAATTTTATTTGATAAAAAATAATAAATTACGTTTTAAAAAAATATATTTTAATTATAATTCATGATACTAATTACAATTATAATTTTATTTTATAACTACATTTACTTTATTAATAGTTTTATTTTCATATCATCATGGTAGTTAAGTTATTTTAATCTATTGGTTATCAAAGACTGATACATATTTTTATTGTTACAAAACTATAACATATAACCATTGAAAGTAATGTTATAATATTTTATAAGATAATTTAATGAATGGATAAATATAATTTTTACGATAAAATAATGATTCACCATATATTTTAAATTTAATTTATAGATTATTTAATTTCTAAATGGTCTTTATCATATTTTATATACATGTTTTAATAGTTAAAAAAATTTATTTTAAAATGTTACGTAACATGTTTAATAATTAAATATAATTATGAAATATTTATTATCTTTAATTTCAAATGTAATTAATCCTATGTATAATTTATTATTATAAAAAATATGTTATAAAATTTTGATAATGTGGTTTTTATAAAATTAAAATGGTCAATGACACACCACTGTAATTATAGTGTATAATGCTTGTCACACTAAAGCTGTTTTCTCCATTATATATTGAGAATCAAAATTCTACTTAATTTGTATTAGAATTTGATAAAATATAAATTCTATACATGTATAAATAATTATTTATCATGAATATAATAATTTATAGTTTAGAAAAAATACAAATGTAATCATTCTTAACAAAAGAAATAGTTTTTTGAATTTATTAAATTATTCTTCCTTGTGTTACAATATTTTATTTTAAAATAAAATTTCAAAAATTTAGAAATTTAAATTTTTAAAATTAACCTAATATTTCTAATCAAAACAATAGAATTATCTCAGTGTGATTTTTTAGTTTTTTTATAAAAAAAAGTTAGTTTTTTTTGAATTATAAAAATACAATTTTTTATAAATACCATGAATTTTATGACATCATTATGATATAATAAAGAAATAATAAATTATTAAACCTTTTTATATAATGAAAATGTGTTCAAGGTGTAAAATAATAAATTTAAAATCTATATTTGGAGTTCAAAAACCTATATCAGATATTTTGGAACCTAAATTAAATTTTATTTTAATAAAAAAACCACTTTATGTTTTTTCCTTTAATTGTGTTGTTCAAAATATCCATTAATTTGGTATTTATTTTAATTTTAAATAACCCAAATTTTTGTTAATAAAATATTAATATATTTTATGGGAATTGTTACTACCCTCGTAAAATTTCACAAATGGTAACATAACAAATAATTTACTTTAAAACACCCCTCTCATCCCCTTCTAAATACCACTATTCACCTCCTCACTTATACTCGCACATTAATCTTATTATATTGAAAAGATATATTAAAATACCTCCAAAACACAATTATCCACATTATTTAGGTTTTGGTATCATCAAAAACCACCTTTCAAAGGATTATTAAAATTAGTATAGGAGTTGTCCCAAGGATTAAGGTAAGAACTCCTAATCAATCCTTTTCATTTATTTTCATTTTATTCTTATTACACCTTCTCAAAATATCTTATAACCATCCTCATATAATGACATAATTTTCATTAATATACTATTTTTTTAATTTAATGACTAATATCTACCTTTCTCCAATCCAATAAAAAATAAAAACATTGCCTATATTATGATCAGTTAAATGCCACCAAGGATGATGTATTTCAATTTTCGATCACCACCTAACATGTATGGATATAAAAATTTACTTAATGAATAAACATGATATTTTTTGGAAGGATTTGAATACTGAAAATATAAATTATCCATTATAATAATGATATTAAAAATAAAAGTCCATAATGATTTTAACAACCCAAAAAATCATACAGAGACATCTGTCATAAATCAAATATATTACACAAATTATATGAGATGTGTAATTTTTTTATACTATAATAATATATAATCTATTACTATATGATTTCAGAGATGCTTAAATCATTAACATGGTATGTTAACCAAATATTTTACACCGAAATAGAAAAAAAATGACGAAAACTTCTAATATTGTTGATAAACACTAACTTAAAATAAGTAATAAGTAAATATAAAAGATTAATATAAAAGGAAGTAAATATAAATAATGTTTTTAAATATAACATTAATGGTTATTTTTTTACTATATAGTGGGTCGCACCATGTATGAAAAAGCATGAATCCAAGGTAAGGGTTCATTTTCTGAATTTCAATTTCTTCAACCATATTTATTTTTACACACCAACTTACTCTTATATGGTGTAAATACTAACCTATTTCGTTTTTTACATATTAAGTAATTTCTTACTATTGTAATTTTCAGTTACATGTCATCTCTCCCAATTTATTTTCTATTGAGTCAAACATTTTCTATGTCATAAGGGATGTAAGTAATTTAATTTACTTTCATTAAGTTATAATGTTTATTTTTGAACGTCATATTTAATACCTATTCCTATTTATTAAAATATGAACATAAAAAAATATTTAATCCTTTGTTATATTGTAAATATTTATAATATAACTTTTGGTTTTATTTTAAGATAAGACTATCTAACACATTTCATTTTCGTAGGGTTTTCTTATAACTATGACTTGTGCATGAATTCATTAAGTGGTGCACATATTCAGGTATAAATTATGTTGTTTTGGGTGGTATTATAATTATACAACCCCTAAATGCACTGGTTAATTATTTCATTTCATGAGATACTATGTATGGTGTGCGAACAATGAGCCTATCACATTATGCTATTGATGTTTCTGTAGTGTTCATTGACATATGCTTATAATGACTTAGTATTGAGAATTCCCTATGATTATGATGAAATTACTTAAGTTTTTTCCAAATTCCTATGTTTTAATTACTACCATGATCAAATGACATCTTATATCTTATGAAATATTTCTATGATTTTTTCTATGTTATTATTATGGGTCATCATAACATCTCACCCTGTTTTATGCCATAATTTATGATTATTCTCTCATGATTTGTTTTTGCATATTATAATTTCATTATCTTAATACTTTTACCATGCCATTTATCACAAGACCATGAGTCTCATTTGTTTATAATTTATTGTATCATTGAAATTGTTTTACACCTTTTTTATAATTTGAGCTCAATCCTTTACAATGTTTCCCTATTTCCCCACCCAATCATATAAATTGTAATTTTTTTATACGTTGACTAAGAGGATGGATTTTATTTCATTTTATTGTATAGTATAAGTTGAAAATGTATTATGTTCTTAGATACCAAAGATACTCAACTTTTTATTTTTGTAGTTGGTTGTAATTATTGTGATGTCATAAAAGTTTGAATGTTTAACACCAGATCTAGAAGTGAAAGATTGTAGGAGTCTCACTTGGTATCAGAGTAGAATTTGGTTATTTTGGTGAATTAGTGTTTTGAATATTTAGGTATAGATCATCATATCTACAAAAATTTTATCTAAAGTACTAGGTTATGTCTAAGTAGTTTGACCATATGGGTTTAACATTTTCCATAATTTTTTGTTGAGTTATATTAAAACCCTTAAATAGTTAATTTCATGACATGTACCTAATGAAACCCTTATAAACTCTAGAGAGAATATGCGAGTGACCCTTCTGGCTTGTCTTAAATAGTCCTTGAGTTGGTATAGTGAACCATAATTTTCATACATAGATATTAAATATTATTTTATGAATATTCATTATATAAAATAAATATCTACACTAGAATCGTATAAGTATAGTATCTTTGGAAAGATTGATACATAAAAACTGGTTAATAATTATACAAAATCATCTCCCACTAAAATATTCATAATTAAAACCATTCTTAGAAATATCATACGTAATACCTTTATTCATAACCTAGGTAAAATGAAACATAGTAATGGTTGAACACATATGCTCAGTAAGGGTAAACAAGGGAGATATCAATATAACCTGATAATAAGGGTGTGAGAACATGAGTATAACAATTGAAAAACCATAACCTATATATCATTGACCCTAATATTATGTCACAACATAAATCCTGGAAGTTTTCTAGATATAAATTATAATATAATTAATGAATATAAGCCATCATAACATAACATTGGCATAAGACATAAAATTTTGGAATACACATAATCATAAAAAATTATTTCCTTAGTATTCAAGGTTCACTACCAAGACTATCGTAGTGGAATGTGTTCACTCTCCAAATAATCATAGTGGATTAAGTCTCTTACCTAACTAGTCCAATTCCCATTTAAATCCTATTTATCTCTTAAGATATCTATATTTACCTAATGTATTAGAGGGATATATAATTCTGTGCTCACATGTGATAAAATGAAAATCATACATATGTGTTCCATAAGATCATAAAATATTTAACATATTAGAACCTGAGGAAAGAAATGGGTTTAATAAATATTTTATCATATCATAAACTGTGGAAAAGAAATGGGTTTCGTAAATTTTTTTTCACATCATCAGAGCATAACCCATAAAAAATGAACGAGTTTCATAAACATTTCATCACTTCATCATAGAATACCCCATGTAAAATTATTTGGTTTCATAAAAATTTAATAACATCATCATATCATAACCTGTATAAAAGGAATGAGTTTCATGAACATTTCATTACTTCATCATATCATAACATGTGGAAAAGGAATGATTTTCCTAATCATTTCATCACTTTATCATATCATAACCCATGGAAAAGTAACATATTTCATAAAATTCATTCCATCACAATCAAAAACCATACAGATACAGAATAATGATGGTATCATTGTATTATATAACTAATAAAGATTATTAAACGTTAAAGGATATCCTCTTAGATATATAATTTATTTAAATGATCAGTTTGAAAATTTGCGGAGAAAAATAATCTTTTCTATTTGAAATTAACTTTTTAAAATATAATAAATTCCCAAATATTAATGAAAACGTTTTCTTTTAAAAAATCATGAAAACTTGTAAACCAATATTCAAAACCTATGAAATTAATGATGATGGTAAATTCCATTCATGGTGTATAAGTTAAAAAGGAATATTCCTTTCACGATTATGTAAAAACTTAAAAAGTACCTCATTTGTTAAATGACAAGAAGATTCATTTTAAACCATTTTTTTAAAATTAAGAAAATAGAAAAAATTACTTTAAAAATTATATGATAATTTTATAAACTTTCATTAAAACGTTTTCATAAAACATGGATATAGAATAAAAAGGATTTTCAATCAAAGAGACAAATGAAGTTGATTTATCTTAGAAAAATATTTTTGGAATCTAGAGTACTCAAGGTGAGTAAAATGATAAGAAAAGGTTAATTCTCATGAAATAACTATAGAATAAGAAAATTCTTATTTTTAATGATAGGTATATCATAATATATTATAATTAGATATTTATTCATAAATAATCCTGATAAACAATGAGATTGTGACATAAAAATCTTACATATTTGGTAACATTTGAATTATTTTCCAACTGAATTAAAGAACCTTATATTTATTTTTAAATAAAAATAGAATTATTAATAATATTTATAAAATATAATTATGTTCAGTATATACACCATATAAAAGAAACGAGTGGTGAATATGGCATGCATCACATAGAAATAAAAGCGAGAAGAAAAATCTCTTACCTTAAGTATGAATACCTTAATACATGTTTGAAACTCTTCTAAAATAAATAAATTTTAATTATAAATATATTATATTAATATAATAATATATATAATATTATATATTTTTACTTACGACCATTTATCACATTTTTATTAATAGTTGTTTATTAAAATCACTATTTTCAGTGATATTTGCTTCGTTTTTCATGTTTGTTTTTTTGGGTAATTATTGTTCATGTGCATTGATCATGGTCCTATAAATCAAAATTTTTAATCATGATATAATTTTCATATATATCCATTATATATATATTTATAATCATTCATTAATTATATAGATAGAAAAATGAATTACATCATTTATGGAGACTGTAGGTCCTATGTATGGATGAATAATGTTTTCATTTTTTGATGGATCGAATGAAATAAAATTAAATAATAATTAAAATTTATAGATTAATTATTATATAAAAAATATATTTATCATATATATTCATTAAATACATCCTTATTACCATCTAAATTATATGTAAATGGAAAACTAATCACATCACTTTGTGCATGTGGTAGTCCAAAGATACACAATATTGACATTATTATTTTCAACTAATTCAAAGGTAAGCTTGAAGATATTTTATTATCAATAAAAAAGAATAATTATGTGACAAATATAATATATAAAATTTAAAACCATCATAATAACCATCTATGAAAGATGGTGATGGAAAATAAATTGTATCATTATGCGGAGATGGTATGCTATATGAATGCACAAGTGATAATTTCACATCCCATTTGATGGAAATAGGGTGAATAAAGGGTGTTTAATAATAACTATAGTGTTTAAGTATATTTATGATGCTTAATTTGTTATTTTATGAATAATATAACACATTTTTTGGAGGTAAAATGGGAATTAAAAATAAAGTGATCAGTTATTAAAATTACTTATTCTTTAAACAAAATCTTTTACATATTCCATTAAGGATAAAGGGTTAGTATTTAGGAAAAATAAGAGCCTCTATAATGTCACTAAATAATTTTAGACGGTATTGTTTTTCAAGGTACGGTCAATATAAAATTATTAAATTCATGTGAAAAAGGGAAATGAGGGATTTCCTTTAATAATTGTGGGGTGGGGAGGTTTTAGGATTTAATAAAATATTATAATATAATAAATTAATTATATTCAAAAAATGACAAATAATGTCTAGGGATTGAAATATAAGATTTTACGGGGTTTTAATTCTCTTAGAAAATAAAATTTTGTCAGTTTTATGTGATGTTTGAATCCTTATCTTTTTTATTAACTACATGATTAATGAATTTTAACTTTAAATTTGGCAACATATTTTATATTCTTTAAGGGTTATAATTTTACTAATAAGGTAAAAATTAGTTCGTAAATGGAAAAGGGATAATATATTAAAAAATTTATTTTCCACATTTCCCATTTAAATAATTTTTTTATTTTTAAATAATTTAATAAAATATTATTATGATAAAATATCGTTAATGTTAATTTTGACATTATTCAATTAATTTGGATTAATATATAGAAAGAAAAAGTTCCATTAAAAAATATTCCTTTTACATTAAAAACTATGGCATATATATCTAAAAAATTCATGAAACACAATAAATCACTCTTATTATAACATTTTTAATATTTTTAAAACTATTTATTTCATTTTACTATTAATTGAATAAATACTTTATTAGTGTTGCACATGAAATAAATGTATTTATTTAATCAGTGAAAGTTAAAAATAAATTAACATTATAAATATAGTTTTAATATTTAATTAAATAGACATTTACCTTCATTCATAACTTTATTTTTCTTATTTGTGAACACATAAGATATATTTAAATCTAAGAGAGTGAAATTTGGTAACTTTATTTGCATTAAATATTATATAGGTCATTTTCATTGAAAATTTTACATTAATCAAAAAAAATTTACCTGAGGAGATAATGGTAGAATTCCCATCATCTAATAATAATTAGTATGAAAAAATATGGACTTATCACTTAGTTTTAACTAATATTAACTAGATTTACCCATTACCGAGTTGATTAATATTACCACAGTTAATGTCCAAAATTCCTAAAAATAAATAGGGCCTATTTGAAAATTTTATACCTCATGATTCAAAATATTGGATCCATTTTTCAAGATTCAATTTCTATAACTGGTATAAATTAATTTAAAAAATATGAATATGAAATGCCCTGAAAACCACTTTTTAGAAAAAAAATATATTTTTAAGCATATAACATGGTTTATTCTTTTCCATTGATATAGAAAATATTAAATAAATATGAAAAAATATGATTTAATATATATATATTATTAAAATAATTCATTAATAGTGATTAATTGGATTTATTAAGGTAAAAATATATTATGTGCATAAAAATAAGTTCTGTGTTTCAGAAAAATATCATTTTTTATTTTCAAATGATTTTTTATTTTTAATTAATTAATAACCAATGAATTTATTTTCTAAATATGTAAACATATGTTTCTTAAAATTTAGTTTGTCTCATTTATAACCTCCATACAAATTTATATGTGATAATTATCGCCTAACAATATTTTAATTGTATATCTTGGATTGTTAATACTGAGTGTTGGGTATTATACAGGATGACAAAGAAATAAAACTGTTTAAAGAGAAATATATTATAAAATCATGGTCTATTAAATTATACGCCATTAAAATTAAAATTTTTCCCACAAAATTTATCATTATGACACAAAAATGGGGATATATCTATTTTATTATATCCTCAAGTTCTAAATTGTTTCTTTAAATTTTTAATTACTCCATAGATCATTCAATTAGTGAGTAGTCTTATTTCATATAATTTTATATATAGGATCTATTATTTCTACTAGATTTTATTATATGAAATATCATGCTCCAATGGTGAAGCCTTTGAGTTTATTACATGTGAAGCATCGGGTATGTACTTCCACATCCAAGATACATGGAACATTTCGTGAACTTGAGACAGGTTTAGTGGAAGTAACAAGAAGTAATCTATAGTCTCTACTCGATAAAAAAATATCAAAAGGATCAATATATCTATAGTTCATATTTATCATCATTCATTATCTCATAACTTTCTTCCACGAATAAATTCATAGAAAAAACTCCTCCCAAACATCTAATTCTAGATTTTTCAATGATTGTCAATGTAACTTTTCAGTTAACTATAAGCTACCTTGATGTGTTGTTAAAGGGATATGATTTTCTCTTCCATTTCTTCTGCTATATAGGTCCCAATATCATTATTTTTCCATATTTTTCCCAATATTTTGGATTTAAATACTTATTTATATAGAGGTATTAGTAAGGATATATTTTAATTCTCGACTAAAAGAATTTTTTTACTTAAACTCAAATAGCGGAAGTTGTTTATCACATCTACCTTTAAAATAAAAAGAATAAAATATTAAAACATCCTCAATGTTTTGAAAGTTTATCTTAGATTGACTATCTATTAAATGGTGATATGTCATTCTGAAACACAACTATGAATCCATATCCTATTGAAGACTTCCCCAAAACTTAATGTTAAACCTAAAATCATGATCAAATACAATATAATGTCAAACTACATGAAACCTTACCACTTTTTAAATTTATATTAGTCAATATGATATGAAGATAAATATTATGTACTATAAATGAAGTGTTCTAACATTTTTAAGTGATCAACTATAACCTAAATGACATTATGTCCCTTATAAGTTTTGGAGAGTCTGATGACATAGTCCATGGTGATGTTTTTCAATTTCCATTCTAGTATGGGTAATGTGTGTAACATCCACTTTGACGTTTTCTCTCATACTTAACTTGTGGGAATACCAAGGAACAAAATACTTAATCTATAATATATCTCTTTATTTTTTATAACCATAATTACTCTTTCAGATCACTATCCATATTCACAATTCTAGAATGAATATACAAAGATGAACAGTGAGCCTTATTAAATAAATCCTCTTTCAAATCTGTTATAGATAAATCACATAGATAGTTTCTAAGCCTTATCATTCCATCATAATCGATGTTAAATTCAGGATCATTTTCACCTTATTCTCTAGCTCTGCATATCCCTAATGCGACTCTTCAATCTTCACATCAATAGATAGTTGAACACAAATTTATGAATGATAAGATTTCTACCATTCCTTTAAGATATCAAGATCAATTGTTTTAAAATCTTGAAATATTTGATCTTTTATGATCCTCATAAATTACAATCTAGATTGATCAATTTTACTTAAAGAATATGGCACCTTTTCACTTTCCTAGGGTAATAATTTATTGAGCAGTTATAATATTTAATCAACTCCTACCATCTTCTATGGGGCATATTTAACTCTTTCTATGTGAAAATATACATTAAACATTTATGATCAGTATATATTACACATTTATCGAAAAATATAATTCCTCTATATATTTAATGATACAACTAACTATAAATCAAGAGTTCGGTAATTTTTTTAAGAACCTTCAATTATCCTGAGGAATAATCTATCACTATACTGTTTTTCATGAAAAAAAATACTTGTATCTTATTTGATGCATCAATATAGATTAAAACCTCTTCTCTATTTTATGATAAATTAAGAACATGTGTAATGATTAACTTTTTCTTAATTTCCTTGAAATTTTATTCACATTCATCTATCCAAATGAACATATATACCTTTCTAGTTAACTTGGTGTGTGGACTGGAGAGTCATGTTATGTTATCCACAAAGAACTGAAATATTCCTCCAAACTAGGAAAACTATATATCTTAGTTTTAGTGGTTGGTCTGGGACAATTTTTAATAACTTTTATCATTGAATTATCTAGTAATATGTCTTCACTTGAGAATATATGACCCAGGAATGAGACTTTCTGAAGATAAAATTCACACTTGGAAAATTTTTCATTAAGATCATCCTTCCGTAGGGTCTTCATTACAATCCTTAATTGATCTTCATGCACTTCCTTTATATTTTAATAAATAATAATATCTTCTATAAAGACTACCAAATAATGATAATGTTAATATCTAAGGACTCTATTAATTAAATTTATGAAGATAGTGGTTGAATTAGTAATAACAAAGGAATCACTATAAATTCATAGTCTCTATAAATTTTATTGAATTTTTTCTTGGGTGTATCCACCTTATTGAACCTAAATTGATTGTTTCAAGAATGATGTTCAATATTAGAAAAATATTAATCTATATGAAATTGATCAAATAAGCCATCAATATGCTATAGAGGATACTTATTCTTGATATTGATCATGTTAAGTTCTTAATAATCAATTTAGAGTTGAATTGATCCATATTTCTTCATAATAAAACGATTAGGTGAACTCCAAGGTGGCTCACCTGGCCCAATTAATCCCTTATAAACATTATCTTGGTTTTATGTTTTCGATTCCTATAACTCAGTTTGGTATATTTTATACAGTGTTTTTGAAATACGTGCAGAACCTGAAATGAGTTCTAATGAGAACATAACTTCAAAAATTTTTTGAAGGTAAAGAAATTATTTTGAAAATAAATAAAAAAACTCCCATAAATAATCATAACATTGATTTTGTATTTATCCCCAACCATATAAGATAAACAACCCTTTTGAATAGGAATAAAGACCCATATAATGGATGTGATTTCCATTGGATGTTAATATTTATCATCATACTGATAGATTATCATAGGTTGGTTTGTAATATAAAATGTGACTTTAATTCCTCAGAAATTAATGTGGGGTTTTTGTAAAGAAATCCAATACATGACCAAAATAACAAAAAAAAATAAACTAGATAGAGAATAAAATGATTTTCAAGATACACATTCCCATAAACATCAACTGGAGAATAATTATAAACATGAGTTGTGATCATTATACAATTGTGGGTTTTAATTGATAATTTAACATCTTATAATTAGGGTAAAAATGTGATACCCTTAGAAATTTATATAGATGTAAAAGAGTGAGTAGAATCAGAGTCAAATAATATGTTAGTAGTTCTAGAGTGGATGGTAATGTACCATTCAACACTTCTTTATTGTACTAAATATCACCAATAATGATCACATGATATTTCCCATAGTCTCTAGGCATAAGAGTTTGCGGAAATCTATCATCATCATTAACCTTTAGGTTTGAACACTATTTATCATAGTTTCTATACTCTATGCATTTGAAACACTAGAGAGTGGGTGGTGTATTCTGTAGATATTTCTCTCTATTCACATAATATCTAACTTCATCCCATCACATCGATAATTGATTTCCAAATATCTTTACTTTCCACACAAAGAACATTTAAAAATCCCCTTACACTACTGGGAATCTTGTTTTTCCCAATGGTATTATACCAATGGTTCAAATGAACCATTGGTATAGGAGTGTTTTGGAATGATTTCTCAACGGTTTTATCAAACCATTGGGAAATCTGCCACTTATGCTCCTTTTCCCAATGGTTTGATGAAATTGTTGGGAAAGGTTGATGATTTCCCAATGGTGTAAGAAAACCGTTGGGAAATATTCACCTTCCCAATACTTTCCCAATGGTTTGGTTCAAACCGTTGGGAAAGCATCCTTTTCCCAACAGTTTTTAAAAACCATTGGGAAAAGATGTCCAGAAATACTCAAATCGGGCAGAACTCTTCCAGTCGCTCCTCCAGTCGCGTTTCTCCCCCAATATCCAGAACCCATATCCCCCAATTTGCAGAACCATCGTGCGCTCTCCCCAGGTGAACTCTATCAAATCCGGTGAGACTCCACCACGTGGTTATATGGGATAATTCCAAATCTTCTTGTCTTATTAATCATTTTCCACTTATCTTACATATTAATCCATTTTATTGAAGGTGGAAACCCTAAATTCAATGTTTTAATTGGAGATTTGGTTTGTTTTATTAGGGATTAGGTGTATGAGGCATTCCCATTCCTATTATGGGTGGTTTTAATCGAAAGTTATGATGTTGGATCCATTTATAATGTTTTTGTCTCTATTTAATCTCATTTCCCCTAACATAACATTAAATTCTATATCACATTTGGTTTTTTTTTAATTTCCAGTTAAGTTATTTGAGAATACTCCAAATATTTGTTAAAATTGATCAAAGGGATTTTATTTTTTTAAATGGATTTTGAAAGATACTTCAGAAATGATTTAATCTTAAGGAAAGTGTTTTATTTAAAATGGGAATTTTTTTAATAAGTCATGTGTAATGTATTTTGTTATGGTACACTTGTTATGTGACTATGTTTGGTATTTAGTAACACATGGGATAAATAGTGTGTGAGAATGTTTTGTGAACGAGATTCCATGGTTGGTTCAAGATTATATTTACGTTTTGAGCCTATTAATGAGTTGTTTTAAAGATATTTTGAGATATTTAACTATTGGTGTTAAGTCATACATTGATCATGGGTGATATTATATGTTTATTGGTTAAAACTGGGAGTTGTAGAGGTGGTTCATGATTAAGGCATATAATTACTGCTAAACATGTGGATAAACCATGCATAGTAGTGAATTCTTGAAGTGTTTGATGTTTTTAGTCCTTTTTTATTTAGAGCTTCTTTTGATGCTAATGTTTCTTATTGATACCTATGATGGGAATTTATTTTAGTTTCTAAATCGACTGATACTCCCCCACCATGCACAGTGTATGCAACCTCTGCCCTTATTTAATCATTATGCTTACACAGCCTATGCAACCTCTACCTTCATTTAATCAGTGAACTCAAGTCATTAATTCAAGCCTTCATTATCACTAGCATGTAAGAAATTGAATTATGTAAACCCATCCTCATATGATTTCTTACCTTAGATAGTGTCCAACATATGGAATACGAGCTTTTGAATTCATCAGTTAACCAAGATCATATATTCCATTTCCCCCAAGATGACTGTACTAATATAAATTTAGGGTCAATTAAATATGTTTCTCATTGTACGTTGTATATTATGTGTCATTCTTGTCTAATACTCACTTTTACGAGGGTGGGGTGCTTTTCACTAGCCATGATGGCATGTGTAGACATCCATAAAAATGTTAGATAAGTCACAAGTTTAATTCAGTAATGTTGTTATCATTGACATACTTTATTATTAATCTTATATTTAAAAATAAATGTTTTTTCTATACTTAATGAAATTAAATCTTTTTACAAGCCATGAACAACCTATTAGTGTAGAAGCCTAAAATTTATTCACCCATAGGGTGCGCTTGACTTGGGGAAGTAATTGGTTATTGAAAGGTATGGCCATAGAGGTGCCAATATTGAGTTATTGAACATGAGTGAATGATTTGGGATGCCTAAAACACATAATGGTACCTGAGGCATGTGCCTCTTATAAACCTAATGAAAATTAATATAAATAAATTTTAATTTAATTTATGACTACTTTTTCTTTACATTATTTTAATAGTTCACTACATCAACTAGAAACGTATTCCTTTATCATTTACTTAAATGTATTTTCTATTAAAGTTTAATCCTATTTAATTGTTTATGACAAAATTACTTAAATAAATTCTTTTTATAGAATGGACAGAAGTTGGATGTATGAAACCGATCGGATCTCAAGCGATTTTCAAAACAAATTGGATAGCTTTATAGATTTTTTATTTCACAATGCTTCAGATAGTGGTCGCATACACTGCCCATGCACCAATTTTGTTGGTATAACTTGGTTGAGCTGTGAAGAAGTCAGCTACCACATAACCAAAAATGTTTTTCAAGCAAACTACTTTGTGTGGTATCAAAATGGGGAGAAAATGAAATCTCAAATTGGTGATGATCGAAATGAAAGGACTGGAATGGAGAATTTGTTAGATGATCAGTTTACATTTATTCATCATCATGAAAAAGAAAGGATTTCGACTCAAGAAGACTTTGATATGAAGACAACTAATGCATCTAGTGAAAATGATGATATTGATAGGGTCAAAAAATTGAATGATGTTGCCACGACTATAGTATATCGACAATGCGATAAAATGAAAAGGTTGGAATTTTTAATCGGATTGTTTCATGGGAAAACTATGTATGGTATTTCTAATACAGCAATCGATTACATTCTTACCCTCTTGAAGGATTTACTTCTAGATGATGCAAATATTCCCTCAAACCACTATATGGCATGGAAGTTAGTTGAGAAACTTGTATTTTCAAGAAAAAAATTCATGCTTTCCCGAAAGATTGAAATTTATTCTAGGAAGAAACCACTAAATGAAATGATTGTATAAAATGTGGCACATCCCGCTGGAATTCAAAATTTGATGGAACACCATCCCACATTCCACAGAAAGTAATGTGGCACTTTCCATTGATCCCCAGACTCCAGAATATTTTTATGTCTAATGAAATATCAATAAAAATGAGATGGCATGATACCTAGAGAAAGAAGACTAATTATGAGTTGGTTCATCCTGTAGATGGATTTTCATGGCAGAGATTTGATTCTCAACCTCCTGATTTTGCAGTTGACGTGCCTAATATGAGGCTGGGTCTTTCATGCGATGGTTTTAATCCGTTTGGGAAGATGCTTACTTCGCACAGCACATGGCCATTTTTATACACATTTATAATCTCCCCCATGGTTGTGTATGAAAAAACCTTTCACTTTCATGAGTATACTCATATCTGGTCCTTCTGATCCCGACATTGATATTGATGTATACATGCAACCATTAATAAAAGAGTTGAAACTTCTTTGGGATGTGGGTGTGCGCACATACGATGCATGTTTGAAAGACATATTTCAGATGCATGCTGCACTTATGTGGATGATCAATGATTTTCTGGCTTGTGCAATGATGTCTAGATGGATCACGAAGGGAAACCTGTCATGTCCAGTTTGTATAAAGAATACACGATCCAGAAGACTGAAACATCACTGTAGTTTCAGTTTTATGGGACATCGAAGATTCTTGCCAAATGATCATCCATATAGAATGAATCATCGAATATTTTATAATACCATAGAGACCGATGATCCACCTCAGCACATGTCTAGAACTGATGTGATTAATGAATTGAAAGATTTCAGTTTTTCATTCAGGAAGGGTCAAATGAAATCTGGAAAGAGAAAGAATGTTTCCACTGAAACCTATTACAATTGGAGGAAGAGGAGTATCTTTTTTGATTTTCCTTATTGGTCAACCAATTTGTTATGTCATTGCTTAGACGTAATGCATATTGAAAATAATATATGCAAAATGTTGCTTTCGGTTCTTCTAAATGTTAAGGGGAAGACAAAAGATGATTTACGATCTTGGCGTGGCTTGGTGGATTGGGGAATTAGACTAGAATTACATCATGTGCGTATTAGTGAAAATAAATGGCAACGTCCATGTGCTTCTTATGTGATGACACCTATGAAAAAAACAATTTCTGGAAGTATTGGAGACTATTAGAGTTCCTCATGGCTATTCAACCAACATATCTAAACGGGTCAACAGAAGAGAGTTGAAGCTAAAATCTTTGAAGACTCATGATTATCACGTTCTACTGCATGAGTTGATTCCAATAGAAATCAGTCCTCTTTTGTCCAATAATGTAAGGGTGACTATTATTCATTTGTTCCATTTGTTTATAGAACTTTGTTCTAAGAAGTTGTCCAAGTATTTCTTGCAAAAAATGTTGACAGATGCCCCATTAATTTTTTGTGAGTTGGAGAAAATATTTCCTCCATCATTTTTCACATGCATTCTGAATATGAGTGTCCATATTCCCACTGAAATACTTCTCAGAGGACCTGTTTATTTTCTTTGTATGTATCCAACTAAATGAAATATGTACACATTAAAGTCTTATGTCCGAAACAGGAATCAACCCAAAGGTTCTATCGTGAACGGTTACTTGGCTCAAGAATGTATGGATTTCTGCTCAATGTATTTGTCTGATCTTACTACAATAATGAACAGTCCAATGAAAAATGAAGAATAGTATGAGAAAATTGAACCCAGTTTTCCATCACTTCCTCAAATAGGAGGAATTCTTGGATCATATACATTGAAGACATTAAGCCATGATGAGCGGGAGATGGCACATCGTACAGTTTTGTTCAACTGTGATTTTTTTGATGACTATATCTGGTAACTAAATTAAATATTTATATCTTACATATATATATATCTATCAAACTATTCATATTTTTTATCTATAGGGAACATAAAACAATGATAAATTGGAAGCCTCATTCTTTATCTTTGAGAATGAGAGGGACTTTGCATTGCAAGGAGTTTTCTCCTTGGTTAAAATTGAAGGTAAAAATATTACTATTTAAAATAATTATATCAATATTTAATTAAGTTTAACAATCATTAATATTGCAGGTATTGAGTTTTTCTGCTGACTCTGTCTCTGAGGAAATAAGAGCTTTGTCTTTTGGTCCTAATACCTTGGTTCGTGACTGTAAATCAATTTTTATCAATGGGTACAAATTTATTGTCACTGAATGAACAAAGAACATGAGAACACAATATGATGGTGTTATGGTTACTGCCACAACATATTGTTATGCCAGTGTATCAGATAGTAGACCACTATTTGAAAATGTGGGTTATTATGGAGTTGTTGAGAAAATAATAATATTGTATTATTATTCTCATGGATGAGTCACAATGATGAAATGCCATTGGATTGATTCAATGACGATTCATGGCACATTTATTGATGATTGTGGATTTTGAGTAATTAATATGACTCACACTCTTGCTACTGAAGAACCAAATGTGTTGGCATCAATGGCTAAAAAAGTTTTTTATGTCAAAGACCAACTTCGACCTGAATTTGGTGTCATAGTTGAAGTAATTCCAAGACATATTTTTTATGATAGTGATGATGGAATTGACACTGTAATTAGTAACATTGGAACCAATCTATTTATTTCTTTTTATGACTCTAATAGCTCAATTGTTAGAGTTGATTGTGAACCTGAAGTTCTGGTTGAAAATATATAGAATTATTCATCCATGTTCTCAATTATTTTGGTTTACCTCGAGTTGGGTTGTTAAGGATGGTAATATTCAAATTGATTTAGTATTGATCACAAATATGTTTTAGTTGACTTTAATGTTATGTGAATTTTCAATCTTTATTGGTTGAAGTTTTATTTGAATTGCATTTTCTAATTTGGAATTGAACTGTATTCAAACCTAGTCAAACAATATTTCTAACTTGGTGAAAAGTACAACTTGTATGACTTATTAAATCAATTAAAGCTCTTCTAAAACAATTGACAGCTAAATTACCAATGAATCTTCATATTCCCTCATATATTTTGTTTTTTTGTGTTACACATTTGTTTCCTTTTTCTAATTAATAACATATTTGTTTTCAAAAGTAGGAAATGCAACCAATTGAAGAGAGACGAAGGGAAAAAATGATGGAGAACAATCGTCGAATGGCCGAGATAGGCATTCCACCATTATTGCCTATAGTGAGTACTTTATTTAAAATATATATATTTGAAGAATATATAATGTCATGTGATTAATTTTTTTGTAAACATTTTTTAGGACCCACCTATACGTCGATAGTTATTCGACGAGGAGCCTAGTACTGGTTCTAGTACTCAGGCCGGTGGTACGAGGAGGGTTCGTACTAGAGGTGGATGAGAAGCTTCACGTACCTGACTAGACCTTGTCCATCCCAATAACATGTCATCCTTCCCACATTCTGATCCCGGTGTGTCGTTAGGGACACGCAGGATATTTAGGCCGCCCATGTTTTCACCACCTTTTGCATCTTCTGGCCCATATTTTTCATATCCCATGATGATTCCCACTCCCCAGTCAGAATCTGGTCATACAGCTGTCCCATCTTCTTTTCCTTATACTTCTGTCTCTCCAAGCTTTTATATTCCATTGTATTCGACTCCTGTTCCACCACAGGGTGTTCCATCAGTTTCTGTGGATCCAACGGTGCTCAGCGATCAGACTGGCGCAGGTATATTTATAGAACCCTAAAAAAAATTTATAGCAATATTTATTTTCATTATATCATGTTTTGATAAAATATTTGTTTTTATTTCATGACAGATACATCTACTAATAGGAGGCGGTGGAGAGGGAGTACACACATGCGTGCGGTGTGGAACCGCCACTCACAGGTTATGGTGGATTACAATGCAGACAACCAAATGGTTGAGAAAACAGGGTAGCAATGTCGGAGTTTTTTGGCGACGCTTCCCAAATAATCTGATATCATTCCCGTCAGCCCTCTATCATGGAGAAATTTTCCACATTAGGTCAAGGATAGAGCATGGGTAGAGATATGGGTAAAACAATCTGTTGTATTTAATGCCCTGAATTATTTTTGTATTTATATGAATTAATATTTTGGTGTCAGCTTCGATTTAATTTTCCCGATGGTGAGGGTGCACGACCAGAACGTCTAAAGGATTTAGGAAATATTTGGAGAGCCTACAATCATGATTTGTATATTGGATTGCGTGAAAGAGTTGGCTCTTAGTTAAAGGCGGTACCAGTCATGGATGATTTTCCTATAGAGCAGTATCGTCAGATGATTACTCATTAGACGACTACCCAGTTTAAGATATTAATTACATTTGAGGTATTTAAATAATAACTTTCATGTTTTTCATTAATAAAATCTTTTCCATTATCTAATTTTATTTAGGAATCATCTGGAAAAAATAAAAAAACCATTGATGAAAAAAATACCTCCACACACTAGGACGTACTATGATGCCAGATCATGAGAGGAAGCATTTATGACAATTTTTTATAGGGTTTCTTTATAACTTGCACTTTATTTTGTTTCATCAATTATTTAATAATTTTCTAAATTTTTCATATAACTTTTATTTTCAATGTCACTGTAGAGGAAAATATATAATATTGAAGGACTTGTGCCTCGAGGAAAACTATTTTTCCTGAGTAGATGGAAAAAGGATGGAAGTTCCGTCAACAAAGCGACTCAGCAGCAGATTGTAAGTTTTAATCTGTTGATTTCATATTTTAATATCTATTTTGTAACTTAATAATATATTTATATTTTTAATAGGTTTTTTTAGAGGTCGTCGATGCCCAAGAACCAGACAATTTTGGGCCTACTGATCACTTCCATCTTGTGTTGGGAGAAGAGCATCCTGGAAGAGTATGCTGCCGACCTAGGATAGCCCCGAAGAGGTATTATCCTTCCTCAGGTACGAGTTGTAGTGACACCGAGATGCAAAAAGTTAGGGCATAGGAAGAATAGTCTAACAAAAGGTCCATAGAGACGGCAGAACAGTCTGCTAGGGAAAACAGTGCATTTATGAAATTTATTGATGTTCTACCTCCAACACTTCCACTAGAGGCCAACCCAACTTTTGATGAATATATGTCATCGATACATTCTATATATGGCGCACTAGGTGGAAGTTCTAGTGGTGGTCAAGATGATTTCCAGCATGATGATGATGATGGCGAGGAGTCTGATGCAGAAGATGAGGGAGAGGAGGAGGGTGAGGTGGATGGCGAGGGAGAGGAGGAGGGAGTTGAGGAGGGTGAGGGTGAGGATGAGGGTGATGATGATGGTGATGATGGTGATGGTGATGTGGAAAAACTTGATCTATTACAATTTTGACTAATATTACAGAGATTTGATGTTTAATCTATTCTAGTTGTTGGTTTTTTCTAGACATGTAGTATAGTATTGGAGTTGAGTTATTTTTATATATTGTTTGTTTTCCTGGATGTTGATGTATTTTAGTGGTTGTGGTGTATCTTGAGCATGTTTATATAGTTTTGTGGGGTTGGGAACTCCCTGTACATCCCCCTCCTTCTTGGACACTAGAAAACCCCCCACCATCCTCCTTGGACCCCGGACAACCCCCACAGAAAACCGCCCAGACAGCCCCCGGATAGCCCCCCCAACGTCCTCCTTGGTCCCCGGACAGCCCCCCGGACAGCCCCCTGGACAGCCCCCCACCCTCCTCCCTGGACCCCCAAATATCCCCCCATTCGCCTCCTTGATTTAACATGCCTTTTTTTATTTCTCTGATCATGAATTGTTATATTGGATTATTCCATTTTTGTATGTCTTGAATTATATGAATATCTTGGTAATCTTATTAGACCAGTCTTGTCAAATGCATGTGACGATATGTTTTAATTTGAATACAAATCCTTGTTGTAAATTCTCCACATTATGTTAATTATGCCTTGTTTTGATTTGGTTTACTTTTCAATTGATAGGATAAGACATGGGTTACATGTTAAGGACTCATGGACAAACTCGTCATGCTCAGGGAATTTAGGCTTGAAATTCTAGGATGTATGCTTTGGTTTCTAGGTGAGGGCTAAAAGGATTGTGTTGATAATTTAGGAAAATGATCCATGGGTCATTTGTGACGTGTACAAGTCAACCCCGTCTAAATCCAAGGTGCGGTGTGGCTGGTAGCACTGTAACTGTGTCTCTTTTGTTTAAAATGGATGGGATTTTAAGTAAAAAGAAAAACTGACATACGGAAAACCGACCAAACACATTCGGATTCTATTGCTAATATATCAACACGATCTATGGGTCATATGTGACTTGTACGAGTCAACCCCGGCTCAATCCGAGTCGCGGTGTGGTCAGGATCACTCTAAGTATCGCTCTTATATTTAAAATGGACAACATTTTAAGTACATACAGAAAACTGACCAAACTGATTCTGATTGTGTTGATAATTTAGCACAATGATCCATGGGTCATATGTGATGTGTACGAGTCAAACCCTCTTCAATATGAGGTGCAGTGTCGCCTGAACCATTCGAAGTGTCTCACTTTTGTTTGAAATGGATAACATTTTAAGTGAAAAGTACAACTGACATAAGAAAAACCATAAAAATGCATTCAGATTGTGTTGATACTTTAGGAAAATGATCCTTGGGTCATTTTTGATGTGTACGAGTCAACCTAGCCACAATCCGAGGTGCGGAGTGGCCGACACCACTTGAAGTGTCTCTCTATAGTTTAAAATGGACTTCATTTTAATTAAAAAAAACAACTGACATATGGAAAACTGACCAAAAGCATTCGGATTGTGTTGATACTTTAGGAAAATGATCCTTGGGTCATTTTTGACGTGTATGAGTGAACCCATCCTCAATCCGAGGCACGGAGTGGCCAAAACCACTTGAAGTATCTCTCTATAGTTTAAAATGGACTTCATTTTAATTGAAAACAAAAACTGACATACATAAAAATGGCCAAACGCATTCAGATTCTGTTGAAACTCTAGGAAAACGTTCAATGAGTCATTTGTGATGTGTACGAGTCAACCCTCCCTCAATCCAAGGCGAGTTGTGGCCGACACCACTCAATGTGTCTCAGGTTTATTTGAAATAGACAACATTTTAAATGAAAACAACAACTGACATAAGTAAAACTGACTAAAAGCATTATGATTTAGTTGAAACTTTAGGAAAACGATCCATGGGTCATATGTGATGTGTACGTGTCAACCGGGCCTCAATCCGAGGCGCAGAGCGGACAACACCACTTGAAGTGTCTCTCTATAGTTTAAACTGGACTTCATTTTAATTTAAAACAACAACTGACACACGGTAAACCAATTAAATGAATTCAGATTCTATTGAAACTTTAGGACAATGATCCATGGGTCATATGTGACGTGTACGAGTCAACCACGCCTCAATCCAAGTCGCAGTGTGTCTGGGATCACTCTAAGTGTCTCTCTTTTGTTTAAAATGGACAACATTTTAGGTACATATGGAAAACCAGCCAAAGGGATTCTGATTGTGTTGATACTTTATCAGAACCTTCCATGGGTCATATGTGACATGTATGAGTCAACCCCTCCTAAATCTGAGGTGTGGTTTGGCCGACACCATTCGAAGTGTCTCACTTTTGTTTGAAATGGATAACATTTTAAGTGAAAAGTAAAACTTACATAAAAAAAACCAACCAAACGCATTCAGATTATGTTGATACTTTAGGAAAATTATCCTTGGGTCATTTGTGACGTGTAACAGTCAACCCCACCTCAATACGAGGTGTGGAGTGGCCGACACCACTCGATGTGTCTCTCTATAGTATAAAATGGACTTCATTTTAATTGAAAACAACAACTGACATACGAAAAACCGACCAAACGCATTGGGATTGTGTTGATACTTTAGAAAAATGATATTTGGGTAATTTTTGATGTGTACGAGTCAACCCATCCTAAATATGAGGTGCGGAGTGCCCGACACCACTCTAAGTGTCACTCTATAGTTTAAAATGGACTTCATTTTAATTGAAAACAACAACTGACATACGAAAAACCAACCAAATGCATTTTGATTCTATTAAAACTTTAGGAAAACGTTCCATGAGTCATTTTTGACGTGAACGAGTCAACCTCGCCTCAATCTGAGGCTAGGTGTGGCCGAAACCACTCAAAGTGTCTCAGGTTTATTTGAAATAGACAACATTTTAAATGAAAACTACAACTGACATGATGAAAACCGACTAAACGCATTTGGATTCAGTTTAAACTTTAGTAAAATGATACTTGGGTCATATGTGATGTGTACGTGTCAACCCAGCCTCAATACGAGGTGCGGAGTGTCCGACACCACTTGAAGTGTCTCTCTATAGTTTAAAGTGGACTTCATTTTAATTGAAAACAACAACTCACATATGTTAAACCGACCAAACGCATTTGTGATCAGTTGAAACTTGAGTACACCGATACATGGGTCATATGTGATGTGTACAAGTCAACTACGCCTCAATCCGAGTCGCATTGTGGCTAGGATCACACTAAGTTTCTCTCTTTTGTTTAAAATGGACAACATTTTAGGTACATACGGAAAACTGACCAAACGAATTATGATTGTGTTGATACTTTAGAACAATGACCCATGGGTCATATGTGACATGTATGAGTCAAAACCTCCTCAATTCGAGGTGTGGTGTGGCTGGGACCATTGGAAGTGTCTCACTTTTGTTTGAAATGGATAACATTTTAAGTGAAAAGTACAAGTGACATATGAAAAAATGACCAATCGCATTTGTATTGTGTTGATAACTTTGGACAATGATCCTTGGGTCATTTGTGACATGTACGAGTCAACCCATCCTCAATCTAAGGCACGGAGTGGCCAACACCACTCGATGTGTCTCTCTATAGTTTAAAATGGACTTCATTTTAATTGAAAACAACAACTGACATATGGAAAACCGACCAAACGCATTTGGATTGTGTTGATACTTTAGTACAATGATCATTGGGTAATTTGTGATGTGTACAAGTCAACCCAGCCTCAATCCGAGGCGCGGAGTGGCCGAAACCACTCGAAGTGTTTCTTTATAGTTTAAAATGGACTTCATTTTAATTGAAAACAACAACTGACATACAGAAAACCCACCAAACGCATTAATATTCTGTTGAAACTTTAGAAAAATGTTCCATGAGTCATATTTCATGTGTACGAGTCAAGCCCGCATCAATCCGAGGCCAGGTGTGGCCGACACCACTCAAAGTGTCTCAGGTTTATTTGAAATAGACAACATTTTATATGAAAACAACAACTGACATACGGAAAACTGACAAAATGAATTCAGATTCAGTTGAAACTTTAGTAAAACGATCCATGGGTCATATCTGACGTGTATGTGTCAACCTAGCCTCAATCTGAGGCACAGATTGGCCATCATAACTCGAAGTGTCTCTCTATAGTTTAAAATGGACTTCATTTTAATTGAAAACAAAAACTGACATATGGTAAACCAACCAAACGCATTCTTATTCTATTGAAACTTTAGGAAAACGATACATGGGTCATATGTGACATGTACAAGTCAACCGTACCTCAATCTAAGTCGCAGTGTGGCCGAGATCACTCTATGTGTCTCTCTTTTGTTTAAAATTGACAACATTTTAGGTACATATGAAAAACTGACCAAACGGATTCTGATTGTGTTGATACTTTATCACAATGATCCACTGGTCATATTTTATGTGTAATAGTCAACCCCTCCTCAATCCGACATGTGGTGTGGCCGACACCATTCGAAGTGTCTCACTTTTGTTTTAAATGGATAAAATTTTAAGGGAAAAGTACAACTGACATATGGAAAACTGACCAAACGCATTAAAATTGTGTTGATACTTTAGGAAAATGATACTTGGGTCATTTTTGACGTGTACGAGTCAACCAAGCCTCAATATGAGGCATGGAGTGGATGGCACCACTCGAAGTATCTCTCTATAGTTTAAAATGGACTTCATTCTAATTGAAAACAACAACTGACATACGGAAAACCGACCAAACGCATTCAGATTATGTTGATACTTTAGGAAAATGATCCTAGGGTCATTTATGATGTGTACGAGTCAACACAGCCTTAATCCAAGGCACAGAGTGGACGACACCACTCTAAGTGTCTCTCTATAGTTTAAAATGGACTTCATTTTAATTGAAAACAATAACTGACATAAGGAAAATCAACCAAATGCATTCAGATTCAGTTGAAACATTAGGAAAATGTTCCATTGGTCATTTGTGACGTGTATGAGTCATCCCCACCTCAATCTGAGTCTATGTGTGGCCGCCACCACTCAAAGTGTCTCGGGTTTATTTGAAATAGACAACATTTTAAATGAAAACAAAAACTGCCATGCGGAAAACCAACTAAACGCATTTAGATTTAGTTAAAACTTTAGGACAATGATCCATGGGTCATATGTGTCGTTTAAGTTTCAACCCAGCCTCAATCCAAGGCACGGAGTGGCCGACACCACTCAAAGTTTCTCTCTATAGTTTAAAATGGAATTCATTTTAATTGAAAACAACAACTGACATACAGTAAACCGACCAAAAGCATTTGGATTCTATTGAAACTTTAGTAAAATGATCCATGGGTCATATGTGACGTGTACAAGTAAACTGTGCCTCAATCCGAGTCATAGTGTGGCCAGGATCACTCAAAGTGTCTCTCTTTTGTTTAAAATGGACAACATTTTAAGTACAAAGGGAAAACTAACCAAATGGATTCTGATTGTGTTGGTACTTTATCACAACTATACATGGGTCATATATGACGTGAAAGAGTCAACTTTGCCTCAATCCGAGGCATGATGTGGCCGGAACCACTCAAAGTGTCTCTCTTTAGTTTAAAATGGACTTAATTTTAAGTGAAAACAACCACTGACATACGAAAAACCGACCAAACGCATTCAGTTTCTATTAAACCTTTAGTAAAATGATCCATGAGTCATTTCTGATGTGTATTAGTAAACCTCACCTCAATCTGAGGCACGGTGTGGCTGGAACCACTCATATTTTATCTCTTTCGTTTAAAATAGATTGCATTTTAAGTGAAAACAATAAATGACTTACGAAAAAATGACCAAATGCATTCGGATTCCACTGAAACATATAGACAATGGTCTATGAGTCATATGTGATGTGTATGAGTCAACCCCTCCTCAATACAAGGCATGGTGTGGCCAAAACCACTCAAAGTGTCCCACATTTATTTGAAACAGACAACATTTTAATTGAAAACAACTACTGGCACACGGAAAACAGACCAAATGCATTTAGAATGCGTTTAAAGTTTAGAACAATGATCAATGGGTCATATATGACGTTTAAAAGTCAACCTTGACTTAATCCAAGGCATGGTGTGACTGGAACCACTCAAAGTGTCTCATTTTTATTTGAAATAGACAACATTTTAAGTGAAAACAACAACTGACATACGGAAAACCAACCAAACAAATAATGAATGTTTTGATGCTTTAGAAAAATGATACATGGATCATATGTGATGTGTAAAAGTAAAACCCACCTCAATACGATGTGCGGTGTGGCCAGAACCACTCAAAGTGTCTCTCTTTTGTTTAAAATGGACATCATTTTAACAGAAAATAACACCTGATATACAGAAAACCAACCAAATAGAATTAGATTCCATTTAAATTTAGGTCAACGGTCCATGGGTCATATGTGATGTTTACGAGTCAACCCCGCCTAAATCCGAGGTGCAGTGTGGCTGTCACAACTCTAAGTGTCTCAATTTTATTTGAAATAGACAACATTTTAAGTGAAAAGTACATCTGGCATTCAGAAAACCGACCAAATACATTCTTATTCTATTTAAACTTTAGGAAAATGATCCATGGGTTATATGTGATGTGTACGAGTCAACCATGCCTCAATCCAAGGTGCGGTGTGGCCGGAACCACTCAATGTGTCTATCTTTTGTTTCAAAAGGACATCCTTTTAAGTGAAAACAACAACTGACATACGGAAAACTGACGAAACGCATTTGGATTCTGTTGAAACTTTAGGAAAACGATCCATGAGTCATATGTGATGTGTAAAAGTAAACCCCGCCTCAATCAAAGGCCTGGTGTGGCCGACACCACTTTAAGGGTCTCATGTTTATTTGAAATGGGCAACATTTTAATTGAAAACAACTACTGGTATACAGAAAACTGACCAAACGCATTATGAATTTGTTGAAAATTTAGAACAACGATCAATGAGTCATATGTGATGTGTATGAGTTAACCTCGCCTTAATCCGAGGTATGGTGTGGCCGACACAACTCAAAGTGTCTCATTTTTTTTGAAATGAACAACATTTTAAGTGAAAATAATAACTGGCATACGGAATACCAACCAAATGCTTTCAGAATATGTTGATCCTTTAGGAAAACGATCCATGGGTCATATATAACGTGTACGAGTCTACCCCGCTTCAATTCCAGGCACATTGTGGCCGGTATCTCTCCATGTGTTTGTATTTTTTTTAAAAATGGACATTATATTTAGTAAAAAAAACTGGTATACGAAAAACCGAACAAACGTATTTGGATTCTATTGATAAATATTCATTTTTTTATTTATTTTATTGATAATTTACAATTAAATTATGTATTTATTCAATTATAAATTTAATTCTGGATTCCACAAATAATTTTCATCTAAATTTTAAATTGTATTCTAAATCAATTATGTATGCTTATAAATACGTTATGAATTATGACTTAATTCTGGATGTGTATAGTTCAAGAATGCATTGTATGTTAAATTTTTATGAATTTGTTCTCTATATGTATGTCTTAGTTTTTTATTGTAGGTATAGTAATTGTAAAGGAGGAGAATGGACATCATTAGAGGCTGCTGTGCAAATTGCAGGCTGTTGTTAAATTTTCACAGCATAGCCTATGCCAACGGTTTCAAACCATTGGCATAGGCTTGTAATAACCCTTTCCGAACGGTTTAAAAACCATTGGGAAACGTTTCTAGGGATTTTGTTTCCAACATTTCAATGAGAATTTTTGGGGAAAATCATTCCCAATGGTTTCTAAAACGTTGGGAAAGAGGTTATTTCCTTAGTTTTACCAACGGTTTTGTGTAAACCATTGGTAAAACTTATGCCAACGGTTTGTCCAAACCGTTGACATAGGTTAATTTTACTAACCTATACCAATGGTTCTCTATAAACTATTGGGATTGGTTTTCCCAATGGTTTACTTTCCCATGGTTTGGAGAACCATTGGTATAACATATACCAAGGGTTCTGCAGGCTTTCCCAACAGTTCAGAACCGTTGGGAAAGACCCCATTTCCAGTAGTGTTAATACATTTTTCACCATGTTTCCTTCCACACTTTGAGCATAAATTAATCATAATATTTTTCCTTCCATGATTTTTATAATTCCATTTGAATTCCATATTTCTTTTCATATCAAAACTAAGGGATGGTTAGGTAACTCCCATCTATATTTCCACCTTCATAGTAGATTTAACGATTTCCTCATAGATATTCAAGTATCTTATTGATAAATACATTTATAGGATTTATTTTAATCTATTGAATAATGTAATAACATTACTTTTATGTTGGATGATAATACCAAAATAATAATTTTAAAGTCCTATAAAATTTATCTCACAGGTACAAAAAAATTCATCATCCTTCTATTTTTGCTTAATAAATTCCTTCTCAATTTTTATTTGAAGATTATGAGGAAAGTAATTATTGAATGATGAGATATTAAAATAATCCCACTACATGGATTCAATTTCTACCTATTTCCCTATATTCTTGATAAGAGTCAACCATTGACCAATTTCCCCTTCCTTACGATAGATAACCAATATTACTTTTTCATGCCCAAAAAACTGGATAATGGAAAATATATTTTCAATGGTACTAATCAATTACTCGTCAACTATTGGACCATAATACCCACAAAAACAAAAAAGTTAATACCTCGTGAATGACTCAAAAAAATGTTTTCCCCTTTTTATCATTTGGATGTTTAGTATAGTTCATAGCTTGAGAAAGTCGTGTGAGCATAATAATGATATTTTTAATTCCATATCAATTAATATTTGGTTTCTCTGGAAGAAAATAATTTTATTATCCATGAAATCCATTATTAGAACTATTCATTTAAGTTACAACCATTGACTAAAACGAAAAACCATAGTGTGAGAAATAATAGTGGAAAACCACATAATCATGAAAAAAAATTATAGGATTTCTAAATCAAGATACCTTCTTATAAATCTATGAAAAATTAGGTATAATCGAGGCCATTGATGATTATTATTTGAATTATTGGATGATATACAATACTTACACTTATCCCTAGGGTTCTCACTAATGTTTTCTCACCCTAGTTTCCAATGAATAACTAAAGCTTTTTCTGATATCAATGATAGCAACCCATAATTTTCATACATATATTTTACATATTATTATATTAATATTTATTACATAACATAATGATCCACAATAATATCATATAGGTCATTTATATTTGTAAACATGGATACATTAATATTTTTTTTATGTGTACTAAATCATATCTCACTCTAATATAGATAACTTGTACCCTTCTTAGACATATCATAATTAATACCCTTATTCATAACTCGATGAAAAGGAAACATATGAAAGGGTGACCTCTGGTTCTTTGTAACGGTAAACAAGGAAGATATCAACATAACATGAGAATAAGGGCTTGAGAATATGAGAATAGAATTTGAAAAACCAAAACCTATATATCATAGACCATAATATTGATTCATAGCATACATCATTGAATTCATAAGACATGAATCCAAAATGAATCAAACAATATAATCCATGAGAGTATAACATTAGCTTAAGACATGGAATTTTGGAATATACATAAGAATATAAATTAATTTCTTAGTAGTCAAGGATTACTTCAATGATTATCATTGTGGAATGGGATCACTCCCCAACCATATTAGTAGTCAGGGTTCACTCCCAAGACTATCATAGTTGACAAAGTTATGTACTGAACTGGGGTCACTCCCCATTCTAGTCCTTTGTATCTCATGAGATATTAATCTTTAACCAATACAATGGTGATATATATAATTCTAACCCCATAAATCACACAATTAAAATCAAACACACCCACACAAACACATATATCTGTGTGCATGTGTGTGTGTTCTATAAGATCAAAAAACATTTAACATATCAGAACTGATGAAAAAAAAATGTTTTCATAAAAATTTAATCATAGAATAATCAACCAGAATGAAATGGGTTTTATAAAAATTTCATCACTTAATCATATTATAACCCATGGAAAATGAATGAGTTTCATATAAATTTCATCACTTAATAATTTATTAAACCTAGTTAAGGAAAATATTTAATAAACATTTCATCCCTTCATCACAATATAACTCTTGTAAGAGGAATGGGTTTCATAAAAATTTCATCACATAAACATAGTATATCCCATTAAAAATGAACAGGTTTCATAAACATTTCATCACTTAATCATAGCATAACCCAGGAAAAGGAATTGATTTCATAAAATTCTTGAAATTATTATCATAAAACATATATATGAAGAATAATGATAATATCATTGCATTATATCCCCAGTAAAGGTTATGAAGATTTAACGGATATAATCTTAGAGGTAAAATGCCTTTAAAATATTAGTTGAAACATCTCAAGAGGAAAATACCCTTTTCTCTTTGAAATAACTTATTTAAAATCTTATATTTCACATATATTAAGGAAAATATTTTTTTTAAACTATGTTGAAAAAATTTAATGTAATATATTGAACCATGAGTATTTATTATTTTGATAAATTATTTTGATGCTATAAAAGATAAAAGAAAACCTTCCTTTCATATTTTTAATAAAAACTAAAATATTACCTCATTTGGAAAATAAAGATAATATTAATTTTGAAATAATTTTGTGAAAAGTAAAACATTGGTTAAAATGGCTTTTAAAAATAATAGGAAAATATTAAAAACATTTATTTAAATATTTTTAGTGAATATGGGTATGGAATAAAAAGGTTTTTCGATCGAAGAGATAAATAAATTTGATTTTCCTAAAAAACAAATTTGTGTATCTTGAGAAATTAAGTTGAAAAAATGAAAGGAAAACATGAATTATCAAGAAATAATTATAGGATAATAAAATTTATGATTTTCTTGGGTGTAATATCATAATATTTTATCTTTAAAAACTTAATCATAAATAGTCTTGATAAACAATGAGACTATAACATAAATCACTGACCCCTTTGGTAACATTTGAATAATAAGACCCATGAAATAAAGAAACATAGATAGATTTTTAAATCCAAATAAAAATAAAAATAATTATCATAAAATAAATCCATGGGATGTATATACACTACTTAAAAGAAACAAGTGGTTAATGTTATATGTGTCTCATTGAAGTAAAAGTTAGATGAAAACCCCTTTCCTCAAGTCCAACTTATTTCATACTTGTTAAAACCTTTTAAATAAAAAATATATATCTATAATAAATCTATTCTATAAAACTACTAATGTATATCATACCATATATTATTCACTTATAACCTTTTATCATTAATTAATTAGCAATTCTTTATTAAAATTATCATAACGTGTGATATATTTTTTGTTTTTCATGTTTGTTAAGGTTCCATAATTTGGTTCCTTGTAAGATTATCACTATTAAATCATATATTGAATGATAAAAATGAAATAAATATAATATATATCCATTACATACATATTTATAGTCATTCAAAATGTTGTTTTCATTTTTTATGGATGAAATGAAAGAAAGGATAAAAATAATTAGACTTTAAAGAATAATTAATATGTCTTATATAAAATATATATTCATTAAATCTATTATTATCACCATCTATGTTACCCAAAAATTAAAAACAAATCACATCGCATCATGGAGGTGGTAGTCCACAGGTACACACAAATGAAATTATTATTTTCTAATGGATTGAAAGGCAAGAAGGTGGATATGATATAATCATTATAAAATAATAATTATGTAATAAATATATTATATAAACATTAAAACTTTCATAATAACCATATAATAAATATAGTGACAGAAAATGAATTGTATCGCTACGCGGGGATGGTTAGTCATATGTACGCAAAAGCGATACTTTCACTTATCATATGATGGGAATATGTTGAATAAAGGTGCTTTCAAAATAATAAAAACATGTCAGTACATTTGTTAAACTAAATTAATTAATTTATGAAGAATATATCTGATTTATAGGTTGTAAAATAATAATTAAAAAAATGATCGGTTAAGGTGATGATCTCTTCTTTGAAACAAAACATTTATATATTATCTTAAGGATCATAGGGTTGGTATTTTTAGAAGAAAAAAACTTTAGAATATTTATAATTAATTTTATAAAGTATTTTTAGGTTATTCTCTTGATAAGAGACTCATAGTAGTGTGAATAAGAGAAATAATCCCTTTTATAATTGAGGGGAGGGTCTCTCTTCAAATTTCTAAAAAGATTAAAATATAATAAAGTCATTATCGATAAAAAATGACCCAAAACACTAGGTATTTTTAGATAATATATTATGTTTTTGGAATACCATAAAAAATAAAATTTATGCTGTTTTAAGTAGGTTTTCAAATATTATCCTTCTAAATAATTACATGGTTAACCAATTTTAAACATTACCACAAAACCACTTTTTTACTCTTAAAGGGTTGTAATTTTACTTATAAAGAAAAAATAATTTCAAAAACGAATAAGGGATAACATTTTACATCATATATTATGAACCTTTTCTTATTTTACGATTTTATGATTTGTTTAACATTTTAATAATATATTATTTTGAAAAAAATATCATTAATGTCAATTTTGACACAATTCCTTTAATTTGACATAAAAGACATATATAAAAGGTTTTAATTAGAATATAAACCTCTAAAACATCACTAAAATGTTATATTTATCTAAAAAAATTAAGTAAACTATAAATAACACAAATTATATTATATTTAATATTTTTAAAACTGTTTATTTTATTTTTTATTAATTAAATAAACACTAAATTAGAATTTTAGATGAATTTAGGATAATTATTTAATCACTAAAAATATTAATAAATTACCATCATGAAGATGATTTTATTATACAAAAATATAGACATTTATATTCATTCATAACATAATTTTCCCTATATGAACATATTAGAGATATTTATAACTAATAATGTGTCATTTTGTAACTTTCTGTGCATTAGATGTTATATAGGTCATTTTCATGTACAAGTGTTCATAAAAAATATATATTTCAAGAATAATGAGATAAGGGTAGAATTTAACTTATCCATTAACAATTAGGATGAAATATTAGGGCCATATCACTTAGTTTTAACCTATATTAACATGATTTACTCTTTACTGTGGTGATAAATTTTACCACACTTACTGTTCATAATTCTTAAAAATAAAAGGGGACTATTTTCAAATAGTGATTAATTTAATTTATTAAAATAAAAATACAGTATGTGCATAAAAACATTTATTTTTCAGAAAAACATTTTTTTAAATTTTTAAATGATTTTATTTTTCATTTCAAATTAATTGACAACAAATGAAATCATTTTATACATATGTAACCAGAAATTTTTAATAATTTATTTATTCATATTCATACATGCCAATCCAACTATTTAGTGAAAACTGTTACATAATATTATTTTAATATTATATTTTGTTTCTTTAAAATTTAGTGTTGTGGTTTACACAAGATATCGAAGAAATAATATTATTTAAAGATATATATTATAAAATATTGATGTTTTATACATTTAAACTAGCACTAAGGTAATCTGTTACAATAAAAGGAGTAATTTCCCATTTAATTACCTAGATAAAAGAATAATACTACCGATCAACCCCCAAATATTTCCATAAAAGATATATTTAATCCCATAACTAAAATAAATTTATATGTCATACATTATAAAATTATAAATAGGTATAATAATGAAATTATAAAATGAACGTCTAACTACATTGAATATAACAGAAGTGTAGTATCAATATTTCAATATTTAATATGAAAAAATAGAAACTTATAGTTGGGTGAACACTTGGGAGCACTTATAAGGGTCATATTTATATGATATTCTACATCCATAAAAAATATAATGCTAGTATAGGAATATGTAAAATCATTAAAGAAATACAAGAGTAAGAACACCAATTAATAAGAAAATAAATACTGACTTGTTGTTCATTATTAACAATATTACCTAAAAATATGTTAACAAATTATACCAATGACTTATCAAACATAATAAAAAAGTGAAATTTTAAAAATATTTATAAACAATAAAGAGGTAGTCCAGAACATATCAACAAAAAATTTATTAACATGCTATATCACAACTACTACTCTAATATCACAACCACGGAGTATATTTTCTGTCAAAAAGGAAATCCAAACTCCTAACTTATACTAATAATTTCATCATTATATCCCTACACCCAGTTCATGTGTATCATCATAACCCTAAACACCATGCATCCACATCATCAAATTCATGCACCTTGTGAATCAATACCATAACATCCCTACACCCCATACATCCATTAAATCATATCCTTGCATCCAGTTAAACCATTTCATTATACACCTACACCTCATGAATCCATTCTATTATATCTATGCACCCTATGTAGCCACATTATCACATCAAAAAATATTTATAAACCACATGTTATTATATTACAACACATGATGTACACTTTAGGCCATAAAATCCCAATGATACATATATACATTTACTGTAATCAATTATAACCCATTATAAATGCATGTGTTAAAACCTTAGGCCTTTACAACCTGGATAAGTAAATATATGATTGGTAGAACCTTAAGACCCCAAAACCCAAAGTATAAAAACAACACATTCAAATAAGAAGGAAATAAATAAATATACAATAAATTAACCATTTTAAGAGAACAAATATGAAAAATCACATAATCAAAAATTCATACTAAAAAAGTAATCAATAAAATAAAATAAAATTTGCGTATTGACACAATATGTAATAAGAATAAATAATAATAAATCATCACCAAATCCAATCATACTATCTCGTGATTAAAAAATTTCCCCAACTAAGTTAACTACTCATCTATTCTTATAAACCATAATCTCTTAATTAATTCTCTAGTCACTTATACGGGAAATTAATTAAAGTTCATATTAATTTTTATCACTATTTATCTATTAACTAATTTGTTCAATCATATAGTTAATTATACCAAACATATATGAAGAAATATAATCTCCCCAATACTTAGAAAATCTTCCAAGAAATTACTAATCATTTAGTAAATAATGTGGAAACTTACCTCATATTAATACCAACACTCAGAATAGTCCTAATGACATGTCTTGGTAGCAAGAGCGTAAACCCGTTAAGCTAGGAAATAAAACCTACTATTTTAGTCCAAAACATTTCATTAGAATACTTACCCATGTTTTTAATATTAACTTCTAATTATGTTATCTTATAGGTTATTTATAAAGATAATTCATATTATTCTTTATAATCCCAAGTTACATTCTAAATTTTTTTATTATTAAGATACCTCCTTAGACTCTAGATTAAATTCTAGATTAATCCTTATTCATATGATATCATAAATAAAGCATGTTACATAAATTGAATTTTATTAAAATTTCAATTCATTCCCTATATAACTTTCATCTTACATATATTATTCTTCATTTCCACCTCAACACAATGTAGTAGAACATGTTTTGTTCATCCAAACGAATAATATTTATATACATTGTATAATGTGTTATAGAAAATTAATAAACTACATAACATAATAAACATTTACCACTAACCAAAACATTTAATATTTAAGCATAAAATCATCATTTAACATAATTACTTAAATAAAAATTTATATTTTTACAATTTGAGAAGCATTTCATGCACAAATTACACTAATAAGATAATTAGATATAAATTCATTAACCATTTCCATTATTTTGAATTTACTTCTTTATTCCATTTTTCAAATATCACATTCCTCATGTGTTCCTTAATAAATTTTTTTGCACTTTTATAATAAAATAGATTCATAATACAAGTTTCTTGAATATATCCATCATTCCATAAACATCCCCATTATTATAGTTTCACATCCTTTCTATTTATTTCCAAAATACCTCCCTTCCTCATGAGGAATATATGTTATAATAACAAAACATCAAATAAATTCTCCATCACATCAACATTACATATGGATATTCAACCCAATATTACAAAATAAATGCATCGTATAATTTAATCATACAAAGAAGGAATTTTAATAACAACAATGACCCCTTAAAAACACAAAAACAAGGGCCTAAAAGAAATGTAAAATATAAAAAGACATTAAGTAAATTATAACCCATCCCTTAGTATAAATCCCCACCAAAAATCCAAAATAGAGATTTTAAAATTACCATATATATAGGTTTTTTCTTTATATGGGTTGATCATCAAAGGTTGAAGTGGAAAAAACAATAAAATAATCAGATATAATGGTGGGTTTCAATAAGATAAATAAGGAGGTATCCAGGTACTCATTTTGAAGGGTTATAGAGAAAAGAAAATAATGATAATTCCACTCATTCTCTACTATGGGTTGTGAACCAAATGATATAAGGGTTAAACAAGAGATTTTAAAAGAATTTTTAGCATACAAAACAAGATATATTTGAAAATATAAAGAAAACTAGAAATACACTACATGGAAATAATATTTCTACACTAGACTCATGAAAAACTCCACTAACCTGTTTTAATGTGCTAAAAAGATAAAATGAGGGATATAAATGTTTTCATGGCCTAGGGATGGTGATTTTAAGGACTATATTACAACATGGTCATTGGAATGCTCTTTTGTCACCTATTATCATGTAATGTTTGAATGAATGAAAGTGAAAAAGAATATAATAGAGAGAGAGATGAGTTATTTAAATGTATATTTATATCAAAATGGGTCTCACATGTAATAAAATATAGACACACTATAACTTATGAACAACCTAGAAAGTTTTTAATTAAACTCTTTAATTCCCCACTAGAAAGTTTTACAAACAATGAAGAGTTGAAGTCCTGCATTAGTTTGTATATTTTTTCATATGTTTATTATTACCTATAAACACTATATTATTTCTTTTTTAGGATTATATATATATATAAATATATATATATAAATATATATATTCAAAATTCCATTTATTTAAGGTTTATTATTATCATTGCAATATTTCAACATTTATTTTCATAACTTATCTTCTTGTTTCAAGAATGTCAATTATTTAAATCATATCATTTTTATTCTATAATTTTAAATATCAATTTAGCAATATTTTTATTTTTTAATACTCATATTTTCTATAATATTTGATTTAAAGATCATTACTATGAATAAGAAGACCGAATTGTATAAAATGGATTACCCTTATATATAAACATTCTATATGGAAAGTTTTTTTTCCATACGTGTATTAAGAGATGGGGTTCACATAGAGGTAAATATGCATAAGGGTAATTTTGGATGAACATTATATAGAATATAAGTCTTGATCAAAGGTTAATTAGTGATAATTTTACCTAGATGAAAAATATGGTCCTACATAAGGGTTATTTATACTTACCCATGTGTAGAGACAAATAGGAGAATTGTGTTTGAATACAATATATTTACCAATATGAAGAGAATAGACTACCTTTACAGAAGTGAATTTACCTTTAGTAACTTAGGAAATTTTTATCCTACCATTACAAAATTGTTCAAAATTCATCCTTACCTTTATGAAATGATTTAAATTTCTCTTACCTTTTCTTGACATCAGAACTATGTCGATATAAGACACCCTTGCACATGAACATTTATACTTTTACACAACTGATTAAGAATCATATTAACTTTACACAACTAATGAAAATCTTGGATATATATGTAATGATATGATATTTCACTATATATTTATTTGAAATAAATAATATTTTAAATAGCTTTTTTCATTCACTATACCAAACTAAAACAAGAAACCTTGATATATTTTGAATATTAAATATTTCCATAAAAATATTGTCATTAAATTTTATGATTTAAATTAATGTAACCATATATCAAAATAAATAATGAATGTAGGAAGAAATGGAATCTTAAAGTAGAAGTATTAATTATGAACTCCATTTTCTATGACCTTGTAAGGTATGTATCTTCATTATGGTTTTTATTATATAAAAAAAATTTCAAACTTGAACAAAAAAATTAGATAAACCATATATGTAATAAGTTCAAGTTTAGAGAGATTTCCACAAGATCCATGATAGTTGAAGTACCACCCAAAACTAAATCCAAATATTATTTGATGTTTATGTATTAAATGAATACTATAAAGGTTTTTTATGAATAAATTATGATTAATTTAATATATCAAAAGTTATTTTTATATATAATGTATCATTTATTTTTATACTTTTCAAATGGTCATTTTTTCTCAATTCATTTTATGCTTAAAAAATGCATTATCTAGAAATTATCATTTATTTAAAGGATATAAGTTTATTAAAATTGAATAATAAAAATGAATATTGATAAAATAAATAATAATTTAAATCTATTTTTATTATTAAATTATATAAAAAAGAATAGTTAATATACCAAAAGTCATTTTCCTGTTAAAACAATTTTCACTATATTTTTTTGTTTTCAAATAAAAATAAAAATAAAAATAATAAATTTTAATATGTTAATTAGATAATATTGTCTTCATTTTTAAGTATATAATATCGATATTATCTTAATATGAATTTTTAATATTTTTATGAAAAAATTAATTTTAGGGAAAATAGTAAAATATATTTTTTCTCGAATTGTTGTGCATTTTAAAACAATAATAGTTTATAAGAATGATATTAAAATTTATGAAATTAGTTTCTAGATAAGATATAAATTTTATTTTTTATATTATATTTTTTAAAATATTGAATCTATTTCACAAAACTATATTTAATATTTTAGAACCTTAGTAATATTTTTCTCAAGAATTTTTTAATACATTATATACATATTATTTTAAAATTAATTTTTTGATAATTTATAATTTGAATACAATTCAAAAACATTAGGCCTAAATTATATAAAAATAACCATTTTATTTTCAGTAATAAATGATAAATTAATTTGGTATAAATTTGTTACCTTATTAAAAATCAAAAGGGGTAAAAAGAATTTAACTAAGAGAGAAAGACTATAATGATGTTTAAAACATGGTTGTGAATGGGTGTTTGAGTCCATTATAGAACTAATACTTTAATATATTCATTATTTCCAAATTTTTCTATATACATTCCTTGGTATTGACTTCTGATTATTAAAAAGTTTTAGGTATTTGGTCAAATTCCATCCCTTTTCATTTATAAAAGTGGAACTCCTCTACTCATTTCTCCTTATACCACAAAACACTTAGCTCATATCAACCTCAGCCCAAGACTCTCTCTGAAATTAATTTACAAATTAAATAGGTTCTAGAATTCTCAAAATTACACCCCTTGAAGGCTAAATCACCACTGAAAAAGAGATATTCCCAGAAGTGAGGGATAAATTTATAATATCTCATTTCTCATTTCCATTTTTATATTTCAATATTACTGATAAAATTAAATTAATAAATATTAACATTTTAATAAAAGTATCATTTTTATAATTTTATATTTTTATAATTATGTTAAAAACATTATCCAATATTCCCATTTCATTTAAAAAACATGAAAACATGAATCGTGGTTATGTGCAAATTACAACCTCAATAAAGAAACATGATTAATTTTACATAACCATCTAAACTAACGGTTCAGAACGGAAAATTAACTTAATATGTATGTTATATAGATATATTTTATTTATTTTCTTGAAATGATAAACTATTTTACTTCTTTATTCCTTACTTCAATAAATGAATCATCATCCATGTGTTTTTGAGCACTACCACCTCCAAGGAAAGATGCATTTAAATTTTTCATATCATATTCATGGATGGTTTTAGTTTATATTTAATGAGTGTATAAGATATATACAATTAATATATCTCATGAATATCATTATTTATTAATAAAAAAATTAATTATTGTTATTTAGCAATCCATCAATATAGGAGAGTAACAAAAAACTAGTTCATCACTATTTTAATCATCATGAAACATGTCTAAAGATCCCATGTAATGAAATTATAACATGATAGGTATTTATAAAACATCAATTCTAGTACCTTTAATGGTTTTTAAATTATGAAATTTTTGACAAGAAGGAATATCAAAACCACTTTTACGATCAAATTTCAGAACAATCAACATTATTAACAACCAATGATGAAAAGAGATTACAAAAATATAATACCAGAAGATAATTATTATTAATGAAAAGTATAAATTGAAATATATCTCAATAATTGTATGACATGGGTAATTAAGATGTCTATATTTATTATATAGGCTGTTAAATTACTTTTTTAAAATTAGGGTAAAGGTAAGGAACTTTCTAACTCAAACTCCTTTAAGTTAAACATTTTTTATTGAACTTAATTATTAAAATACTTTCAATTTTTGAATTATGTTCACTTTTTTCATGAGATAAAGGGGTTTTTGGTCTAAATATATTTCTATGAAATGTTTTATTTAATTTTTTTAAAATAAAAAGGATTATTTTTGAAAATAGACTTGTAACTATGAGTTTTTCAATGATTAATATAAAATGTTTTTGAAAAATAAGTTTACATGATTTAGTTTTTATTCTCTTAAAATAATATATCTCCAAAGGAGTTATTTTTTATGTTTTACCAATTTTTTTTATTTTTTTATTTAATTATTTTTGGTGATCATGTATTCTTTATCAATTGATTTAATTCATTATGATACATTATACCATTTGGATGTTTTATGAAACTTATATTTATTTCCATGGGTTCTTTATGATTTAAATAGTGTGTGAATTTTAAATGGAAAGCATAAGTATGGATGAATGATGGGTGGGGTACTATCTCATGGGTAAGATATTTATAATTATATTTTAGTTTCTCACAATCATGGGAACTGATAGTGGGGCTCATGAAAGTAATAGTTCCATGTGAAAAAGTTTTTTTCCATTGTTAAAGCTTTTATTCATTATGTTATTATGCTCTAATGTTTCAAGAATTATGGTAAATGATTCTAAGAAATTTTATAAATATTATGATTACATGTTTATTTTTTTGGAATTAATTTATTATGCCATGTAATTTAATGTTCAATTATGTCTTATGATTATCAACCAGAATGTTATGATATTTCCCTTATATTCATTTTTTTACTTATACTTATTAACTCAGCATTGATGATATTTGTATTCATCCCCTACATTGAATTTGAGATCACCCTTTCTTATTTTTTTAGTTCCCTAGGATTTTAGGATGATATATACTAATGAGATGTTTAGAAAATAGGCTAGTGTGGCACCTTTAAAGAGATATTATCATATATTTCATAGAATATTATTACTATATACCTATTCTATAAAGACACTAGACCAAGAAATTATTGGGATATTACTATTTATGGAATATAATTTTTAAATAATTTAAATTTTTTAAAATAAGGTATATTGTTCTTGGGATTCCTTGGTTGGTACCAGAGAAACAATTAATCATTTTTTGGAGATCAGAGAAGTAGTTTTGAGAATTAGGGTTAGAAATTATTAGAGTAAATTATAGAGGTAAGTATATGTATAGGATTAAATACTTATATTTTGGTGATTTCTTGAGTATGTTGTTTTCCTATAAATTACATCCCCATATAGATACTACAATTGTATTTGAGTTCTAGAAAAAATGTACCTAGGGGTATAAAACATAAAAAGTTCAGGTTGAGGATTAACTTAATCATCCCCTGGTGAAGGACAAAGAGGCCTAACTTCACACCTGTATTGATACTCATGGAGAATATTCTTTGGTTTTCATATACCATTTATAAACTTCTATTATGTATTGATTTCCTAGTTAATTATAGGGAGTAGTTTTACATGTATAATATAAACCAAATTAAAATAACATAGGATTATTATAGGTTGAATAAAAGGTATTACAAAATAATGTGACGATGTAATAGGGTAAAAAGTTTTTAAGGTTGAATCCATTTTATGTTTTTAATTAAGAAAATCCCATTATGATAATAAATGATTGTCATTATTATTAAGCCCATTTGTTTTTAGTGATGGATGAATCAAAAGGAAACCATGATAACAATGGGTATGTGGGACAATATAGTGGCTCTCTAAATGAAGAACACATCAGAATGGGAACTATTACAAGAAACCTTGTGATTATGTCAAACCAGCTATCCCAAAATATGATTAACAATGTGAAAATTTCCAAAGTCCCAAATACCCAAAAGTAGATAAGGATGGATTATAATGTATGTTTATGTTATAAGGATAATTAACAAAAGAATACTCAATTCCATACATATCATAAATTTGGAAAGAAGAATGGGGGAACATGGCTTAATGAGATGGTTAGATGTTAAAATTATAAAAAAAGCCATAAAAATTAAAAGAGTGTGGGAAAAAATAATATAAAAAATATATTAATTCAATTTCAATTAAGTTATGAATTAAAAAAATAAATTCCACAATCTAATGGCCAATGATGAAAATTAGAAGCAAAAACCACCTGGACCATGAGAACAAGTAAAATACTATTTTATGACTTCTATGGAAGTTGAAAGTTAATTTTTTCACTATTCTTGTGTATCTATTATGTTGTGTATGTTTTGAACTATAAATAAGAAATTTTGGTTGTATGGTTTTTATATCCAAAGTAAAAGGATATTCTTCATGTTTGTTGGAAATTTCTCTTTATTAGGATTCTATTATAAATGAAATATCTTTTTTTAAAAAGGTATCATATAAAATTTTGTTTAGGGAAATATCACTTAATAACCTAATTAAAATGATGATAAACTACTATTTTATAGTTAATTAGGAGCTACCTATGGAAATTATTCCCATCTCATGAGTTCTAAAATTGTGATGATGTAATTTATTTAAATGGGAGAGAATGTAACAACACAAAATTTAAATGTATATTCTCCTTAAATAAAAAATATATTAAGTAGTATGTTTAAAACACTATACCAAATTAAAATGAAAAAAATATATGTTTTTTAATTTCAAAGAGTGCCATTAAAATATATTAATTATATCAGCGGGTATAAATTGAAGTAACTATATTAAAAAATCAACAGAAGATAATAGGAATAAATGGCATTTGATAGTGGAATTTTTTCTTATGAATCCCATTCTTTTGAGCTCGTAAGGGAGGTATACTCACAATGGGTTTACCAAGAACAATCTAAAAATCAATCTTGAGAAATTATAGTATGTGAAAAATTATATATGAGAGAAGTTTAATCTTATAGAGATTGCCACAAGATATATTCTAGCAGAACTGCCACCCAAAACTAGAGCCAAAGCTTATATGATTTTTAGGTATTAAGTGGATATGATAATGGTTTATAAAAGTATAGATTAGGATTATATCAATATGTAATAAAATATTATTATAAATAGATATATCTTGAATTATTACACTTTTTGAATGCTTATTTTTTCTCAATTCACTTTATACTTATAAAATGTAATTTATAGAAATTAAATTTTTATTTTAAGGAACTAAATTTATTATGATTGAATAATAACATAATATATTTATCATATAAATACTAATTAAACACTATATTAATTAGTAATTTATCAGTAAAATAATGATTAATATATCTAAAATCATTTTTTTAAAACAATTTTCTTCTATATTTTGTGATTTAAAAAAAATATTTTTTTGGGTGTAAAATTGATTAATTTAAATTATTTTTTATATTTATTAGAGAAATATTATAAGAAGTTTAATTTTTTATATTTTTCAGAAAAAATTTAATTTTTTGGTGTATAGTGAAATATATTTTTTTATAAAAGGCCACGACCCTTTTTACTGAAATTAAAATAAAAAGTACAAAATAAGAAAAAGAGCGGTTGGGGCCTCACAAATTGTTAATACCCCCATTTTGTGGCACTATGTTTTTTATTTATCTTCTCTGCAATCTGGCATTCTTTATCTTGTATGTCTCCCCAGTCTGTGCCTCAGCCTCACCTACGCCCACGACCTCGGAAGTGGAGTGTTTTTAATTTTTTCTCTTGTTGGATGAGACTTTCAATATCTGAGCCATCCATGACAAAGTCAGATGGCTCATCCTTCTTTGTAGTCCAGTCTAAATTTCCTTGTCCCCTCACATGATTTGGTTGATGTCCCCGTTTTGAATTTTCTTATTTCCTGGGTCCTTCAAAATCATCATCAGTTGTAACTATTTGATGCATTTCCATTGAAGGTGTATTATTTTTCTCCTACCGAAAAAATGTTGCATTTTAGTTTACATGAGAGTTACAGTGTTTTCTGTCTTGTTATTCGCTGGTTGAGCACAAGATTGCTCTTCCCAATTATGTACAGGAGACGACACCTGCATAAGATTATCTTTAGGATCCAAATCCATAGATTCCTTCTATTTACCAAAATGCATGGAGGCTGATTTAGGAGGACTAGAAGAAGTATTGTCTTCCTCATTTATAGAGGCAGCAGTAGGTGAATGCACATGAAATCCAGTTTTAGAGCATCCCTCACCTGTGAAGTTAGTAGATTAATCTCTGTAATGCACATGAGTTTGTACAATATCATTCTCAATGCATTTGTAAATTATTGTAGAGGGGGGAGCAGCAGGGGTATTCAGTAAACTAGAACTTGACCCATGTATCTCCAAATGAGAATCAAAACCTTCCACAACTAGATAACGTGCTTCTTGTGTTCTAGGTTCCTAATTTAATTGGTATATACCTATTTGACCTTGATCAACAATATCATCCAATGTTCTACTCTTTTCAAAATGTTCCATAGTGCCTACAATATGATTTTCATCCTCACTGGATCTAGAATTCTAAGCAAAGCTCCTCTCTCCCATCTTCTTACACACTTGTTGAGTTTCTGGGTCATGAACCCGCAATTGAGGATTTTGTGCAATAGTATCAGACACCCTATTGGTGTTTCCTTTCAGTGCTTTTATCTTTTTGAATCATAGATTATCATCATGCCCACGAGTAGAACAAAATTCGCAAACAACAGACCTCCTAAGTCTATTTCGTTCGCACCTTGATTACTAGTTCTAATTTATGTTTGATTAGTATATATGATATATATAAGAAACATATATCATTAATATAGTTATTTATAGATAACACAAAAAATAATGATCCTTATAAGGTAATCCATCGATATCTATGAATAACCCAAAACTAGTTCTTCATCATTTTTGTGTTCATGAGATGCTATAAAAACTACCATGTAATAGAATGATAAAATTATATGATTTTATAAAACATTTATCTTATTACTTATAATGGTTTTTAAATTATTAAATTTGGTACATTAATGAATATTTATGCCACCTTTATGAACCATATTTAAAAGAGTCAGTATTATCAATTGCCAATGTTGAAAATAAATTAAAAAATAAAATACATCAAGAAAACTATTATTAATGAAAAATATAAATAGAAAATTAAATTAATATGGATCTAAAATATGTAATTAATATGTTCATATTTATGGTACATGAGGTTAAAGAACTTATGTGGAAATCATGGGTAATGATAATGGAATTATTAACTCAAAATAATATCTTTAAGTTATACAATGTCTTATTAAACATCATTATTCAATGAAATTCCATTTTGAATGATGTTAATTATTATATTTATAGCAAAAAATAGTTTTTACCCAGAAAATTTTGTTTAAAGAGTTTTCTTTCCATTTTTTAAATGTATACTTTTTGATAAGAGACTTGTAACTATGACTTTTAAAATGATGAGTACAAAATGATTTCAAAAAATATCTTTTCATGATTAAGTTTTCATCATGATCATATTATATATCTCCAATGGAGTTATGTTTCTCGTTAAAACTATATTTTTATTTTATTATTTTTTTATATAGGGGATCAAATATTTAGTATAAAGAGATTTAATACAAGATGTTACTTTATAACATTTGGCTTTTGTATGAAAATTATTTTATTTCCATGTTTACTTTATGATTTGAAAAGTGAATAGTTTTTTGTGTCACATGTAAGTATGGATTAATGATGAGTGGGGTACTATATCACCTAAAAATAATTTTGTAAGGAGATTATATCTCATGATAGATTTATTCATGAATGTATTTTAGTTTCTCTTCATTAGGGGTACCAATGGTGTGGCACATGAATGTAATGTTTAGAAATGATAATTCTTGTTCCACAGTTAAAGGATGTTATTCATTATGAGCTTATACACTCATGATTCAATATTTATGTTAAATTTTTTTAAACATAGCTATTATGCTTCCATTTTGACCTTCCATGAATTTGTGTTCTTATTACATGTACTTTGACACTCACTAATATCTCATTATTATAACTTATAATGTCATTATATTTCTAGTATGCTCATGTTTTTCACTTATACTTATGAAATCATCCTTGATGAAATGTTTATTCATCCCTTACCATGCATTTAAGATCACCTGTTTATTATGTTTTCAATCCCATGTTTTGAGGACAGGTCTTAATAATGGGATTTCTAAAAGATGGTCTCATATGGCGCCTTTAAGGAGTAATGAGCATGAGTTCCATAAAATAATTTTTTTATGTAGATATTATTTAAAGACAAAAAACTAATAAGTTCTTGGGACAAAACTATTTATGTATTGTAATACCTATATCATGTAAAAGATATAATACAAGTCATGTTTTCTTCGGTCTCAATAAAATAAGGGTATATGTGTTTGACATTCATGTATGGATGAAATCATATATAAGGGTAAAATAAAAAAAATAAAAAAAATTCTAATTCTAATTCAATAAACTTATATATAATAAGGAAATGGGGTTTTAGTACCCTCTCAACTACTCCAAGACTTATAAAAACCAAAAGGAAAAAATCCGAAAATTTAGATCCTTAAAATTATTATTGAAAAAAACATTCTAGGATAATATTGTGGTTTGTGAAAATAAGATAAAATATTTGTATGTTTTTATAAATGGGTAAAATTGTGAACAAAAAATTTCTACCAGGGAGGGGTGGAATGTAACATCCCATATTTTTAATGAATTGTCATTCTTAAATTATATATATAATTCATTTTCATTTTGGATATAGACATTTAATTCATATTCTAATTTTGATAAAAGTTTCCATAAGATTTTAATTTTTTTATAATGAATTTTTATCAATAATAATTGTTGAATTTTTACAAATCAATTTTAATAAATTCATGATACTTTTTTCCTATGTAATTATATTTGATAACTAAATTACCTTTATTTAAAGTTTTATTTTCATATTATCATGTTAATTATGTCATTATAATCAAACTATTATCAAATATTGATACCTGATTTCAATGTAACAAAACTGTAACATATAACCATAGAATGTAATGTCATATAAAATATTATGTGAAAAATATCATGAATGGAAAAATATAATTTTAACACAAAAATAATAATTTATCATGTTTATTGAATTTATATTTTAGTTCATAAAATTTATAAATGTTTTTTCCATATTCTATGTACATATATTATTACTAAAAAAAAGATCATTTTAAAATGTTAAGAAACATGTTTATTAAAAAATAACTCGATAAAATATTTATTTATATTTAAAAATGTAAGTCCTCTTATGCGTAGTGTCTAAAAAATTGCACTAAAGTTTTGATAATAAATTTTTATTGAAGTAAAATGGTCAGTGATATAATATTGAATTCATTATTTATAACATTTTCTATATTAAAATTTTTTCCCCAATTTTGTTTAGAGGATCAATTATAATAAATTGGTAAAATAATTTCATAAGATGTAGTTTTCTACATGTATAATTAATTAATATTCAAAAATATAATAATTAATAGATAAGAAAAAATCAAAATTTAATCACACATGATTAAAAAATAGTTTTTTTTCTTAATAAATTTCTTTATTTGTATTAAATTATTTTAATTAAAAGTTAAATATATAATATTTAGAATTTTAATTTTATAAAATTATCTTCATTTTAGGAATCATCCCCTCCAGAATTAAATTTGGGGGATTTTTTCTCGTTCTATCCAAAAAAAATTATCCGTGATTAGAAAAATATGTTTATTTATAAATACCATGTTTTTTATCTCATTATTATGATATAAGAATTGATTAAAATATCATTAAACATTTTCATTGACCAAGAATGTGTTTAATGAGTAAAATATTGATTTTAGAAAATTATTTTTGATATTTTGGAACCTAAATTACATTTTATTAAAATAGAAAACTATTTTTTATTTATTTCATTTTATTGAGTGGTTAAAAGGTTTCATTCGGGTTGGGATTTATATATGTAAGGTCCCAAACTTTTAAAAATAAAATTCCCATACAAATTAATTAAAACGTTATTATGTAATGTAGTTAAATAAAACTCTTTCAATATATTTATTTTGTTATTTCGGACGGTTATAAAAGATATCTGTAGTTGTCTGATGGGATACAAAATTACATTAAGCATCATAACCTTTGATTATATAGTTGTTCTATAGTGAACATTAAGATTAGAATATATTAAATCCTATAGGATAATTTTATTATCCTTGAGATTACTATACAAACCTTTTTTATCAAACCACCATAGGAAAGTATGACAATGCACGCCTTACCCTTAGGTCATACACCCTTGTAGTAAGGGGTTATGTATCTAGACCATAGTAGTATGAAATTATTTATTTTATTTTAATTAAAATAATGATTATATTTACAATTTTTACTATTAATTTAAATTTATAAATGATTATATAATGATTTTTATAAGAAATATAATTTGATATGAAGACATTAAAAGTTGTATTTAAAAAAAAAATATATTTTCACTTAAAACATGCTTTTTTTGATAAATTCAGTAATTTTTTAATTTTGTTTTATTTTCCAAAAATAGTATTAATAAATTATAATTATTTTAATATAATGGACATATACATTAATGAAACCCTATTTAAATATTATAAGGGAAAGATAGTTGTTTATGCTGTGAAAACTAGTAATTTTCAACAAATTTTTTTTATTTCAATATAGAAATTCCTATATTTGGAAAATTATTTTGTTAAAATAAATATCCTTTTTTGATTTAGAAAATTAAAATTATAAAATAGTGAGTTTTTAATAATTTATTAAGTGAGTCAAATTTTTATGTAAAAATTAAATATGGTATAAATATACTCTTCGAATTATGAAATCATAACTTGAAAAAAATTATGTTATAACTACTAAAAAATGAATTCATGACCCAAAATATATTTCACTGTTAAAATATTTTATTTGAAGTTATTTGATTAATTTTATAAATCTATAATGAATCCTCCAAAACCTATATTAAAATTTATGGTTTTAAAACAATTATTTTTGAATATGACTCACCACAACCTTAGAAATGGTATTATTTTAAGGATTTTTTTCTTAAAGTAATAAAATATTTATTAAAAAACATCTTAAGTAGAAATAATGGGAAAAAACTTGGGATGGTTTGTGGATTTGATAATTTTATTTCTTAGAGTAAAAAATCTATGTTTAGAAATTAATAAATCATTTCCCTCTCTTTTGCTATAAGTACCCACCAGACCTACTAATCATATTATCAGGAACCTACTTGATTCGTCTATAAACTGGAAACCTGAGTTAGTCCACAGCATACTAAAGGGGCATTCCCTATTCTCATGGGCTATCAATAAACATTCGGGAATCATGATAGAATCGTTGAGGACTATTTCACCCAATAAATAAGTAAATGTCATGATATTACATTATAAAATTCTGATATTTTGTTAAATATTCTTCTATTCAAATTAAGATAATCTTTATGATATTCCTCATTTCACACTACACTAAATATTTGTAAAGACCCGAAATTTCCATGTAATAGTTTTTATATAAATGGGAATTTTATGAGTCTGCAAAATCAGACGGTGCATGATTCCGAGGCCTGGAGTGCCCGAAATGATCCATCGAAGTTTTGTTAAACTTAAATTAACGCATGTAAGCAGTTTTCATGAAAAATTGGAATAACTCTTAAACGGTTACTCGGATCAGAAATATGAGGGCACCGTTGCGCTCAGGATGGCGGGTTTACCTTAGGCATGACTTAAGTTTAGTTGGCACGGGCCTCCTGTGAGAAATCCCAAAAATGGCATAACCGTAAATAAAGTAATTAAATAAATTATTTTATATTTCAAATTCTTATAACTCAAAAATGGTAGCTCGGATTAAAAATCTAAGACCACCGTTGAACTTGTCAGTGCATTCTTTATTTATGCAGATACTAACTTTGGCTGGGGCGGGCCACCAGAAAAAGATAGCTTTTGGCCACAAATAAAATAATTAATTGAAAATTATTTTATTGTAAAAATCATAACTTCTAAACAGTAACTTGGATTGAAAATCTGAGAGTATCTTTGGGTTCGTTGTGGCGTGTTTCACCTAGGTAGAGCCTAACCTCTATGGCAGTTGGTCGAGGGTGGTTGATAATAATTTTCTATACTTTTGTTCGGGTACGTTCAGTAAACGCGCGAGCGGCGTTTTATAAGTTTTGAACCGGTGCTCAGAATTGAAATCCGAGGGCACCGTTGAACTCGCAGTGTTAGTGAATTCTTAATGAGACCTTCACCGTAGTTGTGTTCTAACGAGGATAAAAGTTATATTTTGGATTTTATAATAGAATAATAAAATAAAGTACAACATTTTATTTTCTTTTTAAGCTGCCATGTGTTGAGTGTGTTGGTTAAAAACCTCCCTTTGGGGGTTGGTGCTGGGACCTCCACACCCTAACCTCCCATGGGAGGATAGTTGAGGTGTGGAACACCCGAGCCGCCTAACCTCCCTATTAATGATAGGGATTGGGACCAACAGACCCCTATTAATGGAGGGGGATAAAACCTCCTCAACATCCCATTAAATGGGGAGAAACTCCTCAACTCCACCACTTTAAGTTTTTCGAAATATTTATGGGGATCCTGTTGACCTTCCAAATTAATTGTGCCATCCTTTTGTGCAATTAATTTTGTGGAGCCAGGTTAATTAATTCCTCCTTTTTGAATTGTTGTGCCAATATAATATTATATTGCAGGTATAATATTATTTTGTTGGCATTTCTCTTTTGGTGGAATTGAGAGAATCTTGGGAGAAAAGTGATCCCAATGAAGAATGCGAAGAATTCCAGCGACGACCTTTCATCTTCGACTTTTTCCCCAGCCACCTATCGATCAACGTCATCAACAAACCGATGCAGCTCGGAATTTAGGACGTGTGGCGAACTCGACGAACAACGGTCTCCTCCATCAACAAACGACAAGCATCGTGCGACAAATCAAAAGGTAGGGGGTTTACTTCTTGTTAATGTAATATCCCTTTTCTTTTTCTCTTTTTCATTATTGAAAGGAATTATAGTGTTGTTTAAAAACAATTGAAGAACATCCCCTTCCTTGAGATAATTGTTACCACACTAAACGCGGAGGGTGCGGGCCAAACAAACATGGCCCGACTCCTCTTTCGATCTTGTTGTGATGTTCTTTGGATGAACGAAGCGGCAACATGGTGACGAAGGTGCCAACAACAAAGGTCGCGCCACCCGCGGCCTCTGTGAACTGCGCCGCCCATGCGGTGTCCCGGTGTGCTACCCTCACCCCTGCGCCCATGCCGGCGGGTTCTCGGTACCCCACGCCCATGTCGGGGCGCTGCCCGGTGCCCCGCACCCCTACTAATGCCCACCCGGCACCCCGCGCCACTGACCGACGCGCTGCCCGGTGCCCCTGCAGGCACGCACCTGGCACCCCGCGCCCCTTCCGGCGTGCACCTGGAACCCCGTGCCCCTGCCGGCATGCTTACCGGCACCCCGAGCCCCTATTAGCCCTCACCCGGCACTTCGCGCCCCTGTCGGCGCGCTTCCTGGCGCCCCTCACCCCTTCCGGTGTGCTCGCTGCCCCTCGTGCGCCTGCCAGTGCGTTGCCCGCCTGCCCGAGTCCTGCCGCGACCTGCCCGGAGCCTTCCGGAGACCAGCCGGCCGACCAGCGCCCCGCCCGGCATGCATGCTGGCCTCCCTGCCACCAAATTCCTGAGCCGACCCACGGCGTCCCCTGCGATGTCGCTGGATGAACCAGCCTGGTCTCCCGGGCCGAGTTACTGAGCTGCCTAAGTGGAAACTATCGGGCCGACCCTCCCTCGCGGTCCGCTGGGTTAGGCCCAGCGGACCATGTCAAAACATTGTGGGATGACTCGCCCAATGGGCCGGGTCAGACCCAGCGAGTCTGACCAGGTGGACCTAGTTCGGGTCGGTCCATACTGGGTTGGGCCGAGTCGGTCCGACTGGGTCGGACCGGACCCGAGTCCATTACTAACGCTTTACCTTCTTGGGCCATATCTTTGGCACCGGATGTCTGTTTGATGAACCGTTAGTGGCACCAGTATTCTTGGAGCATAGTCATCCCTTTGAGTATACCCACCTGGAGTTCGGGGTATAGTTGAGTCACGGTCCGGTTGGTTCGTACATGAATCCAACCAGGTCCCCGGGACTAAAATGCCAATAAATCACAGACCGAGCGTCCGATTTATGTGTCGTCTATTGCGTTGAGAACCCTATGATGTGGCGGTCCTTTGAGATACTTCCACCTGAGACTTTGTGACACTTGGAGTATCAGATCGTAGTGTGTGGACCAGACCATCCCAGAGACGGGAAAGCAGAGTACGGAGACCTAGTAGCTGGCTAATATCTGACGACTGCTTGACTGATTCGATTTGGAGTGACTCGACTAGCCCAGTGGGGAGCGCTACTGTGTGAGGCAGCAGACCCATGTCGGAGGAGCACCACTGTGTGAGGCGGAAGACCCGCGGTAATCGATAGGAGGAGTATCTCTGTAGGCTATTAGGGGGAGCGCTACTGTGTGAGGCAGAAGACCCCCAGTGGGAAGCATCTTTGTGTGACATAGTTTTCCCATGGTACTCGACAAGAGGTGTACCTCAGTAGTCTAAGGTTAGTGAGTAGCACCTCAGAGTTGTGACATGGCCATTGTACTCGACAGAGGTGGAGTTCTCCAGCAGTCGTGGTTTTGATAATGAAAATCATGGTTTGAGCTGAGTCATGACCTTTGTGTTTTTTTCATGATTGAGATGGGCTACTTGATAACTTAGTTATATGTATGGGCATATACCTAAGTAATGGTAATCCCTTGAAATCATACATTGTGGTTTATCCTGGTTGGATTTGTGAGACCTTGAGGGTATCGGGGTCCCTACCGAGTATCGTTATACTCACCCCTACATGGGTTATGCTCGCACCTCGTTGTGTTGGATGCAGACGACGGACAACGTTGATGGTGGCTGAGAGAGCTAGGACTGGACGGTACCCGAAGGTGGACCTCACGATGAGTCGGTACCCAGAGGAGACAGATAGACGTGGAGCGCTGAGGAGGCTATATGTACCTACCCTTCAGGTAGGATCCGTGGTGGACAATCCAGGAGCTGCTAGACACCTTCCAGTTGTTTGTCTTTTAGTTGTACATGTTTTGTCTTTTCCTTGTACTTTATAGTTGAGCTTGTATTTCCGACCCCTTTACTTTTCCGCACTACTTTTGTATACAGTTTTTACTTAGTGTTTTCTTCTTCTTGTAATCTGGTGGTGTGTGTATATGTTTTTTAAAGGCAACTCCTTCCCAGTTTTAGGGAATTAGGCCTTTGGTGCTAGTCACCAGCCCCTGGCCTATGGAAGACATACTTGTGGTAGTCACGATGTGGGCCCTGGGGAACGGGTCGTGACAAACTAGTATCAGAGGAGTTAGTTTTATTGCAGAACTTAGGACTCTTATATTTCTTTTTTGTGAAGCAATAGTGTTAAGGGTACCGATTGTGGTTTTCAGTTCAGGGAGTCCAGTGTTGGTGTGACGGCTGACGTATCCATACACCAGGACCCTGACTACTAATTTCCAACTGAGTGCACGAAAACACTAATTGTGTGTGTGTTTTCAAAAGTTTTTCTTTAAGTCATCTCAACCAGATCATCTCACCAGGTATAATATTTTGACTGTGGTGCATCTGTTCAAGATGACTCCACGCAGACAGCCATTTATCATTCCGAGAGGGTACACGATGATGGCCCACTGAGGCGATGAGGCTCCGGTGCTGGGACCTCTTACTATGTTGGCACCTTCGGGTGGTGTACCAGCAGTACTACCACCCATTGGGCAGTAGATGACACTAGCCGCATTGGAGGACGGTGCATGCTAACTGAGTTTGTTACATGAGTTCCAGTGGAAGAGGCCTCGGAGGTTTCGAGGCGAGGAAGATTCCCAAGCAACATAGGACTAGCTGGAAGCGATTTCTAGAGTTTTCTGCATAGTTGAGACACCCGTAGAACAGATAGTGATCTTAGCTACTAGTTTTTTCCAATGAGTGACCAAGAGGTTGGTCTACATAGTGATGAGGCTTCTGTACGTGGACCATTAGCCAAGATAGTACCTCCGAGTAGTTTGTCAGCTATATCACTGCATGTTGGTTAGCAGTTGCAACCAGTGGTACCAGTAAAGGACACTTGTAGGCTTAGTTCCTTACACGTGTATCAGCATCAGAAACCCCTCAAGTTCCAAGGCGATCCGACTCATAGGAGGCTAAGTACTGGCTTGAGGAAGTGGTTGAGAGTTCCCTATAACTTTTATAGCTTCAGTAGGACGACATGTCGGTTGCTGAGTATTCATCGAGGCATACCGATTATTCCGGATACATGATGAATATGGTATGATCAGTACTTCAGGGATTGAACTTCCGAACGAGGTGTGTCTAAGGGACATCCGAGAAAGCACAATTTCTCTATGAATTTATACTTATGTTAGGATTCTAGAAGAACCTTTGTGGTTGAATGTTCTTTGGCTGAGCGGATACAACTAGTGAATGTTAGAAGTGGGAAAGTAAGAAACTGACGCCAATCTCAGAGACTTGATCATGTAAAAATGTTTTAAGAAGAGGACAGATGAATCTGAAAGGCATCAGACGTGGAAGTAGAGCTAGTAGAGTAGCATGAGGTGGTGTACATTTCGACATGTTACAACCACCCGCCTTTTAGTCCCCGCCAGGTTCATGGAGCTGGAGGGAAGGGGAAAAAAGTATCTGCATGCGGTCAAGGAGTGAGAACCAAGGGCTCTAGGAATGATTCGAGGTACGGTTTATATCTAATACTATATACTGTATCAATAGACATACCAATCCTTCCTTCCTTCCACGAATCTCGTCCCAAACCTAGAGTTTCTGGTTAAACCGTTGACTTGACCCTCATGTCTGGAGATACCTTTGGAAGGAGACTCGATAATCACACTTATGCCGCCGGTCTGATCTAACCCTTGAGGTGAGAGTTTTGGTTGGAACCTCTTGGTGGCAATGTCAAGGCCTTACGCCGTTAGTTTGGGTATGGACTGGGAAACCACAGTTCATACACAGATTGATTGTATTCGGCAAAAAGGTTATGGTTATCTACAATGTTGGGATGAGGTTTTCCTTAGTCGGTGAAAAAAAAGGAAACCTGTGTATCATGTTAAACTCATGCATAGGAGCATTCAGCTGATCCCTCTTGAGTTAGCCAGCCTTACACTCGTGGAAGCATGAGTTTTGAGTTTTCAGCAGGAGTGATAGAACATGTGGACATCTTTTCAAAAGATGTTTCCAGGATTACACCCCAAAGGGGGAGGGACGTCTGCTTTGGCTGGATACTACTGGAGGTTTGTTCCAGACTTCTCCAGAGTTTCAACACCACTAGCAGCCTTGACAAAGAAGGGGAAACCCTTCGTTTGGTCGGAGAGATTCCAACAGATCATTCAGGAGCTAAGGCATAGGCTGACAAGTGACCTCAATTTGAGGCTTCCAGAGAAAGGCGTAGGGTACTTAGTCTACCGCAATGCATCAGGGATTGGACTTGGGTGTGTCCTGATGCTGGAGTGAGCTATGATCGCATATGGTTCTCGGAATTTGATACAGCATGAGCAGAACTATGCTACCCCTGACCAGGAGTTAGCAGTAGTGGTCTTCACCTTGAAGATGTGGCGGCACTATCTGATGGGAGAACGTTTTACCGTGTACTCTGATAATAAGAGTCTCAGGTATATCTTATCTCGGAAGGAAATGAACCTGAGACAGCGACGATGGCTTGATTTCCTCCAAGACTATGACTTCGAGATAGTCTATACTCCTGGTAAGGGGATGGTCGTATCATATGCACTCAGTTGGAGATATGGTTTATAGTTGCAAGGTGAGGCGACAGAGCAGCTGGCTACTTTACAGATATCCTTTGTGGATTGATATAGAGAAGCCTATCTATAGTCTCTTACAGTTACTCCCCCACTTCTTCAGTGAGTTAGGGAGGTGCAGCATGGGGACACTGACTGTGAGACACGACGTGCTCAGATATCCACAGGGTAAGCATCTGATGGATTTTTTGAAGGTGGGGAGCACGTCATCCTCTTCAGAGGATGTACCATGGTACTAGTTGCACATCAGGAGGAAGTGTTGAGGGAGTTTCACACTTCCCCTCTAGTGGTATATTCATGTGTGGTGAAGATGTACCAGGACCTTTGACGATAGCACTGGTGGCCAGGTATGAAGAAGGCAGTAGCAGATTTTCTCTCTCGATGACTCACTTGTCAACAAGTGAAGGCAGAGCACCAGGTACCAACAGGCTTGGTTCAGCCCTTAGAGGTCCCAGTTTTGCAATGGGATGAGATATCCATGGATTTCGTGATGGGTATTTAACGTACATCTAGGAGTCACAATTCGATTTGGGTGATCATCGACCAACTCACCAAGTCGGCCCGCTTCCTACTGACTAAATATGGTACGGGCTGCTATAGAGAATGTACAAATCATCCAGGAGGGGATGAAGACTACACAGAGCACGCAGAAGTCATATGCTGACAGAGACCTCTGGAGTTCGAGGATGGTGACCAAATCTTTATACAGGTTTCAACTTGACGATGTCTACAGATATTTGGCCGAGGTGGAAAGCTATCTGCGAGATACATCAGACATTTTCAGGTCCTCAACAGTGTTAGCGAGGTGGATTACCACTTTTCTCTACCACCTTAGTTGCACCAGGTGCATGACGTCTTCCACATAACTCAGCTGATGAGATACGTTCACGACCCTTCACACATCATCGACCATGGAGAGCTGGGCATCGATGATGGGGAGACTTTCACAAGGGTTCCAGTGGAAATTGAGGATCGATAGGAGTGGGTCCTACGTGGATGGTCGATACCTCTATTGCGCGGTTTCTAGAAGTACAGGAACCTCCAAGAGATCACATGAGAGTGGGAGACTCATATGCGTGCTCAGTACCCCCATTTGTTTCCTTAGTTTGAGTTGTGGATTAGGGGATGTAGAGCCCTAAGGTGGGGAGAATGTAAAGACCTGAAATTTCCATGTAATTTTATTTATTTAAAGGTGAATTTTAGGATTCCGTGAAATCAGATGATGCACGATTCCGAGGCCCGAAGTGTCCGGAAGGATCCGTCGAAGTTTTGTTAAACATAAATTAATACGCGTAAGCAGTTTTCCTAAAAAAGTGAAATAACTCTTAAACGGTTACTCGGATCAGAAATATGAGGGCACCGTTGCACTTAGTATTGCGGGTTTACCCTAGGCGTGACTTAAGTTTAGTCGGCGCGGGCCTCCTGTGATAAATCACAAAAATGGCATAACTGTAAATAAAATAATTAAATAAATTATTTTATTTTTCAAGTTCTTATAACTCACAAACGGTAGCTGGGATTAAAAATATGAGACCACCAATAAACTCGTGAGGGCATGCTTTATTTAAGCAGATAATAACTTTGGCCGGTGTGGGCCACAAGAAAAAGTTAGTTTTTGGCCGCAAATAAAATAATTAAGAGAAAATTATTTTATTGTAAAATTCATAACATCTAAATGGTAACTTGGATTGAAAATATGAGAGTACCATTGGGTTCATTGGGGTGTGTTTCATCTAGGAAGAGACTATCCTCGATGGCAGTTGGTCGAGGGTGACTGATAATAATTTTCCAAACTTTTTTTCGGGTAAGTTTAGTAAACGCATGAGCGGTGTTTTATAAATTTTGAACCAGTGCTCAGAATTGAAATCTGAGGGCACTGTTGAACTCACAGCATCGGTGAATTCTTATTGAGACCTTCACCGCAGTTGCGTTCTAATGAGGATAAAAGTTAGTTTTTGTCTTTTATAAAAAAAATTATAAAATAAAGTGCAACACTTTATTTTATTTTTAAGCTGTCATGTGTTGAGTATGTTGGTTAAAAACCTCCCCTTGGGAGTTGGTGGTGGGACCGCCATACCCTAACCTCCCATGGGAGGATAGTTGAGGTGGGGATCACCCGAGCTGCATAACCTCACTATTAATGATAGGGATGGGGACCACCTGACCCCCTATCAATGGAGGGGGATAAAACCTCCTCAACTCCCCATTAAATGGGGAGAAACTCCTCAACTCCTCCACTTTAAGTTTTTCCAAACATTTATGGGGAGCCTCTTGACCTTCCAAATTAATTGTGCCAACATTTCATGTAATTAATTTGGAGAATCCGGGTAAATTAATTGCTCCTTTTTGAATTGGTGTGCCAATATAATATTAGACAACACGTCTAATATTATTTTGTTGGCATTTCTCTTTTGGTGGAATTGAGAAAAGCTTGGGAGAAAAGTGCTCCCTATAAAGAATGAAAAGAACACCGACGATGCTATTTCGTCTTCGACTTTTTCCCCGGCCACCTATCGATCAACGTCATCCACAAACCGACGCAGCTCGGAATTGAGGACGTGCGGCGGACGCGACGAACGACAGTCTCCTCCGTTATCCTTTCACGACTCCGTCAACAAATGACAAGCGTCGTGAGACAAATCAAAAGGTAGGGGGTTTACTTGTTGTTAATGTAATATCCCTTTTCTTTTTATCTTCTTCGGAATTGAAAGGAATCATTTTGTGGTTTAAAAATAATTGAAGATCATCCCCTTCCTTGAGACAATTGTTACCACAATAAACACGAAGGATGCATGCCAAACAAACATGGCCCGACTCCTCTGCCGATCTTGTTGTGATGTTATTTAGAATAATGAAGTGGCAACGAGGTGACGAAGGCGACAATGAAAAAGGTCACACCACTCACGACCTCTGTGAACTGCGCCACCCCAGCGGTGCCCTGGTGCGCAACCTACACCCCTGTATCCCTGCCGGCGCGCTCCTGGCACCCCGTGCCCCTGCCGGTGCGCTGCCTGGCGCCCGACACCCCTACTGGTGCACAAGCGGGGCCCCACATCCCTGAACGACGCGTTGTCCGGTGCCCCGCTCCCCTGCATGGGGTGCTCTTGACACCCCGCACCACTGACGATGCGCACCCGGCTCGCCGCGCCCCTACCGGCGCGCTTCCCGGCACCCCGTGCCACTGCCGGAGTTCACCCAGTGCTCCGCGCCCCTGCCGGCGCGCTGCCCGGTTCCCCGTACCCCTGTCGGCGCACTCCTGGCGCCTCGCGCCCTTGCCGGCCCACTACCCTCCTTCCCGACTCCTGTCAAGGCCTGCCCGGTGTGCCTGGAGCCTACCGGAGACCATCCTGCTGGCACCCACCCTGCGCGGCCTACCTGCTGGCCTCCCTACCACCGGCCTCCCGAGCCAACCCGCAACGTCCCCCATGAAGTTGCTGGCCAAACCGGCCCGGTCTCCCAGGCTGAGTTACCGAGCCGCCTACCTGGCGACTATCGGGCCGAACCACCCTCGCGGTCCGCTAGGCCGGGCCCAGCGGACCTGGTCAATACTTAGCGGGTTGAACCGCCCAATGGATCGGGTCAGACCCATCGAGTCTGACTGAGTCGGCCCAGACTGGGTGGGGCTGAGTCGGTCCGACCGGGTCGGACCGGACCCGGGCCCATTACTGACCCTTTACCTTCTTGGGCCATATCTTTGGCACCAGACGTCCGTTTGATGAACCGTCAGCAGCACCGGTATTTTTGGAGCATATCTGTCACTTGAGTATACCCCACTGGAGTTTGGTGTATAGTTGAGTCACGGTCCGGTTGGTTCGTACACGAATCCAACCGGGCCCCGGGACTAAAATGCTAATAACTTCGAGACCGGGCGTCCGATTGATGCGTCGTCTGTTGCGTTGAGACCAATATGACGTGGCGGTCCTTTGAGATACTTCCACCTGAGACTTCATGACACTTGGAGTATCATATTTTAGATCGTGTAGTGGACCTTCTCGAAGATGAGAAAACAGAGTACAATGACCTAGTAGCTGGCTGAGACCTGAAGACTGCTTGACCGATTCGATTCGGAGTGACTTGACTAGCCCAATGGGGAGCGCTAACGTGTGAGGCGGCGGACCCATGGCGGAGGAGTGCCACTGTGTGAGGCATTAGACTCATGGTACTCGACAGGACGAGTACCTCTTTAGGATACTAGGGGGAGCGCTACTGTGTGAGGCGGCAGACCCTAGGTGGGAAGCAACTCTGTGTGACGTAGCTGTCCCATGGTACTCTACAGGAGGAGTACCTCAGCAATCTACGGTTAGTGTGTAGCGCCTCAGAGTTGCGACAGGGCCACTGTACTCGACAGAGGTGGAGTTGTCCAGCAGCCATGGTTTTGATAATGAAAATCCTGATTTGAGCTGATTCATGACCTTTGTGTTTTCCTCATGATTGAGATGGGTTACTTGATAACTTAGGTATATGTATGGGAATATACCTAAGTAATGGTTTTCCGTTGAAATCATACTTTGTGGTATATATTTGTTGTATTTGTGATACCTTGAGGGTCTCGGGGTCCTTACTGATTATCATTATACTCACCCATGCATGGGCTATGACCGCACCTCATTGTGATGGATGTAGACGACGAACAGCGCTGACGGCGGCCGAGATCACCAGGACTGGACGGTATTCGGAGGTGGAACTCAAGAAGAGTCGGTACCCGGAGGAGACAGATAGACGTGGAGCACTGAGGAGACTATTTATACCTACCCTTTATGTAGGATCCCTGGTGGATGATCCAGGAGCTTCTAGACACCTTCTAGCTGTTTGTCTTTTATTTTTACCTGTTTTGTCTTGTACTTTACAGTTGGGCTTGTATTTCCGGCCCCTTTACTTTTCAGAACTACTTTTGTATACAGTTTTTACTTAGTGTTTGCTTCCTATTGTACTCTGGTTGTCTGTCTTTATGTTTTATAAAGGCAACACCACCCCAGTTTTAGGGAATTACGCCTTTGGTGCTAGTCGCCAGCCCCTGGCCTATGGAAGGCGGGCTTGGGTTAGTCACGATGCGGGCCCTGGGGGACGGGTCGTGACAATATTTCTTTTTTTATATAAAAGCACTAAGTTTGGATTTCATTATACGCCACACCATGTTAAGCATCTACGACATGGAAAACATAAATTAACATTCAGTTCTTGAACCACTGTATTTGGATTATGTAACACACAATGTCGAGTTCCATCGATATCTTTAATTACACACAAGACCTAGTTTTACCGAACTACAATATATTATTACGATTGTTATTAAAATAATTTTATAGTCATTACCTATCCATTCGAATTGAAGTTATGAATAAGATTAAATAAATTTTTAAAATATGATTTACACATGTATATAAAATGAATCCTTTTGTTATCAATTATTTATAAATTAATTTATTTAATATTTTAAAATAAATATATTACTTTTTATGAAAACTATTTTTCAACCTAAAAAAATAATTTTATCTCATGAAATTAAAAAACCCACTTTTGATGAATTTTTTAACTAACTTTATATAATATATTATGAATAATTGTTTTGATACTCATACAATATACTTGATAGCTATAATATTGTAATAAATCCATCTTCATAAATAAAAAATGTATTTTTTTTAAATGGTAATTTTTCTTGATTTTAATTGAAATCCAATTTAAAATCTAAATTCTGACACCTTTATAATTTTTATTTGATAAAATAAAGTTCAATTTTAGAATCATACTATTAAAATTTAATATGGGTGATTTTTTGGTATTTTTCAAATAGGTTTCTTTTTTTGATGAATAATAAAAAATACTGAATTTTAATTCAAAATTACATTTTAATCTATTTTATTTATTTATTTAAATTATGTATTTTTTTAAAGTAAAATTAGATCAATTATAAATCAGTTAGTAAAATTTAGTAAATTGGATCAAATATCACATTTAAATTGGATATAAATAAATTTTAAACCTTTAGACATTTTCACTATAAAAACCAGCTTTCGAGACATGTCTACGAGATTAATTTTAAATTAATTTATACAAATTGTGTGGTTAAAATTTAGAAAAATACATTCAATATTTGTAATCTATATATTTTATAATATCTACTAAGGTCAAAATATTTTTTGATAAAAAATACTAGTGAAATTAATTAAAATTAATTAGAGTGATTAAGGTAAAAGTGAGTTTACATAGTGGTTAATCATTAATATAAATGTAAAAATACCCTATAAACATGTAAAAAATCCATTTTCCAGATATATTTATACCAAATCCTCCATTTTTTATAAAATGGGAAATTATTGGAGGCCCAAGATATATGTGAGACATCTTGATAGTATTTTTCTTTTTATATTTACAAAGATGCCACTCCTCCTCCAATACAAAAGGGTGAACACACCCTTACTTACTCACAACTTTAGAGAAAATTTGGGTCAAAAAAAACCTACCCAAATATTCACTGAACTTCCCTCCCATTAACCTAGAAACTTCAAATTTCGAAAAAAGAGAACCAAGTCAAGCCTTTGGTGAAAACCAAGATGAATTACCCAAAGAAAATGTAACATAATTCTTCATGATCTTTTGTATTATTTTCAGTATCAACACCATATATTATTCTTATTATAGAATTTTGTAATAACCTTAGTATACTAAATATTCTGATATGTTTTTTTCTATGTTTTCTACATACACCAACACACACTTCCATCAAATAGGAAGCACACTTATCGTTAGTGTGTACGTTAGATTATCGCCTCATGAAATTATGTCATTCATTTTCCTCTACCACTCTCATGGATATGCATTATGATGGAAATAATATTTTTATATGATATATATTATATTTAGGATTTATTTACTCTTCTATAATTCTTAATTAAAACATACCTTCATTATTTCCATTTTGTGTAAATATGATATCTTCATTTGTGGTAATGTGGACTACCGTCTCCTCAAAGTGATGCGATTTATTCACACTTTACATTTAATGTATTAACAATGGGTTGTGTAAGAAATATATGATATATATGGAATAATAATTCAATTGGAATTATAATATATATATATATATACATATATTTCATTTAATTTCATTCTTTCAATACGGTAGTAATACAGAAACAACATTCAAGCGTACATATGACTTACAACCTCCATGAACAGTGTATTCCATTTCATACTACTATATTTTATAGATTATTATAAATATTTATATATTTAATATATTTAATATCTAAATCTTGTTATATATTTTTTAAATAATTAAATCATGATCTTTGTAAGTGGATCAACAATAACAAGTCAAAACATTTATGAAAAACAAAGCAGATATTACCTAAAACATCACCTTAACATTTAATTGTAATAAATGAGGAATATAAAGTCCTAAAAAATCATATATTTTATTATATATAATAATATGGTTCTATGATATATTTATAATAAACTTATATTTATTTTACAGGAGGTTTTAACATGTATGAAAAAAGTTAAGATTAATGTAAGGGATTTCTCGTCACATTTTTATTTTTGTGAGATATATACTACATTAACCACTTATTCTTATTTTGTAGTGTATAAAATACCCCATAACATGTTACAAAATTAATTTAATTTATTTAATGGTATCAAAATTTTCAATTTATGTTATTCTATCACATATCTCATGATTCAAAAGTTACTCAAGTAGTAAGTGGATTTCTAGTCCTACTTTTATTTCTGCGAGACCTATGTGATATTCACCAATCATTTATTTTGTGTGGTGTATATACATACCATGAATGTATTATATTATTATTATTATTAAATTTATTTTTATTTACATATCCATTTTATCATCTCTCTTTCATGGTATTTTATGGTTCAAAAGTTACCAAATCGTTAAAGTAATTTATTCACAATTTTCTTTCTTTGGGACACATGTTTTTTATGCACCTATATTTATTTAAGAGGTGTATATAATTCTTTATAAAATGTTATATTCTGAATATTATTCTCATTATGATATTTTAATCATCATGAAATTTTATAATTTCATTGGGACTTTTATTCAATGTTACCAAAATTTGAAGAGTTCATTTCTACAATCTCCTTGTTTATCGGAATTGTTTATGACTATGCTTCCATTGATGAAATATTATAATCCATATCTCATGTATTATCGTGATTTTTCTTCTCCTATAGTTTTCCATGATATATTTATGTATTGGTACCATTTTTATTAACTTTTGTACTTTTGATAATTATGAAATTTATTTTAAGAAAACATAACCTTAATTCTCTTTTCAGTTGGAAATATATTTTAGTGAAAAACCATGTTAAGAAAATGATTTCAGAAATGATTTTAAGTGATATTTAATGATTATTTTCATTGAAAATCATTTCATATTTTGTTAGGTATCAAAAATTCTTTAAAATGGTTTTTGAATCTCATTTATAAATTTTCAATGTTATTTTTATAGAAAAATGTTATCAATAGGTTTTATGATTTAAAAAGTGTTTTCTAATAAGAAAGGATATTTTTATAAAAAAATGTTTTAAATGTTTTTAAATATTATTTTATAATTTTTCAAACTGGTATTCAATGAAAATTATTTTGAAGATATATTTTTTCTTGAAAATTTATTTTCAAATAAAGGTTATTTTCCATAAGAAATGCTCCAAGTTATATTTCAAGATACTTCTCCAGATAAGATTTCATACTTTGATATAATTTATGATTTTCTAGGTATATTATCTAAGGACACAATTCTCATTCCTTCTCAAAATTGTTTATGTTTAATATGCCATGTTTTTTATGAAACATGTTTCTATTTTATATGGTTTAAGATTATGAAACCCTATTTTCTTCATTAGGTTTGTGCTTATGAAACCTGATCCTTTCCACGAATTATGAATTGATGAAATGATTATGAAAATTATCTATTTTCTATAGGTTATTATATGATGAAAATTTTAGGATACTCATTTTATTTCATTGGTTTTGATATTTTTTTTTGAAATACATCTATTTTTTGGGTCATGATATGATGAATGTTTTATTATATTCTAGCACACATATGTATGATTTCATCAGGTAATGGGTTGTACCAATATCTCCCTATAATGCATTAGGTAAAGATTTATTTCTCATGATATAATGATGAGAAAAAAGTCCATGATCTATAATGGGAAAAGGTCTATCCTAATACACAATGTAAAACATGTGTGTCCTTGTCCATAATGGAAAATATTTGTTTAATGATTGAAAAAGGTCAACATGTGCCTCCTAATCCATTATGGGAAATAGGATTATCTTGATCTACTTTGTCGATGGTCTAGGTAGTTAACCTTGACAAATGAAACAATTTTCTATATTTATGATGGTTACAAATTTATATGACATGATCTTTTAGTTCATGATTGATTTATAATGATTTATCACCCTTATGATTCATGTATTATGAAATAAAAATATTTATTTCATGAATCATGTATATGATATTTGATATGTATAGTATAATCTTCAAATTTTATTCTCGTGTTATTTTACTCTTATTCTCATTTTATTCTTATATATCTCATTTATTTACCATTACTATGCATCTGAACCCATGATTTCTCATGTTTCCTTTCCCTAGGTTATGAAGAAAGGTTTTAAGTAGGATTAATAAAGGGTAAACTCATTAAGGTAGATGTTGAAGATCTTTCATCATGATAGATTTTTAGGTTTCCAAGTTTCAAAAAACACTAAACTATTATAGTCTATGGGAATGTACTTTTTTAATGTGTAGAATAATAATCTAAAATGATGTAATATCTATGTATCTTAATCATGTATTTCTATATTTCATATATAATGAAAGGTTTACTCATCATTTGGAAACTTAGAGGAGAAAAATTTTGTTAGGTCCCTTGGGATATTTATAAGGATGTGTCTGGGGATGTCTCTAAGGGTAAGACTGAGGGATCATATCTTTTAAATTATCTTTCATGATTTAAGAATCTTATATGTAATTTTTCATAATTATATGGTTTTCAACTATGATAATTCTTTCACACCCTTTGCTTTCTGGATATAGTCATTAGTGGGAACTAAAACAAAATGGGTTATGATTAAATGTTTCGGATGTTGAATTTAAGAGCATTATTTAAATTGAATTCCTATTTAGAAATGTCTTGAAGAGAATTTGGAATGAGATACGAGTATTGTTTATACTACTGAAGATAAAGAGACATCCATATACACATTAAATGCATGGGATGTTCTAATATTATTTTCTACATTAAACATAAGAAACATTATTAGATTGATGTTGAGGAACATTAAGAAATTATTCATATTTTATATTCTAGGAAAGGGGTTTTAAGTAATAAGATGATGAAGCCTGTGTAATGGTTTAACAATAAAGTTTGATGATTAAATTGTATATGTTTTGGAATTAAATTATTATGTTATACAAATCATTAAATATATAATTATTTTCAGTATAAGTTTTTCATTATGAATTTAAAAGTATTTGTTTAATGGGATTGATGACCTATAAAAATGATTTAATTGAAATTTCATATTTTTATTAAGGTCAGGTAGCCCTCAATATGCTCCTGATGGTGAGAAATTTTTCTTTCACATGTATAAAGATATGACTATGGATAAGGTAAATTGGTTAGTACTCATTACCATGTAACTAATTATTTATTTGTTGGAAAAGTGGTTTATGATATCCAGTATGTAATCTATGAAATTTTTGGATTTAAATAACATATCCAATAAACTTTGGAATACGGAAAAATGCATGTTTTCAATAAAGATTTATGGTAATTTAACTTACTACCATGTTTCAATAGAAACATTGATGAAGGTATTCACATGTTTGGTTTGTGAAAACCCAGAGCTACTTTATGATATATAGGGGATAAATGATAAGTTATTTTTTAAAATATTTAGTGAACTTATTTATAATTTTTTTGGCCTTCATATTTCAAAAGGATTATAAGGATGACCATTTATGGAATGGTTTATGTTAAACATTGGATTATGTTTTATATATTAAATTATTACCTCTCCATAAAATAATTTATTCATATTGGATAACATCTGAATTTGTTTGTGATAAAGATAGATTAAATGACCTATAATTCTACTAATGGATCTCATGATCTAATAATTATTCAAGAATAAAAAATTCACCTTCATTCATTGGAGTAAGATATTAAGTGAAAATTGATCATGGAACAACCAAAGGGTGAGATTTTGATTATGAAATGGATTGAAATAATGTAAGTGTATATTCTTTTGAAAAATATTCAACTTTAGAAAAATGATTTTGAAATAAAATTTTGTCATATAACCATAATTTTTGATGATATCAATGACCTCATTCACGCTTCTTTAGTTTCTGGTTTTGGGAGTGATAACTTTCTCTGGATCACAAAATATATTATGATCATCAATATTTGAAAATCAGTATGATTATTTATATTTTTCTTTTAGGTCTATGTTTTCACTTACCAACTATGTTTTCCAATGTGGAAACCCAGTTATGTGCTACTTTGGGTAACTATTATGAATCCAAATTTTCTTTTTAAAGGAAGTTTTTGTATTCATTTTTATGATGTGGGTTTATATGAAATAATATTTCAAGTATTAATCCATTGATAACCAAGATGAATTTTGATGATGAAATTTATTTTAAAGTCGGTATAATGTAACACCCCATGAAATTTTGAATTTATTTTATTGAATTAATATAATCTATTTTATAATTTTCATTTCACACAACACTAAATATAGATTTTTTTATATGAAAGAACTATGTTTGGATCTCATTATATGCACCACCGATTAAACTAATGCAACACACAACACAAAGATTAAATTTTGGTAAATGAAACAATATTTTTGGATTGTGTTAGACACAATTTTTATTTCCTTTGATAGCTTTATTTACATGAAAATTCGATTTTTAGCAAACTAAAATATATTATTAATAATATTATTAAAATATTATTATATTTACCACCTAGCCATTGGAATAAAAGTTATAAATAAGATTAAATAAATTATTAAAATATTATGTATACATGTTTTTAAAATTAATCCTTTGGATATCAATTAGTTATAAATTAATGTAAGAACTATTTGAAAATAAGGAAATTACTTTTCTAAGAAAACTATTTTTCTAGGTAAAAATACAATTTTACCACAAAAAATTAATCAAACCACTTTTTATGAACATTTTTAATAAAATTTATATAATATATATTCAATAAATATTTTTCATACTCATCAAATATATTTTATTGGTATAAGAGAAGAATAAATCCAATTTTATGAATAAAAATGTATTTTTCTAAAAGGTAATTTTACCGCCTTTTAATGGAGAACCCATTTTAAATCTAAACATTAATAATTTATTAATTTTTATTTAAAATAATAAAATCTATTTTTTAAATAAGATGTCCAAATTTACTTTGGGTGAATTTTTGGTATTTTTCTGAGAAGTTTCATTTTTTGATAAATAATGAAAAATATTGAATTTTAATTCAAAATTGTTTTTTATAATTTAGTTATATATTTAAATTATATATTAATTTGGTTTAAAAGTATAATTAGATAAATTTTACATTAATTTGTCCAATTTTGGCCATTGGGTCCAATTTCACATTTAAATTAGATATAAAGACATTTCAAACTTTTGGACATTTTTGCTTAAAACCTACTTTTGTGATACTTCATTGGGATTAATTTTAAGTTAATTTATAAAAATTAAATGTTTTGAATTTTGAAAAATAGATTCAATATTTATAATAATCACAATTTATAATATCTCTTAATGTAAAATTAGTCTTTTACAACAAATGTTAGTGAAAGTAATTGAAATTAATTAGAGTGATTAAGGTAAAAAAAGGTTTCCTTAATGGTAAAACATTATCTTAAGGGAAAAAATACCCTAGAAAATGACTAAAAGATATTTTATTACCATACTTCTACCAAATAATAACTTTTATCTAAATTTTAAAATTACTGGAGGAATATGATATAAGGACCGGGCCTTAAACATTACTTATTATTGAATTAAATGAATAATTCACATAGAGGATCTTTTTAGGTTTAGATTTTTAGAGAATTAGATCATAAATCATGCATTACATTCCACATTTAAACAAAGTGGTTACATAAAATATAGTATTCATTTTTTACCATCGACGGAAAAATATTTAAAACAAAACATGGAATCTTTCATGACACTTCCTTGACCCTATCATCACATCATGTACCTTTCCCTTGACCTGTGAAAAACATTTCAAAAACTTGGGATAAGCATAAAAAGATCAGTAAGGGATATAAAAGTATGAAATGAAAACATTAGTCCATGTATGAAATCATACTTTACTCATAAAACATAATCACTTTAACATGCCTTATCAAATCATGAATAAATCGTAGAAATCATAAGACTTAAAGGTAACTTGAGGCATTCATAACATTTTTACGTAGGGAGTAACCCTCTTGGTTACGTTTGGAATACCCATCATAGTATATTCCCTAAATATCTTCAGAGAAACCTTAATGTTTAACACCTTCGTGTGGCCGGATTCATTGGAGAGATATATCGGGCTCATCCACCCTTAGTTTATCACGGAACCACCCGTCTTCATAACAATTCCCAAGAACCATAACATAATCTTATCACATAAAACATGTATAAAGGAAACATAACATTTCCACATTTCAATCACAAGATATCAATACAACACATTGATATAATAAAAAAATTATGAAAACCATTTTCAATACCAAAATAAAAGAAAAGTAAAACATTGTATTTATTTTCTATTAAAAAATGGTATGTCTTGTAGAGGAAGCCAAAACTGAAATAATGGTCATGGCGGCGGAGAAGTCATTATCAGCGCATACGTACGACAAAAAAAACATTCCCTTTTGTCGTTTAGTAAACACTTCATATAAAAAATACTCCTTTTGAATAAATGTAAAATTAAAAGGGGTTTATACACCGTATAAAATAAAGTTGTGTATAAAACAAAATATGCCTCAATGAAAGGAGATTGAGATGAAGTCCCTTACAAAGATGGTATCCTTGGATTAAGGATAAATAAAATACATAATTATGTGTGACAAATGAATACACAAAATATAAGTGGATATTAAGTGAAAAACAATCAGATATCATTCACACATATTCATAGATTGACATATTCAAGGAGTACAAGTTTGTCCCAATAAATCAAAATTGGGTTAAGAAGTTCCCTTGCAAAAATTTGACAGCCTAATGGCGTCACTTAAAACTTGAGAAAATGAGTTGATGAGAGATAAAAAGTGTATATCATCACTTGGACATAAAATTTACATCAATACGGATATAGAAGAACATATCCCAACATTACAATATGTAAATTAAAAGACCCAACAAAATAAGTCTTTTAAAAAGAGGAGGGTGAAAAGTTCCCTAACCGACTTGGGTATCTTTCGAAACATACACCCCATGAAACAAGGACAATAAAACAATGATGTAAATACTCATAAAAGAAATTATTTTACACAAAGAGTATATTAATTGTTAATAAATATACCACTCAAAGAAAATGGTGTCAAATGTAGCATAAATCTCACGGGAATAAAAGTGAGATGAAAAATCCCTTATGAAAACTCAGCAGCCTAACGGTGCCACTTAAAACTTCCAAAAATGGATTGATGAGATCAAATAGGGTCTCTCATCATATTAACATAAAATTTAAATCATGAGGAATATAAAAGAACATCCCCCAACATAAAAAAGATGATCTTAAAAGAATTGACATAAAGGAGAGTACTTAAAAAGAAAGAGAGAGGTTGGATCTCTTACGAAAATTCGGCAGCCTAACGGCGCCAATCAAATCTTCCAAAATGGATTGATGAGATAAAATAGGGTCTCTCATCATATGAACATAAAAATTACAGTAAGATTAATATAAAATAGCATCCCAATCATAATAAAGATGATCTTAAAAGTAATGACATAAAAGAGTGTACTTAAAAAGAAAGAGAGGGGTAGGTTCCCTTACCTCAAGTCTGACTTGACTTGTTCGTTTTTTTATATTCCTAAATAATAAAATTTGGTCATTTTATAATTTATTAAGGACCTCCTTTAAGTATTATTATTCATTTCATATCACATATTATAATGTTATAATAATTGTTTAATAATGTTAGTTCATATCAGACGTTTTTGCTGATGTTTGGTACATGAGTAAAAAATGAACTTGTTTGAAAATGATTGCCCATGTAGTTATAAGTAAATCATTTCCAGAATAGTATTAATGATTAAAATATCATATATATCCAGTACATATTCATTTTATACTATTACATAGCATTTGTAGATAAAAAATGAAAAGCACCGTTCATGGAGACGGTAGGCCGTACGTACGCATGAACGCTACTTTCATTTTTTTCATATTAATGGAATTAAAAATAAATTAGATATATATATTATAATTACAGTGAAATATATATGTTATATAGGTCACATATTATCATTAACTTCATTCTTTATACATTCCATGTATTTCATGAATGAGTCACATCACATGAGGGGGCGGTAGTCCACACTTCCTCATATGAAATTATTGCATTTGCACAACATGAAAAGAATAAAGGTATTTTTTAAATATAACATAAAAAAGCATATATTAAACATAAATACCATATATATCATATATAAAATACAGTTACATCATAATGGCCACCTTTAAAGGTGTTAAAAGAATATTGAACAATCATCGTTTCGTGAGGCAAAAAATCGCCAACCAAAGAAACAATATGTTCTTTAACCATTACATGAAGGTGTGTGTGGGTGTATCTCTAATCCTTCTCATAAAAACATCCTAGTATATTGAAGATACTAGTGTTGTTACGAAAGAAATGAATAAAATGAGTTTAGGGGGCTGGAGAAGCAAAATAAACATAAGAACACAAGAGAATACACTACCTTTAAATCAGGTAACTCTTTTTGATTTGAGCTCAAAGGCTTTCTTGGAAAGACTTATGCCAAAATTGAGGCTTCTAGTAGTAAGAGGGAGATGTGTAGATACAAAATGGGTAGGGTTTGGCCGAGCCAAATGAAGGACCCTGGGACACCCTAAGAGGGGAGGGGTGAATCAGGGTGACCACTTTTTCTTTTAATGTGATGGATCTTGTTCCCACGTTGGTAGGAACTTTTTGAACCTGTATGATGATTATGATTAGAAAGAAAACATTCACATGCATAGAGGAGACACAACCCTTTTTACTTGGTTCACCACTAAGGGCTACGTCCAAGGAGCATACGCCGACAGGATGTCGGTCGTACTAAAATCCACTATGCTTCACTAGTTGTTGATTACAAAGGTTCAGGTACAGACACTCTATCCCAGGCTCACTGCCTTCAAAAATGTTCAGGGATAGCTCACTGCGTCCCTCGGGTCACTCCCGTTGACTCCCCTTGGCTCACTGCCATTGGTGAAGTCTCACTCAGTTTATAGACGTGAATGTCTCTTCATCATTTGCATAAGAATGCATCCTTTGTTGTATGTAGATGCTCTATTTAAGTCCGATTCTCACCAGAAGCAGAATATCACTTTTCCTCGAATGTATCAGGTAGTCTCCTGGCTTTCGTGCAGCTCCAAACAGGCCGATGGGCTTCAGTAAAACCTGGTGCGCTTCTCCAAGCCGGATGTGCAAGTCCCAATACGGCGCGCAAGTCTAAACTGGCGCGCAAGTGTCACCAATGCACCTGCACGACGCTTCCTTCCCCGACAAAAAACTTGCGTGGTCCACTTCCTTTCTCTCCCAAACCTCCTTGGGCGCTCAGCAGACAACCGGAACGCAAGCTCTACTTGCGCGACCAAACTACCACCTGCGCGGCTCAACCACCTGCGCGATGAGAGCTCGAACAATCTCTCAGTCTTGAACTCCGTTAGAAATGAGGATGGGTGGTCCAGTATTTATAGGCAAACTGGACCCCCTACGCAGAGGCGCGCAAGTCCCTCAGCGGCGCGCTAGTCTTGTCTCCAGTAACCTCTATCGCGCAACTCACTTGCGCGACCCAACCAATACTTGCGCGACCTTCTTTCCTTAGCCAAATTTTGAAGTTCTGATCCTCAAAAACATATGGCGCGCAAGTCTTTTATCCTCCAAGACATTGGCGCACAAGTACCTTTGCCAAATACACTTTACTTTATTGGCCGATTTTCAGGCCCAAAAATTTGGCAAACACTGGTAAACGGCACCACCTTCACTACTGTTTTCTGCTTGAACGATATGATCTCTTTGTTGGTACACATATTGAACTTCCATTGAGGATTGACAACAAACACAAACCATACGCAAAATCATGCTTTTAAGACCGTGGTTCCAACACCAAAGGCTTGAGAGGTGTGGGTAAAGTGGTAGAGCTGGGGGCCTTTTATAAGAGGAGAGGTGGGGCACTCTTGGAAAGTCTTGAAAAGCAACATTATTATAAAATACTTTTCGGATTTTAAAGGGACCAAAATTATATATTTCGAGGATAAGGTGATAATAGTTCTAAATCCACACATCCAATAGGTGTTTGACAAGTGTAGGTCTTATAATTTACATTATCTTTTCATTTTATTTAAATCCTTAAATAATGAGGTAATCACTACATCTTCATGGTGTCATAAATAATTTTATTTATTTAATGTCTAAAAATTATAAAAAAATATCATGATGTAGGAAATATTTTTAGCTTTATAATGACTATTTATAGTAAAAAATATGACTTTTATAACCCCATTTAATAATTGTTTTAGTAAAACAACACATGTTTGTGACATTTTTATTTTAACATTAAATAAAACGTTTTTAATGTCATTTTCCTACCAAAGTGGCTCCATGGGGTCCCCAAGTTGACCCATGGATTTTTTTGGTCGGCCATGAAACATCCAATAAGGGTAGGACATGTGTCAAGGTCATTTCATATTATTAAAACATTATTTTTACCTAAAATTACCCTAATTACCTCTAATCGGGATTAAAAGCTTAAAAGTTACTATTCACAAAAAAAATTATTTTAATCCCATTGAACCACATTTTACTTACTAAAGAAAACCATATATGTTGGATTTTTGAAATTCAAAACACAGAGGTGGTAAATGTTCATTTAAACGAAAAATCAGTTTTTTTAAGTACCACTTAGTGGTTTCACTATTCATCAAAAATTGATGTTTTTCAGAAAAATACAAAAAATAACCCTAAGCTATATATGATATTCTAAATTCAAAAATGATGTCTATTTTAAAAAATTCAAAAAATATAAGTTACATTAATTAATTTAATAATTAATTCCCATTGTCAGAACAAATAGCGTGTTATTATGAAACAATATATATCAAAAGATTGACATTAGTTTAAGTCCAATTTCAAAGTGAAATTAATTCCAATGACCACTATTGGATTAAATGGTAAAAATATATTCTAATTTCACTTTAAAACCAATTCAAAAGATAATCTAATCATATAAATAAATTATATTAAAAAGAGGTTTTGAATTAAAATACAACATTTTTAACTATTCAGTAAAAAATGAACTTTATCGGAAAAATACCAAAAATTTACACAAAGTAAATTTTGATGTCCTGATTCTAAAGAAGAATTTTATTTTGTCAAATATAACACATAAAATTGTCAAAAAGTGTATTTAAAAGATGTTCACCATCAAAAGGCGGTTAATCGACCTTTTAAAGAATATTAGAATGTTTACGCTTAAAATTGGATTCATTCAAATTTTTAATCCTCTAACATTTATTTTAAAAAGTAAAAATATTTTACAAACATATATAATCATTATGTAGTTAGTTTTGTTCATTCCCTTCATTACAATGGCTAGGTGTTAACTACCATTTAAAATAAAATTATTTTATTATTAGAGCGCAACGTAAGATTTCAAGGGAACTCGTTGTTGCGTATTGGGTAAGACATCAAGCATAGTGTTCCCTTTAATTTAATATTAACATTTTATTCACAAATAGGGATAAATATAAAAATGTCATATTATTTATTTACCTGGGGTGTTACATCCTTCCCCCCTTTTGGGAATTTCTTCCTTGCAATTTTAAAATTGGGCTCGGAAACATCATTGAAAGTCCCACATCGGAACAAGATTCGGTAAAACAATCACTTTAAAAGAAATAAAGAGAAGTACAGAGGTAACCCAAGTTAACCCATACTAGGATTCCATGTAGTAAAACATGGATATGGAAGAAAAAGCAAAGGGTCATGTTCTGAGAGAGAGTGATAGAAAACATGTTTAGGAGAAAGTTAACCACAAGAAAATCACAAACTTGTGGTGGGTTAAACGGTATTCGATTCCCCAGTATGAAAAGTTAATAGACAACATTTTTGTTTAAAGTTACTTTTCATTGAGGAATTTATTTTTGATCTTAAGGAAGCATACTTACTTTTCATGTTGACTTTCAACTTTTACTAGATTTCTTACACAAACTCATACTTTCCCCAAATGATGAGTATTTAGGAAGATGTGTTCACATTAAGTGTTCTATAATCAACTTCTTGAAAATCACCTAATCCAAAAAAGATAACTATATATTTCCCATGTATTTAGACCCTTACCAAAACCAAAATTGTTAGAACAAGATCAGATAATACAGAAAAGGACAACCCTTTATAAAAAGAAAATCTATTCTTAATCTCTAAAATTTGTCCAACAAAACCCAATGTTCAATGAGGACCATTCGATAAAAAATGTGTCCATAAAATTATTCAAAGTAAACCGAACTAAGATTGAAACCCAAATATTTGAAGGATTTAGTCACATAGTCTTCCAAGGTACAAATTAACACTTATCTCCAAATAACATCAGTTTCTATAAAAGTCTCATATTGAAAAGTAATTAACCTAATCACATATCATCCATGATAGGTTAATAATTTCCATAGATAACACAAAATAAACTTACTCTTAATTCATAAAATCATATAACTAAAAATAATAAATCATACTAACCAGGGACTTCACGTAGTCCAGTGGTAGGTGATAAAGACCAGTCGCACTTTGGTTGTGGGTTCGATTCCCGCAGCTTTGTCCGATGCGATGGGTTGTCACACGGTCTGTGTGTTGTCCTTTTTTCCAAGAACTACATAATTCCTAAAACATTCCCAAAAATGAGATAAAATATTCAAAAATAACCATAACATAATTTAACCTCATGTTTATCTCATGTCGTTCATATTCCATCATAACATATAGTAACCCATAATTACCTCAAAATTAAGGATCATATAAACCCTAATGGTTACCTTTATAATTATTACCTGAACTTCCATATCGAGTTGGTTCTCTCATATATTATGCATTAGAGAACTCACCAAGGTTCAAGTGGTTGATCATGACTCCTGATAGTTGGTTTAGAATAACCACGATATTTCTCATTGAGTCCCCTATTTCATCCAGTCTCTTAATCAGAGAACCACCACAGTTTCCTTCAAACCCATTGTCACTTTGGTGCCTGCTAGATCCATCCATATACTAAAACCAAAAAGGTCAGTGTGAGTATATCAATAAAATCATCATGTACTAAAGAGGAAGGTAAACACTAAGATATAATTATCCAAGTTATCTCAAACTCATTCCAATATTCAAAAATAACAATGACTCTATCTAATATAATAACCATTGTGGTTATACACAACTTGTCACTTATGCTTAAACAACACTCTAACCTCTAAAGTTATCTAAACCTCACTTTGATACCAACTATAAGGACCCGACCTTAAACATTACTTATTATTGAATTAAATGAATAATTCACATAGAGTATCTTTTCAAGTTTAGAGTTTTAGAGAATTAGATCATAAATCATGCATTACATTCCACATTTAAACAAATTGGTTACATAAAAGATAGTATTCATTTCTTTCCAACTGACAGAAACATATTTAAAAAAAACATGGATTCTTTCACGACACCTCCTTGACCCTATCATCACATCATGTAACTTTCCTTTGACCTGTGAAAAACATTTCAAAAACTTGGGATGAGCATAAAAAGATCAGTATGGGATATAAAAGTACGAAATGAAAACATTAGTCCATGTATGAAATCATACTTTACTCATAAAACATAATCACTTTAACATAACTCATCAAATCATTAATAAATCATAGAAATCATAATACATAAAGGTAACTTGAGGCATTCATAACATTCTTACGTAGGGAGTAACCATCTTGGTTACGTTTGGAATACCCATCACAGTATATTCCCTAAATCTCTTCGGAGAAACCTTAAAGTTTAACTCTTTCGTTTTACCCAATGCATTGGAGAGCTATATCAGGCTCACCTACCCTTAGTTTATCACGGAACCACCCATCTTTTTAACAATGCCCAAGAACCATAACATAATCGTATCACATAAAACATACATAAAGGAAACATAACATTTCCACATTTCAATCACAAGATATCAATACAAAACATTGATATAATAAAAACATTATGAAAACCATTTTCAATACCAAAATAAAATAAAAGTAAAACATGGTATTTATTTTCCATTAAAAAAATGTTATGTCTTGTAGAGGAAGTCGAAACTGAAATAATGGTCATGGCGGCGGAGAAGTCATTGTCGCCGCATACGTACAACAAATAAAAACATTCCCTTTTTTCATTCAGTAAACGCTTCGTATAAAAAATATTCCTTTTGAATAAACATAAAATTCAAAGGGATTTATACACCGTATAAAATAAAGTTGTGTATAAAACAAAATATTCCTCAATGAAAGGAGATTGAGATGAAGTCCATTACAAAGACGATAACCTTGGATTAAGGATAAATCAATTACATAATTATGTGTGAAAAACGAATACACCAAATATAAGTGGATATTAAGTGTAAAAAAATCATATATTATTCAAACATATTCATAGAACGACATATTCAAGGAGTACAAGTTTATCACAAAGAATCAAAATTGGGTTAAGAAGTTCCCTTTCAAAACTTCGACAGCCTAACGACGTCACTTCAAACTTCATAAAATGAATTGATGAGAGATAAAAAGGATATATAATCACTTGTAAATAAAATTTACATCAATAATGATATAGAATAACATATCCCAACATTAAAATATGTAAATTAAAAGACCCAACAAAATAAGTCTTTTAAAAAGAGAAGGGTGAAAGGTTCCCTTACTGACTTGGGTATCTTTCGAAACATACACCCCATGAAAGAATGACAATAAAAAATTGTTTTAAATACTCATAAAAGAATGTATATTACAAAAAGAGTATAATAATGGGACGAAATTATACCACTCAAAGGAAATGGTGTCAAATTTAGCATAAATCTCACGGGACTAAAAGTGAGATGAAAAATCCCTTACGAAAACTGGGAAGCCTAACGGCTCCACTTAAAACTTCCAAAAATGGATTGATGAGATCAAATAGGGTCTCTAATCATATTAAAATAAAATTTACAGCAAGAGGAATATAAAATAACATCCCCCAAAATAACAAATAGGATCTTAAAAGAAGTGACATAAAGGAGAGTACTTAAAAAGAAAGAGAGAGGTTGGATCTCTTACAAAAATTCGGCAACCTAACGGCACCAATCAAATCTTCCAAAATGGATTGATGAGAGAAAATAGGGTATCTCATCCTATGAACATAAAAATTACAGTAATATTAATATAAAAAAACATCCCAATCATAATAAAGATGAGCTTAAAAGTAATTACATAAAAGAGTGTACTTAAAAAGAAAGGGAGGGGTAGGTTCCCTTACCTCAAGTCCGACTTGACTTGTTCGTTTCTTTATATTACTGAATAATAAACTTTGGTAAATGTATAATTTCTTAAGGAACTCCTTTAAGGATTATTATTCAGTTCATACCACATATTATAATGTTATAATAATTGTTTAATAATGTCATTTCATATCAGACATTTTTGCTGATGTTTGGTACATGAGTAAAAAATGAACTTGTTTGAAAATGATTGCCCATGTAGTTATAAGTAAATCATTTAAAGAATATTATTAATGATTAAAATATAATATATATACAGTTCATATTCATTTTATACTATTCCATAAAATTTTTAGATAAAAAATGAAAAGCACCGTTCATGGAGACGGTAGGTCGTACATACGCATGAACGCTACTTTCATTTTTTTGTCATATTAATGGAATTAAAAATAAATGAGATATATATATTATAATTCCAGTATAATATATATGTTATATATTTCACATAAGTTAATTAATTTCATTCTTTGTACATTCCATGTATTGCATTAATGAGTCACATCACTTGAGGGGGCGGTAGTCCACACTTCCACATATGAAATTATCGCATTTTCACAACATGAAAAGAATAAAGGTATGTTTTAAATATAAAATACAGAAGAATATAGTAAACATAAATACCATATATATCATATATAAAATAAAGTGACATCATAATGGCCAGATTTAAAGGTGTTAAAAGAATATTGAACAATCATCGTTTCGTGAGGCCGAAAATCACCAACCACAGAAATAATATGTTCTTTAACCATTAGATGAAGGTGTGTGTGGGTGTAGCTCTAATAATTCTCATAAAAACATCATAGTATATTTAAGATACTGGTTTTGTTACAAAATAAAGGAATAAAAATAGTTTAGGGGGTTGGAGAAGCAAAATAAAACTTAAGAACACAAGAGAAGACACTACCTTTAAATCGGGTAACTCTTTTTAATTTGAGCTCAAAGTCTTCCTTGGAAAGACTTCTGCCCAAATTTAGGCTTCTAAGAGTAATATAAGGATGTGGAGATAAAAAATGGTCAGGGTTTGGCTGAGACAAAGGCTTTAGAGGTGTGGGTAAAGTGGTAGAGGTGGGGGCCTTTTATAAGAGGAGAGGAGGGCCACTCTTGGAAAGTCTTGAAAAGTAACATTATTATAAAATTATTTTCGGATTTTAAAGGGCCAAAAATTATATATTTAGAGGATAAGGTGGTTATATTTCGAAATCCACACATACAATAGGTTTTTGAAAAGTTTAGGTCTTAGATTTTACATTATCTTTTAATTTTATTTAAATCGTTAAATAATGAGGTAATCACTGCATCATCATGGTGTCATAAATAATTTAATTTATTTAATGTCTAAAAATTATAAAAAAAATATCATGATGTAGGAAATATTTTTAGTTTTCTAATTAATATTTATAGTAAAAAATATGACTTGTATAACCCCATTTAAAAACTATTTTAGTAAAACAACAGATGTTTGTGACATTTTTATTTTAACATTAAATAAAAAGTTTTTAATGTCATATTCCTACCAAAGTAGATCCATGGGGTCCCCAAGTTGACCCATGGATTTTATTGGTCGGAAATGACACATCCAATAAGTTTAGGACATGTTTCAAGGTCATTTCATATTGTTAAAACATTATTTTTACCTTAAATTACACTAATTACCTCTAATCGCGATTAAAAAAATTAAAAGTTACTATTCACCAAAAAATTATTCTAATCCCATTGAACCACATTTTAATTCCTAATGAAAACCACGTATGTCATATTTTTGAAATTCAAAACAAAGAGGTGGTAAAATTTCATTTAAATGAAAAATCAGTTTTTTTAAGTACCACTTAGTGGTTTCACTATTCATCAAAAATTGAAGTTTTTCAGAAAAATACCAAAAATTAACCCTAAGCTATATTTGATATTCCGAATTCAAAAATGATGTCTATTTTAAAAAAATAAAAATATATAATTTACATTAATTAATTTAATAATTAATTCCTGTTGTCAGAACAAATAGCGTGTTTTTATGAAACAATATATATCAAAAGATTGACACTAGTTTAAGTCCAATTTCAAAGTGAAATTAAATACAATTACCACTATTGGATTAAATGGTAAAAATATATTCTAATTTCAATTTAAAACCAATTCAAAACATAATCTATTCATATAAATAAATTAGATTAAAAAGAGGTTTTGAATTCAAATACAACATTATTCACTATTCATTAAAAAAATTAACTTTATCAGAAAAATACCAAAAATTTACACAAAGTAAATTTTGATGTCCCGATTATAAAGAATTATTTTATTTTGTCAAATATAACACATAAAATTTTCAAAAAGTGGATTTAAAAGAGGTTCTCCACCAAAAGGCAGTTAATCGACCTTTTAAAGAATATTAGAATGTTTACGCTTAAAATTGGATTCATTCGCATTTTTAATCCTCTAACATTTATTGTAAAAAGTAAAAATATTTTAAAAACATATATAATCATTTTTTAGTTAGTTCTGTTCATTACCGTCATTATAATGGCTATGTTTTAACTACCATTTAAATTAAAATTATTTTATTGTCAGAATGCAACTTAAGATTTCAAAGGAACTCGTTGTTGCGTATTTGGTAAGCCATCGAGCATAGTGTTCCATTTAAATTAATATTAACATTATATTCAAAAATAGGGATAAATATAAAAATTTCATATTCTTTATTTACATGTGGTGTTACAGATGATGTATGGGAGACCTCTCAATAGTGTTTAGTTTTTTATATTAACAATAATGTTACTCATCCTCCACTATAAATGGGAACTCACCCCTCTCACTTCCTCCCACATATCAATCCAATTTTTATCTTACTAAACCTTCCATAATAATAATATAAGTTCCCTCTTCTCAACCAAGAATACTCACATTGGGAATAAAGATAACCAAGTTAGTCCTTTGGGGCAAACAAAAAAGAATTACCCAAAGGAGAGGTAACATCCTTCCACAAAATCTTTTATTTTATTTTAATTAACCACCACACAATTATTATTCTTCCATGATTATATAATAATATATGTTTCCTCAAAATACATAAAAAAATTTACTCTAAGGGTTATACCTACACCTACACACACTTAAATCAAACGGGCATTGAAATTATCATTCTTGTGTACAACATACTATCATCTCGCGAAATGATGCCATTTTATTTTCTTTTTTACACCTATCATAGTTAGTAATTATAATGTAAGTACTGTTATTATATTATATATCTGATATTTATGATTAATTTTTTATTGTTTAACTATTACATAAAACATACATTATTTCACTCTATTTTCTGTAAATATGATATCTTCATTTGTGGACTACAGCCTCCTCCAAACAATGTGATTCATCCACACTTTACATGGAATGTGTTAAGGATGGGCTAAGTAAAATAATATGATATATATTAATTAATAATGATATTTTAATTATAATATATATATATATACATATATGTCATTTACTTACTTTCTTTTAAAACAAAAATAAAACAAAAATAACGTTCATGCATACGTACAACCTATCGTCTCCATGAATGGTGTATTCCATTTAATTTTTATAAATTTTATAGAATATTATAAAAATTTATATGATGAATATATATGGTATTTAAATATTTTTTCACATTCTCAGCATAATTAAATCAGGATCTAAGTAATAGGATCAAGAATAATAAGTCAAAACATTTACAAAAAATCAATGCAATTACTACAAGAAACGTAACTATAACATGAAATTGTTAATAAATAGTGAATATAAAGTCATAATAAAATATTATATGGTATGATATATAATGATATTCCTATTTTTTGATTTATTATAAACTTATATTTATTATACCGGATGTTTGAACATGTATAATGAAATTTAAGTCTTAAGGTAGGGGATTTCTCATCTCACTTTTATTTCTGTGATATATATGATATATTCAACCCTTATTATCATTGTGTGGTGTATATAATTACTTATGAAAAGTTATATTATTAATTTCATGATATTAAAAGTTTCAATTGATTTATTCTTTCACAGATCTCCCGATTTAAATGTTACTTAAGTAATAAGAGGATTTCTAGTCTTACATTTATTTCTGCATGACCTATGCTATATTCACCACTCATTTATGTTTTTTGTTGTATATACTGACAATAAATGTATTAAAAAATTATTAAGATTAAATTTATGTGTATTTAAATATCCATTTTATGATATATCCTTCATGGGTTTTACGGTTCAATATTTTCCAAATCGGTAATGTAATTTTGTTTCATTTTTCTTTCTTTGAGAAAAAAGTTTTATTGTAAACCTCTATTATTTTATGAGTTGTATATAATTCCATTTTAATTCTTATATTATGAATATAGTTATTCTTATGATATTTTATGGTTCGTTTAATGTTATTATTTCATGGAGATTTTTATTCAAAGTTACCGAAATGGAAAGAGTCTATTGCTATAATCTCAACATTTACCGAGATTGTTTATGATCATGGTTATATTCATGAAATATTGTCATCCATATCTCTTGAATTATCATTATTTTTATTCCTATATGATTTTTCATGATATAATCATGTATGGTTACATTTTTACAATCATTGGTACATATGATAATTAATAATGCTTTTAATAAAATCTGACCATATTTCTCTCTTCAATTGGAAATTTGTTTTAGTCAAAAACCATGTTATCAAAAAAACGTTTTAGAAAATTTTTTAAGTAACATTTTATGCTCAATTTCATGGAAAAGTATTTTAAAAATGTTTTAGGTTTTAAAAAATGTTTAAAAAATGTTTTCAAAATATCTTTTATATGTTTTCAAGGATTTTTTCAAAGAAAATGGTCTTCAAATTTTTTATGATTTAAAAATAATTTTCCAAATGAAAATGATATTTTACTCATAAAATGATTTAAATAATTTTAAATCTTATTCTATTTGTTTTTCAAGTTATTTTTAAATATAATGATTTTGAAGAAGCTTTATGCCTTAAAAAGTTATTTTCAAATAAAGGTTACTCTCCTTAAGAAATTCTCCAAGTTATCTTTCAAAATACTTCTACTTCTAAGATGAAGAACTTAGATATAGTTTATGATTTTATGGGGATACGATATAAGGACACCATTATCATTGTTTCTTTGAAGGGTTTATGTTTAATATGTTATGTTTTTTAATGAAACTTTTTTCTCTTTGATGGGTTATATGCTTATGGAACCTAATTCATTTCATGGGTGATATGTTTATGAAACCCACTCCTTTTAATGGGTTATACAATGATGAAATGTTAATAAAAATTGTCTTTTTTATATAGGTTATGATATGATGATATGTTTATGACACCCATTTCATTTCATAGGTTATGATATGATATTTTCTAAAACCCATCTCTTTTTATGGGTCATGATATGATAAATGTTTTATTATGCTGTGGAAAAAAATGTATGATTTCATTATATGATGGGTGAGACCTATATCTACCTACAATTCATTTTTAAAATATTTAAATCTAAAGTGATATTAATGGGAAACAATTTTAAGAGCTTGATTTATAATGGGAAACATGTGTTCCTTGATCAATAATGGGAAACAGGTGTGTCCGGATCCACATTGGGAAATAGGTGTATCCTAATCTATAATGGGAAGCATGTGCATCCCCATTCACTATGGGAAATAGGTGTGTCCTAGTCCACTATGTTAATGGATTTGGTATATAACCATGAACCATTAAATGGTTTTCTATTTTTATGATGGTTCCACACTTATATGACATGAGCTTATAGTTCATGGGAAATCCTAATCATCAAGTGAGGAGACCCTAAACGTACTTCATTTGGAGTAAAAACTCCAAAACATATAGAATAATTTTTTTTCATTCCAAAATTAAATATTTAATGTCATTATAAATTTATAATGAAATAAGTGGTATTTATAGAAATTAAGGAATCTATACTAACAGAATAGTAACCTAAACATTGAAATAGAAATGTGACTGCTAGGAATAAAAATGTTTCTATTTGATTAAAAACCTCATCTATTAAAATATAAATAAAATTTAGGTGTCTCAAAAGTGAAAATATGATATATTTATATCGTGGAATAAGTAAATAAATGTTTCAAAAATCTTAAATTAGGTGTTGATATTTTTATGAGACATAATTGTTTATTTATAATTTTATAATTAATATAATGGTTTAAAAGAAAATTTATTTTTTTGGAAAATAGGTTCATAAATTAATATTTTGTTTTATTATAATTATACTATAATTTTATGTGATCTTAATTAATATTTCATAGTGTCATAAAAGCAGTTATTATATTAAAATTGGTATTTTTCCAATAAATGATGATTTTATTTAAAAATTAAATTTCTCATATTTATAAAATTAATTTTAAAAAATGGAGTCCATTTTTGAAATATAAACACCGAAAAATGGTTTGGGTGAATTTTTGTTATTTTTATGAAATAGTTGAATTTTTGTGAATAGTGAAATATTGTAATTTATGATATTTAATATTATAATTAAATAAATTAATTATTGAGTCATTATTGATGTATGGATGATGTAATCACTCATTATTTCGAACTCTCAAGATCTAGTTACTGTCATTAGTCCTGGAAATCAATATAATTGATATTTTTGCCTCCAAATAATAAAAAATGAATAAGAAAAATCCAAAACACCACGCTTATCTCCATATAAATACTACCCCTTTATCCTCACTCCTCTAATACTTTGTAACTCATCTAAATTATTCCCAATTCCATTCCCAAGCCTCTTTCACACATCTAAGACCTATTGGGCTCACCAAAATACCAAAAACCAAGTACCCTAAGGAAGTTCTCACAGAGACAATATTCAAGAGGTAACATACAAACAAGTCATAAAATACTCAATTATATATTCACATAAAATGAGCTCAATATGCGATAATAAAGGTGGTCAGATCTGATCAAGTATTGTTATTGTTCAATCATTTTATATAATGGGAAGGTGAACAAGGTGACAGATGCTCTGAGTTGAAAGGATCCTAAAACCCTATCCATAATGATGATTGAAAGAGATATAATCTTCTTAGACATGAAAAGGATGGACATGAGAATCATAAAGGAAACATCCTAAAACCAAGATCAAATTGATGTGAAAATATCCACTATTAATATTATCAGTGAGGCCTAAAAATATGATAAGGCACTATAGAAAAAGGTAATTAATTTTTGAGAGGGTTATAACCCCCTATAATCTGTAAAATAACCTCCACTAATGACTATATATTTTTTGTAGTGAGAGTTGGATATAGAGTTGAGTTAGTATTTTTTATCACTCAAATATGGATGATCAGTTTAATAGAAAAGGTAAAATAATTGAAAATATTATAAGGAAAATATTAATGGATTTTCAAGTTTATTGTGATCATCACCATCCCTTAGTGGAGTTATTGTATAATAATAATTTCCATTATATGATTCAAATAACACCTTATAAGGATCTTCACGTGAAGAGGTGTTAGACTCCAACATGATGGGATGAAGTTAGAGAGTAGAAGACAATGAAACATAATCTTAGTTAAGAGATTTCATAAAAGGTTCAAAACATTATGTTTTATATGAAATCCCCAAAAGGTAGATATAAAATATATACAGGAAATCACCAATAAAACCTAGAGTTTGTGGTTTGAGATAAGGTGTCCCTTTATATATCACCAAGGAATAATGTTATGATTCCTAGGATAAAGGGATGGTATATTTAAAGGTACGTCATCCCATTTAGATCCTAGATCAGAGTAGATTTTTGGCCTATCAACTATTACTCCCATCTATCCTATCTCAAGTCATGATTTGTTATATATATCCTTCTTAAGGAAGTACATACCAGACCACTCACATGTACTGAATTTTTGTGTAGTACCTTTGGAGAAAGATATTTAATATGAGGAGAAGCTTGTGAAGTTATTAGATTATAGAGGCAATATTATAAAAAATAATAAAGCTCAAACGGTCAATCGGATGTGGTGGAACCACAATTTTGAGAAGGAAACATGAGAACCGCAAGAGTTGATGTAACAAAATACCCCTTATCTATTTTAAGTCATTATAAAATATATACATAATCTTTTAATAGACTTATAATAATATTAATAATCATAACCATTGATTATATATCTATTCTATAATGACCATAGAATTATAGTATATTAATGGTTATGAAAAGTTTTGACTGACACGGAAGGATGAAAAGACGACCTCGACCCATAGGATTCTACCTTAACAAGCCCATTTAATTGGATATCATGAGGGATATTTTAATACTAGGATTTCTGTTGGATAATCCCACTCTAAGATTCAAAATTTGAAACATAAGAAAAACCATTTACAGTATAATTTCAAGCTCATATAGATCATTTCCAAAACCATGTTCGTGGAACTGCACCAAGAAAGTTCCAAAATCACACACCCAACCCTTGGGGCATGCACTGGTTTAATAAGGGGTTATGTATCTTGACCCTAGAAGTATGAAATTTTATAATTTATTTTTAATAAAATGTTTATAATATTTATCCATTTTAATTATATCTTTATATATATACATTATTAAATAATGATTTTGATAAAAATTAGATTTTTATTTGAAGAAATCAAAATTATATTTATAGGAAATATATAGTTTCAATTAAAACACTGTATTTGATAAAAAAATATATTTTTTAAATAAATATTATTTTCAAGAAATATGCTTTTTAAATATTATTTATTTTAACCTAAATGGTAGAATAATTTAAAGAAGTATCATGTAATTATTATAACGGTCAGAATAATGTTTGTGTCATCAAAAGTAGTAATTTTCAACAAATATTTTTTTTCATTAAAAGTTGAAATTTCTATACATATAAAATAAATTTATAAAATAAATATAATTTTTGAAATTATCACATCTAATTTATCCAATTGTGGGTTTTTTTATAATTTTACATGATAGTAAAATTTTAGGGTAAAAATTATATATGGTATTAATATACCACTTGTACTATGACATCATAATAGCCAAAAGGTGATGTAATAAATATTAAATAAGCCATCCATGAACAATAATATATTTCCACTTTAAAATAAAACGTTTTTTAATTTATTTGATTATTTTTAAAAACATATATTGAATCCTCCAAAACCTATATTATATTTTGATTTTTAGAAAATAATTATTTATAAACATGACTCTCCTCCACATCATGAATGCTATTATTTTAAGGATTTTGTTTCTTAATAGAATAATTTTTTTTAAAAATCCTCTTTGGTAGAAACTATTTTAAAAAAAAGGGGATGGTTTTTTATTTTTATTATTTTATTATATAGATTCTAAGACCAAAGTTTTGGAATAAATGAATAATTCACATCTATTTTCTATAAATAACCACCAAACATCACATTACTAATCACTTAAAACCCATTGATCATGAAGTTAATCTTCATATCCCTCTATAAATCCCTCCTGAGGTATTCCTATGCTCTTAAGAAGATTCTCACCAGCTTTTAGATACACACTCTCAAGGTAAGGGATTATCTCCCCTTCATTTTTAGTTAAGTACATTCATTGAACTAATCCTTTCACTGCTACAAAACATGCCTTTAACAACATAGACCTTTATCAGAACTAGAAAAAAGTTATAATCAAGGTTCGATTTATCAATTCTAAAACAAGTGCTAATAAATGAGTCCTTTTATCAGATCTAAAACAATCACTAAAAGAGGGGACCTTTTATCAGCACTAAAACTAGTGTGGATAGTTGGGAACTTTTCTCAACGCATTTTTCTTGAACTGATAAATGGTACCCTTTATTAAGAACTTTTTTAGTGATGATAAAGAGTAACCATTATCAGGGATTTTCTTTAACAGTGATAAAATGTACCCTTTATCTAAACTTTTTTTAGCACTGATAAATTGTACCCTTTATCAGTGCTTTATTTTTTTCACTGATAACGGTCCCGAATAAAATGAAATAATTAAATATAAAAATTTAAATTATTTTATTAAAAAAACTTTTAAAAATTTTCTTAATTAGATATGTATTGATAAAAATGAATAAAATGAATATACTTTATATAAAAATTAATTAATAATGAATATTATATATTAAATATATAGATATATATAAAATGAAAATTAAACAAGTAAGAATTTAAAATAAGTAAATTATGAAAAATGTTAAACATTTTATTAATTAAATAATTATTAATAATATAAATAAATAGCGGATACTGTAGCGGTGCGGCACTGTAGCAGCGGCAACACTGCAGCGGCGGAGGGGCTGTAGCAGATACTGTAGCGGTGTGGTACTGTAGCAGGTACTGTAGTAGCGCGGGTACTGTAGCAGTACTGTTCACTGAGGGGTCCTTCAGGACACTTGGCCTTGGGCCTTCGGGCTATGTAATGGGTCTCCCTCTACCCAGTCTAAAGAGGTCTTTGCTTTTAAATAATAAATTGAGGCTTCAGCCCCAACCTTTAAAATATATATATATATATATATAGATTTATAAATATATATATGAATGTATATAAACATTATTTATATAACAAAATATTTAAGATTTAAAATCAATAAGTCATATATTTAGTGAAGAATGGTTTATAATTAGAAATTAATATGAATGAAAAATACAGACTAATTGTACTTAGTAATGGACATAATAGCACGTAGTTTGGTTTTTAAATTTAAAATAAATCAAACGTGTGTTATATTTATTTCACATACATTTATATACATAATTAATTTTTTTTATATACAAAGCACACACAAAAATATTTATATGTAAATAATGAAATCTTATATAGAAATACATAAAACTAATATTTATGTAATTTATTCAAACTTTAGTATTCATTTTAGAATTTCATTATATTATAAAACATTTTTTATATCATGTATTTAATCAGAAAATTTTATTTATTTATTTTTAATGTTATTAAAGCTAGGTATTAATTCATTTTTAATATTTTTTTTATTTTTAACTTTTTATTTTTGGGGAACTTAATAAATTTATATTACTAATTTATATATATTTATTTACTATGTAGTATTTTCAATATGTATTCATATTTATTTCAATACATTTCCATATTTGTTAAATAATTTTTATTTAATTAATAAAACTTATATGTTTTTTCATTATTGTTACTATATTCATTTTTAATTATTCAATTTCACTCATTTTTAATATGCATGCAATTAAGATTAAATATTCATTAATAATGATAAAAATATATTTGCAAATAAATATTTATAAAAAATAAATTTATAAATGTATATTTACTATATTTATACATTTATATCTTTATAATTATAAATAAATAAATATTAATTTTTAATAAGTATTTATATAATTATAACTAAATAATTGTATATATTTAAATAATTATAAATTATAATAAATTTATTTAAATAATGAATATAATGAATATATTTATATTTATATATATTTATTAAATATGTATATTTATAAATATTTATATTTATATATATAATGATTTCAATATATAAATATATAAATATTATTTTTTAAAAAGTATTAATATAATTATATATTAAAATAATCATAAATAATAATAAATATATTTAAATAATTATTATATGTACAATATTTATATTTTTATATATTTATTAAATATATATCATTATATAAATATATTTATAAATTTTTTTGTATAATTTAAAAATCCTTTATCACTATTAAAGTTTTAGCACCGATAAAGATTCATTTTTTCAGTGCTAAAAAAAAACAAATAAAGAATATTTTTATCAGTTTTTACTAATTTAGCACTGATAAAATAGATCTAAATCAATTCATTTTTGGAATCGTTGATAGAAGTTTCCTACTCTATTTAAAGAACCCTAACCAGTAGCAAACTGGTCGGTATATCAGAAACTTTCCTCAGAAGTCATCTTCTACCAGTGGTCCTCCTCATTGAATCCAAGATCGAATCAATGCTCGAATCAAGGCGGAAACCATTCCAAGGATAGAAACAATGGCTCAAATTATTAAAGGGTTGAATAAATCCAAGGTTCGAATGAATTCCAAGTTTAGTGATATCCTTACTTTCTCTCAGACGATTCAAAGATTCAATCCAAGGTATGTTATTTTTCCTCCTCCTCACTCGTTTGGTTGTTTGGTGATATATATTGATTTATTTTATTCATTATATCTTTATATTCATAATTCATCGCCAATTTCCCTTCTAGAATGAAATTATAATTATAGGTTTCTATGATTTTGGATTTTTATTGACCCATTAAGATATTTTCTTACTACCTTGTAGCATTTTAAGAATTCCACACAATAGTTTCATAAATAATCCCCCTTCCAAATTTATCTTGAATATGATAGATATTGGTGACCACATTGTGAAGGACTTATTTACCACCAGAAATGTACAATGTTGTTTTATTCATTCATTCATCCTAAAGGATGTGGAATTCAAGGGTACTCTACTCAACTAAGGGATTCCTCTTACCGTTGGACTTTGGAAATACTTTTCCTAATGTACATGTGATAGAATTGCACTAGTTCCTTACATGTCATAAATAGTTATAGGTAGTTAGGTGTATGATAATGATCATTTATATAGAGTGATAATTATTATGGGACAACACATTAATGAAAAAAAACACATATTTGGGAAATCTACCTTGGGATGATCATTGTTTCTAAAAATAATATATTCATAATCTCATATTGTCATTATTTTATGTAATTTTGTTTTCAACAATTTTCTAAATCCCCAATATTTTCACTTTTTAAAAATGTATATAAAATATGAAAGGGAACGACCATGGCCATCAACAATTCTATACTAATGAGGAATATAAATATTATTTTTTAACATCCTAACAGTTGTGTCATATAATCAACCCTATAATCTAATATAGGCTTCTTTACCACATTAGGAAACTCATTCTTAATAATTCATAAAATTTTAATCCCCCTTAGTGCATTATATATATATAACTAAAACATAATACATATGATATGAGTATAATTACAAATGGGTTAAATTAAATACTTTTTACAATGCATTGATTTATACACTTAGGGTCTGTATATGTTATAGTGAATCAACTCCAAGGTTTGTTTCATTTAAATATTATCAATCTCCCCATTCTAATTAGTAAAATATGTATATCAATTGTATCTTGTTATCATAAAAGAATCTCAACCAACACATTTTAAGTCAGTATTTAAACGTCTCATTATCTAATATGATCAATTTTCCCTACCATAAATAAATTTCCTCTTTCAAACATAGTTACCATAAATTTATACTGACCCAAAATTAGATTATAGTTCTAATGTTTTCTATAATTTATAAAAACATATCCAACTTTTAAATGATTACCCACACATTAATACTTTAAAAAAACCAATTCATTTCCTTCATCACACATATAATAAACACTATGTATGTATTACTTTAATAAATCTAAAACAGATCATTTTTTAACATTTCCTTTTATATCCAACATCTTTGAAATGAAAATAATTTATCTTAAAAGATCCACCATTTCTAAAATAATAAGTACCCTTTAATCTTTTCCAAAATCATTAATTACATTTATTTACCTATCATGGGAGATTAATAACCAATATATAATATAAAAATATGTTTTTTGTATATACTTTATTGATAAATCAATAATAAATTATTATTACATTCCATTCATTTTAAATAATACATTTCAAATGCATTAATCACATTCATATATATTTTTAGAAAATATTGACAATCTTTCAAAAAATATTTATTTTTTCACATGTTCATAATAGTTTATTAAATGGTTTAAATTCATCATCCAACTATAATTATGAAGATTATTATCACTTGGAATCAAGTTTTTTAAGAGTGGGTCATCTCCTATTTAACATAAAACCCCTATATCTTCAATAATTATAATTATTTATCTCATTATGATTGAAATTTTATACTGTGTTCCAAAAAATCACCTTATAAACCATAATGTCCATGAAAATTAAATTTTCTTATAAATCCTACCCTTCTTATACTTGAAATTAACTCTTATTTTCAACCAGTCTAGACATAATTATTGGATCGATTTTTTATCTAAGAATTTTTATATGTTTAAAACATTTATCGTTATTTGATATATTCTTTTACTAAAATTATTTTTCCCATTCCTTATTGATTTTTAATTGAAATTTAAATTATAAGTTTGATATGTTTTCAAATAATTGATATTCTATTAATATTAAATGTAATAATTACTTATGTTTTTACATCACTTATTCTTAAAAATATGATGAATGTTTTCAAATTCTATATATGTTCAAATAATTATTTGAAAATATTTTTAGAAATTCATCATTTATGTTCAATAGTTATTGGTTATACCCCTAGGAATATCTTATTTCCATCCATTTATATGAAATAAATCTTTTTTATTAAAATATCTTATCAATATATTTTTATATATTATAGGTGGTGTAATGAGAGTTTATTATTATTTTTTATCATATTTTGTTTTCTTATAACTCCTTAATTGCCTATATTATATTTTCATTTGTTTAGAAGATTTAAGAAATACTTGATGGATCATTTTAATATAGGTAGTACATGTCTTATTTAGAGGATTTAATTTATTAAATGCTGGATTTCCACTATAAATATAGAATTCATAGAGGCCCCAAGTATTCTTATATCATAACAATGTAGGACCCCGGGACACCCTGAGAGGTTAGGGGTGAATCAGGGTGTCAACTTTTTAGTTTAAATTAAAGGATCTTGTTCCCACTTTGGTAAGAACTAGTTGAACCTGTATGATGGATATGATCAGCAATCAAACATTCACATGCAAAAGATATGACACAGTAATTTTTACTTGGTTCACCACTAAGGGCTACATCCAAGGAGCATAGGCTGACAAGTTTTCAGTCGTACCTAATTCCACTAATCTTCACTAGATGTGGATTACAATGGTTCGGGCACAGTCACTCTGTCCCAGGCTCACTGCCTTTACAATTGTTCAGGAATAGCTCATTGCGTCCCTCGGGTCACTCTCGTTGACTCCCCCTGACTCACTAACGTTGGTGAAGTCCCACTCAGTTTATAGACGTGAAGGTCTCTTCATCATTGCTCAATGAAAGCATCCTCTGTTATATGTAGATGCTCTGTTGAAGTAAAACAATAACTTGTTAACTTATCTTCAACTTTCTTGTATCTCCAAGACAATCAGAAAGCCTCAACAAACACCTGGCGTGCAACACCAAGCCAACGTGCATCTTTTAAGGATGGCGCGCAAGTTATAACTGGCGCGCAAGTCCTCTTCCAACACTTGCGCGACTCAGCCTTCTTCGAAATAAAACTTAAGCGACTCAATTTCTTTTCAACCCAAATCAATTTTGAAACCTAATGGAAACCTGTGGCGCAACTACAATTCTGGCGCGAAAGTATCACCAAATCACTTGCGCGACTACTGGACGGGTAGAAAACAACTGCCACGCTGCTCCACCTTGCGCGACACACCAACACTTGAACGACTTCAACACATCCACGACAGGAGCTCTTAATTTCTTTAAGTCCAAAGTTCACGTGGAATGAGGAAGAGTGGTCCTCTATTTATAGGCATTCAGATACCCTGAGCGGCGGCACAAAAGTCTTCCCTCGGCGCGCAAGTCTCGGAACGCAACCCTTCTATCCACCTAAACACTTGTGTGACCAACTTCCAATCTTGGGAACCCTATTTACTTTTCCATATTTTGATGATCAAAACACGATGGTCAAACGACACACAACTTTCCAATCCTCTAAGGTACCAGTGTGCAAGTCCTTTCACGTCGCGCAAGTCACTTTCGCGACCAAACCAATACATGCGCGACCCTATTTTCATTTTCCATATTTTCATGTTCTCATTCTGAAAAACATCAGTCATGAAAGTTTACAAGCTTCCAAGGCCTCAGCGCACAAGTCTCTTTGCCAAAAACACATTTCTCCATATTTCAACTTTTGTGACCAAAATTTTGGAAAACACTGGGAAATGGCTCCATCTTCAATACTATTGTCTGCTTGAACTGTATGATCACTTTGTTGGTATATGTTCGGAACTTCCACTGAGGATTGACAACAAACATAAACCATACTCCAATTCATGCACAGAACATCCATGGTTCCAACAATCTCCCCCTTTGGGTTTGTTGGAAATCAGCAAATAAATTCAATAGATCCACATGAAAACCAAAAAATTCAAGAATCAACTCATCCAACACTCTAAGCCTACTTGAAAAATGCTCGGTGTAGAAAACAAGAGATGAGGATTGAATTGGGATCCCATGTTTTGGAATTCTCAAAGACGCCATGTTCGCTGAGTTCCTGAGTTCCTTCTCATCCTCTGACTCTAAATTTATTCCTTTCTCCCCCAATGGAAATAAACCCAAAGACCAGTACTAGTTCATTGTTCAGATCAAACCACATCCCCCGGATAGTATTTCCCCCACAAACATGCATCACAGCCAAAAACAGAAAAAAAAAACAGTTAACAAAAATGGGGAGAGGGGTATTACGTAACCTCCTTATGCACTAGGAGTTGGCTGAACACCGAGGTTCAACCGATGCTTCTCAAACACAGCTGTTGATAGTGGCTTGGTCAGGATATCATCCACTTTCTCATCCATTCCCATATGATCCATTCTAATCACGCCTTGATCAACTTTCTCTTTTATAAAGTGATACCTGATTTCAATATGTTTTGTACGAGAATGCTGAACATGATTCTTCGTAAGATCAATTGCGCTCTTATTATCACAGTAAATAACCATTGGTTGCTTCACCTCATCGCCAATATCTGTTAATTTATTCTTCATCAACAGTAGTTGAGTGCATGCCTTTGTGGAATAGATATACTCATCTTCATCAGTACTAAGAGAAGTATGTTCTTGTTTCTTGCTCAACCAGCCAACACTTTTCTGCCCAATATAGAAGGCTCCACCACTGGTGGATTTTCTGTCTACTACATCACCAGCCCAGCCAGCATCAGAAAACGCTGATAATTCCCTGTCCCTACCCACAGAAAAATATAACCTAAAGTTGTGTGTACCTTGAATGTACCTCATGATTCTTTTGACTGCTGCCATATGTTCCTTCTTTGGACTACTCTGAAAGTGGGCCGCAAGACATGTAGAAAAGACAATATATGGACATGTCACTGTCAGGTACAGTAGGCTCCCAATGATCCTCCTGTACATGTTGGGATCTAAAAAGGTCCCATCTTCATGTTTTCCAAGTTTAGTTCCAACAGCAATCAGAGTTGACATTGATTGGAGTCTTGCATATTAAACTTCTTCAGCAGCTCTCTTGCGTATTTTTTCTGAGAAATGAAGGTGTAATCTCTCTTTTGAATCACCTGATGTCCCAATAAATATATGAGTTCTCCAATCATAGAAATTTCAAATTCTGATTTCAAGTGATTGGAAAATTCATCCATATATTTATGCCTACTGCCACCAAATATGATATCATCAACGTAGACTAGAACCATGAATTGGTCTTTTGTAGAATTCTTCACATAGAGATTTTGATCAACTCCTACTCTTTTTAATTCCAATTTCTTGAGATATGAATCCAGCCACAAGTACCATGCCCGTGGTGCCTGCTTCAAACCATATAGAGATTTCTTCAGTTTGCAGACCTTTGTTTTTTCAGTACCTAGAACAAAACCCACTGGTTGTTAATTGTAGACTTCTTCTTCTAGAACACCATTCAAGAATGTTTTCTTGACATCCATTTGATATAATTTATATCCTCTTTAGAGTGCCATGGAAAGGAAAAGCCTGATTGATTCTAGTCTAGCCACTAGAGAAAAGGTTTCTTCAACCTCAATGCCTTCAATCTGGGAGTATCATTTACATACTAGTCATTCCTTGTTTATGATGAAACTTCCATGATCATCAAAATTATTTTTGAAGATCCATTTGGTATCAATCACATTGTGACCATCGGGTCTCTGGACAAGATCCCAAGTCTGATTCTTGTCAATATGATCTAATTCTTCATTCATGGATTTCACCCAAGATTCATCCTTTGCAGCTTCTTCGAATGAGGATGGCTCCACAACTGACAAAAATGCATATTGCATGTTATTCCTCATCCTTATTGTTTGAGTGGGTGCATTCTTGTCCCCAATTATGTTAGATGGATCAATCTCAGCTCTTCAATTTCTCTTGTGAGGTTCAGATCCATTCTCTTCATCCACAGTTTCTTCTTCAGATTCCTCTTCTGAGTCAACATCATGATGTGACTACTGAGTGATTTGTTCACTTTCCTCTATTTCGGTATTTGTATTTACTCTATGTTCACACTCATCATCATATTCTATATCATCATCATATCTTTTATTGGAAGCACTTGGGGTTTTCCCTTCAATGATCTTAACATCACTGCTTTCCACAATCCTCCCCAAGCGTTTATTGAGACACTTGTAGGCCTTGCTGTTCATTGGATATCCAAGAAAAATTCCTTCATCAGCATTGTCTCCAAACTTCCCTTGATTTCCTTCTTTATTCCGGATGAAACATTTGCTTCCGAAAACATGGATGTATTTCAATGAAGGCTTCCTTCCTTGCCACAATTCGTATGGTGTCTTTGTTTCTCCCATATAAAGCCATGTTCGATTCTGAATGTGTACTACAGCTTCAACAGCCTCCTTCCAGTAATGGCGAGAGATAGCACTCTCAATCAGCATAGTACTGGCCATATTGTTGACATGTCGATTACGACGCTCAACAACACCATTTTTTTGTGGAGTTCTCAAAACAGCTACCTCAGGTTGTATTCTATGTTTTTTAGGTAATTTTCTAACTCGATGGATGTGTATTCCCCTCCATTGTCAGATCGTAGGACTTTTATTGTCCATCCATTATCATTCCCGGCAATCTGGTGATAAGTTTTCATGCAATCAAGTAATTGTCGCTTCCTGTGAATCACCATTACACAAGACATTCTGTTATAATCATCAATTAAAAGGATGAAGTACCTTTCTTCGTAGGTTCTAGCAACATTTATTAGGCCACATACGTCTGTATGAATGAGATCAAGAAGATGCGATGCCCTTTTCTTCTTTGGCCATTATGAACTACAGACCATCTTCCCACAAATACAAGCATCACAAGAATTTTCCCGTTCATGTTTCAGAATGGGAATATTCATGAATATCTTCATCTTAGATATCTTTTCCATGTCTTGTTGGTTAATGCACCCCAGCCTTCGATGCCACAAATTGTTTTCTTCTTCAACAGAAAAAACCAGGAGTTCACTTCGTTGTCAACCTGATATAAGTTTCCATATGTTCTACAACCTTTCATAAGAGAATTCCCTATTTATTCTTTATAGTGAAGCCTTTTTGATTGAAGGTTACTATGAGACCGGAGTCACAGAGTTGACTTACACTGAGGAGATTGTGGTGTAGACCGTCCACATAAAGAACTTCAGTCTTCTTCAGCTCCCCGTTGGTGAGAGTAGTATTACCACATCCTTTAATATTCAAAGCACCATCATTAACAAACCGTACTATTCCATCAACCTTCTTTTCAGTGTTCTTCAAAAGGTCAGCATTTCCCATCATATGGGAAGAGAATCCACTATCAAGGATCCAGGTGTTGATGCTCTTTGTAGCTTTGAGGACTACTTCTGCAAGATTGGATTTCTCGATCTTCTTATTCTATTTCCATGAGATATTGGATTGATCATAGGATACTGATGGAATTTTAATACTTTCTTCCAAATAATCTGATTCTTCATACCCATAATCTTCTTCCATAGGGGAAAAACTGTTTGTGAGAACAACATCATCAGGAGGATGAAAATTGGCCCATCTTTGAGTGTTGTATGAATTTCTCATGTCGTACTGCTACCTACAATACATAGCTTTATGGACAAGGTTAAAACAATTAAAATAGTTACCATAAGAGATATTTCTTCTATAAGATGGAGGATATGGAATCAGTCTCCTTTGTTGACTTCCCAGATCTTCCCCATTCAAGTAGCTCCTTTCCTCTTCATAGTATGACAAGGTATGGCCCAGATAACCACAGAACTGACACTTCATGAGTCGAAATGTCTTTTCACTTGAATTTATCCTCATGACTTCTTCCGTGGGAGAATAGTTGAACTACCTGTTATTCCTGAAAGTTTGAGGACAATTTTCAGTTCTTCTTTTAGTTTGGATTGATGGTTTCTTTTTCAGCATTTTAGGTAATGTTTCAGCATGTCCAATTTTCATCTTGTCATTCTTTTGGCTCTCTTTACTTCCAGCAGTTGATGTCTCAGCTTCACAACTAATTCCACTCTTTCCCATGCAAGTGGGTCTTTGATCACTTAAGATTTTTCCTACCCCATATGAACAACACTTGTCTCTTGCAAGTAATTCTGCATCTGAGAATCTTCCGAAATGAATTTTCTTCTTTCCCTCATTTGTTGTTGATTGACATTAAATTTTACTTCTAGGAGTATCAACTTCGTCCTCAAGTCCCTCAATAGTCTTGGACTTCTCTTCCAGTCTGGATGAAATGTCATTTATGAAATTTGGTTGTTCTTTAATTTTAAGCTTTAGTTCCACAACATCATCTGTGATTTCAAGGATTGAAGACTGAACTCTCACTAGTTCTTCTAGTCATTCAATCTCTGCTTCAATCTCACCAACATATTCTGATGATTCTTCCACCATTTCCTTCCACTTATTACATCTCTTACATTTATTCTGATGTTTGGAAAAATCATCCATAATTTGTGTTTTTGAATCACCATTAGAAATAATCTGATTATCTCTGTCTTTATTGATCAAGGGTTCTGACTTTTCAACCGTAGCCATCATGGAAGCATGCTATCACGTTTTAAATTTGGGTTCTTCTTCTTCACAAAATTCAGTATCCTCATCTTCCTCTTTACAGAACAAAATCTTCCTCTGTATTTTCTTTCAATATTTGAAGTCTCTATTTTTGAAAAATATTTTTCGAGGCTTCTCGATGCTCTCATCTTCACTATCTTCATCATTGATCTTTCTTAAACATTGAGAGGCAATGTGCCCAACTTTTCCAGAATGAAAACATGCGAGAGGTAACTTCCCTTTGAATTTCCCTTTTCCCTTCTGGAACTTCTTTGCAATGAGATAAATAATCTCTTTTTCTTCATCATCTTCACCGCTACTATCTTTTGAGATATTCAGTTTATCCATGGCCTTGAATTCCATTTCCTTTCTCACACAAGTCGTAGCATCTTCTAGTTTGACTTTCATTTCATATGCTACCAAGCTGCTCAGTAGATCATTAAGAGAAAGTTTGGAAAGATCTCTTTCCTCAAGGGCTGACACCTTTGTATTGTATAGGGGTTGAAGTCCTCTTAATATTTTCTTTACAATATCAATGGATTTGATTTCTTCGCCTAGACCCCGAATTGCTCCAACCACTTCAGTAATTCGATTGAAGAATGAGTCTGCATTCTTGTCTGGGTGCATTTTCAGATCATCAAACCGATTGTGCATGACTTGTAATTTTGCCTCCTTCACTTTTCTATCTCCTTCATAAATATTTTCGAGTTTATCCCACATGGATTTTGATGAGGTGAAACTAATCACCTTTAGATAGATCTGATCAGAAAGAGCTGCGGTGAGTGCATTTTGTGCTTTAGCATCTGCATCAAGAATTTTCCCATCTGTGTTAGTCATAGCCAGGCCTGTTGGATCAGTGACTTGAATTCCTTGCATAGTGGAAAACAGAACTTCCATTCCAAGAGATCTTAGATGAGATCTCATCCTATTCTTCCAGATCTGAAAATTAATTCCATCGAAGAGAGGGACTCCCCTAACATTGACAGCATTCTCCATGGCGACAAAGGACAGATTCAATGCCATCAACCTTTAACCTCCCTTTAATACAACTTGTAGGACCCCGGGACACTGTGAGAGTGGAGGGTTGAATCAGGGTGTGAAATTTTTCATTTAAACTAAAGGATCTTGTTCCCACTTTGGTAGGAACTAGTTGAACCTGTATAATGGATTTGATCAGCAATCAAACATTCAAATGCAAAAGAGATGACACAACAATTTTTACTTGGTTCACCACTAAGGGCTACGTCCAAGAAGCATAGGCCGACAAGTTGTTGGTCGTACCAAATTCCACTAATCTTCACTAGATGTGGATTACAATGGTTCGGGCACCGTCACTCTGTCCCAGGATCACTGCCTTTACAATTGTTCAGGAATAGCTCACTGCGTCCCTCGAGTCACTCCCGTTGACTCCCCCTGAATCACTGCCATTGGTGAAGTCCCACTCAGTTTATAGATGTGAAGGTATCTTGATCATTGCTCAATAAAAGCATCCTTTGTTATATGTAGTTGCTCTGTTGATGTCCAACTATAACTCGCTAACTGATCTTCAACTTTCGTGCAGCTCCAAGACAATCAGAAAGCCTCAATAAACACCTGGCATGCAACACCAAGACAGCCCACAGCTTTTAAGGACAGTGTGAAAGTTATAACTGGTGCGCAAGTCCTCCTCCAACACTTGAGTGACTCAACCTTATTCGAAATAAAACTTGCGCGACTCAACTTCTTTTCAACCCAAATCGATTTTGAAACCTAATGGAAACCTGTGGTGCAACTTCAATTCTAGCGCGCAAGTATCACAAAATCACTTGCGCGACTACTGGATGGGCAGAAAACAACTGCTGCACTGCTCCACCTTGCGCGACCCACCAACATTTGCATGACTTCAACACCTGCGCGACGGGAGCTCTGAATTTCTTTAAGTCCAAAGTTCATGTGAAATGAGGAGGGGTGGTCCTCTATTTATAGGCATTCGGATACCCTGTGCGGCGGTGCGCAAGTCTTCCCTCGGCGCGCAAGTCTCGGCACGCAACCCTTCTGTCCTCCTAGACACTCGCGTGACCAACTTCCAATCTTGGGGGCCCCTATTTACTTTTCCATATTTTGATGATCAAAACACGATGGTCAAATGGCGCACAACTTTCCAATCCTCTAAGGTACCGGTGCCCAAGTCCTTTCATGGTGCGCAAGTCACTTGCACGACCAAACCAACACTTGTGCGACCCTATTTCCTTTGCCATATTTTCATGTTCTCATTCTAAAAAACATCATTCATGCATGTTTCCAAGAAAGGTAAGAACACTAATTCATGCACAGAACATCCATGGTTCCAACAAACAAGTCCACAATAAGACCCCTTGAATCACATAAAATAACATGTATTCCCCCCTAATATCACCTTTAATAGGCCATGGGTTAATGGATATTCCAATGGTGTAATTATCACTAATGGTAGGCATTACCCCTTTTGGATAACACAATGGAGTACAACTGTCATCCTCATTAGCTTCATCTCCAGAATAGTTATTATTGTGATTTGTTGCTTGAGAATCATACCCCATCTCTTTTATGTTTCTTTTACTACTACGGGTTGTAAAAGAAACATGGATTATTACTACTTATATTATTTCATGAAACACAGGTTCTTGTCAGTAAGATATAGAGGATGTGTTTAAAACATTAAAATGAAAGGATAACTATTTGGGAAATGAGTTGAAGAAGATTATAGTTGTCTATAAATTTCAACATTGGATGAATTCAGAGGATAACACAAACCATTGTGGAGTAATTATTTTATTAAATTTAATAACCCATTTTCCTCAAAGAAAAATGAAATTCTTTGGGAAAATAAAATGTTGGGTTTCCCTTATTTTAGTTATCTATAACTTTCACCATTGATAATTAATATCTTATGTGTATTTATTTATTTATTTTGCAAAATGAATATTTTATGAAACCAATAGGATGGATATGAATGAAAAAGATAAGAACACTAATCATTTGACAAAAGAGTATGAATATTGAGTTAAATATTTCATCAAGCTTGAAATATAGAATGCATATGACCCTTATCAAATCATTTTTTATGTGTTTAAATTTTTTTTATTCAATAAAAATTAGTTTTGAAGAGTTGGAAGAACATTTGATTTGTCCTGAAATCGATCAGGGCTATAAATGTTGGACTAAACATTGGGAAAAACTGATCATTCACACCAATTGGGATGATACTACAGTTTATAGATCATTTTTTATGAATAATAATGTAAATGATGATGGATATCACATGGAATAAATGAAAATGGAAATTTAAGATGACCTTAGTGATTTCCCAAAGTCATTGGAGAAGTTAAGTAGTTTTTCTAAGAGACCATTGTATACCAGTTTTAATAAATACACAACATTATTAGTTTTACTTAAGTAATATAATTTGAATGATGGAAGCAGATGGAGTGAAACTAGCTTTATATAACTACTTATTCTCTTGAATGGTATGATATGAGAATAAAATTAACTACCATGTCAAAAATTTGACTCTAAATGAATTATGCCTTTAATGGGAATGATCTCTAAAAAACACATGCATGTCCAAATGATTTCATATTTTTTCAAAAGGACAATTAATCACTCATATAATTCCTTAAGTTTGGATTAGATTGATACAAGAAAAATGAATCAAGTCCTTCAAAATCTGTATGGTAATTTCCTATCATTCCACAATTTATAAGACAGTATGGATGTCAAGAGACCATAAGATAATTGGCATGGCATGTTGAAACAATAATTAAATATAGGAACCTATGTTTTAAGATCCTAGGTTTTTCTTGAGGTACAAATCTTTATTTTGGGTTAAATATTTTTACCTTCCTTTTTGGCTTAGACCCTAAGACGGGCCATGGGCCGATTGGGTTGTTTTTGAGAAATAAGGTAAAACAGGCTGAAGGTTGGTTGTAGGCCAGATACACGTCGTGTACTTCAAGTACACGTCCTGTACTTCCTGGTCATGACCTATAATGGTCTGTCACGACATGCAGTTTTTTTCAATTGAAAAATAAAATAGGGAAGTACACAAAGTTTACTGAAGGTAAACGTTGTGTACTATCCCGTTAGGTTTTTTCAAAAATAGAGGTAGTATACTCTTATTTTTTGACAGAAAAAACTCTTTCATTTTTTTGAGATCCTAAACAATCTAAAATGGGTTTTATGATCTAGAATTAGTCTGGACTCCAATTTGAGTATGGTTTGTCATGTTGGAACCACATCGTTAAGTACTCAATTCCTTTTTAGTCAATCTTGATTATTTAGAACAATGACTGTGCTATTTTGAATTAGGCTCATATGACCTATATCATGTTTTTCATCCATTATTCATATTTATGTCAAACTAGGACTAATCAAGAGTTTATACTAGATGATCTCCCTACTACCAAGAAAATGTAGGCGGTCTATAATTTCTTTCGACTTTTCAGGTACTTTTAGAGCGTTCTGGATTTTTGTCGCCCGCCTGAATTTTTGGAAAGACCAGGTTTTTGAGTGATTTTCTTGTAGTATCTACAGTCATACCTAGTGAGGATGGTTTTAGGTTCTTTTTAGGTATTTTGGCCCCTATGTATTGATTCATGGTCACCCAAGAGGTTTTCCTTAAGGAAATACCATGTTTATTCCTATTTAAACCACCCAAGGTGTACACGCTTGTGCTTTATTAGTTAGTTGAATCCCCTAGATGCCTTAATGGTTTTGAATATCAATTTAGGAAATGTACTTCCTCCCTTCTTAGTGATATCTTGTGAGAAAATACCTATTTTGATAGTTTGTCTTAAATGAAAATGGATGAACAAGTTGGTATGCATGATGATAATTGTTTAACTACCCAAGGGGTGAGTTTGGAAATGGTTGTATGTGAGAGGGTATGCACACATGAAATGTTTAATCGATAATATGGGTGGGTCTACCTATATGAAATTTTAATGGCATGTAAAATGGATTATATGGGATGGTAGGCCCATATGCTTTGTAATTGATAAATGGAATGTGTGGGTTGGTATACTAATGGATTGTGCGAGTTTATGTGAGATGATATACTCACATGGGTTTGAATTGATTAAATTGTTTAAATTTTATGAATTGAATGAATGGATTTCTAGATAGCTTAGACTACTCTCCATGGAGTTAGAACATAGTAGTGGATGCCTTAGGTTGACTATTCCCCTTGGGTTTTCATTCTTTGGGATGCCTTGGGCCATTCAACACTGTGGATCTGGATTTCAAGGGATTGTGTGGGATATGTAATTTCCATGTTCCTAGGACCCCAAAAAGTTCATAGAATAATATTCTAATAGGAAACCCATGGGACTCGATGAAATTACTTGAACAAGATACGTGGATCTGGTAATTCATGGTATAGATTTATTTCATGGCTTCCCTAGTACGTGACACTTTGGATCCGACCCTCAGGGTCTACTTTTCACAATATGGCATGGCCAGGGGAATATGATTTTCACTATATGGCATGGGAATGAGATTATACATTTTACAATACAGTATGACCATGGTTTTTCTCATATATTTATATAGTCTGGATGTGGATTACTTGGTATTGAGGGATGTTTGGCGTGCCTGTGAGACATGTTTACTTTTTTTATAGCCACCTTGTTAGGAGATGATTCTTTTTTAGGGGGGATTGAGGGGATGTTTTGTACTGCTAGTTTTAGTAAACTTGTTCCATGGGCATACAAACTTACTTTCCTTATTTAATTACCCTTTCTATCACATTTTATATTACTGTTTGAACTTTATAGAATTAGGTGGTTGCCTTATAGGATGTTTATATCACACCCTATTTGGGCCTCCTCAAAGAATAAAATAGATTATATAGTTACAGGTGATGATAGGGGAAAGCTAACTATTATAGGTTATTGAACGTGGCTTTGGATTAGGGGAGCATATGACCAAGCTAAGGATTGGGATGCTACAAGCACTTTTGGTATTTTGTTCTTTTTGGGATACCTGTATTGTATTGTATTTCCATGTTTTGTTTTGGATACATTCTAGATAATTGTATAATCTACATAATTTTTCACATGAGACACTTCTGGTTATTGATATGTATTCCTATGTTGTCTTATTTTCAGTTTAATTCAAGTTATTTCTCTTCCACTATTTATTGTATGTTTGAATTATATTGCAATACTTTGGTAATGAGGGAATAGTCTCCTCACTAACTCACCTAGTAACTCACTAATAGTCGGTATCCTCTAGTTTTTGGGGAGATGCACCTGAGCTCATGTGGCCAACTGGGCTCAGGGCACCATTGGCTGTCATCCAGGTCTGGTACGTTACAAAGTGGTATCATAGAAGTCTTTTCTAGTTTTCCTTACTATTTGGAAACAATATGCAGGGATAGGAAGGAAATGGAGTATGGTAAATAACTATGCATGGGATTAGCTACCTTGTGTGAAGGGAGAAATCTAAATATCCATGAATGATTTTTTATTTTTTTATATTTTTATGGTTTCAGTTGATTCGATTTCACTGTTGGGTGAAACAATTGATTTTTTCTATTACTATTTATGCAAATGTGGGTTCTATTTTTTTTTCAACCCAATGAGATGGGGGTATGTCATCTCAATCATCATATAGACACTTTTTAGGATCACATGCCCTGATTTATGCCATTCCATCTAGGATGATTATATATTGCATGATGTATTGATGGTTGATGTGATAGTTGTACCTTCTGTTGTGTTAGTTTTGGTGGAGTGGATAAATAAGTGACATCAACTTTCAATTCGTAAGGAGTATGACCCCTTATGAAGTAGTAAATGACACACCAATGGAATAAAAATGATAAAATGAATTGGATATGTATGGATTGTATGAGAATCAATCTTTGGTTCCTAAGGTGTTATGGTCCCTCAGTGATCAGAATTTATCAGAACATCAGTTAAATATTTTTAACAATTGGATCTTAAATGAAATGAAATGGAAACTTGAAATGATGGGTAGAGAATTGACATAGAACCAAATTTTGAGTGGTTAAGAGGCATAGTTTCTAGTGGTTTGGTGAATTTTCTTGATACAGTCATGGATTTAGGAGTAGGATGTGGGTTTGATTTGGTTTTAGGATGGTTTTGACTTGCCTAGCATTTTTAATTTGCGAGCTTTGTGTATTTCTAGAACATTTTTTAAATTAAAAAGGATTCTAAAGTTAAATGGTGAAGTAGAATTTTTCGATTAATGGGAGCCAAATGCCAACCGTAAGGTGTATGAGTGCCTTATGGATTGGTAGATGGCTGCCCATATGACTGAGCCTTTATATAACCATGGTATATTTGGGAATGGTGATGATAATAAAAGATGTTATTTTTTTAATTTTTATGGTCGGTAAACTTTTAAAATGATTAACTGGACCCAAGTTGGTTAGTTGAGCCATACTGTTATATGATAAACCTTTATGGTGTTTATGAATTCTATGGATAAAAATCTATCATGGGGTTTTTTTGGAAGAACCCAGGTTGAATAAATGGGAGCTCAAAGGTCATCTTTCAGTTAAAACAAATTTAGATACTAAATTTATCATTTATGATTGAATTACTTTCAATATTAAATGTTTAAAGAGGGATTTTGTTATAACATGTCTATTTTTTCCAAGGGAATTATTTAAATCCAAGTTCATTATTTGTAAAATTATACTTGTGTTTTTGATCCGGTGAGTTCAGTTAAATCCTTGAGTTTTGATCTATTGTGTATTTTCTCATGTTATATCCAGTGTAGAGTGACCTAAGAATTATGGAAACATGTTTTTCCCACGACTTAGGAGGAATTTATAGGATGCATATGTTTTGACATGTAGGTTAGTTTAATTTCGGCTTTCATGCCAAGAGATACGATGTGGTGATTTTGGTTTGCAGAATGACACTCGTGCATTTATATTGGTTCTAAACTAGATCATTTAAGAGTGGATAGTCATTAATCACAACATATAGGATACTCCTAGGTGGGAATCATCACATCAGTTCTGTTTAAAAGGATCCTTCTAGGTAAAAGGATCGCAATCAAGGACCATTCGAAAATGGTCGATTCTGCTTGAATGCCTTTGGGTCTTGTGAGTCTTGTTTCCTACTGATGATTTCTTGGTATCAAGATTTTTTTTCTGATTGAATTTATTATATTTGGATATGTGTGCATCCCTTGTGAGGAACCAATTATCTAGGATGGACCTTGGTGGTTAGGCGTGAGCTATCATGGAAATGTGTTGGGATAAAGGTATTGTGGTTCATCAAATGATGATGTATCGACAAGTGAAGAATAATTTTTATGAAGTAGGTGGACTAGTAGTTGTTAGACTATCCTTTCTTGGTAATCCTTGATATCCTCTTAGTTTGATCTTCCTTGATAGATGATCATGTCTCTTATCTTGATGTTGTCTCAGATGCACTAAGAGAGAATCGGTTATACGCCACACTATAACTAAAAGATGTTGGGCTATTTCATGATCTCTTTAAGGGTTGTGTGAAGGATTCATGGTTTTAGTTGAGGCTTGGATAATATTGAGTGATACTTGGGTTCCCATGTAGAAATTCTTTGGATGACCTCATTGATTCTTGCCACTATCTTTGACGTGTCTGCTATGTGGACGACGGTCTAGGTTCAGTCAGTGTTCTTTTGTGGACTTATGGCCTTGTACCAACATTTCACTTATAACAGGGAGTATGGTCCACCTTGGTGAGTTCCTTGTAATCTAAGTTGACGAAGAAGAGGTTATCCCAGACTTAAAGTTGGACTAAGATGTGATGTTTAAAAGATTTAATGATTCCAGTGGGATATATCTGGGTTACGCTTTTTCTCATGAAATAAGATTAGCTTTTAAATTACCAGGGGATGATTTGACAAGGATATCAATTGAGATACAATCATGTGATTAATTTAATAGGATCTTTGTGGTTGCGTGGTTCCATGAGAGAAGGTGTTTTGTTTTTGTTCCAAAATATCAGACTTCAATACTGGATGTTTTAGAGATAAGTCATCCAATGATGGGTCGAATCATTTTCTTTCTTGTTCCCCATGTATGGTTTGAGTAAACTAGTTTGAACACTCTGCCGGTTTAAGGTGGATGTGGTTTGGATTTCCACAATGTATTTAGAGGGATGATTGGGTGATCGGTTTTGATGAGGTCGATCAGGATTCAGCTGTTCCTTACTGTGAGGCCACTGATATGACCTTAGTTGTGTTTGTGTTTTCCCAGTTAAAGTAAATCATGATGGTATCATTACTAGAATGCTCAGGGGAGTGCTATGTGGGGTTTTTAGATGGTGTAGGTTTGATGGTAAAAATTCTATGGGGGTTGTCATTGACATAATTTTTAAGGTCACACATTTCTTATGAATCAGAAATACCTTCAGTGTTGATTAGCTCGAAAGATTGTATATCCAAGAGGTGGTAAGACTACATGGGGTCCCGTTCACTTTAATTTTGGAAAGGGAATCCCACTTTATGTCTCATTTCTATTAGAGTTTTTAGAGCGTGCTGGGTACACAGGTGCTTCTGAGCACAGTATACCACTGTTAGATAGATGGCCAATCAGAGCATATAATACATGTTCTAGAGGACATGCTTCAAACATGCATCTTGTATTTTCAGAGTTCTTGTGAGAGGAACATTCCCCTAGTTGAGTTATACTATAATAACAGTTATCAGGAAATGATACAGATGACACCTTAAGAGGATTTATATGGAAGGCCATTCCATTCTACCTTGTTCTTGTTAGATGCAGGAGTGGTATCTTTACTGAGACCACGTCTCATACATGAGACCTATGAGAAGGTCCAGTTGATTCAGATACATATGGATACTGCACAATCTCTTCATAAATCTTACTCTGATCATTGTAGATGACCTCTAGAGCATGGGTTTGGGGATCAGGTTTCCTTGCATGTTTCACTGAGGTTGGAGAACAAGCGTATTAGAAGATAGGGTAAGATTTCACCGAGATATGTTGAGACGTTTGAGATTCTAGAGATAGTCGGGTTGATTTCCTATAAGTTCTAGTTACCTCATAGGTATCGATCCACAAATGTCATCTTCCATGTATCTTAGCTGAAATGCTATCATTTAGACCCATCTCTCGTTTTTCATACCTAGGAGGATGAGATTTAGGTTGATGCATCCTTTTAGGAGCATCGGATTCGTATAGCTGATAGGAGCACAAAGGCTCTCTAAGGCCTGTCAGTTACTCTATTATAGGAACTACGACAGCACAACCATTTTTAGGGTGATACATAAGAGAGGGAGACTGAAAAACAAGCTCGGTGTCTGGATTTGTTCTTAGATGAATCTTGACTACCCTTTATAGAGCAATTCAGGGAAGAATTTCTATAAGGGGGGGGATTGTATGATACTAGGTTTTTCATGAGTTACATATATTTCCTTTCGGGTAAAATGTGTTTACATTCCTTTCTTCAGACCCTAAGCTGAGTTATGGACCGATTGGGTTGTTTTTGAGAAAGAAGGAGAAAACATGATGAAGGCTGGCTGTAGGCTAGGTACACGTCTTTTACTTCTAAGACATGACATGTAATGGGTTTTTCATGATTTGTATGGGTTTTCCTACAGAAATAAAATTAATAAGTACATGTCGTGTACTGAAGGTACATGTCTTGTACTTGCCCACCAGGTTTTTTAAAAATAGAGGCAATAACCTCTTAATTTTGATGGACAGAACACTTTCATCTCATTTTTGAGATCCTAAACCATAGAAAAGGTTTTTTTAGATGTATAATCCACCAAAAATATGATTTGAGCACGTATTGCCTTGTTGGAACTGCATCGGTAAGTACTAGAATCCATTTTAGCCATTATTGATTCTTCTAGACCACAACTACACTATTTGGATTTTGGTTCATATAACCTATTATACCATTATTCATTTGTTCATCATATTTCTCTCAAAATGGAAAGAATTTAGAATTTATACAAGATGAAATATCTATGAAATATCTATTAAAGAGCCGGGGTAGGTGGTCTATACTTTCATTCGACTTTTTGGGTGCTTTTTTGACGTTCCTCATTTTCACCGCCTTCCAGACTTTTCACAGAGTCCTCATTTTTGAGATATTTGCTTGCAGTAGTTGTAGTCAAACCTAGTGAGTATTACCATAGGTTCTATTTAGATGTTTCATCCCCCTTTTACGGATTCAAGGTCACCTAAGGGGAGATACTTAAGGAAATACCATGTTTATACATGTTTAAACCACCCAAGGTGTGCATGCTTGTGTTTTCCTAGTTAAAGGAAGACCATAGATGTATTAATGGTTTTGAATATCTACTTAGGAGATGTACTATCTCCCTTATTAGTGATATATTGTGATTCCATAACTATTTTGATAGTTTAGATTAAATGAAAATGGATGAACAGGTGGGTATGCTTGTGGGTAATTGTTTAACTGCCTAAGTAGTGAGTTGGGAAATGGTGATATGTGAGAGGGTATGCTCACATGAAATGTTTAATTGATTATATGGCTGGTTATACCAAAATGAAATGTTATTGTAATGTAAAATGGACTATATGGGAGGGTAGGACCATATTCATTATAATTGATAAATGGAATTCATGGGTGGGTATACTCCTAGATTATGCATGTTTATAAGTGTGGGTACACTCACATGGGTTTGAATTGTTTAAATAGTTTAAATTTTATAATTTATTTGAATGGTTTGATAGATTCCATTGACAGCTCTACAGGGATCTAGAACATGGTAGTTGATGCCTTGGATTAAATATTCCCCTTGGATCTTGATTTCATGGGATGACTTGGGCCTTGCCACCCAATGGATCTAGATTTCTTGGGCCCATGTACTATATTCCATTTCCTTCCTCCTAGGGCCCCAACCAGCTTCGAGACTAAGTTTCCACTAAGATACCCATGGGAATAGATGGAATTCCTTGGATAAGAGACTTGGATCAAACCCTTCATGGTATGGATTTATATCATGGATACCCTGATATGTGACACCTTGGATCTGGCCTTTGGGGGTCTGATTTTCACTATACGATGTGGCCGTGGGATTCTTCTTTTCACAATATAGTGTATTCGTGGGATTCTACATTTCACTATAAGGCATTGAAATAGGTTTTCTAACTTATTTATACAACATTGATGTGGATTACTTTTTATTGATGGATATATGGAGTGTCCATGAAACTTGTTTAATTTTGTTATAGCTACCTTGTTAAGAGCTAACTCTTTTACGAGTTGAAGTAGACTTATGCCATTAGAATATTAAATTACTATCCCACATTCATTACACTTCCTAGAACATTGTATATTGATACTAGAACTATATAGACCTAGGTGGTGGCCTACTGGGATGCTTATCTCACTCCCTGTTTGGGCCTCTTTGGGGAGCCGAACAAATTATTTGGTTAGAGGTGATAATAGGGGTAAGCACCCTGGACAAGTTGTTGACTGTGGATTTGGAACAAGGGAGCATAGGACCAATTAGAGGCTTGCGATGCTATAATAACTTTTGGTATTTTATTAGTTTTGGGATACCAGTACTATATTGTATTTCCATGTACCATTTTTTATTCTTTCTTGATACTTGCATCATCATTATCATTTTTCTATGGGAAACTTCTAGTTTTTTATATGCATTCTTGTCTTGTCTTACTTTCTGTTGAATGTTATTTATTTCACATCCACTTTTTATTGTATGTTTGAATTCTACTATAATACTCTGGTAATGAGGGCATAGTCTCCCAACCAACTCACTTAGGACCTCGCTTCTAGTCTGCATCCTCTGGTGTTTGGGGAGATGCGCTTGAGTCCATGTGGCCAACCGGACTCGGGGTACAGTTGGGTGGAATCTGGGTCTGAGACGTTACATATGTCCTCAAACAGATTATCCTCAGTGGAATAAAAATGATTATGATTATCTAGAATTTGGAAATGAGTTGAGAAACTGTCATCTTTCATTATATACAGATAGAATAAACACTTTTGGTGTTTAGTGTAGTACTCATAGTACATGGCCCATCATGTTGGTAAATAATAACTTGATACCATGGTTATGTATGAAGTAAAAATACATTATATTTTCTCTTCTTATATATATACAAAAGAAACTCAATTATGATATTAATGTATATTTGGATCCATAGATCGAAGATCTTTCATTTATGTGGGATAAAAATGTTACAATGTATGATGATCTTTGAATTGAAGAATTGTTATTGAGGGTGATGTTTTATGGGGCGATAAATGACTTCCCTGCTTATGGAAATTTTTCCGGGTATAACATTAAAGGAATGTTGGGGTGTCCCATTTGTGAAGAATTCACACACTCATTTCCATTGAAAAATCCTAAAAATAGGTTTTTAGGAAATTTTAAATTTTTACATTGACAACATAAATACCAATCCTGGATAAAATCATTTAATGGGGATATCATACAATGTACAATACTATCTCCACTAATAGGTGTTCAGCTGTTTGACAAAGTAAAATATATTGACACTATTTCTGGTAAAACATTTTAAAAAAACATTATATGATCAGGTTAGAAGAAGAGATCAATTTTATTTGAATTACCGTATTGGAATAGTTTGTATGTTAGACATTTTCTTGATGTCATGCATGTAGAAAAAATGTATTTTATAGTGTTAATGGAACACAACTAAATTTTCATGAAAAATTGAAAGTTGGGATCATGGATAGGTTGGAAGTTATTGACTTGGGGATAATTGAAGAGTTTTAACTAGTGATGGGTAAAGGGCATACTTTTCTTCATCTATTATCTTACACTCTATCTCGATAGAAAAAATTAAAATTTTATCTTTTCATTAATAGTGTAAAATTTATAGAACAGTATTTATCAAATATGAAGAATGTAGTGTCAATGACTAATTTGATGTTATATGGAATAAAAACACACGAATATTATGTCTTGTTACAAGATTTGATACCTGATGCTTTTCATTGCATTCTGCCTAAAAATGTATGACATACATTAACTAGACCGAATGGCCCGAAGGCCTTCTTTTTATTTTATTATAGACAATACCCCTTTTAAGAGTTGAAGGGGAACCCATACATGACCCTTAGGCCCAAGAGACAAGGCCCGAAATGACCCGCAATACATGACCCAAAGTCCCAGAGGCATACCATGCCCATTACATGACCCGTAGGCCTAGCCCACTAGAACTACCCCTCCCCAGAGTCTTGCATCATTGATCTCCTTAGCTCCCCACCTTGCATTGCTGATTGGCTAGAATTTCCCCATACAAAGTTGCACGGTGCCTGGTCCCGATGCCGGCTTCCATACCCTCTCATTATTCCAATCTGGTTAGCTCTGCATCTGGTGGCTGCTACTCATGTTGCTCTGATCCTCTTCTGGGGCCTGTTCTGTGTGAACTGGGCTACTCCATGGTCTACGTGACCCGAAGGCCCTGTGGCCCGAAGGCCTTTGATGACCTGAAGGCCTTGGAGATGTTCTTTGAACAATTATTCTTCAATATAATGGTCCACATGATGTTTTACATAGTTAGAGAGGTTGAAATATGTGGTCCTATCCATTATAGATTGATGTACCCCATTGAATTTTATATGACGAATTTAAAAGGGTATTTCAACAATCAAAGTAGTCTGGAAGGTTTTATTACGAAACAATATGTTGTTGAAGAAGCTATTAAATTATATACAAATTACTTATCAGATGTTTATAGTATCAGTCTCTCTAATTCTCATCACATTATACAACTTATGGGTGAAGGGGTTTCTGGAATTGATGTTGTTAAAATTACCTTTAGAGAGTAGTAGAAATCACACTTATACATTTTAAATAATAGTTAATATGTTCATCTATACGTTGAATACCACAAATAAACTTTGAGATATTTGAATCCAACAAAGGATGAAGGATGGATATAAAATACACACAATCAATATTTTATAGGATGGTTCTGAGATTAAATTTATAATTCATTATCTAAAAATATGAATTCAATTTCCAAAAAGCTTTGGTTGGTATCTAGGGGATTAAATTAAAATGTTATATCTTACATTGGTTTTCTAATCAATGGTTATAAATTCTATACCAAATAACATAATGACTGCAGTACTATGAAAATAGCGGTGTTATGATTGTGGAAGAAGTGATTCGCATATCTGATTATAAGGATAGAAAAATAATTAGTGAAAATATTTCATATTTTGGCATTATATAATAGATATATGAGTTGGATTGTACAAAATTTCATATTCCATGTTTCCATTACAAATGTATTAACAATAGGAGTGCAGTGAAAGTTGATGAAATGGGCTTCGTGAAGGTTAATTTCAGTGTGGAAGGAGGAAAAGACAAGTCAATTTTAATGACATCATAAGTAGTGAATAGTTTTTATGGCTCATATCCAGAAATTAATAATTGGTATATTGTCTTGCTGGTGACAAAAAAACTATCAGGTTAGATGAATATTCGATCGAGTATGACCCTTTCATTGGGATATCATAATCATTTCATGTATACCCCAATTTAGAAAATGTCTTTTAGGTTATAGGGGACCATAAATAGGGGTTTTGGATTCAAGATAGAGTATTCTATTCACTAAATCCTTTAAAAATAAATAGATTTCAATGATAAGGTAAAAGTTTTTTTAATATACTATGTTTTTACTCATAATATTATCTAATATCAAATGAATTAACATAATATAAAGTATATGTTTACTCAGGTAGAAAATTTCTTATGCGCATGATGATGTTACCACTCCCACGTAGGAACAGACTATAACGATGGAAACCCTTTGGTAAGATGTGAAGATAATGTTATGATATTATTTATCTACCTTAGTAAAAAATAATATAATGAATCTTTTATTAAATATAAATTATTACTTATAGATTTAAATTATTTTAGATGAATTTTATCCATATTTCATTTATTTCTACAGCAAACCATCTACGGACTTCATCTCCATAAAAACCTTTTCACTGTTTCCATGTTATCATTTATCACTTTCCTTCAAGTTCTCTCAACTACCTTTTCAGGAAGAGAAATGTTGCTGCCTATGCTCAATCACAAAGGTAATATTTATAACTTCATAGTAAAATCATTATCCTTATAAATAATTTATTTTTTTATATTTAAGTTTAATTTGTCTTTTTTTAGTATTACTCACATAAGAATTGTTTTCTTTTACAAGAGAATTATTTTATTTGATTTGAGGTGATTTGTTCGAAGATACTCATTCTCATGATAGATAAGGATTCATGTATGTAAATTAGATAATGAAAACAAGTAAATGGGTCAATAATGTATACAAATTTCATGAAATAGTCATTTCCTTAATATTATTTAATCAATTTTTTCATCAGTTAATATACTATTTGTAAGTTAATTTTTTTATTATTTTTATCTGATAATTATTTAGTTTTTCACTAATCTTTTAGGAATTAATATTTTCATATACATTTATTTTATAATATTTGTTTCCATATTTCATGCCTTTTTGCATGAAAAGTTCCACCGACATCATCTCCCTCAAAACCTTTTCACCCCTACAGTGTTGGCATTTATCACATTCCTTAAATTTCCACTCACTACCTTTTCAAGAGGAGGAACAAAGATGCCTATGTTCATTCATAGAGGTAATATTGATGTTTTCATAGTAAAATCAATGTCTATAGAATTAATGTATAAATTTATATTTATATTTAATTTATTTATTTTTAGTACTACTCACATAATTATTTTTTTTCTTATACTGGTAGATACTTTTCTTCGATTTGGGGAGTTTTGTTTGATGCTACTCATGATAATGAGATATTGGAATTCAGGACAAAAAATGAGATATTGACAATAAGAAAATGGTTCGAGAATGTATACAAGCATCATGGAAAGGTCGATTAAAACTACTGTTTTAATTAATTTTGTCATCATTTTATCTACACTTTGTAAGTTAATTTCCTAATTATTTTTATCTAATAATTATATATTTTTATTCATATATATTTTGGTAATTCATGTTTTTATTTTAAATATATATAAAAATCTACAAAAGTTATAACATGTACCTTTCTGCAAATGTCACCATGCTTTCCATTGTCATTCATTGTTGAAGTACCAATAATGCAGTTCAATGATCATTATGAAGTATTTTCAGTTCAACAGATAAAGAAAATGGGAATCATGGTTACATTATTATTTGGGATTGTTTTGAGACTTTAGGACATGAATGAATCAAATTCACCTCAATCTGATGCACAATGGGACTGATATGACTCAAATCGATTTGTATTATTCTTTAATATTTACATTAATTTTAGTAATAAAGAAAATTGAAAAAATAAAAACTAAGAAAAATCATTTTTATTGTTATTATAATTTAGTAAAATGACCCATAAGTCATTTTTTACATGTTGGACTTAGCTTAACCTTAGTCTAATTCATGATGTGCTTGATATAACTAGTAGTTTCTTCTACTAGTTTAAAATTGACTTTTAGTTCAAAAAGTGTCTCTCACTATAAATAATAAAACATTATCAGATTGTCTTGATAATTTTTTAAAACGATTCTTAATTTATTTTTGATGTTTAAAAATTATTCTCACATCAAACTGATACACGATGTGACCGGTATGAATTAAAATGTGTGTATTGAGTTTAAAATGAAATTTTAGATAAACTGATTAGTGAAATTCTCAAAAATGGGAAAAATCATTTAAATTATCTTGATACTTTAGTAAAAATATATATATGTCATTTGGGATGAGTAAGAATTAGCCACAACTAAATTATATGCATGGTGTGACTGGTATGACTCTAAGTGTATCTTTTAAGTTTAAAATTGACATTAATTTTAGTAAAAAACACCACTGGTATCCTCAAAATTTAGAATAATCCTTTGTATAGTTTTGATAATTTAGTAAAATTATACATAAGTCCTTAGTTATTTTTATGAATTATTCATACCCCAATATAAGAAATTATTTTCTGGGAATGACTCCAAGTGTCTATTATTAGTTTAAAATTGACATTTTAGTTACAAAACTGTCACTTACTAAAAACAAAGAAAAAACACTAAGGTTTTCTTGATGATTTAATAAAATTATTTATAATAATATTTTATGGGTAAAAACTAACCTCCTTTAAAACCAATACAAGATGGGATTGGTATAACTCAATGTGTGTGTTTCTAGTTTAAAATGACATTTTTGTTAAAAAAAGACATGTGACATACTCAAAACATAGAAAACACATTAATATTGTTTTTATACTTTAGTAAAATGATACATAAGTCATTTGGAATGTGTATGAATCATCCTCATTTTAATCCAATGAATGGTGTGACTGGTATGACTCAAAGTGAGTCCTTTTATATAAATATGACATCAATATTAATAAAAAAGACAACTGACATAACAAAAACAATGAAAATGCATTTTGATTGTTTTGATACTTCAATAAAATGATCCATAAGTCATTTGTGATGTGTGGGAATCAAAATCACCTCAACCTAACACATGGTGTTCTGGATATGACTCAGAGTGTCCTTTATCAGTTTAAAATTGATATTTTAGTTCCAAATGGGTATCTCTCTAAAAACCGAGAAAGCACAGTCATATTGTATTGATAATTTAGAAAAATTGTTCCTAAGTCATTTTTAATGTTTAGGAATGAGTTTCACAACAAATATTTACATGATGTGATCGGTATGACTCAAAGTGTGTGTCACCAATTTCAAATGACGTTTTAGTAAAAAAACAGTGACATACTCAAAACTAATAAAACAAAATTGTATTGATTTGAAACTTTATAAAAATGAAACATAAGTAATTTTGGATAAGAACGAATCATCATCACCTCAATCCAATAGACAGTATAACCAGTATGACTCCATGTGCATATATTTATTTAAAATTGACATTAATTTTAGTAAAAAATACCACTGACATACTCAAAACCAAAAAAACACATTCTTATTATTTTGAAACTTTTCAAAAACAATATATATGTCTTTTTTTATCTATAAAGAACAACCTCACCTCATTCCAAAATACAATGTGCCATGTATGACTTCAAGTGTGTATTTTAATTTAAAATTCACATTAGTTTTATAAAAAAATCCAACTAATATTCTAAAAATTGAGAAAATGTATTCTTATTGTTTTGATACATTAATAAACTTATCAATAATTACTTTTTGAAATTTAGTAATCATCAAAATCTCAATCTAATTCACAACATTATCGATATGACTCAAGGTGTCCTTTATCAGTTTAAAATTGAAATTTTAATAAAAAATGTTTCACTCACTAAAAACCAATAAACATCAATCATATTATCTTGATAATTTATAAAAATTATTTATAATTCATTTTTTATGTGTAGGAATCTATCTCACATCCAACTGAAACACAATTTTACCCGTATTAATCAAAGTATGTGTTTTTAATTTAAAATGAAATTTTTTGTGAAAACGGTAAGTGACATACTCAAAAAATATTCAAAGCAATCTGATTATTTTTATACTCTAGGAAAACGGTCTATAAGTCATTCATGACTTATAGAAATTAGTTGAACTGTAATCCTATGCATGGTGTGTCGGGTATTACTTCATGTGTGTCTTTACAATATATATGTGACAATTTAGTTTAAAACTCACATTACATTTCCAAAATCGAGAAAATGAGTGTAGATTATTTTATCATAATTCTATTTTCTATTACTTAGTTAAGTTAATTATCATTTTCATCTTAAAATTATTTAGTTAATTTACACTGAGATAATTATTGGAGAAGAAAAATAAATGATGTGATGTGCAAGAATCAACCACAACTCAATTTGATAAACAATGTTCCTAGTATCACTCAAAGTTTAGTTAAATATTAACACTTTTTGTTAATTTATTTCTTTATATTATTTCTATCATAATGTTTTTTTCTTACATAGTTTCAGTATTTTTCTCTAGCAGGGTTGGTTTTTCTAGTAATAGCACGAGTTAGGGTCAGGATCAAAAGACGAAGGAACATTGATGTTTTTTAATGTCTTTAATAATTTTTATTTATGTAATTTTAGTAACCAATGATAGAAATGTATATAAATAGTTTTTTTTCTTTTATTTGTGTCATAAATTTTATTTCATTTATATTATCTATTGGTACATGATTTTATTGATTTCTTATGGTGTTTCTGGTGTTGTAGTGTGCTGTTACAACACACTACAGTATACCCCTTTATCCATGCTGATAAAGGTGTCCATTATTAGCGATTAAAAAATCACTAATAAATAATTCCTTTATTAATTATTTTTTAGCATTGATAAAAACCTAGGGATATTAATATCTCTCCCACAATCAGTGATTATCTGGCGCTGATAAAGGCCATTTTTAGCATTGTTAAATGCATACTTTATAGTAGTTCGTTGATTTAAAAAATTTATTATTGTAATTTGTTTTTCCACATCCCTTTACAAGACTTATGATTCCCACGTAATGATATACCCCCTTTCACTGACATTAAAAGCTTCCAAAAACCATTATATACACCCACTATGTTGCTAAAATTATTTCATGTTTTTTAATGCCAAATTTTTATGTTGTGAATACCATTCCTCAATTATACCCATTGATATTCCCTGAGATATAACTATCTTTTTTTTTTGGGACTTCCATGTATATAACCCACACTCATTAATATTAGGATTTAAAGTGATGAAAGATATTATTATCTAGTATGTTCTATATGGCACATAAATTCATTCACATGATATAAATATGACAATTGGGACAAAACATATATATCCCTCCAATGAATTGGGTAATGTCTTCATCTCATGAGATACCATTAATGGTGCATGGTATGTTATCCTAAGCACACTATGTTATGATGCCTCAGTGTTTTTCCTTGACTTATGATTATGAGGTCATTTTTTATGTTGTTGGCACATTTCTATAATTCCTTGATGTTATAATATTATTTTAGGATTATATATTCATTATTATGATTCTCACCCACCTATTTCATCATTTTATTCCTTTCTACTCACAATTTCTACTTTAATTTGTTATATGCTTGTATTATTTCCTTGATAAGATTTAAATCTCACCCTTTGTGTAACTCCCGATCCTTAACTATAGTAGTTGGAAATTATATTTTAATAAAACTATAATAAAATTCACATTTTAATATTTCATGTCTAAAAATTAAAATTTTATTGGATGAATATTTATTTTGAACTTACTAGGTAAAATTATCTATGGCATACTGACTTTTTATTACTTAAATATTCATTACATAATACTAATTTAGCAATTTAGAAGATCTTTTAGGTTTAGTGTACAACAACCATACTCTTTATTTCATAAATAAATATATTTTATTAAATAAATAATTCAATTGATATAATATAGAATATTGATAGGTCTAGTGTCTTTGGGTATTAGGAACATTACATAACAACTTAAAACATAAAACAGAACATCTTATTGAAAATATATTTTACATGACCACATCATTATTTCGTACATAGAATTGCATGGGATAACCTGGGGAAATCCATAAGAAAATGGTGATCTATAAATCCCAGTATGGGAGTAAAAAATTCATAACATGAAAAATATAGTACATGTTATTAAATAGGTATATCAATGGATCATAATAAAAACATGAACATAAAAGCATGATATATCATGATTATCATAACATGGAAATATGGCAGCCACACTTAACATGATATTAGGATGATCCTAGGATCATTGAACGTGGAGGATGAGTAAACCCTCATTGAACATGAATTAGCATTATTAAACCCTCATTTCACTTGACATATCATGACACTACTCTTTATCCAATGCATTAGAGCACTATAAGGGAACACGCTTCTTAATCATTTCATTTCATGCATAAGTGTGACACATGGATCATATAACTTGGATTCATTAAAAATCACTATTTATTACACGATAAATGATTGTCTAATTCATACATGAAACTATATAATAATAATTAAATGTTCATAAAGGTGAATAACCTTGATAGAAAAATGGGCATGATATTCACTACACAATGACTTTGGCTTTGAAATCGTAGTGCAATTTCGGCAGCATAGCAGCGTGTCATAAGAATTTATAAAAATGGTTTATGAGAGAGAAAGGGGTGTCTCATAATATTTACATGAAATGTAAAGTAAGGGGGTCATATAGATACATGTCCCCACATATTTAAAGGAATTTAGATTCATAATAAAAAATAATTTCTTGAATGTAAATGAGGAGAGAGAAATCCCTTACAGAATTTCGACATGGTAATGGGTGTACATGAAATGAATTAATGAAAGATAAAGGGGTATATCATCATTCAAACATATAGAGGAATGTTTTGTGGAGGTTAAAAATAATACCATAACATTTTTAATTGAAAATAAAAGGGAACAACAACATAATGATATTTGGACAAAAATGAGAAAGGAAGAAATCCCTTACTTGGATGTTTGATCCCAAAGTGTAGGGAGAGGAATGAGAGAGGCTTCTTGGGAGGTTGGGGAACCTTGGAAGGATATTAGAGAGAGGAGGGAAGAGGTTTTTCAAGCTAAAAATGCATTTAGTGAAGAGTAAATGGGATCTTTGGCGGGTTTAAATAAGAAAAGAGAGGTAATTCATTATTATTTAGGTTTTGGACACCACACATTAAACTATTCAAAAACACAAACCAGCCCATAGTTTTTTCCCATGGGTTTTTCCAAAGGGGAGGGGAAAATATTATTTTATAAGGAAAATGTTCAAACATCTTTCAATATTAGGATTTCTTATGTGTAGGTGAGTCACACTCTCAAGGAAGTAAATTTAAAAAAGATAAAATGTTTTATAAGTGTTGGAGGGTCCACTAAATCTTTTTAAAATAATAAAAAAAACTAAAATCACATTATTTTAATTTTAAAACATATATTGGCCAAAAATACCATTTATAGTATTTTTCTTACATCACTATTTGGTAATTATGATGTCATAAAACACATTATATATTTAAATGGTACTTAATTTTTACACAAAAATTTGACTCTCTCAGAAAAATTATGAAAAATTCACAATCTGTTAATTTTAACATCCTGATTCCAAAAATAATATTCATTTTATCTAAATAATTTTCTAAATATGTGATTTTTAACGTTTAATATAAAAAAATACATTTATCAAAAATTCATGGGTTTTGGAAAAATGGCTTTTAAACCATAATTAAAATCACATTTGTATTCATAAAAATTATACGATAATTTGTATTTAATAAAAAGTATTTTTTTAATAATATTTTATTAAAATATTATTTAATTAAAAAATCCATTAATTCATCAAAATAGATCTCTTAATTTAATATTAACAAAAAAAATACTATTTGTGCTTTAAAAACTATTTACAAAGTAACAATAATAAAATGAATGTATATTCTTTATTCTATTCAAAAATAATGAACATAATCATGGTGCTAGGGTCTTGTTACATAACCCTTTATAACACCCGCATATGACCTAAGGGTAAGGTGTGTGATGGTGAAAAACTATTGGGGTGGCTCTAATAACATCGCTCGGGTGGTAATCTCTATTAACTTCCACTTCTCCCATAAGTGGTTCAGTTTAAGCATAACATGTTGAATCTCTACTTGGGCTTGGCCAAGAGCAAAGCCTAGTGACGCTCCCTCTATTCCGAGCTCCGAGAAATTGGATTCGTATGGAGCAGTTCTACTGGTTGAGGACATCACTTCCAATTTCTGAATAAATTGGATTTTTTAAAGCCCTATATTTATACTAATCATGTGATCACTATTCAATAGCTATATAAGAAATGGTAAAAATTCTTAACAGTATTTTGAAATAGAAAATCATAAAACCAAATAAGTGAATATGTTATAAAACCATTTTACATAATAATACATTTAATTAGATTAAGATGAATTTTCATTAATAAAATTTTGGGTTGTTACAATCTTCCCCCTTAATAATTTTATCCCTTGAAATTTTCTTTTATCACACTAAAAAAATGTGAGTTTCTCTACTTCATCACTTCCTCTAATTCCCACAATGACTCTTTAAACTTGTGGTTTTTCAAAAACACCTTGATGAGGGGTATTATCTTATTTCGTATATATTTTTCCCTATAATCTAAGATCTTCACCATCTTATCTTCATTGGGGAGGTCATTATCCAATAGTACCATCTCTAGTTTGAGTACATGCAATGGGTCAGGTATGTACTTCCTCAAGAGTGATACATGGAATACATCATGTACTTGAGATAGTTTTGGTGGGAGTGCTAGTTGATAGGCCACTCCTCCAATGCAATCAAGGATCTCAAAAAGGATAATGTACCTTGGAATAAGCTTTCCCTTATTCCCAAATCTCATAACTCTCTTCCACAGTGATATGCGGAGGAATACCATGTATCAGAAATCAAACTCTAGGTCCCATAGATGATTATTAGCATAGATCTTTTGTTGACTCTAAGAGGATTTAATATACTGACGGATGTTCTTAACCTTCTCCATGATTTCTTCAACCATTTCTAGACCTAAGAGTTTTTTCTCCCTGACTTCATCCAAACATGTCAATGTTCTAAACCTCTTCGCGTAAAGGGATTCATAAAGATCCAGTGGGATGCTTGAATGGAAACTATTGCTGTAAAAGAACTCAACAAGAGGAATATGTTGATCCCATCCTCCTTTTATGTCCATTAAGCATGCTCTCAACATGTACTCAAGTGTTTGGATAGTCCATTCAGATTGTCCATTAGTTTGTGGATGATAAGCCGTACTAAAGTTTAGCTCAATATTCAGAGAATGTTGAAGACACTTCCAAAACATAGAGGTTAATCTTGGAACTCTATAAGACATAATATATAGTGGTACAACATGCATCCTTAGCACTTCACTGATATATATCTGTTCCAGTTGATCCAATAAAAATCCTCTTAAATTACAATGAAGTGTGAAGTATTTGTAAGAGATCCACAACAACCCATATAGAATTGATTCCTTTGGCTGTCATTGGAACTCCAATTACAAAGTCCATGTTGATATTATCCCACTTCAATGCTGGTATAACTAATAGTTGCATCATCCCCTTAGACTTCTGCCTCTCATCCTTCACTTGCTGACATACGAGACACTTTTATGTATAATCATCGATCCCCTTCTTCATGTCATCCCACCAAGAAAGATCTCGGAGATATCGATCCATATTTGTGTTTCTTGGGTGAATGGATAAATTAGAACTATGTGCATCATCCAAAAGTTCTTTCCTTAGCTTTTTATTTGATAGAACACATAGTCTTGACCAAGATCTCAGAATTCCTTCTTCATTAAAATTGTACTATGAGGATTTCCTTTTTCTGACAGTTTTGACTATCATCGGAATTCCTACATCATCCTTTTGAGAATCCTTTAACCTTTCCAAAATAGATGGTTGAGAAATCATTTGTGAAAGGATTAATGATTTTCCCTTCTTTATGATTCCCATTTCCATCTTCATAAAATCTAAGAAGATTGGATCCTTTTCATTTCACTTCAATGATAGAATCATTGGGTCCTTTCTACTTAGTGCATCTGTCACCATGTTCACTTTCCTAGGGTGGTAAGTGATTGAGAAGTCATATTATTTGATCAGATCTAACCATATTCGTTGGTACATGTTCAACTCTTTCTATGTGAATATATACTTGAGGCTTTGGTGGTCCATATATATTTCACACTTATCCCCAAAGATGTAATGCCACCAAATTTTTAAAGTGAAGATCACTACTTCCAACTCTAGATCATGTGTTGGATATATTTTCTCATGAAATTTCAATTTCATTTAAACATAGGTAATTAACTTGTCACTTTTCATCAACACACAACCCATTCCCTTCTTCGAAGCATCACTAAGTACCACAATATGTTCCCCACTTGTGGTTTGTGTGAGCAATTGCGCAATGATAAGCCTTCTTTTCAACTCCTTAAAGATCTCTTTGTATTCATCACTCAAAGCTAACTTTACTCCATTTCCGAGTAAGCTTAGTAAAAGGGTTGGAAAATCGTGATAAATTTCTCACAAATCGATGACAATATCTTGATAACCCCAAGAAGATATAGATATTTGTCACCTATGTTGGCCTCAACAATCCCTCAACTGTAGATATCTTGGAGGGATACACATATATTCCATTTCTGGTGATGATATGACCCAAGAATGAGACCTCTTTCAACAAGAACTCACACATGTTGTACTTTGTATAGAGATTCTCCTTTAAAAAGGTCTCTAGTACCGTTCTTAGTTGCTCCTCATGATCCTCCTTGGTTTTGTAGTATATTATAATATCATCTATAAAGACTACCACAAATTTGTCGATGTAATCTGTAAGGACTCTTTTCATTAATTCCATTAAAATTCCTAGAGAATTAGTGAGTCAAAAAGGAATTACTATGAATTCATAGTTCCCATACCTTATTCAAAAAGTATTCTTCGGGATATCCTCCTTCATTAACCTGACATGGTAATATCCCGACTGAAAATAAACTTTGGAGAAGTATTGTGCTCCACATAGCTGATCTAACAAGTAATCAATTCAGGGAAGAGGGTACTTGTTCTTTATTGTGATTTTGTTGAGATCACGATAATAAATGAAAAGGCGCATTGACCCATTATTCTTCTTGATTAAGAGGACTGGTGCACCCCATGTTGAAGCACTTGGGCATATAAGCTCTTTTTCTAGATTCTCCTGTAGTTTTTTCTTTAGCTCCTCAAGATCCACAACAGCTATTATATATAGATTCAAGGATATTGGAAACACCCCATGTATAATATCGAACGAGAATTCAATATCTCTTCTGTGAGGAAGGCCAGACAACTCCTTGAGAAACACTTCAGTGAATTCCCTCACAATATACATGTCTCCAAGGATGGTTTCTTCTTTGGAATCAATCATCTAAGCCAGATATGTGTTCTTAAAGGGCAGTAATACCATCACATGATATGATGGTGCTAAATAAAATTCATCCTCCTCTTTGCATTTTTATATAATATGAGGTCAATTTTTAATATGGAGAGTGATTTCCCACTCATGGAAATTTATGATGGCTCTATATAATGAAAGTAGATCCATGAAAATAATTGCATCAAATTCCACAAAAGGGAGTATGGAAAAGTTCTCTAGGATTTTCAATCCAAAAATTATGATAGGGGAAGAGTTATATTCATGGGATACAATGATTGCCCCATTTTCCTTTCTCAATGACATCTTTACATCTATAACTTATGGTGGTGTTGGGATTGTTTTACTAAACATTGAGGATATAAAATAATGCGTACAACCAAAATAAAAAATTATGTTCGCTATTCTAGAATGAATAACTAGTGTACCTATCACCACTTCATTTTCGGGGTTCACTTTTGTGGTAGTGATGGAAAAATATCACCCTTGATGCCATAGAGTTTGTTGGTTACCTCTGAAAACCCTTGTCTTAGGGAACTAGTTTACAAAGTTCCCTGGTTCTTTGAAGAGGAGCAATGAACAATGTGTTGAGAATCGAATAGAGCATTCCCTTCCTCTATCGTAGCAGTGGGTTTTTCTTGCGGACTGTTAATAGCTAGGTGCCCTTGTCTTCCACACCTAAATCATTTCCTTATCCCCTTAAGGAAATTTGTAGGGTGCCTCTTTCCACACCATTGGAAAGTGGGGTGCTGTATTTTCTTAGCACCATTGGATTTATCCATCAGACAACTAGAATTAAATTCCACCTTACACTTATTATCCCCATGATACCCATGAGATTCTCCAATCTATATTTATACTTTGAGGGAATATCCGACAATTTCTTCATATCTCTGGAAGTCATGGATTTCTAAGGCTTTCCATAGGCTAGGTTTTATCCCACCAAAGAAGCGGTCAACCTTGAATTCGGGGTAACAACAAATCCAGGGGCATATCATGAAAGCCTTGTGAAGTTTTCCTCATATGCTTCGATGTATTTATCATATTTTTTAGGGCAAGGAAGTCCACTTGCATCTCAAGTCAGAGGGTGTCGGGAAAATATTTGTCGAAAAACATTTTCCAGAAATCCTTCCATTCAAACACCTCAATCTCCTCCTCAGGCTTACTATTTTTAATCAATGTCCACCATTTATTAGATTCAACCTCCATATGATAAGCATAAAAAATTAACTTCTCTTTTTTCAGAACATTGAAGTCCGGATGAGATCTTCTCAATGGAGTTGATCCATTGTTCAATGATTGAGGGATCAGATGATACATTAAAAGTATGAGGCCTATGACTCATAAAGCTTTTGATTGAGACTTGTTATTTCTTTGGGGGTGGGGGTTGAATGTTACTATTGAACCATGTTTCTATTCAAAACTTGAGTTAAATGAATAAGTATCGTGGAAAATTTCGTTTTTCCTCCTCTAATCAGATTGGGAATCTCATTAGAATAGTCATCACATTGATCTTCACAATGGTTTTTAGCCCAAGTCCTCATATTACCAGCCATTGGCTAGAATAAAAGGGATGTTAGGCATAAAACATAAAGGGTAAAAATATATGACTTATAAATTACTTTTATATCCTTAACTTATAAATTTATAGGATTCAATCTATGTTTTCCATGATCTAATTCCTAACATATATTCCTAGGGGAATTTTTTAGTCCCTTAATAAGGGTTCATACTAATATTATGAATTTTCTAAATCATATCCCCTAGGAGTGTCATAAATAATAGGGGATCAAGGCCTGTTTTCATGCACCATTTCCCATTCGAGTCTAGTTAAAAGTTGTATTATCAGGTTTTACCCCTAGGATACATCTATGCCAGAGCTCCCTTTACCTAATCATATCTAGACAGGGATGTATTTAGTTGATAAAACACTAACTCAATACTCACTGAAATATTGGGATGTTTTTATTATTCTTAGTCTTATCCCTAAGGCTTTCACTAGGGTTTTCTAATCCAAATCCCTAAAATAACTAAAACTATCCTCAGATACCAATTATAAGAATCCTACACTTTATTTCATTCTTAAACATATTTTATTACATAAATCCTTCACTTGATACAACATAGAAGATCAATAGATCTAGTGTATTTGGGTATTAGGAACATTACATAATAACTTAATACATAAAATGCAATATCTTATTGAAAACTTCTTTTACATGACCACATCATTCTTTCGTACTTAGCATTTCATGGGATAACCTGAGGAAATGCATAATAAAAGGGTGATCTATAAAGACCAGTAAGGGAGTAAACAAGGAATACAATGAAAAATAAATTACATGTTAGGAAATATGAATATAAATGGATCATAAGAGAAACATGAACGTAATGGAAAGATATAATATGATTATCATAACATGGAAATGTGGAAACAACACTTAACATGATATTAGCATCAACAAAAGATCTTTAAACATGGATCATGATTGAACCCTCATTTCACTTGAATTAGAATGAGTAAATCCTCCTTGCACATGACGTATCATGATACTAATCTTTACCGAATGTATTGGATCACTATTAGGGTACACCCATCTTAATCATTTCATTTCATGCATAAGTGTGCCAGAAGGATAATATAACATGAATTCATTAAACATCAACATTTATTCCACAATAAAGGAATGGTAAATTCATACATGAAACTATATAATTTATAACTAAATTTTCATAAAGGTGAATAAATTTTATAGATAAATGGGCATGGTATTCACTACACAATGACTTTGGCTTGGAAATCACGGTGTAATTTCAGCAGCATAAAGGCATGTCATAAGAATTCATAAAAAATGGTTGATGAGAGATAAATGGGTGTATCATAATATATACATGAAATGGATAGTAAGAGGGTCATATAGATAAATTTCCCAACATATGTAATGGAATTTAGATTCCTAATACAAAATAATTTCTTGAATGTCAATGAGGAGAGAGAAATCCCTTACGGAATTTCAGCATGGTAATGGGTGTACATGGAAGGAGTTAATGAAAGAGAAAGGGGTATCTCATAACTAAAACATAAGGATGGAAGTATGGGAGAGTTTCTAAATCATACCCCAATATTTTTAATTGAAAATAAAAGTGCATAACAACATAAAGAAATTTGGATAAAAATGAGAAAAAAAGAAATCATTTACTTGGAAGTGTGATCCAAAAGCCATGGGAGTGGCTTGCGAGATTATTATTGGGAGCTTAGGGAACCTTTTTTAGGATTTTAGAGATAGGAGGTCAGAGTTTGGATGAGATCCAAATTCATTTAGTGAAGAGGAAGTGGGATTTCTCTTGAGTTTATATAGGAAATGAGAGGAAATTCTTTATTATTTATGTTTTGAACACAACACATTAAACTAATCAAGACCACAAACCAGCACATTGTTTTTGCCCAAGTTTTTTTTAAAAATGGTTGTGGAAAACATTATTTTATAAGTACAATGTTCTAGATTCTTAAAATATTTGGGTTACTTATGTTATGGTGTGTCACACTATCAAGGAAATAAATTTAAAAACTTAAAATGTTTTATAAGTCTTGGAGGGTCCACTAATTTTTTTTAAATAAATCAAACATACCTAAAATCACATTATTTTAATGGTAAAACAAATATTGGCCTAAAAACCCATTTTAATTATTTTATTACATCACTATTGGGTCATTATGATGTCATAGAACACAATATATATTTAAATGGTATTTAATTTTTACCCAAAAATTTGACTGTCTTAGAAAATTATGAAAAAATCACCGTTAGATAATTTTGACGTCCTGAATCCAAAAATAGAATTAATTTTATCTAAATAATTTTCTAATATTTTTAAATTTTTACTTATAATATAAAAACAAATATTTATTAAAAATTCATGGGTTTTGACAAAAAAACATCCTTTAAACTATAATAAAAATCACTATTGTATCCATTAAAAGTATACGATCATTTATATTTAATAAAAATTAATTTAGTAATAATATTTTATTAAAATATTATTTAACTAAAAAATCTATTAATTTATCAAAATATATTTTATAATTTAATATTAACTATAAATACTATTTGTTCTTTATAAAATATTTACAAAGTAACAATAATAAAATGAATGTATATTCTTTATTCTATTAAAAAATAATGCACATAATCATAGTGCTAGGGTCTTGTTACACAACCCCTTATAACACCCACATATGACCTAAGGGTAAGGTGTGTGATGATAATAGACTCTTGGGGTGGCTCGGATAACATCACTCGGGTAGTAATCTCTATCAACTTCCACTTCTCTCGTAGGCGGTTCTGTTCAAGCTTAACATGTTGAAGATCGACTTAGGGTTGGTTAAGAGTGAACCCATTGATGATATCTCCTTTTATATCCCTTAAAAATGGGATTCATATGGAGAAATTCTACTAGATGATGTTATCACTTCCTTTGTGTAAATTGGATTTGTTAAAGCCCTCTATTTAAACTAATCATGTGATCACTATTAAATGACTATATTAGCAACAATAATAATTCATAACAGTATTTTGAAATACAAAATCATAAAACCAATGAAGTGAATATTTTTTATAACCATTTTACATAATAATACAGTTAATTAGATCTAGAAAAATTTTCATTAATAAAAGTTTGGGTCGTCACATAATGTCATGGAAATTAGGTACTTATTACATGAATTATATAAGGAAAAAATATAGATAAACATTAATCTATTATTTTTGAAGACTCATTTTTTATTACATCCTATATCATCTCACTGGATCTCATATTCTTAGGAAACACATCAAATAGAGGGGTGATTATAAAGCCTAGTAAGGGATGGAATTTACATATATTCGTGAAGAATATCAATAAGAACACGAGGAATACCATTGTTGAATGAGTAGTGGAAAAAGAGGAATATAATAAAAGAAATAAAATTATTAATAACAAGGAAATATATCAGAAAAATTAGTTTATACATTCGTAAGAATATCTCCATGGTTTGTCACTAAGGTGTCATGAAAATTACTCAGGTTATTCACCAAGGTATCATAAAACATGTTATCTCTAGAGATTAAATTATTTACCCGATGAATTAGAGATCTATCAGGGTGAAACATTAATAAGTATAAATTTCATGTGATCAATATATATCTTAATCAAAATGTTCATAAATAAAATGTGGAGAATAAAATAAATGTGTTTCATATTAAAATCATGGGGTTTCAAAAGTGCCTAAAAACATGAATATTATGTCATTTTCAATGCATGAAAAGGTAATGATGGTTTTATGTTTGGTAATAAAAAAATAAATTTGTTTTTTATATTTATGTGAATATACTTGGATAATAAAGAGGCTGAGGTATTCATAAGAATAAATTAAAAGGTAATTTCTTGTGGAGAAGAGAGATATTTGAGAAGTTAATTTGATAGCATAATAGGTATAAACATGGTTTTAGAAAAGGGTAAAAAGATATAGAATAAGGGTATCCCATTTATAAAACATAATTTTCAAGTAATGTTATGATATAAATGGAAATATAAGAGAGTAACCACAACATTTATAAGGAATAAATGAATATAGGTTCTTGAATCTACAATAAAAGAAGGACAATTCCCTTACCTTGAATAGTTACTCTTAAAGCTTGAAGATTGTGACCTTTGGATCTTGAGAACATCTTGAGAGGAATTTTGGATAGGTAAAACTAATAGTGCTTCATGGAGGATGTATTTTTAGTTAAATAAAATTGATAAATGGGTGGGTATTTATAACAAACCTGGAGGATTTGTTTAATAATTTACAAATATAGGCTTTTGAAATCTAGGTTTTGAAAAATGAAAAATCATGGAATTGCCCATGGGTTTTTCCAATTGTATTTAAAAATTGGGACATATTTTATGTTATTTTAGTATAAAATATTGAATCATAATTTTACATTACTTATTTTATCATGGAAAATAAAATTTTTCACAAAAATAATTTTTTAATATTAGAGTTTCCATTTTATAATTTGGAAAGTAAATTATAGGTTTGGAAATTGAAAAAAAATATTTTTAAAAACTTGATATTAAAAATGTAATTTTTTTAAGACATTTATTTTGTTTAATTAATTATTAAATCATTATTTCATAATTATGAAGTTATTAAACATACTGAAAATTCAAAATAATATTTTTACTATTCATAAAAGAAATATTTTAGAAAATTGTCATAAATTCACCCTAACATAATTTTAATATGATAATTTTGAAAATGATGTTTATTTTATCATAATAAGTGTCTAAATATTTTATTTTTATATTTTAAATATGAAAATCCTTATTTATTAAAAATAATTGCAAGTTGAAAATAAATAGTATAATTTTTGACACATAAAAATTTTCAAATTATTTTATTATTTTTATTTAAATAAAAGTATTTTTTTCATAATATTTCATTAAAATAAGTATAATTCATAATAATTTATTTTATTAGAAAAATCTATATATTTTTTTAAAAGTACAATTTGGATCTAAAAAGTAAATTTATCAAATTCAAACTTAATTAAACCTATTTTATTTTAATAAAAACTATTCTTAAAACGAAATTGATGAAATAAAAATTTTATTTATATACTAGAATTGAGAACTAAGTCTAGGAAGTGTAACCCCTTATAACACCATCCTACGACCTAAGGGTAAAATGTGCGATAATGATAGATTCATGGGGAAACATGGATAACATCGAACAAGTGGTAATTTACACTAACATTAACTTCTTCCATAGCTGATTTTGTTCATGATTCACATGTTGAAGCTCAGCTTGGGCTTGGTCAAGATATAACCCTAGTAATTCTACCTCCCTCCCATGCTCTAATGAATGGGCTTCATTAGGTATTAATCTCTTGGTTGAGGTTATCACATCCCCTTTCTTCATTAATTATCCATTTTATTTTTTACTTATAAATGTTTAATTTATTAACAAGATTATAATTTTCAACAGTTATATTGACCAATGGTCATATAACAGTTGAATCCCAATGGCCACATTTCACTTCACAATCTATAAATACCACTTCATTATTAAATATATACTATTTTTCTATGGTTGTAATCATGTAACACATATTTTCAAGGAAAAAATATCATTTAAAATATATGGGTCCTTAAATTCTTCCACCTTAAGAAATTTCGTCCTTGAAATTTTGACTCATTATCTTAGTAGAGAAAAGCTATGGGTAATTTTGTCTCATTATCTCCTCTGGTTCCCACATCCCTTATTCGTATTTATGGTTCCTCAAAAATACCTTGATGAGGTGGGTGGTCATGTGGCATAAAAACTTGTCTCGATGGTCCAAGATATACACTATATTCTCCTTATAATAGAGGTTGTGTTGTAGTTGTACCACCTATGGATTCATTACATGTGAAGGTTCAGGTATGCACTTCTTCAAGAGAGGTACGTGGAATACATAATTTACTTAAGCTATATTCTATAGAAGTGATACTTGATAGGCCAATGCTCATATATGATCAATGATTTCATAGGGTCCAATGTACCTGGGGCTAAGATTCCCTTTCTTCCAAAGCCACATGACTCTCTTCTGTGGAGATATTCGAAAGAACACTTTGTCACCAACATCAAACTCTGGATCCCTTTGAAAATGGTCATCATATCTCTTATTCTGAATCTAACATTCCTTTTTGTGTTTTTGGATGGAATGAACCTTTTCTATCATCTATACCACAAGATCAGGCCCAAGAAGCATTCTCTCACAAAATTCATCACAAAAAGTGAGAGTTTTGTATTTCTTCCTATATAATGATTCATACTATACCTTTTGAATACTCGAATTGAAGTTGATATTGTATGAAAACTAAAATAATTTGAGATATTTATCCCATCCACATTTAAATTCCACTGAGTGTGTTCTCATGATGTCCTCAAGTGTTTGAATATTCCTTTTAGATTGGCCACAATGTAAGATCCCAATCTTTCATAATGGTGCATCCTTGTTATAATTTTTTATTAATATCTATTTTATGTTTAAAGAAGTTTATATTGGGTTCTTGGTCAGCTTTAGGAGTGTTTTGATGGCTCAGTACATGAAATGGGGCAAAAGTGGCAAAATAGTGCATAGCACATGGTGGTGCATGGTTAGTGAAAACTGTGTGCCTGGCCCAGAGAACCATGTGTCATGGGAACCATTTTGGATAGAGGGAAAGAATAAACTTACCAAATGGTTGTCCAAACCATGTGGGTATGTCTAGGTAACTGTGTGACTCAACTTCTCTTAGAAAGTGGCTTACACACAGTATGTGCATGGTTTGAGAAACCATGGTGGTAAACAATGCACCACATTAAAAGTTAAAAAATTTAATGTTTTTCCATTTTAGTATTTTTAGATAATGACTTGATTTTCCTCTTATAAAACACTCTCTACCCTTTGTGATGAACCACCTGACCCCTACTCCTCTATGGGTGATTTTTTTTAGATTCTTTGGAGTTTGGAGCACATTTAGGTGAAAATCAATGATCTGGGTGAGTCCAACACTCCTACTTAACCTATTTTTTCAGATTATGGACTGTAGAATCTCTCATCATCTTCAGAAATCCCTGAAAACATTTCTTTTATTGTAGATTTTATTTTTGGGATTTAGCGGATGTCATATTTTGAATAAAGGTTGGAGATTAAGAAAGTGTTTGTCAACAAACATGTTATCGGCAGTTTTAAGCTTTTTCCCACAATCTTGATGTTATATATGAGTATGTGGTTGTGATTATGTGTTTCCATGTATTATTTATTCTTAATTTGTAATGAAAATTTTATTTTCCCTTAAATTGATGTGTGAAAACATTCATAGATTCTGTTGGGTTCATCGATGATGTGAGACCAAACCAAGGGCGACCCATAGGGTAAACTAGACCCATGTAATTGGAAAACAAATTTAGTAAACCTTAATATTGGGTTTCTATGAGAGAGAATTTGTATTAAATTTTTATTCTGAATTTGGGTAGGCTTAATGGTTAACTGAAACAAGTACATGATGGATTTTGTAAATGTATAAGAGGTTTTGAAAGGGTTTTGATGGCATATTTTGGGGCTTGACCCAATTATAGATTTATTGATTCTAAATGTTATTTAAAAATGAGAAATGTTTTCAAAGGAGTTTTTGACATGAAAGTGATTTCCGAAATGGTTTCTCTAAATAGATATTCAAGTGATGATTAAATGAGGGTGAGGTTCACTTTTGTGAAAATGTTTTAGTGGTTGTTTTCAATGGTTGAAGTAGAAATGAAATCTATTGGGAATGTGTTAGTTTAAATGGTGGAAGACCCATGTTTTAAGGGGTGGCTTCAAGATATTTTTAAATAGTATTCTAAAATTTTTCATATGCCATTATATGCTTTAAAAGTTCCATCAGGGCCATAATCTTTGAATTGGTCTATGATATAGTGAGATAGGACCCCTGAAAATTGTTTTAGTATAATAACATAGTTTTGATATGAACTAAATGGTTAATGTGCATAATTTATGACATTACATATAGGGGTTTTATGCATAAAAATATATGTGTTTAAATAGTTATGTTTTGTTTTGAAAAATATAAAATGGTTTGTAAATGAGATTCCTGTTATTTGTGTTGAATTGATAGTGTGACATAAGGGAGTGTTTGGTATAATGTAAATGAGTTAATAAGAAATGGTTTGAAAATCATAACATGTTCATGGGTTATGGAATGAGGATGGTTTATGTGTTGTTGATGTATGAATTATGAATGTTGTGTTGTGGGTAGAATATGGTTGTGAAATGGTATATGTTTTATATGATTAATGAAGAATGTGCACTAAATTGGTAGTTGGATAACGGATTGAGGATCCTCCCATGGGTCGGGTTGGATTGATGCTCTAACCCCACCCAAGAAAGCATTGGTTATGGAGTCAGACTAATTCTCTATTATATTAAGGGTTTCATTAATTCAAACTGTCTGGATAGAGGCTCCAAGGTAAGTGTTATGTAATGAAATATTAGAATGATGGACTTAGGCTCTATGCTTCCCAACATAAGGTCATAGTTTTGTTTGGGATGTCACACTGAGGCTCTATGCTTCCAAAACACATCAACTAGTTAGGATTTCTTGACTAAGGATCTAGGGTATGTTGATAAATATGATTAGTAAATGCTTTGTTAGTATCAATGTATGTGACCCCATATGCATGAAAAATGGTCAGCTTTGGCCATTGTGTGAAATCATAACCCATGGAACTTGATATGAAGATGAATTTAGTAATGAAGATAGCATAAGTAACAAAATGGAAATAATAATGAAAATGGATTAAATGAATATTGTAGCTAATAAATATGAGATGAGATATAAATAGTTAAACCACTTGTGGATAAAAGTGTATTTAACCCCTGGTACCTTAGTTTAGACTCCAAAAGTGACATGAGTTAACTGTTTGGTTATTTTTATAAATATTAATGGGTAAAAAAATATTACATATTTACTTAAATGTTCACATCATTTCCTTGTTTATTTATTAGAAATGATACGTTCATAAAAATTTTTATAGAATGTCTATTGGTTTATACACTTTTGGTGGATGCCTACTAAGTTATACTCACTCCCTGCTCATGTCTCCCAAGAACCTGATTACTTGAGTAGATACTACTTGTTTTCTGGTATAGACTCAGGATAGGGACCATGTGTTAGGTTATTCTTGGGATGATGGGTTGGAGAATGGATGTCAGGACTAGGTTAGGACTCAAGTCCGTGTTTAGATTCTTTTATTAGTTCTGGTCTTGTTTTATATTATATGACTTATTGGCATGTAGATTATTCATTATTTTTTATCATAACACTTGTTCTTGTTTACTTATTTCATCTTGTTACATGTTGTCTTTTTATTATTCTTATGGTTATTTTATTATTTTGTGTTACTTCTTCTATGGATTCACTCTCATAAGTGAGTATAGTCTACCCATGTTCCACTTTGGACCCACACTGCTAGTCAGTAGCCTCAGGCATATAGTGAGGAGCGCCTGAGGTCACGTAACAACCCGACTCCTAGCACTAGTTATAGTGGCTTCCAGGCCGGGGAAGTTACAAAGTAGTATTAGAGGAGGTTGTATTTTATCTTATTATTTAGGAATGGTTTACAGAAGACTAGGATCAAGTTGGGAATTGGTAATGAGCTCATTCTTGGGTGCCTAAAACACCACATATGTGGGAAAAACTAAGTTTCCAGGGGTGGGAAATGGTGTTATATTTTGTGCTTTTATCATTGAATGAAATTTCCACATTAGGTGGTGTACTTGGATGTGATGTTATTAATTTACGAGGGTTTATCTCTTGTACGAACATGAAATTAGATGGTTTGTGATTTCATGCATCATGCTAGGATGATAGGATAGATATGTAATCCATATGTTTCATGTGATAGAATTATGAATGTCATGAAGATGAACAAAATGGGTATAAAAAGTGAAATTAAATGAAATTATGTGTGATGAAAAGTAGGTTATAATGTGTTTTGAGAAATGTAAATTCCTTATTTTGTAAAAGGAAAATATTTTGAAATGTGATTTTGAATAAAATTGATATTTTTGAAATGATGGGAAAACAGAAAAAATGTATTTGAAAGTGTAAATGAATGGATTTTTTAAATGAAATGTTTTGAAAAGTAAACTCATGGTGTTAAATGGTAAGGTCAAATTAAAAATATAAATGGGAAAATGATGGGAAATCTAGGGATACTGCTGGTGGTCATCCCTTGTGTTGGTTATTGATCTACTGTATTGGTGGTTAGGGCAGTGAGAGTGCCAATGTTTGAGACCTCCAGTTATGGGATGTGAGATCTTTTTGTCTTGGGTGTGTCGGTTAAATGGAATTATGATTGTTATGTCCTTCGTTAGGTTTTGACCTTGAAGTTGTGAGATATTGTATGTTAATGTGAATGTGGTGACTCTTGTGAGTTGATACCTTACAAGTAGTGTTTTGAACCCTAAATTTGGTGTTTAGATCTTAAATCTAGTGTACGTGTGTGATTATGTTTGTTGTGGTATCTAAAGTAAATAGAATTATTGGTGTTATAGATATAGTCTATTTAGAATGACGGTTGGATGAATTCCATGAGAAGTTGATTGTTTGAGGTTTAGTGTGTATTTATTAGAGAGATCCAGTGACCCATTCTTGGTGTGAATCCAGTTTTGGATGTTGGTATCATTTGGATTTTGAGAATGACATGTGAGAGTGGTCAGTCATTGTGTCTGTACTTATGGGTGTGTACTGCATAGGTAATGTTTCAGACCATGGTATTGATACATAGAGAGTTTTTCCTAGTGATGGATTATTCTAGAGTGATAATTGGAAATGTTAATGTATTTGGGATATATAGCCTCATTTGTTAATATGAGTTGACAATCATGAGAAATTGAGGTTATCCTTGAGGGAGGTTGGCATAGTGTTGTTGGTGACTTTGAATGTGAAGCATAGGTGGTTTCTTCAAAGGTAAAATTGATTCATTACAGGTGTCATCAGTCTTTGGTAAAAGTGCATAGTTAATGCTTTAAAATCACCTCAAGGAATGAATAGGGTGATTACATCTAGATGTAAGAGTGGTTGTGAAGGGGAGGATCGTTCGGAGACCTGAACCTATAGTTTTTTGGAGTTAGATGTGGAATTAAATGTTTTTTTGTGTTTAGATTCGCCGATGTATAACTCTTGTGAGCTGGAGATGGATTTTTTGTTTTTTCGCAGGAGAGTGTGAGACCTCGGTGGTCCCATAATGTGAGGTGTGATAGACACATGTTATAGATGCATGATTCCATTAGGATATGTTCCTTGGTAGGTTGGTCATATTTATCATGTTTTCCATGGAATCAAGGTGTATATGTGCTCGTAGTGCGAGAAACAACTAGTTTTGGATTGGTGGAGTGAATTTTTGTGTATCTATTGTGGTCATTGGGACTATGCAATAAGAACTTGAGTGGGTAATGATAGTGGTACCAAAAGGAATTTAGGGGAAAAACTTATTAGAAGAATGTCATGAGGTGGCGGTGAGTTTGGTTGGAACTTCCATCTACATTGTGGTGTTCTAGTGTTGATAATACATCAGTAGGTAGTGAAGCCTCATACCTTTGATTGCTTGAGGCATCCAATGGGTAATAATAGATAATGGTGGGGGATATTTTGTGGTGGTGACCAATATTGAATTCTTAGAGTAATTTTCGATATCCATGATCATTCCAAATACATTGACACCGTCCCAGGTGAAATAAGAAGGCCCTGGCTTGTTCCTAGTGACTTGAGTGTGTTTTGGTCAGATGTGGGACATCTCGGAGGATACACAAAATGAGGAGTATGTGTGTGGGAGATGTTTGGTGGTGGAGTACACCATCATCCAATTTATGCAGAGGTCCTCATAGTGGACCAAATTTCGACGAATGCCATGGGTGTTGTTCTTGGGAGCTGAGGACCAGTATTAAGTGATGCTTGTTTTGTTATTATAGTGGATTCTAGATGACCATGTTCAATTTTTAAGGTTTAGTTATGTTTGATCATGATCAGAGAAGGTTGAAATTGCATGAGGAAAGTGGGGGAAATAATACTCCCAAGGTGGTAAGTATTATGCTTGTCATGAATGTGTGAAAAAATATATGAATTGGATGTAGTGGAATCCAGATTCCAATAAGAAACCATTCAAGTTCATGTTCAGGTTCCTTGGAGAAAAGCCGAGTTGGCTTCAGATGTGAAGGTCGATCGATCAAAGAGATGACTTTGGGATCAATATAGTTCATATGGTAATCAGAGTAGTTAAATTAGAGACATGTTTAAGAGTATTGGAGAGATCTAAAATGTCCTGATGAGTAGTTAATCTTGTGACAACATAGTTTACAAGGCATTTGGGATGACTTTGATTGGTGTGTGCGGTTAATGGTGGCATACCTTAAGTCAAAGTGTGTCGTAGACAGGTAAATTGGAGATGTAACAATAGTATAAGTTGGGAACTAATTGAGTGAGTCGAATAGGGATGGCCCAAATATGTTGTACAAAAAGGAATGAATGTGGTTGGATATATGCCACCTATGGTTTATGTTGGCATGATGAACTTGTTTTGGTAAATGGGATGGGTCTCGAGGAAGAACCAAGTTACCTATTTGAATGAGTGTGGATAGTGGTGTTTTCAAATCCATGTTGTTTCAATTTAAGTACATAATTCCTATGTAGGATGGTGTTCTCATCGATATTTGGGAGCAGTGAGTTGAAAAAATACGTTGCATAGGTTGTGATAGTTTAGCTGAAGTTATGTTGGTATCTTTCTTTATTATCAAAGTTTTCAATACCAGAAAAATAGTTTTGATTAGATAAATCACATGGTGGGATTTACCATAGCAGGATAATATTTGGTTAATGGTGTAACCAGAAGTTCAAGGTGGATAGACTCGAGTGGGATCCAACATAGTGAATTAGTTTTTGTGACGGCACTGGATTAAATATTTATCAGTTGAGTACCTCAAGAGGGAGAGTATTTTGGGTTATACTCTTCGTATATTCAAACTAACCATATTGATTGAGCCCAAGTGGCACACTAGGGTAAGTTATGAATTTTGGTTCAAATCAGGACATTTAAATCAGTGATGTCAGGCTTGGATCACCATTAATGCTTTAAAAAAATCTGGGGGAGATGGTGCCAAGCGATTTGGGACCTAAAAATGGAGATGATTAGACCAAGGGTGTTCTGGTCGATTCTTCTAGGGTAATGCAATCCATTTTTTGTGTTCCTTGTGTGGTTTCCTAGAGGTGTTAACTGAGTCTTTCTCTTGTGCATGGTGAGGGTATTAACGATTTGGGGTAGGTATATTCTCAAGGAGCATTAGGTTATGTTTGTGGATCATATTGTGAGAAATGTTTTTGAGGTGGTAATATTTCCTTAGTTCGAGAATGTTTCTAAAATAACTATGTTAAATGATAAAATTAGAAGTTAAAGGTTTATTTATGGGTTCATGGTATGAAATTTAAGGTCTAGAAGACTCAAGAATGATTGAAGGTGTGGCTCAAGGATGAGTCATTATAAGGTGGGTAAGTTGTAAGATCCTAGCCTTTCATAAAGGAGTTTCCTTGTTAAATATTTTTGTTAAGCTATATTTTATGGTTAAAGAAGTGTTTGATGGGTTCTTGAGGCGTTTTTGGAGTGTTATAGGGGTCCAGGTCATGAAAGGATGTGACAAGTGGCCAAATAGTGCATTGTGCACGATTGGTGCATGGTTAATGAAAACCATGCACCTTGCCCATGAAACTGTGTAACATTGGGAACATTTTGGAAAGAGGGCTAGCACACAATTACCACATAGTTTTCCAAATAGTGTGGGAATCTATAGGTAATCGTGTGACCCAGCTTCCCTTATATAGTGGATTTCACATGGTTTTCACCCGGTTGGGAAACCCGTGCAGCTAAACTGTGCACCCCATTAAAATTTGAAAAATTTACAGTTTTTTCATCTTAGTATTTTTAGATTCCCACCCAACTTATCATCCCATTTGACTCCCTCTACCTTAGGTGACAAACTATATGCCTTCTCCCTATCCATGGGTGATTCTATTTCATTTTTTGACACTTCGAATGTGTTTGGGTGTGAATCGATGATCTAGGTGAGTCTAACACTCCTCCTTTCTATATTTTCTAGATTAGGTCCTGTATAATCTCTCATATTCTTATTAATCCCTAAAACCATCACTTTTATAGTGGAATTTAGTTTTGGTCTTTAACCGGTGTTAGAGTTTAAATCAAGGGTGGGGATTAAGAAAGCATTCGTCAACGGACATGAGGTAGGTGGTCTTTATGCCTTTTCCCATAGTCTTGATATTATATGTGTCTATAAAGTTTTACCTATGTGTTTTCCTATTGTGTTTCTTCTTCATGGGTTATGAAAAGTGTGTTGGTCCTTATATTTAGGTTATAAAACCTTCATAAACCTTGTTGGGTTTTTGATGATGTGAGACCAAACCTAGGTCTACCTAGGGGGTAAGTTAAACCCTTATAATTGGTAAAAAAAATTAGCAAACCACAAGTTACTGTTATTATGAGAGATAATGGGTATTAAATATGCATTTTTCATGGAAGGAATGATAATGGTTAATTGAAACAATTAAAAGTTGTCTTTTTAAAATGACTAAGAGGTTTTGAAAGGGTATTGATGGTATGTTTGGGGGATTGACTAGATTATAGATTTATTGATGATAAATGATATTTGAAAGTGTGAAATGTTTAGAAAGGAGGTGTAGAACTCAAAATTAATTTAAAAGGGGTTTTATAAAGATTTTTTCAAATTAGTTTTTAATGAAGACGAGGTTCCCTTTTTGTGAAAATTTTTTAGTGGTTGTTTTGGATGGTTGAAGTGGAAATGAAAGCCTTTGGGAATGTGTTAGCTTTCAAGGAGGAAGACCCATGTTTTAAGGGTAAATTCAAGATATTTTAAAATAGTATTTTGTATTGTTTCGTATACCTTGATGTGGTTTAAAATTTCCATCTAGACCATAATCCTTGAATTGATTCATGGGTATTGAGATAGGACCCAGGATAATTATGTTGGCATGATAACATTGTTTTGATATGATCTAAATGGTGAATTTGAATAGTTTTAGACATTACATATAGGGGTTAAGGACAAATAATACATGTGTTTAAATAGTTGGGATTTGGGTTTTAAAATGTTAAATGGTTGGAAAATGAGATCCATGTTACTTTTTTTAATTGATAACGTGACATAATGGACTATTTGGTATAATGTAAATGGGTTACTGAGAAATGGTTTGAAAATGGTAACTTGTTCATGGGTTATGGTGTAACACCCCAGGATTTTATAGTACTTTATATCTTTAATGTAATTCAATTGTTTGCGCTATACGCAACCCTGAGTTCGAGCACACCATGCCTTACCAAACTAGCCGGTCAAAAGCAGTAATGAATAGTATTAACATAATTTTGAATTTTATATATTCCATATAATTTTAACATCAATATTATATGTTTTTTAGACATAATATAAGAACAAATTCTATTTTTCATATAAATGAAGTATTTTTCAGAAAATTCAATTTTACCACCTTTTAATGGTGAACCCTTTTTAAGTACAATATTTGACACTTTTATATATTCAATTAGAAAAAATAAAATTCTTCTTTAGAATCGGGACCTAAAAATTTAGTTTGGAAAATTTTTTGGTGCCTTTCTGATAACTTTCATATTTTGATGAATCATGAAAAATAATAAATTTTAATTGAAAAAAACTATTTTAATTGAATAATTTATAGTGTTAAATTATGAATTTGAGTGGTTTAAAGGTATTATTATATTATATTTTTATCATTTAATATAATGGAGGTCATTATAAGTAATTTCACATTTAAATTGGACAAAAACACATTTCAATCTTTTGATAGTTTTTACTTTTAGAAAACACGCCTTTTGGTTTTGACAGCGGGGATCATTTTTAAATTAATTAATGAAAATTATATGTTTTTAATTTGGTAAAATAGACTTAATTTTTGAATTTGGATTATCAAAATTGTCTTCGGGTGAATTTTTGGTATTTTTCTGAAAACTTTCAATTTTTGATGAATAGTGAAAAATATTGCGTTATTGTTTAAAACAAACTTTTATTTAAATAATAAAAATTATTTCTTTAAATTTATTTTAATGTCAAAATAGATACATAATACCTATATTATCCAAATTTAATTCATTGGGTTCATTTTATAATAAGATTAGATATATAAAATTTTATTGAACTTTTAACGCCTTTTACCCACCTTTTAGGCACATTTGCAAATTTGCATTAAACTTAATTTTGTCGATTCTATGAATTGAATTTCAAAATTTTGAGAGACATAGTTTATATCATTAAGTAAAATGTGGTTCAATAGGAAAAAAATATTTTTTGGTGAATAGTAACTTTTGAATTTTATTTACCACGGTCAAAATTAAATAGGGTAATTAAAGGTAAAAATGATATTATAAATACCCTAACACATGTCCTAATTCTATTGTATAAGTGTATTACATCAAAAAATGAACCTTAGGAAAAAAATATGATCCTTTTTTATCCACATGGATTAGATTAGGACAATTATTATTATTTTATTTATAGAAGAGATAAAAGTGTAAAATTTAAATTTTAATAACTAAAACATTTTTAATATAGGGTTATACATAATATAATTTCAACTATAAATATTAATTATAAATCTAAAAATATTTATATATAATTTTATTTTATTTATAATTGTTAGACTTTAAATAATTAAATTTATTTTTGACACAATGATGATGCAGTACTTACCATATTAATTCATGATTAAAATAATTGATATTATAAATATTCTAATTAATGTAACTTGGGACTTTTGAGGAGTTTAACTAATTTTATAGGTTAATATGACTTGTTAGAGTTGATTCGATGACTTTTTTTGAACAAATCATTTTGTTATGATTTTCAAGAAAACCAAATACTGAATAGTGTCAAAATTGACATAAATGAATTTTTAAAACAAATACTATATTATTAAATGATATAATATTCATAAAAATACAAGTATTGGCCAAAATATGTATATAATGATATATATGTCAATAATGAACCACTTGGGGTTCTCTTGGATTTTTATAGTAAGTTTATTAACCATTTATTATAATAATCCCAGAAGACATGTAAAAAATCAAACTATTTAATGAAGAGTTAAATCTAAAAGATAAGATTAATATGGTGACCTTAACTTGACTAAAACCTACTGGTTGAGAGGATTTAGACCAATACCCACTTTATCCTAGAAATAAATCCTTTTTGATCCAATAGAAACCGAAAATGATTTCATAATAAAATAATATTTCAAGCTTTTCATAAGGTTCCCCTCACCTCTCTTATAAAAGGGGTACTTCCCCTTCTCTTAATTTCACACATCCAAATACATTTTTCTCGGTCAACCCCTTCTAAAATATCCTCCCAACTAACTTTAACTCATCCTAGATTCATTACTTTGATTATAAATCCTATCTAAGGATCCCTTTTGATAAAATCAAAAGGAAGAACCCAAAGAAGAGGTAATAATTTCATCACATATTGGAAAGTTATCTTCTTCTTCCACTTCCTCTTTATTTTTTTGTTTCCATACGAAAATAATAACTCTAGTGGATTCTACATAGTATAATGATATTATAATTATGGTATAACCATATTCATTATTCTATCCATCCTATTAATAACAAAGTCACCATATGTGCGTACATATGCCTTACCATCTCCATGACGTGATGAGATCAATTTCCATGTTCACCATTCAATGATGATTATAAAAATGTATATTATTAATAAGTATGTAATATATGACATAATAATGATACTAGAAATATATATATATATATATATATATATATATCTGTGTGTGTGTGTGTGTGTCCATATTTACATATATCTCATTCACTTACTTTCCTTCAATACGATATGAAAAAGGAAACAATGTTTATGTGTAAGTAAGGCCGATCGTCTCCATAAATGGTGTTTACCATTTCATATATCTATCTATTATAAATATTTATATTTTCAATATATATAATATATATATATATCATATTTTATATTTTTTAAGTATTTAAATCATGATCTAAGTGATATGGTCAATAATAACATGTTAAAACACGTATGATAATGAAAGAGATTATTATAAAAAATGTTAATTTAACATGGAAATTATTAGTAAATGGGTAGTATAAATTTGTAAATGAATCATGTATGATATCATAAATATAAATATGGTACTGGTATAAATTAATAACATACAATGGTAATTATACATGAGGTTAAACGTACCCTCGACTAAAGGAAAGTGCAATGTAAGGGTTAATTCCGCAATCCCATTATTATTCGAGATTGCATATGTGTAAGTATTTATTGGGACATATTTATAATCTATGTCCATGTTTCATAAACTGGTTTTCAAAAGGATTATTTTTACTAGGCACTTTAACTAATAAATAATTTTAAAATTTTTAAATATTTATTCTTCTAATCCTTTCTCATTAATGTCCATGTTTTGAAAATGGGTTAATGGATTTATTTATATGGACAAGAATGTTTTAAAATGTTAATTAATTTAAAAAGTTTCAAAGTGGTATGGGACAATTTGATTCAAAAATATCTTTTAAAACATTTTCATTTATAAATTGCGCGACTTTTAAATTTTTTCATGAAAATGGATATTTCTCTCACAAATTGTTACCAATCATTTTCAACAGTGTCAACATCCTTTACTAGATATTTTTCTTGACTGAGGATTATTTGTTCTAATACAATCTTCCATATTGATTTAATTAGTTATGATATCTTTTACTATGGATGTGTTTTTCTATATAATTCATGGTTTATGGTTAAAGTATTGAAATTTCATATAGTAGTTTTAATACAAATGTTTATATTATGTTTCAACATTTTCATATGAGGAATGCATTGGACTTAGTAAGAGATGGGTGGAGCACGCTATAGATCCTTGATGCATCAGTCGGTCTCATGAGACAAACTAGTGTCTTAGCACAAGTCCTTGAAAAAATCTTATTTGCAGTCTTGGCATGAGGCCTTGACTATGTGGTAATGATGTCTGGCATTAGGCATTCCTTCATAATGAAATTATTTACTGCATGTGATTATTCGACTAGTATAATATCCATGTCCATGTTTATATTGTAATGTTTGATTTGTTTCCATATTATGTTCAATATTATGTTTAAAAAATCTGTTGTTTTTATTACTCATCTTACCTTAAATGGTTATAACTTCTTCTAAATTATTTAACCTTACTGAGCATCTGATCTCACCCCTTTCTTATGTTTTATTTTTCCAGGATTCCACGAAGTGTACTATGATTTATATGATAGTTTAAGCTAGAAGAATAATAGAATTCTAAAAGGATTATCTATGTTGTATTTTTTGTTAAAAATTTTAATGTAAATTTCATGTATGTAATCTATTTTCCAAGACTGCTAAACTGATCGGTCATTCAGGACTTGATTCCTTGTAATCATACCAATTTATTAAAATAATTCACTGGATCTAGGCTTCTGGGGTCGAGGCATTATATTTGGTATCAGAAGAAGTTTAACAAGAACCTTGGAAACTAGATTTAGAAAAACTCTAATTAGAGAACATTACTCTAAGATAAATTTTTAGGATTTGTATAGAAACAATTCCTAGAATTTTGGTAATGTAGAGATTTTGTGATTTTTCCAAGCAATACATCCATGTATGGATACGAGTTGGTAGAGGTGGATCCGGCCCAGATGTACCGAGGAGTGAAAAATTTGGCAAGGAGTTTCAGGTTTGACCCAGGGTATCCTGGTACATGACAATGAGACTTGATGCACTCTTGGTTATGACACTCCTAGGGGATATGCTTAGGATAATTCACATTTAATTTAAAAACCATTATGTAGGATTTAAGAGTAAATACTTCCTAAAGGAAAACATTTTTATGATTATGTATTATATGCCTAAACTTTTCAATTTACATTATGTATTTTACAAGTTTGTAATTATGTATTGTGATTCATAATCTAACCTAGTGTATGTCATTGTTTATAAATGGTTCCTAGTAGAAAGAATGAGAAATCTAGCAATACACATGATCCAAAGAGTAAGAAGGATCGTATATTTCATGGCCTGAATCCAACGTTTATAAGGGAAATATTATCCCTTGTATTCTCATCATATGAGGAAATAATATCATGTGTTAATATGATAAGTAAATAATTCTTTGAGACCAATGGCTATAAAGGGAAGCCAGATAATAAAAGGAAGGTATAGAGAAATATGGATAAAAGGAAGAAGGGAAAGAAGGATTTTCTAATATGTGATAACTGTGGAAAGAATCACCATGGTAAATGCTTGAAGGGAATTGGAGTTTGTTATATGTCTGGTGGAAAAGGACTCCAAGTAAATTATTTCAAGGGTAACAAAAAGGTTTCAAATTTACAATTCTTCATCTAAAAAGAGTTGGTACACTATGAGAATCAATGTCCCCATCATCAGAGTTTACCCCAAATAATGCTATTGGATAATAATAAAGTTATGATACTACCACATATGAATAAGAATAATTAGTGTTCTAATATTATTTTATTTGAGCGTTTTATCAATGATATACTGGTTATATTAATTATGGAAATAAATAAGTATTTTACTACAATACTATTTCATTGAGAATTTGAGATTATATGGTACTATGAAAAGTGACTCAACAATAAGTTAAAATATTTGGAAAATACATGGTTGAAGGAAAGATAAACCTTATTATGGTCCTGATACTGAGGTAGTGATTTGGATAAGAGATGATTGATTTGGATAAATTATATTGGATATTCTTTACTACCTTGGAACTGATTAATGGTTTGTTTATTCCATCATTGTTCGAGTATTAAAAAATTTTGGATATAAGGAATATATCTAGTATTCTATAAAGAATAAGGGAGTATGAATGTAATCAATATGGTTTTATGGTAATTCATGGTGTTACCATGTTTTAAGAGAATACATAATGAAGGTACACACATGTTATTATATGGAAAAATAGATCATTATTATGTTATGTTCACCTTCCTTATAAATTTTTGGACTATGAGTTTGGACACAAGTATTTTGGATAAGTCTAATGGTTGGAATGGATTATGTTGGACATTAGATATGATAGTTTAATATTAAAACATTTCTTAAGATTATTTTTGGATTTTTTTAAAAAAGGAAAACACTATAGTCAGGCAATAACCCATCGCGTCCGGCGAGGCCATGAGACTTGAACCCACAACTGAAGGGCGACAAGGGTGAATCACCTAACAGTGGCCTACGTGATGTTCTGGTTTGTATAATGTAGTTTTTCTTAAATGATAAGGTAGATGAATTATAAATTCAAAATTTCTAAACCCTATATGATTAGGATAAATAGAATATTTTTGAATTATATTATCTTTTTGAGCGAAAGATGAGTTTGTGGCAGAAGTTATTTAAAGGATGGAACTCTACTTGTCAAGTATTTTTTTTCTCTTATGATATGAAGAGATTAATTCTTAAACTTTTGGGAAGGGATCTTAAAATCAAAAATGTGTTATCCTAATAACTTGTGTATTTTTAAACTAATGGTATTTAAATCCTTATTGTTTTATGGATTTGAGGCCCTCAATATTTTATTTATTGTTTACTTGTTTTTGATTGATTACCTCAATCACTCACTATAAATATTTACATTTTCCACCAATTATGTGTCTTTAATTTTCTCCAATGTTCTTCTATTCGTGATCATAATTTGGTGGTGACTTCATCATTCCCCTTTCCCTCTTATTAAGACTAAATTTTATGAAACCTATTTCAGATGTGGGTTTTCGACAAAGGTATTTTCTATTTTTAACCAATTATTTTCGAAGAACAATTTCAAATTACAAGGATGAAATTTATTGATGGAGAGGATAATGTAACACACTAGGATTTCATAGCATGTTATCACTTTAAAATAATTCAATAGTTTTTGCTACACACAACACTAAGTTCGAGCGCACCACGACTTACTAAACTAGTCGTTCAAAAGTGGTTATGAATAATAAAAATTGAATTTTAAATTTTTTATATTCCATATAATTTTAAAATACATATCACATGTTTCTTAGACATAATATAAGAACAAATTCAATTTTTCAGATAAAAGAAATATTTTTCAGAAAATAAAATTTTACCGCCTTTTAATGGCGAATTTTTTTAAATCCAACATTTGACTCTTTTTTATATTTTATTTGAAAAAATAAAATTCTTCTTTAGAAGTGGGACATAAAAATTTATTTTGGATAAATTTTCAGTGCTTTTCTGATAACTTTCAAATTTTGATGAATAGTGAAAATAAAAAATTTTAATTGAAAACAATTTTTTTAATCGAAATAATTTATAGTGATAAAGTATGAATTAGAGTGGTTTTAAAGTATAATTAGATTATATTTTAATAATATAATATAATTTATGTCATTATAAGTAATTTAACATTTAAATTAGACATAAACACATGTCAATCTTTTGATAGTTTTTACTTTTTAAAAATCCACTTTTTGGTTTTGACATCGGGAATTAATTTTAAATTAATTAATACAACTTCTATGATTTTAATTTGGTAAAATAGACTTCATTTTTGAATTCTAATTATCAAAATTATCTTAGGGTGAATTTTGAGTATTTTTCTGAAAACATTCAATTTTTGATGAATAGTGAAAAACACAGTGTTATTGTTTAAAACTGACTTTTATTTAAATAATAAGTATTTTTTTTATTTTTTTTAAAGTAAAAATATATATAATACCTATATTATTCTAATTTAATTAATTGGAGTCATTTTATAATATGATTAGATATAAAAAAATTTATTAAACTTTTAACGTCTTTTACTCCCCTTCTAGGCACATTTGCGAATTTGCATAAAACGTAATTTTACCACTTTTTTGAATTGATTTTAAAAAATCTGTGAGACACAGTTGACCTCATTAAGTAAAATTTGGTTCAATAGGATGAAAATAAAATTTGGTGAATAGTAACTTTTGATTTTTATTTACCGCGGTTAAAAGTAAATAGGGTAATTAAAGGTAAAAATAAAATTATAATTACCCTAAAACATGTCCTAATTCTATTGGATAAGTGAATTTCGATGAAAATAAACCTTAGGAATGAAATATGATCTTTTTTATCCACTTGGATTAGATTAGGACATTTATTATTATTATTTTTAATTAAGAGTTATAAGTGTTAAATTCAAATTTTAATAACTAAATTTTTTTAATATAGGGATATATAAAAAGATAATTTCGATTGTAAATATTAATTAGAAATCTATAAATATTTCCTATATAATGATTTTTTATTTATAATTTTTAGACTTTAAATAATTAAATTTATGTATGACACAATGATGATTCAGTAATTACCATATTAATGCATGATTAAAATAATTGATATTATAAATATTAAAATAAATGTAAATTGAGACTTATAATGCATTACTCTAATTTCATAGGTTAATATTACATGTTAGGGTTGATTAATTGATTTTTTTTAAATAAATAAAATTTTTATGACTTTCAAAAAAACCAATTTCCAAATAGTGTCAAAATTGTCATAAATAAATTTTTAAAACAAATACTATATAATTAAATTAAATAATATTCCTAAAAATATGAGGTTCAAAAAAAAGACTTAGATAATTATATATATGTCAATAATGAACCACTTTGGGTTATCATGCCTTTTATAGTAAGTTTATTAACCATTTATTATAATAATTCAAGAAGGCATGTTAAATTTAAAATATTTCAATAAGAGTTAAATCTAAAAGATAATTTTAATATGGTGTCCTAAAAAAGACTAAAACCAATTGGTTGAGAGGCATTTTCCCCTTCCCCACCTTATCCTAGAAATAAATCTATTTTTATCCATTAAAAAACATAAATGATTTGATAATAAAATAATATTCCAAGGTTTTCTTATGGTTCACCCCACCTCTCTTATAAAAGGGAACCTCCTCTTCTCTTATTTTCACACGTCCAAAGCCATTCATTTCATCGAAAACCTACTCAAATATCCTCCCAACTAACCTCAATTCATCCTAAAGGCCTTACTTGGATTAGAAATCCATCCTATAGAGCCCTTTTGATCAAATCAAAATGAAGCACCCGAAGAAGAGGTAATAATTTCATCACCTCTTTCAAAGTTATCTTCTTCTTATACTTACTATTTCTTTTTTGTTTCCATACCAAAATAATGACTCTAGTAGCTTCTACATACTGTGATGTTATTATAAATATGGTAAAACCATATTCATTATTCTATCCATCCTATGAATAACAATATCACCATACATGCGTACGTACAACTTACCGTCTCAACGATGCGACGAGATTCATTTCCACGTTAATCATTCAATGATGATTATAAAAATGTATATTATTAATAAGTATGTAATATATTACATAATAATTCTATTTTAAATATATATATATATAAATTTACATATATCATATTCACTTACTTCCCTTCAATACGATATGAAAACAGAAACAATGTTTATGCATACGTACGACCTATTGTCTCCATAAACGGTGTTTTCCATTTCATATATCTATCTATTATATATATTTATATATTTAAAAATATATGATATATAAATCATGTTTTATATTTTGGAATTATTTAAATAATAATCTAAGTGATATGATCAAGAATAATAAGTTAAAACACGTATGATAAAGAAAGAGATTATTACCCGAAATGCAAATTTAACATGGAAATTATTATTAAATGGGTAGTATAAATTCATAAATGAATCATGTATGATATCATAAATATTAATATCATTCTGTTATAATTTAATAACATACTATGGTCATTATACACGAGGCTAAATGCACCCTCTACTAAAGAAAAGTACAAGGTAAGGGTTAATTCCTCAATCTCATTATTATTTGAGATTGTTTATGTGTATGTATTTACTAGGAAATATTTATCATCTAGATCTATGTTTCATAAATGAGTTTTCAAAAGTATTTTCTTACTGGGATCTTTAACTAAAACATAAATTTAAATGTTTTAAATATTTATTCTTCTAAACCATTCTCATTAATGTCCATTTTTTCAAAATGGGTTTAAGGATTTATTTATATGGAAATGAATGTTTTAAAATGTTAATTCCATTAAAAAGTTTTCAAGTGGTGTGGGATACATTGATTTAGAAGTATCTTTTAAAATTTATTCATTTATAAATTTGATGACTCTTAAATTATTTCATGAAAAAGGGATATTTCCCTCAAAGATTGTTACTGATCATTTTCAACTATGTCAACATCATTTTCTGGATATTATTCTTGATTGAGGTTGATTTGTTATAATACAATCTTCCACATTGTATTGAATGAGTTATGATATTTTTTACTATGGATGTGCTATTTCTATACCATTAATTTTTTATGGTTAATGTATTGACATTTCATATTCTAGTTTTAATACAAATGTTTATATTATGTTTCAAAATTTTCGTATGAATAATGCATTGGACTTAGTATGCGACATGTGGATCCCTCTATAACTCCTCGATGCATTGGTAGGTCTCAGGAGACAAAATAGTGTCTTGGAACAAGGCCTTGACAAAGTCTTATTTGTTGTCTTGGCACGAGGCCTTGACTATGTGTTAATGATGTCCGACATTAGGTATTCCCTCAGTATTAAATTAGTTATTACATGTTATTATTCGACTAAAATAATATCCATGTTCATTTTTTATGGTAATGTGTGATTTATTTTTTTCATATTATGTTCAATATTATGCTTAAAAACTGTTATTTTTATTACACATCTTTCCTTAAAATTTTACAGCTTCTGCTAAATTATTTACCCTTTATGTGCATTTGAGATCACCCCTTTATTATGTTTTATTTTTACTAGATGCCAAGAAGTATACAATAATTTATATTCAGGTTTAAGCTCGAATAATAATGGAATTATCAAAGAATTATATATATTGTATTTTTTTTATTAGAAATTGTAATGTAAAGTTCATGTATGAAATCTATTTTCCAAGACTTCTAAACTAATCGGTCCTTCGGGACTTCATTCTTCATAATCATGCCAATGTATTAAAATAATGGACCAGATCTGGGCTTCTAGGATCTGGGTGTTACATATTGAAGGAGAATGGTTTATATATTGTTGAAGTATTAATTGTGAATGTTGTGTTATGCATTGAATAGTGCTATGAAATGGTATGTGTGGAAAATGGAAAAAGAATCATGTAAACATGGCTTGGTGTTGGGATAAAAGACTAAGGATCCTCTAATAGTATTGGTTGGACTAATGATTTAACCCCACCCAGTAATGAATGAGTTAGGGAGTCAAACAGATGCTCTATGCCATTAATGGTTTCTTTTGATGAAACATCCTGGACTGAGGCTCCAAGATATGTGTTATTTAATGAAACATTGGGATGTCTAATTGAGGCTCTATGCTTCCCAACTTAAGGTCATAGTTTGGGTTGTGATGTTTGAATGAGTCTCTATGCTTCCCAAACACATGGGCGTAGCCTGATTATCAGATTGAGGCTCTATGGTTGGTTGATAAATATGATTAGTAAATTCTTTGTGAGTAGTAGTGTAGGTGACCTACTATGCATGAAAAATGTCCGGCTTAGAAATTTGTGTAAATGATGTTAATTCCTAACCCATGGAACATGAGATGAAGATTAATTTTTTTGATGATGATATCATAAGTGATTAAATTAAAATAGTAATGAAAGGGGATTAAATGAATATTATAGCTAATGAGAATATGTTGAGTTGTGAATAGTTCAACCCCTTATAGATAAAAGTTTTTATAACCCCTAGTGGCTTGGTTTAGACTCTCAGTGTGTCCCGAGTTGGTTGTATGGTTATTTTTAGAAATACTAATATGTAAAATGAAAATTAAATAATTAATTAAATTTTCTCCTTATTTACTTGTTTTTTTAACATCCATGATACTTGCATACACATTTTTATAGACAAGATACTGTTATAAACACCATTAGTCATGGCCTACTAAGTTGTACTAATACCCTACTCAGGCCGCCATGGAACTTGGGTACCAATGTAGATACTGCTTATTTTATGATATAGGTTTAGAACACGTACCTAGTTTTTTTTTATGATTGGGATGATGAGTTGGATCATGGAGTTCAAGAATAGGTTTGGACATGGCTATGAGTTTGGATTTTTTATTAGTCTCGGTCTTGTTTTATATTTTATGACTACTTGGAATATAGATTACTCATATTTTTTTGTCATATATGTTGTACAAGGTTACTTATTAGTTTTTGTTTCATGCTATCTATTTATTGTTCATATGGTTATTTTATCTATTTGTGTTACTTCTATTATATCTTCACTTTGAAAGGTGGGTATACTCTACCCTTGTTAATCTTTATACCCACACTTCTTGTTAGTAGCCTCTGACATTAGAGAGACGTTTCTGAGGTCTTGTGATGAACCGAATTACAACATCGGTTATAGAAGCTTCGGGGTTAGAGGAATTATAATCAATTGGGGGGTATCCCATTATAAAATTCAATTAAATACTCAGATCATGTTGAAGGCTTCTCTAGAATTTTGATGTGAACCTTGGATCACAATCAGAAATGATAGAATGTGGAACTCCATGCAACCTCACCACTTACATTATGTAAGTCATGGAGAGTTTGTTAAGTGAAAAGTATTCATAAATAGTGATGAAATGTGTAGTATTGGTGATAATATCCACTATAATCCTCATAAAATTATTTTATTTGGATGTTCTTGGGAGACATGTCACAAAGTCCATAGTGATTTTCCCCACTACCATGATGGTATCGGTAGTGGTAATAAAACAACCCTGATCTTTATTTCTCACTTAAACACGATTTATTACATAAAAGTTTCACTTGAAAAAACAAATAAGATCAAGAGGTCTAGTTTATTTGGGGCTTAGTAACATTACATAACAATATATAACATAAAACAAAACATCTTTATTGAAAACTTCTTTTACATGACCAGAACATTCTTTCGTACTTAGCATTGCATGTGATAACTTAAGGAGATGCATAAGAAAAGGGTGAGCTATGAATCCATGTAAGGGAGTAAACAAGGCATATCATGAATAATATAGTACAAGTTCGACAATAGTCATATCAATGTAGAAAAAGAGAAACATGAACATAAAGGCATGATATAACATGATTATCATAACATTGAAATGTGGCAACAACATTTAAGATGATATTAGCACGAGCCAAGGCTCATTGCACATGGATCCTGAGTAAACCCTTATTGAACTTGAATAAGAATGTGTAAACCCACATTTCACTTGATGTATTATTATACTAATCATTACAAAATGCATTTGAGATCTATCAGGGCGCACCCTTCTTAATCATTTCATTTAACGCATAAGTGTGCCTCATAGAACATACAATATGGATCCATTAAACATCATAATTTATTCCACTGATAAGATATATGGAATAAATTAATGTAAGTCCTCAATAAAAAATTACATGTTCATAATGTTGAATACCCTTGATAGGGAAATGGGTATGGTATTCACTTACACAATAATCTGGGCATTGGAAATTTTGGTGTAACTTCTGCAGCACAACGACGTCAAATAGAAATTGTAAAATGGGTTGATGGGAGAGAAAGGGGTCTCCCATCATTTATAAATTAAATTTAAAGTGAGGGGTCATGGAATATAATATCCAAAAATATTTAATGTAATTTAAATGCATTATATAAAATAATGGCTTGAATTTAAATGAGGAGAGAGAAACCCCTTATAATATTTCGGCATGGTAACATGTGTATATGAGAGGCATTAATGGGAGAGTAAGGGGTCTTTCGTCACTAAAACATAATGAGGTAAGTATAGGGGAGGGGATAAATCATACCCCAATATTTTTAATTTAATATAAAAGAGAATTGCAATATAAGTAAACATGGACATAAATTAGGAAGGATGGAAAGTGGGGATCCCTTAATTGGAAGTGTGATCCCAAAGGCTTGGGAGAGGCTTGAGAGTGGATTTTTGGGAGCTTGGAGAGCCTTGGTTGGATAATATAGATAGGAGGGAAGATTAAATACGTTATATTCATGGGTTTTTAGTGAAGATAAGTGGGATATTGGGAGGATTTATATAGGAAAAGGGAGGGAATTCTTTATTATTTGGGTTTTGGGCACCACACATTAAACTAATCAAAACCACAAACCAAACCATGGTTTTTGCCCATGTTTTTTTCAAAAGGGTAGTGAAAAAATTATTTTATAAATCCAATGAACTAAATTATTAAAATATTAGGCTTTCTTATGTGGAGGTGAGTCACACTCTCAAGTAAATCATTTTAAAAAGTTAAAATGTTTTATAAGTCTTGTAGGGTCCATTAACGCACCATAAAATTAATCAAACAAATATAAAATAACATTATATAAAAGGTAAAAAATATATTGTCCAAACATCTAATTTATAGTATTTTATTAAATCACTATTGGGTAATTATGATGTCATAAAACAAATTATATATTTAAACACAATTTACTTTTTACACAAAAAATAAACTGTCTCATAAAATTTTGAAAAATTCATCATTGGATAATTTTGATGTCTTGATTCAAAAAATAATATTAATTTTATGTAAATAATTTTTTAAATATGTGAATTTTTACTTTTAAAATTAAAATCAACATTTATCAAAATTTCATGGGTTTTGAAAAAAACAACTTTCAAACCATAATAAAAAATAAAATTGTATTCATAAAAGTTATACAATAGTTTATATTTTATAAAAAATAATTTAGTAATAATATTTTATTAAAATATTACTTAATTCAAAAATCCATTAATTCATCAAAATAGATTTCTTAATTGAATATTAACTAAAAATATTATTTGTGCTTCAAAAACCATTTACAAAGTAAAAATGATAAAATTAATGTATAATATTTATACCAAAATAATTTACATAAACATAGTTCTAGGGTATTGTTACATAACCCATTATATAACCCGCATAATACCTAAGGTTAAGGTGTTTGATGGTGACATACTCTTGGGGAGGTTCAGATAACATCACTCGGGTGGTAATCCCTATTAATTTCCACTTCTCTCGTAGGTGGTTCTGTTCAATCTTAACGTGTTGAAGCTCGTCTTGGGCTTGGTAATAAGTGAAGGACAGTGAAGATACCTCCTTTTTGAGCTCCAAAACATGGGCTTTGTATGGATTAATTCTACTGGATGAGGTCATCACTTCCTTCTTCTAAGTAAATAGTATTTGTTAAAGCCCTATGTTTATACTAATCATGTCTTCACTGTTCAACGACTATATTAGAAATGAAAACAATTATTAATGGTATTTTAAAGCCTTAAAAACATAAAAAAGGGGAAGTACATATGTAATATAACCATTTTACATAATAAGACATTTAATTAGTGCAAGAGAAATTTTCATTAATAAAATTAAGGGTCGTTACAATCTTCCCCCCCTTAAGAAATTTTACCCCAAAATTTCCTTTTTTCCTAACTAAAACTGATGAGGGTTACTCTACTTTATCACTTCATATGATTCCCATGTTATATATTCAAAATTTTGGTGTCTCCACAACTAATTGACAAGGGTCATTGTCTTATTTCTTTGAAATTTTTTCCAACGATCTAATATCTTCACCAGCCTCTCTTCATAGGAGAGGTCATTATCCAATGGTACCATCTCTAGATTGAGTACATGTGATGGGTCAGGTACGTACTTCCTCAAGAGTGATACATGGAATACATCATGTATTTGAGATAGGATCATTGAGAGTACTATTCGATATGCCACTGCTCCAATGCGATCAATGATCTCAAAAGGGTTGATGTACCTTGGACTAAGCTTTCCCTTCTTCCAAAATCTCATAACTCTATTCCACGGTGATATGAAGAGGAATACCATGTCTCCAACATCTAAATATAGGTCTCATCAATGATTATCAACATTGCTCTTTTTCAACACTGAGCATATTTAATGTGTTGTTGGATGGTCTTAACCTTCCTCTCCATTTCTTTGACCATTTCTAGACCTAATAGTTTTTTCTCTCCAACTTTATCCCCACATTCCAGCGTTCTACACCTATTCCCATAAAAGGCTTCATAAGGATCCATTCAGATGCTTGAGTGAAAACTTTTATTATAAGAGAACTCAACCAGAAAAAGATTTTGATCCCATCATTCTTTTATATCCATTGAGAATTATCTCAACATGTCCTCATGTTTCTGGATAGTCTGCTCATATTGGCCATCAGTTTGGGGATAAAAAGCCTTACTAAAGTTTAGTTCTGTATTCAGAGCAAGTTGGAGACTCTTCCAGAACATAGAAGTGGATCTTGGATCTCGATCAGATACAATCTATAGTGGTACTCTGTGCAGCCTTAACACTTCTCAAATGCATATCTATTCCAATTGATCCAATGAGAAATCCTCTCAAATTGAAATGAAGTGTGCAATATTTTTAAGAAAATCCACAATAACCGAGATAGCATTATTTCCTTTGGATTACTTTGGAAGGTCACAGACAAATTCCCTGGTGATGTTCTCCCATTTCCATGTTGGTATGTGTAATGGTTGCATAAACCCCTTAGAATTTTCCCTCCCATCCTTCACTTAATGATATACCAAGAAATTTTATGTATAATTAGCGATCTCCTTCATGTTATCCCAACAATAATGCTCTTGGAGATCTTGATACATATTCATTTTTCCTGGGTGAAAGGAGAAATTTAAACTGTGAGCATCATGAAAAAGTTATTTCATTAAATCTATATTTTATGGAATACATAGTCTTGACCCAAATCTCACAATTAATTTTTATTAACATTGTACTTTGAGAATTTCCCTTTTCTGATAGTTTCCACTTTTTTCTAAATTCCCACATCATCCTTTTGAGCAACCTTTATCCTTTCCAAAAGATATGGTTGAGAAATAATTTGTAAATGGATTGATGTTGTTCCATTTTTTACAAATCCTATGTTCATATTCATCTAATATAAGATGATTGGATCCTTTTCAATTCTCATCAATGATAAAATTGTTCATTCCTATCTACTTAGAGTATCTTCCACCTTGTTCTCTTTCCCAGGGTGAAAATGGATTAAGCACCCAATGTTTTTGATCAGATATAACCATCTTCATTGGCTCATATTCAACTCTATCTGTGTGAATATATACTTGAGGCTTTTGTGATCTGTTTATATTTTACAATTCTCCCCAAAGAGGAAATGCTGCCAAAATTTTAATGTGAAGATTTCTACAGCCAACTCTAGATCATATGTTAGATAGTTTTTCTCATGAAATTTCAATTTACTTGAAGAATAGGCATTAACTTTTTCATTTTGCATCAACACACATCCCATTCCCTTCTTTGAAGCTTCACTAAATACCATAAAAAGTTTTCCACTTGTGGGTAGTATGAGAATGGGCATAGTGATAAGCTTCCTTTTTAACTCATTGAAGCTATCTTCACATTCATCACTCCTAAAAACTTGAATCCCTTTCATGTTAGCTTTGTAAGAGGGTTAGAAAATCATTATAAATTTATCAAAAATCGAATATAATATCTAGATAACCCTAGGAAGCTACAAATACCCATCATTGATGTTGGCCTCATCCATCCCTCAATTGTAGCGGTCTTAGAGGGATCCATAGATATCTCATTTCTTGTGATGATATGAACAATGAATAAGACCTCCTTCAACCAGAACTCACACTTTCTGTACTTTTCAAAGGGCTTATCCTTTTGTAAGGTCTCTAGTACCGTTATTTGATACTCCTCATGCTCCTCTTTAGTTTTGGATTATATTAGAATATCATCTATAAATACAACCAAAAATTTGACGAGGTAATCTATAAAGACTATATTCATCAATTCCATGATGATTTCTAGAGAATTAGTGAGTCTTAAAGGCATTACAATGAATTCATAGTACCCATATCTTGTACAAAAAGTAGTATTAGGGATATTATCCTTCTTCACCCTTACTTGGTAATATCAAGGCTTCTAATCCACCTTGAAGAAGTATTATTCTCCTCATATCTGATCAAACAAATAATCAATTTGGTGCAGAGGATACTTGTTCTTTATTGTGATTTTGTTGAGCTCGTGATAATCAATGCAAATTCTCATTGACCCATCATTCTTCATGATGAAGAGGACTAGTGCACCCCATGGTGAATCACCTGGGCATACAAACACTTTATCTAGATTTTACTATATTTGTTTCTTTAGCACCTACAGCTCCACCAAAACCATTCTCTATTGAGTCTTGGATATTGGAAACGCCCCAGGTATAATATTAATCGAGAATTCAACATCTCTTCTAGGAGGAAGACTAGGTAATTCCTTGGGAACCACTTAAGGGAATTCCCTCACAATAGGTATGTATTAAAGGATGGTTGCTTCCATAGACTCAATCATCTGAGTAAGATAAGAATGCTCATAAGACTATAATATCCATGCTTGATATGATGGTGCTAAATAAGATTAATCCACCTCCTTACACTTGTACAGAATCAGGTGTCAATTCACCATATGGATAGGGATTTCCCTCTCATGGTAATTTAGGTTGGCACTTTATAGGGAAAGTCAATCCATGCCATGAATTCCATCAAATTCCACTATAGGGAGTATGAAAAGGTTAGCCAGGAAGTTCAATACATAAATTATAATAGTGGAGGAGTTATATTCATTGGATGCAGTGATTTCCCCATTTTCTATTCTCACCAACATCTCTACTTCCATGATTTGTGGTGGTGTTGGGATAGTTCAACTAAACATTTTGGATATAAAAATATTATTAGAATGAGAGTAAAAAAAGAATGCTCACAATTCTTGAATGAATAAATAAAATACATATCACCACTTTGTTGTCGGGGTTTTCTTCAGCTCTAGTGATGGAAAAATATCACCCAATCTTCCATGGAGGTTATTGTATACCTCAAAAAACCCTTGGCTTAGGGAACCGGTTTGCAAAGTGCCCTGGTTATTTAGAGTTTAAGAAATGAACAGTGAGTTTAGGGTCAAATGGAGTGTTCCTCTCATCTATCATAGTAGTGGATTTTTTTCATCAGTCAAAATTTAGGTTCCCTACACTTCCACAACTAAATCATTTCCTCGTCCCCTTCAAGAATTTTCTAGGGTGCTTCTTTCTGCACCTTTGGCAAGTGGGGTGTTGTAATTTCTTATTACCACTAGTTTTATCCATCGGACCGCCAGAATTAAAGTCTAACTTATGCTTCATATCCCCATGATACCTCTAAGATTCACCAATCTCAATTTTTTTCTTTGAGAGAACATCAGAATATTTACTCATAGATCTCTAAATCACGGATCGCTAGGTCTTTCCGTAGGCTAGTTTTAACTCACCAAAGAAGCGTTCAACCTTACATTCAAGGGTAACGACAAATAAAAAGGAATATTATGGAGGCCTTGTGATGTTTGACACATACTATCTGATGGATTTGTTGTCTTTTTTCTTAAGGGAAAGGAATTCCATTTCCATATTAAGTCAGAGGGTGTGTGGAAAATATTTATGAAAAAACATTTTCTAGAAATCCCTCCATTCCAATGCATCGATCTCTTCCTTTGGCTTCGTATTTTTGATTAATGTCCAACATTGATCATCTTCACCCTCCATATGATTAGCAGCCATAAAAAATTCTCTTGTTCAGAACTTTTAAGGATGGGGAATATGTTTTCAATGGAGATGATCCATTTTTGGGAAATTCAGGGATCATAAGATCCATTAAAATTATGAGGCCTTTGTCTCATAAATCTCTCAATTGTGGATTGTTCTTTATTAAGAGGTGTTGCATGTTCCTCTTGACCTATGTGTTATATTCAAAATTTGAGTTAACTGAAAGAGTATCGTGAAAAACATTTCTATTACCGCTCCCATTGGATTGGGCATCTCATTAGAATATTCATCACATTGATCTTCACCTTAGTTGTTAGCCCAAGTCCTCCAATTACTGGCCATTGGCTAGAATTAAATGGAATTTAGGGCTAACACATAAAGGGGAATCCAATGAAAAAATGGATAACTTAAAAATTACTTTTATTTTCTTAACATATGAACTTATAGGCTTCAATATATGTTATCCATTATCTACATCCCAAAATATATTCTTAGGGGAAATTATTTACCTTAATAACGGTTCATACTATGATTATGAATTTAATAAAGAATATCCCATGGGAGGGTCGTAACCAAGATTGCAGCAAGGCCCATTGTTGTGCACCAGTTCCCATTCGAGTCTAGCTCAAATCGGTGTTTTCAGGTTTTACCCCAAGATATATCTATGCTAGAGCAGCCTCTAACTGCTTGTGTCTAGATAGGGATGTATTTGCTCAATAAACCACTTAATTTATACTCACCAAAATGTAGGTATGTTTTTATTATACATAGTATTATCCCTAAGGCTTTCACTAGGGTTTTCTAATCCTAATCCTAAAAATAACTAAACCTCCTTTGATACCAACTATAACAACTCTGCAATTTATTTCATATATGAACATGATTTATTAAATAAAATTTTCACTTGATACAACATAGAAGTTCAAGAGGTCTGGTGTATTTGAGACATAGGAACTTTACATAACAACTTAGAACAAAAAACAAAATAACTTTATTTATAACTTATTTTACATGACCACAACATTCTTTCATTTGTAGAATTGCATGGGATAACATGAGGACATGCATAAGAAAAGAGTGAGCAATAAAGCCCTGTAAGGGATTAAAAATGAATAACATGAAGAATATAGTACATTCTAGGTAATAGGTATATCAATGGAGAACAAGGGAAACATGAACATAAAGGCGTGATATAACATGATTATCATAACATGGAAGTGTGGCAATAACATTTAACATGATATTAACATGAACCAAGGCTCATTGAACATGTAGAATGAGTAAGCCAACATCACAATTGACTTATCTTGTGTAAACCCTCAATGCACTTGATGTATCGTGATACAAATCTTTACCCAATTCATTGGAGCGCTATCAGGGCACACCCTTCTTAATTATTTCATTTCATATATTAGTGTGCCACATAGATCATACAACATTGATTCATTAAACATCATAATGTATTCCATAGATAAGAGATATGGAATACATAAATTTAATTCCTCAATCAATAAGTACATTTTTATAAAGGTGAATACCCTTGATAGATAAATATTTATGGTATTTACATACATGACGATTTTGGCATGACATGTTATGGTGAAACTTCCGCAGTGTAACGACGTCAAATAGAAATCATAAAATGGGTTGATGAGAGATAAAGGGGTATCCAATAATTTATACATAAAATTGACAGTAATGGGGTCCTGGAATAAAATATTCCAACATATGTAAAAGAATTTAGATTCATAATATTAAATAATTTCTTAGATGTAAATGAGGAGAGAGTAACCCCTTATGGAATTTTGGCATGTTAACAAGTGTACATGGGACACATTAATGACAGAGAAAGGGGAGTATAGTAATTAAAAAATAAGTATGTCAGTATAGGGGAGGTAATAAATCAAACCCTACCATTTTTAATTGAAAATAAAATTGAATAACAATATAAGGAAACTTGTACATATATAAGGAAGGAAGGAATATGAGGACCCCTCACTTGGAAGTGCGATCCGAAAGGCTTGGGAGTGGCTTGAAAGAGGCTTTATGGGAGCTTGGGGAACCTTGGGAGGATACTAAATAAAGGAGGGAAAATTAGGGACGTGATACAAGGGTTTTGAGTGAAGAGAAGTGGTATCATGGGTGGGTTTATATAGGAAAAGTAAGGAAATTCTTTATTATTTATGTTTTGGACACTACACATTAAACTAATCAAAACCACTAACCAAAACATGTTTTTTCCCATGGTTTTTTCCAAAGGGAAGTGGAAAAAATATTTTATATGTGAAATGGCCTAACATATTAAAATACTAGGCTTTCTAATGTGGAGGTGAGTCACACTCTCAAGGAAATCATTTTAAAAAGTTAAAATGTTTTATAAGTCTGGTAGGGTCAACTAAGGCACCATAAAATTAATCAAAAAAATCTAAAATCACATTATTTTAAAGTAAAAACATATATTGGCCGAACATACCATTTATAGTATTTTATTACATCGTTATTGGTCATTAGGATGTCATAAAAAACGTTATATTTTGAAAGGGTATTTAATTTTTACCCAAAAATTCAACTGTCTCAGTAAATTATGAAAAATTCACCATTGGATAATTTAGATGTCCTGATTCCAAAAATAATATTCATTTTATCTAAATAATTTTCTAAATTTGTTAATTTTTACTTTCAAAATAAAAATTACATTTGTCTAAAATTCATGGGTTTTGACAAAAACAACTTTCAAACCTTAATAAAAATTATATCATAATTTATATTTAATAAAAAGGAATTTCATAATAATATTTTATTAAAATAATATTTAATTCAAAAATCCAATAATTCATCAAAATAGATTTGTTAATTGAATATTAACTAAAAATTCTATTTGTTATTCAGAATCCATTTACAAAGTAAAAATGATAAAATGAATGTATATTCTTTATACAAAAAAATGTACATAAACATAGTGTTGGGGTTTTGTTACATAACCCCTTATAACACCTGCATAAGACCTAAGGGTAAGGTGTGAAATGGTGACAGACTCATGGGGAGGCTCAGATTACATCACTCAGGTGGTAATCTCTATTAACTTCCTCTTCTCCTGTAGGAGGTTCCATTCAAGATTAACTTGTTCAAGCTCAGCTTGGGATTCATCAAGTGAAAATCCCAGTGATGCTACATCTTTTCTAAGCACTAAAAAATGGTCTTCGTATGGAGAAATTCTACTTGATAATGTCTTCGCTTCCTTTGTCTGGGTAAATTGCATTTGTTAAAGACCTATATTTATACCAATCACGTAGTCAACATTCAACGGAATAATTTGAAATGGTAACAATTATTAATGGTATTTTAAAACCCAAAAATATAAAACATAGGATGTAAATATGTTATATAACCATTTTACATAATAATACATTTAATTATATAAATAGAAATTTTCATTAATAAAAGTTTGGGTCGTTACAGGTAATAATACCCCTTTTTGAAGTTGTCCCTCCACCATCACTGGTTAACATACAAATAACCTTATAGTGTAGTTTTCAATATCTGTTTTCATGTTATACCACCAATAATGATCATGAATTTTCCTATACATTTTAGTTATTCCATGATGTATAAGGAATGTAGATCTCTGAGATTCATCTATCAGTTCATTATTTATCTCCGTAATTGATGGAACACATAGTCTAGTCTGATATTTCAATACACCTTCTGGATTAAAATTGAACTTAGGAAACATCCCATTTTCCACAACCTCTATCATCCTCTGAAACAAAGGATATTCCCTTTGATCATTCTTGATCATCTCTGGTAATTATGGTTGAGAAATCATTTGGGATAGGGTTGATGGTGTCCCTTCCCTTAAGGTTCCCATGTCTACTTTTACTAGTCTTTCGATCAAAGGATATCCTTGAATCCTCATCATTTCTAACATAACATGGTCTTTCCTACTTAATGCATCAAGAACTTTGTTTTCTCTTCCAATGTGATAATTAATTGAATAGTCATAGTCTTTATGAATTTCCAAAAATCTACTTTGTATCATGTTCAACTATTTTTACGTGAAAATATAATTATAAATTTATTGGTCTGTGTATATACCACATTTCCCCCAATAATGATTGTCCATCCATATCTTGAAAGAAAAATTAATTATAACTAGATCAAGGTTTTGCGTAGGATAATTATAATCCTAAGGCATTAATTGTATAGAAGAATAAGTAATCCCCTTGTGATTTTTCATGAGTACACACCCTATCCCTTTTATAGATGAATCCCTAAAAATAATGAATCCTTCTATTATATAGGGTAGAGTTAATAAAGGTGCAATAACGAATCTCTTCTACTACACTTGGAAAATTTCTTCACACTCCTTTGTCCATATGAATTTCTCCCCTTTTCAAGTAAACTTGCTTAGGGGATTATAAAGTCATCAATTTTTTTCACAAACCACCCATAATATCCTATTAAACAATGGAAACTAAAAATCTCAGTTACTATTGTAGGATTAGGCCACTCCTCTAGAACCTTTGTCTCGGAAGGGTCAACTGAGATTCCTTCATTAGTTACAATGTTCCCCATGAAAGCAGCTTATTGTAACCAAAAATCACATTTAATGAACATTTCAAATAGCCTCTCATTCCTTAAAGTTTTCAATATAACCCGTATATGATCCTCATATTCCTCGTGATTTTTGGAATATATCAAAATATACTCAATAAAAACAAAAAAAAAATTATCATGGTGGTGCTTAAAGACTCTATTCAACAAATACATAAATATAGCTAGATAAGTAGTCAATACGAAGGGTGTAACAACTAACTCATAATTCCCATATCATGATAAAAATGTGGTCTTTGAAATATCTTATTTCTTCATCCTCAATTGATGATAACCAGATCAAATATCAATCAAGGAGAATAATTGAGCCCCATGAAGGTGGTCAAATAAATCATCAATCCTTGGTAGAGGGTACATATTCTTCACTTTGATCCCATTAATTTATTTATAATCAATGCATAAATACATTGGTCTATCCTTATTATTCATATAGAGAATATGTTCTCTCCAAGGAGACAAAATTGGTTGGATAAATACATTTTCTGAAAGATCTTGAATTTTTTTCATTAATTACTCCAGATCTATATTTTCCATTCTATATGGGTTCTTTGATATCAGCTTAGATCTAGGTATGTGTTCAATTGTGAACTCTACCTCTATTTATATGGTAGGTCTAGGTAAATATTCAAAAAATACGACACTGTATTCTTTAATTTATAGGTACATTTTCAATTCATAAACTTTCATTTCCTTCTTCCTCATCACTTATTGTCTCCATAAAAAAGGCTATATGAGGTGATTCTTGACAAATATCTTGTTGTGATATCTGTCCTCTGAAAATAACTATAGGGTTTCCATTCAAGACTACTAATATTTCATTCCTTAGGTAGTTGATCTTAACATTATACTTTGAGATAAAGTCAATCCCTAGTTTAATATTGAATTTCCATAAGGGAATAACTAATATATTTGAAATGATATTGTTCTCGCAAAAGCCAATACTAGAGTTTCCATACACTGTTGATTTTTGGACAATCCCTCTAGGAGTCCTGACTAGTAACTCTACTTCTAACAGATCAAGGATTGATTCTATATTTTTTTAAAAAATAATGGAAATAATGGAATGTATTGAACTAGAATAAAAAAAGTACTTGGTAGATTTTAGGGAACAAATAGAGTACCTACCACCACATCATTTAGATATTCTACTTCAACCATCATGATATCAAAAGCTTGACATTTCTCCCTTGGTCTAATATTAGTTTTTTGGTGATTTTCCTCCATTTCCTAATAAATTTGAATAGGTATTGGAAATATACACAAGATTTGCACACTTATAGCATTGGACTTCTGGAAGGGCCTACACCATCTTACCATTTTCATTAGGTTTGAGATGTTTAGGCTACACCTCACTGTGAAAGTTTCAAGAAATATGGATATCTCTTACATAATTGTAACATTTTCCACTCCTGAGCAAGCAGTTCCTTGATTGATTCTTCCCAAATTTATTGCGTGTGGAAAGATTCACTTTCTTTTTACCTCTTTTCTGATGAAATTTCTTCCCTAATTTTGGATACAAATATATTCTCTTTTCATTTGATCTTTGTCACCACTACATCTCAGAAAACTCTATTTTAACCTTAATAGCACTCCACACAATCAAATCATAGCATTCATAGTCACAATTGGAGATATTCCTCCATCTATGGGTCTTAGTCTACCCAATAATATATCAAAATTTTTATTAGGATCCATAACAAAGAGATAATAGTAATGATAAATTCTTGTAATGTTAATCTTAAATATTCCCATAGATTCATTTTTTTTCAACTTTAGATCTAGGAATTCCTTCTCCATTTTAGTCACATCGAATGGGGGAAAGATTTATTAAAAAGGGTTCCCTTGGACTCTTCACACTTCATAGCATCAATCTACCTTCTTGGCTTCATATTTTAAATCAATGACACCAATGATCAAATTATCCTTCTAAGCGGTAAAAAACAAGGGTGAATTTCTCTTGTTCTGAACAACGGAGTAAAAAAAGATCTTTGAAATAGATATTATCCACTATTAAAAAATCAATGGTTAATAGTTCCATTGAAAAAATGTGGTCATTAACATATAAAGGACTCAATTGAATGTTTTTCTCATCGAGGTGAATCCAATATCTCGACTAGATTCAAGTTACTGTTCATAACTCAAGTTAGATGATTAATGATTCTCATTATGTTTTAGATTACAGATTCCATTATAGATCCATCATAACACGGTCCTTTGTGCTCATCATTTATGCAGTTCTAGCTATTTCCTACCATTTTCTAAAAGAAGAAAACCATATTGATAAATTTGTTTCTTCTATGAATATTATAAATATAAAGTAATTTTTTATCTTAAAAAATAATTCTTAAATATATTATTCTTAACAACAAACAAATTTTCTATAAATCCATCAGAATGGTTCAAACAAATCATTTGATTATACAAAAATATCCCTTAGGATTGTAAAAGTAGGATGTAAGAAAGGCCCATTGTCATGCTCCAATTATCGTTCGCGTCTCGATCAAAGCAGTGTTTTTGGGTGTTACCCCTAGATACATCTATATCATTGCCAAATCCACTTGTTCGTATGCAGGCATGGATTTATTTTCTTGAGAACCACATTCCTAAACCTTCACCAAAATACAAGAAAGTTTTCTTATATTTATACTTATCCCTAGTGTTCTTCCTGATGTTTTTAGATAATAATTTTCACAAATAACTAAAATATAATTTGATACAAACTATGGCCTCCAACCATTTTATTACATAACTTTTCATTACATAATATACTGTAAGGAATTTGGTAGTGCTTTTAGGTTTAGTGTCTTGGAAATTCAATACATATTACACGAAGTATATAAGGATAAAATAAAAATAAAAACTAATAAATTATTTTGGGAGACTAATTCTTTATTCCATTTTAAGTCACCTTACTACATATCATATCCTAGGTAAATACATCAATGAAAGGGGTGATAATAAATCCATGTAAGGGAAGCAGTTTACATATATTCTTGAGGAATATTAATATGAACATGATGAATATCATTTTGGAATGAACAATGTAAAAATTACCATATCATATTAAAAATAACATGATTAATTACATGTAAATGTCACTAAAATATTTAATTTAGACATTCGAAAGCATATCACTAATGTTTTTCACTATGGTGTCAAAAAAATTATCAAGGTTATTAACCAAAGTATCGTAAAACATGTCATCTCTAGAGATTAAAGTTCCATGCACAATTAATTAGAGATCTATGATGTATAACCCTTAATATGTATTAATTTCATGTTATCCACATAGAAAATAATAAATAAAATCATAATTAACCTTTCGAGAATAAAATAAATGGGTTTCATATAAAAATCAAAACATTTCAAAAGTTCTTAAAAAGATGAATATTATGTCATTTTCAACCAACAGAAAATGGATGTGGGTTTCATGTATCTTAATACGAGAATAAAATTAATCGTGTTTATATTTAGGTAAATTCCCTTAGAAAATAAAGAGTCTTGGGTATTCACAAGAATAAAATAAAATGGAACTTCTTTGATGGGAATAGTGAAATTTAAAAGTAAATTCGACAACATAACAGGTATAAAAAATTAATTTAGAAATGGGTAAAAATAGAGGGGAAAAGGGTATACCACTGATAAAACATGATTTATAAGTAATGGAATTATCTAAAGGGTAATATAATAGAGTAACCATAACATTTATAATACATAAATGAAAAGAGGTTCTCGAATCGAAATGAAAAGAAGGATAATTCCCTTACCTTGAAGAGTTACTTCAAATACTTGATGATTGAGACCTTGGTGGATTGAGGACACATGTGAGGTCTCCTCGAGAGGTAAAAATACCACAGTTTCATAGAGAAATGATTGTGAGTTAATGTAAATGGGGAAATGGATGGGTATTTATAGCTAAAGTGGAGGATTTGTTTAATAATTTCCAAATATAGGCCTTGAAAATCAAGGTTGTGGAAAATGAAAAACCATAGACTAAACCATTGTTTTCTTCTCAAGGTCTGTGAAATTTTGGACAAATTTTATGTTTTTTGACCACAAGAGTCGATCTTCATTTTATATAAATTATTTTGGCATGGAAAAGTAATTTTTTCACAAAAATAAGGTTTTTTAATATTAAAGATTTCATTTTAGACTTTGGAAAGTAAATTATAGGTTTCTAAATTGACTAAAATCTATTAAAATAATTTATACTTGTAAAATAAAATATTTTAGGCCTTGTATTATTTTTAATTAATCATTACATCATTATGAAAAAATTATGAAGTCATTAAACATATTGAAACCCCAAAACTGTATTTTTACTTTTAAAAAAACAAAATATTATAGAAAATTCTAATAAATTCATCGTAACCTAATTTTGATGTATAGATTTCAAAAAATATGTTTATTTTATCATTATAAATATCTAAATATGATTATTTTAACTCTTAAATATAAAATTATCTATTTATAAAAAATAATAGTGGTTTAAAAATGATTAGTAAAATTATGGACACTTGAAAATTTTAAAATTATTTTATCAATTATATTTAAATAAAAATGTTTTAAAAAAAATCATTAAAATAATTATTATTCATACCAAATTAGATTATTATAAAAATATATATAATATTAGAAAAGTGCAATTTGGATCTGAAAATTCAAATTATCAAATTCCATCGCAATTAAACCTATTTTTATTAGGAAAAACAATTTGTAATATGGAATTGATGGAATAATAATTTTATTTATACAAAAGAATTAAAAACTAAGGCCATGACATGTAACCACATATAAAAAACATCTACAACCTAATGGTAAGGGGTATAATGGGGAAATATTCTTGGGGCAGCTTGACTAATGTTGAACGAGTGGTAATATCCACTAACTCGAACTTCTCTTACAGGTGATTTCATTCAAGCTTCACTTGTTAAAGCTCGACTTGGGCTTAGTCAGGCGAAAACCCCAGTGACTCTACCTACCTACCAAGCACTAACAAAAGGGATTCATATGACTTGACTCTATTGGTAGAGGCCACCACTTCTCCTATCTTCATTAATTATCATTTTTCATTTTTACTTGTAAACAATAAAATTATTAACAACAGTATAGTTTCCAATGGTCATATTGACCAACGATCATATAATGGTTGAATATTGGTGGTCACATTTCCCTTTATACTCTATAAAAACCAAATCATTATTAAATAGAAATTTTTTTTGTGTAATATAATATAATACTCATTTTCAGAAAACAAAACATCAATAAAAATTTTTGGGTCATTATAATAATTCAAGAATGAATTTTTGAAATCTTTCCTTAGAAATAAACTTTTATGAATAACTGAAAATTATATTTTTAACTATTCCAAAATTTAATTATGATCATTTTTAATAATATATAAAATTTAAAAAATTATAACTAAGAATTTTTTATAAATAAATATAAGATAATTTAGAAGTAAAATGGGTATTTTTTCAGAAAATTGTTTTTTTCTTTAAAAAATAGTTTTTGTTTTAAAAACTCATAATGTCTATCCATTTTAATTAATTAAAATAATATTTAAGAATGAATTATCTGAGTGAAATATATATACTATTTATCTATTTATATTAATTTAGAACCATCTAATTATGATTATTAGTCATATAGGTTTTATAAGAACATCTTATGCTTTGAAAATGCATTTTTGAAAAAAGAATTTTGTCAAGATTTCGGGGTTAATTTTAAATGAAATTATGCCACATAGGTGAATTGAATTTGATAAAAAAAATTCATAATTTTAATTATATCAATTACTTTAAGGTAATAAGGCCTACATAATTTTTAGTCATAATCAATGTTAAAGTTGTTAAAAAATAATTACCCCAGTAGGGTTAAAACGATGTTTTTCATCTTGACAAGATTGTATTAAAATTTATTTTTCAAAAAAATAGATTTTATGTTTTATTAATTTTATTTCATATATTCAATTACTGGTTCCTAATTATCTAATAAGGCTCATTATATTTTATGCTTAAATGAATAATTACCTCATATTAAAAATGTTTTACTATGGTGAAAAATAAAATGGTAAAAGTAAGTAAACATAGAGGATAGGAGAATAAAAAGGTTATAAATATGTATTTCCTTGTCTTGGAGGTTTTTATTGACCTTACCATTCCCCAAATGCATTAGAAATCAATTTTGGATTCACTTTGGGTGAGAGGGAATCCCCATTATTGAATTGTTTTGAGTATTTACAAATATTCCAATCATCCGCAATTATAAAAGGTCACTCCCTCCCCTTACATTTTCACACCTATAATTCCATTTAGATCAACCAAAATTACAACTCTATAATATTACACATATTATTACATGATTTTGTGCATAAATATACATTAAATACAAACCAAGGATCAAAAAGCCTAGTTTCTTTGGAAGACTAGGTACCTAAAATTGAAAACATTAAACTTGAATAAAACAGATTTATATTAATATGTATAATAATATCCTAAATTCCATTGAGATCAAACAAAATTTATATGACATCTTAATAAAATACATAGACAAAAATTGATGAGCTAAAAATTCCATTAAGGGAATAAACATGGGAATGAAACATAACACATGAGTTAGAAAGAAAGCATGAATAAAGGAATGGATCATGAATAAAAAATAGAATCATAACATATAGAACATATAATAATATGATTAAGAAAACATAGTAATGTGGAATAAACATATAAAAAGACATAAAAATGAGTCAATGTTATATTACAAGACTATATCACATGGTGGACAAAGACTGATAATGGATTAGGTTTACTCTATAATTGTCACGACCCGTCCTCGGGGCCCGTGTCGTGACTACCCCAAGCCCGCCTTCCATAGGCCAGGGGCTGGCGACTAGCACCAAGGTGTAAATCCTGGAAAAAGGGAAGGCATTGCCTTTGAAAAGTAAACAAGCACCACAGAGTAAGCAAGTGGAAAGGTAAACACAAAGCAAAAACTGTAACAAGCTGTGCTAAAAGTAAAAGGGGCCGGAAATACAAGCCCAACTGTAAAGTACAACTGAAAGGGGAAAACAGCAACTGAAAATAAAAGCTGCAGCGTCGAGCCGTCCTCTGGAAGACCCACCTGAGGGGTGGGTACAGAGAGTCACCACTGCTCCTCGGGTCCACCTGACCGCTCCGAGTGTGTCCCGCTCAGTGGTCCACCTCCAGGTACCGTCCTGCTTCGCAAGCCTCCACCACGATCAGCGCTGTCCGTCGTCTGCATCCAACACAATGAGTGCGGGCATAGCTCGTGCAGGGGTGAGTATAACGATACTCAGTGGGGACCCCGAGACCCTCAAGGTCTCACTAAAATGAACAAGGATAACCACAAAGAAGATCTCAACAGATAACCTCTACTTAGGTATATGCCCATACACATACCTAAGTTACCAAGTAACCCATCTCAATCCTGAGGAAACACAAAGATCAAAGACTCATCTCAAACCAGGATTTTCATTATCGAAACCGCAACTGCCGAAGAACCTCGTCTCTAGAGTGTACAGTGGTCTTGTCATGACTCTGAGGTACTGCTCACTGACCTAAGACTGATGTAGTACTCCACCTATTGAGTACTGCGGGCCAGCTGCTACAACCAAGCGCTCCTCCGTGCCACTACAACCAAGCGCTCTCCTGTGCCGCTACAACCAAGCTCTCCTCCGTCGTGGGCCTGCCGCTACAACCAAGCGCTCCCCTGTGCCGCTACAACCAAGCGCACCTCTTTCGTGGGTCTTCCGATAAAACCAAGCGCTTCCCTATGCCGCTACAACCAAGCGCACCTCTGTCGTGGGTTTGCCGCTACAACCAAGCGCTTCCCTGTGCCGCTACAACCAAGATCTCCCCACTGGGATTTCTGTAACACACCGAGTCGTTCGATCAGCAGTCGTCAGGTCTCAATCGGCTACATGGTCTCCGTATTCCGCAAACTCATCTCCAGGAGGGTCCGCTCCACGATCTACTGGTCGTTTCTACAAGTATTTCAAAGTCCCACGAAGAAGTATCTTAAAGGACCACCTCGTCATAGGGGTCTCAACGCAACAGACGGTGCGTCAATCGGACGCCCGGTCTGTGAGTTACTAGCCCTTTCGTCCCAGGGCCCGGTTGGTTTCCTGAGCGAACCAACTCGGCCGTATCTCAACTGTACCCCGAACTCTCATAGGGTAAACTCATAGGGACCGTTTCTCAACGTGATCAACAACGCCGCTGACGGTTCGTCAAACGAACGTCATTTCTGAAAGATATCAGCTTTTCCGTTCTAGGGGCCCGGTTGGATTTTGGGTACAATCCAACCCGGCCGTATCTCAACTGCATCGAAAACTCAGGCGAAGTATGCCAAAAGTTCCGTCTCATCAAGAGGAATTCAACGAAACAGACGGCGCGTCAATCGGACGCCCGGTCTCTGAGTTATTGGCTTTTTCGTTCCAGTGGCCCGGTAGGTTTCTTGAGTGAACCAACCCGACCGCACTCCGACGGCATCCAAACCTCGAGCAGAGTAAGCCAAAAGATCTGTCTCACTTAGAGGAAATCAACAAAGTCAACGGCACATCATTCGGACATCCGGAACTCAAGTTACGAGCGTTTCCGCTCCGAGGGCCCGGTTGGTTTCGTGTACGAACCAACCTGGCCAAACACAAAGTTCTCCGAAACCTTGAGTATAATATACTGAAACGACCGTCTCGATCCAAGTATCGTGTTGCCGCTGAAAGCGAGTCGTTTGGAGTCTCGTAGTTCAAGTTACGGGCTTTTGACCGAAAGTGGTCCGAAAACGGGGGTCTGGGCCCAAGGCTACCCGGCCCGACCCCCCCTGGGTCGGCGGAACCGGGTCGACCCGAACCGGTCGACCCAACCCGGGTCCGACCCGGCTGGGCCCGGCCCGGCCCTGCCCGGCTCGGTCCGGCTCGGTCCGGCTCGGTCCGGCCCGACCAGCCGGTCGCAGCTCGGCCAGCATGGCCAAGTCGAATCGCGGGCGGGGTGCGCGGCTCCCCCGCCCTTTGCCGCTAATTGAGGCATGCAGTTCGTCGGCCGCCTCCCGTCCGGCGGCGCGCCGCCGCCTTCCGCGGACCACCGGACGCGCTCTGGTGGTCTGTTCCTTCTGCCGTCTTTGCCTATGGTCCCTCCGGGACCCCACCTTCACTGCGAAGGGACTCAAACGCCCAAATGGCCTGCTTCGTCGTCGCCCGTCAATCCGCATGTCAAAACAAAACGCGCCGTCTTCGTGGTTCTCCGGCGTGGCGTGCCGGCGCCGCACCCCTTCGTCGTGGCTCCGCTCCGGCCGCGGCGCCTTTGACTTCCTTCGACGCGGCACGATGGCGTCGCGTTCTTGTTCGACTTCTCGGTGTGGCGCGACGACGTCGCGTAATACTTGCCGAGCGATTCTCGCGTGGTGTGATGGCACCACGCCATCCCGTTCCATTCAGAAAGAGACAATCATGAACATAGGAGGGGGTTAGGCCGTGTTTGTGTGGTCCGGCCCCCCTCTTGTTAAACGATAAAAAATAGTCGATTAACCACGAAATTTGACAGGCTAGAATCATGAATGGAAAATAATTTAATAAAATAACAATAATCCCCTACCTCGGTTCAGGAACGGAGTTCGTCAACGACCCGCGGAAGATGAGCATCGCGGAGGTCGGGCGTCGTGGGGAAAGAACGTCTACGTCGCGAAGCGAGGATTCGAAGTTCTTTGACGGTGATTTCGTCGCGGAAATCCATCACGGAAGAGACGACGCGGAAGAAGAACGTCGCGTCACGGATACGGTGTCGCAGAAGAACCGTGTTCTTCGGCGGAGAAGTTCTTCGTTGAAGAATGGTGTTCTTCGCGTTCTTCATCGAGGTTGAAGAAGATGAAGAAGAAGAAGAAGATGCTTCTGAACTCTCTCAAGGTGACAAAACTCTAACCAAAAATAAAATAAGACTCTTTCTTATTTTATTAACACATCAACACATTTGAATTTCAAGAGTTTGAAATTTAATAACCACACACAAATCACCTCATTAAACTCATTACATTTAAGTCATTGGTTATAACTTAAGTTAACATAATTTAAGTGGGAGTTGAGGGGGTTTTAGAGGATATGAAGAGGTGGGGTTCTTGTGGGCCCCACCACCCACATAACCTCCCAAGGGAGGTTTCGTGGTTACCCAACTTTCATCAAGAGCTTACACTTTGAGTAAAATAATAAAAATTGTAGTGTAATTATAAAATAAACTTCCACAATTTTTATTATCAACACTTGTGTAAACACAACTCCGGAACAGGAGTTCCTAAGCAATTACCAGTGTTGCGGTTCCATCGGTGCCCTCGGAATTTGATTCCGGGCACCGGTTCAAAAGTTAGAAAAACCCGCTCGTTCGTTCACTGAACGTACCTGAGTCAATCTTCGGAAATTGATTCCGGGCACACCGGGCCTCAGAATCAGGCGCTGTCAAAAATTGAATTCTTGTAAAATTCCAAAGAAAATTAAGAAAAAAATTTCCTTGAAATTTTCGGGTCTTTAAATTACTCCCACCTCAGGGCTTTACGTCCCCGTAAAGCTTCAACACAAACTAGGGTCACAAAAGCGGTACAAAGCACGCATCTTGAGACATCCGCTCCCATGTGCTCACCTGGAAGTTCCCGTACTGTCAAAGAATGTGCCCTCGAGATATCGATCGTCCTCGTAGGATTTTCTCCTGTCAATCCTCAATCCCCACTGGACCTCCGTGCATGTCGCCCTATCAACGATGTCAAGCTCCCCATGGTCAATGATGTGCGTCGGGTCGTGCACGTATCTCCTCAGCTGAGATACGTGGAAGATGTCGTGCACCCGGTGCAACTGAGGTGGTAGAGCCAGGCGATAACCCACCTCGCCAATCCTGCTGAGGACCTGGAAGGGTCCGATGAAGGGCGGAGATAACTTTCCGCCTCGGCCAAATCTCTGTATACCACGTCGTGGTGAGACCCGCAAGAAGACGTGGTCGCCATCCTCGAACTCTAGTGGCCTCCGCCTCCTGTCAGCGTATGACTTCTTCTGGCTCTGAGCTGTCCTCATCCACTCCTGAATGACCTGGACCTTCTCTATCGTGGCCTAGACCACCTCTGGTCCCACAAGAGATGCTATGATTTCTTCCTTGCTGATAAGAGAAATCCGGTCTCATCCCCTGGATGAACCACGTTCTTTTGCCTAATACAGTCAATCCCGACATGGATGATACTAATCCATACCAAGGATGACGTCGTAAGGCCTCAACGCTACTACCAAGAGATCCAACCATTACTCTCGCCTCCAAGGGTTGAGTCACACTGACGGCATCAGTGTGTGGTGACTCGGTCTCCTCCAGTAGATGTCTTACAAGTGAGGGTCAAGTCAACAGTCTAAACTGGAACCTCTTATTAACAATACAAGAGAAGACATGGAAGTAAATGCCACAAGAAAATGTGTCTTTTACTACTGCAGCTCAAGTACAAATACACAAAGCATCCACAAGCATACATCAACAAAACTAGAAGAAACATGAACAATAGTCTCTAGGTCTGGAGCTAGTCCCGCTCCTGTCCATCTGCTCCCGGAGCTCCATGATCGTAGGCCTCAGCTGCCTGAAGCTGAGCTCTCCCATGTCCTCCTGTCCCCTACGGTCGGGGTGGACCTCCTGGTGGTGGTGGTGGCAACACCCCGAAGCATCGTCCACCTCCAGCTGCATGGCCAGCTCCCCTGCCATGGCCTCCTGCTCCTTGAGGCCCGCCCTGATCGAACCTCTGCCTCTGCCTGGGGGGCCCTTAATCCATCTGCTGGACATCCGTATGGCGGGTCGGACAGTCACGAGCCATGTGACCAATCCCGCCGCAGGAGTAACACTGCCCTCTCATGGCAAGTAATTGTCCACCCTGAGTGCCTTGCACAAACGATCCAGAGTCATGCTGTCGACCACCTGTAGGTCTAGTCCTATTGAACCCCTGCATCACCTTTCTACTACTCGCTGCAGAAGACTCTATCGCATGCTGGCAAGTGGTGGGTCCTGCTGCTGGAGACTGCTCAGCAAGGAAACTCTCCACTAAGAGGGCTCTCTCCAACACCCCTGCCTGAGTCGGAATGTTGAAGGAGATCATCGAAGCTCTGATCTCGTGCCTCAGTCCCTACTCGAAGTTTCGGGCCCGGAAGAACAGGTCTCGTACCATATCTGTGGAGTAGCGCGAGAGATCAGTAAATCTCGCAGAGTACGGGGCCACTGTCATGCTGCCCTGCCGCAGCTGTAGTAGCTCCTGGATACGTAACGCTCAGAGGGTGGCTGGGACAAACTCTGAGCGGAAGAGGCTCTCGAAGTCCGTCCATAGAAGAGATTCCTCATCGTGCACCTGGAGCATCAAGCTCCACCATCGGCCCACTGCTGCGTGCAGTAGGCTCGCCGCGAGGATCACCATGAGGTCTGATGGTGTCCTCACTAGCCTGAAAACTCGAACGACCGCCTCCAGCTAGTCCTCGGCTGCCTGGGGGTCCGTCTCCCTGCGGAACCTGGGCGGTCGCTGGCGCTGGAACTCATGCATTTCACTAAGGCGACGTTCATCGTCAGCAGCTGGGGCTGGTAGCATCGGTGGCTCGGCGGGTATAGGTACCGCCGGTGCCTCAGATGTCAAAGGTCCATGTACCGAGTCCTCGACGCTCGGTGGGATCTTGCCACGCACATCGCTCAGAACCCAAGCTGGCTGCCATCGTGGGGCCATCCTGAAAAGGAAACAGGTTCGCCACGGTCAGAACAGTATACCTGGTGAGATGACATAAAGTAATCACAAAGAAAACTTGAAACTCACATGCAATCAATGTTTTCGTGCATTAAGTCGGAAATCAGAATTCGGGGTCCTGGTGTACGGATACGTCGGCCGCCGCACCAACACTGGACTCCCTGGACTGATAACCACACTCAATACACTAAACACTATTGCTTCACATAGAAAAGATCAGAGTTCGCGGTAGAACCAAACTCCTCAGATACCAATTTGTCACGACCCGTCCTCGGGGACCGTGTCGTGACTACTCCAAGCCCGCCTTCCATAGGCCAGGGGCTGGCGACTAGCACCAAGGTGTAAATCTTGGAAAAAGGGAAGGCATTGCCTTTGAAAAGTAAACAGGCACCACAGAGTAAGCAAACGGAAAGGTAAACACTAAGCAAAAACTGTAACAAACTGTACTAAAAGTAAAAGGGGCCGGAAATACAAGACCAACTGTAAAGTACAACTGAAAGGGGAAAAAACTGAAAAGAAAAGCCGCAGCGTCGAGCCATCCTCTGGAAGTCCCACTTGAGGGGTTGGTACAGATAGCCACCACTGCTCCTCGGGTCCACCTGACCGCTCCGAGTATGTCCCGCCCAGTGGTCAACCTCCAGGTACCGTCCTGCTCCGCAAGCCTCCACCACGATCAGCGCTGTCCATCATCTGCATCCAACACAACAAGTGAGGGCATAGACCATGCAGGGGTGAGTATAATGATACTCAGTGGGGACCCCGAGACCCTCAAGGTCTCACTAAAACCAACAAGGATAACCACAAAGAAGATCTCAACAGATAACCTCTACTTAGGTATATGCCCATATATATACCTAAGTTACCAAGTAACCCATCTCAATCATGAGGAAACACAAAGATCAAAGACTCAGCTCAAACCAGGATTTTCATTATAGAAACCGCAACCGCCGAAGAACCTCGTCTCTAGAGTGTACAGTGGTCCTGTCACGACTCCGAGGTACTACTCACTGGCCTAAGACTGCTGTAGTACTCCACCTATCGAGCACTGCGGGCCAGCTGCTACAACCAAGCACTCCCCCGTGTCGCTACAACCAAGCGCTCTCCCGTGCCGCTACAACCAAGAACTCCTCCGTCGTGGGTCTGCCGCTACAACCAAGCGCTCCCATGTGCCGCTACAACCAAGCGCACCTCTGTCGTGGGTCTGCCGCTACAACCAAGCGCTTCCCTATGCCACTACAACCAAGCGCACCTCTGTCGTGGGTTTTCCGCTACAACCAAGATCTTCCCTGTGCCGCTACAACCAAGCGCTCCCCACTGGGATTTTTGTAACACACCGAGTCGTTCGATCAGCAGTCGTCAGGTCTCAGTCAGCTACATGGTCTCCGTATTCCGCACGCTCGTCTCCGGGAGGGTCTTCTCCACGAGCTGCTGGTCGTTTCTACAAGTATTTCAAATTCCCACTAAGAAGTATCTCAAAGGACCACCTCTTCATAGGGGTCTCAACGCAACAGACGGCATGTCAATCGGACGCCCGGTCTGTGAGTTACTAGCCCTTTCGTCCTAGGGGCCCGATTGGTTTCGTGAGCGAACCAACCCGGCCGTATCTCAACTGTACCCTGAACTCTCATATGGTAAACTCATAGGGACCATTTCTCAGTGTGATCAACAACGCCGCTGACGGTTCGTCAAACGGACGTCCTGTCTGAAAGATATCAGCTTTTCCGTTCTAGGGGCCTGGTTGGATTTCGGGTACAATCCAACCCGGCCATATCTCAACTGCATCCAAAACTCAGGCAAAGTACGCCAAAAGTTCCGTCTCATCAAGAGGAATTCAATGAAACAGATGGCGCGTCAATCGGACGCCCGGTCTGTGAGTTATTGGCTTTTTCGTTCCATGGGCCCGGTTGGTTTCGTGAGCGAACCAACCCGACCGCACTCCGATGGAATCCAAACCTCGAGCGGAGTAAGACAAAAGATCCGTCTCACTTAGAGGAAGTCAACAAAGTCGACGGCATGTCATTCGGACATCCGGAACTCAAGTTACGAGCGTTTCCGCTCCGAGGGCCAAGTTGGTTTCGTGTATGAACCAACCCGGCCGAAACCAAAGTTCTCTGAAACCTTGAGTGTAATATACCACAACGACCGCCTCGATCCAAGGATCACGTTGCCGCTGACGGCGAGTCGTTTGGAGGCTCGTAGCTCATGTTAGGGCTTTTGACCGAAAGTGGTCCGAAAACAGGGGTCTGGGCCCGGGGCGACCCAGCCCGACCCCACTGGGTCGGCCGAACCGGGTCGACCCGACCCGGGTCTGACCCGGCTGGGCCCAGCCCGACTGGCCGGCCGCGGCTCGGCCAGCGTGGCCGAGCCGAATCGCGGGCAGGGTGCATGGCTACCCCGCCCTTCGCCGCTAATTGAGGCCGGCGGTTCGCCAGCCGCCTCCCTTCCGGCGGCGCGCCGCCGCCGCCTTCCGCGGACCACCGGACGTGCTCCGGTGGTCCGTTCCTTCTTCAGTCTTCGCCTATGGTCCCCCCAGGACCCCACCTTCACTGCGAAGGGACTCAAACGCCCAAACGGCCTGCTTCGTCGTCACCCGTCAATCTGCATGTCAAAACGAAACGCGTCGTCTTCGTGGTTCTCCGGCACGGCGTGCTGGCGCCGCGCCCCTTCACCGTGGATCCGCTCCGGCCACAGCGCCTTCGACTTCCTTCGACGCGGCGCGACGGCGTCGCGTTCTTGTTCGACTTCTCAGCGTGGCGTGACGGCGTCGCGTAATACTTGCCGAGCGATTCTCGCGTGGTGCGATGGCACCACGCCATCCCGTTCCATTCACAAAGAGACAATCATGAACATATGAGGGGGTTAGGCCGTGTTTGTGCGGTCCGGCCCCCCTCTCGTTAAACGATAACAAATAGTCGATTAACCACGAAATTTGACAGGCTAGAATCAAGAACAGAAAATAATTTAATAAAATAACAATAATCCCCTACCTCGGTTCAGGAACGGAGTTCGTCACCGACCCGTGGAAGACGAGTGTCACGGAGGTCCGGTGTCGCGGGGAAAGAATGTCGACGTCGCGAAGCGAGGATTCGAAGTTCTTTGACGGTGATTTCGTCGTGGAAATCCGTCACGGAAGAGACGACGCGGAAGAAAAACGTCGCGTCGCAGAGACGGCGTCGCAGAAGAACCGTGTTCTTCGGCAGAGAAGTTCTTCGTTGAAGAATGGTGTTCTTCGCGTTCTTCGTCGTGGTTAAAGAAGATGAAGAAGAAGAAGAAGATGCTTCCCAACTCTCTCAAGGTGAAAAAACTCTAACCAAAAATAAAATAAGACTCTTTCTTATTTTATTAACACATCAACACATTTGAATTTCAAGAGTTTGAAATTCAATAACCACACACAACTCACCTCATTAAACTCATTACATTTAAGTCATAGGTTATAACTTAAGTTAACATAATTTAAGTGGGAGTTGAGGGGGGTTTTAGAGGATATGAAGAGGTGGGGTTCGTGTGGGCCCCACCACCCTCATAACCTCCCAAGGGAGGTTGGGTGGTTACCCAACTTCCATCAAGAGCTAACACTTAGAGTAAAATAATAAAAATTGTCGTGTAATTATAAAATAAACTTCCACAATTTTTATTATCAACACTTGTGTAAACGCAACTTCAGAACAGGAGTTCCTAAGAAATTACCGGCGCTATGGTTCCATCGGTGCCCTAGAAATTCGATTCTGGGAACCGGTTCAAAAGTTAAAAAAAACCCGCTCGTTCGTTCACTGGACGTACCCGAGCCAAACTTCGGAAATTGATTCCGGGCACACCGGGCCTCGGAATCAGGCGCCGTCAGAAACTGCGTTCTTGTAAAATTCCAAAGAAAATTAAGAAAAAATTTTCCTTGAAATTTCCGGGTCTTTACATTACTCCCACCTCAGGGATTTACGTCCCCGTAAAGCTTCAACACAAACTAGGGTCACAAAAGTGGTACAAAGCACACATCTTGAGCCTTTCGCTCCCATGTGCTCACCTGGAAGTTCCCGTACTGTCAAAGAAAGTGCCCTCGAGGAATCGATCGTCCTCGTAGGATCTGCTCCTGTCGATCCTTGATCCCCACTGGACCTCTGTGCATGTCACCCTATCATCAACGTCAATCTCCCCATGGTCAATGATGTGCGTCGGGTCGTGCACGTATCTCCTCAGCTGAGATACGTGGAAGACGTTCTGCACCCGGTGCAACTGAGGTGGTAGAGGCAGGCGATAACCCACCTTGCCAATCCTGTTGAGGACCTGGAAGGGTCCGATGAAGCGCGGAGATAACTTGTCGCCTCTGCCAAATCTCCGTATACCACGTCGAGGTGAGACCCGCAAGAAGAGGTGGTCGCCATCCTCGAACTCTAGTGGCCTCCGCCTCCTGTCAGCGTATGACTTCTTCCGGCTCTGAGCTGTCCTCATCCGCTCCTGAATGACCTGGACCTTTTCTATCGTGTCCTAGACCACCTCTGGTCCCACAAGAGCTGCTATGATTTCTTCCTTGCCGAAAAGAGAAATCCGGTCTCATCCCTTGGATGAACCACGTTCTTTTGCCTAATACAGTCAATCCCGACATGGATGATACTAATCCATACCAAGGATGATGTCGTAAGGCCTCGACACTACTACCAAGAGATCCAACCGTTACTCTCTCCTTCAAGGGTTGAGTCACACTGTCGGCATCATTGTGTGGTGACTCAGTCTCCTCCAGTAGATGTCTCACAAGTGAGGGTCAAGTCAACAGTCTAAACTGGAACATCTTAGTAACAATACAAGAGAGGACAGGGAAGTAAATGCCACATGAAAAGGTTTATTTTAATACTGCATCTCAAGTACAAAGACACAAAGCATCCACAAACATACATCAAGAAAACTAGAAGCAACATGAACAAAAGTCTCTAGGTCTGGAGCTAGTCCCGCTCCTGTCCATCTACTCCTGGATCTCCATGATCGTAGGCCTCAGCTGCCTGAAGTTTATCTCTCACATGTCCTCATGTCCCCTGCGGTCGGGGTGGACCTCCTGGTGGTGGTGGTGGCAACACCCTGAAGCGTCGTCCACCTCCAGCTGCATGGCCAGCTCCCCTGCCATGGCCGCCTGCTCCTTGTGGCCCACCCTGATCGAACCTCTGCCTCTGCCTGGGGGCCCTTCGTCCATCTGCTGGAAATCCTTATGGAGGGTCGGACAGTCACGAGCCATGTGACCAATCCCGCCGCAGGAGTAACACTGCCCTCTCATGGAAAGTCGTTGTCCACCCCGAGTGCCTCGCACAAACGATCCAGAGTCATGCTGTCAACCACCTGTAGGTCTAGTCCTCCTGAAGCCCTACGTCACCTGTCTACTGCCCGCTGCAGAAGACTCTACCGCATGCCGGCAAGTGGTGGGTCCTGCTGCTAGAGACTGCTCAGCAAGGAAACTCTCCACTAAGAGGGCTCGCTCTAACACCCCTGCCTGAGTCAGAATGTTGAGGGATATCATCGAAGCTCTGATCTTGTGCCTCAGTCCTTGCTCAAAGGTCCGGGCCCGGAAGAACTGGTCTCGTACCATATCTGTGGAGTAGCGCGAGAGATCAGTAAATCTTGCCGAGTACTGGGCCACTGTCATGCTGCCCTGCCACAGCTGTAGTAGCTCTTGGATGCATACCGCTCGGAGGGTGGATGGGAAAAACTCTGAGTATAAGAGGCTCTCGAAGTCCATCCAGAGAAGAGATGCCTCATCGTGCACTTAGAGCATCACGCTCCACCATCGCCCCACTGCTGCGTGCAGTAGGCTCGCTGCGAGGATCACCATGAGGTCTGATGGTGTCCTCACTAGCCTGAAAACTCGTACGACCACCTCCAGCCAGTCCTCAGCTGCCTGGGGGTCCGTCTCCCCGCGGAACCTGGGCGGTCGCTGGTGCTGGAACTCATGCAGTGCACTAAGGCGACGTGCATCGTCAGCGGCTGGGGCTGGTAGAATCGGTGGCTCGGCGGGTATAGGTACCGCCGGTGCCTCAGATGTCAAAGGGCCCTGTACCGAGTCCTCGACGCTTGGTGGGATCTCGCCACGCACATCTCTCGGAACCCTAGCTGGCTGCCGTCGTGGGGCCATCCTGAAAAGGAAATAGGTGCGCGATGGTCAGAACAGTATACCTGGTGTGCTAACATAAAGTAATCACAAAGAAAACTTGAAACACACATGCAATCAATGTTTTCGTGCATTAAGTCGGAAATCAGAAGTCAGGGTCCTGGTGTACGGATACGTCGGCCGCCACACCAACACTGGACTCCCTGGACTGAAAACCACACTCAATACGCTAAACACTATTGCTTCACATAGAAAAGATCAGAGTTCGCGGTAGAGGCGAACTCCTCTGATACCAATTTGTCACGACCCGTCCTCGGGGCCCATGCCATGACTACCCCAAGCCCCCCTTCCATAGTCCAGGGGCTGGAGACTAGCACCAAGGCGTAAATCCCGGAAAAATGGAAGGCATTGCCTTTGAAAAGTAAACAAGCACCACAGAGTAAGAAAGCGGAATGGTAAACACTAAGCAAAAACTGTAACAAGCTGTGCTAAAAGTAAAAGGGGCCGGAAATACAAGACCAACTGTAAAGTACAACTGAAAGGGAAAAACAGCAACTGAAAAGAAAAGCTGCAGTGTCGAGCCGTCCTCTGGAAGTCCCACCTGAGGGGTGGGTACAGATAGCCACCACTGCTCCTCGGGTCCACCTGACCGCTCCGAGTATGTCCCGCCCAGTGGTCCACCTCCAGGTATCGTCCTGCTCCGCAAGCCTCCACCACGATCAGCGCTCTCCGTCGTCTGCATCCAACACAATGAGTGCGGGCATAGACCGTGCAGGGGTGAGTATAACGATACTCAGTGGGGACCCCGAGACCCTCAAGGTCTCACTAAAACCAACAAGGATAACCACAAAGAAGATCTCAACAGATAACCTCTACTTAGGTATATGCCCATACATATACCTAAGTTACCAAGTAACCCATCTCAATAATGAGAAAACACAGAGATCAAAGACTCAGCTCAAACCAGGATTTTCATTATCGAAACCGCAACTGCCGAAGAACCTCGTCTCTAGAGTGTACAGTGGTCCTGTCACGACTCTGAGGTACTGCTCACTGACCTAAGACTACGGTAGTACTCCACCTATCGAGTACTGTGGGCCAGCTGCTACAACCAAGCGCTCCCCCCGTGTCACTACAACCAAGCCCTCTCCTGTGCCGCTACAACCAAGCGCTCCTCCGTCGTGGGTCTGCCGCTTCAACCAAGCGCTCCCCTGTGCCACTACAACCAAGCGCACCTCTGTCGTGGGTCTGCCGCTACAACCAAGCGCTTCCCTGTGCCGCTACAACCAAGGGCACCTCTGTCATGGTTTTTCCGCTACAACCAAGAGCTTCCCTGTGCCGCTACAACCAAGCGCTCCCCACTGGTCTTTCTGTAACACACCGAGTCGTTCGATCAGTAGTCGTCAGGTCTCAGTCGGCTACATGGTCTCCGTATTCCGCACACTCGTCTCCGGGAGGGTCCTCTCCATGAGCTGCTGGTCGTTTCTACAAGTATCTCAAAGTCCCACGAAGAAGTATCTCAAAGGACCGCCTCGTCATAGGGGTCTCAACGCAACAGACGGAGCGTCAATCGGACGCCCGGTCTGTGAGTTACTAGCCCTTTCGTCCCAGGGGCCAGGTTGGTTTCGTGAGAGAACCAACCCTGCCGTATCTCAATTGTACCCCGAACTCTCCTAGGGTAAACTCATAGGGACTGTTTCTCAATGTGATCAACAACGCCGCTGACGGTTCGTCAAACAGACGTCCTGTCTGAAAGATATCAGCTTTTCCGTTCAGGGGCCCGGTTGGATTTCGGGTATAATCCAACCCGGCCATATCTCAAATGCATCCAAAACTTGGGTGAAGTACGCCAAAAGTTCCATCTCATCAATAGGAATTCAACGAAATAGACGGCGCGTCAATCGGACGCCCGGTCTGTGAGTTATTGGCCTTTTCGTTCCAGGGGCCCGGTTGGTTTCGTGAGCGAACCAACCTGACCGCACTCCGACGACATCCAAACCTCGAGCGGAGTAAGCCAAAAGATCTGTCTCACTTAGAGAAAATCAACAAAGTCGACGGCACGTCATTTGGACGTTCGGAACTCATGTTACGAGCGTTTCTGCTCCGAGGGCCCGGTTGGTTTCGTGTACGAACCAACCCGGCCGAACCCAAAGTTCTCCAAAACCTCGAGTGTAATATACCGAAACGACCGTCTCGATCCAAGGATCGCGTTTCCACTGACGACGAGTCGTTTGGAGGCCAGTAGCTCAAGTTACGGGCTTTTGACCGAAAGTGGTCCGAAAACGGGGGTCTGGGCCCGGGGCGACCCGGCCCGACCCCCCCCCCCTGGGTCGGCCGAACCGGGTCGACCCGAAACGGGTCAACCCGGCTGGGCCCGGCCCGGCCCGGCCCGGCTCGGTCCGGCCCGACTGGCCGGTCGCGGCTTGGTCAGCGTGGCCGAGCCGAATCGCGGGCGGGGTGCGCGGTTCCCCCGCCCTTCGCCGCTAATTGAGGCTGGCGGTTCGCCGGCCGCCTCCCTTCCGGCGGTGCGCCGCCGCCGCCTTCCGTGGACCACCGGACGCGCTCCGGTGGTCCGTTCCTTCTGCCGTCTTCGCCTATGGTCCCCCCGGGACCCCACCTTCACTGCGAAGGGACTCAAACGCCCAAACGGCCTGCTTCGTCATCGCCCGTCAATCCGCATGTCAAAACGAAACACGCCGTCTTCGTGGTTCTCCGGCACAGCGTGCTAGCGCCGCGCCCCTTCATCGTGGCTCCGCTCCGGCCGTGGCACCTTCGACTTCTTCGACGCGGCGCGACGGCGTCGCGTTCTTGTTCGAATTCTCGGCGTGGCGCGACGGCGTCGCGTAATACTTGCCCGGTGATTATCGCGTGGTGCGATGGCACCACGCCATCCCGTTCCATTCACAAAGAGACAATCATGAACATAGGAGGGGGTTAGGCCGTGTTTGTGGGGTCCATCCCCCCTCTCGTTAAACGATAACAAATAGTCGATTAACCACGAAATTCGACAAGCTAGAATCAAGAACAGAAAATAATTTAATAAAATAACAATAATCCCCTACCTCGGTTCAGGAATGGAGTTCGTCAACGACCCGCGGAAGACGAGCGTCGCAGAGGTCGGGCGTCGCGGGGAAAGAATGTCGACGTCGCGAAGCAAGGATTCAAAGTTCTTTGACGGCGATTTTGTCGCGGAAATCCATCGCGGAAGAGACGACGCGGAAGAAGAACGTCGCGTCGCAGATACAGCATCACGGAAGAACCGTGTTCTTCAGCAGATAAGTTCTTCGTTGAAGAACGGTGTTCTTCGCGTTCTTTGTCGAGGTTGAAGAAGATGAAGAAGAAGAAGAAGATGCTTCCCAACTCTCTCAAGGTGACAAAACTCTAACCAAAAATAAAATAAGACTCTTTCTTATTTTATTAACACATCAACACATTTGAATTTCAAGAGATTGAAATTCAATAACCACACACAAGTCACCTCATTAAACTCATTACATTTAATTCATTGGTTATAACTTAAGTTAACATAATTTAAGTGGGAGTTGAGGGGGGTTTTAGAGGATATGAAGAGGTGGGGTTCGTGCGGGCCCCACCACCCTCATAACCTCCCAAGGGAGGTTGGGTGGTTACCCAACTTCCATCAAGAGCTAACACTTAGAGTAAAATAATAAAAATTGTAGTGTAATTATAAAATAAACTTCCACAATATTTATTATCAACACTTGTGTAAACGCAACTCCGGAACAGGAGTTCCTAAGCAATTATCGGCGCTGCAGTTCCATCGGTGCCCTCAGAATTCGATTCCGGGAACCGGTTCAAAAGTTAGAAAAACCCGCTCGTTCGTTCCCTGAACGTACCCGATCCAAACTTCGGAAATTGATTCCGGGCACACCGGGCCTCGGAATCAGGCGCCGTCAGAAACTGCGTTCTTGTAAAATTCCAAAGAAAATTAAGAAAAAATTTTCCTTGAAATTACCGAGTCTTTACAATAATATCTTAAATAATATCTCATGAGAATAAAAAATTACCTAATAAACTAGATTTATATCTATTTGAACCCATAATAACATTTTCATGCATGTTTTTCCACATGAATAATCAAACATAAGAAATAAACATATGGGTTAACTATAAAAATAAATGGGTTCTGTAATCATGTCATAAGGCATAACCAAAGAGAGTATCATAATAGTATACATGAAATAAAAAATTTAAATCATTATTAGACATTATGAAGGGTAAAATATGATTATATCATGAATAACGATGTTAAAATAAAGTGAAAACATTAAAAAGAGTGGTTAGGTTACATTAGAAATGCTCAACTTAAGCACATTTTTTTTTGAAAAAAAATGTGTCTTTAAGGAATAATTATTTCTAAAAAAAAATGAACTAAAATGGTTTATAATGATAAAAAAAAGTGATTTTATAAATATGCTGGTGTCCTAACCAATTTTTTTTGGTGTAACTGAAAATGGGTATGAAACATAGAAGTTTCCTTTAATCGAGTTTTTTTATCTTGTGGAATTGGGAAGGGAACCATTTAAAATATGTATTTAACCATTAAAGAAAGATTAATTGAGAGATATATATAAGTTTGGAACATATATAATATATAATATTTATATAATAATATTTTATATATAACTTTAGTAAAAGAGAGATAAATAATTACCCAAATGAAATATGAACGTTCTGAGGGATCTCTAATAAGATGTCTGAATGTGTTCTACACTTCCACTTAATGTCTTGGATAATAAGATTCGATTCATTAATAATTTAAATCAGAACATATTAAATATATATTTTCTTTATAATAAAATTATTAATTCATTTTATGGCCATCTCTATGGGTTAAAAGTTTAATTCCGTCATTCCGAGAGTGTTCGTTTCAAGGATTAATGATCAATACTCTTTTTTATAATTATGAATGCTCTTGTAAAATTGGAATAATTATATAGAAGTAAAATTATATGGTATTAATGAAATTAAATATGTTAAAATTTTCTCAGAATTAATTTTTTTTTCTGAAATGAGTATTATTCATTTGATGAAGTGTTAATGACAAATGTTTAGTTTATTCTAGAGGTTTTTCTGATCATCACAAACCAATATCATTGAAAGACCCGGAAATTTCAATGATTTTTTTTCCTAATTTATTTGGAATTTTACAAGTGCGCAGTTTCTGACGGCACTAGATTTCAAGGCCCGGTGTGCCCGGAATCAATTTCCAAAGTTTAGCTCGGGTACATTCAGTAAATGAACATGCATGTTTTTCTATCTTTTGAACCGGTGCTCGGAATTAAAATCTGAGGGCACCGATGAAACCGCAATGTCGGTAATTGCTTAAGAGAACCTTTACCAAAGATGCGTTTTATAGGGAGGAGTTGTTAAAAATTGTGGATTAATAGAGAATTGAATAAAAATTGTGGAACAATTTTTAATTCTTTAACCATGTGGTTATATCCTACATGGGGTAGTTGGGGTGAGACCCACAAGCCCCTAACTACCCATGTGAGGATATTTGTGAGGTGGGGCCCACACGAACCCCACTCCTTCACGTTCCTTAAAACTCCTCTAACTACCTATTTATTTTTTGTTAACTCTTATTTATTTGGGTAACTCCTTCTCCCCCTCTCTCCCTCATAATTCATGCCAAATCACACTTTAATGAAGTTATTGAAACTCTTAATCAATTAAGTGTTTGAAATTTGAACTTATTATGCATGACATGATTAAAATAAAATAAGGGAGAAACCTTATTTTATTTTTGGTTGGGTTGTGTAGAGATTTTGGGGAGAAAGCTCTTGAGTTGTGAAGAACACTTTATCTCCTTCGTTGAAGAACTTCATTCTTCCACAAAGAACAGTTCTTTATCCATAGGATATCTAATGAATGACACTAGAGCCGGATCGAAGGCCTTTGAGGAAAAGACGAAAACCAATGACCATCATCACCTTCACCTCTTACCTTGTGACGACGTCAACAAACCGACGTCCACTCCCATTCTCGATATCGTCAACGAACGAAGAACAAATCGAGGTAGGGTTTTAAATTTGAGTATGCATATAATTCCTTGATTATTTCCTTCTAAAATAAAGAATGCAGATCAACTCATTATCAAGTTGATCCACGAATGTTTTTAATCACGGATTGGGAATATTTTTTTGCGGAATAGTTTTCTCAAATTTTATTTAAGAGATTTCGGGATGGTTTGATTCAATTTTTTCTTTAAGAAATCGTGTGATGATTTCACTACTGGAAAAGTGCTCTATACCCACGGTTCAAAACACGGTTGGAAACCGTGGGGGTCGAGATAGGGTTTTTACCTATACCCACAGTTTGGAGAAACCGTGGGGGTCGAGATAGGGTTTTTACCTATACCCACAGTTTGGAGAAACCGTGGGCATAGGATGGGCAACAGCGTGGCCTGCGGATGGACTCGCGGGAAATGAAATTCCCCACGGTTTGAAAACCGTCGGGATTTATTTTTTAAAAATCAAGGAGTCCTACGGGTTTGAACAGGCGACACCCAGCATGGGACCAGGTTACTTAACCAACACATCAAATTCCACTTCTTGTATATATATATATATATATATATATTTTCAGTATTATATTAATTCAATACCGCAAATCTAAAAAGGTTGGAAGCGCGAATCGAACTCAAAACCTCCAACGGAGCCTCCAGCATGCATCACACCAATAGACCAACCGAGCTGAAGTTTTTATTTTTAATGTATACATATATCTGCCTTTATCTATTAATATAAGGTATTTAAATTAAAAAAAGGGCAAAACAGGACTCGAACCCGCGCCTGGAACTAAATATCCCAAACGCTCCCCACCATCGAAACAACTGAGCTACATTTGATTTTACTACATATATTTAAATTTGCGTATTTATATTAATTTTATCCACATGGTTATTTAAATTCAAAAAATGCGGCTAGGGGTTTTTGAACCGGCGACCTACAACACACGCGGTGATTAGTACACCAACCGAGCTACTGAATTTTTTTAAATTAAATATTTATATTTAAGTAAATATACTAATGTAAACCATAAATAAATGTATTCCCACCAAATTTTTTTTGAGGCCCGCCTAATTTTTTTTCCGCTCCATAATGCGGGAAATCTATACCCATGGTTCTCCAGAACCGTGGATATAGGTCTTCAAAAAAAAACCGCAATACCTACGGTTTTCAAGAACCGTCGGTATAGGTATTTGAAAAATACCCTATACTGACAGTTTTCTCCAAAACCGTGGGTATAGGTCTTAAAAGAAAACTATACCCACGGTTTTTGGCACAACCGTGGGTATAGAGCATTTTTCCAGTAGTGTTTTCTTCACTTTTATTTAAATAAAATTGATTATTCATTCTTCGTAAAACCCTGTTTAATCTTGGTAATTTCATAATGCCTAACGCAGAGGGCGCGGGCCGAACAAACACGGACCGACGACCCTCCGCAGATTGTTTGTTGATGCATGGATTGATGGGAGACAATGAAACGAGACCGAAATGATGTTCAGAAGCCGTCATAGTGAAGAACAAGTCCTGGGAGAGCCGCAGACAGAGACGACGAGAAAATCAGACCATCAGAGCGCGTCTAGTGGTCCGCAGAAGGAACTGTCGGCTTGCTGTGCCGGCACGGCGGCGCCGGTGACCGGAGGCGGTGGCCGGAGTCGTCCAATCGCCTGGAGGCGGCGGTGCCCCATCATGCCACCGGAGAAATCCCGCCGTGGCAACAGCCGCGGCGGCGGTCCGTCGGATCCCGCAGCCGCGCGAGATCTCGGGACAGCTGGGCGGCGCCAGCTGGTGCCACCGACATCAATTAATGGCGGGGGCCGCGCCCCCCCCGCTCCGTGCCTTTCGCTCGGCCACGCAGGCCGGGCCGCGCCGGTCAGGCCAGGCCACGTCATTGGGGCCGGGCCACGCCCAACTAGGCCGGACCCGGACCTGGTTTGGGTCGCCAGGTTCGGGCCGACCCAGGGAGTATTGGGTCGGGTCAGACCGGCCCGAACCCCCTATTTTCAGACCAGGTTCGTTCAAATGTCCATATCTTGGGCTACGAACCTCCGATCGATGCACCGTCAGTTGCATAGGGATCCTTGGATCTAGGTGGTCATTACGATAATTTACACTGAAGCTTTCGGTAAAGTTTGGGTACATCCAGGTTGGTTCGAACTCGAAACTGACCGGGACCTTGGAGTAGAAACGGTTATAACTTGAGTTCCGGACATCCGATTGACGTACCATCGACTTTGATTGATTCCTTTTGATGAGATGGTTCTTTTGGCATACTTTACTTGAAGTTTGGACGTAGTTGGAGTACAGTCGGGTTGGATTGTACCCAAAATCCATCCGGGCCCCTGGAACGGAAAAGCTGATAACATTAATTCTGGACGACTGTTTGGCGAACCGTCAGCAGTGTTGGTAATCACGTTGAGAAACGGTCCCATTGAGTATACCCTATGAGATTTTGGGGTATAGTTGAGATATATTTGGGTTGGTTCGTACACGAAACCAACCGGGCCCCTGGGACGAAAAGGCTAATAACTCACAGACCGGGCGTCCGATAGACGCGCCGTCTGTTGCGTTGATACCCCTTTGACGTGGCGGTCCTTTAAGATACTTTCACATGAGATTACGTGACAGTTGGAATTATTGACTAGTAGCTCATGGAGCGGACCCTCCTAGAGATGAGCATACGGAGTACGAAGACCATGTAGTTGGCTGAGACCTGATGACTGCTTGTCCGATTCGAGTCGGAGTGACTTGTATAGCCCAGTGGGGAGCACTACTGTTTTTCGGTGGCAGACCCACGACGGGGAGAACTACTGTGTTTAGGTGGCAGACTCACGGTACTTGATAGGAGGAGTACCTCTGTAGGCTATGAGGGGGAGCACTACTGTGTGAGGTGGAAGACCCATGGCAGGGAGCACTACTTTGTGAGGTGGAAGACCCGTGGTACTCGACAGGAGGAGTACCTCAGCAGTCTAAGGTTAGTGAGTAGCGCCTCAGAGTCGTGACTGGATCATTGTACTCAACAGAGGAGGAGCTCTTCAGTAGTAGTGGTTTCGATATCTTTATTGAAAATCCTGGTTTGAGCTGAGTCAATGAACTTTGTGTTTTCCTCATGATTGAGATGAGTTACTTGATAACTTACGTATATGTGTGAGCATATACCTAAGTAGTGGTTATCTGTCTACTTCACATCTGTGTGATACCTCATGGCTGAGATGGGTTACTTGATAACTTAGGTATAAGTATGAGCTTATACCTAAGTATGGGTTATCTGTTGAGAACTTTCTTTGTGATTATCCTTGTTGGAACTAGTGGGACCTTGAGGGTCTCGGGGAACCTAATGAGTATCGTATACTCACCCCTGCATCGGCTATGCTCGCACTTCGTTGTGTTGGATGTAGATGATGGACAACGCTGCCAAAGATCGAGTGTACGAGGACTGGATTGTACCCGTAGGTGGACCTCATGACGAGTCAGTACCCAGAGGTGGATTTCTCGACAAGACGGTACCCAGAGGTGGACTTCACGAAGAGACGGTACCCGGAGGTGACAGATGGACATGGAGAGTTGAGGTGGCCATATGTACCTACCCTTCAGGCAGGAACTCCGGAGGACGATCCAAGAGTAGCTTGACACCTTCCTACTGTTTTGTCTTTTCATTGTACTTTCTATCAGTTGTAGCTGTATCTTTCCACTGGGATTACATTTTCGGCCCGTTGTACATTCAACACTATCTTTTGTACTTAGTGTTTTACTTCCTCTTGTACTCTAGTTGGATGTGTTATGTTTTATAAAGGCAATGCCTTCCCAGTTATTGGGATTTATGCCTTTGGTGCTAGTCGCCAACCCCTGGCCTATGGAAGGTGGGCTTGGGGTAGTCACGACACGGGCCCCAAGGACGGGTCATGACAAATTAGTATCAGAGGAGTTGGTTCTACTGAAAAACTCATGACTATGATCATTATTTTCTGTGAAGCAATAGTGTTAAGGGTACCGAGTGTGGTCTTCAGTTCAGGGAGTCGAGTGTTGGTGCGGCGGCCGATGTATCCATACACAAGGACCCTGACTACTGATTTCCGGCTTAGTGCACAAAAACACTGATTGTGTGTGTGTTTTCAAAAGTTTCTTTTAAGTCAGCTCAAACCAGGTCATCTCACCAGGTATAATCGTTTGACCGTGTCACATCTATTCCTTTCAGGATTCCTTTCCGCGGACGACCAGCTAGAGCCCCGAGATATGTACGTACTGACAGCCCACCGAGTGACAAGGCCTCAGTACAGGGCCCTCTTTCAGTTGAGGAACCAGCGGAGGCACTAGCTGTACTACCATACGTTGGGCCACCGATGCCACCAGCCCCTGCAGCAGGCGATGCACGCCGCTTGAGTGCACTGCACGAGTTCTAGCGCCAGAGGCCACCCAGGTTCCGGGGAGAGACGTACCCAAATGCGACTAAGGATTGGCTGGAGCCTATTGTGAGAGTCTTTAGGATAGTAGGTACACTAGTGGACTTCATGGTGATCCTTGCTGCCAGCCTCCTTCAGGCAGCGGTAGGCAGATGGTGGAGCCGGATGCTTCAGTTTTGCGATGAGATGACCTTCACCTGGGGAGACTTCAAGACCTTATTCAGGGTGGAGTTTATACCAGTGACTCTACACACTGAGCATATTCAGGAGCTTCTGCCTTTTCCACAGGGTTTACCATCAAAAGCCGGGTCATCTGTAGGCAGTAGACAGATAATATAGGGGTCCAAGAGGATCAGACCTACAGGTGGGTGACCTTGGGTTATAGATTCGGTTGTGTGAGGAAAACAAAACAGATCCAGTCATACGAGGAGTAGAAAGTGTTATGCATGCAGCAGACGGGGTTAATTGGCTTGAGATTGTCCTACCTGTCCAGTAGATGACCAGTAGGTAGTATATGAAGGACCTCTCAGGCAGAGGCAGAGGTTCGATTGAGGCAGACCGTATGGAGCTCCGGAAGCAGGCGGACAAGAGCAGGACTTGATCTAGGCATGGTGGCCTTTGTTATTGGTGCTTCTAGCTTCCTTTTGTTGTTGTTGTGGTTTTATGTGTCTTCGTACTTTGAGTTGTAGTAATAAAAGACACCTTTCTTTGTGACGTTTACATTACTGTCCTCTCTGTATGGTTGATACTAAGAGGTTCCAATTAAAAACTATTGACTTGATCCTCACTTTCGAGATACCTACTAGAGGAGACCCAGAGACCACACACTGCTGCTGACAATGTGACTCTACCCTTGGAGGCGAGAGTAATAGTTGGATCTATTGGTAGTAGCGTCGAGGCCTTACGACGTCATCCATGGAATGAAGTGGTACCGTTCATGTCAAGATTGACTGTATTAGGAAAAGAACATGGTTCATCCAGGGGATGAGACTAGATTTCTCTTTTCGGCAGAGGGGAAATATCAGTAGCTCTTGAAGAACATAAAAAATGAAGGGTGGAGATGAGTTCATGCAGTTGGCTAGACTCACCCATTGTTCGTTGAGCGAACGGTTTACAGTTCTCTCTAAAACATAATAGTCTTGGGTACATCTTCTCGCAGAAGGACCTGAACCTAAGACAGTGATTATGGATCAAGTTCCTTCAGGACTATGACTATTATGTAGTATATACTCCTGGGAAGGGGAACGTAGTAGTTGATGCTCTCAGCAAGAGGTCGGGAATCCAGCTACATGGAGATGCGAAAGAGCAGCTAGAGACGTTGGAGATATCCGTCATGGATAGAGTTGGGGCAGCCTTCCTATAGTCCCTCACAGTCACTTCTCCAATTCTTCAACAGACAGAGAGGCACAACGTGGGAACGTTGACTGTGAGACGCGACATGCATAGATATCCACAGGACAGACACCTGATGGATTTTCTATAGTAGGAGGGAACGTCTTCCATTTTAGAGGACGTACCATGGTACCAGTCACCTTACAGGAGGAGGTGCTGAGAGAGTTTTAGACTTCCCCATTGGTAGTACATCTAGGAGTACCGAAGACGTACCAGGATCTCAGACAACAGCACTGGTGGCTGGGTATGAAGAAGGCTGTGACGAAGTTCATTTCACGATGCCTCACCTGTCAAACAGATGGCTAGATGGAGAGGATCATTCAGACACTCGAGGACATGATCCGTGCATGTGTCCTTGACTTGGTCGCAGCTGGGAGGATCACCTACCCTTGGTATAGTTTGCGTACAACAACCGCTACCAATCCACCATCAGGATGACACCATTCGAGGCATTGTATGACCGACCATGCAGATCACCTCTGTGTTAGAATGAACCTGGGGAGTCAGCACATGTAGAAACAAAGATGGTTCAGGTTTAGATGGAGATGGTGAAGATTATCCACGCGCAGATGAAGACTGCACAGAGTAGACTAAAGTCCTATGCTGATGAGAGACAAGACCACAGGAGTTCTAGGGTGACGACCACGTCTTCAAACGAGTCTCACCTCGACGGGGTCTACGGAGATGTGACCGAGGCAGAAAGTAATCTCCAAGGTTCAACGGACCTTTTAGGTCCCCAACAGAGTAGGCAAGGTGGGTTTCCTCCCAGCCTTTCCACCTCAGGTCCACCGGGTACATGACGTCATCCATGTATCTCAGCTGAGGAGATGTGTGCACGACCTATCGATTATCATTGACCAGGGAGAGCTGGACTTCGATGACGGGGCGAATTCCACAGGGGTTCTAATAGAAGTTGAGGACTGACATGAGTGGGTCCTATGGGGACAGTCGATTCCTCTAGTACGCTTTTGCTGGCAACACAAGAACCTCCAAGAGAGCACATGGGAGCGGGAGGCTCAGATGCGTGCTCAGTACCTCCTTTAATTTCCCTAGTTTATGTTGTAGATTTACAGGGACGTAAAGACCTGAGGTGGGAGTAATGTAAAGACCCACAAATTTCAAAGAATTTTTTTTGTTAATTTCATTGGAATTTTACGAGTGCGCAGTTTCTGACGGCACCTGATTCCGAGGCCCAGTGTGCCCGGAATCAATTTCTGAAGTTTATCTCGTGTACGTTCATTAAATGATCAAACGGGTTTTTCTATATTTTGAATTGGTGCTCATAATTGAAAAACGAGGGCACCGATGAAACCGCAACGTCAGTAATTGCTTAAGATAACCTTTACCGAAGATTCGTTTTCTAGGGAGGAGTTGTTAAAAATTGTGGATTAATAAATAATTGAATAAAAATTGTGGAACGATTTTTAATTCTTTAACCAAGTGGTTATATCCTACATGGGGTAGTTGGGGTGGGACCCACAAGCCCCTAACTACCCATGTGATGATATTTGTGAGGTGGGGCCCACACGAACCCCACCCCTTCACATTCTTTAAAACTCCTCTAACACCCACTTTTTTTTGTTAACTCATCTTTATTTGGGTAAATCCTTCTCTCCTTCTCTCCCTTATAACTCATGCCAAATCACAATTTAATTAATTAATTGAAACACTTAATCAATTAAGTTTTTAAAATTTGAACTTATTATGCATGGCATGATTAAAATAACATAAGGGAGAAACCTTATTTTATTTTTGGTTAGATTGTGTGGAGATTTTGGGGAGAAATCTATTGAGTTGTGAAGAACACTTCATCTCCTTCGTTGAAGAGCTTCATTCTCCCACGAAGAATGGTTCTCCATCTGTCAGATCTCCAATGAATGACTCTCGAGCCAGATCAGAGGCCTTTGAGGAAACAATGAACACCAACAACCATCATCACCTTCACCTCTTACCTTGTGACGACATCAACAAACCGATGTCCACTCCCATTCGCAATATCGTCAAAAAAAGACGAACAACTTGAGGTAGTGGCTTAAATTTGAGTATGCCTATAATTCCTTGGTTCTTTCCTTCTAAAATAAATAACGTGGATTAACTCAATATCAAGTTAATCTGCGAATGTTTTTAATTGCGGATTGGGAATATTTGTTTGCGGAATGGTTTTCTCCAATTTTATTTAAATGATTGCGGGATGGTTTGCTTCAAATTTTTCTTTAAAAATCATGTGATGATTTGCTTCAATTTTATTTAAATAAAATTAATTATTCATTCTTCGTAAAACCCTGTTTAATCTAGGTTATTTAATAACGCCTAACGCGGAAGGCGCGGGCCAAACAAACACGGCCCGACGACCCTCCATAGATTGTTTGCTGATGCGTGGATTGAAGGGAGATGATGAAACGGGACCGAAACGTCATTTGGAAGCCGTCTTAGTGAAGAATGGGTCCCGGGAGAGCCGTAGGTGTAGACGACAGGCAAATAGGACCACCAGAGCGCGTCCGGTGGTCCGTAGAAGGAACTGCAGGCGCGCTGTGCCATCACGGCGACACCGGTGACCGGAGGCGTCGGCCGGAGCCGTCCGACAGCCTGGAGGCGGCGGCGCCCCAGCACGCCGCTAGAAAAATCCCGCTATGGAAACAGCCGTGGTGGCAGTCCGTCAGATCCCACGGCCGTGCGGGATCCCGGGATGGCAGGGCGGCGCCGGCTGGCGCCACCGGCATCAATTAACGGCAGGGGTCGCGCCCCCACTCCGTGGATTTCACTCAACCACGCTGGCCGGGCCGCGGCTGGTCACGTTTCCAGGCCATGCTGGTCATGCCGGACCGCGCCGGCCGGGCCGCACCGGTCGTGCCGGACTGCACCGGCCGGGCCGCGCCGATCGTGCCGGGCCGCACCGGTCGTGTCGGACCGCGCCGGTAGGGCCAGGCCGTGCCGGACGTGTCGGGCCGCGCCCGCTGTGCCGTGCTGCGCCAGACGGGCTGGGCCGCGCCCAACTGGGCCGGACCCGGACCCGGTTCGGGCCGACGGAGAGGGTATTGGGCCAGGTCGGCCGGGCCCGAACCCCCTATTTTCGGACCAAGTTCTTTCAAACGTCCATATCTTGGGCTACAGACCTCTGATCGACGCACTGCCATTTGCATATGGATCCTTGGATCAAGGCGGCCATTTCGGTATATTACACTCAAGCTTTAGGTAAATTTTGGGAATGACCGGGTTGGTTCGAACCCAGAACCAACCGGGCCCTCGGAGCGGAAACAGTTATAACTCGAGTTCCAGACATCCGATTGACATACCATCGACTTTGTTGGATCCCTCTTGATGAGACGGTTCTTCTGGAATACTTCCCCTGAGTTTTGGACACAGTTGGAGTACGGTCAGGTTGGATTGTACCCGAAATCCAACCGGGCCCCTGGAACGGAAAAGTAGATAACTTTTAGACCGGACGACCGTTTGGCGAACCGTCAGCGGCGTTGGTAATCACATTGAGAAACGGTCCCGTTGAGTATACCCTAAGGGATTTCGGGGTACAGTTGAGATACAGTCGGGTTGGTTCATACACGAAACCAACCGGGCCCCCGGGACGAAAAGGCTAATAACTCACAGACCGGGCGTCCGATAGACGCGCCATCAGTTGCGTTGAGACCCCTTTGATGTGGCGGTCCTTTAAGATACTTCCACGTGAGATTACGTGACACTTGGAAGTATCGACCAGTAGCTCATGGAGTGGACCCTCCCGGACATGAGCATACGGAGTACGGAGACCATGTAGTTGGCTGAGACCTGATGACTGCTTGTCTGATTCGAGTCGGAGTGACTTGTATAACCCAGTGGGGAGCACTACTGTGTTTTGGTGGCAGACCCACGGCCAGGAGAACTACTGTGTTTGGGTGGCAGACCCTCGGTACTCGACAGGAGGAGTACCTTTGTAGGCTATGAGGGGGAGCACTACTGTGTGGGGTGGCAGACCCATGGCAGGGAGCACTACTTTGTTAGGTGGAAGACCCACGGTACTCGACAAGAGGAGTACCTCAACAGTCTAAGGTTAGTGATCAGCACCTCGAAGTCATGACTAGATCACCATACTCGATAGAGGAGGATCTCTTCAGCAGTTGTGGTTTTGATATCTTTAATGAAAATCCTGGTTTGAGCTGAGTCACTGACCTTTGTGTTTTCCTCATGATTGAGATGGGTTACATGATAACTTATGTATATGTATGGGAATATACCTAAGTAGTGGTTATCCGTCGACTTCATATATGTGTGATACCTCGTGGCTGAGATGGGTTACTTGATAACATAGGTATAAGTATGTGCGTATACCTATGTAAAGGTTATCTGTTGAGAACTTTCTTTGTCATTATCCTTGTTGGATCTAGTGAGACCTTGAGGGTCTTAGGGAACCTACTGAGTATCGTATACTCACCACTGCACGGGCTATGCCTGTACTTCGTTGTGTTGGATTCAGACGATGGACAAAGCTGAGAGAGATCGAGTATACAAGGACTAAACGATACCCGTAGGTGGACATCACGACGAGTCAGTACCCGAAGGTTCATTTCACGACAAGATGGTACCCGGAGGTGGACTTCACGATGAGACAGTACCCGAAGGTGACAGATGGACATGGAGAGATGAGGTGGACATCTATACTTACCCTTCAGGTAGGAACTCCTGAGGATGATCCAGGAGTAGCTTGACACCTTCCTGCTGTTTTGTCTTTTCTTTGTACTTTCGTTTAGTTGTAGCTGTATCTTTCCATTGGGCTTGTATTTCCGGCCCCTTGTACTTTCAGCACTATCTTTTATACTTAGTGTTTTACTTCTGCTTGTACTTTGGTTGGATGTGTTATGTTTTATAAAGGCAATGCCTTCCCAGTTATCAAGATTTATGCCTTTGGTGCTAGTCGCCAGCACCTGGCCTATGGAAGGCGGGCTTGGGGTAGTCACGACACGGGCCCCGAGGATAGGTCGTGACAATCATTTTATTTAATATTATGTCTATATATTTGTTCTAGAACATGAAATAAGTTATAATATATATATTATAATATTATTTAACCATAATACTGGTTTTATGAAAATCTTTAAAGTTTTGTAATAGAAAATGAAAACTCATCGTCTAGGAAGGTAGTGAACCGACATATTAAGGATGAAGTTTTTGTTTTTATAAAAAAGGAGTGAAGGTATTTTATTATGGATATTAAATTAATACAATAAAATTATAGTATATATATGGTACTTAAGTTATCATGTCACTTTGGATAGGGGTGAGGATATGGTTGAAGAAAGAACGAATTAAAAAGAGGAAGATGAAGGATTTTACCTCTTAAATGTAATCTCCTTCAAAACCTCCTTAAATAACATGGGGTTGAAAAAAATCACCCTAACAATTTTTCAACATGTATATTTAAAAAATGGAATATATTTTTGGAAAATAATTTTCAAAATATTGGAAATATATTTTTTAAATAAAATCGTCATTTATTAGAAAAATGCATATTTTAATATTCTAATCAATTTTATAACCCATTGAAAAATTAATTATGCTCCAAAAAAACCATCTAATACTTATAATACCACATAATATTAGTTTATGAAATCATTTAATGAAAATAAATTATCTTTTAAATAATTATATTAATTATAAAATTTAGAATACAATATTTAGGTTTCACAAAAATACCAAAACATAGATTATAATTTTAAAGCATTTATTTAATTATACCCTGATATTAATATATCATATTTTAATTTATATGATAGTAAATATTATTTTACACTTTCATAGGTTAGGTTACTATTCTAACTGCTAGATTACTATTTCTAAAAGTCTAATTACTATTCCTAAAATTCAAGTTACTATTCCAACTTTTATATTTATAATCATCATATAGGTTAATTAATTTTTATAAATTACACTTATCTCTTTAATTATTCATTAACTTCTATTTTATCTCAAGTTTATATACTTTCATATTCAAAAAGAATATTTTATTATTAACATTATGTATTATTTCTACAGCTTTGTTCATGAGTGCAGTTATTCTAGTGGATCATTCTTATCAAAAAATTTCTTTTATAATTATCTATTTTTTTATTTATTTAACCACTATAATATTTGTCATTATTATTGGTTTATTTTATAACTAATTCATCATTATTAATTTAGGAGAATATTTTTTCTTGTTTATTTATCTATGTGAAGTATGTGTTTTATACTACATGGAATAATTAGATGAAGGGAAATTAAATTGATAAAATCATATACCGTTACATTCTTCCCCACTTATGAAATTTCACACTTGAAAGTTCAGTTTACATAATAAGCTCAAAATAGGTAAGGGTACTCCTCCTATATCACTTCCTCTGGTTCCCATGTCACCTATTTTTATTTATTGTTCTTCCATATTACTTTTACCCGGTAAGTGGTCATGTTGCATAAAACTTTATCTCAATGATAAAATATCATCATTAGATTATCCACTTAAGAGAGATCATTTTACAACTGTACCACATCTGAATTCAGTACATGTGAGCAAGATGGTATATACTTCCTCAAGAGGGATATGTGGAATACATCATGTATTTGAGAGAGGTTTTGTGAAATTGGTAGTCGATAGGCCACAACTCCGATGTGATCAAAAAACTCAATGTGTAACGTCCTGGTTCCAGAAGCCACCTAGAGGCGCCCCGTACCCGGTTGGTCACATGGCCTCAAGTGCATTTACCCAAAAGCCAAAGCCTGCTGACTAGCAGCGAGGTCCTTGGGTGTGATAGTGGAGATACTATTCCCTCATTGGCAGAGTAACATAGTGTAAGTTAAACAGATAATAATAGAAAAAGTAGTAATAATATCAAACAACAAGAAAAGTGGAAGATAGAATAAATAAAAAGCTGGATCATATTTATAAAAATGATGCATGATACCTATGTCTAAGAAAGAATCCAAACAAGTCCCAATGATGAAAATATAGTACTAAACCAATGTACAAGAAAAATAGTAAACCTCTCCACAACATCGCAAGCCTCATCTTGGTCCCATGCTCTCCAGCTCCATGCAGTCAAGTACAAGAATTATATGGGTGCTTTCCCTTATCTATACCCGCAAAAATATAATCTGTTTGGGCCCAAAAGCATGACCCAAACTAGGTGTTAGACTAAATACCAGTAGGAAACCACCAAGAGATCTGTGCCTTAATAGTGAGTGAATATATATGGCATGCAATAAGAAAAAGAATCAGTAAACAAGGAAGTACTCAACAGTAAACATTTCCACTATTTCAAAGCATTAAATTCCACATATCAAGCAATCATCTAATCAAAGCAGGTATCCCTCTGGGAAGCACTCTCACCCTAACCCCTCTGTTTCAACCAAAACAACACAAGAAACCCTCTGGTAAGTACACATATTCTAACCCCTCTGGTTCATCTTTAGTATAAACTCTCTGTGGAAGAACTCGCCGTCAATTCCCCCTATAGTCTTGTATTGGTAACTAAGGGCGCTCTGGGGAAGCACTTACATCACATTCCCCCTGTGGCGTGCGTTGAGGAAATACAAACACTATGAGGAAGCACTTACATAAATTCCCCCTGTGGTCTCACATCGTTACAGTAAAAATAGACACTCTGGATAATCCCTTATGTATATTCTCCCTATGGTATACTACACCAGGTTCTCACGGCCCGATGTAAGTCAAGAAAGCATGGAAATGCATATCATCCCAAGTAAACCTCAAGAACTACTTGGATAAAAATATAAAACATAGAAACATGTCAAATAAACATCACTCCATCCTATAATACTAGGCATGAACATCAAACATGGAAGACTAACATGCTAAGCAAGACCAAATGGTCATAAACAAACATGCATGGGAAAACACCTCCAAAGCATAGAAATTAACCATATTCTCATTTAATTAACCTCTATTCAAGCACAAAAACATAGAAGGAAATCAACATGGCTAAAACAGTAAAAATATAATACCCCGTTAATGGGTATTGGGAAATTTTGTACATATAACTCAAATAATTTCATCTGAAAGGAACAAAACACCTAACTCAGTGTTGCAGGATCGTTATACGTGATCCTCAAGCCTTGAATTTCCCATGAACACCATATATCTACAAAACACTAAAAACGCTCAACTGAAGATAACTCTTGAAAGAGGAGGAATTAGGAAACGAAGATCTAGAAAAAGGAATAGATTACTGAGGCGATCCCAACACAATCGACGTAGGTTGATTCTTTGAACAGATGCTCGGTTGGGGGCTTGGAGAAAAATCAATGTCGTCCTCTCACTCTCGGACGAACTAGACCTAGAGGGAGGTGGTTTTGTCCATCATACATGAACCCAGTGCGTTTAATGAAAAAAAATAAAGTACACATAATGTACTTTATAAGTACATGATGTGTACTTGCCTTCACCAGCCCCTACATTAGGCGGTCTCTAGGTCACCACACACGGCCGTGTGCAAGGCCGCTACATGGCCAACACCTGGTTACTTGTGGTAACCGAGTACACGATGTTTACTTTAAAAATTTCAAAAAACTCATTTTTTTTCCTGAAAAACACTATAAAAAAACATACCTGAAAAGAAGATCCGGGTTCTTACTAACTTCCCCCCTTAAAGAAATTTGTCCCCGAATTTCCCTAGCAAGGCGGCCTATAAGAAGAAAACTTCGAACATCTCCGGCCACTACGATCCTACATCGGCCTCCCTCTCCCAATTATCATCATCTACTTGTCCATGCTGCCATAGAACTCATACTAGAGGAAAAAACCATCCACAGATAACGTTCGTACTATGATCAACAATCCAGATAAGATGCTCCTCAAATGAGGTGTCCACCTCTAACTCAACCTCTTTGGGTTGGAAAGCATGAGAAGGGTCTGAGAAGTAATGTCAAAGCTGAGAAACGTGGAAAAAATCTTGCATAGCCTAGTACCTCTGAGTTAACTACAACCAATCCGCAACTGGCCCAACTCTCTCCAAAACCTCAAACGGCCCGATGTACCTCAGTGAAAGCTTAAACTATCTCCTAATCCTACGGTGCCCCAATCTCAGTGTGACATGTAGGAAAACCTGATTCTCAACCTCAAACTCTAGAGGTAGTCTCCACTGATCAGCATAAGACTCCTGACGAGACTGTGCAGTAGTCATCCTCTTCTAAATCAACTCTATCTGCTCTGGGGTCTCCAGGACAAGATGAGTTCCCAGCATAACTGCCTCTCCTGCCTCCAGCCAAAATAAGGGTGATTGGTATGGCCTACCGTACAAAGCCTCCTAAGGTTCCATCTAAATAGTTTCTTGAAAACTATAGTTGTAGGAAAACTCCAAAAGAGGTATGTGCTTCTACCAAGAACCACCAAAATCCAGGATTCATGCACGAAGCATGTCCTCAAGAACCTGAATTGTATGCTCAGAATAGCCATCTGTCTTGGATTGGTAAGTAGTACTCAGAAGTACCTGTGTACCCAAAGCCTTCTACAATCCCTACCAGACCTATGAAGTAAAACTAGAATTCCTGTCTGAAACAATGGAGTGTGGAACCCCATGTAGATGTACAATCTCTCGGATGTACAACCGTTTTATCTCATCAAAACTAAAAGTATCCTTGATCAATAATAAGTGATCAACTATCGTGAGTCTGTCAATGAAAACCCATAAAACATCATTCCCTCGAGGAAACCTCGGAAAACCTGTCATAATATCCATCACTATATCATTCCATTTCCACTTGGGAATGGGTAACTGTTGCAAAATCGTGGCTGGTCACTGATATTCCTCCTTCACCTACTGATTGGTGGAACACCTCATCACGAAACCAACAACGTATCTCTTCATACCTGCCCACCAATACTAACAGTGTAGATCACAATACATCATGGTGAAACCAAGATGAACTGCCCAAACTGAGGAATTAAAGTCCTGCATCAGCTCCTTGCGTATGTATGCAGACACCCATACGTGCCCATGAAAACGCAAGATCTCATCCTCACCTATGGTCCAACCAAGAATAGGGTCCTCTCCTGACATGCTTTCCCGTAGGACTAGGCCTTCAGAATCTGATAGCTGCCTCATTCTCACTCGATCAAGAAGAGTATTGGTAACAACTACAGAAGAAATAAACATCTTCCCCTACCTATCGTGTACCTCCAAATACATCTCAGAGAATAGATCCATAAGCTGCCACTCACTACTGGCCTCCGGAACTGCCTGTATCTGAGTCCTCCTACTCAGTGCATCATCCACTGCATTGTCGTTCCCTGGATTATAGGAAAGATCAAATTAAAAAGACTGAAGGTACTCAACCCACCTTCACTGTCTAAAATTCAAGTCATGCTGAGTGAAGATATACTTGAGACTTTTGTGTTCGTTGAAAACCACAAAATGATCTCCTAGAAGATAATGTCTCCAACAGAATAAGGCATGAACAACTATAGCTAACTCAAGATCGTGCATCAGGTAATTTATCTCATGTGGACTCAACTACCGAGACTCGTATATAATGAATTTTTCTCCCTGCATAAGCAAAATTCCAAGCATGATACCTGATGAATCATAGTATACAGTATAGATCTTTTCTGGCTCTGAAAAAACACGTATTAGTACTGAATTCAACCTCCATTTCATCTCCTGAAAGGCTAACTCACATGAATCTGACCACAAGAACATTTCACCCTTCTTAGTCAGGCCCGTCAGTGGCACTACTAAGTGTGAAAAGTCCTGTATGAAAAGTCTATAGTATCCATCTATCTTGATAAAACTTCGTACATAAAAGATGTTATTTTGTTTCTTTTAGGAAACTACTGCTCTCACTTTCTATGGACTTACTGATACTCCTGTCTCGAAGAAAACATGACCCAAGAAGTGAATTTGATCCATCCAAAAGTGGAATTTTGAGATCTTAGCATATAATTGATGCTCTCTCAGTGTACTCAATATGATCTCAAGATGGGTAGCATGGCCATGTCGAGTGTGAGAGTACACCAAGATATCATTCATGAAAACCACAATGAAAGAATCCAAGTATGGATGGAACACTCGGTTCATCAGTGCCATGAATACTGCAGGCACGTTTGTGAGACCGAATGACATAACCACATACTTTTATAGACCATACCTACTCCAGAAGGTTGTAAGAGTAATATCAGATGGTATAACATGCAACTGATGATAACCGAATCTCAAGTCCATCTTCGAGAACACTCAGGCCCCTCGAAGCTGATCAAAGAGATCATCAATTTTTGGAAAGAGATATCAGTTCTTGACCGTCAACTGGTTCAACTTCCGATAATACAAATAAAGTCTGAGGGTATCGTCCGCCTTCTTCGCAAGCAGGATAGGTGAACCCCAAAGAGAAGTACTGGGTAAGATAAAACCCATTTCCTAAAACTCCCCCAACTGCTTCTTGATCTCCTGTAACTCTAGTGTAGCCATCCTATAAGGAGGAATGGACACCAGTGCCCTCCTAGAACAAGCTCAATAGAAATCCCACCTCTCTCTTGGGAGGCAAACCTGAAAAGTCCCCTACAAAGACATCCCTGAAACGATCACCCACTGGGGGAAATTCCACTAGTGATGTACCCTAGTCATCCAGATATAGACTAACAATTCGGGTTGTAACCCCTCCTAACCCATAATGATCGGGCCCCGCTCTTCTTGCCTAGAAATTCCATTCCCCGTTATGAAGAAACGATCCTCCCTTTGGTGATGCGAAACTCACCCTTTAATGACAACAATCGACAACTTCCTAGAAGGGAACTAACCAGTCCATTCCGAGAATGACATCATAGCTTGTCATCTCTAGGACATAAAGATCCCATAAGAAGTGACACCCACAAATCTCAATAGGGAACTCCTTGCAGTGATGTACACTATCCGTTCTTGTCCCCAACGGTGTGTCCAATGCCAAAACATCAGTAGAAGTAAGGATACAGAGCCTAAGGATTTACACAACAACAACATATATAAAGCTATTAGAAACCCTTATATCGAAAAGAGAAGAAGCTTAAAATGAGGAAATTAAGATCGTACCTCAAACTATAGAGGGTATGGGATCCTGCTCCTAATGGGTCTGATCCACTGCAAATGTTTGAACTACACCGTGACCTTGTGACCCTGTCTGACCACTCTGAACTGATCCAACCTATTTTCGCTGAAATCCTAGTGACAGACTACAACAAATGCAACCTCCACCTCAGCCCGAATGGTCGAAAAAAATCCAGTTTCCAGACTCATGAGAAACTGTTAGCACTACTACTGAACGCAGAGTCATAGAAGAACCCCTATCACTAGTTTCTGGTGAGAAGATCTGACAGAAGTGCTGAAGATGCCCTATCTTTCTGCAAGATGGGTACTCCACTTGGTCTCTTGGGAAATGTGGCCTCGTATGCCCGCTCTTCCCGCACTGGTAGCACACCACCAGACTACTATAATAAGTGTCTCTCCTCCATTGATCACCACACGAAGACTCCCTGTGGTGCTTCCTACTATTAGTGGGAGGGATACTATCTTTAGATATCGAACCACCCTGGCTCACAACTCCAGAATAAATCAAATTTCTCTTCATGATCAGTAATGATTTGATGATAGAAGTGATGGAAGTCAACGAGAAGATGTTTACCTATGATCTGATGTCATGCCTTAGACCATCCTCAAACTTCCTTGCTAGGAATAACTCATCATCTCATAGAATAGGTGTGAAGTGATGCAGCTTAGTGAAACAAGAATAATACTCCATAACAAAAAGATTACCCTGCTTCAGACTCATGAACTCTCAGGCTTGATCATCCCTCAAGGTCTCTGAATAGAAGTAGTCATAGAATGCACCCAGGAACTCATCCCAAGACATGACCTGTTGGCATCTCGCCTGTGAGATCCCATCCCACCATCTCTTGGAAAAATCACGAATCATGTATATAGCGAGCTTGACGATACTCTCTGAAGGTGTCTATAGATGCTCAAAGATGGAAATCATGGATTCTAACCATGACTCTATAGCCTGATTTCCTCCTTCCCCGGTGAAAGTGGGAGGATGCTACTGCTGGAAAGCCCGCATTAGCTCTGCCATAGATGGGGCAGGATGCGGTACTCTACGAAATTTATGCATGAACCTAATGAAGCCCTCTTAGAACTATGCATCATCACTTGTGTCCGGAATGACGGTTGGTGCCATGACTGGCATGACTAGAGGATCTGCTGGTAGTCCTTTATCAGTCATGTCTAGTGTCTGATCGTTGCCTTGTAACTAGCGCTCAACCGGAGGACGTCTCGGTGGAATGACTCTTCAAGGTCAAGTGCACACCTTAGATAAATATTATCAAGGACTGAAAACTAGAAGAGTAAGGAGGTAACATGAGAAAGAAAGCAATCGTGTTTTTTAAAACAAGTATACACGGTGAGTATAATGCCAACACGACGTGTTCCCTTAAGTCTTTCACATAGGCATGTACCTCTGCCAAAGCTGGCTGTGTAACACCCCATACACATGGCATGTTGTCCTAACACATGGCGTGTACTTGAATACTCTTCCCCTGCCCGAGTTCTCTTAAACGGCTAAGCCACATGGCTCACATAGGACAAGAATACTTGGCGTGTTCGTGAAAAACACAGCTTGTACGAGACAAAACTCACTAACCCGTGTTGTTAGTCACACGGCTGGTTACATGGAACACCCTACATGGCGTGTTAGTTCCAGACATAGAATGTACTAGATGATCTTCACCAACCTGTGTTATTAGTTACACGACCAGATACATGGCTCACACTACACAACATGTTCCAGACGGACACGACGTGTATTAGAAATGACTCAACTGATCCGTGTTTTTAGTGACACGACCAAATACTTGGGTAACACTACACGACGTGTTCTATACGGACACGATGTGTATTAAATAAGACACAATTGACCCGTGTTTTTAGTGATATGACCAGTTACATGGTTCTATAATATGGCATGCACATCGAGTACGTAACTTGTCCTACCAAATATTTTCAAACCCCATGTCTCTGCCCACACAGTCTAAGTCACGGTTAGAGAATACACGGTGTGTACATATAGTACAAATCATGTACATAAGAAAAAGTTTTTCTTCCCGAACATAAGAACAAATGGTGTGTATTCAACATTACACGACATGTATTCTAGGTTTTCCAGACAGTAAGCCTCAGAAACTACTCTAGAGCCCAGAAAAACAGTAAAACGAACATTAACGTGCCAAATTTTTATCTGTGAGGGCCCATACTCCCCGGGAAACAAAGCTTGGCATCTTACACATGTCATAAACACGCATAATAGATAAATGATCCACCAAATTCTGATCCATGAGGGTTCGTAACACCTCATGAACCAAAGATTGGTGTTCATTCAAACAAAACCTTACACAACCAATACCCTATCAAACAACATGTATTTTTATCAAGTCATATATCACTAAATCATGCATATCATTCACAACACCTATCAAAACAACTTTCAATCTCTAATTCACCCTAAATGGAAGGGAAAGAATTCATGACATGTGATTACTAGCAAGTGCCTATATGATGCATGAGATGGCATAACCTCCTATCATCGGGGTGAAAAAGAAATAGAACCTCAATGAAAACAACAATAATAACATAATACATGTGGGTAACCCAACTGGGAAAATCAAATCAACTGTAAAATTTAAAATCTAGAAAACATGCAATAAACGAGGTAGACTGGATTTTCCCTGTACACGGGTTAACTACCCCCAAGAACATCTTATTACCAAGTATCCATTCCTTCATATCCCTATCTATAGGCTCCAAACAATAAGTCAAGAGAAAATAATTCCTCTAATACCACTTTCTAACATCTCGGTTCCTGAAGCCTCCCAGAGGCACCCAATACCCAGTTGGTCACATCCCCTCAAGCACATTTCCCCAAATGCCAGAGGCTGCCGACTAGAAGTGAGGGCCTTGGGTGTGATAGTGGGGAAACTATGCCATTATTGATAGAGTAACATAGTGTAAGATAAATATACAACAATAGTGGAAGAAGTAATAATATCAAACAAAAAGAAATAGCGAAAGATAGAAGAAATAAACAGCTGCAACATATATATATAAATGATGCATGATACAAATGTCTAGGAAAGCATCCAAACAAGTCAAACTGCTAAAAATATAGTACTAAACCAAAGTTAAATAAAAATAGTAAACCTCTCCATAGCATCGCAGGCCTCAGCTTGGTCCCATGCTCTCTAGCTCCAAACAGTCAAGTACCAGAAGTAGAAGGGTGCTTTCCCTTATCTATACCTGCAACAATATAATCTATTTGAGCCAAAAATCATGACCCAAATAGGGTGTGAGACTAAATCCTAGTAGTAAACCACTATGATATCTGTGCCTAATAGTTAGTGAATATATATGGAAGGCAATAAGCAAAAGAATCAGTAAACAAGGAAGTACTCAGTAGTAAACATTTCCACAGCTTCAAAGCATTCAGTTGCACATATCAATCAAGAAGATAATCAAAGTAGGTAACCCTATGGGAAGTACTCTCAGCCTATCCATTATAGTTCAACCAAAACAACACAAGGAACCCTCTATTAAGTATAGATAATCTAACCTCTCTATTTCAACTTAAGCATAGACTCTCTGGGGAAGAACTCACCATCAATTCCACCTATAGTCTCATATCGGTAACTAAAGGCCCTCTAAGGAAGCACTTAAATCACATTACCATTATGGTCCACGTTGAGGAACTACAGAAACTATGAGGAAGCACTTACATCAATTCCCCATGTGATCTCGCATCGTAACAATAAAAACTGACACTCTGGGGAATCCCTTACGTCCATTATTTCTATGGTCTACTACACCAGGTTCTCATGTCCCTATGTAAGTCAAGAAATCATGGAAATGTGTATCTTCCAAAGTAAACCTAAGGAACAATTTAGCTAAAAATCTACAGCATAACAGCATGTCAGATAAACATCACTTCGTCCTACTATAATAGGAATGGAAAACAAACATGGGAACCCAATAGGATAAGAAAGACCCAACGATCATAAACAAACATTCTTGGGAGAACACCTCCAAATCATAGAAATTGACCCTATTCTCATTCAATTAACCTCTATTCAAGAATACAAGAATAGCAGGTAATCAATAGGTCTAAAATAGTAAACACGCAATACCCCAATCAAGGGTATTAGACAATTTTGCACATATAACTCAAAGAATTTCAACAGAAAGGCACAAACCACATACCTCAGTGTTACAGGATCGTTATACGTGAACCTCAAGCCTTGAATCACCCATGAACATCGTAGATCTAAAAAAATTCTACAAACACTCAACTAAATATAAATCCTAAAAGCGGAGGAATTAGGAAACTAAGATCTAGAATAAGGAAGATCTTACCAAGGAGATCCCAATGCAATCAATGGCAGTCGATTCGGAGAAAAGATGCTCGGTCGGGGGCTCAGAGAAGAATCAGTGTTGTTTTGTCACTCTCAGACGAACCAGGACTAGAAGGAGGTGGTTCTATCCATCAGAAACGACCCTAGTGAATTTAATGAAAAATAAGAAAGTACACGGCATGTACTTTATAAGTACATGGTATGTACTTACCTTCATTGGACCCTGCATTAGGAGGTCTCTAGGTCACCACACACGGCCTTGTGTAGGGCCACTACACGACCAACACCTGGCTACCCGTGGTAACGGAGTACACAACGTGTACTCATAAAGTACACGACTTGTACTTCAAAATTTTTCAGAAACCCCTCTTTTTCTAAAAAAAAATATAAAAAGAAAAACATACATGCAAAGAAGATTCAGGTTCTTAAACAAAGGGACCAATGTACCCAATACTTAGCTTTCTCTTATTCCTAAATCTCATTAATCTCTCCCATTGTGATATACAGAGGAATACCTTATCTCCAACCACAAACTATAGGTATCGTTAGTGATTGTTTTTATATATCTTCCAATGGCCCGAAGGCCTTCATTTTTTGTTGATTTTTTAAAATCCACCTTTCAGGTGGTGAGGTGGAACCCTTAAAAATCCTATAGGCATATGTATTACATGGCCCGTAGGACTTAGAGGAATTCATTTCCCATTGGATTTCAAACATTACATACAACCCATACCAACTACTTAGAACATCTCCGCCCCATCATCTTCATAACAACTCATATAGCATTATTTCCCATGGATGTCTTCGCAAGTCCAATAAAGATGCCCACGATGATATTTTCCAATTTCTATATAGGTATGGGTAATGGTTGGATCAACCCCTTAGGAGTTTTCCTTTCAGACTTCACTTGCTAACATACACGGAACATTAATGTATATTCAGTGATCTACTTCTTTATATTATCCCACCAATAGTTCTCTTGGAGATATAGATATGTATTTTTACTCTTTGGGTAGATAGATATGGTCAACATATGTTCATAATTTAAAATATCTATCTCCATCTTAAGATTTTATGGTACAAATAAACATGAACCAAATCTTATGACACCTTCCTCATCAATTTTTTACTCTAAAGATTTCCCGTTTTGGATATCTTCCACCTTCTTCTCAATTTTTACATTATATCTTTGATAATACTTTATTTTTTCTAAAAGGGGTGGTTGATAAATCATTTGAGAAAGGATTGATGATATTTTTCCCATAATGAATAAAATGTACATCCTTTTCAAGTCTCATATGATTGGACCGTTCTCAATTATCATCATTGATAAAGACTATGGATCATTTCCACTTAGAGAATCTTCCACATTATTCACTTTTCTCAGATGGTAGTGGATTAGACATTCATAAACCTTGATGAGTTGTAACCATATTCACTAGTTCATATTAATATATTTATATGCTAATATATTTTTTACACTCTTTTGATAAATATATATCATAGTTCTCACCATAGATATAATGCTACCATATTTTCAACACAAAGACCACGACCACTACTCCATATGCGTGAGATAAATTTCTCTTGAACATTATGCTTCCTTTAGGTACAGACTATCACAATATAATTTTTCATTAGTATTCAGCCTAATCCATACTTTGAAGCATCAATGTATACTATAATGTGTTCACCACTTGTTGGTAGTGTAAGTACTGGTGTAGTGATAAAACTCTTTTTCAACTCTGTAAAACAATATTTATATTCACTGGTCCAAAAAAACATTACTCCCTTCTGAGTAATCTTGGTTATTGGGTCTGAAAATTGTGATAATATAACATCCCATAGTTTTCATAAATAGATATTACATCTAAATATAAAAATATATATAAAATAGCATAAAAACAAAATAAAATAGTATAGGTTTAGTTTCTTTGGAAACCGGGAAACCAAAATAACTAATCCATTAAACATCTAAATCATCTCCCGCTTATTCTTCGTAACTAGTACCATTTTTTAAAAATCTTACTTAATACCTTTCTTTATATCATGAGGAAAAGAAACAAAAGAAAAGTGTGAGCTAAAATTCTTAGTAAGGGTAACCAAGGGAGATAATATAATCATAAGGGCATAAGAACATGAAAATAACTTTTTAAAATTATATCCTACATATGAAGGACCATAATATTCTGTCATATAATAAATCATAAAATTTTATAAAGAATCAATGAATATATTATATAAGATCATAACACAAGACATGGAATTGTATAATACTCACAAGAATAGAAAATCATTTCCATGTTTCCCAAGTATTATTTCCAAGACCATCATAGTAGATAATATACATTACTGAACTAGGTTCACTCCCCATTCCTGCCATATAATACTAAACTGAGTTTACTCCCAATCAAGTCTTATATTACTGAACTGAGTTCACATCTCATTCTAATCCTGTCAATGTAGTGAGACAAAAAACATTACCTAATGAATTTTAGGGATATATAGGTCTCCTCATAACATAATTAAAACCAACCATTTCTGTCCCTATAATAACATAATTCATTCATCATATCAGAACCCATGAGTAGAAATGGGGTTTGTAAACATCATGCAATCATAACATAACCCATGGAAAATGTGTGTAAAATAAATATTCTTCCATAAATAACATAAAGAAAATATTAGAATAATATGGATAACATCCTTTAAAAATATTCCTATTAAAATATAAGTAAAATCAATGAATTTTATTGTAAATGGAAAATAATATTGAGATATCACTTTAAAATAACTTTTGAGGAAAATATCATTTCTTCTTTGAAAGCGTTTTCTTTTCTTAAAATGCCACACCATTTTAAAAGAGAAGATTTTATTTGAAAATAAACTTATAATATTTTATGGTAAGATTCAAGTAATCAAGTCATAAATAAATTAGAAAAATCCATTCATTCTATATAATTTTAAAAAGTATACTTCTCATACTATTTCCAAAAAAGTAAAAATGTACCTTTAAAAAAAATAAAAAAAAAATCATTTAAAACTATTTAGAAAATTTTAACACAAGGGTAAAAATGACTTTATAAAATTTAAGAATAATAGTAAAAATATTTTGGAACAATATTTTATGAAACATAGATATGGAATATAAATACTCACAAGTAGATACTTACGTACAAACAATCTTGGATAATAATGAGATTGTAAAATTAACACTTAACTTAAGTATTATTTACTTCATACATTTTATAAAATCATATATAATGGATTAAATAATGTTATTAACTTATTAAAAAACAACATTTATATTTATTATATCATATATTATTATATTATCACACGTTAACAACATATGATTATTATTCTTCTTTTGGGTGTTAAAAGTTTCATTTTCTTTTGCAATTTTTATCGTATAGGTCCCAATTATTATGAATAAGATATTGTTACATAATTTAGAAAATTATATTAAGGTAATATATATCATTTATATTCATTATATACATTTATATAGTCACTCTTTATTGGAGAATATGGAAAATGAATCGCATTGCATGGTATGCCATATGTACGCACGAGCGATGGTATCATTCGATTAATAGTAAATGGGTAAACAAAGACATGTAATAAGTTTTGTTCCAAAACCAATATAATGTTATAATTATAATATATATACATATATTATTTCCAAAATTGTAACCATCCAAATAAATTTGTGATGAAAACTAGATTACACCGCGACGCCGTGACATTAAGTCATACCAACGAACATGTGAAGATTTTGTTTTTTCATAAGATAGCTAAAATATGGAATTTGGTTGATCCAAAAACATAATAAAATCTCAGAATATCGGTGTCACTATAGTTATTACTTTTTAATATAATTTACACATGAAGAGGAATTAGAAGAATAAATAATCTTGAAAGAGTCACTAATGATGATGACCTCTTCTTTGGATAACTTCCTTTAGATCTCCTCAGAGGGACACTAGACTTGGTATATTGAGAAGAAAAAAACCTCTAGAATGTGGGAATAGAATTTTAGAAGAGAACATGTTAGGTTATGGTCCAGATATAAGGCTCAATGTGATTTGATTAATTGAGGGAGTTGACACACTTTTATAATTGAGGTGAGGGGAACATTTTGAATTTTCTCAAAATACTAATTTATAAAAAATACTATATCAATCCAAATACATAAAAAATGACATGTATTGAAATATAATATGATATAATGTTTTAATCTCATCAACCAATAGTTTTTAGAAAAGTTTTGGTTTTATTTTAATTCCTATTATTTTGATTAATCCTTAGTTATCGTATTTTAATTATTACTAAGGTAACAACTTTTTCAATATTAAAATGTTGTAAATTCTACTTATTGGATGCCAATTAAACTATAAAAGATTTTTCTTTAAATTTTAGACCATATTTTAATTTTTTTATTTTAAAATATTTTTTTTATTTTAAAATAATTTTGTAATATATTAAAATGATAAAATATCAATAGTGTCAATTTTGACCCAATTCATTTATAGGACTTTTAGAAATATCATGATAGTAGGGTAACTTCAAAAAATATATTTTATTATATCCCTATAAGTTCATTTTCATCTATAAAATTCGTTTATGACATTAATTTTCTCAAATTAAATTTATTTTAATATTTTTAGTAACATTTATTTAATATTTTCACTAATAAAATAATCACTACATCATTGTTCAGTGATTATTTAATATACTTATATAGTCAATAAAAATTAATAATAAAATACAATTGTTAAGTTAAATCATATAAATTTCAGAATAATATTTATATTCTAACATATCTATTGTTTAACCAGATATAAAAATATATATACTATTTAAAACATGAAGGTGACATCTTTAAATATTAATTAAATAAAATATTATAAATTCCATAATTTCATTCAAGTGACCCAAAAAGTAAAAAATAAATTTATATATACAAATTATGTTTATTAATTTTAAAATGTGCAACTATATTCTTTCATAACATAACTTTTTTCCAATGTGGACACATATGGGACATTAAAGACAATGAAAGTGACTTTCTTTGATTTTAATATTAAATAAGTCATTTTCATGGAAAAGTTCTCATTAAACAACTTAATTTCAATACTTATATATTAATTTTTTATGTTACTTTATCCAATAATTTTTTTCCAGTGTTAGAGTCATGTTATAGTATTTATAATTTTATTTTTAACCCAAATTAACCAAATTACCCTTTACCATGGTATATTTTCTTACCAGTGTTAAAATTCATATTATAAAAAAAATTGAAGGGACCTATTTAATAATTTTTGACATTATGAATCCAAAATTTTCATATATTTTTAAAAATTAAAAACATATAATTTTTTGAATTAAATTTAAAACAAAATTGGTAAAACGCTATAAAAGCATTTTTTCGAAAAAATGCCCATTTTCACATAAAATGTTTCTATAATATATCATTTTAAAAAACCATAATTAGATTATTTTAAAATAAAATGAACCAATTAAAATTTATCAATAATCCAAAATATAATTTTAATTTATAAATACTTTAAAATAAAATAATGTTTTCAATAAAAATCAGTATTTTCACTATTCCTAAAAAATAAATATTTTTCAAAAAACTAAAAAATAATTTTAAGGTAAATTTTATATGTTGAATTAATAAATGAAATTAACTTTCTCAATTAAATATTATTTAACTTCTATGAATTAATAATCACTCCTAAAAAGTAAATAAAATCATTTTTGAATAAAATGTTTTTTTTTGAAAAATAAATTGATTTTACTAAAATTGTAAGTAGTTACTAATACATTTATATTAAGTTGGTCCTTTATTTTTTTCCCTAAATTATTCATTAAATTTTATTCCCTCCTATTTAATAGAAAGTATATAATATTCATTTTATACTAATATTTTCTCCCAGTTCATTTAAACTCATAGTTATATGCAACACAAGTTATTAAAGAATTAGAATTATTTAAAGAGACATATTTATTAAAATATGGGTGTGTTAAATTCTACCCACATTAAAATGAATTTTTTCTCAAAATTCATCACTTGGATACAAAAAATGAGGATACATATACCTCATCACATCCTCAGGTTCCCACGTAGCATCCTCAAATTGGTGTTTCTCTTGTTATAAGTTATCAAGCGAGTCGTCTTGTTTCATAGAAATTTATCTCTATGATCGAGAATATATAATGATTGTTCTTCATAAGAAATATATTTCTACATTGGTATGATTTCTAAGTTTATTACTTGTGATGTATCAAGTATTTACTTTCTCATGAGAGATACATATAACACATCATTAACTTGAGAGAGATTCACTAGAAGAGACAATCTATAAGCTACCTTCCCAACAATATCAAGAATTTGAAAAGGGTTGATGTAGCTAAATATTAGATTTATCTTATTTCCAAATCTCATTACTCTCTTCAAGGGATATATTAATATAAATAACATGAAACCAACTTCAAACATGAGGTCTTTTGGATGATTGTGAGAATGAATTTTTTGTTGACTTTGAGCAGCTCTTATTTTCTATTAAATAGATCTAAACTTATCTTCCATCTCCTAAACTATATCAGGTACTAATATCATTTCACCCAACTAAAATCCAGCATGTTGGAGTTCGGTACTTCTTACCATAGAGGATAAGGATCCATCTAAATACTAGAGTGAAAGCTATTGTTGTCATAAAATTATACCTAAGGTAGGTGTTGATCCCAACGATCTTTTAAATCCATATAAAATGATCTCAACATGTATTCTAAATATTTATTTGTCCTATTAGACAAACCATATGTCTGAGGATGAGAATAAGTGTTGAAACTTAACTCTGTCTCCATATCCTAGTGAATACTTCTCTAGAACTTTGTGGTAAACCTCGGAACCCGATCATATATAATGGAAAGTGATAATCTATGAAATCATACCACTTCCTTAATATATATTTTGGAAGGGTGATCAATAGCGAAATATTATATGATATAAATGAATTATGATGACTTTATAATACGATTAACTATAAACCATATAGCATTAGTGCCTTTATATGTTTTGGGATGTCTGATGACAAAGTCCATGGTGATGTTATACCATTTACATTCTTGTATGGGTAATTTCTATAACACCCATTTAGACTTATATATATCAACCTTAATATGATGAAGAACCATGCACTGAGAAAATAACTCTGCAATTTCTCCCTTTATTCCATCCCAACCAAAATACTCTTTCAGGTACATATACATATTTTTTCTTCTAGGATGAATATAGAATGATAAACTATGGGATGCATCCAAAAGATCCTTCTTTAATTTTGGAATGGGAGGGATATAAACCAGTTTCTTGAATCTTATTATTTCATCACAATCATGGTTAAACTCTGGAACATTTCTCATATTCTTTTTTTGCTCTACATCATCCTCTTACACCTCCTTAATCTTCACTTATGTAGATGATTGAATATTCATTTGAAAAAGATAGGATTTCTATCCTTCATTTAAAATTTCCATATCCATCCTTTTCAAGTCCATAAATATTGGGTCTTTTGTGATCCTTATCATAGATATTCTAGCACAATATTTTCAACTAAAAGCATCATCCACCTTGTTCACTTTCCCAGGGTGGAAATATATTGAACAATTTTAATCCTTAATCAACTACAACCATCTTCTTTGGCACATATTCATCTCCTTCTGAGTGAAAATATACTTTAGAATTTTATGATCAGTATATATATCACTCATTTTTCATGACGATAATTCCTCTATATCATTAAAGCAATTATTACCAATGCTAAATCCAAATCCTGAGTAGGGTAATTTTTCTCATGGAATTTCACTTATTGTGTGGCATAAGCTATCACCATATTGTTTTTCGAGAGAAGATATCCCAGAACCTTCATGGATGCATCACTATGGATCACAAAACATTCTCCACTATAGGATAGTGTGTGATCAGGTTCACTAACGAACCTTCTCTTTAGATCCTTGAAATTATCTTCATATTCCATCTACTATATGAACGTAACTCCTTTTTGAGTCAACTAGGAGTGTGAATTATATAATCATGATAAATAATACAAAAAAGGTTGATAATATTCATATAAACCAAGAAAACTTTAGATCTCATTATCCTTTGTTTTTATTAGCCAATGTTGAATAACTTTCATCTTGCTGGATCCATATATATACCCTCTCTGAGATTATGCAACCCAAAATGATAATTTTTGAATCCAAAATACACACTTGGTAAATTTTTCATAAATATTATCCATTATTAGGGTATTTAGTGGAATTTTAAAGTGATAATCATGATCTTCACTGGTCATTCAATAAATAATAATATCATTTATAAATACTACAAGAAACTGATCAAGATAATCTCTATAGACTCTATTAATTAAATCAAGGAAGATATCAGGGGAATTTTTAAGACGAAAATGCATCACTATAAAGTCATAGTGTCCATACATTGTAAAGAATTTCATATTGGGTATATCCTCTTTCTTTACCATTAATTGATGATATTTAGAATGAATATAAATCTTTTAAATTTATTTAGATCCATGTAGTTAGTCCAATAAGGCATCAATATGGGGGATATGATATTTATTCTTGATTGTGATCTTCTTATATTCTCGATAATCAATATAGAGTCTCATTGATCCATATTTATTCTTAAAAAATAAAATAGGTGCACCCCATGGTGACACACTAGGTTGTATGAATCCATTATCAAGATTCTCTTTGAGTTGATTCTTTAATTTCCCCAACTGAATTGAGGCCATTCTATAAAGAGTATTTCAAATATCCATAACACCTGTTATTTGTTCTATTGAAAAGTCAAATTCCCAATTCAGTGGTAGACCTGGAAATTATTCAACAAAGACATCGAAAATATCATGTAAAATAGTTGTATCCTTAATGGTGAGTTTATCCCCAACCATATATGATATATAACCTTCATTTATAGGTATTAAGACCCACAAGATGAAAGTAATTTACAATGAATGTTCATATTCATCCTTGCATTGATACATAATCATGGATTTATTGGAATATGAAATGTGAATTCCCTTCCTTAAGAAATTGATATGAGATCCTTATAGAGAAATCCAATACATTCTAAAAATCACATAGTGTTCAAATAAAGGAAGGATAATAACATTTTAAGGAAACAATCTCCTAAAATCTTTATCCAAAGGATAATTTTAAACTTATGATGTGACTGTTGTTCCATTTAGAGTTTTCAAAAAAATATTTACATCTAATTGTTGTTGTAAAATGATTATACACTTGGAAAATTCATTAGAAATAATTGAGTGGGTGGATCTAGAATCAAATAAACCAATTGTTGTTTTACAGTGGATTATAAGTGTACTATTCTCCAATTCATTTTTTGTACTCCACCTCACCAATAGTGATAACACAAGACTGTACTTTGTCTTTGACCTTAAGATGTTGCATACATCAATAATAATTGATAACACTTGTATTAGGACATTGGTTAGAATAATTCCAATTTTTATTGAACTTGTAACATTTAAGTGTGGGAGGTTCATTATGTGTAGTTGTTTCTCTATTTTCATCATATGCAACCTTTTCCTTTTACTTCATCAGTCAATTTACTAATGAACTTGATTAATAAATTTAAAAAATTTACTAGTCCATTTATGATAGTTCTCTCGATGATTTTTTCAATGATTTTATCATAAAATAAATCTCATATAATTTTCACTTTGGTTTTAATATTTTCCATTGAATTCCATTTTCATCTTCCTATCCAACCCATAAGATTGATGGGTAACTCCAATCTCAATCTAAATATTGAGGGCACATTGAATGATTTCCCCTTATCTACTAAAGTCCCTTATGGATAATTCCCTTTAGAGACTTGGTTTTAAGACAATGATTAATCAGTCATCTTTACTTTCAGGTTGAATGATTATTCAACATTCATACCTTTCAAGTCTTATAAAATTTTATTCTTACGTACCAACAGATTCATCATACCTTTTTTTAATCTCATGTAAATCCTTATCTACCTTCATATGAAGAATAAAAAGAATGTACTTATCGAAAAATAAGTTCTTGAACTCATCCTTTTCCCTGGATTCAATTTCATCTTGTTGCCTCATATTCTTGATGTAGATTTACCATTGATCTTCTTAAACTTCCAAATTATAGACATATAAAATTGCATTCTCATGTTATGAAAATTGTAAAAATAAAAATATAATTTTAGTGGTACTAATCCATTGTTCAACAACTAGTGGATCAGAAGACCCACTGAATGAAGATGGACGCTACCTCATAAAGAGCTTTATAAAATTTTGTTTCCTCTGCTCATTTGGAAGTACTATATGATTCGTATCCAGAAAAAGTTTTGTGTGTAATTAAAAAGGTTTTTTCATTCCATATCCCATAACATTTTGTTTCCCAAGAGGAAAATCAATTTATTTCCCATCGCTATCAGTAATAATTCGATTCTTTTGAGTTCCAGTCATCGACTAAAACCAAAAATCATAGTGTGAGAAACACTAATCATAATGGGAAAAACAAATAATAACGTATAATTACTCATAAAATTTCAATTTTTGATTCATTGAGTTTAATTCCTAGGATATTCAAGATCATTATGAAACCCTAGGATTGTATACCATATGTAGAGACCCGTATCCTGACGTACATTGACATTACATTACATTTGCGGAATACTTAGTACATAACAAAAACACACACTAAAGGATCGTAATAGTTTAGTGTCTTTGGAAACTCGGAACGTAATCTTCTAATCGTGGTGAAAGATCTTCAAAATCTCCCATAAAGATCTTCCTTTTTTTTATACCTAAAACCTTTCTTTATATCCTGGGGAAAAGAAAACATAAAAGGGTGAGCTCAAATGCTCAGTAAGGGTAAACAAAAGAAATATCAATCACATCATATACATAAGCACATAACTTTTGGAAAATCTTAACCTGCAATAGAGATCATAATATCTTAACATGGGATAAATCATAGAAGTGAAAATGAAATCATAACTTAAAACATTACTCATTGTGGCATACACACATAATCATAGAGAATCATTTCTTGTTAGTCAAGACTCATTTCCAAGACTATCTTAGTGGACAAAGTCCCTTTCTGAATCGAGTAATCCTCGTTTCAGTCCTGTTTCACTGAACCGGTATAACCTACCATTCCAGCCATGTCTATCTCATGAGATATTAAATCTTTACCCAATGAATTGGAGGGAGATATAGGTCCCACCCATCTCTTAATGAATCCTTTCTTATGTGTGCCACAAAATCATAAATCATACATCATTGCATAACCCATGTAATAAAAATGGGATTCTTAAACAACATGACATCATAAAACCATTCATATAAGATAAAGGAATTCATAAACATAATTCCATCACAACATAGTCAAATCAATGTAAAAATATGGATAGAAACAGAACCCTTTATTATCTTATATGGAAAATAATTTTGATAAAACACTTGAATTGAATTCTTGAGGAAAATATCCTTTCTTCTTCAAAATCAATTTCTTTTCTCAAAACATCATGCAATTTTAAAAGAAAGAGATTTTATTGAAAATAGTCATGAAATCTTTTAGAGGAAGCTTCATGAAAATAAGGCTTTATAAAACAGTATAAATCTGTTCGTGCCGTATAAGTTAAAAAAAACATTCTTCGTACTTTTGTCGGAAAAGTCAAAAAGTACCTCGTACGAAAAACGACAAAAGATTCCTTTCATACATATTACTAAAAACTCACCGAAGGGTAAAAATGGATTTAAACAATTGTAGGTGAATGGAAATAATATTACATATTGAGGAAACATGGATGTGGATGATAAAATACACCCCAGTAAATACTTACGAATAAACAATCTCGGATAAAAATGAGATTGTGATATTTCCCTTACCTTAGGTCCGATTTGCTTTGTTCGTGTCCGAAGCTCCTGTATAATGGTTTAAATAATGTTATTGACTTATTACAGAATCATATTAATTGTTATGATATCATATATGGTTCACTTATGACATTATATTACCCGTTCTTTTGTAAATTCCATGTTAAAGAAGCGTTTTGGGTAAAATCGTTTCATTTATCGTAGGTGTTTTGACTTGTTGTTCTTGACATCATTATTACTTATATCATGATTTACTTACTTCCAGAATATAAAATATGATTTATATATCATATATATTCAGTATATATATATATATAATAGGTAGATAAATAAAATGAAAAACACCGTTCATGGAGACGGTAGTCCGTACGTACGCATGAACGCTGTTTTCCTTTCCTTATTGTCTTGAAATGGAAGTAAGTAGATGACATACATATGTATATATATACATAAATCCAGTATCTTTATAATGTCATATATTTCATTATTATTTCCTATATATACATTATAATCATTCTTAAATGGTTAACATGGAGAATGAATCTCATCGCGTCGTGGAGACGGTAGTCCGTACGTACGCACGAGCGATGATATCATTTCTATAAATATTGAATTGAATTGGAGTGGATTATAAAATATATCAGAATCAATATGATGTTGTAATAACTATGTATAGTTATTCTTTACACCATTATACCCATCCATGTAAGGTGGTGGTGGAAAATAGATTACACCACGGCGTGGAGACGGTATTCCGTACGTACGCACGCGCGGTGATTTCTTTTTCCGTAGGATGGATAGATGGTGAAATAGGGTTGTTTCATACTTATAATAACATATCAGTATATGAGTGATACTGATGTTATTACTTCATAATGAAACAACCTAAGAAGAAGAAGTGGAAGAAGAAATAAAGATGAAAGAATTGGTAACGGTAATTACCTCTTCTTTGAAGTGCCTCTTTGAGACCTCCTCTTAGGGCACTAGAATTGGTCTTTGAGGAAGACCAGAACCTCTAGGATGTTGCTAGGGAAGTGGAGAAGGGATTTTGGCAGGGGTTGGCCGAGCTTGAGTGCTCAAATTGGTGTGAGGAGGAGGGGGAGGAGGTGTCCTTTTATAGGGGAGGAGAGGGGCACCTTAGGAATTCTTAAAAATATTAATTTATAATAAATCTAACCCCACTTAAAAACCTCAAAAAATGACTCATATTCGAAGATTAGATGAGATAGGGTTGTAATCTCATAAACCAATCAAATTTAGACATGTTTGGATATTATTTTAAACCTTATCAATTAGATTTAACTCTAAGTTAAATAATTTAACTTTTACCGTGTCTTTTTGTTTTCTTTCACTATATGGTTAATAAACTTACTATAACATGCCAAACGAACCCCAAATTGTTTATCATTAATATATATATCCTTATCTAAGTCATTTGTCCGAACCTTAGATTTTTAGGAATAAAATACCAATTAATAATATAATATTTTATTTAAAAACTATTTTGTGTCAATTTTGACACTATTTGATATATGATTTTTGTGAAAGTCATAACAGAATTAAATGTTCTAACCAAGTTGATTAAATCAACATTAATATATCATAGTAACCTATAAAATTAGTGGAATTCATAAAAAGTCTCAAATTACATTTATTTTGGTATTTATATTATCAATTATGTCAATATTTCATTAATAAGATAATTACTGCATCATCTTTGTGTCATAAATAAATTATATTATTTGATGTCTAAAAATTACAAATAAAATACCATCATGTAGGAAATCTTTTTAGCTTTCTAATGAATATTTATAGTCTAATTTATCTTATGTATAACCCCATATTAAAAATGATTTACTTATTAAACTTTGATTTTAACTATTTTAACCCTTCTTTAAATAAATTAATAATAAATGTCCTAATCTAATCCAAGTGGGCCTAAGTGGTCATATTTTATTCCTAAGTTTGTTTTTGGTCGAATTACACTTGTCCAATAGAATTATGACACATGTTAGGGTAATAGTAATATCATATTTACCCTTAGTTACCCTATTTACTATTAACCGTGGTAAAAAAAAGTAAAAAGTTACTATTCACCAAAAATTATTTTCATCTCATTGAACCACATTTTAGTCCTTGATATTAACCGTGTCTCTCGGATTTTCGAAATTCCATTCACAGAAGCGGTAAAATTAAGTTTTATGCAAAATTCAGTTTTTAACCTACCACTTAGTGGTTTCACTATTCATCAAAAATTGAATGTTTTCAGAAAGATGCCAAAATTTCATCCTAATCTATATTTCATATTCCGAATTCAAAAATGAAGTCTATTTTACCAAATTCATAACATAGAAATTTCATTAATTAATTTTATAATTAAATCCCGCTGTTAAAACAAATAACGTGTTTTTAAGAAACAATATCTATCAAAAGATTGACACTTGTTTATGTCTAGTTTAAATGTGAAATTACATCCAATGACCAACATTGTATTAAATTGTAAAAATATATTCTAAATATACTTTAAAACCACTCAAATTAATGATTTATCACTATTAATTATTTCGATTAAAAAAAGTTTTTTGTAATTATAATTTAGTAATTTTCACTATTCATCAGAATATGAAAGTTATCCAAAAAGTACCAAAATTTCAACTTAGGCTAAATTCGATACTCCGAATCCAAAAATAAAGTTCATTTTGAAAAATAAGATTTACTGGATTTCAAAAAGTGGTTATTACTATTCATAACGGCTAGTTTTAATAATATTTTTATAGCATATCGTTGTTTAGTGAAACTCGGTATTGCGTACAACACACGCTATCGAGGAAGGTCGCGATTGCGTGTAATGCAAGGCAAGTCAAGGATGTGTGTTATGCAAGCTACTTTTGGTGTAGCGTATAACACAAGACATTAGTGAAATAAAAAAAATATTTTTCATAAAATCTCGGGCTGTTACATTCTACCCCCCTTAAAATGAATTTCGCCCTCGAAATTCGTCGGGGTTATAAATGGTTTACTATTCGAAAGTTTCTTTAATAGAAACCCACATCGTAAAAGGGAATACCAAAACTTGGCTTTAAAACCTAAAGTATGAAATGTAACGATTACCCAAATAAACTAATCACTGGGTTTCTACATAGGTGAAAATATGGATATGGAAGGGAAATCTAACCATCATGTTCTGATGGAGAGTGGTAGAGAACATGGCTATGGAAAAGCCAGTAATCACAAATCCATAAATTTGTGACGATCTAAGGTACCATCTGATTCATCAGGTATAAGAGAACTAGGACAACATTTTTGGTTTTCAAGATCATTTCCCTAAAGTTGAAAATTTGCTTAAAATAAATACTTACTTTATTTTGGTACAATCTCACTTTTGTTCGTGCCTTGAACAATTTCTACTTCATCTCTTAAATAAATGAAGTTGAATTTGTTATTTGTGAAGTGTTAGCAGATTATGTATTAGAATGATGGGTCATTCCATCTATCTCAAACAAAATGTTAGAAAAAGTTATTAAATATACATAAGTCATTCTATAGTGAGATTAATCACATATGGTTCCTAAAATGGACTTATACTTCATATATCATACTGCTTAATATAATAAAACTAGTTTCTACTAAACAGGGACTTCCTGTAGGCTAGTGGTAGGCGATAAAGGCCAGTCGCACTTCGGTTGTGGGTTCGATTCCTACAGCCTTGTCTGAAGCGATGGGCTATTGCCCGTCCTGCAGGTTGTCCCCTTTTCTAAAACTACGTTACTATAACATCCTATCAATAATATCGAAAATCTTCTATCCTTAAACAATACTAACTTATGTCCAACATAATCCAGTCTAATCTTTAGGCTTATACATAATACTGCAGTCCACTCTCATAATATAGTGACATCGATTACCAGAGATTTAATACTGTCGTTGATCCCCACATATCATAAGATATGTCTTGTTGGTCACATTTCAAACATTCAAAGTCCTTAATCATGTATTCTCTTGAATACCTTAGTGAAAACATGAGTGCAGTTAAAAGTTAACACTTCCCACATACCAAAATCCTCAAAATTCTATATACTCAAACCATGATATCACTTAGTCCTTATATCAATCATGAGCTCATGAATACTGTCAAATATTTCATTTTCTTATTTTCCCTTCATTATGCGCATATCATCTTTTTTCCAAAAATACCTCAATCACTTCGAATACCACATTAGAGCAATACATAAATATTCCAATACACCATAAAAGTACCTCAACAACATTATTCTTGAATACCAATACATAAACACTTCAGTCCATCCACTTCAATGACTGTCCTGGAATAAGTCCTTCCTTGATTTAGAAGTATCTTTTTAGGTCAGGGCATTGAGTTGGGTAATGCCCATGTTCTCCACAAATAAGACATTGAACTCCATAACAATCTGTCACTCTATGACCCTTTTCTCCACACAGATAACATCGGTCCCTCCATTTGAGGTATTCCTCAAGGTTCTTCTTCCCTTCTTTAGAAATCTCAATCTTCCATTATTTATGCTCCTCAACATGCGAACATGCATAATAGTTTATCTTCCTCTTCTTTGATGAATTAGTCATACCACTAATTTTCACCTTGTTAATCATATATCGCGATGACTGATTCAGCATAATCACAATATCTTTATCTCTAGGAATCACACAAATTTGTTGCTCATAGTCACAAATTTGTCCATTGGATTCAATGTTAACCGAATTCCTTCTGGTTCCCTCCATTAACTAAAACACAAAAAGAATTTTGTGAGAGGCGAAATCATGCTAGGGAAGACAACATAGTAAAGGGGGAGCACCCTCAATATCTAACATCTTAGGTTAAATTCTAAGATCGTTACCGTAGTTCTAGGACTATATCCTATACGTATACTTATCCTTAGGGACATCCCTAGACATACCTTAGAAATATCTCTAGGGATCTCACTAACGTTTTCGCGTCCTAGTTTCCAAAGGTTGACTAAACCTTTCCTCTGATACCATCTGTAGAGACCCGTATCCTGACGTACATTGACATTACATTACATTTGCGGAATACTTAGTACATAACAAAAACACACACTAAAGGATCGTAATAGTTTAGTGTCTTTGGAAACTCGGAACGTAATCTTCTAATCGTGGTGAAAGATCTTCAAAATCTCCCATAAAGATCTTCCTTTTTTTTACCTAAAACCTTTCTTTATATCCTGGGGAAAAGAAAACATAAAAGGGTGAGCTCAAATGCTCAGTAAGGGTAAACAAAAGAAATATCAATCACATCATATACATAAGCACATAACTTTTGGAAAATCTTAACCTGCAAAAGAGATCATAATATCTTAACATGGGATAAATCATAGAAGTGAAAATGAAATCATAACTTAAAACATTACTCATTGTGGCATACACACATAATCATAGAGAATCATTTCTTGTTAGTCAAGACTCATTGCCAAGACTATCTTAGTGGACAAAGTCCCTTTCTGAATCGAGTAATCCTCGTTTCAGTCCTGTTTCACTGAACCGGTATAACCTACCATTCCAGCCATGTCTATCTCATGAGATATTAAATCTTTACCCAATGCATTGGAGGGAGATATAGGTCCCACCCATCTCTTAATGAATCCTTTCTTATGTGTGCCACAAAATCATAAATCATACATCATTGCATAACCCATGTAATAAAAATGGGATTCTTAAACAACATGACATCATAAAACCATTCATATAAGATAAAGGAATTCATAAACATAATTCCATCACAACATAGTCAAATCAATGTAAAAATATGGATAGAAACATAACCCTTTATTATCTTATATGGAAAATAATTTTGATAAAACACTTGAATTGAATTCTTGAGGAAAATATCCTTTCTTCTTCAAAATCAATTTCTTTTCTCAAAACATCATGCAATTTTAAAAGAAAGAGATTTTATTGAAAATAGTCATGAAATCTTTTAGAGGAAGCTTCATGAAAATAAGGCTTTATAAAACAGTATAAATCTGTTCGTGCCGTATAAGTTAAAAAAAACATTCTTCGTACTTTTGTCGGAAAAGTCAAAAAGTACCTCGTACGAAAAACGACAAAAGATTCCTTTCATACATATTACTAAAAACTCACCGAAGGGTAAAAATGGATTTAAACAATTGTAGGTGAATGGAAATAATATTACATATTGAGGAAACATGGATGTGGATGATAAAATACACCCCAGTAAATACTTACGAATAAACAATCTCGGATAAAAATGAGATTGTGATATTTCCCTTACCTTAGGTACGATTTGCTTTGTTCGTGTCCGAAGATCCTGTATAATGGTTTAAATAATGTTATTGACTTATTACAGAATCATATTAATTGTTATGATATCATATATGGTTCACTTATGACATTATATTACCCGTTCTTTTGTAAATTCCATGTTAAAGAAGCGTTTTGGGTAAAATCGTTTCATTTATCGTAGGTGTTTTGACTTGTTGTTCTTGACATCATTATTACTTATATCATGATTTACTTACTTCCAGAATATAAAATATGATTTATATATCATATATATTCAGTATATATATATATATAATAGGTAGATAAATAAAATGAAAAACACCGTTCATGGAGACGGTAGTCCGTACGTACGCATGAACGCTGTTTTCCTTTCCTTATTGTCTTGAAATGGAAGTAAGTAGATGACATACATATGTATATATATACATAAATCCAGTAGCTTTATAATGTCATATATTTCATTATTATTTCCTATATATACATTATAATCATTCTTAAATGGTTAACATGGAGAATGAATCTCATCGCGTCGTGGAGACAGTAGTCCGTACGTACGCACGAGCGATGATATCATTTCTATAAATATTGAATTGAATTGGAGTGGATTATAAAATATATCAGAATCAATATGATGTTGTAATAACTATGTATAGTTATTCTTTACACCATTATACCCATCCATGTAAGGTGGTGGTGGAAAATAGATTACACCACGGCGTGGAGACGGTATTCCGTACGTACGCACGCGCAGTGATTTCTTTTTCCGTAGGATGGATAGATGGTGAAATAGGGTTGTTTCATACTTATAATAACATATCAGTATATGAGTGATACTGATGTTATTACTTCATAATGAAACAACCTAAGAAGAAGAAGTGGAAGAAGAAATAAAGATGAAAGAATTGGTAACGGTAATTACCTCTTCTTTGAAGTGCCTCTTTGAGACCTCCTCTTAGGGCACTAGAATTGGTCTTTGAGGAAGACCAGAACCTCTAGGATGTTTCTAGGGAAGTGGAGAAGGGATTTTGGCAGGGTTTGGCCGAGCTTGAGTGCTCAAATTGGTGTGAGGAGGAGGGGGAGGAGGTGTCCTTTTATAGGGGAGGAGAGGGGCACCTTAGGAAGTCTTAAAAATATTAATTTATAATAAATCTAACCCCACTTAAAAACCTCCAAAAATGACTCATATTCGAAGATTAGATGAGATAGGGTTGTAATCTCATAAACCAATCAAATTTAGACATGTTTGGATATTATTTTAAACCTTATCAATTAGATTTAACTCTAAGTTAAATAATTTATCTTTTACCGTGTCTTTTTGTTTTCTTTCACTATATGGTTAATACACTTACTATAACATGCCAAAAGAACCCCAAATTGTTTATTATTAATATATATATCCTTATCTAAGTCATTTGGCCGAACCTTAGATTTTTAGGAATAAAATAACAATTAATAATATAATATTTGATTTAAAAACTATTTTGTGTCAATTTTGACACTATTTGATATATGATTTTTGTGAAAGTCATAACAGAATTAAATGTTCGAACCAAGTTTATTAAATCAACATTAATATATCATAGTAACCTAGAAAATTAGTGGAATTCATAAAAAGTCTTAAATTACATTTATTTTGGTATTTATATTATCAATTATGTCAATATTTCATTAATAAGATAATTACTGCATCATCTTTGTGTCATAAATAAATTATATTATTTGATGTCTAAAAATTACAAATAAATTACCATCATGTAGGAAATATTTTTAGATTTCTAATGAATATTTATAGTCGAATTTATCTTATGTATAACCCCATATTAAAAATGATTTACTTATTAAACTTTGATTTTAACTATTTTAACCCTTCTTTAAATAAATTAATAATAAATGTCCTAATCTAATCCAAGTGGGCCTAAGTGGTCATATTTTATTCCTAAGTTTGTTTTTGGTCGAATTACACTTGTCCAATAGAATTAGGACACGTGTTAGGGTAATAGTAATATCATATTTACCCTTAGTTACCCTATTTACTATTAACCGTGGTAAAAAAAAGTAAAAAGTTACTATTCACCAAAAATTATTTTCATCTCATTGAACCACATTTTAGTCCTTGATATTAACCGTGTCTCTCGGATTTTCGAAATTCCATTCACAGAAGCGGTAAAATTAAGTTTTATGCAAAATTCAGTTTTTAACCTACCACTTAGTGGTTTCACTATTCATCAAAAATTGAATGTTTTCAGAAAGATGCCAAAATTTCATCCTAATCTATATTTCATATTCCGAATTCAAAAATGAAGTCTATTTTACCAAATTCATAACATAGAAATTGCATTAATTAATTTTATAATTAAATCCCGCTGTTAAAACAAATAACGTGTTTTTAAGAAACAATATCTATCAAAAGATTGACACTTGTTTATGTCTAGTTTAAATGTGAAATTACATCCAATGACCAACATTGTATTAAATTGTAAAAATATATTCTAAATATACTTTAAAACCACTCAAATTAATGATTTATCACTATTAATTATTTCGATTAAAAAAAGTTGTTTTTAATTATAATTTAGTAATTTTCACTATTCATCAGAATATGAAAGTTATCCAAAAAGTACCAAAATTTCACCTTAGGCTAAATTCGATACTCCGAATCCAAAAATAAAGTTCATTTTGAAAAATAAGATTTACTGGATTTCAAAAAGTGGTTATTACTATTCATAACGGCTAGTTTTAATAATATTTTTATAGCATATCGTTGTTTAGTGAAACTCGGTATTGCGTACAACACACGCTATCGAGGAAGGTCGCGATTGCGTGTAATGCAAGGCAAGTCAAGGATGTGTGTTATGCAAGATCCTTTTGGTGTAGCGTACAACACAAGACATTAGTGAAAAAAAAAATATTTTTCATAAAATCTCGGGCTGTTACACCATACCTAGACTTATCTTTACGGTTTTTAATAAGGTTTTCTCATCCTAGTTTTCAAAGGTTAACTAAACATTTCTCTTTTACTAACTATAACATCCCAAAATTTGGATAAATATATATTATAACTAAATAAAGAAATATATTTTATATAAAATTACAAAACCATGCCATAACTATATAGGTTTAGTGACTTTAGAAGCTGGGGAACATTAGGCACTGATTTATAAAACATCTACAACATGTCCCGCTTACTCCTTCATAACTAGAACCCTCTTTGACACATCATACTTAATATGTTTCTCTATATCTTGGGGAAAAGAAACATAAGAAAAGGGTTATATAAAATTATTAGAAGGGGTAATCATGAGATATTACAGAATAATAAGGGCATAAGAACCTGAAAATAACATTTGATAATTATATCATGTGTATCAAAGAATATAATATCATGAAATGGAATAAATCATTAAAGTTCATAAGTAATAAAATAACATATTATAACATAATACATGGAACTATGGAATGAAAACACGTATATAGAATCATTTCCATATTAGTAATTTCCAATACCATCATAGTGGAAAAATTCCCTTACTAAACGAGGTTCACTCCCTCCTCCATCCATGTATTACTGGACTAATTTTACTTCTATTCTAGTCATGTATTACTAAACAAAGTTCACTTCCCATTTAAGTTGTGTCTATATCATGAGATATAAATATTTACCCAATGCATTGGAGGGATATATTGGTCCCACCCATCATATAATGAAATACATAAATATGTGTTCCACAAAAACATAATCCATTCATCATATAAGATCCCATGAAAAGAGATGGGTTTTTTAAACATCATTCAATCATAATATAACCCATATAAAAAAGTGGGCTTTATAAATATCATTCCATCATAAACATATACCAACGATCATAATAATATGGATATTTTACACAAAAAATATCCCCATGAAAAACTAATTTACATAAAATAATGTTACTATAAACAGAAAATAATCTTTAGATATCAATATAAAATAATTCTTCACAAAATTATCCTTTCTTCTTAAAAAATGATTTATTTTCTAAAAATGTTGTGCAATTTTAAAAGAAAACATTTTCTTTGAAAATAACCTTGTAATATTTTAAGAGAATATTTAAGGCATTAGGGTATCACAAAATCAAAAAAAAATTGTTTACACCATAAAAGTTAAAATAACATTCTTCTCGTACTTGGGTTGAAAAAGTCAAAAAGTACCTTGTTAGGAAAATGATAAAATGTTTTCTTTCAGACTATTAAGTAAAAATTCACACATGGGTAAAAATGAATATAAAAAATTATAGAACAATAATAAAAATATTTTTTAATTTAGTTTTAATGAAAATGGACATGGAATGTAAATATTCCCTAGTAAATACTTTTGCATAAACAATCTCAGATAATAATGAGATAGTGAAATTAACCCCCTCTTTTTGTCTTATTTCCTTCACACGTACTAGAAAATCATGTATAATGTATTAAATAATGTTATTAACCTATTCTAGGATAATATTTATATTTATAATATCATATATGATGATATTGTCACTCATTAATAATATTTCATTGTTGTTATTCCTTCAGGTGTTAACTACTTTAGTTTCTTTTGGATATTTTTCGTATAAGTCACAATTCCAATGCATGGAAAATAGTTCCATAACTTATAGAATGATATTAAGTTAATATATATCATATATATTCATTATAATATTTTATCTAATCAATATTTAATGGTGAATATGGAAAATGAATTTCATCACATCGTGGAGATGGTAGGTCGTACACACGCACGAGCGATGGTATCATTCTATTAATAGAAAAGGGTAAGAGAATAAATGGTATATATTTTGTTCCAGAATCAATATCATGTTATAATTATAATATATATATATATATATATTATTTTCTTCATATACCCATTCAAATAAATTTGCGATGAAACAAATATTACACCACGACATGGTGACCATATGTCATACATACGCACACATAGTTCTTTTGTTTTTTTCGTAGAATGGATAAAATATTGAATATGGTTCATCCATAATCATATTAACATCTCAGAATATTTTATAAAGTATATTTATTTTTTTAAGATGGAATAAACACGTGGAGAGTAAGTAGATTAATAAATAATCTTAAAACAATCGGTAAAAATGACAACCTATTTATTAGAGAAATTTCTTTAGATCCACTCTTAGAGACACTAGATCTGATCTTTTGAGAATATCAAGAACCATTATAATTTTTTAGGGAAGTTTAAAAGATAAATTTTCATGGGATTATTGATCTTGAAGGCTCAATGTGATGTTACGAAGCGAGGGAGGAGGTTCCCTTTTATAATTGAGGTGAGGGGAACTTTTAATTTTTTCTAAAAATATTTATTTATAACAAATTCTATATCAATAAAAATACCTCCAAATTTATATTTATTTGAATATAATGTGAGATAATATTGTGATATCATCAACCAATATATTTTATACAATATTTGGTAATATTTTAAAACATATCATTTTGATTAATTCACAGTTAACCTATTTTAGTTTTAACGATGGTAATAGTTTTTTCAATATAAAAATATTATAAACTTTACTTAGGTTATGTAAATTAATTCATAAATGAAACATTTATAGAATTTTAGACCATATTATATTTTTTAAATTATGGTTTATTATTTTTAAATAATTTTAGAAAATATTATATTGATAAAATATCATTAGTGTCAATTTTAACACTATTCATAATATAGACTTATAAAAATATCTGGTTAACAAGTTAACCTCAATGAAAATATTTTATTATAACCCTAATAGGTCACGTTCATCTATAAAAGTAACTGATCAGAGTATTGATAAAAAAAAAATTTATTTAATATTTTTAGTAACATTTATTTGATATTTACGTTAATAGAAAAACTACTACATCAGTGTTGTGTAATTATTTAATACAAATATTTGTTCACTAAAAAATAAAAAAAATAACATGATGAATATAAATATTATATATTTCATAATAATATTTATTATTAAATATATCTATTGTCTAACCCTATATAAAAAATAATATAATATTTAAAACATGAATTTGACATTGTTAAATATTTATTAAATAAAATACTATACATACAATATTTTCTTCAATGTGACCCAAAATGAAAAAATAAACTTATATTTTATTTTTTTGTAAAGTTAAAAATTTAAAGTTATATTTGTCCATAACATAAAATTTTTCTCATTTGGACACATAATTTTTTTTCAAAAATATACCCTTTAAAACATAAAATGTTTATATAATAAATCCATTTCAAAAAATAGAATTAGATTATTTTAAATTAAAATGAACTAATTAAAGTTTAAACTATATATAAAACATAATTTTACCATATAAATAATTTAAATAGAAATATATTTTTCAATAAAAATCATAATTCTCATCATTCCATAAAAAAATGTTTTTCTAAAACTAAAAAATAAATTTAAGATAATTATTACATGATGAATTAAAAAACGATATTAATTTTTTAAAATCCATTTTCTAGAACTTATAATAATTAATATTCATTCATAAAAATAAAATAAACTCATTTTTAAACATATGTATTTTTTATAAATCAATTTATTTTACTAAAATTAAAATAACATACCAATAAATTTATATTGATTTAGACCTTTATTTTTTTATTTCATATATTAGTTATTTAATTTTATTCCCACCAATTTAATGGCTAGGTAAAAAAGTAATTTTATAATAGTTATGCCTTGTAGTTCGTTTAAAATCATTGTTGTGTGAAACACAAGCTATTGAATAATTAAAATTATTTAAATGGAAGTATTTATTAAAATATGAGGGTGTTAGAGATAAGTTGTAAAAAATTGTCAGTGATACCTAAATAGACCAAAGAAACCGTGAATTTCCATTACAGATTTTGGTCACATCCACTCTTCTATTGACATTGTTTTAGAATGGTCCACTAATATCTATTTACTGGTGATAACATGCCCCATGACTAATACTTCCTCCAACAATAACTCACATTTACTGTACCTTTCATTTAGTTTTAAATTTTACAAATTATTTAGAAAAATATTCAAATGATCCTTTTGATCCCCACTTCTCTTGGAGTATATTAGAATATAATCTATAAAAACGACCACAAATTTTTTGAGATAATCTATAAACACTCTATTCAGTAATTCCATGAATATTAGTGGAGAATTAGTGAGTCCAAAAGTCATAACAGTGAACTTATAGTGTCATTACCTACTTTGAAAGGCATTTTTGGGAATATCTTCCTTCTTCACTTTTAATTGGTGATATCTTGACTGAAGGTCCTCATTAAAGAAATTCCTATCCCCACATAGTTGATCAAACAAGTCATTTATCAATGGTAGGGGATACTTGTTCATTATTGTTATTTTTCAAGATCATGATAATAAATAAAGAGATGAATTGATCCATCATTCTTATTTGTGATGATGTTTAGTGTACCCCATAGTGAAGCACTCGAGCTTCTAAAACCCTTGGAAATATTTTATTATAACCAATTACTTAGTTCTTCGAACTTAATGGTGGAAATTTTGTAAGGTGTTATTGATATGGTTTGAGAACCATATATCAACTCAATTGAGAACTAAACCACTCGGTCATGAGGAAGACCAAAAAATTATTTCAAGAACACATCAATGTAGTACCTCATAAGGGAATGTCTTTAAACATGATCCTACCCTTTTTCTGAATCATTAGAGATATATACACTTTCTTATAAGGAAATAATAATTCTAATGGAGAAGAATATTCTAAATGATATCTATCCTCCTCCTAACATTTTTACAGAATAAGATGATTCCTTGTGATGTTAAGAGTGACCTACCTTTCTCTAAAGTTGATGTTAGATTTATATAATGAAAGCCAATACATTCCAAATATAGCATCAAAATTAAATAAAGTATGAAGGGATTTTTTGGGAGGTTTATTCCACAATCATTAACCAGGGAGGATTTATATACTTTAGATGTAGTAATTTTCCAATTTTAGTTCCTCACAAATAAATAAGCAATAAAATTTTGTGGTGGTGATGGAATAGTACAACTAAAATTGCAATATATGATAGTATGCATAGAACCATAACAAAATAGTATATTTTCTATTTCTGAATGAATAACTAGCATACCTAAAACCACATCATTACTCGGATCCTCCTCATAAAAAGTGATTTTATATGCCCTTACTCTATTCCTTGGAGGTTATTGTCATTGATTTTCTCTAACAAACCTTGGATTATGAAATTTCCTTATTCCTTATTGATGAAACACTATAAAATAGTTTCAATATTGATATGAACCTTACTTTCATCTTCCAAATTTGTGGGATTCTTCATATCCTTTCAAAAATTATTATCCTGATGACCCTCCTTTTCACATGTGAAGCATCTCCTTGTTTCTTTTAGATAGATCCCAGGATGCTTCTCCCCACACATTTGACATGCAGATTATGTATTTTCTTTCCTCTGTAGGATATATTTTCAGATCTCCCATATTAAATTATATTTTCTTATTTTTATCTCTAGGAACACTGGACCACTGAGAGGCACCAATATCCATCTCATCCTTAAGGACAAAACATAAAATATCCTCATACCTGTCAAAATCTTGAATCACTAATTCTGTATGTAGACTCAATTTTAATCCATTAAATAAGAGATCATACATGATTTCATTTTTTATGAAAAATCTATAGGTATGTAATGATATCCTTGTAAAATTTTCCTCATATTCCCTTATACCCTCATCTTCTTTTTTCTTCAGTACAAGGAACTCCCTCTCCATATTAAGACAGATAGTTCAGGGGAAATATTTATTGAAAAATATTTTCTTGAATGCTTTCCATTAATTTGAATAAATTTCCTCTTTATAATTCAGGTTCTTTATTAGTATCCACCATTGGTCAACCTTCCCATCAAAAAAATAGATCGCTAACATGCCCTTCTCTTATTATGATAATTGGAGGACAAATAATATCTTCTAAATGGGGTTAATGAGTTTTTATACAATAAGGGGATCTAAATATCCACTAATGATAAAAGAAATTTATCACATAAAGGACTCGACTGCAAACTGCACTTTCTTAGGAGAAAGAGGTAGTTCTACATGACTCATTTTATTATTTGTAACTAGATCCAGTTGAACCAGTACTATTATAAAGTTATGATCTCCTATTCCGATCACGTTTGGAATCTTGTTAGGGAAACCATCACATTTCCTATCCCCTTGGTTGTTGGAACAAGTTCTTATATTTCCCTCCATTTATAAAAAAAATAACTTTATGGGGATTGAATACGTTTCTAATGTTTTTATAAAATGGAAACCACAAACATAGAAGGAATAAATTTTAAATGAAATCTGTATCCTAACATCTGATTCCATTAGTTTTAGTCTAGTTCATCCATGGTGATAGAAATATCCCAACGGTTCTTACTAAAGTTTTCTAGTACTAATAACAAAAAATAATTACACCATGTTATAATACCAACTATAGAGACCCTAACCTCTTACACATATTATTACATGATTTTAAGCATAAATATCCATTTAATACAAACTAATGATCGAAAATTCTTATGTCTTTGGAAGACTAGGTACATAAAATTGATAACATGGAACTAGAAAAAAACATGTTTTTATTAATCTCTATAATGAGATCCTAACTTCCTTTGGTATCCTAAAACTACATTGGATAACCTAGAAAAATACATAGACAAAAAGGGATGAGGTAAGAATCCAAGTAAGGGAATAAACATGGGAATGGATAATAACACATGAGTAAGATAAAATAACATGATAAACTAAAATGCATAGATCATGAATAAACACATAGAGTATGAAAATATATAATATAGAATCACATGATCATGGAAATATAGTAATATTCAAGTAACATATAACATGAAATAAACAAGAGTCAAGGATAACTACCAAGAATAAATCACATGGTGTTCAAAGTCCTATAATGGATTAGGTTTACCCCATAATCCCATACATAATTTATTATAAGAATAAAACATTACCCAATTCATTAGAGAGCTATCTAGGTTCACCCACTTTAAAATGTGCATGCATATGTGTTCCACTTGTAGAATCAAACAAAATAAATAAACATATGGTTTAACCATGGAAATAAGTGAGTTTTGTAATCATGTCATAATGCGTAGCCAAAGGGAGTATCATAATGATATACATGAAATAAATAATTAAAATAAATTTTGTACATTCATAGGGGAAAAATTAAAAATGGATCATGGATAATCATGTTCAACTGAATTAGAAACAGGAAAAAGAGTGCTTAGGTTACTTTAGAAATGTTCCACTTAATCACAATTTTAGGAAAAAGAGTAAATAATATTTAAGGAATAATTATTTCCCTAAAATAAAAAATGAAATAAAATGGATTTTCATGATAAAATTATTTATTTTAGAAAAATAATGATATATTAAATCATTTTGTGTGTTGTACATGAAAATGTGTAAGAAACAAAGAATTTTTATTTTATTGTGTTTTCTAATCAAGAGTAATTGAGAAGGTAACCTTTCATAATATGTATTTCACCATGAAAGAAAGATGAATTTTGATATATATATATGTTTGAAAAAAATATATATTATTGTGACATTGTTTTTACCCATAATACATTGGAATATTCTTAAGAATATTTATGTATCCAAGAACGGAGTTAGCACGAGATTCTGAGGCCCGGAGAGCCTCCATGTGGTGATTTTATGTTTTTTAAATATATTTTATCACACGTACATAGTTTATATTAAAAACAAAATAACTCTAGAGAAGAGTCTCGAATCATAATTATATGACCACGATGGAGTTCAGAACATCGTCATTACCTTAGGCATGACATAAAGTTTTCCCCGATAGTTGTTTGGTCAGAGGCGGGTGAGAGGGGAGTTATGTGGTGGAATAGTTAATTAAATGAAAATTTAATTAATTAATTAAACCTAAATATACCCTCCAACACCCTTTGGTAAGAATAATTTAGTATAGGAATGATTCTTCTCTTTATACCTTTTGCGGAAAATTAAAAATAAGTCAAATTAAAGTGATGAAGTGTTGTCAATTTCCGTTCTTGATGTCTATCGTCATTAGATCAAGGAGTAGCACAATTCTGGCGTCATTCTACACCTAAATCTTTGGTATTTTTTTCCATAAATGTATGATTATTTGAGCTTTGTTCCCATACCCTTAATTTTTCTTTGTTTTAAGGTTGTAAACCCCTATTGGAAATTCAAGAGATCCATCCTAGGTCAATTTTCAGGTTTCGAGGAAAATTGGGGTAGATCAAGAGAATATTAATGTGATTATTTTATATAATTACCACATACACTATATGTAGTCTAATGATACATGCCATGTGTATCTTCCTATTTAGGGAAAGGTACTTTTGTGGAATATATACCTTGTACTAGAGTTACACACCATGTAGTGACCCCAAACCTTGGGGCAAGAGGACATGGATATGGAAGTCATGTAAAAGTACATGGACATGTAAAAGTACATGGTCAATGTACATAGACATGGGGATCCAGACACATGAATGAGAAAACTACATGGATAAGTGGTTGTTTATCCTAAAAACTCCATGTAGTGTAGGATGCATGATGTGTTAGGGACATGACAGGCTGAGCTGTGTGGAAGAAGAACAAATCCAGGGGCTTGGGGAGGCAGAATAGACCCTGTACACGTTGTATACTCCTTGTACTCCTAGATGGCCATTCTAGGACGTTTTAATGAGAGACATGACCAGGTTCATAGGTGATTACACATGCCGTGTGGGCTCCAGCACATGTTGTGTACCTTAATTGATATCTTATTAAGACCATTCACCTTTTTATATCTCCTTCTTTAGAACATGGATTCTGGCTTGTGACTACTGTATCCTGAGTATTTTTCCACGTATAATCCAATAGTGGAATTCATTTTGGATTGAGATATATGAGGTGGTGTGTTTTGATCACGATGATGTTGAATCGATGATTAACGCTGGGTAGTGATCAATGTGGATCACTCAGTTGACATCAAGGTCAGTACACATCCATTTTTCATTAGTATGTGGGTACTCTAGATTCTTTAGGCATGTATAGTGGTGCTTCCCTATTTCATCAGGGTGTGGGTTCCATACCTGCGATAGTGTTACTATGCGAGGATTGATAAGAATGATTCTACTTTTAGCGGCGCCTGACCAGTGTTGGAAATTAGTGTGGTTCTTTGTGAGAGAAATTGGGATTGGTACTCCCATATGGAATCAGGGAATAGGATTCCCTTACCACTCTACTTTGGTAGATATGGGGCTCCCCATGTCATGGGAACAAGTTCTATACCTTTGTGGTGGTTATCTCAGGGTTGGTACTTCCCTAATGGACTAGGGTATGGGTTCCCCATATCATTAGTATTGTTCAAGATAGAGCTCCCTTATTTTTCTAGGTTGAGGGAGCTCCATACTTGTCTTCCATATATAGTAGTAACTCCCCTATCAAACCTAGGTGTAGGTCCTCTATCTGTGGATTTTGTACTATCTTATTGTGTCCAAGTACGGGAACTATATATATGACATATCGATACAGTCGGTACTCCCATTCCATGTTAGGGTGAGGGTCCTCTATCCTTGGAATCCGAACCCCCTTCAATTTTTTTGTGTGGGTCCTGTATCCTTAGAGTCGGAACTCCCCTATCATTCCCAGGTGTGGGTCCTTCATATGTGTTATTCTAAAAATGTTGGTAGTCCCCAGACATACTAGGGAGAGGGTCCTCTAGCCTTGGGGTAGTACCCCTATCATATCAAGATGTGGGTCCCCAAAAGTAGTCATTCTAGTATAGTTGTACTCCCCTATCATTCTAGGGTACCAGTCCTCTATATGTGAAATTCCAATCCCCTATCATATCAGGGCGGGGGTCCTCACCTATGGAGTATTACTCCCTTGTATCTGAGTAGCAGCAGGGTGTGGGTCCTCCTTTGAAGATGGAGCTCCCCTGACTGTTGTGTATAATGACTAGGAGTGAAACCCTCTTCTAGTTTTGTGTGATGCTTAGTTATGAGTTAGTTCTCCCTGTGCATATTGGGATGAGAGACACTCCATACAGGAGATGCAAAGGTTTTTAGGGTTATTTAGGATCTATTACTCCCTTGACTATAAGGAAGTGACAAGGTGATAGTCCCTCTATTCGATGTCATTAGAGAGGATGCATGTAGTTCATAATATGGAGTATTTCTCCCACAACCATGTGCAATGGTGAAGGGTGGGTATCTTCATTTGGGTTCTTACGGACTTGTGTGGTGCATAAGATAGCATTTGTAGGACCTCTGATACTTGGCACTTGGGACTGACAAAGTGAGTTGTTCCTGATGGAGTGTATCTATTGGACTAGTTCCATCTGGGATGGATAATCTCATGGAGTATGTTCTCCTAGTTTTTTACCTTTTAGATCATTGAGTATAATTTTATCACTTGTTCTGAGGTTGGAACCTCACGATACTTGGAGTCTATGATGGGTATATCTGGGTATTTCTAGGAGTCCTTTCATTTTTTTTCATGTCTTTGGGTTGAAACCCCTTGTGGAATAAGATGAATAGTCAAGTACAGAATAGGATGGTTCAATATGGATTTTTTCTCTTGATTGGGTTCCCTCTGGCTAGGTCGAGAAAATTGTTTCCTTTCTATTTATCCCTTTTCTATTCAGTTTTTGGGGTTCCTACTGAGTACTATTATACTCACCACTAAACTATATTTTACCACATGAGTTGTGTCTTGAGTAGACCATAGTATTTTTGATGGAGTCCCCAAAGGACCTGAGGCTATCCGAGCATAGTGAGATAGACTGACCAATTTTTTTACTGGATTTGGGTTGAGGAGATTTTTTCAAGTTGCATTTTTCAATGATCCCCTCCTTCTGAGCAGGTAGTACACTTATACAATTTTTGGTGGGAATGTGTATTTCCATTTTTATTCTTTCAGTACTTCTTTTTTACTGTGGTTTGGGATATATGTATGCATATATTTTAATTTCCACATTTTTTATATCTCTACATTTTTTCATGGAAGTGTTTATGGGTACGTGTACATATGTAATTTTGGAAAAGTCCTCCAATATGTGTGATATTACTACTTTGTTCTATTCACCAGCGCCCATCCCATAAGTGGTGGGATTGGGGAGTTGTGGAATGGGCCCAGTTGGCACTGGTTGATAGAGTGGTATGATAGAGGGGTCCACATTGGGACCACTATGTCGTGAGTTTGGTAAGAGTTGTATAGTGATAGTGCTATGGTGTTTTGAGTTCGAATCCCAGGCTAGAGGTTCTAGTGTTCGTGTGGAGGCCAACATATCATTTCATTAGGAAATTGATAACATTTTTTTTGACTCAATACATTAGGACACTGGTTATAAGGAGATAATGGTACATGCATCATATAAGATCATGTTTTTTTCTCTGTCCTTATTCAGTCATCTCCCAAGACGTACTTTTGACTGTGGCACATCTTGATTTTTTTTATTATGCCTAAATGATGATATCTAGGTAGAGTTCTATAGAGGTATTGTAGAGATGATCTTCTAAGTGAATAGGCTTTAGTACGGGGAACTGGAACTGAGGTGGTACCTCTAGGTGGCCTTCCAGTTGAGATGCCACCAGTTGAGTAGTCGGTTATGCTAGAATTTCAGGTTGAGGATGCACACAAGATTAGTGCACTAAACACGTTCTAGAGGTAGTTACCTATGAGGTACTAGGGTGATCTAGACACCGAGTTAGATAGTGACTAGATCGAGACTATCAGGGGTGTTTTTTCCTTATAAGGACACATCCCGATCTAATGGTGGTCCTCGCAATGATCCTTCTACATGATTCGGTTGGGTGATGGAGGATTTTAGTGACACAGTCCCTCAATGAGGTGACTCTAACATGGATAGAGTTCGAGCGACTCATTAGGGAAAAGTTTTACCAAGATATGTTGAGATCAGTGTGTATCTAGGAGCTTTTGTAGCTTCAGATGGGTAGCATGACTGTGGTGGAGTAATCAGCGTGGTTTACATACTTGAAATGTTACTCCCTATATATGTGGTGAGACTTGTTCTTCAGAGATCAAACCATTTTAACAAGGGCTTCCTTAGTGACATATGAGTAGGTGTGGTGTCCTTGTGCCTTCCCACTTATGTTGGGGTATTTGAGAAATCTATGTTATTATAGATAATCCTATAGGAGGGATGAGTTGATATGGAATGTAGTGGTGGTCATGAGGTTGAGGTATTTGAAACGGTTTGTTGGCGGAAGATGACCGGACCACAGTGAGGGAGGCATAACAATGCCCACACTCAAGAATATGGGCATGTAGAATATGAACCTTTTTGGGGATTAGGTCATCCATAGGGGATTCAGTTTTAATTTTACAATGTTTGACGCATCGTTCTATAGATTATTCGAACCTCTGTGTAGGTGAGAGGGAGTTTGTTGAAGGCTTCCTTGGCTATAACGACCCATAATTTACATACATTGATATTACTTAAAATTTTAAGAATATTAATTTAAAAAATATTATAAATCCACTACCATAACATATATGTATATTTTCTTTAGAAACTGGGAAACATAAACAACTGGTTCATAATACATCTTTATTGTCTCGCACTTATTTCATCAAAACTAGACCCCTTTTTTGCATATCTTACTTACTAACCTTCTTCCTGACCGGTAGAAAATAATCATATGAAAGGGTGAACATAGATTCTCAGTAAAGGAAAAAATGGAGATATCTATTATATTATAATCATAAGACATAAGAACATATCATTTGAAAATCTTATCCTTCATATGAAAGATTGTGACATCATACCGTGGGATAAATAATGAAAGTTCAAAAGCTCCAGCGAACACAATACCCAATGTCATAACATAAGACATGATGTTTTCTGGAATACAATTAAGCATAGAAAATCATTTCCTAATAGTCAAGGCTCATTTATATAACCATCATTGCAGAAAAATTCAATTTTTCTGAACTGAGATCACTCTTCTTTCTAACCCTTTATTACTGAACCGAGATCATTTCCCATTTCCAACCATGTCTATTTCATTAGATAAAAATATTTACCCAATGAATTAGAGGGAGATATAAGTCCTACCCATCTCATAATGAAACCATTATTATGTCTTCCATAATAACATAAATCATTTATCAAACCCCAAGGAATAAAATGAGTTTCTTTAAACGTCAAATCACCATTACATTATCCATGTAAAAAAAATGGATTTCATAAATAGAATTACATCATAAAAACAATAAAATCATAGTAAAAAAAAGGATATTATAATTTAAACAAAACCATATTAAATAATTCCATCTTATATGGAAATTAACTTTCGTATAACACTTGAAATTAATTCTAGAGTAAAATATCCTTTATTCTTTAAAAACGTTTTCTTTTCTCAAAATTTCACACATTTTTAAAAGAAAGTAATTTAATTGAAAATAAACATGAAATCATGTATATTAATATTCATGTAAATAAGGAATTATGAATACATATAAATCCATTCATTCGGTAAATGTTAAAAAATATTATCCTAACAATTTTTCCACAAAAGTAAAAAAGTACCTCAAATCGAATAATGACAAAAGATTCCTATCATACAATTTTATAAAAAATTTCAAATGGGTAAAATTGAATTTAAAAATTTTTAGAATAATAAAAATAATATTACATATTTAGGAAACATGGACATGGATGATAAATAAACCCTAGTAAATACTTACGTATAAACAATCTCAGATAATAATGAGATTGTGAAATTATCCCTTACCTTTTAGGTCATATTTCCTTTGTATGTATCCAAAACTCATGTATAATGATTTAAATAATGTAATTGGGTTATTTCAGAATCATATTAATTTTTTTGATATCATATATTATCATATTTTCATCCTTTTGTTAATAATATTTCATTACTAGTAATTCGGGTATTAACTGCTTCATTTTCTTATGTATGTTCTGTATAATTTGTTATAGTTCTCCTTCATAGGTCATTTTTATATCACTAAAAAATTACATTAAGATTATATATATCATATTTATTCATTATATATATTTACATAATCATGATTTAATGAAGATCATATAGAATGAATCGTATCCGATCGTGGAGATAGTAGGTCGTACATACGCACGATCGAAAATATCATTCTGATAATTGTTGAATGGTATTGAGGTGAATTATGCATAATATTTCAGAATAAATATAATTTTATAATAATAATATACAGTTATTATTTCCATCATTATAACCATCTATATATGGTGGTGATGAAAAATAGATTACACCCCTACGTGGAGAAGGAAAGTCCTACGTATGCACACATGGTGATTTTGTTTTTCATAGGATGGATATAAAGTGGAATATTGTTGTTCCATAATCATAAAAAAAATCTAATTATATAATTTATACTATATTTATTACATTATAATTAAAAAACTAATGAATAGGAAGTATTAAAATAAATATGTTTGAATGAATCATAAGAGGAGATTACCTCTTCTTCGATGTGCTTCCTCTAAATATTCATTTAGAGAACTAGAGTTAGTCTATGTAGAAGTCAAGAACCTCTATAATATGAAAATGGAAGTTAATAATGTAAAATTAAAGGTCATGGCTGATATTTAAGGCACAAAGTGAATTTAAGAGGGGAGGGAAGAGGTGTCCATTTACAAATGAGGTGATGGGAACTTTTGTGATCTCTCAAAATATTAATTTATAATAAAAATCAAACCCCATTCAAGAACCTCCAAAATGTCCCAATTTCAAAGATGAGATGATATAGTGTTGTAATATAATAAAAAATTGTTTTAAGACAAGTTTTTCTATCAATTTAATCCTTATCATTTTAATTAACACTTAGATATTTTATTAAATTTTTAATTAAGGTAACAAATATTTCAACATTAAAAGGGTAAAATATTTACTTGTTTGATGTCAATGAGACCATAAATAAATACCATTTAATATATTAGACCATATAATAATTATTATATATATTTAATAAATGTGTTATGATTTTAAAATAATTTAATAAAACATTATTTTGATAAACAATTAATAGTGTCAATTTTGACACTATTCAATTCATTGATTTTTTTGAAAAATAAGTTAACAAGCTAACATTGAAAAAAATATTTTATTACATTTATAATAGGAAAAGGTAATATATTAAATTCATTAGATATATTAATTATTCCAAATTATATTTATTTTAATATTTTTAATTAAATTAATTTGATATCTTTATTAATAAAATAATTACTACATGATTTTTTTTATTTAATATACTAATTTTTGAATAAAAATTTAAAATAAAATACTCTAACGTAGATAAATTCACTAGATTTAATAAAAATATTTGTAGTTGAATTAATATTTTGGAAAATTTTATATTTAAAATTTTATACTTATTAAATTATGAAGGTGCCAACTTTAGCAGCACTTTAAATAAAATAATATAAGTGTCATAATATCTTTTATAAGGCTAAAAATGTTCACTAACTTGACCCCTGGATGGTTATGGTCGATATATATTCTACCCATAATACTTGGTATTGTTTTTGGGTATTTTATGGTTATTAGTCTTTTAATTAAAATTGTTTTATTTATTTATTATCAAATAATTAATTTTTACATCATCAAAGTATAAGTCTTTAATTTAATTATTTATTTCTTAAAAATTAAAAATAAATTAAAATGATAAATAGAAAATTGTTGCTTTGAAATGAGTATTTATAATCTAATTTATATTATGTTTAACCTTATATAAAAAATTATTTAGTTATTAAAATTTGAGTGAGAAATATTTATCTTTTTTTCAAATAAAATAAATTAAATATCCAAATCTCGTCCATGTGGCCTCCAAAGGAAACAATTTAAACCCAAGGACTATTTTGGACTAAAAAAACTCATCCAATTATATTAAATCAAGTGTTAGGGTAATTTCATAATAGTATTATTACACTTTATTACCTGATTTACCCTTTCAGCGTATTAATAAAAATTACCAGAGTTACTATTCATAATTCCCAAAAATTAAATTTATATATTTACATAATTATTACCTACTAATTAAAAATATGGAATCCATTTTTAAAACTTCCAAAAACAGAAGTTTATGTAATTAATTTAAAACTATTTCCATTTTTATAAATTGAGAATGAGATTTAAAAGTTAAAACATTGCAATAGATTGAGATGTTTATAATATATGAATTCAATGAAAAATTAATTCTAATGACATAAATTAAATATAATGATAAAAAAATATTATATTTATTCATTTAAACCATAAAATTTTATAATATAACCATATAAATTATTTCGATGAAAATAGTTGTTTTCAATTAAATTTTAGTGGATTTCTACTATTCTTCAAAATTTGAAAGTTATTAGAAAAATATTAAAAATTCATCCAAAATAAAATTTTATATCCCACTGTTGGGCAGAGAAGAAAAGGAAGAAGTGATGGCAAGAGGGGGGTGAATTGCCTTTTAAAAAATTAATTAACAATTTGAAAACAAAGTTAAAGTGCAGTGGAAATAAAATAGGAAAGACACAAAATTGATAACGGAGTTCGGCTTAAACCCAAGCCTACGTCTCCGCTCCCAACTCAACCGTTGAGAGATTTACTACCGCTTGCTTTTCAATGGTTTTAGCAAGAAACCCACTAGACTTTAAGGTTAGTCTAGAACCTATTACAGCTTGCTTTTATTGGTTGAGCAAGAACCCACTTGCTTTTAATGGTTGAGCAAGAACCCACTAGCCTTCTTACAGGTGAAGGCTAGCTCACCTTTGATTCAAGCCTTTTAAAAGGGAAGGCTTGACTAAACTCTTCACACCTTGAAGGTGGTGTGAAAACCCAAAGAAGAGAGGATGAGAGAAATGAGATGGGGTTTGTAGGCACAAACCCAAATTAAAGCTCAAAATAAATAAAGCAATAAAAACTGTAATGGGAGAAGCCTTGGGCGCCAAAGGATTGATGGAGTTGATGAAGTGCGCTCCCAACCTTCTATGGAGGTGCTCCTTGGATGTGGAAATGAGATGGAGCAAGTGGGGTTCCTTGAAGCAATCCGCCAGAGGTTCGCCAAATGATGTAAAATGTGTCCGTGGGATTCCTTATGGCTTGGTTATAGTTCCGGTTTTTGTCCGGGGCTTCCTAGCCCTTTATTTATAGAGTGGGAACCCTAAAATGGCCTTTGGGAGGCTTCGGAGCCGTTGGAGAGGCCTTCGGAGCCGTTGGGAGGCAAGTGGACAGGTCTGGTCAAAGGCCCAACGACTAGTTTGACTGGGTCCACCGGCTGACCGGTGCTAGGATACCGGTTGGCCGGTGCTTTGAAAATGGGAGAGGGCTCGGGCTCAGGCTCCACCGGCTGGCCGGTGAGGAGGCCACCAGTTGGCCGGTGCTGAGGCAGTGGCTGACACTGTTCTGGCTGGGTGCCACCGGCTGGCCGGTGCTGAGGCCACCGGTTGGCCGGTGATGAGGCAGTAGCTCAGCCTTCTGCCCAGGGTCCATCGGCTGGCCGGTGGTGAAGCCACCGGTTGGCCGGTGGACATGAAAACAGTCCACTTTTCCTCCTTTGCCACTTCTTGCTCCTGAAATCATGCCTATTAACAAAAACACTTGAAAACAAGATTAGATAAAAAGGAAAGTGATTGTGATCATGAAAATTAAACCACGAGGGGTACGAGAGGTACAACAATCTCCCCCTATTTTGATGATCACAATCACCAAAACAAGAAATGTAAAAGACTGAAATTAGAGGTATGATTTAAAGGATAAATCAAAGTAAAGTAAAGAATGAGAGAAAGATTTCTCCCCCAATTAACCAAGAATTTCTCCCCCTTTGTGATTATCAAAATAGCACGGGGCATAAAACTTGATTGAGGGAAACGTTGAAAAATGAGAAAGAGATTTTTAAACCAATTGAAAATTTTGAAAGTTTTGAATTGAAAATTTTGAATTGAAAGTTTTGAATCAAAAAATTTTGAAATGAGAATTTTGAAATTGAAATCAAAAAGGCTTAAACAATCCTATCTCCCCCTAAATAAAAACAACAAATCACCGGGGAGAGGTTTTTGAAACCGAGACAAATTTTGGTCCGGTGAGACTCGCTAAAAGGGATTTTTCAATCCACACTTGTCTAGTGGCGGGTCTTCTCCTATAAAATTCATCATTAAAAGATATGGTTTTGGGCCTACCATACCGGGCATTTTTGCAATCGCACTCATAAATTAAGTGCCCGGGTTTTTTGCAATAATTACAAAATTTATATTGAGAGCTCCCCCTTACAAAAATAGTTGGAGCATGGGAAGAGGAAGCTTGCTTGGAATAGCCAAGCCCTTGGGTGGTTCTAGATAAACGTTGGGAACCGAGCAATTTGGTTAAATTTTGTTCACCTTGGGTGAACTTGGCAAGAGATTCCCTTAAATCTTTGATTGTTGATTCCATGGAATCAACATCGGGAAGGTTTTGGACTTTGAGGGACAACTCCTCCTTTTCTTTGAGAAGATGTTCCTTTTCAGAAGAGAGTTTTTTGAAATTCTTTTTTAAAGCAACAAATTTGGAAGAAAGTTCGTGAAAACCTTCCTCCAATTGATCTCTAGCATGTTAGAGATCCTTATAAGACATGTGATTAAAAGAATTGGAAGAACTAGAGGATGAGGAGTCGGAAGAGGTTACCTCATGGAATGCCATTAGGCATTTTTTACCGTTGTCGCTCGAGGAGGAGGAGGAGGATGTGGAGCTATCACTCCATGTGGCCTTGAAAGCTTTATTCTTTTCCTTTTTCTTGGCCTTTTTCTTGTTGAGTGGACAATCGGGCTTGTAATGGCCTTTCTTGCCACACCCATAACATGTTACCTCGGGCTCGGATTTTTTGTCGTGTTTTTCCTTTCAAGCCTTGCGGGATTTCTTCTTCTTGTGCTTCTTCATGAATTTGTGCATCTTGCGGGCAAGATTCTCCATTTCGGAATCGCCGCTTGAAGAGGAAGATGATGAGGAGGAGGAGCTTCCTTCTTGTTGAACTTTTAAGGCGATGTTCTTTGTAACTTTGATCGGTTTTCCTTCCTTTTCAGCTTGCCTCCTCATGGTGATCTCATAGGTCATGAGGGATCCGATGAGCTCTTCGACCGACATGTTCTTGATGTCTTTTGCTTCTTGTATTGCCGTGACTTTTGGTGCCCATGAGCTTGGTAAGATCCAAAGGATCTTCTTGACCATCTTTTCTACAGAAACATCATCACCAAGGGACTTTCTCCCATTGCAAACATCAGTAAAACGAGTAAACATTTCAGTAATATTTTAAGATGGATGCATGGTAAAAGATTCAAAATCCTGACGGTACATTTCCAATCGAGTATCCTTAACTTTGTTGGTCCCCTCATGGGTAACCTCCAAAAGTTTCCAGATTTCATGTGAGGAGGTGCATGTGGAAACTCGATTGATCTCATTACGATCAAGGCCGCAATGTAGAGCATTCATGGCTTTGCCATCAAGCTCGAAATTTTTAATGTCGGCTTGAGTCCATTTGGATTCATCGGGAGAAGAGAGAGTGTAACCATGCATGACAATTTTATAAATAGGATAACCTATACTTCTAAGAAAAGTGGTCATGCGGGTTTTCCAATAGGTATAGTCGGTTCCATCAAAAAATGGAGCACGACCCAAAGAATAGCCTTCAGGGGCGAAAGAAGACGAAGCCATCACAATGGATCTTAAATTTGAAACCGGTGAAGGTATTACTCAAATTTTGGCTCTGATACCAATTGTTGGGCGGAGAAGAAAAGGAAGAAGTGATGGCAAGAGGGGGGGGGGGTGAATTTCCTTTTAAAAAATTAATTAACAATTTGAAAACAAAGTTAAAGTGCAGCGGAAATAAAATAGGCAAGACACAAAATTGATAACGGAGCTCGGCTTAAACCCAAGCCTACGTCTCCACTCCCAACTCAACCGTTGAGAGATTTACTACCGCTTTCTTTTCAATGGTTTTAGCAAGAAACCCACTAGACTTTAAGGTTAGTCTAGAACCTATTACAGCTTGCTTTTATTGGTTGAGCAAGAACCCACTTTCTTTTAATGGTTGAGCAAGAACCCACTAGCCTTATTACAGGTGAAGGCTAGCTCACCTTTTATTCAAGCCTTTTAAAAGGGAAGGCTTGACTAACCTCTTCACACCTTGAAGGTGGTGTGAAAACCCAAAGAAGAGAGGATGAGAGAAATGAGATGGGGTTTGTAGGCACAAACCCAAATTGAAGCTCAAAATAAATAAAGCAATAAAAACCGTAATGGGAGAAGCCTTGGGCGCCAAAGGATTGATGGAGTTGATGAAGTGCGCTCCCAAGCTTATATGGAGGTGCTCCTTGGATGTGGAAATGAGATGGAGCAAGTGGGGTTCCTTGAAGCAATCCGCCAGAGGTTCGCCAAATGATGTAAAATGTGTCCGTGGGCTTCCTTATGGCTTGGTTATAGTTCCAATTTTTGTCCGGGGCTTCCTAGCCCTTTATTTATAGAGGGGGAACCCTCAAATGGCCTTTGTGAGGCTTCGGAGCCGTTGGATAGGCCTTCGGAGCCGTTGGGAGGCAAGTGGACAGGTCTGGTCAAAGGCCCAACGGCTAGTTTGACTGGGTCCACCGGCTGACCGGTGCTAGGCCACCGGTTGGTCGGTGCTTTGAAAATGGGAGAGGGCTCGAGCTCAGGCTCCACCGGCTGGCCGGTGAGGAGGCCACCGGTTGGCCGGTGCTGAGGCAGTGGCTGACACTGTTCTGGCTGGGTGCCACCGGCTGGCCGGTGCTGAGGCCACCGGTTGGCCGGTGATGAGGCAGTAGCTCAGCCTTCTACCCAGGGTCCATCGGCTAGCCGGTGGTGAAGCCACCGGTTGGCCGGTGGACATGAAAATAGTCCACTTTTCCTCCTTTTCCACTTCTTGCTCCTGAAATCATGCCTATTAACAAAAACACTTGAAAACAAGATTAGATAAAAAGGAAAGTGATTGTGATCATGAAAATTAAACCACTAGGGGTACGAGAGGTACAACACCCACTTCATAATAAAATGTTTAACAATTCATATAAAAATTATTAATGTGTCATTGTCTTAATTTAAAATGGGATTTCCATTAAAAGGTGAAAAATTACCCTTTTTAAAAATTTATGTTTTTATACATCAAATCAGGTTTATTCAAACCCAATGACAAAACTATCTGTTGGATGATTATAAAAAATATTTTATTGATTATATAACATTATTAATTCATTAATTTAATTTTCTAATAGTTATTTACACAATTTATTAACAAAAAAGATACCAAAATGTAATTGATTAATATTTTTCATAAATAATTTGTAGCAGATGATTTCACCCCACATTTTCATAAGATAGTTATATTTATTCCAACTAACCTAATGGATTGGTTAAATTGGTCACCTCATAATAAAAGAATCTTGTGGTTTGTTTAAACTTGTGATTACCTGCAAACCCAGATATTAAAGAATTAAAATTATCATAGAAAATATTTTATAAAAACATACGAGTGTTATATTGGCCGAGTCAGCATCTGGAGTAGGGATTTATTTTAGATGGAAGTTGTGGTGGAGGAGTTGGGAGAGTAAGAGGAGGTGGATAGCAGTTTGAGGTGTTCCCACCACCACCCCTAGGTGGTCCAGGCGAGGCTTAGGGAGCTAGAGATTGAGGGTATGTATAACTATTGGAAATAAAGGGCTTTGACCTAGAATATTTGAGGATGAATAAAAGTACTCTTTTTATCCATTATACATTTTATAGTAGTAATTTTTAGACACTATTATGAGGTACGCTTTCCTTTCATCCTCTTACTGGTTGTTTAATTGGGGTGGCATAGGGCATTGTCAAAACCCTGGGTTAGTGTTGTTCGATGTATCTTCTAATTCATATGAAATAAGGGCTCTTTCTCAACTGAGACACATTATTGATATGTGATAAAAAAATATGAAGGATTTTCAGTTCCTCTAAAAGATGATAGTATCAAGGTGAGGTGGATGAGTCCCTCTGACTTGTACAATCGGGGTTGGCTGACGTGCTAGTGGTTTGCAGGCGGAGGGACTGGTAAGACCTAGTATAAGCATCTGGGAAGCCCTTTTTTGTTCACTAGTACCCTACTATTCATGGATAAATCTTTTTACATGAGGTTCTTGAGAAGGACGTGGCATAATTTAACGTATCTTTGGACTCATGAGGAAGAGGAACACATTCCATACCGAGATGTGTTTTTTTATGTTACCAAAACTTTGCAGGTGAGTCAGTGTCTCCCAAATCAGATAGAGTCAATGTGGGGGGGGGGGGGGGGAGGGGGAGAATTCCATAGACTTTTCTGTTTGAGGTGAGTTCTTATACTATAGTGTTGGAGGAGGTCCTTTCATTTTATTTTAACTTTTATCTTTCCCGCATATTTCTTAGAAGCCCTAGTGGTGGGATATCCTTACTTAGAACCATTATGTAGTGGTATAGTTAGACCCTATGATATTTTTTTAGTGTAGATTAGTTTCCTACCATCCATACTCTTTGATATTTCACTAGTGGGTGTGGTAGAGTTTTGGGATTGGTGAGATGTGTTATAGCTGGAGGTTCACAGACAAAGGGACCATAAGACCAAGTGTTAGCTTTTTGGTAACCCTAATTTGTTCGTTGGTACCCTCACATGCTTGAAGATAATATTGAATGAAAGATTCTTAAATAGGTGGTCGTGAAACTCATCCAGGGGTGGATGTGAACTTCTAGATTATGTTGTTATCTAAATAAGGTTAGCAAGGTGGTGTACCACTAAACCCTATGACTTTAGATGGAATGTGGCACTATTCCACCCATCACAGCTAAGGAGACATGTGCCCTTTATTTCATGATGTTAAACTGGTTAGAGATGGATGATTGTGTGGTTTGGACTTCTTAGTTCCCATATCTATGTACTTTTTAGTAGCAAGGGTACCCTTGGAGAGCTCTCTGGCATGGGATTTCTAGTGTTGAGATAAATTTATTTCCTTATGCCAAGGATTTAGCTTTTTAGGGGAAAAAAGTCTTAAGGAGGGGAGACATTAGTGACTTGGTTTTTGACATACAAGACTTTTTAATATTCCTAAGAATATTTCTGAATCCTAGCCCAGAGTCAGCATGGGATTCTGAGTCCCAGAGATCCTTGACGTTGATATTTTAAATATATTTTGTCACACATTCATAGTATCTTAGTTATAGATGCTGGGAAAAGTAATCCCCCATGGAATCAAGGTGTGGGTTTCCCTTACCTCCCTACTTTAGTAGTGATGGGACTCACCAAATTATGGGTGTGGGTTATACACTTGGTTGCGCCCAAATTTACCCAAGTTTTAAGGGTCAAGCGGTCGCTTGTAGTGTAGCTTGGGTTGTCGAATCCTCAGAGACCTAAGAAGAACCTTTAGACACTCAATAAAAAGAGATGGATTTTTGGCTATGAAGTGGCCAACTTGGGTTGATTTTAGATTGTTTTGAAAGAGCACTAAAAGATCTATGTGAATTCAAATTATTAGAAAATGAGTTGATCCTAGGTTTTTGCTCGGGGTGGATTGAATGAATTCCTTTTTTTTACGATTTTAATTTCATTAACTCGAGAAGTGTTCATGCAATGAATTAAAACTAACCTCATCACTTACTGATTAAACACCTTCAAAACATATGATAATCACCTATACACTTGTAGGATCATTTTCATGAGCACTCCAAGGTAAAGGATGTAATTAGAATTTGAAAGTGGGGTGAATAAATTCAATAAGGAAGAGGAAGAATAAAAATCATTGAATGAAAGAAACTCAATTAAAATAAATTAATAACATTTAGGGCATGAGAAATAACATTCCATCCAACCCCTTTCTACTCCCTTGGATCAACCCATAAAAGAGCTAGACCTCCATTGTTGACAAGTTCTCAACGGAAGCGGAAAGTAGACTTATGAGGGTGGAATTGAAGAAGTGAAAACAACAAAAATAACGATCACTCCACCATTGTGTGAACAAAATCACAAGGTTTGGTGTGAATAAATTCACAACTCGAAGCAACGGTATCAAGGTGATAAGGAGAAGAACAGAACAAGAGAAGAAGAAGAACTTTTATTGAAGACTAAAGCGATTCAAACAACTTACATGAGAAGGAAGAACATTACAAAGGCAAATTGGCATAATAACATTACAATGAAAAGAAAGCACCCAACCTCCCTAAATCCACCACCACTACTGCCTTAAATAGAAAAAAATGAAGCCTTGGCCGAGCTCCCAACATCCCATGTGCCTTTAATTAATTATGTTGGGGAAAGGTGGGTGGAACATTAATGATGAGACTTTTCCACTTCTTGCCCCGAAGTTGCATCCAGCTTGCATCCACCAGAAAGACACGCCTAAAGGACCTTCTAGAAGGCCGAATTTGAGTGGTCTCTATAAAACATAAATGAATCCCCGGATATCCCCTAACATTATGTAATATTTCAGCCCAAAATAATTTGTGGTTAGGGAGATATGATTGAAATAGTGGGATGTTAGTTTGGGCCGCAGAATCTGGCCCAAAATTAAATCTTCAACTTGGTCCGCCTTAATAACCACCATTGAGGACTAATTAGCACAAGATACAGAATAAGTATTTGTTCCCCTATATGTATTCTAGTCTCCTATAAATTTTGGGCTTCATTGGGCCTGTATTGTGGGCCCCACAGTCCAATCAGTGGGATGATATCCAATCTGCCTTCTCCAGAATTGTTTCCTTTCTTTGCCAAAAATCCTCATCATCCTTTATGAATCCTCCATTGATCCCTGAATGAAAAATGTTCACATTTAAGTTTATATCCATTTAAAAAAATATCAAATTAAAATATGGATAATTAAATACTTTGAAATCAGATGAAACATTGGGCCTAAATTGGTCCATATTAGGCATAAAGTGCACAAATGATGAGAATTGATGTTCAAAATTAAAATACACTAACTCAGGCCCATAAGATCAAAAATGAACATTTAATACCCTTAAAATGTAATCAAAATATGTGTTTTTATTGGCTAATCACACCCCCAACTTGAGTTTTTCTAGTCTCAAGAAAAATATATCTCACAAAAATGAAATTCAAATGACCTTTTCCAAAAAACATTTTAATACACATTTCTCACCCAAAGATCACATACCAAACAATTACGAAACCCATAAAAATAATTTAAAACAAGATATGTCCATAAGCATATCTCAAGCCCAAGCCCATTCCTTTGTTCAAATTCATCGCCATATTTCATCCAAATTCAATTAAGCATAATGAAGTGTTGTGTGTCACAATAGACATGGGGGTTCATTTTCATTCGAGGGAGAAAATATGGAAGCGCTAGGAGCAATCAAATTTTAATAATAAGATGAGTACTCATTTTTTTATTTTCTTTTTTTTTGGTTTTTTTTGAAATTTTGCTATGGTAATTGAAAGTGAACTCAATTGAGTCAACCCATGTAGCAAGACTTTGCCGATGACTCCCAGGCTCAAAGACCTTAGGTCACCAAGTGAAGCTCACATACTCGGGCATCATCTCGAGTTAACTCAATCAAAAACAAATTCAAATTACCAAAAATAGAGATAAAATGCCCAACTCTGGGCCAGAAAACTATGGAGTCATGATCCCCAAGTGCCGAAAGCCACACATTAGGTCAATTCATTGCTCTACGCACAATTGATTTTTTTTTGAATACTCAGGTTAAAATTAAAATGATTGCCAATCCTATACTATTTATTATGGGTCCCCAGGAACTCAAACTAAAACCCCACAATCTAGAGGACGTGAATTGTGTTTTTTTATTAAATGGCAGTGAAAAATCACATCATACAACCACACTTTCCAATATCTATGCACATGAACATAAACTTGCATTAAAATCACAATCAAGGCATGCAAAATTATTTGATATCCAATTTCAAAGTTTGGAATGTGTGTTATCATGTTCAAGGTTAATGAAATTTTTCCTTCCACACATTTTCATCTCCCCCCCCCCAACTTGGAATAACATTGTCCCCAGTTTTTAAAGAAAAGAAAGATTAGAAGGGGTAGAGGAGAGGAGTTCAAAGAGGAAATTGAAAATGATAAACATGGAACAAATTCACCTGATTTTTGAAGTTGAAGTTCATGATGCTCCAGATTACTCTTTTGATCTCTTAGGAGATGCATGCACCTCCTTGAATGAATATGTATCACCCAAAATAGTCCATGAACCATAAAAAGAAGAAAAAACTAGAAAAAACAAACAACACAACAATTTATTTAAAACCAAGTATCAACATTTTTATGGGTTTCCTTTTTAAAAAAAATTTAAAAATCAAACTGATGATACATTGTCTTCTTTATATTTTCCGGGTAAGGTATTACTCAGGGATCACACCGCGTGACACAGATGAATATGGTGCTCCCCTTTCATACCCATCCATACTCATAAAATAAGAACATGTCAACAGTCTAATTTTTTTAACCTATATATAAAAAAAACTGATGATACATTGTCTTCTCTTAATTTTATGGGTAAGGTATTACTCAAGGATTACACCACGTGACACAGGTGAATATGGTGCTCCCCTTTCATACCCATCCTTACTCATAAAATAAGAACAGGTCAATAGTTTGAGGTACTAATTAAGTGAAATAAAACATGAAAACCACGGGTTGCCTCCCGTGCAGCACTTAATTTAAAGTCTTTAGCTCGACTTGAACCCCCCAACTTAGACAATTCCAACTTAAAAAATTTTAATGACCTCATTTTTCTCTACTTCAACATGATTGAGAATGCGTATCCCTTGTGGTTGGTAAGAATATTTGGAATTTAATTCATGAACAATCCTATTTTCTAAAATTAATGGAAAAATCCAAGGAATATCAGAAATGGTTGATCTTTTTTCTTCTGTAGTCTTTCCTAATAAATCAAATATCAACCCCCCATTTTGGGTTTCATGAGATGAATTAATGAAAACCCCAAGATCTTGATTAACACAAATGGTAGGATACTCGAGTGGGGAAGGAAGGACAATGATCTTGAGCGTGGTTTGGATAGGACATTTAGACACAGGTTGAGAATTTGAATCCAACTCAGTTTCATTTTACAAAAAAAATGTTTCATTTTGAATAGAAGATTCAACAAAAAAATTGGAAAGAATAGTGTTAGGAATGGGAATGGACTCAATGTTTTTTTATTTCTCTCAGTGGTTCAGTGATTGGTGTTTTTGAAAAATCATCAATAGAGTTACACTTAGGAGACTCAATCCACGATGTCAAATTCCCCTCTTGTGAATACATGAAATCAATTTCCTCCTGATTTAAAGACCCTTCAAAAATTTCTTGATTCACTTCCCCTACCACAAATCCAAAGTTCGGTTCTTCAATTAATTCATGAGAGGATTGTGGGAAACTATACACTCCACATAAGGTTTTGGAAGGTACAATTGGTGTAGGGATGAGTTCCTCAGAAGTATTAATGCGTTGTAGTTCTAATCTCAAAGACGATACCTCGTAACTCATTATATCCATTTGATTACACAATTTTTCAAGTAATTATTGAGGAACAGATAGGATGGGATGTTGAACATTTTGTACTTCTCTAAGATTAGACTCTTCAATCATCCTTGAGAGGGAAGGAAACTGATCATTTAAACATTCATTATCCCATTGATTGTACGTCTCATCGGGTGCGGGGTAATCATTAAAGGGTTGATCAAAGAAATTTTCAAATTTAGAGGTTTCCCAATATTGAATTTCCATTGGATTCCTGCATGAGTTTCTGACACGGTGATTTTGAAGATACTCCATTGGAGAAGACAGAAAGTTGGATTCTAGATTCTCAGGACACACACAAATAGAAAGGGGTAAAGATAAGAGAGATGAGGTGAGAATAGAGAATGTGGGGTAAGAAAAAGGATTATAGTGTCTAAGATAACTTACTTGGGTCCCCAGCAACGGCTCCAAAATTTGGTTGCGCCCAAATTTACCCAAGTTTTAAGGGTCAAGCAGTCGCTTGTAGTGTAGCTTGGGTTGTCGAATCCTCAGAGACCTAAGAAGAACCTTTAGACACTCAATAAAAAGATATGGATTTTTGGCTATGAAGTGGCCAACATGGGTTGATTTTAGATTTTTTTGAAAGAGCACTAAAAGATCTATGTGAATTCAAATTATTAGAAAATGATTTGATCCTAGGTTTTTGCTCGGGGTGGATTGAATGAATTCCTTTTTTACGATTTTAATTTCATTAACTCGAGAAGGGTTCATGCAATGAATTAAAACTAACCTCATCACTTACTGATTAAACACCTTCAAAACATATGATAATCACCTATACACTTGTAGGATCATTTTCATGAGCACTCCAAGGTAAAGGATGTAATTAGTACATGAAAGTGGGGTGAATAAATTCAATAAGGAAGAGGAAGAATAAAAATCATTGAATGAAAGAAACTCAATTAAAAGAAATTAATAACATTTATGGCATGAGAAATAACATTCAATACAACCCCTTTATACTCCCTTGGATCAACCCATAAAAGAGCTAGCCCTCCATTGATGACAAGTTCTCAACGGAAGCGGAAAATAGACTTATGAGGGTGGAATTGAAGAAGTAAAAACAACAAAAATAATGATCACTCCACCGTTGTGTGAAAAAAATCACAAGGTTTGGTGTGAATAAATTCACACCTTGAGGTAACAGTATCAAGGTGATAAGGAGAAAAACCGAACAAGAGAAGAAGAAGAACTTTTATTGAAGACTAAGGTGATTTGGACAACTTACATGAGAAGGAAGAACATTACAAAGGCAAATTGGAATAATAACATTACAATGAAAAGAAAGCACCCAACCTAACTAAATCCACCACCACTACTTCCATAAATATAAAAAAAATGAAGCCTTGGCCGAGATCCCAACAACCCATGTGCCTTTAATTAATTATGTTGGGGAAAGCTGGGTGGAACATTAATGATGAGACTTTTCCACTTCTTGCCCCGAAGTTGCAGCCAGCTTGCATCCACCGGAAAGACGCGCCTAAAGGACCTTCTAGAAGGACGAATTTGAGTGGTCTCTAGAAGACTTAAATGAATCCCCGGATGACCCCTAACAGTATGTAATATTTCAGCCCAAAATAATTTGTGGTTAGGGAGATATGATTGAAATAGTAGTCTGTTTTTCTGGGCCGTAGAATCTGGACCAAAATTAAATCTTCAACTTGGACCGCCTTAATAACCACCATTGAGGACGAATTAGCACTAGCTCCAGAAGAATTATTTGTTCCCCTATATGTCTTCTAGTGGCCTATATATTTTGGGATTCATTGGGACTGTATTGCGGTCCCCACAGTCCGATCAGTGGAATGATATCCAATCTGCCTTCTCCCGAATTGTTTCCTTTCTTCGCCAAAAATCCTCATCATCCTTTATGAATCCTCCATTGATCCCTGAATGAAAAATGTTCATATATAAGTTTATATCCATTTACAAAAATATCAAATTAAAATATGGATAATTACATTCTTTGAAATCAGAGAAAACATTGGGCCTAAATTGGTGCATATTAGGCATAAAGTGCACAAATGATGAGAATTGATGTTCAAAATTAAAATACACTAACTCAGGCCCATAAGATCAAAAATGAACATTTAATACCCTAAAAATGTAATCAAAATATGTGTTTTCATTGTCTAATAAACACCTTTTGGAGGTTCTATTATTATTGTTACTCCCATTTTGGACTAGGGCATGTTTTCTCCGTATCATTCATATAGTTGCGGAAAATGCTGCCCTTCCATTTTCTTAAAAGGTAATGCTTTGGTCAAATACCAAAGCACAATTTATTAATAAAAAAGGTTACAAGAATCGGAATGATGGGATTTTTTTACAATCTCTATAAAAAATATAAGATAAATCAGCTGGCGGAGTGTCCAGCCAAGTCATGCTCTGATGAACTCCTTTGTTAGCAAGAGCATCAGCAACGACATTCGCTTCACGGTACGCATGAGTAGCAATGTAATAAATCCCATGGAGTGTCTTCAAGCAATTAATCCAGTATGTAGTGAGTGGCCAGGATAAATGAATTATTCCATTCCCGATGGCATGAATGATGGTGGGAGAATCGCTTTCAATCCAAATCTTTCTCCAAACTCTTTGAAGCACAAAATCAACAGCGTGAATGAATCCAAGAATTTCCGCCTCTAGAGATGAAGAGTGACCACATCCAACATAGAAGCAACCCTGACACTGGCCAACTGAGTCTTTGAAGATAGCACCACAACTGGAAGGGCCTAGATTGCCTTTAGAAGCACTATCAATGGTCACTTTGATCCATCCCGGCATCAGAGATTACTAGAATACTTCAAAGGAGCGTTTGGGATTAGGGTAGATTCCAGGAACACAGAGATGACAATGGATCTCAAAGTCACCAATAGAGTTGTTGCAACAGTCTTTTTGAATTGAGGCGGCTTCATGAATCTCAATAATAATCCAAGATTTTTCTGCATTGAGACTAAATGAGTAATTATTATGAATAAGATCATTTCTAATGTACCAAATCTCATGCAGGAGTTCCGCCACTGCCGCAAGAAAGATATTTTTAACCTGTAAAGAAGCTTCGTGTCTAATACATTTTTTTAAAAACATAAAAATAGAGTCAGTTAAGATCCATCTGAAATTGAATAATTCAAATACATAATTCCATAAGGTAGAGGCCATCACACAAGATAGAAAAATATGATCAGCGTCCTCCCTATGTTGATTACACAAGCGACATTTAGAACAAAGTTGAATGCCAAATTTTTGCAGAGCAAGTTCAATAGGCAATCTATTATGTGCAATGCGCCAAATAAGGGTGTTCCTAGAAGGTTTAATCCAAGGCTTATTAAAATGACTCACCCATAGATAATTAGATTCATTATCAGAAAATTTATGCTTATAATAGTTTTTAGAGTCTAGAATTCCATTTGGAGCAGGTTCCCAAACAAGGAAGTCCCCATCAGAAGAAAAGGAATGATTATCAATAATCTGCACAATATAATCAGGGAGATCATGTCCATGTAATTGTAAGACATCCTTTATAGAATGCATAGTATCATCAAGAATAACATTGGGTGGTCATAGTGATATCAGGGGGTTACCGTGCCATTTGTCACAACAAAAATTAATGGAAGAATTAGCACTGACCATCCATCTATCATTTTCCATGATCCTATGGTATGAGTCTCTGATAGATGGCCAGATTGAAGAGTTTATGAAATTAGAATTCCCTTTTAAAAGTTTACGTAGGAATCTATGGTTAAAAAATTCATAACCTTTAGAAGTATAATTAATAATACGCCAAGTTATATGGGCCTGAAGAGCGCTATTGAACAAATTTAGATTTTTTATGCCAATGACACCATTATCAAGGGGTTTACAACAAGATTTCCAAGGAATAGTGAAAAAATTCTTTTCAAAAATACTTCCTGTCCAAATGAAGTTTTTAATGTAAGTATTAATTTTTTTGAAGATGCCAATATGCCATTTATAAATCATAAGGGAGTAGAAAATTTTAGAAACAATTGTGGATTTGAACAAACATATTCCCCTAGCCATGGATAGGTATTTTCCTTTCCAATTAGAGAGTTGGTTAATAATTTGATCAATGGTTTTAGAAAAGTGTCTAGCTTTGGGTCTACCCCAAAAAATAGGAACACCTAAATAAGAGAAAGATAAGAGACCTTCTTTGATTCCAAGATAAGTGGTAATGGTAGATTTTCTTCTAACCTGAAAGTTCTTTCCAAAAAAAATATATGATTTATTCCAGGAGATAGCTTGACCATAAACTTCCTCATAGTGAGTTATGGCTTGTTTGAAAACTTGAATATTTTTTTGATCCCCTTTAAGAAATAGAATAATATCATCAGCATATAAAAGATGAGTAGGGGCATTTAAGGTTCTGGAAACATGAATAGTCTTAAGCTTACTTTGATCAACCAGATTGTTGAGGAGCCTACCTAGGTAATCCTCAGCAATAACAAAAAGGATGGAAGAAAGGGGATCACCCTGTCTGACACCTTTAGAGAATTTAAAAAAACCTCTAGGAGTGCTATTAATCATAATAGAGATGTAAGATGAATGAAATAAAGTCTTAATTATTACAATAAAGGAATCATTAAACCCAATGTTTTTTAAGACTTTGAAAATAAAATTCAATTCTATAGTGTCAAAAGCCTTTCTAATATCTAATTTGATGGCCACACATCCTCCTCTAGTGTTTTTATTTATACTGTTGGTACATTCGGAGGAAAGACAAATGCAGTCTTGAATGGACCTACCTTTAATAAAGACAAATTGATTCCAAGAAACTATTTTATTACAAATAGTAGCAAGTCTATTCGCAATAATTTTTGTAATAATCTTATAAAGAGTGTTAATAAGGGAAATCAGTCTGAATTGATGGATCTCAGAGGAATTTTCAACCTTAGGAATTAAGGTTAAAAATTGAGCATTGATACCATGAGGTAAAGATCCATGAATAAAAATGGTCCTGACAAGTTTTCAAACATCATTGTGGATAATATCCCAATGCTTTTGAAAGAAACCATTATTGAACCCATCCGGACCAGGTGCACTATCTGGATTAAGACCAAAGACAGTGCCTATAATTTCATGATCAAGAGGAATGCTTAAAAGCATCTCATTGTCTCTTTCATCCACCATTAAGGGAATAATATCAGGTTTAAGCTCAGTATTAATTCCCAGACCATTAAATATGTTGTAGAAGTATGAGGTAACATGGTCCATGTGGCTCCTCTATCCAAAGATCCTGAACTCCCTTTTCGTGTCAAGGTGTGGGTCCTCCATATGTTACATATAGAATGAGTCAATAGTCCCCTATCCGGTCATAGTGAAGGTCCTCTCTCCATGGAGTCAGAACTCCCCTACTGTGTTAGGGTGTGAGTCCTCTATCCTTAGAGTTAGAACTACTCGGTAATTCCAGGGTGTGGGTCCTCCATAAGTGTTGTTCCAGCAAAGTTAGTACTCCCCTATCATACTAGAGAGTGGGTCCTCTAGCCTAGGGTCGGTACCCCCATGTCGTAATATGGTGAGGGTCCCCAAAATTAGTCATACTATTATAGTGGTACTCACATGTAATATCATGGAATGGGTCTTCTATCTATGGAGTTGTACTCCCCATTCATATCATGGTGTAGGTCCTCACCTACTGAGTAGTACTCCCCCATCTCTGAGTAGTAGTAGGTAGTGGGTCCTCATTTAGATTTAGAGATCCATAAACTATTATGTACAATTATGAGGTGTGTGCACCTCCATTAGTTATGTTTGATTCCAAATTATAATTTAGTTCTCCTTCAATGGATTTGTATGCGTGATACTTCATACAGGAGTGGCAGAGGTTTCATGGGTTAGTTAGGACCGAGTACTCCCTCGACTATAGTGTGGTGAAGAGGTGTGGGTCTCTCCATTCTCTCTCATAATAGAAGATGCACACTGTGCATTTTCTAGAGTTGTTTTTCCAAATGTGTCTAGTAATGAGGTGTGGGCCACTCCAGTTGGGTTCTTATGGCTATGTGCAGGGCGTAGGATAGCATTGGTAGGACCTCGGGTGATGTGAGCTTATGTTTTACCTAGTGAGTTATTCCTAAAGGAGTGTATCTCTCAAACGGGTTCCATATTGTATTGTTGTGATTTTGGAATGTGTTATCCTAGTTTTGATGTTACCTTTTAGAGACTTAAGTAAAATCTTATCACTCTATATGAGGTTGGAACCTAATTAGACTTGGAGTTTAGGAAGAGTATATATCTGTGTTTCTTGGAGTCCTTATAGTGTTGTCACTTTTATGTATTAACACCCCTTGTGGACTGAGTTTTATAGTCATGTATATCTGAGGATAATTTAAGATAGAGTTTCTCTCTCAATTGGGTTCCCTATGGTCAGCTTGAGTGGGCTTTTTTCCTTTCAATTGCACCCTTTTCTATTGGTTTTTTGGGGCGCCTATTGAGTATTTTTATACTCACCCCTGCAAGGACCGTCCACACACATGTTACATCTTGTGTAGATCACATGCATTTTTATGGATTCTATATAGGGCCAGAGGTAGGTGGTTCTTAGTGAGCTAGACTGGCCAAGGTGTTTACTGAAGTTGGGTTGTGGAACTTTCTGACAACTGCATTTGACAGTGATCTCCTCCTTCTGAGCAGGTTGGACGATTTTATAGTTTTTGGCGAGGTTACGTTTTTCCTCTCAAACACTTTCACCACTTATTTGGTACTCAAATTTGGGTTAGATATATAAATAAATTTTATTTTATATTTGTTTATATCTTTACACTTTTTCATGGAGGTGTTTGTGGGTGGTAGTATACAGGTACTTTAGGCAAAGGCCTTCCATCAGTGTGATATGCCTACTTGGTGCTAATCGCCAGCCCCTAGCCTATTTGAGGCGGTCTTGGGGAGTTGCGGCCCTAGCCTAGTTGGGAATAGTCATGAAATATATAGAATATAAAATAATTATATAAGAATAATTAAGATATAACTTGAGTCAAATAGATATAAATCTTTACCCAAATGAAAAATGATGGTTTATAGAGATCCCTTACCTTATGACCAAATGTGTTCTTCACTTGCACTTAACATACTATATAATAACATTTAGTTATCTAGTGCATTTTATTTCTAAAAAACTATTCATGATAAAAATTTGTTGATCATTTTTAAAAAATTAATTTACTTGTATAATGATATAAATATATCAAATTTTCATTTATAAGATAACTAAATGTTATTTTAAACTTTCATAGGTTAGGTTACTATTCTAACATCCAGATTACAATTCTTAATGGTCAAATTACTATTCATAATGTTCATGTTACTATTCAAACTATCACATTTATAATAGTCATATGGGTTGCTTAATTTATATAAATTTATCTAATTGTATTCATTATTTATTAACATATATTTTATATAAAGTTTATATAATTTCATCTTCAAAATTAATATTTTATTATTAACATTATATTTTATTTCTACAGCTTTGTTCATAAGTACAATCATTCTAGTAGATCGAGAAGACCCAACTTTTCCTATTCTAATTCTCTTATTTTCTACTTATTATCCTATTTTAATTTATTGAATTCTTAGTGTCTAATTTCCTGACTAATGTATAATTCTTCATTAATGGGAATAATGTTTTTGTTGGTTTATCTTTGTGATATATGTGTTTTATAATGCATTGAATAATTATATGAAGGGAAATTCCATTGATGATATTCTAGGTAATTAAAAAAACCATAAAATAACCACTCCCGAACATCATTAGACACAATATTGAGGTTCTATAATTCCATAAAGACCAACCCCAGGGTCCTTAATAAGAGATCCAAACTAGGTTTCTCTAAGAGAAGGTAATCATCTTAATGAAGATGTTTCTTTCCTGTTATTATTTTACCACCTTAAATTATGCCTTAAAACATAAAATATGATTAAAAATGTATATAAAATATTGCGAGATTTAATTATGTTTATTTAATAATATTTATCAATCTCCTTCTCCATTAAATGGGAAAAAATCCATCACTTGTGTGTACAGAGGAGTACTACCTCGCGAATCAATGTAATTTTTTTTTCATTCATCGACTCATGTGGATATTCATAATTATGGAAATAATGAATATATATGATAAATATTACATGATATTAAATATATAAAAATAATATATCTTTCAATTTTCAACTGTTTCACCATTAATGGAATGATATCATCACTTGTGCAAGTTTACGAATTTCCATCCCCATGAAGCGACATGATTTATTTTCTATGTTCATATTTCATAAATGGTTCTAAAAATTTATCTAATGAAAAAATATGATATTTATAACATTAATATTTTCCTATATATTATGTAAATATATCCTATAAACCTGAACGAGAACATTCATGACAATACATGCATGAGAAAACAAGGTAATTGACACCCCAAACAACAACAATAATAATAAATTGTTAATGAACGAGTGGTAAAATGTTGTAATAGGATCATATATGATATTATAAATATGAATGTGGATATATTATAAATTAATAAAATTATAAAAACCATTATTCAAGTGGTTAAATTATTTTCAACTAAATCTAAATGTGTAGTAAGGGATTTCATTTCAATTTCCATTTAATTGAGACAAATATGTTAATATGCACCTATTCAGATGTACATGTTTTTAATATTGTTCCATGTACATGTTTTTAAAAATTGTTTTACAAAAGTCATTTTATTTACTAATGTGATTTATTTATGAAATTTTATGTTATCCTTTAATTTTAAAAAGGATTTTAAATTAATCATTATTCTATTTTTTTAAAGTCTGTTTTAAAAAAAAATCTAAAGGAATGTTTTTAACATATATAGAGATAAAAGAAATCCCCACCACCATAACTATTACAAAAATTGTATCTTATTATAGAAATTTTAAATTGATTTAGAAGTTAAAAAAATTATGAACTATTTTTTAATATTTCACTTCCATTACCCTTATTCTTCAAAATGACATAATTTTATTTCAAGAAACTATATTCAAGGTGAACTGATGATCTCCACACATCTCTTGATAAATTTTGTGATTATTAACTATCTCATGAGATAATCATTTTCTTGTAATCATATTTCATTGGAAATTATAGTTCTATTAGATATCCATATTATTTATATAATTGATATTATTATTTATTAAATTCTATACAATTTATACATATTGTGTTTATATTGAATGTTATTTGATTAATTGGGGAAATATTGATAAATTCGTATACATTACTCAGTATGGATATTTGATGAAAAGTAATATTTATTCATTAATTAAATTGATTATTTGATATATAAAGAATACATTGGAAATGTAATTAAGGGTAGGGATGAGAATTATGTAGCCCCTCAGTGAATCGGTAGGTCTCATGAGACTAATTAGTTGGACAAATTAAATGGGGTTTTACCCATAGTTTTAAACTATCTTATGAGAGGTCCTGAAAGAAAACATATCATGATGTCTGAGATCATGATGCTAAATATTTATAATTTTTTTCATTAATAATACAATTATTATTATCCTTGAGATTATTACATTAATATTATCCATTGATGCATTTTTTATCAAGTTATAGATTAAATGGAATGTTTTTTCATTTATTTACCTTTCCATATTGATTATTTTTTATCTAATCATTATAGTTATTTTATTGATTAAATGGAATGTTGATTTAGTTATTTACCTTGTCATATTAATTATTCCTTATTTATCATGATAGATTCCCTTTTAGGTAACCTTTATTGATCATTAGAGCTCATCATTATTTTGTTTTGTTTACCCATTATGTGAAGAATATTTCATTAAATGTGTTTCAAGTATGCTGAGTATTTTATTTTGTTTTGTTTTATATTTTTTCAAATGTAAAATTGGATTCATATATATAACATGTTCTCCAAAACTAATTAACTGATTGTTCCTTTGGGATTTTTCCCCTTGTATATTTGTCATTGTAATAAAGTAGACATTGACATTGGGTTATTGGAGTCAGGTTCATTATCCATTCTTATATACATCCCCAAATTTTCCCCTGAAGTATTAGAATATAAATGGAATTCAAAGGCTTGTTAGGGACTTTTTAAATTATAGTGACCCTAATTTTTCATACATGACTATTACATCATTTCTAAGATAAATAATATAATAGCATTCCAATCTTGGATCTAAAGTTTTAGTGTCTTGGGTAAATTAGGATCATATATAAATTTTTAATAATAATATTTAAGCATTTATTTAAACACTTATTATTTATCATTCTAAAATCTCATATTATTTTTAATATAGGTAGTCACTTGAGGATATACATAAACGAAAGGGGTAATCAAAAATCCCAATAAGAGGATGAATAATGGACATGAATCAATGTAACATGGTGAACATAATCATCGTCATCATTATATCATAAGAATAGTATCATCGTTATAATCATGAGGGAAACATTATATAAATTCATCTCATGTGGAAATTCATAATAACGAAACATCATGTCCTAGTGTTTAAATACAACACATAACTGTGAACAAAGATGACATCATGTTCACTAATAACATAAGTGCATAATCATAACATCAATATTGTGAACAAATAATTATTTATTTTCAGGAATACTAAACATTATCTCATAAGATACATCGCATTAACCCATGAATTATAGGGATATATAATTTTGCCTCCACCCATCACATCATAACAATTACATAATCATAGATGACATATAGAATGTACAGTGACCATAGTAATGAAATAACCCATGGAAAGGAATGAGTTTCATAAATATTTCATAAAAAAATTATTCAGTAATAATCATTAGGGGATCCCAAATGAAATTTTGTTATCATAATTACTAATAAAAGATCATTATTTTATAGGAAACAACACATGGGGAGTTGAATAATAGTTTTGGAAAGAGAACTCTTTTTTGTAAAATCTTCATATTTGGATTAAAAATCAAGATGGAAACATGTATTTCCCTAAAATAAATGGAAATAATAATGAAATTAATTTTAAGGAACTTTAATGTAATATTCATTGAAAAGATTCCATGAAATGGGGATAACCCAATCAAAAGGAATGGGGTTTAAGAATCCCCTTACCTTAATTCCTACTTTATTTTGTCATTTTTGCACCTTATGAAAAATAAACATATGATTTTTAAATAATAATTCCTAATGTGAATTATATTAATTTTTCCACTATTTTTACATTATAATTATTTCATTATATTTTATGACATAATTTGTTAAATGTGAATTGTTTTTATATCATGTTGTCATTAAATTTTATAAACGTATGATTTTTAATTTTTTTCGAAGCCATTATACATGAGTAGAATTAATTAAATGGGACTATAATAAATGTTTATATATTGTATATAATTTATAGTATCCATATATTATGATTCATATAAGTGTTGACATAGTGATGTCTTCATAGGTGGTTAACTGACCTTTGACGGGACATTGGGGAGAGGGTGGGAAAGGGTAGTTGAAATTTATATATATAGTAAATATAAAACTTAAAGTAGGTTAAAATAATTAATATCATGATATAATACTTCTTAATTAATATTATAAGTTTTTTTTTGAAACAGGTTTCCAAAAAATAAATACAATATGAAAAAAGAGAAGAGTTCATCATGACTTACTTATTTCTGGGTGTAGTTTCTCTTACACAACACTAAAACTCCCTTATTGTTTAGAGTTGGTTTTCCATAGAACATCCCTAGGTATTCTAATGTTCTTGAGAGGATGGATATTATTGTAGTTTATGACTTTTAATGTTAGTGATGGGTGTTTTTCATAGGGGAGGGAGTGGGGTAATTAATACTTTAAGAGATGCATATTTTAATAATAAATAATTAAATAAAATAATATATCAAAGGTAAAACTTGTAAGAGTGACTTTTTTTAAAATATAAATCATATATAATATATTATAATTATTTTAATACTTTAAAACCAAATTATAATTATAATTCAATGTTATATTAAAAATTAAGTTGGTATGAAAGGAAAATTTTTATTTTAAGAATTCACTTTTGACTTTAGTTTTGGAAAATTAATTTTAAGTAAAGAAATTTTGTTAATTTTATTTTAATGAATAATTTTTCAAATTAAATATACCTTTTCTAAAAATCAGGTGTTATAAATGATCCAGTAATTATTAAAACATGAGTGATGTAATTTAGGATATACAAGTTATATGAAAAAAAATATATATTTTTACCATTCACCCAAAATGGATGTATTTTAGAAAATCACCAAAAAATGAACCTTGTATAATTTTGAATTTTTTATTTATAACATGATATTAATTTTATCAAAATAATTTTCTAATATAGGTAATTTTACATTTTAAAATAAAAATATGGTTTTTATGAAATACTTTAAAATAATGTTTATTAAAAATATGCATATCTTTTATTTGAGTGTTTTAATAATGATATTATTATATTTTACATTATAATAGTTATATTTAGTTAAATTAATCATGATAAATATTTTTTATATCACAATTTAATATTTTGATGATAACTTATTACTCAAACGGTCATGTTACTATTCCCAACAACCAGGTTACTATTCCCAATTGTCAGGTTACTATTACAATGGTCACATTAATGTTCCAACATTCATGTTACCTATTATAAATACCTCATAATTAATTCATTAATTATTCACTTAAATTAATATCAGGGTTTTATATTTAAATTTTCTATAATGTTGATTGGTTTACTAATATATTTTTTCTTTTCTATAGGTTTGTTTTTGGGAGGGATGATTCTAGCAGATTAGGGTGATCCATATTTTCTCATTTTAGATTTTATAATTTATGTTTTTTGTACCCTTGTAATATTTGAAATTTTATTGGGTTTTTTCATTGAATAATGTAATTATTTTCAGTAATAAATTAATTAATTTTTGGATTCTATAAATATATTATGTGTATAATAATGTACAATATAATATAATACACATTTATTTCAGGAAGGAAATATAATTTATAAAATCTGGGCCATTAAATCCTTTCCCCTTTTAGAAATTTCAACCTCAAAATTTCAAATTAAATTCTCAGTTGAGAATAGGTGAGGGTAATTCAGTTTCCAAGTTTCCTTAGCTTCCTATGTGTCCTCTTAACACGTCCTTAAGCATCTGAATAGTCCTTCTTGATTTTCCATCAGTTTGGGGGTGATAGGTCATGTTTAAATTCAATTAGGTACTCAAACCATGATGAATAGTTATCTTGAATTTAGATGTGAACCTTTGATCATGATCACAAATTATTTAAAGTGTCCCTCCATGTATCAACACCACTTCCTTAATGTATATCTTGGAAAGTTATTCTATCAAGAAATATTTTTAAAAGGTGATGAATTGGGAAGTCTCAGTGAGTCGATCCACCGTAACCCATATCACATTGTTTCCTTTTGATGACATTGAGAGACCAGTAAAAAATACCTGGTGATGTTCTCACATTTTCATATAGGTCTATGCAATGGTTGCATCATCCCCTTAGACTTCTATCTCTCTAATTTAACGTACTGACCTACTAAGCACATGGATGTGTAATCATCGATATCCTTCATCATGTTTCCCACCAAAAGTTCTCTCAGATATCATGGTACATCTTGGTACTTCTAGGATGGATAGAGAAATGTGATCTATGAGCATTATCCAACAGATCTTGCTTTATTTCAGGAGATGAAGGCACACAAAGCCTAGTTCCAAAACTAATCACACAATTACCATCGATATAGAACTAATGTAACTTCCCTTAATTTACTACTATCACTTTATTTTTAATCTCTATATCATCTCCTTGTTCCTCCTTGATCATCTCATAAAAATATGGTTGGGAAATCATTTAGGAAAGGTAGGATTTTTTCTTTCAAATATTATTTAGAGGTTCATCCTTTGTATATCCATAAAGTTAGGGTCTTTCTTAGTTTGTGTCATTTATAAAGTTATAGGTTCTTTACTTTTAAGGGAGTCATATACCTTGTTCTCCTTTACTATGTGGTAGTGAATAGATAAGTTTTAGTCCTTGAATAACTCAAACTGCCTTCTTTGATGAATTTTGACCTCCTTTTGTGTTAATATGTACTTTAGAATCTTGTGATTATTATATATTCCACACTTCTCAGCATAGTGATAGTGTCCCCAAATGTTGAAGGTGACTATCATAGTTGTAACACCCCAAGAATTCATAATGTGTTATTTCTTCAAAATAATTCAATAACTTGTACTACACGCAACACCGAGTTCAATCACACCTTGACTTACAAAAAAAGGCCATTAAAAGAGGTCATGAATAGTATTAACTAAATTTTAAACTTTATATAATCCTTATAATTTTAGAATCCACATTATGAGTTTCTTAGTCATAATGCAAGAACAGATTCATTTTCAGTATTGCACTTTTATCAACTTTTAATAGTGAACCCTTTTTAAATACAATATTTTAAACTTTTTGACTAAATGGGGACATCAAAAAATTTAAAATGAAACATCCCAAGCTTCCACGGTACGCTTTCCTTTGAATAAAACAGTAGCGTGTGTTGTACGCAACGTCGAGTTTTAACACACACCACAACCGATCAAACTAGCCGTTATGAATAGTAATACCTACTTTTTGAAATCATATATATTCTATATTTCAAAATGGACTTCATTTTTGGATTCGGAATATCGAAATTATCCTAGGGTGAAATTTTGGTACTTTTCGGATAACTTTTATATTTTGATGAATAGTGAAAATTACTAAATTTTAATTAAAAACAACTTTTTTAATCAAAATAATTAATAGTGATAAATTATGAATTTGAGTGGTTTTAAAGTATATTTAGAATATATTTTTACCATTTAATATAATGTTGGTAATTGGACATAATTTTACAATTAAACTGAACATAATCAAGTGTCAATCTTTTGATAGTTATTATCTCTTAAAAACACGCTTTTTGTTTTGACAGCGGGAATTAATTTTAAATTAATTTCTGCCACTTCTGTGTTTTGAATTTAGAAAAATGGATTCCATATTTGGAATCAGGATGTTCAAATTGTGTAAATAGGTAACTTTTATTTTTAGACATTTTGAATAATTACTGCGGTAAATATTTTATTTACCATGGTTAAGGGTAAATCCGGTAAATAAGGGTAAAAAAAATAATATTATAATAATAATAATTACCCTAAAACGTGTCTTAACCCTATTGGTTGATACATGGTCGACCATGGGCATCTTTGGGTCTATTTTGGGACCCCATGGATCCACTTGTAAGTGATAATGACACTTTATTTTTAAGTCAAAATGAATACAAAAATGACACAAGCATATATCTTTTAGAAAAACAATTTTTACATTGGGTTATATATGTTGGATTTTAGATTATAAATATTCATTAGAAAGCTAAAACGATTTCCTACATAATGATATTTTATTTATAATTTTTAGACATTAAATAAGTTTTTTTATTTATGACACAATGATGATGCAGTAATTACTATAATAGTGAAAAATTAAAATAATTTATATTATAAATACCCAAATAAATATAATATGAAACTTTTAATGAATTAAACTAATTTTATAGGATAATATGATATATTAGTATTGATTTAATTGACTTTTTCGAAGTAATCAATCTGTTATGAGTTTCACAAAAATCAACTATTGAATAGTGTCAAAATTGACATAAAAGAGTTCTTAAAACAAATATTATATTATTAATTGATATTAAATTCCTAAAAATCTAAGGTTCGGCCAAGAGACTTATATTATGATAGGTTAATCATTAATGGACCACTTGGGGGTCTCTTGGATGTATATAATAAGTTTATTAACCATATTATATAAAAATACAAAGAGACATTGTAAAAGTGAAACTAATTAACTTAGAGTTAATACTTAAAGATAAGGTTAATATAAGTACCCAAACCTGTCTAAATTCTATTGGATGAGTTGTTTTCGACCTATCCCCACCTCATCCTTTGAATAGTCAACTTTGGTGCCTTTAGAAACCGAATATGAATTTATTATAAATTAATATTTCTAGCTTTTCCAAAGGTGCCCCTCACCCCTCTTATAAAAGGGCACTCCTCCTTCTCATTTCTTCACACCTCTCAAGCCACTTGGCTCGTCCAAACTCTGCCCAACTAAGCTCCCCACATCCCTCTCCTACTCCTTGAAGCTTCCCCTAAGGCAGAAAGCATTTCAAGAAGTCCTTTGGTTCCAACCAAAGTGAGTTACCTAAATTAAAGGTAACGATTTCTCTTAAATTATTTTCATTTATTTTGCCTCTTCAACCCCCAAACTCTTTTTATTTCCTTTCTTTTGTAACAACACCAGTATCCAAAATATACTAGGATGTTTTTATAAGAAGGATTCAAACTACACATACACACAACTCCATCTAATGGATGATGAACATAATGTTTCTGTGGATGGCAAACTAACGCCTCACGAAACGATGATTGTTCAAATACATCTTACCACCTCTCATGGTGGCCATTATGATGGAACTGTAATTAAATATGATATTAATGATATATATTTTATATATAAGCTTCTGTAATTCCATTTTATTTCATACCATTATTCGTTTCATGTTGTATATACATACGATAATTTCATTTGAGGAAGTGCGGACTACCGCCCCCTTAAAATGATATGACTCGTTCATACCACACATGGAACGTATAAAGGATGGTGTTAATGAACTTAAGTAACATATATAAAATATTATATTATACTGTAATAGTAATATACCTATGTATCATTTGGATTCGATTCTTTTAAAATAAAAATTAAATGGAAGTAGCGTTCGTGTGTACGTACGGACTACCGTCTCCACGAACGCGATGAGATTCATTCTCCATCGTATCCATTCAAGTATAATTATCATTTAATGATTTAAAAATGATGTTTAAGGACTTTATATCATTCTGGATATGAATAAGATACAACAAACATGACTTATGTAACAAAACATATAAAAGAAAATGAGTAAGTTAACACCCGAAACGACGATAATTCTAAGATATTATTAACAAATCAATGTTAAAAGATCATATATGATATCATATTAATATATATGATTCTTGTATAATTTAATAACAATTATTTCACCAATATACAGGAGGTTAACCTACCCCAACCAAGGAAAAGTACAAGGTAAGGGTTATTTCACAATCTCTTCATTATTCGAGGTTGTTTATACGTAATAATCTACTGGGATCTCTTTATCATCCACATCCATGTTTCTTCGAAATGTATTTCAAAACATTTTTACTATTTACAAGAATATGGGTTAAGGTCATTTATACCCTTGTTTGAATTTTTATAAGAGGTTTATAAAGGAATCTTTCCGTCGTTTTCAAAACAAGGTCCTTTTTAACCTTTTCGACGGAATTGAGGTAAGAATGTTTTTTTTAACTTATACGGCGGGTGAGGTTATTTTCCACCGTTATAAAGTCGTTGAAGCTTTCCATACAAGCTTATAAGAATATTTTCAAAGAAAATGTTTTATTTTATATGCATCTTAAATGATTTCAAAATAAAAGGAGATACTTCTTTAAAAAGAATTTTGATTTCATCTATGTCAACATCCTTTGATGGATTTTAAGATTATTTGAAGTTGATTTATTATGATACAAAACTTCTATATTGTATTGAAGGTTTTGTGATATGTTTGACTGTGGATGTGCTATTTTATACCATTCATAGTTTATGGTGAAACTATTGACATTTCGTATGCTAGTTTTAATCCGAATGTTTATGTTATATTTCAAACTTTTCTTCAGATGAATGTGCTAAACAAGTATGTTCCGGGTTGGGGACCGGTAAAAGTAAGCCCTCCAGGTTAGGGACTGGTTAAAGTAAGCCCTCCAGGTTAGGGACTGGTAAAAGTATGCCCTCCGGGTTGGTGTCCGGTTATTAGAGGCACTCCGGGTTGGTGTCCGGTTATTAGAGGCACTCCGGGTTGGTGTCCGGTTATTAGAGGCACTCCGGGTTGGTGTCCGGTTATTAGAGGCACTCCGGGTTGGGTTCCGGTTAGAAGTAACCCCTAGGTCTTGGGATGAGGCCTAGACAAAGAAATTAACGTTTAGCATTATGCATTCCAACATTATGAAAGTGGTTATTGATTTTTTCATGTGATTATTCGATTAGTAGAATATCCATGTGAACAAGTAAATGGCATTATTTCATTTTATTTATGCCATACTATGTTGAAGTTCAATTTTAAAAGGCTTTTGTTTTAGTAATTCATTGCCTTAAATGTTTATGCTTATTTTGAATGTTCCGCTTTATTGTTATCCTTACTGGGCATTTGAGCTCACCCCTTTTCTATGTTTTATTTTTCCCAGGATGTGAAGAAGTAAGTTATGAATGACATGCAGGGATAGTATGTGGGGATATGAGTGTGAATTATGAAGACTTTGTTGTTGTAGTAGTTTTTCACTTTAAAATGTAATGTAAAACTTTATGAATATATCTAGTGTTTCCAAGGCTACTAAACCAATCGGTCTTTCGAGATTTGATCTTCTTGTGATCATGCCAATGTTACGAAGTAATGCACCGACTCTGGGTAGCTGGGGTCGGGGCGTTACAGTTGGTATCAGAGGAAGTTTAGTACAAACCTTGGAAGCTAGATTTAGATAAACTCTGATTAGAGCACGTAGACCTAAGATGAACTTTGAGGATTAGTATAGAAGAACTTCCTAGAATTTTGGTATTGTAGAGATTTTGTGAGTTTTCCGAGCAATACATCCCTGTCTGGATACGAGCAGGTAGAGGCGGCTCTGGCACAGATGTACCTAGGGGTAAAACCCGAAAACACCGATTTGAGCTAGACTCGAACGGGAACTGGTGCACGACAACGGGCCTTGCTGCACTCTTGGTTACGACACTCCCGGGGGATATGCTTAGGATAACTCTCATTTTCTTTACAAATCATTATGAAGGGTTTATGAGTATATACTTCCTCAAAGGAGGCATTTTTATGATTATGGATTATATCCCTAAATAGTTCAATTTATGTTAAGTGTTTTATAAGTATGGGATTATGTATTTTGATTCATAAACTGATCTAGTGTATGCCATTGTTTAGAAATGGCGCCCAGTAGAAGGAATGAGAACTCTAACAATGCACATGATCCAAAGAGAAGGAAGGATCATATCTTTCATGGTCTTAAGCTAGAATTTATAAGAGAAATAGTCTCCCATGTATTATCATCATATGAAGAAATAATATCATGTGTTGATAAGATAAGTAAAGAGTTTACTGAGTCCTATGGCTTTGAAGGGAAGCAAGAGAAGAAAAGGATGGAAGAGAGAAAAATGGATAAAGGGAAGAGGGAAAAGAAGAATTTTCCCATATGTGGTAACTGTGGGAAGAAACACCCTGGAACTTGCCTGAAAGGAATGGGAGTTTGTTATAAGTGTGGAGGAAAAGGGCACAAAGTACATGACTGCAAGGGTGATAAAATGGTTTCAAATGTACAATGCTTCATTTGCAAGGAGTTTGGACACTACGCGAACCTATGCCCCAGTCATCAGACTATGCCGCAAATGATGCTATTGGATAATAATCAAGTTATGATACTACCACAGATGAAGAGGAATGATTAGAGTTCTTATGTTGATTATGTAAATTGAGTGTTGTATCAACAATGTACTTGTTATAATAATTATGGAGTATATAAGGATTGTACTGCAGTACTATTTCATTAAGGACTTGAGATTGTGTGGAACAAAGAAAAGTGACTCAATAGCAGGATAAATTTTTGGAAAATATATGGTTGAGAGAATGATAAACCATAATATAGTTCTGATACCGAGGTAGTGATTTTCGAATAATACATGATTATTTTGGAAAAATTATATTGGATATTCTTGACTACCTTGGAACTGATTAATGATCTGTTTATTCCATTATTGTTGGGGTTTAAAACATTTTTGGATTGATGAGGTATATCCAGCATTCTATATGGAATAAGGGAGCATGAATGTAATCAATAAGGAATATGGTAATTCAGGATGTTTCAGTGTATTAAAAGAATACATGATGAAGGTATTCATATGCTATTACGTGGTAAAAAGGATCTACATTATTTTTAACTTCCTTATAAATGTTGGACTGTGAGTTTGGTCAGAAATATTTTGGATAAATTCTAGTTTGAGATTAATTTTGGATGGCCATAAAAGGACAACCCGGAGGTCGGGCGGCAACCCATCGCGTCCGGCAAGGCTGCGAGACTTGAACCCGCAACCGAAGGGCGACAAGGGTGTATCACCTACCACTGGACCACGAGATGTCCTGGATTAAATAATGCAGTTTTTATTAAAAGATCTTGTAGATGAACTATAAATTCGTTTATTTTGGAACCCTATACGAATAGTGTAAATAGATTTTTTTTACATTATATTATCTTTTAGAGTGAAAGATGAGTTTGTGGTAGAAATTTATTAATGGATAAAACTCTAATTATAAAGTATGTATACCTCCTTATGATCTTATCCAATCTAATAAATAAATTCCACAACGTTAAGAAAAGGAACTTAGAACAAAAATGTTGTCCTAGATGGTACCTTAAATCATCACTAATTTATGGCTTTGGGATTGTTGGCCCTTTCATAGCCATGTTCTCTACCACTCTCCATCATATAATTGATGGTTAGATTTCTCCTCCATATCCATATTTACCTACATGGAACCCTAGTATGTGTTATTTTCGGTAATCTTCATACTTTCCACTCTTTATTTTAACCAGAGGCCTCATTAATTCATTTTTCGATGTGGGATTTCAACTAAGATATTTTGAAACGTCAAAAATGTGTCATCCCAATATTCTACGTTTTGTTGAACCAATGGTATTTCAAATCATCATAAATTGATGAGTTTAAGGACCTCAATTTTATACTTGTTTGTGATTGATGACCTCAATCACTACCTATAAATATTTACGTTTTTCCTCCAATTATATGTCTCTAATTTCCACCAATGTTCTCCTAATCGAGATCATAATTTGGTGGTGACCCTTTCATTTCTCTTTTCCTCATATTAAGACTAAATTTTAGTAACCCAATTTCCGATGTGGGTTTTCCCACAAATATATTTTCTATTTTCAACCTTTTATTTTCTAAGAACAATTTCAAATTGCGAGGACGCAATTTATTGAAGGAGGGGAGAATGTAACACCCCAAGAATTCATAATGTGTTATTTCTTTAAAATAATTCAATAACTTGTACTACACGCAACACCGAGTTCAATCACACATTGAATTACAAAAAAAGGCCATTAAAAGAGGTCATGAATAGTATTAACTAAATTTTAAACTTTATATAATCCTTATAATTTTAGAATCCACATTATGAGTTTCTTAGTCATAATGCAAGAACAGATTCATTTTCAGTATTGCACTTTTATCAACTTTTAATAGTGAACCCTTTTTAAATACAATATTTTAAACTTTTTGACTAAATGGGGACATCAAAATATTTAAAATGAAACATCCCAAGCTTCCACGGTACGCTTTCCTTTGAATAAAACAGTAGCGTGTGTTGTACGCAACGTCGAGTTTTAACACACACCACAACCGATCAAACTAGCCGTTATGAATAGTAATACCTACTTTTTGAAATCATATATATTCTATATTTCAAAATGGACTTCATTTTTGGATTCGGAATATCGAAATTATCCTAGGGTGAAATTTTGGTACTTTTCGGATAACTTTTATATTTTGATGAATAGTGAAAATTACTAAATTTTAATTAAAAACAACTTTTTTAATCAAAATAATTAATAGTAATAAATTATGAATTTGAGTGGTTTTAAAGTATATTTATAATATATTTTTACCATTTAATATAATGTTGGTCATTGGACATAATTTTACAATTAAACCGAACATAAACAAGTGTCAATCTTTTGATAGTTATTATCTCTTAAAAACACGCTTTTTGTTTTGACAGCGGGAATTAATTTTAAATTAATTTCTGCCACTTCTGTGTTTTGAATTTAGAAAAATGGATTCCATATTTGGAATCAGGATGTTCAAATTGTGTAAATAGGTAACTTTTATTTTTAGACATTTTGAATAATTACTGCGGTAAATATTTTATTTACCATGGTTAAGGGTAAATCCGGTAAATAAGGGTAAAACAAATAATATTATAATAATACTAAATTACCCTAAAACGTGTCTTAACCCTATTGGTTGATACATGGTCGACCATGGGCATCTTTGGGTCTATTTTGGGACCCCATGGATCCACTTGTAAGTGATAATGACACTTTATTTTTAAGTCAAAATGAATACAAAAATGACACAAGCATATATCTTTTAGAAAAACAATTTTTACATAGGGTTATATATGTTGGATTTTAGATTATAAATATTCATTAGAAAGCTAAAACGATTTCCTACATAATGATATTTTATTTATAATTTTTAGACATTAAATAATTTATTTTATTTATGACACAATGATGATGCAGTAATTACTATAATAGTGAAAAATTAAAATAATTTATATTATAAATACCCAAATAAATATAATATGAAACTTTTAATGAATTAAACTAATTTTCTAGGATAATATGATATATTAGGATTGATTTAATTGACTTTTTCGAAGTAATCAATCTGTTATGAGTTTCACAAAAATCAACTATTGAATAGTGTCAAAATTGACATAAAAGAGTTCTTAAAACAAATATTATATTATTAATTGATATTAAATTCCTAAAAATCTATGGTTCGGCCAAGAGACTTATATTATGATAGGTTAATAATTAATGGACCACTTGGGGGTCTCTTGGATGTATATAGTAAGTTTATTAACCATATTATATAAAAATACAAAGAGACATTGTAAAAGTGAAACTAATTAACTTAGAGTTAATACTTAAAGATAAGGTTAATATAAGTACCCAAAACTGTCTAAATTCTATTGGATGAGTTGTTTTCGACCTATCCCCACCTCATCCTTTGAATAGTCAACTTTGGAGCCTTTAGAAACCGAATATGAATTTATTATAAATTAATATTTCTAGCTTTTCCAAAGGTGCCCCTCACCCCTCTTATAAAAGGGCACTCCTCCTTCTCATTTCTTCACACCTCTCAAGCCACTTGGCTCGTCCAAACTCTGCCCAACTAAGCTCCCCACATCCCTCTCCTCCTCCTTGAAGCTTCCCCTTAGGCAGAAAGAATTTCAAGAAGTCCTTTGGTTCCAACCAAAGTGAGTTACCTAAATTAAAGGTAACGATTTCTCTTAAATTATTTTCATTTATTTTGCCTCTTCAACCCCCAAAATCTTTTTATTTTCTTTCTTTTGTAACAACACCAGTATCCACAATATACTAGGATGTTGTTACAAGAAGGATTCAAACTACACATACACACAACTCCATCTAATGGATGATGAACATAATGTTTCTGTGGATGGCAAACTAACGCCTCACGAAACGATGATTGTTCAAATACATCTTACCACCTCTCATGGTGGCCATTATGATGGCACTGTAATTAAATATGATATTAATGATATATATTTTATATATAAGCTTCTGTAATTCCATTTTATTTCATACCATTATTCGTTTCATGTTGTATATACATACGATAATTTCATTTGAGGAAGTGCGGACTACCGCCCCCTTAAAATGATATGACTCGTTCATACCACACATGGAACGTATAAAGGATGGTGTTAATGAACTTAAGTAACATATATAAAATATTATATTATACTGGAATAGTAATATACCTATGTATCATTTGGATTCGATTCTTTTAAAATAAAAATTAAATGGAAGTAGCGTTCGTGTGTACGTACGGACTACCGTCTCCACGAACGCGATGAGATTCATTCTCCATCGTATCCATTCAAGTATAATTATCATTTAATGATTTAAAAATTATGTTTAAGGACTTTATATCATTCTGGATATGAATAAGATACAACAAACATGACTTATGTAACAAAACATATAAAAGAAAATGAGTAAGTTAACACCCGAAACGACGATAATTCTAAGATATTATTAACAAATCAATGTTAAAAGATCATATATGATATCATATTAATATATATGATTCTTGTATAATTTAATAACAATTATTTCACCAATATACAGGAGGTTAACCTACCCCAACCAAGGAAAAGTACAAGGTAAGGGTTATTTCACAATCTCTTCATTATTCGAGGTTGTTTATACGTAATAATCTACTGGGATCTCTTTATCATCCACATCCATGTTTCTTCGAAATGTATTTCAAAACATTTTTACTATTTACAAGAATATGGGTTAAGGTCATTTATACCCTTGTTTGAATTTTTATAAGAGGTTTATAAAGGAATCTTTCCGTCGTTTTCAAAACAAGGTCCTTTTTAACCTTTTCGACGGAATTGAGGTAAGAATGTTTTTTTAACTTATACGGCGGGTGCGGTTATTTTCCACCGTTATAAAGTCGTTGAAGCTTTCCATACAAGCTTATAAGAATATTTTCAAAGAAAATGTTTTATTTTATATGCATCTTAAATGATTTCAATATAAAAGGAGATACTTCTTTAAAAAGAATTTTGATTTCATCTATGTCAACATCCTTTGATGGATTTTAAGATTATTTGAAGTTGATTTATTATGATACAAAACTTCTATATTGTATTGAAGGTTTTGTGATATGTTTGACTGTGGATGTGCTATTTTATACCATTCATAGTTTATGGTGAAACTATTGACATTTCGTATGCTAGTTTTAATCCGAATGTTTATGTTATATTTCAAACTTTTCTTCAGATGAATGTGCTAAACAAGTATGTTCCGGGTTGGGGACCGGTAAAAGTAAGCCCTCCAGGTTAGGGACTGGTTAAAGTAAGCCCTCCAGGTTAGGGACTGGTAAAAGTATGCCCTCCGGGTTGGTGTCCGGTTATTAGAGGCACTCCGGGTTGGTGTCCGGTTATTAGAGGCACTCCGGGTTGGTGTCCGGTTATTAGAGGCACTCCGGGTTGGTGTCCGGTTATTAGAGGCACTCCGGGTTGGGTTCCGGTTAGAAGTAACCACTAGGTCTTGGGATGAGGCCTAGAAAAAGAAATTAACGTTTAGCATTATGCATTCCAACATTATGAAACTGGTTATTGATTTTTGCATGTGATTATTCGATTAGTAGAATATCCATGTGAACAAGTAAATGGCATTATTTCATTTTATTTATGCCATACTATGTTGAAGTTCAATTTTAAAAGGCTTTTGTTTTAGTAATTCATTGCCTTAAATGTTTATGCTTATTTTGAATGTTCCGCTTTATTGTTATCCTTACTGGGCATTTGAGCTCACCCCTTTTCTATGTTTTATTTTTCCCAGGATGTGAAGAAGTAAGTTATGAATGACATGCAGGGATAGTATGTGGGGATATGAGTGTGAATTATGAAGACTTTGTTGTTGTAGTAGTTTTTCACTTTAAAATGTAATGTAAAACTTTATGAATATATCTAGTGTTTCCAAGGCTACTAAACCAATCGGTCTTTCGAGATTTGATCTTCTTGTGATCATGCCAATGTTACGAAGTAATGCACCGACTCTGGGTAGCTGGGGTCGGGGCGTTACAATAGTTAATAAATCTAGATCATGCATCATGTAGTTTTTCACATGGATCTTCAACTTCCATGAGGCATAGGCCTTCACTTTGTCATTCATCATGAGTACAAAACATGTTCATTTCATTGAAGAATGTATGTATATCGCAAAACCTTGTCCACTTTTTAGTAGTTTGAGTATATATTTAATGATTATCCTATTCTTGATATCATTAAATCATTCCCAAAATTATTTCATCTAGAAAATTTTATCCATTTCCATGTTAACATAGTAAGTAGGGTACAAAATCATGAGAAATATCTCAGAAAAAACATCGGTTGTACCTAGATACGCTAAGAAAACATTGGATTCCTTTTACAATAGTGGGTATGGTCCATTCCTAAATTTCAATTTTCTTTGAAGGGTATACTAAAATTCCATCACATGGGATCACATTCCCTAAAAATGTGACTTTCTGTATCCCAAATTCACACTTAATGAATTTATCATAAATTTTCTCATTCCTTATTTTTTCTAAAAAGCCCTTAGATTCTATTCATGTTCCTCCTTCCTATTGGATTATATGATAATATAATCGATAAATACTAATTTTTTTTTTGAGGTTTTATCTAAAGAGACTATTCATCAAATCCATGAATATTGTAGGGGCATTGGTATGTCCTATGGGAATCGCTGTGAACTTATGGTTATCATGCTTTGTATGGAAGGCTATATTCTTATCAGAAACCATCCCAAATACACATGTTCCATAATAACTGATACAGTCCTGACATATCCTAAAGGGGTGTTCCCCATCCCCACAAGTTGACGACTTTCACTGAGCATCATATAATATGAAAGTGCGAATAGATTTTCCAAATTACACAATGAAAGAAAGAGAAAAAAGTTTGTATGAAAAAAAAAAGAAAACTCCAAAGGTGGAACTGTACCGGAAGTAAAATAGGTAAAAAAACCCAAAGGTCAAAAAAATATACTATAAAATATCATCAACAACCCAATTTCAAACAATACAACACTCTTTATGCCCAAGGATCCGAAAAATGAACCACATCGAAGTGGCTCATTACTCTTTCTCGAACCTAGAATATTATAATATACAAACACTCGAAGGCACAGGTATAATGTGATCTAAAATCCCTATAGTGTCTCACCAAGGATTCCATAAAATATTCCACAATTCATTAACCAAATAAATCATTCAAATTGAAACAAACAGATATGGAAGTTAAAAATCATATTTAAAACAAATCATAGTTTACATTTTAATTTATGGAAATACATTAAATAAATATCTTGATAATTTTTTTATATAAAATAGTTTATATAAATTCACATGGAATTTATAAAATAGTTTAAAAATAATTGAATATATATATATCAAATCACTAACAATTGGAAAAATGGCCATCAATGAAAATGTATGATAGTTCTAGGTTATGAGACTCCCTAATACTTGAATAGTCATCACGGTAATATGTGTACACACATCCCTCACACCCCAGTCTAATAGGAACCCTTCACCATCCAATTTGGGATGTGACCTGCTGCATAAGTATTATTAGTGTTTTAAAGTGCCGATATAGTGTTTTCCTGATTAACTCACAAACTACATATTATTAAATGTTCTCTAAAAACAATCAGTGCTGGGAAATTAATTTAATTTTTTTTTAAAAATACAATTAAAACCATTTTTTCATTTCAATATGAAAATTTCCATATAAAAACCGAAGTAGTTTTTTAATCAAATCAGGAATTTTTCTAGGATTAAACCATTGAGTTTCAATCAAACTAGTTAAATCCATTTTACCAATAGAAAAATTTGTAACTGATTCAAAAATAAATTTCACAATTTAAATTTTATAATTTAAGTTCCATAATTTAATCTACCAAATTAAATTTCAAAAATTACATAAATTTTCAAAAACATGACCTGATTCAATGGAATTAGGGGTTTCTCCAATTTCATACAAAATTCTGTTCAAAAACCCAATTTACAACAAATTAGGTTTTCATAATTTAATCGAATGAAATTTTGAACAAATAAATAAACGGGAAACACCAATAATGAATTTAGAAATCTAAGATCCAAGAATCAAACCTATATTCAATATCTAAAACAAAAAAGATTATCTCCTCCATCAATATAAAGATATTATAAAACTATGAGAGGAGAGAGGATATAGTGGGAGATAAAGTATGAGAAGAAGAAACATATTGATAAAGGACCAAACGATAATAACCTAGGTTATATTCACCTTTTAAGGGGTTTAAAGGAGACAAAATGGGTTCTTGGGAGCCCTCACAACCTAGGAAATTGAGTTATGGTGAGTTTGGACCAAGCGGGGGTCAAAAGGGGGGGTTTACGAATTTTAATGAATTTTTAGATTAATTTAAAACTGAATGCATGGTTTTCTAGGTAGAGATTTATGGTTATACAAACCCTGTGCACTAGTCTTGTGCCTCTAGTAGTGGGGTTTCTTTATTTCTCCTAGGTGGGTGCACTATTTTTCAAACCATGAGTCTACCGTGAAAATCTCAGAATCCCTTCAAAATTTCCAAAAATATATCCCAATGAATCCTTAAACAAAACCAAAGAAAAGAATGATCTAAAGAGGGGTTTAGGTGTACCTAAAAATAGAAATGTGATGGTACAACCACCCAACTATAGAAACTTTATATACCCAAAAATCCAATTAAAAGGCATCCATGTCAAAATGATAAGGCTAATAATCTCTTATCAGTGTCTCCCTCTCCCATGTTTCATGAGAATATTAATTTTTCTACCATATCACTTGAAACAGTGGTATCATCATACCATGAATTAACATGGTTTTCAAATCAATTATCAAGACTGAATTATTATTCACAGATAAATTAGGTTCATCATCAAGAGCAATACAACTCAAAACAAGAGATATATTAGAAAGATACTTCCATAGTTGAGATACATTGAACACATTATGTATCAATGTTGAATTTTATAAAATTTCTAAAAGGTATGAAACATTCCCCACCTACTAAACATCCTCAAATGGTCCCAAATAATTAATTGAAAGTTTTTAATTCCTTCCCATCTGTCGATGACCAAAACAAGGTGAAAGTTTCAAGAACACCTAAAGACCTACATGGAATTGCAGTGGTCTGCAACGAATATCAACATAAGATTTGAACCAACAATGTGTCGTCAATATTCTATGAAAAATAAACTAAATCTTGGTTTTGATATCTTGAACCATGCTCAGTCCAACAAAGTAACATTCCCAAATATCTTAAAAAAATAATGGAGATCTGTAAGGAATCTTTAAAAACCCTCTAAAGGAGCCCTTTAGATCAATAATAGGTAACTGTTGTTATAATTAAACTTTTTCTGTCCTAACCTCCCCCAAAAATAAAGGATTCATTAATAAATTGTATCAGTAAAAATATTTATAGAACTTTCTATTTTTTCATCCAACTATGGATAGTATTTTTTTCTCAAATGAACTTGAGATCCAAATTCCTCTTGAATGCCTCTCCAAAAGTGAGAAGAAAACTAAGGATCTCTATTAGAGACTATAGTGTATAGGGCTCAGTGAAAGTGAACAATCTCTTTCACATATAAATTTCAAAACTCCTCAAATTTGGTTGTACTGTGAATGGGTATAAAATGATCCAATTTAGTCATCCTATCGATAACAACCCATACTATATTATTGTTTCTTTAGGTACACGTCAACCCAACCAAAGTGTCTATAGAGATATCATACCACTTCCATGTTGGGACTGGAAGTGGATGAAGAAAACCTGAAGGTTTCTGGTTCTTAGCCTTGAACTATTAGAACATATAATAATGAGAGAGAAAAATTAGTAATTCCTCATCTCATACCTATCCACCAGAAATTATGCCACATGTCATAAAACATTTGTGGTTCATTAGTGCACTGCCTACTGGGAATTATAAGAACCCCCAATCACAACATGACTGATTACATTATAATAATATGATTCTAATAAAATATAATTCTCTCTATGTAGAATTCATCATCAAGATTTAGAATTCATCATCAAGATATTATTATAACAGAATCTACTTGGGAAGAGTGGATGTCAACTGAACACCAGACAAGGAAACCATTATCATTGATTCATGGAATCTAATATGAAATTGTGAAAAAAGAGAAATCAAGTTACACTCTTCCAAATATTCTTTCATAGCTTAGGTTAGAGGTTTATTTCTGAAATCATCTTCTATGAAATTTCTTTTCCCCGAGGTATAGGTGACGTAGAAATCAAAATATTTCAATTATTCCACCCAATGAATTTGTAAGAGATTTAAATATTTTTTAGGGAAGATATAACTCAAGATATTTTGGCTAAAAAACATGGTAAAAATTTCTTAGAAAAGTTTATGCCTCCAACTCTTAAGTGCATGCATTGTAACTACATATTTAAGGTCATGGTTTGGGTAATTATTCTCGTGTGGCCTCATATTTTGAGTGCCATAAACAATGATGTGATCATCATGCATAAGAACACAACCCGAACCTAATACCAACGCATCATGGAAGACCACATAGCCCTTCATGACCTTCAAAATATCAAACATTAGTACAGTACTCAAAATAAATTTTATCTCATCAAAATAACTATGAAATTTCTCATCCCAAGAAAACATGACTCCCCCTTGAGTTAGAGAAGTCATATGAGAAGAAAAAATTGAGATGTCTATTACAAACCAGTGATAATATCCTGAAAATCCCAAGAATATCTGAATCTAAAAAAAAAATTCTTGGTAACTCCATGTCATAACAACATTCAACTTCTCAGGATCAACTAACATACCATGGTCCAACACCATGTTTCCGAAGAACATCACTTCAAATATCAAAAAATCAAATTTCAAAATTTTGGCATAAAGTCATTGAATTCTCAAAAATTATAGAACTACTCTTAGTTGACGCACGTGATCCTCCTTGGAAATAGAGTAAACACGGATTTCATAGAGAAATGCTACCATTAATGTATTAGGATACTCATGTAAAATCTTATTCATTAAATCCATAAAAACTGCAGGATCATTGGTTAGACCAAAGTGTACGACAAGATACTCATAAGGGAAATACATGATCTGAAGGGAAATTTCAAAATGTTAGATCATTTTATTCTCAAGTGATGGTAAACAGATTGAAGATCAACCTTTGAGAACCACTTCAGCCCTTTTAATAGGTCAAAAAAATCATCATTCCGTGGCAACAAATACCTATTCTTTATCATGACTCGATTTATTTTACAATAATCCACACAAAAGTGAAGTGATCCATCATCTTTATTAGAAAAGATAATAGGCTCCGTCCAAGGTGACACACATAGTTTTATTAATATTTCTCTATAATATCATGTAACTAAGGCTTGAAATCATTCATTTTAGTCGATTCCATGTGGTGAGAAGGGATAAGCACTATTTTGGTACCAAACACTAAGTCAATGGAATGATCAACCACCCTTACTGGTGGGAAACTATATAATTTAGAAGGGAACATGTTTGGAAGCATGATTATTATAGGAGGGAGATCACAGCTCAAGTGTTCCCACATCATATCACAAGTGAACCAAGACATTACTTTCCCCTACACTAGACAATGAGGTCTGGGTTTGATCAACCTCTAGTCTTATTCTCATTAATAGATAAGGCATGCCACTTCAGGTGTATTGAAGGAGACCCATTTAAGATAACAATAAATATAGGATTTATTGGAAATGAGACAATCGATCCTCAAAAAGACATCAATTGGTTTCATGTCAATAACAAAAAAACTCTAAAAAAGTTTGGTATCTGATAACAAGAAAACTGAAGCGGTACTATAGAGATCCTTATCTCTCTTCATTCTAAGGGGTCTATTAATATTCATCACATAAGTTAAAAGATACATAGGTATAATAAGTTGATTCACAATACATGTATAAATAAACTAATTATATGCATTGGAATCAAATAAATCAGTCATTAATGATGAATCTATAGTGATGGTACTACTCACAGTCACTGGTCCTGTATCTGCTTCCTCTATAGACTCTTCCACTATGTGAAGAAGATTTTATCTAAATTTATATGGCAAGAAACACATTTTGCGTGAAGCATCTGATTGAAAAATGGTTTTAGTGGGCATTGATGATCTCGTACAACTACATGGAGTAGAATAGAGATGGAATAACTTCTGCAAGTGGCTTGAGCATCCACAAGAACCACATATCTTGGGTGCCTTAGTGAAAACCCTTTTTTAATGACCTAGTTTTCCACAATGGTAAAAAATGAATGGGCCATTTCCAAGAACTATAAGTTGTCCCAAAGAAAACAAGTTTCAAGAACCACCATGATAATTATCACGCTACCTCTTCCCTTTAGAGGAATTCATAGAACCACCAAAAGGAGGAAACAAAACTCATGTCAATCCTAACTTTCCATCCAGTTCCATCTTGACCATCGACACTTAATATAGAATATCATTATAATAAGGAAGATTTAGAAATAAAACTAGTGAATGAATATCATATCCAATTCCATTTTCTAACCTTTGAATCCTTATATTATTTTTTTTACAATCTAATGTAAAAACTACACAAACTCAACAATGAAACTAGAATACTCTATCATGATCCAATCATCCTGCTCCAGTTTAAATAACTCTAAAGCCTTGGCCAACACCATATAATCTAGATTGAACTATCCAATGAAAATAAATTTGATTTATTTCTACTCTAATATTGTATTCCATTTCACCATCACCATCATGTACTAGCATTTCTTGTTAGGTCCCTCTTTCTAGAAGGTGGCACACTTCATCTTGATTTTATTCGGTATTTCTGATAACTCAAATAGAATCTTGATATCTATCATCCATTCATCATATAGTCAAGTTATGTCAGATCCTTGGAATGTTAGTGGATTTTGGTGAAGAAATTCTAAGCAAAAATCCTGAAGTGATCCCTCTGAGGTTCCACAACTGGATCCAGAAAGGGAATGGGTTCAGGTTCCTTTCCTAAAGATTAGATAGCACACACAATAACATCAACCATATTCAAGTTCAGGAGAGTATTTTACAATTTTGGTTATTTAAAAACTTCCTCTTGGATCTAATTCTCACATATTATTAGAATAATTATGCTACAAAACATAAAAAAAGAATATTTAATACATCATATTAACACGAAAACACATCAATAAAGGAAATTAATCCCAACGGATAAGGGAAAAAGATTTGGATTTCAATTTATCCAAATAAATATATAGGAAAATACAAGAACTAATCCCCAAAAATACTTCCCCAAACCATCCTTGTGACCAAAGGATCATTTCTATGATATTTGACTAGACACTCAATTGAAAATTTCTCTTAAGTCCCAATAATATTACTCAAACTACATGCTGACGTCAAGGAAAGATGCTTCAATTGCAACATTGATACCTCTTTTTCTTGAAATATCCTGAATACCCCGATACCATAATAATTGATTCATTCATGACATATTCCTAAGGGTATTCCCAATCCCCACTGGTTGGTGAATTTCACCGAGAATCATACAATATAAAAGTGGGAATAGATTTTCCACAAAAACAATAGAAGAAAGAGAAAAAATATAGTATGAAAAAAATAAAACTCTACAAGAAGAAATTTAACATAAGTGAAATAGGTAAAAAAACAAAAAAGGTATAAAAAACTTTATTGAAAATAGAATAAGTAACACATGTCCAAAAAAGACACAACTTTACAAGAATATGGATTAATAAGACAAACCACCTTTAAGAGGAACTTTACCCTTGATCAAACCTAGAAGAAGATAATCTGTATACATCTGAAGGCACGGGTGGGGTGTGAGATATGATCCCATTAAGGACTCCACAAGGATTCTATAACAATATTTCACAATTGGTTAACCAAATAATTCTTTCAATTTGAAATAAATACGTATGGTGGTTCAAAATAATATTTAAAACAAATCATGATTTACTTTTAAATTAATGGAAATAAATTAAATAAATCTCTCAATAACCCAATTTCTATAAAAAAAATTATATATGTTCACAATGCATTTATAAAATAGTTTAAAAACAATATCTATATATATCAAATCATTAACAATGAGAAACATGGTCATCTACAAAAATTGTACCACAAATCTAGGTTATGAGACTACATCATGCTTGAATAGTTATCATAGAAATATGTGTACACACATCCCTCACACACTAGTCAAAGAGGATACCATCACATTACCATTGGGGATGAGACCTGCTACATTTGTATTATTATTGTTATAAATAACCAATAGAGTGTTTTCTTGAATAACTCACTAAATACCTAGGATTTCAGGTTCTCTAACAACAATCAATGATGGGAAATTTATTTTAAAACTATTAAAAATACAATTCAACCCATTTTCCATTACAATATGTTTATTTCCATTTAAAAATAAAAACAATTTTTTAATCAAATAATTTTTTTGAGGATAAAACCAACAGATCTCTACCTAAACAGTTTAATTCATTTTCTCAAAATAAAAAAGTTAAAATCATTTCAAATATAAAAATCAAAATTCAATTTTGAAATTTAAATTCCACAATTTGAATTCTATAATTTAATTTAAAAAATTATATGAATATTTATAAAAACACCCCAATTCAATGGAATTGGGGGTTTTACCCAATTTAATACCCTATAGAATTCAAAACCCCAATTTTAAAAAATTATTTTCAAAATATAATTGAAATAATTTTATTATAAATCAACAAATTTAATGTTAAATCTATTTGGTAAAACATAGACAGAACCACCTACCTTGAGATCATGGGATCATGATTACAAAAATCCTTAATTTGGAATCTCCAGAAAAGAACATTAGAGAATAATATATGATAATCAAACCTAGATTAAAGATAGAAAAAATCATAGATTAGATCCTCCAACAAAAAAAAAAGATATAATAAACCCACGTTTGGAGAGTAGAGAGAGAGATAAAGAACGGTAAGATAAAACTTTATGGAAAAGGACTGAATGAAAATTACCTAGCATCAATTATCCTTGGAAATAGTTTGGAGGAAGAAAAATGGGTTCTTTTTTGCTCTCCCAAACTATGAATCGAGTTATGGAGAGTTAGGCCTGAGAAGGGGTAGGGGTTGTAAATTTATAATAAAATTTTATATTAATTTAAAATTGAACACTTTGTTTCTTGGGTAGGGATACACGGTTAAAAAAACCATACGTCCTAGCCATGTACCCCTACTAGTGGGGTTGCATGGTTTCTACTTGGTGGGTGAATGGTTTTTCAAACTATGCACCAACCCTGAAAACCCTCACTTCCAGGGATTATAGGTTTTCAATAGTAGGGTGCATGGTTTGGGAAAACCATGAACCAACCATGCAAAGCCCAAAATCCCTTAAAATTTTACAAAGATTCACCTGAATAATATTTAAATGAAACCAAACCAAATAATTATTTAAATAATGGTTTTGGAGTACATAAAAATAGTAACAGGATGATAAACTTCTAAATATATTCTATATATACCTTTAGATTATGATATCCAAAATATAGATCCACCTCTATGAAGTAATGAGCTCCTCATAGTAGATCGAAAAAGTCATCAATCCATGAAAGGGTATACTTGTTATTTATGGTGATATTGTTAATATCATGGTCATCAATACAGAATCACATTGATCCATCCTTCTTCTTGAAAAATAGCACCAAAACACCCCCAAGGAGATGCACTAGGGTGTATCAACCATTTGTTTAAATGATCTTACAACTGTTTATTTAAATCCTAGAATTTGATAGGGTACATCCTATAAGGAAATTTAGAGATATTATAGGCTCTGTTTACTAGTTCTATTGAGAAATATACCTTAGGATCCAGGGAGATTCCTGGTAACTATTTAATAAATACATTATTATATTCCCTCAGAGAGGGAATTTCCTCAAGGTTGATACTTTTCTTTCATCTCAACCATTTGAGAATGTTATGATTCTTCATAGTGTATAATCACCAACACCATCAAGCGATTTTTCAATGGAGATTCACGATATTCCATGAATTTTTATAGGAGCCTTAGGTGATTCTGAATATGAAATTAGATTTCATTTTACAAACAATTTATGGGCACTCAATATAATAAGATCTAATAAATTCCCAATATAGAATCAAATTCCACCATGGGAAGGATTATGATATTCATTGGGAAATATTTACATAGATTCTAACAGTAGAATATTTCAACACTTGGGTTGCATTGATCACAATACCTGGTGTTTTTTTGGATATCTCTACATCAGTTTATTAAGGGTATGAATCAGCATTTCTAGAAAACATGGAAGATATAATTGAATGCATAGAACCCCAATATAAATAAAACCGTCCCCATTATTGAGGGAATAGGATGTACACCTTGTTTGACATCATTTTCATGATCCACTTCAATATTACAGATTTAATAATATTTCCCTTTCTCCTTTGTCATTAGTGGTTGTTGGCACTAATTAATCTCATGGACCCATGGTTTAGTGCATTTGATTACATAGTAACCCTTCTCCATATGGATCTAGCCTTGAACTATAGGTGGTTCATTGGGATGATCCTTACTTTCTTCCATCATGTTGGATGGATTCTTCTGGTCTCTGCAACATTTATGAGCTTTGTAGAATTTCTTCCCACACTTGAAACATTTCCCTATGACTTTATGGTAATTTCCATGATGTTTCTTATGAAAGTTTTGACATGTGGGTGGTTGGATCCCCTTTCATCCATTGTTACTTGACCCACAAAGTTGAAACTCCATCCATCCATTATTATCCCAATGTACAAAAGACCTATCTACAAACACCATATCTACTTTGATAGCACATCAAATCACTTTTTCAAATCAACTGAAGCCTTGGATAGCTATATCCTTTTGAAGATGTGGTTTTATTGTACTAAAGAAAATATAAAATTTTTATCACTATTGGTAATAAATCAAGAGGCATGTATTTCAATCCCTTTAAATTTTTTATTATAAGAATTGATAGATTCACTTTTCTTCTTATTCAGTTATATCAATTACCAATCTATCATTTTTTGAAGAGTTTGAGGGTAATCCATACTATGATTTTTTTAAAATATTCCCAGTCCATATTTTCTATTTCATCCCCCAGATTGATGTTTCTAATAAATGAAAACCATTGGTAAAAATCTCTATATAAATGATAGATAACCATAGTCACCTTATCCTTCAAAGATTAGTGGATTATACAAAGTATTTTCTCAATTGAGTTAACCCACTATTCCATGTTAAGTGGATCATAAGTTTCACTAGGTGTCGGTAATCATTGTCTTATAAAGGATACAATGAATATTTTATCCTTGATAGGTAAAGGCAGAAATTCCATGTGGTTTAGGTTATTTTTCATAGCCTGATGGAGTTGGGTAAAAATCACCAAAAATCATTGAACTCCACCCCCTATATCATTGGGGATTTCATTTAACGAATCATTGCATTGTACCTCATAGGGATTGTTGCCCTTTTTTCACCTGGTTCCCACCATTTTATAAAATATAAGAGGTCTGAATAAAACATAAGTCCATAAAGAATCTATAAATAATTTATTTATTTTCACAATTAACACTAAAGGAATATCTTATGGGATCACTATGTTTACCCTTATTTTAAAACAATTATACTTGGATTTTTTTACCTATAAATAAATTTATGATTATGGTTTTCACACGTTTATTCTAATATTAATTCCAAAATTTACTAAACCATGTTATGATACCAACTATTGAGACCCTTATTTATCTTACCCGACTTTTACTTCTTTTATTAGATAAACAACAAAATAGTATTATAGACCAAGATCCAAAGGATTAATGTCTTTGAAAAATTAGGGTTATTTTTTAATTGTACATAATAAAACCTAAACATTTATTTAAATCCATATTGTTAATCATTACAAAATCCAATTTTTTTATTATTACATGTAGTAACCTAAGGACATACATCATTTAAAGGGTTGAGCTAAATGCCAGTAAGAGGATGAATGAGGGACATTAATAAATATGATGTATATGAGAATAAAAATCATCACCATCATATCACAAGCATAGTATCATCATTAGAATAATGAGGGAAAAATTAGATAAAGGAAGGGAATGTGTTAATGAAAAAAATGAAACACCATGTCATAGTGGTAAAATACCACACATAGTTTTGAACAAAGCTAGCATCATGTTCAAGCATAACGTATGTGAATAATCATAACATCATCACTGTGAAAAAATCTCGCATCATGTTCTTACATAATACACATTATATAATGAGATAAATCACATTACCCAATGCATTAGAGGGCTATTTAATTCTAGGTCCACCGATCACATAATAATATTTACACAATCGTGTATGCCACATAGAACATAAAAAAACTCTACCAAAGAAATAACTGGTGTAAAGTAATGGCTTTCATATTGATTTCATAATACAAAAATTCATGAATAAATATTGGAATCCCCAAATGAAAAAGGGTATTCATACATTGGAATAAAAGATCATTTTTTTGGGATATGAAACAACACATGGGGAATCAAAGATTTATTTTGAAAAAAAAACATTTTTGGGAAATTCTAGTATTTTGGTCAAAAATAAAGGTGAAAAAATGTATATCCCCCAAAAAAATGGAATATTAATTAAATTATATTTAAGTAACATTAAAGGAATATACATATAATAGATTCCATCAAATAAGGATAACTCAATGAAAAGGAATTAGTTTTGAGAATCCCCATACTTAATTCCCACTTTATTTCATCAATTTTGAGTCTTTAAAATAAAAAACATTGAATTATTAAAACATAGTTCCATAAGTGAAAGAAGTTAATTTTTAAACTATTTATCGATTGTAATTATTTTATTCTAGTTTATAACATCATTTTTTAAACATGAATTGTTTTTATATCATGCTTTCATTAAATTTTCTTGTTTATTTTTCTATTTTGCTAATTTTTTACAAAGTCATTATACATGAGTAAAATTAATTATACTAGCTTATAATACATGTAATTAATTTATTAAATATTAAATAAAATTAAAAATATACATTCATGATGGTGGTTATATGTCTGTACAAGGTAATGTATCCAAAGGTGGTTAACCGACTCTTGATGAGACATTGTTGGGAGATCAGCAAAACAAAGTTAAAATTTATATATATAGTAAATATGATACATAAAGCAGGTTAAAATCATCAAAATATAGTTAAATTACTTCCTAATTATTATTATAAGATTTTATTTTGAAATGGGTTAAGAAAAAAGAAAGAGAATAAGAAAAAAGCAGAATAGTTAATCGAAACTTACTTAATCCTTAGTGTATATTATCTTACACAACACTAAAACTCCCTTGATGTTTGAAGTTGGTTTCCTCTACAACATACATAGGTTTTATAAGGGGATTTATAGGAAGTATTTTTTTTTTCATATTATAGTGTTTGGAAAGAAAGGGATGAGTGGTTTCCCTAGTGGGGGAGTGGGGATATTTATACTTGAGGAGAGCGGTATTTACAGAACAAAATATTAAATAAAATAATATATTAAAGGTAAAACTTGTAATAGTTATTTTTTTTAAAATATAAATCATATATAAATATAACATATTGATTTTATGACTTCAAATCCCATTAATTATTCTAATTCACAAGTTTATTAAAAAGTATCATGGAATGAAAGAAAATAATTTATTTTAATAATTCACTTTTGACTTTAGGTTTTAGAAAATGATTTTTATGTTTGGAAATTAAGTTTCTTATTTTATAATGACTCATTTATTATATTAAATATAACACATACAGAAATAAATTTTTATAAATGATTAGTACATTATAATATCATGAATGATGTAATTTAAGATACACCAATTTTATGAAATTTTTTTTTTATTATTCCCCCAAATATTAAAGTATTTCAAAAAACTTCCAACAAATCACCCTTGTATAGTTTGGATGTGATGATTTATAATATTATATTAATTTTATATAATTGTTTTTATAATAAAGGTAATTTTAAATTTTATATAAAAAAATGATTTTTACATAAAAATTAAAATACGATTTATTAAAAATGTGTTTATAATTTCTTTTAATGTTTTATAAATTATACTGATTTTATGAAATTATAAAATTTATATTTAATAAAATTATCATGATAAATATTTTTATGTCACAATTTATTATTTTGAGGTTAATTTACTATTCTAATTATCAGGTTAGTATTTCTAATGGTTATATTACTATTCACTATGATCAGGTTAATATTCCAACGGTCACATTACTGTTCCAACAGTCACATTACCAGTGATAAATTAATCTTCATTTATTGATTCATTATTCACTTCAATTTTTCTCAAGGTTCTGTGTTTCCATTTTATATAATGAAAATTGGATTACTAATATTTTTTTATTTTCTAAAGAGTTGTTCATGGGATAGATGAATATAACAAATTGGTGTGATCCATATTTTACCATTTTATATTTTTAATTTTATATTTTTTTCCACATTGAAATATTTTGAATTTTATTGTGTTTAGTCATGGAATAATGTAACTATTTTCAATAATGAATTAAAGTCTTGTTGGTTTTTCTATGAACTATATGGGTATATAATGTAAAATATAATGAAATACACATTTATTTAGAGAAGAAAATATCATTTATAACCTAAAGGTAGTTACATAAATAATTTTTTTATCCCTATTTCAAGATATAGTAATATTATCTAATTTCTCATAGACACTAGGCCTCCTAATCGTTTAATATTGTATTATTTGTATAATTATGTAACAAATAATGACATAAGTGTATAGAATATAGTAGTTCTCTTAATTTAAATATAAAAAAACCCCTAATTATTTTTTAAAAAAATAAATAAATTTCATGGGAAAAATTAATATTCATGAAAAATGCCCAAAATGATAAAACAATCAATATTTTACTCTAAAACACCAATTTCCCCGTTATAAATACCCTCATTCACCACCTCAAATCTCCCCAAATGTTATGAATCATATATTGGAGAAGCTCAGAAAAATACCCTATTATGACTCTTATGCATTTCAAATAGGTTCTAGTCTCATTAAAAACTACCTTTCAGATGCCTAATAAAATTATCAAAGGATATATCCCATGAAGTGATGTAAGAACTCATAATAACTCCTTTTTATTTATATTTCTTTTATTATTAGACCAACTACTCAAAATCTCTTCCAACCATCCTAATATAATGACATCAATATAAATAGTCTACTAAAAGGTTGTTATGTTATTAGAATATCCATTATCTACCTTTCTCCCATCCATTCAAAAAAATATTTCTCCCATATTAGGGTTTGTTCCCCACTACTAGGGATGACTTATTTCTATTTTTCATCATGGCCTTACATTAATGGTTATAAAATAGGTTTAAATATTTAGTATTATATTTACTATGTGATGATAATTTAAGAAATATAATGTGGCCATATTATTAATGATTTTAATAATAAAAGATCTTATGGGTTTTAACTACAAAAAATAAACACACCAAGAAATATTTCATAAATTAAATCTATTATTGACTATAAATTTAGATTAGTAACTTTTGTGAAATGATAATGATAAATATTATATAAATCTATAATTTTATAGATGATAAAGTCATGAATATGTCACGATATCTGAATATGTTACAATGAAACAGAAAAAGAATGGTTAAAACCACCAATAATGATAATCAATATTAAATAAAAATAATTACCAACCATCTAATAAATTAATATATAAGACTAATATAAAATTTATTAGATATTAATAAGGTTATTTAATGCATTATTAAGAAATTTTAATTTATTTTACAAGAAGTTTGAGCAGGTTTGATAAAAAAACCCAAGGTAAGGGTTCTTGGTCTCACATTCAATTCCTCGAGACATGTTTATTATTATACACCAATTAACATATATATGGTGTAAATACTACCATATATAGTTCTTATATTCTAAATAATTTTATATTATTGGGATTTTCATTTCATTTAATATGTCCCAATTTCTTTTCCTATGATCCAAACATTAAATAAGTCTTAAAGGTTGTTCCTAACTTAATTTAATTTTATCAAGTTATAAACATTATTTTTTAACAAAATATATAAGACCAAAGCCTCTTTATTCAAATATGAATGTCCAATTAATATTTAATTCCTTATTTTCTAGGTAATCATTATGATATATAATTTTGTTATGTTTTGGGATAATATTTTCTATCTTATTTCCTTATTATGGGGTTTCCTTTTGATTGTGCCTTATATATGCGTTAATTATATAGAAAACAAACACATGTATGATTGATTCCATGGTATAATTATTGAAATTCAAAAAATCACACCCCATTTTAATTCCATGATTTATGATTACACTCTCATGATTTATTTTTAAATATTTTTATTTCCTGATCTAACCCCATTAACCATTCCATTTATCACAAGACCAAGTTTATCATTTTTATGACCTATTTTCTAATTATAGTAATTTTACCCCTTACTGAGCATTTGATCTCACTCCTTTCATATTATTCCCTATTTCCCTGGGTGAATATAGATATTATAATTTATTTATATGTTTACTTCAAGGAATGATTATATTACATTTTATGGTATAATATACGTTGATTATGTATAATGGGCCTATTTCTCGATGACATAGAACTTTTGATCTTTGGATTTAGCTTTAATTATTGTGATATATTAAAAGTTTATTTGTTTAGCACTAGATCTAGATATTCCTGCATGGGGGAGTCTCACACTCCTTTTATATAGGTATAACCTAAATTTTTATATCCCAATAAAACAACAATCAAAGAAGTATTTTGTCTATTCATAAAGGGAACCCCTAAATATAGATTCATATATATTCATTTTAACAATAATACTCCCCAATAATATAATATTTTAATTATTTAGTCTCCCCTATAAATTTAAGCATGAAACTATTTAAACGTTAACCCTTTTAAAATAAAAAAATAAAAAAATAATAATAAATGTTAAAAGAAAATAATAAAACAAAGGATATTTAAATCACAAAAGAAACTAGTAAAATACATCTCAATCATATATTAAAATTTTCAAAAACATAAAATTCAATATAAAAAGTTATCTGAAAACCCATTAATTCCTTAGTATGTTTCTTATCTTTTTCCACTTACTCCTCCTACTTCAAAATTTACTAATCAATAAAATTCTTTTAGGCACTATCCAACACATCTTTATTCTTATCATCAAATGATGTAATTAGTTGACTAACATGTATTGGCTCAGTTTTTGAATTAGATTTACAATTATCTAAAAAAATTCATAGGTGTTTAAATGTTATAATTGGTAAGGATATTGTAATTTCATAAAATTGAGTAGTTATTAGAATAATATTATTTACACTCATAATTATTATTTCCGAAAACCTACCTTTTTAATATCAATGATCATTTATTTTACAAATTAAGGAGATTTTGTTCTATCTCCTTCCCCGTATTATTCTTGATAAGTTACTTTATTCTTGAACTAAATATTTTCATAATAGTTTATAGAACATGTTCTAAAAACTAAATCTTATTATTTTCAGTTTATTTTATTTTTTTATACTTCCCTCTTCTATTTTATTTATTAAATTTTTATAATACTAGAAGATCCTATATCAAATTCTTTCATCCCAATAATATCTTCATATTCCATTTTCTTTTATGGTTTAAATATTAGTGTGTTTAGAGATAATTGATTATTTTTATCATATATTAATTTAAGGATATAACTTCATATGTTTATTTTAAAAATTTATAAACTCTAAAAATAATTTTTTTTCTTAGTTTGTCCACTACTATAACTTACAATACCTAAAATCCATATCCAAAAAAAAAAATCTATTTCATTTAAGAATTTATATTTTAAAATTTATTCATTAGTTAAATGTTCCATAAAAATTATATTCTAATGTTTTTACTTATTTTCCTATTTGAGTCGATATAGTTATAACTTTTTTAAAACTATATCTTAAATTTTTTATCTCTTCCATGTGAAAATTTTTAATCACTTTTATTTTTTTATTTAAATTTATTTTATATATAAATTAATATTTTTAATTTAAATTATTTTTTATGGACCCTCATCCTTAGGAATAGGTTAATAAAGTAAAAATTATTACATTTTGACGAAATATTTTAGAGATAATAATTTTTTTATGTGCATAGTTTAAAATGGATTTAATTTAATTATAAAATTTATATAAAATTTAACATAATAATCAGTGTAATAATTATTATTGAGATCACATGAAATATGAATAATTTTTCATAGGTATTCATTTATAAAAAAAATTATCTTTTAAAGATGTTTTGTTTTGTTCATCTATATCCAATTTCATATTTTTTTTCAGAATTCCACATATTATTTTATATAAAAATAGGGATTTAATTACATTGATTTTTTTATGTTCAAACATTATTTATCAACCTCAATATAAATATAAGATAATTATGAGGCTGACATAATGAAAGAACATATTGAATATAATTGTTTTAAAATTTTTAATATTAGAATCACCAGATCGAGGAACAATCACAAATTAAATGATTTTTTCAAAAAACATTGGGTTTTCAGGAATTTAATACATTTTAATTAAGGAATCCTCAACACATTCAACTCTTATTTTCAAAATTTATCTTATATCAAATTCATTTTCATTAGTAAAATTTCATCTACAAATTCTAATCCTTTTTAATATGTATCTTCCAAAACAGATAGAAATTATTTTTTTATATTTCAAAGACAATACATTCATTTATAATGAATGTGTGTAAATAATAATAGTATTTTTATTATAATTTAAAATAATAATAATAAATATGGATCTTATCATCATAAAATTTTTCATTATTAAAGAATATAAAAATGAAAAATTATTTTTAAAACATTTTAGAATCTATAAGAATAAATTTTCTCTTACTAATCCATTATAAATAAACCATTCTACCATAAATAAACAACATTTACATCAATTTTACATAATATATTTCTTCAATTAGATTTGAAATTTATTTTCATAGAAAATGAACTATTTTTAAAATAATTCTTTTAGGTTTTTAGAATATATTATCTACTCTAAACTACACATGGATTTAGAGATGAAAACACAAACTGATGTTTTTTCCATTTTCATAGAGACAATATTATAGAACCACTAACCCCATTTATATGATGAAATTTCATTGAAATTTTTTATATTTTATCCATAGGATAACCTAATTATAATAGAGTCAATGACATTGAAGAATAATATTTTCTTGGGCTTTGTGATTTTTTGTTTTCAAATACGATTGAATAATGACCATAAAATTATTTTAAACTGAACATTATACTAAAATTAAATGTATTTTAGTCTTTACCTGATTTTATTTTAATTTTTACTATAATAATTTATTACAAGGTGTTTTTTTGTACTAATATATCACAATATATTGATGATTTGTTTTAGGATAATCACAATTTATTGTATATGAATTGTCTATATGTTATTTGTTTGGCTCATAATGAAAATGATTATAATTCTATTTTTGATGAATATAACTTCCAATGAAGTATGTATAATTATTTCTATTATGTATATCACTACCTATATAAATTTATATCTATTTATTTAATTTAGCAGTAATTACATTTCAATCCTTGTGATTTGACTTGTTGTATACTCGAATTCCTCGTTTACTTATGTCTTTTCCCATGACATTATATATCATATACATCCATTTAATTATTTTAAATTAAATATTTATTTTAAATCTATGATATATATACAATCGGTGTATTAAGATACTTTTAAATAAAAAAATATTAATTTCAAAAAAAATTAGTATTCCAAAATTCAAATTTATTGAATTAATTTTTTTAATCCAACCACATGGTAAAGGTAAATGATAATAGATTACATTGGAAGTAATTCAAGAAATATTTCGTCATTATATATATGATATCTAACCAAATTAATTCACATTTTTATATGATTAGTTTTATATATATGTACTAAATCCTAAATTATTATGTGGTGAAAGTCATCAAAAAAGGATTCATGTGATGTAATGGTTTCATGTTCTACGATGAGGAGTTAACTATCATGAGTGATATGAGATATCATTTAATTTACAATCCCATAATTATTTTCATACCATTTTATATTTAAAATTCATTATATTATGATGTATTGATGACTTGGTGAACATTATATGAGTTTAACAATCACTTCATAATCAATAGTTTGTTGTAAATGTTATAATTTATAAATACAAAACATTACTAATTTCACAATGTATGAAAAATTTATATTTAGGTAAAATACATTATGAAATTAAATATTTATATTTAAATTAGTTAGGAGACCTCATTTATGAATGATGTATAATTATCAAACCTGAAAATTATCTATTGTTCAACTCTAGTCATTTACTATTGATGTGGTTCTAGTATTCTATTTGAAGGATAATATGTCTCACTAATGCATTCTGTGATTCCATTTATTCGGTATATACTAATATAAGATATTGTATAATTTTTAGTCAATATGAGGTCTCTATAAACCTCACCAATTAAGTGATAACGAATAAAAATAATAAGGAAATCATGATTTATATTCATTTGATTTCATTATTTCCTATCCTAGATGATTTTGTGTTTATATTTTGTGTTTTTTAAAGATGAATATTGGGTGTATATATTTCCTAAAAAACCATTAAATTAGTTTTTAAATAATTTAATGGTTATATATATATATATATATATTTTTGTGTATGTTTGTGTGTGTAATTATGATATTCGAATTATCATATTTTATAAAACCTCCCTCAAACATAAAAAAAATCATGTAAAGTTGAATTAAGTTCAATAATTTCTATAAAATAATTTATATTAACCACATATTTAACCATAGATGTGGACATGATCATTGAATGATATTTTTATAGCTTTAAAATACCATACTTTTTACAAAAATATGGAACATACCATTTTTAATTGTCCTATAAATCATACAACCTCCAAATTCTATGTTAATATAACATACAAAATAAGATGAGATAAGAATAGGATAATATAGTTCTTGGTTTATAGATCCCTTACCAGGTTTCAAAAAAAATTTACCATATTTCATGTAAAATTCTTTAGTATTAACATAGAATCAAGTATATATACACATGTTAAACATAATGTTTGATCAACTGGGTATAATATATAAAAATAGATTTTATCATATGATAAAGAAATTTTTTGATTAAACAGATTTATAACCTCATATTAATCAAATATATAAGTAGTTTTTATGGGTTCATATTATCCTAGTAGTTTATAAAATAAATTACTTTTTATATCAATTGAAAATTCACATTGATTAAAGAAAATTCCATTATTTAATTCTGAAAATTTTAAATTAAGGAATGTTTTCAATTATCCCATTAGGTTTATTTCAAATACACTAGCCATCATTTATAAAAATAGACTTGAAATTTTTTCATTTCAATATACCAAATATTTTATAATATAAATAAATTTAAATAACCTATATTTATTTTTAATTTATTATAATCAATTCTGGGTCTATTTTCATTTTTCAAAATAATTCTACGAAATAAATTTAGAAAATCATTCATACTAGGCTATAGGTGCCTACTATAATCTATATGAATATTATTTTAATTTAAAAAATTGTTTTAAAACTATTTATGTTTAAATAATGGGGGTCATTTAAAAAAAATATATTATAAAATAAATTGATTTTAAAACGTACTTGTAATATATATTAATAATAGTCTAATATCCTTGTGGGAAAATTTACTAAAATTTTATTATATATTCTAAAATTTTTATAATTAAAAATATTTAACATTAATATATATGAATTATAATTTAGTCAAACATCTTTAAAAGTAGTGGATATAAAAAAAATCAATCCCAAGACCATCCAAAATAGGATTTAAGAAATAATGAGAAATATATGTAAAACATAACTCCTGTCTAATATATCTTCTATATGTGTATTTAATAATGATTAAAAATAAACAACCAATGATTTCTCTAATATAAAGGTATTAAACCATTTATGGAATCACTAAAATAGATCTAGATTGATATCCTTTAATTCCACGATATATTATTATCTCTTTACATTAAATAAATAAAAAAAGATAAATTTTTTTTAGTTAAGTGTATCTCAATCCATTATCTAATATATTAAAGCCTTGAAACACCTTATATATATATAATGTTAAAAAATAATCCTCAAGTTCCACGTTAGTTTAAAAACCCCAACATTCATAAAACAAATGTTATATGTGATAATTTTTTTTTCTTTTAATCAACTAGTCCTTTCTCTCTTAAAATATCCTAATAATATATTATTCTTAATTAAATATATCATCTGAAAAATTATAAGATGAATGAATGATATTATATGCTGATGAAAATATAGAATATCACTTATATATAATCATAATTTATGGGACATTATATATTATATCACACTATGAAATATAGGATTTAATAAATTTTTCTATTAATCTCCCACTTGTATAAAAGCATAAAATATTTTATGTATAAATCACAAGAATTTGTAAATCTATATTTAAACGTTTTTTGATTAACTTATCATAAAACACTCTTATTTAGGATAAAAAATAAATACATATTCAAAAAAATTATGTGTGACCATATGGTAATTTTTTGAATTTAAAATTATTATAAATTCTCAATTCATTATTTTAAGCAAGAGTCACCCCTATAAAAAACACTGTTTTAACTCAAGTTACAAATGGATCAAGAATGGTATCCATTAAAATCATGTATTTAAATCTATTTATGTCCACTAATGTGTCTATATACATCATATATGTAATAATATAATCCCTTTATTTATTAAATCATGTACAACAATAACTTAAAAATCATTATAATATTTTATAGGCCACTTAATTAGTTATTGTTTTTATAAAGTATATTAGATAACATTTATGAATTAATCAAGCATAATTTATCCAAGTATGTGATTACATCACATGTCACTCAACTAATCATGATACTTTATTTCCCTAACATAACTGAATATAGTGATTAGATGTCACACCTATCATATAAGAGAAAAAAATAAAATATTTATTGATAAAAACCTACTACACGATCAATAACGTACACAACTACCCCTTGTTGGATCAACCATCAAGTCAGTGTCTGAATGGTATCAATGTATAATGGTTAAAATATAGGGTAAAATGTTATCCTATAGAAATGTGGATAAAATATAAAACATAGAACCCTATGTATATGAATGTTATTACTATGAAATTCATTGTGATATACTATAAAAAATAAATAAAAACAACAAGTCATGGTTTTGAAACATGAGTAAAATCTATAACAAAAAAATGATACCATACTCAATTTGACCTTTATATATTTCCAAAATCTAGTTTTTTTATAATAAAATTATCAATTATGGATAAAAATGATTTTTAACCATAGGGAATATTTATTATTTAACTCATATAAAATTATATGACCAATAAATAACTAATAACATTAAAATTGAATTTAATAGTGAAACATGATAAATTTGTATAACAATAAGATTAACATAATATAAAATAAATTCAGGGCCCATAAATAAATGAATATATTACAATTAGTCATTGGTATATATAAGGGGAAAATATGTTACATGTTTCAAATGTTTTTATTTAACTAGTGGGTTTCTTGATAGATGTTAATTTGATTTAGAATTTAACGCAAATAGGGGTCAATCAATGGTCACTACCCAATTTCAAAACTCTTTTTCTTAAAAATTTTCCTATTTATTATATGTGACAAATATCTATTTATGGATACATTACCCAATTTTTCCATTTTATTATCTTATGTATGAATACAAAAAATAAATAATACTAAGATAATTACATGGATTTACACGGTTCACCAACTCTTGAGGAGTGACTAATCCTTTGTGTGTTCTGGATTATATTCAAGTTCAATAGATATTCATATTTATATTAAATAAAACCCATTTCAAATTAAGCTAATCCAAAACATTTATAGAATTAATACATCCCTTAATGCTTAAAAATGGTCGTAAAAACACTAAACCAATTATAAATCATAATGCAGTGAAGATTTTATACAAATGAGACTCCTCAAGTCACAATATGACCGATAGTATCCTTCTCATACATGTATCAAGGATTCTAGAAAATTATTATCTAAATCCATGATAAGAATTAAATCTTGATAATATATATGAAAGATGAAATATAAGAGTTTCCTTTCATACCTCAATGCACATAGAATCTTTAATAGTATGTATGATGTATTTTTACATATCAATGATAAGAATTATTCTTATTCTTATTAATAATAAATCTTATAAAATATAGAGATTAAATATATAATTTATATAAACATACATCAATGATGGAATGAGAGTCACAATATATATATGGTATTATCCATCATATTATAAATTTTAAGATAACAATATTCAACTTGTTCTAGACCTCTTAATGTTTCATTTTTAATAAAAAATATCCTTTACCATATTTAAGTGATTATAGAATCATTTATTTACCAGAGAATAATAGACTTCAAAGAAAAAAATGAGTAAAAAACATACCCAAAAAAGAAGTCCACCTTATTCTATTTCATGTGGGTTTAGATATTCAAAACAACATATAAAAAATTCTTCAATATCCATGGAAGATATTATGTAAAAATTAATTAAATTCCTTATATATTCTTTAAAAAATTAATTTAATAGGAAGAGGATAAGTCAAGAGACAATAATGAACAACCATACATAAAAAAAAGGTGAGATCTTGTTTCCATGGGAGTTTTTTGGAACCCCTAACTTTAATCATATTTTAGTGTTCATAAGATAGAAAAAGATTATTTTAATCTCCCCCTCACATGGTATAAATCAAGTCAATAATTTAATAGAGCCCATAAAAAAATTTCTATATTTTTTGATGTGTTATCCTTTATTTTGAATTTATAAACAATAGTTTTTTATCCATAATTATTCCAATGTATATCGAATTAAGTTGGTTAATTCTAATTTATATATCTTAACTAATTTAATAATTTTAATTAGTTTTAATAAAATCTTGGTTAAACCTTATATATGGTTTAAAAAGTCAATTAAATCATCTCATGTAATCTATAAAATTTTATTTCAATGACATGAAATAATAGCTTACAACTGATATATATTCTAATAAAAAATAAATTATTGATGTGATTTATAAATTTTAATTCATAAATTCAAAATATGTAGTTTTAATAAAACCCCAAATTTATTTTTTTCAGGGTGAAAAATTCTATTAAATTCACCCATTATAAAATAATTTATTGACATTTCACTATAAAAAAACAAAATCTATTAGGTCCATTAATTTTTCTAAAGATCTCAAATTGAGTTTATGAATTCAATTAAATTCACCCATCAAAAATTTTTGAATGATTTTACATATTTTTTTTGAATTAAAATTTAAAATGAAAGGTTTTCTAAAGGCATTAACAAATTTTCTACCATGAGGAATTTTTCATTATCAAGTAGGATAATTCAAATTTATCGAAGACGCCTCCAATTAGAACCAATAAACCTAAAAACTGTCAATATTATATATTAGTGGATTATTTATAATATAAGTTATTTTATTTTTAATCACTATTATGAATATAGATGTCTACATGATATAACATAGGTTTTGTCCATGGTTGTACAAAACATATTCTACACTTCTATAGTTCAAGAGGATAACTTTTCCCTTATCAAAAAACACATTAGGTGCTATATGATAAATATAATACATTTTCAACATCATGTTAACATTGAATAATAATTATATTAATAATTTTTATTGGATGCTTGATGATAATTAGTGATATAAAATCAACTAAACAATTGTTCTTAAATCAAAAGTTTAATAAAATAATATTTTTTGACTCAAAAAAAATAAAAAATTACCTATTGAATCTAAAAAAAAAAAAAATATTATAATGTAATAATAATGACAAAATAATTTTTTATTAAAATAAATTATATTTTAGGATATTTATAAAGGATAAAAAATATGTTATTTCTATGGGTGGAAAAAATATTTTGAGCCCCTTTATATTTTATATCTATTTATAATATGACAAAAATACACTAAAATTAATCAAAAACATGTAAAATAGTATTTAAATTATTATACCATATCATAAAAACTATTTTTGACATATAAAATCATATTGTGTCTTAAAAAAATCTCTTAATCACCTAACCCATCGAGGCCCACTTGGATGATGGAAGATCAGGTCTCTACAACCCCAATCTCATCTCAATAGGTCATGGGTTAGAGAAAAGTTTTGATAAGGAATAACTAAAATGGAAGGCCTTTTCCAAAATTCCAATATGCATGCACCCAACCATCCCAATGAAGAACTGTAAAGGAATAAAAATAAAATATAATAACATCGAGAGTAAAAAACATGTATGTAATAATATCTAGGGAATACAAAACATTGAAATAGTGTAAAACCAAATGTAAATGGGAAAAATACACACCCAAAAAGAAAGTATGTCCTAACCTAAAATCAATTTGAATGAATGTTTCACAAACTCGAGTTAGCTTCCATCTGACCCGACACCTGACCTATTTTGAAATAAGTCCCATGAGTCTTTCTTGATCCTCATGAGTTGGTGACCAGCACCATGCTTCAAAGATAAATCAATTGGGAATGATTTTTTATAATAAGCCCATGAAAATATAACCAATACAGATCACAAAAAAAGAAACTATTATCCATTGATCATAATAAAAACAAAAAAATGATTCAAATACAACATTTGACAAAAAAAACTAAAAAAAAAACTACTGTAAAACCATAACTAACATGATCCACACATTAACTCTTGGTCACCATTATAAAAAAAATTCAGCCCTCTACATTGGTAATCTTAACCAAAAACATTAACCGACAATATAGTTATGGTCTACTGATGCTGAGTGGCACAAGTGGGGTGTGAGTATAAATATATGGGTATGTAAGAACCACATAGTCCATGCATTTACATTCCATAATCATTCCATAAAACATAGTTTTAAATAAAAATATAAAATATAGTTTTATCATCTTAAATAAAAAATAATATCTTTTCAAGAAAAACCCACTTTTAGAAACAACAAAAACCATTTTCATTTTTAAAATGATTTTTCCATTAAAATATTTTTTAAAAAAAAATTACCAAATAAGAACCTCAGACTATGTGATCATGAAAAATTCTGGAAATAAAATTAAATAATAAAAGTAAAAGAAAATGAATAAAGTGACCACATTTCTATATAGATAATCAAGAGCATACAAATAGTAATCATCGTAATTTCATAAACATATCTAGAAGAAACCCTTGTACATGTTGATATCGGACACACCTATCAATGTATCCATAGTCAATAACCAAAAATTTTCTCTAATATAGCCTCACTAGTGGCACATTCCATCTGGCCTCTCAGAAAATGCATTGGGTACAAACCCACCTAATCGGGGTTGATAAGAAACTATCACTCAACCCTTTAGACGACACTAAGAAATCACATGATAATTTTGTATAGAGAATGAGGAGGTTCTCACATATGTATCATAAACCAAAAACCCTAATTCCATTGAACTTTCCTAGACCAAACTCTGACCCCACCTATGTGATGACCCTCTCCTCAAGGGTTTACTATAGTGATTTCCATCACACATCAAATCATAAAAAAGTTCCAAATAATCCTTTACATCACATAACATTAAAAAAATTCCCAAAAAATCATAAATTAATAAATGATATTTTAGATTCACTAATACATGCCCATTTCTGAAACAATTTTAGAAAACCATGGTCAACCACCGTTTATGATAATAAGAATCCAAATGATCTATAAAAGTAAAATTCATTATCAAAACATATTCCAAGATAAAAAACGGGCCCTTATTTATAATAGACTTTGGTATCCTCATTTGAAATAATTATAAAATGAAGAAACAATTAAATAACCATTGGGATTTTAAAAAACCCATCTGAATTGAAGAGGGCTGGAGAAAGGAATAAATGGAAGATGATCATTTTAAAAACAAGGTTCAAGAGGCCCATTCTCTAATGAAATACACTACCATTTGTGATCTTGACCATATATTCATGAGTTTTAGATTTGTATGTTCACACATCAAATAGAAGGCTTAAATAATCACAAAAATACACAAATTCCAAGTTAAGATTAAAATAATGATTTTTACCCATTTTACACTCAACATTTAATCCATAAAATGGTACCCAATACATACAACCAATTAAATTAACAATGAGAACCAAACTACCCAAACTTAACCAAGGCTAAACACAATCTAGAACAACCAATTTTCATTTCAAAAGGACAATTATAATTTCTTCTAACACATGGTATACATGTTGATTTAGGTATAACTAAGGAAATCACTTTAAAAATACTATTTATAAAATTGAAACTATTAAAACACCATAAAAATAAACAATTTCATCTCAAGAATGAATTACGCCCTGGGAAATCTATTTAGGAAAGATCAACCATCAATGGATTGTGTCTGAATGGAAATAATGGAAACACATACCAAACCAATATACAGATATTATGAAACTCTTATAGGAGGAAGAATAGAACTCAAGAGACTATCCACACCCCCTATTGTTGAAGGAATAAAATCCACCTATAACCATGTCCTCTATTATACTTCTAAGAGAGAAAAATCAAAAGAAAAACCAAGTAACCAAGGGATAAGAAGAGGAGTATGAGAAAATTGGACAAAAGCGAAGAGAAAGTCACATTGGGGAACATATAGGGGATTCAATATTAGAAGGATAGAAAGGGAGGATAAATTTCAAGAGCCCCATGGTGCACCTAGATCATGTAAGGAAGGATAAACATGAAATGGGTTTAAAAATAAATATCGGAAAAGGGAGAGATAAATTTTTTTAAAAATATGGGAATGTCTCACAGTTTTGTTGTATGGTTTTCCGAACCATGAACCAACTATGTGAAACCTTCAGGAGGATATGTACACCCCCACATAGTTTGGCCACGTGGTTTGAAAAACTATTTCCCAACTATGAAAAATGGCTCTAACAAATTGAAAATCCTACCCACACCGTTGTCATATGGTTTCCCCTAACCATGTGCGAGTTTTTCACCTTGTCCCTGACTCAGAAAAATAGATGCATGGTTTCTCATTAGACTTAAAATGTTTCAGCCAAACCACACTCAAACTATTCCAAGAAAACATTGCATTAGGTAAAAAACAATAAACCATTGTAACATTCACAGGCCACACATTTATTCCCCAAACTATGCAAACAAAACCATGAACAAGCCAAAAATCTACTCAGAAACTCTAAAACTAAAAAATTATCTTGGGGAACTCAAACTGATCCTTAGAAAAATGAACCAACACCATGAAAAGAATAAAATAAAAGAAGAATAATAATCATGGTGTGACAATTATCCAAAAAAAACACTTTCTTCATTAATAAATTTACCCAGTTAAATGAGAATGAAAAATTGATCTCCAAAACTAAGAAAAGCAGGATAAAACCGCAAACTTTGGGATTGACCTTTCAATTCCACAAGTCACACCCAACCACCACTAGTGGTGAAAAAAACAAGGATAACCACCAGAGTGGGTTCTCCCCACCACAAGAACTCAACTAGCACATACTGGCTTTAGAACTCCCAAAACAGAACAAAAAGAATAACCACCAACAACTGCTAAACCAGATCCAAAACCCTCCAACACAAATGGGAAATACCGTGGAAGGAATTTGAACATAATAGTAAACCAAACTACGATACATCATTTTCTCATGACACAAATAGCTCTAAACTATCCTCACCCAAAACTAAAACCAAATCCAAAAGTGATTGACAAATGATAATATCCCCAATTTCACAAAAAAACAGAAAGAAAATAATTTCAAAAGAAAAAATCCTAAAATATTTTAAAATAAAAGAACAATATTTTTAAAATAAAGTAAACTAAAATAGTGAAACTTTAATCCTCTCAACTCCATCATAGGAGAAAAATATTGGCCCAAAGTTTCCCACAGCCAAAATTTCTAGACAACCTGAAGAGATTCACTCTGTGACCTATGGATGGAGCTCTGATATCTCAAAGAATATTATACCCCACAATCAAGAGCTTACATTTTTTTCATCAAAAATACCCAATATATATATATGACTTGAATAACCTATACATAGGACCCCAATGGCCACATTGATGAAACGTTACCATGGGACTATGGAAAGACAGCTTCAAATTTCTGAACCAAGCACACATGAAGCACACAATTGAATGGTCAAGTGAACAAGAAGCTAGAAAAAATGAAAGAAACTCCACAAGAATAGATTCCTCTAGCATACAATACTTTCTAGATTAATTACCTTAATGAGTACCAAGAGAAACTAGATCACCGACTACCACCAATTGTGCTCCATAAACCAACTTGGTTAGAAAATCATTATCCACCAACTTCCCGAATAGGAATTTATTGAATGAAAGAACTTGATCTTTTTCCTCTGGATGAAGAATCCAAATGAAAAAAAGACCTTTCAACTGATCCATTAATTCTACCTCTAGAGAAATGGAAACCAACTCCTTGAAGTGGTTAACATTTTGCTTTACTGTTCACAGACCTTACTAAACCTTCCTGAGCACTACCACTTTATTTTCCTTCACCTCTTATGTTATAAAACATTAGATGAGAGTGGTGTTGAAATATTTCTAGGAAATCCCATATTTTATTGATAATATGATGATCAGCTTCCACTGATCCGAACTCAAACTTTCAAACATCCTAAAATAACTCACCTCCCCACAAAATGAAATATACAAAAAAACCAAGAATAACTTGACTCTGTCAACCCACTAGGATTCTGGGAAGGTCCATAGACTGGAAGAGACTCACAATAAACCTCTAGGATCTTGTGGGTTTCCATTTTCTGAATGATAGAAAAATAAAAATAAAAATAATAATCAACCCAAAACATAACCCCAAAAGGAACCCCAAACAAAAACACCAAACTCAATCCAAAAACCATGAAACAAAACCTAAATTTACTTTAAAACCCACTATTTCCATCTCAAATTCAGAATTTTTTTACACAAAACCACATATCAAATATTAAAATCTATTTTAAAAATTGATTCCAACACCTATTCCCACTTTTAAAACATAACCAAACCCAAAACCATTTTACCTTTGATATTTTTACATAAAAACCCATTTTTTCATTTCAAAATACTGCTCACCGACCAAAACAAAACCAAAACAAAACTCCCACCAAACCCCAAGAATAAGGAACTAGTGATGAAGAAAAACCCAACCACATGGTCTAGTGGACCATTAACCAAACAGACACCAATAATTTAGAGTACCTTGAACCATGAAATTTGTATTCACATGGGTCACTACTCCACATAAGACCACTATGCAACACCAGTTATCCCCTTTTATCATCCCCCATCCACACACCCAAAAACCAAAATAGAAGTAACAAGTCTCAGACTACCCATGATAACTTGTGGATCCAGACAAGTAAGAGTTCAAGAAACCCTTCCTGTACTTACATATCGATTTCCAAAATTCATTACTACAATCTACCTAACCCCTCAAATAAAAAAAGGTTACTATGATACCATTTTGACAAGAACCAGGTTGGGATTCCATCCAAAATGTCACCCGACCCGGTCCACAATAAGTCCCAAGAAGCATTCCCAATCCTCTAGGACTAGATACTAGTGTCAAGAATTAATGGTCAATAAATTGGGAATGATTTCTCCCAATAGTCCTAGGAACAAATATCCAAAACAAACTATGAATAAAGAAAATACAATCCAATGATCAATATAAATACATAAATGGGATCCAAAGGCAATAAATGAACATAATAGAAACTAAAAATAGAACTAAAACCATACCACAACTAACACAATCTTCTAGTGACCTATTGGTCACCACCATCCACAAAACTATCATGCTCCACATGCAACTTGAACTATAAACCTGAAACTACAATATAGTTCAGGTCTACCGACATCGAGTGGCATGAGTAGGTTGTGATCATAAACAGCTTAGTAGGTAAGCACCAAAGTGTCATTTTATTTCCATTCCTAAAACAGTCTATAAAAACTATTTTTGAAATATATTTAGAAAATAGGGGTATATCATCTTAAATAACCAATAATAGTTTTTCAAGAAAAAAACATTTAGAAACAACACAAACCACATTCATTATTAGAATGGGGTTTCCATTAAAAATGCAGTTTAAAAACCAAATACCAAATAAGAACCCCAACCTAAGTGATCATGAGCTATGCCAAAAATAAAAGTAAACAATAAAGGTAAAATTGTAATAATAAATTAACCAAATTTCTACAAAGATAACTAGGAACATATAGATAGTAATCATTGGAATTTCTTAAACATCTCAAGAATAAATCCCTAAATGTACTCAGATTGGACTCACCTTCTAGAATATATTGAAACTTCATAGTCAATAACCAACTTCATTCTCTAAACTAGCCTCACTAGTGGCACATTCCTCATAACGGGTCATCAAATCAAGGGGGGGTATAAACTCGTCTAATCGGGGTCGATAAGAAACCATAACCCAACCCTCTAGATGATTCCTTGTAATCCTATGATAGTAGTATATAGATAAGCTGGAGGTCCTCACATGCATGGAATAACCCAAAAAATCATATGCCACTGGGATTTTCTAGCCCAAACTATGACCCCACATATATGATGACACACTCCGTAGAGGGTCCTCCATAGAGGTTCCCATCACACATCAAATCATACACAAGTGCCAACTGGGCCTTCAAATCCCATCACATTAAATCCAATTTCCCAAAACCTCACAAAGTACCGACATGGCCATAGCATTTTCAAATCCAAGTACAATTTTAAAACACTTTCCAAAAACCAAGGTCTACCACCATTTATGATTAAAAGATTCCTAACAGGCCTTAGGACTCAATTTTTATTATCAAAATATATTTCATGATGACTATTGGGTCCATATTTAGAAAACAAACATTGGGATACACATTTAAAATCACTATGAAATCCAGAAACCATTTTGGAATGATTAGGGTTTTAGAAACACCATTTGAAATGAAGAAGGATAGAGAAAGGAATTAATAGAAGTGGATAATTTTAAAAACTGGTTTCAAGAGGGGAATATTATTATGAATGAAATTATCATTTGTGATGCCATACATATGTTCACCCTTTGCATATATAAATGTTACCACATATAATTGAATAAATAAATCATAAACAAACTACACAAATTCCATGTTAAAATTCAAAGAGTGACTTGAAACCATTTTATGCACAAATGCTAATCCATAAAATGGAACGCAATCCAAACACCAAACTCAATTCAAAATAATAACCAAACTAAAGAAACATAACCAAGGCAAAAAAAATACACAACACCCAATTTTCATTTCAAATGGCCATTTGGAATTTCACTATACAATAGGTATATGTGTAGATTTATGTATAACTAAGTTAAACCTTTTGAAAATCATTTTTATAAAATTTACACCATAAAAACACAACACGAAAATCAAAAAGAACATCATAATAATGAATTAAACATTTATAATTCTATTTGGTAAAAATCAAGCATTAATGTAATGTTACAAAAAAGAAAATAATTGAAACACCTACATTAACAACATGTGGATGATAAAAAAATTTCATAGGAGGTAGAATGAGGCTCTAGAGAGCATCTTCACCCCTGGAATAAAAGGAACCCAAGACACCCATCAACCCTCTCCTATAGGGATTTTCCAAGAGAGAACCCACCAATGAAAAACTAAGAAACCAAGGGAGAAGAAAACGGGGTGGAGAAACTTGTCCAAAAACTAAGAGAAAATAACCTTAGGAAATTTCGATGGGATTTAATGGTATAAATAGAAAAGGGGGAGGGTTTTTTAGATCCCCCTAGTTAACCTATGTAGAGGAAGGGATGAGAATACCGAAATTGGATTAATAATAAAGAGTAGAAACAAAGGTAAATTTAACTTTATAAGAATTTTGGCTAGTCGTATAGTATGTCCACAAAATGTTTCCAATCATTTCCCCAACTGTGTGCATCCTATAGGAGTAGTGGAAAAAACTACAATGTTTGGCCACACAGTTTTTAAAACTATATGTACACTATGATGAATATATCTATCAAATTTTAGATCCTCTAAGTATTCCTTCCACATGGTTTCCCCTAACCGTGCTCAATCCATGCACATTTTACTTGAAACCAATAAAGATCCATAAGTTTTGTCCTTATCCTTTCATGGTTTCTCTCAAACGATGCTCAAAACATGACAGGAAAACTGTGCAAGAAAAAAACATCTAGAAACTCCCTCAGCCTTCATAGGCTACACAGTTAACCCCCAAAATGCACACACAAACATTGAATATGTAAAAAATCAATAGGAAACTCTAAAACTCAAAAATTATCATGGGAAACTCAAAACAATCCTTTTCCAAAAGAACCATCACCAAGAAAATATTAAAATAAATGAAAAGCGTGGTTGGGGTGTGATTGAAAGAAATATGAGAGAGGAAAACTCCTGATCTCCAAGTCCAACAACCAAATATGGTAAATGCACCAGAGTATCCCTATGGTTAATCAAAATCACAAATAATCTATTTGTTGTTTAAAAAAGACACAACACAAATGGAAAAAGACCATTTATGGGTGATTATACACATACCCATTACGAAACCCAGACAACTGAAGCTTGATTCATAGAAGATATAATATAATTTTTCATCTCATCCTGAATAATTCATGATAATCATAATATGACACAAAAACCGTAATGATAAACCAATCTATGATCAACAAGAATCCCAAATGCAAGATAAAGTCGATTTCGATCTCCACAACCCAGCATCATGAACCACTACATAAGATAGAATGGGGAGAGCCATGAACCCCAACATTACTATACACCACAGCCATGGGTGTCATGTCTCTGAAACATACATCTCATGTAACCTCACCTTGACATAAGTGGAGGGTCCTACACCTCATAACTACACTCCATAGCCGATGGAGCCATAACTCCCTTATTGGACACCCCATGCTGCCAAATATTAAAAAGACAATGGAGTGCCACTTTATTGGTAGAGAACCCACACCCTATTGTTATAAGTGTAACACTGACCCTACCTATGTGAATAATATGGGGAACCCACTACATATTGTGATATGGGAGTACTGACCTTGGTAACACAAGCATAAAAAAATGTGGGGAACCCACACCCTGGTACAACTGGGGAGTACTTACCCTGAAATCATCTATGTAAGAAATATGGGGAACCTGTGCCTTAGTGTATCATGGGAGTACTGACCCTAATAACACTTTGATGTTCACAATTGGTCAACAACATTATCTAATGTCACCTAAAGAAGCATCAAACTTAGAACATTTCTCATTGTATCTCAGAATCCACTACGATGGTGAGCATCACATTCTATGTGAAAAAAAACTTAGGGTTGGTTGCTCATGGGATAAGATCTAAGTCCATCCAAAATCTGAACAATCTCATAAGTCATGTTGGCAATCCATCATGCTAAAATTCCAATCTCCTAACACATCATTTCAAACAACCATGAATGGACAAATAGATCATAGCATTACAATCCTCATGAAAAAAACACTCAAAATACGATATTAACTTATCCAAATGAGGCACCCAATGTAGAAAAAAACACATTTCACCATAACACATACACACTCCTCTTCATGCACCCTAGCCTCATGTTTGAGAAAACTACCAAAACATTGGTCTTGAATTGACGACCTCAATTTTGGGGTCACAGTGAAGTTGAAATCTCCTCACTCCAAGCATTTTTTTACAGATTTAGGTAAGAAATAAAATAATAATAATAATAATAATAATAATAATGAAATTATTAACATAATATTTTAATAGAAATGGGTAGTCTTCACACCTATGGAAAATGACTTCATGCATCACCCATACACCCCACCCCCTTGTCTCTCTTCCCATTATTATTATTTATTTAATTTTAATATTATTATCAATAAAAATAATAATATTAAAAAGAGAGTAGATACCTCCTCTATTCATAAATTTTTAAGACCACAACCAGGGGTTTTTTAATTTTTTTTGCCTCTTTTTTTGTCCTTTTTTGTTTCATTTAATTTATTAATAAAATTAATATTAACTAATGGAAATGAAACATAACCATTTCACAATATTCCCATTGGGGGATTCACTTTTTTTATATTAGTATTATTGTTATAGATACTGAAAACAAAATTTCCCTAGTCATGAGAACCTTGATATCCACACCAACATAGGATGACATTGCTGCTGGTGGCTGGAATTTGGCAACCTGTTTCTCAGAAACATCAATCTCATCTCCCCCGAAGAGATCCTCTCAATCCATATCACAAACCATCGATACCAAATCCAATTTAAGTTACCATTTTCATTTTCATGCCTCTATTACATATTAAAAATCCAAATATGAAATCATTATCGCAATCCTTTATTCCAAATAATTATTGCACAACAATTGGTATTTCCAAATATCATCAAATCCCCAGACAACAGATTATGGATGAATAATTATTAGAACAGAGGGAGAAATAAACATAAAAAAATGTGATAATAATCATTGCATGTGAGATCTTGAAAAATGATTAATAAGTGCATAATGATGAGTGTTAAAATTTAATGAAAAACAAATAATTGATTTAAACAAATCGAATTATTGAATGGGCTCACGTGAACGGTTGATAATCGCAGATCAATAAAAGAATATTTGAATATATGAAAAAAAAAATTAATCAAAAGTGAGAAAACAAAAATTGAAAAGACCTACCATGATTATGGATTGATCATTGGTGAAGAATACATTCTCCAATATAATGTAAGACTCATTGCATTCATTACCTGTTGATGCACTTGGATATAATTGTCATTCATCATTAGATGTTAATAAACCAATGATAAATAATCTCCTCCTCCTCCTATTAGATATATTAAGGGTTATGCTGCTAACCATTAGAAAATCATCATAACAAGGTATTTATAATGTATTTTAATTAGGTAATTTAATAAAATAAATAAATAAATTATTTATTTAGTTTAATTAAATGAACCAATCAATAAAATCCTTAACTGGACGTCAATAGATGACTAGATTTATGTTGTACCATAGATAAAACTCACATTCTAGACACAACAGTGGTCTCAAATTTAAAATCTGAGGCTTCATTCAATAATTATTACACATTTTTAATAAAAATACGAGTATGTGATTTTAATATATTAAATAATATTATAACATTAATTTTGGGATCAATGGATTATGAATATCATACTATGTCAGTTCATATATTCTAATATATTCAAATAAATATTCTAAAGTCTTACATAGAAAAAAATGAGTCTACATTATTCCACTCTACAAGCCTTTTCATCCTTAAAAAGTTAAAACTAAAAAAATAGGTGGGCATATTGAGTCTTCATTTGGATCTCCTGCTACCAATATCTATTCAGTATGTTCTCATGTTGTTTCCAACATGCACCCATTAGAAATATGTTCCCATAAAGGTTTTTCCTAATCTAGTTCACAACCACCACCAGGTACCTTTTATGGAAGCTCCACACCCTACACCCTACTCATTCTGGTCAACATTATACAATGAGTCAGTCACACCTATCCTTAGCTACAAAAAGTGGAAAACACTAAGAACATGGTCTAACTACAGTCATAGGGTCCACTAGTACACCACATTATTATCCCAATACAGTAACTTAAAAAATGGCATACAATATTTTTGAGATAACATGTCATCCTAGCCAAATCCATAAGATCCACGATATGGTGATTTATCTTAGAATTGATGATCTTCTCATTGAACAAAAAATTCCATTATCATCACTCCAAAATAGACTCCTGATGTTTTTTGAGTTGTTATTATCATCCCCTGGATGAATTTCACTGGTTTTAAAACCATAAAAAGCACCAACCGTAGGCCTAAAAGCACTAAGTCCCACGGGATATGACAAGCATTGTGGTGGCATGTATGGTCTCTCATACCTAGACATACATGTTTCTATGATGATGGTGGACTGAAAACTGTTGTGATACATACTCCATTGATCATAGGTGATCCTCCTAGATATGCACCAAAGCTAACATGTAATCTTATCGAATATTATCCAGTACCTAAATGGTTCTCTCTACCTAGCCATCTTTTTGGGGTAGAAACACTACGCTTAAGCATGGTTGAGCCATAATAGAATCTTGGATCTTATCCATAGTCATGATTTGAAGTTAGAATAATAGCTTTATTTATAGTCAAGGGATTTCCATGAATCTATACTACCTTTTTCATACACAGGAATCTCAAAATCTATACTAATATCTTCAATTTGATGGTTTGGAAGTGAGACAACTTGGTGAGTCAGTCTACAATTACTCAAGAAGAAACATGAACTATTTTTAATCATGGAATCCCTCTCATGAGAACCAAAAAAAATAATCTTATTTACACTTCCACTGGGAACCTTGGTCTCTACATTTAGGAAGGTGAGACATTGAGTGTTAAACTCGATAAAAAGCCTCAAAATTCTTGGCCACCAAACCCAGATCCAAATGATCTCGGTAAAACCTACCTTCTCATAGGTGTATTACAGAGGAGAAAAACCTCATCAACACTCTTTTCCCATAACATGACTAGGGCCAGTGACTATCATTGAACAAGAATGTCATGTTCCCCACCTTTAGGTAATCTATTATAAATGTTTCCGTTAGATATATATTCATGAAATATCTCCCTATCATAAACACCAATGTGTTTCTCCCTGACTCTATAAAGAAGAGGAGGGTTAAAAAAATTACTGGATGTATACTACACCATTCTCATCCACAAGGGTCAACTACAAAGAGGTTAACTATTATATCACCTCACTCAATATTAGATCATGGAAAACCCTAATGTGAGCATCTACTGACTCATCCACACCCTAGGTGGTCCTCAATATCTAGAAACAACATCATCTATAGGGTCCACTATCATTCCCATGTCTGATATGATATATCCCAAGAAGTGGAAATTCAAATCTAGATCTAAAAACACAAGACCAATCACACAACTGGCACTCTAGGAGCATGCCTAGAACCATCCTCATTTATATCATGTGCTCCAACTCTGACACTAAGGACATGAGGGTACGATCATAGAAGAGTCCCATAAACTGATCTAATAAGGTCTAAGGATCTAGCTCATAAGTCTTATGAGCTCTGTTGGGGCATTCAAAAAAGAAAATGTTATGACCAAGAACTAAATTTATATGTATTTATTCTAGGAATCCCATATTAGTACATCCACCTCTCGAACATGGATCTAGTGATATCCAATCCTGAGAACAGACAATGAGACGCACTTCAACTCCATCAATTGGGTGATGATGTCATCAATTATCGAGGAAGGAGACTTCTCCTAGATAGTCATCTGGCTCCGGTGACATCAATCGACTCCCGACATCAAGAAATCATCTTCCTCAAGGTGAACAACATAGGGATACCCAGGAAAATACAATGGGTCTTATAAAGATTTCTCTCTATAAACTCCTCCAACCACACCTCTAACTCTCATAGCTATACAAGAGAATTTGATATGTTAGTGTAGAAATAAAATCATCCTTAGTGCAAGTTCATGGTGAATAAAAACTATCGATGGTGAGGTAAACCTATAATGTCCTCAAGATGGACTCCATCATACTCCACCAACACATGAAATGTGAAGATTAAAGCATATGATGCTCCAAGTGTAATATTATACACCTAATAAAGAAGCGGTTATAACCTCCTATGAATGATTTCATTCTGGGATGCCTAAGGATCACTTCTTATAAAAGCATGAAAAAAACATCCCAATAAATTGGAAGCACTACTACACTCATTGGTTCTAAAAATCTGATCATGGATTGTAAAAGGTTATCCCATATTATGAAGAAAATCATAAGGTTCCACTTCCACTATAGAAATATTACATGTGAGGCTCACTCTCCTTATAGATTCAGTTCTTATCACTGATAGAAATGTGTGATCACTTATCGTCTCTTCAAAATATTCTTGCACAAGGTTCAAGAAAAAAGCCCCCTACTAGTGTCGATAAGTCTCAACCAGTGGTTACGTATATGGAAAGTGGCTTGAGACCACATATCAAAACTAGAATTGGAGTAGATAAGACACATGTTTCACCTCAAACACACCCAGAACCTCAGGGTTATAAACCTCCAATACTTCATAGCATGTTTTATCTTACCTTCCTTATAACACCCCGCCCCTACATCATTGGCTTGAGGAGGAGGAGAGGGATACTTGGCCTTAAGCGACGTTCCCAAGATACCAAAGGATGGAAATAAATTTCAAGGGATTCAAGATTAAGTTGGGGAATGATTTTCCCTTAAGACAAAACCAACCAAACCAATAACTAAGGATGCATTCACTTTCAAACCCAAACATGTATTCCCAAAAGACAACCATGTTGTTCCACAATACAACCCAAAACCAATACAACCAACCATATTAGAGTACAAGCAGAAACTAAACAACAAACAATATGAGCCATGACACCACCACAGCTCCACACCAAGCTCCAATATCCAAGCTCCATCGAGACATCACAATGCACCACTAAAGGAGGGAGATGTCTTACCTTTGCCCACGTCACAATATACAACATCTGTAAAGACACCAATCAGACAAAACAGGGGGTGAGTACTAAAACTCAGTATGTTTTCCCCAAATGACTTCCCCACACATTCCACTAGGATAAAACCATTTGAACATTTATATAAAAAAATTTATATAAAAATAATCACAAGTTCTACCATTACCACGAGTCGACCACACCCTTACCAAGCCATTTCACCTGAACCAAACCACCAAGGGAAAGCCAAAAAAACATGTCACAAACCATTCCAACATTTCCATCTTGCCAAGCAATGCACAAAAAACAACCAAAACAACAGAACGGTGGAGCTACCATCCAACCCGTTCACCCATTCATACCAAGCGGCACTTCTCGTCCACTTATCCTTGATGGTGGCCCTTTCGTCCACTATACATACCCTTTTTATAGTGGTACTTCTAGCCACTTCCACACATCATTCAAAACAAGCCAATGCCCAGCATATAACCCACCAAGGTCGTAACCACAGGCAATCAACCAATTCTATTGCATAGCAATCCACTTCAATAAATCACCCATTGATTGAAAACCATTTTCCATGCCAAACAACATTTCAATAAAACCACCCTTTTATTGAAAACCATTTCCATCAATCATTTTCACAAATCAACCATATAATCCCATTTTAAAATCTCTATTTTAAAATCCACAAGAATAACATTTCACCATAAAACCCACTTTTTCCCAAAAATCCCCAAAACATCACCCAAGGGATTTCTAAACCATTTCACACATAAAAACACAATTAATTTCAATCAAAAGAAATTAATTGTAATAAAAAACCACTATCTCTAACCATGTGGAGTCGATAGAGTGGCCACCTACCTTTAGGGTTCCCAAGAAATCGACCCACAAGCCACTGCAGCTCAAATCTAGAAAACGCACCACTGAAACCTCTCTAGATCCCTTTCCCTAACATACACAAGACTTAAAAACATCATACAAGGCAAAAAAACCCCATATCTACACACAACAAGTGTATATATAGAAAACTAAGAAAGATGGAAGATCAGATCTGGAGGAAAACACAAGAGAAACAAGAGGAGAGACTTACCCGGGAGAAACCACCTTCAAACCGCCAAGAAACCACTTCGAAATCCTTCCAAACCGAGTGGTAGAGCCCCTCCAACCCCTGAGAACCTGAAATAATGAGTGAGGATGGAGTAGGAGGAATATTGGAGTGAAATAGGTTAAGACTGAGGAAGCCCGGAACTTATAACCCTATTTTTAAGTGGTCGCATGGTTAGCCCGCACGGTTTGGAAAACCCTGCACTAACCATGCGCACACTACTACCTAGAGAGATAGAGTCCGCATGGTTTCCTTGCATAGTTTCGAAAACTGTAAGCAGGTCATGCGAAGCCTACTGTCTCCCATGCACAGTTTCCTAGAGAACCCACATGATTTCCACTAACAGTGCTCAAACCGTGCACCCTTTTAAAAGTCTCCAAACTCGTCCAAAACCATCAAAAACTCTCCCAGCCTCTTCCCAACTCATCCCATTCACTTTAAACACATAATAAATCATAAAAAAAGGCCACATAACTCAAACTGTGGGTATTAAATTCTCCCCACCATTAGACTTTCTATCCCTGGAAAGTAGTGAACCCGCCCTTTGCCGAAAGTGTTCGAGCCACTTCTCGACCATTTCTTTCTCCCTCTCCCAAGTCTCCTCTTGAATATGACCATTTTGCCACAAAACGCGAACTAAATCGATTCTTTTACCACAAAAGACTTTATCTTTCCTATCCAAAACCTGCACTGGCACGTGCACCAACGAAGCATCCGGTTCTAGCTCAATATGATCCCATCAAATCACATGGTCACGTTCCGGCTGATAATATTTCAACCGCGACACATGAAACACATTGTGCACCACACTGAACCTAGGTGGAAAAGACAAACGATAATCCACCTCACCAACCCGCTTGAGAATCTCAAAAGGTCAAATATACCTCGGAGATAACTTTCCCTGATTCCCAGACCAACGATGTTCCCATCCTAGGAGAGATCCTCAAGAAAACATGATCACTCACCTCGAACGACAAAAGTCGTTGACAATGATCCACATACGATTTATAACAACTCTGACCCGTCTCCATTCTCTTTCTGATCAACTTTATCTTCTCCGTAGTCTCCTGGACAAGGCTCTATCCAACCATCGAGGACTCACCTGTTTCCACCCAGCATAGTGGAGAACGACAAGGCCGCCCATAGAACGCTTCAAACGGAGCCATATGTATGGATGACTGATAACTTTTATTGTATGAGAACTCAACCAATGACAAGTGATCCTCTCATGAGCCACAAAAATACATGACACAAGCCTGAAACATATCATCTAGAGTTTTTATCGTCCTCTCGGATTGACCATCTCTCTGAGGATGATACGACGTGCTCATAGTCAACTGTTTGCCAAGGTCTTGCTGCAAGGATTTCCAAAAACAAGATGTAAACCTCATATCTCTATCGAATACGATCGAAACTGGAACACCATGCCTCTTTACCACCTCCCATATATAGATTTTGGACAGATCCTCCACCATATGAGATTCGCAAATCGGGATGAAATTGGCTAACTTCATTAGATGATCCACTATCACCCAAATGGAATCTGATTTCTGACTATTCTTGGGAGACCTATAACATAATCCATCACTATCTGATCCCACTTCCAAATAGGTATTGGTAAAGACTGCAACATTCTTGCTGGCCTCTGATGCTCTTCCTTGACCTTCTGACAAGTCAAGCATCTCGAAACAAACTCAGCCACTCTTCTTTTCATACCAGCCCACCAGAACAACACTTTCAACGCTTTATACTTTTTCTGAATTCCAGGATGAACAACCCACCTGGAATAATGATACGCCCTAAGAATATCCTCCTAAAAAGAAACTGATACAACCATCTGATTCTGAAAACACAAAACTAAATCTCCATTTAGTTTCCAACCCTCAATGGTCTCCCCACCATTTAGTCTTGACCCCATGGTCACACAATCAAAATCAAATATCTGTGCCTCTTTAAACAGGACAGATAAGTTAGGAATCAACAAAAATGGAAAGAAGACCACCCTATCACCCTGGTCTTCACATTCTAACCGTATATCGTCTATAACCGACATCAACCGCCATTGGTCCGATACCTGTTTTACCATATGATCATATGATTTTCTACTTAATGCATCTGCCACTGAATTTCCCTTAACTAGTGTGTACATTAAGTCAAAATCAAACATCTAGAGATATTCCATCCATCTCCTTTTCCTCAAGTTCAAATCCATTTGTGAGAAAATGTGCTTCAAGCTCTTATTATCATTATATACCGTGAATTTCTCACTGAAGAGATAATGATGCAATACTTTCAAAGCATGGACCATTGCTGCCAACTACAAATCATGAGTTGGGTAGTTCTTCTCATGCACTCTCAACTGTCGTGATCCATATGTAACCACATGTTTCCCTTGCATGAGAATGCACCCCAACCCTAATCCTGATGCATCACAATACACCACGTACCCTTTTCCTCATTCTGGAAAAACCAAGATTGGTGCTGATGTAAGGTGATACTTTATGTCTTCGAAACACTGCTGACAATGCTCATTCCACTGGAATGGAACATTATTCCTTGTCAAATCTCTCATCGGTGAAGCCAAACGTGAAAAATCACGAACAAAATGCCAATAATACCCATCTAGAACAAGAAAAATCTATATCTCAAACACATTCTTTGGTGGTTTCCACGAGATAACAACCTCTATCTTTTCTGGATCCACTAAAACTCCTCTTTCAGAAATCACATGGCCAAGAAAATGAAGTTCCCATATCCAAAAGTCACACTTTGACAATTTGGCATACAACTGCTGATCCCTCAAGATCTCCAGCACTGTCACCAAGTGCTGCCCATGATCCACCCTTGTCTTTGAATACACCAGAATATCTTCTACAAACACCACCACAATTGAATCTAGATATATCTGAATTATCCGATTCATCAATTCCATGAACACTGATGGCACATTCGTTAGACTAAAGGGCATAACCACATATTCAAAATGGCCATATCTAATTCTGAAAGCTGTTTTAGGAATATTGTCCTTCCTCACCCACAATTAATGATATCCTGACCACAGGTCGATCTTGGAGAACCACTAGGCTCCCCTCAACTGATCGAAAAAATCATCAATTCGTGGAAGTGGATATCTATTCATTATCGTAACTTGGTTATGTCTACGATAATCAACACATAGCTTCAAGGTTTCATCTACCTTTTTCACAAACAACAGCGGCACTGCCCATGGAGACATGCTAGGCCAGATAAACCCTTTGTTTCCTAACTATTCCAACTGGACATTCAATTCCCGTAATTCAGTAGGTTCTATCCGGTAAGACGGAAGTGAGATAGGACTCATCCCCAGAAGGAGATAAATAGTAAACTCCACATCTATTATGGGAGCTAACCTAGAGAATTCTTCAGTATAAACATCCATGAACTAGTTCACCACTGTTAGAAGAACACTCTGCTCAACATCCTCTACCGATTCCGATGACAATACCACCAACTGGTACGATAACGTACCCACTTCTGGTGCCAACAAACCTGTTGCACCCTGTCTTTCATGTTTCTCTCCTCTAAAGAGATGTATAAATCCATATTGTGTTGAATAATCCATTGTTCGCTCATCATAGTCGGTGTGGGCCTTAAAATCCACCAGCCAATCCATTCCCAGGATTACATCATACCCATCCCTCTCAAGCACAGAGAAATTCCTTGTTATCTCAAACTCTCCCACAATAATACAACATGCTCTACACAAGAAGGCTCGACATTCTCTTTGACCCAGAGGAGTTTGAAGTTTCAAAACTGAGGGAATCATTTATACCCTTAAACCCAGCAAATCAACCACACGTGCAGAAATAAAAGAGTGTGAAACACCCATATCAAAAAGCACTTGCATCAAGGTAGAATTTAAAAGAATAGTACCTCGCACCATGGATGGTCATGACTAATCATCCACCACAACCTGGTCAGCTCCGAACACATGCTTTCTTGCCACACTCTGATCTTTATTGCCCTGCTGAGGCATCGTGGTATTTCGAGAATCACCATGACCCACTTTACTCTGCTGACGAGGGGTGTGCTGCTTTCTCCGTCCCATCGAAGCATACGACATCTGCGATACCTGAGGAGTGTCACGCGCACCTGACCTTGGATAATTCCAACAATAATGTTGCATATTCCCCATCTGCTTACAATTGTGACATGCTCGAGGTTGTGTCGTACAATCCTTCCTGATGTGGTTCGTAGAGCCACACTAAAAACATCTTGTCTTGCTCTAGGGATTCAGAGGAAGATTTACCAATCCTGTTGTTAGATTATATGACATATTCCCACCCCGGGATAAGTGTACCTCCTTCTCTTGAACCCAACATTAGACTTACCACTATTCCCCATGGGTACCACCATGCTTCCTCCACCCGAAGCGCCCAACAAATCCCACTTAGCCATTGAGGCTCCATTCACCATCTCTGTGTAAACATCTATACACGGTATTGATATCCTGGAATAGATTTCTTGCCTTAATTCCGCTTCAAAGATCCTTTCCTTCAACGACGTGCTACCCTCCACCTCGTGTGCAAATCACACTATGTTCATAAACTTATCTACATTATCTTTCACAAACATAAGACCTTTCTTCAAAATGACGAAATCAGTCATGCGCTGAATTTCGAACGTATGTGGGTAGAATTGTTTATTAAACAATTCCTCAAATCCTTCTCACGTCATACCCTGGTCCATTCCCGCTTGAATGATCAACTCCTACCACTGAAGGGTAAGATCTTCCAACATATTTGTGGCCAACTTCACTTTCAACTCTATCGGTGTTCCCAAGAACTCAAAGATCTTGTTCATTCTATTTAACCATGATTATGCCCTCTCTAGCTCTGAATCACCCCAAAAGATGGGTGGACACTGCTTTTGAAACTGAACCACATGATTTAAATTCCTTGGTTCATCCATTTTATTTCCCCTTTCCACAGCTTGGAAAGCTTTCACTATACTTTGCACCAGCTGCTGGTTCATCTGAGGCTCAGGTGCTACCACATTCTCAGTAGCCTCTTTTGGTTGGTCTCTATAATGCCTAACTAGTGCCATTTCTATAAACAGAAAACGAACAACCATGATTCTCACTTCCAATGAAATCATGAAATCCCATTTCAAATCACATTACACAACACTATCACACAAGGCTTTCCACAAGTTCACATTTTCAATGTTTCACCATTTTGAAAACCAAACCATTTTCAAAATACCATTTTTTAACATTACACTTTCACACATTCATATCACACCATAAATCATTATACCCCAATGAAATATGCATCCTATATGGAAGTTATTTGTACTTTATATGTCAGGAACATCTCATTGGCTACACCCATGACAATGAGATATCCGATGTCTATAAGTGTCTCCAAAACACTTATGTACCCAACTCCCTGGTAACTTGAATTTCAGAATAAAAGGGTTTGGTACATCCTTTTATGCAATACATTCCAAGTTCTGACATTCCTACACCTTTCTACCATCCCTAATCAAGGAATATACCATAACAAATGTCAACACCAAAGGACTGAACAAGCTGATACCACTTGTAACACCCCACCCCTACCTCATTGGCTTGAGGAGGCGGTGAGAGCTACTCGGCCTTAAGAGAAGTTCCCAAGATTCCAAAGGCTGGAAATAAATGTCGAGGGCTTCAAGATTATGTTGGGGAACAATTTTCCCTTAAGACAAAACTAACCAAACCAACAACTAATGATGCATGCACTTTCAAACCCAAACCTGTATTCCCAAAAGACAACCAAGTTGTTCCATAATACAACCCAAAACCAATACAACCAACCATATTAGAGTAAAATAGGAAACTAAAGAACAAACACTACGAGACATGACACCACCACAACTCCACACCAATCTCCAAGATCCAAGCTCCATCGAGACATCACAATGCACCACTAAAGGAGGGAGATGACTTACCTTTTCCCACGTCATGATATACAACCTATACAAAGACACCAACATTCCAAATTACGGGGTGAGTACTATGACTCAGTAGTTTTGTCCCAAATGACTTCCCTACACATGCCACTAGGATAAAATAGTTAGCACACTTATATAAAACAATTTATATAAAAATAATCAAAAGTGATACCATTACCATTAGTCAAACACACCCTTACCAAGACATTTCACCCAAACCAAAAAACCAAGGGAAAGCAAAAAAAAAAGTAACAAACCATTACAACATTTACACATTAGCACAACATTTCCATCTTGCCAAGAAATGCACAACAAACAACCAAAACAACCAAATGGTGGAGCTACCATCCAACCCGTTCACCCATTCATACCAAGCGGCACTTCCCGTCCACTTATCCTTGATCGTGGCCCTTCTTTCCACCATACATCCCCTTTTTATAGTGGTACTTCTCGCCAATTCCACACAACATTCAAAACAAGCCAATTCCATGAATATAACCCACCAAGGTCACAACCAGATGCAATCAACCAATTCAATTGCATATAAATCCACTTCAATAAATCACCCATTTATTGAAAACCATTTTCCATGCCAAACAACATTTCAATAAAACAACCCTTGAAAACCATTTTAATCAATCATTTTCAAAAATCAACCATAGCATACCATTATAAAATCTCTATTTTAAAATCCACAAGAATAACATTTCACCATAAAACACCCTTTTTCCCAAAAATCCCCAAAACATCACCCAAGGAATTTCTAACCAATTTCACACATCAAAACACAATTAATTTCAAGAACAACAAATTAATTGTAATAAAAAACCACTAGCTCTACCCATGTGGAATCAAGAGAGAAGCCACCAACCTTTAGGGTTCTTGAGAAATCGACCCACAAGCCACCACACCTTAAATCCTGCGAATGCACCACTGAAACCTCTCTAGATCCCTTTCCATAACATCCACAAGCCTAAATAACATAATCCAAGGAAACCAAAACCCTAGATCTACACAAAAAAGTGTAGATCTAAAAAACCAAGAAAGAGGGAAGAACAAATCTAGAGAAAAACACAAGAGAAACAAGAGAAGAGACTTACTCGAGAGAAACCACCTTCAAACCGCCAAGAAACCTCTTAAAAATCCTTCCAAACTGAGGGGGAGAGCCCCTCTAACCCCTGAGAACCCGAAATCCTAAGTGAGGCTCGAGTGGGAGGAACATTGGAGTGAAATAGGTTAAGCCTGAGGGATCCTGGAACTTATAACCCTATTTTTAAGAGGTCGCACGGTTAGCCCGCATGGTTTGGGAAACCGTGTGCTAACCGTGCGCACACTACTTCCTTTAGAGATAGGGTCTTCATGGTTTCCTCGCATGGTTTGGAAAACCGTGCGCAGGCCATGGTAAGCCTACAGTATCCCTTGCACGTTTTCCTGGAGAACCCATGCAGTTTCCACTAACCAGGCTCAAACCGTGCACCCCTTTAAAAGCCTCAAAACTCATCCAAAACCATTCCAAACTCTCCCAACCTATTCCCAACTCATCCCATGCACTTTAAACACATAAAAAAGCATAAAAAAGGCCACATACCTCAAATAGGGGGTACTAAATTCCTATTCTCCTTAACTAGATATTTATTTGACACATTCCCATTAGAATGAGATCAAATATACAAGACAAGGTTCTCATCCTCCACACCTTAACAAAATCCTATTTTGGAATTACTAACTCTCCATACTAGTTTTGGATCACATCACATTAACACATCTTCATGGGGGAAGTTACACTCTTTTTTACATTCCCAAAGTCACATCTAACAGACCCAATAGAGGTATTAACTGATTCCCCACATCACACTGAATAAGTCTCACTGCTATGAACACCACCTTGATGAGTCCTATCCCAGTAAAACTTTTTTCCTAATAGGATCATTCTAGTCCTCTACAACCCATGAAGGGGGGTATGGCTCCCTGAGAATCATATGAGATCATTGAATCTAGATCACAATATGTATGGTCAATATAGGTGTGACATCCACTAGTACCTCCAAAGTGAATTCTGATAATGAAGAAGACTAGTCACCAGTGCAACCGACTGATTTTCTGAGGTCCTTAAGCTGGAAAACCTAACGCATAATATTGAGGGTCAGTCTCTCCATGAAACCTCAGTGTTATTTGTTACTAGAACTAGCATAATGTAATAAGAATTCACATACTATATTCATATCCCATTGGATCCATCCACTTATCAATATATATGATCATTTAACTTGATCGCTAGAGGTGGGTCAATGTGCTTCTCAACTGGTGTTAGCACTGATTGATGTTTGCTTGAAGAAAAAAAAATAATGTCTTGGTCCTTGAACTGAGGCTTAATTTCTCATTAGTTCATCATTGATGAACTATCTCAAAATTTAATATGGCTTTCATTGAAGTTTCATCTTGAAAATAATCAATATGAATCATTATCGAAGAGCATATCTAGGGATCTGTCTTAAGAAAGATAGTCAAAAGACTTGATCGTATATAATGCATGTACCAAGTACCCTACCACTAATGTCTCAAAATATTGAGTCAACAAGTAAGTAATCAGATTTACGGTGAATGGATACGTCGGCTACCGCATCAACATTGGGTTTTATATCCTGAAGTCCACACTCAGGACACTTTGATATGACACCCCTAAATTCCCAATCAATCATCATAAGAGAAAAAATAAATTTTTTTTCCTCATGAAAAACCACATATGATACTACTCTATAATTACCTAACCCACTGGGCCCTCCTAGTCAAGGGAAGACCAAGAGTCCACAAACCCAAACCTGACTCCATAGGCGAGGGGCTAGCAACAAGTACCATTAGGGAATAGCAAAAATGGGAGACCTTTTCCTAAAGTACATGTATGCACGCACCCAACCATATTCATGAAGAAGTTTAGATGAATTAAAATAAAATATAATAAAACCTAGAGTACAAAACCATGCAAGTGATAATCACTAGGGAATAAAAAAGAGTGCGACAACGTAAAACTAAATTTAAAGAAGAAAATACACACCCAACAAGAAAAGATGTCCCAATTTAACAATAACTAGTGAGAATAATTATGAGAGATCTTATCTCTTGTTCTCCAATCCCAACCACTCTATGTGGTTAATGAACTCGAGTATCCCTATGCTCAACTAAAATATTCACTGATTTTTTCATCATCATTATAAGAAACCACACGTATGGGAAAATTCCATATAGGGGTGAGTATACACATACTAAGTAGGATACCCTAAATTTTTTGAAGGATCGATATAATATACAATAGAGGTTATATTATCATCATAACTAAGGCATGTTAATTATAATATAAGAAAATAAACATAATGATTAACCCATATATTCTCAAAAAGAATCCAAAATGAGAGATAAAGGGGATCTCTATCTCCCAAACACAAGAACATGAACAATTTTATAAGAAACCATGTGGGGGCCACCCCACCACAGCTATACAACACAACTGAGGGATCCAGGACTCTAAAAAGTGTATCTCATGTAACCTCTATTGGAAAATAGTGGAGGGTCTTGTACACAAAAAATGTGCTCCACAGCTAATAAAGCCCCAACCCCCAAAGAGGACCCAAATTCCACTAGAGCTCAAAAATATAAGTAAGTTCCACTATGTTGGTAAAGAACCCAAGTCCTATAGTAGTAAGGGAACTACTGACCCTACAAGTGTTTAGAATATGGGGAACCCATGCCCTGGTGCGACAAGGGAGTGATGGAATGAGTAAAAAATACATAAAGAAATATGGGAAACCCATGCCTTGGTGTGAAGGGGAGTAATGACCTCAATATCATGTATATAAAGAATGTGGTAAAACCATGCCCTAGGGTAATATGGGAGTACTAACTCTAATAACACTCTAATGATCACACCTCATTTCCACCATTATCATACATATCCTAACAAACAATTACTCTTAGAACATTCCACATAGTGTCTTGAAATACAAAATGAATTCCACCATCATGTTCTAGAAGAAAATAAATCATTATAGGATTCTCATGTGCCAAAAGACAACTATTGAAAAAATACTTATGAGAACATGTGTATTTTCATCAGTTTATTAGGATAAAATATAAACCCACTAATATTTCATCTCAAATGGACAAGAATGGACAAACATATTACACTACTGTGGTCCTTGAAGAAAAACACATGGTATTGACTATTTACTTTCTCAAATCAGAAACCCTATGAAAAAAAATCATTTAGCCATAAAACGTACGTATGTCACTTTGTGGGCTCAAGACATGAGTCCAGAAAAAGGTACCCAACATTGGTCTTTAATTCAAAACCACAGTTTCATGGTTGTGATTTCAATAACTTCCTATTATTCTAACTTCTCATGAAGGAGTTATGTCAGCAAAAAATATTAATAATAATAAAAATATTATAATTAAAAAAAATGTTATTATTATTATAATATATTATAAGAAATGGTGGAGCCTTCATGAATGGTTGGAAGGCCTTCACACATCAACCATGTGCCCACCCCCTTCTATATCTTCCCATTAATTCATTTTATTTCATTTTAATATTATTATTATTATTTGAAAAAGTGAGTAGATACATCCTCTATTCATTCATGTACAAGACAATTCCCAATGGGGTTTTAGTTTTGTTTTCCTTTTTTTTGTTTTTTCATTTCATTTGATTTATTGTTATGATTGATAATAATAAAAGAAAACGAATCATAATTCCTTTCCAACACACCCAACTCACATGCCTGTCAGGATTTTCACTCATTTTTTGTAATGTTATATTTATTAAAAATAATAATAACTTCACATCTTAGGTCAAGGAAACCCTTCCGTCCACACCAACATGAGAATAAAATATTTTTCCTAGATGGATTATCGCTACCCTTTGTTCAAAAACATCAATCATAGCTCCTCAAAAGACACCCACTTAATCCAGCTCACAAACCACCAACACCAAATCCAAAGACAAGTTTTCATCATCATCATCATGTCCCCTTCATGTATCAAAAATCAAAATCCAAAATCATTACCATGATACATTATGAAAAAGAACTAACAAAGAATTATTGGTATTCCCATATACATTAAAATCATTGAACTACCGATTACGGATAATGAATTCTAAGAATATACGAAAAAATACACATAACACAAAGGTTATAATCATTGGTTGATAATACGATCCTAGATAATGATCTATAGGTGTAGATTCATGGATAATAAAATGTTATAAATAATACATAATTGATTTAAACAAATCGAATTATTGAATGAGTTAATGCGAAGGGTAGAAAATCACAAATAAATAAAAGAACATACGAATCCATGGTGAAACTTTTAATCAAAAAGAAAAAAACCATAATTGATGATACTTTACTTGTTTATGGGTTGATCATTGGTGAATTATTCATTATCCAGTGATAAGGAAGACCCACTGCATTCACCACATGCCAATCCACCACAATCCAATTTTCATTTGTCATTTTATGTTGATTCTCCAATGAAGAACAATCTTCTTATCCTCTGAGTTATAGAAAAAGTATTATAGGTAACCCACATAAGATTTTCATAAGAGGGTATTTATAGAATATATTAATTATATAATTTAATAAGATAAATAAATAAATAAATTATTTATTTTAATTAAATGCATCCACCAACAGCTACCTTAATTGGATGTTTGTGAACAACCTACATTAGGTTGTGCCTACTGAAAACCTCATGTTATGGACTTATTCGTGATTTCTTATTTCTGATCTATGGATTCTTTCAGAATTTATTCCAATTTCTTAATAAATCTATGTTCATGCAATATTAATATATTTAATATTGTATAACATAAATTATAGGAACATATGGACTCAGAATATCATGTTGTCTCAGCCCTTATCTCTATCAATATTCTTAGAAATATTATGATGTATTTTATGGAAAAGAACTCATTCTTTGTAGATCTCAATTCAATTATCAATCCTATAATGAATATAATGGAATCTCTATGTCACATTTTTTTACTTTTGTAGAATAAATTTTAAATAATTATTCATTTATTGATAAAATACAAAAATTAATTTCTTTTCAAGGTGAATTTCTAAAAAAAATCACTAAATAGAGTGGTATTTTTAATTAATTTTCTTACCTAGGTGAGAAAAACATTCTACGACACATGAAAATACAACATGGTAATTATCATAGAGTTAAATACTCCACTCCTATTATTCATTCATGCTTCCCAATTAATATGTTATCTAATGGAATTTGATGAGAATTAATCATAATATTTCATATAATATATTTGGATACTTATTTCTTATACATTAATCATGCTTCTCATTTCATATATTATATCAATTCCTATGGTGATCCCTAATCCCCATCTTCCCAAAATGTAGCTGGTATTTTATTTCATGTGTTAAAAATGGAAAAAAATCTAACCATGAAACAAAAAATTATCAATGAATCGTCATCATCAATGTCCTCTACATACACTCATTTTTTTATATCCCTCACTTAATGATTTTTATAATCACAAATCAGAAAAAAGTTTATCACCACAAGCCGTGACCATGGTTATATGACCACTTATTGTGAAAATAGTTTATGGTCTCATTCATAGTTATAGTGGGAGATATTTCCATAAAAATAAACCTATGGGATATTCTGGGCATGGACGGTGGACTTTAGTAGTACGAAAATATATAGGTGGTTATGGATATAGTTATCACTTGTTTCCACATCCCACCACATAAAAAACCAAGTCCTATTTCCACTAATAGTTCCCATAATTATAGACTAGGTGATATTTCCACTATCTTTGAATATGATGGTACTGAATATTGAAATAAGAAACTAATCGTTTTCAATGATAGTGGAAATTAAAAATATTCCACTCCTATTAGAACTCTGACACACATAGTTACAACTTCATAGTCTTTATTACTATGATACTTATATATTAACTTATATATGTATATAAAAGTTGTAAGATTTATAAAATATATATTAATATATTTATAATATTAATTATAGTATTTTTCAATCAGGTCTATGTGTAAATTCCCTTTGGACATGGGATTCTATGCCTGTTTATATAGGTCACCTATGGCCATCGATATTCCTTCTTCTAGTTGTATTTTTTTTCTATAGATGTCCCACTTCCTCAGGAAAAGTATCGTGTGGTAGTAGTTTCTCTCAAAACAACCCTATAAGAATGAGTTTCATTTCTTAGGGTAGTATAAAATCTATAAGAGAACCTACAATAATATGTAGGAATTCATGTGACAGTATTGCGATATCCAGATATCCCTACCACAATTGGAACAAATTATTATGGTAAATGGGAATCCACCAGTAACCATACTACTAGGGTAACTAATTCCAGTGGTTATAGAGATGTTTTGGGAATTTCATTCAACCACAAGAATAAGTTCCCATCAAATTTGTTTCTAACACAGATTCCCTACTTTCATAGGAATCCATGACCTTGACCATATGGATATTATTATAAGTCTATACTACTACAATCATAAATTCCTATGCCCATATAGCTATCTTGGGATCCCCTAAAATGATGATATTCCAAGCTTGTGTTTGTAGGAATTTCTGATACACATCATGTATACTTCCCATATGTTAAATCAAGACCTTTCATGAGAATATGACCATAGGATATTATGCTTGTGGATATATGTGCTTCTTATACATGTCTGTCATTATTCTCACATAGACAGTTGGGTTCTATGAAACTATACTGCCATGGGACATTATTACCATGACAATATGTAAAATAACTCTACCTTAAACATTACTTAATCTTGAGATAAGTCAACAATTAACTTTAATTCACTTGTAGGATCTTTTCAGGTTTATAGATTTAAAGAATTAGGTCATAATTCATATACAAAAACTTAAATTTTACAAGTAGACAATTATACTCACTATGAAAAAAATTCATAAAACAAAAACTTTTTTAAAAAGAAAGATGGTTCTTTTCATGTTTAAACAACACGACTTTTCCTTGTTCCCATCCTTGAATATATTCTTCTTAAAGTCAAGTAATTTTTTTTTCAAAAAATGTGATGAGCATAAAAATATTATTAGGTGATATATAAAAAATTAAAACTATTAGTCTTGTGAAAACATACAAACCATGAATACTTTATCATAAGGTACTACTTTTCACTTTTAAGAAGTAGTAAATAAACTTCACTAAATATAAACTCATTGCTTACCATTTTTTAACAAAAATATTACCATAAATCCCAAATAAATCAACATATAACATATAAATTTGTCTTTGGACATAAACATACTTAAATGGAATAACCATACAGTCGACTTCAACACATATCACTAAATGGAATAGCCATACATCCAACTTCCATACCCAGTGCATTGGAGGTTATAATGTAACCACTAATCCTTAGTTTATCACGGAACCACCCATATTTAATTTATCATGTAACCACCCATATTTGGTTTATCATGTAACCACTCATCAAATTTCCAAGTACCATTATATAATCAAAACACATAAAACAAATATAAATAAAAAATAACATGTCCACATTGCAATCACAAGAGATCATTTCCAAATATTAACATAATAAGAAATTTATCAAAACCATATTCAATACCAAAATAACTAAAAAGGAATATGGTATTTAATATTATTTGTATAAACATTATGGCTTGTAGAAGAATCTAAATACCAAATACAGGTCACGGTGGTGAAAATGTCCTTGTCGTCGTGTTCGTTAAAAAAAATCCTTTTTGTAGTCTTGTAAAATTATTCGTATATAAAGATTAAGTCTGAAAATATTGAATTAAATTAAAATTAATAGTTGATTATTATAAACAATATAAAATACTATTGTGTATATAACAAAATATACCTCAATAAAAGGAGATTGAGACGACATCCCTTACTTTGAGCCCGACTTGTCATGTACAATCATTATGTTCCTGAATAATAAACATTGGTTAATTTATACTTTTTTGATATAATTTTTCAAGTTTATTATTCATTAATATCACTTATTATCATGTTATAAAAATTACTTAATTATTTATGTTCATATCAGTTGTTTGGTCGATATTTGGTACTTGAGTTGAAAATGAACTTGTTTTTATGTAAATTGTCCTTATAGTTAACATTCCATCATATCCTGAATATTATTAATGATTTAAATGTAATATATATCTGGTATATATTTATTTATAATATTATAATATTTGGAGATTATAAATGAAATGCACCATTCAAAGAGATGGTAGGCCTTATGTATGAATGAACACTACTTTCATTTCCTTGTCATATTAAATGTATAATAATAAAATGATATAAATGTATATTATAATGTTAGTATTATATTAATTTCATTTATTTTTCATAGGATTAATAAATCTATCCACTATAGGTTCCATGTATAGCGGAAACGAGTCACATCGCTTTGAGGGGGTGGTAGTCCACACTTCTTCAAACGAAATTACCAGATTTAAACAACCTTGAAAGCATAATGGTATGTTCTAAATAAAAAATACATTAGAATAGGGACAATTTAAATATAATATATATCATATGTAAATATATTTCCATCATAATGCCCACCATGAGAGGTGTTAGGAGAAAATTGAATAATCAATGTTTCATGAGGTAGTAGTTTACCGTACACAGTAACATTATGTTATATATCTATTTAATGGATGTGTGTGTATGTTTAGGTAAATCAATTAGAATAAAAAAATACTAGTATATTTAGGATGATTTTTGTGTTATTAAATAATGGAATAAAGATAGGACATGCATTGGAGAAGTAAAATTATTGATAGGATCTTGAGAGAAGATGTTACCTCTAAATCAGGTAACTCCTTTCGATTTGAGCCAAAAGGATTCCTTGAGTTTCCTTATACCAAAGGTAAGTAATATTAGAAGAAATAAGGGATTTGGGGAGAATATGTGAGTAGAATTTGGACTATACAATGGGCTTGAGAGGTGTGAGTAAGTGGGTAGAGGTGGTGGCCTTTTATAAGAGGGAGAAAGGGTACTTCTGGAATGTTTTGAAATATTATTTTATTATAATTTTTTATTATTATAATTGTTAAAAAGTGATATATTTCTAGGATAACATGGATATGGGACGAAATATTCTCAAAAAATAGGGTTTAGATAAGCTTAGGTTAAAAATTTATCCTTATCTTTTGGCTTTAACCCTTTGTAAAATAAATTAACTTTCATTATGTCTTCTTGTTTTTTTACACTATATGGTTAATGTAGTTAATATAAAATTACAATAGAACCTAAATTGGATAATTAATGACATTTTTTATATTTTATAAGTCATTTTTTAATCATATATTTTTAGGAATATTATATTATGTAATAAAATAGTATTGGTTTTAAAATCTCATTTATGTAAATTTTGACACTATTTAGTAATTGATTTTTTAAGTCAAAACGACCATATTGATTAAAAAAACTATATTACCTAAAATATAAAATTTAATAATCATCCATAAAATTCATGGATGACATCTAAATATTCAAATTACATTTATTTTAACATTTATTATATTATTTATTTCAATATTTCATTAATAATGTAATCACAACATCATTATTGTGCCATAAATAAATTAATTTATTTAATTTATAAAAATTATTAATAAAATACCTTGATGAAAAAAATATTCTTATATATCTATGAACTATTTATAGTCAAATATATTAGTAATATAACCCTATATTAAAACTATTTTAGTAAAAGATACAAGTTTATGTTAAATTTCTCTTTACTTTAAATTAATTATTATAAAATGTCATTATCACATCCAAGTGGCTACATGGGGTCCTAAAATCAACCCAAGGATGATTGTGGTCAGAAATATCTAATTAAATACTATTATAGAATGTGTTATAGGAGTTTTATATTAGTATAATATTATTTTTTACCCCTATTTACCGGATTTTCCCTATAATCATGGTAAATAAACATAATTGCTGAAGTTATTATTCACAAGTCCAAAAATTAACGGGACCTATTTAAATTATTTTGGCCTTATTATTCCAAATATGGAATTAATTTTTAAAAATTCAAAATACATAAGTTTCAGAATTTAATTTAAAAATAATTCCCATTGTCAAAACGAGAAAGCAGGTTTTTTTAAACGTAAAAACCATCAAACGATTGAAATGCGTTTATATCTAATTTCAATGTGAAATTACTTCCAATGACCAAAATTGGATTAAATGATAAAAACATAATACAATCACACTTTAAAACAAATTTCAAATATGATCTAATTATATAAAAAAATTAGATGAAAATCTAGTTTTGAATTAAAATTCCGTAGTTTTCGCTATTCATTAAAATATGAATTTTATTAGAAAAGTACAAAAAATTCAACCAAAGTAAATTTTGATGTCCCACTTATAATTAAGAGGATTATTTTTTAAAATATAACCTATAAAAGTCACAAAAACTAAATTTAAAAAGGGTTCTCCATCAAAAGGTGGTAAAATGACCATTTAAAAATATTAAAGTATATTATGCTTAAAATTGGATTAATTCTCATTTTAAGCCTCTAAATTTTATTAGATAAATATAAAAACATTTAAAAATATGTATAATCTTGTTTTAGTTAGTTATGTTCATTTCTTCCAATAAAATGGCTAGCATTAACTAAAATTTAAAATAATAATAATAATATTATAATATTTTTCGGTATAACTCAATGTTGTTTGTAATGTAAGATTTAGGAGAATCCCATTGTTGTGTGTTGAGTACGCTATCAGAAATTTTTTTACCTTAACATAAAATTAATCTATTATTTATAATTATTAATATATATATGATAATTCATAATTCTATAAATACCTGGGATGTTACAATATGACTTTTATATAGCCAAGGGCTCCGCTAAACATGATAGCAAGTCTCATATAGCTATAATATTTTTTCCTATAGTTAAATCCAAAACTAAGTCCATGATTATACCAAAAATGGATATATAAACATGTTAATAGTCTATTTTTATAGTAGTTAATAAGGTGGTATTTATGTATAAAATGTTTCCTTATTTTGGAAGACAAGTGTTCCATGGACTAAATGATAACTCCACTATTTTCATAGTAAAGATATTTCAGGTTTCAAATGGGAAGAATTATCTTAATTTCAATAATGAACTTATTAATCATATTTAATTACTTTATAACACCATATTTTATAATGCAATCAACATTAATTATATAATATAATTTTATATATTTCTTTGAACTCTTTTAGAAAATAGGTCAACCACTAAAGTAAAAAACATTCTTTATTAAAATCTACAGACATTCTTATCAATTGGGATGTTAATATCATGATAAACTTTTATAATTATATATTAAACAATTATAATGATTAATAAATAATCCTTAACTATTATTAATGACTTATTTATGTTCTTCAAATTAATATAGAATGTTTTAATTTCCTCTGATTGGTATCATCTAGCTATGCTCAAGCCAAAATACATATAAATTCAATAAATAAACCTAAAATAATTTATTAACCCTATTTTTGAAGAATAAAAAATAGTCTTAATGTGTTTCTTTTATATCTCAATAGATTAGTATTTATAATTTGTTAGAATGAAACCTTATAACATTAGTATCAATATGTTATTGGAGTTCTACATGTTAAAAATATTTTTCCATCATGATAATATATGTGTTCAAACTCAAACAAATTTAAATGTTAGTTATATCAATTTAGATATTTATACCTTTTCTAAATGGTGTTTCATCATGTATTTGATCAAGAAACATTTCTCTATCCCATCCTTTAAAATCTATAAAGCATGGGTATAATTTCAAAGGAGTAATATATTATTCATTTATAAAAACAACAATATAATAGTTCTCCCACTAACTAATTTAAATATAGAATACCCATATTAATTTTCATAGAAACTAAAGACATTAATTATATAATAAAAATAATTATTCTATATTTGATATGATCTATAAAAAAATAGATTAAATATAGGTTATTTTTAAATAGTGGTTATATAAAATAGTATTATTTTTTATAATTTAAATATATTGGTGGTTCTAAAAAATCACCACTATATTTATTTTTTTAAAAATAAAAACATTTTAGCAATACTATATGAAAATTTATTACAAAATAAAATATATTGATATATTATTAAGTAAATAAAACTATATGTGTAGATAAACTCTAACCCCATTCATTGATATATATCTCATATTCTCCCTTATAATACCAGATTCCAATCATATTTTCCTTCATGAACTCGAACATCACCTGACTCTAGGCTCCCTCTCCCCATTCATTGATCGACAGATGTCTCCCTATCCCTTATACATTACACCATCCTCCTGCATTCCCCTATATGATATTAAATCATAGGAATTTCTGACTATTATGTAATTCCTTCCCATTTCGATTTCCCACCCAATAAGGACCCCCTTTCCCTCAATGCACCAAACCTCTTTTTTATCACGAACTAACACTGAGTATACAATTTTAAACATTAATTTATTTATTGCGAAATATTTTAATTTTTTAAAATATTGTTTTTGGTTTATATTAATAATAAAGAGTTTGATGAATTTTTTTATATATTTTTAGTTTAATTATAATACATTTATTGATTTATATTGTTTCAAATTAGTTATTTATGATCAACTATGTCATAATTTTGATGGAATTAAGATTAATTCACAGATTTTTTAGTATATTAAATAATATATGTCTTATAATTTCATATTTCAAAACTAGTAATTTATATTAAAATATTTTTTATTTTTGACCATTCTATTGTTTTATTTCCACATTAGATATAAATATTTCATTTTATATTTGTTACTTGTTGTTAGATTTTTCAATTAAAGACTTATTTAATAAAAAATAATAAATGTTGTTTGAAACGGTAAAATTTATTTCAAATGAATGACATTTTTAAAGTTATATTTATTACAAGTGTAATTTTATATGAATAATATTACTTTAGGAATATCTTATTCCATCATGATAATGTGAATTGATAGTACTATTTAGTTTAAACAATCATGTCTTCAATTTGATTATATAGTGTTAATAGTAGTAATATTATATGAATGATTAAAATATAGATTAATTTACCTCAAAAAACACTTCAGTATGATAATGGTTTTTAATAACTTGTATCTTATGCAATTAAAAATCTATTAGTGGTTGAAAAAATAAAAACTCAGGGATGGATTAAATTTTTTTAATGGTTCAATAAAAAATAAGTTTCCGGATTATTGATATTGAAACAATTAACAAATAAATATGTGTGTTGTATTTGTAATTGAGAATCAAATGTTATGAAAATTAAAATAATAAATATTCTTTCAACTAAATTAAAAGTTACTTATAAGAGGTTAATTGAAATTGAATTATTATAAATGATGCATATTGATTTTTTTACATAAAATGACAAATATTTTAAAAAATAAATAAAACAATTTGTTGATAAAATGTTGGTTAATGTTAATCATAACATAAATGTGAAAATAAATAAATTTATAAATTATTTGAAGAAAAAAATTAATAATTTTATAATGGATATTACAAGTATTTAGTGATGTATTTTTTAGACTTGTTATTCTAAAATAAGTGTCTTTATAGAATTATTTATAATACAATGTTTATGATATGGTAGTTTCTTCATGATGAATTTGGTGGATAAAGTATCTGTGCATAATTATATTATATGATGAATATTGTTAACAAATATAATCATGATTAAAAAATTATGTACATGTTTTAATGATTAAATACTTTATTGGGAAGAATATTTTGGTAAATATAAATGCATAAGATGTCACCAAAGTATTTGGAACTCAATGAATTGTAGTGAGTGTTTTAATTACTGAAACCCTCAGAAGAAGAAATAGAAGAATTATATCATTGATGTATTTCATTAATTTCTTATGAATTCATACTTGAGGAGATTATTCTACTCACCTAAAATCACAAATGACATGAAGTGTCATGATTTGGAAATTACCAAAATTTAATTAATTATATATATAAAATATTTAATGTTATGGAATATTTTTGATCTGTTATAATGATAATTCCATTTGGACCCTAGTAATGTGAATTATGAAATGGATTCAGACCATTTTTATACTTTTGTAACCAATTATAGAATACAATTTTTTTATATTCCCTTATAATAAAAATCCTTGGACCTATAATAAATAGACTACATTCTTCATTTTATGGTTATTACGTAAATGAAAATTATTGTAAATGATATTGATGTACATGTTTATCCACAAATAAAATAATTTAAATAATTAAAAAATAACTGTGTGAAAAAATTTGATGCATCAATGAAAAATCTATTCAAAATGTATATTTCATTAATATGCACTATTAGTTACTTACCTAGACTAGGGAACCCATTTTTTAGAATAATTATTCTATTTTATCGTGTCTAGTTTGAAATTTTTATATTAAACCCCAATTATTACTCTATAAAAAATGGTGCTTTATTTTTCATCACCAATTTCTTGATGCATCTCATTAATTCATGTTTAACAAGACACGATTTGATAAATAAATTGTATTGGTAAATTCATCATAAGTTTCTCATGAAAAAAAATTGGGGAAAATTAATTAATTTTTCTTTATAATATTGGAAATTTAATAAATTGATTAGAGGATGAAAAGGGATATGGGGTACAATATCTGGAGTAATTGGAACACAATAGTTGAATAAAATGCTTATATTGTTTAAACATATTTTAAGGAGTTTATTTCTCAAGGAAATAATCATAAAATATTGAATATTTATAATACTGTATGATAATCTGATATATACACTACACAATGAACAAGTTAAATGAATGAATCAACTCAATGATCATAATTAATTTGAAGAAACAAATATAAAGTATAGTCAGTGGTAAAATGAGAATGATAAGTATACAATATCATTTTTAATGAAAACCACAAGAAAATATTTGTTCTTAAAAAAATTAAATAATATAAAATTTCCCAATGTATATTCATGTAAAATTTTAATTTTTATTTAATTTAAACATTGAATGTTATATGGATTGAAAATTAGTGGGTCATATACTATGATAAATAATTTTTTCCTTTAGAATTGTGTAAATTATGGCCTTAAAAAGTAACTAAATCTATTATTTAGTTCCATGTATTCTCCAGAATTCTTTGTAAAAAAAGCTAACTAAACATGAAAAATGTTAAAAAATAATTTTAAAAACACATTATCATTATATATGATATTTCACCCTTGAATTTTCATTATGATGATTCATTTGATTATTCATTTGGTTTAGGAAGATAAACTTAAAACACCAGTATATTATTAGTGGATAGATAAAATTTATATATACATTAATTATATTTTTATTTACATTAAGGAATTTAAATTTAATAGATCATTATATAATAAATTACATTATGTTTTTTTATCAGTTACATAGGTCTTTTGAAGTCATTTTCAAGAAATAATTTCCAAATATAAGGATTTTGTTTCAGAGGTTTACATATATAAATAGTGCATGAAATTTATTTTCTATGGATTTTGATAAATTGTGACATATTTCAATTATAATGAAAATTTTGATGGTAACTTGAATAATTATCATTTTTTAAAATATTCATCCATCAATCTAATTTAGATAAACTGACTGGAAATGGTTTAATTTTTTTTTGAATTAATTGATGTTACTAAAATAACATTGACATGTTTTTATCAATAGTGACATTTCATATCCATTCATGGAAGAATTTATATTTTAGAAAAGTGTCGACTAAGGTGTTAAAATTAGAATGATTCTGAAGCAACCCAAAAAATTATAAAATATTTCCTCAAATGGTTCACACATTAGGTAAGTACATTTTTATATTTTAATTATTAAAGTTAAATTAATATAGTTTATGTAAAAATAAGAATAATATATCCTCTTTTTTATATTATTAATTTTTATAATCAATAAAAAATTCCAAATGATTTTATTTTTTTAGCTCAAGATCCTTTAAATTATGTAAATATATTCAATGCATGCATGACTAATATCTTCATGTTTTGAAAAATTCCTAATGAATAAGTCCTAAAAATTAAAAATAATGACATATTTAAATATATATAGGTAAGGTACTATGTAAATATTTTTGATGTAATTGAATTAAAATAACATGGTTAATTTTTTATTTTCTTATTCACAATAGTCATAGGGGTATAAAAAAGATTCAAAATATTTTAATTTTTTTGTTATTTCAATTGATAAATATCCAAAAATGTTATGTGAATGATCCATTTATCTTATATTCATAGGATAAGAGGATATATTTATAGGGATGATAAAGTAAATGGTGTTTTTTGTGTCTTTATACACTTTAAACCGGGAGAATTATTTTATATTGTTGATAAATATGTATCTATATTTTTTGATATTGAACCTAAAACAAAAAATAATATTAAATAGTTTTTTCCAAAAAATATTTAAATGGTAAAACTCACTAGGGAGGGAGAAAATGAAGAAGTTGTGTTATTAATTGAGGTTAATGCTAGTATAGATAATAGAAATAAAGATAATTGAACATATAAATTTGTAATATAACTATATTATATATTAAATCAATAAATAATTGTTTATTTTTAATATAAAAATATGTTACGTATAATATTATCTATATCTTATATCATTATAAATGTATAATCATTAAGGATAAAACAGTTTTAACTCAATTCATCATTTACCTGGTTATTATGTTTTTCATACCTACACATAATTATATTTTTCTATTTTTATCATTTATTATTTTTTTAATTCTATTTTTTTAAAATTCATCATTTTCTAACTCATTTGAAATACTAGATCTTTGTTGATTGGTTATGTAAAATTCCTTTGTTTCTGTATTCTAGAGGATGGAGTTTATATTTCACAGGGAAACTATTATTCATATAGCTTATACAAAAGTGGAAAATTCAAAACTCAATCCCTAAAAATAATGAAACAAATGATAGTATAAACATCCTTATATGAATATATTTTCTTTATTCTTATATTTTTATTTTGATTTTGGTTTTAATAGTGAAACTTCAGTGTAGTTGATTTATTTTTTCCATGACTTAGTACAACTTGAATAATTAATTTTGGTTGAGTTACATTTTTTTATTTAATTTAATATACCATGGGATATTGTTTATTTTTAGTTTTTTATTCTACCATTTCATTTATATAAAAAATTGATATTTTATTAGTTTTCTTTTTAACTGATTATTTTTTATATAATTGTTTTTTGGTAAATATAAAATAACTAATATATTTTCTGTTATTTTTTGAGGTTTTATATGACATCACATGTTATTGTTTTTACAATTTTATTGATGATATTAAATAACTATTTTTTCAACTAGTGATTATATAATTCTTATTTCATGATAATTTTATACAATATTAGAAATAAATGTGACATTAGTTTTTATTTTTTGATGTATTTCAATGTGGAAGATGTCAAAATTAGGTATGGGTATCCCCTTATAAGCTATAACACTAATCATAAGGCATTCATTATGGAATATTATTTTTTTGGTATATTTTTTAAATATTATCATGAATTCAAATGTAACTATTGTTTATTTTGATAATTTGTTATTTTGTAAAGTGATATGAAGGTTCCACATCCAGTTGAATGTTTGATGTGATTAGATATTTTTATAGATGTGGTGGGATAAAATTAGAGGTGGTGGAGGGATGGGATTGAAGGTTTAGGGTTGATGTTTGTTGAATCTGTGTTTCCTTTATAATAACAAAATGTGTGATAGTGTTTTAATAATAATTTAATATATAATGAATGTTTCTTCAATTACTAACATATATATAAGTGTTATACATTTTTTCATAATATTTTTTTTTCATTTTTAAATTGATTAATGTTTTGTCAAATAATTTTTTATTTATAAAATTATTGTTTCTCATTTTAGCAGTGGTTTAGGCTAACCACTACTAAATAAAAATACTCATAAAAAATATAATGTATTTTTATTCTAAAAATTATAAAAAAATAAAACTACATCTATATTATGTCATGGTGGATTTTTTTAATAAAATAATTTCATAATATTATCCATCTCTAAGTAAACATAAAATTTTTGTTAAATAGAAAAAATGATAGTTTCTTAAATAGATAGTAAATAAAAATAAAATTTTATAAATATATTCCTGATAGTGATATATAGGTGACCATTTGTGAAACCACCATTAAATTTATTAATGCAATGTTAAAATTCCACTAATTCTTAAAAAAACTACCACTTTTTTTACGATGGTGAAGAATTATTTTTTCAATAAATAGATTGTTATAACTAGCATGTCATCGAACATTATTTGGATCCCTAAAATATTTTTGGTGTATCATAAATATGTCCCCAATTATATTTTCATTAATAAAATAAATATTAACATCCATTTAGTGGATTTAAAAATCATAATAAACTTATATGGAAAGAGGGATATTAATGAAATATTTCATAGCTATAAGTAAGAAACATTATTTATATTTAAAATCATAAATTTTCTTATTACCATTCACTAAAAATTGATCTTTACATGAATATACTCTACCATCCCTTGTACGTTTTTTAGTAGAACCCACTTATTCCCAATAGGTATTCCCATTTCAAAGTTTAAACCATATTCCAGAATATGTTTTTCATAGTAATTCTAATTAATATATCATATCCTCTAACAATTTCTTAAAATTTGACCTCTCAATTTATCCTTGATAGGGATTGATATCATTACAATGCCTTGGTCATAAGACCACTCAACTGTGCCCTAGGTATAGGAGCTATGTGACCTAAGGTGCACCTCCCTATACCCCAGAGGATATTGACTACTGATAAGGGATTACACCATAAAATGGGGAGACTTATACCATGTATAAGAGTTATGAAAAAATTAAAATTAACTAAATAATATTAATCACAAGCATTATAGTATATATAATCAAATAAAACACAATTCTTTAAAAAATGACTATGAAATAAAATGTTCATACATCACATAAGATCATCCAATGGGATGATCATATATACAAAATAAACCAAATAAACCAAATAAACCAAATAAACCAAATACACATAAGGATCTATTAGTATCCTTTAACCTCACATCATTCCATTCTCTAATATAGCGTCAAACTGCTCTAGACTGATCCACTACAAGAACTATTCTCTGATGTATAATTTTTTAGTAATATATTAAAGTATAATAGAGTTCCTATTCTGGGTGTGAGAAATACTTTTCAATTGGGTTTCACCAAATACCCCTAATATATGAAATTATATGCATGAATGTACGAGGAAAATAAACATGTAACACAACCATGTCATAATTGTTTTTGCTAATCAGGACACCATGGATCCATGCACAGCAGTTTATAATGTGGTAACTCTGCTACCAAAACTCCCTATAATATATGATTTAGCTGCATGACATAATCCATCCATTTCCTCATTCCATCAAACCTTTACCCTAGCCCATACCCGGAAGCATAGGGTAGGACATCCCCTAAATCTTGACTACTAGATAAGGGAGGATGGTATGGTCATGTGTCTAAATCTATGACTCAAATTATAAATTAAGGAGGTCATATCAACAACTTCTCACTCAAGGGGATTCCATCCTTATCTCATTCACTTCTTTATATCTCAATGTAGGCTCCACCATCAATTTCTCAAAATAATCACAATATCAACCAATCCCTCTCACCTAGGGAGGTTTCACATCACATCCACCACCCTCTCTCTCAAGATGGGGTCACAACATAACCATTATCCTCTCCTTATGGTGAGTCTCCAAAGTATCGATAAACTTATACCCTCTCAGTCAAGGTAGTTCTAAAATTTATATATCTTTTATGGTAGGGCATGATCATATGACCCATTATCACATAGTTTATCACCAAACACATACACAAGAATATAATGAAACCCATCCCATAATATCGTCATATCTCCATTAGTGTGGTTATCATTTATGAAATTTCCCATAATATATAATCACCTAAATTGAATCTCATCTATCATCCCTTGGTAACCATGTAACCTATAAGCTCAACCCGGCCATGATCTCAATAATAAGTGTATAATTCCTTCTCTAATACCCCATGGAATCCTAATTGGAGGTCCCAAAAAAATCATTTATCACTCACTTTAGTCCCATCCGACATCTCCGTAGGGATATTTCTCAATCCATCACAAGGAATAAACCCTCTCTATCACACATTACAATTATTTAAGGAGTCATCCCACTCTTCTCCCATATTAATACTCATTAAATCTCACAAGGGATTTCTTAATCATTCTTGGGATGTTAAACTATCTATCCCTTGAGAACCTTACCTTAAATTCCCCTTTTTGGCACACACTATCCCTAGGGATACAAAATAAGATATACCTTATCACCATTTTTACTCCAAGACATACCCAAAGAATCACATTAACCTAGTCGACACCTTACCCCCTTTTAGAGCACTCTGTGTGCTATAGAGAACTTCTTATACCTCTATAAGTCCTATGACCATCTTATGTATTTCCCTAGGGACAAAACATTCATTATTTTTTCTAACCAAACCCATGTAACATGTATAAATTCAATAAATCATGAATAAATAGACATATTAATTTATATTTTATATAGTTACTACATTGATCACATAGTTTCCATCCATTCAATTCTCAAAAAAATCTTGACCAAGCAGGTCCAAGTCTCAAACAGGCTCGTACTACCACCTATGATCTTATGTAATTCCATATGATATAAATAATTAATTATGAACATTAAAAATTAATTATTTAGTTTAAACCAATGAGTAATAATTATAAAAAACAAATCATTGACCATCTTTGTGTCATCAAAACCATATATAATATTATACTATAAACATCATGGTTCCACCTCTTGACAAGCTAGGAAAAATCCCCTTCAAATAAAGATGGTTTCTCCATGATCAATTAAAATTGTCACAAAAAACAAATCCTAAAAACCATTGAATTAATTTGGATACAAAGATGAAGAATAATGGTGGAAGATATTTAATACTTTTCCCGAAATCCATGTAGAAACACATCCAAATTCATGACAATCTACGGGGGGGCCAAAGGGAGCAAGGAGGGGAAGAGGGCTAGTAGAACATTATCCGTATTAGTTTGTCTCCTCTATAAAATTGAAGGGGTTGTACTAGAAAATTTTGATTCTATTACAATATAACAAAATCCATATAGTCCTATTATGGTGTCTCTCCCCCATCAATAATTTTGGTACAATTCCCCTTCAAGGGGTAAAGTTGTGGCATAACTCAATTGGATGCTGAGAAATCCCCAATGTCGGGCCTTTGTGTATGGTGTAGAGTAAGAATCCTTAGTATATCCCACATTAGGGGGTATATATATCCTTCCTCTCGAGAAACCACCAGATGTGGTTCCTCAGGGCTATGTTATGGTCTTCTTTTTTGGGTTATCTTATAATGTGGCCCTCGGTTTATGGTGTAATCTCTACTAAAGGGGTAGAGGGACCAAACCTGGTGGAATCCCCTCTATATTGTGTCCCATAAGATCAAAATGTAGGGAATCCACCCCCACTAAATCAAACAACAACACAACCCCTAGGCCATGACATGGAGTTTCACTCATAAGCACATCCAAGCTGTAACCCTTTAGGATGTGGTATGGTCTTCTATTTATGAAAATAATTCCCAATTTCCACAACATATACAATACCATAAAACTAATGTTTGTGACATAGTGTTTTTATATATGTGGAAAAGTAATTATATGGTTACCCTATCACTTCTCTAATTCTCACTTCAGTACTAAAACCATCAACTGAGTCTTGTTTCACTTCCAAAATTTCTCATTAAGATTTTATAATTATTATATTACCAATCAGGATCTCAATTCCCAAAATAAAATTCAATATTAGATAAAAACTCAAATTTCCATGAAATATTAATAATCCTAAAATTAATAGGTCATTAAAAACTTCCTAATCTAACACTTATTATTCTTGAGAATCCTTAACAGGCCTCCATCTGTCAATAATGAACTACCTGAGTCATTAATTCACCACCAATTCAGCGTGTTCTGACCACTGAACATTGAATGATCTTTTACTATGATATTCTAAGAATAAAATAATAATATTCAATTAATTTCAATATTCCCACTCAAGATAATTAAGGAAACTAAGTCTATAACACTTATATATTTTAATATATGACTTCCTTTAAATGATCCAAGTGTGCTTGATAGCTTACTCCAAACAACACAAAAAAATTCAATATATTTAGATAAAAATACAAATGTTAAGTATGATTGTTAAAACCTAGTGATTGAATTAATGATAATAAATAATAATTTCGTTTTTATTAAATATTTATAGAAATAAAATAAATTATTATTTAATATGAATCAAATTCAATTGGTATAGCTAAAATGACTAATACGATCATTTTATGATTAAAAATATATTTTTATAAATATTACCTTTCTATGAGATATGAATTTCTATTTCAAGAAACTTGTTATTAGTGATGATATAATATATTTGATATAAATAATTAGTAAATAAATATTTAATTAGTAAATGATAAAAAAATATTAAAGGTAATAATTAATATTCTTAAAAAAATATTTTCCTATATGAACTATTTTTCATGATATCTCAACTTTTAATTTAACATTTAAATTTCTAAAATTCAAAATTTGAATTTTAAAAAAATAACATTAATCTTGTGTTCATAATATTAATATTTTCTTAATATGAAATCTATATATTTTTCTAAATTGATAGATTTTTAGATGAAAATATTGTTCATACAAATAACGTGACTTAAATTTCATTATTATTTTAAAAGTTTGAATTAGAAATTATTGAAGCATTTTTATAAGACAAAATATGTGTTGTATATGTAAATATGTAATTTTTAAAATGTTTTTTTAATTTGAAAATCCATATTTTATATTTTGGAATGTAAGTAATATTTTCTCTAAAAAAATTAATACTTTATTCATTATTATTTTAAAATTAGATTTTTTCTCATTTATTAATTCAATATAATGAATTGGATTTAAAATTTATAATTAGTGGGTCAAAAATATATAATAAATACCAATATATTTTAGGAATAATGATTAAGTAACATTAGGTAAAAGCTTATCACTACAGTAAAAAGCTAAAATAGTAAAAGTAAGAATTCAATGGGTAAGGGGACTAAAACATGATGAAGTCAAGTAAATAATTAATTTTATGATTTTTTTATTTCCCTTATATCATACCCACACCATGTTTTCCAATTTATGAATCCACTAGACATGTTTAACATGTGGTCCCTTTATATTATGTTAAAATATTTTCAAAAAATCAATTCTCACCACTTATAATAGGGCCCCCTCACAACCAATTAAAGGAACTCCTAAAAACTATATTTCCTTTAGAAAAAATATAATCATATTTTACGCTCCTGATATTTTGGTCACAATATATCGGCCTTTTCCATCCATTTCCAAGGGATATTCCAAGGAAATCTCAAAGTGCTCAGCATGAGTATTCATTTTTAATTAACTTATTTATTTTCAATATTTGTTTTATAATTATAATTTTAAAGTACCTATATAATTAAATATGTATTTTATATATAATAAAATTCATTTTTCTATGGGAATATCCATTAATACCATTTTTCCTTTTCTATTACAAATAACAAACTAGTAATTCAAGAGTTGTGTAGACTACTGCAACCATGACGCAAAATGTTTCATTTTCCTTAAACACCTTATAAGGATAGAATAAAAGGTTAATTTAATAAATAATTATTATAATTATATAATTTTTATGATTTTTAAACAATAAAATTTATAACTTCATTCTCTTGTTCTATGAAAATAAAATCGCCAACCATGTGTTTGTGTGGACAACTGACTCCCTAAAGTGATTGATATCCATTTTTATTTTCATAAACCCCCAGAAATGGAAAGAAATAAGATTGTGTTTAATTTATAAATATTATTTTTATTATATCCATAATTTTTTTATAAGAATTTTTAGAATTACTTAATTATATGAACAATAAATAATAATCATTAATTCAATCGTTTAAAATGAGAGAACTAAGAGGAAAATTGTCTCTTATTTGAAAGTAATAAGATTATTTAAATAATAATCTATTTATACTTCCTTATAATTAATATATATTATCGTAATAAATATTAAAAAAGTTTTTTTTGTAATGATATTACAACAAAATGATCACACAATCATCCATTAATTATGGTAGGTTCATGTTGGGGTCGGTTTAACCACCTACTTGAAAAATTATATATATTTATATCATGGATGAATACAAGAAATTATTTATTGATATAGTATAATATAAATATGTAAATTATTTTATTTTGGTAATATTATCTGAATATTTAAATCATTAATTAAGAAACCACCCTTTGTCTATTGAGAATCTCAGAAACTGGCATGTTGCTGATTATATCTACACGGATCGTAATAAAACATTTCATGAAGTGAAAGTATAGCTTTACAAAATATCTTGGAAATTATATAATAGTACCATATACTATATAATAGATATATAATTTGATGAAATAATTTATACCAATACCACTTTTATAAAACAAGTTCAAATTTATAATGGTTAACTACACTCTCTATTGAAAATAGGTAAAAAACTAATAAATATATACATATATCTCTCTCTGTGTGTGTGTATAATGATCATAAATAATTAGTATAAATGTATATATATATATATGAATATGGTTATTGTATATTTATTTAATGAACCTAATTTAATTATTCAAGGAATTTTTTCCAATTTTATAATGAATCAAGACTAAGGTAAGTGCTTTTGCTTCAAATTTCCCTCTTGGACACTTATTTGGTATTATGCACCAAATTTCATTTATGTAGAGTATATAATGAATATTTTAGATATTATATCCTGAATTATATATTAATCATGGAATTTTATGTTCAATTACTTTCCCTATATTTTAATGGGTTTTGATTAAAATGGTACTCAAGTTGTAAGGGTTCTTTCTCTCAAACATTTATTCGGTGAGACATGATTTTGTTTTTCACCATGTATTATTTTTAATAGATTATTAACTACCCATGTATTTATTGTTATCAAATATATGTTTCATTCATGGGAAATAATAATCCAAATCAATTCCATTTATTTTAATGTCTTTCGACTAAGTTGTTACCCCAGTTGTAGGGCATTTTGGTAACTCAATTTTCATTCATTGAGTTATGATCATTCATTTAGACTTAAAAGATGGGTATATTATAAAAATTTATTATATTATATGTAATTATATTTTTATTATATGAATTTAACTTTATACCACATAATCCAACTTTTCGAAATATTTATTACTTCAAGGAGTATGTATCCCATAATGGATGTTAATAACTCAAATATCATTTACTTAGGTAAAATTATTTCATCCTCAAATTATTTGTCCCATGATTGGGTTATCCCACATTTATATTTTATTATATTTTAATTTATCTACCTCCACATGTAAAAATATATTTTTATACAAAATGACTTTTTGTTACTCATTTTACAATGTATGTTTTTAATAAGGGTACTTTCCAAATTATGTTTTTTTCTTTCACTTTAATATGTTTTGTATTCCTATATTATTTTATCCAAGATAAATTTTATTACATTTCAAGTTCCCATTATTAAAGTTTCTTTTTAAATTTAATTTTTTCAATATATTTTTAAGTTACCTTTTCAGATGTTACCTTTGAAATTGACATGTAAATTTGAATTTTAAATAAATGATAAATATGTTTTGTATAAGATATTTTATATTTTTACTTTTATTTTCCTTATCATTTTCTAAAATATTTACCCCATTTAGGTTTATGTTTCATGATATATCCTCTAATATATATATATATATATATATATATAATTTTAGTAATTAAACACTCGGTATCAAAAAATTTGTTTCTTGATCCCTTCTTTTGTGAAACCATTTGGAGCATTTTTTTGTGAGGGTGTTGTAATTTTTTTGAACAACCTTAAATGTTTAATGTTTTGATCAAATTTTGTTTTATTTTCCATCCATCCACCTTATTCATCCATATGGGTTGTGGTCATGTTACTCCATTTATTGACATGGGTAAAATTATTGGCATTCTTAATTTTACTATTCTAATACATATGATTATTGGAATGTTGATTATGTATTATTTAAGAACCCATCTTATTACTCTATATGGGTTAAGATTATGTTACCACATTTATTGAATTGGGTAAAAAAATTTAAATCCATGATGATTATTGAATACAACTTTGGATGATTATGTGTAACATCCAGGACTAGGTTCCCCTAAAATTGGTGCCTCAATCTAGTTTTCCCAAAGAACTAAAGCACATGTATTTGTATGAAAAAGGCTGACGACTATCACCAGGGGTATAAGGTGAAACTATGAGGACACTATACCCCATATCAGAGTGCATAACCATAATTAAATAAAAAAACATCAATAAGAACAAACTACAAAAAAGAATAAATAAGCTGAAACATAAGAATGTAGTAATAAAATTAAATACAATAAAGGATTGAATAACCATGCCATATATACACCAATGATCTCCCACTGGGATGATAACATATAAAAAATAAACAACTTAAAAATTAAATCAGGATCGACTACCAACTATGATCCATATCACATACCCAATACCCAGTATCCTATTGACCATATCTAACGCAATCATCAGACTCTACATGAGTAACTAACTCAACAATGAAATCCTAGTCCTCTTCCCTATCAATCATACATCAATTCTTATCCTAAATGTATACATAAGGTAATAGAATACACTGAGGAGCACATATAGGTGTTGAGAAGTAAATCTTAGCAGGGCACTCCCAATGGAAAACCTATAACCTATTTTCATAAGCGCATTCCCATGAAATATGATCTTCCAAAAGGAAACATAACTAAAATAAAAGAAGGCAAAACCACTATCTATCCTTAGTTCCAAGACCTCGTAAAATTATAAATACATCATCCAATTTTAGGGATTCTATTAGCACGGCTCATTGACTATTCATCCCAAATAACCTATGGGCTCCATATCCATGGAAGATACAAAAAAACCTAAAAATTCTGAGGACCCGTGCTTTGATAGTCTTTTTATTCAAGAAACTAATATAATCTATCCCCTACCATTTCCTAATGACCCAAAACATTGTCTCATACATGGTACATAGATATATTTGTCCATGTCACCACAAAAAATTACTACCAAAACCTAGAGCATCAATATGACCTTTAACACATGTACCATAAACAATAGTTCCTAGATGATCAGTCTGGCACTCAAACCATGGATTCATATCATTAGTCCAACATCCAAATCCATAAAAAAATATAATACTAGTTGTTCCAATAGATTTATTCTGACACATAATCCTAGGCGGTAGAGCATCAATCCTACATCCTAATACCATGGTGTATAGAGAAATAGTCCAAAACTCCATACCTATTTGTAGAGCATTAGTATAACATCTTAATACCATAGTTCCTGGAGAATCAGTCCAATAAATAATCCTTGTATGTGAAGTGTCAATTAAGAACCCCAATCTATATTTAATATAATAGTTCCTAGATCATTATTCTAACACCTAAACCATATATAATATCAATTTATAAATACCTAGTATGAAACCTCATCAATATATAATACTAACATGCCTGGAGCCATGGACCAACACTCATGCTACAAAAAACTACCATCCCTACCGATATAGGAATATTTCCCAATATTCTCTATCATGGGAATACAAATCTATACTTGTAGACCACCATGTATCACCTTCCAATTAATACATCACATTTCAGTAAATCAGAATCCAAATGTTGCATCCCAATCACATCACAACATCCTTATGGGCATAAACCAACACTCAAACATAACAAAAAAATTAACATATCAGGGGTTGGTTAAACACCCAAACCCATCATCAACATCTACCAATATATGATCCCAAAAAACTAGTAGTCAAATTCTCACATGGGTTTCACTCATATCACAACCCAATATTTTGAATCACATATCCTCATAGGCTAAATTGGAAGAAAACCTCATAAGGGAAAAATCCAACTTCCCACCCCCTTTCCAGCCACCATCTCATGTCCAAACTCATTCCTAATGACCATGGAAAATATCATACCCAACACCAAAATATTTCTCCAATTAACTCATACTACATCCTCCAATCATTCTCATGAACCTCACATGGTTCATATCCCATGTATCACTCTCAAGAGATAGATGAACTCACTTTCTGGAGGAAAACAACCATGTCATAACTTACTATCCCAAACCACCTATTTTAAGTCCTCAAAACACCCCAAGTGTTTCACAATCAGGTTCTATGTAGAATAATACTCAAAATTTACCCCTCTCTTTTAGAATTCTGACTCTGAGCAAGAAAACACAAAAAAACATCCTTTTTGGAAAAAGTACTTGGCATGTACTTATGAGTATAGAGTGTGCACTCTCATACTTTCACCTAGCCTTGTACTTATACATAGCCAGAGAAGACATCGGGTCTTCTAATTTACTAATACATACATAGGAATTATATGGGGTCTTCCCATGTATGACTACATAGCTATATACTCCTTACATGTGGTTTCTTCCATGTACATGACCACATGGCTACATTCCACTACCTGACATGTACCCAGATTATATAGCATGTACTTCCCAAAACATTGAAATTACATGTACTCAATACATGACTATGTACATATAAATATACTATTAAAAGGTGTGTTCTTCAAGTACATGATGTGTACTTTTATAAATATTATCTTCCCCAATCAATAAGAACACATTGAATATTCTTAAAACCATATTTCTTGTCATTGATGTCCTCAAAATGGAAAACTATTCCATCCACCAAAACACCCTGTTTCCCCTAATTTTGTGCATATCACCCCACCACCCAGAGGGTCCATAAAAATCATAAAAGGTATTAAAACATAAAAATAATGCATTTATGGGGATAAGGGAATAAAAAATCATCCTACCTCATGGTGTAAATGTCGAATCTTTGGGTCTAAATCTTCTCATAAAAAATATTGAATAATGATCTATTCTTGATATCCAACATGGATGAGTTTTGGAAGCATATCCTCCCCCTTCTCACCTTATTCTCACTATAGTGTGGGGGGAAACCCACTCCACCTCATCCTTTCGGGCATGAGATTCTAAAATGGGGGAGGTTTTTTTACCTCTTTTAATTAATTATTAAATTAATTAACTGCCAATTTAATCACTTGATCAAATTACTAGATCTCAAAGAGGGTTTATACCTCACCTAACCCCCCCCCCATTTGGACCTAATAATATAGATATAATATGAATATAATACTCCATTAAAATTATATTTTCACCTAATCTCACATAAATAATTTAATATTTAAATTATAAATATTAAATATTCCACTAAAACATTAACTACTTGAAATTCCACAAAATACCTTTCCTAGTGTAAAATTAATATTTTAGGACCAATTGATTTTTAAGAAAAAATATATGAGATCCTTTTCTTGGGTAAAATTACCATTTTACCCCTCATGAGAACCCAAAACTAAAAATTCAAACATCTACTCAAATTTAGAATATGGGGAAACAAATTTCTTTATAATCTCCCCACTATAACCCTTCTCATCCTTAAGAATCCTAGATGGTATTATAACTAGACATCCCACAACACCTTGGTTTTCAAAAAATACTCAACTCGATGCATTTTAATCAAGTACTAAAATCGAGTTCCACTAGATAACTCTATGTATAAAGCACACAACCCATCCCAAGGTCAATCAACTACTTTACCCCAACATAAAGCCACTATGAAAATTCCCAAAAACACCCGTACAGCCTAAAAAAGCATAACGTCATCCAAAACAAAATCCACATGATCACTATTCTTCTCACCCTATAACTCAACCCACAATGATATCTTCCAATCCTCATCACTTCCCACCATCATAATTGACTATAAAAACACATCTTTAGTAGTCCACTGAGACACTCAATGTGGTTCCCACAGGATCCTTAACCCCATCTACATGAGTTTCACATAAACATGAATGATATGATGAGTTACATTATAGGATTATCCTAACTATCACCTCACATATGAACACCATCTTCACATCCCATGCCCCAATAATAACCAAACCTCGAAACTGTACATGGATGTGTCTCTCCCACTAGAAATGCAAAATGAAAAAAAATTATATTTCACCTATTACTTAAATTGAAGAATAGAACCCACTAGTCTTCATCAACATTTGATCAATCATGATGGCCTCACCCACAAACAGTCGATTGTGAACTCCCACCATACAAATTAATATACATTGTTCCATGAGCACAACCTCTCAAAAGACCCTTTATCACAACAAAGGGATATCTATAAAGCTTGTTGTATATCAAATCTTCTCTTAGCATACTCAGGATGAAATTAATATATTGGTAATTATCATCTATATAATAGGAGTACACTAAGATTTCATTGTGGAATACCACCATACGTCATCAATTTCTGATATTGGATATATTTTTATGGAAAAGTCAAACCCATTCAAAACACCAAGGCCTCATTTACCAAAAGCATCTCATCTCACTGACTTGGGTTCTAATCCTACTCCCGATTACCTTCTCAACTCAAACAGCATTCACATGAACTTATATAGATCCCAATCCACAACTCAAATTTCCCAATGCACCACTAAATTTCCATTCCTCTATGATATCATGAACATTTAACCATTAAATTCTCTATTTTAACCCAACATAGAACCTGATTCTGACTCCAAAGAGTCACATATCATTAAATCTAATCCCAAAATCCCTAACCATGAACACTCGACTACCTAATTTTATCTCGATCCATATCATAACCATCAGACACATCCTTCCTTCACAACTGTTACACGGTCTAGGCACCTGAACTAACATATTCCTCAGGAAACCATCCACATGTATGAATAACTAATTCACAAGTTCCCCTTCTCAAAACAAAAGGCATCCAATGATTCTAAACATCAAGTCGACTACACCACTCATGCAACATTGTCAAAAGTAAAAAGCATCCATATGTGCTTCATACCCAAGGGAACACAAAACTAGGTTGGCCCCTCTCATGGTTCACCATCTAAAGCCACAATATACTTACTCTCAAAACCGGATTTAAGTCGAATTGGTCACTTGGATCTCCCACCTATCCCCACTAACCAAGTCTCACATAAAGTAACTAGGTCATACCACCTATGTAATAATCCAGCTCAGAGGAGGCCACAATTCATGGGGCATTAATCATTCTCTCTTCCCAATATTACCTAACATCACCATATCAATACACCCTTATCTAGGTACTCACATACGAAAGATATCACATGAAGCTCAAACATCCCTCAATTAGCATGTAACGACCCAAAATTTAATTAATGAAAATTTCTCTTGTTATAATTAAATGTATTATTATGTAAAATGGTTATATAAGACATATGAACTTCCTTGGTTTTATGTTTTTGGATTTTAAAATACGGTTATGAATTTTTAATGTTGCTAATATAGCTATCGAATAGTGATCACATGATTAGTATAAATATAAGGCTTTTACAAATCCAATTTACTTAGACAATGGAAGTGTTGGCCTCATCTAGTAGAATTTATCCATACAAATCCCATTTGAAAAATCTTAGAAAGAAGGTAGCATCATTGGGATTCACTCTTGTCCAAACCCAAGATGAGCTTCAACACGATAATCTTGAATGGAACCGCCAACGAGATAAGTGGAAGTTAATAGAGATTACCACATGAGCGATGTTATCCAAGCCACCCCATGAGTTTTTCACCATCAAAAACCTTACCCTTAGGTCTGATTCAGGTGTAATAAGGGGTTATGTAACAAGACCATAGCACTACGATTATGTTCATTAATTTTTTTATAAAGAATATACATTCATTTTATTATTGTTAATTTGTAAATGGTTTTTAAAGAAAAAATAGTATTTCTAGTTAATATTAAATTAAGAAATCCATTTTGATGTATTAATGGATTTCTGAATTAAATAAAATTTTTTATAAAATATTAATACTAAATTACTTTTCATTAAATATAAATTACCATATAATTTTTATGAATACAATTGTAATTTTTATTAAGGTTTGAAAGCTGTTTTTGTCAAAACCCATGAATTTATGACAAATCATGTGTTTTACCATAAAATTTAAAAATAAATTTTTAGAAATTTTTTTAGATAAAATGAAAATTATTTTTTGATTCAGGATTCCAAAATTATCTAACAGTGAATTTTTCCTAATTTTTTGAGATAGTTGAATTTTTAGGTAAAAATTAAATACTGTTTAAATATATAATGTGTTTTATGACATCATAATGACTCAATAGTGATTTAATAAAATACTATAAAAGATATATTCAGCCCATATATTTTTTTCCTTTAAAATAATGTTATTTTATATTTTTTTGATTAATTTTACAATGCCTTAGTGAACCCTCCAAGGCTTATAAACTATTTTAACATTTTAAAATTATTTCCTTGAGAGTGTGACTCTCCTCCACATAAGCAAGAATAATTTTTTATTATGTTCAGAAATTTTCTTTATAAAATATTTTCTTCCATTCCACTTTTTCCAATACCATGAGAAAAAATCATGGGATGGTTTGTCGTTTTGATTAGTTTTATATGTAGTGTCCAAAACCGAAATAGTAAATAATCCCCTCTCTTTTCCTCTATAAACCCACTCAATCTCCCATTCCTCTTCACTCAAACACTTTAGATCTTGAACAAACTCTAACCTCTTCTCCATATAACCATCTCAAGGCACCCCAAGTTCCCTAGAATCCTATTTCAAGCCTCTCCCATGCCTTTGAAATCACACATCCAAGTAAGGGATTTCTTCCTTTCTCATTTTGGTCCAAACTTATTTGTGTTGTTATACCCTTTTATTTTCAATTAAAAAAGTTTATGTATGATTTATCATCCCATCATATATTCCTCCTTATTTTTTAATAATGATATTTTTCTTTATCTCTCATTAATTCCTCTCATGTACACTTGTTACCATGCTGAAATTCTATAAAGGATTTATCTCTCCTCATTTACATTCAAGAAATTATTTATATTATGCATCTAAAATTACATTACATATGTTGTTATATCATGTTCCATGATCCCCTTACTTTCCATTTCATGTATAAATTATGATATACCACTTTCTCTCTCATCAACCATAATTTACGAGGCAAAAAGATGACTAATCCATTGGAGCGTAAGAGGAAAACATCACAAGGCTTGCATGATATGAATATGAATTTCTCGTTACCCACGAATGAGTGGTTGACCATTTATTTGGGGGTCTAAAACCTAGACTAAAAAATCCCTAGAGATCTCTGACTTTGATAGCTATGATGAAATTGTATGATGTTCCCTCAAAGATAAAATAGATTTTTTCAAATCTCAGGGGTATCATGGTGATAAGAAGAGTAAGGTGGACTTTAATTCTGGTAGTCCAATGGATTAATCCAATGGTGCTATGAAATTCCAGCACCCCACTTTCCAAAGGTGTGGAAAGAATCACCCTATAAAGTTCCTAAATGGGATGAGGAAATGATTTAAGTATGAAAGAGAAGGGTACCTGGCCATTAACTATTGGCATAAAAAACTCACAGCTGAGACAGAGGAGAGGAACACTCCAGTCAACCCTTAATGCATTGTTTATTGATTCAACTACAAAGAAATAGGGCACTTTGCAAATTATTTCCTTAATAAAATGGGTTTAGGAGGAAACCAACAACCTCCAAGTCAGCAAGGGGGAGCTTTTGTCATCACTACCGCCGAAGAGTACCCTAACAACGAAGTGGTGACAGGTACGCTAGTTATTCAATCAAGAATAGCAAACATAATTTTTTATTCTAGTTCTTTGCATTGTTTTATATCTCAAAATTTTATTAGAACAATCCCAACATCACCACATACCATGTGTGTAAATATTTCGGTTAGAATGGAAAATGGGAAAATCATTACAACCCATGAATATAACTCCTCCTCTATCACAATTGATGTTTTTAAATTCCTAGTGAACCTCTTCATACTCCGTCTGGTGGAATGTGATGAAATTACTGGCATGGATTCGATTTACTTATATATATCCATAATAAATTGTCATTGGAGGTAAATCATTCTCCCTATGGAAAATCGACCCCCAATTCTATACAAGTTTGAGGAGTATGAATCTTCCTTAGCACCATCATCTCAAGCGTTGATATTACTGCCCTATGAGAACATATATCTTTCTCATATGATTGAGTCTAAGGAAGTAACCATCCTTGAATACATGACTATTGTGAGGGAATTCTTTGAAGTGTTTCTTGAGGAGTTTCATAGTCTTCCTTATATAGGACATGTTCAATTATTGATTGATCTTATACCTGGGGCCTTTCCAATATCCAAGACTCCATATAGAATGGATTTTGTAGAGCATGAGGAGTTAAAGAAACAACTATAGGAGAATCTAGATAAAGGATTTATATGCCCAGGTGCTTCACCTTGGGGTCCACTGGTCCTCTTCATCAAGAATAAGGATGGGTCAATACACCTTTTCATTGATTATCGTGAGCTCAACAAAATCTTGATAAAGAACAAGTATCCTCTACCCTGAATTGATGACTTTTTTCGATCAGCTATGTGGAGAAGAATACTTATACAAGGAGGGTCTACAGTCTAAATATTACCATGTAAGGGTATAGAAGGAGGATATCACCAAGACAACTTTTCGTACAAGGTATGGGCACTATGAATTCATATTAATGCCTTTTGGACTCACTAATTCTCTAGAAAACTTAATAGACTTGATGAATAGAGTCTTTAGAGACTACCTTGAAAAAATTTTGGTAGTCTTTATAGACGATATTCTAATATACTCCAAAACCAAGGAGGAACACAATGAGAATATAAGAACTATACTCGGGATCTAGAAAAGGAGAAGCTCTATGCAAAGTACAGAAAGTGTGAGTTCTGGTTGAAGGGGGTCTCATTCTTGGGCCGTATCATCACAAACAATCCAAGACAGCAGCAATTGAGGGATGATTGAGGCCAAAATCAATGATGAATATTCATAGCCTCATGTGGTTAGATGGATATTATCGCAGATTTGTGAGAAATTCCTCAATATTGTCAAACCCTCTTACTAAGATAACTCAAAAGGGATCTAATTTTTCTTTGAGTGGTGAATGTGAAGAGGGATTCAAGGATTGGAAAAGGAGGCTTATCACTGCTCATGTGCTCACACTACCCATAAGTGGAGAACTTTTCAGGGTATTCAACAAAGTTTCAAAGAAGGGACTGGGTTGTGTGTTGATGAAAAATGAAAAAATCATTTCATATTCTTCAAGGCAATTGAAAATTCATGAGAAAAACCATTGACACAAAATCTGGATTTGGTTGTAGTAATCTTCGCTTTTAAAATTTGATGGTATTACCTCTTTGGGGAGAAGTGTGAAATATATATGGATCACAAAAGCCTATAGTATATATTCACACAGAAAGAGTTGAATATACATCAACAAAGGTGGTTATAGATGATTAAATACTATTACTTCTCAATCAATTACCACCTTGGGAACGCGAACAAGGTGGCAGTTGATTGAATTAGAAAGAACCCAATGATCCTATCACTGATAATTATTGAAAAGTATCCAATCTTATAAAATTTGTTGAAGATGGAAATGGGAATCATAAATAAGGGAACATCATAAATACTTTCACAAATTATTGTTCAACCATATCTTTTTTAATGGTTAATGGATACTCAAAATTAAGATGTCAGAATTCAGAAAAAAGTGGAAACTATCAGAAAATTGAAATACCCAGAGTTCAATGTTAATGAAGAAGGAATTATGAGATTTGGGTCATGACGATGCATTCCATCTAATCCATAGTTAAAGAAATAACTTTTTGATGATGCACATAGTTTTAATTTCTCCATTAACCTAGGAAACACAAAGATGTATCAAGATCTCCTAGATCATTATTAGTGGGATGAAGTGAAGAAGGATATCGATGAGTATACATCAATGTGCCTGGTATGTCAGTAAGTGAAGGATGAGAGACAGAAGTCTAAGGGTATAATGCAACCATTACCCATACCAACATGTAAATAATTGAACATAACCTTGGAATTTTCTACAAAACTTCAAAAAACAACCAAAGGAAACAATGATATTTGGGTTATTGTGGATCATCTTACAAAGACTGCACCCTTCATTATAATTGAAGAGGATTTCTCATTAGATCAACTAGCTCGAATATACATCATAGAAGTAGTAAGTCTTCATGGAGTACCATTATCTATTGTATCCAATATATATCTAGGACTCACCTATAATTTCTACAAGACTCTCCAACACACTCTGAATACTTAGATGAACATCAGTATAGCTTATCATCCTCAAACTAATGGCCAATATGAGCGGACTACCAAAACACTTGAGGACACGTTGGGATCATGCTCAATATACTTCAAAGGAAGATGGAATCAACATATTATTATGGTTGAGTCCTCTTACAATAACATTTACCACTCAAGTGTCCAAATGGATCCTTATGAAGCCCTTTATGGGAGGAGGTGCATAACACCCACATGTCTGGATGAAGTTGGGAATAAAAATACTCCAAGGACCAAAAATGGTTGATGAAATGGTGGAAAAGGTTAAGACCATCAAGCAATACATTAAAGATGCTCAGAGTCGAAAAAAGATCTATTCTAACAATCGTCGATAAGACCTAGATTTTGATGTTGGAGACATGGTATTCCTCCATATATCACTATGGAAGAGAGTTTTGAGATTTTGGAAGAAGGTCATGCTTAATCCAAGGTACATAGGCACTTTTGGGATCCTTGATCACATTAGAGCAGTGGCCTATCGACTAGCACTCACACCAAACCTATCTCAAGTACACGATGTGTTCCATATCTCACTTTTGAGGATATGCATACCTAACCCATTACATGTACTAAATATAGAGGTGGTACCATTGGATAATGACCTATCCTATGAAGAGAAGTCGTTGAAGATCCTAGATCGTCGGGAAAATGTTCTATAAAATAAGACAATGCCCCTCATCAAGGTGTTGTGGAGAAACCACGTGTTTGAAGAAGAAACATGGGAACAAGAGGATGTTATGAGGTGGAGTTACCCACATCTATTTTAGTGTGGTAAAAGGAAATTTCAAGGGAAAAATTTCTTAAGGGGGGAAGGTTGTAATGACCCAAACTATTATTAATGAAAATTCCTCTTGATCTGATTAAATGTCTTATTATGTATAATGGTTATATAAGACATATTCACTTAATTGGTTTTATGTTTTTGGATTTTAATATACCATTATGAATTGTTTCCATTGCTAATATAGACATTGAACATTGATGACATGATTAGTATAAATATAGGGCTTTAAGAAATCCAATTTACTTAGTCAAAGGACATTATGGCCCGATCTAGTAGAATTTCTCCATATGAATCACATTTTCCATAGCCTGAAAAGGAGGTAGCACCACTAGGATTCACTCTTGACCAAATCCAAACTGATTTTCAACACGTTAAGCATGAATGGAACCGCCTACGGGAGAAGGGGAAGTTAATAGAGATTACCACCCGAGCGATGTTATCCGAGCCACCCCAAGAGTATGTCACCATCAAACATATTACCCTTAGGTATTATACATGTGTTATAAGGGGTTATTTAACAAGACCCTAGCACTATTTTTATGTTAATTATTTTATTTATAATGAATGTACATTCATTTTATTACTGTTACTTTGTAAATGGTTTTTAAAGAACAAATAATATTCTTAGTTATTATACAATTAAGAAAGAAATTTTGATGAATTAATGGATTTTTGGATTAAATAATATTTCAATAAAATATTACTGAAAAATTATTTTTTATTTATTATAAATTATCGTATAATTTTTATTAATATAATTCTAATTTTTATTATGGGTTGAAAGTTGTTTTTGTCAAAACCCATGAATTTTCAATAAATGTTGGTTTTCTTTTTTAAAGTAAAAATTAAAATATTTAAATTTTTTTTTAGATAAAATGAATATTATTTTTGGATTTAGGATTCCAAAATTATCTACCATTTAATTTTTCATTATTTTCAGAGACAGCCGAATATTTAGGTAAGAATTAAATACCATTTAAAAATATAAGGTGTTTTATGACATAATAAGGACCCAATAGTGATTTAATAAAATACTATAATTGGTATATTAATATAATATATGTTTTATCTATGAAATATTGTGATTTTATATTTTTTTTATTTAATTTTAAAATGACTTAGTGGACCCCCCAAGACTTATAAACCATTTTAACATTTTAAAATGATTTCCTTGAGAGTGTGACTCTCCTACACATAAGAAAGCCTAATTTTTTATTATTTTCAGACATTGTACATATAAAATGTTGTTTTCCACTCCATATTGTAAGAAACCATGATAGAAAACATGGTATGGTTTGTGGTTTTGATTAATTTAATGTGTAGTGTCCAAAACCTAAATGATAAAAAATTCCCTCTCCTTTCCTATATAAACCAACTCAATATCCAATTATTATTCACTAAAAAACTTTTGAGCTCTACAAACCACTTCCCTAATCTCCCCATAATTCTCCCAAGGAACCTAAATCTCCCTATATGCCTCTCTCCAGACTCTCTCAAGCCTTTGGGATCACACATCCAAGTAAAGGATTTATTCATTTATCATTTTTGTCTAAATTTCTTTATGATGTTATACCCTTTTATTTTCAATTAAAAATGTTGGGGTATTATTTTACACCTCCAAAATACTTCCATAATTATGTTTAATTATTAGATACCTATTTCTCTTTCATTATTCCTCCCATATACACCTGTTACCATGCCAAAATTCTATAATGGATTTCTCTCTCCTAATTTACATTCAATAAATTATTTAATATTATGCATCTAAATTCCATTAAATATATTGGGATATTATGTTGCATGACCAAACTAATATAAATTTCATGTATAAATTTTGATATACCCATTTCTCTCTCATCAACCCATTTTACGATTTCTATTTGACGTCGTTATACTGTCGAAGTTACACCAAAATTTCCATGCCAAAATCATTGCGTAAGAGAATACAATACCCATTTCTCTATCAAGGGTTTTCAACTCATTGAACATGTAATTATTGATTTAGGACTTAAATTTATTTATTCCACATATCTTATTTGTTTAATATATTATGATGTTTAATGATTCCATGTTGTATGATCTATGTGGCTCACTTATATATGAAATGAAATGATTAAGAAGGTTGTGCCCTAATAGCGATCCTATTCATTGGGAAAAGATTAGTATCATGATATGTCAAGTGAAATTAGGGTTTAATGTTGATAATTCATGTGAAATGAGGGATTACTCATGATAATGAAAGTGCAATAAGTGTTTACTCATTCTCCATGTGGAATGAGTCTTGGCTCATGCTAATATCATGTTAAATGTTGTTTCCACATTTCCATGTTATGACAATCATGTTATATCATGCCTTCATGTTCATGTTTCTATTGGGATCCATTGATATTCCTATTGCCTAACATATAGTATATTTTTCATGTTATTCTTTGTTTACTCCCTTACCAGTCTTTATAGATCACCCTTTTCGTATGCATGTCCTCAGGTTATCCCATGCAATGCTATGTACGAAGGAATGTTGTGGTCTTGTAAAAGAGTTTTTCAATAAATATGGTGTGTTTTATGCTCTAAGTTGTTATGTAATGTTCCCAATTTCCCGAGACACTAGACCTATGAATCCTTAGTGATATATTAGTGAAATTTAATGTAATAAATTATGTTTATAACTGTAATAAAGAGTAGGGTTGTTATATAGCGCACCCATTCTCTCGTAGAATTTACAAATCAGACTGCTCCCTAGAGGACCTAGCCACTCATCCAACCTCCAAAAAAACCACCCACTGGGGTCCAACCTTTTTATAACTACAGCACAATGACCCACAAAGTTAACTGCACCTAATGTGTACAAGGATTGAATTAACATTATCATCATCGATCATGTCACTGTTGATCCAAAAAACCCAACATTAGAGGGTAATCTATAAAATCACATAGCAGCAGAGCTATAAAATATGGATCTTACATGTCCTACATAATGCATGAGATTCCTCTTGCCTCTATAGTCCAAGAGTCAAATAAAATATTAGACTCTTTCTCATGTTCCAAGTGCCTAAAATCCATCATAAATCATCAAATCCAAAATAAATGTCCATTTCCATTGGAAAAATCATATACAATAGTAACATCATATACAATGAACATCAATCCCATTCCCTGATAACCAGTTAATCCTACCAGAATATGTGTTCATGACGAACCAGCTGGTATCCATCACAAGCTCTAACACATTCCTATATTTCTAGTCAACCAAACATCAAACCGTGAAATGACATGAATGTAAATCCTCTAATACCACACTGTAACATCATGACCCATGTTCCACTAATACTAGTGCCCTGATCTCGTTTTCCACAACACCTCAAGTGTACCCACTTCTATGACAGAGGTTTCTGACTAGCAGTGGGGTTCTAAGGTGGAACTATGAGGAGAATATACCCCTATATCAGAGTAAAAAATAGAAGTAAATAACCAAATATCATATAAATAAGAGTATGTAGAATAATAAATAAACTGAAATAGAAGTATGCTAAAATAAAATGAAATACAATAAAGGACTGAATAGACATCCATAAATACAACATTGATAATCCTCTAGTATGATCACATATACAAAATAAATAAGTAAATATATAAAGAAATCATGATCTACTACCAAATCCAAGCGATATCACATTCTTGATTTCCATTATCTCATCGTGAAGTTCTAGAACTATTTCCAAACCCTACATGTGTAACTCAATCAACAATATAATCCTCGGCCTCTATCCTATTCATTATGCATCAATGATCATCCTAAAATTAGATATAAGGTCTTCATGTACTTTGAGGTGCACATAAAACGTATGATAAATAAATTTCAGTTGTCCACCACCAATGGTGAACAAATAACCTCAAATCATAAGTTTATTCTCATACAATATGCTCAAGATAGACGAAACATTACAAAAATATAAAGTAGAAAAATCCATTGATGATCCATCAATCAAAACCCCGATCAACCACACCTTCTTCAGTCAATGAAATGGTGTATTTTAGAATGTATCAAAGGAAATTCATCCCAAATAACCTACAGGCTCCATATCCATAGTAGTCACAAACAAACATAACAATTTTGAGGACCATCCTACAACATCCCTATTATCCAACAAACTAATCTATGTAATCCCATACCATTTCCTAATGACCCAAAACATTATCTAATACATGGTACCTAGAGATATCTATTCATGTCACCCCAAAACTGTACTACCAGAACCCAAAGAATCAATATGACCACTAACCCATGTACCCTAAACAATTATTCTTAGAGCATCAATCTGGTACTCAAACCATGGATGAAGAGAGTCAAGAAAAAATCTCAATCCATGTAGAATATATAATACTAGTGGTTCCTAGAGTGTCATTCTAACACATAATCCATAGATGTAGAGTGTCATCCCAACATAATAATACCACAGTTCCTAGATTTTCAGTTCTACACTTAATCCCTTGATGTATAGCATTTTTCAAAAATCTTAAAACCATGGTTCTTAAAGAATTAATCCGGCACTTAATCCCTAAATGTGGAGTATTTGTCCAACAACCTTATCCATATATAATATAATGGTTCCTAGAGAATTACTTTGGAACATAAACCACAAATACTATCAGTTTATCAAACCTTAGTCTGGAACATCATAAATATAGTATACTACACTTTCCTGGAGCCCCAGTCTATCACTCATTGCATAACAACTACCATCCGTATTGATATTGGCATCCTTCCCAATATTCCCAGTCACATATATCCAGAACCATACACATAGACCACCATTTCAATCTCTCATAGCCAAAGCATTTTATCTCAGTAAACCAAGCTACAAAAGTGTAATCTCATTCATATCACAACAACCTTATGGGTTTAGAATAATTTCAAACCACAAAAATAGAGGAACATATCAAGGGTTGTTTGAATGCCTATACCCATAATCAAAATCATCCAATCTGTTATCACAACCAAATCTTAAGATAAAGCTAATCACTTGGGCGTCACTCATCATAAAACCAAATATATTGAATTATATGGCCTAACATGCCTCAATGAAATAAAACCTCATAAGGTAAATAACAACATGCCCATCCTCTTTCTAAGAAACCCTAGGTTGGTCCGAATACACAACATGTCCATCATCTGGTATCAAAACTCGATTCCATTCACTAGGTAAAATATCATACCAAAAAACAAATTAATTCTCTATTGAACTCATTATATTTCTTCCAATCTTTCTTATGACCCTCACTTGGGTATCATCCCATATCTCACTCTCATGAGATAGCAGAACTCAATTTCTGGTGGAAAACATCCTTATCCTAAGTCACTCACCCTGAAAACCTATTAAAAGTACAAAAAACACTTCAAGCATAAAAACATATTATTCTACATGAAATGTACTCAAAATGGACTCCTCTTATGTCTAGTTCTACCTCTAGGGTAGAAACCCTAAAAACATCCTTGCTGGAAAAGTACATGGCATGTACTTCTGAGTACATAGAATGCACTCTCAAACCTTCACATGGACATGTACTTCTACATGTGCAAAGAAGAAATGGGATCTACCCATGTACTACTACATGGATATGTATGCTACACATGGGGTGTTTTCTGAGTCTATAGACACAAGGCCATGTCCCACTACATGGTGTGTGCCTAGGGTTTGTGAATTGTATTACTAAAAACATTGTATTTCTATATACTCACCACATGGACTGGTTCATAGAAATTTTATACTACATGGAATGCACATACAAAAATTACATTTCCCTTATCAGTAAGAACACGTGGTGTGTGTTCTTAAAACCAGGCCTTGTGTGGTTAGGGTTATCAAATGCGAAACCCCCGCATACCTCGCAAAATCCATGTTTCCCCCCGATTTTGTATATATCAACCCCCACTGGGTCATTAGAAATAAAAAAGTGAATTAAAACATAAAAAAATTAATCTATGGGGATCAGGAAATAAAAATGAAAATTCATCCTACCACATCATGTAAACACAAAAGCTCTAGGTCTAAATCTGCTATTGGAATCTACTACACCTTGAACAGGTCTTGATCTCTTCCATAGATGAAGTCTGGCGGAATCTCCTCAGCCTTCTCCCCTAAATCTAACCACATTGTGGGTGAGAAACTGACTCCCCTATTCCTTCCATGTTTTAGATTCCAATGGTGGAAAGAGGTGTTTTACCTATTTAAATTAATTAATTAATTTCCCAATTACACACTCAACCCAAGTCTCAAAATCTGATGTGGTTTATACCTAGACTATGAAAACCACCCATTTTGGACTCAACCATAGAGTCAGAATCTCAATACAACAATCTGTTAAAAATATTTCACCACCCAAAATCATATGGATAATTTAATATTAAATTTATCAAATATTAAATACTCTTTCAAAACATGAACTGCTTAGAATTCCACTAAAATCATATCCTAGGGTTAAACCCTATTTCTTGACTAATAGAGTCATCATAAAAATTATAAAAGGTTACATTTTAACAAGAAATGATAATTTTACTCCTCTTGAGCTTTTGAAACAAAAAATTAAAACTTCCCCTCTAATTAAAAAACATGGGAAACATGGATCTTTTCATTATGTATTGACATTACATACTTTTGATTATATAGATAACCATGCTTTTTGTATTCAACCAATGGTTACATAGGGAACGGTATGAAATATCTTATTAACTCATATGTTGAATGAAATAGAATTAGTCATGTGAAAGGTGGGTTTTGGATTTATATAGCCCCTTAATTCATAAACAAATCTCATGGGATAAAACATAATAGGTTTTTGTGTCAACCTGCCCCTATATCAGTATAGTGTCTTTGAATAAGGCATTGACCAAATTTTTTAGATTTTTTATATCATTCATTCTATCAATTTCAGATCAATATTATTGATATCCATTATTTCATTCATTTTCATAGATATAGAATGATCTTAGTTTTAGATAATTATGGAATTATTCATATCATTTATTATTGACATATAATGTATACCATGATTATGTTTTTATAATGTCAATTATATGTTTCTTTTACTCAGAATTTAATCTCGTCCCTTTTATATAATACCACCCCCATGTTATGAAGAAAATTATTATATGTGATATGTTAATAAACATAATACATGTGGAATTAATTATTGGATATGTTAATGACTCCTTATATATTAAGTAGTTTCTTATATAGTGAAAAAAACATCCAATAGTTGAGAAAGAAGATGGGTTTTATTAGTTTATTTTTTCTCTTATTCTCCAAATCTATAAACCTACAAGTCCATCAGAATGTATATAATAAAATATTTTCCATAAGTCATGTAAGTATTAAATAATTATGTCCAAAAATTTATATGTGGTATTAAAGCCAGTATGAATAGCATGTGTTTATGGCATCCAGTTCGGGAGTGAATGTCTGGGGTATCACAATGAGTGTCAAATCAGGGTTTAGATAAATTTTAAGATTATGATGTTTATTGAGGATAATTTAAAGGTTAATTAGTTAGGATTGATCATTATTTTAAAGGTAATATATATCCTTTTTTACTACCACAAAACTGGGTTTTTGCAGCACCATGCTTTAATAGGGCTAAAAAAGGGATGTTAAAGGGGGTGCATTTATCATCACTTTTTTTAGTAGCACTGAAAAAAGGGGGGGATTTATCAGTGCTTTTTCTAAGAATTGATAAAGTGTATATTTAAAAAAATAATAAAAAATAATATATTTATATATAAGTATATTTATATTGATATAAATATAATATATATTTTTTAAATATGTTTTAGATAAAGAAAAATGGAAATCTAAAAATAATCTATCATATAATTATAAAAGAGGCATATAAAATATTTTAAAAAGTATTTTTAATTAATAATTTTCAAATTATCATTGACTAATAATCATTTCATAATATTTTGTTGAAAAAAATAAAAAAAATAAAAAAATAATCTAAAATAAGTTGAAAATGTAACTCACACTTCAAACAACCATAACATTGGATCCGGGTGTTAGTTTGAGGTCAACAACATATCAAATCAAAACATGTGATGAGCTCTACATTCTAGTGACCCAAGGGAACCATCTGTCACATTTTTCAAGGCCAAAACGGCCTAGAAGGCCTATAAAACTGAGTTTGTAGTCTGGATATACCAAATTTTTAACATTCAAATATAACTTCTGATTCGGATGTCCTCTAGGCCGGTACCACATATCCAATCGAATATTTCTTCATTTTCTTTGATTTTACTGTTTTTGGAGTTGATGCTGACTTCTGGATTAGAAGTTATAGTCGTTTTAACATTCTATGGCTTTTCAGATGCACATATATATGTATTTATTCATATATATATATATGTGTGTGTGTGTGTTGTATATATGTATGTATTTATGTAATTATTTATTTATAAACACACATAAGAAAACATATTTTATAAATGTATTTAAAACTAATCTTAAAAATATATATAAATATGAAAATAAATATACGGATAAAAAATTATAACTATATATATATTAATATATGGATATATATATATATATTAATATAACTATATATATATTAATATAAGTAAATAAATAAATATATAGATTATAATATATATATATATATATAAATATATGTTAATATATATATAGATATTAATATACGAATATATAAAAATATAACAAAATATACATATTTTAATATATATATATATATATATTAATATACTGATATGTATATATATTAATATAACTATATATATATATATATTAACATACCAATATATATATATATATAAATTAATATAACTATATATATATATGTTAATATATATATATATATATTAATATATGGATATATATATATATTAATATAAATATATATATTAATAAATGAAGGGCAAAGCGATATGGTGGAGTGGTAAAGGCTTAGGCACACAGGCAACAGGTCTCGACTTCGAATCATGGGGGAGGCAGGTCGCACGCGCAGGTGGGGGGAATAACCTAGAGCTCTTAAAGGGGGGTGAGAGCGCTGTAAAAGGGGGTGGGGCTGGGTCGAGATGGCTTGGGCATGTGTAGGCTACCATGGGGGGTCAGGCACTATTAAAGGGGGGATTCAAGTGATATTCAATCCCCCTAGAATTTCAAAAAAATATTTTTTTTTATATTTTTAATATTTTTATAACTTTTATCAGTGCTTTTCTGAGTGCTGATAAAAGGGATCCCTATCTTCTCCTTGATTAACAGTGCTTTTTAAGAACTGTTAATGCCCTTTCCTAACACTGATAAAGTCCATATCTATAGTAGTTTTTGTATTGTATATGATTTAATTATAAGGTAAAATGTTTTTTTTTATTTATGGATTATGATAAGAGAAATATAGTTAAAATCATAGGGATAATTCTAAGTGAGAATTCTATGTATAATATAATATTCACATGTTTTAATAAAGTAGATATTGTGTGGTTTTACTGTAAATTACATCCTTGTCTAGATACTACTAGTGGATACAGGCTTTGGAAGAGATATACCTAGGAGTAGTTTCCTTAAAAAGGGAGGACTGGGTATTAACTCAATCATCATCTAGTCTATGATATAGAGGCTGAATTGCGCACTTGGTAAGAAAATCATGGGGTATATTCTTTGGTTAATTTACATTTTCTATGTGAACCACTATATGATATTCGAATATGTTTAGTTTAGATAAACAAATATAAAAGTGACCATGGGTAACATAGACCGAAATGTAGAGATTGGTAATTCAATGTAAATATTAATCAAAATGTGATTCCTGGATAATGAATAATTTGTATTTTGAGAGCATAGATTTCAATTATTTTTGGGATTATAATATTTTAATAAAGGTTTAGATATTTTTTGATATCTACTTCTATGAATATGTTGATAAGTTTATGATAACCCAACTAAAAGTAACATTATCTAAAATAGAATTATTGTAGGTTTAACTAATGGAATTATAGGCCCACATGATGATAGGGGTAAAGGTTTCATGTTTGAATACTTTTTATGTTTTGAATTATTATAATTACCCTATATTGTTAATGTTTTTTCACTCATGTAAATCCTTTTGGTTTTTTTAATGGATAGAACTAGTAGGAACAATGGGTGAGATGGACATTTCAAAGGTTACCTTAATGAAAAACCCATTAGAATGAGAGATGGAGCGAGAAACCTTATTATTATTCCTGATCAACTATCATGAAATATGATAAATAGGTTTAACATTATAGAATTCTGAAACACACCAAATAATTGAATTATGGAGTCTCCTAAAATATCAAGTAATGAATATAATTAATGAAATAAGATTCAATTTTACACATATATGTAAAAAATATATGAATAATCAAGGGGAAATTTTTATTAAATAGAAAGGTAAAATATATAAGTGTTTAGATTAAGGTAATTAGGATCACAAGTGTAAGTGAAATAGAGAATATAACAAATTTATTGCTTTAATTCCTAGAAAATTGTGTATTATGCAAATAAATGTCATAGTCTAATGACCAATGATGCCAATAGTCATCAGTAACAATGAAAAGAAGTAAAATACTATAAATAAAATAATAATATATCATATAGTGAGTTGTCACTCTATATTTTCTAATGTCATATATTATGTACATTTTTACTAACTAATGAATATTGAGTGATAAATAAAAACTCTTAGTGGTTTGATTATCATATAATGTATTTTTGAGGTTTGTGGGAAGTTATTCCTTATGGATCTATACCTTTTCCCTTTATATAATTCTATAGAAAATTAGATATTTTTTAGATCCCTTTATAAATAGATTATAATAATCTTTTTTATAGATAAATCTCATTCCACATAAAAAATAATTTTATGATCATCTAGAAGTATATGGATAATTTTAAGTTCCCTATATACACTTCTATGATCTTATTAGTCAAATTAAGTGGAAAAAATTTATTTAGGGGGTATGTGACACCCTAATATTTTAATATATGAATTCCTTTAAATGACCAAAATATGTTCGATAGATTAGTCCACATGAAAATATGAACTAAAACAAAACCTCCAAATATTTAGATAAAATATAAATATCAAATTTTATCATTAAAAATCCATTTAATTATTGGGAAAGAATATGAATATGTACCTTAAGAAATATTTAAAGAATGAAAATAAATTATATTTTTAATATTAATTAAATTCAATTTCTATAGCTAAAATTACAAATATAATCGTTTTATAATTGGAAATGAATATTTCAAAATATTTCTTTTCTATGTGATGTGTATTTAAATTTCAATAATATTGTGAAAAAAGTGATTAAATATATTGGATATGGGTAATTGGTTAGTACTCATTTAATTTGAAAATTCTAGGAAATATTAGTGAGAATGGTTAACATTCCTAAAATGTTTTATTCCTATAAAAATTGTTTTTCATTACATATCCATTTTTTATTTAAAAGTTAAATTTCTAAAATTTATAATTTAAAATTAAAATTTAAAAATTATTTCTGTATTCATAATGGTATTATTTTTTGGACAAGAATTTTTGTTTTTTTTCTAAAAATATATAATTTTAGGTGGAAATACAATTTTCACCAATATCATGGATTTTTTTGAAATTATTAGGACATAATTATTAATTATAAATTCAAGAACCATATTTATATGACTAAATATTTATTTTATGTGATAATTAATAATTTTAAAAATGTTTACTCTAAATTAGAAACACAAATTTTATATTTTAGAACAAAAGAAATATTTTCTAAAAAATTGTATTTAAAACATTATAAATTTTTATTTTAAAATTTGTCTTTATAACTTTTAGGAATTGAATCAATTGAAATGGATTTTAAATTTATAATCATTAGTTTCTAATTATTTTATAATACCACTTTATTATTAGGCAAAAATATTAAGCGACCTTATTTAAAAACAAGTTACTGTCATAAAAGCTAAAATAGAAAAACTAATATTTCAAGGAGTAAAAGTCTTGAAACATGTTTAAAACATGACTATAATTTAGTGAATGAGGTTTTTTGAAAGATTATATCTTTTATAATGAAATATTTATCAGTTTTTAGTCACTTGGTATGTTTAACATGTTAACCCTTTTTATTATATTGAAATATTTAAATAAAATTAATTTTTCCCAATTATAAAAGGGGCCTCTCCCCACCCCTTGAAGAAAATACTAAAAAATAAATTTCCTCATAAAAGCCTAGTATTTTTCCTTCTCATAGAGTCTTATTTAAACCTCTTAAGATTTTTTTCACAATATATTTCTCTATGTCATCTATTTCCAAGGTATCTTCCAAGGAAATCTTATAGTACTCAACTTGAGTAATCATTTATGTGGAAATTATTTATTTTGTATATTTATTTTACAATTATAATTTTCAAATAAAAATTTAATTATATTGTTATTGGTTTTATAATTAATTTTATTGTGTTGTGGGGGATAATAATTAATCACTTTTTCCCTTTTCTATTAATAAAAATGAAACCGTAATTTATGCATTGTGTGGACTACCACCTCAACAAAAAACCATGTTTTTTTTAAAAAACAAAAAAATTAATATAATATGAGAATTTAATAAATAATTTTTTTATTTTTAAAAATTTTATTATTCTAAAATTTTAATCCATATTACTCATTTCTTTAATTCTATGGAAAAATAAATTGTTAACCATGCATACGTGTGGACTACCACCTCTTTGAAACGATGGGTTTTCATTTTTCTTTTCATTCCTTAAATTCATGGATGGTACCAAGAATGGATTTAATGGGTAAATATTTTTTAATTATATCATTAAGGTTATTATATTAAAAATTGGATAACCTATTAATGATATGATAAAAAATGATAATCATTAATTTAATCATTTAAAAAGAGAAAACTAATAGGAAAATTATATCTTTGTTATGTATAAATAATTTATATTAATTATATTCTCTTTATAATTATTTACTATTGTGATATATAAAATTAATAAAAATTAAGTTAGAACATTATTTTTATGGTACAATTATATTTCAATTGAACCATCTCATAATCATTTATGAATCAGTATAGGTTCTTGTTTGGTCCAGTTTATCCACAAAGTTGAAAAATACTATTAATTTATATCATAGATGAATATGAGATCTTATTTTCTAGTGTAATATTATATAAATATGTAAACAATTATTTTTATTTTTTATGGTAATATTATATCAATATTTATCTCATTAATTAAAAAATCACCCTTCATCCATTAAAAATCACAAAAACATGCTCATCACTGATTTGATACTCATGGATCGTAATCAAAACCACCATGATATAAAACTATGTATTTAGAAAATATTTTAAAACATGTATTATAGTACATTATATTATTTAATGTTTATGTAATTTTGAGAAATAATAGATACTAAAACCACTTTTTTGAAACTAGTTCAAAGCGATAAAGATTTTGTACACCTAGTGTTGAAAATAGGTAAAAAACTAACAAATATATATATATAATGATTATAAATGAATAGTATAAATGGTTATACATATGAATAATGTTTTTAAGTGTGTATTTAAATAACTTAATCTATTTATTTGGGATATTTGATGTAAGTGAAGAATGAATCAGGAATGAGGTAAGAGGCTTCATATCAAATTATCCACTTTGAGACATGTTTAGTATTATAAACCTGATTTCATTTATCGGGTTTATATAATACCTATTTGAGATTTTATATCATGAATTTCATTTTAATAATAATATTTTAGGTTCAATTAAAATACCGCTATGCCAAGGGGTTTTGAATTAAATGTTACTCATGTTGTGGGATTATTGTTCTCAAACATTAATTCTGTGCGACAAGTTTATATTATGTACAATGGTTTCAATTGAATGGTGTATTAATTTACCATGGATATATCTCTATAAAATATTTTTTTCATTGTGGTAAAAATTAATCTAAATAAGTTCCTTTTCATTAAAAGGATTTTGACATAGTTGTTTCCAAATTTGTAAGGACTTTTGGTAACTAAATATTTATTCACGGTGTTATGATCATCCTCTTGGACATAAATGTTTGGTATATTATAAAAATTGATAACATAATTTTATATTCTAATTTTTAATATTAATTTACAATTATACCACATAATAAACCTTTTTAAAATATTTCTTACTTTAATGATTGTGTTACCCATAATGGATATTGATAACTCAAACCACCCTTTCTTTTAATTAGAGTATATATTATCATGATCTTTTTTATTCAATGTAAGGGTTTTATGATGATAATATATTATTAAAAAGTAATTTATCTAATTCTATGTGTAAAATATATTTTTATAAAATATAATGTTTTTTTACTTCTTTTAATAGGTTGGTTTTGAACAAAGGAACTTTTAAAATAATAAAATGGTTCTTTCCATTCACTTTTATTTGCTTTTCCTTCCACTACTATTTTATAGCAGATAAAGTTTATTCTATTTAAGGGATAAATTATCTGAGATTATATTTATAATTAAAGGTTTTTAAAATAATTTAAATCACCCTTTCCAGATTTTCCATTGAAGGTAACATGGAAATTTAAATTTAACATCAATATTAAAAACACTTTCTAAAAGATCTCTTAATTTTTTGATTCAATTTCCCATATAATTTTAAAAAATAATTTACCAAATGGGGTTTATGTTTCATGATATATCCACTAATATATATTTATCATTTAGGGGATTCAAATCGGAGTATCAAACAATTATATTCTTGATCCGTTCTTTTTTTGATACAGTTCAACTCATTATTTTAAAGAGGGAATTTTCATTTTTATCAACACCCATCTTTGTTTCCATTATTTAAAAGGTTTTAAATTATTTTTCAATCATTATCCTTATTCATACAGAAGGGTTATGATCATTTTATATGTTCTATTTTCATGGAGAAATGTATTGGAACTCTGTATGTTATTATTCCAATAAAGATGATTATTGGAAAGTTGACTATGTATTGATTAACCATCCAAATTTGTCCACTGGATAGGGTATTGAACATTTTACCCCTTTTATTGAAATGGGGAAAAGAATCGAAACCCTTTATGATTATTTACTACCAATTTAGGTTTATTATGTATTGACATTTCATGTTTTTAATTATATTGATAGCCATATTTTTTTTATTCTTCCAGAGGTTCCTTAGGAATGGTATGAATTGACCTATTGACAATTATAGTGAATTAATTGGACATAATAATGTAACAAGTTAGGCCTAACATTATATTTTCCTTGGATGAATCCATATATCTCATGAGAGAAAACCGTATTTGTTTTTGGTGTATACCTCTTCCTATATAAGTATTATGTCATAACATAAGGCGTTGAGATCATTTTTTGATGTCTGACATTGTACATTCAATCAGTATAAAAAAATTATTATTGATATAAATTACTTTATTTTTTTCATAGATATATCATGCTCTCATTTTTAGTTGATTAATTCATTATTTAGATTATTTATTCCTACCATATTACGTATTCTAAGATTATGTATTTAATAGATTATTTTTATGGTTACCTTATTGAGAATTTGATCTCACCCGTTTCTTATCTTTTTATTCCCCATGTTATAAAGATAATTATTACATATAGTGAACCAATAATTTTACACATATTATTACATAATTTTTTTAACATAAACACACAATAATTACAACCCAAAGATCAATAAGTCTAGTTTATTTAGAAGAATAGGTATATAAAAGATCAAAAATAAACTAAAACATAACATCATTGTTTTTATTCACATTAATAAGATCCTAAATCCCTTGAGATCCAAAAAGTTAATAGGATAACCTTTGGAATACATAAAAAATGGGTGAGATATAAAGATGAGAAGTGGAATTAAATTGATAATGAGACATAACATTACATTGAAAAGATAATAATTATGAATAATCATAACGGAGAATAACATAAAGAACATGACATCATAAGATCATGGAAATGTTAGAAATTTATAGAAACATATAACATGAAATAATCATATTTCAAGGATAACTGCTAAAATAACATCACATGGTGGATATATTTCTATAATTCACTAGGTTTACTCCATAATCCTATATATTATATATCATGAGAGAAAAACATTACCCAAATTCATTAGAGAACAATATAGGCAGACCCATAATAATAGGTTCATGATTGTGTCTTCCAAAAAATTAAATCAATCATAACGAATAATCATAAGAATTACTAATGAAAAAAATAGGTTACATAACCATCCCTAGAAATAAATTTAATATAGAAAGTATGTGAGAAATAAACATAAAACATATATCACCCCATCAAAGGAAGGTAGAATAATATAGTTATATATGTAAGATAAATAAATATATAATTTTTTAATCAATCAATAAAATAAAAGTCTTTCATCATTGATTAGAAGGACATTAAAAGATAACATGAAATATTTCTTTAAGAAAATAACCTTTTTAATTTTAAAACACATATTTAAAATATAACAAAATAAAAAAATAATATAGAAATTTTTATATTTGAATCTAAAAATAGAATCTTTTAAATAGTGCTTCTATGAATTGACCATCCACGATGACTGGAAATTTTATTTATATCTTATAAGTTGAAATAAAACATTCCTTCCACACTTTTGTGAAAAAATTCAAAAAGTACCGCTTTCATATTACTAAAGAAAATATTCTTATTTTATCAATTGATAGAAATTCAAAAAATGGATAATAATGACTTTAATAAATCATATCATAACATTAAAAAGATTCTAAAAAATATTTTTTATAAAACATTGATGTGGAAGAAAAATAATTTTCTTTTAAAAATAGAAATAATGTTACCTTTTCTTAAAAAAAACATTTTATCAATAATTTTTAGTACCAAGAAGATTATAATGGTCCTATTACATGTAAATTTCGTGAATAAATATGGTAGAATAATATTAAATGATATAACTATACAATGAACATAAAATCTCTTTTAATGGAAAATTATTCCAAAAAAATCTCGATTAAAATGAGATTGAAACATGAATCCCACACCACTTTGGAACCGTTCAAATTGAAAACTCATGAATTATATAATATAAAAAAAACCATTAAATTCTAGGAATATAAAGATATTAAACTTATAATATATCTAAGGGGAATTATATAGACCTCATAAAATAAGATAGGTGTGTAACGACCCAATGTTTTATTAATGGAAATCCCTCCTTAAAATTATGCCCAATAATATAATCACATTAGAAAGCACAATGAAAAATTATGATACTAAATACTATATGACTATTAAACATAATTTTTCCACTTCTATGGTTTTAATTTCAAAAATATAACATACACTATTGTGATCAGAAAGATGTTTGAAGTCTGATTGGGAAAACATAATTTTTGGCGAATAGTAACCTAGACTTATGAATAGTAATCTACCGTTATGAATAGTAATATTCCCCTTATGAATTGTAAATCTCCCAAAATAAGAGTAATCTTCCCATGAATAATTAAATAAAATTTAAGCATATTATAAGTGACAATTTGACCATAGTAAAAGAATTGGAATTTTTTAAGTCATAAATAAATAATTATATTTAATTAATTATTTAATTTAAAAGAAAATTTATTTTATTAAAATGTGTTCATAAATTAAAAAAACTATGTATTATAGTTTTACAAGAACTTTATAATACCTTCTGTAATTTTTGAAAGCATTATAAAATCATTTTTAATTTTAAAAAAATTGTATTTTTCAAGTAAATTATGATTTTAGTTAAATATTAAATTAATCATATATAGAAAAATATTTTTGAAAAATGGACATCATTTTTGGATTCTACATGTAGAAAAATGGTTTGGGTGAATTATTGGGATTTTTCTGAAATACTTGAATTTTTTTAAATAGTGAAATACCATAATTTACAAAATAAGAAAAATAAGCTAATTATAGAGTAATAAATTATGTTCATCTGATCTAAGACCAATTTTATTGGGTTAAAATGATAAAATTACTGTTATTTTTTATGGAAGACTCACTATTCCTTGTCTTTTGTGGAAATAAAAAATCAATGGATTTTATATTGAGAAATCCCCTCTCCCCTCCACTATAAATACCACCTTTCACACCCTCATTTCCTCACACCTGTCAAGATTTAAGCCTTTACTAAACTCTTCCCATGAATCTTACCTACCCCTACCCCACATCCAAGATCTTCTGGTATCATAAAATTACTAAGCGTAGGAAAATTAAGGAGTATCTCAAGAGGAGGATTCAAGATGTAATTTCTCTTCATATTTCCTTTAATTCCCTTTCAATATCTGGTTCTCTTCTTATTCTCTCCACACCAACATTCATCCAAATGGTATGTTAACTCAAGTATCATACATATAATATAATTTTATGATACTAATGTGATATTATACCATCCAATTCCCTTATCCTCTTCTTTTTATTTTATAAAAGAAAATGTTGTTCGTGAGGTGTTAATCTATCACCTTCAAGAACGACATGTTTTCTTTTTGCCATTTCTAACTTCATATCTGGTCATGAAACCATTTTAAATTTTTAACCAGAGTTTTTTATATGTATTATTTCCTATTTAAATTTTTGGAACTAACTTATGTATATATTACGAAATTATTAAACAAAAAAAGATTGTTGTGGTCGAAAACCCGCCCAAATTAACCCAAACCAACATAATTTAATTCTTATATAATGAATCATACACATGGTATATAATATAATTAATTATAAGATAATTTTAATTTTTGGAATATAATTAATAAAATTTATTATCAGTTCTTGATTTTTACCCATTTTCTACATGAACTTCCATTTATGAATACAAGTGAACCGCTCAAGAAAACCATAAAACGAACATTCTTGAAGATTGTTTTTAAACTCTATAACACATCCAGAGGCCCATAAAATAACTTAATATAACCATAATAAACCATATTCATGTAAAAACTGTTATCTAATTTTCAATTAATAAATGTAATGTGGTTATACAGGGCATTAAAGTGAGGAAAGCATTCAGATACAGGTAAGGGGAAAATCTCGAACCCAACCTTCTTTCTTTATGTTATCCCTCTTTCACTCCATTTTTGATATGGTCACTCATTAAAAATAATTTTGTCATAATTATCTTACCTTTTTTGGGATATACATGTTTTTTAATTAATTTTATGAAAAAAAATGTTTTCTAAAGGAACTCTTCTTTCAAAAAACACACCTTTTACTTCTCACTCAAGGTGGATAGCTATCGTATCTAGTATGTTATTCCCACTTAATTTTGGGAACCCAATTTTTACAAATGAGTTCTTATGAGATGAAACCCATTCCTTTCCAAGGGTTATTTATTTTAATTTTTTATACATGTTCATTATGGCATGCATGATAAATGATAATGTTAGGATGTGATAGGTGCACCCGAAAGCGCAATATGAATGTTTCAATGTGACGGGTGCACCCAGAATTATACAGCGCTCCAAGTCTCTTATAAATTTTTCCTCTCATGTTCATGATGTTTCATTATTATTCATTGACACATTTCAAGTCTCTTATAAATTTTTCCTCTCATGTTCATGATTCTTTGCCTATGTTATGGTTATGATCACCCATTGTTCTATTGTTCTTATCTATACTCTTACTAGGCTTTTATCTCACCCCTTTTTATGTATATCCTTAGGTGACTACATGTAATAAGGAGAGGTCAAGTGCCAATAAATATGTAGAGAAAAAGGAATTAAATAGATGTTTATGCTTGATATTTTAATTGTTATGTTTGGTCCTAGTTTTCCCAAGACACTAAACCTTTGGATCCTCTATGTGTAATATTGTTATGTTGTTTATCTTTAAAATGATGGAACAGTAATATAAGAAATGTTTAGGTCACTATATTTGGTATCAAAGGGAGGTTTAGTTAATTTGGGAATTAGGATTAGTGAACCCTAGAGAAAATGTCTAACATGAGACTAAATACAAAAATGCAAGCAAGATTATTTACATACGGATCCCATATGTTCTTATTTTAGTATAAATTGTAAAAATGAATAAGTTATTCATTACTTGTTGACTTATGTTTTGTTTTAACCATTTCTAATTTAGAAAATGTAGGAAACTATAAGAAACTAGGCCAAATACTTGTGTGAGGGCCAATGCAATGATTGCTCGAATGACATCCCCAACGATTTGGGAGGTAGAGTTCAAAACATCATGGAGATGCTTAAACAACTATTTTAGGTTACAAATAATAACTGTAATAATGGGTAACGCCCTCCTTTAACAAATATGGAGCAACTGGATATCGAGTTTTTTATGCAGAAATGATGACCAACGTTTAGTGGATCTTCTGATCCACTAGTTGTGGAATAGTGGGTCAACTCCATAGAGAAGATCTTTTTTGTTATTCACTGTTCTGAGATGGAGAAGGTGACAATAGTCGTTTATCGTCTAGATGGATAGGCCGATCATTGGTGGGCTTTGATTAAGAAGTCCAAGACAAAGGGTTAAATTGGAGAGATTGAATGGGAAGACATTAAGATAATGATTCTTAACAAGTATTTCCCAAGAACCTTTCACAAGGAGATGGAGAGAGAATTTATAGAGCTCAAGAAAAAAGAAGGAGAATATGTCACAACCTATGAAGTGAATTTCACAATGCTTTCAAGGTATTCTTTGGGTTTTGTTATCAACAATGATATCAAAATTTATAGATTCTTTAGTGGATTAAAACCACACCTTTGAAAGGATCTTTCAATTCGAGACATTGGGAGTTATTAAGAAGTTGTTCGATGTGCTATCAAAGTGGGGATGGAGTTTTGTGAATGGTCCAATGGCTATGGTGATACGTAATGAAAGATGGAATTTCATGCCGGTGGATCTAATTACAAAGGTGGGAAGAAAACTCAATGACTCACAAGCCAAAAATGTGGGAATTTTTCCAATGAGAACTACCTCAAAGGGATGGGGAAGTGAAAAAAGTGTTGGAAATAAGGACACCATGCTCAATAGTATCGAAAAGATATGAAAATTAAGGAGAATGTGGTGGAAGAAAGGATAGAACCATCCACAGTTCAATGCTGCAATTTTAGGGAGATAGGGAACTATGCAAGTCAGTGCACTAAACATTGTGTTCTTGAGGGTAATCAGTATCAGTAGACACCAAAGACAAATGAACAAGGGAAGGCTTATGCCATCACTAATGCGGAAGTGGAGAAAGATAATGAAGTCATACAAGGTACACATTCTATTCACTCAAGAATGGAAAAAGTCTTACTTGATTATGGTTCTACGTATTCCTTATATCTTGAAAGTTTTCAAGAACTATATAATTGAAGCCCCAAAACCTCGTAGTAGAGATATCTGTAAAAACACCAAGTGATGAAATCATTGCAACCCAAGTGTTTGAATATTCTCCTGTCAGAGTATGTGGAAAGATTCTTCCAGCAAATCTCGTAATACATCCCATGGTGGAATTCAATGATATAATGGGAATGGATTGGCTCTCATTATATAGAGCACATATCAACTATAGGGAAAATGAAATATCTTTTCATATTTTGAACCATCCCATATTCCTCTACAAAGGAAAGGATGATCATGAATCTCGTTTGAAAAATTCTTCAATGGTGTGAGTGTTGATTCCCTGTAAAGAATCATACCTCGCCCAAATGGTTGATTCAAAGGATAGTACCAACCTTTTGGGAATGCCCATCATGAGAGAACATGGTGATGTATTTCATTACGAGTTACCTAGAATTTACCCAGATCATGAGGTAGAGTTCTCAATAGAACTCATACCTAAAGCTACTCCTATCTCAAAGTGTCAATATAGTATGGCTCCTATCGAACTAGAGGAGTTAAAGAAGCAGCTGCAAAAGAATTTGTACAAAGGATTCATACGCCCTAGTGTATCACCTTGGGGTGCACCGATGCTCTTTGTGAAGAAGAAGGATAGAGCAATGCAGCTATGTATCGAATAATGGGAACTCAACAAGATCACTATAAAGAACAAGCATCCTTTTCCAAGGATTGATGAATTGTTCAATCAGTTAAGAGGAGATCAATACTTCTCAAAGGTTGATCTATGTTTTGTATATCATCATCTAAAGGTAAAGAAAAAAGATATTTAGAAGGATTCCTTCCGTACAAGGTATGGGCACTATGAGTTTCTGGTGATTCCCTTTGGACTTCCTAATTCCCTGACAATCTTCATGGATTTGATGAATTGAGTCTTTAGACATTACCTCAAAAAATTTATGGTAGTGTTTATTGATGATATTTTCATCTACTCCAAGAGAAAATAGGAACATTATAAACTTTTAAGACTTGTGTTAGTGAAATTGAGAAAGGAGAAGTTGTATTCCATGTTCAGAAAGTGTGACTTTTGGATGAAGCACGCCACATTCATGGGACATGTGATCACAAATGAGGGAATTTTTGTGGACCCTTCAAAAACAAAAGTGATTGAGGAATGTCCCAGGCCCTCTAGTGTCAGATAAATACATAGTTTTCTTGGATTAGCTGGGTACTATCGAAGTTTTGTGAGAAAATTATCATGATTGTCAAGCCCGCAAACTATGTTAACAAGGAAAGGGGTAAAGTATCTCTGGATGGAAGAATGTGAGGGATGCTTCAAGGAGATAAATAGAAGGCTTATCACGACACTTGTACTCACACTACCAAAGAGTGGAGAAAGATTTGTGATATACAGTGATGCTTCAAAGAAAGACTTGGGTTGTGTACTCATGGAAAATGACAATGTGATTGCTTACGACTCACGAAAGTTGAAGATCAATGAGAATAACAACCTGATTCATGATCTAGAGCTGGAATTTGTGATTTTTGCCATGAAAATCTGGTGGCACTACATTTATGGTGATAATTGTGACATATACACTGACCACAAGAGCCTAAAGTATATATTCACACAAATGAACTCAACATGTGTCAAAGGACATGGCTAGAGATAAAAAAGGATTATAATTTCTCTATTCAATATCATCTAGGAAAGGAAAACATGGTAGATGATGATCTAAGCCAAAAAGAATCTGCTACTCTATCCATGTTACAGATTGAGAAAGACCCTATCTTCTTAAATATACAAAGGATGGATTTAAAAATCATATGGGTAGGAGATACATCCTACCTTACCCAAATTATTGTGTAGCCATCCATACAAGAGAAGATTATGGAAGCACAAAGGGATAATGTGGAGATAAAAATGAGGGTGAATAAAGTAAAGGTAGGGAATTTTCAAGAGTTCTATATCGACAATGATGGTGTGGTTTGGTTTGGAACACGACTTTGTGCGCCTTCATCACCCAGGATAAAGAAGGAGCTAATAGACAATGCACCTAGCTAAACATTCTCTATCCATCCTGGGAGTACCAAGATGTATCATGATCTTCGAGAGCACTTTTTGTGGGATAATATGATGAAAAATATTGTAGAATAAATATCATGGTGCATGGTAAGTCAGTAAGTTAAAGCATAGTGAAAAAAGCCCAAAGGGATGATGTAGCCATTGCCTATACCCATGAGGAAATGGGAGAATGTCACTATGGACTTTGTCATAGGTCTCCCAAAGGCATTGAAGGGTAATAATGCGATATGGGTTGTGGTTAACCGACTCACCAAGACTACCCATTTTATCGCTATTCGGGATGACCTCTCACTTGAAAAACTTGCAAAGATATATGTGAAGGAAGTTGTGGGACTGAATGGAGTCCCACTCTTTATTTTCTCTAATTATGATCCAAGGTTCACATCTAAATTCTGGTGGAGCCTTCAATGTTCTTTGAGTACTGAATTAAATTTCAGCATGGCCAATCACCCCCAAACTAATGGCCAATCTGAAAGGACTATTCAAATGCTTCAAGATATGCTAAGAGCCTACCCTCTAGAATTAAAAGGTCAAAGGGATCATCATCTTCCAATGGTTGAGTTCTCATACAATAATAGCTTCCACTCGAGTATTCATATGGCTCTATATGAATCTCTGTATGGAAAATGATGTATAAGTCTGATCTGCTGAGATGAAGTTGGAGAATGAAAGCTACTCAGACCCGATCTTTTGCAAGAGATGACAGAGAAGGTTAAAGTCATCTAGAAACACATCAAATCTTCCTAGAGTTGGAAAAAGAGATATGATAACAACCGTTGAAGGGAATTGGCATTCGACATTGTAGATAAAATTCATCCTTCGAATATCACCATGGTAGAGAGTCATGCAGTTTGGAAAGAAATAGAAGCTAAGCCCAAAGTACAATGGCCCCTTTGAGATCCTTGACTGCATAAGAGACATGGCCTATCTATTTTCACTTCCATATAATATGTCTCAAGTTCATTAGATGTTTAATGTATCACTCATGATAAAGTACACACCTGATCCCTTACATGTACTAAACTCAGAGTTGGTACAACTGAAAGATGATCTCTCATATGAGGAGCAGCCAGTGAAGATTCTGGACCGAAAAGATATGGTTATACGCAACAAGAGAACCCTCCTTGTCAAAGTGTTGTGGAGGAACCATAAGTTGGAAGAAGCTACTTGGGAACTAGAGGAGGTGATGAAGGATAAGTACCATTACATGTTTGTGTAAAACGAAATTTCGAGGGTGAAATTTCTTAAGGGGGGAAGAATGTAATGACATGATTTTTTATTAATGAAAATTACTCCTAAACATTATGCCCTATAGTATAACCACATTAGAAGGCACACTGGCATATTATTATACTAAATACTATGTGACAATTACACATAATGTTTCCCCTTCTATGGTTTGAATTTCAAAAATATGACATGCACTGTTGTGATCAGTAAGATGTTTGGAGTCCGATAGGAAAAAAATAATTTTGTGTGAATAGTAACCTAGCCTTATGAATAGTAATATACCCTTATGAATAATAATTTTACCCTTATGAATAATAAATCATCCAAAATAATTTTAACCTTACCCATGAATAATTTAATAAAATTTAGGCATATTATAAGGGACAATTTGACCATAGTAAAAGTATCGGTATTTTTGTAAGTCATAAATAAATATTTATAATTAATTAATTAATTTAAAAGAAAATATATTTTATTAAAATTTGGTCATAAATTTGAAAATCTTTGTCTTATAGTTTTAAGATAATTTTATAAGAACTTACGTAATTTTTGAAAGCATTATAAAATCAGTTGTAATTTTAACAAAACTGTATTTTTTATGTAGATTATGATTTTAATTAAATATTAAATTATTCATATTTATAAAATTATTTTCGAAATATTGACTTCCTTTTTTGATTCTACATGTTAAAAAATGGTCAGTATGAATTTTTGGGTTTTTTCTGAAATACTTGATTTTTTATGAATAGTGAAATACCATAATTTACAAAATAAGCTAAATAAACTAATTATAGAGTCAGGAATGATGTTCTGCTGTAGTGATCCCAATTGGTTCGTGTTCACATGATACAATTACTCTTCTTTATCATGGAAGACTCACTCTTCCTTGTCTTGTGGGCAAATAATAAATTAATGAATTTTATATTGAGAAATCTCCTCTCCCCTCCACTATAAATACCACCTTTCACACTCTCATTTCGTCACACCTCTCAAGCATCAAGACTTGTCTAAAATCTGCCCAAAACTCTTCCCTATCCCCTCCCCAATTTCAAAGAACATTTTATCTCATCAAAATACCAATTCTAGGTCCTTTAAAGAGGATCTCAAGAGGAGGATTCAAGAGGTAATTTCTCTTCCTCTTTCCTTTAAATTCCTTTCAATTTCATGTTCTTTCTTATTATCTCCCCAACTATCTTCATCCACATTGTATAGTAACTATAGTATAATACATATACCATAATTTTATTATACTAATGATATATTATTCCATCCAACACCCTTCTCCTCTTCCTTCTATTTTATAAAAGAAAAAATTGTTCGTGAGGTGTTAATCTATCATCTTCAAGAACGACATGTTTTCGTTTTCCATTTATACCTTCAGATCTGGTCATGAAACCATTTTTATAGTTGAACCATATTTTTTATATGTATAATTTCCTATTTAAAGTTTTGGATCTAACTTATGTACATATTACTAAATGATTAAACAAAACAAGTTCGTTGTGGGCGAAAAACCGCCCAAATTAACCCAAACAAACATAATTTAATTATTATATAATGACTCATCCACATGGTATATAATATAATTAATTATAAGATAATTTAAACTTCTGGAATATAATTAATAAAATTTAGTATTATTACTGGATTTTTACCCATGTTCTACATGAAATTCCATTTATGAATACAAGTGAACCACATAAGAAAACCAAAAAAATGCACATTCTCGAACAATGTTTTTAAACTCTATAACTCATCAAAGGCTCAAAAAATAACTTAATAAAACAATAATGAATCATATTCATGTAAAAAAGGTTCTTAAAATTTCATTTAATGAATCTAATGTGGTTATATAGGACATTAAAGTGAAGAAAGTGTTCAGATACAATGTATGGGGAAAATCTCAAACCCAACCTTCTCTCTTTCGGTTCTCCCTCTTTCACTCCATTTTTTGTATGGTCACTCATTAAAAATAATTTGGTCATAATTATCTTGATTGTTTTGGGATATACATGTCTTATAATGAATTTTATGATAAAAAAATGTTTTCTAAAAGAACTCTTCTTTCAAAAAACAAACCTTTTACTTCTCACTCAAGGTGGATGACTATTATATCTAGTATGTTATTCAAACTTAATTTTGGGAACCCAATGTTTACTAATGTGTTCTTCTGAGATGAAATTCATTACTCTCAATGGGTTAGTTATGTTAATTTTTGATAAATTTTCATTGTGTCATGCTTGATATATGATAATGTTATGATGTGATGGGTGTGCTTGTAATTTTATAGCACAATATGAATGTTTCAATGTGACGGGTGCACCTGGAATTATAAAGCTCTCCAATGCATTATGTAAAGTGGTGAATCTCATGAGTTAATTTTTTTATTATGTGTGGACAATATGCTATATTTTTTCACAATTATCGGTGGTAGTTAAACACTAATACATGATGTTTTATTTTTATGCACTGCCACATTTCAAGTCTCTTATAAATGTTTCCTCTCATGTTCCTGATTCATTGCCTATGTTATGGTTATTCTCACCCATTGTTATATTGTTATTATCTATCCTCTTACTGGGCTTTTAGATCACCCCTTTTTATGTATAACCTTAGGTGACTGCATGTACCAAGGACAGGTCAATTTCCAATAAAAAGAAAGATAAGAAAGAATTAAATAAATGTTTATGCTTGATGTTGTAATTGTTATGTACGTTCCTAGTTTACCCAAGACACTAAACCTTGGGATCCTATATGTGTAATACTATTATGTTTTTTATCTATAAAATGATGTAATGGTATTATAAGAAAAGTCTGGGACATTATAGGTGTATAACATAACATATGTCCCAAAGAAAAAAAATCGAGACAAGGAACCCTTACTTCAAGTCTGATTCATCACATATGTTATTTTACTCCTAAATAATAAAATTGTGTTAATAATGTTAATTATTTACTTTATGAAGAACCCTTATAAAGTTAATTATTCCTTTTATTTTATTTTATACAATGTTATATGGAATTACTTTATCAATTTTGTTCAAATTGGACTTTTGATATTGTTTGGATCAAATATAAAAAATTTCTACAGTATGTTGACTATTGATAAAGATGATATTTATCCATATAATATAGAATAATAATAATTAAATAAATATAATTTTTATACATAAATTATACATTCAAACCAACCTTAAATTATATTTTTTTAAAATGAACTATGTTACAATCATGTAGATTGTAGGCCGTATATATCCATTAGAAATGCTTTCATTTTTCAATGATCCTGATGGAAAGAAGGTAAAATTTATTTTATATTTATAGAATAATAATTATATAAAAATATTAATATTATTTCTTTAAATACACTTATATATACCATCTATGTTATGTGGTAATGAAAAACAAAATACATCACTTCATGGAGGTCGTAATCCACTTATACACACGAACAACATTATCATATTTCAATGAATGTAAGGTTAGAAAATATATGATATTTTAATTTTTTAGAATGATGAATATGTCATGAATATAATATATATCTATATATATTAAATATTTCATCATAAATATTCATGATTCGTGATGAATGAAAATGAGTTACATCAATTCGTGAGATGGTAGTATGCTATACACAGAAACGATGGATTCATTTCCCATTAGATGTAAGAGGATATGAATATAGGTTATGAAAATATTATAATAACATCAAATTATATGATATATACCTGTGTTTTTATAGTTTCATGTTTTAATAATATTTTAAGGAAATTTATGATGAAATAAAACAAAAATTCTCAGTTAAGAACAATTCCTCTCGTTTGGACAACCACTTTAGGTTTACAACAAAACCCTTCCACATAAGGTTTTCTAATAAAAAAGTCCCCTATGTAGTGTTAATTGAAGAAAGTAAGGTATTTGGGTAGGTATTTTATGAAAAAATTATGTTTTTGATTTAATAAAAGACAAGACGAGTTTCTCTTTTATAAGTGGGGGGAGGGAACTTTTGGGGTTTCCTAAAATATGAAATTAATATAATTTAATTTTAATTTAAAAGAGGTTACAAAATGATATAATTATAATATATCAATATAATGAGTATAAATAATTTCATATAATTAAATTTTGATATGTTTATATTAGGTTTTGATCTTTATATATTTTTTTTAACCAACATTGACACTTTTTGACAATTATCATGATAACCAAGTTTTTACACTTTTGGGGACCTATTATTTACTATAAATGGAAAATTAGAAAATAAATAGAACATGGTGGATATTTTAAACCACATCTCAATAACTTGACTGAAGATAATATTTTAAGTAATTATAAATCTTTTAATAAAATATTATATTTAATAAAATATTATATTTATTAAAATATCATAAGTGTCATTTTTAGAGCTATTTGTTTAATTTGAATATTAAATCAACCTGAAAAAAATGTAATTTAAATATAATCCATTCAAAAAAAGTTATATTTATCTACAAAATTAATTGAATGCAAAAAAATCATTCAATTTAAATTAATTATTATTTAAAAAAACATTATTTTTATTTTATCATTAATTGAATAAATATTGTGTAAGAATTGAAAAAACATTTAAGGTAATTATTTCATTACCAAAAATTAGAAATAAATTACCTTGATAAAAAATCATTCATATTTAAAAATAATGTTTCCAACCAAAAATAATATATTTATCTATATCCCAAAATATTATTTCTATTAAAAGCGAGAAAGTGATATTTTTCTTTATCTTTTAATTAAATGTTATAAAGGTCAAAAGGAATGAAATATGGGACTAAGTGGAAATATATTTGAGTAATAGATTTTAATGGTATAAATAAACACATAAAATATGATAAATTCTAGTGTTATGCTCAATGTTTAGTCATTATATTATTTTTTCCATTTATTACACAATTTACCATTACTATGAAGATAGTTTTTTATTTTAGTTACTATTCATAATGACTAAAAAAGGGGACTATTTACAAAATTTGTGTCTAATAATTCCAAATATGTAATTAATTTTTTATGACTAGTTTCATGGGACTGTAAGAATTTAATTTAACATTAAACCCGCAAAATGTGATGAAAATAGGTTTTTTAGAAAAAAAAGACTTTTTTAAGTATAAAAATATTTTTATGAAAAATTCAATTATAAAATCCATTTAAAAGACTATGATGGGATTATATTTATTTAAAATCAATTAATTTAATCTTTAAACTAATATAAAAGAGAATATCATTTTGTAAACACTTTTAATGAAAATAAATTTTTCAATGGAAATTTGTATTTTTTCACTATTAATTGAAAAATATAACTTTTCAAAGATATAATAGAATTTATCCACAATATAATTTAATGTGATTATTTTAAAAAAATTTATCCATTTATCAAATATATTTTTTCTATTTTATTAAAATTAATTAATGTATTTTCTCACAAAAATCAATAACACCCATTTTTGAAGAAAACATATTTTTAAAGAATAAAATGACTTTATTAAAACTTGTGTAATTATTCACTATGAATTTATCAATAAATTTATATTGGGTATGGAATTTATTTATACTTCATAAGTTATTCAATAATATTCTTACCTTCCAATTTAATGGCTATGTTGTAATAATCTGATTTAAATATTTCATGGTTCGTTCAGCCTCAGTGTTACATGTCGTATATGCTATATTGCATAATTTTATTTTGTTTAAATCTAAGGGTGTTATATTATATCCCCAACCCCTTTAATATATTATTCCATAAAATTTTTAACTTGATCTTTGTAATCAATATTTTGACATATGAAAATACCTTTGTTGAAATACCACATCATTAAAAGGGTTAATAAAATTTCCCCTTAATAGGAGGGAAATGGAAATTTGAAGGTCATCACAAAACTATTTTTATAAAGAGAATAAAATTGTTGGGAATTGAAAATATTTACATAGAGGATAAAAATAACACCCAAGGACTAATCAAACGTGATAGAGAACTTGACCCGAATAAATTTAATGATAAAAAAACCAAAATATATGTTTAGTAGAAAGACCATAGATTCATCATAAATGAATGTAACAAGAGAATATTTTTTCATTATTCTATTAATATAGTTAAAACATTACTTTACCATATATAATAATAACATAATGAAAAATACATACTTGAAAATTATATTTTTATCCTCTATTCAATTTCCACCATAATATCTCCTTTTTCTCTAAATAATGAGTATTCAATATGAATTTTTCATGATTGTAGTAATAAAATCATCTTTTAAGGTTCAAAAAATAAAAAAATGATAACAAGATGTTAATAATGCCATTAAATTTTATCCAAAATGGTTATCCCAATGTATGATAATAATAAATAATAATAATATATGTTATTTAAAAATTTCAACAATAACACAAATGGTTTAACATAGATCATTTCATAAACCAAAATCCCAAATTACATCAATAACCTCAATATAAAAGAATTTTTTAGCTTCAAATTTGATCTCATACATTTCACATTACACTTGAAAAATTTAATTTCATTCTTCCAAATAATCATTAATGTTTAACATAATGGTTATATACACCTAAACCCAATAAAACCACTCCAAAAAAATTATTAATTTCTTAAAAATATAAAATTAAAAACCGTTTGATCCAATAAAATTATACCCCAATAAACTTCATATTCATCCATAAAATAATTTATGTAATAAAAATTTTATTATAACTAGTACATCGTGTAGTGTAGTGGTAGTCAATGAACCCATTTCCCCCTTCAGAGGTGCGTTCAGCCTATTACCTTGCCGAATGTGATAAGGTTATCACCCAGCCAATGTGTTTCTTTTTTTATAAAAATTTATTAATATAATTCCTGAAATATTTTGAAAAGTAAGATAGAAATTTTCAAAAATAACATTAATCATCAGATCACTTTTTAACTGCTATAGTTTTTTATACAACATTTTTTACAAAATCAAGTAATCTGAATTGGCCATAAAGTCAAAGATAAGATAAACCATAAAGGTTACTAATACCTTAAAATATTTTTCCAAAAAAATTATAGGAATTCTTCCTCAAATAACATTTTTTTACTAAAACTTATACTGAAACGAATATTTATTTTACAGTAAATGTTTCCCAAAATAGTCTTAATAATCATAGACTTCCATAATTTAAAACCAAAAAAGGGGTATCTATGTATTTAAACTAATTATATACCATATACTTATCAATGAAATAGACTTTATGATTATCCCATATCACATTGGAATATCATATACTTTCATAGGTTTTATTCTCTCATAATATTTCATAAATAAAATGTGAATTAACACAAGCATATATTCTAGGAGTGTCAAACTAGGTGCGCCGAAAGGAAACACTCGCCAGGAATTAGAATGAGGGTTGATATATACTCAACCAACTCTTTTTATTATTATTACCCATAGATTCATCTATTCCAAAAACATGTACACTTATAGTATCTAAAAAGGGATGTATTTCTAGGAAAACCACATAATATCACCTTTACCAAAAAATTTAGATGTCTTCTTGTATTAGTCTTATCACTAGCGATTTTATTATATTTCTCAACTAATGATCCCCATAAATAAAAATACCTTCCTATAATACCAACTATAGTGACCCAAGACTTTTACATATATTATAGCATGACTTCTAACATAAAAATCCAATACTTAGAACCCAATGATCAGGTGTCATAGTGTATTTGGAATACTAGGTACATAAAACATAAAAAAGAAAAAAATACAAACCATATTTATTTTTCCTGTCCTTAGTAAGATCCAAAATATATTTTAGCTCCTAAAACTACATTGGATAAAATGGGTATTTCATAAAATAAAGATTTTATCTATAAAGCCTCGTAAGGGATAAAACATTATAATGAGACATAACATGATGATATGATAAAAGGGATGGATTATTAATTACCACATGAGATAATAACATATTGAAAATGATATTATAATATCATCGAAACAATTTAAGGTGGATGAAATATATAACATGACATAAGAATAAATCCATACTAACTACCAAGACAACATCACATGGTTGATAGAGTCCAAAAATTGATTAGGTTCACTCCTTAATTCCATACAGAATGTCTCATGAGACAAAAACATCAACCAATGAATTGGAGAAATATTTTGGGGCACCCATCAAAACATGTTCATGATTATGTGTGCAAAAAAGGAAATTAATCATAAGTAATAATCAAAAAAATTACTTATTGAAAGAAATGGGTTGCATAATCTTACCACATATCATAATAAAATGAAATTACATAAATAAAGAATTTAAGAAATAAGAAAAAGTAATATATAACCCCATAAAATGAAGGGAGAATGATATATATATAAGATACATATATATATAATTTTATAATAAATCCATAACATCAAAGGTTGTCTTCTATGACGAAAATGTCTTTAAAAGATGAAATGGAATATTTATAGGAGAAAATACCCTTTTCAATTTGAATTCACTTCTTTATAATTCTAAAAATTACAAAATATTATAGACAAAAAATTAAACTTCAAATAATTGAGTCATCATGATGGAAGGAAATTTTGTTTATACTGTATAAGATAAAAGAAAACATCACATCCACCCTTTAAAAAAATCAAAACATTACTCTTTTGGAAGATAACAGATTGATTCATTTTAAACCATATTATAAAAATTAAATAATGTATAGAAATTAATTTAAACTATAATAAAATAATATTAAAAAAATCTTTAATAAAAAAAAAGATATGGAAGAAAAAACATTTTTGACTGAAAAGAGAAATAAATTTGGATTTTTTTTAAAAACATTTTATCAATCATTTTAAGTACTTAATAGAGGAGAATGTAATTATTACTTTAAAATACCATAAATAACTAAAGTATAAGAAAATTAAATCAGTTTATTATAAAATGATAAAATAATTTCCTTCATTGTAAATTCAATCATAAACAATCCTTATTAAGATGATATTGAAATGGAAATTCCCTATCACATTAGTAATTTTTGAATTAAAATATCATGAATGAAATAAATTTAAATGAAATATTAAATAACATAAATATAAATATATTCATGATATAAGATTTCAAAGGAGAAATATATACGCCTCAAAAAATTAGATAGGTATATAACATAACATATGTCCCAAAGGAAACAATTTGAGATGAAGATCCCTTACCTTGAGTATGACTTATCATGTACATTCATTAACATCTGATTAATCAAATTATTTTAATTATTTGATTACATAAATATATTTTTTAATTATTATTATTATTATTATTTTTATTTATACCTTGTTATGTGAAATTACATAATCAATTAAATTCACATTGGATTTTTAGTGATATTTGTCTCATTAGTCTAAAATTAATTTTGTAAGTTGACTACTGTCAAAGTGGTTATTTCTAAATAATCTCTGGAATAACAATAATTAAATTATAATAATTTTTAAAAATAAATTACAATATTAATTCAAACATTCAAGGATGGTTATGAAAAATTAATTATGTTATAATCATGGAGTCGATAGACCATATGTACGCATGATTAATGTTTCATTTTATAAATGATAATAACAAAATAAGTAAAGTGTTATTTTATCATTATATAATGATAATTTTATCATTAACATCATATTATATCATTAAATACACTTATATATATTCCATACATGTGATTTAGTAATGAAAAATTAAGTGCATTGCTTCATAGAGAAGGTAATCCATATGTACCCATGAATGGTGTTATCATCATTCAATGAATGGGATTGTAAGAAAACATAAGATATATTAATTTTACATAATGTTTAATATTTAATTAATATCATATATATGTATATATATTAAATCCATCACCATAAATAGCTGACAGAGGCGATAAAGGAAAACAAATTTTAATAGTTCATGAGGCGGTAGTCCATCAAACACATGAACGATGGTTTAGTTTCTCATTTTATGGAAAATGATTTATATGAAGGTTATTACATTAATATTATAATGTCTAGTAATTTCTTATATAATGAATTTTTATATAATCATTGACATATAATACTTGATTTAGGTAAAACAATAAATAAAAACACTCGGTGAAGAATAATACCACTTTTTTGGACCACATCTTTACGTTTACACCAAAAGACTTCTTAGTAGGGTTTTCTAATCAAAACAAGTCTTATAGAAAATGGTAAGGGAAATAAGTAAGAGATTTGGGCTGATAATGGATATATTTTTTTTGTTTTTTTATGTGATAATATAAGAGGATAGGAGGTTCCCTTTTATAAGTGATGGGAGGGGCACTTTTATAATTTATTAAAATAATATATTAATATAAATTAATTTACATGGAAAGAGGATAAAACATGATGTAATTTAAATATTGGATAAGGATGGGCCTCAATAATCTCAACCAATAAAATTCTGACAACTTTATATATTTTTTACCCTTATCTCTTTGGATTAACCCACATTATTGTTTTTTGACAATTACCATGCTAATAAAGACTATACCATTTAGGGTTATGATAGTTACTATAAGAGGGGAATTGGGGAATAAATGGTTTATGGTTTATTTCTTAATCCTTATTCAAATAACTTGGCTGATGATATGTTTTTTATAAATGTTAAATAATTTAATAAAATATTATTTATTATAAAATATCAATAATTTAAATTTTAAAACTATTCCTTTTATTTTACATTTACAAAACATAACAATATTGGAATTAGAATATAATTTTTTCATGAATAAAAAACTTGTTCTTTTTATCTAATTTTTTTTGTAAAATAACAATTCATTCAACTTATATTACTTTTAATATTTTAAAAAACATTTATTTTATTTTTCCATCAATTGAATAAATATTGTGTCAATGTTGCATGAGAGTTTGAGTAAAATATTTAATTACTATAAATTAGTAATAATTCACTATGATAAAAAAATAATTATCTTGAAAATGAATTTTCATAATGGAACATAAGTATTTTTATCCCCATAAAAAAATTATTATTATTATTAAAATTTAGAAAGTGACATTTTTGTCTTTATCTTTTACATAAATATTACAAACGATGAAATAAAAAAAATTAAGTCACAAAGTGGTCATATATTATTTATTTGGGTGTCAATGGTAGAAATAAACCCATAAAATTAGATAAAGTCAAGTTTTATGATCAATTTGTAGTCCTTATCACATTATTTTGAACCTTATTTAACTGATTTACCATTATCGTTGGGGTAATTATTTACTATTATTATTATCCATAATAACATAAAATAAATTGGGTATATTTACCCCGTTTTAGCCTTAAGTTTTAAAATATGTAGTTTATTTTTTAAGAATAAATTCACAAAATTATCATAATTTATTTTAATATTAAACTAACAAAACGTGAAGAAATGTAGGTTTTCAGAACAAAATGACTTTTAAGTGTAAAAATGTTTTGATTTCAAATTCAAGTATGAAATCCAATATAAGGAAAATAATGTGATTATATTTAATCAAAATCATTAAATTATATTTTAAAACTAATCCACAATTTAATACGTTTTTTAAACACTTGAAAAGATACTATAATTTTTAATATTAATCAGTATTTTTCACAATTCATTGGAAAATCAAACATTTCAGAAAAATACCGAAAATTTACCATAATCTAATTTTGATCAACTATTTTCAATAATTATAACATTTTTTTGAAATGAAATTTCTATAAGTTCCAAAAATTAATGATAATATGTTCTCATGAAAAGCAATAAAGACCATTTTTGAATAAAACTTATTATTAAATAGTAAAATGAAATTACTAAAAAATCATTTATTATTTACTAAGAATTTATCAATATATTTATATATATTAGGGAATATATATATATATATGAATGGGTTTAATCCTATTCATATTCACCCATTAATAGTTAGGTTGTAATGTTCATACTTAAATATTTTATGGTTCGTTTATGATCGGTGTTGTGTGTCTTATATGCTATTGAACATAGTTTTATTTTTAAACAAAATATCTAGGCTTTAAACTACTCATGAGCACAAGAGCCTCATCCCAGTTGGTGAGGACTCGCTAGGTGAATCCAAGAGACCCGATATCAAATCTAGGTGGAGGAATATTTCCGGGGTACTATAACAGTACTATAGTAGTACTATAGTAGGCACTGTTCGGTACTGTAGAAGCCAGAACTATTCATCCATCTGGAACTCTGGGCCACCGGTTTGGTCCTCGGGTCCTGCAAGGATTTTGGGCCACCCAAGGCCTTCAGGCCACATGAATGCAGGCCCTAGACACACTACAAAAAAGGAGCAGCCTTAGAAGAGGATTCAGAGCAGGTTCACTCACCAGAGAAGATCCCAATGGGTCGTGAGAATGAGAGGGTATGGCTATATCATTGGTACCAGCCTGTGCTTGCACGGGAAGCCTTTCCAGATGGTCATGCAAAGGTGGAGAGATACTATCAAGATGTAGATGCTAGGGAGGGGAATTTCCTTGTAGTTAGTCTGGTTGAATTCCCTAAGAACTTTGGGTCATGTAAATTCCTAACCCTATGGGACATGTAATCTCTAAGCCTACGGGCCTTGTAAGGGTTCCCCCTCATCCCTTGAAAGGGGGGTTATCAAAAATCAATAAAAATGAAGGCCTTCGGGCCATTCAGGACATTACTCATGATATGTTTATAAGCATAAAACATTTTTATAATATGTGATAGATATTTAAGACACCTTAAGGGTTAAGTATTTTATTATATAGTGAAAAAATTATCCAATTGATAAGAAATGACATTGGATTTATTAGTTTATTATTTGTCATAATTATATGATGATATGAACCTAAAATGTCTTGGGAATGTATGAAATCATATATTAACTTTAATTCATGTGAAAATTGGATAATTATGTCATAGAATTTATATTTGGTATCAAATCCATTATGAAATGTAAGTGTTTATCAAACTAGATTTGGGAGTATAGGTCAATGGAATCATAGGTAAAATGCTCAATCACACCCACATACCCCATGAATCTATGATTTTTTCTACTAATTATTCCTGTGTTATATTCTTCTTCCAAAAAAAGACTCTTCTCAAAATATCCAATTCTAATCCATGATTATCCCCAATAAAAAATTCCTACAAAAATTGACTTTTAACTGTCTAATGAGTTGCATGATGTTGTTTCTTTTGGGAATGTATTGTTTAACTAATACATTTTGAAATTTATTGATTGGGATTTTCATAAATACCCTTGTTTGTTTTAATAATTCAATTAATTTATGTATTATTTAGAAATGTATTTCTTGATTATTTTATCTTATTTTTGTTTTATAAGTTTGGATTAGGTATTCTGAAAGTGTTTAAAAAGTATTATAGAAAAATAGTTCATACCATACATTTTTAAGTGTAATGTATGGTTTGGAAACCCTAGGTTTGGAATGATGTATATAGATCATGTAACCTACAGTGTTTGGAATGTTTGGACCAAATACCATATGTTTGAAAGAAATACTATGTTTAAAAGAATAAGTGTATTGTTCATTAACCCTACTTTGTTTAATAACCATATGTTTTAAACTATACATTCGATTTTTTTCATTACATGATGGAAACCTATGTTTGACCAGTAAATATCAGAGTTTTAAATTAAAGATAGTATCCATTATTCTTGCAATGGTCCCAAATGTTGTAAATTTCATTTCAATTTTTTTTGTGTGTGATTCAAAGGATAGTATTTAACAGATTAAATCATTCCCATTTGTAAGGGATGTTTTGACACTCTTGAAAGATTTAATTATCTATTCAACTAAAATCGAGAAATGATTTTTTTTATAGATAGAGTGTAACGACCCAGACTTTTACTAATGAAAATTTCACTTGATCTGATTAAATGTATTATAATGTAAAATTTTTATATAAATCATATTCACTTCCTTGGTTTTATGTTTTTGGATTTTAAAATACCATTAAGAATTGTTACAATTTCTAATATAACTTTTGAATAGTGATCAAATGATTAGTAAAAATATTGGAATTTAAAAAATTCAATTTACTCAAACAATGGAAGCGATGGCCTCATCATACAGAATTTCTCCATATGAAGCCCCTTTGTTAGATATCGGAATTTAGGTGGCGTCACTAGGATTCACTCTTGACCAAGCCAAAGTCGAGCACCAAGACGTTAAGCTTGAACGTAATTGCCTATTGGAGAAGTGGAAGTTGATAGAGATTACCACCCAAGCAATGTTATCTGAACCACCCCAAAAGTTTGTCACCATCTCACACATTACCCTTAGGACATATGAGGGTGTTATAAGGGGTTATGTAACAAGACCCTAGAACTATGACTATGTGAACTATTTTTGTATTGAATAAATAATATATATTAATTTTATTATTATTGCTTTGTAAATACTTTTAACGAACAAATAATATTTTTAGTTAATATTCAATTAAGAAATATATTTTGATAAATTAATGGATTTATCATTAAAATAATATTAAAAAATTAATTTTTATTAAATATAAATGATTATATAATTTTTATGAATACAATTGTAATATTTATTAAGGTTTGAAATCTATTTTTATCAAAAACCATAAATTTTTTATAAATTTTTTTTTTATTTTAAAAGTAAAAATTCACATATTTAGAAAATTATTTAGAAAAAATGAATATAATTTTTGGATTCAGGACATCAAAATTTTGTAATGTTTTATTTTTTTTATAATTTTCTGATATAGTCTAATGTTTGGGTAAAAATTAAATACCGTCTAAATATATAATGTGTTTTATGACATCATAATGACCCAATAGTGATGTAATAAAATAATATAAATGGGATGTTCGACCAATATTTGTTTTACTTTTAAAATAATGTGATTTTAGGGTTTTGATTTATTTTACAAAGCCTTAGTGGGCCATCCAAGACTTATAAAACATTTTATCATTTTAAAATGATTTCCATGAGGGTGTGACTCACCTCCACATAATCAAGCCTAATATTTTAATAAGTTAAGCCATTTTTCATATAAAATAATATTTCCCACTCCATTTTTGAAAAAACTATGGGATGTGTTTTTTTATTAGTTTAATGTGTTGTGTCCAAAACCTAAGTAATAAATAATTCCCTCTCCTCCGCTATAAAAACCCACTCAATATCTATTTATTATTCGCTCAAACCTTTTGGAGCTCGACCAAACCCTTCCCTCCTCTCTCTAGAATCCTCCCAAGGTTACCCAAGTTCCCATTAAGCCCCTCTCAAGCCTCTCCCAAGCCTTTGGGATCACACTTCCAAGTAAGGGATCCTCACATTCCTTCATTCCTTATTTATGTCCAAGTTTCTGTATATTGTTATGCCCCTTTATTTTCAATTAAAAATGTTGGGGTATGATTTAACACCACCCCTATAATTCCCTCCTTATGTTTTAATGAATATATTCCACTTTATCTCCCATTAATGACTTCCATGTACACTTGTTTCCATGGAAACATTCCGAAAGGGATTTCTTCCTTTCATATTTATTTTCCAAATTTCATTATGTTGTTAAACCCTTTTTTAAATTACAAATGTTGGGGTCTTATTTTTCACCTCCCCCATTATTCCCTCAATTTTTTTTTGAATTATTAGATACCCCTTTATCTCACAATAATGCCTCCCATTTACACCTGTTACCATGTCGAAATTCCATAAGAGATTTCTCTAGCCTTTTTTACATTCCAAAATTATTTTATGTTGTGCATATAAATTCTATTACATATGTTTGTATATTATATTCCATGACACCCTTACTATCAATTTAATGTAATAAAGATGAGAGACTTATTTCTCTCTCATCAACCTATTTTACAATTTATATTTGACGTCGTTATGGTGCCCAAGTTACACAAAAATTTCCATACCAAAATCATTTTGTAAGTGAATACCATATCCATTTATCTATAAATGGTATTCACCATTATGCAGATGTACTTGTTGATTGAGGACTAACATTTATGTATTCCATGTTTCTTATTCATGCAATAAAATATTGTGTTTAATGAATCCATGTTGTGTGATCTATGTGGAACACTTATTCATAAAACAAAATTATTAAGAAGGGTGTGCCCTGATAGCTCTCCAATGCATTTGGTAAAGATTAGTATCATGATACGTTAAGTTAAATGAGGGTTTACTCATGATAATACAAGATTAATTATGTTTTACTCATGATCCATGTGTAATGAGCATTTTATTATGCTAAAATCATGTTAAATGTTTTTTCCACATTTCCATGTTATGATAATCATGCTATATCATTTCTTTAGGTTCATCTTTATCTTATACTTCATTGATATGCCTATTTCCTAACATGTATTTTATTATTCAATTTATGACTTATTTACTCCCTTACTGGGCTTTATCGATCACCCATTTTTTATAAATGTCCTCAGGTTATCCCTTGAAATGCTATGTACGATGGAATGTTGTGGTCATGTAAAAAAAGTTTTCAATAAAGATGTTGGATTTTATGTTCTTAATTGTTATGTAATGTTCCTAATTTCCTAAGACAGTAGAACTCTTGATCCTCAAAGTTGTCTTAAGTGAATTTTCATGTAATAAATCATGTTTAAGTGTGTAATAAATATCAGGGTTATTATAGTTGGTATTAGAGTATTGGTCTAGTTATTTTGGGGATTAGGATTACAAAACCCTTATAAAGGACTTAGGGATAAGACTAAGTATAATAAAAAAATCTATAAATTTTGGTGAGTATTTATTAAGTGGTTTATAAAGGAAATAAATCCCCATCTAGATACTATTAGGTAAAGGTGGCTCTGGCACAGATGTATCTAGGTGTAAAACATGAAAACATCATTTTGAGCTAGACTTGAATGTGAACTGGTGCATGACAACAGGACTTTCTACACTCTTGGTTATGACTCTGCTGGGGGATATGAATAGATAAATTCCTAAGCTTCGTATGAACTATTATTAAGGGAATAAAAAAATTCCCATAAGAATATATTTTTGGAAGTAGATCATGGATAACATAGATAAGTTAATGAAATAAATATAATTTATAAGTTATCCCTTTTTCATTGGATTCCCCTTTATGGGTTACCCCAAACTTTTCTTTTATTCTAGAAAATGGCCAGTAATAGGAGGACTCGGGCTAACAACCGATGTGAAGATCAATGGAAGGACTGTTCTAATGAGATTCCCAATCCTATGGGAGAAGGAATCAAAAATAGTGTCATAATACTCTCCAAGTTAACTCATGTTTATTATAGAAACAAGGGTTAAGAGGAACGTTAAACCCCCCCACCCCCCAAGAATGAAGAATCCACAATCGATAGCTTCATGAGACAAAGGCCTCCTATTTTTAATGGATCATCTGATCCCTTAATCATTGAATAATGGGTCAACTCCATCGAAAATATCTTCTCCATCATTCAATGTTCTAAACAAGAGAAGGTTATTATGGATACTTATCATATGGAAGGTGAAGTTGATCAGTGGTAGACATTGGTCAAAAATAAAAAAAAATGATGAAGAGATCAAGGCGTGGGAATGAAAGTATTTCCATTAAATGTTTTTTGATAAATATTTTCAGCGCACCCTTCGACTTAATATGGAATGGGAATTCCTTTCCCTCAATAGAAAAGATTACAAATCCATTGGAGCGTACAAGGAAAACATCAAAAATCTTTTGCAATACACCTCCATCTTTTTCCTTAACCCCAAATTCAAGGTTGACCACTTCTTTGGTGGGATAAAACATATCATACGGAGATCCCTTGTGATCTGTGACTTCGAGAGCTATGAGAAAAATGTGCAATGTTCCCTCTAAGTAAAAATGGAGATCAGTGAATCTCAGGGGTATAATGGGGATAAGAAGCGTACTATGGACTTTAATTATGGTGGTCTGATGGCTAAATCAAACAATGATAAGGAATTCTAGCACCCCACTTGACAAACGAGTAGAAATAATCACCCTAAAAATGCCTGAAGGGGATAAGGAAGTGCTTTAGGTGCGGAAAAGAATGGTTCCTGAATATTAACTACCGACAAGAAATACCTGCTTCTGTTACAAAGGGTAGGAACTCTCCATTCAACCTTCAACACATTGTTCATTACTTCAACTGAAAATAACCAAGGCAATTTGAAAACTAGATCCCTAAGACAATGGTTTTAAGAGGCAACCAACATTCTCCAAGGAAGAAAACACAATATTTTTCCATAACTACTATCAAAGAGATCCTCGACAATGAAGTGGATATAGGTAAGATTGTTATTCATTTAATAATAGTAAATGTACTATTTTTATTCAAGTTCTACACATTGTTTTATATCCTGAAATTTTAGTAGAACAATCCCAACACCACAAAAAATCAAGAAAGTATTCATGTTGGTGAGAATATAAAATGGGGAAATCATTTAATCCCATGAATATAACTCCTACATTGTCATAATTTTTTGTCTGAACTTCCTAGAGAACCTCTTCATACACCCTCTAGTGTAATTTTATGTAATTTGTGGCATGGATTGGGTTTCCCTATATAGAGCCAACATAAATTTTCGTGAGAGGGAAATCACTCTCTATTTGGAGAATCAACCCCTGATTATGTACAAGTGCAAGGAGGAGAATGAATCTTCTATAGAACCACCATCTCAAGCATGTATATTACTTCCCTATGAGAATGTGTATCTTGTTTAGATGATTGAGTCTATAGAAGAAACCATCCTTGAAGACATTCTTATTGTGAGGGAATATTCTGAAGTGTTTTCGAGGAATTTATTTTTCTTCCTACTAGAAGAGATGTTTAATTCTCAAATGATCTTATACCTAGGGCATTTTCAATATCCAAGACTCTGTATAGAATCGATGTTGTGGATCTTGAGAATCTAAAGAAACAACTATACGAGAATCTAGATAAAGGGTTTATACACCCAAGTATGTCACCATGGGTTGCACCAGTCCTCTTCGTCAAGAAGAAGGATGGGTCAATGCACCATTGCATTGATTATTGTGAGCTCAAAAAAACCACGATATAGAACAAGTATAATTTTCCCTAATTGACGACTTGTTTGATCAGCTACTTGGAGCACAATTCTTCTCCAAGGTGGATCTGCGGTCGGTATATTACTATGTAATGGGGAAGAAAGAGGATATCCTTGAGACTACTTTTCGTACAAATTATGAGCACTATTAATTCATAGTAATGCCTTTTGTAATCAATAATTCTCCAAAAATATTCATGGACGTAATGAATAGAGTCTTTATAGAATACCTTGACAAATTTTTGTAGTCTTTATAGATGATATTCTAATGTACTCCCAAACCAATGAGGAGAAGGAGAATAATCTAATCACTTTACTAGAGACCTTGTGAAAGGATAATCTCTATGAAAAGTACATAAAATGTGAGTTATGTTTGAAGGAAGTCTCATTATAGGGTCATGTCATCACAAGAAATGGGATATCTGTGTATCCCTCTAAGATTGTTGTAATTGAGGGATGGATGAGGACATCATCAGTGGCAGATATCCGTAGTTTTCAGAGGTTAGCTGGATATTATCTCTAACTTGTGAGAAATCTATCATGATTTTCAAACCCTCTAACCAAGATAACTTAGAAGGAGTCATGTTTTCAAGGAATGATAAATGCAGAGGGAGATTTAAGGAGTTAAAAATGAGGCTTATCACTACAATTGTGCTCACATTACCAATAAGTGGAAAGATTTTTTTGGTATTCAGGGATGCTTTGAAGAAGGTCTAGGGCTTTGTGTCAGTGAAAATTGACAAATTCATTACCTATGATTCAAAAAAGTGGAATGTTCCTAATAAAAACTATCTAACACGTGATCTGGGGTTGGCTGCAGTAATCTTCACTTGGAAAATTTGGCGATATTACCAATTTGGGGAGAAGTGTGAAATATATACGTACCAAAAAAACCTCAATTATATATTTAGATAGAAAGAGTTGAATATGCACCAGTGAAGATGGTCAGAGCTGATTAAATATTATGACTACTCAATCCATTACCACCCTAAGAAAGAGAAAAAGGTGGCAGATGCTCTAAGTTGAAAGGAACCAACAATTCTATCATTAATGATAATTTAAAAGAATAAAATATTCTTATATTTTATAAATATGGACATGGGACTAATAAATAAGGGAATATAATCAATCCTTTCACAAATTATTTCTCAACTGTCTCTTTTGTAAAGGTTAAAGTATGCTCAAAAGGATGATGTGGGAATTCAAAAGAATGTAGAAACTATCAGAAAATGGGAATCCTCATATTTAAATGTTAATGAAGAATGAATTGTGAGATTTAGGTCAATACTATGAATTCCATCAAATAATGAGTTAAATAAATAATTGTTGGATGATTCACTTAGTTTGAATTTCTCCATTCACCTTGGAAACACAAAGATGTATTGAGATATCTGAGAGAATTTTTTGGGGGATAACATGAAGAAAGAGATCACTGAGTGTATATAAAAGTTCATGGTATGTAAGTAGTTGAAGGCTAAGTGAAAGAAGTCTAATGGGATGATGAAACCATTACCCAAACCAACATGGAAATGGGAGAAAATCACCATGGACTATATCACATATCATCTGAATAAATCCAAAGGAAACAGTGCTATATGGGTTGTTGTGGATCATCTTACAAAGACTGAAAACTTCATTTCAATTAAAGAGGATTTTAAATTTGATCAAATGGAATGGATATATATCAGAGAAGTGGTAAGTCTACATGGAGTACCACTATCTAATGTATCTGATTGATATCCAAGATAGACCTCTACGTTCTGGAAGAGTCTTCAACATGCTCTAAATACTGAGCTAAACTTTATTATGTCTTATCATCCTCAAAATGATTTCCAATATGATATGACTATCCAAACACTTGAGTACATATTGAGATCATTCTCAATAGGCTTCAAAGGAGTATGATATCAACATATTTCTCTGGTGGAGTTCTCTTACAATAACAGTTTCCACTCAAGCATCCAAATGGCTCCTTGTGAATGTCTGTATGGGAAGAGGAGTAGAACGCTGACATATTGGGATGATGTTGGGGAGAGAAAAATCATAGTTCTATAAATGTTCAAAGAAATGGTGGATAAGTTTAAGACCATCTAGCATCACATTAAAGCTTTTCAAAGTCGACTAAAGATCTATGTTGATAATCATTGATGATACCTAGAGTTCGATGTTGGAGACATGGTATTCCTTTGCATATCGCCATGGAATATAATTATGATATTTGGGAAGAATTTAATTCTTATTTAAAGGTACATAATACCTTTTGGGATCCTTGATCGCATTTGAGAAGTGGCCTATCGACTATCACTCCCACCAAACCTATCTCAAGTACATGATGTATTCCATGTATCAATCTTGAGGAAGTGCATACCTGAACCATTTAATGTACTCAATCCATAGGTGGTACCATTGGGGAATGATCTCTCCCCTGAAGAGAATCCAGTGAATATCTTAGATAATAGAGAAAAAGTTCTACAAAATATGACAATGCCCCTGGTGAAGGTGTTGTGGTGAAACCACAAGTTTGAAAAACCAACATGGGAATTAGAGGAAGTGATGACGCCGAGTTACCCTCATTTATTTTAGAGTGGAAAAAGGAAATTTAGAGGGCAAAATTTCTTAAGGGGGGAAGATGGTAACGACCCAAAATTTTACTCATGAAAATTCCTCATGATTTGATTAAATGAATTATTATTTAAAATGGTTATACAAAACATTTTGACTACTTTGGTTTTATGTTTTTTTATTTTAAAATGCCATTAAGAATTTTTACCATTTCTAATATAGTTGTTGAACAATGATCACATGATTAGTATAAATATTGGGCTTTAACGAATCCAATTTACTAAGACAAAGGAAGAGATGACCTCATATAGTAGAATTTCCCCATATAAAGCCCATTTTTTAGAGCTCATAATGTAGTTGGCATCACTAGGCTTCGCTCTTGGCCAATGCCAAGTCAGACTTTAACATGTTAAGCTTTAGCAGAATCGCCTATAGTAGAAGTGGAAGTTAATAGATATTACCACCTGAGCGATGTTATCTGAGAAACCCAAAGAGTTTGTCAACATCGCACACCTTACCCATAATTCATATGCATGTGTTATAAGGGGTTATGTAAAAATACCCTAGAACTAGGATTATGTGCATTATTTTTGTATAGAATAAATAATATACATTCGTTTTATTATTGTTACTTTGTAAATAGTTTTTAAAGAATAAATAGTATTCTTCTTAATATTCAATTAAGAAATCTATTTTGATGAAACAATAGATTTTTTAACAAAATGTTATTACTAAATTACTTTTTATTAAATATAAATGATATTATAATTTTTATGAAGACAATTGAAATTTTTATTAAGGTTTGAATATTGTTTTTGTCAAAACCAATGAATTTTTGATAAATTTCATTTTTTATTTAAAAAGTAAAATTCACATTTTTAAAAAATTATTTAGATAAAATCAAAATTATATTTGGATTCAGGATGTCAAAATTATATAATGGTGAATTTTTTCATAATTTTCTGAGAGTCAAATTTTTTGGTAAAAATTAAATACTGTTTAAATATATAATGTGTTTTATGACATCATAATGACCCAATAGTGGTATAATAAAATACTATAAATAATATTTTAGGCCAATATATGTTTTACCATTAAAATAATGTAATTTTTGGTTTATTTTATTTATTTTAAAAAGCCTTAGCGGACCCTCCAAGACTTATAAAACATTTTAACATTTTAAAATGATTTCCTTTAGAGTGTAACTCACCTCCACATAAGAAATCCTAATATTTTAATAAGTTCCTCCATTGGCATTATAAAATTATTTTTTCCACTCCACTTTTGAAAAAATCATGGGTAAAAACTTTGATATGGATGGTGGTTTTGATTAGTTTAATGTGAGGTGTCCAAAAACTAAATAGTAATGAATTCCCTCCCCTTTCCTATATAAACCCACTAAATATCCCATTTTCATCACTCAATCCATTTAGAGATTGACCAAACCATGACCGCCTCTCTATAGAATCCTCCAAAGGTTCCCTAAGCTCCCAAGAAGCCCCTCTCAAGCCTCTCCCATGCCTTTGGGATCACACTTCCACGTAAGGGATCCACACCTTCCTTCCTTCCTTCTTTATGTCCAAGTTTTTTTATATTGTTATGCCCTTTTATTTTCAATTAAAAATGTTGGGGTATGATTTAAATCCTCCCCTATACTGTCCTTCTTATTTTTTTTAATGATGATAGACCCCTTTCTCTCTCATTAATTCCTTCCATGTACACTCGTTACCCTGCCAAAATTTTTTAAGTGGTTTCTTCTTTTCTTAATTTTTGTTCAAATTTCATTATGTTTTTAAACCCTTTATTTTCAATTAAAAATATTGGGGTATGATTTATCACCTCTTCCATACTTCCCTTATTATGTTTTAATGATGAGATACCCATTTCTCTCTCTCATTAATATCTCCCATGTACACCTGTTACCATGCCGAAATTCCATAAGGGATTTCTTTCTCCTCATTTACATTCAAGAAATTATTTTATATTATGCATCTAAATTCCATTACATATGTTGGGATATTATGTTCAATGACCCCCTTACTATCTATTTCATGTATAAAAGATGATACACCTCTTTCTCTCTCATTAACCTATTTTACAATTTCTATTTGACGTCGTTATGCTGCCCAAGTAACACTACTGGAATCTCCACCTATACCAACACCTCCATTCCAATGGTTTGAAAAACCCATTAGATTAAGTAACCTATAGCAACAGTTCAATGAAACTGTTGGTGAAGGAGAAAATATGGTTATTTTTAAAAACATTTTTCAAAACCCGTTGGATATTAGGGGTAATTTTACCAACTATTTAACAAAACCGTTGGTAATAGTTGGTTTTCCAATATTTCTTTATGGTTTTTAAGAACCATTGGGGGAAAAACCCCAAATACTCTCCTTCCCACAAACATAATATCTCCTCCATTGAACCCATCATCGAATGAGTATCTCTTCTAACCCGTGAAAAGATCTCTCCTCCGTCGAACAGAATCTCTCCTCTGTCAAACCCTACTTCCCGAGAACGAACACGTGATCCCACTTCCTCCGTCGAATAGAATCTCTCCTCCTAAAAAAGATCTCTCTGCTCTATGAGATATACTACTCCAATGAGATCTCTCCTCCAATCCTACTTTCTGAGCACGCACCCTACTTGAAGAGCTCACTTCCTCCATTTTGAGCTCACTTTCTCCGGAATTTATCTATCCAGGATGCCAACCCTAATTCATAAGCACCCTTCCTCCAGAACCCATCTCTAGGATTTTTCCCTAAACGAGATTTCTCAGAACTGTGAACCCTACTTCCTAGCCTGCGATTGATTCAAGTAATTTATGTTCTTACACTTCAACTAGGTACATTGTAATTGAATTGTCTCTTCTACGTCCATTTATTTTAGCTTTTTTTATTCGATTTTGCTGCAATATTCTTTGTTTTACCCACTCTGTATTAGGATCCCATCACAATCCATATATCAATTTAGGTTGCGGTTTTGTTTTTATTTATCTTTATAGAATAATTTTGATTGATATTAAAGACTTAAAGATGATAATGAGTAATTTTATCCTTGGTTTACATTAAATTTATGGTTTATTGAGATTATTTCGTTGGTCAGACATAAAAAAAGTGGAGGGTTAGGACTAGAGGTAGGGGCTTTTCCATGGGAGGGTTAGGATTAGAGGTAGGGGAAAGGGCTGGGGTTGGGGGGTTTATGATGGGCTGGGGGTGGTTAGGGCGAAGGGAACTAGTAGGGGTTCAGGATAAGTGGTTGGTGTTGGGTTTATGGGGGATAGGGCCAGGGTTTTGTTTAGGGTTTTAGGGTTAGGTTAGGTTTAGGTCGGGGTGGGGGTGGGGGAAGGTTTAGGTTGGGGTTTAGGTATAGTGGTGGGGTAGGTTTAGGCTGGGACTGGGGGGTTAGTGGTAAAGGGGCCGGATAGGGCCAAGGGATGAGGTTTAAGGTAGTGGTCGTGGAGGGTTGTTTTAGTGTAGGGGATGGGGTAGGTTTACTATGTTAAACCATCATTGGAGTAATTAGGATACCAAAAAGCGGATACCTCATCAGAAAAACAAAATTATGAATGATGGTCATAATAAAGAGTTGGCTAGGACAGTTCATATTTGTATGGATACAATGACCCTCAAAACCAAATGATCTTGGGATGAGCAGTACCATCAAGATTGACATGCCTTTCATGTACCTCATGAAATGGATTCACATGAAATAATTTTGGAATTGCTCATGAAGACTAATTAAATTTTCGGTATGAGGATGGAAAAACATGAGGAAGGTCTTAAAGATAAAGAAGATTTTACCAATAACCTATCCCAATCTATTATGAATTTAGCTTCCCTTATGAGTAATTTGTGGTTACATTTTGATGTATGGATTGAAAAAGAGGATAAAATGAAGGAGGTTTATGAAGTCAAGGTTCTAGGTGAAAATAAGATTGATGAGGATGAAAATTGTTGCACATTTAGTGATATTTCTATAAAATATGATCCTTTGAATCCTAAAGAAGAAAATGAAACCTCCCTTAAAAACTCATCTGATGAAAAATAAATGGAATCTCAAAAGAGATAACATGAATAATAATAATGGAACATAACAAAATTAATTAATGAAATGGTAGTTGAGGATGGAGAAAATTACAACGATGAAGATATATGTTTATTTAAATAGGTCCAAAAAGATGAATAAGTGGATAGGGAGTTGGACACCAGTGGACTAACTGAATTCGTCAAGGAAGATAATTGTCCAACAATTGAAGAAGAAATAGTTTCTAAAATACAATAAACCATCAAAACACTAAAAAAGAAGAAGGTTGATGAAGAAATGGATGATAAATCACTAAAAATAGTTGACGCCATCATGAAAATAGATTATACATGTTTTTAAAAAGTGGAGAAAAAGGATCTTGCAATTCAAGAAGTCATTACCGAATTTAAACGTACGGAGAAGGAATAAAAAGTAGGGGAGGAGGAGAAATGTATGGGGAATGATGAAATTTTTAAAGAATGACCTTTAATACTAAAAGATGAAGTTATTGTATTAGAATTCATAGTTCTATCACAACATTTGAGGTCTATGAGAAATAGGAAGAGGTGGTGGAAAAATACTTCAAAAAAATATGGTCAGACTTTGAATTCTTGTTTCCTATATTAAATAAATCCAAAAAAACTAGAAGTCACCACAAATTAGTGTCATAGGGATGGAAAGAAGAAGAAGGAGACCATGCAGCCCGATCTAGTAGAATTTAAAATCATCCTTAATACCGAGCCAGTTAAATTTGCTTCATTCTCCAATTATGTGACATAAAGGTAAATGTTCTAGCTTAATAAATTTAATTAAAGTACATCCAGTAGGAAAACTGAGTTTTTAATTGATTTCTGGGAAATATTTTTTTAAATTAGAGAAATAGGTTGACATTTTTAAAATTCAAATTCTTACATCAATTTGAAGTTTCCTAAAAATGATTATCGATGTGATTTCTTATTCTTGATGTTGATTCATGGATACTTTCATCAAGTAAAGTGATTATTGATATTCCTGAAATGACCCAATTGACCTTTTTCATTTTTCCTATACCTAAGATGGTTCTTAGCCTATTATGAAACATTATTTCTCATTAACTATTTCTTGAAATAAAAAAGTGTATGAAAAACTATTATAATGTTATGTTATGTCTTATTAATGCATGATGATTTTATGTCATATTAAAATGAATGACAACATAGATTGATTTTAATTGTTCTCATTTTACTGTGAGGCCCACCCAACTTTTGAACATTTGTTAAACTAGTAGAAACCCTTGTATCCCATTATAGGTTTCCACAAGTCAATATTTTGTTTCTTTACAACCCTTGTTCTTCGAGGTTAATTACATGAAATCAATTCATATTTAAAGAGTAAGAAGGGTGTTTCAAGGTGACATTCAGTGTGGGTTCCATAAATGAGTGTGGTGTTGTGAGTGGGTACCCCATACACAACTCATTTATGTATATTGAATACCATTACATGCATACAGTTTGATATATGCATGTTTATATCTTACCAAAAATAGTGACTTCACTTCTGCATCGACTATATTTATATAGTGACATCCTAAGATTACATGTCATATATAAAGAATATATAAGTTCCTAGGCTATAATGAGAACCAATAGACACCATGATAGTAATCTTAAATATATGTAATATGGTCCTGATACATTAGGGTGATAGCGAAAAGATGACGTGTGACTATCATGAGTTAGTGGTTCATAAGCCTTGAGAGTCCTTCTAAATCCATATATCATTTTAGGTTGTGGTTTTGTTGAGGTTTTGTAATGATTTATCTTTATATAATAATTTTGAAGTATATTGAAGACGTCAATATGGTCATTAGTTAATTTATCCTTGGTTTATTTTTAAATTTAAGGTTTGTTGACATTATTTCGTTGGTCATACATAAATACAACTATAAGACTTTCGGCATACCCCGGGTGTCAACCTAGAGCTTGAGTGTTGGAAGGATAATTTGATGTTCAATATTAAATTAATGAATTCATGAAAATCAATATCAACTATTAAATAAAATATAAATTCAGAATTTATTTTTTTAGACACCATTGGTGGTGTCATACTATGTTTTAATCCAACCTATTTAGGATTCCCATTAGAAAAAAAAAGAAGATCTAGCAAATAAAGGATTCCAGGAGAAATATATGATTCACTTTTATCTAGATATTTTTAATAATGGAATGACTTGAGACATCATAAAATTTATATATAGGATGATGTCTTTAATGGATCATGAAGTTTACTTTATAGACCTAAAATATTTATCCCCTTCATAGGAAAGAGATAATATAGCTAGGGAGACATTTTTTCAGCATGGGATTCAGTATGATTTCATTTCACAGGTTAATTCCCTTTTTGGTAGATTTTTTTATTTGATGAATCATGATCTCATCACTAAATATAACCCATTGGAGGCCCTGAGTCAAGGGAAATATGTTTCAGTATGATGATCCAGGAGTTCCACGTTGGGTGTCAATAATTTGATATTAGGATTTTCATCAAGGATGTAGTAGTTAGATCAACTTGTGATGTAGAATGCAGTATTTGGACATCATTCTGATTAATTTTATTAAGAATTTCAGGGTGGAACATAAGCTATTTTAGCATCCTTTTCCCATAGTGGAGTACCAGTCATTTGATAAGATGGGTGCTATATAGAAGTTCTATAGGAGCACTTAGAAGCTGAACATTGGAAGTGGATCATGGTAGGAACCTGGGAGATTATCTCCTACCCCTCAGTAAATAGGTTGATGGAGTTCTATTAGTCACTCGGGTTGGGGTATGGGACATGGAACCCCAACATAGGAGTAGTGGTATCACTATAATGGAGATCTATAATGGAGTAAATATAGAGACCAAGGAAGAGGGTAATGTAATATCCATATTGTGGAGTATACTCATACCAATCAATATGTTGAACTATCTACTTTCATATGTACAATTCTTGTGTCAACTGACATTTCTGTAATTTGATTAATACTGTTGGTTTTATTCATTTTCTTTTTAAAAATTATCCAATTCCATTGGTTAGGCTATGTAAACCTTAGATGCGGTTATGAAAATTGATGCATCATTAGGGGTGTGGTTAGAGGTTATTATACAATGTAAGGAGTTAACTCATCAAATTGTTTTCTACCATTTTCTATGAGACATTTTTTTGTAGGATAATTGACTCCTAAATTCTGAATTCAATTCTATATGTATTTAATTAACTTTTGAATTATGTGTTATACTTGCAGGTAATTTCTAAATTCTTCATGTGTATGAGATATGTGAGAAATACTTTGGAGAATTAGGTATGTTTTCATTTCAATAAGTAGGAAATTAATTGTACTTATGGTTTATTAAGTAGTGTCTAAAAGGGGTATATTTTTGAATTATACATTCTTCAAATGATATACTCAAGTTGAATTTGATCTAATGGTATAATGATTTTTCATATCATGTATCATGAGAAGATCTCCCATGATCGATCTTTATATTGGAATGAGGAGGAACTCTATAACTGAAACTTATTTCACTTTCTAATGATGAGTTGATATATTCTTGGACACTATCAAGAGCTATTGAATTTTCTTGATAACATTAACATTTATTATACTAGGTATGTGATCCTGGTATTGGGTTGTGTTTTGACCATGGTGAGATTTTCTTTAGGATGTTCTCTATCATGCAGTTGGCATAATAGCATGATGGACTAAAATTATATAATGAAATGTGAAATGGTAATTATTATTATTAATTATGTGAATCTGAATAGTCATAATTGTTATGTGAATTAATATATTCTTATGAAACTAATAAATGTAAATTGAACCTAATTGAAATGTAAATGGGTCACATTGAAATTGAAGCTTTGAATTCTACACATTTTATTGTCGGCAATGTAATTTCAATTTTAGGTTTGAATTCTGTGCATTGTATTGTATAGAGGGTAGGCTGTTGGAGGCTATTGGAAGCTGTTGGAGGCTGTTGGAAGCTATTGGAGGCTATTGGAGGCTGTTGGAGGCTGAATTGCAGGATGTTGGAGGCTACATTGTAGATGGAAGGCTACATTGCAGGTAATTGTAGAGGGTCCAGCTTGTTCGGTCATGGGGGATGTAGTTTTTGATCCAAAATGTGATCAGTATAGTTTAAGGAGCAGGAATGACTCCTATTTTGAAAAGGTTGAGGTAATTTATTGAATTCTTGACATTGACAATGTGTGTCTTATAATTATGAAGACTGCTAATAATAGGGGAAAAGGTAAGATATTTTACTCTATATTCTCTATGTATTAGGAATAATATACCAGTATACATGTTTGTTGCTTTTTTATTGGGTGCTTTGTTATTTTAAAAGGCAGTACTGGTGCTGGAATCAGGCAGTACTGGTTTTCGAATTAGTGAGGGTAGTTGTGATCTATATACTGGTTCTGGAATGCAGCTGTGATTGGTAGAGGGCTGGATAGGTTGTGATCGGTAAAGAGGGGATGTGATATACCAACAGTTTGACAAGCCATTGGTAAAGGACTGTAAAAATGACCACCTACTGCAACGGTTTTACTAAACTGTTTCTTAAAACATATTCCAATAGTTTTATTGGAACCATTGGAATAGGGTATGTGTAGACATACATATGCCAACGGTTCCTATAAAACAGTTGGTAAAAGGCTACTGCAATTTTGCACATGGAAATAGTATCTAAAACTGTTGGGATAACTTATCCAAAAGGTTTGATGGCCTATCCCAATGGTTTCAAACCGTTTGGATGGGTAAAATTTTCAGTAGTGTAGCACCAAAATTTCCATGTCCAAATCGTCATGTAAGTTAATACCATACACCTTTATCTATCAATGGTATTAAACATTATGAAAATGTACTTTATGATTGAGGAATTATATATATGTATTCCACATCTCTTATTCATGGAATAAATTATTATGTTTTATGACTCCATGTTGCCAGATCTATGTGGAACACTTATGCATGAAATGAAATGATTAAGAAGGGTGTGCCCTGATAGAACTCCAATGCATTGGGTGAAGATTAGTATCATGATAAGTGAAGTTCAATGAGGGTTTATTCATGATAATCCAATTGAAATGAGTTTTTACTCACTCTCCATGTGAAATGAGCCTTATATAATGCTAATATAATTTTAATTATTGTTTCCACATTTACAAGTAATGATAATCATGCTATATCATGAATTTATGTTCATCTTTCTCTTGTAATCCCATGATATGAATATTTCCTAACATGTAATGTATTCTTCATGTTATTCCTTATTTACTCTCTTACTAGGCTTTATTACTCACCATTTTTTATGCATATCTTCAAATTATCCCATACAATGAAAAGTACGAAGGAATGTTGTGGTCATATAAAAGAAATTTTCAATAAAGATTTTGGATTTTATTTTCTAAGTTGTTATGTAATGTTCCTAATTTCCCAAGACACTAGAACTCTCTATCACTAGAGTTTTCATAAGTGCATGTTTATATAATAAATCATGTTTAATTGTGTAATAAATAGAAGGGATGTTATACAGAGTATTTTCAAATTCAATATTGATATACAATGAAATATATTTCTGAATAAAGAGTAGCTGAAAAAGATTTTTTTTGATAATCTCTACTATTTTGAAGAACTACATTTGGAGACAATCATGATTCAATCTCATATTATTAAATATTATAAGATACTACAACTTTGGTAATTTATCAATTTCTATTTTATTGAAGATAATTTGAAACCAGGATCTCTTTGAAGCTATTTTTATTGAAAACATTCATCTTTTAAGAAGAATATCTATATTCTATTAATTATTTCTCCAACCGTGAAAGATATTGTGTATTCAATTAAATAAAATTATATTAATTTATTGAAGTTTCAAATGATCAGACTAATTCATGGTGGAGTATTAGCTTATTGTACTAAGATATGGATAAATTGATTCTATATAAAAGAGATAGAAGGCTCTATAAAGAATTATTGTACAAGTTTCAACTTCCTACAATAAGTTATTAAGGTCTTATGATAAGAGGAAATTTCTAGGGAAGATTAAAAAGTTCACTAAGGGAGTGTTGGTGGAGTGTATGAGGGGATCTTTGTGCCCCAAACCACTATAAAAAATATTTTACTCATATTTTTAGTTTATCCACTACTAAAACCTTACAGAAGAGAATGAAGAATATCTTCTAAATCATAAAGAGGTTCAAAAGAAAATATATGTTTAATATTATCTAGGAGACATAATTCACGACCCTCTTGTGTATCATTGTATTATTCTAATTGAACAATTAATATCAGAAGAGAGATTTTTAAAGAGAGGAGATAAGATCTAAAAATATCAAAGTATTTTTTCTATACAAATAAAAATGTCAATGGATAATACTAGAGAAGGTATGTCAATGATACATACTCTATACTTCAATGGTGATAATTATACCTGTTTTAAATCTCAAATGATTATCTATCTAAAAAATATTATACTTAAAGTGTTCATGATGATTGTCACTCCTTATAAAATTATTTAAAAACAAAAAACATGGTATTATTAAAAGGAATATGAGTATGGTATCAATTCATAAGAAATTAATGGTATTATTTGTGGGTGTGTTCATGATTAATTCAATCTATTATCTCAATGTCCTACTACCTGAAAATGTGGGAAACTATTATTGTTTACTATGAAGGAACCCATAATGTTATCCAATTAAGGTATGCTAATACAAAATTTAGGATTGGTAGATTTAGAATGTATGATGGTGAAACCTTCAACCAGATGAATGGGAGATTAATAGGGATAAACAATTATTATTTTTGAATAGGAGATTCAATTACCCAATCAGATCTCACAATGAAAGTACTCATATTAATACTCTCAAAATGGAATGGAATGTCTTATACTATATGACACTCAACACCCATCAAAGAATTAACAATGAATGAATTGATCGGAACCTTGATGATGTATGAAGAAGAGATGAAAAATAAATCTAAATATTATAATACCGTAAAAAGGGATAATACTACATTGAAATTTACTAGTCAAAATAATGAAAAGAAAAAAATTGGTGAAAATGATTCAGAATGTTCAGATTCTGAAATGGTGCTGCCTCAACTAACCTTGAGATTAAAAAAAATCTTTAAAAAATGTCTGTTCATGAATAATTTCAATAAATATGAGAAATTATCTACATAAGTATGATGCTATGAATGTAATTATATGAGTCCTATGAGACCATCTTGTCTACAGGTAAAAGAATAAAATAGATATATGGAGAAAAAAGAAAAGAAAAAATAGATGAGAGTTTATTATGACTGAAAATGAAAGAAAGATATGAAGGATACAATGAGTGTATCTAAATACTAATTCATCTCTTCCAAATATGACTATGAAAAAGATCCAAAAATCAGAAGGTAAATAAATGTTTTATGTTTAAGAAAAAAGATGAGGTACACACTTATTACTCTTCTGATTCTAATTCTGAATGCTTCTCTAAAATAAATTTATATTCTCATTTATCTATGATAGAATAAATATATGAATATTTAGAAAAAAATAATAAGTCACTAAAGAATATTCATAATGCTGTTTTAAATTAAAAATATGCTATGCTTAAAAAAACACTAATAATTAAATGAAAATTTTAATAAAACTACATAAAACTGTGATGATTATGAGAATAGAATAAATGAATTACAAGATAAAGTAGAATAATTAAAAAGTTCTTTCTAGTATATTAAATAAATGGGAAATAACAAAATGATATTCTTGGAAAAATGGTATTAAAATGGAAAAATATGGAATAGGAATAAAGGTATAAAAATCAAAGTATATGAAAATTATTTCAAACCTAGTTATAAAATGCTATATGTTTATACTGTAGAATTAAAGGAAAATATTCTAATAATTATTTCTTATGAAATACTAATATAAGTTGAATTAAAAAGGATATTGTTTCCAAAAATACATATGAAGTTTGTAATGTAAATTTTGGTAAAATAAGTAAAATATGGTTATCGAGATCTCTACATGCTGACACAGCTAGAATAAAAAAAGGGTACCAAAATAAACTCTTATTTGAATGATTTTATAATAATAAGGTCACAGGGACAAGAATGTTGTATTGTACATGTATAGTGTCAACTCAAGACAATTGAGTGGATACTCTTCCAATTTTCATACACTAGAAAAACTGGAAGGGGGACTAGTTACTTTTGGAGATAATGCAAATGGTAAGATAGTTGTAGTGAGATCATTTGGAGATCCAAAATGAATTTCAATAAATAATGATCTATATGTTCAAGGACTAAATCAAAATCTGATAAGTATCTATAAATTCTATGATGATGGATTTTATGTTTATTTCTCTAAAAATTCATTCTCAGTTTTTTAAGATAAATTGATTAAATTTAGAGAAGCTAGAACTGGATATGTTTATACCTTGTATATAAATTCCTTGTGAGAATAAAATTTCAATTGTTTCAATATTATGAAAAATGAATCTTGGATATTGCATACAAGGATTCGATCATAAAATGTATTTACTTTATATAAATTATCAAAGAAACACTTAGTTTCCGATTTACCTAGTCATAAATTTGATAATGATAGATTCTATGATGCACGCCATGTAGTCAAGAAACACAAACCATCTTTAAAATATATCAACAATAGTTACTACACCCAAATAACTTGAATTTACCCACATGTATTTATTTATAACATTAATTTAATAAAGTTTGGATGGTAGATTATATGTTTATGTGTAACTTGATGACTTTTCAAGATTTAAATGGGTTAGTTTTTTAATGATAAAAAGGGAAGTGTTCACTATTTTTTAAATCATTTGTAAAATATTTCAAAATTAAAATGGTTTTAAAATAATTTTATTAAGAATCGATTATGGTGGGGAATTTTAGAATCAAGATTTTAAATCTTTTTCTTAGATTCAGGTGTTAAACACACCTTCTCTTCACTAAGATCGTCTCAATAGAATGGAATTGAAGAAATAAGAAATAAGAATATCTAAGAAATCTAAATAAATATGTTAAATTAATATAGTATTCCTACCTATTTTTAGGTATAATCTACAAGCAACGCATTCTATATCAAGAATTGAGTTTTAATAAGACCCATTATTAAAAGGAAACCCCATGAACTTTGGAATAATATAAAACCTAAAGTTAGATACTTGAAATTTTTTGGATAAATTTTTTAAATATTAAAAACAATGGAGAACCTTGGAAAATTTTATCCAAAGGATGATTAGGGAATATTTTTAGGATTTTCTACTACTTCTAAATCTTATAAGGTATATATTATGAAGACAAGGATTTTTTATGAATCTGTTCTTATAAAGTTGGATGAGGATGATCCTTTTGAAATCATTAAAGATCAAGAATATGGAATTTTTTATTATTTAGGCAATAAGAGACTTGAAACACCAAATATTGATTATAAAAATAAAAAAATGAAATTCATTTGAGTTTAAAAGAGAATGAAACAGATATACCTGAATATGTCTTACCTAGACAATCTAGAACCTTAAAATATCACCCTATAGAAACATTAATAAAAGATCTATATATAAGAGTGAGATTTATAAGGGATGTAAGAAAATTAGATAAATTTTCTACTATCCTATCACACATGAACCTAAGACTATTGAATATAATTTAAAAGATAAAATTGGTCTAATGGATGTGTAAGAAGAACATAATCAATTTAATGTAAATAATATCTTGGAATTAGTTGATAGACAAACCAATTATCCTATAATAGGAACCAAATGGGTTTTTAGAAATAAATAAGATGACCGAGGGATAGACACAAGAAATAAATCTAGATTGGTATCCAAAAGATACAATTAATAATAAGTAATAGATTATGATGAAACATTTTCACCAGTTACTAGATTAGAAGATACTAGAATTATTATACCATATTCATCACATATGAATTTTAAATTATATCAAATGGACGTAAAATAAAAATGAAAATAAAAATAAATAAATATTTAATAGAGGATGCCTATATTAAAAAATAGAAGGTTTTGAAAAACCTAATCTACCAAATAAAGTTTTCAAAATTACTAAATATTTTGAGGGATTTAAACAAGAACAAAGCATTTGGTATGAAAAACTAACCACATTTTTGTAATAAATTTTATTTTTCTATAGGGTTATAACATCCTAATCTTTTTAAAAAACTATTTGTTCAAATATTTTATTAGTACATATTTATTTAGATGATTTTATTTATGATTCAATTAATAAAAATCATTGTCATAATTTTTATAATCAAATGAAAAAATAATTTGAAATTAGTATGATGGGGGAATTAAATTCATTTCATGGATTTTAAATCTATCAAAATGATTATGAAAATGTTTTAAATCAATGTAAATATATTTCAAATTTATTGAAGAAGTTTGGAATTGAAAATAGTAAGACTTATATAACTCCCATGTGTAATAATGTATAACTTGACTTGGATGAGGCTGGAAAACTAGTTGATAAAAAGTTATATAGATGTACGATTAGTATTTTATTATATATTACTACTAGAAGACCATATATATTTATTTTTGTATGTTTATGAGATCAATTTCCTTAAAACCCAAAACAATCTCATATTACTACTATTAGAAGAATTTTTAAATATTTAAAAGAAACAATTTTTCAATCATTACTTTATCCAAAAAAATTATGATTTTAATTTAATTTCATATTCAAATGCTGATCTTGGAGGATTTGGACATGATAGAAAAAGAACATCAGGAACCTCTCACTTTGTAGAAAAATTCATAGTTTCAAGGTCATGTAAGAAACAAATTTCATTTACTCTGTCCACAAATAAAGAAGAATATATATCTACTAGTAGTAACTGTGAGCAAGTTTTGTTGATGAAACACACTCTACTAGACATTGTACTTAATTTTAATAATATTCCTATTTATAGTGATAACATAAGTGTAATAAATATTTCAAAAAATCTTGTAAGTAACTCAAGAACCAAGAATATTGATATAGGATATCATTTTCTTAAAGATATTGTTCTAAAAAAGATATATCTTTAGAATTTGTAAATAATAAATATTGACAGGTTGATATTTTCACTAAACCAGTTCCCGATACTAGTTTTGATTTCACTAGGGGTAAGAATATTTAATTTTAAATTCTTTTTGAATTTTCTTATTTAAATTTTCTATTAATAGTTTTATATATTTTGTTTTATAGTTATTTATTTACTAATTATTTAAAATTATAATTTATTAATGATTTTAAAAAATATTGTATTTTCAAGATTAAAAAATTAAATAATGATTATACTATGTAATTGGATTGAGAAACCAAATATTACCTCACTAAAACAATAAAAAAATTTCACACACACTCTCTCTCTATTTCTTTCACTATTACCCTCAGTATTCAAACCCGTTTGACTTCTAGAGCTCTCGTATACCCTTTGAAACCCTATAATATGAACTTTCAACCTTCATATTCTTAACAATGTTGATGATCAAGAGAAAAAAAGTTGTAAAAGGTGGAATGAATCATCAACATGTCACTTATAGTAAAATTATTTAAGAAAAGGTTATATATTTTGAATTGCTAAATGAGAATATTTTTCTTTTGAGACAAGCTCTATCCTTTCAAGGTTTAGAATTTATTTTTAATGAGGACAATATCATATACATTTTTGATACTAATGTAAAAGTGTTTTTTATAAATGTTTAGTTTAGTTTTAGAGGTATAAAAGACATCATTATATCATTTGTAAATGATATTGGTTTTAGCATATCTTCTAAAGAAATAGGAAAAAAGTAGTTACCCATTAAATATTTTTCCATTTTGATCTTCAATCTATTAGAAATTGAGAACCAAAATTTGAGGATATCACTTCATTTCTCTTTGGTTCAGCTGTAACTTCTTGTTACTATTTTCATGAAATCGTCAACCCCTATTTTTATCATGATTTGGTTGGGTTTTGTTTAGAGATTATTTGGTTGAAAAATTTTAATTTTTGAAGGGATATTAGGCTATGATTGGTTAGCGCACAGTTTTCCCAAACCCTCTTCCCTACTAGTGAAACCCATGAAAATCCTAGCAGTGAGGGTTTACACATTTGGTGAAATTTTTGAAAAATTGTTCACCCACCAAGGATAAACCATGGAACCCCACTAGTAGGGGAACACGACTAGGTAACATGGTTTGAAAAATCATACATCCCTTCCCAGCAAACCATGCATGTGGAATTTAATTATAACTAAAATTGTTAAAAAAATATAAAACCCCATTTTTGACCCTCACATGAGTAAAAATCAACATATAATGACTTTCTATATTTTGTAATCTATCAAGGACCCATTTTAGCTCCTCCAAACCCCTTTAGAATTGAATAAAAACATGGAGATCATTGTTCAATACTTTCTTGGTATGTTTTCTTTCTCATTACTTATATCCTTATATTTTAATCTCTCCTCCCTAGGGTTTTTTAGATATTTATGTTGTTGGAGGATCTAATCCCCATTTTTCTAGATCTTGAATCTAGGATTGATTTGTGGATCATTGTTTCGAGCATTCTTCATTCGGGTTTCTCATTGTGGCCATTGTGTTTCATGATCCTATTATATACGTTAGGTGGTTTTATTTATGATTGGATAATTTATTTACACATAATTTTATTAATTTAAATTAAATATATTTAAATTGATTTATTAAAAACCAAATTATAGTTAATTGGGTATTTGATTTGGATTAGGTAGAAAAATTTGTAAATCCCCCAATTCCATTGAAATGGGATGTTTTTGTGAAAATTGTATGGAAAATTATAAAGTGAAATTGATTTCAAATTTGTATTTTAGAAAAATTTATTAATTATTTTGATAGAAATCTAGTAGTTTTATCCTTTAAAAAACATCATTTGATTAAAAACCTATTTTTGTTTTTAAAATTAATTTTCCATATTGAAATGGTAAAAATGGTTTCATTTTATTTCAAATAGTTTTGAGTTAAATTTCCAATTAATTATTATTTTTAGCTCATATGCTAGCCAAGGTGGTTAGTGAGTTTTTTTTTTAAAATAGTCTATTGAATCTTTACAAATATAAAATAACATAAATTTTTCTTATGTTATCTTTGATGGGATGTTTATTATACCACTTTGACCAGTGTTTGAGGGATGAATGTACATATATTATCATGATCACTATTCATGTGTGTTAGGATCCCATAACCGAGAACTATCATAGCTCTTATAAAATGACCATGTTTCTCAATGTTAATGTCTTGATATATATTCCATTTTTTAAACAATTTTAAAAATTCATTGTGAATTTATATAAACTATTTTATATAAAATTTTTATTAAGAATTTTATTTTAAAAATTTATATCAATGAAATTATAAATCATGATTTTATTTAAATATTATTTTGAACATCCATGCCTATTTATTTAAAATTAGAAGCATTATATTCTTAATTAATTATCCAATCTTATTTTGAATTTTTCGTGAGACCCAACAAATATGTTATCTCATACTCTACCTAGGCCTTCAGGTGTTTGTAGATTATCTTCTTATAGGTTTGAGAAAGGGTAATTATCTACAAAAAGGTGGTTCTTATTGCTGATCTTTTGAGCTCATAGTGTTGTGTTAGTTGGTACATTGTTTTTTTATCAAATTTGTTGGTACATTGTGGTTTCACTTTGAGTTTGTTTACCTATTTGAGTACTAGAATATCTCTCCCTATGAAGTTTTCTTTTTATCATACTAACTTTCAGATATTTCTTCCACTGTTTTTGTGGTAAAAGAATTCCTAGTTAAACCCTGTATGATGTTGGGTACTATTCGCCAACCCGTTGGGATTGAGAACACCCTTTAGGCCTTTTCATTAACGGCATGGGTGTTAGTATACAATAGAGTTTGGGACGGTTCATGAAAAAATTGGTATCAATGGTGTAGGTTAAGAAACGTTCCTTGATGTTAGTATGTAGTTAAGTAATATTTTTGGGACCTAAGAGGTAATTATGACTGAGTTCATAGCTATCTCCAACTATAATGAGACTTAAGTCACCAGTGGTGGTTTGGGAAAGGTGTTTTGAGTATTAGTTATAGTCTTTTCCGAGATTCTTGTTTGTATTGATTGAAATCCAAATATTTTTTATAGATCTATTGGGATTAATTTCCTGGTTTTCTCTATTTGAGTTCTTGGATACATCGGATTAAATCAAGATGTGATACTCCACCATCAAGCTAGATAAACCTATCAGGAGATAGTGTCACATCAGGGTAATGGTTATGAAGCATGAGGGATTAGAGTAGAACAAATTTTAATCTATTTTCAATGACTATTTATATCCATAGTTGATGGGGTTGGCCAAGGTTATTGAGTTTTTAGAAATCAATTAAACTAATATGACTATGAATGAATATGAAGTTATAATTGCTCATATCATGGATATTTCACCAGATATTGTGTCTAATAAGAAGAGGAAAACTTGGAAATTTGAGATGGGGAATCAATCTGATATTGTTTCTCTATTTTTCTTGATGAATCACAATGCTTATACTTATATGTTAGATAGAGTGTTGATGGTTTAAATGGACCAGACTGGAATGTTGGGGTTGAAATTAGTCCCTTTTTATCTCAATGGTAGTTATGTGAGTTCCATTAAAGGGAACTGTAAGTGTAACTATTCTCATTGTGGATTTCATCAGAAAGATTTTTCTTTTTCTCTTATTGTTCTATAATAGGACCTTTGGTTTTCTACCAATGTGGAAAAATTTGGCACTATAAATGGGTTTTCATTGAGGTGCCCAAAATATTTGGTTCATGTGGTTTCTCAGATCACTTGTAGAAGTTCTAACATGTCCATTCCACTCCAAATAGTGGAATGGGATCAATATCACATACTAAAACTATGTTGAAATCATATACTTCATGAACAAGTCGTTCTGATCATAGGTATACAGAATGAACCTTCTTCACACAATGGAAGATTCACTAGAGGAAGAAAACACAGGTCCAGCAACCATGAGAGGTACCATCACTATATCATCATCATTTGTGACTGCATTATTGGATTCCAGTGCATCTCATTTGTTTATTTCAACCAATATTTTCAGTCTTATAAATACTTCAATAGAGATTTTATCTTATGTTATGGATATTACTAATCCCCTCAGAATGAAGAGAGTACATGTCCTATATAGTCCTTGTGTTTTATCACTATCATATATATAGTTTTCATAGGGTTTTCTGGTTCTTGACATGAATCTTCTTGATGTCATATTTGTGATGTATTGGATTTTTACTAATAAATATCAAATTGATTGTTATCTCCGACAGGTCTACATTACTAAACCTGAGGAGGTGTTTCATTTCATTTAGGGAGAATGGGACCCTAGGTTGAGTAGAGTTGGAAATTTTTATCCATAGTTGGGAAAAGAAATATTTGTGTTCACTTTTTATCTAGATATGGAATACCCTATCGATGATTTCCTTATATTTTTCATCTATTTTCATGACATTATCCCCTCTAACTTCTTTGGTTTTACACCGATAAGGGAGGATGAGTAATCTATCAATTAGTTACCTAGTAATCATCATGTTTCTACCACTTCTTACATCATAGTACTAATCAAAATGAAAGATTTGGAGAATAAATTGGAAGATCTTCTAGAGAAAGGATTTATATTCTTGAGTGTGTCACCTTGCGTGGATTCATTTCTCATTAATAAGAAATATGAGTTATCACTTCACCTTTTTCTTGATTAACAAAAACTCAATTGGATTATGATAAAGAACAAGTATTTTTTTCCATGGATTAATAATCTATTTATTTAGTTGAATGGGGCAATGTGGTTATTTATGATTGGTCTTTGATCCAATTATAATCATTTGTGAATAAAAGAATTTTCAATTCAAAAAGCATCCTTTTGGAGAAGGAATGTCCATTATGCATACCTTTTCATTCCATTTGGTCTAGAAAATTATCTTTTAGTATTTATGGATTTGATGAATAAGATTTTTAATTAGTATCTTGATACATTTTTGGTAGTCATTGTGGATGAAATCCTTATTTACTCTATGTCTAAGGAGGATCTTGTGCATCCTCTAAGATAAGTTTTGGAGTTGTTGAGAAATCACTAACATTATGCCAAGATATTAAAATTTGATTTCTTGATTATAGAAGTAAATCTATTAGGAAACATGGTGTGATAACATGGTATCTTAGTTGATTCTAATATGGTGAAAGAAATTTTGAAATGGTAGCACCAAAAAAAGTTTTCAATATTCAAAGCTTGTTGGGTTTAGTTGGATATTATCATTGGTTTGTAAAGGACTTCTTCAAGTTTTATTCTCCAATAACTTCACTAACTTATAAGGGAGTAATGTTTTATTGGGATGAGAAATTCCATAATTCTCTTAGTGAGAAAAAATGTCTTTTGAATACTATCATGATGTTGACTCTTCTAGAGGATGATCAGATCTATGTGGTCATCTATGATGCATCAAGTTTAGTTTTAGGAAGCATTCATATGCATGGTGATCGTGTCATTGCTTATGAATCTAATAAGCTAAGGACACATGAGAATAATTACCTAAACTATTACCTTGAAATCATAGTTGTGATTCATGTGCTTAAGAGTTTGGGGAATTACCTTTTTAGAAAATGATTTTCCATGTATCCTGACCCCAATATCTTGAGTTATATAGATCTGAATCTCTAGTATAGGCATTCTATGTAGTACATAAAATATATCAACTTTAATATATCATATACCCTGAGGAAATGGAATTTCATCATAGATTTTTTGAGTAGGAAACTTATCACCCAGGCTATGAGGGAATCTTTGGAAGAGTTAAACTTGATGGCTCTTTTTTGTAATTACATATTAGAGTTCAGGAAACTGGGTTCAGGGTTTCCTTCAAAAGTTTTTAGTTGACCTCAATTCTATTTGAGATTATTCATCCATAATAGGAGTTTAATGAATATTTTAGTGGCATTAGAGGCTCTCTTTATGTTCAGGAGACCATTGTTAACTAGTTTTTCTCCATGAAGGGTCTTATATGTTATAAGAATATTTTTGTTGTACCATTATCAGTCATGAAATATGTAATGGGGGTTTCTATAATTTCCAAAGGGTAGTTCACCCAGGAACTATAAATATGTCCTATGACATGCATTGACAATTATGGTGGACATGTATGAGACATGGCATTACTGATTTTGTCTCTAATTTCTATACATTCATAAAGGTTAAGGAAGAGCACAAAAAATATTCATGTTTGCTTTAGCCTCTTAGGTTTCTTACTTGGACGTGGGATGAGATATCTATGGAATTTTTTTAGGTTTTCATGTTCCCAGAAAAAATAAGAATGTGATATGGGTTGGGATAGATAGGATGACTAAATTAGCTCATTTCTTACCCATTCAGGATTCAACAAAAAATAATGATTTGGGAAAGCTCAATGTGAAAGAGATTGTTCGTTTTCATGGAGTTTCATTTACTATTGTCTCTAATAGGTATCCTTAATTTATTTATTGGTTTTGGAGAGTCTTTCAAGATGCACTAGGATCTCAAGTTCATTTTAGTATAACATTCCATCCACAGTCGAATTTCATGACAGAAAGAGATATGAAGATTCTAGAGGATATGATTCATGCCTACGTTCCTGACTTTGGGGGAGCTTGGGATGATCATTTGGAGTAGTTGAATTTTTTTATAATCTTGTGATTAGAATTAATCTTCTTGTGGCATTGTATAGAATACCTTCAAAATATCTGTTGTGTTAGTCATAGATCGATGAAAGTTCATTGGTTAGACCGAGCCTAGTTTATGAGATGACATAAATTAATTAGTTTATTTGTAATATAATGTTTAAGTCATAGATATGATATAAATATTATGTTGGTATTTGTCGCAAACCATTGAAATTTTTAGTTAGTGACCTAGTGTTCTTGAATATTTCACGTTGTTTGGGTCATCAACGGCTTCGGTGGAAAATGAAGCTTGCTCCTCATATTGTGGGACCTTATAAAGTTATTGAGTAGGTGGGGAAATTTTCTTACTATTCATCTATTCCACCATAGTTTATGTCTATGCATAATGTGTTATATAGATCATATCTATGAAAGTATATTTCTGATCCATCTCATCTTCTGAGTTGGAGTGTTCTTGATATTAATCTTGATTTATTTGTGACTAAGAATCCAGTCAGTATAGTTGATTCTAAAATCAGGGTACTTCATGGAATGATGGTTCTTATTCTTATGATACTTATGAGATAGATAGATGCATTACTGAGGTAATAGTAGCATTATATTTTTGACATGGAAGCTTATTAACAAGAATTCTAGGGACAAAAAATTTCTTTGGGGAGAGGTTGTAACGTCCTGTCACTTTTTCAAGAACTCTCCAACCCCTATTCTGATCCTTTTTGTTTGGTTTCATTTGGGTATTCTTTAGGTGAAAATTAGTAATTTTTAAGGTATTTTGGGTTGTGCATGGTTGGTTCATGGGTTTTATAGGTTGTGCACTCTACTAGTAAAAATTGTGCAAACCCAAATAGTGAGGGTATTTATAGGTGGTGCAAGATTTGTTAAACCATGAACCCACCAATGAGAAACTATGAAACCCCAAAATAAAGGGAACATGACTAGGGTTCACATTTTAACAAACTGTGCGGCCTTTCCCAGCTAACCATACTTACAAGATTTATTATTCACAAAATTCTTAAAAAATTTACTAAACTCCTTTTTTACTCATGCTTGGACCTAACTCAACCTGGAATGATTCACTAGGTCTTGGAAGCTCTCATGTACATATTTTCCTCTCCCAAAACCTTTCTAAAATAATTAACGTGTGGAAATAATTGTTTGATCCTTTTCAGGTAAGTTTTTATTCCCCATTATTTTTCTCCTTCTCTCTTCTTCTCACCTCCCTGTGGTTTGTTAGATCTCTATGTTATTATAGGATGTAATCCCTATTGTTTTAGATCTTTAATATAGGTTGGATTCTAAGATCTTCATTTCTGATGTTCTTTATTGGAGTTTCTTGTGTAAGGTGTTGTGTTTCGTGATATTGTGATCTACGATATGTGGTTCCGTTTATGATTGGAAAATTGAATTAACCCTAAATTTATGAATTTAAATTAATGTTATTTATTTAAATTAAATTTATTTTTATTTTTGTATGAAAATCCCAAATCCAATGAATTGGGGATTAAAATTGTAATTTTCAGGAAATTGGGAACCCCAATTCCATTGAATTAGGGTGTGTTTATGGAAATTGGATGGAAAATTGTGAAGTGAAATTGATTTTAAATATTTATTTGAGAAAAATGGATAAAATTATTTCAATAGAAACCCGGTGGTTTTATTTAGGAAAAATGCATGATTTTATTAAAAAATATTTTGCGTTTTAAATGGTAATTGGCATATTGAAATGGGAAAATGGTTAATATTATTTTGAAATGTTTTGAGATAAATTTCCCATTATTGATTATTGTTAGAGCACATGAAAGCCTAGGTATTTAGTGATTTATTTGGTACAATACTCTACTAATTCTTTACAACTCTAAAAAATAAATGCATCATATCTTATCCATGATAGGATGTTTATTAGCCCCCTTTAACCAATGTTTGAGGGATATATGTATACTTATTACTATGATCACAATTCAAGTGTGTGAGGATCCCACAACATGGAACTGTCATACCTCTTGGTAGATGATCATGTTTGTCATTGTTAATGTTTTGATATATATTTCATTGTTTATAAACTGTTTTAAAAATTCCTTGTGAATTTATATAAACTAATTTTTCAAAAAAAAAAAATTTAGAAAAATATTTTGAAATATTTATATCAATTGAAATGAAAAGAATGATTTGGTTTAAATATTATTTTAAACTAGGATACCTGTTAATTTAAAATTTTAATCATTATTTGGTTAATTTATTTTTCCATCTTATAATGAAATTTATTAGAGACCCTACCAGGATTTTAGCTGACACCCTACCTATGACTTTGGGTGTTTTTTAGACTATCTTCTTCTGGGTTCAAGCATGGATAATGTTCCACTTATAGGTGGTTATTTTTGCTGATCTTTTGATCTTGGGGTGTTGTGTCCATTGGGAATTGGGTTTTTTTGGTTGTTTGTGGTTGTACTTTGGGTTTTGTTAAATTTTTTGACATCTAGTGTAGTTCTCACTATGGAGTTTTCTTTTGTACATACATTTTTTTTTGTTATTTCTCATTCTGTTTTTCTGGAAAAACTATTCCTAGATTTACCTTTCATGGTACCAGTTGCTAGTTGCTATCCCGTGGGGATCAGGAATGACCATCGAGCCATGTTAGTGTCAGTTGGGGTGTCCGGGTACCTGGGTGTCTAGTTCAGTTCATGGAAACAACCTTGATATGGAAAATGTTTTTAAAAGAACTTTAGGCTGATGAGAAGGTGATGTTTAGGTTTATTAAGTTAGAAATACTTCCTATAATTTTTGAACTAGAAATGATTCTTTATCAAGATATGTGTATAATTTTTTATAATGAGTGATATTAAGATTTATTTACCAGATATATGCTTTGATATTTACACCAATGTGGCCAAAAAGAGGTAATAATGTATTTTTATCATTATGGAAGGAAAATTTATATTATTTTCTATAAATTAAAAAATATTCTTGATGTACATATTAACACTACGTGTCAACATAGTAACATTTTGAACGCTCAAAATATGAAAAAATTAGGTTTTTTTTGGATTACCATAGAAGGAAATTTGTTGCCTTTTGGTGCTAAGAACCAAACAAGTATAGTGATCATTCTTAGGGGAATAGGGAAAATTTATGATCTTTTGGTGTAATTCGATTTCATAAAGAGGAAGTTGAAAAAAATAGAATACATGATGTAGTTCAAAAATAGAGATACAGAATCAGATATGATGTACCCAATCCATAATATATAAGATATGGACGTCATTCCCATAAAAAAATTGGAAGAAGAAAACAATGAGTCCATTTTCACCAGGCCTAGAAAAAGGGAGGAACTTTCAGTTTAGACCCCGGAAGAAGAGGCCACTATAACTGTTGAATCTCACTAACCAATTTTTTTAGAACCTCAGTCAAACATGAGGAAAAAAACCCAGATAATCAACCAGAAATGAGAAAATAATAAGTGGATCATTCTAATATTCAAAATGAAAATCGGGAGAAATAAGCACATCTTGAAAATAAAAATCAAGGAGATCCAGTTGATGAACAAGTTCAGGAGAATTCTCATGGAAATGATTAAAAAAACCAGTAGTTTTTTACACTAATAGGATAGCTAAGATTCCATAAATTTTTGTTGATATAGATTATTTAGATAAGGATATTTATAACCCTTATAAGAATACATAGGTTTTTGACATTGCATCTTCCTCCATTGGTGAGAATGATAAAGGAATGTCCTTATATATCGTCAAAATATGAAAACCATCTCTAAATAAAGATGAATAATCGTCTAATTCTAAAAATCCTAAAATAACCTATTTTCTTATAAAATATAATACGATGAAGGGGAAATTCAAATTTTAAAAGTGAGCTAGGGAATATAAGGAAATATTTGGAAGATTTTTTATAAAAATTTATTCCCAGAGTGGAATTCAAATCTGTTCAGGACCAACTAATTTCTCTACGAGAAAGTTTACTTTCAAAAAGTGATGTTGATGTGCTTAAAAGAGAAATGAAATATTTGTTTGGAAAGTTATGAAAATAATCTATTTCAAAGATATATTTTGGAGATTTGAAGTATTATTTATGGATCTAGTTTTAATTTGTAAAAAATAGTGGTAATAAAACCAGATCATCTATATCTTAACCTCAAACTTCTCTAGATTTATTCAGATGTTTTGGAGAAATTGTTATTGTAATATTTACTTTCAATGATTATATTCATTCCCTTAAATGGGATATAGAACCATTAAATGTATTTTTGGAAAACCAATAAGATCTCATTGAGAAATTAACTTCAATAGATCATGATATAATTAATCTTCTCAGTCAATTCATTGTAACTCTCTCACGGTTTATTCAATCTGAAGAGAATGTTCATGAGTTTTTGAAAGTGATTTTAGTTGAATGTTTAAATATAGGTCAAGATTCAAGAATTTTTATGTGACAGTTGGCTAAAATAATTATTGAATGTTTTAGAGGACTGGTGGTAGAGATAAAGGATATTCTTAAGCTTATTCAAGAATCTCAAGATTATGACACCTCTATTGAACATTTACTTTCATCCTTATTAAACCCAACCTTTTAAAATCTCTCAATCAAATATTAACTATACACAAAAATAATTTTCTTGATTTTTTTTTAAATTTTTTTTATTATTATTTAGTTGTATATATAATACCATTAAAATATCATTATTTTCTTTGAAAATTATCAAATTCCTTCAAAATTATGTATTATATTGAATGTGTCTTAAAAAAATTTCAAATACTTATTTTTTATATCATAAAATGGGGGAGAAAATTGGGTGAACACAACATCATTAATTTAAACATTATATAAAAGTTCTTTCATAAGTCAATTTAAATCTTTTCTGTATAAAACAAATTTTAAAAAATTAATTCATTTCTGTTTACAATTCCTATATTTTCTATAAGATACATTATGGGTTTTGTGATCATAAAAATAGGGGAGATTGGTCTGAATGTTTTCTCTCAATAATAATATACAAATCTTATTGATTTTGATGCTCAAAAATAGCCTTGTTTTTTTACTAATGAATTTAGTTTAATTATTTTTTAGGAATTTATTTATTGAAAAGTTTATCTTATTTACTATTTATAAGTTTCGATTAAGTATTTTTAATGTGTTTAAAAATTATTCAAGAAACACTATTCATACCCTACTTTTTTAAGAGAAATGTATGGTTGGGAAACCACACATTTGGAATGAAACGTATGGATCATGTACCGTATGATTTTGGAAAATTATTGATCATATACCCTACATTTGAAACAAACCCTATTTTTAATGGAATAATATTTTTTTCATTAAAACTTCTTTTTTAACAACATTATGTTGTCAACCGTACCTTCAGTTTTTTTCATAACATGAAGGAACCCTACATTTCTCCAGTCAATGATATAGTCTTAAATTAAATATATTGTCTTTTATTCATGAAATGGTCTTGATGGAAGTAAATATTGTTTCAAATATAGTTTAAAACTGAATCAAAGTATCTTATTTAATTTATTAAATCATTTTTATTTATAAAGGATATTTCGAATCTCTTGAATGATTTAAACGAAAATGATTAAAATTTATCTAGAAATATTTGCATATCTAATCAACCTAATGAAAGCCTTTTTTTCATTAAAAATATAAATATTATTTTCATTTTCAATAACAATATACACTGTAATATATTTTTGAAGATAGAGTTGTTGCAAAAGGGATAATATTGATCATCTATGTTGTTCTAAAGAACTGCACTTTGGAGACATACATGTTTCAATACCATTATGATAAATCTACTAATATACTATATATGTTTTTATTTATTTTTTAATATTTTAATGAATATCAATTTCAATGAGGATATCTTTAAATCTATTCATTATTTAAAACATTCATCTTTGATGAAGAAGATCCATATTCTATCAGTTTCTACTACAAATGTGAATGAGACATTGTTTATTTAGTTATATCAAATTTTATTGATTTATTGGAATTTTGACTACATAGACATAGTTGTGGTGGAGTATCATATTCTTAGACTAATTTATGAATAAATTGGTTCTCTGAAAAAGAACCAAAAGGCTCTATAAATCCTTATAATAAAGGTTTCATCTGTATACACTCGGTTGATAAGTTCTTAAGATAAGAGGACATTTCTAGTGAAAATCTGAAAACTCATTAAGATAGAATAGGTGGAGTCGACTAGGGGAACTTTGTTTCCAGAACCACTATAAAAAATATTATATTCATATTTTCTATTTATCCTCTGCTCAAACTCTTATGTAAGAGAACACTTCATATATTTTAAATTGAAAAGAGGGTTAAAAGAAAGGATCTTTCTAATATTATCAAAAAGTCACAATTCACCCCCATATTGAGTATCTTTGTATTATTCCAACCAAATAGTCACCCACACACCACATCTAAGTTGAAGAAAAATTATCATAATTATTCATCTAGATGACTTTGCATGAAAATGCTTAGCCATCCATGTTGACAAATTATTACACTTCTCAACCATAATTCTTTAACCATAAGAAGCATCAAATAATCATTCAGACCCCCACAAAATTTTTTGAACATGACTCTTTGTACAATTATATAGTTGGATTACTAACCACTTTCTCTGGATTTCATGGCCCCACCCCAATCACTATAACACCTTCAATCTGAATCATTCTTGAAGACTTCCAAATCTACCCCAAGCCTATCACTAACACATAGAATCCATCTAACACCACATCTGATTTCATAATCTAATATTTACCAAGGAATATGATAAAATTAGATAAACCTTATCCCAAGTAGTCTATCACCATATTTAACATCCACTACTAGTCTTATAGTATTCATAACCCTTCAAAAATGAGGGTCGTTCCTCAATGACAAATATGATGATCTACACTATAGGATTATCATTATCACCACCTAAATAAACCAAAAAAAGACCTATATATCCAAATATTCATCCATTTTTGAAACCAATGACTGGATGTGGATGAACCACTCATACCCGAGTGCCAACATGATACACCGATCATCACCCATTATGGGATCACTTGGAATGTCATCTCTAACATCAGTGAAAATTCAACAGATATGTGGATCATACTGTCCCATAACCAATGTAATTCTCCACACCATAAGGATTCCCTTACATTGTTTCTCAAACAATGGGCCATATGGGTCCAACTACTACAAGAATGCCACTCCTCCCACTCCACACCCATCCATCATGTCAACCGTCGCACTATCTATTGATAATATAACCATTGTTGTCAATGGTAATATCTCCTAACCTCACCAAAACAATATGCCACCATTTCTATAAAAAACTCATCAACCTACTAGTATTCAATCGATGCATGCTCACACAATGATTCATGAATCTTCTGAATCCACACAAAACTAGTTCACTTAACCTTCACAAACTAGAAATTTTATTCAAAATAAAAACTAGAAAATTAACCAACTGCCACAGTTTGGAACCATGGTTGTAGGCCTGAAAACCATGGAAATTACATATGGCCATGGTTTTGGAAAACTATGGCTGATATCACTGTGGCTCTAGGGCCTTGCTTCCATGTTTAAAACTGTCGCGATATAATTCATATGGTATAAAAAAAATTCAATCCCCTACCTTGACAACCCTTGAACCCCCATGGACCCCCTAGACATCCCTTGTGCACCCCTTGAACACCACCCCTACACCCCCATTCTCCTCTAGACACCTCCCTACACCCTCATCCCCCCCACTCTCAGACATCCCCTTTTCACCCCCTTGAACACCCCCTACACCCCCATGCCCCCTGGACAACCCCCATTCCCCCCAGGACATCCCCCTTGCACCCCCTAGACACCCCCTGCACACCCATGGCCCTCCAGGACAGCCCCATTGCACCCTCCTAAACACCCCCTTCCCCCTGAGATATCCCCCTTGCACCCCACTGCACCCCCCCCCCCCCCCCACACTCACTCACACACCCCCATGCCCCCCTGAACAACCCCCTTGGACACCCCCTTCCCCCTGGATAGCCCCTGTGCAGTCCCTTAGACACCCCCCTACACCACCATGCCCCTCAAGACAGCCCCCTTGCACCCCCCCCCTCCTGAAGACAGACCCCTTAAACACACACCCCCCCATGCACCCCCTGGACAACCCCCTTACACCCCCTCTTAAACACACCCTTGCACCCCATTCCCCCCAACAGAAATATATTGTATAATAATTAAAGGAATATTCGTTTGTATTGATATAAACTTCACTTTTGGTATAGGAAAACAAAATTATATCCAACCAACATTATCATAATAACACATGAATGTAGTAAAAAATAAACTCAACATGTATTATGAATTTAAACGGAAAGAAGAGACAACAAAAAAGTAAATGAGGCAGAATACTCCGCTAAGTGACTGCTTCCAATCCCAAGACTCTTTCATATTTATCTTTGAAGAAAAAATATGGTATAAAAATTGAATCACCTGTAATCCATGAAATATCATCCTATTATAATATTATTACCATATATACAATTGTTGAAACCAGCAGAAAACTCAGGATTTAGAAATTTTAATTCATCTTGATAGTGCACATGAATATAACTAATTAAAATTCAAATTTAATTTCAACAAAAAACATGAAATGTGTCCATCACAACTTGAAAATGATATCAACATGGCATAAAGCATGAACATTCACATAATTACATAACATTAATTGCAAAGAAATACAATATCTTCAAGTTAAGCATAGAGATAAGTAAACATTATCAAGGAGTTGAAAATACCAAAAAAAATCTATAATTTGCTCATAATTAAATATTCCATTCCACTATTTCTATTCCCCTACCTCTTCTAGTCCCCCCTCCCCTTCCCTTCCCCCTTCCCCCCCACACACCCCAACCCCTTGCACCCCATGGACAACCCCCTTGCACCCCCCCCCCCCCCCTCGGACACCACCATGCACCCCCTGTTCTGAAGGTCCCGAGCGTAGAGGAAGCATGTGGGTGGATGTTCCCACTTGGATTTTTTTCATTAGCAATGATCAATACAGGATCAATACGACGATAAATGCCAGTCTCCACAAATCGAATCACAGAAATAGACAAAGAGGAAGAAAATTTCTGGAACCAAGAAGGAAAGATCGTCACAGGTTGACTATAATTAATTTAATTAATTGAAAAGAAGTACCTTTAAAGGATTTATTTCTTCATTGATATTTCTGATAACGTTCTGATGTGATTCATCATTGCAACACAGAATCCAAGCGTAGACTTCCTCTAGAGGTGATCCACCCATGCACCACATATCTCTAGACCTCGCCAAAGGAATCTCTAGGTGCTAGCATAGTGAATCATTTTCTTTCATTGTCTGCTTTATATCTCCTTGATCAGATGGAGGTGGATCTCTGTCGGTCTTGAGAGCATTCTTGGAGGACAGAGTTCTTTCGGTCCTGAGAGAATTCTCTAGAATTGTTGTGCACAACAATTCTGAGGAAAAGTGTTGGGGTTGTGAGGATATTTATAATCAGGTTTTAGGTTATAGAGTTGTGATAATAAATATACGTGTTACACATTTTATTTATTTTATTAACTCTTACTGAAAACCCCCATGTCAAATAGTTAATTCCTTGACATGCTCCCACGCTGATTATAACAAATATCATTTAATAAAACAATATTAAATCCTCAAAATCCTGACTAGAAAACTACATGGCATATAATCATTAATACACAACATGTACTTGTTTTCCATAAAACTACAGGGCATATAATCATTAATACACGATGTGTACTTGTTTTTCATTTCCTTTCCAAAAATGAAAACTACACGGTGTGTAATCATTAATACAGGGTGTGTATATATTATTTTCATTTTATTCTTCCTCCATCATTAAAATGATATAGGCTTCCTTGAATAACTATTAAACCACGTATGGGAATAATCTTTATTCTACTTAAGATACTTTTATATACATAGTGTGTGACCCTCTAGGCCTCTTTCTCATTGGAATTAGGCGGGCTTGCCTAAAGTCCAAGATACTATCTAGCAACGGTTCAAGGCACCCAAGAGAAAGAAGTTGAAGTCACATTGATGTGTCACCTCATACGAATGCTTACCAAGTAATTTAATCCTCTTGTCTCAATATCTCATCAAGCAGGTTTCGTGGTACTGTCATAAACCTATATGCTTGATATTTTATTCATTAACTTCCAGAAATAAACTGGTCATGACACCATGGCCATGGAATTTGTTCGACATTTCTATTTCAATCAAAGGGACTGATATATCTAAGTCCATAAAATGGGATTGGATAAATCCTTCCTTGACTTATCCATTAACAACATGTCATTCGTGAAACACCCAACGTACCTTGCTTCCCGCCAACTATCTTCGTGATGGTTTTTGTCAGCAAATCTAAGTGCATGAGTCATGGCATGAGTTAATGATAATATTTCAGTCTAAGGACCATTACACACGCTCATAGATAGTAATGTTTGATGAAACCAAGACATGAAGAATTACTACTGGCGGGTTTGTTCTTATAATCTCTCATCTTAGAGATTACCAAGTGTGAACTCGATGAGAGAGAGTCTCGTCTTCTTACGAGTACTAACACATGACATTCTTTATACTATGTGTCCTATAATAGTATGTCATCCAACCATAGAACATTATTTAAGAATATTGTTATATAATTTCAAGGTTCTCATCATAGCGGGGATATTCCATGACCTTATCAATGCAACAAATATTCCTGGACATTATTATATTATAGTCATGTAGAACAATGAACAATATATAATAAGTGTACATTCATGTAATCAAAGTACAAAAAAGTTGGTTCTCATGACACCAACCCTAACAAACTCCCACTTGGACTAGAGCCAACTGCCTATGACTTTTAGTCTGCTAGACCTCACATGATGATCATGTTTCAACTAAGTCAAGGCTTTAGTCAAGGGGTCTACCACGTTGTCTTCTGTGGAAATACTTCTCACTACAACTTCACCTCTCTGAGAAAAATCTCTCAAGAGATAATAATACCGAAGTATGTGTTTTTTACGCTGATGTGACCTTGGATCTATTGCAAGTGTCACTGCTATAGTATAATCATAATAGAGTGTGATTGGATCTTTACTACTAGGTTCTACATCCATCTCTTGGACAAAGCTTTGAATCCATACTGATTCTTTAGTTTCATCAGAAGTTTCTATATACTCAGACTCTACTGTAGAATCTGTGACCACACCTTTCTTTGAGCTCTTTGATCTCACTTCACCTCTATTCAAACTGAAGATGTATCCAGTCCATGACTTCATGTCATCTTGATCAGTCTGGAATCTAGAATCTACATGTCCTCTGATGACCAGTTCATCATCTCCTCCATAAACTAGGAACATATCCTTAGTATGCCTCAGATACTTAATGATAGTCTTGACTGCCATCCAATGGCAGTCTCTTGGATCATCATGATATCTGCCTACTGCACTTAATGCATAAGCAACATCTAGCCTTGTACATAGAATAACATACATGAATGACCCAATAGTAGATGTGTAAGGGATCCTTGCCATTTTATTTCTTTCCTCATGTGTCTAAGGACACATTTTCTTAGAAAGATGAATGCCATGTGACACTGGAAACAATCCCCTCTTGGACTGTTCCATACTGAATCTCTTTAGTATCTTGTCAATGTATTTACTTTGACTTAGGCCCATAATTCTCTTAGATCTATCACGATGGATCTTGAACCCGAGAATATAAGATGCCTCGCCCAAGTAATTCATAGAGAAGCATTTATCCAACCATTCCTTAATTGACTGTAAGATAGGTACTTTGTTTCCAATTAGTAATATGTCATCAACATATAATATTAGGAAAACAAATGCACTTCCACTAAACCTTTTGTAGACACAAGGCTCACATTAGTTCTTAACAAATCCAAATTCTATTACGACTTCATCAAAATGAATGTTCCATGACCTTGATGATTTCGTAAATCCATAAATAGATTTCTGCAACTTGCATACCTTGTTGGAATCCTTTGGAGTCAGAAACCCTTTAGGTTGTGTCATGTAGACATCTTCTTAGAGGTTCCCATTAAGGATTGCTATTTTGACATCCATTTTCCAAATTTCATAGTCATGGTATGCGGAAATGGCCAATAGGATTCATATAGATTTCAGCATCGCAACGGGTGAAAAGGTTTCATCATAGTCAATTCATTGACGTTGTCTAAAACCTTTTGCAACCAGTCGTGCCTTATAGGTGTTGACTTTCCCCTCCATGTCCAGTCTCTTCTTGAATACCCATTTATTAACAATAATATTTACATGAACTGTAGGATCTACCAAAATCTAGACATGGTTTTGGTACATGGAATCCATTTCAGAATTCATGGATTCTTGCCACTTGGCAGGGTCTATGCCTTCAAATTCTTCCCTGTATGTTAGAGGATCATCATTGTCAACCAATAATGAGTCACCATCCTCAGTAATAAGAAAACCATATCATTCTGGTTCTCTCACCTCTGTCATGATCCTACGACTTTTTTGTGTCACTGGAACAGATTGTTCTTCCACGGGGATTTGCGGAATCTGTTCTTGTACCAACTCTTTTGTATCTTGAGCCTTGACTTCATCAAAGTCTATCTCGCTCCCACTATCTCTTTTGGAGATGTGTTCCCTCTTAGGGAATATGGTGTGTCTTTCCACTGTAACATTTTTATCGGAGGGGTTTTATAGGTAATATCCCCTAGTTTACTTGGGATATCCTATAAAGATACACTTTGTGCCTCGAGGTGAAAGTTTGGTACTTGAAGATGCCTTAAAAAATTCTTTGCTACCCCACACATGTAAATTTGATAACATGTCTTTGTGTCCACTCCATAATTCGTATGGAATACCATTTATTGATTTAGTTGGTACTTGGTTTAGTATGTGTGTTTCTATTTGTAATGAATATCCCCAAAAGGATAATGGAAGACTCACATGACTCATCATTGATCTCACCATGTCCAATATGGTGTGGTTCCTCCTTTCACTTACGCCATTCCACTGAGGAGTGTAAGGAGGAGTGAGTTGATATAGAATCCCAAACTCCTGTAAAAAATCAATGAAGTCCTGATTAATATATTCCCCTCCTCTTTCTGAGCAGAGTTTCTTAATCTTCATACCAAGATGGTTCTCAACTTCATTCTTGTATTCTTTGAACCGATCAAAAAAATCTAACTTATACCTCATTAAGTAAATATATCCATATCTACTAAAATCATCAGAAAAAGTTATGAAGTACAAGAACCCACCCCTTAATTCAACTGGAAATGGTCCACACACATCTGTGTGAACTAATTCTAGAAACTCTTTAGCCCTTTCACCTTTCCCGATAAATGGGGATTTGGTCATTTTACCTTGTAGACATTCATGACATACACCAAGTGGTTTTATTTTTAAAGAATCTAAATACCCATCTTGGTGTAATTTTGTCAAACATTTCTCATTGACATGACCTAGCAGTTGATTCCAATGTTGGGTGTGGTATGAGTCATGTGAATTATCTTTTTCATCGATTTCCATTACTTGGTTTGTGTAGTATGACACATAAAGGTCGTTATATAAATGTGCCCTACCAAAACAAATGATATATTTATAAAAGTAGCAACATTCATTTCGAAAATTGAAGATGAATCCATCAGTATATAATCTGGATACTGAAATAATGTTTTTGGTTACAGAGGGTACATAATAACATCCTTTTAATTCCAAGACCATCCCAGTAGGAAATGTGAGGTTGTAGTCCCTGACAGCTAATACAGCAAGTCTGGCTCTGTTGGCTGCTTGTAGATCTACCTCCCCTCGATCAATCTTTTTGAATCTACTTGGTTAATATATTTGGATACATATGTGAGAACCACATGCTGTATCTAATATCCAATTTTTAGAAACAGATAGATTGCATTCGAAAACAAACACACTTGAAGCTTCCCCTTGCTTCCTTGGCTGGGTGCAGTTTTTCTTCCAGTGGCCTTTCAGGCTACATGCGAAACAAATAGCCTCTTGTTCTGTTGCCTCCCCTTTGATCTTCCTTTTCTTGGAAGGCCTTGAAGAATACTTGGTCTTAAAGCTCTTCGACTTCCCTTTCCTTTTATTCACCATAAGGACAAAAGGCTTTTCACACTTTATATCATTTTCCACTTGGCGAATACAGATAAGAAGATCATATAGAGACTTCTCAATGTTGTTCATGTGGAAATTTACAACAAAGTTAGAGAAGCTCTAGGGGAGTGATGCGAGAATGAGATCGGTACCGAGTTCTTTGGGTATTTTAAACCCTAGAGCCTCTAAGTGCTCAATGTAGCCAATGAGCTTGACTATGTGAGGCCCAGCTAGGGCACCCTCTCCAAGATTTCTCTAAAATAGAGCCTTGGATATCTCAAACCTTTCCTGTCTTGCTCTCTCATAGTGTAGACCATGGAGGTTCTCAACATGCTATAGGCATCCATGTCTTCATGAGACTTCATGAGCTCACTATGCATTGATGATACCATCAAACATTGAACATCAAGTGCATCGTTCAAATGTTGATCATAGACTAGGAAATCTTGATCACTCACCCCTTGGGTAAGAGAATCAGGTAGTGAGGACTCCAGCACGTAAAAATTTCATTCATGGCTTAGGATAACCCTGAAGGCACCTAAACCATTCCTGAAATTTACTGCCATTAAGGATATTGTCTTTATCCAGAATTGATCGTAGACAAAATGTGGTTGATGAGCTTTTCATATTGATTATAGAAATTAAAAGAGTATATTTATCTGTACATTCTTGGTTACATTTTATGAGAAATAATAAATTTTATTAAGTCTCCCACTATTTTATCAAGTCCCAATGGACCTCACCATTGAACTCGGAATGTCCAGTTACTTTGACATTCTAGTTGCAAGGATCCATATTCCCCTGCACATAACCCCAATAAGGGTTGGTCAAGATATTAGAAGGTATTTAGGTAGGCAGGTCTTTTCCAATTATGATCTGACAGTTCCTTGATCTATTGAGTGGACTCCCCAATCTTGAAATCTTGACTTGGATTTCCTCAATACTTGCCTCTATTTTACAACAAGTCTAGCAAGGGCTACTTCTCTTGATGTAAAATTTTTAAGTCAAACCAAAATATTCATAAGAGCTTCCTTTATAAAAGTAAGTGTTCCAAAAAGGGTTCTTCAAACACATAGTTTTATTCAGTCTTTCCCATAATCAATTAATGGAAGGCTTAGTCTGATATAATATGGTATTTGAGAGATTTTATTCTTTATGCATAGTTTTTCATTATCACATGCTTGTTAATATTAAGTGATGCTTTCTTAAGTGATTAACCATGTTATGATAATGTTTACACATAGTTCGGTTTTAATTTTATTCCATCTTTCCATGCTTGTTGATTTCATTAATTATGTGATTGCGACACCACATACATAATAAATAAACCATGAAATCAGACAGAAATAAAATAATATGGAATGATCGTGAGATTCTACTGGTTAGCTTATCTAGTGGCTTGATAAGCTAACTCTGATCTAGGGAAAAACACCTTGAACCGATGGTTCATGTTTTATAGCTCCCACCTGTCCACCTTTGCATCTTCATGGGTTGGTTTCACCTCAACTTCATATTTTTGAACCATCTTCACTAGCTTGGGAGATCCTCCATTGCATGGGGTTTACATTAAGGAAACCATGGGCACGCAGGCCCTACATTTTATTAGAAGAAGGCTCACAGGCCAACAAATTTAAATGAAACCATACACATATACAAAAGGGTCTTGGTCTAGCTCATGATTATCGATATCATGCAATGACATTTACGCATATTTAGAATTTAAATTATTTTAATAATTCTATTATTCAAGATAAGTCACGCTTGAATTTAATTAATTATGATATTATAATTAATCAATTATTTATCTTAACTTCCTTTCTGAATTTCCATGATATTCTTCTCATCCATATTCCTTGTACAGGTCTTTGTACTTTTTGGAGGAAACCTGGTGAAACTCCATTTATGGAAAGTACACGGCATGTAGGATATATTACACGGCATGTATTTTTACCCTTTATCCAAAGTACACACCGGGGGCTTTGGCATGTTTTCAGTACATTGGAAATTTCAGAGTACACAGAGTGTACTTCCTTGTTACGCGGTTACCGGCCTGAAAATCCCATGTACGTGGCACACTGCTTCCCCTTGTACACGGTTTTACCTGGGCCGGATCAGAATACACGGTGTGTTGATTCAACATACACGCTGTGTATTCCAGTTTCCACATGACTTTTAGTTCTGGTCAACATGGTGTAATAAAACTCAGGTATACTCAATTCACACTGCGTGGTTTAGAGGAAAAGTACCGGTGTGTTGAATCTAAGTGCACGACATGTAGTTTTCACTGCACGCCATGTATTCTTGTGTTGTACAGACATAAAGAGTGACTCCTCTGGATGAGTTCCTCATTTTTAATTTAATCAAAATTAAAATTAAAAGGTCATTTCTGTGATATGAATCAATAAATGAAGGAGGAATAACAGATCTCATTCATTCAGTTTTATAGAATGATTTATCTTGAATTGAATAGGATATAAATGCGCAAATTATCAATGAAATTAAAAAAACTATAATCAATGTTGTGACTCCATCTGATACCACTTGATGGTTTTGAGCATAGCAAAATCTCATGGGTGGATGTTCCCACTTGGATTTTTGTCATTAGCAATGATCAATCTGGGATCAATATGATGATAAATGCCAATATCCATGGATCGAATCATAGAAATAGGAAAAGAGGAAGAACACTCCCAGAACCAAGAAGGAAAGATCATCACAAGTTGATTATAATTAATTTAATTAATTGAAAAGAAGTACCTTTTATGGTGTTCTTTATTCATTGATTTTTATGATCACGTTCTGATGTGATTCTTCATTGCGTCGCAGAATCCAAATATAGACTTCCTCTAGCGGTGATCCACATGTGCACCACGTATCTCTAGATGTTGCCAAAGTAATCTCTGGGTGCTATCATGGAGAAGCCTTTGCTAGCATTTTCCAAATTAGATCGTGTTGATCCGATGAAGGTGGATCTATCTCAATCTTGAGAGTGTTCTTGGAGGATGGAATTCATTCAATCTTCAGAGAATTCTCCAAAATTGTTGTGCACAACGATTCTAAGGAAAATTGTTGGGGCTCTAAGGATATTTATAATCGGGTTGGATGTTATAGAGTTATGATAATAAATATATGAATTACGCATTTTATTTATATTATTAACTCTTCTTGAAAACCCCCATGTCGAATAATTAATTCCTTAACATGCGCCCACACTGATTATAATAAATATCATTTAATAAAACAATATTATATCCTCAAAATTCCGACTAGAAAACTATACGGTGTGTAATCATTAATACATGATGTCTACTTGTTTTCCATAAAAATACATGGCATGTAATCATTAATACACGAAGTGCACTTTTTTTTGATTTCCTTTCAAAAATTAAAACTACACGGTGCGTAATCATTAATACATAGTGTGTATATCTTATTTTAATTCTATACTTCCTCCATCATTAAAATGATTTAGGCTTCCTTGAATAATTATTTAAACACATATGGGAATAATCTTTATTATACTTGAGATTCTTGGATACACTTAGTGTGTGACCCTCTATGCCTCTTTCTCGTTGGTATTAGGAAGGCTTGCCTAAAGTCCAAGAATACTGTCTAGCAATGGGTCCAGACACCCAAGAGAAACAAGTTGACACCGCATTGATGTGTCACCTAATATGAATGCTTACTATGTAATTTAATAATTTTGTCTCAATATCTCATCAAAAAGGTTTCATGGTAGTTTCGTAAACCTATATGCTTGATCTTTCATTCTTTGACTTCAAGAAATAAACTCGTCGTGAAACCATGGCCATGGAATTTTTTTGACAGTTCTCTTTCAATAAAAGGGCCCGAGATATCTACTTCCATAAAATTGAAAGGGACAAATCCTTCCTCAACTTATCCATAAACAACATGTCATTCATGATGCACCCAATATAACCTACTTCCCACCAACTATCTTTGTGATAGTTTTCATCAAAAAATCTAAGTGCACGAGTCATGACATGAGTTAATGATAATCTTCCAGTCAAAGGACCATTACACATGCCTATAGATAGTAATATCTGATGACACAAAGAAATGAGGAATTACTACCGGTGGGTTTGTTCTCAGAATCTCCCATCTTGGAGATTACCATGTGTGAACTCCATGAGAGATGGTCTCATCTTCTTACGAGCAATCACACATGATGGTCTTTATACTATGTGTCCTATAATAGTATGTCATCCACCCGTAGAACTTTATTTATGAATATTGTTATAGAATTTCAAGGTTCTCATCATAGTAGGGATCTTCCATGACCTTATCAATGCAACAAATATTCCAGGACATTATTATATTATAGTCATGCCGAACAATGAACAATATATAATAAGTGTACATTCATTTAATCAAAGTAAAAAACAGTTGGTTCTCAAGACACCAACCATAACATGTACCACCCCCTGGACATCACCTTGCACCCCCCTGGACAACCCCCCCATGCCCCTCCTGAACAGCACCCTAGGTACCCCCTTGAACTGCCACCCTATCCCCCTGGACAGCCCCCGTTCACCCCCCTGGACACCCCCTACACCCCCATGCCCCCCTGGATAGCCCCTTGCACCCCCTAGACAACCCACTTGAACACCCCTCCACACACACAGCCCCATGCCACCCCTGGATATCCCCCTTGAACACCCCATGCACACCCATGCCCCCTTGAACCCCTTGGATAGCCCCTTTGAACACCCCCTTGCACACCCATTCCCCCTTACACCCCTCTCCTAGACACCCCCTTGCACCCCCTGTACATCCCCCTTGCCCCCCCCCCGAACACCCCCTGCAGTATCCCACCCCCCTGAACATCCCCCTTGCACCCCCCACGCACACACCCCCATGCCCCTTGAACACCCAACCCCCCTCCCCATGCCCCTTGAAAACCCCCCTTCACCCCCGGCCCCTGACCTGCCTCCTAGACACCCTCCCACCTGGACACCCTCCCTCCTTCATGGACACCCCCTGGACACCCCCCTGTGAACACTCCCTAGCACCCCCCTATATTAGCCCACCCCCTCTCTATAAAACCCCTTCCCCACCCCCTGCACATTGCCCCCCCTTCACCCCCACTACCCCCTGCAAACTGCCCCCCCCCCCCAACCTTCACCCCCTGCACACTCCCCCTACCTATTTCCCCTGACCACCCCTTTCACCCATGCCCCTGACCCCCTTGCACCCCTAGATATATTTTTTTTAGATAAAAAATAAAAACATCCATCTTCATCCACTACAGTACCAGATGACTTAAGAAAAAAATGAGGGTGAAAAATATCATTATCAACAAAAATACTGTAAAGCAAATAGATTCTAACTCAGTTACAGTATGCTATAAACACACAAACTATAGTAAAATAATATAGAGACCAGGAATCCAAAAAACACATGAAATTAGTGAAAATTAAACTCAACATGCATTATAAATTTAAGCGAAATGAAGATATAGTAGAAAAGTAAATGAGGTAGAATACTCCCCTTAGTGAGAGCTTCCAATCCCAAGACTCTCTCCTCTTTATCTTTGTTGAACAAATATGGTATAAAAATTGAATCACCTATAAACCCGGAAATAACAACCTATTAGAATATTATTCCTATATATACAATAGTAGAAACCAGTAGAAAACATAGGATTTATAAATTATAATTAAACTTGATAGTGAATATGAATATAACTAATTAAAATTCAAATCGAATTTCAAAAAATAAAACAAGTAATATGTTCATCCCTACATAAAAATGATATCAAACATGGCATAAAGAATGAACATTCCAATAATACCATAACATTAATTCCAAAAAAATATAATATATACAAGTTAAGAATATAGAGAAGTAAACATTATCTTGGAGTTTCAAATACCAAACATAATCTAAAATTTGATCATAATTAAATATTGCATTTCACATTTTCCAATCCCCCATGCCCCTGCCAGTCCCCCACCCTCCCCCTTCCCCCCTTCCCCCTCTCCCTCCCCCTTGAACCCCCACCCCTTGCACCCCCTCCCCCTAGCAGTCCCCCTCCCCTTATCAGTCCCCCCTGCCCATTCTTGTCTCCCACCCCTACCCCTGCCAGTCCCCCCTAGCCATGCCCCTTCCCGACCCCCTACCCCTGCCCCCACCCACCTTTCACCCCCACCCCTAGTACACCCCCCCATGCCAGTCCCCCCTACCCCTACCCGTCCCCCCTTCCCCCTTCCCCCCTATGAGTCCCCCCCTACCCCCTGCCAGTCCCCCCTCCCCACCCCTTGCACCCCCTCCCCCCTTCTAGTCCTTCCTTGCCCCTTCTAGTCACCCCCCCTTGCATCCCCTCCCCCTACCTGTCCCCCCTGCCCCTATTAGTCCCCCACCCATGCCCCAACCCCACCCCCTTTCACTCCCTCCCACCTTCCAGTCCCCCTAGTTCCCCACCCCCACTAAGCCAGCATGTTATAAAAAATGATGTATTGTTAATAGGAAGGATTGCCTGAATATTTTTTTTAAAACCAAAATGCTCGAAATGTTTTCTTGATCAAGGGAATCATGTCTCAGAATCAAGGAAATATACCAATTTTTATCATGGGGCGATAGGATAAAATGAGGAATATCACAATGCACCAAGAACCACAAACAGAAGATTTTTTCTTTCATCATAACTAGGATGTACTCAAAAAATTAAATACAATATTTACCCTTGATGCTTGGATATTAGCAAGGTGCACATTATTCCCTGATTGGTAGGCTGTTGGCCCATATCTACCATCACCTTAGAGTTTCTCCTATGAAGCTCTCAAAAACATCAGATTCAGGTGAAGTTCCATCAAACTACTAGGAAAACAATAGCATAAATACATAAAATTCATCATTGAAAAATTATAAATGGGATTTGAGGGTGAGCATACTTTTCTCTGGTGTACCAACAAGGCTGGTCTCCCCATGGTAAATGCCAGCCTGCAAAAACAGATAATATAATAAGGTAAGACGCATACAACTTTATAAATCATCTGTCAAAGTCAATTCCGAACATCAAACTACCAAATCCAATTATTTCTATATTATATCTTTTTCTTGCTGAATGCATGATCTATTGCATTTCAATATTCATCATCAACCCATAGAAATTTTTCCTTGTTCATTTGGAGATCATTGAAGTATTCTTTTCAATTTTTAGATGTTCTTGTACCCAACCGCCGGTGCATAGAGAATAAATTTCAAAAAAATGATTCAGAAACGAATCTTAATTGTGTTATTATAGAAATGGATATCGATTAAATAAAATTTATGTGAATTGAATCCAAATCCATCCCCCTTTCACCCCCACCCCTTCCCCTACCAGTCCCCCTGCCCCTGCCAGTCCCTCCCCCCACCCCTACTCGTCCCCCACCCCACCCCTACTAGTCCCCCCTACCCCTGCACAAACCTACAGTATACAAATAAACCATACACATAAACCTCAACTAATTCCAAAAATCATTTCATCTTCTCATTTCTACATAAATAAAAAACAACTAATACATATAAAATTGAAATTTTATAAACAATAAAAACAAAATGATGGTTAAAAAATGTCAATAATGTCACACCAAAATTCCATCTGAATCCTCATCATCATCAATACTAATATGAACAACATCAACATGTGTACCACCATCAGCAGCAGCATCATCATAACCATCAACAACATCTTCAGCCTCTTCACCATCAGCATCATCTTGAGCCACTCCACTATCAGCAGTATCTTCATACATTCCACAAGTATATTTGGCTATACAATAATCTTCATCCTCATATATAGAGAACAAACTCGATAAAAATCCATCCACTATTGCTTCACCCTCTGGAAAAAGTGAAGAGCATATAGCTAGTATCAACTGGAACAATTGTTCATTTTCATTTTTCCACGTCTTTTGAGACTCTTGTCTAACTTCTTTCTTTTCTGTCTCAATGGAAGCATGTAATTATTCTTCAGTAACCATTCCTAAAATATTTCTATAAGATTCAATACCTAATGAACAATATTTATACGGCACAATTTTTATTCCAAGTTTACAAAGAACTCTTCCACTGTGCTCATTGCCAAGAACCTGATGTAAATAATTATTTAGTCCAAATGTATCTGGTTCCTTTGCCATTAGATCTTAAAGAGAATAATATAAAATGGCATTACCATTTTAATAGATAATCAAAAAAATAAATATGTGCAGCTATATGTCCCTTGAAATGCTCATACGTGTTATGAGTAAAATGTCTACATCCTCTTTTTTTGATGAAATCTAGACCAAAACATTAGTAGTGTATGCAATTTTATATTCTTTATACTACGTTTAAGAGTTGGTATAAATTATATAAGTATCTTGGGATGTTTTCTGGGTTTACAGATTTATTAGTATTAGTTATGGACTTTTTTTGAGATTCTAAACCTTATCAAGAATTGAATGGATTTCAGATGTCCTTTTTAAACCTTATCAAGAATTGATCTTATTAAATTATCATTAGGAATACTAAAGATAGTGGTAGATAATGTATTGTACTATATAATACCATAGGAACATGTGATATAATTGACTCAAGCATTATCATTCCCTATGAAGAAAACATAACTCATATAATTTTTAGTGAATGAAACCTCATGCTAAAAGCTAAAAATTTAAAAACATTCTTACAATTTTTTCCAATCTTTCCTGATTCATTGTAGTTCTATATTTCTTGTTTCTAATAGAACAAAACAATAATGATTGGGTAACACGTACTATGAAATTTAATTCCCTTTTCTACATGAAAATTGGACATAAATCAATGAAAAAATAAATGTATATTGAATGTTAAATCATATATTACCTATGTTAGTTCAAAATCTGGAAGTGTGGTTCACCCCAGAGTATGATTATATATCATGGTGCCCTTATTTTTTATTCTTGTTTCTGATGAATCCTATTAGTAAAAAAACTAGACTTTATACAAGTTAAAAGGGATAAAAACCCACCATTTCAACTTAACGGTTCAATAAGTTCACAACACAACTGAAATAACCAAGTCTGAAACATAAAACTGAACACAATCACATCTAATAAAATCATCCACTGCAGAAAACTAAAATTAATGAAAAAAAGAAAATTATTAAAAACATTAATATTGTAAATTACCATGAAAGATGAACTGCTCCAATATACAATTAATTCGTTGTATTGTGAAATTGGGAATTCACTAAAGATCGGTTCATTTTCAAGAGGAGTACCTCTTTTTTTTCTAGCCAACATGCAGGGCATGCTTATAGGCCTGAAACATCTCACCCAGTTCCATTAACCTAGATTTATTATCATGGAGACCATCTGTGATGTTATAAAGAAGTTTAATATTCAAAAAAATTTATCAACAATACTTTATAATGAAATTAAAAAGTAATTTTAAAAAATATATTACCCAAATTTCCACCCAAGACTTGTCTTTTATTTCTTGTCCAACTTTTCTCCACACGATTGGTTGAACCGGAACTATATTGCTATGTCTGCTGAGTGTCCCCATGAAACTTCACAATTCATTACCATTTTCTTCAATAATTTTCATTTCCTTATTATACTGAACCATAATTTTCGTGGGTCTATTCCACACTTTATGCATCTTTGCACCACCAAGTCTTTTAGTAGAAGATGATCCTGAAAAAAGAAACAAATATTTTACACATATATAACTAAAATTTAATAAAAATTTATTAATTTCATTAAATTTTAGACATTTACCAATAGCACTATTTGTTGTTGCTCGATCATGCACACTATGCTGGAAGCAACTGGAGAAGTGTCCTCTATAATAGACTGTGGATACTGAGGTTGGGTAGGAGGGTACGAGTATACAGGGGGAGTAACCAATGGAAGTGTACCCTCCATAGTAGACTATGGATGTTGAGGTTGGGTAGGAGGTTACGGGTATAGAAGGGGCATAACCAAAGAAAGTGTATCCTGTAGAGATGAAGGTGGATAAGGGAAAAAAGGTAGAGGGGTAGAAGGAGATGGATTAACTTGCATGGTAGGAGGAGGAAATGGATAAAAAGGATGAACGCACATTATGGATAAGGCATATAAGTGGGGGGCATTATGGGAGGAATCCATCCTGGTTACTTCAGAACCATGGACTGTAAGGAGATATATATAGGGGGATGCATGTAGGGTTAGTCCTATACTCTGGAGTGCATGAACTATATTCATTGAATGCGAGTTTCCTCCTTGATGATTCATGTTCATATTAAATATGATTTTTTGAAAGTTCATACATAATCAATAAATAAATAAGGTACTCACCAAAACAATCATATTTGTCATGCTAGCTTCACTAAGTCGGCGATCATTTTCCTACATTTTTTTTCTCCAAACCTCCTCATAATACATAACAATCTATAAATGAAAAAAGTGATGTGAAAATTTTAAAAATATAACAAAGCCTTATATATATATAAATATTCCAAGAAAATTCAATTTATTTTTCAAAACATTACATATTACATTATGTTTTTTTCATTATGTTTTTTACTCGCAAAATGAAAACATTTCGAAACAAAAGAAGCTGCTACTTTAAAGGTTTAAAATAACATGCACCAGGTCTAAATTATATAATATGAATACTTTAAAACATGTAACTCTAGTCATTCTCAATTATAATTTATGGTTCACAATACATTCTCACAATTGAATCAATTGTATCATCAAATGATATATTTGACTGAATACTAACCAGTTCATCCAAAACATCACCATCATCTAATCCTTCGTCAAAAATGTGTCGGGGAATAACATAAAAAATAACACAAAAATTGTGGTTTTAAAGGGTCATTTATGTAAAATACATGCCTAGATTGTGATGTAAGAATATAAGGCTCATCTATTTGTAGCTGAAGTTTCATATCAATCACTCAAAAACTGCAAAAATCTATATACAAGCCTTGTCGTGTCATTGAATCAAACCACTTTCATTTCATCATAGCGACATGACCATGTGCATAGTAATATAAATAAAATATTCTCTCAACAACCCCATAATATGACATATTTTTTGACTGAGGTTGTCTGTATGATGCACTAGCATAACAATCCGTTGTAGCACTTATTGTGACATCGTCATGCTGTGTTTCCTTCTTTGTTTCACAACTATTTATAATGAGTTTAAAACCATTTACAACCATTACTTTACAATCACGAACCATATTTTTTGGACCAAACAAAAATGCCCTTATTTCAATAGATACAACATCCATCGGTAAACTTTGGACCTAAAATATATCGATAACGAATATTGAACAACTACCAATTATTTGGTAATGTAATAAAAGAATTTGTTACATTTTACTTCAACCAAGTAGGGAATTCATTGTAGTGTAATTACTCCACCCTTTTAATACATAAAGAGTGATATGATTTTTTATAATTTCATTATGTTATCTGTAAATATAAGAACATAATGATATCCAAAACTGTGAAAAAAATATACAACAAATATATATATATTTATAATTTTACTTACTTGATGTAATCGTCAACCCCACCACAGTTAAATAATACCATACTATGAGCCATTTCACAGACATCCCTATTCAAAGTACACAACTAGTATGATCTAGATATCCCTCCTATTTTGGGATGTGGTGGAAATTTTGTCTCAATGGGATCATACTTCTCATCTTCAGTTCTCAAGGGCTGATTAGATCTAGTGGTTACATTAAGAAAATACATTGAAAAAAAATCCATGCATTCCTACACTAAATAACCTTTCACAATAGATCCTTCAGGATGATTCTTATTTATCACATAAGATTTCAATGTAAACATCATTCTTTCAATTGGATACACCCAACGACTAGAAACATGGCCACAAAAAAAGAACAAATTTTGGAAGATGCACGATCAGATGTAATGTACATGTAAAAAACGATGGGGGAAATATTTTCTCCAAGTCGCAATGAATGATCAGTGCATCTTTTTGTAGTTTTTTCACAACACTTTTTTTCAATGTTTAAGCACAAAGATCAAGATAAAGGTGACATAATCTAATAATAGGGACCCTGACATTATGTGATAGTAAATGTTAAATGGAAATATGAATCAATTCATGCAACGGGACATGGTAGTCATGGGTTTTGAGGGATTTTAGTTTCACATATCGTGTATTCACTCATTTATAAATATTACTCGAATTACCATCTAGAACCATTAAATGTTCCAAGACTTGGAGAAATTTTATTTCTCTGCATTTTTCATCAAAAAAAGGACTTTCCACTTATTCTGACCAATTAACTCAGGAAGAAGTCTTGTTTTAATACCCCAATCCATTAAATCACAACATGAGCGCAAATCATCTATTTTCATTCCCTTATTATTTAAATGCATTGAAAATAAAATTTCACACATTTTATTCTCAATATGAATTACATCTAAGCAGTGATGCAGTAAATTTGATGTCCAATATAGAAACTCATAGAATATACTTTTCTTTATCCAATTATTTTTGGAATTCAAAGGAACATTATTCCTCTTGTTGGAATTTAACTGACCCTTTCCAAGAAAAAAAATTAAAACTGTCATGCTCTCTAAGGATATAACCCCATAAATTCGTTGAGGTATTTCATCTATCTCTATGGGATTATCAAACTGTCTTCGATTTTTTCTATATAGATGATCCATTTGTCGAAATCGTCGATGCCCTATGAAGATGAAAGTTCCTCGAAAATTTAATATCCTAGAACATGTATTTTTAATACATATAGGGCAAGATAATATCCCCTTGTTACTCAAACCATACATCATTCCATTTGTAGGGAAATCATTTATTGTCCATAACAATGTTGTGTGACACATAAAATAATCCTTTCTAAATGCATCATATGTCTGCACCCCAATAGTCCAAAGCTCCTTCAACTCATCTATTAATGGTTGAAAATATATTTCGATATAATTTCCAGGATCATTGGGTCTTAAAATCAATATACACATGATAGTAAATGTATTTTTCATATGCAACAATGACAAAAAAATTATAAATATGAATGAAAACAGGCCAAGTACTATATGCAGTATGCATCTGCTTAAATGGGTTGAAACCATCACATGACAATCCCAATCTAACATTTTGTGGGTTAGCTGAAAAATCAAGATGTAAACTATCAAAATATTTCCATTCAAACCCATCAGTGGGAAAAACTATATCATCATTATTCTTATCTCTTTCATCTTCATGCCATATCATGTTCTTAGCCATTTGATATGACATAAAAAGATTCCGAAGTCTGGTAATCAATGGAAAGTGACACATCACATTCTTTAGTACGTGGGATTGAGTTCCATCTCTATTAGGCTTCCATATCGATGTACCACATTATTTTCACACATTTAACTCAAAATGATTCTTCCAGAATAGACAAAAATATTTAGGGAATGCTTGGATTTTCATACTTGAAAATCCAAATTTTTCAACCAACTTTGATGCCTTATAATCATTTTCAGAAATAAAAGAATCATCTGGTAGAAAGTTCTTAAAAAGAGTAAGTATATAGTCGATTGCAGTATTACAAAATCCATAAATTGTTTTCCCATGATATTGTCGCATTAAAAATTCTAGTTTGGTCATTTTTTCACATGACTGGTAAAATGTGGTATTCACATATTCTAACAACTTTCCAACACACTCATCGTAATCATTCCGATCATTAGATGAAAACTGTGTTACCATATTTATTTCCCATTCTACTACTCTACATAAAGTGTTGGCTTGAGAAGAAAATGGAAACTGATCGGAAATTAAATTGTCCATTCTGATCCTTTTAGCTTAATCAACTTCATTATCTGTTTGAACTTTTTCTCCATTGTGATACCAATCATGATATCCTTTTTGAAAATATTTTTTAGTGATGTGTTAACTTACTTCCTCACGTGTTATCCATGGTCTTCCAATTCAATAAAAACATGGGCATTGAATCAATCCACCATCTAAACCATTGTTAAATGTAAAATCCAAAAATATCCCAACTCTTTCTGAAATGCATTAGTGATTCGATCAATAGTATACATCCAACTTCTATCCATTCTAATATGAATAATAAAATAGTTAGTAAAATTATTGATTGTAAATAACAACATTGATTCTCATTCAGGCTTAAGAAAAGTAGTATATAGACTAATTCATTGGCTTCTATTCCTTACATGCTTCTTCAGAAACATAAGTAAATGTTTAGGATAAATTCATCAACTATAAAATTATCATTTACTAATGTATATGATATCTCTAAATAATAATCATATAATAACTATACCCATATCCACTAATTAATATTTTTTCATTTTAATATAATACATAATGAAATCTCTTACAATCAATTATTACACCATGACAGGTCAAGCTGGGGTTTCTAGCAAGTTCATAGATTTCTAGATATTGGTAAATGTTCTAAATGAATAAATCATAATCATTAGTGATTTACATTATCTAAAAATAAGATACTAAAATACATGAGATACTAAAGACACGAGATAAAAGTAGCAGAATCATTTTATATCCTAATGAAAATATAATAATATATACAAAGGGAATCATTCTTAGATACTTATATAGAAGAAAATTATTCAAATGTTGGATTCATGTGAAATGCATCATATTAGAATGAAACAATTAGAGTGGACCCTGGGGTTTATATATTAAGGATTGTTTTTCTATGAATATTGGGTTGTAATACGTGTATAAGAGAGGGGTTTTTGTGAAGGGAGGGGGAGGGGCTGGGCAGGGAGGTGAGGGAGAGGGGTTGGGAAGGGAGGGTGGGGGATGGAGAGGGGTTGGGAGGAGGGAGTGTGGGGTTGGGTCGGGGTGGGGATTGGAAAGGGGGGTGGGGGAGGGGAGGGGCTGGGTTAGGGGGAGGGGGTGGTGTGGGGGAGGGGGAGGGGCTGGTGGGGGGAGGGGAGGGGGTGGGTAGGGGGAGGGGCTATGCAGGGGAGAGGGGGGAGGGGCTGGACAGGGGAGAGGCGGGAGGGGCTGAGAAGGGGGGTTGCTTCCATCGTGAAAGTGGTAGGGAAAGGGGAAGGGGTTCGATCATGATAGAGGCTGGGAAAGGGGAAGGTGGAATGGGTTCGATCACGAGAGGTAGTTTTCAATATAGAGAGAGGATAAAATTTGATTTGGAGTGTTTGGAGATGAGTTGGGGTGAATTGAATATGTTCTTTGTTTTATTAAAGATATATATAAATTATATTTGGATGAAAAAAGTTGGCTAAGTCTTGAAAAGTTTAGGACAACAAATGGTAATCACATAAATATTATAGAGTTTTTGTAAGTCTTGTTGTGATTTCACAAACAATGGTTGTAGATGTGTAGAAGTAGGAGAACCAGAGCAAAGACATTCTGTTGCAGTATGTTCTTTCAAGAAATGCATGGAGCTAGGACAGACAGGTAGAAACTAACAAAATATTTACCCAAGAAATGCATGGATCTATCGACCACTACACACTCCCCCCCTACTCCCTTCACCCCTACCCCCTACCCCCCTTCACCCTCCTGCCCCCCTACCCCCTTTACCCCACTACCCCACAATTCACCCTAACTCCCTTGAACCCCCCCACCTTTCACCCCCACTACACACTCCCATCACACCTGCCCCCACTGCCCACCCCCCTCCCCCACCTGCACCAGCCCCTCCCCTGCACCTGCACACCCCCCTCCCCACTGCCCCCCCCCCACCTGCACACTGCACCCCCACCCTTCAACCAAACTACTTTGACCTCCCCCCTTCACCCCACCCCACCCTAACTCATTTGATATTATTACATATAGTTATCAGATTGTTATGAAGATATGGAGTGGGAAATTATAGATGCAATAATTCAAGGTTATTTGAATCCAAAATATTTCTGTGGTTTAGTAAATACTGAAAAAAAGTAGTGCTACTATATTTGATATATATTATTGATGTTTTAAATAGAGACATATGAATGTTTGAAACTATTATTCAAGATAAAATAATTTATATGAACTATGTAAAATAGTGACAAGACCCAAAACAAATGGTTATAAAGATATGTAATTGGAAATTCTAGATCCATTAATTCGGGGAGATTTGAATCCAAATTATTCATGTGGTTTAGTGAATGCTAAAAAAGAAGAAACGGGTGCTGCTATATTTGATATATATTAAAGAAGTTCTAAATATAGACAAGTGGAAGCTTGCCAGTATTATTCAAGATAGAAAAATTTCTATACACTATTTAAAAGAGTGATAAGAACCAACATAATTTTTATTCACAAGAACCACTATGTGTCAAAGTTAAAAAGAAGGGGAATATCACGTTCTCTTTGTGTTGAAAAAAAGAAGTGAAAAAAGTGGGAAGAGGAAGAATAAGAAGCAACCAAGTAGTTCATGAATCTTATAAGAATAAGAGATATATTCCCCTAGTTCACACATGAAATATGGGGAGGGATGAAGAGTTATGTGTATTTTAGTTTATACAGGATGGAATATAAACAAGAAGTAATAGAATATCAGTTTGATACTATAAAAAAAGACTTTTTATATAGTGATATATATAATTATAAAAAAAGTTAGTTTCTATTGTGAAATGGAAGAAGAAGAAGAATTAATTAGTACATGAACAATAAGGAAGTATTCTAAATTAGTGTTATAATATCTTATTGTTACACCTATATTTATTTTAATGGTGTGAGATGTACCTGAGTGTGGAAAAAATCAAATAAGTGTGTAGTATACACACTCTATACTGTTTGGAGACTATAGTTTAATGCTTAGAGGTATTTACTAATGGGTTTTGGGACCTTAGTTGTTACCAAATCACACTAAGGATTAGACATATCATACTGAGAGGTGAACCTTAGAAATTAATATGCCACATGTGTGTGTGTATTTGATTATGATGTAAGAAATAATAGAAGTAAGATATAATTAAAGAACTAGTCCCCTAATAATGATAGAGGTTAAAAGAAAAGGGATAAAAATTTGAAAGTACAAATAAGGTAATTAAAAGTCACCAAAATTAATTCAACCCCCGATCAATGTGGTTCATATCCCAACTAGTTCCCTTTAGTTTGAATTAGAGAAAAATTCACCTCTGATTGGATTCTCTAGATTTGATGTTGATCTATTTTAAAGATTGGAAGGTTTTATTTTTAATCTATTATGAAGTTCAATTTTAGTTAATATTTATCTATCTTATATTCAAATTCTTTTTCTACGAAGACTAAATTTCTATGTGTGGAGCTTGAAAGCATATAGAAAAATTAATCACTCTACTTTGGTATTCTAAGTGTGATACATTTGGACTAGAAGTTAGTGTTTTATGTGAGGATGAATCACATCAACCTAAAGTACCATTATATCTTAATATTGCTTGAATATAGATTTTTAATGTTATAGAAGTTAGTTTGATGGTGGAATATTGAATATATGTTCACAAAGACATTAGTTCATGAGATAATGGGACAATATTATGCCTTGATTTGGCATAGGTGAATAGATTAAAGAATATATAGGAGCATTAAATATAATAGAAGTATAGTGGGTGATGTTTTATAATGTTTTTGAGGATACCATTAATTCCTTGAAGTATTCTTTAGGTTGATGATTGTTAGGATTTGTAAAGAATGGTCTCAAAATATAGAAACTTACCCTAAAGGATAAATTTCTATGGACTCCTTGGTTTTAGTAGAGCAATGGTTGTTGGATTCATCTGGATTATAGTGATGTTTCTAAAAGATTGTAAAATTTTGATGATTGTCATATTAGTGGTAATATAATTTACCAATTTTCTAAAACAAGGTAATATATTACCTATCATTTCCTTTTTCACTTCACCAGTATCCTGATACATAGAATTTCCAAATATTTCTATACATTTTTTTATCCTCTAAAACACTTCAAAATATTCTAGAATTCATTCAAAACATCATCAGATAGATATATTTATCTTCATCATTATAATTCTATGTAACTAATGCATTAAAAAAATTCAAATCTACTCATATAAATTAAATATATTAAACAAGTTCATTCCATAATTTCTCAAACAATAGCTTCCTCAAATCAGAATCTGTAAACCTTCAAAAAAACAAAATTTCCAAGTGAATGGATCTCTAATAATAACCAATGGTAGCATTTATCAAATGAAAAAGTTCAAATTAGGGTATCCTTAGTTTAGAGTAACCCTTAACATGTCACCTACTAGAATGGGTGAATTACGACAAAAGGGAGCGAATAGGGTTCATCTGCAAAATTAGGGGTTGGTAGGGTTCCTTCGATGACTCCGAATAGGCTAGGATTTCACGAGAGCAGGGAATGGGTAGACTTACTTTTTTTGAGCCTATGTAGCAAGAGTAGGGAGAGATATTCTAAGATAGGGTTTTTCATGAGAGCATAGGGGGTTCATTCATCCATAAGGCTTCGATCATGGAAAGCAGGGAGATGGCTTCGATCATGGAAGACATGAGAGGGATTCAATCACGTGAGGTAGGGAGAGGGCTTTAATCGTGAGAGGATCGAGAGAGGCTGGGAGGTTCAGTTTACGTAGTGGGATGTGGCCACAGTGCACATAAAACCAATGGGGGATACTTCTTTACTTCCATGGTTAATTAAACAATGGAAACACAAGTGTGGTGGTATCCATATGTTTTAGTTGTGAATCTATGCTAATTACCACTCACATACTCACGGAAAAGTGATCCATCCAGACCATTCTCATAGGTGGTAGAACATTATCTACCATGATATCATCTAAATACAATGACATTAAGCTCCTATAAAACCTAATCACTCACCCCAAATCATGTTCTATTGATTCATATCTAATTAATCCTATTATTTCACACCTAACCCACTGAACATTCCCTGGTACATATCAACTCATCTAACCATCATGAGGTATCTCACTCATTCCAAATACAACAATGTGAATTCTCATTGCACGAACATCATTCCAAAACCATGAGCGTCTCCCCATGCCCGAGAAAAATATCATCTAGAATTAAATGGTCTAGAAATCCATCTGATCTTGCCCTCTAAGACTAGCCTTAATACCAAGATCATGTAACCCACATTGTAATGATCCAAACTTTTGTTAATGAAAATTATTCTTGATTTGATTAAATGTATTACTATTTAAAATTGCTATATAAAATATATACATCCTTGGTTTTATGTTTTTTTATTTCAAAATACCATTACGAATTTTTACCATTGCTAATATAGTAGTTGAATAGTGATCACATGATAAGTATAAATATAGGGCTTTAACAAATCAAATTTACCCAGAAAAAGGATGTGATGACCTCATCCAAACTATTGTAAAAATGTCTTTCTGCATCGGTTCTTTTTAATTTGGAAGTCGGTTTTTAACCTATGTCGATAAAGGCGATGTAAAAAATATGAGCTTCAACGTCGGTTTTTATAAACCGACGTCAAAAATCGGCCCACATCCGTATTCGGCATCGATTTCATATAAAACGACGCCAAAAGTTAGGCCCGGACAATCTTCAGTGTCAGTTTTCATATAAATCGATTCCAAAAGTCAGGCCGATAGTCTTCGAGGTCAGTTTTTTAGAAAACTGACGTCCAAATTCAGCTTCTACATAGATTTTATCATCGGTTTTGAAAAAAAAAACGATGTGAAAATATGTTTTAAAAAATATTTTTCACATTTATTTTTATAAAAACCAACGTAAAAACATTTAAAAGCTTAAAATTGAAATATATATTATTTCTCAGGCTTCTATTTGACTACTTATGGTGCTAAAACAGACTTATGGATCAAAAGTTATAGTCGTCGTAAGTTGTAGCTCATTAGGTTTAGATAGATAAAAATTGATTCATAGAAAACATGAGAAACAGGAACCAAAAACTATATTCCAAATGACCACAAAAATTAAAAAAAAATAATGATTGAAACTAATTTATATTCTTTTATTGGTTTCATTCGAATCGATATCACCTGTTTTGTTATTTCACTTCATTTCAAGGAAGAACTCATTAAGTAATGAAAATAGTGAGCGATAAAGAATTTAGCACATCAACTAATGAATATCATGTGGAAGTTTCATGTTTGTGTCTTTATTGGAATAATATTTCATCATTATAATAAAAATATCAACATATTTAGTGATAAGGAAAACTATAATAGTGAAATTAAGTGATGAAAAGAAATACCATGTACAAATTGTTGATCGAAGAATTTTTGAAATATTGATTGAATCGAAGATGTAAAAAACATTGAAAGAAAAAGGATGAGGCTCTATATATTTTAAATTAAAATTATTATCGGCTATGAAGCATTATATTTTAGGCATGATTTTTAATGTAGAAATGTGCATTGTGAAAAAATTGAAAGACCAAATCCACGAATTTGGAACATTACTTGTAATGTCGGTTAAATTTATAACTGATGTTAAAAATATTCTCATGTTGGGGTTATAACATTAGTTATCAAAAAACTAAAGCCAAAAAATAACTTTTAACATTGTTTATTAGAAAAACCGAGGCAAAAATGGTACTTTTAATGTCAGATATTGAAAAAACCCGACGTTAAAACCCACGTCTTCTAATGTTCAAATTCAGACATCCATAAATTTTCATTCGTAAGTTAGTTTTTACTCCACGACCTATCAAATTGAAGACTGAGAAATTATCTACAAATATTATTTCATTTTTAATGTCACTTATTTGAATAGAGAACACCAAAAAGGACTTTTAACGTCGATTATTGGAAAACCCGATGTTAAAAATCATGTCTTATAATGTTCAACTTTCGACGTCCATAACTTTTTACCCGTAAGTCCATTTTATCTCTACAACCTATAAAATCAAATCCTGTAAAATTATCTAAAAATTATGTTTTATTTTAAAGTCAGTTACTTGGAAAACCAACACCAAAAATGTACTTTTAAAGTCGGTTATTGGAAAAAACCGACAATAAAAATCATAATACTCAACTTTCGACATCCATAACTTTAAATCCGTAAGAATGTTTTTGCTCCAAGACCTGTAAAATGGAAGATCAAGAAATTATCTAAAACTATTATTTTATTTTTAACATCATTTATTGGAAAAAAAGATTGTTAAAAATAAAGTCATATAATGTTCAACTTCCAACGTCTATAAATTTTGATCTCTAAGTCCATTTTTTCTCCACGGCCTATCAAATTCAAGATAGAGAAATTATCTAAAACTTTTGTTTTATTTTTAACATCGGTTATTTGAAAAACCGATTCCAAAAAGATACTTTTAATTTCCATTATTTGAAAAAATCGACGTTAAAAATCAAGTATTATAATGTTTAACTCCCAAAATCCATAACTTTTGATCCGTAAGTCTGTTTTTTCTCCACAAACTATAAAATTGAAGCTTGAGAAATTATCTAAAACTTTTATTCCATTTTTAACATTGGTTATTTGAATAAAAAATGCCAAAAAACAACATTAAACATCGGTCTCTAAGAACCGACTATAAACTGTCGACGTTAAAACCGATTTTTCTACTAGTGACAGTAGAATTGCTCCATACGAAGACCAATTTTCGAGGATTAGAAAGGAGATGGCATAACTGGGATTCTCTCTTGACCAATCCCTAGCCAATCTTCAATATTTTAAGCTTGAATGAAACCGCCTATAGGATAATTGGAAGTTAATAGAGATTACCACATGAGTGATGTTATCTGATCCTCCCCAAGAGTTTGGGACCATCTCACACCTTACCCTTAGGTATTATACATGTGTTATTAGGGGTTATTTAACAATTCCCTAGCACTATGTTTATTTAAATTATTTTTGTATAAATAATATACATTCATTTTATCATTTTTACTTTGTAAATAGTTTTTGAAGAACAAATAGTATTTATAGTTCATATTCAATTAAGAAATCTATTTTGATGAATTAATGTATTTTTTAATTATATAATATTTTAGTAAAATATAATTACTAAATTACTCTTTATTAAATATAAATAGTCTTATAATATTTATAAATATAATTTTAATATTTATTAGGGTTTGAAAGTTGTTTTTTGTCAAAACCTAAGAATTTTTAATAAATCTGAGTTAAACTTCACATATTTAAAAATAATTTAGAACAAATGATTATTAATTTTGGATTTTGGGTTTCGAAATTATCTAATGGTGAATTTTTTATAATTTTATGAGACAGTCATATTTTTTGGTAAAAATTAAATACCATTTAAATATATAATGTATTTTATGACATCATAATGACCCAATAGTGATGTAATAAAATACTATAAATTTTTTTTCAGCCAATATATGTTTTACCCTTAAAATAATATGATTTTATATTTTTTTATTAATTTTATGATGACTTAGTGGACCCTCCAAGGTTTATAAAATATTTTAACCTTTTAAAATGTTTTCCTTGAGAGTGTGACTCAACTCAACATAAGAAAGCCTAATAGTTTAATATATTTAGTTATTGGCCTTATAAGATAATATTTTGCACTCACCATTGGAAAAAACCATGGAAAAAACTCAAAGTTTGGTTTGTGGTTTTGATTAGTTTAATGTGTTGTGTCCAAAACCTAAATAATAAAGAATTCATTCTATTTTCCTTTATAAACCCACCCAAAATCCCCCTTCTCTCCACTCAAAACCTTTGCATCACATCACTACCTAGCCCTACTATCTATAAAATCCTCCCAAGGCACCCCATTCTCCCCATAAGACTCTCTCAAGCCTCTCCCAAGCCTTTGGGATCACATTTCCAAGAAAGGGATTTCTTCCTTTATCATTTTTGTCCAAATTTCATTATGTTGTTATACCCTTTTATTTTCAATTAAAATTGTTGGGGTATGATTTTTCACCTCCCCCATAATTAAATTCTAATTTTTAATGATGAGAGACCTCTTTATCTCTCATTATTTCCTCCCAGGTACACTTGTTACCATACCGAAATTCTGTAAGGGATTTCTTCATTTCTCATTTTGTCCAAATTTCATTATATTTTTGTACTATTTTATTTTCAATTAAAAATTTTTGGGTATGATTTTTAACCTCCCTCATACTTCACTTATTATGTTTTAATTATTAGATACATCTTTATATCTCATTAATTCCCCCTATGTACACCCATTACCATGTTGATATTCTGTAATAGATTTCTTCCGTTCTCATTTTTGTCAAACATTATTCATCTTTTTATACCTTTTATCAATTAAAAATGTTGTGATATGAGTTCTTACCTCCCCTATACTTACCTAATTATGTTTTGATGATTATGTACCTCTTTCTATATCATTAATCACTCCCATTTACACCCATTACAATGCAGAAATTTCATAAGAGTTATTCTATTTCTCCTCTTTCTTCAAGTTTATTTATTATGTTACACCTTCTATTTAAAAATTCCATATGTTGGGACATGAATATATATTACACCCCTTACATTCAATTTCATTTAAATATGATGATATTATCATTCAACTCTCATCAACCATTTTTATGAATCTTTATGTCACACCATTATGCTGCGGAAATTGCACCGTAATTTTGCAAGCCAAAATCATTATTTAGCGAATACCATACTGATGTGTCTATCAAGTTTATTCACCTTTATGCACATATAAATATTTAATGATACTTACAAGTATGAATTCCACACTAATTAATCATGTAATAACTTATGATGTTGAATGATTCCATGTTATATGATCCATGTGTCCCACTTATGCATTAAATGAAATGTTTAAGAATGGTGTGCCCTGATAGCGCTCCAATGCATTGGGTAAAGATTAGTATCATGATATGTCAAGTTAAATGAGGGTCACTCATGCTGATTCTAGTGAAATGAGGTTTTACTCAGTCTATATGGGCAATGCTCATTGACTCATGCTAATATCATGTTAAATGTTGTTGCCACATTTCCATGTTATGATAATATTGTTATATCATGCCTTTATGTTCATGTATCCCTTGAGATCCGTTGATATTCCTATTTCTTAAAAATATACTATGTTTTTCATGTCATTCCTTGTTTACTCCCTTACTGGTATTTATAGATCTCCCTTTTCTTATGCATGTCCTTAGGTTATCCCATACAATGCTCGATACGATGGAATGTTGTGGTCATGTAAAAAGGGTTTCAATAAAGATGTTGTGTTTTATATTCTATGTTATTATGTAATGTTCCTAATTTACCAAGACACTAGACCTCTTGATCCTCATATTTTTTAAGTGAATTTTTATGTAATAAATATTATTTATGTGTGTAATAAAGGTAGGTTTTGTTATAGTTGGTATCAGATGATAGGTTTAGTTATTTTTTGGATTAGGTCTAGAAATCCATAGTAAAAGTATTAGGGATAAGGCTAAGTATAATAAAAACATCCCTAAACTTTGTTGAGTATTGAGTAAGTGGTTTATCAAGAAAATATATCCTTGCCAGGATAGGAGAACGTAGAGGTGGCTATGGAACAGACGTATCTAGGGTTAAAACCCAAAAACACCGCTTTGAGCTAGACTCGAATGGGAAATAGTGCACGACAATGGGCCTTACTGCACTCTTGGTTATGACACTCCCAGGGGATATTCTTTGGTAAATTAATTAGCTTTTTATGAACCATTATTAATGGAATTAAAAAAATGCCCCTAAGAATATATGTTGGGATGTAAATCATGGATAACATAGATAAGTTAATGAAATAAATGTAATTTATAAGTTATCCCTTTTTTCATTGGATTTCCCTTCATGTGTTACCCCTTACTTTCCTTTTATTCCAGCCAATGGTCGGTAATAGGAGGACTTGAGCTAACAACCAACGCCAAGATCAATGTGATGACTATTCTAATGAGAGTCCAAATCCGATGGGAGTGGTAATCGAAAAATTTGTCAAGATACTCTCTCAGTTAACTCATTTTTTTAAAACAAAATGGGTTAAGAGGAATGTTAAACCCCCATCCCCCCTAAAAAACAAGTTGTAATCAAGAGATTCATGATTCAAATGCCTCTTACTTTTAATGGATCATCTAATCCCTCAATCGCTGAACAATGGATCAACTCTATTGAGATTATATTCTCCATCCTTTAATGTTCTGAAAAAGATAAGGTACTTTTGGATGCTTATCATATAGAGGAAGAATCTGATCAATGGTGTACATTGATAAAAAATATGAAGCCCTGGGAGTAGATCAAGGCATTGGAATGGAAGGATTTCCAGAAAATGTTTTTTGATAAATATTTTCCTCGCACCCTCTGACTTAAGATAGAAATGGACTTCCTTGACCTCAAGAAAAAAAGGCTAAGAATCCATCAGAGTGTATGGAGAAAAATCACAAGGCTTGAATGATATACCTCCATATTTGTCATTACCCCCAAATTCATGGTTGCCCACTTCTTTGGTGGGCTAAAACCTATCCTATGGAAAGCCCTAGCGATCCATGAATTCAAGAGCTATGAGGAAATTTTATAATTGCCTCAAAGTTGAAATGGAGATCAGAGAATCTCAGGGGTATAATGAGAATAAGAAGAATAAGGTGGAATTTAATTTTGGCAATCCGATGGATAAATCGAATGGTGTTAAGAAATTCCAGCACGCCACTTTCCAAATGGGCAGAAAGAAGCACCCAAGAAATTGCCTAATGAGAGTGAGGAAATGATTTATGTGTGGAATAAAAGGTCACATGGCCATTAATTATCAGCAAGAAAAACCTATTACTCTGACAAAGGAGAGGAATGCTCCATTTGACCCTCAATACAATGTTCATTTCTTCAACTGAAAAGAATCAGGGACCATTAGAAACTAGTTCCTTAAGCCATGAGTTTTCAAAGGCAACCAACAACCTCAAATGCATCAATTGTAATATTTTTCCATCAATGACATCGATATGAACCCTGAGAATGAAGTGGTGACATGTATTCTAGTTATTCATTCAAGAATAGTGAATTTACTATATGATTCTAGTTCTTCGCATTGTTTTATATCCTGAAAGTTTAGTTGAACAATCCTAACACCACCAAAAATAATGGAAGTAAATATATCGATGATAATAACAAATGGAGAAATCATTGCATCGCATTAATATAACTCATCCCCTATCATAACTTTTGATTTTATCTTCCCGGTGAAGCTCGTCATACTCCCTAAGTTGGAAATTGATGAAATTCCTAGAATAGATTGGCTTTCCCTATATAGAGCCAACATAAACTCCTGTGAGAGGGAAATGACTCTCTATATGGTGAATCAACCCCAGATTCTATATAAGTGCAAGGAGGATGATGAATCTTCCTTAGCACCATCATCTCAAGCATGGATATTACTGACCTATGAGCACACATATATTTCTCAGATGATTGAATCTAAGGAAGAAACTATCCTTGAAGACATGTAGATTGTGATGGAATTATCTGAAGTGTTTCATGATAAATTTTTTGGTCTTCCCCTCAGAAGATATTTTTAATTATCAATTGATCTTATACGTAGGGCATTTATAATATCCAATAATCCATATATAATGGATATTTTGGAGCTTGAGGAGATAAAGAAACAACAAAAGGAGAATCCATATTAAGGGTTTATATGCCCATGTGCTTCACCATGGGGGGCACCAGTCCTCTTCATCAAGAAGAAGGATGGGTAAATGCGGCTTTGAATTTATTATCGTGAGATCAACAAAATCTAGATAAAGAACGAGTACCATATACACTGAGTTGATGACTTGTTCGATCAGCTATGTGGAGAAAAATAATTCTTCAAGGTTGATCTTCGGTCAGGATATAACCAAGTAAGGTCGAAGGATGATATCCCCAAGACTACTTTTCATACAAGGCATGGGCACTATGAAGTTATAGTAATGCCTTTCGGACTCACTAATGCTTTAGAAATATTCATGGACTTTATGAATAGAGTCTTTAGAGATTACATGGAAAACTTTTTGGTAGTATTTATAGATGATATTCTTATATACTCCAAAACCAAGGAGGGTCATGAGGAGCATCAAAGCATTATACTAGAGACCTTGTGAAAGGAGAATCTCTATGAGAAGTACAGTATGTATGATTTCTGGTTGATGGAAGTCTCATTCATGGGTCATATCATCACATGGAATGAGATATGTGTGGATCCCTCCAAGAAATCTACAATTGAGGGATGGTCGAGACCAACATCGGTGATGGATATCCATATCTTCCTAGGTTTAGATGGATATTATTGTCGATTTTTGAGAAATTTATCATGATTTTCAAACCCTCTTACCAAGAAAACTTGGAAGGGAGTCATGTTTTCTTGGAGTGATAAATAAGAAGAGAGCTCCAAGGAGTTGAAAAGAATTCTTATCACTGTTCTCGTGCTCACACTTCCCACAAGTGGATAACTTTTTGTGGTATTCAGTAATTCTTTGAAGAAGTTCTTAGGAAGTGTGTTAATGAAAAATGAAAAAGTCATTGCCTATTCATTAAGGGAATTGAATGTTCTTGAGAAAAAATATCCAACACATGATCTGGAGTTGGCTGTAGTAATATTATATTTAAAAATTTTGTGTAATTTCCTCTTCGGAGAGAAGTGTAAAATATATATGGATCCCAAAATGCCTCAAGAATATATTCACATAGAAAGAGTTGAACATAAACTAATGAAGATTGATAGATCTAATCAAATACTATGACTGTTCAGTCAATTACCACCCTGGGAAAGCGAACATGGTAGAAGATTATTTATGTAGAAAGGACCTAACAATTATATCATTATTGAGAATTGAAAAGGATCCAATCTTCTTAGATTTGATGAATATGGACATGGGAATCATAAAGAAGGGAACATCATCAATCCTTTCACAAATGATTTCTCAACCGTCTTTTTTGGAATGGATAAAGGATGCTTAAAAGGATGATGTCTAAATTTAGAAGAAAGTGGAAACTATTATAAAAAGGAAATCCTCGTATTTCAATGTAAATGAAGAAGAAATTGTGAGATTTTGGTCAAGACTATGTGTTCCATAAAATCCAGAGTTAACCAAAGAACATTTGGATAATGCACAAAGTTCGAATTTTCCCATTCACCCAGGAAAGACAAAGATGTATTGAGATCTCAAAGAGCTTCATTGGTGGGATAACATGAAGAAGGATATTTATGACTATACATCAAAGTGACTAGTATGTCATCAAGTGAAGGATGAGAGGAATAAGTATAAGGTGATGATGTAACCATTACCTATAACAGCATGGAAATGGGAGAACATCACCATGGACTTTGTTATCGGACATCCAAAGATATCCAAAGGAAATAATGCTATCTGGGTTGTTATGGATTTTCTTTCGAAGACTGCACATTTCATTGCACTTCGATAGGATTTATCATTGGATAAAATGGCATGGATATATATCAGAGAAATGGTAAGGCTACATGGATTAACACTATCTATTGTATCTAATCAAGATCCATGATTAACCTCTAAGTCCTATAAGATTTTTCAACATGCTCTGAACACTGAGATAAACTTTATTATGGATTATAATCCTCAAACTGATGGCTAATCTGAGTGTAATATCCATACACTTAAGGACATGTTGAGATCATTCTCATTGGAATTAAAAAGAGGATGGGATCAAAATCTTCCTCTAGTTGAGTTCTCTTAATATAATAGTTCCCACTCAAGATTCCAAATGGCTCTTTATGAAGACCTGTATGGGAAGAGGTGCAGAACATCGACATGTGGGGTTGAATTTTGGGAGTGAAAACTCCTAGGTCCAGAAATGGTTGAAGAAATGATAGAGAAGGTTAATACCATCCAGCAGCACATTAAAGTTTCTCAAATTCGAAAAAAAGATATACTGATAATCGTTGATAAGAAATAGAGTTTGATTTTGAAGACATGGTATTCCTATGAATATAATTGTGGAATAGAATTTTGAGATTTTTTAAGAAGGTAAAGCTTAGTCCAAGGTACATTGGCCCTTTTGAGATCCTTGTTCGCATCAGAGAAGTGGCCTATTTACTAGAACTCCCACCAATCCTATCTCAAGTACATGATTAATTCCATGTATCACTATTGAGGAAGTACATACCAGACCCATCACATTTACTCAGTCCATAGGTGGTACCATTGGAGAATCACGTCTCATATGAAGAGAATCCACTGAAGATCATAGATCATAGGAAAAAATTCCTACAAAATAAGACAATTTCCCTCATCAAGGTGTTGTGGGGAAACCACTAGTTTGAAAAAGTAATATGCGAATTAGAGTAAGTGATGAGGTAGAGTTAGCCTCATCTGTTTTAGTGTGGTAAAATGAAATTTGGAGGGGGGATATTTTAATGACCGAAAATTTCATTAATGAAAATTCTCTTGATCTGATTAAATGTATTACTAAATAAAATGGTTATATAAAATATGCACTTCCGTGGTTTTATGTTTTAGGATATCAAAATACCCTTATGAATTTTTACCATTGCTAATATAGATGTTGAACAATGATCACATTATTAGTATAAATATAGGGCTTTAAAAATCCAATTTACCCAGACAATGGAAGCAATGGACTCATCCAGTAGAATTGATCCATATGAATCCCATTTGTTAGAGCTCATAAGGGAGGTGGAATCACTAGGCTTAACTCTTGACCCATCCTAATATGAGCTTCAGCACATTAATATTCAAATGAACCGCATACGGGAGAAGTGGAAGGTAATAGGGATTACCTCCCAAGCGATGTTATTTGAGCTTCCCCAAGATTCTGGCACCATCATAAATCTTACCCATAGGTCTTATGAGGGTGTTATAAGGGGTTATGTAACAAGACCCTAGAATAATGTTTATGTACATTATTTTTGTATAATGAATATACATTCATTTTATCATTTTGACTTTGTAAATGGTTTTTGAAGCACGAATAGTATTTTTAGTTAATATTCAATTAAGAAATATATTTTGATTAATTAATGTATTTTTTAATTAAATAATATTTTAATAAAATATATTTAATAAATTACTTTTTATTAAATATAAATTATTATATAATTTTTATGAATACAAGTGTAATTGTTATTAAGGTTTGAAAGTTGTTTTTGTCAAAACCCACGAATTTTCAATAAATATCAGTTTTTATTTTAAAATTTAAAATTAACATATTTAGAAAATTATTCAGATAAAATGAATATTATTTTTGGATTAATAATGTAAAAATTATCTAACAGATAAATTTTCATAATTTTATGAGACAATCAAATGTTTGGGTAAAAATTAAATACCGTTTAAATATATAATGTGTTTTATGACATCATAATATCCCAATAGTGATGTAATGAAATTCTATAAATTGTATTTTCGGACAATATACATTTTACCCTTAAAATAATGTGATTTTATATTTTTTAGATTAATTTTATGATGCCTTAGTTGACCCACCAAGGATTATGTATTATTTTGACCTTTTAAAATGTTTTCATTGAGAGTGTGCATCACTGTCACATAAGCAAGCCTAATATTTTAATAATTTCGGTTATTTTCATTATAATATAATTTTTTCCACTACCATTTGGAAAAAAACATGGGCAATAACCATGGGTTGGTTTTTTTTTGATTAGTTTAATGTGTAGTGTCAAAAATCTAAATAATAAATAATTCCCTCTCTTTTTCTATATAAACCCCTCCAAGCTCCCACTTCTCTTCAATCCAAAACCTTCTATTATGACCCTACCCTAACCTCCTCTCTCTAAAATTCTCCCAAGGCACCCCAATATCCCAATAATCCTCTTTCAATCCTTTCCTAAGCCTTTGGGATCACACTTCCAAGTAAGGGATTTCTTCTTTTCTCATTTTCTTCCAAATTTCATTATGTAGTTATACCATTTTATTTTTAATTAAAAATGATGGGGTATGATTTATAACCTCTCACATACTTCCCTCATTATGTTTTAATGATGATATACCTCTTTATATCTCATTAATTCCTCCAATGTACACCTGTTACTATGCCAAATTATATAAGGTATTTCATCCTTTCTCATTTTTGTCCAAATTTCATTATGTTGTTATACCATTTTACATTCCATTACAAATGTTAGGGTTTGATTTAGTACATCTACCATACTTCCCTACTTATTTTTTAATGATGATATACATATTTATATCTCATTAATTTCTCCCATTTACACCTGTTACCATGCTGAAATTTGGTAAGGGATTTCTTCCTTTCTCATTTTGTCCAATTTTCTTTATATTACTGTAAAATTTTGTTTTCAATTAAAAACTTTAGGTTATGATTTCACACCTCCACCATACTGCACTCCTTATTTTTGAGTGATGAGATACCTATTTATATGTCATTAATCCCTCCCATGTATAGCTGTTACCATGCTGAAATTTCATAAGAGTTATTCCATTTCTCCTCATTCTTCAAGTTTCTTTATTATGTTAAACCTTCTATTTAGAAATTCCATATTTTGTGAAATGTATCCATATTAACCCCTTACTTTTCATTTCATTTACATATGATGCTATTCCCCTTCCTCTATCATCATCCATTTTTACAAATTTTTATGTCACACTGTTATGCTGCCGAAATTGCACCATGATTTTCCAAGACAAAATCATTATGTAGTGAATACTATATAGATGTATCCATCAAGTGTCTTCACCTTTATGCACATATAAATTTTTAATGGTACATAAAATTATGTATTCCACACACCTTAATCATGGAATAACTTATGATTTTGACTGGTTCCATGTTATATGATCCATGTGGCACACTTATGCATAAAATGAAATGTTTAAGAAGGGTGCACCCTGATATCTTTCCAATACATTGTGTAAATATTAGTATCATGATACATCAAGTGAAATAAGGGTTAATCATTCTAATTAATGTTCAGTAAGGTTTTAATCGTTCTCCATGTGCAATGATCCTTGTCTCATGCCAATATATTTTTAAATTTTGTTGCCACATTTCCATGTTATGATTATCATTCTTTATCATGCCTCTATGTTCATGTCTCTTTGTGCTCTATTGATATTCCTATTTCCTAACATGTAATATTTCCTTCTTGTTTTTCCTCGTTTACTCCTCTACTAGGCTTTATATCTCACCTTTTTCTTATACATGTACTCATCTTATCCCATGCAATGTTAGGAATACAGGAATGTTATGGTCATGTAAAAGAAGTTTTCAACAAAGATGTTGTGTTTTATGTTCTAAGTTTTTATGTAATGTTCCTAATTTCCTAGGTCACTAGACCTATCAATCCACATACTTTTCTTAAGTGAATGTTTATGTAATAAATCAATTTTATGTGTGTAATAAAAATGATGGTTGTTAAACACATGCCTTTACTGAATCCTCTCAGGTGTATGCACATAACCACATATTTTAGTTAAGTATAATTCAATAAATAATTTTTAAGTGAAAATACAATATAGTTTTTAAAAACATTATGTTATGAAATTCTATAAAGATACCAAAGAGGGTTCAATACCAATGGAATCTAATAGACTTACCAACCCACTAAGGGTTTATATACATCCCTCACATGAAGAAACTATTTGGACATCACCTTGGAATGTTCTTCACCAAGAACCACATGAACTACCATCAGAGAAAATACCATGGTTCTATTGAGTTGAATTCCACCAACAAGTACATAAGGAAACTTCATATAAGTTATAATTTTTTTAACCAATTGAACCTCTCATTAGTGAAATAAATCACATACAAGCACACATATATCATGTGAGTCCAACTTGACAACCATGATGCATGTACATGGAACTCTTTCTAATGGGATAATGTAGAAATCTATAAATATAAACCTCTATGAATATAAAATATTTAATAAACAACTTAATCATAATAGTGATAATTATTAACAGCAATATTTTACCCATGGTGACCAAGACTTCTCATTAGAAAAATGTTCCTAACCCACCTATATTAGATCCATCACAAGACCCAATACATTCAAAATTCACCTTTCTATAATCTATCAAAATAGTAAGAAAAAATAAAATGCAATGATACAACTTTATAATAACCTATTATAAAGGACACTAAAATGTTCCTTTGTCTATGGAGATACATGACCTCGGGCATGCCTCCCTCAACATGAGAGATAGTTTACAAGTTTTATGGATTAATACATAAAATTGGGATAATGTTCCATTAAATTAGAGTATGAAAACAATGAAAAGTAATTGAAAAGTTTACATCACAAACATCATAGTACACATAATCAAATAAAACCCAATGTTATAACAAAATGAATGCAGAATAATATGGTCATACATCAAAACTCCTCTCCCTTAGGTATAATAACAAAAAAAAGTGAGAAAAATCAATATGAGACTCTATTTCCATCATTGAGCCTCACCTCATACCAAACCATAATATATTGGTGAGCTACCCCAACCTGATCCACTATAAATCCAGTGCCCTAATCAATAATGTAGACATAAGGTATACACATAAGCTAGAGTTTTTTTGTAGGATGTGATAAATACATCCCAGTAGGGTCTCACCAATTTCCTCTAATATATACCATCCTATACATGTATGTATAATGAAAATAATCATGTCAAACAAGCACATAGTATGTAGTGTTATATAAAGGAAACACTAACTCTATGCGCATCAGTTCATCATGTGGTAAACAAGCCATCACAATACCTGCTCATATCTTTTTAGCTCCATGTTATATTCTAGTTGTCCTCTCATGTGATAAAACCTATATCCTATCCCATTCAAAAAAACTCTAGGTAAGGCACCCACCAAATCATGACCACTTACCAAATGTGTAGGGTAAGTACCTATGTATAAGACCTTGAATCACCATCTCATTCAAGGTAGTCCACCCAACACCATCTCACCCAAGGTGAGGTCATCTATGTCCCAAACACCACATTATATCCCAAGTTATGGTTTACCATACAAATCTCACATAAAATCAAAATATTGACCATACACTCTCACTTAAGGATGCTTATCATCACATTTGTTTCCCTCTAAATCTGGATTGGGACCCAACCTGACCCCTACCATCTCCTAGGTTGGGTATCACAAGCACTAGTTGAACCATTCCATGTCAATTAGTTTTTTCCTTACCAATACCTTATCAATTAGGGAAGGAATAAACTATTCTCAAACCATACAGTATCTTTCAAGGTAGGATTATATTTTACACACAAATAGATCTCCATATCACTCATTTTCATGAACCAACCCAGGTCGGCCTGGAACTGATCACCCGATTTGGTCTTTGGCATGGCCTAAAGGGTGTTACTGATCCCCACGGGAAGAAAACTAGTGCCAGGAATCAAAATATATAAGGTGGAACAATTTAAGCGCAAATGAAAAAGGAAAATAATTAAATAAAAACTGTACATTGAAAAATAAAACTAGATTCAATGAGAAAATAAAATTGTATATACCTTGATGTGACTCTATGTGTCACCACCTACCTCAAACCAACATCGCACTCCAGTGACTGAAACTTATCAAGAAGTAGTAGATTTAGCTAAAAACAATGATAAACTATAGGCGTGAGTATTAATACTTAGTATGATAGCCCGATAAACTATTTCTAATTCACTTACTTTAAATAAAGAAACATTAATTTCAGGTTTTAACTATAATATTTAAAATAACTTTTTCACACATTTTCCCTTTAAAGAAAATCATGGTCCATTTTTATTCTTATTTTAAACTAATTTATTTTCTAAGAATGGTGTTTTATACATTTTAATGAAACTGGGATGGAGAAGTGTAAAACATTTAAATAATATTTTTCCACAAACTTTTGAAAATCATTTTATCCCATTTAGAAAAGAGATGCACCATACGCGGAGGAAAAATATGTGACTGCATAAGGGTAATGGAAAATAAAAAGCAAGAGAGGCCAACCAAACAATTCACCACAATAATTTACTATAGAAAACTAAGTGCCTAAATACATGGGGAAACCTAGGAGCTCATGAATTATCTAGAACATACTATGCATTTGACTCATCCCAAAGGAATGCCCTACCTGATGACGCCATAATGCCCAAACGCATGATCATTACCCTACATAGTCTGACTGAGGGTCCCAATCCCATTGAAATGATAACAAAATAAACCCCTACTATGGGCCACTAGACATTGAATGATCTAAACTAGTGCAACAATCCTTCACTGAAAATTCACTAGCTACGATAGGTTCCCATGTTTGGATTAAAAATGGGGTGAGTCAATGATGTCAAACGAGTATCTTGACACAAGTACATTCATCACACATAGTCAACACACACCACATGGTATCCCCTGAGTCACAACATTGAACAAGTCACTCTCCATTAAACCATCATAACATAAGGTAATCCCCAAACTAATGGAACTCCCATATTTTTTCAACCAACAAGGTGAGGACCCATTCTGGGGAGGTTTTTCCAATGAAACAAATTTATTTAAAGTTCCAACTGGGCCTCCACAACTATCACATACTAAACCATTTTTTACAAAACCACACACATGCCACTGTAAAAACTAGAAACACACTTTAAAACCTATTTTAGAAACCCAAACCATCATTTTTAATAAAAAACACATTTACAAAGGCCAATGAGGCATCTTGTCAAGAATTTGATGTGAAGAATGTAATCAAACCATTTATTAAAATACATTACAAGAAATAAACCACTCGAATTCAAGACAGAAAGTTTTACTAACTATTATATATAAATAATTAATATAAAAACTTGTTGGGAAATTCAATAAATAAATGATTCTTAAATTTAAAGGTTAGTGCATTGAGATCCTACCACAAAGGATAGCCTATCCAAAGCTTTCAAACTCATGTAGCATCCCGCTCGCATGCACACACTTATATATATATATATATCCTTAAACTGATGCACGTGTTCCCTGTGCCATGAGGGAACACACGCATAAAAATATATATATATATATATATATATATATATATATATATACATATCCATAATTGGGAATATGCATGCATGACTTTGAAATGACCACAAATCCCTATGATAAATCCAAGGTACTGAAAAAAAACATAAATCCCAAAAATAAAATTATGCCAAAAAAATAAATCAAGATATGATTCAAAAACAAATGAAACATTAAAAAAAACAATATTAAATGAAAACACTATTTTTAAAGTACACTCTTAATTTGAAAGCACATCCAAGTGTGCACCTAGTAATTCCATGGATATGACAACATCCAACATCTCATTCTAATATCCATGAAAACACTCAAAATAACCATTTTCACAAAAACACCAATGAGAATAAACCAACCTAACAGCTTAATTTAATTAGAAAAACAAATGATCCCTTTAAAAATAAAGAGTATCATCTAAAAAACAAAAAAAATATCAAGTCCAATAACTATAACAAGGATTGATTTTACATTAAAAAAACAAAATATTTTTTCAAATAGAATGTGTGCATAAAAACATATGCATAAACAAAATTCATTACAAATTCAATTTGTAAAATATAAAGCTATCAAGAAATAAACCACTGGAATTTCAAAATTTTCATTATCTAGGTGTGAATCATATTTTAAGAATTATAAAAGTAAGATTTGAAACTTGATCAAACACATTTACCAAAGACACAAATATTCATAAACCAGTAGTAGCTTCAAAAAATATTTTTTACTTGTTCTAAAAATTTAAAAACACTATAACAAATTGATTAAGTGTAATGTGAAGTTGTGCACCATGATTAAAAATCCATTAAATAATTAAAGCATTAAGAATTTTATTCAAAAGGGAGAATAATATTGAATCAATTAACTCAATGGATTGAGAATGAGACAAAACATTCGGTGGAAAGAAGAATAGGTCCCCATGGACTAACTGCACATCCAAAACATAGATAAAAACAAAAAAACATAGACACCAATGATTATGGTTTTACAAGATGAAGAAAACCCCCAAAAAGAAAAGAAAACGAATGAACCATAGGAGAGGGTTTTTGGAGAGGGGGTTCATGGTCGCGCTGGAGCAGGGTAGAGTAGGGGGGTTTGGGCCATGATGGAATAAGGTGGAGCAGTGGGTTCAGGCCACCAGGAGCTAGGCACAGTAGGGAGGTGGGGCCGCTGGGAGCTAGGAAGAACAAGGAGTCGGGCCGCCAAGAGAAAGGCACTTCCGGATGAAGGAGGGTGTGCCAGGAGGGGTCTGGCCAGAGGTTTCTGATACAAGCAGGGAGGGTCCAAAGGGGGGTGGGGCACACACAGGAAACAAACTAATGGGGGGAGTGCACAGAGGAATAGGGAATTACCAAGGGTTTCATTTGTTTATAAAAATAAAAACAATAGTAATAATAGTACCAATAATTATAATAACTATTATATAATAAAAATAATTCTAATAATAATAGTTATAATTATTCTTAATAATATTGACCATAATAATATTATTATTACTACAAAAATTAACAATAATCATTCGTAATAACAAATTAATTATAAAGATAATTTCAATAATAATAATTTTATTCCTAATAATAATAATAATAATAATATATTCATAAAAATATTAAAAATTATCTTAATAATAATAATAATCATCATCATGATATTAATAATGTTCACTTAATAATAATAATATTAAAAATAATTTAATAATATAATTATTAACAAAACTTTTAATAAAAATATTATTATTATTAGTATTATGGTTTAAACATTCACTTTATTTTATTTTCATAAGATTTATTTATTTTAATAATTAGTCAATCGCATGGGTACCAGGGCTAACTGCATAGTTACCACCAACCTTGTAGTTCTCATTCACAAGTCTGAGCCCCTTTAAAATTTAAAAGTTTCCAAAATTTCAATTCACGCCCCAAACCCAACTTTGTCCAACAGATGTGTGACAGAGAAATGAATGAATTAAAAGAGTTTTTGAGGATGGGGTGTGGCACTCATGGAAGTCCTACCAATTCCTTCTCACTTATAGAATGTAAAAACATGGGACCCATCATCACATAGTCCTTTTCCAAATACATATACTATAATGGAACAAAACCCATCCCACAAGGTCACCACATATCTAGTGTTGTGCTAGTCACTCAGGACCTCTCCCATCCTCCCTAATTGGTAGCACCAACTCATATCATTTACCGCTTTATGACTTCACATCTTTTAGTCTCATCATGACCCTCACCTCAACATGTGAGGTCAAATTTGATTTATAAATGTATCTTGAAATCTCAATTCCAAGTCTTGAATAATTTCTAGAACCCACACCCGATTCCCATATCACATCTCCTAAGGGAGATCTCTCAACTAGTCACCTAGAGGAAAAATATCTCAGTCTCACAGGTAATATCCCATAAAGAATCTCTACTCACAAAACTTTTATCAAAGCACTCCTCCAACATCAATCGGGTATTCCTTTCCACCCATGATATTTTTATACATCTCACCCATAAACACTCATCCCTAAGACCCATGTGCCAACCTATTATCCCTTGTAACCCAAACTTGGCTATCTTGAATATCTATTTATACTATAATATCTACCCAATACCTGACATCAACCTAATAGACACATTTTACCCATAGTGACATAGTAATCAGGTGATAATAAAATACTCAAAGGGACAAATAGAACTTGTTCAATATTTAAAACGCTCACAACAATCCTATACCTTTCTCTAAGGCTCTCTTAGTCCCTATTTGTTCTACCAAAATCTATGTTACATGAATTTAAGAAATAATGCATAAGTATTAATATGAATTTATATTATAGTGGATGCATACCTCAAAAACATAGTTACCATCCACACCATTATCTAAACAATCATAGCCAGGCTTGTCTATGCCTCTTAAAAGCTCATAAAAACACATGAGGTCTTATATTATGCCATAAAACATAAATAATTAATTATAAACATTTATAATTAATTATTTAATTTAAACTAAAGAGTTTTAATCATTTCAAACTCATCAGGAATCAAAAAATCATTGAAATTCCATATAATCTTATGTGTTCAAACTCTCATATTCTCCTCAATCCATTTTAGGAAATAGCCCAATAAAATAACCATGATTTCTCCATTCTCTAGAAACCCCATCAACAAAACCCGATCCCAAAACCACTAAAATTAATAGGATATGAATAGGAAAGAGAATACAAGAATATTGGGAATATCTTACTCAAAATCACCATCAAAACACATATAAAATTACATGAATCTATGGGTATCAAAAGGTGACATAAGGGAGATATTAAATTCAAAATATACCCTCATGCATTACTCTCCCCTCTAAAATATAAGTGTGTTAACAAGTAAATTTCTATTCATCCCTCTCTAACAAAACATCCTTGAGGGGTCATTATGGAATTTCCCATAGGTGTTATAGTGTAGGACATAATATAAGGAGTTTTCTATGATGCAACTCCCGATTCTATAACACAATTCCCACCACTTGAACTTTGGCTGTGGTGTGAAGAAAGTCTCCATGGTAAAACCCACATTGGGTTGTATCCTGAGCATGCATCCTGAGGATCCTACAAGGTGTTTCTCTTTTAGGCGATGACATGATCTACTTCAACCAAAGCCACAATGAGATGTGGTACCTGGTTTTCAATGAAACCACCCATAAAGGGATCATTGGACAAAACTCATAGTGTCCCATTTATATTATAGACCCTATGGATTCTACCATTGGGAATACACCATATGGAATCCATCTACAACTTAGCCTCTAGGTTGTAACATGGTTATTCCCCCACAAATTCTACCATAGTGTATCCATTCAATCTATGTAATGGTACTCAATTTTTTAAAAAATTCACAAAGGCCACATACCACACCATTCTACAATGCTTAGGTTTGGGTGTGGTTTCTACCTATAGTTAAACAGTTCTGTATAAGGCCACCCTGACACATCATGAATGATCACTCAAGAACATGAACCAACAACCAAGCCTTGATCACATTGAAAAATATATCATTAAGATGTTCCAAAACATGTATTTTTTATTCTAATCTTATCTCAAGAAATGAACCCTACTTTAGGATAAAAAATTAAATTTCATCAAATAAATAACCTCCCTAAATCCTTTAAATAATTAAATTCATATCATATAAACTGAATTTTATCATTATTTTCAATAATAAATCTATATACCTCATGCTCAATAAGTATTCATTTATATCTATGATGTTTTTTATATTTCATTTTATTTAGTTTCCACAACTTCTTGTGGAATAAACCAACTTTAGGAGTTAATAACTAATTTTTTCTATCGATTTTTATCTTTACTAAGTCATATTATCATTATTTTGAATCATAGAGTAATAGAAAACTTCTCAATAAATATAGAATATTGATCCAAAAAAATTTGATATTCAAATGGGATATAAAAATAATAACAAATTATTTATTTTTGATATCTAATAAATATAAATTTGTTAGATTGAGGACTAAGAATTTCTAAAAAATGGTGGTTTATATATTCATTGCAACCCTGAATCCTTATAAAAGACAAGTTATGACATTTCCTCATCCATATATCATATTGTGTCTTTACAAATGGCTTATATGGAATGAAATTAATAATGAAAATAACTATATCTTGGGCATAACCCTAAAGTTGTAAAAAAATATTATTGTGTACTCTATGGGTTATAAATTGGTAGTGAATTAAAGTTTTTTTAATAAAAATTAATGCCTTCAACGATATTGTTTTATATTTATTAGGAAATATACTATATTCCTAAAAAAGTATGAAATTAGTAAAATCACTATTCAAACATATTTTTACTTGGTTTACCTGTATTAGGATATATTTAAAAAGTATAAAACATCGATTCCTCCTACATAAAATTATATTAATCACTCTATTTGTCTAATTTTTTGAGTGGAAATTTTTTCCCTATATTATTTAAACTAATAAAAATTTTAAATATCATCAAATTATTGTATATTAATAGCCGTCTTTTAAAATAATATAATAATTTGACATATAAAAAATCAAAATAGAAAAGTATATAGTTCTATCATGTTGGAGAAAACTTTTTTCTTCTTTTTTACCTTCTTAAAATTATTCTTTGATTTCCTTTTTTCATCTTATATGAAAAACATTATTGATCTAATTATTTTCATATTCTATTTTTTTATCAATCCCTTTAACCATTTTCTTCTATCTATGAGATATGAATAAACAATGAGGACATTAAATACTGTTATTTAATTTTATGACCATGAAACCTTTCATTACACCTCAATGGGTAATCAAATTCTCCCCATATGGTCAAATATTATCTAACAATCTTATCAAGAAACTTATAAATTTGAAGGACATAAAATTATTGAAAATTAGAATATATAAACCAAATCATGGTTTATTGATATAAATATATCATAATTAAAAAAAGTTTATATCAATTATTCAATTTTTAAATATATTCCACAAAAATCATAATGTAAAAATTTTCATTATGATATAATATTTATTTTTTCTAATAAAAATATATTAATAAATCTCTATATTATAAATTTAGAGTAATGAAAAACAATTATATTCCATTATATCTTCTGGAAACAAGAACATGATGTTAAATTATAGTGTAACCATTAAATCATGGTAGTTAGAATAGAAAAATTATACCACCATATTGACTTCAACCAATCCTTCAAACTCCATAAAGAAATCATAGTTTAATTAATAAATAATATTGAAATATTTTTTATTTTCGGTAAAACCCCTCTCTAACATACTATAAACATCAAGAAAAAATATTTGAAGATTTCCAAATAAATAATATTTTTATTTAAAGTGATTTCCAACCACCTTTATAAAAAAATACCCAAAATAAATACTCACATATTTTTTCCCTTAAATGATCAGATTGATTCATCATTAAATGAAACATTTCAAAAGTTTTATGGGTAATTCTTTTAGACACAATATTATATTATGTTTTACATGGGGGATCAAGTTGTAAAGAAATTCCAAAATCTCTTACATTATTAGTAAATTATTATGATAGTTATTATTCTTTTTTATCTATTTAATCTACCTTAATAATCTTTATATGTCGATCATGTAATACATTTTTCAATATCTTGAACATTTAAAAGGTTTCAAACATGTGTTTAAAAAAATTAAAACTATACTGATTAAAATGGTCAGTGAAAGTAATAAAATATTTATAACCACCAATTTCTTGTATAATTATTACTTCATATACATCATTATGTATTAAGTTCAATATTACACTCTCCCTTTCATCTTTTTTATTAAAAAGTTCTTTGTTTAGTTTTTTTAATTGATTATTCATATGTATAAAATTATTTATAATTAAGTGATTAAAATAACCGATCTTTACATTCTGTGGATTTTTTATAAATATGTCCTAGGTGATAAATAAAAAATATATTGGTGTTTGAATCATTATCTTTAACCTTATTATTTTGAATTTTTCATACTATATAATATAATTTTAAAATGTATACACCATTAAACATATTTTAGATTCCATTAAATTTATTTTCATGTTTATTAAAAAACATTTTTTTCATTTATAAAGGAAAATCATTTTTTTCTAAAGTGGAATTATAAATAAATTTTTTCTTTAGGGTCCAAACATAGTGAAAATATTTAAAATATAAAACTAATCCCCTAGGTAGAAATTAATCATATCTTCCTACCTTCAATGTTTGAAAAGGTTCCCCATTTACAATACATATATCTAATTTACTCTTAAGGAATTATATTATAATTTTTATTGAATATATATCTGCATAAATATGTGATGCACAATCAATAGTAAATACACATGAGTTATATTTAGAAAAACTTATTTCTACACCATTAAATTCTTTATTCTCATGAAATTCACATTTAAAATAGAATACACTTCCAAAGTTATAATACTAATTTAAATGATTATCAAATCAACATATGATAGAGTTTAATTTCATAAAATTTGTGTTTAATAAAATTTTAATATATAATAAAATATATTAGTTAATCAAGTAACAAGATTTTAATTATGTGTTTAATAGATTATTTTATTTAATATACTCCAACTAAAATGATGTAACCATAGACCATTTTTATTAGTATCCTTATATATAAATATTTTTTTATTTTTGTTATCTTTATCTTTTGAAGAGAATTAATAATGTGATTTTACAAAATGAGGTTTTGAGAAGCGATTAATTGGTAATTGGACAATATCGTATTGATAATTATATTGAAATTTTTAGTTCTCTCATGAAAATTACTTTATCCAGTAAAGTGTTTTTTAAATAACTCATGCATTAGAGCAACATTTAATTTAAAGAAATGACAAAATTTAGAAGATGTAAAAAATTATGACATGGTGTTCAAGAAAAAGAACTATGGTTGGTGCCTAGGAAAAATTATTATTAAGAGTTTAGTAAAAATATTAAAATTATATCGCTCATGGATTTGGACTTATTTTTACAAGGATTCCTTGTCACTATAGAGAATCGAACCATGTCACGGCTATACACAATACATTATATTTCAGTAAAAACACATATAATGGGATTCAGTACCCTAATAAAACATTTGATTAATATTTAAACCACCAATAAATTATATAATATAATAAATAAACCATCCAAAAATTCTTGTAATTTAATTAATATATAAGAAACCCTAAAAATACAATACCATGGGAAAAATTCTTTAAGGATATCTTAACAAACCCTTACTAACTATTACAACTACCAAGAATTAGTAAAGTCAAGTATTATCACCTACTCCTCCAAAAAAACATGATATATATGTGTGTGTAGGGGTGGGGGTGGGTGATTATATAAGTTTAGTTAGTAAGATTATCCTAAAAACCACTCATGAAATTGTATAAAAAATCAAAAAACCCTCAGGGAATAAGATGTTAAACCAACTCCTTAAACAGACTAGGTTAACTAATTCCTATCCCCAACATGGATTTCCTACCTAAATGTGGCATAGAGGTATTTTAATATAACATATAAAATATATATAATAATAAATATGCCCCAAATTAATTTCTTGACTAAACTAGTCACTTTATACCCAAATGACACATGTCCCAATGATCCCATCTTCTACATACTCACATTATTAGATAATCACATAACTCTAGATCCACTCAGAATAATATCCACATAGTCAAAGCCCCTTCTTAACCATAGCCACAACATAACATGTCATAAATTTAAGACATTATAGTTTATATGTATACATATTTTATATAATTCAATAAATCCCGTGTATATATACTTGTATCATGGTTGTAATCCAATATTCCCTATTCATATATATATATAGCATGACATTAATTCATTATATACCCAACATATTCTTGTTTCATATCAATAATATGTTAAAACATGTGTGCATATATATACTACATGTAAGGGATTTTCCTTTAAATAATTCATATTACAATTAATTTTCACTATAATTCTTCTTATTTAATTCCAAAAGATCTTTTAGGTTTATAGTTTTAGAAAATTAGTACATACTCTTCTAAAGAAAAACAATACATTACAAGTAGGAACTAATATAGAGTATCCATTTTTCCACTAAAGGAAACTCCTATAAATTAAAACATGATTTCTTTTCATGATAAATCTTCAATAATTTCATCATGACATATTCTTTATAATTAACAATCCTTAATACTGATGAAAAACATTTTAAAATTGGACATGTCAACAAAATCTCAATAAGGGGCATAAAAATAATAAGAAAACTAGTATTCCCTGATCTCATATAAAAATTGAAATTTTCAAACTAAAACTTTTCTTACCCAAGAAATCACATTTCCTAGCCAAATAATTTCATAACAAAAACTTTCAAACTTTTCATTAAAACTTATCATAAATTTATAACATTCACCCATAAAAGAGAATATCTTAACTTACCTTATAAAATTATTGGTTTCCTATAAAACCATAGAAATCATTCATATAGGTAACTTATGGCATCATTTTTATGTCACTATTACATATAAAGTATCTATACCAACTGCTAAAGTAGTAAACATCATGATTATTCTTGGAATAACCATCCAAATATATTCCCATAATTTCTTTGGAGTGACCTCATTTGTTAAATATTTCTCTTTACAAAATACATTGGAGTACTATAATGGTTTCACCCGCCCTCTATTTATCATGAAACCACCAGTCATCATAACAATTCACAATAAAAATAACATGGTCATAACACATAATAAATTCATAAAAAAACATTCTAAAGGAATATAATCTTTTCCATTTTGAATTCACATTTATTTTTAAGAATCTTCGAAGTTACAAATGAATTTTTTTTGAACATAAACGTAAAAAATTTGAAAGAAAACATAAAATTAATAAGGCACCATAATTTTTGGAAAATTATATAATGCCATATAATTTTTTAAAAAAAATCTTTAATAAAATGATATTAACTTGAAAAAGGAATTTTTTTAAAAAACATACCTTACATAAAACATGAGAAAGATCCCTGTCTGAAAACATTTGAGGGAAATCATAAAATTCCCATTTTAAAACATTGAAGTCAATTATTTAAAAAAATTGAAAACATATAGATTAAAGAGAAATATATTTAATAATAAATATTTAAAACATTTAAAATGATTTTTTAGTTAAAGAATCTCTTACCTCAGGTTCGTTTTCCATTCAAACATGATAAAATATTATATATAATGTTTTAAATAATGTTTTTAATTTATTTCCAAACTATATTAAAAATTATTATATCATATATTATCCACTTATATCATATTTTCACACTTTTCTTAATAATATTTCATTATTACCCTAGTTTTAGGTGTTAACTGCCTTGTTTTCACATGTATATTTTGTCATGAATATCAATATTCTTATGAATTTGATATTGGTAAATCTAATAAATAATGATATTAATTTTATAAATATCACCCTTGATAAAATTTTATAGTTTTATAACCATTATTTAATTTTGAATATGGAAAATGAATTGTATCGCATTGGGGAGAGGGTGGGTCATATGTACACACGAGTGATAGTATCATTCCTTTAATGGTTAAAATGGTTAGTAATTGGATGGTATATTAATTTAAATAATTAATATAATTTCATAATTACCATAAAATTAAATTATTTTCATCATTATAACCAACCAATTAAAGTGAATATGAAAAACAAATCACACTACTATGTGGAGATGATATGTTGTACGTACGTACTTGTTGTGATTTTGTTTTCCATAGGATAGATAAATGGTGGAATATGGTTGTCACATAATGAAAATAACATCTATCAATATATATAATACTACAGTTATTAATTTATCTTGTAAAAAATACATTAATTTTAAGTTGAATAAGAAATAAATTTGAAGGCGTCAATAATGAAAATTACCTCTTCTTCGGTGGACTTCCATTAAATCACTTCTTAATGGATGTAGAGATTGTATTCTAGAAGGAAAACCACCTCAATAACACGAATATGGATATTTATAATAGGTATGGAATGTTTTTGGTTAATCTATAATGTTTAATTTGGTGAAATGGAATGAAGGAGTACCCTTTTATAATTGAGGTGAGGGGCACCATTAGAAATTCCAAAAATATTATATTATAAAATATTAATTTTCTATCCAAATACCAACAAGTGGATATGTATTCAAATATGATATGATATAATGTTTTAATATTATCATAAATTTTTTTTTTCATGATTTGGTTTTATTTTGAGCCTTATCATTTTGAATAACCTTAGTTAACTAATTATAATTTTAAAAATGGTAACAATTTATTTATTATTAAAAGTTGGTAATTTTTACATATAAAATGTTAGTTTGGAAATAAGTGAATAATTTAATAAATTTTATATGAAATAATAATCACCCTGTATTGTTAAATACTTTTTTATCTTTAAATATTTTAATAAATTATTATTTTGATAAAATATCATTAGTGTCAATTTTGACACAATTCATTACTTTGGACTTAAGATAAACTAGATAACAAGATAACATCAAATAATAAACATTTAATATACTACTAATATGTTTTAATAAACCAAAAAATTCATTTGGTTCCATAATTAATTTGAATTATATTTATTTTAATATTTTTAAATTAATTTATTTGATTGTTTCATTAATAAAGTAATTACTGAATCATTATTGTATAATTATTTAAGGCAAATATTTATTCACTAAATATTAAAAATAAAACAAAATTATGTTTGTAAATATTTTATATTTCAAAAAAATATCTATATTCGAAGATATCTCTTAATAAAACCATATTAAAAATAATATAGTTAATAAAAATATAACTATGACATCATTGTCTTTTCTTCAAACAAAACATATTATAAATATCATATACTCATCCAAATAGCTTAAAAATCCTTAAATAAATTATTATAATGAAAATAAGTTTATTAATTTTAAAATGAATACTGATATTCATTCATAACCTACCAATGTACCCATGTGGACACATAAGATATGATTAAGACAAAGAAAGTGACATTTGGTGATTTTATTTAATTTATATAAAATCAAGGTAATTTTTAGGGAAATGTGTCTATTATGTAAGTAAAATCTTAATATAATGTGTTAAAGGTATAATATAAATCATCCAAAAAATTTGAGAAAATTTTTGTGGTAATTTTCTAGTCCTTATCATTTTTTATTAACCTAAATTACCAAATTTACCCTTTACTATGATAATAAAATCACCATGGTTATCAATCATATTAGCCAAAAATAAAAGGTACCCATATAATAAATTTATATATTATTTTTACAAATATGGAATACATTTTTTAAAATTCAAATTACATAATTTTAAGAAATTAATTTAAAATTAAACAGGTAAAACTCAATGAAGAACAATATTTCAGAAAATCACATTTTTTAAACATAACATGTTTTTATAAATAATTCATGTATAAAATCAAATTAAAAAATAATAATTGGATTAATTTAAAACAAAATAAACCATTATAAATTTAAAACTAATGGAAAATATAATTTTACCTTATAAATTCTATGAAAATATAATATTTAATAAAAATTGGCATTTTAACTATTCATTGAAAAATCAAACTTATCAGAAAAATAACAAAAAATCAAAAAAAGTAAATGTTGATATTAATAATTAAAAAATTAAGTTTATTTTTTCAAATAAAATTTATATAATTGTCTAAATTTAGTTTTAAAAATAGTGCACAATCAAAAGGTGGAAAAACTACCTATAGATAAATACAACCTTTTTTATGTGTAAAATTGTATTTTTTATTATCTTATTCATATAAAATATATTAAAGAAATTTAATGAAATTTTATAAATTCGTATAAATTGTATATAACTTTTCTTATACATATTTTCCAATATATCGACTAAGTAATAAATGCAATATTAAATAATAATAATATTTAGTTGTTTGTTTAATCTCGAAGTGGAATATCTTATATGCTATAAAACAAAGTGTTTCGTCTTAAATACATGGTATGTTAAATTCTTACCCATTTAATAAATTTATTCCTCTAAATTTGAACTCGGTATTGGAAACCAGGGTTCGAGTAATCAAATTACTTTTGTTGAAAATCCACATTAGAATAAATATTAATAAAATATACACTTAAATAGAATGAAATGCAAGTATGATGGTCACATGTAATTACACACACTAGGATTCCATTTAAGAAAAAATTGGCATGGAATAGAAAACTAATTATCAATTTCTAATGGAGAGTAAAAGAGAACATGGTCATTATAATGTTAACCATCCCAAAATCAAAAATCTATTATGGGTTAAAAGGCTATTGGTTTTTCATAAAATAAATAAATTGAGAATGATTTTATTTAAAGATCATTTTTCATAGAGTTTAGGAATTCCATAGACCCATATAATAATAAAATAAGGATAATTACTTATTTGAAATGTATAGTTTCATCCATTAATCAAATTTTCACCACAAACTCATATTTTTCTCCATATAATGACTATTAATCTTTCATTATTGACTAACTAGAATAAAATTGTATGAATCTCTAAATCAAAAATGTAATAAATATTTTACTTTTATCTTTATGAATTACCCAAAACCAAAATGGTTAGGATAAGATAAGATAATTCCCAAAAAGGATTGAAATCTATTATTCTATAGTAATACCCAAAGTTCAACATAGATCATTAAACAAATAACTATCATTAAAATTCCTCCAAAATATTCTAAACTAATATTAAAACACAAAAACTAGAATTATTCTATCTCATTGAATTATAAAATAGTATTAACATTTATCATCAAATAACATCAATAATTTATTAATTCTCACCCCATAATGTATATGGACAAATCATAAAATCTCCAAGATATGCTACTAATTTCTATAAATCACCATAATGACATAATAAAACAATATCTTCATCAAAAATAAAATTCAACATTTATTCTTAAAATAAATTCTCATAGTATTATGTGTATCTTAATCATAAAAAGTTCCCAAAACTGTGGAATCTTCTAAAATAACTTGATTGCAAAATCATATTCTGTTAAAACACATGTTCCCAAATTGCAACAACCCGTGATTACCTCAAAAATAAATGTCTCCAAAAATAACATTAGTCACCATAAAATTTCATAAGACAAATCATCTAATAGGGGTTCATAAGACTTTGAAATTATGATCATCCTTAAAATTATAAACCCATGATAATATCTTTTCCTCTTAAGAGAATATCATAAAATCCAAATTTATCTAAACCACATTCTGATATAAATTTTAAGGACTCATCCTTTAAAAATATAATATTCTAGTGGCTTTAGAATATAATTCTATATATTTAATTCCAAAATATTTATTGGGTTTAGAGTTTTTTAGAATTAAGACATAGTCTTATAAAGTAAACCCATACATTATAAGTGGAAACTTCTATAAAATATCTATTTTCCCCCTAAGTAAACCCTTTTAGATTAAGACATGATTTTTTTTCATGGACCATATTCAATAATTTCATAAAGAAATATTATTTTTTCCTTACAAATCTTCAAGTCCTATGAAAAAAATTTAAAACATGGGAAGATCAAAAAATCTCAGTAAGGTACACAAAAAGTAAAATGGAAATTTTAATCCTATAATCTCATATAAAAATTTCCTTTTAAAAGATAAACCATTTTTACCCAAGAAATCATTTTTCCTGACTGAAAAATTTCATAAAACATTTCATAATAGAAAATAAAGGAAAAATTAAGACTCTTAAATTTTCATTGAAACATTTCAAAAAATTATAACATTCACCCTTAAAACATAATCTCTTAACTCACCTTATGAAATGATAATATTCTAGTAAAACCATGAAAATAATTCATATTGGTAACTTGTGTTATCATTTTCATATCACTCTTATATATATTAGCTCTCCCAGCTACTCATGAAGTAACCATTATGGTTATAGTTGGAATAACCATCACAATATATTCCCATAATCTCTCAAGAGTAACCGCATTAGTGAAATTTTACCCTTTACCCAATGCATTGGAAGGATATAAGGGACTCACTCACCATCAATTCATCACAAAACCACCCATCATCATAAAAATTTACAATAAACATAATATGTTCATAAGTTATAAAGATTTCATAAAAAGAAAACATTCTTAAGGAAAACAATACTTCCATTTTGAATTCACGTTAAACTTTAAGAAGTCATGCACATATAAATGAAAACATTTTATTTGAAAATAAATATTTAAACTTTTATATAAAATATAAAATTAATAAGGTATCATGAAGGTTGTAAAAACCACTCATTACATATAGGATATAATAATTCTTTAATAAAAAAAATTGTGACTTCAAAATAGTTTTTTTAAATAAAGTCCCTTGCATAAAACCTAAGAAAAGTCAATTTTAAAAAATGAATGAAATTAAAACTTTTATATTTCAAAACATTTATTTCCATTCTAAAAAACCATTTTAAAAACATGTACATGAAAGATAAATTTATAGATTAATAAATCCTTAAAACATTTAAAACAATGTTTTAGTTAAAGATTCCATTACTTCGGGTTCGGTCTGATTAAAATATATTAAAATATCATGTATAATGGTTAAAAGGATGTTATTAATTTATTAAAAAACTATATTTATAATTTTCATATCATATATGATCCTATCATATAGTCTTATCACCGATTTGTTGATAATATTTCGTTATTATCCTTGTTTCTGGTGTTAAGTGCCTTATTTTTACATATATGTTTGCCACGAATATCCATGTTCATTAGCAGTGTATAAAGATACATAACATAAAAAACGATATTAATGTTATAAATATAATTTATAATCATTTATTATTTCTTTATATCTTTTCATGATTCTGTAAGATAGAAAATTAATCACATCACATCATGGAGATAGTCGGTCATATGTATGCACGAGCGGTGGTTTCATTCCATTAATAGTTGAGATGGTAAATAATTGGGTGATATATTTATTTTACCGTATTAATATTATTTCATAAGTACCATATATTTAAATTATTTACAAAATTATAAAAATCCAATTAATGTAGTGATGAAAAAAATCACAGAAATTCATGGAGATGGCATGTCGTATGTATGCACACGCGGTGATTTTTTTCGTAGGACGGATAAAAGGTGAAATATGGTTGTGACATAATAATAATAAAATATCATAACACATATTATATAATAATAATTACTTTATCATGGAAACAACACATTAAGTGGAATTTGAATAAAAAATAAACTTTAAAGCATCGGTAAATAAGATTACCTTTTCTTTGCCAGACTTCCTTTATATCTATTATTAATGGACCTAGGGTTGACCTTTAGGAAGGAAAGAAACCTCAAGAACTTAAATAAGGATTTTTATATGAGATATGGATAGATATTGGTTGAGATATAAGACTCAAGGTGGTGAAGTGAAAAAGAAGGATGGGGTGCGCTTTTATAATTGAGGTGAGGGGAACCATTAGAAATTGACAAATATTAAATAAAAATAAATTCATTTTCAATAAAAATACCATAAAATGTCCATTAATTAAATTATTAGATGAGATAAGGTCATGATATCATCATCCAATAAAATTAAAACAGTTTTTGTTTCATTTTTCACATTATTATTTTGATTAACCTTAGTTAACCTATTTTAATTTTAATAATGGTAACAATTTATTTAATATTAAAAGGTGATAATTTTCACTTATAAAATGAAAATTGGAACATAAATTAACATTTAATGAAATTTTAGATGAAATAACAAATAAATCTTTATTTTTATTATTTTTTAATTATTTTTAAATAATTTAACAAAATATTATTTTGATAAAATTCATTAGTTTCAATTTTGACCCTATTAAAATAGGTTAACTAAGGTTAATCAAAATAATAAGGTTAAAAATGAAACCAAAACTTTTCTAATTTAATTGGATGATGATATCATGACCTTATCTCATCTAATAATTTAATTAATGGACATTATATGGTATTTTTATTGAAAATGAAAAGAAAAACAACAAGAAAAGTTAAATTCTAAAAAAATATTAATACACCAATAATATATCATAATAATTTATAATATCCATGGATCACCTTAATTAATTAATATTTTATTTATTTTAATATTTTTAATGTCATTTATTTGACCGTTTCATTAATAAAAAAATTATGGCATCATCGTTGTATAATTATTTAAGGTTAATATTTCACCACTAAAATTTAAAAATTAGATGACATGATTTATATAAATATTTAATATTTAAAAATAATATATATATATATATTTCCATATATATATTTGGAATAAATCCATATTTAAAAATAATATAGGTAATAAAAATATGAATGTGACATCTTTGTCTTCTATTTAAAAAAATATTATAGATATCATAACCTCATCCAAATAGACCCAAAAGTATTAAATAAATTTATATAATTCAAATAATTTAATTAAGTACCAAATGTAAAATTATATTCATTATTAAACTACCTTTTTTTCAATGTGGACACATATGAGATGTTTAAGAATAAGAAAGTGACATTTTATGATTCTTTTTAATGTAAATAATATCAAGGTTATTTTGTTATAAAATTTTCTAGTAAATAAATCAAATTAAAACCTTAGGTGTTAATATTTCAATATAAATTATCCTAAAAAATTGGTACAATTTTTAGGGTAATTTTCCAGTCCTTATCATTTTATTTTTAACCTAAATTACCAAATTTACCCTTTATAGTGATAAAAAAATTAACAAAGTTACTATTCACATTGACAAAAAAAGGGACATATTTACTAAATTTTTTCCTTATGATTAAAAATATAAAATTCTTTTTTTAATTTATATTACATAATTTTAAAATATTATTTGGAAATTAAACCGTTAAAATGCAACGAAAATGAGTATTTTAAAAAAATGCCTTTTTTAAACATAAAATATTTTTATACTAAATTAAAGTATAAAATATATTTAAAAACAAAAATTGGATTAATTTAAATCAAAATGGACTAATATAAATATAAAACTAATCCAAAATATAATTTTACCTTGTAAATACTTGAAAATATAATTTTTAATAAAAATCGCTATTTTTAACTATTCATTGAAAAATCAAACTTATCAGAAAAATATAATAAATGAAAAAAAATTAAATTTTGAAATTTTACTTCAAAAAATTATTTTTATTTTATTGAATAAAATTTATAAAAGTTTCAAAAATTATTTTAAAAAAAGTGTGTCATCAAAAGGCAGTAGAACTGCCTTTAGAAAAATACATTTTTTATGCATAAAATTGGATTTGTAATTATCTTATGCCTATCAAAACTATTTAGGGAATGTAAAAATATTTTATAAATATATTTAAACATAATATATCTATTCTCATTCACACCCTATAATATATCATCTAGGTGATAACTGCAATATTATGTAATAACAATATTTAGTTATTTGTTTAAGCACGATGTGGTGTATCTTGTGCGCTATCTAACATAGTGTTTCCAATAAAAAATACAGGATGTTACATTATAACTGAAAGACATCACAACACATATATTCTCATTAACCACTCTATGCTTGGAAGGGTGAATGGATAAGGGGAGTGGTTTTCTATCCATGCCCTATACAACATGAATGTTGTGAAAAACACATATAACCTGTAACCTCATGGGAATTTGTCATGTTACTCAACATGGGTGGAGGATTGGGATATAGAACAAAACCATAATAAATATATCATAAAACATATTACCTAAATATTATCATCTATCTTAAAAATAATTCTAAGGCTATATTAATGAAATCATACATTGATTACCCTAAAACTCCAAGCCAAATTAGAAACTAACACCACTATAAGACATATAAATAACAATCAAAACATTTCTTAACTCATAATAATTTCTCAAAAATCAATTATCAGGATTATTTATTTAATTTAACCTTTATATTCATAATAAAAAAAAAATCATGTAATCTCTAATTACTATATATATATTATTCACTACATCTTTCATAATAACATATCTTTATTAAACATCATTCAAAAATAATTGACTATCATTTATCTTATTCTATTATTCATCATATTATTTACCTCTTCAAAATTATATCATCATAACCCTTCCCATTAATTAAATTATTATTTTTTTACCCTTCCATATTCTAGGAAATAATGACACAAATGCATGTATTTATAAGAAACACCACACCATTAATTTAGCAAACCATACCAACATCAATATTGAAATCACATGAAAATGGCACCAAAACTTCCCCATTAATACTCGTAATTATTATCATCCACTAAAATCACGAGAACAACATATCATCATTACAAACCTCAATATTAAAACATTTAAGAAACATCCAAATGATTTTATCTATTGAGAAATGAGACTTAGTTAAAAAAAATAAGAATTTACATTAATAAAATATATCTACCACAACATTCTAATCATATTAATAATACTTATGATAAATTAACTATTATAAGAATAAAAAACATTGAAAATTGACTTCATATTCGACATTTGATTTTATTAATATATTTAATATATTATCCAATTGTCAATGTTATAAGAAGTAATTTTCTAACAGGACATCTATATAAATATAAATCAGTCAATCTAATCATTATATATAATCAATAACATGAAAATAAATATAATATGATCAAAATTATCAAAGTATACAAATCATGTTAGTCACATCTCCCAATTACAATTCATTTAATTCCTTTCATTCTGTTATTTGGTCAATCCCATTTATTTATCCAAGTAAAAATCATGATAATTCAACATTCACACATATTATAATAAGAAGATGTTTTAAATATACAAATTTAAATTAATCTTTCATAATCACTACTGATGAATGAAGAATAACCAATGATAAAATTCTATACAACATACATGGGTTTCCCAAAAAAATATACAAATCAATCCACCATAAATATCTTTAAAAGAACCATAAAATAAAAACAAAATCCTTACACTATGGATTTATATGAAGAAATAATATAATAAGAATAATTAAATAAGGAATATAATATAAGAGAAGGAAGGAAAGGGAACCTTAAATAAAGAAGTGATCATCCAAGAGATATAATTTTCTAGGATCCACCACTAGCATGAAATATATCCATGAAAAAATAATTAAAATCAAAGGATGTTTTAGTGAAATATAGAACCATATGAAGAAATGAAAGTTCTAATTTTATATAGAAATCTAAAATTTGGTAGTTTGGTATGTGGTCGTGCACTTCTCTGGATCTATCACCCATCAGTACTTCTTATATTTCCCTTATAATCCAAAATGTTATAGGGGTCATGAAAAAAATATTAGGGGGCTATAAAAAATTCTAGAGTGATGCAACGTTATAAAGATAGCTACATTAGATTATGCAAATCAGTACATGACATGTCAAATCCCTATATAAGATGTGTTAAAATATAAAGAACCATAGACTCACCCTGAAATAGTGGGTTTCACTACACTCATTATAGCCTCTAGTAATTCAACATAACGTTTTACATATACGTTCCTCTAAACCTCCTCCTTAAAATTCATAGTACACCAAAAAATATTTTAAAGTATCTATAAAAATTCAGGCCACTACATTAGATACTCCTCAAATGATTCTTTTTTTAAATAATCAAAACTAAAATCTAAAGAGAAAAAACTAACCATTATAACCAATAGTCCATTATATAATTCTCAAATAGGAATCTATCCATCACCCAAGAGATGAAAAACTTACAAATAGTTAAACACATCAATCAAAAACTATTATAATTAAGTATTACCTCAATGACACAAGTTCAAAAAACAACTCATCATATTAAAAATAACCAATCATAAAACGATATACGATACTAAGAATGAATCATTGAACCACCTTTTAAATTGTACACTTTTAAGCCACCATGTCACAACAAGACACAAACTAAATCAATGCCACACCCACACAACACCTTCTCCAAATATAGTCAAATTTAAATAAACCACTTGATAAATGTTATATCAACATCAACATCCAAATCACCCCAATATATGAAAAGGGAGTAATTGAGAAGATACCAAAAATCATACAACATATAGAATATATCATGGATGAAATCCATCTATGGAGGAAGCACCAACTAATTCACTACCTATACAGTGTACTCTAATGTCAAAAAAAGTTCTAATAAAGAAATGAGAAAACATACTCCCATAACTAAACCACCTCTGCTTATGATGAAATGAAACCTTAAAAAACACATGATCTCTAATGTTGAACTCCAAAGGTGTAATATTTTCATCCACTTAAGAATTATGGGAGTATTAATCAACCTTAATATACTCATAAATCACCCACACCCTCTCTATCATACTCTTAACCAAATTTTTTACATGGAATACTGACTCCCCAACCTCAATCTATCATAATAGTGATCTTCAAGTATTCCCATACAGTACTTTAAAAAATTCTATACAAATGAATGAGTGATATTTTTTATTATATCAAAACTCAAAAAGATTATTTCTTTACCCATGAAACTATAAAATCTAGAACACATAAGAATAACTTGTCCTACATGATTGGCATGTTCTGCTTCTTTTAATCGTCCATCCATGGATGAAAATTAGTCGAAAGGAATAACAGAGATCCAAATCCATGATGAATAAATTTCTACACATTTGAGTTAAATTGAGGATCAATATAAAAAATAATAATCCTCAAATTCGCATGAAGAATCACAGTCACCTCTATATATGTCCTTGATAATGTATCTACTATTATTGACTTACTTATTTTCAGGAAGTTACTTGATTTTGACTATTGATCTGCAGTCACCTAGATAGCATCAAACCCACCTTGTTCTTGAGGAGAAATAGTAATGAAATACATTATGATGTTTAACCTCTTATATCAAAGGATATCCAATACCAACAAAAAATTTAAATGAACATATCTTCAATATTATCCTTTTGATAGAACAAACATAGATGCATGAACTCTACTACTGAACACATCAATACTAACCTGAAAAAATTACTCCTTAAGGAATGATACATCTTAGTTACACCATAATTTTCTACAATAGTTTTATATGGAACACAAGTAAAACCATGTTTTGTAACACTGATGGAATAAAAATATTCCCTTTAATTGAAACCTAATGATAATCATCCTATAACCATCCCTTGGGAGAATCACTATTGATAATAGTATCATGTCAAACCTCCAGATCAAGATCTCCCAAATAAGACTCCTCAAATTATTTCACTATAGATTGTTCCACCATCATCTAATAAAGATAACTTCCACTACCAAATTCATCCATGTCAAGATGTAATGATTCAATCTCCTCCATCACTCTTCACACATATTTAGAAACATAAAAATATCTCTTATTTGCTTTATTCTCAGTAGAACAATTACAGCATTATCATTCCTTGATGTATATAATATCTTGAATTTATAATCCTATAATAACCAGTTCTTCCATTGTAGATTAACATTAAAATAAAACAAAAATAAAATATATATCAAGATATTATAACCTGTGTAGACCACAAATCACTCACCAATAAGGAAGTGATTTCACAACTTCAAGGAAAACACAACAATGGAAATCTCTATATCATTGATAACATGGTTATTTTTTTTAAAGACATAATTATTGAGAACCATTTTAGGTGACTACAATATACTGATTATTATAGAACCATTACCATGAAGGGAAGCATCATAGAATAATTCAAACATACCTCCCTTTTCTGGAAAATAAATCATAGGTTCACTATCTAGCTTCTCCTTCAAATGCTAAAAATAATACTATCACTTTTCTATCCACGTAATAATTTTATCCTTTTGTTGGGATGTAATTGAAAATACAATTCTCATTAATACTTGTAAGAACACCAAAAATATGATCTTTATACCACCATAATTATGTGTATCAATGAATTATAAGATGATCCTTCCTAGCTTTACCTCCCCTAGACTAGTTGTACTTGAAGTAGTAAGTCACTTCACCCTACTCCCAACGCATTGTAGATATTTTTCATGCCTTGGAAGAAACATAAAAACATGAAAAAAACATAGAAATAACATACAATAGAAATTACAAAAAAAAACAAACCTAAATTTTAAACATAATTTTGGCAAGTAATTTTACCTACATAGGAGGAACCACAATAAATTTATTATAATAATATATCTAAAAAGGATATAAGAAATTGAAAAAAATAGTATGTTTTATTATAAAATAATTAATGCACTGTAATTCTATGATTCACTATATACATTTCATATGCACTATTTGTGATCAGAATGAATGGTTTAGGGTCAACATTCACTTTGTTTTATAAGAAATTCTAGCTAGTTAAACCCAACATACCAGCATCCAATATTCTCAGAGATTCCCCTAAGTGTAATTGTCACTTTTGGTCACCCATAATACAATTAAACTCAATTTTGATTAATAATAAAAATTTATAGATTCTTACTTTAATAGAATACCTTATATTGAGTTTGTTAGCATTCAATACTACCCTTGATGTCATAATTTGAAACAAAAATCTATTGTTCCTTCTGATGTAGAAGAGATGAACTACTTCTACCTTCATATCTAGTTTAGACTCCAATTGATTATCAAAATTTATGGTGAATATATTTCTAGCGAATAAAATTATGATAATAATAAAATAGGATTCATATCTCAATAATATCTCACTTGATGACTTGTTCCTAGGAAAATCCAAAGGAAACTCTTGAAAAAAATACCTTCCTTTTCTTTTCTTGTAGTGTTACATATCCATCTATCACCAAATCACCATTTAGTCATGTTTCTTCCTTATAATTTCTTGAGAAAAAGACTTAATAAAAATTTACACTAGTTTTTTACTACCAATGATATTTTGTAGATCTAACACCTTTTCTTACAACATGTTCTTAATGAATTAGTGATTTCGATCATTGTTCTTTATTCATTAATAGAATACTATATTTCTAAACAAGATTATTCCACTACGACTATCAAAGAAAAAAAATCCTTCCTGAATTCATCCAAATTCCTTCAATAATTTCTTTAACCAAACCATATAATTCACAACTTATGTTTCTAATATAAAATTTTCATCTATTATACTTAATATAACAATCTTGTATAGTCATGAAATCTAACTGATTATTATTCCTCTATAAGTAAGAAAAACCCTATTGGGATCTTTCAAATATTTTAATATCTTAAAATTTTATCATCAACAAATACTTTTAGAATATATTACTCCCCAAAATAAAATTTCTAATATTACATTCCATTAAAATACTATAGTATACACTAAAAAACATATCAATGTTACTTCATATAGTCAGATATAAATATTAATATAAATTTCACTAAAAATATTAAATCTAGTTTATTTCAGATAATTTCATATATTAAACTTCTAATATATGATGAATAAGGAAATTTCTCCAATTATTTTCACTCATTATCTATTGAATGTGATTATGCCTTAGCCAATTTAAAGTGTTCAAAAATTGGAGTTGTGATTTGTTTACATTTGTACATGGAAAACCTTTCAATGTTTTTTAGAATATACTCCTACTAATATGGAAATGAATTTTTAGTCATTCTATCTCATTCTATCCTCATCTACAATATCTTCTTTTATTTCCTAAGATCATTCATCTCTAAACATCAATATATATTATTTTTAAATTTTCAAATCTCATTTTCATTCAGTACTTCCAGTAATATTTCATCATCAAAAAAATTTAAAATGATGCAATTATTATCATCCAATTACTTCTGGTAACAATATATAATATCATTATCTCTACTCACGTCTTCTTATTACATAATTGAGTCAAATATATCACACCATTATCAAGGTGATTGCTTCATGACATGTGTGATATTATTTAATCTATATACCAAATACTAGTTCCAAATTTATGGTATACCTAGTCGATATTTCATGTGATTTTTTCTTCTAACACTACATGAATGGAAGGTTTCATAAAATCCATTTTCTCCAAATACATATTTTTTGATGAATTCATACATGGCGCCATTTGGATGGTAGATGGTTTAACTACTAATGAGATGTTTTCTATGAAATACAATGCTTACTTATATTGAAACCCTTTCACTATAATTTGAAATTTATAACCTTTTATTCAATCAGATTATTTATTACATCTATAAAACCATGGGTTCGCAAGTTCCTTTTGACCCATCATATGTTTATTTATATCATAGGTTCTGTTGAACTTTAATGATTCCATCTGTTTAATCATTTTAAACTCCCACTATTATGATTCATAGAGATAATCTATTTTCCTTTAGATTCTCAGTTTATTTTTTGTATATTAAAAGAATAAAGTTCATATTTGCCTCATAATTTTGAACAAATATCCAAATTTCTATTGATATCTTCAACTGAATCAGCTAACCTGAAATTCTTAAATCTTCTCTTTCTTCAAGAACATAGACTTCCAATACTCTAACAACTTAATCCCATACTTCTGGTACTCCCACTCAATATATTTTCAATCTTGAATATTCTAGTCTCTTTCATGGTATTACTCATGGACTTCTTTTGCTTTAATCACTCCCATATGAGTTCTCTATTTTTGGAGATCTTCTGATACTCTAATCAATCTAGACTTTAATTGTTGTTTCATTAACTTCTTTATCAAAAAAGTTTTGATACTTCTAGAAAATCATTTTATAAAATAGAAAATCATTTCTTTTGAGTATTTTTTATTTCATTATATAATAAAAAATGTGAAAAATTAAATGTCTATGGAAAAGGAAAATCCCATTTTGGATTTTGATTATAGTTAATCTCTATCCTCATAATCTAAAAGTATACAATCTAAACTATTAAAAACATTAAGATGATGAAAGTATATCATTTGCATGACCATAGATCCTCCAAAATTTCTGACCCTACTACTGATGCTAGACTTCTATAAATTATATCTTTCATTGTGTTGAGTTTCTCTTCCCAATTTTCCTTAGACATTTCCAAGTTCATATTTATGCTCTGAGATCCATATTTTAATGTTTAATTTAGTTTTTCATACACTCTATTTTACAATAAAATTCTAGGTGTTGTCTTTTAATTATTTATTCCCTTGTTTTGGAAAATTTTTTGGAATTTGTTTCTAGTGTACTCACCATAATTATCAATCTGGAAGAACTTCAACTTCTCGTTACACTCTCTTTCCACCAAATTTTTCCACTGATTAAATACCTCAAATGTATCTGACTTCTGATTCAAGAAAAAAAATCCACAATCTCTTAGTATTTTCAATATTAAGAGTAATAATTTAATGGAAACCACCACAAAAATTAAGAGGTTTAGGTAACTAAACATAAGAGGGTAAATGATCCAATAACATATTCATGGCCTTCTAGAAATTTAAGTTGAAATGCAATATTTTTTTCTTTCCAATCACACAACATTCACACTTTTAGATATATATGTGATAAATCTTCAATAAATATTTTTTTTGATATGAATTTTATTCTCTTTTTACCAAGGTGACTGAACCTACAATTTTATACTTCCAAATTATAGTAATTTAAACATAAAACAATTATGATTTTTTTCTGAGTTTACACTTTGGTAAATGGTCACATCCCTAACTCCTCTTTCAAATACCATAGATCCTCATGTAAATTTCATACCCTATTTCTAATGGAAATTCCATTGAATTATTTATTAAAATATCAAATGGAAATAATATATTTCTTAATCCCAAGGATGTGTGATACTCCCATTAACTTTCAGAATCCCTCAGTATTTATCCAAATGTTGAACTTTATTTTTCTAAAAACATGCATGGATTCACCATATTAAACATGTAATTTACCAAGATTCATAGATATATAATTAACCATGCATCTTTTTTTAAATTTTGAATGACTAGATTCTCCAGATTCAATCACTCAATCTTCTACAAGAGTATTCATACTTAGAAAATATTTTTTCTCATTCCATTATTTTAATGGAATATAGAATATCATACATTGATTCCTTTCTAGTGTTATCTTTATTAAATTTTCAATACATCTTGATATATACTGTCTTTCCACATTTACAACATATAAAACTTAGGCTGGTCGACTTACTCCAAACTTCTTTCATGGAAATTTTCTTTCATTGGATTGTATTTGTATTTATAATGGGATGAATTTCCTAGTTCATTAGTATTAAGGGCACTAGTAAATGGTATATGAAATTATATTTATCAATTTTATTTATCTTGTATCAAATTACTCATACCATCAAACACAAAATGTAACACCTTGATATATTAAAATATATTTTCCCCCAAATTAATACTATGTCCAATATTATGTTTCACGTACAACACTAAATAAAAATGAACCATGACATATTAGATGAAAATTATTAAAAAATAATGAATAATAAAACCTCTAGTAAATAAAAATATTTTAATAAATTAGAAATTCATAAAAAATAGTAATAATAACACTTATAGTTTTAAAAGGATTTTTTTAAATAAAAAGAGTTTTCCATTATATATTTTATTTCCATTAAAAAACTGAATTTATAAATTTGGGGATTTTATTTTGACAAAATTAATTCATTTTTTATTAAAAATTTTACTATTAATGTAAATTATGATGATATTGGTGAAATAGTTATTTTTAAGTAATTATTTTTCTAATTTTATAAAAAAAATCTAATAAATTAAATGGAAATTTTTGATATAATGAATAAAAAATTATGTTTACCCATGTATAAAAATATTTTATCACTATATAAATTGATATTTGTTTTATATAATATTAATATCACTTAATAGAGAAAAATATTCTATAAATTTGTTTTCTATATATTAAATTTTTTTAATTTAAATGTTAATCTTACCTTATTTAGAATTTTATTAGATTTTATGGAGAATAAAATTAGTTTGAAAACATATAAATTTGGTATGCGAGGGTACCTTATATTTTTAATTAAATGTAAACAACTTGGGTAAAAATTAGTTACCAAGGTAAAAACCAAAATTGTTTCATTTACAAATCTCATGGTAAACGACTTGAAAAATGCTTAAAAAATGTGTGAAAATAAAAGGTAAATGATTTATCAATATTATATCCCACAAAACATTATTATTTTCTTCTTATTTAGCCATTTAACCTTGAATAATTTCATTACATCATCGAAAAATATAATGAGTATTTTAAAAATGCCAGTTTATTCACTTATAAAAGGATATCTCTTCCACTACCATAAATTATCTCTATAAGGAACCTTTCTTAATTTGATTCCATTATGATAAAATCTATGAAAATATATAAATTTCGTTCTAATAGAATAATAAAATTCATACACATCTACAATAATTGACATTAAGAAGTTATTTTACTACACATTTGATCTTAATCAATATACCAAGGGTGTTTTAGAGAAATCATCTGAACCACCTCAAGTAACCAAAATAAGAAAAATATATTTAATAAACAAAAAAATGTGATAATAAATAGACCTTAGAAGATTATATATCTATGTGTGTGTGTGTGGAATATTTTCTTAATAAACTTATTAATAAACTGAATTTTTTATTCAGTATTTTAGGCAAACGTGCAGAATAAATTAGGACATGAGAGAAGGGTTCTTCATAACTCAATTTCCTTTATTTAATTCATAATAAATTATTGAAGCCTATTATTATAAGTTGAATTATTTTATCTTATGATTTTATAAAATTTTATCTATATTTTCATTTATATGGATTTATAATTAATCTCATTAAATACCATCCAAAGGATTATTACTTAAAAGATAGTGAAATCTATTTTGGTTATTTTTTTCTATTTTTAATTCCATTAGACATGTTTGGCATTCCACACCATAACTTATTTTATATTGAGTATAAAAATTCCTATTCAATTTCACTATAATAAATATATTTCATAACAAGACTTTTTAATGTCCATTTTGAGGAGACTCTATAATGTTCATTTGATCCTTATATTACTGTTATTATAACAGTTTTTGAATTAATATTGATTTGAAATTGAGATTATTTTGAATGAAAATTAATATTTTGAATTTTTTTACTATTTATTTATCAACCCCCTATTATTTTTTTCTCATTTGATTATTTTTTTTGGTTTTAATTTCTTCCGACTATTTCATTTCCTTAGTTGGATCAATATTTACCCATTGTAAATAAACAGACCATTACACTTATTTTCAGTCGAGAATCCTCCTCTTCTATAGAAGAATTCATTTTATGATTTTAAAATGTCTTTATTGACTCAAATATAATTAATTAAGGTCATTTTATACCACTTTGACCTTCTTTAAAAGTTTTAAATAAATTTTTCACATCATTCATATGGTTTTTTTCAGTGTTTGAAAACATATATTTTTAACATATTCCATGTGAACTAAAATTTTCACTATCCTTGTATTTTTCATGAACCTTAATATCTGTGTTTTTATTTTTTTAAAACAAATTCATATTATATTTTTTTTATAAAATATTTCTATTTATATAAATGTTTTGAAAAAGTTCAAGAATATTTATTATTTCTAAAGAAATTTTCTGAATACTCTAAGAATGTTTTGTATCTATGTCAATGTACTTTCATATATATATATATATATATATTAAAAATATATTATTCAAATGATACCATCCAAATTCTTTCTCATTGTGGAATGTGATATGTTCCTTTCAATCTAAAGAATGATCCATCAATAATTTTGTCTCTCCTAACCATCCACTATGAATATATATGATTTTTCATCTAATGAATCTCCTTTGTTAAAGCTCTATATTTATTTTCATTGATTGAAGGTTGTTCACCTAGATTCCATACATAAATTAATTGTATAAATTATTAACTTAACCATATACCCGTTATCCATATGGTGTCAATACCATATGGTTTATGATCTTGACTAAAGAGTGTTTACCTAGAATTTTATTGAATATCTTTAGATACCAATTCATTTTATATTATTTTATCATGATATACTTATTGATGGAATTATGAATGATTTCATTATATGATTCCATTTTTAAATTATATTAAACACATTATCTTATCTTGAGGTTTCAGGATTTGTTGAATGACTAACATCTTATGGCACACATATATTTGGATGATGATGGGTGGGGTCCTATATCTCACTCTAATGCATCGGTTAAAAGTTTAAATTCCACAAGATATGGGTAACCGAGTGTAATTATGTTGTCTCGAAAGGGAGTGAAAGTGTGTGACTCATGAAGGTGAAATATACAGTGGTATAATTATGTTTTCACACAAGTTTGGGTACAATTTTGTGACTCATTAAGGTGATATTCACTCTGCTTATGTTTTTACCAATTTTTTTATTATTCTATGTTCCATGGGAGCATTAAATTTAGATTCCATATTACTATGATTTTTATTAATGAATAATGTTTATTATCCCATGAATCCATAATATTTTTCTGTGGTATATGTTGTTCATTTCAGATCACATGTTCTTCTATTAGGACTTGTGGAGAAATATTCTTGTTTATTTTCTTTTTAATAATTTATTTATCCCTCGATCATGTTTTCCTATATAATTATGACCTAATTCTTGATGACATGTTGAAGAGTTATTTCTTTACTCCGAATTTTAGATCACCCCTTTATTCTATTTCCTTTACCAATAAAATTTTATAAAACACTATATATAGAATATTGTTTTATTTTTGAGATTCTTGGTGGGATATATTGATGATATAAATGGAAATAATATCATAGTAGAGAAAATGTCCATTTTGGTTGAGATATACATTGGTTACAATACTTAGGGACATTAAACCACCCATCTATGGGATTGTGTGATTATTGTTATGATTTAATGATCATATTTAGGAAATGTTGTAAAATAAAGATAAGATCATATCACCTTATATCAAATACAGTGTTTAAAGAAAGTGAATTTTACACCAGACCCCTGAGTGTGTGTCTAAGGTGCCTCAAAAATCCACTTATTCATTAGATTCATTAACTATAGTTAATATAGTATCCTTGATTTCTAGAAGTGAAGATAAAATAAAAAATGAACATACATCATAAAAAAATGTTAAATTTACTAATTAGATTTTTCCACAGATCATATTGAAGTCATTCACATAATCATATATTGATCTCCCTTATATAAAATTTAATATAAACAACTATTGCATCAATGAAACATTATTAAGGTTTATTATATTTTCATATATGTATTCCATAGACTTTATAACATATGTTGTAGTTTTCTTATCCAAAATTTGGAATGAAAATTTTCATGTCATGTACATTCTTTCCAAGGCCAATGACTTTCAATCCTACTATTCTCATTCATATTTTTCAAATAAAACCATCTTTAATTGGGACAATATAACTTCTATGTACCTTTTGAATCATATGATATTCAATATATATTCTCCTTGATCCAAAATCCGATAAAAAAATTTAACAATCCAGATATTCCCTTTATCTAAATCCATTTATGAGATTTTATCAAAATATTAAACCATGAGTGTTGAACCCACTCTAATATCACATGTTGGCAGGGAATTAAAGAACTAATTGTATGTACTACTAGTAAGACCACCATATGTATGATAAAAAAGACCCTCTATGTAAAATTATCATACCAATAGAAGTTCCTACATAGGTCAGTGTAGTGGAAAATTATCTTTTCAAGATTAACCTCCCTACAACTAAGTGTAACAAAAGTAATAATTCACTACACCCTACTTAATGCACAAAGTCTTCCTTAAAAATACCATGTCAAATACTAAAAAATGAAAAAATTAGAAAACATGTAATTGAAGGCACATAATTTAGTAAAAACAAGGGGTTTATTTTATATGGTCATGTTATCCTATGTAAATAAGAGGAACCAATTTGAATTTATTCTAATATAATAATTAAAAATATTATAATCTACAAGAAAATTCATTCAGTGATATTTATAAAAAATTATTAATAAATTATAATTTTTTGATTAACTATTTCATATTCACATGAAATGTTCATAATCAGAATATATTATTTAGGTTCCATCCTTACTTCATTTTATAGGAATTACAAGCTTTCAGTATCGATCACAACACTATCCCACATTCACGAAGATCTTCCTATGTGTAATTGTCATTTTTGACCTCAACCTCTTTATTCAGTAAATATTTATAGAGAATTCCTTTATAGATGATACCTTGCATAGAGTTCTCCAGCATTCTAAACAATCCCTTATATCATAAGAATATATTAACGTATAATGTTCCTTAATTCACTAAATAAGTGTGTTATTTCTAAATTTATATCTATTTTTGACTCATACTGGTGACCAAAATACTAGTGGATATATTTCTTGTGAATAAACATTTAATTACCTAAATCTAATCTCTACATCCTAACACCTTCCTAGTCAAGGATATCAAAGGTGTTGTAATATGAGAAAAATATAGCACAAACATTTTATAATATTCTATAATACCATGGAAACCCTAAACATATACAACATTTTTGGGATTCACTGAAGAAATAACTACCTCAACCTTCTAAGGATCCACAACTACTTCACATATAGATATAACATGCTCTAAGAATGTTTCCACTCTCATTCAAAAAAAACACTAAGATAGATTTATTAAGTTATGATTATTCTAGATAACATCTCTAAAACCACTTAAATATTTATAATCTTCTTCATAAAAGTTTTAATATATATGGAATTTGTTAATGAACATAACCAAAAACTATTCCAACAACTCTGAAAATACATATTTTAGCATTCCCAATAATACAACTAATTAATTTAATTTTTAAAATAAAATTATCACAAATCAAAGTGTCTTTACAGACACATGAAATTAGTATTTGGGAAATATTTTTCCTACACCATCATCTGATGACACCTTAACCAAATATAAATCTTCATGAACTAGATATATTGCCTTAATTGACTAAATAATTCATCAATACTTCATGTAAGATAATTTTTCTTAATCATCACTTAATTCAACCAAATAAAATTTATATAAAACTATAAATTACCATCCACATTCTTTATAAACAATACCAGAACTCCCAAAGGTGACATAATGTTCTAGATAAAACCCTTATGTAAAAGATCATTGATCTAAATCCTCATCTCCCCTAACTTAAAAGTCACCATACTATATGGAGACATTGAAATTTGAGAAACACCATACTATACTACTATCCCAAACTCAATATAATATCAACGATGTAACTTAATAAACTATTTGGGATAGGCATCCTAAAATGCTTATAAATCCTTCAGAAACACCACCATGTAAGCATTTACCAAACCCATCATGAGACGTCCCATCATATAAGAAAGGGGTTTTACTCACCTTTGATCCATTTGATGCTCACATTCATAGAAAGGCAGTATACTTTAACCTTTAACATAAAAAATAACCCTCCCGTAAATGTAATTTATAGGTTTCAAAATTAAATATATGATATCTGTGCTAAATATGAAATCAAATAGATATATCCATAAACATAGGTAGGGAATCCTACCTTTTTATTACATAACTTTTTATTACATTGTACAATAAAAGATATTATATGGATTACTTTTTTTAAAATTAGTTATATAATACATAAAAAAATAAAACATTCTTTAAAATCCACTTGAAAGAATTATTATTGGGGTCACCCTAAGTTACTTTTACAACATATCATATCATGGGGACATATATCAAATTAAATTGGTGAGCATGAAGTCTAGTAAGGAAATAAAAAAAGGGAGAAAAATTCTTTTGGTCATGAGACATATCAATTAGAATATGGGGTATAAAAATATGTCATGAACATGAAGTATAAAATAATAATAAAAACATGAATAATAACATGGAAATGTTTCTATAACATTTAAATGATACATTCATAAGAATATCACCAAGGTTTATCACCAAGGTTTCATAAGTGAAAATTACTAAGGTTATTCACCAGATTATCATAAAACATGTCATATATTGAAATTAAATTCTTTACCCAGTGCATGGAAGTGATATCATGGAAAAAAATAATAAATATTAATTTCATGTAATCCACATAGATCATAATATATCATTTCATCAATAAAATATTTTCAAGCCCATTATAAAATTATTTTATCATTTGTATTTAGATAACTATTTTTTAAAATAGTATTTAATTAAATAAAATATTATTCAGAATTAATGAGTTTCTTATAAAAGTATAAATATTTTCTAGAAAAATATAATTATGTTTCATTTCAATTGAAAAATAAATTTATCATATTCATATCAATTATAGAATTATTTTATTAAGAAATACTATTCTTAAAATTAAAAATATGAAATAGATATTTCATTTATATAAAGTAAATTACACTTTTTGATATTATGGCCTAAGAACGTAACCCCTTATTACACCTACATATATCCTAAGGGTAAGGTGTGCGATGGTGGAAGTTCCATGTGGTGTATTGGATAGCACCAACAGAGTGGTAATCGCCACTAACTCGAACTTATCTTTTAGGATATTTCATTTATGCTTCACTTTTTCAAGATTGTATTGGGCTTGGTCAATGGAACACAAAAATAAAGATAACTCCCTCCAAATTTCGGACCAATGGGATTCAAACGACATGACTCTACTAGTTAAGGTCGTCGATTCTACTATCTGTATCAATTATCCTTTATCACTACAAATTATAAACACTAATTATAATGGTAAAGTTATCAAATGTGGGTATAGTGTCCAAAGGTCATATTTGTTCAACGGTCATATTAACCATTATACCCTATAAATACCGCTGCATTCTTTCACTCAAAATTCACAAAAATTTATTCTATAGGGTAAATTTTCAATTATTAATATGTTGATTGGTTTACTAATATTTTTTATTATTTATGTACCATTTTTAGTGGGGGTGATGATTCTCTTATATTGGGGAGATCCTTATTTTCTCATTTTTCTATTATATTTTATATTTTTTTTCTAATTGTAACGTTTGAAATCGTAATTGGATTCATATCTAAATGATTTAATGATCATTTGTAATGAGGTTGAAAATTTTTGGATTCTCTTTATTTTGGATATGTGTAATATTATATTCTATTTATCAAACATTTATTCAATAATGAAATATCATTTAAAAAGTCTAGGTCATTAAAGTTTCCCCCTTTAAGAAATTTCATCCTCAAAATTTGAACTCATTTTCTCTGTTGAGAAAAGGTATGGGTAATTCTATACATTGACTCCATTGGTTACCCCATTTATTTTTAATATTTATGGTTCATCCGTAATAAATTAACAAGGTGGTTAGTCTTTTTGTGTAGAACATTGTCTCTATAGTACAATATTTCCACCGACTTCTCCACATAAGAGAGGTCATATTCCAGTTGTACCACATTTGGATTTAGTAAATGTGAGGGATTAGATATATAATTCCTTAAGAGAGATATGTGGAATACATCATGAACTTAATCATGATTTAGTGGAATTTCTAGTCGATAGACCACTGCTCTTATGTGATAAGGGATTTCAAAGGTTCCAATGTACCTAGGGATAAGATTTTCCTTCTTTACAAATCACATAACTCTCTTTTCTGGTAATATCAAAAGAAAAAAGATTATCAAATACCAAAATCCAAGTCCCTTTGATGGTTGTCAACATAGATATTTTTCTGAATCTGAGCGGCATTTATATGTTTATGGATAGAATAAACCTTTTCAGTTATCTCTTGTACAAGATTGGGCCCAAGTAGCTTTCACTCACCTACTTAATCCAAAATTGTAGGAATTATTCATCACTTTCCACATAGAGAATTTATATGGTTCCATTTGAACACTCAAGTAGAAGGTTTTGTTGTTGGGGATCTCAACTAATGTGAGGTGTTGATCCCATCCCCCATTAAATTCCACTGTTCATGTTCTCAGTATGTCCTCATGTGTCTGAATAGTCCTTTTAGATTGACCATCAGTTTGGGGGTGGTAGGACATACTAAAATTTGATTCATTATTTAGATAATGATGAATAATTCTCCAGAATTTAGATGTGAGCCTCATATCATAACTAGAAATGATTGAATGTTTCACCCCATGAAACCTCACCAATTCATTTTTGTATATCTTTACAGGTTATCCAAAAGCTAAATCTTCCCAAATATAAATGAAATGGTATATATTGGTGATTCAATCCACTATATCTCATATGAAAATATTTCATTTGGATTTTCTTGGGAGACCAATGAAAAAGTTCATAGTGATATGTCCCCAATTCCATTTTGGTATGGGTAGTGGTTTCAATACCCCGTTAAGAAGTTTTCACTCTGCCTTCACTTGTTGACACACTAAGAACCTTGAAGTGTAGTTAGAAATATCTATTTCAAGTTTATCCCACCTAAAATTATATTGAAGTTCCATATATATTGTATTTCTTCCATGATGCATAGAGAATATTGAGCTTTGAGCTTCATCCATCAGTTCCTTATTTATCTCTCAGATAGATGGAACACATAGCCTTGTATGAAATTTCAATGTACCTTCATGATCAATATTGAACTCATGAAACTTTCCATTATTTCCTGAATGGCCCGAAGGCCTTCATTTTTTATGGATTTTTGATAACCCCCCTTTCAAGGGATGAGGAGGAACCTTTACAAGGCTCGTAGGCTCAGATATTACATAGACCGTAGGCTTAAGAGATTACATGACCTGAAGGTCTTAGGGAATTCAACCAGACTATCTACAAGGAACATCCCCTCTCCAGCATCCGCATCTTGATAGTAGCTCTCCACCTTTGTATGATCGTCTCTCTAGGCTTCCCATGCAAGCACAGGCTGGTAGCGATGGCATAGCCATACCCTCTCATTCTGACAATCCATTTGGCTCTGCTCTGGTGAGTGCACCTGCTCTGAATCCTCTTCTGGGGATGCTTATTTTTTTAGTGTGTCAGAGGCCTGCATTCATGTGGATCGAAGGCCTTGGGGTGGCCCTAAGGCCTTAAGATGGCCCGAATTCCTTGAGAATCAACTGGCCGGAAGGCCTTGGGTGGCCCGAAATCCTTGTAGGACCCGAGGACCAATCCTAATTAATGCATCATGAACATTGTTTTATCTTTTGGGGTGATAATTAATTAAAAATAATTTATTTTAAGAAGTTACAACCATGTACTTTGTCTCATGTTCAATAAATTTTTCTTGAAAATATACTTAAAACTTTTGGTGTTTGTGTAAATATCATATTTCTCCCCGTAATGATTGTTTCTCAACATTTTTAGAGTAAAATAACTGCATATAACTCTAGGTCATGCGTAAGATAATTCTACTCAATAGGATTCAACTATTGAGATGCATAAGCAATCAAATTGTCATTTTTCTTGATGAAGAACCTTCTTCTTTCATAGATGAATCATTATAAATAAATAATCCTTCTTCTAAATAGGGTAGATTTAACACAGGTGTAGTAACCAATCCCTTATTCAGTTCATGGAAAGTTTATTTACACTCATTTTTCCAGATGAACAAAGACCCTTTTCAAGTTAACATGGTTTGTGGGATATAATGTAATGAAATTTCTTTTCAAAACACATATAATATCCTGATAAATTAAGGAAACAATGAATACCAGTTTCTTTTTTTGGGTGAGGCCAGTCCTCCACAGCCTTTCTCTTGGAAGGGTCAACTAAGATTACTTCATTGGTTACAATATGCCTCAAGAATGCAACTGTTTTAACCAAAATTCACATTTTATGAATTTTCCAAATAGCCTCTCCTACATCATAGTTTTCAACATAAACCTTATACAATCTTCATTATCCTCATGAATTTTTCAAAATATCCAAATATCGTAAATAAAAACTAAAAAAAAATTATCACGGTAGTATTTAAATAATATATTCATAAAATCTAATAATATATCAAGAGTGTTACTCAATATGAAGAATATAAAAACAAATTCATAATGCCCATATCGTTATCAGAAGATAGTCTTCGGATTATCTTATTTATTCACCCTCAATTGATGATACCCATATTAAAGATTAATCTCAGAGAAGAATTGATCCCCATGAAACTGGTCAAATAAATAATCATCATTGGGGGATGGTACCTTTTATTTACTATGATCCTATTAAGTTCTCCATAATCAATGAATATATGTGTTGATCCATCTATCTTCTTCTCAAATATAATAGTCTCTCCCAAAGGATAGATGCTTGGTTGGATAAATTCATTCTCCAAAAATATCATGAAGTGGTTTCTTTAATTCCTTAAAATCCATATTTTTTATTCTATACGGGGTATATGATATCATATTGGATTATAGTTTGAGTTTAATAGTGAACTATACCTCTCTTTTCAAGGGAGGTCTAGGTAAATCCTTAAGAAATATTTCATTGTATTCCTGAATGATGGAGACATTTTATATCCTTATACTTTCATTTCCTTCTCCCTATTCACTGATCATATCCATAAAGAAAGATAAGGGAGGTGCTTCTAAAAAAATCTTAAGTCAGGATATCTCTCCTTTAAAAGTGTCTATAGGTTGTCTATTCAATAATAATGAAATTTAATTACTTCTATAGTTGATTTTAGCATTATAATTTTTGAGACAATCCATACCTAATATAGTTACAAATTCCATCATGGGAGGGACTAATTGATTTGCAATGAGGTCATTCTCTCTAGTGTTAATACTAGAATTTATATACACTTTTGATGCTTGGATAGTCCCTCCAAGAGTATTGACTGATAACTCTACAACTAGAAACTTAGTGATTGATTCTATATTCTCTGAAAACTTGTATGAAATAAATTTATGCGTAGAACAATAATCAAACAAAGTACTTTCTAGCTTTGAGATCACAATGAGGGTACCTACCACCATATCATTTGGAGACCCTACTTCATCCATTGAGATAGAAAATTCCCAAAAATTCTCACATGGTCTATACTGAAGTTGATGGTGGTTCCCCTCCATTATATTTTTATTTGGAAATTCATTGGAAAAGTGCCCATGTTTTCCACACTTGAATCATTAAACTTAATATTGTTCCTGCACCATTTACCCTTTTTCTTTAGTGTTGAGAAGTTGGGGCTTCACCATACTGTGAAAGTTGTGAGATATATTCCCATATCTTCTACTTTTTTAGAACTTTCCACTCCACAGAAATTAGCTCTCAGAATACTTCTACCCATGTTTTTTCACATGGGTAGTTTCACTTTCTTTCCTCCTATACCATGATTAAAGTTCCTCCCTGTATTTAGACCCATTGATCTCTTATTTTCATTCAACTTATGATACCATTATGTCTCTCCAAACTCTAATTCAACCTTCATAGTACTATATACTATCTTTTTAGGGATTTTATAGTCTTGATTTGATAGATTCCTCCACTAATGGGGTCTCATTCCATTGAATAATTCCCTTAGGGTATATAATAAAGATATTGGTGTATTGATCAAGTATTCTAAAATTCATTTCATATATTACCACTGATTTATTTTCCTTCTGATTCAATTCTAGGAATTCTTTTTCCACTTTTTTTCGCATTGAATAGGGGAAATATTTATTGAAAAATATTCCAATGAACTCTTCCCACTCAATAACATTGATCTCTCTTATTGTATTATTATATTCAATCAGTGTCTACAACTGATATGATTCTCCTCGTAATCAGTATACTAATAGGGGGAATTTATCTTATTTTGAACAACAGAGTACATGAAATATCTTTTATATAGATCTTATCCATTACTCAATATTCAATGGGTTGGTATATATACATAAAGAAGGGTGTCATTGATACTTAAAGTAATCATTGGAATGTGGTTACTTTCAAGCTAAATTTGTAATATTGAATTGATTTAAGTTCTTATTCATAACTTGATTTAGTTTATTCATCATCCTCATGATGTTTTTTATTATAGCTTCTATCAGAACATCATCAGTTTATCATTCATTTCACTCATCAATTATGTGGTTTCGCCTATTTCCCAACATTTTTTCTAAAATAATAAAACCTTAGTGAGAAAATTGTTAATTTTATGAATATAATAATTATAATTTAATTTTAAATATTAAAAAATCATGTATAAATATGTTACTCTTTAATAATAATTACATTTTCTATATATCCTTCATAATGGTTCATAAAAAGATTGTGATTAACCAAACATATCCCCTGGGAGTGTCAAAATAGGTGTGAATCAAGGATCATTATCATGCACTAGTTATTGATTGAGTCAATATCCATGTAGTTTTTTGGGTGTTACACCACGATACATATGTTTTAGGGCCACATCCACGTGTTCATATCTAGACGGGGATTTATTTTCTCAGAAACTACTTACTTAGTAATTCATTAAAATGAGGGGATGTTTTATTATATTTAAACTTTTCCCTAGGGTTATTGCTAATGTTTTAATGTCTTAATTTTCATAAATAACTAAACTTCCATTTTATACCAAATATGGAATCCCTTCTTTTATTAAATCACTTTTCAATACATGGTACAAACAAGGATCCTCTAATGTTTATTTTCATGGAAACATGGTACATAATACATGAATACATAAAACATTCCTATAAAACCACTTTAAACACAACTTCATGGGTTAAACATTACTTTTACTACATATCATATCCTAGGTACATAGATAAAATGAAAGAGATGACCATGAATCCCATTAAGGAAATAAGAAAGGAAGATAAAATTCATGTGGTCATGAGACATATCAATATGAACATGAGGCCTGACAATAATGAAAGAAAAAGAGGCATGGCATAATAATAAGAAAATGACTCATAAAATAGAAATGTGGATACAACATTCAAATGATACATTCATAATCATATCATCGTAGTTTATCTCCAACGTGTCATAAATGAAAATTACTAATGTTATTCACCATGGTATTGTGAAATATTTCATATCAAGATACTAAATTCTTTACCAAATGCATCGGAGAGATATAAAGGAACACCCTTAATAATTCGTAATTTCATGTGATCCATATAAATAATAATATATCATTTCTATACTATCCAGTGGATAATAAAGAATGAGTTTCTTATCAAAATCATGGCATGAAAAAATGCTTAAATACATGATCATTACGTAATTTTTGAACCATAGAAAGGGAATACATGTTTCATTTATTTAAATACCAAAAAAAATTATTCATGTTTACATTTAGTTGAATACACATTTAACATAAAATATTTCTGGCTATTCAAATGAAAAGGAATGGAGAATTTCTCATGTAAAATAGATAAATTCCATAAATAAATTTGGCATCATGATGGGTATAAAACATGGTTTTAGGAAAGGGTAAAAGAAAGGGGAAAAGGGTGTACCATTGAAAAAACATACTATTATTACAATAATGGGATAATATAATGTGGACAAAAAGGAATTTATTTTTATAAATACAAGACACACCACAAAAGGGGACTTGAATGGAAAAGAGAAGTGGATATTTTCCATACCTTTAAGAGATGTTCCTAAGACTTGAGGATGTAACCTTGGGACATAAAGAAACCTTGTGGGATACTTGGGAGTTAAAATCACGAACACCTCTTAGATGATGGCTTGGGAGTGAATAGAAATGGTGATGTGTGTGGTTATTGATAGAAAAGTGGAGGATTAGTTTAAAAATTTTCAAATATAGGTCTTGGTAATCTTAGTTGTTGAAAATGAAAAACCATTGTCTTAAACATGGTTTTCTCATGGTTCTAGACATTTGGAATACATTTTTTGATATTTTAATCCACTAAAACCAAACATAATTTTTATTAATTATTATGAAATGAAAAATTAATGTTTTAATAATGTAATGTTTTTAAAAATAAAATTTCCATCTTTAGAATTCGAAAAGTCACTTCTAGTTTTAAAAATTGATTAAAATATATTAAAATACATAATATTAATAAAATAATATATTTTAATTCTTTTATTGTGTTTAATTAATTATTACATCATTATAAAATTATTATGAAGTCGGTGAATCTACTAAAAACACAAAACTATATTTTTTACAATTCATGAAAAAATTAAGTATTTCAGAAAAAATATCAAATATTCACCCTATAAATAATTTTGAAATTTTTATTTAAAATATAATAATTATTTTTTCATTGTAATTATATAAATATGATAATTTTAACTTTTACATATAAAAATCTTTATTTATTTTAAAAATATTTGTTTTTAAGGAAAATTTAAATTTTCGACACTTATAGACAATTTCCTATACCATTATAAAATTATTTTATCAAATATATTTAGATAAGAATGTTTTAATTTACTATTTCAATAAAATAAATATTTTTCAAATTAATTGGTTTTCTTATAAAATTATATACATTTTATAAAAAAATATAATTATGTTTCATTTGTGTCAAAAAATCAATTTATCATATTAAAATTAATTAATATTATAATTTTTTAAGAAAAACTATTCTTAAAATGGAATTGAGGGAATAGATATTTCATTTATACAACGTAAATTACTCTTAATGAAACTAAGACCCAAAAAAATAACTAATTATTACACATGTATACGCCCTAAGGGTAAGGTGTGTGATAGTGGTAGTTTCATTGGGTGGCTCAACAATCATTGACCATGTTGTAATCTCTACTAACATGAACTTATACTATAGGAAATTTCATTGAAGCTTCACTTGTTGAAGCTTGTCTTGGAATTGGTTAGGGGAAACCCCCAATGATGATACCACCCTCCCAAGTTCTGACAAATGGGATTCAAACAGCGGGACTCTACTGGTTGAGGCCATCGATTCTCCTTTCTATATTAATTATCCTTTTCCACTAATAATTATAATAACTAATTATGATGGTAAAATTATCAAACAAGGTTATATATTCCAATGGTAATATTGACCGACAATCATATTGACCAATTGACTATTTTTCCAATAGTCATATTGACCTTCACACCCTATAAATAAAACATCATTATTTCACTCAATATTCTTTAAAATTTATCCCTATGTTTAAATTTATATTTATTAATATATTTATTGGTTTAATATTTTTTTATTTCTATAGAATTTTCAGTAGGATTGATGATTCTAATAGATTGGGGTGATCCATATTTTCCCATTTTAGCTATTTTATCTTACATTTTTTGTATAGTTGTACTTTTTGGAATTTTAATTGGTTTCATAGAAGAGAAATGTAATGATATTTGTTAATGAAAAAAAATTTGTTGGTTTATATTTATTTTGGATGTTTACAATAATATATAATATATAATAAACATTTATTCAGGAAACAATTATCATTTAAAAAGTATAGTTTTTTGCAATAGGAAATATCTCAACGTACAATGCTTCCTTGAAACTCACTCACAACCTATAAAAAATAATACTAATTTAAATAACCTCTATATAGTTTAATTTACACCAATATAATCACTTGTGATTTTTATTAAATACTTTACATTAATTAAATATCATGTGAGTATCTTTTCATGCAAAAAAAAAACTGAACTAAAAAATCATATTACCTTAATAATAATTGTAATTATATTATAACCATTAAATTGGTGGGTATAAATATAATTATCCACTTTATAAAAACTATATAAAAAGTTTTAATAATGAAAAGAACCTTTATGCTTTGAAAATACTTTTTTCGTAAAATGGTTTTTATTCTTTATGCATGCTTATATTAAAATTGGTTTTTACATATTTCTTTAATTGAATCATATTTAATGATTTTATTATTTTTAACAAGAATATTAAAATTATTTAAAATATTCAATTTCATTTTTAGGAATAAAATTATGTTACAATGTAAATATTATTTACTGCAATAAAGCAGTTATTTTTCAAAGAATGGTGATTTTCTCAATATTTCCTTTTTTGGAAGTTAAATGCATATATTTTAAATTAAGAATATAACGTGATATTTATGAGTATAAAAAAATTAATTAATACTCATTTATTTGGTACGAAATTTTAAATAATATTAAAACACTTATTGATTAAAATAACATTATTTTACAAAAAAAAATTTACAACACATTATATGTTTTAATTTTAAACTTAAATTTATATAATTTATAAATCGAATGAGAATAAATGGATTCCAAATTTGGATTCATCACATTTAAATTTGGTGATATGGTTCATCTTATATTATTGGTGATAAAATAATAACCATAATTAAAATTTAATCATGATTAAAAAGTGAAACACAGGTAATCTAATATGGCTAGAATTATACTTAGTAAATTGGACACTTCAACGTTATAGAATAAATTTTTTAGGTTTTAAATTAATTTCTACATGTATCACAAAAATTTCCACACCTAGCCCACCAAAATATCGTACTATTTAAATATTACCCCATACTAAACATTCTTTTTCAAATATTCTCCCATTTCTTCACAAATAAATGGAGCTCACTTTCCACACTTTTCAAATAGGCACACCAAGTTCTATATTCTGAAGAAAATATAACCAATTTAATTATAATAGATACCATATACTCATTTGGTTGCATTTATATACAATAAATTACCTCAAGTCCTTCATTTCCAAATAATACGTCAAGTGAAGATACAAATTCTCAACATAAGTATCAGTTACCCATTACCTTATTTTATTTAATATTCTCTTCCACCCTCCTCCAAAAAATGATAAAAAAAATTTATAATTACCTAATTATATATAATATAATAATTTTATTATATTTATGTTATAACCATTATATATTCCCCTCTAATTTAATAAAAAGATGAAAATGTTTCTCAAGCGCATGTGTAGACTACCGCCTCCATGAACGACTGATTTCATTTTTCATCATCAGCTTTCAAGGATAGTTAAGGAAATGATTTTATTGAATATATATTTTATTTATATAATTATTTATATTCTATAAATTTAATTTTGGCTTTATATATGTTATATTAGAAATAATAGGTCACTGTAAAACTAACCACTTAAAACAGACATTCGAAGAGGAAAAGGGATAAATTTATAAGTGAAAAAATATTATTCATTTTCATTATTCCTATAAATCATGGTGATTCTATTTTATTAAATTAATAACATCTGAATATTTTCATTATAATTTTTTGATAAAAATATTATAATAAAAGGATCTCTTCTAAATCCATACTCACACATGGATTGCAGCACACTCTTATTTGGTTGGTTTAACCACCTATATGAATAATTATATCAATCATGTAATTGTAAAAAGTGTTATATATTAATAAGTGAGAATTTGTTTTTTAATTTTTATTTAAAAAAAACAGTTAACTCATTAATTAATTTACCACTATTCAGTTTTTTAAAATCATCGAAACATGCTCATCATCAATTTTATCTAAAATAAACTTAATTGAAAATATTATGGGATGTAATAATATGTTAATATAATATCCTTAAATTATATATTACTTCACTTGTATTATTTTATAACGATTAAATTTAGTAGTAGAACAATGAAAAATATCACTCTTACAAAACCTTTTCAAAAACTATCAAGATTACTCACACCTAAAATGGAAAATGGATAATAACTTGCTAATATACATGGAGAGAATAACTATATATTAAAAATATAAATGGATATGGATATAAATAAGGTTATGGAATAAGTAATTAAGATAGTTATTTTTTATATAGTATATTAAAGAAATTCTATGGAAAATAATATTAAAGATAAGTGAATTGGTTACTCAAATATTTTTTTTTAAGTTATACAGTTTATTTCAAAATTTGTCCTTTAGTGTTACCCATATTCAATAATCTCTATTTAAATATTATTTCCACTTTAAAATTTCTAGGAAAAAATAATTCTTAATTCATTTCCCACTCCATGATTTATTTTCTGTTCCATAAAATGATAAGATCTTTTTAATAATTCCCATCCTCTTATGGGTTGATTTCACTTAAATGGATATATTTTTCAAAAATATGTTTTCAATTACCACCAATGTTTCCCTTTACTATTTTTAAATCCAAATATATATCAATTCATGTGATATTCATAAATTCCATTCAAATATAATCTTTGTACACTCTTTTTTGATATGGATTCTATTTTTCCTTTTGTCTCAAAAGGGATCTATATTTGATGATGTTATGTTTCAGAAATCACCCTATAAATGATTTTACAAATTTCATATTTTAGGTGATTATATTTTTTTATAAATTGATCTAGTTTATGTGATTATTTATTTGATATAATTTTAAATGTAAAGTGTTACATAATATTATTCTTGAGTTTTATTTATATAATGATTTAATGTTTTCTTATGTCACACATGTGTATGGTTAACCTTTAAGTGAAAGGTGGACCATATATATCACTATAAAAAATTGGGTAAATCTTTACATCTCATGATATATTGGTGAATGGTTATTAATTCTCAATCCAAAATGGGAAAGAGCTTTTTATGTATGAACCGCTATGGGAAATAGGTAGTGATGCCTAATATTCTATGGGAAATGGGTTGTCATGCCTAATTATCTCTCATTTTTTCCAAGTCATTATTCCATTTTAAATGTTTGATCATATGGGATTATTTTATATTATATATTTATATTTGAACAGTTTTTATGATTCCATATTAATTTAATTTGAGTTTTCTCTCCTGGTTATGTTTTATCATATTCTAGTGATCCCACCCTAGGTCGCATGTTTATATGTTTATTTTTCCCATAGTGGGCATTTCATATGACCATTTTCTTATTATTTTATTTCCTAAGGCATGATAATTACATTAACTTGGAAAATGTTTAGAGTAAGACCAAGTATGATGAAATAATAAGGATGTGTTCACAAGTGTAGTAAAATAAGTATCCTATATAGCTAGTATATAAATACATCAAACCTCTTGGTTCTCAGTATGTTGATTTTATTTTTAATGTTGTGTTTTAATTATGGAAATAATGTAGAATAAATGAATATTTAGTTAGGTTCACCTCACTAAGGTTAGTAGAAAAATATCTACCTTATGTTCTAGATCTTAGACCGAGTTAGGTGTAACTAATTACTATATAGATATTAAATAAAATAAATCATATAAAATGGTAAAAGATAAGTATATGGAACCTTGTATAAAGTATGGTTTTACTATAATTGAATACTTTATAGAACATATCTAACCTTCCCATAATACTTTCCCTTACTATCCCTACTAACAACCAACAACCCATTTTGACTAAGCCTTATGACCTTATCAATGAGGGGTATTTTCGAGATATTCTATACCTTCCCCATATCTTCTCTATAATGTGAAATAATTGTTAAATTTTTTTTCTACTTATGAATACTAATAGGGAATTATTATGAAGGTTATGCCTCAAGAAGAAAGATAGCTCTACGATGACAATTGAGGAAGGTCAGGTGCTCTAATTTCTATTGACCATGTTCTCAATAATAAAATCAAACCATGTTTAATCCTCTAGTATAGTTATAAGAACTAATAAATTTGGTGGAACATGGTGAGGGAAGCTAAGGTTGACTCCCAGATGGAAAATCCATTGACTTACAAAACAACTAATAACCTCTATCCAAATCTCTAATTCTCAAAAAACTATGATGGAATCATATCCCTGATGATCTGGTCCATTATAGGATATATTATATGTTTTATTCCTTTATTAGTATCCCTCGATTCATTTATATGATAAACGGGGTGCCCATGAACTATATATTCAGATATAATGCCTCGTTAATATGTCATTTTATAGAATTGTTGAGCGGACCCAATCTTTTCATACATAAATATTACATCATTTTAGATAAATATTCAATACATAACATTATAATCCATGGAAAAACATAAAAGGTTTAGTGCCTTTGGAGACTAGATATATAAATATATTATTCATCTACATTCACCATAATATCTAATATAGTTATTCTCACTTTTTACCCTTACTGAAATAACCTACTGAAAACCTTTATTCATAACCCAGGTAAAGTAAACCTAAGAAAGGTGCTCAGATTATTATTAAGGGTAAATAAGGGATATTTCAATCGATGATCATATCGAAGCATAATACTAGCATAACGTTATGAAATCATTATCATAACATAAAATTTTCATAACCAATTTATCATGGATCATAGTCCAAATTCATGGTATAAAATATTATCATTTCAAAAAGATGAATAATAAGAGTAAGAAATCATCATTAATAAATCATTAACCAAGAATTCAAATTATAAGAATAAAAAAATCCATAAAAGTGTGGAACCATAAAATTCATAGAAATTATTTCATTTTTGTTATGGTTATATAAAAATACCATAAAATAAGAGTGGATCATGAATCAACACATATTTTCCATATCATAATAGATCAGTTATCACCACTTGTTTCCTATAGTGCATTAGTAATCCCCGACTGTTTCCCATAGTGGAATGAGTGTATCAACTTTTTTCCCAAAATTATATAATGAGATATAAATAATTACCCAATTAATTATGGTGCTATATAATATTTATCCCACTTGTCACATTATCATATTTATATATATGTGTGTGTGTGTGTGTGTGTTCCATGAGATTATAAAAAATTCTTCTTATCTTTATATCAAAACCCATGAAAAGGAAATGAGTTTCAAAAACATAATTTAATCAATGAATAACCCATGTAAATGAAATTATTTTCTTAAAATTTTAATAATTATAATTATAAAACATTCTTTAGTGAAACATAAGTAATATCAAAGGATGTAATCATATATAAAAATTCATTTAAAAGAACCCCTGGGATATTTCTTTTGAAAAATACCCTTTCAATTTTGAAACAACTTATCAAAAAAAAATATATTTCCAAAATATTAAAAAAAAAATTATTTTAAAATAACCAATGATAATTTCAAAACATTCTTAAAACCATTTAGTTATAAGGATGGTGTAAATTTTAGTTCTTTCCATAATCATTAAAAACAATGATCTTGTTCACACCTTTGGTGAAAAGGTCATCATTCAAAAAAAGAATATTTTTTTAAACCTCTTTATAAAAATTAAAACACATTTAAAAATTAAATTAAAAATCACTGAATAATATTAAAAATAATTCTTTAAAACATTTTATAATATATGGATATAAAATAAATAGGTTTTCTAACCAAAAAATAGATATAATGATAGATTTTCATAAAAACATTATGAACTATCTTGAGAACCAAATATAATAATATGGTACTAAAACCTTAGAATTACATAAATAAAAAGAGGATAATAAAATTAATATGGATTTATCATATAAGGTTCATATAATTTACTCAGTGGATATTCAATTTTAAACAATCCTGATTAAATTGGGATTGAAACCAAAATCCCTCACCTAATGTATCTTCTTTCTTAGTTCACATTTGATCCTCCTATATAATAAATATAGATTTATTATAAAAGTATTATAGAAACATACTCTTATATATCATACAATATATGATTTACTTATAAAATATTATACACTTTTTATTAATAATTCAATATTAAAATCATAATTTCAGGTGATAACTACTTCATTTCTCATGCATGTTTTAGTTTAGAATTCCTGATCCATATTTTTTATCATGATTTCATCATATACATATTTTTAATCATGTAATGAGTGTCATATTTAATAATTATATTCACTTTGATAACTCTTTATATAAATAATTGATGAAAAATGAATTACATCACTTCATGAAGATGGTAGTCAATATGTATGCTTGAGCGATATTTACATTATTCAATTTATGGAGGGGACAAATGTAAATAATAATTCACCTTTAATGAATCATAATAGTATCATAAAGATCATATATATTCCTAAATTCTATTATTATAACCATGAATGTGAATTGGTGGTGAAAAATGAGATGCATCACTTCATGGAGGTGGTAGTCCACATGTATGCACAAGCGATGTTTCTTTTTCCTATATGATGGAAAGAAGGGGGATAATAGGTGTTTAATTATATTAATAAAACTACATCATATTTAATATACTAAGTTAATTATTTTATAATGGATACCATATATTTATAGGATGGAGAATAAGAAATAAAATTGAAAGTACTCAGTTAAGTGTTGTACTTCTTTATTGAGAAACCTCTTTTAGATTACACCATAATCCTTAAAAGGATGGTGTTTTTGAAAGATTAAAAGATCTAGTACAAATTAAATTAATATATTATGGTTTAATGGTAGGTATCAGCTAATAAATAAGGCTAAAAATTGTGAGTAAGAGGGTAGAAGATGTTCTCTTTTATTAGCGAGGGAAGGTCAGTATTGAAATTACATAAAGTATTACATTAATATTAATTTATTTTCAATTTCTAGTGGATCCAAGTTGATATATCTCAAATATATGATGGGTATTAGTAAAATTAATCACAATAAATATAAATTTTAAATGTTTACGATATTTACTCACCCTTATCTCTTTACTTTAACCCATGTTAACCCTTTTGACAATTTCCACAATATCAAAGTTTTTTACTTTTTAAGTGTCAATAATGTTAACATGAAAAAAATTGATCGATAAATTGAGCATGGTTAATATTTAAACCATATAAAAATCACCTAGATGAATGTGGGTTTTTTATGAAATTTTAACAATTTAATAAAATATTTGTTTTTATCAAATATAATTAATGTCATACTTGTAACTATTCAATTAATTTGAATTTATTTTCACAAATATAATAATTCAATTTAAATAAAAAACATTAAAACCCACTAATATGTTATATTTGTCTAAAAAATCTTGGAAAACAATAAATCACCACATTTATATTAATTTTAATATTTTTAAATTCATTTATTTTATTTTTTTATTAATTAAATAAATATTGTGTTGATGTTGAGTGAGAAATTAAGGTAATTATTAAGTCACTAAAAATTAATACAAAAAATCCATGCTAAAAATATTAATTAATATTTAAAATAAACAATTACAATTAAATAGAACCTATTTTTACCTTTATGAAAAAAATATTGTAGATGTTATAGTAAAGGAAGTGACATTTTGTATTTATCATTTTCTTAAAATAATTTAGAATTCATAATCGATGAAAAATAAAACCAATTGGTAAGAGGTTAAAATATAGGGTGGGAATAGTCTTACGAAACTCACACAATTGGATAAAGGAATCCGTTATAGAAATTTTAATGTCTTATTCTAATGTTTTAACCCTATTTTACTCATTTTAACAATACTTAGGTGACAAATGTTAACCATGATTACTATTCATAAGGACCAAAAAATTAAGTTGAACCTATAAAATTATATATTTTTTATTTTAAAATGGAATATTTTTTATCTAATTCAATTCATATAATTGAAATACTTTAATTTAAAAATTACATGTGCAACATGGTGAAAAATGGTTTTCCTAGAAAAAATTTACATTAAGTATAAATGTTTTTATAAAAAATGAAAAATAAAATATATTCCAATGAAATTAATTGGATTATTAAAAATATAAATGAGTTAATTTTACTTTTGAAACACATTTTAAAATATTATATTTATAAAATCTTGAAAAAAACAATTTTCAATAAAAATATGTATTTTTCACTATTCACTGTAAAATCAATCATTTCAAAAAAAGTCCAAAAATTCACCCTAAGATAATTTTAATACACTAATTTCAAAAATTTATATCATTTTTAAAAAAATAATCTTTTTAAAGGCGACAAAATTCATTTCAAAATAAGTCTATAATTTTTTTTTCAGAAATACATATCCATTTACCATAAAATGCATTTATTTTCATTTATATCCATCTTATAAACAATGAATTTATATTATAAATATATAAGAAAAGTTTTTTCATAATTTATTTATCCTTATTAATAACCAAAAATCTAATATCTATGTGGTAACTGTCACATTATATAAAAACATTTCAATAGTATAACACGATTTGTTTAAACTCGGTGTTGTATGTAAAGAAAGCTATCAACGAAATAAATTTTATTTAAAGATAAATATATCATAAAAACTTAAGGTGTTACATTATACACCCATTATAATAATTTTTCCATTTAAATTCCATCACTTTTATATAAAAACCTGAGAAAACTTCAACCTCATCACATCCCCAGGTTCTCATGTTATTCCCTCTAATTTATGGTTTCTCCACAAAACATTAACTATTTTAGTTGTATATTTTCATATCAATTTCTTTCTATGATCAATTAATTCCATTGGGTTCTCATAATAAGATATATCTTGTTCTAGTTATGTCACTTATTATTTCTATATATGTGAATGATCATGAATTTATTTCTTCACGAGAGATATAAGGGACACATTTTGAACCTGAGAGAGAATCTATTGAAGTTCTAACAGATAATATATCACCACATTATGATCAAGAACCTAAAACGGATCAACATATCAAGGTATATACCTTACCTTATTTCAAAATCGCACATCCATTTTCCAAGTATATATTCATTAGAATGCCTTATCACAAACTTCAAAATATAAATCTTAGTGATGATGAATTTTCTATCAAATCTAATATACCCCTATGTGATACTGGATGTCTCTAACATTATCTCCCATATCCACATCTATCTCAAGTCCATATAGTTATATTTCTCCAACTTCATCCTTATACATTATATTTCTTCACTACTTTACTTGTAGTGCATCATAAATATCTTTGAATTCTTGAGTGAAAGATATTATTTTATGAAAATTTGACATTGAAAGGTGTTGAACCCAATCACATTTAAATTCTACATCACATGTTCTTAACATATCTTATAGGGGTCAAATTATATTTTTAGACTTATTATATTTATTACAATGATATGGAATACTGAACCTCAACTATATATCTAGATCTAGCTGAAGACTTCTCCAAAACTTAAAGGTAAGCCTCATATCCCAATCTGATACAATTGAGAGTGGTACTCTGTGGAATCTCACAACTTCTATAATGTAAATCCTATAATAATAATAAAGAGATAAATATTATCAAATGATAATGAAGGGTGATGAATTCATAAGGTTGTTGAATCTGATCCAAATAGCATTGTTCCCTTTAGATGTTTTGGGGATTTAGATGATGAAATCCATGCTAATGTTTTCTGATTTCAATTTTAGTATTGGAAATGGTTGTAACATACCCTTGGAATTTTGTCTGTCAGTTTTAACTTGATGACATACAATAAACTAATATACATACACTATAAAATCCCTTTTCATGTTGTCCCATTAGAAATATTTTTTTAGATCTCTGTACATATTTCTACTTCCATGTTGAATAGAGAATAGTGAGCTCTGATCTTCATCTAATATTTCCTTCTTAAATTATAATATTGATGGGACACATACTCTATTATCAATCCTTACCATTCTATGAAAATAATGGTATAACATAGGAATAATTTTTACCTTCTTCTATAGTTCTATATCTTCCTTTTTCAACTCTTTAATCCTTATGTAGATATATGGTTGAATATTCATATGAAAAAGATAGGATATATCCAATTTCCTCTAGATTTCAACTTCCATTTTCTAAAAATCAATAAGTATTGCATCTATTTTAATCCCCATCATAGCCAAACTAACATTTTCCTTCTAACTTTTATCATTATACAATGTGTTCTCATTCCCATGTTGGTAGTGTATTGAGAAGATATAATATTTTATCAATTACAACTATCTTCTCTAGAATATATTCAACCATTTCTAAGTGGTCATATATTTCAAACTTTTATAATTCATATAAATGTCATAAATTTCACCATAAATATAATTCCTCAATATCTTAAATGAAAAAAATATTACTGACATCTCAAAATCATTATTTGGGTAATTTTTCTCATGTATTTCTAATTTACATGAGACATATACTATCACCATATCATTTTGTATGAGGAAACATCCCAATCCATTTATTGATGCATCACAATATATCAAAAACCCTTCACCACTGGTAATATAAGCATAGGTGCACTAACAAAATATATATTTTCCTCCTTGAAATGTTCATCAAATATTTTCACCCACAAGAACTTAAATCCTTTTTGATTCCACTTGGTGAGTGGATTAGACATTCATGGGAAATCTCTCCCAATTTGTCAATAATATCCAACCACCCCAATAAAACTATAGATCTTAGTAATTGTGGTTGGTTTCGGACATTACAAAATATTTTTTGCCTTTTATGGATCCATCAAATTATCCTAAAATTAGATTATATGACCCAAGAATGAAAATTCTAAATCCAAAAATTAAACTTTGAAAATTTATCATGCAACTTCTTCTTCATCAGGGTCTTGAGAACAATTAATAAATGACCTATATTTTCCTACTTTCTCTTTGAATATATAATTATATCATCTATAATTACTACCAAAAATTGATTAAGGGGGTATATAAAGACTTTATTCATTAAATAAATTAAGAAAATAGGATCATTTTTAAGTCAAAATGGAATTACTATAAATTCATAATGACTATACCTTGTATAGAAGGCGCTATTTGGTTTATCCTCATTAAATCTCAATTAAAGATATCTTAAATGAAGGAAAATATTTAAAAAGTATTGAGGTCCTCACAATCAATCAAATAATTCATCTATATGGTGTATAAGATACTTTTTCTTGATATTTATCTTATTAAGTTCCTAATAATCAATGAAAATATGAATTGAACCATCTTTCTTCATTATAGAAAGAACTTGTGCAGAATATAGTGACTCACTCAGGTGTATGAATCCCTTATAAATATTATCCTAGAATTTATTCTTCAATTATTACATCTCAATTTGGTCAATTCAATAAGGTGTTTTTGAAATAGGTGTAACACCAGGTATGATTTCTATGGAAAACCCAGCTTCATAATTCAAAGGATGATTAGGAAAATCTTCAAGAAAGGCAGAAAAAAACACCTAATCTATATTAATATACACAACATTGTGTTTCTTCCCAACCTTATGAGATAAATAACCTTCATGTATAGTAATTAATACCCCCAAAGATATAAGAAATATCCATTTTAAGCTAAAATTCAACTTCACACTGATAAATGATCACATGTTCATTTGAAATATAAAATATAACATCCCTTCCTTGATAATTGATATGGGATCCATATGAATAAAACCAATCAATGCCTAAAATCACAACAAATCCAACTAGAGGATGAATCACTGGATTAGTAGGAGTCAGATTCCCACAAAATTCAATTAGAGAGGAACTATAATCATGATATATGATCATCATACCATTATAATTTTTCACCACTAACAGAACATGTAATCATTGAGGATAGAAATTAACCTTCCTAAATACTCTTCATGGAATAAATAAATTCATATGAATAATAAAAAATAACATACATCAATATTTGAGTGTACCTATCCCCACCTCAAATTCTGTATTCGGTATTTAATTCTAGACTAAAACCAAATTGGTTTTCATGACCATTAAGAATCATTAATCAGAGTATTAAATCATATAATCATGAAAAATAATTCATATAATATCAAATTCCTAAAACATTATTTACAATATTTGTACCCTTTTTATTAACCTAAAAAATCCTTGGTTATCATTTATTTAAATCTTACATAATGGTTCATAGGGGAAATGATTATTAAACAAGGCTTATCCCTTGGGAATGTCAAACAAAATTCATAGTAAATTAAAATTCACCATGCACCTAAATTATGACCAAGAAATACTCAGACAATCTTTTTAGGTTTATTACACCAATATATATGTTTCGAAACTATATCCACTTGAAATATCTATACAAGGATGCATTTCAAGGAAAACCCCATAATCTTTAATTTACCAATGCTTCATAATGTTATCCAAAACTTGGAATTATACCCAAGGATTTCACCAAAGTTCACTAATACAATACTCTAAATATTGATTACACCATACTTTGATACCAACTGATGTGACCCATGTTTTTTATATATTAATATTACTTCATTTTAGATGAATATTCAATAAATAACATTATGTTCCATACTAGAACCACAATGTTTTATATTATTTGGAGAGTAGATACAAAACACATTATTTATGTATATTAAATGACCCCCTCCCTCCAAAGATTCCCCTCCTGAGCAGGAAATTGATAATGAGAGATAATGACCCATGAGTCCCACCTCCAGTAGACCTTGGGGTGGTGACAAGCACCAAGGGTATAAAAATATCCAAAAATGGGAGGCATTACCCTTTTCATAGTAACCAAGATTGGGATACAATATGTGTAAACCTCAAAACAAATCCAATACGTATATATAAAATAATCCAAAATCCATCCCATATGCATGTTTAATGTAAAACAACTTGAAATACAATGAAAATAACCCATGTAAATACCAAAAGAAAAATGCAAAGAAGCAACCTGGAAATGGTCCTAACGTCCAAGCTAGTAATCTTTAACATGGTCCATGTAGTCCTCCTAGAAACCTGAAAACATTTTTTATATATATTGGGTGACCATACAATTATACTCAGTAGGGAAAACCAAAGTATCTCATGCTTAAGTGGAGAAGCATATTAATTCTCCTATGAGAAACAACAGAAACGAAAATCACCTAACAATGTATACTACCACCCTAACCTCCCAAATTTCATTCCCACAAAACAAAAAAATCAAGTAATGTAGTATAGTAAGAACATTGATTATAGGGTACCCCACACCACTTTCCCATTGATTAGTCATTCTCACACCATAAAATAAAACATCATGGCACACCCATATCTTTCTAAATAACCATGTACCAATTTTCTCGCACACACCTGGTCCATATATCACATCACATCATACCCATACACACTCGTTCCTCATAACTACATCTCAACCCACCTGCAGACACTTGGGCCACAAACCACACCACAACATGAAGACACCTAGGAACCACAACACATCTCATCCCAAAGACACCTAGGAAGCACAACTTTACCACATACATTTATTCTTCACAAATAAAAACATTCCTAACGAGCCTTGGGATATCCCTATGTATAGGAGGGAGTAGGGAAGAGCGGGTTTCCAGCGATCCATCCTCCCTCTAGGATGTTTGGGAAATACACACTCCTATGTAACGATTGGGGTGTTCGACATGTAGTGCTTAACTAGGGTAGGTTTTTTATAGAATCATAAGAAATTATAGGTATATATATGTAAAAAACATTCAACCCAACCTATGGGTTCTCAATAAAAAACCACCCCATAACATGACCACATTTGTTCATACCTCTAAATTCATGTATCAAAATGAATAAAGGACCCTTCTAAATTTGATGAAAAAGACATTAACACCCAATAATTCTGATGTTATTAAGAATTTACTAGTTATTCCATCCCTACCCGGGCAACTAACAACCACAATACAAAACCCGCCTCCCAAGCAAGAAAAATAGGGGAAGAAAACTATGATAAAATACCACACTTCACACTTCCTCCCAACTTAGCACCCAGGACCACCACATCCTTTATCATTCTTAAATGATATGACACCTTGTCCATTCTCTCAGCAAGAAAACCATAAACTTACATCCAAACCCCACAACACACCTCATCACAACAATACTCAGAAGCCCTACAACATAAAAAACATCACACCCAGTAACATAAACATAGAACTACTTGAAACTATATCCCCACTACCCAACCACTACCCATCCATTCTACACTCAATCAATCTCTCAACTTGAGATACCATTTCACCCTCAAAACATCCATGAACACTATCGTCTTCTCAATAAAATCACCCCACAACCCGTACGAAGCACAAGACAAAAAATATCCACCCACAACACATAGTCACACCAACCAAGGACAGGTGTATTCTGATTTAACACACATGTTATTTAATTAAATTTTCATAAATCAGGGGTTACAACAGAACAATTTTTATCATAGTAAATCCATTTAATTAAATTTATATACATGATTAATTAATTTTTAATGTTCATATCCATTCAATAAAATATTAACAACAAGTATTCATGAGTCTCATTCTCAAAAAGAGACCATCAATGGATATGATTTTTAGAAGGAATATGGAAAACATAATTCTCAACATGCATAAAATATAACATATTAAATAAAACAAAAATCATCATCATCTTCCCCACCACTCATTTATTACTAAAGAGGTCTAATAATCATCGTTATCATCATCTTCCACACCTCATTTGTTCAAATATTTAAAATAGATCCAAAATTATTTAAAAAAATAGTATACCCACCCCACATGATAAAACATAAAAATATAGATGAATGAATCCCTAATTGGAACAACAACCAGTCATCAACTCCTCCTTGCACTAAAATAGTGGGTGTGCAAGCAGCAGGAAGGACTGCAAGGGAAAACATGATCTAAAGGCCACAACACAACACATGACCTCACAAGGAAGAAGGGATCTGGGTATACCAAGAGAAAACATAAGGGTTCATGGAAGAGAATATATTTTATTTAGTAAAGGATATATCCTATATCAATGAAAGGAATATGGTTTTAAAGCAATTAAAAGTCAGATAATAATCAAGATTATGTGGTTTAACTATTTCAAATTTCCCCTAAAACTTAAGAATTTAAGATATGATTCACAGCATTTGAAACAACTTTAAAACTACTTGTATATGATAAGTAACTCATTTAACTTCAAAAAATATCTAATATGGAAAATACTAGAAAAACTGGGAAAACTAGAAATGACTCACTAATGGCTAAGTCACCATTGTGATTCACTTATGGATGAGTCTCCGACGTGATCCAACAAAATGACTCACCAACTCCACTCAATGACATCACTCACCAATGCCACTAACTGACATGACACACCAATTCCACTCACTGACATGACCTACTGACAGAGAGTCACTGACATGGCCTACCGACAGCGAGCCACAGACATGAACTACCAATAGTGTGTCACTGATGTGATATAACAACATGATTCACTGAAACAACCTACCGACAGAGGTCACTGATGTGACCTACCAACATGATTCATTGACGTGACCTATCAACGCTGGGCCACCAATGCAACCCAGTAATGTAAAAAACCAAAATTTTGGAAAACTATAGAAATGACCTATTATTGCCTTCCAGGACACCCCAAACACTAGATTTTGACAATGTAATGGAATGGGGAGGTTTTGTCCATTACATAAGATACATCTCAAACTATTATTGACCATGATAATTCAAAACCAAACCTAGAAGAAAGAGGGGTCTGAACAACCACCCCGTTTGATACCTCTCAATGATCTTGATTCACTTAAAACAACACTAATGACATCAACGTTCAATGACAATCCACCCAATATTGTTCAAAATTTGGAGTGAAACCTCAACATCTGAGGAAACATCATTTAACATTTACTAACCCCAACCAACTAGAAGAAACACCACAAAAGCACCAAAACTACACTGTCCAGACACATGAATCAGGGAATTCCTTCCTCCATGTCAAGATACTATCTGCATTGGGTGACACTGACTCTCCCTAGCTATCTTAATCATATCTCAATTAATATGTCTCAATTAAGAATTAGTTCCTCCCCTTTCTACATGTTAGTACTTCATCACACATTAATAAATAATGAAGAAACCCATGTTAAAACAAACAAGGTTCAAGCATTACATCACAAAGAAAACCACATAAGAAAAAGTCGAAACAACTCTGGGTACTAGGCACGCATCTGTGTCTCCCTTTCCTAAGTAATATCCTCCAGTAAACCATGCCACCACAGCACACAAACCAATGTAATGTTCCATTCATGCAACACCTTCTCCTGGTGATCTTGGATCTCCACTAGTTGCTCCACAATCATTTTTCCATTCTCAATATCCAAATCTCCCTAGTTAATTACATGGGAGTCCTCTTGAAGATATCGATGAAGTTGGGAGACATGAAATATGTCTTGAACCCTACCCAACTATGGTGATAACACCAGTTTTTATTCCACTTTTCCAACTCTCCCCAACACCTCAAAGGGTCCGATGAACCTAGGAGAATGATTGCTCCTTCTATTGAACCTCTCCTTCCCACGTTAAGGGGAAACCTTAAATAACACATGGTACCCAACATCAAACTCCAAGGGACTACTCCTATAGTCATCATACAACTTATACCATTTTTGTGCTATCTTCATCCTCTCACATACAAGATGAACCTTCTCTGTCATGGTCTACACCACCTTGGGACCAAGAATAGTTGTCTCCCCAACATCTTTCCTACACAAGGGTGAATGAAACGATCATTAATACAATGATTCAAAAAGATCCATGCCAATGGAAGAGTGATAAATATTATTGAAAGAGAACAAAACCAATGGAAAGTGTGAAAAATAAGACCCAGCAAAGTCCAAGATGCATGATCGCAGCATGTTCTCCAATATTTGGATGGTCCACTCTATCTTCCCATCTTTCTGAGTGTTGAATGATGTGTTAAGGCATAATTGAGTGCCAAAAGCATGCTGCAATCCCCTCCAAAATCGTGAGGTAAAAATTTTATCTTGGTCTGAGATAATGGATCTCATAAATCTGGTAAATCCCACCACCTCATCCACATACCACCTAGCCAAGGAATCCACAACGCCTAATTCCTTGATTTCCAAGAAGTGTGCTGATTTCATCAGCTGGTCCACTACTACCCAGATAGCATTGTAGACTCCACAAGCCCTAGGTATACCTATGATGAAATATATCAAGATTTCATCCTACTACCACTTGGGGACATCTAAGGTCCATAACAAACTGTCAGGAACACAGTGCTCAGACATCAGCTGTTGACACACTAAGAACTTTTCCATAAACTCAGCCATAACCTTCTTCATCCTGGGTCACCAAAAATATTCTGTTAATCCATGGTACATCTTAGAAACTTATTGGTGTATTGATAAAGGAAATATTTGAAACACATAGAGAACTCCCTCATGAATTTCCACTAGAACAAACAGCTTCCCATGAAACAACATTTGATTTTGACCATCCTCTGACCATCCCTCTAGAGCACCAACCTGGTCAACATGATCATGCATCACCTCTACCTTCAAGTCCCCCATCTGAGTCTCCCCCACCTGCTACATTAGATAATATTGTACTTAAATCTAAAACATATATCATATACTACCATATATTCTTGCATCTATGTGTAAGGTAGAAAAATCCTCTATCACCTCCAAAACATCTGTAAATTTCTGAACTACCTCTCTCCGTGACTCCCTATTCAAATCAATGGCCACAACATTATATTTTCCTAAGGTGTAGGAGATATCAAAGCCATAATCCTAGAAACAATCCATCCAAATTCATTGTTGTAAGTTCAGATCTCACAAGTAAAATATATACCTCAATCTCTTATGATCTGTGAAGACCAAAAAGCTCTCCCCAATGAGGTAATGCTACTAAAACATTAGTGTGAACATGACCGCCTCTATCTCCGGATCATGGGTGGAATAGTTACATTCATGGTTACATAAATTCCTAGACCTATAATAGATCACTCCTCATTATTGCATTAGAACACACCCCAAGACAAGACAAGAAGAATCACAAAGCACCTAAAACATCACCCCTTTGGAAACCAGAGCACTGGATTACTAAACAACATCCCCTTCATATAGATGAAAGATTCCTAAAACTACTCACTCCACACAAAGTCCTGGTTTGTTTTTGTCAGAGCTATCAATAGAGCTGCAACTCAAGAGAAATTAGGAACAAATATCCACTAATAGCCTACCCGAATGATATCACTATGAACTTTTTCCACATTCTTGGGTGTTTCCTAAGAAACAACTACCTTGAACTTATACATGTCCACTTCTATTCCCTTTTTATACAAAACGTGACCAATAAATTAGACCTACCATGTACAAAACATGCACTTGGACAACTTTATTTAGATCTGGTGGGTCGAAGGACCACCAAGACAGTCCTAAGATTATCAGTATTCTCCTAATCTGAATTTTATTAGATCATAATTTCATCGATGAATACAATGCTGAACCAGTCCAGGAACTCATTAAATACATAGTTCATAAGTCTAATGAACATGTCCGGTGCATTCGTAATTCTAAAAAACATAACCATGAACTCAAAGTTCGCATACCGGCTCCTGAAACTAGTCTTCGGGAGGTTACCCTCCTTCACCCTCAACTGGTGATACCCCGACCATAGATAAATCTTAAAAAAATCATCTTGATCCCCTCATCTAGTAAAAAAGATCCTATATCCTCGAGAGAGGGTAATGGTTCTTGATTGTCACCCGATTCAACCACCGGTAGTCTATGCACAACCTCATACAACTATTTGCCTTCATTGGGAACAAGACCGAAGCACCCCATGGTTAAACACTGGGAAGGATAAATCCCATATTCATCAGGACATCAATATGAATATATAGATCTCACAACTCAAAAGGTTTCATCTGATAAGGATTCATCTAAATCAGAGAAGCATCAGGTTGAAAGTTTATCCCAAACTCAATATCACATTGAGGGGGTAGAGTCACAACCTTCTCAGGGAAGACATCCAAGAATTCCCCAAGAACACTAGGAACCTCCTCCATCTCATCATCCACTAATTCCACTGACATATTAGCCAACAAGGAAAGAAGAGGCTGCACACATTGACTTCTCGTCAGACAACTCTGCTCGCTAATGAAAGCCACATGTCATCCATCTATATCTAAAAACATGAATCTTCACCAGAAGCAGTTGATAATAGAATGTATAGATTATAACTAGTCATTTTCAAGAATGAAATTTTTTTGTTGCATCTGCAATAGGAAAAGATCCCAACTATACTGATGTGGCCCCATCATTAGTCTACATCCCTAGCACACATCAAACAAGATGGCCTGAATTCTAACTAGTGTACTCAACACTAAGGGCATAGAATTTATCTCTATGTATAGTCCTAGATAATGGGATAGAACAGGTTAAACATAGGAGTGTGAAGCTCTTCAATCAAACAAGTTCCAAACAAGAGTACTAAAAAAGTTGATCGTACCTCAAACAATCTCTGGCCCCATTGGAATTGTTTCCTCTGGTGTCTGCAACTGACAACACCAAACTCCTAAACACCTCTACTGGAAACCACATCCTCAACCACATCTGGTTCAAGGTTCTTAAGGAACAGCCTAATGTTTCCCTCCACCTATTAATTCTCCCCTCAATGGAGCCGGAGCCTACTGTCCCTACTTTTAAAACGACCTGGTCAGAAACTAGTGTTGAGGCGGGCACTGAACCTTCCCACCTCCACCATACTAAGCTCGGACAGAAATTGATGACTGACACATAAGGTTCCCATGAACTCCATAGATAAGACACATTATCCCTAGGCCTATAGGATAGGCATGAGGTCCAGAAGGTTGAAATGAAAACTGCTGAGGTTGAATCCCTAACAACCAAAACCATAAAGGCCCTGGTGCCTGAGACCTTCCACTACTAGACTTTCCCTTAAAATAACCATGATGGATCCCATGTCATATTAGAACTCCTCATGATTGCATTATCTCAACTTCCAACACCTTGTTATGGGAATCTACGTATGTTAACAAGGTGAAGGGAGTAACTATATATAGGATAGAAAGAAGAAGTTCCTCCTCTAAGAATCAGACCTGAGACTCCTCATCCAGAAAGAGATCCTAATTGAAGCGAAGGAGATCCTTCAAATTGATCTTCAAATACAATACCAACATACTCCCTTTTTGTGGGGAGAGTATCTCCTATCACATCTCTGTCTTCATGTTCAAAGAAAGGGATTCTGCCCATAACTACTTCTTGAAATCAACCCACAAAAAATTAGCCTCCTTTATCTCCCCCAGACACAACATCTACAATAGACACGCAGCTCCCCTCATCTGACTAACTTCCAATAGAACTCATTAATCTATCAAATCCTGGATCAGGATGAAGGTAATCTCATGTTATTCGAGATATCTCTTCATCTACATGTTTGAGGAACTAGCCTCATACATTCCCAAGGTCTGCAACTGGAAAGCATGTAATGTTCTCCACCACTAGTACTCGTCCTCCTCTGGATCAACCCTTCACCGACTAGCCAAATCGGCCTCTTGATCCTGTACATCCAAAGTCGCTTGTGGATAGTGACCATGTTTCATAGTTGAAAAGTATATAAGGAACTCCTAATCCTGGGTAGTATGGAATTTTGTACAGGATTAGTTTTAACTCTTTGTTTATTTAAATTCCATGAAACACCAAATTCAATAAAAAACATGAGTCATCATGATACATGTACCTCTCCAGGGATCTATACCCTAAAAATAGTTTAGCCTCAGTTGGTCATTTTGTAATCTCAGAGTCCTTGCATTGGATCACAGCGGAACCTAAAATCCCATGTCCTAGCCAGTTATCCCTGGCCTATGTCAGGCGCCAAGATCACCTGACATTGTTTCCCTACCAACCCATTCAATCCTCATGGTGCCTAACTCTAAACTCTATCCTATCTCCCAACAACCTCCCTCTAATACCATTCCTTCACAACCCCTCCCTCCAATGATGTCCCTCCTAAGCTAGAAATGGAGAAAGAGAGATAATTACCCCCAAGTCCCACTTCCAGTAGGCCCCAGGGTGGTGACCAGCAAAATGGGTATAAAAATATTACAAAATGAGAGGCAATACCCTTTTTATAGTAACCGAGATTGGGATATAAGATGTATCAACCTCAAAAAAACTCCAATACATATATATATAATAGGAAAAAATCCATCCCACAAGCATGTTTAAAGTAAAACTGCTAGAAAAACAATGAAAATGTCAAAAGTAAATACCAAAAGAACAAAGATAAGCAACGACGTTGAAACTATCCAAAAATCAAAGCTATTAATGCCAATAACAGTCCCTGTAGTCCTCTAGGAATACTAAAAATAGTTTTTTATACATATGGTGACCTTACAAGTATATTCAGTAAGGAAAACCAAAGTCTCTCATACGCAAGTGGAGAAGAATATTAATTCCCCCTTAAGAAAAAATAGAAACCAAAAGAACCTAACAATGTATATTAGACACCCCAACCTCACTAAGGGAACACTCACCAAATAATGCAATTCATGTAAGCTAATATAGTAAGCTCATCAATGATAGGGTACCCCACACCACTTTCCCACTAATTAGCTGCTCTCACACCCTAACAAAAAAACATCCTGGTGCTCCCAAATCTTATTAAATAACCATTTAAAAATCTACCAACACACACATGGGACACATACCACATCACATCCCACCCACCCACACCTGTTCCTCGCAACTACATCTCATCCTGCCCACAGACACCTGGGCCATAAACCAAACAACGTCTAAAAGATACCTAGGAACCACAACACATCTCATCCTGAAGACACCTGGGAAGCTAAAATCTCCCTCACACACCTAGGCCTCACAAACAACAACCTACCCAAAGAGTATTAGGATATCACTTCCTAGAATAGGGAATAGGGAATAGTGGGTGGCCATTCATCCATCCTCCCACTAGAATGTTTTAGAAAGACACCTCCCCCCATAACAATGGGGGTGTTTGGAACATAGTTCTCATCTATGGTGGGGGTGTATAGAATCCCATGAAACTAAAAGTAAATATATAGGTACTAAAAACTCATCCCAACATATGGGTTCACAAGAAAACAAAAACCCCATTATACTGTCACCTTTGTTGCTACCTCTAAATGAACGTATCAGAATGAATGATGGTCACTATAGAATTCTATAAAATAAATCTTCTTAACACCCAATAATTTTGACATTATAAATAATTTACCAGTTATTCCATACCAACCTGGGAAACTGACAACCACAGAACACAACCGTCCTCTCAACCAAGCTAAATAGTGTAAGAAAACTATGATAAAACAGCCCACTTCACACTTCCTCCCCACTTAGCACCCAAGAAATCCACTTCCATTATCATTCTTCTAATTCATTTTGAATAGTTCTTTATCTCAACAATAAAACCCCCTATTTATTTAAAACCCCCTCAAAACTCCTAATCACAACCATACTTGGCATCCCCGATGCATAACAACACCACTCCTAGTAACATAAACATAGCACAACCTAAAACTATTGCTATAATACCCAAACACTTCTCATTCATTCCACAATTACTCAATCAATCAACATGAGGTACCATTTCACCCATAAACCATCCACACACAACACCGTTCTCTCAACAGCAGTAGTACCACACAACTCATATGAAGCACCATACAAGAAAGATCCACACATAGAACATAGCCACACCAAACAAGGAAAGGTGTATTCATATTTAACACAATCATTCTTTAATTCCTCTTTGATAAATTAGGGATTATCACATAATAATATTTATCCTCTTAAATCCATTTGATTAACTATATAAACATGATTAATTGTGAATTCATGTTCAGATTTTTTCAACGGAAGATTTACAAAAAGTATTCATGAGTTTGATGTGCAGCCAAAAACCAAAAACAGCCACGATTTTTAGAAGGCATTCGCCCAACATAATTCATAGCATGGACAAAGATAAATAATAAAATAAAACAAAGACTATTATAATATTCTCTAAACTCATTTATTACTAAAGAAATAGGTTCGATTATATTTGTTATCGTGATATTTCGCCCCTCGTTTATTACTTCGTTAAAAATGTATACAACCATATTCACAAAAAAACACCAGTATACCTACACAACATGATGAATGATTAAAAGAGAGATGAAGTAATACCTACTGGGAACAATAGTCGATGAACAAGTTCTCCTTGTACTAAAACAGGGGTGTGTGAGTAGAATGAATGACTCTAAGGGAAAAGTTGATCTAAAGAAAATTGCACAACACGTGAATCCATTGGGAAGAAAGGATCTGGGTGTACCAATAGAAAAAAGGAACATTTCAATAAAGAATGGTTATCATCTTTAGAAAAGGATAGATCCTATATAAATGGAATGGAGATGGTTTATATGTACTTAAAAGTTATTTCATGATAAATATTACATGGTTTGACTATTTCAAAGTTCCCCTAAAACATTGGAATTTAACATATGATTCATAGGCTTTTAAACAGATTTTAAACTGCTTAAATATGATAGGTAACTCATTTAACATCAAATAATACAAAAGAGGGATGAAACATGAAAACTAGGAAAAATGGGAAATGACTCACTGATGAAAGAGTCACCGACACGATTCATTGATGGATGAGTCATTGATGCAAGCCACTGATGTGACTCACTGGCACCACCCACCAACCCTACTCCCAAACATCACCTACTGATGCCACTCACCGATGTGACATACTAACACCACTCACCAATGAAACCAACTAATAGTGAATCACCATCATGGCCTACTAACATAACCTACCAATAATGAGTCACTGATGTGACCAACTGATAGAGAGTCACTAATTTGACCTACCAACATAGGTCATTGATGAAACCTACCGACATTGAGTCATTAATGAGACCCATCAATAGAAAAAATATAATTTTGGAATACTCTTGAAATGAGATATTGTTTCCTCCCAGAACACCCCAAACACTAGATTTTGACAAAGTAATGGATCGGGGAGGTCAGGTGTATTACAGTATATTCTTCATCATATCACATAAATTTCTTCTAACTTTTTACCATTCTTAGAATACATTAATTAAATCCTTTCATAAAAAATTGGGTAAAGGAAACCTAATAAAGGGTGAGATTAGATGCCCATTAATGGTAAATAGGGAGATATCAATCAATGATCATATAGAATCATAAGATAAGAATAGTGATATATTATCATGATAATAACTTACAAATACCATAACCAATTTATCATCAATCATAATCTTGAGTCATGTCATAAAACTTTATCATTTTAATTTCATGAATCATAATATTGATAAACTACCATTAATCAATCATGAACCACAAGTATAAATCATAATCATAAAAACATGTCATAAAAGTGTGGCACTATAGTAGGCATAGAAACCATTTCATATGTCAAGGTTAACTACCAAGACCATAAAATCATAGTGGATTATGCATCAACTCCTATTTCACATATCCTAATGGATAATGAATAACCAAATTTTTCCTAAAGTTTATCAGGTATTCATACCTATTTCTCATAGTTGATATAACAGATCAATTTGATTCCGATAATTATCTCACAATATATAAAATGTTACCAAATAAATTAAAGGGATATATAATTATCAGACCACCTATAACATAATTAAAACCGTATATATATGTGATACAAGATCATAAAACATTCATCTTATTATTATATCATAACCTATGAAAATAAAATTAGTTTCATACACATTTTATCAATTCATTAACGCATTCCTTGTAGAAAAGTAATGAGTTTATTAAACAATTATTCATCATAATCATAAGCAATATAGTGGAATAATAAGGATGATATCACAAAATCATATCCCCATTGAATATTATATAACATCAATTGATTTCATTATATATAAAAATTACTTTAAAATATCCCTTGGAATATTTCTTCAAGAAAATATCCTTTTCATTTTAAAACAACTTATTTAAAAATAAGATATTTCCAAAACATGAAGGAAAAATTTTCTTTGAAAATAAAAATTTGTAATTATGAGAGATACTTCCATTAATTGAGTATTCATGACAACGATAAATTCCATTCATGCCGTAATCATTAAAAATAGAGATTATCTTCACACCTTCAGTAAAAATTATATCATTCAGAGAAATAGAATAATATTATTTTAAATACTTTTTTTAAAAAGTAAATAATGGGTAAAAATTACATTAATAATAATTTATGAATGGTAAAAATCATTATTGAAAACATTTTAGAAAACATGGATATAGTATAAAATGGTTTTCCAACCAAAAAGTGGATAAATAAGGCATAGTTCTCACAAAAATGTTATTTGAACCATATTGAGTACCAAAGAGAAGAATATGGTAACAAAACATAGAAATTACATGAATGACGAAATTTAAGAAAAAATTAAATGGATTTATTTGATAAGGATGATATAAATTCCTTAATGGAAATTAATGTATTAATAATCCTAATTAAAATGAGATTGAAACATAAATTCATTACCCCAAGTCTCATCTTACTTCATCTATTCTTGAAACTCAAATATAATAAATATAGATTTAATAAATATTTATCATTGAATTATAATCATATATATCATACCATATTTTATTTTCTTATAACATCTTATCACCCATTTATTAAAAATTATTTATTAAAATCACTTGTTTGGGTGATACCTACTTTGTTACTCATGCATTTTTCTGTTTGGTAGTCTCAGTCCATATACTTTGATCATGGTTCCATCATATCTAGAATTTAAATTATTTCATTTGTGTTATATGTAATAATTATATTTATATTTAAAAATATTCATATAAATTGGTGATGAAAAATGTATTATATCACTTTATGGAGATAGTAGTCTTTACGTATACATAAGTGATGTTTCAATTTTCCATTGGATGAAATGAGAGAACAATATATAATAGTTCACCTTTCAATAAAAATATAAAATTTCATATATATTTTTCATTCCATTATAATAACCATAAATTTGAAGTGGTGATGAAAAATGAAACACATCGCTTCCTACAGTTGTTACTCCACACATACGCATGTACGAAGTTTCCTTATATCATATGACGGAAAGGAGGAGGTTGAAGGGTGTTAAATTATAATAATAACAATTAAGAATATTTATTATACTAAATTAATTATTTAATTATTTATTGAATTTATTTATAATAGGTATAAGAAGAAATAAAATCGAATTTACTCGGTTAAGAGTTATACCTCATTGTTGAGAAACATCTTTTGGATTAAACATTAATAATTGATGGGATTATATTTTTTAAATACCAAAATCTCTATGAAATGTGTAAAAAAACATGGAAGGTATTATGGTAGGTATTGTTTGATATATAAGGCTTAAAATGTGTGAGTTAGAGAGGATAAAATGCGACCTTTTATAAGTGAGGTGAGGAGCACTCTTTGAATTACATAAAGTATTAAATAAATATAAATTAATTTTCAGGTTAAAGTGGTTGTAAATTGATATATTTATAATATAGAATGATTATGAATCACAATACTCTAATAAAATAAAATTTAGACAATAATTGGTGATTTTTTCACCCTTATCTCTATGTGGTAACCCTCGTTAACCCTTTGGACATTTACCAAAATATCAATGTTTTTTACACTTTAAGGGTCAATAATTTTAACATAAATAGACAAGTGACCCATAAATAGACCATGATCAATACTTTTAACCATATCCCATTCAATATGCTAAATATAAGATTTTTATGGGTTTTAAAAAAATTATAAAATATTTTTGATTATAGATATTATTAATTTCATTTTTGGAACTATTAATTTAATTTGAATAGTTGTTATGTATTAATTTTATTATATTTAAAATTATTTATTTAATTTTTCTAATAATTTAATAATAATTATTTCATCTTTTCATACATATTAAACATAATTATTCAATAATTAAACATTAAAAATAAATTACCATGATAAAAAATCACATTTCAATAAAAGTTTATAATTGAACATAAAATCAGTTTGTCCTTATGAAAAAATATTAGAGATACTAAAATTAAAAGGGTTACATTTTGTGTTTATCCTTTACCTAAAATAATATAATGTTCATTATAAAATAAAAGAGGAACCAAGTGGACATATTTTTCTAATTTGGATGATAATTTTATAACTAATATCATCAAATAGAATAAAGGAAACTATTATATAAATTTTAAAGCCTTATCCAAATGTTTTGATCATGTTTTACTTGTTTTACCCTTATTGAGGTAATAAATATTTACTGTGGTTTCTATTCATAACAAACAAAAACTTAAGTTGACCTTATTGAATTATATTGATTTTAATTATTAAAAATATTAAATTCATTTAATCAAATTAAATACCAATAATTGGAAGAATTTAATTTAATGTTAAACCAACACAACGTGAAGAAGTACAATTTTCCAGAAAAAAATTCTTCTTAAGAAAAAAATGGTTTTATAATAAAATAAAATCATAATATTGATTCTAATGACCTTAATTGGATTATTAAGAATAAAAACGAACTAATATTACTTCGAACCATTTTAAAAAAATGAAACCTTTTAAATTCCTGAAATGAAAATAAAATTTTTTATTAGTATTTTTCACTATTCACTATAAATTAAATCATCCCAGAAAAATTCCAAATTCACACCCTAATATAATTTTGATATGATGATTTCAAAAATTATATCCTTTTTATCATAAATTTTTTAATAATTGGTGGAAATAAATTTTAAAATAATCTCACATAAAAACTATTTTTCAGATGAAAACAAATCTCTATTTACCTCCAAATTCTTATATTTTCATTTATAACCATTTGATAACCAATGAATTTATTTTATACATATTTTAATTTTTTCGATAATTTATTTAGCCATATTCATAACCACCAATCCATAATCTTGGCAACAACTTTCACATTAAATAATTATATTTCAACAATATAACGTAGTTTACCTAAAATTGGTGTTCTGTATAACGAATGTTATAAAAGATATCAAAATAATTTATAGAGAAATGTTTCATAAAAACATACGGTGTTACACTCCTCATTTATAATACATTTTAAATTATAATTATATAGGTCCTTGAACAAAATCACAAACTATAACATGTAGAATCTCCCCTACCAGAAAGTAGTCAACTTCTATCGAGGTTCCAATATCATATTCAAAGAAAATAACTCAACCTAGAATTGATCATAGAACTTATCCCAAGGTACTTTAGACTAATGTAAATCTCCATGGAATAAGATCCACCACTATTGAGTAGACCCTTGAATAAACTAATATTCAGTGGAATACATATCCACTTCCTAGTATGTATCAAACTAAAAGTGATCTAGAACTCCTCTAACCATGTCTCTGTCTCTTTATCAGAAACATATACCTCTTATGTCAGTAGTCTCTAAAACTAAAACTCGGATCAAACATTCCTCTAATTATCATCCTCATCAATCTAGATTCTTTGATGATCTATTTTTCCATCCAAATTAATATTATCCTCTTGAATATTATAAGGTCATTATCAATGAACCATCTCTAAAAAATAGTAAAATTCTAGGGACAAATAATCTTAGTAATATAGAATTTTTAAAATCATTCATTTATGTTCATTTCAACATTACCATCAGCTACTTAATCCAATAATAGGCATAATCATGTATGATTCAAAAATAGTACCTAGGTCTCTACCACACAATCAACATCATCTAAAATAGTATTTTATTTAATTTTGAGGTAAATATGGCATATCATATGAGTCCTTAATCACCTAATTCCTATTTGTTATACCTTTTCAACAACATATACTTATTTCAATTGATATTTTTTTTTCTAATAATCCTATACACTCCTTGACATATTCTAACTCAAATCTCTAACCTATATTGGAACCAAAATCTCAGATACCACTGTATCCAAATCCACTTAAACTAGAACCCCTCATGGGATAACAATAAAGATTAGATTGACCCCTAGAGACCACCTCTAATAGTGTGTGGGTTGGCTACTAGCACCAGGGGTATAGAATCACACAAATGAGATGTATTGCACTCATAAATCCAAGTAATAATAAGTAAACTACCAAAAACTCCATAATATAATAAATATATCATCACAACATGCATTTGGTTTCATACATTAAATAGACAATTTAAAATTTTAATACCACAAGATTAATCCTACGACATAAACTCTATCAAAACCCATTAACTCAGAAAACCACCATGATCTTGTAAAGTCAATCCCTATCATATACTTATTTTGAGAACCAAAACCAAACAAATATACGTACGCACCACATATAAATAGAGGTTGACATAAAATTATACCAAGTATGATCCTTTATAAAACCTCTCATGTAAATATGGAAGGATCATACTAAATCCATTGTGAATAAAAAATAACAATGAGTCACTAATGTGAAAAAATAAATTAATTCTCATCTTCACCATAGCTTTCTCATCCATATATCACACAGAGGTATAGAAATATAATACCAGAAAGATATATAACAAGAACGGTACCTTGAATCCACTTCAATGCTAAACTTTTCACCCTATACCCCAATGATACCTATCTCGGTGATCTCATATTTTCAATACCCACATTATGACATAACCATATATCTATATATCTATGTCAAAATAACATTCACATAATCACAACCACATTACTACAATAACCGCATCTTAGCACGTCAAAACCTGGATCCATTATTTCTATTATATATATACACAAACACAACTACACCATAATCCAATATATCCCATGTATATATACACATATTATAAATGTAACCCTAATCCATTACACCCCCAATATATACATATTTCAAAATTGTAGGAGACCACACCCTATATATATACATATACTATATCCTTTATCCATCACATCCCACATATACATACATACCATACTATGTCTAGAAGTGAGAGAGATAAGGGAGGATGGAGTAGTTTGGTATCCATACACTTAATAACCTAGATGTTGGGGAAAACACATGTAACCCATACCCTCTTGGGTGATAGTCTCATTACTAGAATTGGATGGTGGAATGTCAGAAATAACATGATCATATTGAATATATTATAGGACACATTCCATAAATAAGGTTATCTATTTATCACATTTTACTAAGACAATGATAAAACAATCATACTTTGACTACATTACCACTCTTAGTAATGACTAGAACTAGCAGCAGCACTAGCCACAATAGGAATTATCAATACATTTCATAACTAATAATAATTTCTCATAAATAAATTATCAATATTACTTATTAAAACCAAAATTTATATTCATAATAAAAATATATGTGTTCCTCGTAACTCTAATTTCTATATATGACACAATCACCACTACTTTCATTATTACACAATATTATTTTACCACATTTATAATTAATCAATCACCATTTATCATATTTAACTATTTTTCAAATTATTTTTCACTTCAACATTAAATCATCATAACCCATCCCATTAAGTAAATTACTAATTTATAACTATTACATTTTCCATGAAACTATGACAAAATTCATCTATTTATAAGAAATACCTCACCAATAGTCGAGCCAATCATAGCAATATCAGTACCACCATCTCATTACATCCACCAAAACAATATATCTATCCCCAATCACCATTAACTAAATCATCCACCACTAATACAAAAATATATCATCATTAAAACGTAAACCATAATGTAAGACCCCATGTCTTTATGAGTTGTAAAATTTATTGGGAATTTTATTTTTAGATTCCAAGGTTTTGGACATCTCAGGAAGCTATTTTAGTTATGTTGTGAAGCCTTGTAATTTTTATAGGTATTATGAGGATCTCAAAGGGTTTTTCATAGATTTTGTAGATAAAAACATGAAAAACCATTATTGGGTATATCATTGGGACCATCCTAATGGTATTTGATAAGGGGTGAAATTCATAGGCCAAAACTTTCATTGAGTGTGTTATTCAAGGGTGGTATCCCTATAGGAAATATGTGGTTAAAAACACCCATCCTTGGTGTTTTTTGTTGGATGTGGTGTGTGGTGTGTGGTGTGTGATAATAATTATGGAATCAGGTGATTGATTTTCCAAGGGTGGTTGTCTAGGGGGTGGAAAAATTCCATAGTGAAGGCACACAAGTCATGAATTCTAGTCATTCCATGTGTGGGGGTATGTATTTCCATTTTTTCCAAAGTATTTAGCAACTAGTGGTGTTCCAAGGTGGGCCCCAATATGGAACGTCCATTCCACACCATGTCATGGTTTAACCCTAGATTCAATTTCATATGGTGCAACCCCCTATCCCAAAAGGATATATAACAACACATCTTGGAATGGCCTTGATTTTAATTTTCACTATCATGACCTCTATCCAAAATGGATAGGTCACTACACATCATGGTGCTCCATTATGGATGTTTTTACTATATCATGAATTGGGATCCATGTTATGGAATGTTCCAGCCACACCATGGTGATACCCTTTATAATTAATTTATAAAATAGGGGTATCCTAGACTTTATAATTTTACCCCTATCTTTTTGGTCATGTTCAGGTAGGGAGATTTGATTCTCTACCAACTCTCCTGCTCTCTTATCTATAAATTACCATTAAATATAGGGTAGTTTTATATCTATTTATATGGATATTTTGGGTGAGTTCCCTTCCTTTTTTCCTACATTATATTTCATTTTTAATTTATCAATATCATCACAGATTTTGGTATAAATTAACTATGGTTTGCTGATGATTTCCACCAGTGTTTGGTGGAAATCATCTGATATGCTAAGAATTTTTCTTGACATGGATAGAGGAAATCCTTAGAGTATGATCACATACTTTAGTTCTATTCTATTAAAGTTAAATTTTTCATTAATTTTTTTTATTAAATGGAATATGAATGGGATGTTGGTTCAATGCCAATGGTTAGGTTTTTCACTCATAATAGTGTTTGGAGTTTATAGGAAACCATAAATGATGGGTTATTGGCATTTTTTTAATGATATCTCTAGGTGAGACAATAGAAAATTATATCAAATTGAATTAAATTAAATAATTGAATGTGAATAGTTATAATTTTTTAAATTGGAAGAAATTAATTTTAAATTTTAATAATTAATTTATTTAAGTATTATTGCTTGAGTTGGGACTTTGTGTTATTTGGAAAGAGATATTTGAAAATACTTGATCTTAGGTGAGAGTTTTCAAGAAACTTTACAGTGAATAAAACTATGTGAGGAAAGTGTATTTAAGTCACTTTATCATTTTTCAATTGGATTCTCATGTCAATCATTATTATAATTGTTTTTATTTAACATGACCATTTTTATTTTTCCATAGGATTGAAACAAGATAATTATTGCATAATAGTCAACATGGATCACATAGATTTCTAAAGATTTTGATGGTGGTTCCTTGGTCGAATAAGTGTTGGTGGACCTCTTCATGGATTGCTTGGTGGAATGTGTTGTATTTCAAATGGAAAGGTATTTTCTTTCAATAATGTAATTTAAATGGGAATTTAAAAAAAAATATTTTCAAGGAAAAGTGACGATTTTAGAAAGGGTTATGGGATGGTATTATAAAACCAAAGTGGGTTTTTATAAAGTGTATTTTTTAAGATTTTTCGCAAGGGTTAATTTGGAGTAAGGAGGCATGTGATGGAACATTTAAATGGTTTTAAGTAAAGTATTTATACTTAATTTCCTATATAAATATTGGAGGTATTAATTATGTTTTTTTAGATTAATATTTCATAAGAGGTAAATACCCTATTTTCTAATTCATGAGTGATTTTATCTCTACCCCTTGTTGTAATTTCAATGAGAACTATTTTCTACATGATGATTCATGATATGTGTGATGGCCGATGATAGTTTATTTTGGTATCAAAGTGGTGGGTTGAATAATATGAATGTGAAAGAGCCCATAGAGTATAAAGATAAATATAAGGGATCCAAATTGTTATTGAGTTATGTTGTGACCAGAATAATGGGTTGGGTCTAATATATGGACATGTCATCAAGGAACCCATGTAGGGTGTTAACAGTATGATGTGACCTATGGAACTATTGTGGGTGCATCAATATCATGTTACCCTAGACAAGGTTGTATAGATATATAGATTATTATGATTTTCATTATGTGAGACTGATATGGTTGTGGTGATGATGTTATATCATGCACTTGAGGGATGACCTTGTTTTTATGAGGTGATTTTGAGTAGAGGTCCAACCCTTAAGAGATGTTTTATGTGAGGCAACCCAACATGGATGCTTTTTACAATAATTATTTTCATTATAAGGTTAATGAGAGGGAAACATGAGCCTCTGGTTATATCTATTTATATTTCTTGGGTGGTTACTCGAGAATCTACCTTCATGTTTATGTCAATTTCCTAGTGTGGTTACTAATAAATTGACATATAGGTATGTAAGGAATGCCTAGGTGGTTACCTAGGATTTGAATTATGGGTCAACTAAATACCTTGAAAAATCCCCTTTTATTCAACCTTCTATTATATATGGAATTCCCAAGATGGTTGGATTTTCTATTGGATCCTTGAAGGTATCCTAAGATCCGTCCTTTAGGCCTATATGAATTAACTTGGTGGTTACGTAGGAATCAGTTGTACACCTAAATAGGGATTAGATTTTACTTTCTCCTTGGAATAGAATTTATGCATATGGTTACATTATTCCTTATAATAACCCTTTGGTTTCAAATTTATTCTTATTTCACTCAGAGACATCTGACGCTAGCTAAAGAATTAATGATATTGGGTATTTGTTTCGGGGTTAGACAAGGTCCCATTTGTAGTTGGTGTGACATGTTCAGAGACACTCTAACAATGGATGAAGGAGGTTTAGTTGGAATTATATATTTCTAATTGACACCTGATAACCTAAAAAGTATGTTTTTTTTGCATTGTGTGTCATTTTTCTAGGTGGGTTTGTTGCCCAACCAAGAATTCACTTAATATTTTTTTTATTGCATGCACACCTATTTGATCACAACATGACTTAGTATTATTGATGTATTAGTATTTTTTATAGGTAATTGGACGTATTCGTATCCATGTACATGACATGGGTTTTTATTTACAATGGTATACCTTCCCATTTTCTCTATGGATGTAGTAATTTTTTGGAGTGGGACCAATGTTATAGGTCTAACTATTCATTTTGGCCAAGGATTAGGCATGTTGAACTATATGAGTTAGGTCATAGGCCATTTTACTTTATTTTTTTATTTAGAAAGATTTCTGTCTATTGTATCACTTATTTATATATATATATGATTCCTTTTATACTGTGGTTTACTATTATTTATATGTTCTGGTAGATTCATCATATTGATAGACTTATATCTTTTTATTCTAGATTGTCTGGGACCATTTGGATTCCTATTAATTCTCCTCTCTTTTTTGAGATTTAATTCATATAGATGGTTCATTCCAGAATATTAATAGATTTGGTCATTACCCTCAGGATTTTTATTAGATGGAATAGTCACCCTATGACTATTTTAGGCCCTCGCCGCTATTTGGTAGCCTCTGAAACATAGGGAGGTGGACCTGAGATCATGTGTAGGCCAGATCTCTGATTATATTTGAAAAAACTAGGCCAGGGTGTTACAAATTAGTACCAAAGTAATTTTCTGGGATGATATAATTTTAAATATAAGTTGAGATAGATTTTTGGTAATCGAGAGGTAGATTAATAGAATGCTTTCCCAACATGGAATTAATAGAAATCCAATTTACTTGAGGATATCTAGTGTTGGTACTTGGAACTCAAGTATGAGTGAGGTGTTTAATTTGACCAGGAATCCCAATATGGGATAGATGATTCTTATGATGAGTCAAAGGGATTGGCTAGGATCGAGTGTGTTTTATATTCATCATAATGGTCACAGGTTTATGTTATAATACATGTGTATATAGGTAGTAATGATTGATATATTACCTCATAAAAATCCAATATTAATTGAATAAATTTATAATATAATCAATTTTTTCTTGATTATATTATATGAGGTGATTATATAAATGTGAATTTGAGGGTCTTGTTTTTTTATTGTTATTGTGAGTGTGTGTAAACTATAGGGAAATATTTTTTTAGGATTTCTAGTTTATGAAAAAACCTATTTTTGAGAGGAAAACTCATGTAGTGGCATGAGGTTTGTGAGAAATTATTTTATAATTTAGTTTACATTGAAAATGATTTTTGAGATGGTGATTTTTAAATTAATTGGTATTTTCGAGTTTTGAGAAAATGTAATGAAAATGGTTTTTATATAATGGATTCAAAATTAATTTCTTAAAATAGGAATGTTTTTGGGAGATTAACAAGATATGATAGGAATTTTTGGTGATTTTTTAGAAATAACCCTTATATTCCAAGCGGTGTATTGAAATACTTAGGTGAGATTCGGTTAGTTTAATATAAATTGAATGTGTTTTTGAAATAAGTTATTAATATCATGTAAACCTATCTACTTTAATTTATGTGGTTTATATAAGAGTGTCTTGAGTGTTTTAATTATGTGATAGAATGATGTACCAGGTCTGATTGGAAACCACCAAATGAGGTTAGAGGATTTGTTTTTATTAGTTGTTGTGAATATTAGAGAGAAGCCAATGCTAGTGTAGGATAATTAGTTATATTTTTAGTGGTTTCTAGGGAGTGACCCTATTGGTTGACTCATGTATTTGGAAGATATTTCATGGTTGTTTTGAGAGAGTCACATTCATATGCCTCATGACATAGATTATGTTGTTTTGATCGAGTAGTCATATGTGGGTTGGTAGGTTTAGGTATTAAACCTCCTTGATGTAGGGTTTTGATGGATTTTTGGTTAATAATGACTGAATTAAATTTGACATGGGTTATTATTAAGGTTTTAAATTTTATTAGGTGGAATCATTCATAGGTAGTAGATCCTTATAGTGGGAATCACCGTACTATTATGATGAATTGGTTGCTGAAACTTTGGTATTTTGGGTTTGATAGGTATAGTTGACTACTTTCTTAATAATCAAGTGTTTCATGTTAGCACTTGAGAATTTTTAGGGTGATCATTCATAGTTATTAATCTTGATAATGGATAGTAAATGGGTGGTAGTTACTAGATGTTTTAGTTCAATGAGATGAAAATAAGGATACTTTATGATGGGAAACATCCAATTAGTCTCAGGTGCATGACCCTTTTATTGAAAGGGTCATGAGCATGGTAAAACTATTTTTCAGGAGATTGTAATAAAAGTGGGATGATATTGAACTATTAGATCCGGTTTTGGGAATTAAGGTTCATTTTTGGAAAAAATATATGTGTTGCAGACAGACTCAATAATCATGTAGAATGATCTGAAGGTGGCCTAGATTAGAGGTGCATCAATTCCCAAAGGTATGGTGTGAGGGTTATATGGGTAGGTTGAGGATTAGGTCCTGGAAATTATACCATAAGTTGGTATTGAACTCTTTTTTGCGTGTTTGAAAGGTTTTGGGATGCCCCCATAAGTTGAGGAATCAAAATTAAGAGGTGTGGAGGGGCATCCATAGGTAGGGATGAGCATTTTTTTGGAAAAGTTGACCTAAAGAGGTCCAAATGATGATCTTATATGAATATATGTGGTGAGGTGGAAGCCACATTGAGATATTAATTTAGGAAATGGTTCAGTAGGTATGATCTATAAATTAGGAATTTGGGGGAGATCTGGTGTAATTTTGAATTATGGATGGAGTTTTGTAGCGTAATCATGTTCGATTTTCAGAGAAAGAAAATGATGATTTTAGTAGGAATAATTGAGCAGATAGGTCATGATATTTGTTTAAGTACCATTAGGGCTTCACTGGGTTGAAAAGTGATATGTTGAGAAGGTTGTAAGACCACATGTATTTATGAGTTATGAAATTCAAGGAGAATTTTAATTTTTATATTTTAGTTTTAAGACATATTGAGAATTTATTTTGGTCATGATTTGAGACCTTGTGAGTTTTATGGGTGTTTTAGGGATCATGAAATTTTTTTAGCATGCAAGATATCCACCACACCATTATTGGGTGCTTGGGTGGGTATTTTAGACCTAGGAGTTTCCCTATAGGAAGAAATAAGGGAAAAAATTCATAGGATGATCCTTTGACTTGGTTTTATGGACACTGTTTGTCTCATTGTGGGAGACAACTAGATGAAAACACCCATCTTGGGAATTTTTGGGTGGTCATAGTATGTGGTACATTGGGTGCGGTGTTGTCCTGAAGTTGAGTTCTAGATGTGCCTGGGGTAGTTTTTTTGGGTGGGAAAAACCCCTTGGCCAGGGTGAACATACCATAGAGTCTGATCATGATGTGTGTAGGAGGGTGTGTATTTACATTTTTTTTATAACACTAAATGATCCACACTATGGAAATCCCCATGGTGTGCTAGGGTAACCCCTATTGAAGAAAATAAATATCCCCATGTCATGAAGAATCCAGGGATTTCATTTTGTCTGGTGAGACCCCTTGTTAGAAATGATCGGCCTCACCACATAATGGTGTGATCTTGGTCACTGATTTAGCTGGTGTAACCCCTATATGAAATGTAATAGTTTCACCATGTTTATGTGTGACCAATAAGGCCATTTTGGTTGGATCACAATGAGGAAACCACACTAAGGAAGGCATTGTCTATGATATTGTGAGACCCTTTGTGATTCTCTTTTAAAGATGGCTAGACCTATCTTGTTATAGGTTTACCTCCATTTATTTTAGGTCGAGTTCATGCAGGTAGAGGCCATTCTTGGAAAACTCCCCTCCCTTAACTCTTGATTCCCCTTCAAAATGCGGTAGTTTTTAGGATACTTCCATGGTGATTTTGGAAAATTTATCATTATTCATTTCTCATTTGTATTTTATTTTTAGTTTCTCATTACAATTGGAGATTTTAGTGTGAATTGACTTAGTTTTGACGATTATTTCCACCAAATAATGATGGAAATAATCTAATATTGTGGGGGGTTTTCTCATCATGGATTGAGGAAATCTCAAGTGGATGACCCAAAAATTTACTATTGTTTCATTGATGTCATGGAATCAATGAATTTATTTACAGATTTTGATTAAATATAATTAAATGGCCTATTGGGTTGATGTTTGTTGTTAGTTATGATTCATGGAATTGTGTTAGGAGTACATCATGAAACTTCTATTAGTGGTTGGTTTCTATTTCAAGGGGATGAAGCTGATGGATGAGTCATTGTAAAATTATACATAATTGAATTAAAATTGATATAATTTATTAAATTTGAATAAATTTTTTAGATACTTTTATACATAATTTATTTTAGTGTTATATCTTGTGTTAAGACCTCAAGAATCTTGGAAATGTCGGTTGGACATTTAAATGCTTGGGTGAGAGTCATAGAGCTACTTTAAAGGGAATAAATCCAAGTGAAGTAGGTATCCTTGACTTTATTTGAGTCTCTTTATCATTTTGAAATTTTGTACTGGCATGTAATTATTATTATAATTTTGTACATGTTTCCTGACCTCTATTATTTTTCCATAATTTTGGGATGGGCTTACCTTAGCTTAATAGTCAACGTGTTCTGCATAGCATACTAAATGGTTCATTAGTGACACTTTGGTCGAATGAGTATCATTGGACCTATTTATGGATTTCTTGGTGGGAAGTATTGGATTTCAAAGTGAAATGGTATTTCCTTTCTAAAATGTGTTTCTAAAGTGTAATTTTAGTCCAATGTAATTTCACGGTAAAATTGGTTATTTAAGAATCGTTTTCTGAATAATATTTTAAAAAAAAGTTGGGTTTTATAAAAAAAATTTAAAGGACTTCGGTTGAGGTTCTAATGTGTGTGAGGAAACATGTGATACCATTTTTAATTATTTTCTGAAAATATATCGTAAAACTATTTTATAAACAAAATCAATAAGCGCTACATTGAGTTATTTTGATCAATTCAACTTGACAAGGGAAATTTCCTATTTTTTTAATCATGGTAGATTCTATATGTTCCATTTTATGTTATTCCCTTGTGTAATTATTTTTGTATAATGTTGCATGTTATGTGTGTGGTCGAATGATAGTTGCTTTTGGTATCAAAGTGGTCAGTTAATCTAGATGGATGTGATAGATCACTTATAGGGTATAGTTATTATTAAAGGACCCTAATCGATGTTGAGTGAAATTATGAACATAATGACTATTTTGTTTCAATATATGGAAGTGTGATCAAGGAACCCATATAGGGTGTTGACAATATGATGCGACCTAGGGGACTCGAGTGGGTGACCCCATTATCATGTTACCCTTGAGAGGGTTGGTATAAAATAAGGATATTGTTGACTATGAGTGTCACATTAGAACCCAAATCATTGGGTGAGACTAATATGGATTTAGTGATGAGGATATTTCAAGCACTTGATAGGTTGAACTTTTTTGTGAGGTGGGTTTGTGCAGAGAGGTAAAACATAAGAGTTGTGTTATGTGAGTCAACCTGGGAGGGATGATTTCCCATTCAATTTTTTGATTATGATGAGAATTCCCTTTTAGTATATCTACATGGTGTTCTTGGGTATTTATATATAAATAATCACTTAGGTATACATGGATTTCATGGGGTGGTTACTCGGGGATTTTCCTTCAGGTTTATAAGGAATGATTAGGTGGATACATTAAATTTTTCCTATGGGTTTTTATGAATTACTTGGAAATCCCATTAGACTCGTTCATTGAGCCTACATGGAATTCCCATTACATTGGTATTCATCCTTTAAGTAGAAATGGAATTCCTAGATTTTCACATAGGATTTGGGATTCAAGTCTTCATGGATATCCTAAGTGGTTACCAATGAATCAATTGTATACCTAACACTAGATTACCTTATGTTTTCTACTAAAAATATTATTTACAACTATGGTTATAGGGTTCTATGGACTATCTCATTGGGTCTAGATTTATGCCTATTATTCATTGAAAAATCTGACACTAGCTAAATTGGGTTTGATATTGGGTACTACTTCTGAGGAAGGACCTGGTCACTCTAGGTGGTTTGTGTGAAATGTTCAAAGACACACTGACACTGGCTGAAGAAGGTATGATATGGGTTCTTGGTGGTCGATTGATACCCAATAACCGAATAATTTTGTTTGATTTGAATTGCATGTTATGTTTCTAAGTGGGTGTTTTGCATGATCATAAATACACCTTATATTTATGTATTTCTTTAGGGCTTGGTTTTATGGGACTGATCTTAAAGGTATCACCCTTAAATCTCATAGAATGGTGTTTGTGGTGGTGGGATGTGTTTGTGGGATGCTAATAAAAAATCCATGGAGGGACACCATCAGTCTCACATTGCTATTATGGTGCATGAAAAAGTTCTCTTTGATGATCTTAGCTCCATGTTTATAGAAGGAAAGGTCAGGTCTTATTACAATGGTATTCATCTGAATAGCATTAACACTACGATAGACCAGGGTATGAGAATGTTGGGAAATGTATCATGTGGGAGCTTCCCAACATGGGATTTATAATATATATAAATGGATCTATTATATAGAGGAAGATGAAGGGTGGAGGTTTGGTTCCTGAAGGAAAGGGGTTTATCTTTCAGTCCTCACCTCCTTTTATAGTTCACGAAATTACCTTGGTGTTGAGACCAAGTATTTTCACAGTGGTCTCATTTTATGAAATTTGTATAACATTAGTCTCTCAATGGTGGAATATGATTCTAGAATTTTGGTGGGTTCCCTTAATGGAAATGGAATCAATCCATTAGAAATGACATACTTCATTTGGAAGTGAAATATTCCCATTTTTCAAGATACATAGGTTAGACACATTTGGAGGAAAGGTAACTTCGTAGTTGATATACTCACTAGAAAGGGAAGCTCAACTAAGAGTATTATTATTTATTGTCATTTTGGCTATATCCCCTATGATTTCATGTGTATATTTTGTGGTGATTCAATAGGTTTACATCGTTATCGTCCAATGTGAATTTAGGGTGGACGAATAAATATGTATTTTTTATGATGACTCGCCCACTACTCAGATTAAATGGAATGAATTTTAATGTACATAGGTAGAGAACACTATTTTCTCTCAAGGAATAGGTATTTCATAAAGATATACACACGGTTTAGGTTAATATTCTCATTAATTCTAAATATTTTTGTATTTTGGACTCTGTGAGTTGGGTTAGAGTCCAATTTACATTAATTATTTATTTAAATTTTTTACTATCCAGTGTTCCATATATTTATATATGTGATGGATTTTTTCCATGTTTGTTTTCTTTTGATCTATTATAGTTAATATAGTATATTTTTTAAGGATATTTTATTTTAGACTATGAGGACCTGTATGGATCCCTATTTATTTTTCTATATGTGTTTGGGATTTCTTTCTTATAGATCGATCATTCGGAATTTTTGGTAAATTCATGTATGACCCCCATTCTTTATATTAGAGGGAATAGTATCCCCCAAAAAAATTCCTTATAACTATTCAAAATTCTATAATGTACTGACAATAATTCCTAATCTCAAGTCACCACCCACACTAGGGTAATGTTTGAGTAACCTGGGATGGGTCATTACACATAACAACATTTTAAACATAAAAAAAAATAATTATAGAAAGATGAGACTAAGTTAATCATCATTATGACTATCATAAATATAATACTTCTACCATAATATTCTAAACATATTGACCATGATTATATATTACAAACTATTCTATGAATATACAATAATTAAAATCAACATCATATTCAAAATTCTCTTTCATTATCAACTTTTAGTTATTATATGATTATGAACATGATAAGAAATTATTTTCTAGAATAATTTGCCTAAAATTATTTATTACTCAATCAAAGAATTTTAATATAATAAATAGAATATAAATCAATATCATAGGATCAAAATCCTGGAAATATAAATATCATTTGATTCACATATCATTTTACAAATTTATTTTGTCATTTTCCTTATAAAATTGAGGTGGATGTAATGGGATGACTTTTCCTCAATTAGGATATAAAACATTTTTCTGTTTTGAAGTCCCCAGTCATTTATAATGGGAAAAATTGAAATTTGAACATAGATAATGACCATATTTTTTACTGATTTGTTCCTTTTATAATGTATTGTTTACCTATGGGTTAACTTTTGGTGGAATATCAAGGTAATTATATTTTAAGGGATATTTAATTTTATTAAATAAATAAACATTCATCCCATTATCATGAATGTTAATATTTTTCGGATGGGGGATCAAATTGAAATTAGGAAACCATAATTTTTTCCAAAATAGGATATTTTCCCTAGGTAAGGAATAACTTTAATTTCCTAACATTGAATCATAGGCAGAGAACTTTTGGGTCTTCTAATTAAATTACTGGTTAACCTAGTTTTATTATACAAATAAGGCCTTATGGATCTTCTTTAGGGTTGTTTTGATTTATCACCACAAACCCTATGAGGAGAATAAGGATATTCGATAATGGGAATCAATTTTAATTGGTGTCAAAATAAAATTGATGAGATAATGGTTGATCATGTTCCAATAAGGATAAACTAAAATTTTATGGATAATGAATGTTGAGGTATCTTATTACCATCATGAGGTTAGAATTTTTTAACATAATTTTCTTTATTCTCTGCTTATCTAAATATTTCTCAAAGGATAAAGTTTTACTAATCCCATATCGAGAAACATGATATAAAATCTAGAATATTAATAATTAAAATATTTAATAAATATAAATATACGCTTTAAAAATGATCATTTTCAAAATTCAAGATTTTTTAAATTTTATATTACACTCAATGAATTATATATATATTTTTATCTTAAATGGATATTTATTTCGTGGTTTTATCTTTTAATTGAACCTAAGTAATAATCATAGTTATGAAGTTGTTATTATAAGGTTATTAATGTATGTAAATTCCAGGAATTTGATTGAATTATTATTCATGAAAATGAATCCATATTCAACATTTATTGACTCACAATCCCATGGAAATATGGAGATTTTGATTTTATGAATCTTGGTTGTTAAATTATTATGCCCAGTTCACTCTTTTTAATAAATTCTAATCATGAAATCAATGTGATATCATGGTAGGTGTGAAGTATTATCCCAGATTCTAATGAAAGGTTCCCTGATCTAGTGTGCCACATGGCCTCATGCACGCCTCCCCATAATCTAGATGCTTCTAACTAACAATAGTGGTCTAAGGTGGTATAATGGGGAGACTATACCATCTTTGTTGGAGTAGCATAGAGGTGAAATAGATAGGTAAAATTTGGAATATAAATAAAAATAACTCAGAGTGGTAGGTAGAGCATCCAATAATAATAAATAAATAACATCATATAAATCCAGTATCATATAAAGAATGGTTTAATATCATATATATAACAAAGAGGAAGAGGAAATAATGATATAAAATACATGTATCAAAAATGTAAAATGACCAAAAAATATCTCCAATAGCATCATGATCCACAGATCATTCATGTTCTTCCCTTCTCCTATGCTATATAAAAACCAAGCATCAATAATTGGGTGCCTTACACTATCCCTACATTCATCCACATAATCTTCCTAGGTACCATCAGCAGCCTAGATAGGTTTTGAGACAAACTCAATTGGCCACCACCAATAGTTTCTATAAATATCCAATCATTGCATATAACACGGAAATGTATAGGTAATAAATGAAATCAATAATAAAAATGTAAAGGGATGACTCTAGTTCCTGAAGGACACTATGATGACAATACTTTCTTTGGCCTAAGCTGGACATCTCTAAAAAAGTATCCACTTGTACAAACATATATGGACTATATATGTAGTGATTTATACAACCATATATATGGATATAGCTACTATATTAGACCCGAGGTTTAACTAAAACATCCATAAGTTATAGCATGAGTATCACAAGTATCAAGGGATACAATTCCTGGTATCAAAGTAGTATGGGACGCCATTCCCAATATCACAGTATTAGGGTCTCTAATCCCAATATCACATCAAAAAGGGCCATCTTTCCCGTATATCACATTAAGGGCCATTATTCCTAGTATCATATCACTAGGGTTCCCATGCCCAACATCATATCACTCGGTCTTCCATTCCCAATATCATATCACTAGGGTCTCCATGACCAATATCATATCATCATAATGGTCTCTATGCCCATTCATTATTAATTCATATAGGGTTAGCATGCTCGAGTGTCACTATCTCATAAGGGTCTCCATTCCCATTCATTATTATTCATAAGGATCACCATTCCCAAGTGTCTTATAAGGGGACACCATTCCCTTATCACAATATAGGGATTCCATACCCATACCACAACAATAATAGAAGTGATTATATGACTATAATATATAACAAGAGGGTATTCATTCCCAATTTATAATATAAGGTTCAACATGCCCAATTATATCAATTACAAATATTCCAGAATTTAATCAAGGCCAATAGTTAAATCATAAGTCATTTAAATTCAATAAATACATGGGTGTAACCATTTTTCCATTAAATAGGTAATGTTTTCATTCCACTCACTCCCATTCAATATATCTTTAATTGATAAGTATATTAGTCATGATATACGACAATATTCATCAATTTCATTTATGGTATCTTCATTTAGAATTAAGACCAAACAAACCAATAGGTTTTCTTGATACATGACCATTGAATCCAATTATGAAAAATTGGGGCACAATAATAGGGGTGTAATACATTTAAGTTGACAACCTCACATGTGTCTTGGAATCTATTAAGGTCATTGGGTTACTGAATAGGGCAACTGATTTATGGTGGATTCAATTTGGGGGTAATGCATGGTGAAATCTACATACGAAACATAATGAATAATATAAAACATATCCAATTTGAATGATAAATATTAAAACATCAACCTTATTCCAATAGAGAACTAATCCAGTATCGACCTTCGATATGGTCCAAATTGGATGAAAACAACAACAAATATTAACACCCTAAAAATATGGAATATGAGCCTACACCTAAATAGTATTGTTGAAAGAGAAAAAATAATAAAAGACGCAATAGTAATAGGGTACTCACCATTGTCTATCCAATGAGACAGATGATGAACAAATCAAATTCCAGACATTCAAGATATCTAAGAACTTATCTTAGGGTAGGGGAGGATCTCTCAGGGGAGGAGTAAGCCCTCTACATGATTTAAATTAAAAAAATGGAAACAGGGTTTATGTTTTAAAGCCCAAAATGTAAAAAATGTAATTTTTCCCATAAAGTAGGGGTTTCACAATTTGTTCACATTATTTGCCAAATTGTGTTCCAATCATATGTCCTTCACTATCTTTGGTGGGAACCTACATGGTTAGGTCAAAGGTTTCGAGAAAACATATACCAACCATGCCATATGCCTCTGATAAAAACTACAGAGATTCATCATGAGCGTCCAACATTGGTTTCATTGTTAGGATAAAATTTGAGCCCTACTCTTCCCACTTAAATAATCTTCACAGTTAGAATAGATCACGTGGGCTGGGTGGAAAGGTTTCTATTAACTATGAGGCCTAGTAATTTCTTCCAAAAAGTATGGATTTAGGCTCTGAACAATACCCAGAACCCCTCATTTCTTCCATGTACTCACTAGGAATATATATAAGTTTAATAAAAAAGAATTAAACTGAAATTTAAAAAATACATACCTCATTGAAAAATTGGTTTCTTATAGTCTTCCCCTTAAAGTAACTCATCCTTTAGTTACCCTTCCAAGGGTTGTGAAATTTTGTCTTAAAACAACTCCATCCACTAAGAACGTACATCAGTCTCCCACTCCCAAGTCTCATTCTGTACCCGACCTTTTTTCGATATAACTCGTTCTGAAGGGATAGATCGGCCTCGAAGGGGATTCATTCTATAATCAATTATTCATATATAATACTCTTCAAATGAAGAATCAGCTTCTAACTCAACATCCTTTGGATAAAAATGTGATCCTGGTTGACATGATAATGACGAATCTATGAAATGTGGAAGATGTCATGCATGGCATTGTACCTCAGAAGTAATAGAAGTTGATAGGCTACTGACCAGACTCTATCCAAGATCTCAAACTTTCTGACATAACATGGTGAAAACTTCCCTTTCTCTATATCCATATATTCCCAAGTCTAGGTGATACCCATAAGAAGACACGATCCTTAGTCTCACACTCTAGAGGTCTTCCAAAAAGATCGACATATGAATTCTATATAAAATGACTGGTAGAAATTCCCTTCTTAATAAGGTGAACCTACTCTGAAGTCTGATAAATGAGATAAGGGATTAGTAGTGCTACCTCTCCTTCCTCTAACAAACATAGGGGTGAACAAAACAACCCACCAAATAAGTCCTCAAAAGGATCAATATAAATCATCACCAGATAACAGTTTTTGTATGTGAACTCAATGATAGGGATCTTCTACTCCCAATAAGAATATAATACAAGGTCACATTCTCAGACCATTTTCTCTAATACATATATCATCCATTCTGACTATCCATTGGTCTGCGTGTGAAATGTTGTTTTTGAAACACCTTTGTACCCATATCTCTCTATAAAACCTATCAGAACCTTGATGTTTAATGAGAATAACTATATGAAATGCTAGTATGATGGACACCGTATAGCCATATAATCTCACAGACATTGTCTCCCTATCTCTTCAACTGATAAATTCTCCAAGATATAATGGATGTGGGATACTTTTGTCAGTCGATCCCAGAGTGTCGCTACCTCAAGGTGACCTCGGTAAGCTGATTACAAAAATACATCACAACATCTTCCCATTTACATTATAGAACTGGAAACTGATGTAAAAAGTATTTTAGGACTTTGGTTCTCCACCTTAACTTACTGACAGGTGGGACATCTATTGCTAAAATTTGTTATATGATGTCTCATCCCTATCCACCAATATTGTCATTCAATATCATGATAAATCTTAGAGATAACTAGATGAACTGCCCATTGAGAAGCATGTGACTCTCCCATTAGTTCATCTATCATATCATAGGAAAAATAGATATTCCCATGTATATACATGATGTCATAATCATTGAAAGACCAATCCATAGGTGAGTCCTTACCAGAAATACTCTCTCACAGGACCAAGCCTTTAGGATTTGAAAACTGCCACATCTTCACTCTCCCCAAATGTGAAGATGTTATTGATAATGATGAAAGTACAGACGGTCCAAGATTGTCTTAAACATATATTTTCATCTTATAAAATATATCCATAAGCTACCACTCACTACTAGACTCCTGAACTACCAGCATATGGGTCCTCCAACTCAGAGTATCTGTAAAAACATTTCCCATCCCAATCATATAATCTAGCTTGAATACAAAAGAATATAGATATTCAACCCATATTCATTTCATAAATTTCAAATCACTCTATGTGAAAATATAACTAAGACTCTTGTGTTTCTTAAACATCCCAAAATGTTATCCCAGCAAGTAATGACTCCAATAATGAAAGGTGTGAACAAAAGCCGCTAACTTGAGATCATGCACTAGGTAATTCCACTCATAATACCTCAAAAACCATGACCCATACACAATGAAATAGTATTCCTAAATTATAAGTGTGATTAGAACGATGCATTATGCATCCCAATAAACTATATATCTTCTTCCTGGCTCTAGAGGACTCAAGATATGTGCTGAAGTTTATCTCCCTTTCATCTCAAGAAATGATGTATATTTGGATTCAGACCATATAAACTTCAAACCCATCTTATTTAAGCTTCTAACATCTACTAATAAGTGTGATAAGTCCAGGAAGAAATGTCTTTAATAACCAGCTATCCCCCAGAAACTCTGTATATCAAATACATTCTTGGGATACTCTTTGGTAACTATAGAGCTCCCCTTCTCTAGGTCAACTGAAATTTCTTCCTCTAAGATAATATGACCTGGGAAGTGAACCCTATCAATATAGAAGTGAAATTTAATAGGATTAGCATATATCTCATTCTATCTCTGTGTATTCAAAATAATCTCAAGATTGATGGCATGATCACTTCGAGAATGATAATATACCAAGATGTCATCTACAAAGACCATCACAAAGGAATCCAAATAGGTATGGAATCCCCTATTCATAAAATCCAGGAAAATGGAAGTTACATTGATAAGACTCCACAAAATAACCATATACTCATAAAAATTAAACCGACTATGGAAATCGTTACATGGTATATCTAAATTTTGGAATCGAACCTAATGATTGGTTGATCTTAGGATGATCTTTGATAATACCCTCTCTCCTATGGGATAGTTTAAGAGACCATATATATGAGGTAAGAGATATGGGTTCTTCATAGTAAGTTGATTTAACTTTTAGTAATCCACAAAAGCCTAAGGGTTCCATTTTACTTTTTGATGAAATGGATCGATGAACCCTATGGAGAAGTATTGGGTCATATAAAACCCTTAGCATCTAAATCCTCTAGATAAAAATTCAGATCCTAAAACACAATAGTATACATCAGGTATGGAGGAATGGATATCATTCCAATTCCATGAACTATCTTTATAGTAAACTCTACTGCCCAGTTAGAAGACTGTCTAGAAAAGTCAATAGGGATGAAATCCTTGAATTGATCGACTATAGAATAGAATTCAATATGTTGTATTCCCTAATCATCAATGTAAATAAATAAAATTTGAGAATTCAATCCACCTATAATAATATTCTCAAGATGAGCTCTACTGACCAATACATCCCACCCACCCTTTTGAGTATAATTACCCCCCTCTGGTGATGTTAATGTCACCATATGGCGATAAAAATTCAGTTATTCATGATAGGGGACCAACCAGTCCATCCCAAAAATGAATTTGATGCCTATCATATTGATTAAGAAGAATAACCATAAGAAATTATGACTACATTCCTCAGGCATACAATCCTTGCATTGGCATACACTCAATGGTTGTAGACCCAAAATTGTGTAAAGCGTCATAATGCCACAGGACAACTCTGGATGGATCCCAAGGCTCTCCAAAATTAATAAGGAAATGAATAAATGGGAAGAAACCTTGTCAAATATGGTGGATGAAATATTAGAGGATAAAATTGTAGTACCTTGAAAAGTATATATCCTTGAAACTTGATCCTCTAGTATAGGATGCACTGAATAAATATAGCATGATCCCTGGCCATGTGCTGTAACCTGACTATATGGAGTTGTTCTACACGTCTAGCATTGTATATATAAAGTCTGGATCCCTCGAACATGAACTCATCCTATACATTGATGTCAAATAGTACTCCATATACCAATCTTGTAAGGTTCTACCGATCCCACTCCTAAAGGTGGAGCTGCTAAGAATCCCCTCCTACTCAACATAGATGTGGTTGTCCTACAAAAATGCTAATGATTCCCTAATCTACCACATCCTCGACACCCAATGGGGTCTCTATGACTCTGGGACTGCTTATTCATAGTCTAAACACACTTTTAAAAACCCACATAACTATCAATGGGTGTAACCTAGCAGTTGTTGCACACATATGTAGTCTCAAAGCATCACTTTCGACCACTAGTTGAATCGTTAATATATCTTCACTTCGAACCACCCTTGTTCACACGATCTTATTCCCTCAAGTTCTACTCAATGATAAGGTCTTGTTTCACTATATCAGATATGGTATGCAACTGGAAAAAAGTCATGAGAATGAATTGGATGCCTAAGGCCATCCTTGAATCATATTTCTTTCACCGGATCATCAGTTATATAAAGGGGAGAAATGTTCCTAAGCTCTATAAAATAATATTAATAGTATATAAATATCATAGTACCAAGCTAAAGGTTCATTAACTCCCTATAAATCCCAGCCCTCAGGTCTCAAGTAATAAATTTTCATAGAAGCTAGACAGGAAATTGCTCCAAGTCACTTCTCGATACTGACCAGCCTAATTTAGAATATCCCTCCATCATTTGGTGGATCCATGATGCATATAAGTGGACATCTTCACTATCCTCTTCGGTGGTGTCTCTATAAAGTTTAATATAGATAGAACTATCTCCATCCATAACTCTGTAGCCTGAGGGCCACTATCCCTTGAAAAAGTAGGTGGATGATTCTACTAAAACTCCCTCATAATCTCTCTATATAAGGGGTAGATCATAGAGCTCCTTAGAAATTCTACATAATGTGTAGAAACACCCCTTGAAACTAAATATAGTCACCTATATCTGGGATGATAGAAGGTGCTACTAGAGGTTTTGTTGGTGGATCCGGACCCACCACACCCAGAGCATGGTTGTCACCCCCTCCTAACTAAGGACTAGACGATTTCATGGTGGTGTAGCTCTAATAATTAAAAACACACCCCTCATATAGGTTTGATCATTATAAAGATCATATATTTAAGAATATGACAGGTACAAGAATTTACATGTAATAGCCACACCCCTTTGACTGATCAAAGATTCAGGTCTAGGTGCTAAAAACATTTATATAAAACCCAAGAGATGCTCCGTACTACCCACGTCCACGGTCAGGTTTGGGTCAATCTCTATGTTTTGTTGTATGGGTACTAGTATACAGAGTTTCAATCCTAATTTATAGAGGAAAACTACCTTTAAATAACAATTGGAATCACTATTTAATGGTGACCCCTTTCATTTTTAAATTCATTTTCATTTAATGTAATTCTCATTTATATATTAATTGTTTTTAAACAGTAAACTATATAGATCACCACTTCTAATTCATGAGGGCCCATACACCTCATAAATTGAAGTGTGGATTCGATTCCATAGAAACCATTCAATTATCATATTCCTCCATGAATTTTTATCATAATTCATGGATGTAGAAATAAAGCACGAAACCATGATATATGAAATACATGTAGTAAATAAACATCACATGGAATAATGCAATACATATAAATCCAGTAAGGTATCTAAGATGATTCATGATCAATGTTGTCTTACTGTATCAGTTCGAGGATAAAATATGAACCTCGATCATAAAAATAAATATCACACATCATGTGTGCCACCCAAATGTGGAATAAAATCAACTATAATAAGAAAAATACCAAACAACATGTCTCATCCAAGGAAATTTGGCCTTTCCATGTTTGTGGGTTAGATACTCCCAGGAACAGCTCATTATCAAATCCCATCACATTCCTAATATCTTGTCTAATATTCCCAAACAATAAAAAAATTATGTTATACCACTTTGTAACATCTTGATACAGATGCCACAGAATGGTGCCCCGAGTTGGTAGGTCACATGGCCTCAGGAACAACTCCTTGTACACTAGAGGCTGCTGACTAGCCACAAGTGTCTAAGGTGTTATAGTGTGAATATTATACCCTATTATCTAGAGTATCACAATAGTGATATAGATAGGTAAACAGTGGAAGCTAAATAAATATAACAGACAACATAAGGTAAGCATCCAATAATAATAAATAACTAACATCAGTCATATCTAGTATCATATACAGAATGGTGTAATTTCATGCGTCTAAAAAAAGGAACAAGAAAGCATGCTATAAAATACATGTATCAAAAATGGAAAAAGACCAAAAGGACTATATCTATTAGCATCATGAGCCACATCCCCGTATTTTACTTCCATGTTCCCATGCTATTAACAAATCAGGCATAAATGACAATGCTCTTTCCCCTATCCCTACCTATATCCACATAATCGACCTGGGTACAATTGGAAACTAGATTGGGTGTGAGATAAACTCAATACACCACCACCAAAAGTGTTTATAAATATCCCATAAATGTATATAACATGGAAGTGTGTAGGTAATAAATGAAATTTTGTAATAAAGCTATAAAGGAGCGGCTCTAGTTCTTGAAGGACACCTGGATGGCAGTACCTCCTTCATCCTAAGTTAGATCATATCTGAATAAGTAACCATGTGTATAAACATATATGGACTATATACATAGTTACTTATACAACTATGTATGCGGATACTGCTACTATCCTGGACTTGATGCATTACTCACGCTTCCATAAGTCATAGCATCAGTATCACAAGTATCAAGGGATGCAATTTCTGGTATCACAGTAGTAGGGTAATCCATTCTCAGTACCACAGTTGTAGGGTCTCGATTCCCAATATCTTATCAAGAAGGTTCGTAGTGCTTGTATATCATAGTAAGGGTCATCATGCCCAGTATCATATAACTAGGGTCTCCAAACCCAATATCATATCACTAGGGTTTCCATTCCCAATATCATATCATAGGGGCCTCCATGCCCAATATCATTCCATCATAAGGGTGGACATGCCAATTCATTATAATTAATAAAGGGTCTCCATACTTGAGTGTCACTATCTCATAAGTACCACCATTCCCATTCATTATTGTTCATAAGGGTCTCTTTTCCCAAGTGTCATTATATAGGGACACCATGCACATATCACAATATAGGGAAGCGTGCCCATATCACAATAATATTAGAAGGGATTTCATTATAATAATATATAACATGAGGTTTTTAATGCCCAATTTACAATAGAAGGGTCACTATGCCCAATTATATTAGATATAAACAATAAAGGATTTAATGAGATCCAAAAGTTAATTCATAGATCATTTACATTCAACAATAATAAGGGAGTATACATTGTTCTGTTTCATTAGGTGAAGTAGTCATACCACTCACCACCATTCAATTTATCTTTAATTAAAAATAATGTTAGTCTTGTTATACCACAACAATCATACATTTCATTTATAATATCAGCAATTAGAAGTAATACCAAACACACTAATTGGTGTTTTGGTTACATGACCATGGAATCCAGTTATGCATAATAGGGGAACACTAATAGGGGTGTCATACATTGAGGTTTTCAACCTCACATGTGTCTTGGGATCTATTAAGGCCATTAGGTTCCTAAATAGGGTCACCAATTTTTGAAATATTCAATTTAGGGAAACTAAATAGTTAAACTGATGTGTGGAACATAATTAATTTTATTAAACATCTCAACTTTGAAGGATAAATACTAGACCACCTACTTTATTCCTATAGAGGAGAAATTGTCGAGTACCATCCTTTGGTTTGGTTTAATTGGAAAAGATAGTTAAAGTGATAAATTCCATGAAAATAGGGATATGATATTTCACCTAACTAACTACTTCTATAGGATGAAAAATGAAAAATTCACATGATGAATAGAGTACGCACTATTGGAAATCCAATGAGACTGGAGACAAAAGAATCCGAGTTTGGAAAACTGAGATATCGATGAACCTAGCTTAGAGGAGGAGAGGATCTCTCATTGGAGGAAAGATCCATTTGTATAGTGGAAACAAGATAAGAGAATGAGGGTTTATTTTTTAAAAACACTTAAGGGTAAAATGGTAACATTTCCCATAAAACAGGGGTCGCACAGTTTGGATGAATGGTTAGCCAGACCAAAAACCAACCATGAACCATTCGCTATCCAAGGAGGGAACCCGTATGGTTAATTTTCATAGTTTGAGAAACTATGCATCAATCATGACATAAGCCTCTACTAAAAACTATAGTGATTTAGTAAGGACGTTTAGCCCTAGGCACATTGTTTTGGAAAACTGTGTGACATGCCCTTACATCTGAAAATCCACCATAATGTTAGGACAAATCATGTATGATGGGTTGTATATCTTCTACTAACTGTGTGGCCTAATGATATCTTAAAAAAATGGGGCTCAGGGCTCTAAAAAAGCCTTGAAAACCCTCATTTCCTCTATATATCAACTAGGAATCTATTTAATGTCAAAAATAATAATTAGATTTATATTTAAAGAATTCGTACCTCAAAAAAATAAAGTTCTTATAGTAGGTATTATTAATGTTTTATTATTGAACTATTAATTTATTATTTGTTATAATGGTTTATAGTAGTTTTGGAGAGGCCCCATGTGTTAATGGTTTTTTATTCAATTTAATATAATAAATTCTTTTCTAGGGTATTTTATCAATGCACAGTTTCATGTGAAATTTAATTTTAAATATTTCCTTTGATTATCAACCGCCTTTCCTCTTCTAAATGGAAATAGTTTGATAATGGTAGCTATAAATGGTACCTTGAATAAAAAAATGGGAATGAAGTTATATTTAAAAAAATATGGTGGCATAAAGTGTGGCACTAGTGAAGCACGAGGATGTATAATGTGATGGGAAATCAAAACGCTATTTGACTAAAGGAAATGATTGTTTGGATATGTGGTCAAATCATTTTGGTATGGGTCTTTTAAATTTGTAATGGGTCCTTGAAATTCTATAGAACTATTTCTCAATGAATTCCTTAATTATTGATATCATAACCAGAGATTTACAAGGTTCCATGATAATTTTTCATGGGAATATTCGTCTTTATAGTGTCATGTAAGTTTCTATAAAAATATTATATTGTACTATAGTGATCCAAAATGTATTTTTATGATTTAATTACACACTTTGTATGTCATTAGAGTTAAAATAAGACATGTTTTTTATAGAGATAATACACACTAGGGTTTAATTAAGGATACCCTGTGAGGTGCACTATGGTATAAGCCAAGATTGATCAATGGGTCCCACATTATGTGTACCTTACTAGGACACATTTTGTACGTTAACCCCAATAAATGGGAAAACACTAGCACAAACTTGTCAAAAGCCTGATGCTTATATGTTATTAAGAGAGGTTTGTTTTGTATACTGGGGAGGTTGTGGTCTTTCTCATACCCTCTCACCAGAGTATCAGATTTGGACACATGAGTTATCCATTATGAGATAATTTTTACATAGAATATGATTATTCATTAATAATCCACAATTTATGTTGTTTATAAGGATATTAGGATTAATGATGATCCTTATATTTTAAGATATATTTATGGAGGGCTTGTACGAAATTTTTGGAGTAGGAACATGGTAGGTGACCCCCTTGGTGACATAACAGTCCTAGTGTGTGAGTTCTCTATACACATAGTGGGATAGATAACCCCTTAATGATTATGAATATGTACTCCATATATAAATTAGGTAACCCCTTAGCTGATACATACAACATAATGAGGCTTGGGTCCTCAATAGGGGTCAGTACCCCTCAGTAGACAATATTTTTCTTAAACTCCTTATTTATATAGAAATTAGAGAATATTTGGGTTTTCTTCCTTCATGTTCCCATCAGTCTTAGGTTTTTTTGTTGACTTATTATTTTATCGAAACTTTTTGTTTTCTGTAAAAACTTTTAGTTATATTTATACTTACATGTATACTATAATTTTTCCCACATGTGTTGTATCTAGGTATATATTACCTATAATGGTGGTTATTTTAGTGGACATGGAGCTAATAGAGATAGAACAGATGGTGTTAATGGAATTTATTGTTACATAGTGTTGATGTTTTCAGTTAGTGTTCCCTTTTTACGATTTCTTACATTTTTGAGGTGTTCCCCCTTTCTCATTTCAACAATACTTAGGGATATTATATATTGTATACATTACTTGTAGTTTTTTCCATTATAACATTTTTATAGATAATTGTTTCATCATCATGAATTTTTAAATAGTTTGGGTGGTTATATGTATATGTTATTTAGATTTCTAGTTTTTCTTGTGTTTTTTATGTTTTATGTCTATTATAGGTTATTATACTCTATGGACACACATGTATGTAATTCCTTTTTTTTATTAAGTGTACCTTATAATATAATAGGTGGGATTGCGGTCATACATTCATTATACTATTGACCTTAGTAGGGATTTTGTGGTCTAGGTTTTTTCAGAATGGGATCAAACTAGTTTGACTCCTAAGGAAAGAGTTTGATGTTAGTTTTCTTATATGGATTGATTTATAAATTTTGGGCAATTATTTTAAAGGTATATTAAGTTATGTTATCTTACCAGGGAACCCTATATTGATATGATGGAAAATGTTTTCTTTTCTATGGACTTTGGTAACTATTTAGTAGAACTAAAACAATATGGAATCATTTTCAGGTTAAAATTAAGCTAGTACTTTCATCGTGTAGTGGCCATTCATGGTCATTTATGTCCTTCCAATGATAGCTCAAAATAGTATACTATTGTAACTAGGGGTTCATCCTATCAAATAAAATATGCCACCCATAGATAACCAGCTTATATTCAAAGTCTATATCATGGTGTGCCTATGTTATTGTTTTATTCCACCTCTAAAGATTAGTTGAGTGATGAGTATTGTTATAGAGAATGATTATGCGGTAAAATTTCCCCACAAATAGAGGAAATTTCCTCTACCATTTCTACATATTACCTATTAAATTATAGATTGTATGATAGTTAATGTTGTGTTGGATATAACTACTTATAAATAGAATTTTCTATATGAATTTTAGTGATATAATCATCATGGGTTTATGAGGAGATCCTAAGCCTCATGTAGTATAGGATTGGTTTATGTAAAAGACTTTTGTTTTTTTTGGTATAGACACACGTTGATGAGATAGTTTTCTTACTTTTACCCCTGTATGTTTTAGAATTATGTTTGTTCATGTTTACCTATAATCATAAAATTAATATCATACCATGTTTGGAGTTTGATTTTTTTTAGAAATTATATATGTTGATGTTGTAGATGGAATAATTTTGAAATATGTTCGACCCTTTTCAGGGAAGTAGGATGATTTTAATTCCTTGAACCCAGAAGCCCAGAGCTGATTCATTATTTGAATACATTGGCATGATTACAAGGAATCAAATCCTGAATGACCGATCAATTTAGCAGTCTTGGAAAATAGATTACATACATGAACCTTTCATTAAATTCAAAACATAATATGAAACATAATCCATTCATTGAGAACACCATTATTATACAAGTTTAACCCTACATATCAATAATAAAAAACATCTTGGTTTCTTGGGAAAATAAAACATATGAATTGGGTGAGCTCAGATGCTCAGTAAGTTTAACCAATATATAAGAATCTTTTATAAATAATGATAAACTTTTTAAGGAAAGGTATAATACTAAAAAAACCCTTTTACTCATAATATTCAGCCTAATTTGGCTATAATAAATCAAATAATTCCATTTAAACACTCACATGAATATTTTACTAGTCTAATAAACACATTTAATTTCAATAACTAATCTCATAATGAAGGAATGCATAATTCCGGACAATTGAAACATACTTTCGAGGCCTCGACCAAGTCATTTGAAAATAAATGGTCAATATCTCAGCTAAATATATATCAAGTTTGTCTCATGAGACCTACCAATGTATTGAGGGTCTATAGAGGTCCACTCCCATTAATTACTAAGTCCAATACATTCCTCATATGAAAAGGTTGAAACATAACATAAACATTCATATTAAAAATAGAATACTAAATGTTAATACTTTAACCATAAACCACAAATGGAATCAAAATAGAACATCCAAATTCAAACATATCATAAGAATTTCAATAAAAAAACTCAATTAAGTATAAAATCCAACAAATTATGTTGACATAGATGAAAATAATCTGACAAAATCATTATAAAATTGATAAAAATGTCCATCTTTAATATGAAAAATTTTAAAAGTCATGAAATTATAGAATGAAACATTTATTTTGAAAATAACCTTGTAATATTTTAAGGGAAGCTTAAAAATGTTAAGGTGACATAAAAATAGAAAAATATGATCATTTTGTATCATATAAAAAAACATTATTTATGTATTTTTTTGAAAAGGTCACAAAGTACCTTGTTTGGAAAACGACAGAAATATTCCTTTAAAATTTTTTTATAAGAATTGAAACATGGTTAGAAATGACTTTAATCAATTTTATAGAAAAATATTTTAAAATTTATTTTTTAAAAATAGGTACATGGATGATAAATATGCCCCAATAGAGACTTATATATAAATAATCTTGGATAAAAATGAGATTGTGAAATTAAACCTTACCTAGTACTTTCCTTTAGTCGAGGGTGTGTTAAACTCCTATATAGTGATTAAAGTATTTTATTAAATTATATCAGAACCATATCCATATTAATGATATCATATATGATCCTATTATATCATTTGGTTAATAATAGTTCAGTATCACCATTGTTTCACGTGTTAACTACTTCGTTTTTTCATTCCTCTTTTGTCATGTAAGTCATGTTTGTTATGTATAGTATGTATTATATTTTTATCCAGAATGATATTAAGTTAATAATTAATATTTTTACTCATATTATAAATTTTATAATTATTCTTTAATGGTTAACTTGGAAAATGAATCTCACCGCATTGTGGAGACAGTGGGTCCTATGTACGCACGAGCGATGGTATCATTCCCTTGGTGGTTAAATGGTATGGAATTGGATGGTATATTAATTATACAGAATAATAATCATGTCATATTAATTATTTATATATTTTATACTCCTCATTATATCCATCCAAATAAATTAGTGTTCAATAACATATTACACCATATCATGGAGATGGTAAGTCATACGTACGCATGCATGGTGATATTGTTATTCATAGAATAGATAAAATGAGGAATATGGTTTTACCATTATAATAATAAAATATTAGTGCATCGATGATAATATATTTATCTCTTTGGTATGGAAACAACATAGAAATAGTAAGTATAATAAGAAATGAACATTGATAGAGTTGATAAAACAATTACCTCTTTTTTCTGGTATCTCCTTTTGATTTTCTCTAAAGAACTCCTTAAGATGGATTTATGCACAAATTATGGCCTCTAGGATGTATTAAGGGGATTTGGGAGAGAAAATGGGAAGTTTTTGACCTAAACAAATGGCTTTGTAGTTGTGAATTATAGATATGGAGAAGTTCCCTTTTATTCAAGGGGTGAGGGGCACTTTTGGAAGACATTAAAATATAAATTTACTATAAATTTATTTTCAGATTCAAATGGCTCTAAAGTGATTTATTTCTAGGATAATATTATTTTGGGTCTAAATCCATTAAACCAATGAATTTTATACATATTTAGGTCATAAAATTAACCTTATCTTTTCAATTTAACCCTTAGTTAAACAGTTTAACTCTTACCGTGTTTTCTTGTATTTTTACACTATAGGGTTAATATAGTTACTATAAAATTAAACAATAACCCCAATTGGATCCTTTATGACATATTTTACATTATAAAATTTATTTATTTGAATATTATCATTTTATGACCTTTATATCATTTCATAAAATCGTATTTATTTTAAAATATCTTTTATGTCAATTTTAATACTATTCAATATTTTTATTTTTAAAAATATAAAATCAACATGATAACTTCAAAAAAAGACATAAAATATTTCATTAAAATGTATATATTATCTATAAAATTATTTCATGTCGTTAATTAAGTCATATTATATTTATATAAAAAATTTAATATCATTTATTTGAAATTTATATTAATAAAATAATTTCTACTTCACTATTGTGACATCATTAATGGTAATATTTTAATCACTAAAAATTATCAATAAATTTATCTAAGGTAGGTAATTATTTTATATTTTCATATAATATTTATAATCAATTTTATCTTTTGTATATATTTATATTAAAATTATTATACTTATAATAAATGTGAGTGTGACATTTTGTCACATTAATTAATTTTAATAATATTCTTGTCATATTCATGGAAAAAGGTCCACTAAATGACTCAATTTAAAAAAATTAGATTATAAGGGTCGGATTTAGTCATCCAATAGGATTTTTATAGGTGTTATAATAATTTTATAATATTATATTCACCTTTAATTACCAGATCTATCCTTAATCATGGTAATAAAAAAATTTACTAAAGTTACTATTCATAATTCAAAAAAACAAAATGAACCAATTTAAATAATTTGGATATACTGATTAAAAATATAGAATTAATTTTAATAAAAATTATAACATTTAAGTTGCAATAATTAATTTAAATTTAATCCAGTTCTCGGAATGAAAATGGGTTTTTCAAAGTTAAAACATTGCATAAGAATGAAATGTTTTTACATCAAAATTAATGGTAAAATTAATGTAAATGACCAAACTTATATTAATTTATAATAACATATTATATTTATTCTTTAAAACCAATAAAATTTATAATTTAACACTATAAATTATTTCATTGAATAAAGTTGTTTCCAATTAAAATTAAATATTTTTTTACTACTCATCAAAACATTAAACTTATCAGAAAAATAAAAAAAAGTAAAACAATTTTTTTTTGATATTACACTTTTAAATAAGAATTTTATTTTTTAAAATTGAATACAAAATTTTAAAATATTATATTTAAAATGGGTTGTCCATTAAATGGCGGTAAAACTACATTATTTGAAAAACACTTCTTTTATCTAAAAATTTGATTTTTTTTCCTTATATCATGTATAGAAAATACAAAAGATTAATTTTAAAATTATATCTAATTTATAAAATTCACAATGTGTTTAATACTATTCATAAATTGTAATTTAATGTGTAGTTTATATATTATAATAAATAATAATATTTTATTAATATATTGTTGTTAGGTAAAACTAGGTCTTGCATGTAACGGAAGACAACTCATTGGTGTGTGTAGTATAAGCTTAAAATGGGGTTCCACAAAATGAAAGCAAGAAAAAAATTAAATTTATTCATAAATGAACATATTTTAATGTATCGTGATATTAAATTCTCCCCTCTTTCAATTAATTTTGTCCTTGAAATTTGAAATTGAAATTAGAAAATAAAAGGTTGATACAAAAAAAATACTATTGGGTAAAACCCACATTGGAAATTGTTTAAAAAAAATATAATCCTAAGAAGGGGGAAAGGGAAATATGAAGGTCACCACAAAATTAGGCTTTCAAATAGGACAACATTAGTGGAAATTAGAGGCATGTACTTAGACAATAAATGTAAATATTTATAGGGAGTGATTGAGGTCATCAATCACACACAAGTGAACAATAAATGGTAAATTGAAGGCCTCAAAGACATAAATATATGATGATTTAAAATACTATCAGTTACATTGATTTTTTACTTGAGATAATTATTTAGGAAAAAACATTTTTTTAGATACTTTTTCCTTGAGTTGAGGGATTATTTTACTATAAATATAAGTACTTAAGAAAACTTACTTGATTCCATCAATGTTATATTTTGATTGTGCTTCAATATATTTTCAATTCATCATCTAAATTTTTACTTAAATTAAAAAGGTTAGACCGATGTATCCAATAAATCATACTTTAACCTCAAATAAAAATATCAACTGTTCAAATTACTTAATTCCAACCATAAGACTCAACAAAAATAGTTCCATAAAAATTCACTATCCAAAAAGGTCTCTAAATTTCCAAAATCAATCTTAAAATCAGGTTCCACAAATAATTTAATATATCCCTTTTTGTCACATACCAAATATTTCATCACCTTTTAATCCTTAAGGATAAATCTTATACCTAAAAATCCTGAAATAAGGATTATTATAGTACAATACTTATATGTCTCTGGAATATTATAACCATTGATGTAATAATTCTAAAATCGAACCACAAAATAACCACAATCATTTCAATTTACTCTTAACCCATTAACTATTCTTGCAACATCTTTTTCCTTAATACCTCCATCATCTCATTTTTATTTTATAGCCTCTTCATTGTTATCGTTAAAACCATTGCATGTATAAACTTTTTGATTCTAAAAATTGACCAAAACTCAAAGAATAAAGTAAGAAACACTAATAATAGTAATGTAGTCTAGAAAAACATTTATAGGATCTCTAAATGGTGTCATATTCTTCTCAATGCATTTATCTATAGGATTAACCTAGGTTATCCATTACCAAATATAAAGGATAATATTCTATAATTATACTTATCTTAATAATCTATCTTAAGGTTATGTTCCCTAATCTATGTTTTCTAAATATAAATTTCAAGGTTGTTGCGAAATTTCCTCTAATACCAACTATAACGCACCGACTCTTGGAATCTAGGGTTGGGGATCTACAATCATGATCATGTAAATATTGAGGTTTTAAGGTATTTTACTATTTGGACATGATCATGATGGACTTATAAAAGTTCAAGACCTTAATGAGGCCTTTTGAGTGAGATTTGAGTTGGGTTTTATGCCTCTTTCCATCCACCACATATATCAAAGACCTAGTTTGGTCATTAGTAGTTCTGGTTTTTCTATAAAAAATGAACTCTATAATGAAATATGTTGAAGATTATGTGTAGTTAACTAGTGTGTTTCTATTAACATAAATTCACATTAAAGGAAACATTGAGATTAGTGACCTTCTTATTATAATATTAGTAGCCTTCTAAGAGGATTTTATAGATAAGGAGTTGGTGGTACAGTAGTGGTTATAGTTAGGAGATATTTTGTACCATATCTAACACCACCTCTAGGAGATTATTTTTAGACATAGAGTGTTGATGAAAAGGTTTTAAATAACTATTCGTGATGGGTAAATCTAGTTAAGAAATGTTTGAAATGGTTTAAGGTATGATTTTTTTCAATTTCACTGACACACATACTTCTCCATGACTGTATAATCCATTTGATTCTTCCCATGTTATTGATTGGGTTTGGATATTTCATTTTATATCCTAACTATACATCCCAGGATAGACACTCCTTCGGTAGTTTCTCACCTTTTCTTAATGTCGTATGAAGTTTGAGTTTGTCCTTGAGTGAGAAATATATTTTTCAAGATTCCATCATTTCATAATGAGACCCTATGACATTATCATTGGGTAGATTATATAATTTATGATTTTTTTAGTCTATGTGTATGTGAGAATAATCAATGAGGTTCACATTCAATGTTATGTTTGAATCTATATCTAGATAAGTGGGTCAACCCTTGGGATATTGTAGCAGATTATCAATTAGGTTGTGAATTTAGTTTTTCACACTTATGAGACTTCAAAGGAGTGGTTTTCCCATATATTTTTGGGTACTCAGGAATGGTTTCCAAGATAATATCATATTTTTTTCCTTATTAAGTTATTTATTTTCATATCACCTTTATTCAACTATTATACCAATATCTACTACTATTTATCAAGTGGTCCAGATAATCCTAAGGAGAAGAAGGTGACGTTTTATATCTATTGGAGAAGGGTGTTTTTTAGATTATTAAGACCTCTATAATAAGTTTAATGGAATAAATAGTTTCTAGGTGGATAAAAATCATTATTTTTGGTATCATATTTCGTTTTGTGGGAATGGTATTTAAAGGACAGTGTTCAATAAACACAAGTAATATTTTGAGTGTATCCAGGGAACCCGAGATCAAATCCAGGAAGAGGCTAATTTATGGTACTGTATTAGGTACTGTAGCAGGGATTGTGTAGTACTGTATTAGGTACTATAGCAAGAACTGTAGTAGGCACTACTTGGAACTGTAGTAGCCAGAAATATTCCCCTATTTGGGCCTTCGGGCCACCGATTTGGTCCCTGAGTCTTTTAAGGCCTTCGGACCACCCATGCCTTCTGGTTAGTAAGGCCTTAGGGCCACCTCAAGGCCTTCGGGCCACCTTAAGTGAAGATGCAAACCAGACAACTTACAAGGAACAAGCTTCAGAAGTAGGATGATCAAGGAGCTTTCACCATATCAGAAGCTAAACAGATTGCAAGAATGAGAGGGTATGGCACTGTGCACGCACAGGAAAGCCTAACTGAACAACCATGCGAAGGTGGAGAGCTGATTTCACGATGAACATGCTGGGGAGGAGTAGTTCCAAGTAGTTAGTGTGGGTTGTATGTAATGTTTGAATCCTACAGGTAATGAATTCCTCTAAATCCTACGGGCCATGTAATACTTATGCCTACGGGCCTTGTAAGGGTTCCACCTCACCCCTTGAATGGTGGATTATCAAAAATAAATAAATAATGAAGGCCTTCAGACCATTGGAGGATCAGGAGTAATGAATACCTTTTCTATGATTATGGAACTCATGGATCATTTTAGGTTGTATTCATAGATGTCACTCCCATTGAGCAGAATCAATGGGTGATTGTTTTAAGTATTTAGAAGTTGTTCTTAGTTTAGTTTTAAAACACCCAGAGTGTGGTGGGATCATGAAGTTCATGTTCAATAAATGATATATTCTCCCCTTTGAAATGATATTTAGAATAGTATATTATTATTTGTATTATTGGAATATTCAAACATTTGTTATTTTTGTTCTCATAATGGTGAAATAGTGGTGTAGTAGCAGACACCTTTAGTAGAAATTACATGCTTGGAAAGTATAGGGGATGTCTAAAAACATATATTTAGTTCAATTATTTATGTTGGGAGTGATATATGTGGCATGTATTCATTGATTGTGATAAAACCTATAAATAAATGAGTATGGGTAGTATAATATGGTAGTATCATCTATGAGGTCATTTTGTGATTTGGTATTTATATATGGTTTACTAGACACATTCAACTAAAGGTGGGGAGTACATAATATTGTTATAATGAGGGATAGTGGTTCCCTCATAAGTCTTATCTTGGGTGTAATAATATGTGTAATTTATGAGACCTTATAGAGGTAATCATATACAATAACTATAGTTTATTGTGTAGTAGATCTATCTACATGGTGAAGGGTGTTTCTTAATGGGTTGTGGTTCATGTCACTCAGGTTTGGTCATGTGTTATCTTATATCTTTGAGCTAACATTGTAAGGTTAACTCATTGATTCATGAGATTATTATTTGGATTTTAGTGTAATGGGTCACTTATGAGATAAGGTTTGGTTTCATGGAGGTTCAATAATTTTATCTCAATTTCATGGTGAAATCATCATCCTATTTTGAAAAGAGTTACCATAACATAGTTGTGATGTTAGTGGTGGTGGATGGGATCCTATCTAGATTCAGAGGTTGGATTAAGTGGTTTATACTAATTCTATATGAAATAGTCAAATCACTAATGTAAGTTTATTTATTCTTAGTATAGGTGATATAGATACATATACCTTGTTGGGTAGTCTATAGAAGATAAACTAAATCTTTAGGATTATCACTGTGTTTGTTCTTATAGAGACAGCGTGGAATGTTTAGTTGATTAACCTTATGGAAGATTTTGATATGGAATGATAGCTTATATTTTATAGCTTCTTGGTTTATCTTTAAACTTGGTATGAATAATACTATCATATGTGGTACCCTTTATAATAAACCCTTCTAATGTTGATGTAGATGGTTTGGTATTTTTTCTTCACCATGTTATGTGTATGGGTGAAATGAGGATGGAAAGGTGTTTAAAGAAGAATAATTGGGGGAGTCACATAATGTGAACTTATTCCTTTGTTGAGAAATTTTACTTTGAATAAAACATGGAAGTGTGGTAAAATTACAAGAAATTAAGTTAGGATATAAGCAGGGGTGATGGAGTATGTTTTCCTATGTGGGTCTTCCCAGCATTCCGAAGAACCTGAACTTCTAGAGGTGGAAAATTCACCATATCCAATAATCTCATAAATATTTTCATATCATTTACTTGATATTAGAACAAGGTGTCTACCATTGAGTTGAGGTTTTTTAGAATCATGATCTATTCATATTTTAAAGGATATTTAATTTTTTTTAAAAATAAATATATATTTTTTCTAATAGAGAAAATGTTAATATCTATTTAATAGTGGATTATATGGAAATTCTACTATTTTGGTTGTGTCTTGAATGAGATTTTTTTCCTATGAAAGGTATAAATTTTTTATTATGAGATTGAACCTTTTTATGCTCTTTTTCATGTATTATAAATAAAATTATTGGGTGAACTATTATTTTCATATAAATATTCCCTTATGTCTCTACAAAAGGATTATCTACATTTTTCTCTATGTATCCTAGGAGAATATATAGGATTTCATTTTATGGTATTAAATTTTTAGTGTGGTCCATAATATGTTAAAGGTCATATGGTTGATTCATGTCCAAATATGATGAACCAAGAATTTATGGAGAATTATTTTTAGATAATTGGTGTTACTTCCATGAGGCAATACTTTTGTAAATATAATTCACCTAATTATTTACATGTATAAATATTCCTGCCATGATGAAGATTTTATAATATCATATGTTGAAACCTGATATAAATTATATAATATTAATAAATTATATATTTAAAAAAACATTTAGATTTGTTTGAATCAATGTTCATTTTTATTAAACAATAGTTTCTAAATTTTTACTTCAATTATTAGCATTTGTATGTTATTTTTTAGGTGGAGAATCATGTCATGGGATTATCATGAAATTGAACCTTCATAATTATCATAGTTTTTAAATATTTATTAGAAGTCTCTAAATGTAGTATAATTCCATGTGTTCATTACAACATTATTTATGAAAATAAATCGATTTTATCTATGATAATTTACTCCATATCCCATGGAGACATAAAGATTTTGATTCTAAATATTTATGTTTTTTATTTATTATAACTTTCATTTTGTTTTTAATTGATTCTAATCACGAAATAAATTCTATATTATAGAAGATAATACAGATGGTTTATTTATGAATTATTCATTTATTATTCATTTTAATGATTTATTTTTGTTTTTGTGAGGTCTAATGAATTAAAAAATTTCATCATCAATTTATACCTATAACTTATCTTCTTTAGTGTTTTTCCAATGTCACTCTTTTATATAATTTCTTTATAAATATTCCCTTAGATTATTGACCTAGTTTCCACTTACTGATGGATATGGTTTTATACTGGTACCTTGAAATCATGAGTCAACAAAAGTAAATGGTAGATGATCTATATTTTATGTAAAGTAGTGTTATAGGACATGTCACTAGGGTAGTATAGTAATTGTTTTTAAAATAAGTACTTCCAAAAATTTCTAAAATCAATGAATTTATAATTTGAATATGTGGTGGTGGTGTTTTGGTATGGTCTGTTTTAATGCATTATGAGTCCATGCACTTCAATAGAACTTTTTCCTGAAAAATTCCCCCATTATTTATATCCCAACCAGAGTGTTTTTGGGGACCATGGAAATTTGTGTTGGGGTCATAAAACAGACCAGTGTTCTACCAATTTTAATTAGAAGCCAATATTAGCCCATATACATCCAAAAAAACAAGTGATTTCCCAATATCATGCTTTTTATGTTAATAGGGATAAAATATCACAAGATTTGTAAAGAGAGAGCACACACTAGTGTTTACTTAAGGACACCCAACCAATTGTAATGAGGTACACACACCAGATTGACCAATGCATCCCAAATGTCATGTTCTACATAAGAAAAAACTTTATAGGTTTACCACACATGATAGGACATCACAGGTATAACCCAAGATATTGTTATATTCCCACACACCATGAATATAGGTATATGTTGTGTACTTGATTGGTTATGATATTTTTCATTCCTTGTGGCCCAAGTATTAGAGTTGGACACTTGAGTAGTTTTTTGAGTTATTTTAAATATATAATGTGATAGTTATTTAATAATAATTAGTTTATATTGTTCCTAAGGTTCTTAGGATATATGGTTTCTTATATTTTAAGAATCATCGATAGAGGGAGTGGGTGAGGTTATTAGAGTCGAGATAGGGTTGGTAACCCCTTGGTATCATACCAGTTCCAGGGAATGGTTCCCCAATAGACATAGTAGAGTAGGTGACCCCCTTTATTATTGGATGAAAATCCTCTAAATATAGATAAGGTAACGCCCATGTCCAATGCATACACCACACAATGAGTCATGGGTCCCAATTGGGGTCAATACCCTCTTAATTAATTTTCCAACCTCGGGGAGATTCTAGTCCCCTACTACGATTTCTAATATGGATCTTAGAGATAAGGGGATGAGTTGATTTGATAATTTTCATTAAAGATATAATAATTCTTATGTCATGTAATTAAAAATCATCTACCATCCTAACATGGCCTAGATTTGGGCTATTAATTTGTTGTGTTATAATAATTTTGATATTTTGGATATCTCTAGTTGTTTGTATGCAATGATCCTTAAAGGAGGTGAGATGTGAAGACTATATTCTTCTACTATTCCTTGGTAACCTATTCCTTTTATCATATCCGGGTATTTTCTCCTTCTTATTTCCCTTAATAATACTTTTTTTGGATAACTTATTTTTTATCTAGACTCTTATTCATAGAATTCTACTCAGTGTTTTTATACTCAAAACTATATAGGCATTAATCCCATATATATTTCTTCTTTATAGAAATTAAATTGATTAGTGGATATTTTTGAGGAAATATAGCTAATTAACCTTGTGCATAATGGAATATAGTGGTGCATGGTAGAGATAGTTTCTCCTTGTGCACTATTTCTAGGAGTTTATGCAGTGTGTAAGTGTTTTCTCATTTAACATATTAATATAATTATGTGATATTATTTGTTTGATGATTTCATTTTGTTTTTTCCCATTATAAAATTATGATTGATAGTAATCATCTTATTGATAGCTTGGGTAATTATAATTATATATGATGGAAATTGGGTATGTTATCTTATGTACTTGACTATAATGTCAATATTAGGTTATTATAGGATAAATCCTCTAATTTATGCTATTACTTATTAGTTCTAGCCTTCATAAAGTTTCCTATTATAAATTGGATTGGTATGGCACACAAGGATTACTGTTAGCCTAGGTGAGGCCCTAGTGCCTCAATTATTGTCACTACTTATCTACTATAAGAAAAAGAATACATCATGATTTTTGAATCATATAATAGTTAATAAAAAAGGTATATTTGATCATTTTATCTAAAAGATAAATTTTACTAGACTTTATTGTCACCCTGATTGGATGAGCTACATTGTTATTTACGGGACTATGATGTGGTTATAAAGGGAAATATTTGTGTAATGCTAATCCTAGATCTGGATTTAAAGTGATATTTTATGGCCTATAAAAAGAAACATCCTGGTTTTTGTTGAAGAGATATTTTGAATAAGTAAATAATATAAAATATTTAATAGAGAATAAGATTATTTTGTGGTTTTTGAATATTCTAATAAATAGATAAAACTATATTTTGTTGTATATCCCTATATGAGGATTGAAAAATAAATATATAAATATTTTCATAGAGAATGATAACATGACTTCAAGATATGCATACAAAAATTATTTGGATCATTCCATAGTGGTGTAGGATTAGTTTTTAATATATTAATTAAGTTTTATACTTGATTAATACATGGAGGAACTTGAACCAAACTGAAGAATATCAATAAAAATCATTTACACCCATTAGTGATATTTATTCTTTGTAATGATTTAAATTAATTACGTGGGAGTTTAAAATAGAAATATTTCACCAAAAAACATGTAATGTTTATTGAAAATAAAACTAATATGTTGGTAGTAGGATCACAACTTCTAAGAATCAAGAAATTTCCACTCGATAAATAGAGTTGGTAAACTATGTAAAAATATAATGTGTTGTGTATTATTCTCAACCCATATCTCTATAAAGCATTCATTATTTGATAATTTTGATATCCTACACTTTATCGAGTATGATAATATTTGTGGAAATTTTTTTAGTCACATTGATTTTTATAACCTCTCAGTGTTTCTCATATTATCTTCTTATGACACATCAACTAGTATCGGAGCAAGTTATTTTGAGGGATAAAGAATTTTTTATACTTTCCTCTGATTATAATTAATGTGTTAAGTAATCTATAACACTACGAATCATTTATCAAGTAGTTATAGAGAAAATATATCATATTATTATTAAGGATATGATTTGGTTATTATTTTGAAAATATTTTTAATTGAATATTTTTCATATAGATCTTGAATTCTATCAATAACAAGGTTTTTCCTATGTTTAGTATAAAATTATTTATCTTTTGGATTTAATGGATGGTTTTATATCTTCTTTGATAAGGGATGCACATTCATAACATTATTGAGAATGATATCAATTTACAAAAAGGTAGAGATGGTTTTACATTCTATCATAAAAATAATATTAAATAATATTTCAGAGCTCGTAATTCTTTAATCACCACACTTTTTTGAAGGGATTAAAATGACTTAGTGGTTCTAAAATATAGAAAACCATATATAGTAAACTATATGTTATTAATGAATGATAAAAATAAGGTTAGATAATCATAAATTCTAACATGTCAGGAACTCTATAATATATTTTAATGGTTGAATATGAATCATTAGATGAGTGTTATATATAACTAAAATAATTAACTCAATTTGGAGTTTTAGATAGTTTATTTAAGACTCTAGCATGGTAAATAAGTTTATATATATTATAAAAAATAAGTTTGATAATAAAATGTTTTTTTAGAGGATCGTCACTTATATGAAATTACCATTAAAAACTCAACAATATCTTAAAAGCCTACGATCTGAGAAGATGAACTATCATGAAGAAAAAGGAAATATAGATATGGATACAATATTTAAATCCTAAAAAGTATCTGAAATATATGGATCATAGAAGTTTTTTGAATAAGAATTAGAAACTAGTGATTATTTCAGAAACATTAAAAAATTATACCATTATTTTAAAAAGGCATTAAAATGGAAAAGTAATAATACTCATATGGCTAAGGTTCTATTATATTCATGGCTCAATCAAAGCACCATAGTAAATCCTCTAGTGAATATGTAGTTAATAAAGATAATATTAATTATAAATAAGTTCCAAAGTAATTCTAATTGAGAATTATGATTATGTTTTTTTCCAAATAAAATAAAATACATGGGATATAAAAATAATCTTCAAATTAAGAGAATAGATCAACAGATGTAAAATTCATAAATAAAATATCAAGATAGGTGCTAAAAAAGAAGATGTATTTTTATGTAAAATTGGTGACATTAATGTTATTATTGAAGAAATAGAGTACATGTTTTATGATAATATTATTGTATTAATTTGAAATCAATATTAGGTTAAAACCCCTTAATTGAAGGTTCTTCAAGCTAACAATTACATGAATAGATGTCAATTTGAGTTTAAAATATCTATTAAAGAAGTTAGATAATTTTAAAAGAAGTAGGGAACTTTATAAATTTTATAAAAAAAGGATTCTAATCATAATATAAAACATAATTCTTCGTTTGACACTTTGGTTTGTAAATAAATAAATGGTACAAATGATAATATGGGAAAATGTTGTAGTGTGACTTAAAAATAGAGATACACTCATTGAAACATCAAATAATTGTTCTAAAAATTTCAATGAAAAAGTAGTGTGAATGAAAAAAAATGTTTTAGGATAATACTATGGTAAAATTAATTATAAATTAAAGAATAAAATACATGATGTTAATGGATAAAATTAGTGGGTATAATGACCATAGAAAAGGAAACAAGATTAAATTGAACAAAAAAATCCAACCATTAAGGTTATGATTTTATTTAAAAGTAATATTTGGTTCTTTATTTTATGTAAAAATAATTCATAATTTTATTGGTATAAAATCTCTTTTTATTAATGAAATAGAGTCCATTGTTTGAGGGGGGGATATAAAAAAACATAAGATTAAACTAATACAACAACACAAAGAGAAATATAAAGTTTAAAATAGTTTTTTGTTCTTTAAGAAACTTATGGAAGGTGTGATCAATAAGGATAGACCATTAAATTATACCTTAAAATACTACTAGAGAAGCTAAAACAAATAGGTGACTCCAAATCTAATAGGAACAAGGGTGATCAAGAACACAAAATGGTGTTTGAGGTTGTTTATAAGGATTTAAAAGGTGAAATACCTAAGATCTTGGATAGTGGCTTCACCTCACATATAACCAATACGAAAAAAATTGAGGAGGATGAAAAAAATACTATAATAGTTTTGAATTTTTGGAATTATACTTCATTGAATTTTAAAGGCATTGGAACTACTCAAATCAGTGATAATAATATTACATTGAGTTATGTTATCTTTATTTATGGTTTAAGAAATAATCTCATAAGTCTATTTTAAAATTTTAATTGTTGGAATAGAGTTATTTTTTTATAGAACGTATTTTTAATTAGAATATTAAAAGATATAGTTATCAACATTAAAGGATAGTAAACAAATAAAAACATGTATTAAATCAATAATGATGGAGATGCTTTTTGTCTTATTATAAATGAATAAATCATTATTTGGTATATATTAAATGAAAATTTATGTAAAATGAAAATGGTTAGAATTTTAAAATATTATGTTTTAAGAAATATTACAAATTTTAATTAAAAAATAAGAAATAATTGTGATTTTTGTTCAGAAAAGATCTAAACCATGTGGTTACTTGAACTTGTGCATTTATATTTTAGTGAACGAATGAGTTGGAAGTAAGCCAGTGTAGATAATTATTTCCTAATTTTTATTAATGATTTCATTTGTGCAACCTATTTTTATTTTATGGGAAGTAAATCACATGATCTTGAGTGGTTTAAAATGCTACAATAGTTTTTTTGAAAATCAAAAGGTGTATGTTATCAAATTTATTTAGTATGGTAATGGATCCAAGTACACCAATAGAAATTCTGAAGCATATTTTGTGAATCATTGTATAAAGAATGAATACAATGATTTATATATGCCTTTTAAAATATGTTATAATATATGAAGAACCCAAAATTTTTCAATATGGGGAGAACCATTTTGTTAGAGCATTAACCAATAAAATTATTTTAGAAAAAAGACTCAAATTGGTTGTTTACATTCTTAATTAGTCCCAATATTGACCAAATATGTTAAATAAAAATTATGAGTTATGGATCAAGAAGAATAAAAACGTAAAGACCATGAATTTTTTTGATATCTTATATTTTATCAAAATAAAATTAATATATTTTTAAAAAAATTATGAGTTATGTAACATGAAAATAATTTTGAGTTGATGATGATACTATTGTAGCTCTATGAGGAGATAATGATCAGTACAGTATACCATCAATTAGGATAAATGTATTATAGCATTTTGTAAATGATTTTGAATTTTCAAGTGATGAGGTAGTCCCAAAAAACATATTTTCCAAGTTCTCAAGACTTATAAAAAATGTATATCTCAAAAATATCATTAAATATAACTATATGGGTGTTAAAACAAGATGAAATTTGAATAATTTCAATCCCTAGATCTTATAGTCAAATAAAAAACAAAATAGTCTATAAGAGGCTTCACTACACAAGGATTGTATTACTAATATATAGGAAGAATTAAATTAAATTTAAAATAATTACTCCAGGAATTTAGTTTCGTTTCCTAAGGTGAAAAATGTGACCATAGAAAAAATAGGCTTCCCAAAATAAGCTTGATAAGAAAGGAGAGGTAACCTAAAACTTATCTCAACTTATTTTCAAGGGATACTCCCAAATTGAGGGTATTAAATTTGAGGATAAATTTTATCCTACCACATGGATTAAAATGATAATTTTTTTTTCATATGATATATTCTTAATGTAACTATAAGGTTTTACAAATTGATAATAAATCAACATTCTTAAGTATAGAACATGATAAAGAGGCATACAGTGAACCAATAGAGGTACATATTCTTAAAAATGATGTCTCTCTTATGTTTAAGCTAAATATATCATTATATATCCTTAAAGTATAACCTTAATATTTTTATTAAAAGTTAAATAGTATCTTTAATAGCATGGAGTTAAAAATAGTCAAAGTAAATAACAATTTATATATTAAATAAACCACAAAAACTCACTCATTATGATTATTTATATTGATGAAATATTTTTATAAATGAATTATTGACATATTTAAAATTCATTTCTCAAATAAAAATACAATATTAAATGTCAATAATTTATGACATGAAATTTGAATTGGTTTTTTAATTGTAAATTCACTAAATTTCACATTTATTTGGAAAGAAAAATATGCTCATACTTTTTTAAAATAATTAAGAATGGGTGAATCAAGAAAAATATCAACTAATTTTATTATTGGGACAATATTATCAAAGGATTTTGTAGAAATGAACATTAATAAAAAGGAGTTTCAATGGTTTATTAGGAAATTACATTACTTAATGCTCTCATGGTTTGACATTATGTTTTTTGTCACACAGTGTGATCAATTCCAAAGGAGTTACATTTTATAGAAGCAAAGTGGATATTGTGACACATAAAACAAATTATTGAGTGTGGATTGTGTTATGATGAAGATATATCATTATTAATTATTTTTATAATAATGGGTGACAGATGTTAGATATTGTAAATATTCTTCTATTTGAGAATTTTTATTTGAGGTATATGCATCACTTGGAAATCTAAGATGTAAATTTTAGTTACTTTAAGAACAGTATAATCTAATTATATTATAATTTAAAAAAATATAACTCAAATTATTTATATAATTTCAAAACATAAAATCATTTGAGTGATAGTCACATATCTATTGATTATTTGGTGTGACTACTAAAATGAAATCGACTTATAAAATAATCAATTATAATATTATTTGTAAAAACATATTTATATCAAAAAGTAATTTATCAAGTAGAAGGTTAGACATGGAGAGATTAACATGTAGTGTGTTTTGAGAAAAAGGAAAGTTATGGATATATTTAAAAATCTCATGATGAAGGATTCTTTCCAGATCATGAGTGTTTCTAGGTGTGTAGTATCTACCAAAATGCCTATAAGTTTATTTTTTTATTTTACTCTATCATTTCTCTTAATTTTCTGACCAAAGTGGATAATATATTTTGATCTTTTTTAGAAAATGGGAAAAATTCCTAGTCATTTAGAGAGTTCATGAATGGATAGAAAATGATTAAATGAAATTTCTTTATTGGTGTGGCTTGGAGAATATATTTATAGTTAGAAATTTTATTTAGGGATCAAAGGATGTTTGAAAAAATAAAATTGGGTAAATTAATAAACCCTTAGTATATATCTTTATAATGAGAGTTAGAGGGATCCAATAAATATTACACCATCTAGTAATGTAGTGTTAAGATAAATATCAAATTCAGATACTATATTGACTAGTTTTGTTTGAGCTGGTTGTTTTTTATAATTTAATATTATTTCATATATTATTTATTATCAATATGATCATGGTTTGATTATATATTCATCAGATATAAAGTGGATATAAAGTAATGATGAAATTTAAAGGAAAAATTTTAATATCATTATAGTTTTCATGGAAAAATTATAGTTAGTGTCTTAGAGAATGAATCAGAAAGATTCTAGAGAAAAAACAAACATTCTTTTTGGATGAATTATAAATAATTTTTTAGGATTTACTTTTTATAATGGGTTAAAAATAAATTGTGGTTATTCATTTAATTTCACAATTTATAAAGAATCTTTTCTTGGTAAAAATTAATGGCTCTTATATTTAAATATATATTTGCTTTCCCATTATGATTATAAGTAATACTTTTTGTTTCTAGAACCAAAATATTGTTTTTGAGAAATGGGTGTTTTGATCATTGTAATCTAAGCAGATTTTTTTTTAAAATTTCTATTACCACATTCAAAGGAACCACATTATGGTTTAACTACTTATAGAAAGAAAAGAATATCATATCACAATGAAACTATAGATAAAGATTAATTTCTATAAAATATTCCATACAAACCCACATTGTGTTCTTGGAAAAAGAAATATTATGGAGAAGGAAAGAATCTCTTAAAATTAAGGGAGCCTAATATTATAGATTTGGTTTTTAGATATAATGTTGACCAGAAAATATCATGTCCTAGTAAACATCACCACATTGTGATTTGTTGATATGTATATAAATATTTTGTTTCTTAACAAATTATGAAAAAATATTGATATGATTTCCCATAAATTCTTAAAATTGTCCTATAGAGTTATATGTAAGGTTTTACGTAAAATAACAAAGGTGTAGAGTTTATCCAAACATAGAGGGACCTAAGGAAAAAAGACTAATCATAGTATTTTTCACTTTTTTGTGTTCTTTATTCCTTTTATTACTTTATAGTATATATCAAGAAGATCAAGTAAAAATTTTAGTTCCAAAATACATTATTTTTTTATGGTAGTAAAATAAGGTATTGTGAAGAAGTATTTCATCTTATAAGAACTAAGGATGTAGAAATTTAATAAAAAAAGTTGGTGAACCATGTAAAAATATCTTGTTTCATGTGTAGTTCTATGTCACTATCTCACATCATAGTTATTTTATTAATATTTTAATATCTTAATCACTAATTGACCTCCAAATATTATTATTAATGGTTTTACTTTCACTGATCAGCCCTGTATCACTGCTTTATTTTTTCTTTCTTAGGTAACATTGTTATTTCTACCATTAAATAATTAATTAGGTAGGAAATAATGTAAATTATATCATACATAATTATTGGTTAATTGAGTAAGAAAAAATCATTTCTAAATTCTTATAAGGAATTGTATTAACCCCATTCCCTTAGAAACCTATCTATTAGGGTCCCATATCAATGCATATTCAAAATATCGCATCATATATATGGATATATTGGTTAGGGTCATTTATATTCTCATCACCTTATACATGAAAGTCAGTGGGAACCTAACCACTAGGATCATATATAATAAATGATCTAGGCATTATAAGGTGTTCACTCATATGAGAATATAAAACATCAAAATTTTAAATTGTTTTTTAATATCTCTACATTTTTTGTATCAACCTCATTCATTCCCTATATGCATATATCCATATACTCATTTAATTTTGGTTTCAATGTTATTCCACTATATATTATATTTAATTTTAATATTTAACACATACCCTAATACATAATATGAATAAGGTGTATGTAAATAAAATTCTTTGTTGAATTAAAATAATATAAAATTAAAAACATACTCAAGAGAATTCATGGTACGATGGGTATCCAACCTCAATTTTCTAGAGCATGGTTTATGTTCATTGTCTAATTGAAAGTTTGACCCAATATTCCATTATCCATATATCACTAATCAAGAGTAAAATTAAATTATAATAAAATTTTAACTCCAATCATGTAATAATAGTGATATATATTTTTTATTTTTGAATTATAACAAACAAATCGTTAATTTTGTGAAAACCAAATTAAATAATATATTATATATATTAGGTAACTTTTAAATTCATGAAATAATATTTTTTGGTATACTGTTGGATTTTATATGATGTGGTCTAATCTAGGACATTGACCATGATAATATGATTAACAATATTAAACATCAATGTTTGTTTTATGTTTAAGTGGCTCATTCTATTCAATAAACAATAATATCATAGAATTATAATGATATCATTAGGTGTGTTATACTTCAAAAAATGGTTTCAGTATTATCAATTGATGAATTGTAGCTATATAATTGTTTGTGATATATAATTTAGATGATGATATGGTATCAAAATGATATAATAAATAACAAATTATATAGAATATCACTGTATATGGTAAATTTTGGGACCAATATGGTGATGATGTCTTGAAAAAGTTGAACATTTTAATGAACATGAAAGATATAAGGAATTTTTCTAAAAGATTTATACTTTTTTGTCAAACATAAATCATAAAAGTTTGTTGAGGTTTCTAAAAATGGTTAATAGAAGAATTACATCCAAAAAACTATTTTAGATGAAGTTATATTGGCTAAAGAGAAGTTATAAAATCTTATCATTTTTACATAAAAATTCATCAAACAATGTTTTTGATGAAAATAAATTTTGTGATGCTTTGTTATTATGAATTTTTATAACATCATGAGTTATTAAAGATCTTATGATCCAAGTGCATGTAGAATTGGAAAAAAATCATTTTCTTGTACAAATTTAAAACTTCTATTATCAGTGGATTTCACCAAATAAAAAAATCATATAGAGGTTTATATGAGCAATGTTTCTGAAGTTTTTTATTAAATGAAAATATTTTTGGAATGATTTGTAAAGGAATATATTATTTTTCTTTAGAAAAATATTTTGATGAATATTTTTTATGTTTGGAGAATATAGTAAAGTTTTCAAAGTGCATGGAAGAAGTTATATAAGTCTAAATTAGATGAAGTCCAATCAGATGATATCCAAATTGGATAAATTCCAATCAGAAAAATTCTTCAGATGAAGTCCATCAGAATTTTTTTTATAACTTTTCCCTCAAATATACATTAATGGAGTTATGAAGATGAAGCTAGTTCATAATGATCATTGGATAGATGTTAGTGACTGAAGGAAATGAAAGTAGAGTTTTAATATAAGTAATCAGATGTATTAAGAACTTTAAAAAGACTTCTGAGATATTCCTCTGAAGTTTATAAAGTAAAAATCAGATAGAGATTATCCCTGATAGAATATTTGTTATAGATTTTTTGTCATAAAAATTTTCAATGGTATAATGTTTTATCGATTAAAATGTTGTTTTTGAAGTTTTAATAAAGATAATAAATGTGATTATGTTGTTCTGATCATTCAAAGTTACAAATATTATGGGTGGAAGATCCGTGATTTTGGATGAAATTGATGGAAGCATATTGAAGAAATTGTTTTCTCATTTTAGCAAGATTATTCGAGAATTATCTTGATGATATGAGAAGCATCTGAGAAATTTTTTCTAAGCGGGATATCTAAGTTTCATGTTATTATTGCGTTGGGAAGTAAAATTGAAATCCTACCTTTTGTCCTTCTCTAAAATATATAAATAGGGTGAAATTAAAGAATGAATATGTATCTATTTTTCAAACAGGGAAAAGTTGATGTATGATAGAAATAACATGAAAGTGATACCAGATGAAACCTGAAATCCAATGTTTGAGAAATAAGTTTTAAACTGATGAATCTATTTGTTGAATAAGAAGATGTTGGTAAGGAATAGATAATTTTTTATCAAGGGAACTGGACAACAGTCAATAGGAAAACATTTATATTAGGGGGAATCATGTAGAAAATTACAAGTAAGTTGTTTTTATTATCATATGGAACAAGATAGAATTTTCGGGATGATAAAACACTATAAAGAAATAATTCACATAGTGAGTGGATGGAAGTTTACATATAATTACAAGGTGAAATGTATTGCTTAATACTAGGAAAGAAACTAAAGAGGAAAGTTTTTGAATAAAGAGACAAAATGAAGAAGTATAACCATCACAGTGACAACATATAGAAGATTTTGTTGAAGGTTTCTAAAGTTTTTATGAAATCATTATCCCATATTTTATATGTGTTAATATCACATGCATTGTTTTATTGATAATAGTTAAACACATGTTCAAGGATACTCCCTTCTTGATATAACCACAATAAAAGGATTGTTTTCAAGATGATTTTGAGGAATTTTATTATTTCCAAACCATGTGAAGGGATAGATACTATTACTGAGTAGTGAACCTTTTAAATTATTGAGTTCCTAAATAATGTTATTGTAATGAACCTAATCAGGTTAACCTAACAAATCACCTAATATGGAATGACACAAGGATTCAATAGAACCTCCCTAAATTCTAGAGGATCTTGAACAACAATGAGGGTCCAAAAGGTATAGTGGGGAGACTATACCCTATGGTTATAGTGAAACAACAGTGGAAAATAACCAACCTCGTGCACAAGGATTAACATTAGAGTACACATAATAATTAACTAAAATATAAGCATGATATAATAAATGAAATATAGCATATAGATATACAGACTAACCAGCATGAAAAAAAACAATATTCGGTCACCCCTTGGGCCGACCACATATAATTAATAAAGAAACTGAAGATAAATATAATAGGATCTAATGACAACTTCAACCCAAATCACATATCGAGTATCCATGATGCTTGAGCTAAACCAACCAAATCACGAGACTCCACACGAGCATCTCAACTCAATCAAGTAACATTGGGCCTCAAAACCACCCATTATGAAACTTGTACTCAAACCAAAAAAATAAATCATGTCTACACACACTTTTATGTGTATGTATAGGGGTTAGAAATAAATATCTATAGAAAATACTTAAAAATTAACCAATATATTTTTGTCATAACAAGGGAATGTGAAAGTGATATGCATAACCTAGCTAAAAACTAACAATAGATGGCGTAAAACAAACAGTTTCATAAAAGAAAGGGGGAAACAAAATAAGGAAAAAAGTAAATCATGGGTTCTAGCCTGATACCTCAGGTAAATATACCCCCAATTTTCCCCCTCCATAGGATTTAAAAAACATGGCTCACCTGGCCACATGAAAACCAGCCTTTCCTCCAGATATACATAGTTTCTCGAAGACTTTTAATTGCAATAAGCACTAATATCGGACCTCAGGTCATAACAATAGGCATCCACATTAACTATAAACATCTACCGGACATTAGGACACCAATATAATTATCTTAAATATCAATGGGAACATCTTGTTCAACATAAATAGATAACCTGTTAGTATTTAGAGTTCAACATAACAAATCAGGAACCAGTTATAGACCCAAAAATTTTGTGTTCCATAAAAAATAGCGAGCGCAAACAACATACATGGGCCTCATGAGTAAAATGGAGTCCACAACACATAAAAACCACTCTGTGAGTGCCTCATCACCTCACAAGCTCAAATCCACACTAGTCAAAGATAACACTAAATTAGCTGGGGTTCCACTCATCCAGATCATCTGTTAGCTCCCTAAGACCATTTAACAACATCCAACCAGTAGAGGAGAGAACTAGATAAAAAATCAAGTACATTACCCAATCCAATATATCCCAGCGGCCACCTCCTCAAACCATAGTGATAAGAAGAAACTACATCAAAAATTATGGACATAGACTAACCTAATGTGGAATGATCCAACCTCAAACCCCCCATCCAAAAAGATAAACTCTCAGTACTGATCAACTCTTGGACAATAAATCATGGGGCCTATCTCAACACTTGGAATCTCAACATCCAAACAAACCATATACCATGGAATATCCATGAGCCGCCTCAGGGCTAAAACAAACCTCAGATGTCATATGGTCCCCAGTTCTATAACATAAAGTGACATCTAATTAGAGACCCACCTCCAACACCCAAGGTCTTGTTCCACACCCACAGAAACATACTCAAATGGATAAAAGAACACAATAAGATAAGGACACCCAATGAGGGGTTCCTCTAGCTCATCCAAGAACTCATCCATGATTGGAATGAGAAAGATCCAAAAATAGACCTCAATGACATTCAAATGATCCTAAATCAACAACACACCCAAAATAAATCCAAAAGAACAATTTATACAATAGGGGAATTTATAAAAACCATCAATACCATCTCAAAATAAGGACACTATGTTATTTTATCCACACAATCCACGCAATGAGGAAAATATCACACAAGAACACCACATTCATCTCTCTCAGAGAACAACCCATTGACAAGTTCCAACTCACCTGTAAGTGCTCCCAAAAAGCACTATGCCACACAAGAATCTTAAAAATCACATATGAATCATCTCCATTAGTTCAATGAAACCTGATCGTAACTTCTAACTAAATGTGTCAACCTAGCCTAGAGGCTCTAATAGCTCTGATCCTCAAACACAAGAGAAAAACCTCAACATATCTAATGTTTAGAAACAGATCCCAACATGCAGGTAGAACCCAAGATATCCTCATATAAATTTTTCAATCCTATATTCCAAAATCTATCTAAAATAACCTTGAACATGAACATGTAGCATCCACAATCTAGTACTACTAACAAACTCACAACCCTCACTGAGGCCTCACATCTCACACCCAACCCACTTGAGGATTCAAAAACCAAACCTCAATGAAATAAAACTTCTAAAATTAGCATTTTCTAAAACACCATCCAAATGGCCTATCAATACTGAAAGGATTCCACCATCGTGATCTATATGGAAAATCCTTCCAAATAGAGTACTCACAAGTCCAATTATAACATCAGGGTGAAAACAGAAAAAAAATTCCAAAGTAGGAAAGTGTACACCACATGTATACCAAAATTCCTCCCTGGTTATATGTTATAGGTCACTCATCATGTCCATTCCAAATTTACATGGTGTGATGACCTTTGTACATGGCATGTACCCCCACATGGGTTTCTTCTTGTTCACCCCATCCCCACTTGGTGTGAAAAATTTCCAAGTACACAGAGTATACCACCATTACATCACATGTACCCCCACATGGGGTCTCTGCTCAGGTAGATAGATATGTAAAACACCTGTTCATGCATGTATACATGGAATAAACCTCACATGGGGATTGGATGTGTACACTATAGGGCCAAATACTCCTCATGGGGTGTCTGGATGAGTACTCATCCACACCTTATAAGTACATTACATGGCATGTACCCCAAAATACATGGTATGTAGACCCAAAACATCATCTTCCCTGAACAAGAACACAAGAAATTTTTCCTTGAAACCAAAAGCCATGTGCATGGGTTTTTTTAACAGAAACCCCTTGGAATGGCCTAAAACCCTTTTTTCCTATGATTAAGCCTAGATCGACCTAAGAGGGGTCCCCAAAAAACCATACAAATATTTAAAACTAAAAACATTTATAATAAGTGTATTTTTAGGAAGATCATAAAATGATCTAACCTCTGAGAAAAATCCATTGATTCTTCGTACTGATCTGTGATCCGAAGCTACCACATGATGATCTGGTGTGACCTATGCTCCACGGTGGCACCTCCTCCTCTCTCATTCTTTTCTTCTCATCCTCTCCCACTCTCTTTTGAGTGAAACCCTTAGGGGGAGCCACATATATGAAAATACAAAAGATAAAGGTAAAATAAATTGATAATAGAAAAAAAGGAATAGAAAAGAAATAATAAAAGGAAAATAAAAGAAAAGGGGTGGTCCAGGCCCCAATGCCCAATGCAAGGTTATACCTCACTAAGAAAAACCCCCCATTTCGGACTCAACCACATTTTTGGGATTTTTATCTGATGATCTGTTTAAAATATATGACCAAATGAACATGAATGACTAAATTTCTATTTAATTAATTAAATATTCCATGAAAATTACAATGAATTTGATTTCTACAAAACTTATATACTAGGGTAAACTCTCTATCCTAGGGCTAATGAAGTAGTCATAAAAATTATCTAAGATCATATTATAGGAGAAATTACCATTTTCCCATAAAACACTTCTGGGATGAAAAAACTCAAATTTCCCATGATTTTCATAATCTGTGATGCTGGGGGTTGACACAAGATACCCACCAAAAACCATTATCTTCACTAGAAGAATCGTTGGATATTCAGAAGCATGTTCTCACCCAAGAACAGGTGCAAATGACACTTTCTTAATCATCAAACATTTATTCCTACAATGTCAACAACTCTCTCCTTACATGAGATACATTCAATAGTAAGGAAACTGATCCTCCCCACCATATGATTATCCTTATCATTACCCCTCCTCTCAATAAAAATCCACCTACACCATTCTACATCCATTACTAAATGTAATGGATAAAAATGACCAAACTAATCACACCATAGAATCTATAAAAAGCCAAACCACTCACTCCCATCCCACCAGTAAAGGAAATCTCCACACTCAAAAAAATGACTTAGATGAGACATATGACTTCTAATAGCCTATGGTGAACTCCCCACCATAAGGATTTCCTTAAACTAATCACAAATGAGAAACTAGAGTCACTCATTCTAGATAATCCCTAGAAAAATTAAGCTAACATGCCTAAGACCATTGACCTTTCTCCTCGTGCAGGTTAGTTCCAACCAACTATATCACACACAACACCCCTTATAAAAATTGAGGAAGCCCCATCATTCCAAGATTAACCACACAACCACCCACTATGTGGATATAGAATTAAAACCATAAGCATCTAAACAAACTACCACTTTTCTAACAAGGTTAAACTAAAATGAGTCTGGATAGTGGTCTAACCAAACATGCCCTCTCAACCAATCAATGAGATATGGAGTACTCCCAGCACTCCACTTCTTAAAAACCAGGAATCCTCATGCCTAAACACACCCTAGTGATATCATAACTCAATGGTCCCACTAAGGAATAACTTCCATGCCCACCCAAGTCAATAGTGATAATAGGATCATGGGACCTACCACATGACCTGATAGACATGTCATGGAAAGAATAGTACCCTCCTAAGGAACACAACCCTGGGACTTCAAGGGAACCACTATCTCAAGGAAAATTGATCCCAATATAAAGATACATTTGGAATATTTTCCCTAATTGGGCCACCAACAGGGCACTCAAATCCCAATTCTGACCTGCATAGGTCTCCATGCATCCCTCATCGAAGGGACTACATCTCCACCACCAGTTAACCTCTCACCAAATGATCCAAATGACATGTCATCAGAATAAAATATAATATAAAACATCATAGATAGGTACATTTCATGTGAATCCTATACACATAGAATGATGAATGAATGTTGGACTCTTTTCCATGGACCATGATCCAAAACTAGAATCAACCATAAATTCAAAAACTCATGTTTATCACACTTGGTGAAATCAAACAAACATAAAAATGAATATCGATAATAGAAATCTCATGCCTTGGTAATAAGGAATTCTTATCAGTGAAGGTGTTCATGACCCATGATTTTTATATCCATCACATGTTCTGGCACATTAGACCACCTATCTATCAACTCCCTGAATCATAAAACCAAAAGGCTCAGATACCATTTTGTAATAAACCATCCTGAATCAACCTGACATATCACCCAAGATTTCATGCTACAAGGCCTCAAGCATGCCTCCTTAAATGATAGAGGATGATGACCAGAGGTGATGGTCTAAAATGTGGAGTGGGGAAACTATACCCTCTAGTCAAAGTGAAAAAATAGTTTAAAATAATCAAACACAGACGTGGGGAATAACATCATAGTATGCATAATAAATTCTGAAACAGAAGTATGATAAAAGAAATTAAATCCATCAAATAATTGTAAAGACTCATAATAATGAAAAGCATACAATAGTTGGTCTCCCACTAGTATGACCACATATAAAAAAATAAATAAACAAAAAATAAATACAATAGGCTCTACTTGAAACTCCAATCCAAATCACATACTCATTCTCCACAGTTCTTGAGCTACACCATATAAATCCAAAGACTCTACATGAGAGGCTCCTCTCCATAAATTAACATTAGGCATTATCCCAAACTAAGGTTCACATAGAGGGGATGAGAAATAAATCTTAGTATTCAACCCCCAATGTTGAAAATATATATATTCTATCATGAAAAGTGCATTCATACATGATATTCCCATCCAAGCCCAAAAAATAACAACATCAAGTATAACAAACTTCATAAAAAATGGGGTGAATAAAACAAGGAAAATATCCAACCATGGGTTCTAGCATTAAACACAAGGTAAATCTACCCCCATTATGGCCCCCATCAAGAGATTTATAGCATGTGGATCACCCATACATAAAAAAACCTGCATATCCACCAGATTTACATCACATATACAAGACATATAATTATAATAGACACCAATGCCAGACCCCAAGGAATGACAACAAGAATCCACATGAACAACTTGCATCAACTGAGATCTAATACTCTAATAAAATTATCTTAACAAGTGACATGAACTTCTAGGATGACACAAATAGAGAACTCATAAGTCCTTAGAGTCATACAGAACAAATCGAGCAATAGGTATAGACCCAACAAGGTGGGATCCATAAAAACCTCAAGAGAACAAGCATCATCAATGGGCCTTGGTAGTACAACGGTATCCACGACACATAAAAACCCACTATGTGAGTTCATAATCACCTCATGATCCTGAATCTATAATGGTTAGGGATAAAACTCAACTAGATGTGGATTTCACTTATCCTTAACTTCAATTATCTCCCTAATACCATCTAAAAATAGGCATCCAATATAGGAGGGAACTAGATCATAAACTAGGGACACCAACCTCTACAAGATATCCAAAGGGTCTCCTCCTCAAACCACTATCATGGGAAGAAACTTCCTCAATCATCACATACAACATCCAACCAATTGTGGGATGACCTAGCCTCAAACCCTCCACACAAAAATCTGAACTAGATTCCTCAGTCAACTCTTAGACAATAAATAATTAGGCCTCTCTTATACCCTAGATCTCAGCATCCAAAAAAAATAAGCACCATAGGCTCTGCAAGACCCACCTCAAGGACATACCCAAACTCAGGGATCACATGGTTCTAAGGGAAACAATATAAATTGATTCCCAACTAGATACTCCCCTATTTCATCCAATATCTTAGTCCATACCCACAAAAACATCCTCAAATAAAAAAAAGATATAGTAAGTGAAAGACTCCAAATGAGGGGTTCCTTTAAATAATCCAATAACTTGACCATGATTAGTGTGAGAAACATCCATCAGTATCCATCAATGGCCTACAACTAATTCATGATCAACAACTTGGGAAAAGGGAATCCAAAAGCACAAGTCTTCTAATATGTTAATTTACAATGGAACTTAAGTCCACCTTAAAATTTGGACCATAAATGGGTTTCTCATCACAAGCCACGTCGTAGGGAAAATCCCACATAAGAACACCTTTCCCCAACCTCTAGGTGAAGAATCCATCCATGGTCACCAACTTTCCCATAAGGGCACCCAAGAAGCACCATGCAATACATCTATCCTAAAGATTCCATTAGACTCATCCTTATTAGGTCAATGGAACCCAGTAATAACCACCATCAAAATGTGTCAAGCCATCCCAAAGGCTCTGGTATCTTTGATCCTCAAACATAGGAGAAAAACCTCAATAACACTAACATTGAGAAACCAGTACCAACACACAGGGACAAAACAAGGTCTCCTCAAAGATAATACTCAATCCAATCTTTTAAAATCCATCAAAAATAACATTGAAAAACACTATCCAAAATTCTCAAGCCAGATCCACTAATGAGCTCACAACCCTTACTCAGGCCTCACAACTCACACCCAACCCACTTGAGGATGTCGAAACAAGACCTTAAATACATCCTCCTACTAAACTCCCATATCCCTAAACAAAATCCAAAAGTAATACAAAATATTAAAGGTTACCACCATCATAATCTATGGGAAAAAATACTCAACATGGACTACTCACAAGTCCAATTATGAAATCATGGAGAAAATAAGAAAAATATACCAAGGAAGGAAAAAGTACATGACGTGTACCCTGTGTGCATGGAGTGTATCCCAAAATTTCTCCCTAGAAATGTGCCACAAGAAACATCAAATGTACTTTCCCAAAGTAAATGGTATTTTAGACCTATAAATGGTGTGTAAACCCATGTGGGTGATTTCTCGCATACCATATCCCCACTCGGTGTGTAAAATGCCTGAGTACATGATGTGTACCACTAATACAAGGCATGTACCCCCACATGGGGTCCCTACCAATGTACTTGGCCATGTTCACCACCTATTAATTTATGTCTACATAGAGTGAACCCCAAATGGGGACTCTCTATGTACCCTACATGGCTTTGTACCTCCACATGGGTTTTCTAGTTGAGTACTCAACCACACCCTAAAATCCCAATACACAGTGTGTACCGTAATGTACAAGGTGTTTAGACTAAAAACATAATTTTATCTGAATAGTAATAACACATTACATGTGTTCTTTTATCCGTACAAATTTTAAATGGTTATTCTTGAATGAAAATCCATCAAAACTACTTGAATCCACCATTTATTGTTGATTAATCCAAGATTTACCCACTTGGAGTTCCCAAAAAACCATACAAGGATTTAAAACTTCAAAAGATTAAAACTATATGTATTTGCATCAATATCATAAAATAGGCTACCATTGGGCATAAAATACCAAATCTTCACTCAAATCCATGATCTGCAGGTGCTGCAAAACAATTTGGGAAGACCTAAGCTCTACTGTGGCACTACCTCCTCTCACTCTCCATCTCTTCTCTCCCTCTTTTTTTCTTGGACGAGAAACACCCATAGGGAGGGGGGATCCACGTATGAGACAAGAAAATGGAAAAAAAGAAAAAAATGAAGAAAATAAAAAATGAAGAAAATAATTAAATAGAAAACAAAAAAGAAAAGAAAATTGGTGGGCCTGACCCCATAATTAGACTTAAGGTTATGCATTTCCTAGGAAAAACCCCACTATTTAGGACTCAACCATAGAGACAAAATCTTAATCTAACGCTCTAATTAAATTATATGACTAAATAGACACATGTGAATAAATTAATATTTAATTAATTAAATATGAAATATTTCTTTAAAATTTAAATGGCTATGATTTCCAAAAAACCCATGTTCTATGGGAAATCCCTATTCTATGAGCAATGGTGTGATTAGAAAAATTATTCGATATCATATTATAGTCTAAATTACCATTTTTTCCAAAAACACTTTTGGGGATAAAAAACTAAAATTTTCCCTAATTTTTACAACCCATGATGACACTGGTCATCACAGTTATTGTGTTCCTATTTTCAGCAAAGTTATAAATCATTAAATGGTGGTGAATTTTTTTCCTAAGAATGTAATTATAAAAAAAGTAACTAATTTACCCCAATCCCTCTCAGTGATCACACATATCTTGTAAGGTCTATTCAATTGGTAGTAGAGATAAGTTTCTTACAGTTACTCTTTACTTATATTTGAAGAAAATAAAAGTTTCTATGGATGTTAACAATTCAAGGAATAGTAAGGTGATTCTTTTTTTATAGAATAAAACATAAAATTTTGATATATAGAATGATGAATTATATTATATTTGTTGGTTATGAAGCTTGTGAATTTTATACAAATGGTTTCCCACCTAGATATGGTGGATTTCTTGTAACTAATACTGATAAGAGGTATTTTTAAATTGATGGATGATACCTAAATACAATACTTTCCAAACTTCTAAAAGTGAGTTTCAAAGATTTGATAAAAAAATTTAATGGCTAATGTAATCTGGAAGAAGTTGAAAAACATCTATGAAGGAAACCACAAATTGAATAAGTTAAAGTTATATATCTAGTTAATGAATTATTAAGATCTTAATATGGATAATTCTAAATTTTTTGGTGATTTATTTTCAATATTAAATCAAATTAGAATCACCCTAAGAAGTATTGGTGAGTATTTAAAAAATTAAATCATTTTTAAAATATATTTGAAATTATTCCTAATAAATTTGATGTGAAAGTTTCATAATTGGAAATTAGAGTCCAAGAAACTCTATCTATAGATGACCTTCATAACACTCTCATCACTTGAAAAATGATGAGAGAAAACATTAGGAAGAAAAAAATAAAAGGTTGATCAAGAAATTTCCTTCAATGTTGATAATAAAGTAAAATCCAAGAAATTTATTGAAGAAGAAGAAATCTATGAATCTAACATTGAATATGATATTTTTACAAATTTTGATAAACTTATGTTTTTTTACTGCCGAAATTTTTTGGTTATGGATATATTGGGAATTTTTTTAAAACTTATCCTCTATTAAATGAATATGAAAAGAGTGATGAAGATTATACAACTAATGATTCTCCTTTGATAATAAATAATAAAAATAAAGGTCCCATCTTAGGGGGGAGGATAAGAAGTTAACTAAATACAAAAGGATAAACTATTTTTCTAAATGTGATGAAGATGATGATAGTTAATAATAAGTTGACAACTTCAGTGATAATACTTATAAAAAAATTACTACAAAAGTGAATAATGAAAATTTCACTCGTGATTAAATTATTTATTTTGGAGAAATAGAAACTCGAATGGATTATTTTATAAAGAGAGAGTTGAAAAATGCCTTTTGAAAATTATAAGACTTGAAAGGGAGATTAATAAGTTGAAAAAGGGAAATATTTCTATAAAAAATCAAGAACATTATCTTTAAGAAACTCCAAATTTCTAAAATATGTTGGTAATATAAAAATATTATTTGATGAAAATAAAAATATCAACATCATGCTTGAAGAAAAGTTGAATTTGAAGGAGGAAAAGTTTGAACTTGTTCAAAAAAAATTATTAAAGAGGAGTAAGGAGTTACAAACATCCAAAAATTATTAATAGAATTTGGTGCATGTTATGATAAATGTAAACTTTATAAGGATCAAAAAAAATATCTATAGTGTTTGATACAAAAAATAAATATTCTTATAATGAAAAATGATTTAATAAAATCATGTATGTAGATAAAATAAGATGAGTTGAAAGACCTCATGTTTCAAAGGTTAAAATGTCTAGAAATGATTCTACTATAGAAAAAAACATATTGATCCTAAGAAAAAATATAATTAGAAGAATGAAATCTCATTAAGTAACCAAAACATTTGTGTGAAACTCTTTAGAAAAGTGTAAGGTAAGAAAGTCGATGAAAATAAAAAACATAACTATGAACATAATGAATGTTATAGAGGGGGATATGATTTCTATGGTTACTGGTGGAATTATGGAGAATATTTTCGTACAATATATTTTTATTTGTTTAATTATCAAAATTATATAGAATCCATGATAGGTTGGATTTGAATTTTGGGGGATAATTAACCCACACAAAGAAGAAAGCATGAGAAAGTTATTTTAATGGGTTAAAATAGATCCTAACCTTTAGAAACTATTTTTGAAAAACAAGATCAACAAGGAAATATTATAAAAGGATTTCTTACAATGATACCATAAAAACATAGTTTTTACAAAAAATATTAAAATTTTTGTGAGAATAAAGAAAAAGGCAAGTAATATTCTCTTATTATTGAAACTTCCCTCATACAAAAAAAGAGAGAATGACCCTAGATTTGGGATAGTAGGTGTTTTTCATATATGGTAATATATTTAAAGTTTTTTAATAATTTTAATTATTTTAAAGGGGGAAAATTTACTTTTAGAAATAATAAGTCACTTAGAATCAAAGTTGTTGGATCTGTTATCATTGGGGAAGAAAAATCTAAAAAATCCTTGTAGGTTGAAGGGTTAAAAAATTGTTATATGTTTCAAAAAAAATTGAAGGTAATAAAGTGGTTTTAGAAAATTGGGGTTTTTTTAAAGAGTATTGATTATGGTAAAATTGTAATGAGAGGATATGGAACAAAGGGAAACTTTCTTTAGGTTGGTGATTCACAAATTTCATGATATTTGAGTATGATTAAAGAGAATAAGGTACTAAAAAAAGGATATGAAATATGTATTACAGGAACATGATCGAGGTAAAAAAGAGAGAAATAATCCATGATATTCCTGATATGGAACGAATAATAGAGTAGTGTTTCTTGACTTGTTATAAAGGGATAATTAAAAACTCTATTCATAAGAAATTTTAGAAACATTCAACTCACCCATGAGTAAACAATTACCACATGGAGATGAGGGATTTATTCAATTCATTGATGACTTTACTCATGTAACATGTATTAGGTTTCTAAAATATATATAATAGGCTCTAAATATCTTAAAGGGTTTTAGGAGAAGTACCAAAAATGAGTGTGGATAATGTATGAAGATGATTAAAACTAATAATTTTGGTGAATATAAAAGTGGTAAGTTCATGTATTTTCATGAAATAAATGCAATTCTTCATGATTTTAGTTTTCTGGACACACCATAAAAAAATTGTTTTTCTAAAGTGTGAAATTGTTGTTTGGCGGAGAAGACACAAACAATTTTGATTTGACATAATACTTCCCAATATTTTTTTGGAAAGATATCAGAGATGTAGTTTATATTCATAATTGATGTTTCTATAGGATAATATCCAAATTAATCCTTAATAGATGTATAACAAGGTTTCCCAAATTTTGAAGCATCTAAGGGTGTTTGTTTGTCCTTACATTATTAAAGTCAAGTGTGAAAATCTTGGGAAATATGATCGGAGAGGTTTTTAGGGATTATTTATAGGCTACCTTGCTAATAGAATAGGATACTAATGGTATAATAAAGAATGATGAAATATTTCTAATTTTGAAGTAGTGAAAATTCTTGAAATTTCTGATAATAAAGTTTCTTAAATAGTTGCAGATATAAAAGAAATGGAATATGATGTGGTCATAGTTAAACAATATGAAAAAGACCATAATTATAGTGAAATTTTTGAATCTCCTCTATATGAAGATTTTAACTTATCTATCTCAAGTGATGAGGAAAATTTATGTTCATATCGTCTTAATATGAGGAAACAAGTATAATTTCATAACATCATTGGAGATTAACAAAAAAAAGTTAAAACCAGAATAACTTCAATGTTAGTTTCACATACTTCCTTATATTAATAGGTTTATCCAAAATATGTTGATGAACATATATCACATAAGGAGTAGATTAAATTCATAAATTAAAAACTGGACCAGATAAAAAATAATGATACTTGGGAACTTAAACTGAAATCAAACAATAAGAATATTATTTTTACAAAGTTAGTGTTCCAAAACAAGTTGAATAAAAAAATTTAATTTATAATGAACAATGCTTGAATAGTATATAAATGTTACTCAAACATTTATGGAACTAATTTTTTTTATTTCTTTTCTCTAGTATAAATATTAGAAACCATTAGAATCATTATTGTTATTCATGGAAAATGGAGATAAAGAATTTTCTAGATGGATTTCAACTTATATTTTCTTAATGGAGAGCTCGATGAAAATGTTTATATTGAAAATATATGGGTTTTTATAATTGGGAAATATGGAAGTTTTGTGTTCAAGTTAAAAAAGTATTTCTATGGGCTTAAGTAAGCTCTAAGATCTGGGTATTCTAAATTGGATACTTCCTTAAGGAAGTTAAACTTTAAGAAAGTACGAGTTAAAAATAACCTCAATATAAAATAAATTCAAAATCTTTACCTCATTTTGAATATATATTTTGATGAAATCATATTAGTGGGAAGTTATAAAGAAACATGTGAAATGTTTTCTCATGATATGAAGATACTTTTAGACCCAGGAACATAAATCACAAATACTTTATAACTCATGCAATGAATCATTTATCTAATAATTTTAAGACTAAATGAGGAAACTCAGTGTTTCAAACAAGAATCATTGAGTAGTAATACCATTTTGTCCATATGTAGGGACTTAAGGAATATTTTCCTTCCAATATGAACTTTACAATTTTTCATGTAAGAATAATGTTTCTATTATCCACTGCAACAAAATGTTAAAATAGTTCATGACCACAAATATTTTAAATCACAATATACCACTTTTAAAAACTCCACCAAAATACATGATTTCTTTAAAATTTTAATCACATACCAATCAATAGATTTATGTTACAAACATTTATCCAAGGAATATAATTTACTGAAACATTTTACATTGTTGTTTAAAAAGTAAAAAAAATCATTATAAATTTGTAACTCATGAAATGGATAATTTAATCAGTAATTCTAATCGTTTTTATGTAAAATTGGTATAGGTAACAATAATCATTGAACAAAAATACCATTTTGTCCATAATTAGTAATTTTAGAAAAAATTTCCCTTCTAATTTAAACTTTACTGCTTTTTCTTGGATGAATAATGATTCCTACATCCACTTCGACAAACTAACAAAATAGTTATTAGACACACATGTAGAAATCCCATCTTACATATTTTAATAACTCCCTCTAAATAAAAACTTTCATTGAAAGTTTAAGAACATACCAATATGAAGATGAAAGTTTTTGGTGTATGTTTAAAAATGATTTGTATGAGATGAAGCAAGCCCAAAGTGCTTGGAATTATAAATTGGATAATTCCTTAAGGAATATGAACTTCAAGAAAGGAAGAGTTGTAGAAATATCCATATAAAATAAAATCAAGAGGTTTCCCTCATTATGATTATATATTTTGATAATATAATATTCATATGTAATGATAAAGAAACTTGTGAAAATTATTCTTAGGATATGAAGAAGCTTTTTGAGATATCCATGTTGGTAGAAATGAGAAAAAATCTTAGCTTATAAATATCATAAAAGAAGATATATATTTTTCTATATTAAGAGAAGTCTGATAATGATATTCTAAGAAATTTTAGAATAGAAATATCAAAACCAATTATCACACCAATTTCAGTGGTAGAAAAAATGTCAAAAGATAGGAAAATAAAGGAAGTAGATCCTCAAGAGTTTATAATATTGGTTGGAATTTTGTTATATCTATTTCCATTGAGGCTAGATATAGTGTATATTTCACAAATTTTTTAGATACCAAAGTGAACCTAAATAATCTCTCCTCATGATTGGATACAAAATTCTCAAATATATCAAATTTATAACTAATTTTGGGTTAAAATATGATAGTGTGGGAAATATTTTTTTGTTATATGGATGTATATTGGGAATGAAGTATTGATGATATAAGATATAAATCTCATAGAGTATTTTCTTGGGAGAAATATTTATTATTTTTTGTAAAAAGAAATATAATTTAGAAAATCTCAGTACATTAGAGGATAAATCTGTTGTTTCCACTAAAACTAAAACACAACTTAAATGGATGAATATATTGTTGTAAGACATGTTTGTTGATATCAAGTTTCCCCTTCTATTAGGTTCTGATAATCAGATTGCAATAAATCGCACAAAAATATAGTGAGTCAATATTATTCAAAGATCATTGATATAAAATATCACTTCATCCAAGATCATGTGGATAATAGTTAACTAAAGTTGGATTTTACTCCTACAATAGAGCAAGTTACTGATATTTTTACAGAACAATTACCAAATGAAACGTTTTAGAAGCTACGTTTTATAATGGTTGTTAAACATCCCTCTATTCAATGATAAGGTATGTGATATCCATAACCTCTCTATCTTGTATTTGGATAGTATTATCAATCGGGATAAAAATGTTTGTAATATAAATCTATCAATTATTATGTTCTTAACCTTTTATAGAAATCATGTATTTATGGGGAGTTTTTAAAAGTTATAATATGTGATATGAACATATGTGTGTGTGAACTCTTTTAACTAGTTATTTGTGTATATATAAGAAAAATTATTCTTGCAAGAAAAAGTTGTAATTTTTTATATTGAAGGAAAAAAGTTAATTAAATCTCTAATTATGGAAAATATGGAATTATTATTCAATTATTCTTGTTTCCTACACTGAGTTAACTCATATAGCCTTAGAAATTTTGGATAAATGATTCATTTCATGAGTTAAAAATTTTAAAGGGCATATATTCCATGGTTGATGTAAAATCCTAATATAAATATTGTTAGGACTAAGAAAGTGAAAATGGCTTGAAGAAGTTAAAAAAATTTATAAATAGGTTAGATGTAAGGAAGTTTTCTTAATGAGTTTTTTTGGCCAATAATAAGTCATATAATCTTGTTAATTTTTCTAATATTTAGAGAATATAATTTTTTCATCAGATGACCTATTCTAAACAATTCATTCCTTATATATAAAAAGTGTTGAATGTTCATATTTTTTCTTTTTAAATAATCAGAATTTTTATGAACATAAATATAGTGATGTTTTTTTGTTATGAATGTTTCCAATATCATGAGTTATAAGAGTTATCATGATCCAATTATAAGTATAAATGAGTATAAACTCATTTTCATGTTCAAAGTTTAAACTATGATGTTTTTTGGGGTTCATCGAATAGAAAAAACCATATAGTGCTTTGGATTCCAAATTTTTGTGTTCAAATATTGTTAACTTTTCAATCAAATAAAAGATAATATAAAAATTCATAAAATAAACTATTATTTTTTTCATGCTAAAAATCTTGTGATTAATTTTTTTGATGTTTGGATAGAAGAGGAAAATGTAAAAGTAAAAAAAAGAACATTCTGAAGAATTATAAATTAGATGAAGTTCAATAAGATTAAATCTATATTAAATGAAGTATAATTGGAAAAGTTATATGAACATAGTACATCAGATGAAATATTTGTGGTCAAATATTGAATGTTGGAAAAAAGGATAGTTCAGATTCCTGACATCAGATAGAGGTGGAATTTGAAAAGGTATTTCAAGAAGTTCCTATGATGTTTGTAAAGGAAGCATTTGATAGAGATTCTTTGGATGTAATATTTTTTATAAATTTTTTACCATCAATAATTTTCGTGGTTTAATTATTTATTGTTTTAAAAGTTATTTATGAAGTTTTTATAAATATATTATATGTGATGTTATTTTAATGATCACCCAAAGTTCCAAATATCATGGGAAGAAGATTTGTTATTCCCACCAAATCTGAATAATTTTTGTTGAAGAAAATGGATATACATTTTAGTGATAATATTAAAGAATTATCTAGAATATTTAAGAAGAACATGAGAAAATTAAACTGAGAGGGATATTTGATTTTCAAGTTTTTATTGAGATGTAAAGTAATTTTTAAATATTATCTTTTCCCCTTCTCTTGCAACCATAAATAGGGTGAAATTACTAGACGAATATGTGTTTACTAATCATTTGTGCACAATTTTAAGTGATTTAAAAATAGATTTGGGTAAAGATACTAGATTATATATGGAATCCAAAGTTTGAGCATGCAGTTTCCAAGAGAGGAATATCTTGGTTGAAGAAGAAGAATTTGGTAATGATTATAGAATTTTTTATCAAAGAAAATATATAGAATTATTGGGAAAAAATGTTATTTTAGGTTGAATAAGATAGAAAAAGTGAATGTAGGTTTTTTCTATTAACATAAGGCACCATATGGAATTTTCTAGATGGGAAAATAATAAATAGAATTTAGAAGATCAATAAAAATATAGATTTTACACAAAAAGTACATGGGGGGAGTTCTGGCCTTCTACTTGGAAAGAAAGTGAGGAAAAATATTTTTAAAAGAAGATAAAATGTGAAGTGGTGAAAGTAGAATAGTATGTTGAACCTTTTGTGGAAGGTTTTTCAAGTTGTTATGAAATATTAATTACATATTTTATATATAGAGAGAGTACATGAACTATTTTATTGGAAAAAAATCAACACAAGTGTAAGGATAATCCCTTCTTGTAGTAACCATATAAAATGATTGTTTTCTAGGAGATTTTTTCGTATTGTAGTATTTCTAAAAATGTTAAGGACTAGATAATCTTACTAAGTAATGAACCTTTTAAATTATTGCCTTCCCATGTAAGATCTTGTGTGACTATTTTTAGTAAATATTCAACACTTTAACAAGAGGAAAATTTTGTTTTCTAATAAAGTAATTATAAAAAAAAGATCACTGATTCACCCCTCCCCCTATCAGTGATCACACATATCCTATTAGGTTCTTTTAGTATGGTGTCATAATTTTTTTTGTTAAAATATCAGATTTAAAATGGTTTATTTATAGGAGAATACATTTTTACAATTTACAATTTTAAATAATATTGTTTATATTATAATATAATAAGTGTTCTTATAATATATATGAAGTATAAAGAGTTCATTTTCATAGATCATATATTTTAAAAATATGAATGAGTTCTTACATAACATGTAATTATTAAATACACAGTTTTCATATTTATAATATAAGTGTGAAGTGTTTATATTTTTAGTTTATATAGAATGAAACTTTTTTTAAAAATTGAATTATAAATATTTTATATTCTTATCATATGAATTATTCATATATTGTATACTTAAAATTATGAAATATCTATGTGTATCATGTCAAAATTTATAAAATGCTTCTTTATTTATTTATTCCATATTTAAATATTCATGTTTATAAAATTTTAATAATATATACTTTAATGATTTATTTAAATGTTTTAAATTATTTCTGTTAAATATTTAAACATTTTTATGGAGTTTCATGATATGTTTTACACTATATTTAATTTAATTCAACCAAAATTAATTGTTTTTTTCTTATAATTTTAAATTATGAAATTTTTATAGTAATTCATTCATATTTTTAATTAAATTAATGTTGAAACATTAAATTACTCATGAGTAATGATCTATGGATATCAAGAATTAGGGTAGGACTTATCACTTGTAATTATACTACCTGAGTACCCAAATATTTAGATTTTTGTAAACTTCACCCCATTTCCTCAAACAAACTCCTTAATCATCAGAGGGTGGTAACTAATTCCAAGGAATAAATATAAACCATTATAGAAGGATTTTCCTTTAAACTAAATAAACTCAACATATTATATGAACGATTTTTTCTTTATTTGAAATAAAAAATAATCATTAAAACCCAATTATATAAAAATGAAGTGAATAAAAAAAAATACTATTTATGTAGAAAAACAAAAATAATTCTAAAAAATAAAAATGTGTCCCCCATGGATAGTAAAACACCTACAATAAACAAGTGGTAGGAGGATGAATCATCCCTCCTCCTTTATAGCTAATAGGTTTAATCTATAATGAGAAACGAACAATTATTTTTTCTTATATCATTATATAAAACATCTACACACACTAGGGTTTCACTAGTTTTATAAAACGTTTTTAACATAAATTATAAAGTGATTATATTATAAGAAACATTGTAAATAAATTTTTTATGTCATTTATTTTTAACCAAAGTAAAAAAAACATCCATATCACTTATTATTATATCTGACATTGAAAACTCTCCAAAAATGAAATATCATTACACTTCTCATGTTGGTTATAAAAAAATAAATATGAAAAAATAACTCATAAATCTATTATTATTATAACCAATGATAGAAACCATATTAAAATAAAAAAAAAACATGGACACTTTCAGTAGACTATAATATAACCAATGTTGTCAATAGGGGTATGAATGGATTTTTTTGGTTTAGTTTGGACTAAAAACCTAACCAAACCATAATTTTTAGTTTAATTTTTTCATGTAAAAAACTAAACCATTTAATTGCATTACGGTTCAAATTAAAAAAATTGAACCATTAATGGGTGGTTTGTTAAGCTATTTTTTAATAATAAAATTCCATTTTTTAATGGTAAAATTAAATATGTATTGAAAAAATAAATTATATTTTATAATAATGGGTAACCTCAGAAAATGGTATCAATCCCAATTAATTGATCCCAAATAGATCAAGATAAAGACGATAAAAAACCCAACCCAAAATCATGATAGAACATAGAAAAATGTTTGTATATAAACCAAATGCATGATGTAAGAAACTCAAAATGTCACAAATCATAATATGACCATATATAAAATGAACAGTTAGATTAAACTAAAATCATCATGGTTATAAAAACCCCTCAACAATCATGAACCAATCTATCTTAAGCCCTAAACAATTGTTCCATGATTACAAGAAAGTAGTGTAATACCATATCAAAAAGAATCAAATATTTATAATGAATTAATACTAATTATTTTAAACCATTAACATAATAAAATCACATTTTACAAATATTATATAGACCCTCTATATAATTACTAGCTTGAAAACCCACTAGTTTAGCATTGATCGGAAACTAAGTGTTACCCATATATTACTCATGTAAACCTTTAAATAGAGTAAACTAGAATCCTCAAACATAGGTTTTATATTATTAATTTCCTAATGAAGCCCACTAAACTCAAATAATTACTTATTTTGGGTCCATGATATTTTATAATGAATATTTGGAAATTTTAATGGAACTTATTCATAATCGTTGACACAACTGCAAAATATTATTATTGAACTACTATAAAAATAAAACATTTATTTAATGGTGATAATAAATAAAATCTAAAAGGGTTTTGGATCAGGTTATTTATGTATGGGTTGAGTTGATTGAAAATATAAAAATAATTTTTTTTAAACTTGTGTGGTTTGATTTAAAATATGATTTTAATTTTGGATCCTAAACCAAATAGCATACCAAAAGGGTTTATAAAATCCAGAACACAAACCAAACAACCAGATAAAATCCATAAATATCAATTTTTTTATGGTTTGGTTCTATTTGAATGGTTTTTTTCCCACCACTGGTGGAATAAATCTTTTAACGCCCATTATTTTAAATAAATGATGTGAAAAAATATCTTCCACAATGGTTATTTTATAACCAAGATGGAAGATATTTTTGATATCAACAATAAGAATATATGAGGTAAAAAATCATATAGATGTTTTCAAAAAATAAATTTATTTAAATATACTATAACAAAACCTATAATATAATAAGAAACCTACATAACAGTTGAAAATTAAAAAAGTTTTACCACAAAAAAATTAGAGTAACAACAATAATTTTAAAATTTCATTATTAAAATAATAAATATACATTTAAAATATAAATATAAGAATGAAAACTAAATAAAATTTGTGAAATAATAATTCGATACTCCCCATATATGATTAAACTCATTCTTATTATATAGGAAAGGATCATCAAAAATACAAAAAAAAAATCATCATTCAAACTAAATATAATATTATGATAAATTAAAGGAAAAGTGATAATATAATATATCCATAACAAAAGATATAATTGTACCTATTTTAATTATTTCATACATAAATCTCATTACATAACACTCACATCTAACTATACCTTTTCAATGTTGAGAATTATGTTTCACAATAAGTTATCAGTTAAAAATAATATTTTAAGCATCTTCTAAATTATATTACTTATAAAATAACTCCCTTTTGAGTACACAAAATATATTTTTTTGTATTTATTCTTAATATTTAGTGATATTACATACATTTCCTATTTGAAAATGATAATAATTATTAAATAAAAGAGAAATTTATCATAATATATGAGCATTAAAATGATCAAAATTACTTCTACAATAAGGATTTAATGTTTATTTTGACATCACCATATATTAATCATAACTATTAAATGATTTTTTCTTATGAAAACAAAACAAAAAAATCTAATGGTCAGTGATATTAAAAAATATAACATTATTTGTTATTTAATAAAAATAAATTTCACTAAAAATGAAATAAATGTTTTATGCCCTTCAATAGATGGAAACAACCAACACATAATTTCTTCATTTTTAAATATATGTAAAATATATTAAATTCTTACTCAATCATTCATTTTCCTTATTATTATATAAATAAATTATGGTTCCATGAATCCATATAATGATTTTGTATCATAGTGAGTAAAAAGTGTATAAAGATTCCTAATAAAAGACAAACATAAGTAGTAAATTACATCAAATTGACGTAATTTAAATAAATGTGATAATTTACTTACATGTAAAATAATTACATCACTATGAGGCCCAATATATATGTAACTAAAATCCTTAAGATATATTTCCAAAAAAGTATTAGCATAAATTCATTCTCATAAACATATGTAGTCACTATAAGTTCATAATAATCCACCATCATAAATTTATATGTTAATAATTTAGAAAGTCCTTTAGTACACGTCGTGTGCGAAGTCAAAGGGTCATCAACATGATGTCACTTTATATACTAAATTTAATTACATTTAATTCATTACATAAAAACAAAGATTAAAATATTAATATTAATTTAAAAATAACACTTAATAAATGATATAACATATTCATACCCCAGTGGAAAGTTCTCATATATGTATAGATATATAAATTAAAAAATATATTACCCTTTTCCCAACTATAGAATTTTTATTAAGAGGAAACTATATTCTAGTCATTAAATATATAATATTATATATTGATACCCTAATCGGATCCATCTCTATTAGTTTATGATGTAAGTTATCCCAAATATTTTGTATGATACATTATGTGACAATATGGCATTGTAGATGATAAATATATAGATGATAATATATGGGATATGGAGGAGGAGGTGGATGAGTAAGGTATGTAGTCCAAAACTATCTATACTTTTCTATTAAAATTTACTATACTAATTAACTAATTCTATCCTCTATTATCTCACCAATCTCAAGAAATTTATCTTATATAGTGTATACATTTTTCCTCCCTCAAAGATGTACAAAGATGACTAAATAATTTTTTAATAGATACACCCACCTCATATGTTTATATAATGCCATAGTGTTATTTATTTATTAATTTTTTATCCAAAATATATTTTTTATTCTTGATTATGAAGTTTACTAATTTTCCATTCACCATAAGGAATTACTCTAAATAATATTTGAAAATTTTATTAGTGTTTAAAATTAAAAAAAAAGTTTATAAAAAATATATATTTATCCATATAATCTTTTCAGTTATAGAATTTTACTATTCTAAAATGTATTTTCTATTTCTAATCATCCATTCCCTTTTACATTTTTCATGTTGAGCTAGGGGATGATGGGAGACGTTTGTGGATATAGGAAAATTTATCTTGGTTCTGATATGGAGGAAATTGTTTTTCTTAATAGGAAGGACATGGGAAAATACCTATAGCCACATAAGGGACCATGTTTATAGTAATATAAAAATATCTACAGAAAACTTGTTCATTGTATCCCATGTCTACAGGCCCCTCCCAGAACACTTTTAGCAATGAGAAACAATTTTTTGTGGAAATAGGCCTCTCCTAGAAACCATTTTTCCATAGTTATAATTAGAATATGGATATAGCCCCTCACCAAGAACCGCTCTCGCTGTAGGAATAGTAGATCATGGATACAAGAACAACCTTGAATACCTTTAGTCACAGGATAATATAATCAAGGATATGAGCCATGGACTAGACCCTATAGCCATGGTCATAGATGACCATGGTTGTATGCCTTCAAAAATATTCTATGTAGCCACTGTATGTCATTACCATGGATATATAATTTCATAAACTCAAAAAATTATAATTTAATTAATAATAATAATAAAATATGGTTACAAATTATTATATATATATATATATAATTATTTTATGCTAGTGTAAATTTATGTTGGTTCATTTGATAAAGATAGGGGTTCTGAACATGGAACAAACATTATTATTTTTTAAATAAATCTATAGCCTTGGGTATGGATCATGTGGTTATTGGTATCCCACATGGATGATACACATGGATATTGGTAATTTATGGATGAGTTTCCACATTGCACCAGTTATATCAATGAGAAAATATTGTAGCTATATGAAAAATGTTGTAGCCATAAATTTTGTACTATGGACACCAGACCCATGACTGCAGTGTATTTCTATACTTGTGACCCTCCATCAGAAAATGTATGAGGGTGAATATTCTTCACTTTGATCCTATAATAATTTCACATTAATACCTATTATATAAGTAAAAAACATTAATATGATTTTTTAGTGATTCTACAAAAAATAACTTCAAACATTTGACATTTAACTTATAAAAAATGATTTGTACTTTTTTACTTTTAATAAAAACCCCCCATGCATCTTAATCTAAAAAATATATAGTTGGAATGTATTTTCATTTTTTATTTTACTAAAAAAATTTGAATTTATTTTTGGCTTAAAACCCCTCCATATCCTTACAATAAAATATAAGCATCATCTTTTGAATTATTTAGTTATTGATAAATCATATACCATCTAAAAGTGAGAAGAAAAAATCAACCTATATTACCAAAAATATTGCATGATAAATAACATAATAATAAATGAAACTACCAAAATGGTCTTTTATAGCTAAGGTAGTGTAGTATAGTTAATAATTTTCAAATAAAATACCAAAATTATTAATATTTTCTCAATCATGTTTAGACACAAAACTCTTAAATTATTTTTAATTTGGATATATAGGATTACCATTATAATCACACTCGATAGATTTCATATGATCATTTCTATGAGCAATTTGAAATTTAATTAAATATGTGCTCCTATGTTTACCTCCCCTATAATCCTTCCGTATAGAAGTAAGAGGCTCATATTATAATGAGTAAGGAGGTTTATCAACAAAAGTATGCAGAGGGTCCTCATTTTAAGAACGATATGACTTAACTATTTTACCATAAATTTTTATAAAAATCAAATTAATAAAAAAGCTAAAAATTGTAACACAAATATTACAATGGACCTAAAAAATTGGATAAAAATTATTAAATGGTAAAAAAACTATCTAAAAAATGTAAAATTACATAAAATATCAAATTAAAATGATAAAAAATGCTAAAAACATTTATGAGAAATGAAATTATATCTATACATGAAAAAACATGAGTAATATTTAAAATTATAAAAATATAATAGATAATAAATATTTATATGTAATTAATATTTTAGTACTAAATAAGAAGTTTATCATATTTTTCAAAATATGTGACTTAAATAAATAATATAATATGACATAATCTATCTCATATTTTGAAAAATATGAAAATTTAAAGTACTAATTCTATAATACTTTTAATATTATGAAATTTTTAATGTATTTTTTTACTATATTTATTAGTCATGTTCAATATATATTACATAAACCATATATATTCCATTTTTTCAATATCTATTAACAATATTTCTATAAAATTATGGATCACACATAATCCATCATCATCGTTAACTTTATCATCACCAAAATTTGGTTTTTCCCTCAAAATTTGATGGATCGTGTAACATTTTATGGATCAAGAACATAGAAAATTTATTTTTCATGTGTATCCATGATAGAATTTTAATCTATGTGTCCTCATCTATTTAGGTTTAATAGTTTCATTCTAAATTCACCATGTTCAACACTACTGTTATCAAAAACCCATTTATAGAAGAACATAGTAACTAAAAAACTCAATGTAATCAATGTACCATATTTTTTTAATAATTCTATTATATGAACTTGATATAAAGATTATGTTTTTTATTTTTCACTTGAAAAATGTATTAATTCAACAATCACCAATACACCATTATTCTGAACTACAATTCTTCCATCATGGTGTTTGGTATAATACGTATTTTCATTAATTTCATACTTAGACAATATTATCATAATAAAAAATGGGACACCTTCTCAGAATCTCAATGTTTCTGATGAATCATATATACTATTCATGTTTTCCTTAAACCAAGTAAATTTTTTTTTGTTATACCTATTATGTACCCACATATCTTTCTTCTCCATATAACATTATTTTAATTGATTAATAATTGATGTTATATATGAGGGAGCTTCGTCTATGTTATTCATCATGTATAAATGTTATTACATTATTTTCTCACATGGAAGGGACTTTATTTACAATCAATAGATCACATTTCCCCCAAAACCGACTCCTGATTTAATTATATAGTTCTCTATAAATAAATTTTATTTTTTGATAGATCTCCTTATATGAAACACCAAGTTTAAATAATCTATGATATATTATATAAAATATTTTTATTTAATGTCATTGGTATCTGTTATATATTGGATTGATGGGTATGACTAGGTCAAACTAAATAATAAATAAATTATAGTTTAAAAAATATAAAATTAATTCATTGGTCATCAATTTATTATAAATGAAAATTATAAACTACTTGAAAGTGAAACAGATATTTTTTGAAAAAAAAATTATCTGAGCAATGTGATTTTATCTTAATAATTTAAATTAATCACTATTTTAGAATTACTTTAATTAAATTCATATATTATATATTTAATAAAATATTTTAACATTCATATAATTATTTTATAAGAATGAGATATGAATAACTAAAGTTTTATGCTTAAAACCTTACTTTCTTCGTATTTTTCACACTTAATTTAAAATGAATTTTGGAAAAATGTGGAAATTAAATATTGAAAAATTTATTCAATATTTTGAATCTAGATAATAAATCTTGGTATATAGAACTATTTTATTTTTTCACATTATGAATAGTTACCTTGGTAAATATTTATCACATCAACATGAGTAAAATGGTTAAATCATGGTTAAAACAATGGTATAAGGTTTTAAAATTTCCTTTACATTTTTTTATCCAATTAGATGAGTTTAGTTTAGCCATTTCCATCCATGTTTCAAATATATGTTATTATGGGTCCATTTTCCGATGATAATGATATTTATATTATTTTAAAGAAAAGAAAATTCCAAAATATCACTCTCTTAACTTTAATATCACAAATATTTTATACGTAAAGATAAAAAGAGGATTAGTTTGGTTCAAAATGTCAATTTGAAATATTAATTAATTTTTTCATAACAATTTATTTTTAATTTTATGTAATGAAATAATTTTCATAAATGATTACAGTAAGCCGATGCAGTTCTTGTACAAGTAGTAGAAAAATCATATAAAAGATTTTAAAAACTCTTAATGTAATTTTATTTATGTTAGTTATAGTTTACCCCAAATTTTATATATAAATATATCATATTATAGATATGTAAATGATTTATACTACAAATATTTTTTGTTCATGTGGTTTTTGAAGTCGAATTAAATTAATAGTACTAAAAATGGCATTAATGATATTTCATAATAATTAATAATTTATTAAATGATTTTAAATTCATAATAATACTATTTTCTTCAATTTTAATGGGATATAGTTTAGCATATCACTCGTGCTAAAATTGTGGATCACTTTTATTTTTATGTTTACAATATTTACCATTTGAGAGCTAAAAGCTTTGATAATGTGGTAATTGTCAAAAGGGGTAATAAGGGGTTAAAAAAAGGTAATATAGGTGGAAACATCACCTAAACCTATGGAACCTTTATTAGATGAGAGGATATTTATTCATATTAACCATATATTTTAAATATATAAATTTTTAGCCACTTGAACCTGAAAATTAATTTATATTAATTTATTAATTTAAGTATTCCAAAAGTGTCCCTCCCCTCACTTATAAATGGGCATATCTTCTCCAATATTCTTTACTCCCATTAATCCTTATATATTTACCAAAAAAATTCCCAATTTTATTTTATTTACATTTCTAGAAGTATGTGTATACTCTATTTGTAACACACACACAATCTCTTGCACTACAACTGGTAGATAATATATATCTTCTCAAACTATCTTTACTCCTGGTTACCCATGGTGTTATGGAAGTAGTACTATATGTCCTATGTTTATTTTTATTCCTATGAGTTTAGTGGAAGAGGTCATGTGTGACCTATATAGATTTTCTATTATAAAAATGATCTAGGTTTTGGGTCATATATTATTTTATATAATCTTCTTGGCAGCGGGTGATTTCCAAGTTGAGATGATTAAGACTCAGTTTGAGACCGAACCTCTTATATTTATTATACTATGTTTTTTATTTGATTTTTTTTATTTTTTTATTTAATCTAAATCTATTTTAAACTAAACAAAACCACTACTTTGATAATTAATTTTAATTAGTGTTTATATAAGTTTTTGATTAAGAAAATTGATTTTAAAAGATAAAATATTTTTCATAATCATTTTTACTAAGAACTAATCAATATTGGGGTAATATTTTAAAAGTTTAAATACTATATAGATCTACCGTTTTGATTAAATGGTTATTTTTTAATTAAATTGGGGGATTTCATTTTAATTTTTTTAGATAGAAATTTTTATGGGGTACTCAATTCACCTCCATATTTAGATACTAACTCCAACCAATAAAATGAAGTGTAGAACTATAATATGCTTGGATGATGTTAGATAAATAAAACTATTGGGACCTAAGATAGATAAGTAAATGGAATAGAATGTCATATCTATTCAACCCCACATCATGGAAGCTTAGAGTTGATATAAATATTATTCTAACAATCATCAGTGAAATTTGGAATTTGAAGTTAGAGAGAAGGTATTCGTATTAATTTTTATATGGAATAATGATATGAAATTTAAAAATAAGGTAAATATAATCCCTAGTTATATTTTCTCTTTTGATATTATTGATCGAGTAGGGATGGTATCTCATTTCTTGTCACTTCCACTAAACCTATATCTAGTTCATGATGTGTTCCATCTATCTCTCCTGAGGAAGAACATACTTGATTCTTCACATCTACTAAACATAGAGGTTGTATCACTATATAATGATATTTACTATGAATAACAACTCACAAAAATATTTTATTTTATAGATAAAGTTTTATATAAAAACTCTACTCACCTAGTTAAAGTTATATGGAATAATGATATGAAATTTAAAAATAAGGTAAATATAATCCCTAGTTATATTTTCTCCTTTGATATTATTGATCAAGTAGGGATGGTAGCTCATTTCTTGTCACTTCCACTAAACCTCTATCTAGTTCATGATGTGTTCCATCTATCTCTCCTGAGGAAGAACATACTTGATTCTTCACATCTACTAAACATAGAGGTTGTATCACTATATAATGATATTTACTATGAATAACAACTCACAAAAATATTTTATTTTATAGATAAAGTTTTATATAACAACTCTACTCACCTAGTTAAAGTTATATGGAGTAATGAGAAACTCAAAGAAGAAACTTCTGGATATGAGGATGGGATGAAATAGATATATCTTCATTTTTTGTATCAGGGACAAAAAAAATTGAGTTATAAATTCATTTCAAGGGGTTATAATACAATACATTGATATTTTATGATATAGTTCTCTAAAAAAATATTTCATCGATAACATTCTTTACAAAAAAACTAAGTTTAAACAAACTGCGATATAATACTGAATTATTATCAGTTATTGTCAATCTGGTAGATTATAGGGTTTGATTAAGAAAAACTAAATTATAAAAAATTTATGGTTTACACATGTATACAATTCATCCATTACTTATCAATTGATTATAATTGAAAATAAAAATCATTTGAAAGTAAAATAAATATTTTTCCGAAAAAACAATTATGCGTGCAATGTGTTTTTATATTAATAAAATAAATTAATCAATATTTTTGAATAATTTTAATTAAATTTATATATTCAATAAAATGTTTTAATATTCATCAACTATTTTTTCTAGTCATGGGATATCAATAAATCTAATTTTATACTTAAATTTTTTTTTTAAACAATACATCCCATTTTTCACAATTATTTTAAAATGAATTTATAAAACATATAGAAATTGTATATTGAAAAATGGATTCAATATTTGTAATTTTTAGGATCAAATTTGTTAAATTTTTCTCTTTTATTTTTGGTAATTATAAATTATATCCTTGGTAAAAATTTGTTACCTTAGTAAAGTTCAATCAAGTAAAATAGGGATAAAACATTCATATTATGAAATTAAATTTCATTTAAACTTTCCTTTAACCTATTATATTATTTTATTTCATCCATTTCTATATATTTTTAAACTATATTTCATTTTTGTTTCATTTTCCCTTAATAATTTCATTTATAATATTTTATGTAAAGAAGATTCCAAAATATCCCTCCCTTGACATTAATATCCATAAATTATTTTCATAAGGATAAAATGAGATATAAATGTTTATTTTAAATATGTATTAATTTTACATATCATATTATTTAATTTTTTGTTTTTAGTGATTATATAATCACATTAAATTCTTACACAATGTTGGTGTGGTGCTTGTGCATGTAGTAGAAAAATCTTGTAAATGATTTTAAAAACTTTAAATGTAATATTATTTAAGTGATTTATAGAGTCCCATTAATTTTATATATAAATAAAACATAATATATATGTTTTAAAGGTTTATATTATAATTTGTTCACTTCCATGTTGTTTTCAAAGTCGAATTAAATGAATAGTTCCAAAAAAATGAAATTAATGATATTTTATAATAAAAAATATTTTATTAAATGATTTAAATTTTATAATAATCCTATATTCATCCAATTTAATGTAATATTGTAGAGACCCGAATCCTAATGTACATGGACATTACATTACTTTTGCGGAATACTTAGTACATTAAAAAAACACACACATAAGGATCATAATAGTTTAGTGCCTTTGGAAACTCAGAATATAATATTCTAATCATGGTGAAAGATCTTCAACATCTCCCATAAAGATCTTCCCCTTTTTTTACCTAAAACCTTTCTTTATATCCTGGGGAAAGGAAAACATAAAAGTGTGAGCTCAAATGCTCAGTAAGGGTTGAAGTGCCCAGATCAGTGTGAATCACTGAGAGGGGGAGGGGGTGAATCAGTGATCCTTTAAAACTTTTTACTAATTGATTCTTAATAAATTAAAACTCTATGGCTTGTTAAGGCCTCGATCCACTCTTCTTATGTCTCTCAACCTTTCCAGGATAATGCAGTAATGAAAAGGCACAGGACACAAGGATTTACAAGGATCGACACCAAAGGCCTACATCCTTGCCATGCTCTCCCAGCATGGATTATCCCATTATAACTTGTTAGAATTACAATGGTCGATACAGCTTCCCACCATATCTCTCCTGAGTCCCACGGGAGGGTCTTTATACTGCGTCCCACAGTGTTACCAGAGTCCCACTGGCCTGCTCCAGAATCCCACTGGAGACTTCCTCTACTCTGAGTCTCACATGGGTCTTCTCCTGGCTGCTCGAGTCACACGAGTAGCTCTTCTTCTTGTTCAGCTCGTCAAGTATCTTCAGCAGTCTGGGATAAAGACTACTGGCCTTGCTCTGTACCTCTGATCACTTGTGATGATCAGGGCTTCTCGTCTTGCTCAGGATTTAACTCCTTCTTCTCAGGATGACCTGGCCTCTCTCTTCAAGAATCTTCAACAGCCTCTGAAAAGGTCTGTTGGTCTTGCTCAGCAATCTTCTAATCACTTCACTTGATCAGGCTCTTCTCAATTACTGAATACTCAGACAACTGATGTCTTTAACTTCAGTCTGGTCCAGTCTCACTCACTTCAACTTCATGCACTGAGTGCATGGCAGCTCTTCATCCTCATGCACTGATAGCATGGCCTTCTCAATTCTTCAAGAACCTCCTGGTCCTAGACAACTCAAATGCACACCACTGATTTGGCTCTGTTCACGTGTGCACGTGCATGCATGCATGCATTCACTCTCCTCTTTCTCCTCTTGGTGCAATAAAACCTCAAAGGGTGTAGTCACTTTAATCACACACCTTCTCACTAAACTTCACACACTTTATTCTCTTTTGATTACACACATAAATGTGTGTTATACACTAGTGTGGATATCTTCTCTTCTTCTTAGTGTGTACACACTTTGGTTTTCACACACACTAAGGTTCAGCCACTTATTTTAATTTGCACACACACACAACATAGGTTGAGTTGTGGTCTTCACTTGTTGCACACACATGACTTGGCCTTCACTTCTTCTTGCACATACCAAAGGCTACGGCCTCCACTTTGTTTTGCACACACTTGGGTTCGGGTTCTTCAATTGCACACACACACAAGATGTGGTGGCCTTCACTGCCTTCAAACACTTAACCCGTAGGTGTAGTTATACTCCTCCCGAACTCAAAGGAGGTGCGCAAGGGTGCAGCTTCTCTTCTTCAACACTGCCTTCTTCTGTTTTTGCACACACAGCCCAAACTCCTTGGGTGCAAGGAAGGAGCGCAAGAGCAAGGGTGCAAGAGCACTTCTTGTCGCGCAAGCACCTCCTACCGCATAAGTTTGCGGGCAGCGAGGGCAAGAGTCTCTAGCGTGCAAATATGCGGCTCGGCTCCTTCCTGTCGCGCAAGAGGTGCGCACAGGGATCTCCTCCTCCTCCTTCTTCTTGTCGCGCAAAGAAGTAGCGCGCAAGGAACTCAAGCCGCGCAAGTTTACTTGCGCGGGGCTTCAACTTCGCGAGGCAGAGCTCTCACGGGACTCGGATTTTCAACAGAGTTTCAGCAATCAACAATGAGGTCTCGGCCTCTCCTTTTATAGGCAGAGATGCCTCATATCTTCCGCGTGAGATAAATCTTGAATCACCGAATATTTCGGATCTTCAAGATTTTCCCCAAATCTTGTTTTCCTTCGCTGTTTCATCGCGGGTTTCTTCCTTTATTTTTTCCTCTACGTGCATGCGACTTTCAAACGCATGCATGGCTTCTTTCGGTCCAAACCATGCAGAACATAGATGCTCAAGGCCTCGGCACTTCGTTTGCCTTCGGCCTCACTCGAATTCTCCCACTAGTTGCATGCAAGCTCATTTTAAAGCATGGTTGTGTTCATACGGCTCAGACGAACTCAATGGAGCCTTCATCTTCGAAAATGGTGACCGGGAGCTCGAAATCATCATTCGGGAGGCTCCTGGTTCGAACGGTGCTCGCGGGTGGATTCGGAGTGGCTCGACGAAGGAGACGAGCCGGGAGCCGTCGGATCAAGCGTTTGAGATACATCGGACGGCTGGATTAAATCGCGGCGCGCGGCAGATGAGATGAGCGGCTACGATCCAGCGCGCGATGAGACGGATGGCTCAGATCTGTCCCGGGTGAAATTTCCGCGTCCCACATTAAATCGGCGCGTTGTTTTTCTGCGCTTTATCACCCTAGCGCCGCCTCAACCCCTCAGTTGAACTTATCCCTCCACGGTGTCGCCCCGCACCGTGTTCTCCCTGCGGGCGCGCTCTGCGCCCACTCTCTGCTCCCTACGGGCGCGCTACTGGCGCCCACTATGCTTCCTCGGGTGCGCGGGCTTCACCACCGCGTGCCCTCGAGGGTTTATACACGGCCCCTGCTGCGCTCCTCCGGGCGTGCCCCAGGCGCCCATGCGGTGTCCTACGGGTGCGCCCCTACCTCAAGGATGCTGCCCTGGCCTTTGAGGGTTCCCCATGGGCGTGGTGACCTTGAGTCCCACAAGTGCCTTGGGTGATGACCCTCGGCTGGCCTCCTTGGTGGCATTATTTTTTGCTAAGTATAGGAATAAATACGTTGTATAAAAACAAAGTATCCCCATATGCCAAATGCCACTTGAAGCCTTCTTCCTCATTTTTTCTCATCTTCTTCTTCATTTGAATTCCTCACTCCTTCTCAAAAATATTCATTACTTATGAGGGAAATTCTTGAAGATTCTTTCTTCATCAACCGAGCTCTTAATCACATAAATTCTTCAATGAACTTCATTGATCTAATCAGAGATCATGTTGGATCATCTTCATGTTCACATGCGCTTAGTGATAGTTCATGGACTTCATTAATCCACTTCATCCACTCAGTGATTGTGGATGGATCTCCTTTCATCTCCTCATGCATTGTCAATACAATGCATGGTCTTCTATCATTGTTGTGACATTGTATCTAGGTGATACAAGTTCTTGGAACTTAAAGAGCATCTCAACAATTGTCTGATATTTCAAGAGAATGTTTCAACCACATCTCCTATGCCACTTAGTGAATCTCCTAAGTGACACGCATCTTAGTACCATGGCCATTCTCCATTCATCACCAACACCATCACAACCTTTGTCATTCACATCGTGACATTCCTTGACTTCCATTCATTCCAAGACAACATCATGCCTCATTGACAACAAATGCAACACAGTGCACTTCAATCTCCCCCTTTGTATTTGTTGTCAATACACCACTTCAGCACATATGAATGGGTCAATATGTGTGCCAATATTTTCTCCCCCTTATTGGAAATCAAATGCAAGGGTGTGGTGTGGTTCACTTTCAAAAATATCTTCCTCCCTTTGAATAGCATATTCTTGAAAATCACTAAGAGAGGGATGATGCCACATGTTCTTCTTTAGCAAAGAACCTTTAGTAAATCAACTCTAAGTCTACTTGGGCTAACCCGGTGTAGAAAACAAGAGTGATGTAACCAAGATACTCAATGTTGGCCACAATTCTCTACACATGTGAGATCATGCTTAGGGGTTGAATTTTTTCAGATATTCAAGGAATTGTTGAATCCTGCACATACTTCACAAAACACATTAGAATGTTCAGGTGCAAAGATAAAGCTCCCCCATTCATCCATTTTCTTAAGATGATATTAATCTCAGAACATCATCTTCTTCAGATTTTCTCCCCCTCAAGGGGTGCACTCCATTCTGTCCAAACCATCCTCCAGATGAGAATGATCATCATCTTCAATTCCCTGCAATGTTAGCACATGTATATACCAAGAGTATAATGGAATAAGATGGAACCTCCTTGGTTCATAAATGTGAACAAAAAGGTTGAAAATATTCTCTCAACCGAGATGTCCCATTTTCACTAGTCTTCACACTTGCACATTTGATCTTCATTGATGATTGTGCTGGTGTGGTTCTCAAAAAATCTTCATGTGAAATCTTTTTCTTCCCTTTTGCCTTAGCAATTGCCAGAACTTTATCTTCAGCTTTTTGCAGATCTTTGGCAAGTTGCAACTGATTTGGCCATATGACTAGTAAATCATTTGGAAGAGTGGCCTCAGTTTTGGAAGTTCCACATGGTTCTTTGGATGCTGCTAAGCTACCTCTCTTAGGCAACTTATTTTCAATCAATCCCTTCTTCTTCTGGATTGATTGTCTTTTGGAGTTTAGTCTGCTTCTATTTAGTTTCATGGCTTCTTTACAAAGGTCCATGATGTGTCCTTTCTTTCCACAGTAGAAGCATGTTTTCTTGGTGGTCCTTCTGGATGCATCACCCTTCTTGCATTTAGACTCCAAGGTCTTCTATTCATTTCTAAAACACTTATTGGGAGCATTTTCTACATTCTTCTTGCTTCCCAAGGAATCTCTCTTAGCCAGGTTCTGTGATCTTCTCTTCTTTCCAGCTTTGGATACATTCAGAGATTGACATGTATCAAATTGTTGACCACTTTGCAACCATCCCAGATGTTGTCAAGTAATCCAAATCTATTTGCAGTAAACAGATGTCTCTGGACCTGTGGATTCTGCTTCTTTTCTTCTGGCTTTCTCCCCCTTGGCATGGGCTTCCTTTGTGCTTTGACATTCAGTGGATTGTACCAACAATCCTTTGCACAGTGCCCATACTTATTACAACACCAACACTGACCCACAAATCTTGACCTCTTCAGTCCTTCTGATTGTTGGGTACTTTTCTTGACTTGCTGTGTTGTTTCAGGAGAGAATTATTTCTTCACTGTCTTCATCCATACTTGTTTGGATTCATTCTTCCATCCTGCACTGTTAGTAGAAACACTTATAGAAGCATGAGTACAAGATGGTATGGATGGTACCTTCTTTTTAGAAGTTGTTGCCCTTTTATTAGAGGATTTCTTTCTTTTAGAATCATCCTTCTCAAAGCTCACTTGAGTAGAAACATTTCTTCTTTCAACTGACTGGGAAGATTTGGCTTTGGGTGATTGCTGATTTTTCAATATCACCTCCAGTTCTATGCATTTCATATTGAGGGAGTTCTTCTCATCCTCAATAGTTCTTAGCCTTCCTTCCCATTTCACTTCCAGCTGCTTTATCTGGTCTTCATGCACCCTTTTTATTTCAAGCAATTAATTGTCCAGCTCCTTCACCATTTTGACTATGTCTTTGAATTGAGCATCTCTGACATTCATTGACACTCTGTGCAATTTTTCCAGTGCATGGAAAACTTCTTTGACCACAGTCTTAAAGAATTCTTTCTCAGAAAGGCTTCTTTTCAATTCTTCAATAGTGTCTTCATATCTTTCATTGCAAAGCGATACTGTTTCATCTTTAGACTTCACCATCTTTCTGAGAGTGTTGGTTATGCCAACCCTTTTAGCCAATTGATCTTCCATTGCATTGGATTCTTCTTATAACTGTGATTTTTCTTCATGAAGATCATGGATGCCTGTAGCTATACACTTTTCCACTTCCATGGGAACTGTCTTCTGAAGATATTTGAGTGCACTCTAAAGATCATTCATTGTTTCAACTTCATCACAGCTAGGACAAGCTTTCTTCATCTTCTTGGCATGTTTCTTCTTTCTATTTTTCAGAGTCTTGGCAGATATCTCCATTTGAGGCTGGTCGCTCGTTTCCTCAAATCTGCACTTCATAAAGACTCTCTTGGATATTTTAGAGGTAACCTCCCTCTGATACCAATTGAAGTGCCCAGATCAGTGTGAATCACTGAGAGGGGGAGGGGGTGAATCAGTGATCCTTTAAAACTTTTTACTAATTGATTCTTAATCAATTAAACCTCTATGGATTGTTAAGGCCTCGATCCACTCTTCTTATGTCTCTCAACCTTTCCCGGATAATGCAGTAATGAAAAGTCACAGGACACAAGGATTTACAAGGTTCGGCACCAAAGGCCTACATCCTTGCCATGCTCTCCCAGCATGGATTATCCCATTATAACTTGTTAGAATTACAATGGTCGATACAGCTTCCCACCGTATCTCTCCTGAGTCCCACACGAGGGTCTTTATACTGCGTCCCACAGTGTTACCAGAGTCCCACTGGCCTGCTCCAGAATCCCACTGGAGTCTTCCTCCACCCTGAGTCTCACAGGGGTCTTCTCCTGACTGCTCGAGTCACACGAGTAGCTCTTCTTCTTGTTCAGCTCTTCATGTATCTTCAGCAGTCTGGGATAAAGACTGTTGGCCTTGCTCTGTACCTCTTATCACTTGTGATGATCAGGTCTTCTCGTCTTGCTCAGGATTTATCTCCTTCTTCTCAGGATGACCTGGCCTCTCTCTTCAAGAATCTTCAATAGCCTCTGAAAAGGTCTGTTGGTCTTGCTCAGCAATCTTCTGATCACTTCACTTGATCAGGCTCTTCTCAATTACTGAATACTCAGACAACTGATGTCTTTAACTTCAGTCTGGTCCAGTCTCACTCACTTCAACTTCATGCACTGAGTGCATGGCATCTCTTCATCCTCATGCACTGATATCATGGCCTTCTCAATTCTTCAAGAACCTCCTAGTCTTGGACAAGTCAAATGCACACCACTGATTTGGCTCTGTTCACGTGTGCACGTGCATGCATGCATGCATGCACTCTCCTCTTTCTCCTCTTGGTGCAATAAACCCTCAAAGGGTGTAGTCACTTTAAGCACACACCTTCTCACTAAACATCACACACTTTATTCTCTTTTGATTACACACATAAATGTGTGTTATACACTAGTGTGGATATCTTCTCTTCTTCTTAGTGTGTACACACTTTGGTTTGCACACACACTAAGGTTCGACCACTTATTTTAATTTGCACACACACACAACATAGGTTGAGTTGTGGTCTTCACTTGTTGCACACACATGACTTGGCCTTCACTTCTTCTTGCACATACCAAAGGCTACGGCCTCCACTTTGTTTAGCACACAATTGGGTTCGGGTTCTTCAATTTCACACACAAACACAAGATGTGGTGGCCTTCACTGCCTTCAAACACTTAACCTGTAGGTGTAGTTATACTCCTCCCGAACTCAAAGGAGGTGCGCAAGGGTGCAACTTCTCTTCTTCAACACTGCCTTCTTCTGTTTTTGCACACACATCCCGAACTCCTTGGGTGCAAGGAAGGCGCGCAAGAGCAAGGGTGCAAGAGCACTTCTTGTCGCGCAAGCACCTCCTGCCGCATAAGTTTGCGGGCAGCGAGGGAAAGAGTCTCGAGCGCGCAAATATGCGGCTCGGCTCCTTCCTGTCGCGCAAGAGGTGCGCACAGGGATCTCCTCCTCCTTCTTCTTCTTGTCGCGCAAAGAAGTAGCGCACAAGGAACTCAAGCCGCGCAAGTTTACTTGCGCGGGGCTTCAACTTCGCGAGGCAGAGCTCTCACGGGACTCGGATTTTCAACAGAGTTTCCGTAAGAAACAATGAGGTCTCGGCCTCTCCTTTTATAGGCAGAGATGCCTCATATCTTCCGCGTGAGATAAATCTCGAATCACCGAAGATTTCGAATCTTCAAGATTTTCTCCAAATCTTGTTTTCATTCGCTGTTTCATCGCGGGTTTCTTCATTTATTTTTTCCTCTACATGCATGCGACTTTCAAACAAATGCATGGATTCTTTCGGTCCAAACCATGCAGAACATAGATTCTCAAGGCCTCGGCACTTCGTTTGCCTTCGGCCTCACTCGAATTCTCCCACTAGTTGCATGCAAGCTCATTTTAAAGCATGGTTGTGTTCATATGGCTCAGACGAACTCAATGGAGCCTTCGTCTTCGAAAATGGTGGCCGGGAGCTCAAAATCATCGTTCGGGAGGCTCCTGGTTCGAACGGAGCTCGCGGGTGGCTTCGGGGTGGCTCGACGAAGGAGACGAGCCGGGAGCCGTCGGATCAAGCGTTTGAGATACATCGGATGGCCAGATTAAATCGCGGCGCGCGACAGATGAGATGAGCGGCTGCGATCTAGCGCGCGATGAGACGGACGGCTCAGATCTGTCCCAGGTGAAATTTCCGCGTCCCACATCGAATCGGCGCGCTTTGTTTCCACGCTTTATCACCCTAGTGCCGCCTCAACCCCTCAGTTGAACTTCTCCCTCCACAGTGCCGCCCCGCAATGTGTTCTCCCTGCGGGCGCGCTCTGCGCCCACTCTCTGCTCCCTGCGGGCGCGCTACTGGCGCCCACTATGCTTCCTCAGGTGCGCGGGCTTCAACACCGCGTGCCCTCGGGGGCTTATACACGGCCCCTGCCGCGCTCCTCCGGGCGTGCCCCAGGCGCCCATGCGGTGTCCTACGGGTGCGCCCCTGCCTCAAGGATGCTGCCCTGGCCTTTGAGGGTTCCCCATGGGCGTGGTGACCTTGAGTCCCACAAGTGCCTTGGGTGATGACCCTCGGCTGGCCTCCTTGGTGGCCTTATTTTTTTCTAAGTATAGGAATAAAGACTTTGTATAAAAACAAAGTATCCCCATATGCCAAATGCCACTTGAAGCCTTCTTCCTCATTTTTTCTCATCTTCTTCTTCATTTGAATTCCTCACTCCTTCTCAACAAATATTCATTACTTATGAGGGAAATTCTTGAAGGTTCTTTCTTCATCAACCGAGCTCTTAATCACATAAATTCTTCAATGAACTTCATTGATCTAATCAGAGATCAAGTTGGATCATCTTCATGTTCACATGCACTTAGTGATAGTGCATGGACTTCATTAATCCACTTAATCCACTCAGTGATTGTGGATGGATCTCCTTTCATCTCCTCATGCATTGTCAATACAATGCATGGTCTTCTATCATTGTTGTGACATTGTATCTAGGTGATACAAGTTCTTGGAACTTAAAGAGCAGCTCAACAATCGTCTGATATTACTAGAGAATGTTTCAACCACATCTCCTATGCCACTTAGTGAATCTCCTAAGTGACACGCATCTTAGTACCATGTCCATTCTCCATTCATCACCAACACCATCACAACCTTTGTCATTCACGTCGTGACATTCCTTGACTTCCATTCATTCCAAGACAACTTCATGCCTCATTGACAACAAATGCAACACAGTGCACTTCAAGGGTAAACAAAATAAATATCAATCACATCATATTCATAAGAACATAACATTTTGGAAATCTTAACCTGCAAAAGAGAGCATAATTTCATAACATGGGATAAACCATAGTAGTGAAATGAAATCCCAATAATAATAACTTAAAACATGAAACTTTGTGGCATACACACATAATCATAGAGAATCATTTCTTGTTAGTCAAGACTCATTTCCAAGACTATCTTAGTGGACAAAGTCCCTTTCTAAACCGAGTCACCCTCGTTTCAGTCCTGTTTCACTGAACCGGTATAACCTACCATTCCAACCAGGTCTATCTCATGAGATATAAAATCTTTACCCAATGAATTGGAGGGAGATATAGGTCCCACCCATCTCATAATTATACCATTCTTATCTATGCCACAAAATCATAAACCATACATCATTGCATAACCCATGTAATAAAAATGGAAATCTTAAACATCATGACATCATAAAAGAATTCATATATGATAAAGGAATTCATAAAAATAATTCCTTCACAACATAATCAAATCAATTTAATAATAGGGATAGAAACAGAACCCTTTATTATCTTAGATGGAAAATAATTTTGATAAAACACTTGAACTTCATTCTTGAGGAAAATATCCTTTCTACTTCAAAAACACTTTTCCTTTCTTGACATGTCGTAAAACTATAAAATAAAAGAAGTTGATTAAAAATAAACTTGAAAACTTGTAAAGGAAGCTTCTTGGAAATAATGTTTTAAAAATCCATTCATGCCGTATAAGTTAAAAAAAACATTCTTCGTACTTTTGTCGAAAAAGTCAAAAAGTACCTCTTACGAAAAACGACAAAAGATTCCTTTCATATCTTTTACTATAAACTCACCAAAGGGTAAAAATGGATTTAAACAATTTTAGGTGGATTGAAATAATATTACATATTGAGGAAACATGGATTTGGTTGATAAAATACACCCCAGTAAATACCAAAGTACAAACAATCTCGGATAAAAATGAGATTGTGATATTTCCCTTACCTTAGGTCTGATTTGCTTCGTAAGTGTCCGAACCTCCTATATAATGATTTAAATAATGTCATTGACTTATTAAAGAATCATATTCATTGATATTATATCATATATGGTTCACTTATGACTTTATATTACCCGTTCTTTTGTAAATTCCATGTTAAATAAGCGTTTTGGGTAAAATCGTTTCATTTATCGTAGGTGTTTGGACTTGTTGTTCTTGACATTATTATTACTTATATCATGATTTAATTACTTCCAGAATATAAAACATGATTTATATATCATATATATTCAGTATATATATATATATAATAGATAGATAAATGAAATGAAACACACCGTTCATGGAGACGGTAGTCCGTACGTACGCATGAACGCTGTTTTCCTTTCCTTATTATCTTGAATGGAAGTAAGTAGATGACATACATATATACATAAATCCAGTAGCTTTATAATTTCATATATTTCATTATTATTTCTTATATATAATTTATAATCATTCTTAAATAGTTAACATGGAGAATGAATCTCATCGCGTTGTGGAGACGGTATTCCGTACGTACGCACGCGCGGTGATTTTGTTTTCCGTAGGATGGATTGATGGTGAAATAGGATTGTTTCATACTTATAATAACATATCAGTATATGAGTGATACTGATGTTATTACTTCATAATGAAACAACCTAATAAGAAGAAGTGGAAGAAGAAATAAAGGTGAAAGAATCGGTAACGGAAATTACCTCTTCTTTGAAGCGCCTTTTTGAGACCTTCTCTTAGGGCACTAAAATTGGTCTTTGAGGAAGACCAGAACCTCTAGGATGTTTCTAGGGAAGTGGAGAAGAGAATTTTTCAGGGTTTGGCCGATCATGAAGGCTCAAAGTTGTGTGATGAAGAGAGGGAGGAGGTGCCCTTTTATAAGGGAGGAGAGGGGCACCTTTGGAATAACTAAAACTATTATTTTATTATAAAGTCAAGTTCGGTTTTAAATAGCTACAAATTGATTTATTTCGAGGCTAAGGTGGGTATGGGTCTAAATACTCTCATAAAATAGAATTTAGACAAGTTTAGGTTCCTATTTTAACCTTATCATTTAGATTTAACATTAAGTTAAATAATTTTACTTGTACTGTGTCTTCTTGTGTTCTTACAATATAAGGTTAATAAAAATACTATAAGAAGCTAAAAGAACCCCAAATTGTTTATTATTAATATATATAATCTTATCTAAGTCATTTGGCAGAACCTTAGATTTTTAGGAAAAAAATAACAATTAATAATATAATATTTGTTTTAAAAACTATTTTATTTCAATTTTGACACTATTTAGTAATTGATTTTTGTGAAAATCAAGACAGAATGATAAGTTCGAAAAAAGTTAATTAAATCAATAATAACATGTCATATTAACCTAGAAAATTATTGGAATTCATAAAAAGTCTCAAATTATATTTATTTGGGTATTTATAACATAAATTATGTCAATATTTCATTAATAAGATAATTACTGCATCATCGTTGTGTCATAAATAAATTTAATTATTTAATGTCTAAAAATTACAAATAAAATACCATTATGTAGGAATGCTTTTTAGCTTTCTAATTAATATTTATAGTCGAATTTATCTTATGTATAACCCCATATTAAAAATTTTTTAGTAAATAAACTTTGATTTTAACTCTTTTAACCCTTCTTTAAATAAATTAATAATAAATGTCCTAATCTAATCCAAGTGGGCCTAAATGGTCATATTTTATTCCTAAGTTTGTTTTTGGTCAAATTACACTTATCCAATAGAATTATGACATGTGTTAGGGTAATAATAATATCATTTTTACCCTTAATTACCCTATTTACTTTTAACCGTGGTAAAAAAAAGTCAAAAGTTACTATTCACCAAAAATTATTTTCATCTCATTGAACCACATTTTAGTCCTTGATATTAACCTTGTCTCTCGGATTTTCGAAATTCCACTCACAGAAGCGGTAAAATTAAGTTTTATGAGAAATTCAGTTTTTTTAACTACCACTTAGTGGTTTCACTATTCATCAAAAATTGAAAGTTTTTAAAAAAATACCAAAAATTAGGCCTAAGATATATTTGATATTATGAACTCAAAAATGATGTCTATTTTTCCAAATTCAAAACATATCAGTTTCATTAACTAATTTAAAAATTAATTCCCCTCGTCAAAACAAATAGCGTGTTTTTAAGAGATAATAACTATCAAAAGACTGAAACTTTTTTATAAGTGCTTTAAATGTGAAATTACATCAAATGACCATCATTGTATTAAATTGTAAAAATATATTCTAAATATATTTTAAAACCGGTAAAATTAATAATTTATCACTATTAATTATTTCGATTGAAAAAGTTGTTTTTAATTAAAATTTAGTAATTTCCACTATTCATCAAAATATGAAAGTTATCTAAAATTTACCAAAATTTCACCCTAAGCTAATTTCGATATTCCGAATCCAAAAATGAAGTCCATTTTGAAAAATAAAATTTACAGAATTTCAAAAAGTGGTTATTACTATTCACAACGGCTAGTTTTAATAATATTTTAATAGCATATCGTTGTTTAGTGAAACTCGGTATTGCGTACAACACACGCTATCGAGGAAGGTCGCGATTGTGTGTAATGCAAGCCAAGTCAGGGTTGCGTGTTGTGAAAGAATCCTTCGTTGTTTTGTATAACAGAATCCAACCACATTTCATTTATACATTTAATATATATATATATATATATATATATATATATACTCAATGTTGCGTAGAATAACTATTATCAAAATTGTGTGTAACACGGTCCAAGACTAGTGTTGCGTATACTGCAAGCTAATACGGTGTTGCGTATAGCGCAAGGTAATCTTGGTGTAGAATACAACACAAGAAATTAATGAAATTAAAATAATATTTTTCATAAATTTCGGGGTGTTACATTCTACCCCCCTTAAAATGAATTTCGCCCTCGAAATTCGTCGGGGTTATAAATGGTTTACTATTAGAAAGTTTCTTTAATCGAAACCCACATCGTAAAAAGGAATACGAAAACAAATTTTAAAAAACAAAATTATGAAACGTAACGGTTACCCAAATAAACTAATCACTGGGTTTCCACATAGGTGAAATTATGGATATGGAAGAGAAATCTAACCATCATGTTCTGATGGAGAGCGGTAGAGAACATGGCTATGGAAAAGCCAACAATCACAAATCCATAAATTTGTGACGATGTAAGGTACCATCTGATTAATCAGATATAAGAGCACTAGGACAACATTTTTGGTTTTCAAGATCATTTCCCTAAAGTTGAAGAATTTGAATTAGAGTAAATACTTACTTTATTTTGGTACAATATCACTGTTGTTCGTGCCTTGAACAATTTCCACTTCATCTCTTAAATAAATGAAGTTGAATTTGTTATTCATGAAGTGTTAGTAGATCATGGGATAGAATGATGGGTCATTCCATCTCTTTCAAACAAAAGGTTAGCAAAAGTTATAATTCCATCTTATGGTTAATCATATATGGTTCTAAAAATGAACTTATACTTCATATATCATACCGATTAATAAAATAAAACTAGTTTCTACTAAACAGGGTCTTCCTATAGGCCAGTGGTAGGCGATAAAGGCCCGTCGTACTTCGGTTGTGGGTTCGATTCCCACGGCCTTGTCTGGAGCGTTGGGTTGTCGCTCGTCCTGCAGGTTGTCCTTTTTCTAAAGCTATATTACTATAACATCCCATCAACAATATCAAAAAAGTTTCATCCTTAAACAATACTAACTTATGTCCAAAATAATCCATTCCAATCTTTAGGCATATCTAAAATACTTCGGTCCAAGCTCATAGTATAAAGAAAATGATTACTTGAAATATCGTCAACCAAGCATGTGAATACCATCATTTATCCCCAATATATCTTATTGGTCACATTCCAATCATTCAAAGGCCTAAATCAGGTATTCTCTTGAATACCCATTGAACCTTATTGAAAACATGAATGCAGTAAAACGTTAACACTTTCCACATACCAAAATCCTCAAAATTCTATATACTCAACCCATGATATCACTTAGTCCTTATATCAATCATGAGCTCATGAATACTGTTAAACATTTCATTTTCTCGTTTTCCCTTCATTATGCGCATATCATCTTATTTCCAAAAATATCTCAATAACTTTGAATACCACATTAGACCAATACATAAATATTCCAATACTCCATGATACAACATTATTTTGGAATCCCATTACATAAACACTTAATCATTCCACCACATCGTTGTCATATTCAACATCTCCAATAGTGATCGCATGTGACTTCCCTTTGTCCTTTGCCTTAAGCAGTTGCTCATGTCGATCATCACTAACCCTTGGATTAGGGAATTTATTAGCATAATGCCCCATTTCCTTGCACTTGAAGCATTGAAGTGTTGGTGGTGTGTTCTCTGAAGTGTTTTCTTTATTCACATCATTAGAAACCCTTTTTCCATTACTTCGACACTCAACTGCTCGATGACCTTATTTTCCACACTTAAAACATTTTCTAGTCCCTTTAAGACAATCTCCACCATGCTTCTTTCCACACTTTGTGCATAAGTAAACATTCATCTTCTTTTCACCGTTATTCTAAGATTTCTCCTTGAACTCCATCTTTCGTTTCTTGTCAAAACCATGAGATGGATATGTAACGCCAACTTCCATTTCTACCTTGATATCACAACACACAATTTCTTCATAGCTACTGAAGTCTCTTATAGCTAATGCCCTTCAAAGACTTGCTTTTAAGCCACTGAAAAATCGATCAAATTTACTTTCAGGATGGATGATAATGCCAGATGCATACCTTGCAAGTCTTGTAAAATTCGCTTCGTATATACCAACAGATTCATCATCCTTTTTCTTTAGTTCAAGAAACTCCTTCGCCATCTTTGTTAGAAGAATACGAGGGACGTACTTATTGAAAAATAAGTTCTTGAACTCGTCCCATTCCATGGACTCAATTTCATCTATTTGCCTCGTATTCTTGATAATATTCCACCATTGATCAGCTTCACCTTCCAAACGATATACTGCTAAGATGACTTTATCATGTTCAGAACAGTGAAGAACTGAAAATATCTTTTCAGTGGTACTGATCCATTGTTCAGCAACAAGTGGATCGGAAGACCCACTGAAAGAAGGTGGATGTTGCCTCATGAAGGACTCAATAGAATATTGTTCCCTTCTCTGCTCATTTGGAAGTCCATAATGATTCATTGCTTGTGTAAGTATAGCAATAAGATTTTGCACTCCATCTCCCATAACATTTGTTTGTTCAGGAGGGAAATCATTGCATTGTCCATTGCATTGATCAACATGGTTCCTTCGGGTTCTAGCCATCATCTAAAACCCAAAAAGAATAGTGTGAGAGGCAAAAATCATGCTAGGGAAAAACAACATTATAAAGGGGAGTATCCTCAATATCTAACTTCTTAGGTTAAATTCTATGATCGTTAGCGTAATTCTAGTACTATAACCTATATGTATACTTAACCTTAGAGACATCCCTAGACATACCTTAGAAATATCTCTAGGGATCTCACTAAAGTTCTCGCATCCTAGTTTCCAAAGGTTGACTAAACCTTTCCTCTGATACCAACTGTAGAGACCGGAATCCTGACGTACATGGACATTACATTACTTTTGCGTAATGCTTAGTACATTACAAAAACACACACACAAGGATCGTAATAGTTTAGTGTCTTTGGAAACTTGGAATATAATCTTCTAATCATGGTGAAAGATCTTCAACATCTCCCATAAAGAACTTCCCTTTTTTACCTAAAACCTTTCTTTATATCCTGGGGAAAAGAAAACATAAAAGGGTGAGCTCAAATGCTCAGTAAGGGTAAACAAAATAAATATCAATCACATCATATTCATAAGAACATAACATTTTGGAAATCTTAACCTGCAAAAGAGAGCATAATTTCATAACATGGGATAAATCATAGCAGTGAAATGAAATCCCAATAATCATAACTTAAAACATCAAACTTTGTGGCATACACACATAATCATAGAGAATCATTTCTTGTTAGTCAAAACTCATTTCCAAGACTATCTTAGTGGACAAAGTCCCTTTCTAAACCGAGTCACCCTCGTTTCAGTCCTGTTTCACTGAACCGGTATAACCTACCGTTCCAGCCATGTCTATCTCATGAGATATAAAATCTTTACCCAATGCATTGGAGGGAGATATAGGTCCCACCCATCTCATAATGATACCATTCTTATGTGTGCCACAAAATCATAAACCATACATCATTGCATAACCCATGTAATAAAAATGGAAATATTAAACATTATGACATCATAAAACAATTCATATATGATAAAGGAATTCATAAAAATAATTCCTTCACAACATAATCAAATCAATGTAATAATAGGGATAGAAACAGAACCCTTTATTATCTTATATGGAAAATAATTTTGATAAAACACTTGAACTTCAATCTTGAGGAAAATATCCTTTCAACTTCAAAAACACTTTTCCTTTCTTAACATGTCGTAAAATTATAAAATAAAAGAAGTTGATTAAAAATAAACTTGAAAAATTTTAAAGGAAGATTCTTGGAAATAATTTTTTAAAAATCCATTCATGCCGTATAAGTTAAAAAAACATTCTTTGTACTTTTGTCGGAAAAGTCAAAAAGTACCTCGTACGAAAAACGACAAAAGATTCCTTTCATATCTTTTACTATAAACTCACCAAAGGGTAAAAATGGATTTAAACAATTGTAGGTGGATTGAAATAATATTACATATTGGGGAAACATGGATTTGGATGATAAAATACACCCCAGTAAATACCAAAGTACAAACAATCTCGGATTAAAATGAGATTGTGATATTTCCCTTACCTTAGGTCTGATTTGCTTCGTAAGTGTCCGAACCTCCTGTATAATGATTTAAATAATGTCATTGACTTATTACAGAATCATATTAATTGATATTATATCATATATGGTTCACTTATGACTTTATATTACATTTTCTTTTGTAAATTCCATGTTAAAGAAGCGTTTTGGGTAAAATTGTTTCATTTATCGTAGGTGTTTGGACTTGTTGTTCTTGACATTATTATTACTTATAACATGATTTACATACTTCCAGAATATAAAACATGATTTATATATCATATATATTCAGTATATATATATAATAGATAGATAAATAAAATGAAACACACCGTTCATGGAGATGGTAGTCCGTACGTACACTGAACGTTGTTTTCCTTTCCTTATTATCTTGAATGGAAGTAAGTAGATGACATATATATATACATAAATCCAGTAGATTTATAATGTCATATATTACATTATTATTTCTTATATATACTTTATAATCATTCTTAAATGGTTAACATGGAGAATGAATCTCATCGCGTCGTGGAGACGGTATTCCGTACGTACGCACGCGCGGTGATTTCGTTTTCCGTAGGATGGATAGATCGTGAAATAGGATTGTTTCATACTTATAATAACATATCAGTATATTATTGATACTGATGTTATTACTTCATAATGAAACAACCTATGAAGAAGAAGTGGAAGAAGAAATAAAGGTGAAAGAATCGGAAACGGAAATTACCTCTTCTTTGAAGCGCCTTTTTGAGACCTCCTCTTCGGGCACTAAAATTGGTCGTTGAGGAATACCAGAACCTATAGGATGTTGCTAGGGAATTGGAGAAGATAATTTGGCAGGGGTTGGCCGAGATTGAAGGCTCAAAGTTGTGTGAGGAAGAGAGGGGGGAGGTGCCCTTTTATAAGGGAGGAGAGGGGCACCTTTGGAATAACAAAAAATATTATTTTATTATAAAGTCATGTTCGGTTTTAAATAGCTCCAAATTTATTTATTTTGAAGCTAAGGTGGGGATGGGTCGAAATAATCTCATCCAATAGAATTTAGACAAGTTTAGGTTCCTATTTGAACCTTATCATTTAGATTTAACATTAAGTTAAATAATTTTACTTTTACCGTGTCTTCTTGTGTTCTTACACTATAAGGTTAATAAACATACAATAAGAAGCCAAACGAACCCCAAATTGTTTATTATTAATATATATAATATTATATAAGTCATTTGGCCGAAACTTAGATTTTTAGGAATAAAATAACAATTAATAATATAATATTTGTTTTAAAAACTATTTTATGTCAATTTTGACACTATTTAGTAATTGATTTTTGTGAAAATCATGACAGAATGCTAAGTTCGAACAAAGTTAATTAAATCAATAATAACATATCATATTAACCTAGAAAATTATTGGAATTCATAAAAAGTCTCAAATTATATTTATTTGGGAATTTATAACATCAATTATGTCAATATTTCATTAATAAGATAATTACTGTATCATCGTTGTGTCATAAATAAATTAAATTATTTAATGTCTAAAAATTACAAATAAAATACCATTATGTAGGAAATCTTTTTATCTTTCTAATTAATAATTATAGTCGAATTTATCTTTTGTATAACCCCATATTAAAAATGTTTTAGTAAATAAACTTTGATTTTAACTCTTTTAACCCTTCTTTAAATAAATTAATAATAAATGTCCTAATCTAATCCAAGTGGGCCTAAATGGTCATATTTTATTCCTAAGTTTGTTTTTGGTCGAGTTACACTTATCCAATAGAATTAGGACATGTGTTAGGGTAATAATAATATCATTTTTACCCTTAATTACCCTATTTACTTTTAACCGTAGGAAACAAAATCAAAAGTTACTATTCACCAAAAATTATTTTCATCTCATTGAACCACATTTTAGTCCTTGATATTAACCGTGTCTCTCGGATTTTGAAAATTCCACTCACAGAAGCGGTAAAATTAAGTTTTATGAGAAATTCAGTTTTTTTAACTACCACTTAGTGGTTTCACTATTCATCAAAAATTGAAAGTTTTTAGAAAAATACCAAAAATTAGGCCTAAGCTATATTTGATATTATGAACTCAAAAATTATGTCTATTTTACCAAATTCAAAACATATCAGTTGCATTAACTAATTTAAAAATTAATTCCCGTGTTCAAAACAAATAGTGTGTTTTTAAGAGATAATAACTATCAAAAGATTGAAACTTGTTTATAAGTGCTTTAAATGTGAAATTACATCCAATGACCATCATTGTATTAAATTGTAAAAATATATTCTAAATATACTTTAAAACCACTAAAATTAATAATTTATCACTATTAATTATTTTGATTGAAAAAGTTGTTTTTAATTAAAATTTAGTAATTTCCACTATTCATCAAAATATGAAAGTTATCCGAAAATTACCAAAATTTCACCCTAAGCTAATTTCGATATTCCGAATCCAAAAATGAAGTCCATTTTGAAAAATAAAATTTACAAAATTTCAAAAAGTGGTTATTACTATTCCTAATGGCTAGTTTTAATAATATTTTAATAGCATATCGTTGTTTAGTGAAACTCGATATTGCGTACAACACACGCTATCGAGGAAGGTCGCGATTGCGTGTAATGCAAGCCAAGTCAGGGTTGCATGTTGTGAAAGAATCCTTCGTTGTTTTGTATAACAGAATCCAACCACATTTCATTTATACATTTAATATATATATATATATATATACTCAATGTTGCGTAGAATAACTATTATCAAAATTGTGTGTAACACGGTCCAAGACTAGTGTTGCGTATACTACAAGCTAATACGGTGTTGCGTATAGCGCAATGTAATCTTGGTGTACAATACAACACAAGACATTAATGAAATTAAAATAATATTTTTCATAAAATCTCGGGGTGTTACAAATATGATTTAAAATATCAAATATTACCCATGTATGGGTCACTTTTATTTTTATGGTTACATTGTTTCTCCTGAAAGAATAAAAAACTTTAATGTTGTGGTAATTGTCAAAAGGGGTAATGGGGGGTTAAAACAAAGAGATAAGTGTGAAAACATCACCAAAACCTATAAAAGTTTAAATGTATAAGGTAATTTAAACCCATAATGACAATATATTTTAAATATATTAATTTTTATCCACTTGAAACAGAAAATTAAATTACATTAATTTAATAATTTATGTAATTCTAAGAGTTTCTCTCTTCTAACTTATAAAAGGGTGCCTCTTTTCCTCTATTGTTCGCGCACTTTGAGCCATATTGATATACCGAAACCTACCCAATTCTCTTATAAAATTATCAATACATGAATTAGAGGTTTTATATTCTTAAAATACTATTCCAAGGGTCCTTAATATTAGATCTTGAAGAGGCTTACAAAAAAATAGGTAGTCATCTTACCCAACCTCTTTCAATTTTTTTCTTCTTATACCTCATATAATTCTATGGTATTTATCATAAAATAATAACATAATTAACTTAAATATACCTAAATTTTATTATGATTATGTAACCACCAATATCCACCCTCTATTCCATCAAATGGGATGTGTGAGTATCGCTCGTGTGTATGTGTGGGCTACCACCTCCACATAGTGATACAATTCAGTTTCCACCACCATATTTCATGGATGGTTCTTATTTTGAATTTAATGTTTAAATATGATATTTATGATATAAATCGTTAATGGTAATTTCAATATCATATATACTTTTTTACCTTTTCATCCTTTGGAAAACGATAACGTCGCTCATGTGTATGTGTAGACTACCACCACCACGAAGTGATATGATTCAATTTTTAATTTCCTATTTACATGGTTTTTATAAAGGATAGATTTAATGAATATATTTGATATATTTGATATAATAATAATTTTTGGAAAGGTGGATTGTTATTTACTATTCTTTTTTCCCAACCATAAAAAGTTAAAATCATCATTCATGGATACATATGGCCAACTAACTCTATGAACGGTGTATTTAATTATTATATTTATATAATTTATGGATTAATATATATATATATATATATATTAAATTTATATAATTATTAAAATTAATAAGATAATGTAACAATTATCATTGTACAATGACCAAAACTACCGAACCAAAATTCTCATAAAAATGGAATAGTTAACACCCATAAAAGACGAATTTAAAAAGGAATTATTAATAAATGGGTGTTGGAATGTTATAAGGGGAACATGTATTATATTATGAGTATTTTAGTTAATTTGGTAAAGAATTATAATAAATATAAATTTAATATATAGTAGGATAAATCTCTTTGGAAACAATTCGAACTTGAGGAAATGGGTTTATGTTACAGTCTCATTATTTACTGAGATTGTTTATGATTAAGTTTTTCATGATGAAATTTCATGATATATCTCTCTATAATCACATGAATTTTATTATACTCTAATTATTTATTAATATTACATTTTTTTTAATTTTATTTTCCTCTCTTCAAGTACTTAAGAGACCAAAACATGATTTTTATGGAAATATGACATCATTTCTCTTTTCAGCCAAAAATAATTTTTCTTCATTGTTAATGTTTTATAAAAAAATTCATGAATTTATTTAATATTATAAAATGATTTTATAAATTAATTTTAAACTATTTTTTAAATTTTTACAAAATGGTTTAAATGTAATATTTTTGTCATTTTCAGAACAAAGTATTGTGGACTTTTATCAAATATATGAAAGGAAATTTTATTTTAAGATACATGAAATGAATATAATTTACACCTATAATGACTCATAAATTATTTGAATATTCCTTTTCAATTTTAAAAGTTTTTTTTAAATAATTTTTTTCCCTTAATGTGTGGGAATTTTTTTTATTTTAAATAAGTGATTTCAAAGTTAAACAGGTTTTTTCCACAAAAAATGTCCCAATGATCATTTAAAAGAATATTTCATCTATGATAACATCCTTTGATGTTAATAATGATTTACTAAGGATTTTATCCAATGATAACATCTACTTACATTATTTATATGTCCTATTATGTTGATATAAGGATGATTCTATGAAACTCAATTATTTTCCATTAGTTAATCATGTTGTGATTGAATGTTTATGAAACCCATTTATTTTCCATGGGTTATTCTATGATACTAATATGAAATGATAATGAAACCCATTTTCTATCCATGGGTTATGAAATGATGAATATTTTAAGATCTTATGGAACATATATATATTATTTTCATTATGTGATGTGTGGGATCATAATTATATATACCTCTAATGCATTGGGAAAAGATAGATATCTTATGAGATAATAAGGACTGGAATGGGGAGTGATTCCCATTTTGTAACGAATGTTTTCCACTATGATAGTATTAAGAGTGAACCTTGACTAAGGATATGAAGGAATAGGAAGTGAACATAATCCACTATGTTAGTATTGGTAGTGATCCATGGCCAATGAATTGATTTTCTATGCATATTTGTATGTCACAAAATTTTGTCTTATGATAATGTAATTCTATGATGTATCATTTTATTTGATTATTTTATGATTCATGTCTTATTAACTACCAATATTTATTCCACGACTCAATATTATGATCTATTATATGTAGTTTAAGGTTTTAAAAAGTAAAGTTCATGTTCTCATACCATTATGAACTTGTTATGTTAAAGTGATATTGGAAATATCTGTTGTTTTCCTTTACTAATCATATGATCTCACCGTGTCTTATGTTTACCTTTCCTAATATTTGAAAACTGGTTTTATGTATGATATTTATAAAAAGGGTTCTAGTTATAAATAAATAAGTGAGAAATTATGGAGATATCTTATGAATAATTATTTTATATATCCAGGTTTTCATAGAAAATAAACCTATGCAATTATGGTATGGATCATAATTCTATTTATTTAATATTCATCTATTAAAATTTAATATTTATGTATGAAAATCATCAGTTTATATATATTTTTTCATTACCAAAACTTTATATCATTCCAAATATGATAGAAATGGGTCTCATCCTCTCAAATGAATGATCATTAGAAAAAATATTTAAACAAATATCGAATTCTTATAAGATATTGAATGTCATTTTTAATATTTTATAAGAGTGGGTTGTAGAAAAAACATTTTATGTCCCATATATAGTTTTTTTTCTCATTTTATAGTTGATAACATGAACTCCCTTCTTTAAATATCATACAATATTTTTTCCCCTTAACATTATATCTGAACAAATTTTTATATAATAAGACATATTTTATAGTGAACATAATCATTCCATACAATTAAAAATATTCTATTTTATTATAATAATAGAATATTATACCTTTGTTGGCGCTAATAGTTGGTAAGAATAGGAACAAGAGGGAAGGCTCTAGGGCTGCCTCGTGAAGACCTTTCGCGAAGCCACATGGCCCTGCGCCATCTGCGGAGCCAGGAGGGGGGACAACCCGTGAACCCCATTGACATTCGCAAGCCCACCGCAGAGTAAGGAGGCGGGATGCCCTACGATCCCCTTCAACGTTCACGAGCCCACCGTGGATCAAGGAGGCAGGACACCCCGCGAACACCTTCAACATTCGTGAACCCATCATGGAGCAAAGAGGCGGGATTCCCCACGAACCCCTTTGACATTCATGAGCCCGCCGTGGAGCAAGGAGGCATGATTCCCCACAAACCCCTTATACTTTCACGAGCCTGCCACAAATCAAGGAGATGAGACGCCCTGAAAACCCCTATGAAGTTTTTGAGACCGCTGCAGAGCAATGAGGCGAGATCATTCGCGAGCCGATTTGACATTCGCAACCCGCTGCGGAGCAACATCCATCTTTGCACCGAGTGAGCTCTACTTCACGGAACATCTTGCCTATAAATATAGGGCTCCCATAAAGTCCAAAGGATATATCATTTGACCATTCACCTTTTGTGCACTCAAATCGTGAAGTACTTCTTTCTCTGCAAACCACGAGCTTCTCAAGGTACTTTTGCATTGTGAAGTGCATCCCCCTTTTCTTTAATTCAACCCCTCTTCTAAGTGGGGTGCCTTTCGCGAATCCCAGGGGACTTCATTAAATAAGGGGATCCACATGGGGGATCAAGTAATTGTGAAGCATTTATACTTTTCTAAACACCCTCCATGCACATGCGGCCCACATGCTAAGGCAGGGTCACTATGCTTTGCGATGCACATTTCTTCACAACACCTTGCTTCATGAGGCACCCTTGTTTCGCGAGGAATTGTTTCGTGTCATGAGGTATTGTTTCATGAATTCCTTTACACTTCACAAATATCCTCATATATGCACATGTTCCCTATGCATAGGATAGTCCACTTCTCTTTGCAAAGCATACCCCTTCGTGAAGCCCCTTCACTACATAGAGCACCAGAGCTCTACAAGGATTCTACCTATGAACTCCTTTGCCCTGCAACTCCTTTTCCCATGAAACCCTCTAGGTTTACACGAAGTAACTTCAATGTCCCTTGGGTAGTGCTTCACATTGTTTTTCATTGCCTCTCACTTCTTCGCATAGTCACGCTAACATCTATTACTTCTTCGCATAGCCATGGTAACGTAGACCCCCAATGGGATCGCCTCTCGACACCCCCCATTCACGACATTGTTGATGCTTTCCTTTCCTCAAGGGTGGGTGGGTATTAGTTATGTAAGTCCTAGGGGTGTGGAGAAAACCCACCTTGTCCGAGCTGCAGGATGTTAAACTACCAAGCACCGTCGTCCTCAGCACATGACATTAGGTTGTGACCATGCTCCATGTGTCGGATGTGGGGTTCCCCCACCTTGGACATTCTGCATGACCACTGGACTCCATGGGAGTGAGATCATTCCTCACATGGAATGAGATCCTCATTATCGGAGCAGCGTCAGTCCGTGGGGAAAGGGAAACTACCCTGGTGTAAGCCCCATTCTTTTCTTGCAGAAGGTAGCCCCCCCTGCTCCTCCTCTCTTCCTAGGTGCCAAGTCCCTCTCCCACTAGTCTTTGTCACCATCTGGGCCTCTATCTTGGAGTAAGTCTCAATTTTCATCACCATGGTCTGTTAACCACAGGTAAGCCCCTATTTCCTCTTTGGGCCACTAACCATGCGTAAAACCCATTCTACTTCCCATGGACGCATCTTTCACGACGTGAGCATTAGGTCTTTGCTACCTCTTGTTTCTCACATTGAGCAGGACTCACATGGGTTTAGAGTAAGCAATGACCATGAAATCCTCTCCGGGAATCCTAGAGTGTAAGACCCACACCAACCTGAACTACGTGGAATTTGATCCTTTCCAAGGAAAGGTACGTAGGAAGCCTCCCTGAGGTTCAATCCCAACAACCATTGTTCCCAACCATCTTCACATTGGTTCACCAAACCCAACCTGAACTATGAGGTCTTTTCTCCTTGCCAAGGAGAGGTACATAGGAAGCCTCCCTAAGGTTCAAGCCCACCACCAATTATTCTCAACCATCTTCACGTCTGTTCACCAAACACAACCTGAACTAAGTGGACTTTGATCCTTGCTAAGGTAAGGTATGTAGGAAAACTCCCTGAGGTTCAATCCCAACAACCATTGGTCATATCCCCCTTCATGTCAGACCACCTTTGTCCCACATGAACTTAAATGGCATACCCCCTTTTTGTATTTCAAGTCATTAAACTGCATTCACGAACCTAAACTATGAGGTATTTGATCCTTTCCAAGGTGAGGTACAAAGGAAGCCTCCATAAGGTTCAAGCCCACCATCCATTGGTCCTGAACTTCTTCACGTAGGATCAACAAACACCACATGAACTACAGGGTCTTTGATCCTTGAAAAGGCGAGGTATGTAGGAAGCCTCCCTGAGGTTCAATCCCACCACCCATTGGTCCCAACCATCTTCACGTCGGTTCACCAAACCCAACCAGAACTACATGGAATTTTATCCCTGCCAAGGTAAGGTGTGTAGGAAAACTCCCTGGGGTTCAATCCAAACAACCATTGGTGACATCCCCCTTCACATCGAAACACCTTTGTATTGCATGACGTTAAACTGCATACTCCCTTTTCATCCTGCAAGACGTTAAACTTAATTCACCAACCTGAAATATGAGGTCTTTGATCCTTTCCAAGGTGAGGTATGTAGGAAGACTCCCTGAGGTTCAAGCCCACCATCCATTGGTCCCGACCATCTTCATGTCGGATCACCAAACACCAACTGAACTACAAGGTCTTTGGTCCTTGACAATGTGAGTTATGTAAGAAGTCACCCTGAGGTTCGACCCACTCCAATGGTAATCTGTTGCGATCCTATCCAGCGGTAAGCTGTAGCGATCTTATCCAGTGGTAAGTCGTCACAATCCTATCCAACGGTAAGCCATTGTGGCTCTATCCAGCGGTAAACCATCGTGACCCTATCCAGTGCTAAGTCGTTGTGATCCTATTCAGCAGTAAGCCATTGTGACCCTATCCAGCGGTAAGCCGTTGTGCCCCAATCCAGCGGTAATCCATTATGACCCCATTGAGTGGCAAGCCGTTGTGACCCTATCCAGTGGTAAGACGTCGTGACCCAATCTAGCGGTAAGTCATTGTGACCCCATCTAACAATAATCCATTTTCAACCCCATTTGATAGTAAGTTGTTTCCAGGTGAAATATGAGGACTTTGATTCCCTGCCACAGGGATACGTTGGAGGTATCTTTGAGTCTCAAGACTAATATCATCATCGTCATTGAGTCGAATCCATCTCATTCTCCACCCACTTCACTTAACCATACGTCATCCATCTTGGTTCTTACCCGGGCCACCACATCCTGGCGGGATCATGCCACCTCATTCCCCAGTCAATTTAACATTAATCGGGTAGCTAACCACGCGTTATCCCCAACATCAGTGTTCCCTCCAGGGGTTGCACTCACCTAATCCGCTTCAGTCAGAGTTCCGATTAGTCTGATCTATCTCCACTAGATGTTAAACCTATGGCATACCCTGTGTTAAACATAGGAAGCTGATTAAAACCTCAGATACATGCCTATGGTATAAAATTCCCCACGTTCGACGTGGGATGCCTCGGGCTACCACGCCCTCAAGAATCCCTATAATAAGGGGGATAAACCCAGAATCACTAGTGTCCTAGTTTCCATACATGACAGTGATGTCAAATGTGACTACTCCTCTGACCGAAGGTTGCTTCCCTGACCAGACCCCATGGAATGTCCTGACAGAATCAGTGTAATTAACTGGTGTCCATGAAGATTTGTCACTATGAAGAGTTTTACGAATAATGTCTTAATCTATATGGGAGACTTGGATTAGGTGATTAGTTCCAAGGAGTAATCCAAGAGAGTAAGAACTAACATCCCATTATCTCATTTCGATCAAGGAGAAAACATCCCTGAACAAGGAATGGATGTCACCCGCCTTTGGAAAGAAGAAATGTGGGGAAACAAACAGCATCGTTGTCCTCGAACAGATGGGCGCGCACACCCCGGAGAAAGTTTCAGAAACTGAAATGGTGAACTCAATGTGAAACTCTTCTCCTCAATATGGATATTATTAGCGTTCGATAAATTAGTGGATTAGCATTTCACCCGATCCAGCTATCTGGCGTCAGGTCCTGACAAGCAAATAGCAGGCCTGGCATGAAACTCAGCAGATGTTGGGGCAGTCGAAACGTTGGACATCCTGGTCTGCGCTGTTATCAGCGTGGATCCATCTTACCAGCCATGGAAAATGAAATGGCATTGGGGAACTAGTCGTCTATTCCTTTCCTTTCAGCAGTAATGGTTTAATCTCTCTGCTTTTCAGAAACCAAGATGCTGAAGGAACTCGATCAATGCCCGGCCACCGACGTTGGGGTAGGGGAAATGCCAACACCATAGTCCCACACGGCTCCACCACTTCTGCAACAATCTCCATGCCTATGAATGTCAGGCGCCCACACCCCATCCCTCCATCTGAACTCATCCAGCATAGATTGATCAATAACCTCATATGCCTGTACGAGGAAGAGGGGATTATCCCAACCCAGGATATGGTCTGATAGGATCTGGATGTGTCTGCACCTCGCCGCCACCTCCACCACCAAGGGTCGTACAGGGATCCACTGCTCCCCACTTCAATGTACAACAGTTTTAGGAGCCTTTCCCCAAAATGCCTCGACAACTCTCTCCCCTATGCCGACGAAGTACGTGATGTTTGGGCCATCCCGATTGGGACCCTGATTCAAGGGCCCCAAAGGAGGACTCCCACTGGGTTGTTCCATCACCACCGTATGGTTCCACGAGTCGAGGAGTAGGTGAGCCATGCGCCTGCACCATTGGCCCTGGTCTGGTTGAACCAACACCAGTGTCGGGAACAGGCCGAGGAGGATGCCTACCAAGAGGTGTCAACATCAACAAATGATGTGGCTCGAGCCACCTCCAACATATATCATCCTCTTATGTATACTGAGCAAGGGAACTTGTATACCTGACCCAGATCAAGACCCCAACCACCCCACTAGCAGGCTGGGTAGACTCTCTCGGTCGTTGGTGTAGGTAATGGCCGCCTCTAGTATAGAGGCCCTTCCCATACCACCCCCATGGAGAACAAAATCCTTCCCCACTTCCAGGCTCGACAAGGAGGTCCACCTCGTGCTACTCTCAGTTTAAATAAGGGACCTCCCCGTGATGGTGATACCCAATACGGAAGCCTCTCTCGTGCTCATTACATCGGTTATGGAGCTATCCCACCTTCCATAGACCACCGGTGTGGGGATGTTGCACATTAGGTCAATATTTAGTGTGGGGGACCTCCTCATGTTCTTACATCAAGCAGAAAAGGTCCTCCTCACCTCAAAAACCAGAGGGGTGAATGAAAGCCTCTGTTTACCAACACCCCACATAGAGGCCCTATATGTGTTCAGCTCGACCAGTACGAGGACCTTCCTCGCACTGATGTCACCAGGGGAAACATGCATGGGGGTCCCACCCATGCTCTTATGGGATTTAATAGAGGTCCTACCCTCTCTAAAACTTCCCCCCAGGGGTCCTCCCCATATCCCTTTTGATATCTTACCTGGTTCTCCTTGCACCCCGGCTTACTCGGGCAGAAGTCCTCCCTGTCCCAGCACTAGTATGGACGAAGGTCCTCCTCATGCCAGAAATCTTCCCTGCCCTAAAGAACCATTCCAGGGTAGGAGGGAAGGTTGTCACCACCATAAAAGGAACACTTAGAAGATTCAAACTGAGATCAAACTGGTTTTCTTTTCAGATTTCGAAGCTGAATATGACCCAGTGATGGGACCCACGCCCAGGTCGTCAGTGTCAAGGGTCTGGGCAGGGACAAGGTGCATCAGCCTAGTACTCCCAGAATGCGAGGTCCATCGGATTCCCGCCTCCCTCTGTAGGTATATTCATGTGGTTGAAAAATTTCAACCCCATAGGTTACATCCATGAAATCACCACTATTATCTCCAAAATCACTCTGTACCTTGACTAGAGAGCACATAGAGCTATTCTAGGGACCAATGGCAGACGAACTGCAGTGTGGTCCACCGCCAGCATCCATAGCCCCCGTGTCAGAAACTGTGGTCGTCATCCCGTCTTACCATGACATCATGGATAAGTAACCTCAATCTTCGGAGGATAGCTTGATATGTCGTGGTTTTTTTCCCGCTCACCGTATTCTCCATCGTCCAGCTATCGTCCCAGCGGTCTTCTTTAGTACCATTTCCCATTCCCCAGATACCTCCATTTGATGATTGGGGAAATGAAGTGAAAGACCCCGAATCCAAGCAAAGAAGCTTATGGAAAATCCTCGCAGCGGACCACTTCCCTGAGATGTTTTGGCCCGTGGCAGTGCCAAATTTCTGTGCACTAAAATCCATCACCCTAGAGGACGTTGACTATTTCCATCAAACCCTCTGGGCGACGCACTTTCACCTTTGTCTCCAGCGAGTGGATTATCTAAAGGGCCAAGCACATTTTGAGGACATTGGCGAACAATTTTTTCTTGTTGATTTGGCCTCACTTCCAATGGCCCAATTCCCTAAGTCACTAGGTCACCATAGGGACCTCCCACAATGATGCATTTAGATATTCAGTCTACTGAGCAAGATTATCAAAGAGGCTTCCCCCCATGTGTAGATCCATGGATGGGGTAATACGATTCTCTCCTCTTCAGTCCTATCTGGCGGCAGCCCGACTTACCAGGTGATATCAAGGAAATTCCCCTGGGTAGAGTTGCAGTCAATATGGCCCGCCTGTTGGAAGAGGAGAATGATCAAGATCTCCTTGATGGGGACCTCTCCCTGAAGGCATGCCGCAACTATTGGATCTGTCGGGGAGGGTTACTAGCCAACAGAGGAGCCTTATGGGTCTCCCCATGCCCACCAAGTCATTAGTCCTCAGACGGAATCCCAATAAGGTAAAGGAACTCCTTAGAGCTTTCAAGCCCACTGACCCATCTAGCTCAGTGCTGAAGGTGGAGGATGACCATGAGAAAGTTGTATTGTGTCAAAAACTAGTCGAACAGAAGAAGGCGGTCCCTATCATATCAATAACCTGCTAGGAGGACCTCTGGAGGCAGTTCATGTACCAGTTCAGCTCCACCACATGAAAGATGAGTATCATAGACCTCTTCAAGTGCAGCTAGAGGCCTGATGAGCACGTCACTGATTTTGTTTCCCGGTGGAAAGGACTCGCGTATTCCCTTGACATGCCGCTGACTAAGGAGAAATTACTGACAATGTGCGTAAGGAATGTCAAGATGGAGTTTTTCCCCTCTATGATCACCTAGAACTATCCCGGTGGATTTTGAGACTTTTATGATAAGGCCCAGCGCCTAGAGGAAGCCTTATAGCAGGCCAAGCAGGCACGTCCGTTGCTCTCTGTGATCTCTGTGAGAAGGGCCACCAAGTTTGAGACTACTGTAGTGGCCCAGATAGAGGCCCCCCAGCCGACTAGAGTTGTTTCCAGTCGGGCCACCTCCACATCCTCACAGAGGCCCTCTACCTCAGGCATAGCCACTGACCCTGCAGCTCCCACCTCAAAATCAGCAGGTTCTCCCGCGCAATGCGCCATCACCTCCTAGGCGAGATAACTGAGTTCCACCTCCTCGATAGGCTCCTCCAACCCATATTCATGGTCAAGCTCCAAGGTCCCCTTATTAAGATAGGATAAATTGGACCTACTCATTCAATGAGACATAGGTCCCCGGTTACTTCCGCAGTGCCTTGGATCAGGTTATTCTATGTTTTCTTGAGTGTAGAAGACTGGAAGAGGAAAACCTCACTAATCACCCTAATTACATTCCCTACCAATGGATCCTAGGGAACACTCTCATAATGTGATATGTGTTCAAATACTGGATTCAAGAATAGGTAGATAAAAACATATTCCGTTTATGCCCCACTCCGGCACAGGTGGAATGCGTCTTCGTAAGGCCAAACAGCAGCAGCGATAGCGAGGGAGAGTGGCATCAGGTTTCCAGTCATGGATCCCAAAAATATGACAACTGGATGGCTCACAAAATAGACTCCTAGGCCTATGGTGTCATCTGGGCATGCCTGAATCGGACAGATCCTTCAAAAGCTGTGGCCACCACTTCTGCATCATCGTCTCATTCAGCCTCTTCCAAGAAGAGAAAACACCAGCAACGCAAGGGAAAGAAGAGTCCCCTGTCGATACCATCGTCATTCCATACTCTCAGTGACATTATGCTCCCGAATATGGCTATCCCTCCCAGAATATGTCCAGTAGTGGATGCCTCTTCGAGTGACGGTCAACGGTGCGCCTCGGTTAACAACGTAGAGCTGGTAAATCCCTACATGATTCCCGGCGTTGGAAAGCACCCGGTAGATCCTCCCAACATCCCTAGTCGTCACCAGCGTCGATGAATCCATGTAAATATGGTCCTTTGGAGTGCCTCGGTCTACACTTCCAACCAGGCTATGAATGCTACCAAAACCAGGAAATGGGCTCAGTGTAGAGCTCAGCGTATGCAACCTTCTCATCTGGTGGCATCAGGCTCGCCTTCACCATTATTCGTGTTTTTGGAACAGGAAGAGCCACCATGACCATATTGCGACTAGCCACGCCCTGCTATAAGCCAATCAAGGTCATCTAGCCCTCATCCGGTAGCCACTTCATAGGCCTAGACCAGTGGGCAGTGGGATGTTCGCAACATGGCAACGACGATATGTCATGATTTCTCCATCGGGTTGGAATTAACTAGCTCAAGCTGACGTGCCACTATTGCATCGACATTATTAAGTGTGGCCCCTTGGGATGAAGGCCAGATGGGATTGGATCAACATCCTCCATCGCTATGGTTGCGGTAGCACACGAGTCCTCCGATATAGCGACCACTACCGCTCAGTTTCGTACCAGCCTCCCGACGGGACCTGCCGACTCAGAAGAAGCTCTCCCCATAGAGGATTTCCCCTCCATAAGTGAAGAATAGGATTTATAGGATTTCCCCCGCCTTTGAATGGGGTTTCTCTGCCACATTCGACATGATGGTACAGGTGAACCTTGGTAGCGAGGAAGACCTAATACCCACATTGATCAGTGCTTCCATGGACCTCGAGGAGTAGCAATAGTACATAGACTTCCGAAAGAAACACCACAATGTATTCTCTTGGAGTTATGATGAGATGCTTGGGCTAGATCCTCAGGTATCCTTCCACTGCCTCAGTCTCCCTGCAAATCATCATGGGTTCAAGAATCCTCCAAGAAAGATGCACCCTTCTCACGATGCCATAGTATAGGTGGAAGTTGATAAGCTCATCAGATCCAATTTCGTAAAGGAGGTCCATTACCCCAAATGGATAGCCAACATTGTGCCATTCAGGAATAAGAATGGACAGATCAGAGTCTACATCAACTTCTAAGATCTCAATTTTCATTGTTTGAAGGATGATTTCCCCTTCTTGTGATGGAGTTGTTGATTGACACTACAACTAGATTTCAAGCCCTCTCATTTATGGATGGGTACTCCAGGTAAAACCAGATCTGAATGGCCCCTAAGGAATAGGGGTTCATACCCTTCAAGGCACCGCAAGGTACTTTCTGTTACCAAGTCTTCCCCTTCGGTTTAAAGAATGTGGGTTCCACCTATCAGCAGGCTATGCATCGCATATTTAAGCCGATCCTCAGAATGTTAGTGGAATGCTATGTGGAAGATCTGGTGGTAAAATCTCTCTAGCGTCAGGACCATCTCAAAGACCTTGAAAAAGTGTTTAGCATCCTCTGTTCTCATCACCTAGAGATGAATCCATTGAAGTGTGCCTTCGGGGTCACCTCTAAAAATTTTCACAGCTTCGTCGTCAGATACAGGGGTATTGAGATCGACACATAGAAGATCAAGCCCATTATTCAGATGTATCTTCCGAGAAACATTCGGGAGCTTCGAGGTTTCCAAGTCCACTTATCCTATATAGGCCGATTCATTGCGAATTTGTCCGGCAAGTGTAAACCCTTTTCTCGGCTCATGAAGAAAGGAACTATCTATGAGTGGGATGAGGAGTGTCAGATTCTTCTGAGTAGATCAAGCAGTATCTGCTCCAACCTCCGATCATAATGCCACCCAACTCTGGAAATCCATTGGTTCTTTATGTGAATTCCCTGGAATGATCTCTTGACACCCTTATCATCCATAAGAACAATGAGGGGATGGATAATAGCCTCTACAACCTCATCCACATGATCCTGAATACGGAGACTAGATACTCCCCCATCGAAAAGAGATACCTTTGCGATGGTATTGGAAGTACAGAAATTGTGACATTACTTGCAGAACCACGAGGTACAAATGGTGACCCTAGTAGACCCACTAAAGTGCATCCTGAACTGCCCCATGTTGACAGGTCATCTAGCTCAGTGGGCAGTGATTCTCCAGCAGTTCGATATCAGGTTTGTCCATCAGAAATATATTAAGGGGAAAGCATTGGAGGATTTCATTTTTGCCCATCTGGTCCCTATTAACCAGTCCTTGAACCTCGATTTCCCTGATGAGTCGATCCTCTCAGTGGACCAAGCCATGTCGTGCTAGAAAATTAACTTCGATGGTTCTTCCTGAAGCCCCACCGACAGGAGGCTTAATGACCCCAAGCTCAACAGTGTATGCATGGGTATTGTCTTCATTACCCTGGTGCAATTCATTCAACCATACTCATTCCTGTTGTCAGAAGGCTGCACCAACAATGAGATGGAGTATTAGGATCTCATCACTGGCCTTGAGCTGGCCCTCTAGATTGATGTGCCCCATTTTCATGTAAAAGTGGATTCTGAACTAGTCATCAAGCAGATCAACGATGACTACATCATTAGAAAGCCAGAGCTCATACCATTTTTGGAGCACACTCTCTAGCTAATGGCCTAGTTCCCATCTCAACCGGAAGTTACTCAAGTCCCTCGATCTCAGAACGGTCAAGCTGACACCCTAGCCGGCCTGGCTGCATCACTCGTGAAACCCGAGAAAGATGATCTGATTATCCATGTGGCACATCGGAGAGTCATTGATCTTGTCACCCTAGATGATGACAACAGCCTACAGTTGAGTCATCTTACCGCTAAATCCTCCATGTCAAGACCCATGGATGTGGTGGTTGAAGTGACTCCCAACTGGAGATCCCCCATTGTTGAGTATCTCCAAAATGGTTACCTCCTAAAAGATCGGGCCGAGCACGAGCGAATCTAACGCCGTGTGTTACAGTTTACCCTCAAAAGTGGTCCCAGCTTTGAAAAAATCCTCTACAAGCACTTGTTTGATGGTATTCTCCTCTATTTCATCCAACGAGTTGAGATTTCTCAGGTCATGCAGGAGGTTCATGTTGGGTCCTACGGCACCCATCAGACTGGGTTGAAGTTGTCTCATCAGATCCGAAGACTAGGGTATTTTTGGATTTCCATGATCCATGACTGCATCGAGTTCATCAAAATATGTCATGCATTCTAGATTCATGCTAACTTCATGAATCGGCCACCATAACCTCTCCACTCCACCAAGTACTCTTGTCCATTTGTGGTGTGGGGACTCGATGTCGTGGGACCATATCCCCCGGCAACGTCTCACCAGTGTTGGTTTGTCCTAACTGCCACATATTTCTTCTCCAAGTGGGAATAGGAAGTTCCACTCAAAGAAGTCAAGGCCCGTTCCATCATTGACTTTGTGAGCTCCAACATCATCTACTGATTTGGGGCCCCTCATGCCATCCTCACCGATAATGGAACAAACTTCTGAGTGGATGAGACAAATAAATTGTATGCTAAGTACAACATCCATTCTAATCATACCTATTACTATCATGCATAGGAAAATGGATAGATCGAGGAGTTAAATAAGACCCTTTCTAACATTCTACAGAAAATGGTTGGTCAAAATAAGAAGAGTTGGATGGACAAGCTCCCCAATTCCCTCTGGGCTTATCGGACGATGACTCACAATTACACCCAGGTGACCCCATATTCCCTGCTGTATGGTACAGAGGTCATCCTTCCCATCGAGATTCAATTTCTCTCATTGCGCATAGATGTCTGTGATCAGCAAGCACCAAATAAAGTAGCTGAAATCCATCTGGCTATGTTGGAAGCGCTCGATGAGAACAGGATTTGTGCCCTGCATAATCTAGAAAGGCATCAAAACAAGATATACAGAGCTTTCAATAAGAAAGTTTGCCTTTGTTCCATATTACAAGGTGATTTGGTATTGGACCTCAGGACACTAATGATACCTGGCTTGAAACCACCCATGTTTGATCCCAAACGGGAAGGACCTTTCAATGTTCACAAGGTTTACCCCAATGGTGTGTACTCACTGGTAACCATGGATGGTGAGCGTATAACTCCTCCCAACAATGCCAAGTTCCTCAAGAAACACTTTTCCTAATCCAGAGGGTCCGACATGACCCTAAACTACTTGGTCCCACATGACCCTAAACTGTCCGGTCTTACATGACCTTAAATCGTAAAATATCCCGCATGACATTAAACTATATGTCATCCTGAAAGATGTTAAACTGCACCCTTAGAACTATGTAGGGATTGATTCCCATCCACATGGGATATATAGGAATTCTCAAATGTTTTGTCTTGAGTCCATCCCCCAAACTCTTTTTTTTGACTATTCCCCCCCTGGGGGTAGACCTCTTGGAGGATCCTTACACGGCGTAGAGAAGGCTGCGTTTTCCCCACTCATGTTAGGATTATGGTGACAGTACCCTATGCTCCCTCCTCATTCTTCCAGTATCCCATGTCCTCACTGCACGATGTTAAACTACATGGCCTTTAAGAACTACGTACGGCTTGATTCCCATCCTCTTGGGATGCGTAGAAACGCTCAGTCATTTCGTTTGTTGGACAAGCCCAAAATTCAGAATCTCCCCTTAGGTCGGGACACATGGTATGGTAAAAGATTTTTCCCCAATTCACATTGAGCTCATCTCGATACCACCATATATTCTGCTCCCCGGAGATGTCTATCACTTTCACTGCCCTGCTTAACGCTAAAATGCATGGGCACAATAATGCTTCACCCACTCCTTTGATTGGGACTCCATCATCTTTTACATCCAAAAGGACCCCCGAATGGCATGCATTCTCTGCTTAAGGTCTATCCTACCACTTTGGGCCCACGCCCTCAAGGATATTGAGCAACAAATTGATACATGTCCCGCATTGTGAATATGGTCAGCGGTTGATGCTCATTTGTGTTCCCATTTCAGGTCACACTATAAGGAAGTTGTGTTTCGAACATGGTCAGTGGCTATCCTTTGTCATTGTCACCACCCCTTAGGTCCCAAACATCGAGTGTGGTGGTTCATCCTACCCGCTATATCTTTGAGTTGTGATTCTCTTCGGGTGATGCCAGCTATCAGACCCTTATATGATAGGGAATGCCAAATATGGATCCTTGTTTCCCACACCGAGCACTGCTCACGTGGGCTTAGGAGATGTGATGTGGTGGTAACTACACAAGAGGTTATATGGCTGCAGTCAGCCCAGACGCCCAGCCTCAAGTCCCTTGACCCTTTTGGCCCCTTGTCCTGAGTGCTCATTTGGGACTGAGCATTATGGCATAAGATTATGTCCCCACTCATGTCGAGCTATTTTTACACACCCCACATATCACCATGTGACATTCCTCCTTTACTTATAGCCCTTTTCGTGAGCGCAGGCCCCGCCATGCTTCACGAGCCCTATCATTCAGGTTCCCATTGTTTTTCATATCCAAAAGGACCCCCAAACAGTACAAGTGTTCAGCTTAAGGGCCCTCCTACTATTACAGGACAACATCCTTGAGGATTTAGAGAAAAAAATTGATACAATTTCTATGTTGCAAATACAGTCAGCGGTTGATGATCAATTATTTGCCCCAGCCTCCGGTCATGCAAAGAGGTATGATGTGTTGCAAATCTGGTCAAAATTTGTTCTCTATCATCATTGCCATTTTGAAAACGAGGTATCTATAGTCCGATCTGTATGACTTAAAACTAAGACCACTATCGTCGTCACTACGATAAGTTAAACTTCAATCTGGCCGTGACATTCTGTCTATGGCCCAATCTCAGGCCCCTGGCCCAAGATCTCACTTAGGGTTGTATGGTGTGGTACAAGATTATGTCCTCATTCACATCGGGTTACTCACTGTGCCATACACAACCCACGTTGGGGTATCACACCCTTATTTACATCCTCATCGCACAATGTTAAAACTATTTGGCCTTTAAGAACTACGTATGGATTGATTCCCATCTTCATAGGATATGTAGGAATGCCCGTACATTTCATCTGTTGGCCCAGCCCCATCTCATAGAGATCTCCCTGTTATCTAGGCCCCTGGCCTGCATTCTTCCATGAGAGAGATATATGGTGTGGTATGGGCTTATGTCCTAATTCATGTTGGGTTTGTAACAACCACTCCATGTACCTATTTCTCCTGAGAGTTCTCCATATCTTTATTCTATACTCATCTTTTCAAATTTCTTTCTCTCTAGTTGAGCCCCTCGACACTCTACAGTGATTCACCAACGTGCCCAAGATTACTCTGGTTCATCGCCTGGAGTGTCAGATTTTACCCGGACAGGTTCCCAACCACCTTCCAGGCTTTGTGTTCCCCTTTATTAGGGCTTTCATCATCTTTCACATCTGAAGGGATCCCCAAATGGCATGGATGGTCGGCCTAAGGGCCCTCCTACCATTAATGGCCAACTTCCTTGAGGGTTTCAAACAAAAAATTGATACAAGTCCCTTATTGCGAATATGGTCAGCGGTCGATGCTCATTTGTGTTCCCATTTCAGGTCACACGATATGGATACTATGTTTCAAACACGGTCAATAGTTATCCTCCGTCGTCACACCAACCTCATTAAGCCCAAAATATCAGTCACATGATTCACATCATTTTCTACCTCATCATGTATAAAATGGAATTTCGACACTCTTGGTACTATCCCTCAGTGCACATTTGCATGGTAGGAGGACAAAACCGTGGTAAGGCGTTCTTCGGGCTCCACACCAATTTCTCCCCTACATACATTCCAGGTATTTCCAAGACCTTTTCTGCCCTTGTTTCCCACACCGAGCTTGACTCAAGTGGTCTTAGGGATTGGATCAAGGACTGTGCCTATTTGGAAGAGTTTTTCTTCTCTCTGGTCTGATCTCTAAAAACCTTAAAATAAGATCTTTTTATATTTCCTTTCTTAAGAACTATGTACGGCTTGATTCCCATATTTATGGGACACGTAGGAATGCCCAAACGTCTTCTCTTTGGGCCCGGCTTAATTTTGTTCTTCATGATGTTAAAAGACACTTATATGAACTACGTATTGTTCCCATTGTCATGGGATATGTAGGAATACCTAGAAATCTCATCTTCAGGTCCAGCTCAACTGAGATCTAGCCTCTCTAGTCCCATATCTTCTAATCTTTTCTAGGCCCTTCTGCCTAAGGTTTCATTCTTGTAATCGCGCGTGGTGTAATGTGGACCTCATCCTCATTCATGTCAGGTATGGTTTACCGCACCATGCACATTCCCTCTTGAACCTCATCTCTCCTGCATATTCCTAGTACCACATGACTTTATGTTGTTGTGTCTATCCTGCACGACATTAAAGGTTCATGGCCTGGTTCCATCACATGACCCTAAACTATGACATTATCGTCCCAGACGGACAATGAGAAACGGCACTGCATCGTGATGTCCTTGCTCGTGGGTACATCATGTTTGTTATCGGTCATCTACCATACCATTTTTCAAAGCCTATATACAGCTTCATTATTGTGGTGATTCCTAGGCTTGCTACTCTAGGTCCATCACTTCACAAAAAAATATATATCCATTCAACCTAAAAGGACAAACAAGACCCATAAAATGTCGCTTTTTAGTGAGAAGGCTAGACCTGTGTGACCTTTTTTATCTCTGGCACTAGTACCTTACCATGTCACTCCGTAGAACTACATGTGTCTTGATTCCCATACACATGGGATACTTAGGACCACCTGTTCACTTTGATTCAGGTCCAACCTAACCTTTATTTTCACTGGGTTTATAGCTACCACACCACGTACTCCTCTTTTGGGATATCCCCTTTCACAGTTCATCATACCATATGATGGTAAACTACAAAGGTTCATATGTCCTTGATGCATGAAATTAAACTGCAGTTCTACCCTGAATAAGTTCACGATTCCCCATGATAATCATGGGATGTGTCAGCTTCCTCACTAGAAGGGATTCCCCCTACTCGCACTGGTATCTGACCACGCTGTGTTCAAGAACTATGTGTGGTTTGATTCTCATTCTCATGAGATATGTAGAGACACCCAAGTGTTATGCCTCAGGTCTAGCTCAAGGAATTAGATGTCCTATCCCCATCTTGTTTTGGTCCCTTGTCCTGAACTCTTTTGGGGAACCATGAAATTACAGCATTACCCTGAACAAGTTCAGGATGCCCCATGACAATGTTGGGACGCGATAGCTTCCTCACCAGAGATGTCCTATCTAGAAGTAGGAATGATCCACAATCAGACCGCTGCACCCACCTGATGTGTTTCCACCATAGTGGCGTAATGTCAAGAGTATTAGGTCTGTTCGAACAAACCATCACTCCACCTTTCATGCTTTTCATGCCCCTTATTCATACCCTCGTCCTCTTTCATGTCTAAAATAGGACCCCCTAATAGTATGGATGATTGGAATATGGATTTCCTTCTATCCTGGGTTAACGTTCTAGAAGACCAATGGATGACATTCTAATTCAGGCCCCGTGTTTAGAACATGGTCAGCGGTCGGCCATCGTTTGTTATTCATGTTTCAGTCTAATGCAATACGGATACTGTGTTTCAAACATGGTCAGTAGTTATCCATTATTTTCATGCCACCCCCACAGTGATATAAATCTAGGGTATCATGATTCACAATTTTCACTCCCTTATGTTCAAATTGATTTCAAATTCCCTAATGTTACCCCACTCGTGCACTATAGAGAATTGGGAAAATGGAAATTTGATTACTCTGAGGTCTTACTCCTCTAGTCTTGCCTCTCCCCTTTTCTCCGGGGAACTTGGATCAGCTATTCAAACCTCGGGATACCTGAGAATTGGTTTTCACTCCCATGTTTGAATGTATTAATAAGGTGGTCATCCCTTGTTTTTTCACATTGGGACCAACCCACGTGAGCTTAGGGAATGATCGCTGGACTCTCCACGAATGTCACAGGAATGCAATAAACCATCACAAAATAACGGAACTCATGCATACAGTTGCTATAAAATATCCAAGCGTGAAATTATGTTTAGAGGTTACATGCATTATAACACCCTAGGATCGACCCCTCCCATGGACAGGTTGACCCCGTCAAAAGAGCATTGTAGCATCTCTACCCTCTGGCTTGTGGAGTCCAGGATTTTCTACCACCTATTCAGCTCTCGCTCCTCCTTGGTAGTAATGGGGCGCAGCTCGTCAGCCGAAATCTAGGCCCGCTCCACGCCGATTTGGATTATGGTCATTTATACGGAGGCTCGCTTCATGACCTTTTTAGCCTCTTACAGATGGTCCTTCAATCACAATATTAGCTTATATTATGCATTGAGGGAGGTTGAGTGCTCCTCCGCCCAACTCTGCAGCCGTTGTACCTCATTTTCCACCTCATAGAGCCTCTTGATGTTCAATGCTTTCCTCCGCTACCATCCCACACCAAGGCCACAATCATACTCTTGAATCTTCTCCTCCATAATATCTCGAATGAGCATGTGGGGATGCTGGGCATCCACTCCACTAGCACACAGTTCTCTTAGTCACGAGAGAAGTTTATCCATATCATCCATCCATAGTGCTTAGGGGTGTCATCAATGAAGCGTTTGATTAGATTCCATGATTGGTGATGGACTGTCCTACTATCCTCTTCGTCAGAGGTCGTCTCATCCCAGTCAGCGTGATTGGTAGGATCATATGCAGGGAACTCCCCCAAGAACTCATTAGCAGGGTCTATTTCTGGTGTTTGATCTGGCATGGTGGGACTTGGGTTGTCTCGTCGATCCTCATCGTCAGACCCCACTTCAATAATATCAGGATCAGCCCCCTAACATCCCCACTAGTGATCAGGAGCACTATAACTCAGTCGGTCTAGATATCCATCTCCACAATCACTGGCATTCACTTGAGAAAGGCTCTATCGGGAGTACCAAACAACCTCGCTAAGGCAACCCATGCCATCTGGAGAACTGTGCATACCAAAAGGGTGCATAAATATGAGTTAACATGGTCAAGGGGTGACAGTCATGAATTTGGTAAGATACTTAAAGAGATCGAATTCCTAGTCTTGTTCTTGGGTTTATGACGTTGGGGCCCCAAGGCGTGGCCATCTGTATAGTGTCGGAAGGTTTAAAAACTCTGGAGCCACCTCGGGTGTCCTAGCCCTGCCAGACGTACTAATCTCTATAGTGGTGGGTGTGGATCCCTAAGGCCCCGCATCTACATCCATTGAGGGAAGATAACGAGTTCTATGTTCGAGGTCCTCCTACACAGTTCCGATTTTAGTAAGGAGTCCAAAATTACTTGGAAGCAACCCTAATGAAGGGGTTTGGTATATTACCTCGAGGGCCTCTATGAAATCTTCATGATTATGGTCTTGATCACCAACTTTCCCTCCTCCAATGGGATCCCTCTACCGGTATTTTCCCCCTAGGAGAACTCATCCAATTATTCCAGCAGATGGAAGTTCTCTCTCAATTCAGCGGCCGAAAACTACGTAGGGACCGTATTATCCATCAGGACCTTGAAGTGGTCTTTCATTGAGAACGGGGCACCCCAGGAATGCACAAAGTCCTCCAAATGTGCCAGTTATTTCTCCGCCTCCGCCCGGGACACCGCAAAGCTGGCCCTAATAGGGCCTATCCCAGGAAAATCTATCCCAATATGGTTTAAGTGTTGCCACATCTCAGAAGGGCCGATGAATTACCGGTTGACTTCCTGGATGTCACAGGCCTCCGGGAAGACATCATTATTTGACGTGTCTATATGGTGTGACTGCTTCCCCGGAGCTTGGGTGGATATCCTACGGAATCCTCTCGGTGGCCTCCCCTCTGGATAACCCTGTTCTTCTAGGACCACCAGGTATGCTACCACTTCTGGATCCACTGCCATTGTCACCCCTCAATCAGTACGAGCCTCACCGCCATAGCAACCCCTCCACCGTGAGATTCCCTTTCCACCTTTCGGCCCCATCCCCAAGGTTGGGAAATCTCACCATCACCGACCTAAATGGTTGGTTTCTTCAGTATCTCCCCCGGGTAGGCTGCCTCCCAGATTTGGGTATACTCCTTTACCAACCTGAAAACAGCAGTAGGCAGAGGCAGATCATTCCACATCTTCCTGTATTCTCGTGTGAACAATATCCACATCTGTGTCATCACACACAGGTGTTCCTCATGGATCACCCCAAGATAGACCTACGGGGTCAGTCGCTGCAGACATCAAAATTTCCTGGTAAATTGGTATGGGGTGTACGGCTCGTAGAGGGGCTCACAGTCCACCCTTTCCACCAACACTCCACCTCGAAAGGCCAGAAGTTAGGACTGGTGATCTTTCATTACTTGGCCGTCATCAGTAAAAGCACATGTTGGAAATGGAAACGGGTGAAAGTTGAATTCCTCCACCTTCCACACCCAGTTCAATACCAAGAGTGTGGTCAGCTTGGCCAAAAAGGTTCTCGTGGCGTTCATGATTGATGGGTGTAAGTTTGATCCCAGAGGTGAGATGGGGTTTGGGTATTCATAAACTACCCTAACATGTGCCTCTATCCACCCATACAGGTGGTTGAATAGCCCTTATATCCTCTGCGGTCTCTTCCCCTTGCAGATGTGCCACAACATCTTGTATATCTTAGAGAGCATTTGGATCCTGAGGTTGACTTGCCCTCCAATCACCAACATGGATTCCATTATGAATGTGCTTGGTCGCACGCCAATGTTTGTATCCCTCACCGGTAGGATCCAACCACAGATGTGAACCACGATGAATGTCACCATCCTGACTATCAGCTGCTGCTCAGTGCTGATGCTAAATCCCCAGGTCTTCCATTGGCTTTCCTCTAAGAGCCTCTAGTACGAGTGCTCCTTGTCACATTGATCCCCCTTTGGGAAACTTCAAGGCCTCACCAAAAACTATTTTTCTTTCAGAAAATTCATAAACTGATTGAACCACCACTTAAAATGGACATCCCTCACTGCTTCCTTGTCCTCTCCAGGCACCGGCCTCGTCAACGCCATCGCCAGCGGTGACATATTCTCTGGATCCTCCCACACACCCATAACAGGGAGGAATTCATCATACATCACCCCCAATATCGGGACCCCTGAGATCTGGTGCACATGCGACAAGATGATGCCAACCTCTGTGTGGTGCAGGTGGAAGGTATTGGTCCTCGATGACCACCTGCTCAACAATTCTGGAATCAGCTACTTCAGTTGGTAAATGTGGAATTGGGAGGCCCAAGCCACCTCATACAGACCCACTCTTCTCAACTCCACCCCGAACTCCTCACACGAGGCACCTATCTAGTAGGCCTAGGCCCAATCACTTATGAAGTTACCGCCCTAGCGTAGGTACCACTCCTTAGAACATCCCTTCCTCGATTTTCTCAAGGTTGCCTTCAAAATTTTCGGGTATAGAGGGGGGACGTCTCCAGCTATAGTGCCTTCCCATCCATGTTGTTCAAGTGTTTATATAGGTAGTCAGCATTGAAGGGCGTGAAGTCTTCTCAGGCATGGCAATCATCCTCCTTGAACCATTGGTGTTGACACATCGTACTCCTGAACCAGTAAGCTGGCTCATCCCTACTTACTTAAGGAATGAAGACGTCATCCCTCAGCTCGAAGACGTACAATGGCAGCCTCTTGCACAGTGGATAGTTCTAATGTCTCTCCAATAGCAGCTCCACCAACAAACCATGGTCATAATGGATCTGTATTAACTCCCTTAGGCCCAAGATATTCTCCATATACTCCCTTTGGGCAGCGTCTACAAGGACCCCCTAGAATCCTTTCACTGAGCCCTTCGATTATGAGTTTGGGTGATTTTTGGGTTTGGTTCATGAAACTCGTTCACGAAGCACGTTCGCAGAACCCTGCCCCATCCTGCTAATGCCAAGATATAAATCAATCTGATGTGAAGTCAATGACTTGCTATGCACCGCAAAGTAGAAGACCTGATTCGTGGAGAGAAATCATTGAGTACATGGGAGCTTCGTGAATTGAGAGTACTAAAAGAGAAATTCACAGAGGAAAGAAAGTAAAAAAGAGAGGTCATATTTCCTATTTATATGTGATGACCTTCAGAGCTTCTCGGCACATCCATACCATGCCGAGATTCACAGAGCGCTCAGCCTACACGTCACATATCCGCCTCATGAGCCCTCTTCGTGAAATAGATTCTCGGATGGCCGAGGTATTTTTGTAATTGACCCTCATACTTTAACACTTTATTTCTCCTTGGATCTAAGTCTGAGGGGGCATTTTTTGGTGCCAAAATTTGGGAAGAAGAAGAATGAGAGGGAAGGCTCCGAGGATGCCCCGTGAAGACCTTTCGCAAAGCCCCATGGCCTATGCCCACTGCGGAACAAGGAGGCGGGACGCCCTATGAACCTCTTTAATGTTCGTGTTCCCGCCGTAGAGAAAAGAGGTGGGACACCCTGTGAATCCCTTCGACATTTGTGAGCCCGCAACGGAGCAAGGAAGCGGGATGCCCCACGAACCCCTTCAACGTTCACGAGCCCTCCACGGAGAAAAGAGGCAGGATGCCCCATTAACCCCTTTGACATTCATGATCCCACCGCGGAGCAAGGAGGCGAGATGCCCCACGAATCCCTTAGACGTTTGCGATCCCTCCACAGAGCAAGGAGGCAGGATGCCCCGCAAACCCCTTTGACATTCACGATTCTGGCGCAAAGCAAGGAGGCGGGATCCTCCGCGAGCCGATTTGTCTTTCACGACCCGATGCGGAGCAACCTCCGTCTACACGCCGAGCGAGTTCTGATTCGCGGCGCCTCTTGCCTATAAATAGAGGGATCCCCTTAATCCCAAAGGATGGATCATCCAACCATTCACCTTTTGATCTCTCAAATCGCAAAGCACTTCTTGATCTGGGAACCATGAGTTTCTCAATGTACTTTTCCATTACGAAGTGCCTCCCCGTTTGCTTTAATTCAACCCCTCTTTTGAGGGAGATTCCTTTCACGAAGCCAACGAGCCTTCGTGAAGGAAGGGGATCCCTATGGGGACTCAGGTCATCGAAAAGCATTTATGCTTCGCGAAGCACCCTCCATGCACACGTAACCCACATGCTAAGGCATGGTCACTATGCTTCGTGAAGCACATTACTTCACAACACCTTGCTTCGCGAGGCACCCTTGCTTCCTGAGGCATTTCTTCATGAATTACTTTCCACTTCAGGAATCTCCTCTTATATGCACATGTTCCCTATGCCCAGGCTAGGCCACTTCGCTTCGTGAAGCATACCCCTTCATGAATCCCCTTCACTACATGGAGAACCAGAGCTCTTCAAGGCTTCATCCTATGAAATCCTTTTCCCTAGAACTCCTTTTCCTATGCAACCCTTCAGGTTTACATGAAGTAACTTCAAAATTCCCTTGGGCAGTGCTTCACATTGTGTTGCTTCACCTCATGCTTCTTTTCATAGGAATTCTAACGGGTATTTCTTATTATCATACCCATGATAACATGGACCCCCAATGGTATCACCTCTCGACACCCCCCATTCACGGCATTGTTGATGCCTTCCTTCCCTCAAAGGTAGGTGGGTATCAGTTATGTAATTCCTAGGGGTGTGGAGAAAACCCACCTCATCCAAGATATAGGGTATTAAATTTCAAAGCACCATCGTCCTCAGCACATAAAATTAAACTATGACCACGCCCCATATGTCGGATGTGGGGTTCCCCCACCATGGACATTCTGCACGCGCACTGGTCTTTATAGGAGTGAGATCATTCCTTACAAGGAATGAGATCCTCTTTATCAGAGTGGCATATGTCTATGGGGAAAGGGAAACCACCTTGGTGTAAGCCTCTAGATTTTCTTACAGGAGGTAGAACCCCTACTCATCCTCTATTCATGGATGCCAAGTCCCTCTCCTGCTGGTCTTTTTCACCATCTGGGCCTCCATTCTAGATTAAGTCCCAATTTTCATCACCTCTGGATGTTAACCACGCGTAAGACCCTGTTTCCTATTTGGGCCGCTAACCACGTGTAAGCCCTATTCCATTTCCCATGGACGTACCTTTCATGACATGATCATAAGGTCTTTGTTTCCTCTTGTTTCTCACACCAAGCATGACTCACGTGAGATTAGAGTGAGCATTGACCATCACGTTCTCTCTGGGCATCCTAGAGTGTAAGCCCCACACCAACCTGGACTACGTGGACTTTGATAATTTCCAAGGAAAGCTATGTAGGAAGCCTCCCTAAGGTTCAATCCCAACAGCCATCGGTCTCAACCATCTTCACATAGGTTCACCAAACCCAACCTAAACTACAAGGTCTTTGATCCTTGCCAAGGCGAGGTACGTAGGAAGCCTCTTTGAGGTTCAAGCCCACCACCCATTGGTCCTGACCATATTCACATCGATTCACCAAAAGCAACCTGAACTACATGGACATTGATCCTTAACAAGGTAAGGTACGTAGGAAACCTCTCTGAGGTTCAAGCCCAAAAACCATTGGTCCCGGCCCCCCTTCATGTCAGAGCACCTTCATCCCGCATGATGTTAAAATATATGCCCCCTTTTCATCCTCAAAGACGTTAAACTGTATTCACCAACCTAAATTATGAGGTCTTTGATCCTTTCTAAGGCGAGGTATGTAGGATGCCTCCCTGATGTTCAAGCCCACCATCCATTGGTCCTGACCATCTACACGTCGGATCACCAAACACCACCAGAACAATGAGGTCTTTCATCCTTGCCAGGGCGAGGTACATAGGAAGCCTCTCTGAGGTTCAATCCCACCACCCATTGGTCCCGACCATCATCACGTTGGTTCACCAAACCCAACCTAAAATACATGGACTTTTATCCTTACCAAGGCAAGGTACGTAGGAAACCTCCCTGAGGTTCAATCTCAATAACCACTATTCCCGGCCCCCCTTCATGTCGGACCACCTTCGTCCCGCATGACGTTAAATTGTATTCCCCCTTTTCATCCTGCAATATGATAAACTGCACTCACCAACCTAAACTATGAGGTCTTTTATCCTTTATAAGGTGACGTACATAAGAAACATCACTGAGGTTCAATCCCACCATCCATTGGTACCGACCATCTTTACGTCAGATCACCAAACACCACCTGAACTATGAGGTCTTTGGTCCTTGCCAAGGCGGGTTACATAGGAAGCCTCCCTGAGGTTCGACCCCATCCAGGGGTAAGCCGTTACGATCCTATATTGCATTAAACCATTGCGATCCTATCTAGCAGTAAGCCATTGTGACCCCTATCGAGAGGTAAGCCATTGTGACCCTATCCAGTGGTAATCTGTTGCAATCTTGTCCAACGATAATCTGTTGTGACCCTATCCAGCTGTAAGTCATTGTGACCCTATCCAGCGGTAAGTCGTTGTGACCCCATCCAGCGGTAATCCATTGTGACCCTATCTAATGGTAAGCCGTCGGGACCCTATCTAGCGGTAAGATGTTGTGACCCCATCTAGAGGTAAGTCGTTGTCAACCCCATTCGATGGTAAGCTGTTGTCAAGTGAACTATGAGGACTTTGATTCCCTGCCACGGGGATACATAGGAGGTCTCTTTGAGGCTCAATTCCAACATCATCATCGTCCTCGAGTCAACTCTATCTCATTCTCCACCCACTTCACATAACCATCAATCATCCATATTGGTTCTTACCTAGGCCGCCACATCCCGGTGGGATCATGCTACTCCATTCCCCATTCACTTTAACAACAATCAGGTAGATAACCACACGTTAGCCCCCAACATCATTGTTCCCTCCAGGGGTTTCACTCACCTTATCCGCTCTAGTAAGTGTTTTGATCTGTCTGATCTGACTCCTCTAGACGTTAAACCTATGGCATACCCTGTGTTAAACATTGGAACCTAAGGAAAACCTCATATACAAGCCTATGGCATAAAATTCCCCGCGTTCGACATGGGATTCCTTGAGCTTCTGTGCCTTCAAGAAGACCTATAATAAGGGAAAGAAACCCAGACGCACCTGTGTCCCAGCATCCATACATGCCAGTGATGTCCAACATGACTACTCCCCTGACCGAAGTTTTCTTCCCTGACCGAACCCCTTGGAATTTCTCGACAGAAGGAGTGTAATTAACTGGTGTCCATGCAGATATGACACTAGGAAGAGTTTCACTAACAACGTCTTAATCTATAAAGGTGACCTGGATTAGGTAAAAAGTTCAAAGGAATAATACACGGAAGGAAGAACTGACATCACATCATCCCATTTTGATCAAGGAGAAAATGTCCCTCAACAAGGAATGGATGTCACCTGCCTTTGGAAAGCGGGAATACGGGGCAACAAACAGTGTCGCCGTCCTCGAACAGACAGACATGCACGCCCTGGTGAAAGCATTGAAAAAAACCTTCCCCCCATAATAATTTCATATCATCAATTAATGGTCACATGTAAGCATCAATATCATTTCTAGGATGTTTTTATCTAGAAATCATTAAACTCAACATGGTATATTTCCACTTCATACTAAATTTTAGAGGTAAGTTATAAATTTATAATAAAATAATCCATGAACTATTTTTTATTCTAATTATCGAATATAGATTAATTTAATTAGTTCCAAGAATAAATATGAGTTATTTAACTTCATTTCAAAATATAAGAAATTTTTGATCAATTATCTTTCATTGTGAACAATCAACCTGATGAAAAAATATTCCATCATATATTCACTCATCTATATGCCATCATAACCATAACACATAATTTATATTTTCATATAAATGTTTCAAATGAATAATTATATTAATATACCAAATTTTATTTAATAGGAATCTTGGTGTATGGAATAATCAAAAAATCAACCTTTGATTTTTCTTTTAACAAAAACCATGACGTACCATAATTAGGAAACTCTCACAAACCATTATTTTCATTCATATATAACACATAGTAATTGAGAAAGGCATGAATCTTCTTATATCTCAACCACATATGGAATAATTTTTTTTCAGATTATAATATAAAATTATAATATCATTATATTCATAAATTATATCTCTCAACAGTTGTATCGATTCTTTAAAACTCTTGCCTCTCAATAAATTTATGGCATTCAAGTTAACAAACCATAAATTTCACACAACCTGGATAAAATGGTTTTCTACATCATCATAGGCACTCAATTTTCAGTATTTTATCAATTTATTCTACTTCAATATCATGATTTGTTTCTTTAATTGATCTGAATTAACATCTTGAAAATATCCATCATCACTAGATCATGACTTTTACCCAATTTTACCATGAAAAATACAATGATGGTAACTGAGTTTAAAATCATTTTAAATTAAATTTTCTTTGATTTACCTACTTAAATTTTTTTTCATATTTAAAAACATTATGCATGGATTGAAAAATAGTTCTATGTTTGAAACATTTTAATTGAAAATTTTCAAAAAAAAACATCAACTCCTTCCTCATATTCATCACTTTTTCAACATGTAGTATTTCCACTATGTTTCATTATCACCTAAAAACTAATAATTAAATAATTTATGTTACTTCATTTTTAAATTTTAAATTGATCTTTTATATTATAAAAAATAATATAAAATTATAATTAAATAATGTATAAATGTAATAATGTATTAATATTTTTAATATTAACATTAATATTAACAAAAATATTGTTAACAATAGAAATAATATTAAAAATATTAACCCTAATATAAATAATATTAATAATATTAAAACTAACATTAATATTAATAATATTTACACTAAAATTAATCTTTTAAAATTAAAATTAATATTAATACTAATAATATTAACACAAATTATAATATTAACAATATTATCAATAATAGTAATAATTATATTAACAATAATATAATTAAATTTTATAATAACATTAATATTAATAGTATTAACAGTAATATTAATATCAAAAATATTAATATTAATATTAATAATATTTACACTAAGATTAATATTAAAAATAATAACTGAAGTACATTTGGATTTTCAGTGATGTGATTAATGGTTTTTATTTGTTTTAAACATGATTTAAGAACTTAAAAAGTATTTTGAGGTTATTGTGAGGTTTTTTAGATGTTTGGAATGTGTTTTAGAATAGTTGGGGTTAATTTGATGAAGTTTTGGAGTTTTTTTTAAAAATTAGAAGACAAATTGAAAAAGTAATGAGAATAAGACATTGAGCACTGAGGGTAAGTCTTGGTGGGTAGATTTTAAGACATTTCTACTCAAGGTAAGACATGATGTTAGAGAATAATTCATTGTTCCTGACTGTGTGTTTTGAATGTAATACATTGATTCATCCTATGAAATGTGATTAAGACTTTGAGAGTGTAATCCTTTTCCATAAGTGCAAGAATTATTTTAATTAAATGCAAGACTTTACTGAGAATATGAATTTGATCTCCATAATGTAATACATTCATACTTAATGAAATTCAATGTTTATTCTAGGTGGAAATATAAGAATCCAAAATTCAAATATTCTAAAGAAAACAAACCTAATGATGTGTGTAATGATATACAATTTAGAAAACATCACATATACTATTAGATTGAAGTAGATTAATGTGAGATTTTTAAAATGATTATTATTTTCGATATATCTTTGAATAAATGAGATGGAATGTATGAAAAGTTATTTGGTTCCCCAAAGTTGAATTTATTGGATAATAATATTTTATATTACATCTGGAATGTTTTTGTGAAGATGATGTGATGGTCCTAATATCTTAAATCACCTAATGCTCAAGGAATCATGAGACTCATCTAGTTTATTCAATAAGTGTCAATTGAAGAAGATGAGTTTGTCAGGTATTGGTATTACATCATGAGCATGATGAAAAATTTTCTCCACTAGATATATATAAGGGAATTTTGGTTTTTTGATTTAAACAAACTAAAAAGAGGTTCTATGTGATTTAATTTATCAAGAAGTACAAATAAAGTAATGGGAATTATATAACGATGATTTTTGTTGTTAACCCAAAATTATTCATGGTTTCCTTTATGACTACTAAGTTTGATAGGGGTTATTTAATTCTTTTTAATGTAATGAATTTTAAGAAAACCAATGCAGGGATGATTGAATCATAGTTAACTAATAAATAAGATGTTGTTGGAATTTTTAAAATGAAAAACTGATGAGTAGAATAGATTTGAGTATAGAAGAAGATGTTATGATGTTCGATGACCTGTTACTGTCATTTATATTAGTTTTAGATTTAGTGTTAAGTGAGATAATATTTAGTTAATATTGAGAACATATTCTACAACATATCTTCATAAAGTGAGAAGTTATTCTTGAAAATTTCTAGAGGCCCAATAAGGGATATTTAATTCAACTATTTTTAAATAAGCTGAGATTTCAATAAGATTTTTCTCATCCTAGTAAAATATATTTTACGAAGGAAGTGTGAAAATATATAACTTGGTGTGAATAAATACTAGAATGGTGTGAATCTACGCAAACACCATAAGTATATTATTTTTTTATTATATTTAATAATCCATGGTTGGAGAAACTAACCAACCATGATAAGGAGTAGTTTACCTAATAAGGGACCAAAAATTTAAAAAACCATCATGCTCATTATCTATTTATTTTTTACACATATGAGTAAGGTTGAGACTATATATTTTATTAAATTGAATCATAACAGTTTTCATTGGTTGATTTAATTTACGAAAAAAAATCAAAAACTTGTCTCTACTGATTCTCCCCTTCTAATTAGAGTGATTAGTTCTTAGAGAATTCAATTAGTTTTATATCCTAGTCTCTATATTTTGCATGATCATGTTATTGAATTGATACTCTGAATTTTATGAATAGTATGGGTGTTCCTTCTTTTAATGGAAAATATTATCATAGTTGGAAGAATATGATGTTGTTATATCTTCTATCTTATTTCATGGATCCTTTAAGATATTTCCTTTGTGTGTTTTGGGTGTTGGTGCACCCAAAGTAGGTTACATGGTGTTTTGAGGTAGAATGGTGGAGTTGAGAAAAGGTTACAACATGAATCCCATTGTTGTTCTATAAGGGCTGGATTCTATGGTGTGGTGTCCATGATAAGGTGCAGGAGGGGTAGGGATATATTGGTAGGTTATTTCAATTCCATCACCCCTACAACATGGAGCTCTGATTGCGGTGTAGGCCCTTCCTCGGTATCAAGATCTATGGAGTAGAACGAGGCACTTTGAAGAAACATTGCATCTAGAGATCCAACACCATGTCACCCTGTTAATCTTGTCAACATATATCAAGGTGCTATAAATATAAGAGGTTATTGAGATGATAATATATAAAACCAAATCATCATGATATGGGAGTATTCAGGATTCCTCATGAAGAATATTTTTGGTCTTGGGTTTCGAGTTTCCTAGATATAAGAGTTTTTGATTAGGTGGGGGTAATTCTCATACCTCATTATCTTGTTTCTACAAGGTCAGTAGATAAAATGACTTTACCAATTGATAATACACATGTTTTTATTATGGATACCAAGTTCATCATTGAAAAGAGTTCCCAATATTTTGGAATAGTCAATAGGAACTAGTTGTTCCAGTTTAGGTTCCTTCGTTGAGGCAGTTCCAGTTGAGGCAGTAGTACCAAGGTACTCCATCTTTGGATCAATAGAGAGAAGAAGATCCAAATAGATAACAACCTTGAGATGTTCCTTAACCTCAGATATTATAGTGCATATTTGGAGGTGATCTTCATCAGGTTCAAAGAGTTTGTTGACTGGTTCTTGGAAAGTTTCATGCTCAAGAATTATCAATGTTGGGTGAGACAGACAATAGTTGAGGTACCCTTTTCTTGTTCTATACTTGGGTACATGTTTTTCTTCATTCAGGAGTTATGAACTCCTTCATATCACCTTCCCTCATCCATTATTTCGTGCTTGAGAAGTAGATAAATCTAGTTCTATTGGTGTTTACTATATAAGTTGGAGGTTAAGATTATTTGTATATAGCCTTACAACATTAGCCTTGGCATGGATTGCCAATATTCGTTGTAGAATGTTGGAGATTTCATCTAGAGAAAGGTTGTGTTCTATGGTGTTGATAGAGAGAAAACATTGTTCATTGGTGAGAAATACCCTTGGTTGGGTCAGAGGAATATCCTATCCTTTTCATACTTGAGTTTCCGGATGATGTTGAGTTTATTAGAGGTCCAGCCAATGGTGTTTCCTAGGGTTATTAAATAGTACCCTAAGGTTTTTTTGGAGGAGTTTTTTGTGTTTCCCCTTCAAACAGAGATCATGTTTTGGATTAATCTACAATAAGGTGTTTCAAATATCTTTTTGTATTCATATAGTATGGAGCCTTATGAATTTCAATAGCAATGGGTGCAACTCAATGATCTATTTCAGTGATGTTTTCTTCAATCAATTATGTCAACTCTTTGTGCACTGATCTTATTCGCAAAGAAAGAAGATGAAAGTTTTCATATCTATACTACTTATAATCTCTTGAATCAAGTGATAGATAATAACTTATACCATATTTCATGGATTGATGACTTATTCTGTCAGTTTAAAGGTACAAATTGGTTCTCAAAGATCGATTTGTGGTCAAGATACCATCCAATGAAGGATAAGGATGGGGATATTCCAAAAACCACTTTCTAATGTCTTTATTGTAATTATGAGTTTTTTGTGATATTTTTTTGTGTGACTAATTTTGTGGAAATTTTCATGGTTTTAATAAACTCTATGTTCAAATAGTTCATTGATAAGTTCATGGTGGTTCTCATCGATAAAATCCTCATGTACTCTATATTTGAGGAGGAGCATGCAGTGCATCTATGTAACTTATTGGTAATTATTTATCATCAAAAACTATTTGGAGTGTTTTCAAAGATTTATCTCTAGGATTGTGAAGTTAATTTATTGGAGCATTTCATGTAATAGCAGGGGGTAGTTTTTTATCCTTCGAAGATCAAGGCATTCATTTCATTGGAATCCCTTAAGATAGTAATGGAGGTGTGAAGTTTCCATGGTTTAGAAATCTATTATAGGAGGTTTGTAGCTGAATTATATTTGGTTAAAACTCCTTTAAAATCCATCAATAGTGAGAATTATGAATTCATGTGGACTGACCAGTTTCATACTTCTTTTGAGTTCAAAAAATATAATTTGGTTAGTGCATCAGTTCTTCATTGTCTTGAAGAGGGATTTAGGTTGGATATTTTCTGTGACACTTCTTGTCTTGGGTTGGGATTAGTTTGGATACATTAGATATTAGTTTTTTCTTATGGTTCTTGGTTGTTTAGTCCCCATGATCTTACTATACCACCAACGATCTTGAGTTAGAATCAGTTGTTTTTTCCACGAAGTTTTGGAAAAATAACCTCATTAGTGAGCATTTTTTGTTTTTACCAATCATAAGATCATGAGGTATGTATTATCCCAATGTAACTTGAACTTAAAATAATGAATGTGGATGGAATTTTATTTGATTAAAAATTGAAGATTTCCTAAATACTAGGAAATGGAAACGTTTTAGTGAATGTGATGAATATAAAGTCACATAGTGATGTCACGTGTGAATCTGGATATTCCTATAGAGTGATAGAATAGATCTCAATGATAAATCTTGATATGGGATAGGTTTACTACAAAGGTTGTATTTTTCATATAATAGTGTGGTTTTATTTGGTGAAGTGGACAATGGATTCCCAATTGGGGGATTTTAAGGTAGAGATTTGGAGAGACCATGTTGTCTTTGGTAATTCCCATGATGGTTGGTCTACAAATGAATTACACTGGTTTTTTTTTCATGGGAATCATTTAGTTTCTTTAGATATATGTGAGATGGTTCTCCATGAGTTCCATATCTCACCGTTGGAGGTATATTATAGCATGAAAAATATGTAACAAACTCTAAGAGGTCAGTTTTTATTGACTAAGTTGAATCATGTAGTTGTAGATTTTGTGTCTCATTGTTTATTCTTCCAAAAGGTGAAGATTGAGCACTGTGTTCCTAGTGGTTTACTCTAGATATTAGTTGTTCATAAATGTAAGTGGGGTACATATCGATAGACATCGCTGCTAGTTTTCCTAAATATTAGGGAGTATTTAATGTTATATGAGTGATAGTGGATCGTTAGATGAAATCAACCCACTTTATACAGGTTAAGGAGTTAAGATTAATAATTTTTTTGTTGAGGAAATATATGGAGAAGGTGGTGGTAATCAATGATTCCTGAGGATGAAAATATATGATCATGAACCTCATTTTACCTTTAGGGTGTAGAGAGGTATCTGACATGATTTTGGATCTCAATTATTTAATATCACTTCTTTTTATCCATAGATATATGGTTAGGCAGAGCTTATTATCCAGACTCTTGAAGACATGTTGTGTTATTATGTCATGGATTTTAGAAGTTCATGGATGAAGTGGATGCCTTTCGTATATTTTTCTTTTTATAATAGTTTTCACTCCACTATTTTTATGGTAAAATTTGAATATTTTTATGGATAACCATTCCATTCATCATTTTATTGGACCGAGGTTGGAGGGTAAATAATTCTCAGGCTGAAGCTAGTGCAGAACAATATTGAGATGGTTTAGGTAATTCAAAAAAAAGAATGATGGTATCATAGGATCATTATAAGTTATATGATAATAATAATAGGATACCTCTATATTTTTATGTTAGATATCTTGTGTTCTTGAATGTGACACCTTGTTAGGGGATGTAACTGTTTCATCATAGGAGAAATCATTCCCCAATTTTTGTTAGTTATTTCAAGGTGTTGGCTCATGTTTGGGTAATTCTATATCAGTAGCACATGACCCAAAAATTATCCATGTACCCAATTTTTTTCACATTTAAAAGCTCATATTTTACCTTCATGATGACTCTAACATCATTTATTTGGGTGATATTGATGATGAAAATGATACAATATTTGAGGAGTAGCTTGTGTTTATCCAAGACCATCAGGAGGAGAAGTTGTGTGGGCATGCTACTTCCTTGGTTCATGTCCTTTGGTGGCATGGTGTAATGTAGGAGAGTACCAGGGAATGTAATTCATGGATACATGCTTAGTAACTTAAGCTATTTTTTTAATCTCTTCTCTTATAGCAATTCTCTTTTATGGATACTAACTTTTGTAGTTTATGAGATGGTTATATCTTGATTCTTTATTTATTGGTAGATATTATCTCATTCAAGATATATTTACCATGTTAGAGTGTTTAGTATCTAGTTTTTTCTATTGCATGGTTTTTTTCTTGTTCCCCTAATGAGGTGGGTGAGCTCCTATGATAACGAGACCTTTGAGAGGTATCTTGTATGGTGGTCATTTGGATAACCCCTTATTTAGTTCTACCTAGGTTTGGTTTTGAATTATCAAGGATAATAATAGTTTTATGGGTATTTAATATATTTCTAAAATCATATAATTCATTATATTTATGTGTTTTGGATGTTTGAGGAACCCAAAGGAGGTTCTATGGTTTTTAGTGAGTGTTTGGAGGGAGAATAGGGGAGTTGATCTAAACATGTGGTGTGTATCCCTTGACCACATCGAAAGGGCTGGATTATATGGGATAGTTTCCTTTATGTGTTATAGGAGGGGTCTAAGGGGTGTATTTTCTAGTTCTTCTAACTCCATCACCCCTATGACATGGAGCTCCTTCTACGGTATATGCCCTTCCCCAGTGTCAAGCATTGTTTCCTGGAGCGAGGTGGTTTCATTATAGAAATTTTCAAGGATATTTCCAAAATGGGGTGATTACATATCATAATAGGATACTTCCTGGTCTCTCCCTTGGGTTTATAGGATATTCACCATGGATCCTGGATGTGGGTTTGATCGTGTGGCTATAGTATGGTCTCCCCCAACTGTTTCATGGTATAGGTAGTCTATGACATGGTGTGAGAGGCTGAACCATGGTCCCCATTCTATTAGTCTATCAAAAAATATCATGAGTTTATTCAAACCCCACTTTTTTTATCTCTTTTCTCTCAATCCATGGGCTTCTAAGGGTAGTTTTCCAAAGTCTTTAAATCCCCTTTCAATAGGGACTGATCATGGCTTCTCGTGTTTGATTTACATCGATCTCACATATGGTCTACCTATCTTTTCTTATGGTTTCTTATTAGATCAATATGTGTTCCTCCGATTTCCTATTTCCTAGTTAGGATGGTTTCCCTCAATCACTATAATTTAATTTTCATGGTTATTTGTTGGTGCGGTTGTGGAGAGACATCCTTGGGGGGATGCAGCTCCTTGTGGGAGAGGTGATCAATGATCCTTGTTTATCCATTATCGTGTGAAAAATGTAACACCCTGAGATATTAGGAAGTATATTTTCTTTTCAAATGGATTTAATTTATTTGATATCAAATGTTACATGCAACATTGATCTTAAACTAACAACGATATATTATTACAATATTATTATATAACTGTTAAAAACTAGTAATTAAATTAGTGGGTATGAATATGATTGACTATTTTATGAGATATATAAAAATATCCTACTAAATATAAATTTAGTTATTAATCATTATGAAAAAATAATTCACTTTGACAATGTTATATTATGCTTAAAAATAGATTTCTTTTAAAATGATTTTTATTTCCTTTTATGAGAAAATATTATATATATTTATTGATAATTATAAAAAATTTATTTCATAAAAGAAACTAAATTTTTTAAATCATCATATAAAAATTATATTAGTGTGAATTTTCTATAATTTTTGTAAAATATTGAATTTTTATTGAATAGTGAAAAATACTGAATTTTATTGAAAACTGTATTTTTGTTTCCGTAATATATAATGTTCCATTTTGTTTTAAATTGGTTTCAGAGTAAAATTATTCCTCTTATATTTTAAATTAACCAATTAAGTTCATTGGGATCAACTTTATGTTTTAATTTAGTATAAAAACATTTTTATACATAAAAAGGCATTTTTATAAAAAACTGTTTCTAGGCGTACAATCGGTTTTGGTAATAATAAATTAAATTAATAATTATTTATGAATAATTATAAATAAATAAATATATTATAAATTCACTAAAAAAATGTAAACATTAATCTAATATTTTTACTATGCATGGGATGAACATAAATCCATTTTAGGCTTAAATATTATTTTTCTAAAAACATTTTTCGTTGTGTCTTGCATACTTACATAACAATTAATTTATTACACTAATAGGTATTGTATTTGATAAAATTTATTCTATGTTTTTAATCATAAGGATCAAATTTTTTATATATACCCCTTTGATTTTTGGTCAATATGAATAATAATTTTGGTAAATTTATCACCTCACTAAAGTGTAAATCAGGTTAGTCTTGGTTAAAAGTAAGTGATATGGTCATTATTTTTATTGTAATTATTATATTATGAATGAAATTATACCAATATAACCTTATTATTTAAATATATTTTTTAGTTGAAACTTAGCCAGGGAAATGACTTATATTATTTTTAAAGCAAACAAAGTTAAAAAATGTCACTCTCTTAATTTTAAATATATATTATGTGTTTACATAGAAGAAAAAACTAGTTATGGATGAATATTAATTATAATTTTTATATATATTAAATTATTTTAATGATATCAATTTAGTTATAGTTTTTAGTAATTATATAATCAGATTAAATGCTTATGCAACAGTGATAAATAATTTCTCCAGCTAATAAAAAATATAATAAATGATATTTAAAAATTTTAAAATAAATATAATTTAATTGATTTAGTGTGTTCATACTACATATTATTATTATTTTCTATTATTATATTTTAATTAAAACTTTTTATTTAATATTTTTATGCAAAATTAAATAAATAGTGTCTAAATTGGAAATAATGATATTTTTTGAAAATAATATATTATTAAATTACATAAAAATAATAACAATATTAATATATTATAATGGGAATTAGATATGTTGTAATATTTCATCAATATCCCATTTATATTCCACTTGAAATATTTTGGCTTGATAATGAATTTAATATATTTTAATCTTTTAAGAAATCTCAAGGGTGCCCCTCCCTAGGATTATAAAAAGGCACCCCTCTTCTCTCTTATTCACACCACTTTGGGCCATCTAGCTCAACCAAACTCTGGTATGTTCTCTTGTAAAATTCCTTATAAAAAATCTATATATTAGGATCTTCCCAAAATTCCAACCCTAGAGCCCTTAAGAGAAGATCTAAAGGAATTATTTCAAAGAATAGGTAATCGACTTAATTGATCACTTTCTTTTTAATTATTATTTTACTTCATCTAAATATATTTTATTATTTATAATATAAAAAATTAAGTATAGTAAATATAATAAAATTTTAATATTTTTATTAAACCACCTTTATCCATCCTCTTTTCATCAAATTAAAAGTGAAAATATTACTTGTGTGTATGTATGGATTACTATCTCCATGTAGCGATCCAATTCATTTCTCATCACAATATTTTATATATGGGTATTAGGATGGGTTTAATATTTATATAATTTAATTATTAAATAATTATACTTATATAATTATATTATCATATCTACCTTATTACCATCCAAACTATTAGAAAATAGTAACATCGATTGTGTGTAGGTGTGGACTACAACATCCACGAAGCGATGTGATTCATTTTTCATTTATATTTTACTTGGAAGGTAATAATAATATATTTAATGAATATATATGATATATATTGTAAAATAATTATTCTATAAATGTGATATATTTTATAATTTCCTTTAATTCCATCCATTAGAAAAATGAAAACAGTATTCATGTATATGTACAACTTACATTGTCCATAAACAGTGTAGTTAATTTTTTTATCTCCACATTTATGACTTAGAATAAAAATATATGTAATGTATATTTATGATATTTATTTAATTATTAATATTCATTATATGATTTAACCATGTTCATAGTACAAGGATCAAAACTACCAAACCAAAATATATGTGAAAAATGAAGTAGATATCACCCAAAATAATGATTTTAATAAAGAATTATTAATAAATGGGTGATAAAATATTATAATTAATTCATAAAAGGTATTATAAATATTAATATGGTTATAATATATATATAGTAAATTTATAACTATTATACTGAAGTTTCCAACACGTACGAAGGAATTCGGACCTAAGTTGAGGGATTTTCATCTCACTTTTATTTCATTGGGACACAAGCCTTATACACAACTTGTTTATTTTATGTTGTGTAAATACTAACCATGAAACATTTTATAATGTTTATTATTATATTTATTTGGATTTATATAACCATATACTTTTCTTTTTTTCATGGTATTTAAAATTCAAAAGTTACCAAACTTATAAATATTTTATGTTATAATCTAATTGTTTATCGTGATTATTTATAATTATATTTTTTTGATAATGAAATAAAATGTTATAGATCTAAAAAACTGATGAATTTTCTTCTACTCTGGTTATTTATTTATAATAAATGTGTTCCCTTAATTTTTATCACTATAAGTACTCAAGATACATAAAATACATTTCTAAGGAAAATCGCCTTTATTTCACTCTTCAATTGAAAGCCCTACTATTCTATAACAATGTTTTAGAAAAATGTTTTAAGGAATTTTTTCACTATTATCCTTCAAATTTTTAAATTCATCTTTTATGATATATGAATTGTTTCAAAAAAAATTAAAATTAAACTTATTCTCATTTTCTAGAAGAGGTACTTTTTGAATTTTTATAAAAGTATGAAAGGAATGATTTTTTAACTTAGACAGTATGAACAAAATTTACCACAATCATGACCGCTCAATGATTTTAATATTAATTTAAAAGTTACCATTTTTATTTTAAAATAAAAATTTATCTATAATACTTTTATAGTATTTATATTTTAAATAATTTTTTTCAAAATGGAAAGGTTGTTTTCCTCAAGAATGTTTTAATGATATTTTCATTGTATTTTTATTCATTAAATAAAACAACCCTTGGTTTCACTTATGATTTACTAGGGATATAATCCAAGTATACTATAATTATTACTTCTCTGTATGGTTTATATTTCGTATGAAAAGCAGTCTATAAACCAATTCCTTTTCCATAGGTCATACTATGATAAAATGAATAAATTGTTGTGAAACCTTTTTCTTTTCTATGGGTTATTCTATGATGAAATGTTTATGAAACCCATTTATTTTCATGGGATCTCATATGATGTATTTTTAATTATCTTTTGGAACATAAATGTATGGTTTTCATTATGTGATGGTGGTTATGTTATAACCAAGTATGGTGGTTTTATTATAACCAAGGACGGTGGTTACATTATAACCAAGGATGGTGGTTATATTATAACCAAGAAAGATGGTAACATTATAAAAAATGATAGGTGGGAATTTTATCCCCATTGAATGCACTAGGTAAATATTAATATCTCATATAATTAATAGTATTTTAAGGGGGAGTGAACCTGGTTCAATAATGGACTTTTTTCACCATGATATTCTGGAGAGTGAACCTTGAATACTATGATGGTTTATAGAGTAAACCTATTACACTATGATAGTCTTGGAAATAATCTTTGAATACTAAATAAATTATTTTATATGCTTATGTGTATGAAAAAAACTTATGTCTTATTCCAATGTTGTACTCACATGGCTCATGTTCTTTGATTCCTTTATGATACATGTTTTATAAACATCAAATTTTTATGTCATGCATTTCAAAGATTTTGTAGATTCCTTAATGAGGTAACTTCCACATTCTTTTAGTGATTCAACTAATCCACTAATTACTGGTAAATTTCAAGTACTGTTGAAATGTTATTTTACATTCTCCACTGTTTGGAATATAAAGAAGTAATTTTGGATGTCTATCATTTAGAATGCGAAATAGATCAATTATGGAATCTTATCAATAATACAAGGAAATGTGAAGAAATTTAATCCATGGAATGGGATAAGTTTAATATCCTGTTTTTAAACATGTACATTCATTATATTCTTTATATGAAAATACATAAGGAATTCATTGAGCTAAAGTAGAAGGATGATAAATCTACTAGTACAAATGAAAAAAAATTACAAAACTTTTAAGGTACTCTTCTTTTATTATCATACAACATAATTGTAAGGTTGATTGATTATTCAATGTGTTAAAACAAAATAATAAAAAGGCATTAGTAATAAGTCACTTCAATATATATGAATAAATCATTCAATGTTTCTCTACGGGGGAGATGTAGATTAGAGTTACCCATCAATATTATGGTTTTGATAAGAAAATAAAGATGGAATTCAAAGGAAATTCTAAAAAACATGGATAAAAGAAGATGGTCCCTCCATTATGCTCTAAATGTTGAAGGAAACATAGAAGAAATTGTCTTAAGTGAACTATAAAATGTTTCATGTATGGGAATGAAGGTCATCAAACAATAGAATTCAAAAGTGATGGGAATAATTTAGCTAATGATGTGAATTGATAGAAAGTTCCATAGAATTCACCACTCAAACTCTAGTTCTATAAAATAAAGTAGTTTGTGTATTATGAGAATCAACAACTGAATACAAGGGATAATGGGGATAATAATCCACAACATCCTTTTAATTAAAAGTGAAAAGGGAAATTTTATGAAATAACAATAGTTTAATTTCATTATGATAATTAGGGAACATTTATCCTCCACTCTAGATTTGGGGTTTCCATGTTGAAGTTTGTATGAATGAGCCCTATCAAAATATTATTATTCATACCTTAGTAAAATTATATGTGATTCTGAGAATTGATTAGATCTCTATACATAGATTATTGAATAATGAAATAATATTTGGTGTTCTAAATCAAATTATGGTTGCCTATTTGTGTAAGGTTTAACCCAGACTTCCATTCAGAAATGTTTTTATTAAAAAAGAATCATATTTAAGAATAAAAGGTGAATTATATTTCAAAGGAATATAGAATTTTATTGTGACTTAATTTTGATAAATTATTGTGTTATATGTTTTTTTGTTAGATAATTTATGTGTGATTAATGTTATTTCAAGATAAATTTTAATCTGATCAATGAAGGATATAAGATTAATACAATTTGATCTTTGGGATTCAATTATGGTCAGTTATATTTCAAAGGATCCTTAAGGTTAATTATTTATGGAATAGATTATTTTTAACCTTGAATGTTATTAGATAACATGTTCTATCCAATTTTTTTGGTAAATATTTTGAGGTTTATGGAATGAATTATAGATCTTATGATTCATTAAATGTTAATTTATGTGATTCAGGAATAAAAAAATAATCTTGAATATTCATTTCTTGGAGTAATAGATGATGCGAAAATTGATCAAAGCACGGAAAAATTATGAGATTAGAGAAATAAATCAAATAGTATATGAGAATGATGAGGAAATTATTGAGAACTTCATATCCATTAAATAACACATTAAGCAATATCAGAGTCTATATAAATGTTATGAAAACAATCATCGAAGTGGCCTAGAATTTAAAGTTGGTTAGAAGGTTTTTCTATGTTTTTATCCAAGGAACATGGTTATTAGATTCCGAAATAAGGGAAAACTTATCCCAATTTATGTTTCCCCTTTCCATATTGATTATTAAATAGGGATGGTAGATTATCACTTGGAGCTTCTAGTGAACCTCTCCCAAGTGCACAATATGTTCCATGTATCTCACCTAATGAAGTACATGCCTGATCCATTGCATGTACTAAAATTAGAGTTCATACCACTGGAAAATGATTTTATTATGAAGAAAAACCCATAGAAATCATTTATCATAAAGAAAAAGTGTTATGGAATAATACAACTCACCTGGTGAATGTTCTCATTACAAATCAAAAATTTGAAGAAGCAACATTGGAACCTAAGGATGTGATGAAAGAAATATATCCTCTATTTTTTGTATCAGAGTGATGTATTTCAAGGGAGAAATTAATTTTAAGGGGTATAATCTAAAACATATAGATTTTATGAAATATATTTTTTCTAATAGATTTAATTCCTTTGACATCTTATATTACACACTACACAAAGTTTAAATGAACCTTGATATATTGTTGAAATATTATTTTGTGACTATTATAACCTAGTTGTTAAATTCGAAGGTATGAATATTATAAAATATTTTATTAGATGTATAAAAACATCCTACTAAATATAAATTTATTTATTAATTATTAGGAAATAAACATTTAATTTTTTTAAGAAAATTTATATTATGCTTAAAAAATATATTTCCTTCAATATGATTTTTGTTTATTTTTATAAAAAAAATATATTTAAATTTGAAAAAATATAAAACTTTTATTTCATATAACTACCTGTATTTTTTGAATCATAATATCAAAATTATATTACAGTGAATTTTTTATAATTTTCCGAAAAGATTGATTTTCCATTGAATAGTGAAAAATTCTCATTTTTATTGAAAACTGTATTTTTGTTTTAGTAATGTAAAAAGTTTAATTTTATTTTAAAATGTTTTTAGTTTAATTTTTTTTATTTTTTTAAAATAATATAATTATGTTCATTGTAATCTATTTCATGCTTTAATTTAGTATAAAAACATTTTTATATATAAAAAGTTATTTTATTGAAAAATCGTTTTTATACAAGAAATGTGTTTTTATCATAATAAATTAAATTAATCAATATTGGTGAATACTTTTAAGGAAATATATATATTATATATTCAATCAAATTTTTTTTAAAAAATATAATGTTTTTACTATGCATGAGATAATAATAAATCCAATTTTATATTTCAAATTTTATTTTTTTAAAAGCGACTTTCGTTCCATTTTTCACACTCATTTTAGAATTAATTTTTTCTAATTATATGTATTTAATTTAATAAAATTTATTACATATTTTTCACTAGGTGGTTAAAATTTATTAAATGGGCCACTTTTTACTTTTGATCAACATGAATAGTAACTGTGGTAAAAGTTATCAACTCGGTAAAGGGTAAATCAAGTTAATCTAGGATAAAACTAAGTGATAAAGTCAGAATATTTCATCCCCAATATTATTGGATGAGTTTAAGTATAACCTTATCACCTTACTCTATTAATTGAGTTTTTAATGGTCATTTGTCTATGAAAATGACCGGTATAATATTTAAAGAAAAAAATTACAAAATGTCACTCTCTTAGTTTTAAATATCTCTTATGTGTTCATATAGAGAAAAACATTGCGATGAATGAATATTAACATCCATTTTTATCTTAATTAATTTTTTTTAATGGTATAAATGTATTTCTATTTTTTTTAATTATATAATCACCTTAAATTCTAATGAAACACAAATTAAATATTTCTCCAATTAAAAAAATATAATAAATGATATTTAAAACTATTAAAATTAACATAATTTGATTGAGTTAATCTATGTCACGATTTTTTAGTCTAATATAATATATTATAGTTATGTAAGATAATTATATTCTAGTTTTAACTTCTTTATTTATAACAATTCTGACAAATTAAATTAATAGTATTTAAATTGAAAATAATGATATTTTATGAAAATAATATTTTATTAAATTACATAAAAATATTAAAAAATAAAAATAGGGAAAATGGGATAAGTTATGATCTAAAATTTAATCCCTTTCAAATTTATAATCCATTTTGAACAATTTGGATTGAGATTTACTTTAATATATTTTAATCTTTTATGAAATTCTAAGGGTTCCCCTCCCCTCATTATAAAAGGGTACCTTTCCTTCTTCTTATTCAAACCAATTTAAGCCTTATATATCAACTAAAATCTAAAAATTTATCTTCTACACTATCCTATCCACATTTTATAGGTTCTTTTATTCCCAAAGGCCCAACCCTAGAGCCTATAAGGGGATATTTAAAGGTGTTATTTCAAAGAAGAGGTAATCACCTTAATCGAACACTTTCTTTTTAATTATTATTTTACCTAATTTAATTCTAATTTAATTATCATAAAATAATTAATTAAATATACTCAATATAATTATATTTTATTATGATTATGAAACCACCATTATTCACCCTCATTCCATCAAATGGGAAGTGAAAATATCACTCATGCGTACGTACGGCTTACTGTCTCCACATAACGATACAATTCATTTCTCATCTCCATATTTAATGGATGGGTATTATGATGGGTTAAATTTTTATATATTATAATTATAACATAATTATTCTTATGGGATGATAATATCATATCTACTATCTTACCATCTAAACCATTTAAAAATGATAACGTCAATCATGTGTACTTGTGGACTACCACCTCTATAAAGCGATGCGATTTTTATTTCATTTATATTTTACTTGGATGGTAATAAGGATGGATTTAATGAATATATATGATATAAATTATATGAAAATTTTTCTATAAAATTTTTATTATTTACCTTTCTTTCTTTCCATCCATTGAAAAATGAAGACATTGTTTATGTATACGTACAACCTACTGTATCCATGAACAGTGTAGTTCATTTTTTTATATATAATTTTATGAATTACTATAAAAATGTATATAATTAATATTTATGATTTTTATATAATTATTAAAATTATGGAGATGATGGAACCATTATTAAATACAAGGAAAAAACTACCGAACCAAAATATACATGAAAAAGGAATCAAATATCACCCAGAATAGTGATTTTAATAAAGAATTATTAATAAATGAGTGATAAAATATTATAATTAAATAATATATGGTATTATATATATATATATATTATAGTTCTTTAATATATTAATAATAAATTTATATTTATTATTCAATAGTTTCCAAGATGTACGAATGAATTCAGACCTGAGGTAAGAGATTTCTGTCTCACTTTTATTTTTTTGGGACACATGTCTTATACACCAATTATTTATTTTATGTGGTGTATATAATTATCACAAATGTATTTTATAATTATTTCTATGAATATTATGGTCATTTACATATCCATATAAGTTAATTTATTTCATGGGGATTATTATTCAAAAGTTACCAAAGTGGTAAGGATTTTATGTTACAATCTCATTGTTTATAGGGATTGTTTATGATTATGTTTTATAATGGTGAAATAATATGATATATCTCTCAGAAAACTCACTCATTTTCTTATAATCTGGTAATTGTTTTAGAATACATTTTTCCTTTCATTTTTCTCACATTAAGTAATAAAGAGACTGCAAACATGTTTTTAAAAAAACACCTTTATTAATCTCTTTGGTCAAAAAGCTTTTTCATCCATATGCATGTCTTATAAAAAAAATTTAAAGAAGTTTTTTAATATTCTATTAATATTTTTTAAGTAAATTTTTACCAATGATTTAATTTTTAAAAAATGGGTTTAAAATGATTCTTCTTGTCTTTTACAAATGAGGTACTTTTTGACTTTTGGAATTATTTTTTTTACTTATATGACATGAATATAATTTCATATAGTCATTACAACTCAATTATTTGAATATTCATTTAAAAGTTTCCATGGTTATTTTTAAATAAATATTTTCCATAGTATTTTTAAAAAATTTATATTTTAATTTATTTAGTTTAAAATGGAATGTTTTTTCTCCAGAATGTTTTAATGATATTTTAATGGTATTTTTATTTTTAAAAGGAATATTACCATATGTTATCTTAATATTTAATAGGTATATATTCTAAGGATAACATAATAATTATTTCTCTGGATATTTTATGTTTATGATGATAATATTTCAATGAAACCCATTCCTTTCCAATGGGTTATAATATGATTAAATGATGAAAAGTTTGTGAAAAAGTTTTATTTTCTACGGGTTCTGTTATAATGAAACTTTTATGAAACACATTTTTATTCATGGTCAATGATAAGATAAATGTTTTATTATCTTTTGGAACACATATATATGGTTTTTATTATGTTCTTGTGGTTGTTTTATAACCAGTTATGGTGGTTACATTATAACCAAGGATGGTGGTAACATTTTAAAAAAGGAGGAGTGGGACCTATATCTCCCTCAAATGAATGAGGTAAGTATTAATATCTCATGATATAAATAGAACTGGTGTGAGGATTGATCCATTTAAGTAAGGTAGTTTTTCCAAAATTATAGTCTTAGGGGTGAACTTTGACTACTATGATGGTTTGAGGAGTGAACCTATTCCACTATAACAATCTTGGATATGAGCCTTAACTACTAAGCAAATAATTTTCTAGGCTTATTTTTATGCCAAAAACATATGTATTATGCCATTTTTTTTCCTCTCATGGATCATATTATTTGATTCCTTTACGATTAATGTCTTATTAATTTACATGTTTTATGACATGACTCAATATTATGATCTATGATATATAGGGTATGATATTAAAATGTTATGCTCATATTCTCATACCCTTATATTCATGTTCTGCTAAAGTGATCATTGGTATCACCATTGTTTACCCATACTAGGCATTTGAGCTCACCCTTCATTATGTTTCATTTTCCAAGGTTATGAAGAAAAGTACCAAGTATAATATTTATAAGATGGGTGTTAGTTATGAAGGAATTTCTAGGAGATGATGTAGATATTTTATGAACCAATTATTTATATTTTCAAGTTTTAAAGGCACTAGACCTAAAAAAATTTGTAAGCGAATTTTTTGTTTTTTAATGAATATTCATCTATTAATATGTGATATCTATGTATGAAAACTATAGGTCACTATAAATAATTTTTCTTCTTTTGAGGCAGGGGATTCATTTTTAATCTTTTATTTTATATGAAATAATAAATTGATTATGGTTTATACCTTTAGTTAATGGTGTAATTAACCTAATGAAAAATAACCCATATTATATACTGAAATTGGTTTATTATAGGGATCTCATGTTGTTTATTTCCACCATGATAATGGTTTTCCTCTTGATTTACATGATAATGTGCTATATTTGTTGTTATTGTTAGCTTGTTTTTTATGCTTGGATAAACATGTTTAATTAATGAAATTGGTAAAAAAATGTAAACATAATTATTTTTTTTGTAATTAGATTATGAATTAATGAAGTCTAATTTTTAATAACTATGATGTATCTTGTATTTTGATAGTTATAAAATTGATTCTAAATTCAGGTCATTTTAAAGTTGTTATTCAATTTGTTAATAGAATTGATAAATAACCTAAATCTATAATTTTGGTAAATGATAAGAATAAGAAAAAGGAATGTTAATTGATAATTTGTTTTATCTTAGTTTGATGAAACTGGTTCTTTTATAAAAAACATGTTTAAACAATCTGATATATTATTGTAGTTGATGTCTTAAGTTTCATGTAGTTGAAACTTGTGAATATTGAATCAGTTAATTCAAGATGGAATAAAAACATTGATTTTGATAAGGACAAATATTTTTGGTCAATAGTTCATTTTTTAAGGTTGGATACCTTGTGTTGGAGTCGTGAGAGCTTGTATTCATGTAAAGTTTGAATGCCTTGTTTTTAAGGCCTAGATTCCTCTATTTACTGTGATTGTTTATTTATTGCCTTCAATGTGCTCTGTATATGATCATTTCAATGTGATGTGATGGCTAATGAGATATGGGTTGGTAGGATTGAAGTTGTTGTAGTAGTTAACACCTATTGTGGTGAGATGCATGGGGATATGCATAAGGCTATCAGGGATGGGACCAGGATGATAGAACGAGTTGAAGTTGGGATTACCAGTTAATTTGATGATGTTATGATTCTTTCTTGTTGATGATATTGTTTAAAGGGTGAATGGTCGGGTTTCTTATTAAGTATGAATTCCTTTCTCAACTTCTTGAGGTGGTTGGTTGTGCTTGTTCAAGAATTTATATATAATATATTTGGACATTTTCATAGAGTAATTGGAATTATGTAATGGTAATAATGTTTAATTAATGTTTTAACCCATGGATTTGTTTTTACTAGAATGATCTTAAGAAACCATAATTTTTTTGGGATTATTCCTGGAGGACATGAAATTCAAACTGATGGTTAATGTAATTTAATTTATAAAAATGTTAATTAATTACTAATTAATTAATTAAAATCAGAGAAATGATAAAAGGAAAATATGTAATTTAATGTATTCTCATTAAATTATTATGTTTTTATATGATATTATGTCCCTAATAGTGGTAGTTGTGTATCTGAGTGACGATAATTGTAGTTGATCTTAGCATTATATTATTTCCCATAGTATAGTTATGATCTATATTATATATATCATGTATGATTTGTGATTTCATATGATATCCCATCCTTATTAAAATGGATAATAACACCCATCAAACTCCTTGGGGTATTTTTTGAAACATACTGGTGTTAAGGATGGATGGATGACTACCCCCTTTGGCCCTGATTTCTTCTCATAGAAGTACTATGTGCCAGTATGCATGGTGGTTAGTTTCTTATATATGTGTGTAGATGGATGTAATGGATTGTGATTATTTTAGAAACATTTATCTATATTTATTGTATCCAAAGGATTATTATTGGTATAATATGTATAGGTTGTGATAGGTTGAGATACCTTACTCAGTGTTTGGGTTTTATGGAATGAGGTATAATACTCGATGTATGATACACTTCATACGAGATGTGTTGGCTCCCAAAAATTACTTGGTTACTATATGGATAATTGATATTGGATTATGGGATGATTTTATGATCAATATTCTTGTTGTGATATAATATCCTAGGTGTTTATGAGCTAGCTTACTTTTGGAGAGAGATGACTCAAGACATACGGTGTTGGGGAAGGGAAGAAAACTAGTAGGAAAGTGGTAATGGGGTACCATTGTATTCTATTATTATAATACATTATCTATTGTAAAAGATAATTATTGAGACATATACCTGTGAAAATTTGAACTTGGTATAACTATTTAAGTGATGATCTAGTTTCTCTTGTCATTCACTAGGCTATAGTATAATTTCTTTATATTTTTTATGAGAGGCTCTAGGGAAGATCCTAATGATTATACTATTATTCTCACCACATCTATATATAATCGTTTTTTCAGGTTAGTAGGATAAGGTTTTATATTAGGATGGATTTTACTATCTTGGGGTTTTATAGGATCTATTTGGGATTTATGGTCACTTCTGAGTTTACCTGTTTTGTACTTTTAGTTTCGTTTCTGGTTGTTTTTTTCTTCTATGACATTACGTTAGTGCACTTGGGATTATTTTATCATTATGAACATATTTTTATTGGTGTATTTTCTTATCTCTTTCTTCAACATGTTTTATTATAGGTTAATGCCTTCCATTTTTATATATGTTATACCCTTTATGCTAGTCCCCAACTAGAGGCCTATTGGAGGTAGGACTCAAGTAGTCACCATCCTCCTTCTCTCATTCCTAGCCCAAGAGGGGTACTCATTTGGGAGAGGGGTTCATGAAATTCTAACTGTTGGACTAGAAGTTAGAGATACTTCTATATTTTGTTTTCCATACAGTTAAGGAAATTATCCAATGAATATGATAGAAAAATAAAATATATAGAATTATTTAAAATTATAAAATGTTATTCTCATGTCCTTATCAGAATAATCTTACACAATAGTGATTGTGATTCAACCAGGTATATAAATCTAGAACAATTTGAAAAGTAGTTATGAAGGAAATGAGAAAAAATAAGAGGTTAGATTTAAAATCTAGAGAAGTAATATTGAAGATATCTCGATGGTTTGTGACAATAATTTTGTTGAAAAATTTACTTAGGTAAATGAAATTGTAAGTAATATCTAAGGGTTCAGAGAAAAACATAAAGACTATATAATTTTAAAGAAACTTAAGTGGAATTTTATAGATATATTTAATCCTAAGATCATAGCTCTCAAAGATAGATAGGATCATTCCTTGGATAAATTTCATAACCTTTTAATTTATTATGAAATGAGAAAAATTACATCCTTCAAGAAAAAAGTAAAAAGAAAAATAGATTTTGAGGCCCTGAGAAATTTGAAAATTAAAGAACTCATTGACAATGTATATTCACATGATTGAAAAAATGAAAAGGTTTATGCATACTATAAAATAATCATTTAACTTATTTTAGAGATATTAAATTAGATAATGAAAAATGGAAATGGAAAGTATATTGTATGATGTTATAAATAAAATAAAATTGGAAACTTTTCCATTAACTATCCTAAGAATAATGAACCAGATTATGAACCAAATAATGGTAATAATTATTTCATGAATAAGTGGAATAAATTTTCAAAAGAATCATCCAATGTTATAAGGTGCAAGAAAAAACTTCTTAGAAGTAAGATAAGAAATTTAATCAGAAAATAAAAAGGGAACTGATCACTCATCTAGTAGTGAATATGAAAGGGTTTCTAATGAGAAATTAACCAATTTCATTTCTTATATTGAAAAGGTGTTTGAAACATCAAGTAATGATGATGATGATTCAAAATTGGAAGATTTGAAACACATGTAGAAGGATGAAATTGAATCATGTATTGAGTAGAATTATTTTCTCAAGAAGGAAAATAAAATGTTGTTGAAAGATAATAAGAATCTTATTGAATAAAATAATTATTTTTTAAATAAATAATTTAACTATTTTTATTAGATCAAAAAATTTAGGTAGAAAACTATAGAATAAGAGAATATGATAAAAGATCTTGAAGAAAGGTTCGCTTTGAAAAAATAAATATTTAAGACATAGTATATGTAATGACTCTGTTTTTCCCTTATAAATTTTTTGAATATTTTAAATAATATTTTCAAAGATAGGCACCGAGTCATCATGGGATTCTAGGGCCCGATGAGACTTGGTGGTGATCAAATATAAAAATTAAATAAACTGTATCACATGCATGGTATTTTTTAAAAATAATGAAATAACTCATGAATTGAATATCAGATGGTAAATCTAATATCACGATTAAATCCATAATTTGGGTTTTACTATAAGAATAACATAACCTTTATGTCTATTGGGAGTTTGGTTAAAGAGTGATCATGGGAGGAGTAATAATTAAAGAAATTAATTTATTTATTTATCAGTTACTAACTTGGCCTAACCTAATTACTCTTTGATTTAAACCATTTGATGTAAAATCACAACGGTTATCCACATAAACCTAAATATTTGAGATGTTATGTGGAGGATAACCCTTGTTGAATGATAACTTATTGTGGGTTGATGATTAGTGTGCCAAGAAGTTTTTCTTCAACAAAATATTTCTTGAATCTTTCCAATGACAGTGAAGTGTAACCATCTTTCATCGCAAATGAACCAAAATCAAGGTATAAAATTTGATTTCATTGGATTTAATCCATATTTGATTATCCCATTTCAAAATTGAATCAATATTTCTAATAAATTTAGTTTTGTGTTGATAGTTTATTTATGTGTGTTGATTTATCTTCCCTGAATTGTTAATGACTATGTTTTTGTTAATCCATGATTATTATCCATGATCTTGGAGTGGATTAAGGGTTTCCATCCATGGTTTGGTGATACAATGGTTTAATATGATGAGGATTGAGTACTGGGTGGATGGGTGATTAGGATTCGACCATCGACTAGGTATTAGCATGGTCAACCCCAGATCTAGGATCCACATGCATGATTCATGGAGGAATCGATGGTGGATGTGGTACTAGTGTGACACATAGAAAAAATGGGAGTTTTTAAAAAATGACATACACGACATGAACTTCGGAAGAACACATGTAATGTAGTCGCAGTACTGAAAATAGTATATTTCTAAATGGTTCAGAACCATTGGCATAGACTGCAGAACCGTTGGTATATCTTATACCAACGGTTCTGCCAACCATAGGGAAGTAAGCCGTTGGGAAAAAAATTTCCCAACGGTTTATGTAAAACCACTGGGATAGGTTAGTTAAATTAACCTATCCAAACGGTTTGGTTAAACCATTGGTATAAGTTTTTCCAATAGTTCAAACAAACCGTTGGTAAAACCTATTCTAGTAACCTTTTCCAACAGTTTAAAAACTGTCGGGAAAGGGTTTTTACCAATGGTTCTCATAGAACCGTTGGTAAAAACATCCTACAAAATTTATGCCAACGTTTGAAACCGTTGGCATAGGCTATACTGTGAAAATTGCACAGCAGCCTGTAATTTTCACAGCAGGGTCTGCAATCCCATTCCTAAATGTTGTAATTATGTTCATTGTGTTGTAATTCTCCATTCCCTCTCTTTTCCAATTATTTAACATATAATGCATACATATTTAACATTGCACACTATAACTATACACATCCAGAATTAAATCATAATTCATAATGTAATTATAAACATACATAATTGATTTAGAATTCAATTTAAAACTTAGATGTCAATTATATGTCGAATCTGGAATTGAATTCATAATTGAATACATATATAATTTAATTATTAATTATCAATAAAATACTTAAAAAACTGAATAAGTAATTATATGTGTTATACACAATTAAGAATACATACAAGTGGTTTTTATTAAAAATGATGTCCATTTTAAACATTATGCATACACATGGAGTGATACCGGCCACAATGTGTCTCAGATTGAGGTGGGGTTGACTCGTACACGTCACATATGACCCATGGATCGTTGTCCTAAGGTATCAACATATTTTGAAAGCATTTGGTCGGTCACAAAAGAGAGACACTTTAAGTGGTGTCGACCACACCATGCCTTGGATTTAGGCGGGGTTGACTCTTACATGTCACACATGACCCATGGATCATTTTCTTAAAGTTTCAACAGAATCTGAATGCGTTTGGTCAGTTTTCCGTATGCCAGCAATACTTTTCACTTAAAATGTTGTCTATTTCAAATAAAACTGAGACACGTTGAGTTGTTCCAATAACATCGCGCCTCTGATATAGTCGGGGTTTACTCTTACACATCACATATGACTTTTGGATCATTTTACTAAAGTTTCAATGGAATCCGAATGTGTTTGGTCAGTTTTTCGTATGTCAGTTGTTGGTTTCACTTAATATGATGTCCATTTATAACAAAAGAGAGACACTTTGAGTGGTGTTGGAAACACCGCCCCTCATATTGAGTCGGGGTTGACTCAGACATGTCAAAAATGATCCATGGATCATTTTCCTAATGTTTCAATAGAATCTGAATGTGTTTGGTCGGCTTTCCGTATGTCAGTTGGTGTTTTCACTTCAAATGATGTCGATTTTAAACAAAAGAGAGACACTTTGAGTGGTTTCAGCCACACCGTGCCTCATATTGATGTGGGGTTGACTTGTACACGTCACATATGACCTATGGATCATTTTCATAAAGTTTAAATATAATCCAAATGAGTTTGGTTAGTTTTCCGTATGGCAGCTGTTGTTTTCACTTAAAATGATTTCCTTTTGAAACAAAAGAGAGACACTTTGAGTGGTACCGGCCACACCGGGCCTCGTATTGATGCGGGGTTGACTTGTACATGTCAAATATTACCCATGGATCTTTTTCCTAGAACATCAACACATTCTGAATGCATTTTGTCAGTTTTCAGTATGTTTGTTTTTCTTTTCACTTAAAATCCCGTCCATTTTAAACAAAAGAGACACAGTTAGGGTGATACTGGCCAGACCGTGCCTCATATTGATGCGGGGTTGACTCTTACACGTCAAAAATGTCCCATGAATCATTTTACTGAAGTTTCAATGGAATCCAAATGCATTTGGTTGGTTTTTCGTATGTCAGTTGTTGTTTTCACTTAAAATGATGTCTTTTCGAAACAAAAGAGAGACACTTTGAGTGGTTCCGGCCACACCAGGCCTCTTATTGAGGCGGATTTGACTCATACACGTCACATATAACCCATGTATCATTTTCCTACAGCATCAACACATTCCGAATGCGTTTGGTCAATTTTCCGTATGTCAGCTGTTCTTATCACTTAAAATCCCGTCCATTTTAAACAAAAGAGACACAGTTAGGGTGTTACTGGACACACCGTGCCTCAGATTGATGCAGAGTTGACTTTTACACATCGCAAATGTCACATGGATCGTTTTCCTAAAGTTTCAATAGAATCCAAATACGTTTTTTTGTTTTTTCATATACCAGTTCTTTTTACTAAAAATGATGTCCATTTTAAACAAAATACATACACTTGGTGTGATACCGGCAACACCATGCCTATAATTAAGGTGGGGTTGAATTTTAAGCATTAAATGTGACCCATGGATCGTTTTCCTAAAGTATCAACATATTCTGAAAGCATTTTTTCAGTTTTTTGTATGACAGTTATTGTTTTCACTTAAAATGTTGTTCATTTCAAAGAAAATGAGACACTTTGAGTGGTTTCGGCCACACCATGCCTCGTATTCATGTGGGGTTAACTCATACACATCAAATATGACTCATTGATTGTTTTTATAAAGTTTAAACAAATTCATAATGCATTTGGTCAGTTTTCCATATGCCAGTAGTTGTTTTCAATTAAAATGTTGTCCATTTCAAATAAATGTGAGACACTTTGAGTGGTGCTGGCCACACAATGCCTCAGATTGAGGCGGGGTTGACTCTTACATGTCAAATATGACTCATGGATCGTTTTACTAATGTTTCAATGGAATCTGAATGCGTTTCATTGGTTTTCCATATGTTAGTTGTTGTTTTCACTTAAAATGATGTCATTTTGAAACAGAAGAGAGAAACTTTGAGTGGTTCCAACCACACCACACCTCGGATTGAGGCGAGGTTGACTTTTACATGTCACATATGACCCATGGATCGTTTTCCTAATGTTTCAACAGAATAAGAATGAGTTTGGTCAGTTTTCCGTATGTCAGTTGTACTTTTCACTTAAAATGTTGTCCATTTCAAATAAAACTGAGACACTTTGAGTTTTGATGGCCACAATACACCTCGTATTTTGGCTGGTTTACTCGTAAAGATCACATATGACCCATGGATCGTTGTCCTAATGTTTCAATGGAATCCAAATGTGTTTTGCCAGTTTTCCGTATATCAGTTGTTGTTTTCACTCAAAATGATTTCCATTTTTAACAAAAGAGAGACACTTTGTGTGGTGCCGGCCACACCGCACCTCTAATTGAGGTGGGGTTGACTTTTACATGTCACATATGACCCATGTATCGTTTTCCTAAATCATCAACACATTCAGAATGCTTTTGGTCAGTTTTCCGTATGTCAGTTGTTGTTTTCACTTAAATTGTTGTTCATTTCAAAAAAAAATGAGACAATTTGAGTGGTTCCATTCACACCATTCCTATGATTAAGTAATGGTTGACTCATACACATCACATATGAACCATTTATCATTTTTTAAACTTGTATCACATTCCAAATGCGTTTGGTCAGTTTTCCATATGCCAGTAGTAGTTTTCAATTAAAATGTTTCCCATTTCAAATAAATGTGAGACACTTGGAGTAGTTCTGGCCACACCAGGCCTTGGATTGAGACGGGGTTGACTCGTACACGTCACATATGACCCATGGATCGTTGTGATAAAGTATAAACAAAATCAGAATCTGTTTGGTCAGTTTTCCGTATGTACCTAAAATTTTGTCCATTTTCGACAAAAGAGAGACACTTAGAGTGTTACCAACCACAATTCAACTCAGATTGAGGCGTGGTTGACTCGTACATGTCACATATGACACGTGGATCGTTTTCCTAAAGTTTCAATAGAATCCGAATGTGTTTGGTCAGTTTACCGTATGTCAGTTGTTGTTTTCAATTAAAATGAAGTCCATTTTAAACTATAGAGAGGCACTTCGAGTGGTGCCGGCCAATCCATGCCTCGGATTGAGGCTGGGTTGACACTTACACATCACATATGACCCAGAAATAGTTTTACTAATGTTTCAACTTAATATGAATGCGTTTAGTCATTTTTCCGTATGTCAGTTGTTTTTTCATTTAAAATGTTGTCTATTTCAAATAAACCTGAGACACTTTGAGTGGTGATGGCCACACCTATCTCGGATTGAGGCGGGGTTGACTCTTACACATCAAAAATGACTCATGGAACATTTTCCTAAAGTTTCAACATAATCTGAATGCGTTTGGTCAGTTTTCTATTTGTCAGTTGTTGTTTTCAATTAAAATGAAGTCCATTTTAAACTATAGAGAGACACTTCGGGTGGTTTCGGCCACTACGCACCTCGGATTGAGGCTGGGATGACTCGTAAATGTCACAAATTACCCAATGAACATTTTATAAAGTTTTAACACAATCCGAATGCATTTGGTTGGTTTTTTGTATGTCAGTTGTTGTTTTCAATTAAAATGAAGTCCATTTTAAACTATAGAGAGACACTTCGAGTGGTGTCGGCCACTCCACGCCTCAGATTGAGACTGGGTTGACTCGTACACATCACAAATAACCCAATGATCATTTTCCTAAAATATAAACACAATCCGAATGCATTTGGTTGGTTTTCCATATGTTAGTTGTTGTTTTCAATTAAAATGAAGTCCATTTTAAACTATAGAGAGACACTTCGAGTGGTGTTGGCCACTCTGCACCTCGGATCGAGGCCGAGTTGACTCTTACATATCACAAATGAACCAGTTATAATTGTGCTAAAGTATCAACACAATCAGAATCCGTTTGGTCGGTTTTCCGTATGTCAGTTGTACTTAAAATGTTATCCATTTCAAACAAAATTGAGAAACTTCGAATGGTGCCAGCCACACCGCACCTCGTATTTAGACGGGGATTACTCGTAAACATCACATATGACCCATGGATCGTTGTGCTAAAGTATCAACACAATCATAATCCGTTTTGTATGTTTTCTGTATGTACTTAAAATGTTGTCCATTTTAAACATAAGAGAGACACTTAGAGTGATCCCGACCACACCGCGACTCGAATTGAGCCGGTGAAAACAAACAATATATAAACATGATAAAGACACACCGCAACCACTAAAAGACATCAAAATCCATGAAAACAAACAATATATAAAAATAGCTCAACTCCAATACTATCCTACGGGTCTAGATAAAACCAACAACTAGAATAGATTAAACATATAATCTCAAAAATAATAGTCAAAAATGTAATGGATCAACTTTTCCCACATCAAAATCACCATCATCACCATAATCATCACCCTCTTCCTTGTCCTCATCCTCTCCCTCCTCAACGCCCTCCTCCTCGCCCTCACTATCCGCCTCACCCTCCTCCTCTCCCTCCTCTTCCGCATCAGACTGCTCGCCATCATTATTGTCAGGCTGGACATAGTCTTGACCACCACTAGAACTACAACCTGGTGTACCATATATAGAACGTATCGATGACATATATTCATCAAAAGTCGGGATGGCCTCTAGTGGAAGTGTTGGACGTAGAACTTCAATAAATTTCATAAATGCATTGTTTGCCCTAGAAGAATGTTCTGCCATCTCTGTGGACCTTTTGTCAGCCTGTTCTGCCTGTTCCCTAACTTTCTGCAGCTCGGTGGCACTACTACTCGTACCTGAGGAGGGAAAATACCTCTTCGGGGCTATCCTAGGTCGGCAGCGTACTCTGACAGGATGCTCCTCTCCCAACACCTGATGTAAGTGATCAGTTGGACCAAAATTGTCTGGTTCTTGGGAATCGAGGGCCTCTAAATCAACCTATTACAAATATAAATGTATTATTAAGTTACAAAAGAGATATTAAAATATAAAATCAGTAGAGTAAAACTTAAAATCTTCTACTGAGTCGCTTCATTGACGGCACTTCCATCCTTTTTCCGTCTACTCAAGCAAAATAGTTTTGCTCGAGGCACGCGTCCTTCAATATTCTATATTTGCCTCTACAATGACATTGAAAATTAAAGTTATATGAAAACTTTAGAAAACTATTAAATAATTTAGGAAACAAAAGAAAGTGTAAGTCATAAAGAAAACTTATAAACAATTGTCATACCTGCTTCCTCTCATGATCTGGCATCGTAGTACATCGCAGTGTGTGGAGGTATTTTTTTGCATCAATATTTTTTTATTTTTTCAAGATGATTCCAAAATAAAATTCGATAATGAAAAATATAGTATTAATTAAAAACATGAAATTTTTTATTTAAATACCTCAAATGTATTCAATACCTTAAACTGGGTAGTCGTCCAATGAGAAGTCATCTGACGATACTGCTCTATAGGACAATAATCCACGACTGGTACCGCCTCTAAATCAGTGCAAACTATAGCATGCCATCCAATATACAACTCATGCTTTTAGGCTCTCCAAAGCTTGCCTAAATCCTTTAGACGTTCCGGTCGTGCACCCTCACCATCGCGAAAATTAAATCGAAGCTGACATCAAAATTCTAATTCATATAAATAAAAAAATAATTCATGGCATAAAATACAATAGATTTTTTTACCCATATCTCTTCCCAAGCTCTATCCTTGACCTCATGTGGAAAATGTCTCCATGATAACGGGCTGATGGGAATGATGTCAGAGTATTTGGAAAGCGTCTCCAAAAAACTCTGACATTTCTTCCTTGTTTTCTCAACCATTTGGTTGTCTTCATTGTAATCCACCATAACCTATGTGTGGCGGTTCCACACCGCATGCATGCGTGTACGCCCCCACCCCCTCCTCCTATCAGTAGATGTATCTGTCATGAAAGAAAAACAAATATTTTATCAAAACATGTTATAATGAAAATAAATATTGCTATAAAAAATTTTAGGGTTCAATAAATATACTTGTACCAGTATTATCATTGATCTTCATTGGATCCACAGAAACTAATGGAACACCCTGTGGTGGAACAAGAGTCGAAGACGATGGAATATAGAATCTTGGAGATACATGAGTAGAAGGAAAAGAAGATGGGATAGCTGTATGACTGGATTCTGACTGGGGAGTGGGAATCATCATGGGATATGAAAAAGATGGGCCAGAAGATGCAAAAGGTGGTGAAAACATGGGAGTCCTAAATATCTTGTGTGTCCCTAACGACACACCAGGATCAGAATGTGGGAAGGATGACATGTCTATGGGAAGGTCATGGTCTATTCGGGTACGCGAAGCTGCTCATCCACCTCTAGTACGAACCCTCCTCGTACCACCGACCTGAGTACTGGGACCAGTACTAGGCTCCTCGTCGAATAACTGTCGACGTATACGTGGATCCTAGAAAACAATTTACAAAAAAATTAATCACATGACATTATATATTCTTTAAATATATATATTTTAAATAATGTACTCATTGTAGTTACTAATGGTGGAACGCCCATCTCCACCGTTCGACGATTTTTCTCCATCATTTTTTTCCTTCGTCTCTCTTCAATTGGCTGCATTTCATGCTTTTGAAAACAAATATGTAATTAATTAGAAAAAGGAAACTAATGTGTAACCCAAATTACTAAATATATGAGGGAGTAATGTAAACGATAAAGGAAGAAGTTTCTAGTCGATGTAGTGAACTATTAAAATAATGTAAAGAACAAGTACTCATAAATTAAGTTAAAATTTATTTATATTAATTTTCATTAGGTCTATAAGAGGAACATGCCTCAGGTCCCATTATGTGTAATAGGCATCCCAAATCATTCACTCATGTTCAATAACTCATTATTGGCACCTCTATGTTCATACCTTTCATTACCCAATTACTTTCCCAAGTCAAGCGTACCCCATGGGTGAATAAATCTTAGACTTCTACGCAAATAGGTTGTTCATGGCTTGTAAAAAGATTTAATTTCATTAAGTATAGACAAAAACATTCATTTTTAAATTTGAGATTAATAATAAAGTATGTCAATGATAACAACATTACTGAATTAAACTTGTTACTTATCTAACATTTTTATGGATGTCTACACATGCCAGCATGGCTAGTGAAAAGCACCCCACACTCATAAAAGTGATTATTGTCCAAGAAAGACACATAATATACAACGTACAATGAGAACCATATTTAATTGATCCTAAAGTTATATTAGTACAGTCATCTTGGGGGAAATTGAATATATGATCCTAGTTAACTGATGAATTCAAAAGCTCGTATTCCATATGTTGGACACTATCTAAGGTAAGAAAACATGTGAGGATGGGTTTACATCATTCAATTTCTTACATACTAGTGAGAATGAAGGCTTGAATTAATGACTTGAGTTCACTGATTAAATGAGGGTAGAGGTTGCATTAGCTGTGTAAACAGAATGATTAAATAAGGGTAGAGGTTGCATACATTGTTCATGGTGGGGGAGTCTCAGCCGATTTAGAAACTAAAATAAATTCCCATCATAGGTATCAATAATAAACATCAGCATCAAAAGAAAATCCAAATAGAAAAGGACTAAAAATATCAAACACTTCAAGAATTCACTACTATTCATGGTTTATCCACATGTTTAGCACTAATTATATGCCTTAATCATGAACCACCACTACAGCTCCCATTTTTCACCAATAAACATATAATATCCCCCATGATCACTGTATGACTTAACACCAATTGGTAAATATCTCAAAATATCTTTAAAACAACTCATTAATAGGCTCAAAACGTAAATATAATCTTGAACCAACCATGGAATCTCTTTCACAACACATTCTCACACACTAGTTATCTCATGTGTTACTAAATACCAAACATAGTCACATAAAAAGTGTACTATAACAAAATAAATTACACAAGCCTTATTAAAAAAATTTCCATTTTAATAAAACACTTTCCTCAAGATTAAATCATTTTTGAAATATCTTTCAAAATCCATTTTAAATAATAAAATCCCTTTGATCATTTTTAACAAATATTTGGAGTATTCTCAAGGCACCCCATTTGGAAAAGTCACATTAAATGCCCAATTTCCATGCCAAACCATTAAAAACAATTAACATGGGACAATCATCGACCACAAATAACTTAACAGGAAATTAAAAAAACAGAAACCAAATGTGATATAGAATTTAATGTTAAGTTAGGGGAAATGAGATTAAATAGAGACAACAACATCATAAATGGTTCCAACATCATAACTTTTGATTAAAACCACCCGTAATAGGATTGGGAATTCCTCATACACCTAATACCTAATAAAACAAACAAAATCTACAATTAAAACATTGAATTTAGGGTTTCTAACTTCAATAAAAATGGATAAATATGTAAGATAAGTGGAAAATTATCAATAAGACATGAAGATTTGGAATTATCCTATCTAACCTCGTGGGGGAGTCTCACTGGATTTTATGGAGTTCACCTGGGGGGCGTGCATGAGAGTTCTGAAAATTGGGGGATAAGGGTTCTGGAAATTGGGGGAGAAACATGACTAGAGGAGCGATTACCCGATTTGAGTATTTATGGACATCATTTCACAATGTTTTGAACCAAACTGTTGGGAAAGAATTGGAAAAGTGAATATTTCCCAACGGTTTTCTTAAACCGTTGGGAAATCATCAACCTTTCCCAATGGTTTCATCAAACCATTGGGAAAATGAGCATAAGTGGCAGATTTCCCAACGGTTTTATCATACCGTTGGAAAATATTGCCAAAACTCTCTTATACCAACGGTTCATTGGAACTGTTGGAATAATACCATTGGGAAAAACATATTCCCAATAGTGTCCCTTCTACATTAACTAGGGTTCCACACAGAGTTAAATATCACACACTATGTGGGCTATCAATATGCTATATGACCTGATACTGGTGGATGAGTGTGTACTTCTGGGGTACATGGTAACTGGCATGACCAGGAACATGGTCCCGACCAATGTGCATGGTCACAACCTGGTGCACATGAAAAAACATGACTAGAGTACCAAACATGGGAAGAAAACGCAAAAATAACCATTTTACATGGGCATGATTAGAGTAAATGGGCACAGGTTTGAGGAAATGGGTATACCCTAGGTATCCAAGACACACCGAGTATACCCTAGACATGCCATATAATTTTTATAGGGTATGTTAAGGCCCATGTTCTCTTCAGTGTAGATGATTATCTGTAGGGTGTGTTTCCTTAGTCCATCACTATAAGGGTATACATGGAATCCCTTATTCCTAATTGGTTGAGTGATATGCTCTACAAGTTAGTCTTCAATAGATTCAGGAATCCTACTATGTGTCTTGCGGTGTGATCCTCTATCATTACTCCTTAGGATGGGTTAGTAATCTCATTGTTGAATTCCAGGGCATAAGACTCCATCCTAGTTTTTTACTCCAGGTAGGGTTAGGTATCACCCATAGGCCCTAGGTGATATCCCCTATATGTGTATTGATATTTTCTAAGTTCCATCATGTTCTTATTTATAGAGAGGCCTGATGGTCATGACATCTTGGATGGGAACCATCTGTGTTATCATAGTTTAGGATTGATTAATCCCAGATGAGAATTACCTTAAAGCCTCAAGTGTGATCCTTGGATGGAAATATTATCGTGATTTTTCTTTGAGACTTAGTTTTTATCTTGAGTATATCTGAGTTATTATTTTTATTTATCATATTATGAATGAGGTGTCTTTGTGATGATGAAATTGCTTCACTCTCTTATTTCATTGTGTTTGGTGATTTTAGGGTGTCCAAATGGGTATGTTATATACACACCTAAATAGTCTCTACCTTCACATGTTAGGTATTTTGAATATGAAAGGCCTTATGACGAGTCTTAGGTGGAAAATGAGGATGTAGATCATAATTTATATACACAGACCATTGTTGGTTCGAATAGTTCATTTGATAGTAGTCCCATATTTATTTCTATGTTAAAATATTATACAGATTTGGTGGGATTTTTTGTCCCATTATTATTTCTAATAATTGTTTAATACTCTGATATGGGAAATAGATGTATTCATGATTTTTAGTATCAGTTTTATATTACATTTGATCATTTTTTTTATGTTTGGAGATGTGTGTGTGTGTGTGTACCAATGCCTTAGGCTGATGCCTATCAATTGTGTGTTACTCCGACATGATACTTATCTCCAACCCTTGGCCTATTGATAGATGGATTGGGGTCTCACACTTGGCTTACCACTAACCAGTCAGGCCCTAGTGGGTCGGGGTATGACAGAGTGGTGTCAAAGGAGGTTAACCTTAAGAAAATATTTTGGATATTTTCTTGTTGTGGGGTTTGGTTTGGGAACTGGGGAGATGGTGTTAAATTGTATTGAGTTTAGATCTCATGCTAGGTAACCCAGATTTGGTGTGGCAGATGATGTATCCATTCCCTAGGACGATAAAAACCTTCTTTTTGAATTGGAACAAGTATTCATTAGTTTAATAGAAAACCTTAGTACATGAATTATATCCTATTGAGTTGTGGTTTACATTTCCTTCTTGAGTTGGCTCCCCAGATATACTCTTTGACCAAAGTACGTCTTTACTTTTTTAGGATTCCTACATGAAACCATCCTATTGGGATTTTTTAGAAGGATCATGGGGATGATTCTCCAAGTGATGAGGATTCAATATAGGTACCTATATAGTAGGTGGTACCTAAAGGTGATTTTATGATCTTACCTCCACCTGTTGAGTAACAAGTTTCTTTGGACGTTCTGATAGAGGATGTGAATAGGATGATCACACTCCATGAGTTTTAGAGGTAGAGAACCATTAGTTTTTTAGTATATCTAGACTCTCAGGTTGTACAGGACTGGGTTCAGGTAGTTTTATGAGTTTTCTACCTTTTTGACCCATCATGACCAAATGGTGATCTTAGTAGTGAGTCCTCTACATGGCTCTGCAATGAAATGTTAGATTTTGGTAACTCATATGAAAGATGAGGAAGCTATCTATTGGATATAGTTTGAGATTATCTTTAGAGGGGAGTTATATATAGCTATGTTGTGAGTAGTACACATTCAAGAGCATCTTGATATATATAAGGGAAACATGTTAATTATAGAGTATGTGTTTAGGTCTAATAACTGCACATGATACTCAATGGATATGGTTCGAGATGTGTTTTTTCAATATAGGACATTTGAGTGTGGTCATAAATAAGATATTAGGCTTGGAGTTATATATATTTTCATTCCTACTTATTATAGGGGTTCTTGGGAAATAATTTGTGGTAGAGATCTTCTTAGAAGAGTATCTGCTGATAGTTGGTGTAGGTAATGAGACCCCAAGAACTGAGATTTTAGTAGTTGATATTCAATGTTATACTCAAGGATATATTCATGTTATGATTTTTTTAAACATTCTCAGAATATTGGTTCAATAGTTTAGGTCTCATTGGATGGTTCTAGTTAGTCGTGGGAGAGGTAGTGTCTCCCCTTTGATGAGAAGGGATTTCTCATGGGTGATTCTCTAACCTATTATATGGTAGACATGGAGAGTGTCAATGAACTTCCCACAAAGAGTCATAATTTTGATATGGGAGGTTCTTAGGGTAGAATAAATAGAAGAGGGGTACGAGAGAAACAAGTGGTGTTTAATGATTTAATCTGTTTCCACCACTAGACCCAACTGGTCCATGCTATGCTCAGGGAGCTGGTTTGAGATGAGGACAGTTACAAGTAGTAGAGGCTTTTGACTCAGAGGCTCTAGGGATAACTCAAGGTATGATATTTTTCTTCCATAAATTATTTTTATTATTTATTAACATAGTTTAACATCCCATGTTTTCTAAAAAAATCCATATAATTCTAATTTTTTAATAGCATGTGTTACACGCAAAGCTGAGTTTATACAAACCATGATATATAGTAATATATTGTAATTTAATATGGAAGTTATTTCCTAACCACTGGATTGGATGGTTTGAAAAATACTAACTAAATATTGAAAATTATATAGTGTACACTTGTATATAAAAAATTCATTAGTTATAAATCAATTACAAATAAAAAAAATTGAAAGTAAAAGAAATGTTTTTCTGAAAAAATATTTGTATGCGTACAAAATGTTTTTTATCATAATAAATTAAGTTAATCGTGATTGGATAATGAATTTAAGGAATTTAATATATTATATAATTAATAATTTTTTTATCATTCATCTAATATTTTTTCAATTAATGATATTTGATAAAATCACATTTTATGTTGAAAAACTATATTTTTTCTAAAAAGTGGTTTCATTGTGTTTTGTTTGTTTTTTTAAAAAATTAATTTTTCCAATTTAAAAAATTTAATTGAAAAAATGAACATAATTTTTTAAATATACATTTAAAAATTAAATTTGAGTTACTTCTTTATAATTTAATGAAGAGATAAATTTTTTTATGAATAGTAAAAAATACTGATTTTATTTAAAAAATGATTTTTTTAAAGTAGTTACAAAGTTACATATTTGTTAAAAAGTTTTAAAAGTAAAATTAGTTCCGTTATATTATGATAGATCCAATTTATGTCATTTTAATCAATTTCATATTGAATTTATATATAAAACCTTCTATACTTTTGAGATCTTTTTCCTTGGAAAACCATTTTTTCTTCTTATCTATAGGTTTAATTTTAAATAAAATTCTACGACATGAACGAATATAATTTGTTAAAATAGATTTCATATTTTGAATTATAATAATTAATATCATTTAATATGGTAAATTTAATTTTTAGTAATAATTAGTAGTAAAAATGGTAAAATTAATTATTACAGTTAAGGTTAAAATGGGGTTTTACACGTTACATGTGCTTGTGTTAAAAATAATTTTCTCACCCGAATAGGATTTTTATTTAACATATTATGTTTAAAATTTATAATTATTGGTTCCAAATTATAAAATAATAATCATTTTATTTTTAGTCTTGATGAATAAATCACCTAGGTAAATAAGAACCATTATCGAATAGTTTTAAGTATTTGCAAAAATGTCACTCCTCCCCAATAATAAAATATCACTTCTTCCCCTAACTTATTCACGCATAATATTCCATTTATATTGCAAAAAAAACCTTTTAAAATCCCTCCCCAAAATCCTTAAAAAAGTTCTATAGATTTTATTCTTCCCAAAATTCTAACCCTAGGGTCCTTAATAAGAAATCTAAAGGAGGTTGTTCTAAGAAAACGTAATTTTCTTTACTAAAATCTTTCTTTTTTACTAATTATCTTACAAAATTAAACCAAGTATAAATATTTAAAATATAATAAAACAATTATCAAACATAAAATGGGTTGTTATTATTTTTATGTTATAAACTATATTCATCTCTTCTTCCATCAAATGGGAATCAGAACCGTTGATCATGTGTGCAGCGAACTACTGCCTCGCGGATCGATGTATTCTATTTTCCATCAAAACCTCTCATGAATGGTTATAATGATGATTTAACATATTTATATGATATTTATGACATAATTATACTTTTTTAACTATTATATCAAATAAACCATCTTACTTTTCATTCCTTGGGAATATAATAATGTCACTCATGCATATGATGGACCACTGTATCACGATGTGATGTGATTCTTTTTTCACTTATACTTTAAATATAAAGTAATAAAGACAAATTTAATGAATATATTTAATATATATGAAATAATAATTACTCTATAAAGTTGTTATACTATTTACCTTTCTTTCGTTCCATTTGTTGAGAAAAATGAAACATCATTCATGCGTACGTATGGCCTATCGTTTTCATCAACAGTGTAATTAATTTTCTCTCTATAAATATTAAGGATTAGTATAAATAAATATATAATGTATATATATTATATTTATATCAGATTTAATATTATGTATATTATGGAACCATGATCAAATTAATAGGACTAAAAATACCAAACCAAAACATACATGAATAACTAGGCAGTTATTACCTTAAAAGTGATTTGAACAAGGAATTATTAATAAATGGGTAATAAAAGTTCATAAGTAAATCATATATGTTATTATATATATGATTATAGTTATATAATATTGTTATAATTGAACTATATGAAAATATACAAAATTAGTAATTACTTTATGTTAGAATCTCTTTATTTATCGAGATTATTAATGATTATGCTTCCAATGATGAAATATTATGATATACCTCTAAAAAACACATAAATTTTCTTATACTATAGTTATTTCATGAAATGAAATTTTTTCCTTTAATTTTACTACCTTTATGTTCTTAATAATATAAAATATTTTTTAAGTAAAACTGACTTTATTTCTCTCTTCGGTTGAGAATCCTTTTTCTTTCATGTCAATATTTTATAAAAATGTTTCAAATATATTTTTTAATGATATAAAATGATTTATTAAATAATTTTTTAACCATGCTTTAATTTTTAAAAAATGGTAAAAGTGTTATACTTACCATTTTATGAATGAGACGCTTTTTTAACTTTTTATTGGAAATGTTAATGGAATCTTTATTTTAGCATGTACGACATGAATGATATTTTATGTCATCAGGACCACTAAATGTTTTAAAGATTACATTATAAGTTTAAAAGATTATTTTCAAAGAAAATTATTTTCATAATGTGTTGTAAATTTTTTATTTTTAAAAAATTTGATCTTCAAAGTGAAAAGGTTATTTTCATTAATAAATGTTCAACTTATCGTTCAAAATAATTTTCCAAATAAGATGACATAATTTTATGTTAATTAATATTTACTAGGGTTATGATCCAAGGATTCCATTATTATTATTTATTTTGATGGTTTATGATTATAATGAAGATATTTTTATGAAACTCATTTCTTTTCCATGACTTATGATATGATGAATTTATGAGATGATTATGAAACCTATTTCCTTTATTTCGGTTATGATATAATTAAATGTTTATTATACCCATTTAATTTCTGTATTTTATGATATGATAAATGATTTATGATCATAAAAAATGAAATTGTATGGATTATGTAATAGGTGGGACCTATATCTCCCTCCAATAAATTGGGTAATTATTGGTATATAATGAGATAAAAAGGACTAGAATGGGGAGTAATCCCGGTTCAGTAAGGGAATTTTCCCACAATGATTGTCTTGGAAGTGAACCCTGACTACTATTATTGTTTGGGGAGTGAACCGATTCCACTATGATAGTTTTTGGAAATTATACTTGACTAAAAAGGAAATGATTTTTCTACGCTCATGTGTATGCCACAATTATATGCCCTATGTCAATGATATGATATCATGGATCATGTTCTTTGATTAATTTGTTATTCATGTATTTTGAACTACCATTATTTATTCTATGACTCATTTTTATGATCTGTGATATAAATGGTATGGTTTTGAAATGTTTTTATATTGTAATCATACCCTTATACACATGTTATGTTGATATCTCTCATGTTTACCCTAACTAAGCATATGATATCACCATTTATTATGTTTTCTTTCCAAAAATTATGAAGAAAGGTATTATGTATGGTATGTATAAAAGTGTTCTAGTTAAGAAAAACTTAGTGGGAGAAGATTTTGTTCAACTATGAACCAAGTTTTTACGTAACCATGTTTCCAAAGGAACTATAGCTAAACGATTCTAGCATGGAACATCATGTTATAAAATGAATATTCATATGTTATGATGTTATATCTATAAACATGAAGTTTGGATATTTATAGTTTCTATCATATAAAAGGTTTAATTAACCTTTAGAATCTTGGATGGGAGAGATTTAGTGAGAACCCTTAGGATAATCCTATTATAAGATAATTTCTTAAGTTATGGTAAAGAAAAGTGTGTGTTTTTTAAGAAATTACATCTATGTTTGGATAATACACATATATTTGGATATGGTACAAATGTTCCTAGGTGTAATAACCCTATAAAGTGCATATTTAACTGGACTCGATTGTAACCTAGTGCCTGAAAATGGGCCTTTCTGGACACTTGGTTTGACACACTTGTGGGATATGTTTTGGAAATTCACAAACTCCATAAAAACCATCATGATGTATTTGAATAAATAATGACCATGAATGGCCTAATTTAAACCTAAGGTTTCATATATTGAAAAGAATGTGTAATGATTTAGACACTATATTAATAATTTTTTATGATTATAAGAAACTAGTAGAAATAGTTGCTTCAACGTCAAAGATATGGCATTGGTTTTTTATAAACTGATGAAAAATGTATTCGTGGGACATTTTTTGCATTGTTTTAACATGAATTTATTCTAAAAATGTTTTATAATGGCTTATGGAATCAATTTTTTTTAAAAAATACAACATCAAAAAAATGACTAAAATGATTTATGGCATTGGTTTTTTCAAAAAATATATGCCATAAATCAAAAAAAAAATGATGTTGATTTTCATAAAAAATGACAAATAAAAAGTAAAAAAAGTTAGCATCATTTTTTTTATTTTTGAAAACTAACAACAAAGAATTTTAAATAAAAACATGGATTGTAAAACCCTTATTTTTTCAGATATGTAAAACCCTATCTCTCGACTCACAAAGAACCTGAGGGTGACCTGGTGATCCCAACGACCATTGTTGTTTTTTTCTTTAATTTTTATCATAATTTCGAAATCTCTTGGATCGATTCTTCATCCTCTGTCATTACTTCATCATCCAAGAAATTATTTCTCTTCAGAAACCATTTTTTTTTCTGATCATCATCTATAGTTTGATTTTATTTCTTCTATCTTATTTATTGTTCATTTCTACAAAAAATTTTGTTATATCTTATAGTGATTGTTATTCAAATAGATTTGAGGCAAAAAGTTAAAATTATGGATCCATTTTCCTTGGTGAACTTCTAATTTTGTACTTTTTTCTAATTTTCAAGTAAAATTATTTATCATTTAGTTGTATTTTTGAGTTATTGTTTCAATTATTTTATTCCTGTTTATAAATTTTGTTCTTAAAGTTTTTTTTATTTTGATAAATTTTTTATTTGATGAAGTTATCAAATGGTCTTGTTGATATTATGTAATAAAAAATGATATATTAATTCATTGTTCATCAATATAATGTATATCAAATTTAATGACTCCATGTTTTTCACCTGTTTGATTAATATAATCTTCATTACCTTTTGACGCAGGCGACACTGAACTAATATAATAACTATGTAATATGAACGAATACATATTAGATGATTGAAAATAATTTAATTATAAAATCAATAAACCACATGTGTATAATATGAAAATAAAAAATTTACTATTTGTAAATTTAGAACATATATAATTTATATTATAATAGGGTTTTTTTCAAATTAAATATGTTAACATTTTATATAATTGGCTATAATATTAAATTGAACACTTTTAAATTATTGAAACAATATTTCCATATGTGAAATAATATATGATCATTAATTAATTTTAATATTCTTTGGAAATAATATTTCAAAACAATAAATTTTTAAATGGTCATATTCTTTTGAAATAATGTATTAGCATTAATTACTTTCCATCTTCTTTTGATGTTTCCTATTTGATTAAAAATCATTTTTATTGAATTTTTTTATGTTTAAAATTTATATTTTTATACACCTATTTTTAAATGTTTATATTTTTTAATATATTCATTGATTATATTGTGATATCATGTATTGAATGGATCATAATTAGATAAATCTATGATGAACCGCTAGAGAATATGAAAAAGGAGTTGATGAATTCTTGGAATTTTATAAATGAAATATGAAAAATATATATTTTATTTTTTTCATGTGTGAAGTGTTAGAATATTAGAAAGTAAAACTCTAGAGAAATCAAGGATTATCACATTTTTATGTTTTTAGACCAAATTATACATGTAGGATCTGTCATGGTGAAAGAACTAAAAATTCAACTTCTAATGTTGATGAAAATATTCATAATGAGGAAAGGGGTTGTATTGATGAATTAATTTATGATTTAGGTGTTGAAACCATCAAAAAATAGAAATTATTGAATGATTGAATAGATATTTTGAGAAACCTCTATTCCTAGGATGCACTAAATATATAGTGTTATTTGCAATTTTGAGATTAGTTAACTTGAAATAAAGAATTGGTTGGAGTGATAAAAGTTTCTCCAAATTACATGATCTTTTAAAAGAGATACTTCCAGAAGGAAACAGACTTCTAGATTCCAATTATGAGGTGAACGAAATATTATGCCTAAGGGGACTAGTTTATAAAAGGATACATGCTTTCCCCAATGATTATGTGTTGTATAGAAAATTAATATGAATATTTATCAAGCTATCCTACATCTGGGACATCATGCTATAATATGGATGAAAAATTCAAATCATTTTCATTCTTAGGTACTGACATATAACCTCATGAAAAATCAATTTTGTATTTTCTAATGATATCATCCTATAATTCCTTCATACAGTTATGATAATTGAACTATGACTCATTCTTAACTACCATTATCAAATCTCCTGCTAAAGTAATTTGGTACCTTCCAATAATTCCTCATTTAAAGAATCTATTTTCAAATTCAATTGATTCAAAAAGGGTAATATGGAATTCAAATGAGTGCATCTCTGATGGTAACTTATGTCACCCTACTAATTCACAATAGTGTAAGATATTGGATAAAAAAATTTGTTATTTTGGAAGTGAATTTAGAAATCTCACAATGGGATTATGTACTGATTAAATGAATTCATATCAGAGCCTAAGTATCCAACATCATTAATGGCCTATTTTATTTCTAGTTTACAACTTTTCACCACATATATGTATGAATAAAAAATATGTTATGATGATATTGATGATTTCTAGACCAAAAACAAGTGAGAAATGATATTTATTTATATCTTTCACCATTAATTTATGATTTGAAACTATTATGGGATATATGTGTTGAAGTTTTTGATGCATACAATAAAGAGTATTTTCTTTCACATGCTATGATAATGTTCACTATAAATGACTTTACTGTATATGGAAACTTATATGGATACAATGTTAGGGGACATAAGTCATGTCCAATTTGTGAAGAAGATACATAATATTATAAATTATAGAATAGAAGATATACAGTTTACTTGGGACATCAATTTTGTTATTCAAATTTATCATCCTTATCATAGATTGAAAAAAGAACTTAATGGTTTATAAAAATACAATCTTCCGCCATGAACATTTTCAGATAAATAATATTATGACAGGGTGAAAAATATTGATTTTAAAATTGGAAAGAAAAGATGTTATAGTCTTCAAAAAAATATCTAGAAGAAACTATATATCTTTTTTGAACTACCTTATTAGATATTTTTAGAAATAAAACATAACATTGACATTATGAATATTGAGAAAAATACGTGTGATAGTTTGATTGAATCTTTGGTATACATAAATGGAATGAAAAAAGATTGATTGCATTCTAGATTATACTTGATATCAATGGGAATATGTTTGGATTTAACTCCCACTATGAAGGGAAACATAACATATTTACCTCCCACTCGTCACACATTAAGAAATAATAAGAAGATGAATTTTTGTTAGTGTCTTCATGGTATTAAAGTACCCAGTGGTTATTCTTAAAATGTGAAGAATTTGGTTTCATTGAAGGATTTTAAATTAATAGGTATGAAATATCATGATTCTCATGTACTTATGAAATAACTTCAACCAGTCTCACTGTGTGGTATATTTCTGACAGTTGTCAGAAATACTATTATCAGGCTATGTAATTTTTTCAAATCCATTTTTATCAAAGTTGTTGATCCAAATTTGTTAGATGTGTTGGATAATAAAGCTTCTCTTATTCTTTGTCAATGATAAATGTATTTCCCACCTACAATTTTTTATATAATGGTACATATTTTGATTTATTTGGTGCATGATGTAAGAATATATGGTCCTGTTTATTTATGATGTATGTATCCTTTTGAAATATATATGAAAATTTTGAAGGGATATGTTTAAAATATTTATCAACCAAAGGACTGTATTGATCAAAAATATGTATCAGAAGAGGTGATTATTTTCAATATTGATTATTTTTATGAATTGGAGCATATTGGTCTCCCTATATCTCGATATATGACTGTTTATAGTAAAGGTAGAGAGATTTAAGGCTTAAAGGTAAAGTTTATTCCATGTTATGAAGTGATGCAGGAACATTTATACATTTTGAAGAACAAAGATGAGGTTCAATCATTTATATCACCTAATATTTTAGAATTAAAGTTATGATATCCAAAAAGAAGTGAAAATTGGCTAATGATTGAGCACAAAAAGAAATTTTTTTCACGGTTTAATTAGAAATTCATCATAGATATATCTTCATTAGAAACATTAAAATGGTTGGTAGGGGGGTACCATCTCTTAATGTGATCACATGGTCTAGTTTCTATATTAAAGGGTACAAAATTTACAAAAAAAATCTGGATGAAAAGTGTACTATTCAAAATAGTGGTGTAATGGTCATCGCTAAAGTACTTCATTTTTCGAGTGAAAAAGATAAAAACTCAATTTCTGCATCAACACCATATATTTTAGTTCTTGAATACATATGGTAAATTGATTATATTAAATTTTGAGTCACTGTTTTTAAGTATAATTGGGTTGGAAGTAATATTGGTTTGAAACATGATGAATATGGGTTTAAATTGGTTGATTTGAAAATATTTAGTTGAAATGAGGAACCATTTATCATGTCCACACATGAAAAGAAAATATTTTATATAACAACCCGACTCATTATTTTATACTTAAGAAAGTTTTATTACATAAAATCATCAATGGATACAACATATATGATTGACAGGTCTAGTGTCTTTGGGGCTTAGGAACATTACATAACAACTTAAAACATAAAATGCAACATCTTATTGAAAACTTATTTGACATGACCACATCATTCCTTCATACTTAGAATTTGATGGGATACAATAAGGACATTCATAAGAAAAGGTTGAGCTATAAATCCTAGTAAGGTAGTAAACAAGGTATAACATGAATAATATAGTACATGTTAGGTAATAGTAATATCAATGAATCATAAGAGAAACATGAATTTAAAGGCATGATATAACATGATTATCATAACATGGAAATGTGGCAACAACACTTAACATGATATTATCATGAGCTAAGGATCATTGCACATGGAGTATGAATGTACCCTCATTTCACTTGAATTAGAATGATTAAACCCTCATTGCACTTGAAGTATCATGATACTAATCTTTACCCAAGGCATTAGAGCGCTATCAGGGTGCACCCTTCCTAATCATTTCATTTCATGCATAAATGTGTCACATGGATCCTATAACATGGATTCATTAAACATAATAATTTGTTATATGATAAAGCAATGTGGAATTAATACATTAAACTCTATAATAAATATGTAAATGTGCATAAAGGTGAATAAACATGATAGATAAATGGTCCTGGTATTCACTACACAATGACATTGGTTTGGAAAATCACGGTGCAATTTCGATAGCATAACAACGTTACATAAGAATTCATAAAAATTGTAGACGAGAGAGAAATGGGTGTCTCGTCATATTTACATGAAAATAATAGTAATGGGTTCATTGAGATATGTGTCCTAACATATGTAATTGAATTTAAATTCATAATACAAAATAATTTTTTGAATGTAAATGAGAATAGAGAAATTATTTATAGAATTTCGGCATGGTAACGAGTGTACATGGGAGGAATTAATGAGAAAGAAAGGGGTCTCTTATAATTAAAAATAATGAGGGAAGTATAGGGGAGGATCGAAATCATAAACCAAAAATTTTAATTGAAAATACAAGGTTATGGAAACATAAAAGATACTTAGACAAAAATAAGAGAGGAAAAAATACTTTACTTGGAAGTGTGATCTCAATGGCTTGGGAGGGGATTGAGAGAGGTTTCTTTAGAGATTGGGGCACCTTGGAAGGATTATAGAGAGTGTATTGAAGAGTTTGGTCAAGATAAAAAGTCTTTGAGTGAAGAGAAGGGGGGATCTTGGGTGGTTTTATATAGGAAAAAGATAATGAATTCATTATTATTTAGGTTTTGGACACCACACATTAAACTAATCAAAAGCACAAACCAAACCATGGTTTTTCCCATGGTTTTTTCCAAATGGGTGTGGAAAACATTATTTTATATGTCCAATGGATGAACTTCTTAAAATATTAGTCTTGATTATATGGAGGTGAGTCATAATCTCAAACAAATTATTTTAAAAAGATAAAATGCTTTATAAGTCTTGGAGGTTCCACTAAAGCTTTGTAAAATAAATCAAACAAACATAAAATCACATTATTTTAAGGGTAAAAGATATATTGGCCAAAAAAATCATTTATAGTATTTTATTACATCACTATTAGGTCATTATGATTTCATAAAACACATTATATAATTAAACGGTATTTTATATTTACCAAAAAAAATATTTATCACAGAAAATTATGAAAAATTCACCATTGGATAATTTTGATGTCCTAATTCCAAAAGTAATTTTCTAAATATGTAAATTTTTACTTTTAAAATAAAAACTGACATTTATCTAAAATTCATGGGTTCTGACAAAAAATGGCTTTCAAACCTAAATAAAAATTACAACTGTATTCCTAAAAAGTATACGATCATTTATATTTCATAAAAAGTAATTTAGTAATAATATTTTATTAAAATGTTATTTAATTCAGAAATCCACTAATTCATCAAATTATATATCTTAATTGAAAATTAACTAAAAATACTATTTGTGATTTAAAAACTATTTACAAAGTAACAATAATAAAATAAATGTATATTCTTTATTATATAAAAAAATATAATGCACATAATCATAGTACTAAGTTCTTGTTACATAACCCCTTATAACACCCACATATGACCTAAGTGTAAGGTGTGCATTAGTGACAGACTCTTGGGGAGGATCATATAACATCGCTCGGGTGGTAATCTCTATCAACGTCCACTTATCTTGTAGGCGGTTCCTTTAGAGCCTAATGTGTTGAAGATTGGCTTGGGATTGGTCAAGATCAAATCCCAGTGATGCCTCCTCCTTTCTGAGCTCCGACAACTTGACTTCGTATGGAGAAATTCTAAAGGATGAGTCCATCGCTTCCTTTTTCTAAGTAAATTGGATTTGTTAAATCCCTATATTTATACTAATATTGTTATCATTGTTCAATGGCTATATTAGCAATGGTAAAAATTATTAATGGAATTTTAAAATCCAAAAACATAAAACCAAGGAAGTGTATATGTTTTATATAACCATTTTTCATAATAAGACATTTAATTAGATCAAGATGAATTTTCATTAATGAATTTTTGGGTCATTACAATATCCCCCCCTAAAAAATTTCACCCTCGAAATTTTCTTTTCCCACACTAAAACAGATTCAGGTAACTCCGCTTTATCACTTTCTCTGATTCCCACATTACTTCTTCAAACATGTGGTTTTTCCACAACTCCTTGACGAGGGGAATTATCTTATTCCGTATAAATTTTTCCTTATGATCTAATATATCCATCATCTTCTCTTCATAGTAGAGTTCATTATGCAATGGTACTACCACTTGATTGAGTACATGTGATGGGTTAGGTATGTACTTACTCAAGAGTGATATATGGAATACATCATGTACTTGAGATAGGTTTAGTGGGATTACAAGTTGATAGGGCACTACTCCAATCTGATCAAGGATCACAAAAGGGCCGATGTACCTTAGAATAAGCTTTCCCTTCTTCAAAAATCTCATAACTCTCTTCTAGAGTGATATACGGAGGAATACCATGTCTCCAACATCAAACCCTAGGTCATGTCTATGATAGTCAACATAGATCTTTTGTCGAATCTAAGCAGCTTTAATATGCTACTGTATGGTCTTAACCTTCTCCACCATTTCTTCGACCATTTCTATACCTAGGATTTTTTTCTCCTCAACTTCATCCCCACATGTCAGTGTTTTGCACCTCTTCCCATATATGGCTTCATAAGGAGCCATTTGTATGCTTGATTGGAAACTGTTATTGTAATAGAACTCAACTAGAAGAATATATTGATCCCATCCTCATTTTATGTCCATTTAGAATTCTATCAACATGTCCTCAAGTATTTGGATAGCCCGCTCAGATGGGAAATCAGTTTGAGGATGATAAGTTGTACTGAATTTCAACTCAGTATGCAGATAATGTTAAAGACTCTTCCAAAACATTGAGGTGAATCTTGGATCTCAATCAGATAAAATTGATAGTGGTACTCCATGAAACCATACCACTTCTCTGATATATATCTATTCTAGTTCATCCAATGAGAAATCCTCTCTAATTGCATTGAAGTGTGTAGTCTTTGTAAGACGATCCACAACAACACAGATAGCATTGTTTCCTTTGGATGTCTTCAGAAGTCTGGTGACAAAGTCCATGGTGATGTTCTACCATTTTCATGCAGGTATGGGTAATGGTTGCATTATCCCCTTATACTTCTGCCTCTCATCCTTCACTTCCTGACATACCAACCACTTTGATGTATACTCAGTGATATCCTTCTTCATGTTATCCCCCCAATTTTTCTCTCAGATATATCAATACATATTTTTGTTTCTTGGGTGAATGGAAAAATTCAAACTATATGCATCATCCAAAAGTTATTTCTTTAACTCCCAACATTATGGAACACATAGGTTTTTCCCAAATCTCACAATTCCTTCTTCATTAACATTGAACTCTAAGGATTTACCTTTTCTGATAGTTTCCACTCTCTTCTTAATTCCAACATCAACATTTTAAAAATCATTTAACCTTTACAAAAGATATGGTTGAGCAATAATTTGTGAAAGGATTGATTATTTTCCCTTCTTTATGATTCACATGTCCATCTTCATAAAATCTAAAAAGATTTTATTCTTTTTAATTCTCATCAATTATAGAATTGATGGGTCCTTTCTACTAAGATCATCTGCCACCTTATTTGATTTCCCATGGTGGTAATGGATCGAGCAGTCATATTATTTGATCAGCTCTAACCATCTTCATTGGCACATGTTCAACACTTTCTGTGTTAATATATACATGAGGATTTTTTGGTCCTTATATATTTCACACTTCTCCCCAAAGAGGTAATTTCACCAAATTTTTTAATCAGAGATCACTACAGCTAACTCCAGATCATGTGTTGGATAATTTTTCTCATGAACTTTCAATTTCCTTGAAGTATAGGCAATTAATTTCTCATTTTGCATCAACACATATCCCAGGACCTTCTTTAAAACATAACTAAATAACACAAAAATTTCCCCACTTGTGGGTAGTGTGAGCATAGGCGCAATGATAAGACTTATTTTCAACTCCTTAAATCTCTCTTATCATTCATCACTCCAAGAAAACATTACTCCCTTCCAAGTTATCTTGGTTAGAGGGTTGGAAAATCATGAGAAATTTCTCACAAATCGGCGATAATATCCAGTTAACCCCACGAAGCTATGGATATCCATCACTGATATTGGCCTCAACCATCCCTCAATTGCATCTATCTTGGAGGGATCCACAAATATACCATTTCTTGTGATGATATATCCCAAGAATGATACCTCCTTCAACCATAACTCACGCTTTATGTACATTACATAGAGCTTCTCCTTTTCCAAGGTCTCTAGTACAGTTCCTAGATTCTCCTCATCATCCTCCTTGGTTTTAGAGTATATTAGAATATAATATATAAATACTACCAAATTGTTTTTGAGGTATTCTCTAAAGACTCTTCTAATCATGTCCATGAAGATTTCTGGAGCATTAGTGAGTCTGAAAGGCATTACTATGAATTCATAGTGCTCGTACCTTATAAGAAAACTAGTCTTGGGGATATCCTCCTTCACCCTTACATGGTAATATCCCATCCACAAATCAACCTTGGAGGAGTATTGTGATCCATGTAGCTAATTGAACAAGTTATTAATTAGTGGAATAGGATACTTTTTCTTTATCATGATTTTGTTGAGATCATGATAATCAATTTAATGCGCATTGACCGATCCTTCTTCTTGACGAAGAGGACTATTTCACCCCATGGTGAAGGACTTGGGCGTATAAACCATTTATCTAGATTCTCCTATAGTTGTTTTTTATCTCCTCAAGATCCATAATATCCATTCTAAAAAGAGTCTTGGATAATGGAAATTCCCTAGGTATAAGATCGATTGAGAATTCAGCATCTCTTCTAGGAGGAAGACCAGGCAATTCCTAGGGAAACACTTCAGCGAATTCCCTCACAATAGGCATGTCTTCAAGGATGTTTTCTTCCTTGGAATAAATCATCCGAGTCAGATACGCGTGCTCATAGGGCAGTAATATCCATGCTTGAGATGATGGTGCTAAAGAAGATTCATCTCCCTCCTTTCACTTGTACAAAATCTAGGGTAGATTCTCCATATGTATAGTGATTTCCCTCTCACATAAATTTATGTTGGCTCTATATAAGGAAATCCAATCCATGCCATGAATTGCATCAAATTCTACCAAAGGGAGTATGATTAGGTTTACTAGGATGTTCAATCCACAAATTATGATAGGGGAGGAGTTATATTCATGGGTTGCAATGATAGCCCCATTTTTTGTTCTCACTGACATCTGTACTTCCATAACTTGTGGTGGTGTTGGGATTGTTCTACCAAACTTTCGGTATATAAAAGAATGCGTAGAACCAGAATCCAAAATTAAATTCGATATTCTTGAATAAATAACTAGAATACCTATCAACACTTCATTTTCGAGGTTCACTTCAATGGTAGTGATAGAAAAATATCTCCCTTTATTCCTTGGAGGTTATTGGTTGCCTCTTAAAACCCTTATCTTAGGGAACTAGTTTTCAAAGTGCCCTGGTTCTTTGTAGTTGAAGCAATGTACAATGCATTGAGGGTCGAACGGAGTGTTCCTCTCCTCTGTCATATTCACAGGTTTCTATTGTTGGAATTTAATTGTCTGGGGCCCTTCTCTTCCACACCAAAATAATTTCCCCATCCCCATCAGGAAATTTATGCAGGGGCTTCTTTCCGCACCATTGGCAAGTGGGGTGCTAGATTTTCTTAGCACCATTGTATTAATCCATCGGACCACCAGAATAAAAGTCCAATTTATGTTTCTTATCCCAATGATACCCTAATATTCGTTGATCTCCATTTCGACTTTGAGGTAAAATCGGACAATTTCCTCATATCTCTTGAAATCACGGATCTTTATGGCTTTCTGTAGGCTAGGTTTTAACCCACCAAATAAGCGGTCAACCTTGCATTCAGGGGTAACGACAAATCTGAAGGCATATCGTGAAAAAATTGTGAAATTTTCCTCGAATTATTTAACGGATTTTTCATTTTTTCTTGAGGGAAAGGAATTCCCATTCCATCTTAATTCGGAGGGTGTGTGGAAAATATTTATCGAAAAACATTTTCTAGAAATTCTTCCATTCCAACACCTCGATCTCTTTATCAAGCTTCATTTTTTAATCAATGTCCACCATTGATCAGCTTCACCTTCCATACAATAATTTGCCATAAGAACCATCTCTTGTTTAGAACATTGCAGGATGGAGAAGATCTTTTCAATGGAGTTGATCCATTGTTCAGCAATTTAGGGATCAGATGATCTATTAAAAGTAGGAATCCTTTGTCTCATAATGCTCTCTATTGTGACTTTTTATTTATTAGGGGAGTTTAATGTTCCTCAAGATCAATGTTTTTATTCAAAACATGAGTTAACTAAGAGAGTATAATGAAAAAGTTTGTGATTCCCGCTCCCATCAGATTTGGCATCTCATTGGAACAATCATCACAATTATCTTCACATCAATTGTTATCCCGAGTCCTCTTATTACTGACCATTAGATGTAATAAAAGTAAAGTTATGGGTAACACAAAAAGATTAATCCAAATAAAAAAATGGATGACTTACTTTTATTTCATTAACTTATGAATTTATAGGCTTCAATCTATGTTATCCATGATCTACTTCCCAACATAAATTCTTAGGGGAATTTTTTTTATTCCCTTAATAATGGTTCATACTAAGATTATTAATTTACCCAATCATATCCCATGGTAGTTTCATAACCTAGAGTGAAATAAAGCACATTGTCGCGCACCAGTTCCATTTTGAGTCTAGCTCAAAGCGGTGTTTTTGGGTTTTTCCCCTAGGATACATATGTGCCAGAGACGCCTCTACCTGCTCATATCCAGATAGGGATGTATTTTCTTGATTAAAAACTTACTCAATACTCACCAAAATTTAGGGATGTTTTTATTATTCTTAGTCTTATCCATAAAGATTTCACTAGGGTTTTCTAATCCTAATCCTAAAAATAACTAAACCTATACTATGATATCAACTATAACAACCCTACTCTTTATTTTATACTTAAAAATATTTTATTACATAAAACCATCACATGATACAACATAAAAGATTGATATTTATAGTTTATTTGGGTCTTAGTAACATTACGTAACAACTTAAAACATAAAACACAACATCTTATTGAAAACTTCTTTTACATGACCACATCATTCCTTTGTACTTAACATTGCATGGGATAACCTGAGGACATGCATAAAAAAAGGGTGATCTATAAAGCCTAGTAAGGGAGTAAAAAGTAATAACATAAAAAATACACTACATGTTAGGAAATATGAATATAAATAGATCATAAGAGAAACATGAACGTAAATGCATGATATAGCATGATTATCATAACATGGAAATGTGGCAACAACACTTAACATGATATTAGCATGATCCAAGGCTCATTGCACATGGATAATGAGTAAACACTCATTTCAATTTAATTATCATGATTAAACCCTCATTTCACTTTACATATCATGATACAAATCATTACCCAATGAATTGGAGCTCTATTAGGGTGCACCATTCCTAATCATTTCATTTCATGCATAAGTGTGCCACATGGATCATATAACATGGATTCAATAAAAATCATCATTTATTCCATGATAAAGGAATGTATAGTTCATACATGAAACTATATAATCAATAAGTAAATGTTCATAAAGGTGAATACCATTGATAGTGAAATGGGCATGGCATTCACTACACGTTGACTTTGGCTTGGAAAATCGTTGTGTTATTTCGGCAGCATAACAGCGTGACATAAGAATTCATAAAATTGGTAGATGAGAGAGAATTGGGTGTCTAATAATATTTACATGAAATTAATATTAATGGATTAATATAGATACATGTCCCAACATATGTAATGGTATTTAGATTTATAATACAACAGAATTTCTTGAATGTAAATGAGAAGAGAGAAAATCCTTAGGGAATTTTAGCATGGTAACTGGTGTACATGGGAAGAATTAATGAGAGATAAAGGGTTATATAGTCATTAAAAAATAATTAGGTAAGTATAGGTGAGGTTTTAAATCATACCCCAACATCTTTAATTGAAAATTCAAGGGTACACCAACATAAAGAAACTTAGACCAAAATAAGAGGGGAAGAAATCCCTTACTTGGAAGTGTGACCCCAAAGGCTTGGGAGGGGCTTGAGAGAGGCTTCTTGGGAGATTGGGGTGCCCTGGTAGTATTATAAAGATAGGAGGGAAGAGTTTTGTCGAGATAAAAAGGATTTTAGTGAAGTGGAAGTGGGAGATTGGGTGGGTTTATATAGGAAAAGAGAAGGAATTATTTATTATTTAGGTTTTGGATACCACACATTAAACTAATCAAAACCAAAAACCAACCCATGGTTTTTTCCCATGGTTCTGTCCAAATGGGAGGGGAAAAAATTATTTTATAATTCCAATGGATGAACTTCTTAAAATATTAGGATAGCTTATGTAGAGTTGAGTCACACTCTCAAAGAAATCATTTTAAAAGTTTAAAATGTTTTTTAAGTCTTGGAGGGTCCACTAAATATTTTTAAAATAAATAAAAAACCCTAAAATCACATTATTTTTATGTTAAAACATATATTTGGCCGAACATACCATTTATTGTTTTTATTACATAACTATTAGTCCATTATGATGTCATAAAACACATTATATAATTAAACAGTATTTTATTTTTACCCAACAATCCGACTGTCTCAGAAAATTATGAAAAATTGACCATTGGATAATTTCGATGTCCTAATACCAAAACAATATTAATTTTATCTAATTAATTTTCTAAATATGTTAATTTTTACTTTTAAAATAAAAACCAACATTTATCGAAAATTCATGGGTTTTGACAAAAAATGGCTTTCAAACATTATTAAAAATTAAAAATGTTTTCATAAAAATTATATGATAATTTATATTTAATAAAAATTAATTTAGTAATAATATTTTATTAAAATATTATTTAATTAAAAAATCCATTAATTCATCAAAATAGATTTCTTAATTGAAAATTGACTAAAAATTTATTTGTGGTTTAAAAACTATTTTCAAAGTTACAATAATAAAATGAATGTATATTATTTATTATATAAAAAAATATAATGAACATAATCATAGTGATAAGTTCTTGTTACATAACCCTTTATAACACTCGCATATGACCTAAGGGTAAGGTGTGTATTGGTGACAGAATCTTGGTGTGGCTCGGATAACTTTACTCAGGTGGTAATCTCTATCAACTTCCATTTCTACCATAGGAAATTTCTTTCAAGCTTAACATGTTGAATCTCATCTTGGGCTTGGTCAAGAGTAAATCCCAATGATGCCACCTCCTTTCTAAGCTCCGAAAAATGGTCTTCATTTGGAGCAATTCTACTAGATGAGGTCATCGCTTCCTTTGTCTGAGTAAATTGGATTTGTTAAAGCCCTATATTTATACTAATCATGTGATCACTGTTCAACGGCTATATTAGAAATGGTAAAATTATTAATGGTATTTTGAAATCCGAATTCATAAAAACAAATAAGTGCATATGTTTTATATAACCATTTTTCATAATAATACATTTAATTAGATCAAGAGGAATTTTCATTAATGAATGTTTGGGTCATTACATTTTATGTCATTAATCCATCGAATGACCTATGGTATATCATTTTGTAATGGAAAAGAATCCATTTTTAATGATGAGGATGATGATGATGATGTTGATTTATATTAGGCTTCTTCATCAATTACACGATTTTTGGATATCAATGACTAGAAGGCAGATATAGTGCATGTAATATGAAATGATCATACTGAAGGGATATGAGAAAATACCAAATTACTCTTCTAATTAATCAGGTAATTATTTAAATTATATTTATTTTTTAAAATTTACATGTGTAAAAGCTATATTATTAATAAATATTTGAAATTTCATTATATACAATTTATTATTTATTTCATTTTTTGTGTTAAATTTTGATATTCTATAGTTATGGTTAAAAAATTCATTAAAATACCTCGCACACATTATTATATTTTTGTTTTATTTATGAATATGAGAACACCTTTTCAAACTTTGATATTTAAATTTTTAAATTTTTATATCTTTATATAATTAATTTTTATATTTAATAGTTCTCCTTGCATATTTGTTTTGGTTATGAATTATAACATCATTATTTTTTAAATCCTGCACATGGGTGCCACTTTTTAACATAGATATTTCTATTTTTCTATTTTCTAGTTAGTGAATTTTCTAATAATATTAAGGTGCACAATAATTTCATTAAATTTTCCTATTACAATGACATATACAGATACATAGATAGAATAACATCTACTGAGGTATTTTTCGTTCTTCATATTATTAAATATCTATAAATATAATTATTTAATGAAAGAAAACTTTTAATTTACAAAAAAATAATTGCAGGACTACTGCTAAGACTTTAGCAAGGGATTCTTCTACTTTTATTAATTGGAAATCAAAATATCGAGTTGGTAAACATGAAATTACATTTTTACCAATACTAACACTTTCTCATGGATAAAAGAGATTACATGTTATTTTTTATGATAATAATAATGAAACTGGCCCAAATGAAATGCAATTTATCAGCTATATCGGCATGCAGATCTGTTGTAGGATTAGAATATTATATCCTGATTGGAAGTCTATAAACAAGTTGGCGATAGATTAACTTTGGGAGGCCGTAAAGGTAAAATATTTCAATTGATTTATTTTATCTCATTTTTCTAATATGATATATTTTAAATGACTAATATTTATGTTATTCAATTATAGATGACAATAAATTTTGAATAAAAAAAGTTGTTAAGAAAATATGTCTTACTTTAGTGGTGGTTCGATGGAGGGATTTCAAAAAAAAGGTGATAGAAAATTATGTGTTTGGAAGGAGAAAAAATGAATTCACATGCCTCAAGTATCAGTTTTTATATGAAGATACGTGTAAGAACTTTTTTTCCACCTAACATGATGAAACATTTAAGGTATGATAATTATATTATATTATATTGTAAACATTCTTATATATATACCTAATTAATTATTAGTTTGATTTTTATATAACATGCCTTGAGGAAATCCTATCAAGACATCCAGTTATTGTTTGTATACCCTCATACTTTACCACGTGAAGGGTATCATTTATTGGAGAAAAAATGATTGGGGAAAATTTTGAAGCACTAAGATCTCACACAACAAGTGGTTCTGATGAGGTCCAATTCGGTCCTCCATCTCCACCCATCTTCAATGAGAAATGGAAAAGAGAAAGAAGAAGAAAAATAAAAATTATTTTATAAAGAAGGCTAATGAAGTATCTAAAATAATTATAAGTAAATAATTATTATTTTTCATGAATTTTTTTAATTTATATATTAAAAACACTATTATAACATTTTCATTTTTCATTTTAGAATGAACTTCATGAGAAATCGACACATGGTACTTTTATGCCTAAGGGTAGGATGGAAATTCTAGCCACTACTTTAGGAAAGCCAGAACACCCCATCCACATAAAAGGATATGAGGTTGGTGTTAGTATTCAGAAAGTTTTTCTTAATCAAAGTAAACAATCAAGAGATCCAGAAATTGAATCCTTAAAATCTCAGCTAAAAGATATGAAATAGTCCATGGGAAATCAAATTCAATTAGTTGTGTAGCATGCTATGTTAGAACAATTGGTGAGATAGTCACAGTCTACCCAGCCTGCCCAGCCTCCCTATCCTACCTACTCAGATCCTCCACCTCCTCACTCGGACCCAACCTTATATAATGAGTTGTATATAGGAGATCTTGATGTATATATTTTAGTGTTTGGAGTCATTCATTTTTGGGGGGATTCTATACATCACCATCCTATTTAAATAGATCAGTTTATAGTCTTAGTACATGATAATATTGATCTTACTACTCTACTACGATTCCCTACCATGGAGGTTACAAGAGTTGGGGATTGTATGAGTCATTTTTTTACTTTTTCCATCTATCCTTATTCATCATATTTCATACAAGGTATGTGTTTTATTAAATATTAATTACATATAATTAAAAATTACTTATAATATTTTCTAACATTTAGCTTATATAGTATTATCTAAAATCCAAATAAATGGAACAAAGGAAACAAAAGGTTCTGGAATAAACAACTGTAGATACTTCAGATATTTATGATGGGAAAGAAAGACTATCTCAGGTTTCTTATTCCTTGGCTAATATCTATGAGTTTTGGATGTCTTCCAACATATGTGGAAGAAAATATCCATTAAGAATATTCAAAAAAATCATGGATCTAATTAATTTTGAAGAGCTTAGAATGCATGTGTTGAAGTTTTTCCCCATGTAAGTAAATTGATGTTTCAGTTTAATTTTTTAATTAAATATGGTTAAAATTGACTAACTATATTACCATTTTAAATAGGTATCTACACACGCTGCTTGGTCAAAATGACACCATGGGAATTTAAGGTTTTATAGCTCCATAATTTATTTCAATGGCTGTGAAATATGTGTTGATTGAAAATATAGACGCATATATATGTGATACGTTATTAATAATGGATATTGGGTGTTGGATTTTTTCATTTCTTGATGGGTAATAACATAAACATAATTATGAACTAATATTCTTTATAATGTCATTAAATGTGAACTTTTTGTATTATAGGGGGAATTGGATGTTAGGTTTATCCTACCCATGTAAAAACATATTATATTGGTTTTTCTCTTTATTAGTGGTGTTCATAGAAAATTTTACAACATATTAGAAAAGTAAGATTTTTTGTTATTTATAAGCTAATTATGTTTAATTATAATTGTTTATACTTGCATTATTAATTGAAATATATGAAGATACAGGTCATGGAAACAATTTAACAAAGATCACTTTTCAATAATAAATCCAAATACTATCATCTATGTGAAAGTAAAGGTAATTGTTTTTTATATTTTATATTACTTATATATATATATATATTGGTTTTTATTATGAAGTTAATTTTTTATTAATTGTAGTGTCATCTTCAACAAGGATATATCGAATATGGTTATTATTTTCTACTATTCATGTATGAGATAATCACAACTGGGGTAATGACTTATTTTGATTATGTTAGTCATATTAATTGTTTTATATTTTCTGTTATAGTATTCTGTTTTTTAATCTTATATCATTAATAATTATTGTATACATTCAATGATATCGATTCATACATAAAATATGAACTTAACCATCTTTGATATTTGTTTTTGAACTATTTGTTAAATTTGATTATGATTTAAGGTATGTATAGTCAAATGTTTCTTATTAGTATTACATTTTCCTAATAACAAGTGTTTAAAAAATAATTATTTTGATTACATAGGTGTTTGAACATAATGATATCAAATCAATGCTTCAATAATAACCAATAATGATAATGTTGTAAATATCAAGTATTGTTTTTTTAATTCTATGTTAAAATACGAATATATAGATAATTTTTTTATTAACTTGTTAAAAAGTATGTATTTTTTATTTATTTTTAGTCTCTTTTAATTATTGTTTTATGGTTGTATACTATTTTTCAATTACATAGATTCTGATTTTTTATGGGGTTTCATATTAAAAAATTTCAAAAAAAATTAACTTTCGGTGCTTTTTTTCATAAAAACTGATGACGAATCATTTAAAAAACTTCAAATTGTTTTTGACGATGATTTTTATAAAAACGAATGTCAAAAATGACTTATTCAGAGTCAGTTTTGGAAAAACTGAAGCCAAAAATCCTATTTTTAACATCACCTTTATAGACGTTGGTTAAAAAATGACATTAAAATTGAATAAAAAACAATGTTAAGTCATGTTTTTTCACTAGTGTGGTTTTCCACTATGAATATCATTGATCACACTATACTTTATGGTTTTATTAAATATTAGGAACCATAATGAATTGCATTAAAATTGAATGTGATGAAAATGGGTTGATGGGAAATCAAATGGTTTTATGACTAGAGTAAAGGATATTGTGATTATGCCTAATCAGTTATCATGATATATGATTAACAAATTTCACATTAACTGACTCTCGGACTCACCAAATAAGAGAAGGATATATTTCAATGAGATCTCATATGGTGGATACTATGTATGTGAGAGGATTTATTTTCCTATATATAGATACTGTGGAAAGAATCATTGAATGGAATATCTCAATGGAATAAGTAGATATATTATGTGAGGAGAATAAGGGCACAAATTAAGTCATTACTGAGGAAAAATTAAAATTTAGGTTAATGTAATAATTAAATTAGATGGAATATCTCAATGGAATAGAATAATGGTTTACATTAGTCATCATATAAATTTAAATTTTTTAAATGTGGAAAGTTTGGTAATGATAAAAAATGATATCTTATGTGTAATGATCAAGATGAGGATCAACAAGGCTTTACAAGTAATAGTTTTTATACTGATGATGAAGAGACTACAAATAAAGAATCAAAGGAAAGATGTATTAAGGAATAAGATGATGAATCCTAGTTAATGATTTAGTAATAAAGTGGAATGATTGAATTTTTATGTATTAAAACTAAATAATTATGTTATATGAGCCATGAAATATATAAGTACTATTTTGTATTAATTTTGCATTAGGATTTTCAAGAATATGCTGAATGGTACTGATGACCAAGAAAAGTAAATTAATGGAAAGGTGATATTTTATGAAAAACAAGTAATTAAAGGAAATGTAACCTTTAATATGTTATTTATGTTGGGATAATGGTGTTTATTTGGGATAAATAGATGATTTATATGGATAAAGTAAATTGGATAGTAAAGATGGCCTTAGAAATGATAAATGATTTGATGAAAAAAAAATAATTTTTGGAGTTTATATTATTTTTTTTATATATGGGATATATCCAATAATATATGGTTTATTTAAGTAATAAATAATCAAGTATGATTGCATTGAGTTTTTATGGTAATTCTAGTTATTACCATGTTTTAGGATAATATATGACCTAGGTATTCCCATATTTTTTATGTAATAATTAAGAGATACTTTATAATATTAATGGGGATAAATGTTAAGTTAATTTTATAAATTTAGTGACTTTATTTGTAAATTTTTGGATTTTGGATGGATATTATTGTTAACCATTTATGGAGTGGTTTAAGTTCAACATTTAATGAGGTTTTAGAGATTAATGTATTATTTCATCATATCAAAATTTATCCATACTGGATAAAATGTGCAATAATTTTTTGTTTTGATAATAACTAGATAGATAAGGAATGAATTTTCATTATTTTATGGATTTTAAAATTTTTTAGAAGTTAATTACAATGATTTGAGAATAAAGAAAATCATTTTCATTTATTAGAGTAAGAGATAAAGTGGAAATTGATCAAAGCACCACCAAAGGATGAGATTGTTCTTATAAAATGTAAAGAAATAAAGTATGGATATTTTATAATTTAATTCCATAAAATTCAATAAAACAAATCATGAGACAAAAAATTTGTCCCATTAACTCTATTTCTAATGAATTGACGGCATTTTTCTCATGTCATTTTTTTACAGTTTTGTGGTTCATAACTTTCTCATGATCATTAACTTTCTAGTGATCAATGATCTGTATATATTTCTTTTTCCTCCATGTTAATATTTTCAATTCCCACTAATATTATCCCATTTTACAACCTAGTTATGTGTTATTCTAGATGAATTTTATATATATTATTTCCCACTTTTTAGGAGGATGATTCATTAACCCTTTGTATGGTTTGGGATTTCAACAAAGGTATTTTTAAATGGAAAACATTTGATTACCGAAATCAAGTTCCAATTATGATGAAAATTTTTATTTAATGGGGGTAGAATGTAACACCTCAATATTTTATGAAATATATATTTTTAAAATAAATGTAATTTTTTTATAGCCAGAGTTACACGTGACACCGAGTTCAAATGTTCTGTGATATACTATGAGAATATTATTATTTAATATAATATTTGTTTCCTAGACATTAGATTGGTGGGTATGAATACGACTAACTGAATTAAAAAAATTATATAGTTCACACATGTATTAAAAAAATTCCTTCACTATCAATCAATAATAAATAATAATAAAAATCATTTGAAACTAAAATAAATGATTTTAAAAAACTATTTTTATGTACGCAAAGTGTTTTTATCATAATAAATAAAATTAATCACTATTTGATAATTATTTTAATTAAATATTTATATTGTATATTGAATTAAATTTTTTATCATTCATCTAATATTTTTTCTAGGAATGAGATAAGAATAAATCCAGTTTTATTCATAAAGCTATATTTTTTTCTAAAAAGCAGTTTCATCACGTTTTATGCATATTTTTAAAATTAATTTTTACACTTTTAGAAAATTTATTTGAAAAAATATATTTTAATTTCGAAATATATATTTAAAAACTATATTTTATTGAATTTTTTATAATTTTATAAAAATATTAATTTTTCAATGAATAGTAAAAAAATACTGATTTTATGTCAAAATTGTCTTTCATTTAATGTATTTTAAAAGTTTTATACTATATTAAAATAGTTTAAATGTAAAATTAGTTCAATTATATAATTATAAATCTAATTTATTTCATTTTAATCAATTTAATATTGAATTTTGTAATAAAAATTTTTATACTTTTGAGAGCTTTTTCTTTAGAAAACCATTTTTTCTTATCGTCTATTGGTTTAATTTTAAATTAAATTCCTAAAATAATGTTAATTGAATTTGGAAAAATGGATTAAATATTTTGGATCATAAATATTAATATTAGTTAATAAGGTTAATTTAATTTTTATTCATAATAAATTATAAAAATTGTAAAAATCAATTATCACGGTTAAGGTTAAAATGGGGTTTTGAGCATTAGATGTGCTTGTGGAAAATTTAATTTTTCCAAAAAAATTTGGTTTTTATTTAATAAATTGAATTTAAATTTTATAATAATTGGGTCTAAATTATCTAATAATGTTCATTTTATTTTTAGTCTTAAGGGATAAACCACCTAGGTAAATAAATAAAAAAGTAGACACCATTGTGAAAACTAAAATGGTAAAATTAAGTAAATTTAAAGGATAAGGAATAAGATGTTTAAAAATATTATTTCTATATTGTATATTTTTATAGACCATATATTCCATAAAATCCAATAATTATAAATTTTTTAGGCACTTTGGGAGAGAGTGGCTTCCCATTCTTGAATAGTTTTAGGTATTTACAAAAATGTCACTCCTCCTTAATTATAAAAGGGAACTTCCTCCCCTCACTTATTCACACCTCCTAAGCCATTTTTATCAACCATGACCTACCAAAATCCCTCCCAAAAATCTTTATACATATTATAGATATGTTTTTAATACCAAAAGGCCAACTCTATGGTCCTTAATAAGAGATTCAAAGGAGGTTGTTCTAAGAGAAGATAATTGTCTTCACTAAACTCTTTATTTTTACTTATTCTCTTACAAACATAACTAAGGTATTATTAATTATAATATAATAAAAAAAAATATATGCCATATACTTACATGTTATTATTTTTATGTCATAATATCTTTCAATCTCCTCTTCTATCAAATAGGAATCAAAAACACTGATCATGTGTGTGGTGAACTACCGACTCACGAACTAATGCATTCTGTTTTCCATCACCACAACTCAAAGATGGATAAAATGATATATTTAACATATTTATATTATAATTATGACATAATTATACTTATTTAATTATTATATCACATATACTTTCTTACTTTTATTTCCTTGTAAATACAATAATGTCGCTCGTGTGTATGGCGTACTACCACCTCACAATGAAATGTGATTTATTTTTCACTTACTCTTTAAATGGAAGTTAATAAAGATACATTTAATGAATTTTTGTGAAATATATGATATAATAATGACTCTATAAAATTTATATATTATATACCTTAATTTTTTCAATCAATCGAGAAAATGGAAACAGTGTTCGTACGTACGTACAGCCTACCGTCTGCATGAACAGTATAATTCATTATCTATATCTAAATTGTATGTATTACTATAAATATATATATATAGTATATATATAAATATTATATTTATATTTAATTTTTAATATTATATATATTATATAAACATTATATATGTAAAATAACCTAAAATACCACACCAAAACATACGTTAAAAATAAGGAAGTTATTACTCAAAACATGATTTTAACAAGAAATTATTAACAAATGGGTCATAAAAAGTCCTAATTAAATTATATATTGAATGATATATATTATTATTGTTATATAATTGATATATAATAAACCAATATTTATTATATATGATCTTTGAATGTGTAAGAATAAATTTTATATTTGAGGTAATGGATTTCTAGTATCTCTATTATTTTTAGGAGACATATGTCATATTCACCACTAATTTATTTTTTTGGTGTATATATATAAAATTTGATATTTTATATCATTAACATATTTATTTCAATGATATTTAAACTTTCATTTGATTTAATTCTTTAATTGGGATTAATATTCAAAAGTTTCTATAGTGGTGAGGGATTTTCATCTAACTTTTATTTTTGTGGGATGCACGCCTTATACACCACTTGTTTATTTTCCGTAGTGTATATAATACCCATGAATTTATTTTTTTATTATAGTTAAAATTATATTATATACATATCCATGTAATTTTCTTTCTTTCATGGGGTGTATGATTCAAAAGATACCAAAGTGGTAATGACTTTATGGTACAATATATTTATTTATTAGGATTGTTTGCAATTATGCTTCCAATGATGATATATTATGATCTAACTCTAAATAAAAACATGAATTTTTTTATCGTCTTGTTATTTCAGGAAAAAAAATCCTTCCATATTCCTCTCTTTATGCGCTCAATAATCCAAAAGAAACATTTAAAGAAAAACTGACTTTATTTCTCTCTTCGGTTGAGGATCCTCTTATTCCATGACCATGTTTTCAAAAGTTTTTTTAAAGACAATTATTACTGATCTAAAATGATTAATTAAAGACATTTTTACCCATATTTTACTTTTTACAAAAAATTTTAAAAGGAATATTATTTTCAATTTTTGAACGAGTCACTTTTTGACTTTTTACAAAAATATGAAATGAATATTTATTTTAACGTGTAGGACATGAAAGGTATTTTCTTCCATCCTGACCACTCAATATTTTAAAAAATTATTTATAAGTTTTAAATATTATTTTCAAAGAAAACTATTCTCAGAATTTTATTTTAACTTTTAATTTAAAAAATGTGCTTTTAAAAGTAAAAAAAAGTTTATTTTCCTCAAGAAATGTCCCAAGTGACCACTTTCCATATAAGATGAAATACTTGGACGTTACATAATATTTTCTGGTGATATAATCCAAAAATACCATCCAATTATTTCTCTTGATGGATTATTATTATGATGAAGATATGTTTATTAAACCCTTTCCTTTTTTAGGGGTTATGCTATGATGAATTGATGGGATGATTATGAAACCCATTTCCATTCTATGGGTTATGATATGATGAAATGTTTATGAGTCCCATTTCATTTCTATGAGTTAGGATATGATGAATGTTTTATCATATTGTGGTACATCGATGTATATATTATTTGACATATGGGATCTATATCTCTCTCTAATTAATTGTGTAAATATTGATACCTCATGGGATAAATAACACTAGAATGGGGAGTGAACCCAGTTTAGTAAAATAATTTTTCCACTATGATAGTCTTGGGAGTGAAACATGACTAATATGATGGTTTAGGGAGTGAACCCAATCCACTGATATATTTTTCAATAATCCTTGACTACCAATTCAATTATTTTTCTGTGCTTAGGTGTATTCCACAAATATTTGTCCTATGCCAGTGATATTATCTCATGGCTCACGTTATTTGATTACATTATTATTAATTTCATATGAAATTCCAAGATTTATGTCATGACTCGTTTTTGAGATCTATGATATGAAGGGTGTGGTTTTAAAATGTTATTCTCTTATTATCATACCCCTATTCTCATATTATGTTTACATCTCTCATGTTTACCTTTACTGCTCATTTGAGTTCACCATTTTTTATCTTTCATTTCCCTAGGTTATGAAGAATGTATTTATTTATGATTTGTATAATAAAGGTTCTAGTTATGAATACATTATTGGGAGATGGTGTAGTTTAACCATGAACCAGTTATTTATATATCCAAATTTCCAAAGGCAATGGACCTAAATGATTATGGCATGTATTTTCATGTAATGTAATTAATATTCATCTATTAAGATGTTACATATATTTATAATAATTTTGGTTCTGTACACAAGTTTTTAAGGCCCTACTTCCTTTACAAATCAATTATTCAAGATTTATAGATTTTTTTGGAGCCTTTGGATCGACCCTTGCACTTGGAGATTCCTACCGGAGGAGATTTAGCAATCACACACTTCTACTAACAGTGTGACCTAAATCAGGAAAAGATATTCCTATGGGATATTTTCATATCCATGATGATACCTTATGAAATTATTCTAGGTATGCATTTTCTATCTATGTTTCATGCATGTATTGATTATTTCAGTCATAGGATGTGTTGTGTTTGAGTTTAAGGGATTAGGATTTCCTTCATTGGTGGCAAAGAAACCTAGGAAAAATAGGATGGGATCATATATAGCAGGATATAAATGATTAATCACTATTTTGATACTATAAACCTTATATAGTGCATGTTATGGGATTTTAGTTTCATACAATTGTGGCGGAGTATGAAGACATATTCATTGATGATGTGTTAATCTTACCTCTCCACTGAGAGATCAAATTTTGCATAGATTTACTACTGAAGACTACCTTTATTTCTATACTAGTATATCATTGGATACCATAGATATTTGAGATCTAAATGTGAGGATGGAGTATTTTCAAAGTGATGAATTTGTTTAACCCAATATGCCTCCTTTAGAATCCATGGTTCTGTAATCCAATAAAGTGGACAAGAGATTGATTTTGTGTGTGGATTATCATCATATGAATCAAGTGACCATTAAGAATCCACATCCTAGAATAAATTACCTCTTAAATCATTTTGAAAAGGGTGATATGGTACGCAAATATTGACCTTGAGCTGAGCTATCACCAGCCCCGAGTTCGAGACATGGAAATACCAAGGAAACCATTTTGATTTTTATACTATCACTATGAGTATATGGTGATTCCTTTAAATGTGAAGAAATCCCAAGCTGAGTTCATTGGACTTATGAATTGGAAATTCCCTCCTTTCATTGGAGGGTTTGTGTTAGTCCTCATCAATGAAATCCTAGTGTACTTAATATCATAGTAGGAGCATGTGATACATCTAAGGATGGTCATAGATACACTCCAAGAGAACCCAATATATGGGAATCTCTCATAGTGTCATTTTTGGATTCAATAAGTCCACTTCCTGGGAAATTTCATCTCAGATGAAAGGTGTAACCATGGACCAAGTAAAGGTTGGGGAAGTTCAATATTGGGATCCACCTAAGAGCATGACTGATATGTGGGGATTCCTTGTGTTTCTAAGATAATATTTGATAATATTGAATGAATTATCTAGGATATTGGAACCCTTAACTACTATGAATCAAAACGTTGAAAGGTTTTGGGGCTCACAACAGAAGCTAATGGGTTGGAGATTTTAAAATTTTCATGAATAGATCAACGATATTTGTTGACACCGATGATCCAAGCTATGGTGAGGTCTGAGGATCTCGTGTAAATTGTAAAGAGCACAAAATTAAATTGAAAACACACCTATTTCAAATTCTAAGTCGTGCTCGACTGGAACTCGTCGCTGGCGATTGCTGCTTTATAAATTCATACCAGGATCCCTCTAGATCATCCACACATGCTCCAAAAATCTATTATAACATCGATCATCGAATTTCGGGAGCTAGCACGGTGAACTGATGATGTCTTCGACATCCCGACGATCACCACATCGAGATCCCTTCAATGCATGAGGGAGATCCTGATCTGAACTCTTAGATCAAGAAATCCTCCCTCTAGGTAGTGGAATGAGAGAGAGTCTCTCATTTTAATTCCATGAAATTGAATGAATAGTTTTAATGGACAAATTAGAGAGAGAGCCTCCCTTGTATTTATAGTAGAGTTGGTAAAATACCCAATAGGGTTCCCCGACCCCCGTTTATATCAACGTCCACTAAATAAATAATTTTGACAAACTAAACTATGAAAAAACTATTTGTTATTTTATCACATATTTTTAATATATATAAAATATATTACATGATAAAATCTGATCCATTTAACTTGACTCATTTTCTTACTTAATATTAAACTGACCTTGAATATTAAAATAATATTCGTTTGATTAATATTATCTTGTATTTACTAAACTTGTAAATAAAATAAATAAATTCAATCAAAATATTCATAACTTTAATATTAATGAATTTATTTAATTATTTTGGTGACTGATACTTTGGAAAAAACTCAGACTCCACGGTGGGTCCCACCATGTCCATGTACTTATTCAACTGAATAGGGCAGATTCTTGAATATGCTATTATGTGTGACCCTATAGGCCCTTATCTCAATAGTAGTGAATAAAATCCATAGACCAAGAGTGGAGTCTAGAAACCCATCATGGACCCTAAAGATATAAAAAAAATTCATAGCAACGGAAACCAACCTATGAACATTCAATATGTACTATAATATATTTGTCATTAAATATCTGATAAAGCATGACACATACTTCTATCATCTCCCTTTTCTTGGTTTATTATTTGTTGATCTATCAGGATGGATTTTCCTTTCAACTGCTTTGGACAAAGACTTATAAAGGTAGGACCATCCTGATCAACCAAGCCTGAGATATATAACTTCTTAAACATGGAAGCAACAAATCCTTTATTGACCATTTAACTAATTTCATAAAACCAATGATGCACCCAACACAAGCTACCTCTCAATGATTTATATAGTTTGGTTTTTTCATTGCATCAAAGTATGTAATAAAATGATACACATTTTTAATGGTCTCAAGTTATGAGACAAATACACATGTCCATAGATAGAAACAACCAATGACACTCAAAACATGTGGTGTTCCTATTAGTGGGTCTATCCTCATGATCTCACTACTAGAGATCAGCATGTGTGAACTTCATGTGAAGAATTCTCAATGCTTTTGAGCCTTGAGCACCTGATAGTTGAAAATATACTATTTCCAGTCAATAAGATGTATCTAGACTATAGAACATGTATTTAATATTAATGTTACAGTATCTCGAGGTTCTCATTATAGACTGGGATCTGCTATAACCTCTCGATATGACAATTAATATTTGGAAATTACCATTATAATAGTGGACTCAAAAAATTATACACTATAATGGTAAGATAACATCTTGTATAACTAAATGTATACATGATATGGTAATCAAAAGTACGGTATAGTTGGGTCTAGGGAACCCACTATTTCAACACTCCCACTTGCACTAGATCCAACTTACTAACCAAACTTGTTAGATACTAACATGATAAAGATCATGCTTATGCCGAGTTGTGGCTTTAACTACTGGGGCTTCCACGTTTTCACCGCATGGCATATCTACTGTATATGACCTCATCTCTTTGAGTAATACTTCTCAAGATCAAGTATCCCTGAGTATATCACTTTTTTCCATTCTCATAACTTGACAACTTGGATAGTAAAAATATCATAATTTATATTATTATAATACATTTCTCACTAGGTGAAAATCCATGAACTAGAAAAAATTGTTGTGATTGATAACTACTTCATAGTTGCCTTAGAAGCTGCAACATAATCAGTATTTGTAGATATATCTACCACTAGATTTTATGAGCTTGACTCGCTCATCGCCTTATCCTAACTAAAATACTAGATCAAGTTGATCTAAGGATTACAATTTTGTGTCCCGCAAAAACTAGTATACCTTCTTCTCCATATTCCAAGTACATATCACTTGTACTCACTGAAGTACAAGATGATAGTTCTAACTGCTTCACTTACAGTCCACTAAGATATAATTGATATCTGCCTACAATAAAGTATATCATGGAAGTATCAATTCTTGTACATATTATGGAATACGTGATTGATCCATCGCTGGGGAACATGGAACTCAACTCACAAAATTATTTTCTTCCCATATAACAAACATGTAAACCGTAAGAGATTATGCCATGTGACATTGACAAAAAATTTGAACTTGAATTGTTCCAACTTGTATTTGTCAATACAATGTCACTTTATGTATGATTGACTAGGTCCAAGAAACCATTAGATCTACCTCAGTATATCATGTTCCCTAGAAATTAGGTTACTACTTTAAGTCAATCACTGGATAATTATTTTTAACCTGGTCTTACCTAACTGTGAGACTGAGATCTATTTTCCAAATGTTTCTGAACATATTTTTTTGGAAAAAAATTGGCGCTCCCACTATCCTTGGTAGACACAAGTCAAAAATTCATTCAAAATGAATGCTCTATGATCTTGTTTCTTATTAATCCTGAACTGGATTTCAGTAACTTGAAACCAACATTGGCATTTGATAGTGTCATTATCCCTTTATGGTTGCATCTTATGGGCACCTTTCAAGAAATATGATCTTGAAATCTAATGTCCAATAGAATGATCATAGAATTTTAGCTATGACAAGTAAAATTCTAATGGATTTAGGCATACTAACTTGGTATAACCAATTGAGCCTTATTGGTACCAGGGGTGTACGATCCATGTATCATCTCATTTTAATACCTAGTGAAGTATTCAATTTATAATCCCTTTTTCAATTTGATACATGGAATCCATTATTGAATTTAAATTGATCTTGTCAATATTAGCTAATTTTCATATACTTCTTACTTGTAGGATTTATTATTCTCAATGAATAGTTTATCACCAGCTGAGATGAATATAAAACCATCACAATGGTTTCATTATTTCAACATATTATGTGTCACTGGAACATTCTCATTCCACATGTACTTGTGGAACTTGTTTATATGCCAACCATTTATGCATCTTGAGCATTGACTATGTCCAAGTCAATTTAGCTCCCACTATATCTAATAGAGATGTGAACCCTTATATAGAAATTTAGTATAACACTTGACCACATATTTTCTATCTTAGGGATTTATGTAATATCCAAAACAACATTTAAGATATTTACCTTAGATACACTACGTGTTTTACTTGATGCATGTTTTCTTAATCCTTAACAAATGCTTTCCATCTTTAACACATGTCCTATGACATAATGAATTTTCATAATACTAGGACTTGTGTGATATCCATTTTTCATTTTATTTTGCATATTGGTTATGGGTTTACACTATTATTTTCAAAGCATATCTTGAAATATGATGGAAGTTACTTAGGTTGTAACATTGATACTCAATACATCATATCTTTGATATATAAAATGTGCGTTTAGGAATTTCTCTACGCTGCATTTTTTTGTTCAATGTTAACATGTAAGACTTTATCATTGGTCCTCCTTATGAACATCAATACCATGATGTAGATAAGGTAACACGCATTTAGGAATTACTCCACGCTACATTATCATGATCGATGAATGTTTGGTCAAGATATTCTTCAGCATGCCGATATGAAGAAACTCATACCTTCTTACCAAAAATATACTTCATGATTAAATTCCTTAATAACTTAGAGGAATCTTATTAAGTATCTTTACCTCTATATTTCTTTGGAATAGGCCACACTCTCTTGTTGAACTAACCTCAGAAGCATTATGGAATACCTTTATTTCTAAAGGTTTATTTTTCTAAACTAACGATGTCAACAAAACCAGAGGTGTTTAGCTATGACAAGCTTAAATACCATATTGGGTATATTTTTGACATCCAATTTTAGTTTTACTTGACAAGGAATCATATTGCCATAACCTTTTAGGTCTGGCATTTTATATTCATCATGTATTGCCTTCGATTCAAGTATGTCTAAACTAGTTGTTGAGTATGTTACACCACAAACAACATTAATTCCAAAACATGGAATAATGTCTCATTATGTCCAAAATAAAATGTGAGATAAATGTTTTGGTTATACTCAACAACTTGTTCAATTTGAATCAATCACTTGTCAATTAGAAGTTATGTGTTTCTCACCGCTAACTTGGGAATCACCCTTTATCAGCTACTTAGAGAAGACACTTTAATTTTTATAATGTTCCTATAATTACTTGGCTACTGTATTTAAATACACATATGTTATTGTAATATTTTATTCAATTCCCAAGATGTATGTTAGAAACATTAATTTATATTGATGAATATACCTGAATGAGAAGCAGGTACTTGCTTCTTGTATTTCAGTTCATTGAATTTTTAAACATACATAAATTTATTTAATTATATGCAGTGAAAATAACCTCTTGTTAAATAACCAACCAATTTTCTTTGAAGGACATAATGATGGTTCCTTTGATGTAACTTTCCATAGGACTTTTCTCATTGTCTTTCAATTTATTCTATATAAGTACAAAAAATGGTTCTATCTTTAATATTCTTATTAATTGGTGAATGTTCCCGTAAAGGAAATTAAAAACTTACTCCATACCATTATTTTGTATCCTTTAACAAAACTATATTAATTGGGTGTAAAAGTTATAAGAATGGGTTGGCATGAATGATTGTGAACTTTATTTCACTTTACAAAAATCGAGTGCAATCATCGCATTCAAATCTCTCTTTACATTCTCCTTGGAAACTTCTTGGATATGGGACTACATGTAAAATCATCCATGTATTGATGTAGAAATTGAAACTAAAATCAGATGTTGATGATAGTAATATGACAGAAACATCATATGCTTAATTCATGAGTCTCCTGTAAGCAGTTTTACATCCTCGCTTGATGTGGTGGCTTAACATGTTGGGATACTGACACCTTGAATTTCTGATATAGTAATATTATGAATGAGAACCTATACTAAATTTTGGAAATTCATGCTAGTTTGGATGTTATCTTGGTCTAATATTTATAACAGTTTTTACTTGTGGTATTACTTTCCATTTTCTACAAATAAACCTTAGTAGGTTGTACTTTTACACTGATTGTTGGTTTAAACATTACCAATTAATTTGATCATTAAATGTCTCCCACTAATTTTTCAAATTCTAGGAACCCTCTATACTAGAATCGGAATACTCTTGGGAATTATAGTGGAAAGTATCCTCAAAACACCCCTCATACTTTACAAGCTATGGCTACACCACTACTCGGAGGGTTCAAGGTTGGATTTTGGCTGGACAACCGCATTAACTCGTAGTTCCTTGATCTGTTGAGTGATATCCCAGCTTCTAAAATCATAATCTGATTTACCCAATGCTATCCTCTAAAATTAAAACAAGCTAGTTATGGCTATTTCTTTGCTGGAATTTTAGTTAAGTCAACCCACCATCCTAATATGAACTCCCCAGTAGTAAGAGGCACCCTCAGCTTTGGAAGGAATGACACCCCAAACACCCGATTTTTCTCAAACTTTAATGACAGAAGGCCTTAATGACTTAATATTACTTTGAGGGTTTTTTGTTTTTCTCTCTCAATGAATGTAACCCATTTATATTAAACATGTTCATCAATGTTGTCACGATCACAACTAAGATTTAATAGAAAAACATATGTCGGTTATTTATGAATTTTAATATCTATTATTCTATGTATTTCTCCCACTGTTCAAAATGAATAAAATAATGAATAAATGAATAAAGTTAAACTGCTACCTGACTAGTCTTAAGCATCTAAACAATGTAAGGGCATCGTGCCTGAGTCGAAGCCTGACTCATAATGCAGCTTGTCCCCGTCTTGTATGTTCGCATCTCTTCTGAAGTATTGCCTCGTCTTGGAAGGATCCACGTGTCATCTTGGACAATGAACACTACCTCATCATGGGGGGTCCACATCATTCGTCGTCTTCTTCCAAAGTACAAAGATACTTGAGCATAGGTGAGGTGGACTAGGGATATAAATGTACGCCAGATGAATTAGACATGAAAGTCCTTGTACATTTTAATCGAAAAGAAAGATGATGCACAGACTGTATGTTTAATTAAATACAATCTCGAATGTAGTTAAATAATTTTTTAAATAAATACAACATACATGGGTCAGTGATCAAGACCAGAAGATGGGTAAAATCAATGGAGGATAAAATTAAAATGCATTAAATAAGTACAAGTGTTATATACTTAAATTAAATGAATTAATTAATATAAATAATTTAATTAATCATAGGTCAATTAAATAATTTAATATTAATATCAAAATTAAATTAAATTAATTAATTTAATTTAATTACAAAATTAAATTAATTTCATTACAAAATTAAATTAATTTATATCCCAGGTATATAAATAATTAACCAAAATTAATTTTAATTAAATAAATTTTGAAACAAAAATTAAATTAATTAAAATAATTAATTTGATTAATTTAATTGGTCGGTCCCCTGAAACATCATTGAATGGAATGTGCGGGTCGAGCCAAACCCACGTAGGGCCCTATGAGGTCACGCAGGGCCAAACTGGGTTGGTTTTGGGTAGGACTGATCGACTTAGACCTCTTCGTGGAAAATCTTATCTTTAAAAAACATATAGGTAAACTGGTGTACCTATGGGATCCTAACCAGAGGTGCAGAGAGGTTGTGGACAGTGCCAGAGCAGTGGCAGCCGATGGGCCTTGGGGAGCCCAAAGCCGAGCTCCCCAAGAAGAGGGTGGCTGGGGCTGGTCCAGTAGTAGTGTCGCGGTGGGGAGACCAGGGTGCTCAAGGCTGGTCCGATAGTGGTGTCGTGGCAGGGAGACCAGGGTGTCCGGCTAGGGTGCGGGCCACTGTAGGGGAGGGCGTCGGGACGGCCGGGAGCTGTGGTGGCTGTGCAGTGCGGCCAGCGGCCGGGTCTGCTTAGAGCGAAGGTTAGGGTTGACCGAGACATGTATGGTCTGGACATCGGTGGGAGCATGCCAACGCAAGCAGCAACTGGGGAAGGTGGAAAGACGACATTGTGAGCAGGCTGGAGTGGGATCAGAGGGATGTCAAGTGTCCTACTTAAACAGCGAGAAAGGGAGACGTGGGTGAGAGTAGTCTGGTGTGGCATCGTTCTATAGAAGGGAGGAAGTTGTGGATAGGGGCATGGTGGGTTCTATGCAGGTGGGGTGAAACGCCACAGGGGAAGGTTTTGGGATGACCAAAGTAGCCGAGTGGCATAGGGATGAAGGAGTAGGCAAGGTGGGTGGCGACTTGGAGGACCAAGGCAGACGGGAGGAGAAAGAGTCTGTTGGCAGCGGCAGTCTGCTAAGGGGGGTCGGGATCTATCCATGGCTAAGGGAAGCTAATAGAGGGTGGCACCGAGGTTTGGTGGTGTGCCAGATAGGGGGCGGCTTGCAGGCGGCCCGCTCGTGGCTTCTCGAGGAAGAAGAAGGAGGGAGTCTACGCTGACCCCTTTGCTTCCCTTTATTTTTTTTAATAAAATCAATTTTTTTCTTGTGTTTCTTCTCTATGCTCCCCCACTTATTTCCTTTTTTTAAAGTCTTCCTCTTATTTAATAGAATTCTTCTTCATCATTTTTTTTTTGAAAACAATTTATTACTTCTTTTGAAGTCTACCCTCCCCATTTCCACACCCATTTTCCAAATGCTAAAAACTAAATATTAGCCTCTAATAATAATAATAATTATTATACTAATAATTTTTATAATAAAAAAATAATTATTATTATAATAATTATAAAAAATATTATTATTATTAATTTATGATGATAATAATTATTATTATTAATAATAATAATCATCATTGTTTGGGTTTTAGGAAAAACCAAAACAATACCGAAGATCGAAATGATTGGAAAAATTAGTACACGTAATCAAACGCAAATTTGATCCTATCTGAAAATTTATAATGGCCATAACTTGGTCATTCCGCATCGGATCGATGTGCAGTTTGAACCGTTGGGACCTTTTTTGAACCCTTTACTTAATTATAATGCAAATTTAATTTTATAGTCTCAGAAATTTTATGCGATCTATCTGATACCACTAAAAGGTTCTAGGGCCCATAGTAGAAGCCAGTGGGTTGGGGATTTCAAAATTTTCGTCAGCAGATTGATGGTACTTTTCGATGCTGATGATCTGAGACCCAGTGTGGTTTGAGGATCTCATGTAAATTTTAAAGAACACAAAATTAAATTGAAAACATATCCATTTCATATTCGAATGTGCACTCGACTACAACTCATCACTGGCGATTATTTCTTGAAGAATCTATAGCAGGATCCCTCTAGATCGTCCAAACAAACTTCCAAATTCCACTGGAACGTTGATAATTTAATTCAGGGTTCTAGCATGGTGATCTGATGATTTCTTCTATGTCCTGATGATCACCATATCGAGATCCCTTCGATGCTTGAGGGAGATCTTGATCTGAACTCTTGGATCGAGAGATTATCTCTCTAGGTTGTGGGAGGAGAGAGAGGATCTCATTTTCATTCCATGAAATTGAATTCATAGAGAGAATGGCCACATAAGAGAGAGATCCTCCCTTATATTTATAGTGGAGTTGGTAAAATACCCAGTAGGGTTCCTTGACCCCTGTTTATATCGACATCCACTAAATAAATAATTCTGACAAACAAAACTATGACAAAACTATTTATTATTTTATCACATAATTTTAATATATATCAAATATATTATGTGATAAAATATGATCCATTTAACTTGACTAGTTTTCCCGCTTAATATTAAATGAACCTTGAATATTAAAATAATATTCATTTAATTAATATTATCCCATATTTTCTAAACTTGTAAATACATTAAATAAATTCAATCACAAATATTCGTAACTTTAATATTAATGAATTTATTTAATTCTTTTGGTGATCGATACTTTGGAAAACACTCAGACACTATGGCAAGGCCCACCATGTCCATATACCTATTTAACTGAATAGGGTGGATTCTTCAATATGTTATTGTGTGTGACCCTCTAGGCCCTTATATCAATAGTAGTGAATAAAATCCATCGACCAAGAGTGGAGTCTAGCAACCCTTCATGGCCCCTAAAGAGATAATTATTTTCATAGCAACGACAACCAACCTACGAACATTGACTATGTACTATAATTTCTTTATCATTAAATATCTCATAAAGGAGGACACACACTTGTGTCATCTCCCTTTCTTACTTTATTATTTGTGGCTCTATACAGATGGGTTTTCCATTCAAATACTTTGGCCAAATACTTATAAAGTTATTACCATGCTGATTAAATAGTCCTGAGATATAAAAATTCCTAAAATTGGAAGCAACAAATTCTTTCTTGACCATTCAACCAATGTCATACCACCAACGACGCACCCAACACAAGCTACCTCACTACGATTTCTGAAGTGCACTGTGTTGCATTTGTTGTCAATTATGTATGTTGTTGTCAAAAGATGACATGGAATGAATGGATGTCAAGGAATGTCAAGATGTGAATGAAAAAGGATGTGATGGTGTTGGTGAGGAAAGGAGAATGGCCATGGTACTAAGATGCATGTCACTTAAGAGATTCACTAAGTGACATAGGATGTTGTGGTTGAAACATTCTCTATGTATATCAGACGATTGCTGAACTGTTCTTAATGTTTCAATACTTGTATCAAAGTGATACAAAGTTACACCACTTGAAGAATGGATGATGATGGAGAATCATCCTAATATCTGACGATTGTTGAGCTGATATTTAAGTTCAAATAACTTGTATCAACTGGATACAATGTTACAACAATGTTTGAAGACCATGCATTGTATTGACAATGCATGAGGAGATGAAGTGATCCATCCACAATCACTAGGTGGATGAAGTGGTGCTAATTAAGTCCATGCACTATCACTTATTGCATGTGAATTTGAAGAGGATCCAACTTGATCTCTGATTGGATCAATGAAGAACATTGAAGATTATGTGATTCAGGATATTCGGTTGATGAAGAATCTTTGGGAATTCCATTCCTATGTATTGAATAAATGTTTAAGAGGAATGGAAGAATTATTAAGAAGAAGAGAAGAGAAGAAATGAAGAAGGAAGAATGGATTGGAATAAGTGGCATTTGGCATTTGAACTTGGGTTACTTTGTTTTTATACAAAGTCCCTAAGTCTCTACATAAGCAAAAAATTAGCCACCAAGGGCCAGCCTTTAAGGGTTCAACCCCAAGGCACATGTGGGACTCGAGGTCGCCACGCCCAAGGGGGATCCCATGGGGAAAGCCCAAGAGGAGGTCGGGGCCGTGTATAAGCCTCGGGCCATGCAGGGGAGTGTCAAGCCCTGCGTAGCGTGGGTGTAGGAGCGCGCCCGAAGGAAGCATGGTGGGCGCCAGTGGCGCACCCGAGTGGCAGGGGTGGGCGCAAGAGCACGCCCGCAGAGAGAACACGGTGCGGGGCGGCACCGTGGAGGTTGGAGGTTCAATTGAGCCGGCTGGGGGAGCGCTAGGTTGATAAGCCGCGGAAAAACCGTGCTCCGTTTCGATGTGGGACGCGGAAAAATCTCCACGAGTGGATCCTGGCCACACGATTGATCGTGCGCCAGATCTTGGCCGCACATCTCATCACGCCGCTCTTGTTTAGATCCAGGCCGTTGAAGATTATTTGATCACCTGATCCGATGGCTCCCCGTCCGTCTCCTTCCTCGAGCTCAGCCGAACGCCACCCACGACGTCACCTGAACCAGAGGCCATCCGACCACCGGATTTCGAGTTCCCGGCCACCTCTGATGGAAGTAAAGGCTGCATTCGGTTCGTCTGGCCACACTGAACACATACATGCATAAAAATATGCATTCATGCAATGAGGGGAGCATTTCGAGTTCGGCCGAAGGCAAACGAAGTGCCGAGGCTATGTTGGTTAATATTTTGCATGGAAAAGAACAGAGGCTTGCATACGTTTTTAGTCGCATGTACATGAAAAATAATGAAGGAAAAGAACCCACGTGAACAAAGGAGAAAAAGAAGATTTCAAAGAATCTTGAAGATCCGAAATCTTCGGGAGATCAAAGATTTATCGTAGGCGGATGAACCGAACCGCCTCTGCCTATAAAAGGATCACCCAAGGCATAGTTTTTGCTTGCTGAAAAACTTGGAAGTCCCGTGAGTGCCTTTGTGCCTCGCGAAGTAGAAGCCCCGCGCACACTTGCGCGGCTGAAGTCCCGATGCCACCCGAGGCCCGAAGGTCCCCTGCGCGCATCACTTGCGTGACATGAAGAGCTCTCCCTGCCCGCATACTTGCGCGGCAGGAGAAGCTTGCGCACCCAAGGTGCTCTTGCACTCTTGAGGCTTGCACGACCTGAGGCCGCATCACTTGCGCACCCCGCAGTTGATTGAGCCTTGCACGATTGCCTTGCACCCGAGGCCTTGCACGGCTCTTGTGCCTTGTGCACCTGCGCGACAATGGAGTAGAGGAGAGGCCGCACCAAGCACTTGCGTGCCTTCAAATTGGCAGTGTGTGTGCAAAGTGAAGGAGGAAGGCCGAGACATTTTTTTGTGTGCAAGAAGAAGAAGGCCACAACACACCCCGTGTGTGCAAAGTGGGAGAACACCCTACGAGCAGTGGGTGTCCAAAGGAAGAAGGCCGTAGCCTTGTGGGTGCACACTTTGAAGAACAAATAAAAGAACATATTTTGTGTGTGTGCAAAACAAGAAGAGGAAGAAGGCCAAGCCGTGTGTGTGCATAAGGAGTGTAGACCACAACAAAGAAGAACACATTTTGTGTGTGTGTGCAAGAGGAAGAAACAAGTTGTGTGTGCTAGACAAGAAGAGGCTGAAACCATAGTGTGTGTGCAAAGTGAAGTGTACACACTAAGAAGGTGAAGAAGAAGGATACTCCACACTAAAGTAGAACACACATTAAGTGTGTAAACAAAAGGGAACAAAGAGTGTGAAAGAATTTGAGAAGAAGGTGTGTGTGTGCGCCAAAAGGAGAATACACCCTTTGAGGGTTTATCACACCAAGAAGAAGGAAAGGGAAGTGCATGCATGCATGCATGCATGCACGTGCACACGTGAACAAAGATAAATCAGGCTGTGTGCAATTGAGTTGTCCAAGACCAGAAGATCTTGAAGAATCAGAGTTTCCATGCATTCAGTGCATGAAGTTGAATTAAGTGAGACTGAAGCCAAGCTGAAGTGAAATATATTATTTGGTTGAGTTTTCAGTAATTGAGAAGACCCTGATCAAAATAAGTGATCAGAAGTTGTGAGAAAGACCAACAGACCTTTTTAGAGGCTGTTGAAGATTCTTGAAGAGAGAGGTCGGGTCATCCTTAAAAGAAGGTTATAAAGCCCGAGCAAGACGAGAAGACCTGTTCATCACAAGTGAGCAGAGGTACAGAGCAAGGCCAGCAGCCTTTATCCCAGGATTCTGAGGATACTTGAAGAACATAAAGTGAAGAAGAGCTACTCATATGACTCGAGGAGCCAGGAGAAGCCCCCTGTGAGACTCAGGGAGGAAGAAGTCTTTAGTGGGATTCTGGAGCAGGCCAGTGGGACTCTGGTAACACTGTGGGACGCAGTATAAAGACCCTCCTGTGGGACTCAGGAGAGATAAAGTGGGGTTTTGTATCGACCATTGTAATACTAATAGATTATAATGGGAGAAACCATGTTGGGGCGTATAACCAACATGGAAAGGACGTAGGCCTTTGGAGCCGAACCTTGTAAATACTTGTGTCCAGTGCCTTTACATTTACTGCATCATTCGAGGAAAGGCTGAGAGATACAAGAAGAGTGGATCGAGGCTTTAACCAGCCATAGAGGTTTAATTGATAAAGAATCAATTAGTAAAAAGTTTTAAGGGATCACTGATTCACCCCCTCCCCCTCTCAGTGATTCACACTGATCTGGGCACTTCAATTGGTATCAGAGGGAATGTTACCTCTAAAAGATCCAAGGGAGTCTTTATGAAGTGAAGATTTGAGGATGTGAGTGAATACCCTCAAATGGATATATCTTCCAAGACTCAGAAAAACAGGATGAAGAAACAGTCCAAGAAGATGAAGAAGAAGATTGTTGCTGATAGAGAAACACCTGACAATTCCTTCTATCACTATTCTGGTGAAGCCTGTCCTAGCTGTGATGAAGTTGGAATAATGAATGATCTTCAAAATGCAATCGAATATCTTCAAAAGACAGTCCCTAAGGATGTGGCAATGTGTATAGCTACAGGCATCCTTGATCTTCAAGAAGAAAAATCACAGTTAGAAGAAGAAGCCAATGCAATGGAAGATCAATTGGAAAAAAGGGTTGGCATAACCAACACTCTCAGAAATCTGGTGAAGGCTAAAGATGAAATCGTTTCTCATTGCAATGAAAGATATGAAGACAATACGGAAGAATTTCAAAGAAGCCTTTCCGAGAAAGAATTATTTAAGACAATGGTCAAAGAAGTTTTCCATGCACTGGAAAAATTGCACAGAGTTTCAATGATTGTCAGAGATGCTCAAATTGAAGACAAAGTCAAAATGGTGAAGGAGCTTGACAACTCACTGCTTGAAATGAATAAGGTGCATGAAGACCAGATGAAATAGCTGGAAGAGAAATGGGAAGGAAAGCTAAGAACTGTTGAGGATGAGAAGAACTCCCTTCACATGAAGTGTTTAGAATTAGAGGTGATATTGAAAAATCAGCAATCACCCAAATCCAAAGCCTCCCAGACAGCTGGAAGAAGAAATGTTGCCACTCAAGTGAGCTTTGAGAAGGATGATTCTAAAATTAAGACATCCTCAAATGAAAGGGAAACATCTTCTAAAAAGGAGGTTCCATCCATACCATCTTGTACTCATGCCTCTAATTGTGTGTCCAAAAATAGTGCAGGATGGAAGAGCAACTCCAAACATGTATGGATGAAGACAATGAAGAAAGAAATCTCTCCTGAATCAGCACAAAAATTCAAGACAAGTACCCTACAATCAGAAGGAATCAAAAAGTCAAGATTTGTGGGTCAATGTTGGTGTTTTAACAAGTATGCGCATTGTGCAAAGGATTGTTGGTACAATCCACTGAATGCCAAAGCACAGAGGAAGCCCATGCCAAGGGGGAGTGAGCCAGAAGTAAAGAAGCAACATCCACAGGTCCAGAGACATCTGTTTACTACAAATAGATTTGGATTACTTGAAAACATATGGGATGATTGCAAAAGTGGTCAAAAAGATACATGTCAATCTTCAAATGTATCCAGAGCTAAAAAGAAGAAAAGATCACAGAACCTAGCTCAGAAAGAATCCTTGGGAAGCAAGCATAAGAAAGTGGAAGATGCTCCCAAGAAGATTATGAAAAAGGAATAGAAGACCTTGGATGTGAAATCCAAGAAGGGTGATGCATCCAGAAGGACCACCAAGAAGAAAACATGCTTCTACTATGGAAAGAATGGACATATCATGGATCTTTGTAAATAAGCCATGGAACTGAATAGAAGCAGACTGGATTAAAAAAGACAATCAATCTAGAAGAAGCATAAGGGATTGATTGAAAATAAGTTGCCTAATAAAGGTAGATTAACAGCATCAAAAGAACCATGTGGAATTTCCAAAACTGAGTCCACACTTCCAAGTTACTTACTAGTCATATGGCCTAATCAGTTGCAACTTGCCAAAGATCTACAAAGAGCTGAAGATGACGTTCTGGCAATTTCTAAGGCAAAAGGAAAGAAAAATATTTCACATGAAGATCAAGTTCTGTGTGTGAGGTGCAATCAAGCTGGACATACTTGTGATAAATGCATGATATTAATTCCAGCTCAGAAGGGATTCCTCAAAAGAATGAAGATTGCACCAGCAGACTCTAGTGCTCATAAGGAACCTAGAAATAGAGGAGTCACACACAAAGAAGTTAAATAGGTGTTGAGATCCACACCGGCACAAACATCATTGAAGATCAAATGTGCAAGTGTGAAGAATGGTGAAAATGGGACATCTCGGTTGAGAGAATCTTCTCAACCTTGTTGTTCACATTGATGAACCAAGGAGGTTCCATCTTATTCCCTAATCACTTGTATTTACATGTGCTAACACTGCAGGGAATTGAAGACGATGATCATTCTCAGCTGGAGGATGGTTTGGAAGGAATGGAGTGCACCCCTTGAGGGGGAGCCAATCTGGAGAAGATGATATTTTGGGATTTAATATCATCTTGAGAAAAGTGAAGGTATTCCAATCATACTTTCATCCCTTGTTCCTTTATTGTATTCATCATGACAATTGAGGGGGAGTATTGATTGAAGAAAAATGGTTGAAAGGGGGAGCTTTATCTTTGCACTGAACTTTCTAATGAGTCTTGTGAAGTATGTGCAGGATTTAGCAATTTATTGTTATATATGAAAAATTTCAACCCCTTGGAGCATGATCTCACATGTACAGTGAATGTTGGACAGCATTGAGTACCTTGGTTATATCACTGTTGTTTTCTACACCAGGTTAGCCCAAGTAGACTTAGAGTTGATTTACTAAAGGTTATTTTCTAAAGAGAACATGTGACATCATCCCTCTCTTAGTAATTTTGAAGAAAATGATTTTATAAGGGAGGAAGAGATTTTTGAAAGTGAACCACACCACATATTTGAATTTGATTGCCAATAAGGGGGAGAAAATATTGGCACACATATTGACCCATTCATATGTGCTGAAGAAGTGTATTGACAACAAATACAAAGGGGGAGATTGAAGTGCACTGTGTTGCATTTGTTGTCAATTATTTATGTTGTTTTCAAAAGATGACATGGAATGAATGGATGTCAAGGAATGTCAATATTTGAATGAAAAAGGATGTGATTGTGTTGGTGAGGAAAGGATAATGGCCATGGTACAAAGATGTATGTCACTTAGGAGATTCACTAAGTGACATAGGATGTTGTGGTTGAAACATTCTCTATGTATATCAGACGATTGCTGAACTGTTCTTAATGTTTCAATACTTGCATCAAAGTGATACAAAGTTACACCACTTGAAGAATGGATAATGATGGAGCATCATCATAATATCTGACTATTGTTGAGCTGATATTTAAGTTCAAAGAACTTTTATCAACTGGATACAATGTTACAACAATGTTTGAAGACCATGCATTGTATTGACAATGCATGAGGAGATGAAGTGATCCATCCACAATCACTAGGTGGATGAAGTGGTGCTAATTAAGTCCATGCACTATCACTTAGTTCATGTGAATTTGAAGAAGATCCAACTTGATCTCTGATTGGATCAATGAAGAACATTGAAGATTATGTGATTCAGGAGCTTCGGTTGATGAAGAATCTTCGGGAATTCCATTCCTATGTATTGAATAAATGTTTAAGAGGAATGGAGGAATTATTAAGAAGAAGAGAAGAGAAGAAATGAAGAAGGAAGAATGGCTTGGAAGAAGTGGAATTTGGCATTTGAACTTGGGTTACTTTGTTTTTATACAAAGTCCCTAAGTCTCTACTTAAGCAAAAAATTAGCCACCAAGGGCCAGCCTTTAAGGGTTCAACCCCAAGGAACATGTGGGACTCGAGGTCGCCACGCCCAAGGGGGATCCCATGGGGCTAGCCCAAGAGGAGGTCGGGGCCGTGTATAAGCCCCGGGCCATGCAGGGGAGTGTCAAGCCCTGCGTAGCGTGGGCGCAGGAGCGCGCCCGAAGGAAGCATGGTGGGCGCCAGTGGCGTGCCCGAGTGGCATGGGTGGGCGCAAGAGCGCGCCCGCAGAGAGAACACGGTGCGGGGCGGCACCGTGGAGGTTGGAGGTTCAATTGAGCCGGCTGGGGGAGCGCTAGGTTGATAAGCCACGGAAAAACCGCGCTCCGTTTCGATGTGGGACGCAGAAAAATCTCCAGGAGCGGATCCTGGCCACACGATTGATCGCGCACCAGATCTCGGCCACACATCTTATCAAGCCGCTCCCGTTCAGATCCAGGCCGTTGAAGATTATTTGATCGCCTGATCCGACGGCTCCCCGTCCGTCTCCTTCCTCGACCTCAGTCGAATGCCACCCGCGACGTCGCCTGAACCAGAGGCCATCCGACCACCAGATTTCGAGTTCCCAGCCACCTCTGAAGGAAGTAAAGGCTGCATTCGGTTCTTCTGGCCACACTAAACACATACATGCATAAAAATATGCATGCATGCAACGAGGGGAGCATTTCGAGTTCGGCTGAAGGCAAACGAAGTGACAAGGCTATGTTGGTTAATATTTTTCATGGAAAAGAACAGAGGCTTGCATGCGTTTTTAGTCGCATGTACGTGAAAAATAATGAAGGAAAAGAACCCGTGTGGACAGAGGAGAAAAAGAAGATTTCAAAGAATCTTGAAGATCCGAAATCTTCGGGAGATCAAAGATTTATCACACGCGGATGAACCGCACCGCCTCTACCTATAAAAGGATCACCCAAGGCATAGTTTTTGCTTGCTGAAAAACTTGGAAGACCCGTGAGTGCCTTTGTGCCTCGCGAAGTAGAAGCCCCGCGCACACTTGCGCGGCTGAAGTCCCGGTGCCACCCGTGGCCCGAAGGTCCCCTGCGCGCATCACTTGCGCGACAGGAAGAGCTCTCCCTGCCCGCATACTTGCGCGGCAGGAGAAGCTTGCGCACCCAAGGTGCTCTTGCACTCTTGAGGCTTCCACGACCCGAGGCCGCATCACTTGCACACCCCGCGGTTGGTTGAGCCTTGCACGGCTGCCTTGCACCCAAGGCCTTGCACGGCTCTTGTGCCTTGTGCACCTGCGCGACAATGGAGTAGAGGAGAGGCCGCACCAAGCACTTGTGTGCCTTCAAATTGGCAGTGTGTGTGCAAAGTGAAGGAGGAAGGCCGAGACATTTTTGTGTGTGCAAGAAAAAGAAGGCCACAACACACCCCGTGTGTGCAAAGTGGGAGAACACCCTACGAGCAGTGGGTGTGCAAAGGAAGAAGGCCGTAGCCTTGTGGGTGCACACTTTGAAGAACAAATAAAAGAACATATTTTGTGTGTGTGCAAAACAAGAATAGGAAGAAGGCCAAGTCGTGTGTGTGCATAAGGAGTGTAGACCACAACAAAGAAGAAAAAATTTTGTGTGTGTGTGAAAGAGGAAGAAACAAGTTGTGTTTTCTAGACAAGAAGAGGCCGAAACCTTAGTGTGTGTGCAAAGTGAAGTGTACACACTAAGAAGGAGAAGAAGAAGGATACTCCACACTAAAGTAGAACACACATTAAGTGTGTAAACAAAAAGGAACAAAGAGTGTGAAAGAATTTGAGAAGAAGTTGTGTGTGTGCCAAAAGGAGAATACACCCTTTGAGGGTTTATCACACCAAGAAGAAGGAAAGGGAAGTGCATGCATGCATTCATGCACGTGCACACGTGAACAAAGCTAAATCAGGATATGTGCAATTGAGTTGTCCAAGACCATATGATCTTGAAGAATCAGAGTTTCCATGCATTCAGTGCATGAAGTTGAATTAAGTGAGATTGAAGCCAAGATGAAGTGAAATATATTATTTGGCTGATTTTTCAGTAATTGATAAGACCCTGATCAACAGAAGTGATCAGAAGTTGTGAGCAAGACCAACAGACCTTTTCATAGGCTGTTGAAGATTCTTGAAGAGAGAGGCCGGGTCATCCTTAGAAGAAGGTGATAAATCCCGAGCAAGACGAGAAGACTTGTTCATCACAAGTGAGCAGAGGTACAGAGCAAGGCCAGTATCCTTTATCCTAGGCTGCTGAGGATACTTTAAGAACTTAAAGTGAATAAGAGCTACTCATGTGACTCGAGAAGCCAGGAGAAGCCCCCTGTGAGACTCAGGGAGGAAGAAGTCTTCAGTGGGATTCTGGAGCAGGCCAATGGGACTCTGGTAACACTGTGGGACGCAGTATAAAGACCCTCATGTGGGACTCAGGAGAGATAAAATGGGATGCTGTGTCGACCATTGTAATACTAACAGATTATAATGGGAGAAACCATGTTGGGGCGTATAACCAACATGGCAAGGACGTAGGCCTTTGGAGCCGAACCTTGTAAATCCTTGTGTCTAGTGACTTTACATTTACTGCATCATTCGAGGAAAGGATGAGATATACAAGAAGAGTGGATCAAGGCTTTAACCATCCATAGAGGTTTAATTGATAAAGAATCAATTAGTAAAAAGTTCTAAGGGATCACTGATTCACCCCCTCCCCCTCTCAGTGATTCACACTGATCTGGGCACTTCAATTACAATACCATGGTTTTTTACTTGAATCAAAGTACGTAATAAAATAATAAACATTGTTAATGATATCAAGTTAGGAGACTAATACAGATGTCCATAGAAAGGAACAACCAATGACACCCAAAACAGGTGGTGTTTCTATTAGCAAATTTTTCCTCATGATCTCACTACTAGAGCTCACCAAGTGCGAACTTAATGAGAAGAAGTATCAATGATTATGATCCCCTAGAACCTGATAGTCAAACATCTACTATGTCCAATTAGTAATATGTATCTAGACTATAGGACTTATATTTAAGATTAATGTCATAGTATCTCTCATTTCTCATTATAGCCTGGGATCTGCTATGACCTCTCAATACGACAATTAATCTTTGGACATTACTATTATAATAGTTGTCACAGAAAATTATACACTATAATGGTAAGATAACATCATGTATAACTAACTATATACATGATATTCTAATCAAAAGTATGACATAGTTGGGTCTAAGGAACCCACTATTTCAACAAACGTGTATCCTTATTTTGAAATGAAGAGATTACAGTAATATTTTTAAGAATTTTTATCTCAAGTTGATGTGCTCCCCCATCATAATATTTCTAGATGATTTTTTGAGTATGTAGTGTTCTAATATTCCTCCATAACTAATCTTGGTATGTTCTAATAAATATTTAGGTGGTGATAGCCTATTTGTCCCAACATTTGAGACCCCATGATCATAACTACATGAACCACGATGTTGAGTTTCTAGAGGTGGTTTTCACCCTAAATATGTGGTGACACTACATTATGGGTGAGTGGTTTATTGTCTATTCTGACCATAAGAGTATCACGTATATATTTTTACAAAAAGATCTTAAATTGAGATAGAAGAGGTGGAAATATTTCCTCCATGATTTTGTCTTTGAGATATAATATACTCCTAGGAAGGGGAACATAGTGAAATATTCTCTCAATATGTGATCTTGTTTTTAGTTGTGAAGAGATATATCCAAGTAGTTGGCCTCATTGCATTTTTCCTTAGTATAGAAAGATAGTATATCTTACCTCTAGTTGATGGTTGTTACCACTCCACCTATTCAACTTATTAGGGAGGCTAGGCATGGAGATATATATTAAGAGAGTTTTCATGTTCATATATCCACTATATATTATCCTAATGGGTTTTCTAATGGTGGGTGAATTTCATTATTTTCATAGGATGGATGATAGTAACAGTGATTTTGCGAGAGGAGGTACTTAGGGTGTTTTATACATCACCAATAGTTGTATGTCTAGGAGTGGAAAATATATATCAAAACAATCAATATTAAATCTAGGGGTGAGGGATGAAGAAGTGTGTATCTATGTTTGTCTCTTGATGCCTCACCTGTTAGTAGGTGAAGGCAGAGTACCAGGTTCCAGTGGGTTTGGCTCAACACCTTGAGGTACCAGAGTGGAAGTGTGAAGGTATATCCATAGTCTTTGTAACAGTAATTACACAATAAACTAGAGATCATTATGTTATATGGGTGATTATAGACTAGATTGACAAGTCTTCCCACTTTTGAGCCATCTTATAGTAGAGTTCTGTAGTGATATTGAGATTCCTTTACATACAAGATATAGTTTGGATTCATTGAGTTCCCTTGATGATTGTTTTAGACCATGATAATCTATTCACATCATGATTATAGAGAGGATTTATAGAGTCCTTTGGGACTCAGTTGTGGTTGAGTGTGACATTTCACCCCCATACAGATGTCCAGCATGAGCGGACCATTCAGGTTTAGGAGCACATGCATTGGGATTTTATGTTAGACTTTAACCATAGTTGGGAGGATCAGCAAACCTTATTTTATTTTGGGTATAAAAACAACTACCAATCTACCATTTGTATGAAACCATTTAAGGACATGTTTGGGAGACCATGATGGTGACCACTATACTAGACTAATCTTGGAGAGTTAGAACTCATGGGCCTATAGTTGGTGCAGGAGATGCCATAGAAGATTCAAAAAATCCAAAAGAAAATGAAGACTACCTAGATCCATTAAAAGTTTTATACATACCGATTATGGTGGCCATTGGAGTTTTATATGGGAGGTCATGTGTTCCTAAAGTTATCAAATCAGTGTGGATTATGGATATTTGGCTAGGGTGAAAAAAATATCTAGGGTTCATTGGCCCTTTCTAGATAATACATAGGGTTATAGATGTGGTATACCTCTTAGCCCTACCGCTACAATTATATTATGTTCACGATGTCTTCCAAGTGCAGTAACTAATGAGGTATTTTCGCATCCCACCACATGTTATCTGCTGTGGAAATCTAGACATTGAGGATAGAGATACATTCACATAGTACTCAATAGAGATAGAGGATTTACAGGGAAGATACTTTTGGGGAGAGTGATTACCTTGGTTCATGTCTATTGGAAACAAATGAATCTTCATGAGAGATCCTGAGGTTGGGGAAACCATATGTGAACTCAATACCCTCACCTCTTTTAGTAGGTTTTTTCTATTTGGGGTGAAAATCCCTAAGGTGGAGAGAATGTAATGATTCTATTTTTTCCTCATAAAACATTGGGATATATTAAAGCATATTTTCAAATATAGGCTCTGAGTTAGCATGGGATTCTGAGTCATGGTGAGCCTCGGTGTTGATATAATAAAAATATTAAATATATTATTACAAGAACACACATATTTTATAAAATAATGAGATATATCTTGAATGGAGTCTCGGATAGAAAACATCTAACCTCTATTAAATCCATGATGTTGGTTTTACCGTAGGTGTGATATAACCTTTGTGCATGTCAGGTGTTTGGTTTAAGGGTAGTCATGGGTGGAATAATAATTAAATAAATAAATTATGTAGTTTATTAGTTATTAAATTAGCATAACCTAATGCCTCTTATATTTAAACCTTATTATGAAAAATCCATTGGGTTAACCACAGAAAACTAGGGGCTTGAGAGTAGTTATAGAGGAGTTCCATTTATGATTTAAAAATGATCATGGGTAAACGATTGGTGTTCCAAGGAGTTCATCTTGAATAGAGGAGTTCATGGATCTTGCTGATGAAAATGAAACTGAATCAATATTTATCATAAATTAATCCAAAATAAAAGTATAAATTTTTTTTCATTATATTTAATTCCCATTTTATTATCTCACATCAAACATGAATTAATCTTTCAAATAAATTCATTCCCAAGTTGATCATTAATTTAAGGGTGTTTAATTATCTTCCTATAATTAAAAATGAATATGTTTTTTTAATCCTTGATTAATATCTATGATTGAAATTTTTACCATCAATGGATTGATTACAATCCAAACAATTGAAAAGGTCAATTCCCCATGTTTGTGTTTTGTGCTTTTCTCTCCTTGTTCTTCGTGCGTTCACTGTTGGTATTTCATTTGGCCGACGATTCGACAAATACTAAAAACCCGATCATTATGCAATTGATATTTGGAACAATGGATAATTTATAAGGGTATTGAGTGAAATTTTTAATTATCGTGATGATGAAATGTGTTCAAGGAGTATATTGGGGTTTTTCATCCATGATTTTGTGATGCAGCGATGTGGTGTGATAGTGATCGGGTATCAGGAAGATGGGTGGTCATGATCCAACCAACCATTATGGATTAGGCATGGTCAACACTATATTTGAATAGATGGTCATGATTCATGGAGAAATTGGTGGTAGAATTTTTTTTCATGGGTGAGACGTACAGAAAAGATGAGGGTTTTTGAGAAAATATCAACATACATGACTTGTAATTTGAAGAAACAAACATCATGTAGTACCTTTATCAGTGGATAGGGTTCCATGTAGAGTTGAATATCACATGTTGTGTGGGCTATCCACACACATTATGACCCGATTCTAGAAACTCAATGTGTACAATAGGTGTAACCAAGAACATACATGGCCAAGAACATGGGAACAACATGTAAACACATGCATGACTTGGGGCATTGGAAAAGAATCGGTCATAGTACTCATATATTGTCATACCACATAAACAAACCCAATATACATGGTAATATCTAGAGGACATGGGAATGTTTCATGTTACATAGTAATGGGTTGAAGGACAAGAGCATACCCTGGTTAGCCCAGACATTCCATATATACCCTATACATTTCATGTAATTATTCTAGGGAAAGTTGATGCCCCCATTTTCATTAGTCTAGATAAGTATCTGTAGGGAAAATTTCCTTAGTCCATATCTATGAAGTCATAGGAGGCATCCCTTACATAGTATAAGATGAGGGATATTCTCTAAAAGTTATTCTAGTATAGATCCAGGTATCCCTCCATGTGACCCGGGGTGTGATCATTTATCATCCACCCTAGGATGGGTCAGGAATCTCATTGCTGACTTCCATGTCATGAGATCCCTATCCTAGTGGTTTACATAGGGTAGGTTTAGGTATCTTCCAAAATCCCTATGTGATATCCCTTATCAGTTGATTTAAATTTTCTAAGATCCATTGTGTACTTCATGGCGAGGCTCGACTAGAACTAACACTCAGATGAGCACCGACACACTTAGTTTTCATGCACATTTTTTAAACATAGTCCAATGTTTTTTAGTTTTTTTATATTAATTCCCTTTTAATTAAATGTATTATTAAAAATTGGGTGTTTATAAATGTGGAATTAAAATTGGTTTATTTTAGTATTGATTGGGTTTTTGAGATTTTGGAAGTTATGTTTCAAATATTTTCTATGTTTATATTTTTTCATGTATTTTATTTGCCAAAAAAATTGACCATCCTTTGATAGACCTCAACCAAGTGGGTCCAAGACACTTATCTAGTCATAAGGTTTGTCCATCCATGGAGCCCACTGGGAGGGGATGCATAGGTGGCAGGATGTGAGGTTTCATAGGGGCATCAGGCCTGTGTGGTTTGTTAGCCCACATAGTGAACCGCAGTCATAGAGTGGGTTGAATCCCACATGGGATTTGTGTGGTGAGTCTTGTATATATGTGTGTATGAGTGAGAACTTATAGCATATCTCCAAATTATTCATCAAATATGGGGATGTGGATCCATTTAATTTAAGGAATCACACTCCTTGACCTCTATTACAGTGTGAAAAAAATGAGATGAAGTTAATGTTTATCCTTTAAATCCCACCTCACCTGCACTTAGATACACTACTCTGTCACACGCCACTACTGCCTTCTCCTTCGTCATTTCTTACCAATACTTCAAAATGATGGAATCCACCATTACAACTCCATAGAGATCATATTAGAGCTTTAAAAATAACTTTGGCCAACTAGTACCTCCATGGATCACCTCTAGAACCTCGGACAACCCCCAGGATGAATTTATCATTTCCTCATCTTGCCACTTCAATGGTTGGATAAAGGAGGAGCTCCACTACTCACCATTTCTACATGTATGAATCACTTCTATGTCCACCACGGTAGTTCTATATCATCTAATCCCTAAACATCATGAAAACCCATGAATAAAGCCCCACTAGATCCATTCTTCACTATAATATAAAAACAACATAGATTTACAGAGAAGAGGGTCTTGGGGAAATCTTTAAGTAAAGAGTCCACCACTAAGAGGAGGCCAACTCTTCTCCCTGACCCTATAAAAATAGACCTTGCTACCCACTTCTAAGGGAGTTTGAGATAGCGGGGGATCTGGATGGAGGATGCTCGACCAAGATCTTTTATAAATCCCTTTTTTATTTTATTTTGTTTTTTTCTAGTTATACAATTAATGTAATTTTTATTTTATTTTCTTTTATTTTATAAATAATATCAATGCATTTTTATTTAAGAAAACAACTCATATTCTTCTCTTATTATCCTTATTCTTTTTTTTATTTCTCTTTATTTTCTTATTTTAACATTATTCCTATATATTAAATATATATTTCTTTTATTTAATTATTTTATTTTATTAATAATTATCTCTCTCATATTCTTCTATTTTTACTTTTGTGATTTCATGTGTTTTATTGTTCTTCTTTTCTTTCCTTGTTCTTTTTATTTTATTCTATTATTTTTATTTTATTCTATTCTTTTTATTTTATTTTTATTCTCTTACCTCTTCACATCACTATGAGATCTTACCCTAGAAAATGAGGGGCTGACCCGAGGCTTTTCCCAAGGAAGGTTAAGGTGTTCTTGAATTTAGTATTAAATTTTAATTTATGTTTGTTATGGATGAGATTGTCATGCATGGGTGTGGCGATTATCCCCCATAGAATGAAACTCAAATCTATTTCTATTAATTTGTTTAATATCTTTCCTATCTCACAATTTGGTAAGATCTTCACATGATAAAGGTGATTCAATCGATTGATGGAATAACATTTGATGGAGTGAGGTCTTGGAAAATGACACACCTTTGACTAAGGTGTTCCATAAACCTTGATTTCATGAGAAAGTGGTATTTAGATTCCTTAAGGTATTCTAGACTTCACAATTTCTATAAAAACTTATAGTAATAATAATAATATTTCATGAATAAATTACCAAACTAAAATTAAACAAATATAAGAGAATAATTATAGAACCCAAAACAAAACTCTGGATAATGTTAATTCTCTCTTAACGCACCCTGTTTAGAATTTCATGTTAGTATAATTTTAAATATCCAGTATGCATGTCTTTTCAATATTTTAGATGGTAAAAAACCCAAAATTCATCATTGTTTTAAAAAAACAATAAAAATAACAAAAATAAATAGTTTATTTCAATTATATTAAGTGTGTTAATGAACTAAGAATCTCCTCAAGTGATATTACCCCATTAAGCAATTGTGATGCACTAGGAAAATAATTTTATTTTTTCATGCCCTATGACAAGCGTGCATTAAAACTAGCACCGTTTTTAGGCTGTTAATCAGTGGTATATTTATATTTTTTTATTTTAACATTTTATATAGTTTTAATTATTTTAATAAAATAAAAAAAATATTTTCCCATGATGTATAAAAACATGCCATATCTTTCTACGTGGATCAATTACTCACAGGTTTAGTAGAAATAATGATAAGATACAGGTTATGATAAATCCCAAGTGCAAGAACTTTTAAAATACATATAATAACTAGAGGGGATAAAATGGATAGAATATTTGAATATTTTCATGCATTGATGAATCAAACAAAACCTGAGATATGTTTAGGAGATCAACAAGACCTGGAAAACATTTGGATTGAATGTTATGAACAAATTGATCTCCCCAAAAAATAATATTCAGCACCATTAAAGGATAAATCCACCCGAGTGGTGGAATTTGAAGAAAGACTGGAGGAGCTTGATTGTCAACCATTATCCACTGAGATTTAAATTCAAGGTACACTCATTATTAATAAATATATTGAACCAAAAATAACATATAGAGATGATATTATTTTGAAATATATCATTTTTAAATTTATCCAATCCATATTTATTATCACTTCTAATTTCATTGAATTTATAGATTTGGTCGATCCTTATTTTTCCTTAGAGGATGATAAGGAAACTACACCTTCATCTATTAAGGAACACATAGATCTCCCTAATTTTTATGAAAATATATTTGAGGAGGCCCATAAAGAAGTCTAGATACCTGAGTTTGGGTAAATCAAGACAGAGGATACTTGTATTGAAGGGGGGAAATTTCTAGTTAATAATTATAATTAAAAATTAAAAATACCTTCTTAATATTCCTTCAATAATTAAATTAATGAAACCCAATTTAATAAATAACTAAAAAATAAGTAAGTGGTTTCACAAGTAGAAATAAAAGAGGATGAGGTAACATACTTCATCCTACCCTCACCATGAAAACTATACCTAACTATAAAGGGGGTGGATTTAGTGTATTTTATGTATCGATTCCTACTTAATAAGAATGAAGAAGTGTGAGATGGAAAAAGCCACATGTGGTGGTTCAAATACAAGAACATTCACCAACCTTCAAACTACAGATAATAGCTGGTACTTCCCTTTGGAGGCAGTAAAAATTTAGGGCCCACATTGGAGATCATACAAAGATTTATCTCTTTTACTAGTTTTCTAGGACTATGAATTTAATTTTAATAATTAGATCAGTATGCAGTCCACTACCTCATATATTTTTAAACTTAAATTACATTATCCTTGTTCTAAATTGAGTGATTTGATTTTGAAGGATCATGATAGAATAAGGCATCCCCAAACACTGAAGAAATATGACTTAAGATTCATTTAAAAATGGAGTTCAGTTTTAATGTTTATCTTTTAAACTCCTATCATATTTGTCTTAAAAACCTTTTTCAATATTTAAATAGAAAAATTTCATGCCCAGGATTGAATTATGTTTTACATAACTTATCTAAGAGATATGATTTTCTTATAAATCTTGTAATTCCATGTTATAGGCTCCAATGTTAATGTGATTTAATGATTAAAATGGAGAATTAGATGATTAAATTGAATTATAGATATTAAAATGAGGACTTCTGATTTGGGGGACTTTTTTTATTTGTGTAAATAAAATTTAACACAAACAATTTCATGATTTTAATTTCTAAAATTCATTTGAGTTGATTTATTATTATTATTCATGCATTGAGTGATTTACCCAAATCAAATTTTCCATTATTTAGAGGATTTATAGACTAATTACTTATTATTTATTCTTAATAATATTTATTTAGGGATATTAGTACATTCCACCTTCTATAACTTTAATTTTAACTTTTCAAAGATATGGCTGGTAAAAAACACATTTAAAATTATTTTGGCATCTTTTGAAATGCTATTATTTGTGACTACCACCTTTACAATAATCCTTGTTTAAAAAATAGAAACCATGAATGACCCTATTAGGGATGAGCCATGATTCAAGACATTTTTATCTATTTCTACCCTGCACTTATTATTTTTCATAATATTTTAAAGTTGAAGTGTGGGGGTGAAGGGAGTCATGGTGTAAGGGATAAAATACATTATAATGAAAAAGTATGTTGGTGTTAATTCTAAGAATTGATAAAGGTTGTTGATTCATTCATTATACTTTATTGTTTCCTATTCTTGAAAATAAAATGGAAAAAATAGGAATGGGTTGTGACTTAGAAGAATAGAAAATCACCATCACTAGACCGATTATTTTTATCATATTTGGTTAGGTGGTGGATGTGGGGTTTATTCCAAGCATGACTTTTGAAAAAGTAAAAAAATGTACTTTGAAAAAAAAGTATAAAAGTACATAAAAAATCAATAAGGTGTAAAAATAATTCAATATGACTTATTTTGATCATAACCTTACTCTGTGTTTGTGGGAAATGGGATTTTCTACTTTTAAGGGGAGAATGTCATTATAATTTTATTCCTAATATCATTATTTATACTTTAAGGGATAGAAATCCTCTTTGAGCCATAATTTTTAAACATCAATTCCTACCAACATTAAGGTTTAGAGTCATTTGAAACTTAAAGAAAATTCATCATGATTTTATGTGTCTTTTTTCTTTACAATGTAGAGAAAAGAGTTATTTTACAAGAATATGGATAAAAACCATGTATTCATGATATGAGAAAAACTCTACTTGAATTAATATCATGATTTATGAGTGAATAGATTCAAAATACAGTTAGATCATGATTTGGTATGTTTAATAATAATGAAATAAGGAACTTGAATGGAGGATAAAAAGAGTACCATAATTTTAAAATGGGAAAAGTAAAATGCTTGAGTTTATTATTTAATTGAAAATTGAGAAATTGAATTGATATTTTATGTGAAATTAGAAAGGTTGATTTGACATTGATAATTTTTTTAATTTTATTTCATAGTAATTTGAATAATGATAACACTGGTTCGCTTTTAATTCCATATTTATATTTTATTCATGAGTACAAGCATAGTTTAATTTTAGGGGTATTTGACACACTCAATTTTCATGCACATTCTAAATAAATATTCTAATGATTTTCAGTGTTTTCTGATGATAATTCCCATATAATTCAATATTTTATTCAAAAGTGGGTATTTATAAAATTGGAATTAAATTTTTTTTATTTGAGTATTGATTATGTTTCAGAAGTTTTGGATATTAAGTTTCAAATATTTTCTAACTTGTTTATATTTTTTCCAGGTGTTTAATTTATCAAAAAAATTATCAAACCTTTGTTAGATCTCAAAAAAGTGGGTCCAAGCCACTTAGCCATGCACAAGGGCCAGCTGGCCATAATGCCCGTTGGTAGAGTCATAATAGTTGGTAGGGTGTGAGGTCACATGAGGTCATTAAGCATGTGTGGCGCGTGAGCCTTCATAGTGAACAATGGTCATAGAGTGGACTAAAGCCCACAAGGGATGTGTTTGGTGTGGCCTGCATATATTTGTGTGCAAGTGAGAACCAAGATCCCATAATTTGAGTAGAGTTCTGAGCCAACAATGCGTTTGTATTTCATTTAAGTAAGCATGCTCCCTGATCTTCATTCTAATGTGGGAAAACCAGGCTAATGTTACTATTCATATTTTAAATCTCACCTTGCCCACACTTGGATTCACCACTCTGCTACTCACCATCACTACCACCACCTTCATTCTTTCCTTCTTCTACTTCCACATGCAAGAATCCACCTTTGCAGCACCATAGAGCTTAGAGTCGAGCTACAAAACCCACTATCACCACCTGGAATAATCATGTATCACCTTTTTACCCTTAGATGACCCCCATGTTGACTTTCTCGAGTCTTCATCTTGCCACTTCAAAGGATGAATAAAGGTAGAACTCCAATTGTTACCATTTCTACATGTAAAAATCACTCCCACATCCACCAAGGTGGTTCCACAACATATTATCCTAAAACAACATAAAAACCCATGCATGAATCCTCTCTAGAACTAGTCTTCACTACAATAGAGAAACAACTGAGATTTATGCAGCAGATCTTCAAACTTATAGGTCTCAGGGAAATTCGAAGTAAAGAGGCCACCATTGAAAGTAGGATGAGGCTTATACCTACCCCTATAAAAATATACCTTTATAATCACTACCAAGGGAGTGAAATACTATGGGGCACCTTCTCTCACCAAGAATTTTCATCCTTGAACAGGATACTCTCAGCCATCTCATCAATCAGAGCCTATCTTCTGACATAATTCTCCCTTTATGAAGGAAACTAAACCTCTCTTCTATCTCCAACTTTATGTTCATAGATGGCCCTATTATCTTCATTAATGTGGTTAGGTAATCCATTCATGGTATTAAGAAGTTCTTTGATGAATACTACTGTTGGAGTGTCCAGATTATCAGTAGCTCCAAAAGCAACCTTTACATTTCCAACTAGTGTGTTGTTAGAAGTGCCTCTTACTTGTGCAATCACTTGGCCATGAAATGAGGATCCTTCTCCATGGAATACCTCAGCATGCCAATTTTTCTAGGTATACTTCAGGTCCGTGACTTCTATTTCATCATGAGTAATATTACGAGTCATGTTATTAACTGGAGGAATATCTTATTATAGTTCGGGGGCAGGATTGCTTTAGTGAATAGTGTCATGCCGGCCATCCCCATATATTCTTTGTCTTCTACAAATGTCCCTAAAAGAGTTATCAATACCATTTAAAAAATCCTTTTAAAATTTTTCTGGTATTATCTTTCTAAGGGTAAGCGACATTGGGTTTATTGGGATAGGATGGCACGACCCATCCATGTTGGAGGAATTAATGTTAGTAATCTTAGCAGCACGCTTCACTGTATGCATGCTAAACTTTCAAGGGAAATTATCGAGAAAAGTATGCTTTGGGGGAAGACCATGTGAAGAAACTATGAAGGTAATGAGGGGGGAGTATGTAGCTATGTTTCTCCCTTCTGTTCCGAGATCTACCCTCTCATCCAAAGCCTTCAACATCACTCTCACTGGGTGGTGGGACAGGGGGGATATTTATTTCTGGCATTGTAATTGGGGAGGATCTATTTTCAATTAACCTAGCTTCGCTGCTCCCACGATCACTTTTAAGGAGGAAAGGCTCTACCCCAGGTTTTACAAGTCTATCCTAGACAATGTAAAATATGAACTCTTTGAGTCAATTGCAATCAACCATGAACCTGAGAAGTGCGTGTTCAATCCATCCACTTCAGGAACTTCCACGAACAAGTATTTCTGTAGGATTCTATCCTCACAGGACCTTCATTGAATCTAGAATGATGTGTTTTGGTTCTATGAGATACCATAAAAGTATAACTTCCTCACTTGGAGAGTAATGAATAATGTAGTGTCTACTGATGATAATATTAATAAGGTGGGTATTTTTTTATCTCAAGGTGTTACTGTAGTAATAACCCGTGGGAGGAGAGTATGAATCATCTATTTTTTGAAGGTTATTGGGCCCATGATATTTTTAATTTCTTTGGTATTTGTACTTCTATTTCCTCCAGTGAGCTTGGGGATGGTTTCTTTTTTGAGAGATGGTTTTACAGAATGTCTGATAAGGGCCCTTAAAGGGTGGTGTGGTCCATTGTGTTTAGTTCTGGCTTGTGTTGTCTGTGGCAGGCTAGGAACCAGGCCAGACATGAAGGTGTCCTCCCTACAGGGAGGACCATAATTGTGAGAAATAAACACTTGCTGGTGGACATGGTCTCATTTATCAACAACTGGTGGGAATCTCCCTCACTACGGGTGTTCCAGGTTGGCCTCCCCTCGGCTCAGCTCTTAAAGACAGACCACATGGGCAGTGGATCTGCTGGCACCCACCAGATACAGGTTACAAATTATATACCAATGGGTCATGCTTTGGGGATGATGTTCATAGAGGTGGAGTGGTTCGAGATTCTTGGGGGAGGGATATTATGGCCTTCACTGGTTTCTATGGGAAGGGTTCTTGCCTCTAAGTACCGATATCACATTGTGCAGACAGGCGAGGCTGGACATTACTCATGCTGGGATTGACTCCCTTATCCTTCATGACTCCTTTCTTGGAAAAGGTTCCACCCCTTGGTCTATTTCCTACACCATCAGAAACTATAGATGTCTTCTTAGTAGTCGTATTCATGTGACCCACACAAGATGTGTGGGTAACAAGGTCATTGATTGCCTTGCTTCGCTGGCAGCCCAGGGTCCTATCAACACTTTTCTTCTCAACACCAATGGTTTGAATCTTGAGACTATTAATTTTATTATAGGGTATGCCCTCTAATTTCACTACTTTAGGCCCCCCTGAACCTGGGGTGGCCATGTTTCTCTACTTCACTATTTTTCTATATTTCCTTATTTCTCTTGAATAAAAATATGATATTGGATGGAGTTGATCTAATCTCTCTCCAAATACATTTTTTCCATTTTAAAAGAGAAAATTTAAGGGTTAGAAGGAACCTCACATTTCATAAGGAAAGTTCAAAAAGCTGCACCACAGACAAAAGAATTCAATTTCAAATTTCAAAAAACATGATCACCCATGTCATTCCACGTGATACCTTGAGTCAAGAACCTACCTCGAATCACACACCTATCGCATCAAACATCCTATCTATTCACCACCACATCATCTCAATGCTAGTGAGACCCACTAGAATCCCAATCGCCATAATATTCATCTTCACCTCCATGATATGGGCATTTCCAACATCACAACACAATTCCATCTTCTCGAAACTACCTACCATCAACGCAAAACGTAACAAGCATCCCCAAAAACCAATCAACATCATCATTATCTCCATCATCCAATTTTGAACTACCAGAAACCAAAACATCAGATATCTTCAAAGTCCATTGAAGCCACCGTAGAACATTTCAACCTTATCATCAACCCCCATGAAATAAGAAACAATCAGACAACCAAAATAAAACAATATCACTACAATGAAAATCATACTAAAACTATACAACACCATCGAGAAAGACACTGATGACCACCACCATAACCAATCATGAATGAAATCAAACTAGAACCACCTATCAAAACACCCACAAATAATATTCACACAGATAAATCATCAAGAATAAGAAAAAAATCCAACACTGAAGGGTTGTAGAAGAAAACTAAAAAACCCTAACCCTCGACGAAGGTCATGTTCCAAGAACACAGGCCACCGAACCACACCTCCCAAAACCCCATTGAAACCATTACTCTAGATCTGACCAGGAGGAGAGCAGTAAAGCATAAGTTTAGGGAAGTGGTAAGAGCGTCCAAGGGATCCAGATGACAGAAACATTGATAAAGCAGACAACTGGGAACCTTAGAATCTAGATCAATCCAAACTAGTTAGTGCCTTGAGACCCTTTAACCACTAGGACTCAATACTCAAAACCTCATTGAACCATTAATCAATAACTGACATAGAGATTTTCAATGCAATATGATCTTAGAGCAGTAGATAGATCAACCTAAAACTCTAGAGTGAACAACCCTCGTTGGGACCCCAATACTAGAAGGGGAAGATGTCAACATGGAAGAAAATCTGAAGCACCTTCACCATAGAAAAAGTTAGGGATATGAGTGAAGATGAAGATGGAAATCACTCAGGTGCTGTCAACCCCAAATCAAAGAGTTTATGGAGGAAACCCTAGTCGAATCCATGAGAGGGAGGAGAGTCAGAATAGAAGGGTCCCATCAATGGATTTGATCCAATCAATGGATGAAATGGAATTCAATAGACCTAGGTCTTAGAAGATGACATGCATTAAACTGAGGTGTACCATCATCCTTTATTATTGGAGGTGGTGGAATTTGTATTTCTTAAGGAATTTGAGATTTCAAAATATCTAAATAAAAGGACAGTGATTAATAATGAGATATCAGGATTAGATTATCAAACTATAATTAAACAAATAAAGGAGAATATTGTTGAAACCCAAAACCAAACATAGGATCATGTTCTTTCTTTATTAACTCATTCTGTTTAGCATTACATGTTACTATAAGTTTAAATTTTAATTATTTGTGTTATTTAAATACTTTTGAAAATAAAAAAAAACAAATTCATCAATATTTTCATAAAATAATAAAAACAACAAAAAGAATCATTTTAGGTGAATTATATTAAGGGACCAAATGAATTGAGAATCTCTTCAAGTGACATGACCCTTGTTATCCACTGTTCTACAAAAGGAAAATAATTTTATTTTTCCATTCCATGTGATAGGTGTGCGTCAAGAACCATAAGTGTTATCAGACCTGAATATTAGATTCACCTAGATGATAATTACCTTGAATCCTTGAGTATGATCCTAGGTTGGGAGTTTGTTTATGGACTTTATTTGATACCTTTTTATTATATTTAGTATTTATATGTTATTATTATTATGTATCATATTGTAATTAAAATATATTCATGAATCTGAATTGAATTCTCTCTCTTGATTCTTCATGTTTTGTGATTTTAAGGTTTTATAATAGGTATTCTATACTCACCCTTGTATGAGTTATGCCCGCACATTTCATGTCTTATGCAGATGATAGACCTTATGGTGGAGTCCTAGGTAAACTAGGATTAATAAAATCATTGTTGATCTAGACAATCCATGATTTGTTCTAGGAATTTATTTGATGACTTACCCTCCTTATTAGCAGTTTATAATCTTTTAAAATTTTGGCGGGCTTGTATTTGGACCTTTATGTTTTCTTATACATATGTAATACATTGATGCAAGATATAGATATATAAATTCATTTTCGAACCATTTGTATCTTACCTTTCAAAACAAAATTAGGTTGGAGATGTGTGTGTACATATACTTTAGGATAAGGAATCACATGTTTGTATTATGGTTAATCAGTTCTTATTTCTTGCCCATGGGCTACTAGAGATGGGCTTGGGGTGTTACACTCAGTTTACCATCAACTAATAAGGCCTTAGGGGGTCGATATGAGAAAATATAAGTGTATTTTAGATGAAAAGAAGATGTGGAATTTGAAATATGATTTCAAAAATTCTATTGAAGTCAAAGATTAATCCTCTAAATTAGCTGAGAGGACTTCAATAAAGGATCAGTTTAAAACTATACCTGAAAAATATCTTCATAATTTTACTTACACTTGCAATATAGGATCTAACTAAAAATATGGTCATGATTGGGAAAATAAAATTATGGAGAACCATTCTCCCAATTATTTTGATGAAATTTGGAACTCTTTAGTACTTCAACACTTAAATAGAAGAAAATTTAGACAAAAAGTATATATTTTGGGAAAAATTCTAGACAATGCTATAGGAGGAATTTTTATAAACCCAGAAGATTTAGGTTTCAAGGGTAATTTTGGTGATTCAAAGTTTTTGGTAAAAAATCCTACACATGATGATATAAAATTTTATTTCCTAGGATGAGACATGATGTCAAGGGAAGTCATCAAGAGAATAGAAAACTAGATTTTCAAAGAAGATATAATTGAAAGAAAAAAAATTAGATGTTAAGACTCATAAACTATTTGAATTTCTTAAGTATGTTTGTGGATATTATGATAAACATGGAAAATTCATAGAAAATTGTATGAAAATATTACATAGATAGAAAAATTATGTTGATTACAGAAAGGGGATTCAAAAACCCAAGAATGATATGACATGTCTTGTTAAGGTTTCATTAAAGGATAGTGAAAAAAAAACATATATTCTTAACTATGGGTACTCATACTTCATAATTTGTAATAAAAAATAGTAAATAATATTTAAAACCATGAAGTTAGAGTAGTTACCTTTGGAAATGATTACTACATAAAAATTAAGGGTGTTGGTTTGGATGATATTGAACCTCAAAACATGTTCTCAAATGATGTTTTATACATAGAAGGATCAAGGTATAATATCTTAATTGTTATTCATATCTATGATGATGGTCATTAGTTTATTTTCAATAAGGAAACTTGTGTAATTAAAAGCATACCATATGTAAGGATCATTTATCAAGGAATAAGAACCAATATAAATCTATTTTTGATAGGTGATCCTACCAATTACTATTTGATAAGGTAAAAAGATAAAATTTTGTTATGGATAGATGGACTGGTCATTTGTACCAAAGTACTTTGAGTAAAATTATAAAGGAAAAATTTATCAGATATCTTTTCAAGATGAAGAAATATTTTGATGATGTGTATAAAACATTATAAAAGGGAAATATTGTTAAAAAACTCATAAAAATGTAGATATTATCCTTATCAGACAACTGAAACATAATCACACTAATTTATATTGTCATGTGAGTTAAAAAGTAATAAGATTTTATTTATATTTCAAAAAAAATTAATTATTATTTCACCTAAATGACTAATTTTATTTTTCTCAAGCACAAATCATATACAGTTGACATTTTTAATGCTTTTAAAAGATAAATAAAAAATAAATTTATGTTTTACATTAATACATTGATATATGATCATGGTATGGAGTTTACATGTGATGAATTTTAAGGTTAACTTACTAAAAATAGAATCAAGTATCAATTAAGCACACTATATACTCCCCAATAGAATGGGATTATAAATATAAATTATAAGATTATTGTTGAGATGGGTGGGACAATGCTATCTAAATATAAAATGTAAAAATATATTTTTAGAGGTCATGTGTACTATTTTACACATAAAAAACATATGTATTTTGATACCTAATATACATTTTACTATATAAGAAATGTGGTATAAAATGAAACACACTATCATGCATAATTACATGCATTATAAATATCAATGTTTGAAAAATGGGAAACTTTAAAGATAGAGAAGATAATGTGATATTTAAGGGGAAATTATCTGATAGAATCAAGTATAAATTCTATAAAATATTCTTTATAATGAATTTGGACTATCCATATGTCAATATTTTTTAAGAACCAGTGTAAGTCAGATCATTCAATTAAATAATATTTTGATATTTTAGATGAAAATAACATAAACATTTCATATCAAAAGGATGAAAAGGAATATGTGGTCATAATACTGGTTGTAGATGTTAATTTAGAATTTAATGATGGAGAATAAGAGGTTTTAGGCAATGATTTAAATCATTTCTAGACGATAAAAGTTATGTTGATACTAAATATATAATTGGGGAATAAGGATCTCATGTGAAAATAAGAAGAGGGGTGATTGTGGGAAATCATGCAACTCTAATTTCACATTTTGTACCATATATAGTAGTTATACTATTAATCATGTTAAATGGGTATAAACTATGAATGATTAATTAGATCATATTAAGAAAAAATGCAACGTGAGAGTTTATCCCAAGTCTAAAGAATAAGAATGTCATTGGAAAAAAATGGGCGTTTAGAAACAAATTAAATGAGAAAGGGGATGTAATAAGGAATAAGGTTAGGTTGCCAAATATATTATATACTCAATTATAAGTAATTAACTTTGAATAAACCTTTTCTTCGGTGGTAAGGACTAAAAAAAATTTAATGGTTTTAGATGTGACTTCACACAAACAGTACAAAGTGTATCAAATGTATGTGAAATTTTATTTTTTAAATAGAAACATTGAAGAGGAATTATTTATTGAACTATAATATAGTTTTATAATGAATGTTGATGAGATCATGGTATTTTGACTAATAAAGTATTTATATGAATTGAAACTGGATCCCAAATCCTAGTATTCTAAACTTGATATCTACTAAAAGGAAGTGGAATTCAAGAATGGGAAAGTTGATAAAAATTTGTATGCTAAAGATATTACCACATGTTCATTTATTATCATTTTATATGTTTATGAAATAATATTTTCCAGTTACAATGTGAATATTTTTGATAAATATTCTGAGAAAATGAAACAATATTTTAAAAAGTATTTACTGGGACAATTAAAATGCTTTTTGGGGTTGGATATTGAGTAGAATTCGTATTAAATATTTCTATCCCAAGAAAATTATAGTAAAGAGCTATTGAAAAATTTTAGTATGGAAGAATCCGGAGAGGTTTTAACACCTATTTATATTGGAACCAAACTATGTAATGAAGAGAATAGTGGAAAGGTTGACCAAAGTGATTTTATAAGACTCATTTAAAGTTTATTGTATTTGATAGCCACAAGACCAGGCATAGCCTTTATTATGACACATTATGCTCATTTTCAAAGTAACCCTAGGTAGTCACACATGTTTTCTAAAAAGAAGATAATGAGATATATTAAGGGAATAATTAATTATGGCATGGTTTATAGATGTAGTGAAATTTTGAATCTTATTGGATAAATTGATACAGAATGTGATGTTTATCATATAGATATAAAATCCACGTGAGGTGGGATTTTTTTTCATTGGTGAGGGTTGTGTAAGATGGTAAAATAAGAATCCAAATATAGTGAAAATTAACATAGATGAGGAAGAATATTTAGAAACCACTAAATCATGTACACGTGTATTATATATTTTTATATAGTTAGAAGACTTTTTAGTTTCAACTAAGAGGCCATTGAGGATTTTTTTGATAATTAGACTATATTAAATATATCAAAGAACCCTGTACAACACTATAAATAAAAACATATCAATATGAAGTATCATTTAATTAAATAAAGAGTGATAATTGGTGATATCAAACTTTAATCCATATCCACTCTGAATCAACTTGAAGATTTCTTCACAAAATCCATGCCAAGAGAGAGGTTCTTTGAGCTATGGTTGTAATTCTATCTTCATCCTTCTCCTATCACTTGAAGAAATGTGGAATTGTTTCCCCATATGGGATTTGTATTATACTAAAAAATTAGGATAAATACTGTCACAAATCTTTGTCATAGTTTTATTGATCAATTCCATGTCCTCTTAAGTTTTGTTTAATACTAAATAGTAAATTTTATGGAAAGTGAGGTTAGATGCATGATTTTAGGGTTTTGTTTCTTGAGGGAGAGTTCATCTAAGTCATTTAGAAAATTTATCTTAACATCAAGGGATGGAATTATATCAAAATTATCCAGTAATGTTTTGAAAGACACTTCTCATATGAGATAGGTCTTTATATAATTGTTCTCGTGATGAAGACTAAGAAGGTGTAAAAAGATCTGATATTTTGTTAAAGAGTTGATTGATATTTCCAATAAATTTAAAAGAGGATGATTAAAGTACCATTTTATTTTATAATTATGTGATTAATGGTTTGAATTTATTGTAAACATGATTCAAGAACTTCTAAAAGGTGTTTAAGGCTATTGAGATGTTTTTTAGTTGTCTGGAATCTGTTTGAGAATGGTTGGAGAAAGTTTGAAGATGTTCTGAAGCTATTTTACAAATCATAATACACTACACATCTTGAGAAATTGAAAAAAAACCCGAGCATATGGGATTGATCACTGAGTGTAAGAATCAGTGGGCTTTATGTATTTTCCACTAAATGTATTAATTCATGTCTGAGTATAAGTCCTTGATCCTAACTATTTTAATTCAACATGATACTTTGATTCATTATATGGAATGAGCATACAACTTTGATATCACAAACTTTTTCCAAGAGCACAACCCATATTGTATTGAATGTAAGGATTTGATGAGAAAAGGAATTTAATCTCCCCACCATAAGACTTCCATACTTAGAAAAAATTCAATTTGCTACGTGGTTAAAATATGATATTATAGAATTTGAATATTCTAAAGAAAACAAACCCTTTGAAGAAAGAACATATCATCAATATGAAAATAATCACATCTAAAATGTTAATCAAAGTGATTTATGTGTGATTTCTAAAAATATTATTATTTTTTAAATCTATTTGAGGATAAAATTTGTAATAACTGAAAAGTTACAAGGTGTTTAAATGTTGTTTTTTTGAGAAGAGGATCCATATATTACATCTGGAATACTTTTTTGATGATATTGTGAGTATATTAAGAAATTATGTAATATCATTTTACTATTTTCAGGTACTCCTAAACCCCTATTTTTATCTTTCTCTGGTTGAGTTTCATTTATGGGTGCTTCGGGTGGAATTTTGAAATTTTTGGAACTTTATGGGCAGTGCACAGTTTGCACATGGTTTTCCCAAACCATGCGCCCACCCAGAGTAAATTGTGAAAACCCAAATAGGGTGGGTTTGTATATCTGGCACACATTTTGACAAATCGTGCACCCACCTAGTAGAAATCATGTGACCCTACCCAGCTTACCTCAGGTATAGAATTATTTTATTCTAAAAAATATTTAAATGTTTCCCAAACTCCCATTTAGACCCCCACTCATCACTAAATCAAGGTTGGATGATTTCCTAGGTATTTGGAGCTCCCAAGAACCAATTTTTTCTCCTCCAAACCCTATCCAAGGTGTATCAAATCAACGTAATCATTGTTCGATCCTTTCATGGTAATAATTCATTCCATTTTCCTTCTCTCCCGATATATTCCCCTCTCCTCCATAGGGTTTGGTCGATCTCTATATTTGTTGATGATATAATACCCATTGATTAAGATCTTGAATCTAGTTTTGATACTCTAATCTTATTTATCGACATTCTTCATTACAGTTTCCCATTATATGCATTGTGAGAAATGATCTCTTTATTTTGTTAGGTGGTTCCATTTAAGATTTTACAATTGATTTAACCCTAAATTGATTGATTTAAATAAAATTTATTATAATTGTATATTGAAAACATAATTTTATGTAAATTAGGATTTGGATTTTCTTTGCCATTAAATTGGGTACAACCCCTAATTCTAGTGAATTTCGGTATGTTTATGGAATTTGATATAAATTTGTGAAATTAAATTTGTGGAATTGAATTGATAAATTGATTTTAGATTTTTATTTATGAAAAATGGTTTAAATTATTTTGATAATAACCCATTGGTTTTATCCTAGAAAAATTCATGAAATGATTTAAAACCCATTTTTATTTTTGAATGGAAATTGGAATTTAGAAATGGAAGATGTGTTAAATTTTTTTTGTAATATTTCATGATAAATTTTCCATTATTAGCTGTTGTTAGATCACATAAAAGACTAGGTAGTTAGTGAGTTATTCAAGATAGCACTCTATGGACGCTTTTCAGGTCTAAAAAAACATTTATAGAAGGTAACATCTCTGATGGGATGGTGATGAGTCTTCTTTGAACTATTCATGAGGGACATGTGTACACATATTGACATGATCATCTATTCAATTTGTGTGAGGATCCCGTAACTTGGAACTATAATACCTCTTGGTAGATGAACATGTTTCTCATTTGTTATTATTTTGATACCTATATTTCATTATTTGTAAACTATTTTACACATGACTTGTGAATTTATATAAAATGTTTTATATAAAATGTTTATTAAGACATTATTTATAAATTTTTTCATCAATTGAAATGTAAAGAATGATTTGTTTTAACTATTATTTTATATTTACATGCCTGGTTATTTAAAATTGAAATATTTATATGGTTAATTAATGTGGAATCTTATTATGGAATCCTTGGTGATACCCTACTGGGCTTTTAGATCACACCCTACCTATTCCTTTAGGCATTGTATATTTCCTCTTACCAAGTTCAATAAAGGGTAAGGCACCACTCAGAGGGGTAGTAGTTGTTGATCTTTTGTATTTAAGATGCTATTTCCATTGAGAATTGGGTTTTTATCCTATTTTCTATTACTTTTTTTGTTTTAATTTGGGTTTTTATACCTTTTTTACCACAAGTACAGTTCTCCCTATATATTTTTAATATGATCATACTAACTTATAACTATTTCTTACACTTTTTATGTGGAAAACCTTTCCTTCTTTATATTTTATTATGTTAGGTGCTATTCATCCACCTATGGGGATCATGAACACCCTTTGGGTCATATCAGGATTGGTCTAGGTATCAGGGTACCAGGGTTTCAAGGTCGATTTGTGAAAACGTAGTATCAGAGCATCAAGTTAAGAATATTTCCATGATGTTAGTATACAATTTGAAATATTTTCTATACTTAGGAGGTATTTGAGAGTGAGTTCATGGATATCTCTCATTACAATGAGCCTTAAGTCACCAAGATTGGTTTTTTCGAAAGTAATCATTGGTATTAGTTATAGTATTTTCCCTAATTTTGATTTGGATTAATTAAAATCAAAATATTTGTTGTCTATTTTTTGGATTAATTTCCCTTATTACTCTATTTGAGTGTTAATTTGATGTCTTACAAATTGTCTATGGATGTTGTGTAACATCATTCCTCTGAGAATATGTTAGAATAAGATCTAGGAGGAAGCTTCTAATGAACCATAGTGAGAAAATCCTCTAGTGGACCAGAATCTGGTTGAAGTTATTGCACATGCTATCCAATCTCTGAGATAGGCACCTGCACCTATTCCCAATTAGGCTTCATCTATGGAACCATAGAGAGATGACTTTAGGATTCATGATCATGAGTTCCTCTTTCAAAATCCACCAAAATTACAAGGCTCTAATGATCCTCAACTAACTAAGGATTAGTTGAGAAATATCGAGCTTTTGTTTGAGTTCTTGGAAACACCTAATGAAATCAAGGTGAAATGTGCCACCTTCAAGCTAGAGTGTCCTATAAGGAGATAGTGGTACATGATGGTAACAAAGAAGAATCAAAAGGAATTAAAGTATAAAAAAATTAAATCTCTTTTCACCAATTGGTTATATCCATAGAAGATTGTGTTGGCCAAGGATAAAGAGTCTTTCAAACTCAAGTGGGTTAATAGGACCGTGACAAAATATGAAAATCTATTTTTTTATATTATATAGTTTACACCTGATATTGTGATTAGTGATTAGATGAATAATTAATTATTTGAGATGGTAATTTGATCTGATATTAATTATTAGGTTTTATTACTAAATCTGTCTTATTATGCTGATGTGTTGGATACAGAATTGATGGTTGAAATGGACCTAGCTAGTAAGTCATGGTTGGAAAGAGTTTCTTTTTCTCATAGTGTCAGTGTGAGTTCCATTAAAGAAAAGAGGAAGAATGATGATTATCATGGTGGTCCTCATTAGTAGTATTTTTTTAAACCTTTTATAGTACCAGGAAGAGTCTCTTTTATTTTTTTCTCGTGTGGAAAACCTATGCACTCAAAACAGGTTTTCACGGAGGCACCCAAGGTATGTTGTTCCTGGGGATTCTCAGGTCACATGTAGAAGTTATTTCATGTTTATTATACTCCACATATTGGTATAGAATCATCAATTCCAACTAAAACTATGGTAGAATCAAATGCTTTATGAAAAAAGGGGTTCTATCCACAGACATATAGAATAAAGCTTCTTCATATAGTAAAAGATTATTTATAGGAATTAGATACGGGTCCAGTGACTGTGATAGGTACCATCACTATTTCTTCATCATTAGTGACTACTTTATTTGTTATTTTTGCATCTCATTCATTCATTTCAACCTATATTTTGATTCTTTTAAATCTTATGATGGATATTTTTTCTTATCTGATAGATATTACTACACCCCTTGGAACTATGAGAGAGTAGGGTCTCTATAATCCTGCTTGTATTTTCTCGTTATCAAATATCGGGGTTGCGTGGAATTTTCTGGTTCTTAACATGAAACCTCTTGATGTCATATTTGGGATGGATTGAATCTTTATAAATAAATCTTGAATTGATTATTATCTTCGATGGGTCTCCTTTACTAATCTTGATGGGGTGTGTTGTGTCTTTTTGTAAGAATGGGACTCAAGGTTGAGTAGAGCTGGACCTTATTATCTATAGTTGGGAAAATTAATATTTGTGTTCACTTTTGTTTTGGAGTGGGAATACTTGGGTGATGATCTCCCTCTAGTTGTCATCGAGTTTCTATAAATTTTTCCTTATGACTTATGTGGTTTCCCATCGGTAAGGGAGGTAGAGTTTTATATTGATATAGCATCTGGTACTCAACCAATATCTCTCCCTTATTACCACATATAACCGTTTAAAATGGAAGAGTTTAAGACTCGGTTGGATGATCTTATAGATAACGTCTTTATACGCCAGAGTGTTTCACCTTGGGTAGTACTGGTTCTCTTTTCAAAGAAAGATGATGGGATATTTTTCCTTTGTTTTGACTACCAGATACATAATTGAGTTATGAAAAATAAAAAGTATCAATCACATTGGATTGATGTTTTTTTTGACCAATTGAAAGGGTATAAGTGGTTCTCAAATATTTATATTTTATTTGGTTTCCATCATTTGAGAATAAAAGAATATGACATTCAGAAAACCTCATTTTGTGGTAGGTATGTGCATGATGAGTACCTTATCATGCCTTTTGTTTTAAACAATTCTCTTGCTATATTTATTGAATTAATGAATAGTATTTTGTATGAGTATCTTGATGATTTCATGGAGGTATTTGTGGATGAAATCCTTGTCTACTCTACATCTGAATAGTATCATGTTCATCGTCTGAGAGTAGTTCTAGAACTATTGAGAAATCACTAAATTTATACCAACCTATAAAAATTTGATTCTTGGATTAAGGATGTGATGTTATTGGGACATGTGGTGTCATAACATGGTATCGCAGCTTATCCTAAAAAGGTGAAATCTGTTATGACATGGGAATAACCATGAAATTTATTCAATATTTAGATATTATTGGGTTTGTTTTTTTATATTATCATTGGTTTATAAAGGGATTATCAAAGTTAAATTATTCAATGATTTACCTAAATTGGAAGGGAGTAAAGTTTTATTGGGATGAAAAAATTCATAATTCTTTTGTTAAGATGAAACATATCTTGATGAATGTGCTAGTGTAGAATATTCTAGAGGCCAGTTAGGGCTATGTGGTCTTTTATGATGCATTGGGTCCAGGTTTGGGTTGTTTTATTATGAAATGTGATCTTTTCATTTCCTATGGCTCTCGGTAGATTAGGACATATGAGAAGAATTATCTGACCCATCACCTTGATCTCACAACTATGATGCATGGACATAAAAATTGGTGGAATTATATTTTTAGAGAAATTTTTACCATATATTCTGACCACAAGATCTTGAGTCATATCTTCCCTCAAAAATATTTGATTCTCCGCCATAGGCATTGGGTGGAGTACCTGTAATATTTTGACTTTGAAATCACCTATACCCCAAGGAAAGGGAATTTTGTTGTAGATTATTTGATAATGTAACTTCCAATCCAGGCCATAGAAGAATCATTAGAAGAGTATAACTTGATGGACCTTTATTCATAATTTCATATTAATGTTTGGTAAATAAGGGATGAGGTTGCTTTGGCTAGTGTTCAGTCTACCCCCACTCTTCTTGAGATGATTCTTTAGGAACCGAATGTTGATGATGAGTTTCATAGAATTAGAGACTCTCTTTATGGTGGGGAGACCATTGATGATTGGTTTTTCTCTAAAAACGAAATTTTATGTTTCTGGAACTGGTATGTTGTGCCTTTGACTATAAGGAAAGATATTATGTGGGGTTACCATAATTCCTAGTGGGTAGTGCACCCAGGAACCATGAATATGTTCTTTGACATGCGATGATGATTCTGGTGGCCAGATATGAGACAAGGAATTGCTAATTTTATCTCACATTGTTATACATTCCAACAATTCAAATATGAGCACCAAATACCTTCAGGTTTGATTCATCCAATTCCAGTTCCAACTTGGATGTGGGATGGGATCTCTACGGACTTTTTGGTTGGGTTTCCATGTACCCAAAAATGGAGAATTCAATATGGGTTATGATCAATAGGATAACCAAATTGGATCACTTTATACCCATTTTAGATTCAACCAAATTTGAGGAGTTGAGGAATCTCTATGTAAAAGGTATTTTTCATTTGTAGAAGTTCTATATACTATAGTATCTTATAGAGATCCCTGTTTTACTTTACACTTTTAAAGAGGCTTTCAAGAGGCACTAGGATCTTAGGTTCGTTTAATTAAGACATACCACCCACAGCCAGATTTCCAAAAAAATAGATATATAGATTCTTTATGATATTATTTGTACATGTTTCCTTGACTTTGGTAGATCTTGGGATAACCATTTGGGCATAGTTGAGTTTTCCTATAACAATAATTACTAGTCTGTGATCATAATGGATCCTTTTGAGGCCTTGTATGTTCGGCCTTATAAATCTACATTGTTTTGTTTAGATATTGGTGAAAGTTACTTGGTTGGATTGATATTGGTTTAAGATAAAAAGTTAAATATTCAATTAATTTTTCATAGAATTAATATAGTATAGATTCAGTATAAATCTTATGTTGATTTTCATATTAGGACGTTGGAATTTTCAGTTAGTTATCAGGTGTTCCTGAAATTTTTACCTCAATTGCATCATCGATGACTTGGGAGGAAAGGGAAACTTACTCCTCATTTTCTGGGACATTTTGAGATTATTGATAAGGTGGGGAAAGTTTCTTACTATTTATAACTTTTTACATAGTTTAGGTTGATGCATAATTTGTTCCATGTATCACAGATGTGAAAGTATCTTTATGATCCATCTCATGTTATGGGATACAATGATCTTGAGATGAAACTTGATTTGTATGTGACTGAGCATCGAGTCAGTATAATGTATTCTGAAACCATGTTACATCATGGTAGGATGATTACTTTGGTTTCAGTACTATGGAAGCATGGTTTTGATACTCATGAGACTTGGGAGAGGGGGTATTGATGAGAGAGTAGTGGCCACATCTTGTTGGCATGGAAGATTCTTAGTAGTATTTCTAGGGATATAATGTTTCAATGGTGGGGAGTTTATAAAATCTTATTACTATTTTTAGGTACTCCTCAAGCCCTCTTTTGATCATTCTTTGTTTGGGTTTTGTTTAGGGGTGCTTTGGGTGGAATTTTGAAATTTTTGGAACTTTATGGGTTGTGCACGGTCGACGCATGGTTTTCCCAAACCATGCTCCCACCCAATGTAAACCATGAAAACCTAAACTGTGAGGGTTTGTATGGTTGGTGAATATTTTGAAAAACTATGTTCCCGCCTAGTAGAAACCATGAACCCCACTAGAGGGGATCATGATCAGGGATCCTGGTTTGTCACGACCCGCCCTCGGGGCCCGTGCCGTGACTACCCCAAGCCCGCCTTCCATAGGCCAGGGGCTGCCGACTAGCACCAAGGCGTAAATCCCAGTAAAAAGGGAAGGCATTGCCTTTGAAAAGTAAACAAACAGCACAGAGTGAGCAAGTGGAAAGTAATACCAAGTGGAAACAGAGTACAACTAAAAGTGCGGAAAAGTAAATGGGCCAGTATACAAACCCAAACTGAATGTAAAGTACAACTCGAAAGGGAAAACAACAACTGTAAGTAAAATCCGCTACAACGAGCTATCCACTGGAGATCACACCTGAAGGGTGGGTACAGATAGCTCCACTGCTCCCCGGGTCCCGCCGTCTGCTCCGAACACGTCCTGCCCAGTGGTCCACCACCAGGTACCGTCCTGCTCTGCAAGCCTCAGCCAAGATCAACGTTGTCCGTCGTCTGCAACCAACAGAACGTAGTGCGAGCATAGCCTGTGCAGGGGTGAGTATAAGCTACTCAGTAGGGACCCCGAGACCCCTGAAGGTCTCCCAAAATCCACAAAGGATAAACCACATAGGAAGATACAAACACGAAGTAACAACCGACACTGCTTAGGTATATGCCCATACATATACCTAAGTCATCAATTCCAATACACTCCAACCTCCGAGCCCAAGTACAACTCAGTCCACACAGGAAAGTAAACGTATTCCACACAGGAAAGCAAAACGAAATCCACATAGGATAGCATAACTCAATCCACACAAGAAAGTAACAGGATTCAGCTCACACAGGTATACTTCTTCAAAGGACGATAAAGATGATCTCTGATCCATCTAAGTTGTCGGACCCACGAAGGATTGATAGGTAACTAACCCCCGCAAAAGACCCACACAGGATCAGGCCCACACAGGACCTGTAGGCGCTGGTTCACACATGACCGTTGAGCGCAAGGACCCACACATGATCGGACCCACGCAAGATCGGGCCCACACAGGACCTGTAGCACTGATCCACGTAGGATCGCTGAGTGATGTAATCGTCGTCAAATCCACACAGGATCTCAGTACTTTCGTCGTCGCAGTCACAGTAGCAGTAGCAGTAGTAGTCATAGTAACAGTCGCAGTCGCAGCCAGCACTAGGGTTCCCGCACACAGCAAGCTCGTTCAGGAGGGTCCGCTCCATGAGCCGAGAAGCGGATACATAAACTATTACAAAGTCCAGAGTTGATGTATCCAAAAGTTCCATATCGTCAACAGAAACTCAACGCAACAGACGACGCGTTGTTCGGACGCCCGGTCTGAGAGTTATTGGCTTTTTCGTCCCAGGGGCCCGGTTGGTTTTTAAAGAAAAACCAGCCTGACCATACTCCACCTGCGTCCAAACCTCGTGCGGAGTATGCCAAAAGATCCGTATCACTAAGAGGAACACAACAAAGCTGACGGCACGTCAATCGGACGTCCGTAGCTCAAGATATGAGTGTTTCCGCTCCGAAGGCCCTGTTGGTTTCGTGAACGAACCAACCCGGCCGAACTCAAAGTATTCCGAAACTTTGAGTGCGATATACCAAATCGATCGTCTCCATCCAAGGATCGCAATTCCGCTGACGGTTCGTCGATCGGAGTTCCGTGGATCACGTTATGGCCAAAAGACCGAAAACGATTCGAAAACGGGGGGTCCGGGCCCGGGGCGACCCGACCCGACCCCCCTGGGTCGGCCCGGCCGGCGGCAGTCCGGCGCGGCGGCGCGGCCTGGCGCCGCTTGGTGCCACGCGCGGGGGGCAAGGCCCCCGCTTCTTCATGTTGGCGGCGTGGCATTTAGCCGCGCCTTTGGAGAACCGGCCCCCCTCGTGGGGGCCTTCTTTGAGGAAAACCGGGGGGGCCGCATGCCCCCCTTAAAGAAACCGCCCCCCCCCCCTCATAAATGGGGGTGCATTTGAGTTGACCGGGGGAATTAAATTCCCCCTGGTTTTCCCCTTCCGGCCGGCCCACCTGGCCGGCCGGTTCTTCTTCAACGGACCGGCAAAGCCGGTCCCCTTCCGGCTTCCGACACCGGCGGCCCGGTGAGCCGCCGGTCTTCCCGTCTCGCCGCGGCCCGGAACCGGCCGCGGTGTTCGTCGTCCTGCGCGGTGCGACGGCACCGCGCCCCTCCGCCGCGGCCCCGCTCCAGCCGCGGCGCCTTCGATTCCCTTCGACGCGGCGCGACGGCATCGCGTTCAGGATAAACTTCTCGTGGCGCGGCGCGACGGCGCCACGCGATTATAGCCTTGCGATTCCCTTGTGGTGCGACGACACCACGCCATCTCGTACATCCACAAGGAAATAATATTCAAGAACAGAGGAGGGGGAATTCGTCCGTGTTTGTGCGGTCCGGCCCCCCCTCTCGTTAGTCGATAACACTTAACAATAAACCTCAAAAAAGTTGTCAAGCTAGAACCAAGAACGAGAATAAATAATTAACCAACAACAACCCCTACCTTGGTTCAAGATCGATGATCGTCAATGATCCGCGGAAGACAACGTCGCGGAGGTCGGGCGTCGCGGTAATCGTTTGTCAAATCCATTGACGAAGAGGTACGTCCGAAGAGGTACGTCGTTGGCGAATCTTCGTAAGCCGACGAAGGAATTTCGAGGAGGAAGCGGCGTTTCCTTTCGTTGACACGGAAGACGTCGTCGATCTTTGGAGACAACCGGCTACGAAGAAGAGAGGAGCGGTGTTATTCATCGGAGCTTGAGCATTCTTCGTCAAATTTTGAAGAAGAAGGAGGAGCTCTCAAATCCTCTCAAGATGGCTAAACAATTCTAACCAAATAAAATAAGCTAATGGCTTATTTTATTTCCTCAACCAAACCATTTGAATTTCAAAGGTTTGAATTAATACAACTCAACCCATTAAGTAACCCAACTTGCCAACTTAATTTAAAAGGGGAGTTTAAGGGAGAAGATGAGGGGATGGGGTTCGTGTGGGTCCCACCACACTTAATCCTCCCAAGGGAGGTTAAGTGGATGTGGGTCCCACATTTAACTCCCTTTGGGAGAAGATAACCAATAGAATAAAAATAAAAAGTGTTTCCACATTTTTATTTAACTTATTATGATTTCTCCCAAAAACTAACTTTCGACCCGCAATAAACGCAACCTCGGAAAAGGTCTCCTTAAGCGAATATCGGCGCTGCGAGTTCATCGGTGCCCTCGAAATTTGATTCCGGGCACCAGTTCAAAAGTTAGAAATTCCCGCTCGTTCGTTCACTGAACGTACCCGAGCCAAACTTCGGAAATTGATTCCGGGCACTCCGGGCCTCGGAATCAGGTGCCGTCAGAAACCGCGCTCTTGTAAAATTCTAAAGAAGATTAAGAAAAAATTTCCCTTGAATTTTACGGGTCTTTACATTACTCCCACCTCAGGGCTTTACGTCCTCATAAAGATAAATCAAAAACTAGGGAAACAAATGAGGGTACTGAGCACGCATCTGAGCCTCCCGCTCCCATGTGCTCTCCTGGAGATTCCCGTGCTGCCATCTGATGCGCACAAGAGGAATCGATCGCCCACGAAGGACCCTCTCCTGTCGATCCTCTATCTCCACTGGGACCTCCGTAAAATTCGCCCCATCGTCAACGACAAGCTCCCCATAGTCAATGATGTGTGTCAGGTCGTGCACGTATCTCCTCAGCTGGGATACGTGGAAGACGTCGTGCACCCGGTGCAACTGAGGCGGTAGAGCCAGAAGATAAGCCACCTCGCCAACCCTGCTGAGGACTTGGAAGGGTCCGATGAAGCGTGGAGACAACTTGCCGCCTCGGCCACATCTCCTCAAACCACGTCGAGGTGAGACCCGCAAGAAGACGTGGTCTCCATCCTCGAACTCTAGTGGCCTCCGCCTCCTGTCAGTGTATGACTTCTGCCGACTCTGAACTGTCCTCATCTGCTCCTGGATGACCTGAACCTTCTCTATCGTGGCCTGGACCATCTCCGGTCCCACAAGTGCTGACTCCCCAGGGTCTGTCCAGCACAAAGGAGATCTACAAGGTCGGCCGTACAACGCCTCATACGGTGCCATCCTCATGGTGGAGTGGTAGCTGTTGTTGTACGCAAACTCCACCAAGGGTAGGTGGTTCTCCCAGCTACGACCAAAGTTGAGGACACATGCGCGGAGCATGTCCTCGAGAGTCTAGATGGTCCTCTCCATCTGACCATCCGTCTGAGGGTGAAATGCTGAGCTCAGACGTAGCTGTGTCCCGAACGCCTCCTGTAACCCCTTCCAAAGCCGGGAAGTAAAGCGAGCATCTCGATCGGAGACGATAGATGATGGAAAGACGTGGAGTCGCATAATCTTCTGAACGTAGAGACGTCCCAAGCTCTCCACTGAGCCCTGCTCTTTGATGGGTAAGAAGTGTGCCGACTTGGTGAGTCGGTCAACAATCACCCAGATGGAGTCGTGACCTCTGGAAGTGCGTGGAAGTCCAGTCACGAAGTCCATAGATATTCCGTCCCACTTCCACTCCGGAACCTCCAAGGGTTGTACCAAGCCTGCTGGTACCTGATGCTCTGCCTTCACCTGTTGGAAGGTGAGGCATCGAGAAACGAACTCTGCTATAGCCTTCTTCATGCCCGGCCACCAGTGCTGTCGTCTGAGATCCTGGTACATCTTCACCACTCCAGGATGTACCGCCAAAGGAGAAGTGTGAAACTCTCTCAGCACCTCCTCTCACAAAGCGACTGGTACCATGGTAAGTCTTCTGAAAAGGATGTCGTGCTCTGCTCCAAGGGAGAAACCATCAGGTGCCTGTCCCGAGGATATCTGTGTACGTCGTGTCTCATAGTTAGCGTCCTCACGCTGTTCCCCTCTGACCCGCTGTAGTAGTGGAGGGGTGACTGTGAGAGACTGGAGGAAGGATGCTCCATCTCTATCCATGAAGGATATATGCAGAGAGGCTACCTTCTCTGTCGCCTCCTCAAGTAGCTGAATGCCCGTCCTCCTGCTGAGGGCATCGGCTACTACATTCCCCTTTCTCCTTAACGTACGACAAAGCTGGAAAGATTTCTCCTTTGCCGAAAAGTGAAATCTGGTATCATCCTCTGGATGAACCACGTTCCTTGCCTAATACATTCAATCTCGTCATGATTAGTTAATTCATGGCATGGATGACGTCGTAAGGCCTCGACGCTGCTACCAAGATATCCCACTGTTACTCTCGCCTCCAAGGGTTGAATCACACTGTCGGCATCAGTGTGTGGTCACTGGGTTTCCTCCAGTAAGAATCTCGCAAGTGAGGGTCAAGTCAACAATTTTTAACAGGCACCTCTTAGTAAAAACAAACAAAAGACAAGAAAACAAAAGTCACCAAGGCAAGTATCTTTTATTACTTCAACTTAAAGTACAAGGACACAAGGCAACACAATCTACGAAGCTAGAGGCATTATGGGCAAAGGCCTCTATGCCTGGAGCTAGTCCCGAACTAGTCCACCCACTTACGGAGCTCCATGATGATAAGCTTCAGCTGCCTGAAGTTGTGCTCTCCCCTGAGGTTGGGGTGGACCTCCTGGTGGTGGTGGTAGAGCCTCAAAGCGTCGTCCACCACCTGCTGCTCGGCCAGCTCCTCTGCCTCGTCCGCCTCCTCCCTGTGGACCGCCACAGTTGAACCTCTGCCTCTGCCTAGGTGGTTCCTCAACCGTCTGCTTCTCCTCTGCATGGCGGGTCGGGCAGTCACGAGCCATGTGGCCTTGCCCACCGTATGCATAGCACTGTCTTCCACTCGAGATACTGGCTCTGTGCTGTGTGCCCTGCACTGCTGAGCCAGTGTCCTGAGGTCGTCTGCCTGAAGGTCTGGTCTGCCTGAACCCCTGAGTCATCCGTCGACTACCTGCTGCAGATGACTCTGCCACATGCCGCCCTGCGGTGGGTCTCGGCGCTGGTGTAGACTCAGCAAGGAAGCTCTCGATCAAAAGGGCCCGCTCCAGTACTCCTGTCTGAGTCGGTATGCTGAGGGAGATTAGCGATGCCCTGATCTCGTCTCTCAAACCCTGCTCGAAGGTCCGGGCCCGGAAGAATGGGTCCCGTACCATGTCAGTCGAGTAGCGTGAGAGATCAGTAAATCTCACCGAGTACTGAGCGACCGTCATGTTGCCCTACCGCAGATGGAGAAGCTCCTAGAAATGCACTGCACGAAGGGTGGTTGGGACGAACTCCGAACGGAAGATGCTCTCAATGTCCGTCCAAAGAAGAGATGCCTCATCGTGCACCTGGAGGATCAAGCTCCACCATCGTCCTGCTACTGCGTGTAGTAGGCTCGCAGCGAGGATCACCATGAGGTCTGCTGGTGTCCTCACTAGCCTAAACACACGTACCACTCCCTCCAGCCAGTCCTCGGCTGCCTGGGGATCTGTCTCCCCGCGAAACCTGGGTGGTCACTGGCGCTGAAACTCATGCAGTTCGCTGAGTCGACGTGTATCGTCAGCGGCTGGTGCTGGAAGTATCGGTGGCTCGACGGGTAGAGCTACCGTCGGTGCCACTACTGACAAAGGGCCCTGCACCGAGGCCTCGTCGCTCGGTGGGCTGTCGTCACACTCGACTCTCAGAACCCTAGTTGGCTGTTGTCGTGGGGCCATCCAGAAAAGGAACAGGTGTGCCACGGTCAGAACAGTATACCTGGTGATCTGATATAAAGTAATCACAAAGAAAACTTTGAAACACACACGCAATCAATGTTTTCGTGCATTAAGTCGGAAATCAGAAGTCAGGGTCCTGGTGTACGGATACGTCGGCCGCCGCACCAACACTGGACTCCCTGGACTGATAACCACACTTAATACGCTAAACATTATTTCTTCACATAGAAAAGATCAGAGTTCGCGGTAGAACCGAACTCCTTTGATACCAATTTGTCACGTCCCGCCCTCGGGGCCCGTCCCGTGACTACCCCAAGCCCGCCTTCCATAGGCCAGGGGCTGGCGACTAGCACCAAGGCGTAAATCCCAGTAAAAAGGGAAGGCATTGCCTTTTAAAAGTAAACAAACACCACAGAGTGAGAAAGCGGAAAGTAATACTAAGTGGAAACAGAGTACAACTGAAAGTGCGGAAAAGTAAATGGGCCAGTATACAAACCCAAACTGAAAGTAAAGTACAACTCGAAAGGGAAAACAACAACTGTAAGTAAAATCCACTACACCGAGCTGTCCACTGGAGATCCCACCTGAAGGGTGGGTACAGATAGCTCCACTGCTCCCCGGGTCCCGCCGTCTGCTCCGAACACGTCCTGCCCAGTGGTCTACCACCAGGTACCATCCTGCTCTGCAAGCCTCAGCCAAGATCAACGTTGTCCGTCGTCTGCAACCAACACAACGTAGTGCGGGCATAGCCCGTGCAGGGGTGAGTATAAGCTACTCAGTAGGGACCCCGAGACCCCTGAAAGTCTCCCAAAATCCACAAAGGATAAACCACATAGGAAGATACAAACACGAAGTAACAACTGACACTGCTTAGGTATATGCCCATACATATACCTAAGTCATCAATTCCAATACGCTCCAACCTCCGAGCCCAAGTACAACTCAGTCCACACAGAAAAGTAAACGTATTCCACACAGGAAAGCAAAACGAAATCCACATAGGATATCACAACTCAATCCACACAGGAATGTAACAGGATTCAGCTCACACAGGTATACTTCTTCAAAGGACGATAAAGATGATCTCTGATCCATCTAAGTCGTCGGACCCACGAGGGATCGATAGGTAACTAACCCCCACAAAAGACCCACACAGGATCGGGCCCACACAGGACCTGTAGGCGCTGGTTCACACAGGACCGCTGAGCGCAAGGACCCACATAGGATCAGACCCACATAGGATCGGGCCCACACAGGACCTGTAGCACTGATCCACGTAGGATCGCTGAGTGCTGTAGTCGTCGTTGAATCCACACAGGATCTCAGTACTGTCGTCGTCGTAGTCACAGTAGTAGTAGCAGTAGTAGTCACAGTAACAGTCGCAGTCGCAGCCAGCACTAGGGTTCCCGCACACAGCAAACTCGTTCTGGAGGGTCCACTCCACGAGTTGAGAAGCTGATACATCAACTGTCACAAAGTTCATAGTTGATGTATCCAAAAGTTCCGTATTGTCAACAGGAACTCAACGCAATAGACGGCGCGTTGATCGGACGCCCGGTCTGAGAGTTATTGGCCTTTTCGTCCCAGGGGCCCGGTTGGTTTTTAAGGAAAAACCAGCCTGACCGTACTGCACCTGCATCCAAACCTCGGGCGGAGTATGCCAAAAGATCCGTCTCTCTAAGAGGAACACAACAAAGCTGACGGCACGTCAATCGGACGTCCGTAGCTCAAGATATGAGCGTTTCCGCTCTGAAGGCCCGGTTGGTTTCGTGAACGAACCAACCCGGCCGAACTCAAATTATTCCAAAACTTTGAGTACGATATACTGAATCGACCGTCTCGATCCAAGTATCGCAATTCCACTGACGTTTCGTCGATTGGAGGTCTGTGTCTCATGTTATGGTCAAAAGACCGAAAACGATTCGAAAACGGGGGGTCCGGGCCCGGGGCGACGCAGCCCGGCCGGCGATGGCGCAGCCTGGCGCCACTTGGTGCCACGCGCGGGGGGAAAGGCCCCCACTTCTTCATGTTGGAGGCGCGGCTTTTAGCCACGCCTTTGGAGAACCGGCCCCCCCTCGTGTGGGCCTGCATTGAGGAAAACCGGGGGGGGGGCCGCCTGCCCCCTTAAAGAAACCCCCCCCCCCTCATAAATGGGGGGGGGGGCATTTGAGTTGACCAGGGGAATTAAATTCCCCCGGTTTTTCCCTTCCGGCCGGCCCACCTGGCCGGCCGGTTCTTCTTCAACGGACCGGAAAATCTGGTCCCCTTCCGGCTTCCGACACCGGCGGCCCGGTGAGCCGCCGGTCTTCACGTCTCGCCGCGGCCCGGAACCAGCCGCGGTGTTCGTCGTCTGGCGCTGTGCGGCGGCACCGCGCCCCTCCGTCGCGGCCCTGCTCCGGCCGCGGCGCCTTCGATTCCCTTCGACGCGGCGCGATGGCGTCGCGTTCATGATAAACTTCCCATGGCGCGGCGCGACGGCGCCGCGCGATTATAGCCTTGCGATTCCCGCGTGGTGTGACGGCACCACGCCATCTCGTACATCCGCAAGGAAATAATATTCAAGAACATAGGGGGGGGAATTCGGCCATGTTTGTGCGTTCCCCCCCCCCCTCTCGTTAGTCGATAACACTTAACAATAAACCTCAAAAAAATTGTCAAGCTAGAACCAAGAACGAGAATAAATAATTAACCAACAACAACCCCTACCTTAGTTCAAGATCGATGATCATCAATGATCCGTGGAAGACAACGTCGCGGAGGTCGGGCGTCGCGGTTATCGTTCGTCAAATCCGTTGACGAAGAGGTACGTCCGAAGAGGTACGTCGTTGGCGAATCTTCGTAAGCCGATGAAGGAAGTTCGAGGAGGAAGCGACGTTTCCTTTCGTTGACACGGAAGACGTCGTCGATCTTTGGAGACAACCGGCTACGAAGAAGAGAGGAGCGGTGTTCTTCGTCGGAGCTTGAGCGTTCTTCGTCAAAGTTTGAGATAAATTACCCAATATTGGTTTTTCTTAGAGAACATGAAAGCCTAGGTAGTTAATGAGTTATTTGGGAAAACACCCTATTAATTATTTATAACTCTAACAAAACATATGCAATTGGACACATCCCCGATGGGATGGTGATGAGTCCTCTTTGACTATTTTTTGAGGGGTATGTGTACACATATTGTTGTGGTCATCTATTCTAGTTTATGAGGATCCCATAACCTAGAACTATAGTGCCTCTTGTAAGATGATCATGATGCTCATTTGTGATTGTTATGATACATATAATCCATTGTTTGCAAATTGTTTTACACATGCCTTGTGATTTTATATAAACTATTTTATATAAAATGTTTATTAATCCATTATTTAGAAATGTTTTCATCAATTGAAATTTAAATCATGATCTATTTTAAATATTATTTAGTATTTATATTCATGATTATTTAAAATTGAAATCTTTATTTGGTTAATTAATGTGGCATGTTATTATAGAATCCTTGGTGAGACCTTACTGAACTTTTATCTCACCCAAACTATGCCTTTGGGAATTTATAGATTTCCTCCTTCCAGGTTTGAGAAAGGGGAAGGAACCAATTATATATGGTGGTTGATATTGATCTTTGTGGTTTGTTCCATTGTTTCCTTTGGTACTTGGGTTTTTTATCCTATTTTTTGGTACTTTTTTGTTGTACTTTGTGTTTGTTAACATATTTGACATCTAGTACAGTTCTACATATTGAGTTTTCTTTTGATTATAATAACTTTTAACTATTTCTTCTATAGTTTATGTGTAAAAACCATTCCCTCTTTATCTTGTATGATTCCTTGTGCTAGTCTCCAACCCTTGGTGATTTGGAATGCCCTTCAAGCCATGTCAGGATCAACTTGGGTATCAGGTTTCTAGGGTGTCTAGGCCAGATTGGGACATATTAAATCACCTTATGCTCAAGCAGTGATGAAATATGAGTTATTTTGTTAGTTTATTAAAAGAACATACTTTAAATATTATTTTTTCGTGATATGTTTAAATGAAAATGAAAATTTTAGACTAGTCTAGTTGATTCAAGAAGTGTCAATTGATGAATATGAGTTTTTCATCAATTGTTGTTGCCTCACGAGCAGGATGAAGAAGCTGTTTCACTAGATATATACATGAAATGGAATTTTGGTTATCTAATTTAATTAATCATGATAAGTGTATTTATTAGATTTTCAATATTTGTCCATAAAAATAATGTAGTTGGGAATATAAAATAAAAATTATATAATGTTGATTTTTTTGGGGAACCTTAATGTCTTGTTGGATTTCCTTTTATGGATATTGAATCTTATGGGTTATATTTGATTCTCTTAAGTAGAATTCCTTTTGAGAAAATCAGTGTAGAGAATATTAAATAATAATGAAGTAAGAGAACATATGTTATAGGACATTTTAAAAAGAAAAATGTTGAGGAGTGGAAAAATTTGAGTAGAGAAGAAGAGTGTGTTATCTAAAAAAAATTAGTTCTAATCATTTATATCATTTTGATGTCAATAATTTGGTTAGAAAATATGAGGCTAATATTGAGAATCATTTCTACATCCTATCTACATTAAGTGAGTTGTTGTTCTATAATATTTTTAATGGTTTAATGAGGGAGGTCTCCTTATACTATTTATAAAGATACCATGATTTAAAGATGATCTATCTCATCTTGGTTACATATATTGTATAAAGTGTGAACCTGCATAATCTGGAAAGACACTAGACTAAAATTCTTTGGTTCTATTCCAATAGTGTAAGCTTGTGTTTGTTTCTTATAGTAAAGAATATTTTTTTGTGGAGACTAACCAACCATGAAAAATAGTAGGTCACCCAATATGGGGATGAACCTTGTAAAAATCCTCATGTTCATTTTCTCTTTATTTTCTATATATGCATGTGAGTTTGAGACTCTCCTCTTTAGTGAATCGGACCATAATATTGTTAAGATGTTGATTTAATTAAGTAGAAATTGTAAAAACTAGTGGCTACTAATTCATATCCCCTTCTCAGTTTAGTGATTCATTCCTAGGAAATTATTTGATATTTTTCATATTAATATTAATATTAAAAATCCTAATTTTATTATTAATACTAATAATATTAACACTAATATATATATATATGGTAGAAAAAATATTTTATTTTTAATAAATATAATGGAAATGTTACAAATAATATTAAAAATTCATTATTCATGTATATTAATTGAAAAATAAATAAATTTTCTCATATGGAATTTAAAAAAAATGAAATATAAATGATAAAGAAATTGAAAAATACATGTATAAATAACAATCTATTTTGAAGAAAATATAAAATTCAACATTAATATGAAAATTATATAAAATAATTATATAAATAATGTGCATAAATAAAAAATTTACTTATAATATAAATACTGTAAAATCTTTATTTGATTCAACCATGGTGGTGGAAAAATGACAATAGCGATGAGAGATGAAGGGGTATAGAAAACGAATATGGATTTTCATATAATGAAAATTTTGGAAGATAAATGATGTAGAAATAGCAGGAAATGAAATATGAATAAATGAATGGGGAAATAAATTAATGATAAAGAAACTAATGATAGTGATGGTAGATGATAGATAATTAAAATGTGGGGGTGGAAGAAAAAGGAGATAAAGTACCATGAAGGATAATAGGATATAATGTTCACATGAAGAGAGGGTAAGGGATTTTTTTAATTAAAATTATGGAAGAAACGAATAGATATAAGGATTAAAAATATGTTTTAGATGAGGGAATTATTTCTAAGTTTTTTAATGGTTTTTTATGTCGATTTTTTATATAAACTGTGTTGAAAATAAGTTTTTTACATCAGTTATGAAATAATAGATGTTGAAAATAATTTTTTTAGGTAATTTATTTTATAAAAAATGTGAACAAGATTAGTTAGTGATTTTTGACATTGATTATATGATAATTGACATTTAAAACCATTTTTAACATCAATTGGAAATAAATAATGATAAAAATTCATCGTTGTAAACTATTTTTTTCACTAGTGTATGCATGTAAAGGTGAGTAAAATATTACCCAATAGAATGCCCATAAATAATTCCCATGCATTTCCATGTATGATTTATAAAAATGAACCAATTAATTCTATTTTATAAAAAAGGTCACATTTTGAAAATCCAACATTTCATAACATCATATCACATATAAACATTTAAAAAAAATAACTCACTTGAGAGTTTTCAAAACATGGGTAACTCTACCAAATTTACCCATATAAAAGTTAGAGTAATATTAACATAATTATCACATAATAATATAACAATCATATCTAGATCAATTTATAAAATCAAACTTTAGAATAATGAGAAGTAAACAGTAATTCGTATACACCTATGATCATATTACAATCATCATCCATCTAGGGTTTACCATCTCAACACTTTTTATCATACAATATATCCCTCATCTGATGTCAAACTGGATAGTTCTGATAATTTTACTATAATTTAAAATAATTTATATGAATATTCTATTAATTCATAATATATGGTTCATAATAATTTATCCTAAAACTATGTTTATTCAAAAAAATATTTCATATCAAAATTAATTACCAATTTCCCAAACAATTCCATATTTCAAAAGTCTATTAATTTAAATCAAATAATTTTCTAAAACAATAATCCAATTTTCAAAAAAAAATTATCATTTTAAATCAAAAAATTATTTAATATAAAAAAATATTTTTAAAGAAATCATCCTTTACTTAATTTTACTCAAAAAAAAATTTAAAACCGAATCCATATTTTCTAAATATAATTAGCTTTTTAGAAATAAATTCTCTTAACTTATCAAATCCTAATATAATATTTCCACTAAAACCCAATCCATTTTTTCACAACCAAATTTATATAAATATTAAATCAATTTATGATATAAATTTATATATTAAATAAAAATTTGGATAATTTAATCAAAAAATTTAACACCCCGACCCCTCTAGACTGAAGCTGGTGCATTACTTGTTATATTTCCATGGTTAGAAGGAATGTAAATCTCTAAGGAACAATCAGATTAGTAGTCTTAAAGAAACTATATACAGAAATTTAACTCAAATTACATTGAAAAAGGTTTCAAAATACAATACATAACAAAAACTAAAAACTGCATTCACATGAACTCAATAAATGATCTCATTTTTATCACCTATCGAAAGTAAAGAATGAAAGGGGTGATCTCAAATGCTCATTAAGGGATACACATGGCAAAAGAATGAATCAATAATAACTTAATTGTAAACAATTTGACATAATCAATATGGCATGGTGAATAAATGAAAAACTCACACCATTAATAAACTGAGAATGAAACTGCATCCATAGATTTTGTCGTAGTGAAAACCTCATGGATAGTATTAACTAATAATAAATAAAGAGAATTATTATTAATTGGAATTCATGTATCTGGAACATGAAACCATAATATCACTAAATTTGTTTAGTTATATGGGTAGAAACCCATCTGACTTTTGGAAACAAACTCGAAGGGTTTGTCGCCAAACTGATTTGTCTCGTGAGACCTACCAATGCATCGAGGGGCTATAGCGGGATCCACCCGCCACTGCATGTCCAAATAATTCTTTATAAATTTATTCAATACAAGAGCATTATGACTTTTCAATATATTTATAGAGTAGGGTATACGGATTCCTCAATATTTCCATAGTTAAAATAACTTTCCAAATAAACACCGTATGTAAAATGGTATACGGTTTAGAAAACAAACATATCCATGATATGAGATTATGGAAATGTAATATAAATATAATTTAAATTGAAAATTGATCTCAAATGGTCAGTAGGTACACCACATAAGTATTATTAGGTGCACTATACAATGTTAGTTAACACAAAATAGTAGTTGAGATAAAGTCTCTTACCCCAATGTAATCGGTCGAATCATATGACCAGAACATAATAACCCTCAAATGAATCATTGAATAACATTAATATAAAGATAATAATGTTATTATATATCAAATGGTAGTACAAATATACCACATACAAGAAATAAGTGGCAAACAATGAAAATCTCACAGAAATGAAAGTGAGATGAGAAACCCCTTACCTTATGCTCGAGTGTGTTATTCGTTTATTTCAATGACCTGAATAATAAAATTTAGTTTCATTAATTAATAATTAAAGAACCTTATATACATGTAATTTATTTATTATAATATTATTAGGATTATTCATGTCCCTTTTATGGGTTTAAGAGGTTCAATTTTATTTTTTTGGAAGCATTTCCTTCCTTGGTTTTCATGATTCGTTTACTTGCATTCATGAACGGAAGTTTGTTTGAAATGTGGTTAAATATCCAAAGTTTTAAATGTATATTATTAGTTACATTAAATAGATATAAATTTTCATATTATTATTTTGGGTTATATACCATGATGATGATTGATTAGTTAAAAGTTTATTGCAAATATTTGGATTAACTTGGCCATTTTGTTCATAATGAACTTGTTTTGTATTATTTATTTAATATTATGAGTGTGTAAAGATTACAGAACATTAATCAGATGAAATAAATATATTCTTATCTGATTCAACCATTAAAATGGTTTCATGACCAGTAATGAAAGATAAAGTGAAGAACAAAACTCCGCCATCCACAAAGGTTATAAATTGGAACCTCATGGATGTTCATTTCGTTTAAAAAAAATAGAAAGCGGGAGTAATAATATTGATGATGGTTACTCCATTCACATGATATAATTCCATTATATTGATGATACTGAATTTTATCATGGTCATTTGGAATTAGGAGGTGAGGAGAGAAAAATAAAAGAGATGAACTTGAAAATAAAAGAAAAGTTGAGAGATCCCTTATGAAAATTCGGTAGCCTAACGGCGTCACATAAAATTTCATAAAATGAATTTATGAGAACAAAAGGGTATCTCATCATATTGAAATAGAAATTACAGTAATAAGAATACATAAAATCAAACCCTAACATATGATAATGGAAATTCAAATAGATAACATAAAATAAGTGTCAACTAAAAGAAGATAATGAAGGATTCTCTTACCTTGTAGAGTAACTCATGGATCATGAAGGATGGGACCTTGGGGGATTAAGAACGCCCTGGGAGGACTCCTAGAGAGTTAAAACCACCAGATCATCAAGTATGAGGTATTTTTAATGAAATAAAACGAATGTATGAGTAGGTGTTTATAGAAAAGGAGAGGTAGTTTTTTAATAATTTCAAAGGGACACCTCATTAGTGGTTTTTTCCAAACCATGGGCTTTCCCATAGGTATTTTCCCATGGTTTTAGCCACTTGGGACACCTAATATCACAAGTTACTGTAAACAAGTCTACCATACTTTTAAATTTAATTATTACATCATTATTATATCATTAAACTACTGAAAACTCAAAACTGTATTTTTACTATTCATGAAAAATTACTGTATTTTAGAAAATTCCCCAAAAATAAACCTAACCATTTTTCGATGTGTAGAATTAAAAAATGAACTAAATTTTTTGAAAATAACTTTCTAAGTATTTTTAATTTAATTTTTAAATAAAATCATAGTTAATTCGAAAAATAAAAATTTTAAAGGTATAATTAGTTCTATATCACATTGAAAAATTAATTTAGATCTCATTATCTTATTACCTAAAGAAAATAAAATATTATCATTACATACTATTTATAAATATCATATTACTATTCATATTACTATTCATAAGGGTATGTTACTATTCAACAAATATCAAGTTGGTTTTATAAGACTCTAAATGACTTACTTGTCACAACTCTAGATGACCGTTTTTTTAATTCAAAACATAGAAGTGGAAAATTTAGGTGTAATGGCTTGGTTTTGACTATCTTCTAAATAACCAAGTGTTTTTTCAAACGAACACAATGCTTTATGAAATATAGGCTATGAATAGAAAGTATTTAAGAGGAACATACCATAAAATGTTTGGGGTGTTATATTATTCCATCCTTCAGAAATTTTGTCCTTAAAATTTTATGTATAAAGCACACCAAAAAGATGTGGGTGGTTCTTCTTCATGAAATCCTCTGGGTCCCATGTCGCTTCCTCCATATTCTGGTTTCTCCAAAGAACCTTCACTAGAAGAGTTGTCTGATTTTTCAATACCTTCTCCTTTGTGTCAAGAATCCCCATAGGCTTTTCACAGTATGGCAAATCTGGTTCAAGTTCAATTTCTTCATAGGTGAGTACATGTGTTGGGTCTGGAATTTATTAATTCAATAATGAAACATGGAACACATCATGGACTTTGGAGTTATTTGGAAACATTTCTAAATGGTAAGCTAATGCTCTGATTCTTTCCAAAATTTCAAATGGTTCGATATATTTGGGGCTCAGTTTCCCTTTCTTACCGAACCTTAAGACACCCATCAATGGAGATACTTTCAGAAAGACATGATCTCCCACCTGGAATTCCAAATATTTTCTCTGGTCGTAAGCATCACTCTTAAACCTACATTGGGATGATTTAATATGGGCTTTGATTATATTCACCTTTGTCTTGGTTATCAGAGTACCTCTTCTTATCCTGGTTCCCCTTGAACAAATTTCATCTAGAAAATTCCTTCTCTATTTTGATGGCACTTGATACAATTTCATCATATGATGAAAATGTTTGAGAATCTAGTTCCCTTTGAATACTTGGCTTAAGACCTTCAAAGAAATGATAAATCTTATATGCCGAGTCACGTATGTAATCCACGACATACCTGGCTAGCCTTGTGAAGGTAGCCTCATACTCTACAACACTATCTTCTTCCATTTTCTTTGAGCCAAGGAATTTCCTCTTCATTTCAGTTCGTTGCTCATGAGGGAAATATTTTTCGAAGAATATTTCCTTAAAATTACTTCATTTCATATATATTATTTCTTATTCCTCTATGGTATTCTGAATCAAGGACCACCATTGATCAGTGTCTCTCTTGAGACAATATACTGCCAGTACTACCTTTTCATTTTCATTGCATCCTAATGCCATGAATATCTTTTCAAAGGACTTGATCCATTACTCAGAAACCACTGGATTAGTAGTGCTTCTGAAAGATAGGGGATTTTACCGCATGAAATGATCCAATACAGGTTTGGAATGATTATTCGTTACAACTTGAGTAAGTTGTACCAATATGGTCATGATCTGATCTGCTCCAACATTAACTGTGTTGACTTGCTCAGTGGTGAGATCCCTATGTTTCCCATGAGTATAGATTCCCATTATTCCATTAGACACCATTTCTAAATAATGGAACAAAATAGATTAGGGTATGAATCCTAATTTATAATCTTAACTTGACAAAATACTTAGCATAAATTGAGATCCTACGCATGGCTAATCTCATAATCAAAAAAATGGTTTCTTTGAGTAATAATTTACATTTCAATCCTTCATAATGGCTTGTAAAGAAAATATGAATTATCCTAAGCATATCCATCTGGAGTGTCCTAAACAAGAGTGAAGCAAGGCCCATTGTCGTGTACCAGGATACCCTGGGTCAAGCTCGAAACTCCTTGTCAGAGCTTTCACTCCTAGGTACATCTGTTCCAGAGCCACCTCTGCCTGCTTATATCCATACATGGATGTATTTTCTAGAAGGATTCACATAATCTATTCCTTACCAAAATACTAGGATATTCTTATACGTTTGTCCTCAATTACTACCTTAGGTATTTGTTTCCTAATATACATTTCCTACTCTAGTTTCCAAGTTTTCTATTAAACTTCCTCCGATACCAACTGTAACACCCCGACCCCTCTAGACCAGAGTCGGTGCAAACCCCTCTAGACCGGATCTGGTGCATTACTTGTTATATTGGAATGGTTAGAAGGAATTAAAATCCCAAAGGAATTATCATTTAAGGTGTCTTTAAGAAACTAGATACATTGATGTAACTCAAATTACATTGGAAAAGGTTAAAAAATACAATACACAACGAAAAATAGAATCTTCATCCACAAGAACTCAATAAATGATCTCCTCTTTATCACCTTTTGAAAGTAAACAATGAAAGGGGTGATCTCAAATGCTTATTAAGGGATAAAAATGGTGGAACCATGAATCAATAAAAACTTAATTGTAAACAATTTGACATAATCAATATTTCATGGTGAATAAATGAAAAACTCACGCCATTAATAAACTGAGAATGAAACTGTATCCATAGATTTTGTCATAGTGAAAACCTCATGAATAGTAATAACTGATAATGAATAAATAGAATTCTTATTAATTGGATGTCATGTATCTGGAACATGAAACCATAATACAATTAAAACGGTTTAGTTATGTGGGTAGAAACCCATTTGATTTTTTGAAACAAACTTGAAAGGTTTGTCTCCAAACTGATTTGTCTCGTGAGACCTACCGATGCATCCAGGGGCTATAGTGGGCCCCAAACGCCACTTCATGTCTAAATAATTCTTTATATATTCATTCAATATAATACCATTATTCCTTTTCAATATCCTTATAGAGTAGGTTATACAGATTCATCAATATTTCCATAGTTAAAATAACTTTTCAAATAAACGCCGTATGTAAAATGGTATACAGTTTAGACAACAAACATATCCATGATATGAGATTATGGAAATGTAATATAAATATAATTTCAAATGAAAATTGATCTCAAATGGAAAATAAGTACACCACATAAGGATTATTAGGTGCACCATACGAAGTTAGTCACAACAAAATAGCAGTTGAGACAAAGTCTCTTACCACAATGTAATCGGTCGAATCATATGACCAGAACATAATAACCCTCAAATGAATCATTGAATAACATGAATATAAATAGTATAATGTTATTATATATCAAATGGAAGTACACATATACCACATACAAGAAATAATGGGTGAACAATGAAAATCTCACAGAAATGAAATTGAGATGAGAAACCCCTACCTTATGCTCGAGTGTGATCTTAGTTTGTTTTAATGACATGAATAATCAAATTTAGATTAATTAATTAATAAGTCCAGAACCTCCTATAAATTTAATTGATTTATTATAACCTTATTAGGTTTATTCATGTCCCTTTTATGGGTTGAAGACATTCAATTTTATTGTTTTGAAAGCATTTTCTTCCTTGTTTTTCATGATTCGTTTACTTGCATTCATGAATGGAAGTTTGTTTGAAATGTGGTTAAATATCCAAAGTTGTTAATATATATTATTTGTTAAATTAAAGAGATACAAATTTTCTTATAATTATTTTGGGTTATATACCACGATGATGATTCCTTAGTTAAATGTTTATTATAAATATTTGGATTAACTTGGTCGTTTTGTTCATAATGAACTTGTTTTGTATTATTTATTTCATATTATGAGTGTGTAAAGATTACAGAACATTAATGAGATGAAATAAATATATTCTGATCTGGTTTAACCATTAAAATAGTTTCATGTCCTGTAATGAAGGAGAAATTGAAGAAAAAAACTTCGTCGTCCACAAAGGTTATAAATTGGAACCTCATGGACATTGATTTCGTTTATAAAAATAAAACGAGGGATTAAGAATATTGATGATGATTATTCAAATCACATGATATAATTCTAATATATTGATGATAATGGAGTTTATCATGGTCATTTGGAAAGAGTATGTGAGTAGAGAAAAATAAAAGAGATGAACTTGAAAATAAAAGAAAAGTTGAGAGATCCCTTATGAAAATTCGGCAGCCTAACGACATCGCTTAAAATTTCATAAAATGAAATGATGAGAACAAAAAGGTATCACATCATATTGAAATAAAAAGGAAAGTAATAAGAATACATAAAATCAAAATCCAACATATTAGAATGGAAATTCAAATAGATAACATAAAAGAAGGGTTTGACTAAAAGAAGAGAAGGAAGGATTCCCTTACCTTGTAGAGTAACTCCTAGATCTTGAAGGATAGGACCTTGGGGGCTTAAGGACACCTTGAGAGGACTCCTAAAGAGGTAAAACCACCAGATCTTTTAGGATTAGGGATTTGGAATGAAATAAAACGAATGGATGAGTGGTTATTTATAGAAAAAGAGAGGCAGTTTTTTAATAATTTCAAAGGGACACCTCATTGGTGGTTTTTCCCAAACCATGGGCTTACCCATGGTATTTGCCCATGGTTTTAGGCACTTATGAAACCTCATATCATAAGTAACATGAAACAAGTCTACCATACCTTTATATTTAATTATTACATCATTATTATGTCATTAAACTACCGAAAACTCAAAACTGTATTTTTACTATTCATGAAAAATTCTTGTATTTTAGAAAAATACCAAAAATTCACCCTAACCGTTTTTTGACGTGTAGAATTAAAAAATGAACTCCATTTTTTGAAAATAAATTTCTAAGTATTTTTAATTTAATTTTTTAATAAAATCATAGTAAATTTGAAAAATAAACATTTTAAAGGCATAATTAGTTCTATATCACATTGAAAAATTAATTAAGATCTCATTATCTTATTACCTTAAGAAAATAAAATATTATCATCATTTTCTATTTATAAGGGTCATATTACTATTCATAGTACTATTAATAATGGTATATTATTATTCATCAAAAATATAGTTGGTTTTATCAGAATCCAAATGACTTACTGGTCACAACTCTAGATGACCGTTTTTCGAAATTCAAAACATACAAGTGGAAAATTTATATTTAATGGATTGGTTTTGACTATCTTCTAAATAACCAAGCATTGTTTCAAAGTAACACAGTTCTTTATGAAATATAGGCTATGAATAGAAAATATTTAAGAGGAACATACCATAAAATTTTTGTGGTGTTATAAAAAATATCAAAAAATACATCATATGAACAAAACTATCATAGTAAATAATAAAATCCACCTACCATAGAAAAAAAAATTGGAAGTCCCAATGAACTAGATTTGATGATGAAATTATTGTATTGATCCTTTAACATTTATGAAATAAATTTATCAATCCTTTTATATATTATCTAATTCCCCAAACTAATGTTTCCAAGGGAGAGAGTGAAGCTAAATCCAAGTATATTAAATAAGGATTATCTCCTGCCTTTTTTTACTGAATGGCCCGAAGGCCGCAATTTTAATTAATTTTGGATAAGCCCCATTTTAAGGGTAAAGGGGGTGGGGAACAAAGACTTCAATGACACTAATACATCAACAAAATTCGAAAAAACAAGAGGGTTTAAACCCAGAACAAGACTACAAAAAATGCCCCACCCACCATCTATATCATTAAGGCGCGCCTCCACCAAAGCATGGCTACTCAACAAGCTTTCTCGTGAAAGAATGCACAGGCCTGGTACCGATGGATACGCCATACCCTCTCAATATTCCAAATCATAAAATTCATGTCTTGTGAATTCGACCAACTCTATCCTCTTCTGAAGCAAAACCTTGTAGCTTGTCTAGGATTCCCAACATACCATTCATTTCACCTCCAAAAACATAATCAGGACAACTAGAACACCCATTTCATAGCGAAATGCATTCATCGCACAGAGTAGAACCACCAAATCATCGCAAACAACCAGAATCACAAGATCCATCAAGATCAGACCTTCAGGAATACCTCAAGACCGCCGGAATCCTAACCTAAGAAGACCTCCCCCTCCGCTCCACTCCGAGGCTGACGCAGATCCACAAACGTCGACGGAGAGCCAAGATTCAAGATGCCTTCACACCTTCACCCACCCAGATCGGAGGCCACACCCACTGAAACTTCCTGCCGAGCTAGGTAGGATGACGCCTCGTCGAAGCCGACGAAGACATATCGCATCCACGCCCGCCGAACCGAGACTCCCTCGCCCGGAGAACACCTCCAACCACCCAGATCCAAGCCAAATGGCAATGAATCTGATGCCTCGCCTGAGGTGATGAATAAAAAAGATTCCATAGAGAAAAAAATGCAATTTCTACATAAAAGACATCGATGCCAACCCGTTTGAGATAAACCAGAGGAGGGGAGGGAGCGACTCCGGAAGAGGAAACCCTAGCTCTTCGGGAGAGAAGAAATGCACCGCTCTGAGGCTCTCTTTTTTTACGATCATCTCCTACCATTAATTCAATGTTAATCCACCCAATACTTATGAGAAATCTATTGATTTATATTATAAGACCTCAAATTTGGCCTGGGTATTCCAAAAAAATAGTTAAAGGTGGTTTAGAATTTTAATGGGGTTCAATGAAGGGAAATCATGGTTTTAAACAAAAATCCACATATCTATCACTAGATTCATATTTAAGATACATAATTACTGAAAATATGTAGTTAATTTTAAATTTCATATGGTCTAAATTGTTATAGAATCTATGATTAGTTAATGTCTTCCTAACTATGAATTTTTCACTACCTCCAAATTTAAAAATACATGGCTAACATACACATTTACCTAATTGTGAACATAACCATTCATTCCCTACTATATTGGTTTTTCTAAAATAATTATTAGGCTTCATGATTAATATTAAATCCACTAAAATTATTTATCTTCAAGAAGAATAACTCATCCTCTATCTTTTACCCTTAATCAAACAAAAATTAGAGGAATACTTACATACCAAATCAAGGGTATCATAATTGTTTCCACAAAAATAATTTCTACCTTCTAAAATTTATGAATCCTTATTTTACATAATAAACATAGAACATTTATTTTATACAAGATTCAATATATCTTAGGACATTTCTTGAACACTAGTATGATAACATAGCACTTGAACTAACAATATGACCCATCCCCTTGAAAAAATATATTTCTTATCAATAATCCTGACTTGTTTCTTAACAAAATACATATTTAGTTCCAAATAAACCCTCTCCCAATTTAGAAAAAAGATATGAAACTAATTAATACTTTATCTACTAAGAAACAATATAATAATTATAAATTAGGTCGTACTTCTATAGAAAATTCAAATAATATAACACTTTATCCAATACATTTCATAATATCAAAAGGTCCCACATAGTAGGGACCTAACTTCCCCTATATTAATATTCATCAATGTCCCAATTGAGGATGAATTTATAAGAATACTATTTTTTACTAAAAAATAATAAGGGCCCTGTAAATGAATGAAATATTATTTTTAACAACCCTGAGAAAATATAATTGTATTCATCATTAACTGAATAATAATGTATATATCTTATATAATACTAATCCCAAAGAGATACTTATCCCATGTTTCCACCCAATATACCAATGTTCAGAACATTATACCATATAATTATTTAATAGGTTTCATACTAATTGATACTTGATAACTTTGTTTTAATAAAATTCCACCAAAGAAATATGCTACTATAATGATATCTTAAAATTCAGTGTACAATCATGAATCATATTCTCATGAATTTTTATTGAGGTTCCCTAGACCCACACTCCTTGGTATGGTGCTAAAAAAATGATTTTACAAATTATCTTTGATACCAAGTGATATGATCCAAGATAAAAGTTCAAAAACATCAAATTAGTATTAAATCTCACAATAGACTCAAAATTTAGTGATCCTTTTGGTTTATTATCTTTGAGGAATAACTACATAAAAATTTTATTTTAGAAACCGTGTGAACATTTCTTCATAATTGAACTCCAATGGAATCTTTTACATACTTCCCATATGTTATACATATCTTCATAATTTGGTGAAATGAAACTTAAGAATGTTTTGAGCTCAAATGATCAGCAAGGGGAAACATATATTAGAATCCATGATTATATAAACATAGATTGAATAATATGACATGAAACAAATGATTATCAAATAATTAAATATAACTGATCACATGATCTTGAAAAAAAATCTATGGTTAAAAATATAAATAAACATGTAGACAATAATAATTGTATTCATGGTGTTTGAACGCACAATGCCAAACATCTTTTATCATCAATGCCTCATCCAAGACATTATTTTGTTTATCAAGGACACAACCTAGACATCATTCTTACATTCATGTTCAAAACCAACACATCATTCTTGAATTTGGTAGGAATATTGAAAATACCAAAACACTGTGTCTCATGTGATCAACTAATGTATCAAGGGGATATATAATAAAAGTCCCCACTCGACACTTCATTATATCAAATACATTAACCATAGGAAATATATGAATTCCAATATAGTTCATAATCAAATAGCTTTAGGAATCAATAAAAACATGTATTGAGATAAAAAAAATACTGAAAATCAATAATTTTCCATTCAATATATGGGATAATATAGACATAAACCATCCAAATAAATAAAGTGGATGGTTAAACAACATATATCCCAAGTGTATCAAAAGTATGTGTGAGGATGTTGATGTAGAATAAAATTACCTTAGAAAGAGTGAACTTTATGTAAAAAACTCAATACCTTAAAAAAGATATAATCATGATATAATGTATCAAATAGATAGTATATACACCAAATAAAATAAGTTTGGTGTATATTTCAAAACAAGTATAAAAGAAAAGAATTTGAGATAAAATAACCCTTAAGACTTCTATAACACATGAATAAAAACCTCATGAAAGAGGGTGTTTGAAATTAAACTTAAAAAACCATGAATTAAATAGGAATAATTATATAATATATAGGCAGTATATACCCCATATAAATGAAATAAGGTGCAAATACAAAACATGTCTTAAAGAAAAACAATTTTGAGATGAAATAACCCTTACAGTAATAGTAATGTAAGAATCAAAAGAATATTAGAGGGTTACTATGAAATTAAAACATAATTAAATTAAATATATTAATTATACATGAAGGTTTTAGGAATTTTAATACACTTTATAAAATAAAATAAGGTTCGCAATATCAAATATATCCTATAGAATTTGAAATTGAGACAAATAACACATACGCCTTTAAAAACATTCGAAACAAAACACCTTGAAGAATAGAATTTCAAATGTAACTTTAAATAAAAATAATAATTAGTGAATAATGATAAAAAAAATATTAAATGGGAATTATATACACCATTACAAAGAAAACATGATGTATAATAAAAAAATATGACTCAAGGGGTAAAAATTGAGACATGAAACCTTTACCTTAATTCCTGAATTCCACTAAATCATTTGAATATCTTATAATAATAACATAAACATATTAATAATATATTTAAAAATATTATTCATATATATTAAATTTTATATTATTTATTTATTATCATTAATTATGAATATATTAGTTATTTAAAACTTAATTTTACCATCGAGTGTTAATAACTTTAATTGTTTCTTGTGTGTTTTATAATGTTTATATTGTTACCCATTATTAGATACAAATTTCATCATTACTATATCATTTAAGGTATTATAATTGATAACTTATAATTATTTATAAATCTATTATATTATTCAATAATTTTTTTAGTAATATTTTGTGAAAATGGAATCAATATCAGTTTATTTTTTTTAATTTTAACGATAAAATATAGTATTTCAATAATAAGTTAAATACCTACTAAAAAAATTATGGAAACATGAAAAACATGAATTTATTTTTAAATTATCATAATATTAGTATTTTTTCATATTCATCCATGATATTATTTTATAGTATTTTTCAATTAGGTGGTTATATTGACCCAAACAAGAATATACTATAATTAATGGATAAATATGGTTATTAAAGTGGATTATTTCGGAAATCATTTTTATTGAAGAGTAATGATATTTTTTATATTTTAAGATAATTGAATAAATAATAAAGTATCTAGTTTAAAAATAAGACATGTTACTTCATGGAGGCGGTAGTCCGTAGCACACACTCTTAACATTTTCATTTACCAACAAATGTGAGGGAATACTAGTGAATTATAATTTAACTCTTAATAATAATTATTATATTATATATGTCACATTTATTATTAAATTCCATACTTATAACTATTGAATATAGATAGTGGTGAAAAACATAATATGTCGCTTTTTGGAGGTGGTAATCCATATAAATGCATGATTGACATTCTTTTATGCTCCTAAGTTAATTTGAAGGAATAAATAATGGTTTTTCCAATAATATAATAAATTTTAAGTAAAATAATTATATATAGAAAATTATATTACTATTTTTAGGATATGTTTTTAATAAAAACAATACGAAGAAAAGGATAAGGATTAAGTAATACTCACCTTGGGACTTTGAACATTATCTTGGAAGGTGTGATGACCTGCATGGTCATAGGTTGTGAAAATCATGAGGAATTTGAATCTTTTTGTTCATTGGTGTTTTGAGTGGGGAAATGGTAATTTATCATACAATATGATCTCAAATAATTTTTTTTACCAATATTTTGGTCTCAGAATAGGGTTTTTATCCTAGGATAGGAGTTTAGTGGAAATCCAATTCATTCAAATATTAATGGAATATTTAATATTTAATTAATTAAATATTAATTTATTCACCCATGATTTTTCACTTGTATCTCTTAAATAGAGAATCTAAATGATATTTCATCTCTTCCATTGAGTTTATAATGGGGGGATTTTCCAAGTTGGGACATAACGTTGTGTCACGCGTTGAGGCCGGGCCCAGGCCCCCTTTTCTTTTTCTTTTCTTTTTATTTTCTTTTTTTTTCTTTTTTTTTTCTTTTTTAATATTTTTTATTCCAATTTATTTACCTTCGATTGTTTAATGTGTCTTATTACCCATTTATCTGAGAGAGGGAGAGGTAGATGAGAGAGGGAGTATGAGGGAGGGAGGCACCGTCGTGGACCTTAGGTCGTGTCCGGTCATAATGGAGAAACTGTGGATCATGGATTGGTGCGAAGCTTCAGATATTTATTCCTAGAGGTAGTCAGATTTTAAGTTTTTGCCTCAAATATATATAGTGTAGTTTTTTCAAGTTTTTATCCTATTTATGGGTTTTTTGAGACCCCTAGTGGGTTGATCTGGGAGTTTCGAGGAGAAATTGGGAGTTTTAGGTCGATTGAAGGATTTTATGTTTGGGAAAACCAGTTTACATGGAATATGGTTTTATGAACACACATTTTGTGTTCTTACTTTTTGTATAAGATGATATTTTTGGGACTACATGCAATTTATTAGGGGTATATGCCATGTAGTGGGTTTGGGTGTGTCGTCGAGTGCTCGGCTAGACACCTCGTGTGGGTACAGGACTATACCCTGAGTGGGGTTCACATCATGTAAGAGTACATGTCTAGTAGGGGTAAATGGTAAGGTACATGGGTAGGTACCCACATGGGACTACATTCCATGTATTAGTGGTACCTTCCATGTACTCAGGCATGTTACATTCCAAATGGGGCTAAGGTACACGGGTAGGTTCCCATGTTGATGTACACACAGTGTACATGGTCTACACATCATGTAATTTGGAATCATACATACTGAGTGTATTGAGGCACATTTTCATGGAGGACCTATTCAGGTACTCACCGTGTACTTAAAGAAAATTCTATGTACTTTCCTTACCCTGAGCCATTTAGCATGTTTTCCACCCCATAGATAGAATTGGACTTTTGAGTAGTGCATTATGAGTTTGGATTCTTTATAGATCATTATGGAGGTATCCTTTCAACATTAAGATGTTTTTTATATGTTTTTTGTACTATGAGAGTTCCTAGAATGATTTCTTTATGCTGGTTCCAGATTCCTCTTATGGGTTGGGTAGTGAGCTGCCAGGCCCATGTGAGGGTGTGGGATCCTTAGTTGTCCATGTCTTGTGGATGTTGGCTAGTGGGGTTCAAGGATATTTTACAAAGATCCTAATAGGTGGGATCAAGTAGTATCTATGAGTATATCTTGGTTTTTTCCTATGTTTCGAGACTGGTTACTTTAGGTGAGAAAAGTTTATACATAGCTTCTTTTTTTGGAGACCAGAGCTACTGGAGCCTTTGGACTAGATGATGCATTTGGTTTTCGATTATGGATAGGTGTCATTGATCTTTTGACATGATAATAAGGTACTATTATGGATAACCTAGTGGTATATTTTATGATAAAGTGATCAATGGTTACAATATTTGGCTCTTGATAACCATTGTGTGGCTTCTTTTGTTTGGATTATAATGAGGATCCCTCGTGGAGGGTCCTACTTTTGGAGTGATCATGAGGATCATGGTGGATCCCCTTTTTTGTGGGAATATTCATTTGGATTATTATTGAGTGAATTATTGATTAAGAATCATTTAGAGGCCTCTGAGGTACATTTGAGAGATTTCATTAATGGGTGTGCCTCATGCTTTTGGATGAAGCAGAGGAACCTTCATGGGGTGTCATTCTCTTTTTATGGCCTTTGTTTTGGTTGAGATTGTTTATGAAAGTTTGGAATAAGTTCTTAGGTATATCATGGGATTCCCATGGTGTAATTTCCATTATAATTAATCCCTAGGGGCCATGAGATCCTCAAGTTTGGTTTTAACTTGATTTGATTCAAGGAGAGCCTATGGTGGCTACTTTATTGGATTCTAATATCTAAGTTGCTGAGATTGGAAACATTCTTGTTATATGAGAGTTGATTGGAACTAATAGTTTAGTTGTTTAGATGGTGGGATAGAAGTTGGATCATCCCACATTTTTTTGCCCTTTTTCATGATGTTTGAGGCAGTTTCTACTCAAGACTATGGATGAGGAGGAGACCATTGGGATATCTTGGATCAGGCATTGTCCCTTATTTGTGATAGAGTTATATCTTATGTATTATGGATATAGTTAGACATACCTAGGAAGATTATGGATGATATGGATGAGTGAATCCCTCTAGTTGAGGATTCACCAAGGCTAGAGGTTATATGTTGTAGATTTTGTTCTCACTCCTGACTACTGGAGTGGGACCCCTGGGATAGTGTATCTATTGGGCTTGTGGGTAGAATGTGTCCCCTAGGATAGTACATCTGTCGGTCCAATATTCAGAGGTGTACCCTAGTACAGTTAGTACTATCAGGCCCAAATTTAGAGCCTAATTCTTTCTATAGGACTTTAGATACACAATGGTTAATCATATGTATGGGGATAAGATAAGTAACCAGTTCAATCATTCCATCAGATTCTTATTGACTGGTAGTTTCTCTTCGTTTGTGTGTATTCCAGTTGTTCTTCCCTAGGGTCTCTAATTCATTCCTTTTTTTAGATATCTTGGATCTTTTTTGTAGATCTTGTGGATCCACTAGTTGATGTGTGGTTCAATGAGTTGCATGCTAGATCCTCTAGAATGGTCTTGAGAGGGGGTAGATTTACGCTGAGTGTTAGGATAGAAATCATTGGTTATATATTTTTATTGTGTTTGTTTTCCCCCCTTTTTACATTTGTTTCCTTTATGCCATCTTCTGTTAGTTTTCATATAGGATGGTCATATTATATCTTCATGTTCCTCTTATGATAGAATACTTATAGGTTCATCATTAGGGTGGCCTATTGAGATTTTTTTCCATGCCCCCTGTACATGAACCTTGATGTGAATGTAGACCTAATTACTTATTTCAGTTTGGAGCATAGGTTGTGCAGTGGATGGAGATGAGGGACAATGTTTCTTGATTGAGTGGGTCATGTCATATGGAACATAAATATCTAGCTTGATTATCTCGAGAATCATGGATATGAGGTATGTGGTTTTGATCATCCTTGGCAGTAGAGTCAGTTGTATTTATTTTCATTTTATTTATTTTTTTTATGTGTGGTCAGCCCAGTGGGAAACTGACTATTGTATTTTTTTCTTGATTATTTATTCTATATTCCATTTATTATATCATGATTTGTTTCACTTTAATTATTTTGCATACTCTAATGTTGATCCCAATGAATGATTTTGGATATTTTTGTGTTTTTATTGCACTCTAACCAAAGGGTATAGTCTCATTATAGAATCTCTTAGACCCTCTCCACTAGGTGGTAGCCATTTTCATCTAGCAAGGAATTCTTAAGGCCTTATATCAAGACAATTTGGTTGAAATGTTAGGTTTTCCCAAGATAGTTCTTTAAAAAATTGAATCAGAGTGAGTTGGTTTCATGATTTAGGGAGTTTAGTAGATGGTTGGTTTAAGAATGTGTCAGAACATGTGATGGATATCATACTGAAGTATCATGAGAAACTTTTGTTGATATTAATTCCATGTTTCCAAGGAATAGGATTATTTTTACTGGTATTTTTTTACTGTATCACGATTTATCATATTGTGACTCACTTGATTTTGTTGATTTATGGTTTATTTTGGTATTTGTATTTATCCTATAGGAAAGAATATACTGCTCATTCATCATTCTAGGCATGTATAATTCACAATACATCTCTTTTTCAATGGTTTATTATTGTATATTTTCTCCTAATGATAAGTCATATTGATCATGTAGTGAGAGTTTCATTGGTGGTGGAGATGTAGTCCCTTTGACGAGGGTTACATAGAGACATGTGTGGGTCAGTAATGGGATCTAAGTTCCCTATTGGTGTCTCAATATGGTCAAGGATTCTAAAGGGATATTTCGAATGGTCCTGATTTTAATTAATTAGGTGGATCCCATGAAGTCTCGGGTTAGTGTTCCTTGGGAGGGAGTAGTTCTTTCCGCATGTTGTCTATTAGGTCATGTTGTGGGGCTCGTGTTCCAACTAGCACCGATGGATTGGGTGAGAATGGTGGTTCTTCCTTGGTGGGGATAATGAGGTATATTATCACTAGGATATGGTTAGTCTTAGGGATTCCAAGTGATTAATAAGTTGAGTGCTAAGACTGCTACATTCCTCATGGCTAGCTTGAGAGAGAAGATTTGGTTATAAACCTAGCCTGCTCATTTAGGTTGCACCTTAGGGGTTATGCACTCTTGGTTTTGGGACGATTCTTGTGTGGTGGTGGTTCGGTGGTTTTAGGTGTGTTATCCTAATTTTGTTAAGACTTTTCTATTAAAGTGTGAGCCCTATTGTGCACTTGAGGAGTGGAGTAAGGATAACCCTATGTTGGGGAGTGTATCATAGGCTTTTTACGGTCATAAGACTTATTTACGTGGGTTTTTTAGAATGGTTATTTTCAGTTTTTGTTATATATCTAAAGTGTGAAGGGTTTGTACATTACTATCCATTATGTTTGGCGATGTACAAACTATGCACCGTGTGGTTTTTTATTAGGCGGATGGGTGATGATAAATATACTCCTATAGTGGGGAATGTCGTATTAGTCACTATTGAACATATCTCACATTGGGAGAGAGTTTGTGGAATTGTAAGACCAGATGTAGGATGGTTGAGATCATGTTGGTTTATCCAGTGCTTGAGTGAGAGCATGGATACTAGTTGTCCATAGAGGATTCTCAGGGGCGATAATCATTTTTGGTTGGGAGTTTTTGACAACCCGCATTGTCATGGTTTGTGAAAATCATGGGAAATTAGAAACTTTTTATTCTTGGGTGTTTTAAAGGGTAAAATGGTAATTTATCCAATAAAATGAGATGAAATAATTTTGTATAACCACTATGTTGGTCTTGGAATTGGTTGTTTACCCAAGGATAGGACTTTAGAGGAAATCTGAGTCATTCAAATTTTAACAGAATATTTATTCTGTAATTAATTAAATATTAATTTATTTTCGCATTTTTGTTTGATCATATTTTTAAATGTAGTATCGTATTGATATTATGTCTCTTACGTTGAGTCTATAATGGGTGGATTTTTCTAGGCGGGTCATAACCTTGCATCGGGCTTAGTGGTGGGCACATTCCCCCTTTTCTTTTTTCATTTCTTTTTATTTTCCTTTTTTATTTTTTTCTTCCTCTTTCATTCCATTGGATTTTCATTCATGCCCAAGGGGATACTCCCCCCCCCACATTGGGTTATTAAACCAATAGTGATAGAGGGAGAGGGATAGAAGGAGGCACCACCGTGGAGCTTGGATCGTGAAAGATCATCGTGCAGTAGTTGCGGATCAAAGATTGGTACGAAGCTTTGATATTTTCCAACTGAAGGTATGACAGTATTAAGGTATTTATAAAAATCACCCTATCATTTTTTTCTAAGTTTTAATCCGGTTTGTGGGTTTTTTGGGACCCCAAGTTGGTCGATCTGGGAGTTTCATGGAGAAATTGGGAGTTTTTGGTCGATTATGGGGTTCACATTTAGGAAAACCATTGTACACAATATTTGGTTTTATGATCACATTCCATGTGTTCTTCTTGTTTAGGGATGATAAAGTTTTTGGGACTACACATCATGTACCAGGGGTATATACTATGTAGTGATCTTGTGCATGTGGTCGAGTGCTCTAATAGACACCCTATGTAGGGTACACAGCTAGACCTCGTGTGGGGCACACGCCGTGTAAGAGTAGATGGAGATTTGGGGCACATGGTTAGGTATATGAGATAGTACCCTTGTGGGGTTACACATCATGTACTAGAAGTACACACCCTTTAGTCAATAATTTTACATTCCAAGTGAGTCATAGGTACATGGGAAGTTACCCATATTAGGGTGCACTTTGTGTACAGAGTCCACATGCCATGTAATTTTTTAATAGTACATGATAAGTGGACAAAGGCACATGGCTAGGAAAGACCTCTATGGGCACACATTGTTTACCCAAGCGCATTCCATGTACATTCCCATCCCTTGGTTGTTTAGCCAATTTTTTGACCTAGATATGGAATTTGACTTACGAGTAGTCCATTATGAGTGTTTTTCAGCATAGATCATGATGGATGTATTATTTCATTATTTAGAGTCTCTTTGGATTTTGTTTTTGATTTTGAGAGTTAGGTATGAGGATTTATTTTTGGTGGTTCTATATTCCTCTTGGAGGTTGGGTTGTGAGTTTCAAGGCATGTGTGAGGGTGTGAGATCATTAGTTAGTTGTGGCTTGTGGATATCAGCCAATTTTTTTAGGTTCTTTTAGACTGATCCCAGGAGTTTGGATCGAGTTGTATCGCTAAAGATATCTTGGTTTTTCCCTATGTTTTAAGATTTATTACTCAAATTTAGAGAATTTGAGACTTATTTTATGTTCTTATAGAGAAGTGATTTTGGATCCTTTGGGTTGATTGATTCCCTTGGTTTTCAGTTATGGCTAGGTATTGTTGAAATACTAAGATGATTCTAAGGGACTCTTATGGATTCCATCGTGGGCTAGTTTCTGATCAATTGATTAGTGGTTATCATAGTTGGCTATTTAGAATGTCATGTGACATGTTTTATTTGTCATATACTGAGGAACCCTTGTGGAGGGTCCTACATTTGAGGTGGTCATGATGAACGTGGTGCATGCCCCTATTATCAGGAATATTACTTTGGATTACTATTATGAACACTATTGATCAAGGATAAGTTGGAGGCTATATAGAGTCATTTTGGATATTTCATTATTGTGTGATTCATGTGCTTTTGGATAAGTTAAAGAATCCAGCATGGGGTTTCATGCACTTATTGTGGCCTTTGGACCAGTTGAGGTTGTTTTTTTAGGCATGGAATGAGTTCTTGGGTGTAGTAGGGGATTCCCATGGTGGAAATTACTTTATGTTGTATCCTCAAGGACTGTGAGAGCATCATGTTTGGTTTGACCCTAAAGTAGGTCATGAAGAGTCTTTAGTGGCAACATTTCTAGATTTTGAGATCCAGGGTGATGAGAGAGGCCTCGTTATTGAGGTCTATGATTTGATCTAAACTATTGGTTCAACTATTTTGATGGTGGGTTCAAGGTTGGATCATCCCATGTTCATTTGGCCTTTTTCCAAGATGATTGAGGTTGTTTCTTCTTAAGAATGTGGTTGAGGAGGAGACCTTGGGATATCATGGATCATGAGTTGTCCCTATGTTATGATCTATTTATCTCTTTATTTGGATGGTTGAGGTTAGATGGGACTAGGGATAAAATTGATGATATGGATGAGTGCACCCCTCTAGTTGAGTATTCTTTCTGGCTAGAGGTTATATGTCATGGACGTTGTTCACACTCCCAAATTCTGGAGTGGAACCCCTAGGATACTGTATCTATCAAGCCCATGAGTAGATGGTATCCCCAAAAAAAGTAAATCTATCAGTACCATATTCAGAGGTGTCCCCTGGGATGTTTTTTACAATCAATCCCTCATTTAGAGCCTAGTTTGTTCTATTGGACTTTTGGTACATGGTGGTTTCTTTGATGTGTGAAGCAGAGATTTGTCACCAGTTCAATCATTCCATCAAATTCCTAGTGCACAGTAGTTTCTCTTTGTTTGTGTGGAGGCCTATTGTTACACCCTAGGTTCTAGAATTTATGCCATTGTGTTTATATGTCTTGGAGATCCTACATTGTTCTAGAAGATACACCGGTTGTTGTGTGGCTAGGTGATCCATGTGTTAAATCCTCTATAGTGGGGAATAGTGAGGGTAGATTTATCAAGGGTGTAAGGATAGATCCCACTAGTTATCTATTTTTATTGTGTTTTTATCATTTTTGTAGTTGTTTCTTTTATTCCAGCTACTGATAGTTTTCATCTAGGCTGGTCATATCACTTGTGCATTCCCTTGTTATAATAGTATACTTATAGGTTCATCATTGGGGTATCCTACAAAGATTTGTTTCTCACCCCCATATATTCACCTTGGTGTGTGTGAAGACCTAAAATATACTTTCATGTTGGAGAAAAGGTTTTTCAATGGCTAGGTTAAGGCTCAGTGTCTCTTGATGGAGCAAAGAGATCATGTGGAATCTTGGGATTCGATTGGAGTAGCTTGAGCACTGTGAAGACTAGGTATGTGGTCTGTCTCTATGTTGACAATAGATATGATTGTATTTATTTTTAGTTTGTTTATTTTTGTATGTATGGTCATCCCAATGGTCGACCAGCTATTTTAGGTTTCTCTTGAGTCTGTATACTACATTCCATTTATTATATCATGGTTTGTTTCACTTTATTTATTGTGTGTACTCTGATTTTGATCCATGTGTAAGAGTTTGGATATTTTTTCCACTATCATTACACTCTGAAAAAAAGGTTATTCTCTCCACAACACTGATGAGGCCCTCATAATTGAACGGTAGCCTCTGTAATTCTAGGAGGCATGATTGAGGCCTTTTGGTGAGCCGTATCGGGTGACATGTCAGGTTTACATTGGACGGTTCATTATAGAAGTATCCTTGAAAATAAAGGGATTGGGATAACTAATTGAGACCAGAGGATTATGAAATTTATAGAGACTTATGGGAGGAAAAAAATTCAATGTTTTGGTAATAAGTTATAATAAATGGGTGTGGTGTTAGTGGGTGGAATTCTCCCCATTTATAAGTCATTAAATGGGACCTTTTATGAACACCCATTATTTTATCAATAATGGAATGACACTATTCAAGGTTCAAATGTCACTAAATTGAAAAATAATGGATTTTAAGGTGGGATAAGGTCGATAATTCCTCCACCACTCATTCTCTTACATGTTTTAAACAATTTTCAAGCCTTTTACTACTTGATTTTTATGTTTTATCGTTTTGATTTTACCATGGTAACTAGTTTTAACTAAGTAATATTTATTTTAATAAAAAATAAAATAACACCTATTTAAAATATATGGTTTTGATGAACCTAAATTTAAACTTTTTTTAATTAAATTTAATTTATAAATAATATAAAAATAATTTTTAAATTGAAATAATGAATATATAGAAAAATTATTTTCTAGAAAAATATTATTTTTACCATTAGGGGTTCTTAGTATTATTTAATATTGATTACCAATTGAATGAGTGATAATATAATTATATATAGGTTTAGTAATTATATTAAGGTCGTTTTTTGTAATATATTAATTTATTTTATTATATAAAAATTACACAATATTAATAAAATAATTCTTTCAAAATAACAGTTTTACATTTATCATGGTCATTAAAATTAATCTTCATAATTATAATTTTATACCCAAAAATGAAATTGATAATATTATATATTATGATCATGTTAATATAACATTTTAAATCCACTTTGAAAAATTTAATTTCTATAATTGATGAAAAGTAATTTTTAATATAAGCGAATAATAATAGCTTTTAGAGTAAAATATTACTTGAGTTTCCAAAACACAAAACATGTGTTTAATAAATTCAAAATAGTATTTTTAAATTATTTATTTTAATTTTTATATATATTATTTTATATAAAAATGGTTAAAAAAATATTATTTCATTCTTGTGTTATGATAGTTTCATAAAAGTGATTATTTTTAACAAAATCGGTATTTTCACTATCCACCTAAAAAGTAATTATTTTAGAAAAACATAAAAAAAACTGAGGATATTTTTGATAAGTGGAATTAAAAAATAAAGTTTTTTTCATAAAAAATTCCATATTTTATGAATTTATCTTTTAAATGAAAATTTAATATATATATATATATATATAATGAAAATGGGTTTTACTAAAAAATTCCCTTTTAAAACATTAAGTGTTTTTAAGCATGTTTTGTATGCATTTTATAATTTATTAAAATATTTTTTATTTAATATATATATTATTATTTTCAAATTTTATTAATAATAAATATATTATAGCTCATTTTAGTTCTGTGTTAGAGAAAATTATCCAATATAGTATTGATTTTAAAAAATATATTCCAAAATATTGATTTATTACATTTATAGTCTATTTAGAGTTACCTTTTTTACATGGATGATATTATTCTATCAACATTAATAGAATAACCATATATTTATAAAGAAAATTCTAGAACCTTAGAGTAAAATTTCTAAATTCCACATACCTTTAGTGTATCCCTGGGACTCCAATGGTTAAAAATAAATGCCTAGTTTAAATAACATTTTGGGGGGAAAATTTTACATTAAATGAAATAACCAATAATGGAACTCCAATTACAATGTAAATATTATTCATGAGGTAAAAATTGGAAACCACTCTAATTTCATAATATTTCATACCAAGGTTACCAAACTGATAGTAAGAACCCTAAGGGGGGATCAAGGTGCACATTGATTAAATCTTTCTCTTCACTGGTACTCCTATAGGGTGTATATATCTTATTCCTTTACTAAATGAAACACATTCAATCATGAAATATGTTATGGATGATCACACTAAATCATTCAACACATATATAGAAATTTAAATCATCCCTAGGACTTATATATTTTACTAAGTTCACCACTAAGGGCTAATCCAAGCAGTACAACCACAAAGATGTGCCCATATAATAAAACCCCCTATACTAACTTTCAATGGATACATGATTTTATGTCACAGTCATTCCATACCAAATTTCACTTCCCTTACAGATTTAATATAGACTCACTATCAATCCAAGGGACACTCCCTCTCCTCCTCCTCCATGTACTGCTTTGATGAACTAAAAGTTAGATTATTGATGTGAGGTTCTCTTCAAAAGTTTATAGAAATGAATATATCTTTTAGATCATCATGTGATTATTATTTCATCATAATTATTTAATTTATGATCTGTTTCAGGGATAATTCACTTCTATTTAAATCCTCTAAGGCTTGATAAAATAAATATTTAATGTTAGTTTTTATGAATTATTTTCCACATAAACACAATATCGAAACTTCTCTCACTAAAAGAATAAATTTCCATATTAGAATCATATTTATTTTCCTACTTTAATATCCATATATATCACTAAAACTCATCCTTTTCTAAGACATATATCTTTAAAAAATCAGATATGTCAACACTTTTAAACTCAGTTCTTGTATAATCAATATATTCAATATTGATCCATACCTTATAGAATTTGTATAAAGAGTTATTATAAATTATTTTATGAATCCATCCCTTTATCCAAATGTTGGGATTTATTATACCTCACCATGATCATTCCATGTGTCTCACAAATTTAGATATGGTCAAATTCTTCCAATTAGATTTATCCAACTCCCCAAATTTCACACCAAATATTCTCATTTTAAATTCGAACTTAAACATCCGGTTTTTCAAAAAGTAACAATCCCATGAAATTATGTACTTCACTGTAGTATGGTTTTTGATTCCTCGCCTAATCACAACATGATATCCTTCTTCAAGGCATGGTTCTTAGTCAACTACTAGATCTAAAAAATATATAAAATATCTTATATTTAAATCCTTAGAATATCATAGTGTGATCCCTTAACTATCATGAACCAACCCAAATAACCTCTCAACCAAGCACCAAAGTTAGCTTGTGGCAACAAATAAATGGGTTTATCAATCCCCAGGGGCTATTAGATATTTCCAAAGCATCAATAATCACTTTTTGGAATTTTTTTCCCACTAAAACCATTAAACAAATCCCAATTTGGGATCTAACATGAACTTACCTTAACTTGGAAATACTTTCTCTAAAGTTAGAGAAACATCAGGATAAAAATTGAAAAACTACTAGAATAATAAATGAAATCTTTTTAAAATGACACCAAATATAAATGAAAATGAATGATACACATTCCATATAAAAATGGGTTGATTCAATCATAAATATATACAAAATAATGGTATCGGAAGTCAAGTAGGTAATATGTAAATGGGATATAAAAAACCAAAAAATGGAAAAAATATGTTACCCATATCCATGTAACATGAGGAATAAATATCTACTATGTTTCCACCATCATCCCATTCTTAACTAATAAGAGGAACCACCACCACTAATAGGCCTTTTTCCTCTAACTTTATTTGTAAAAAATCATGCATGCACCCATTGGATGTTTTTAAGGTGTGAACACAATTGACCTAGTAGCATGACACTATGTTTTTCATAAGAAAAATTTGTTAGATAAACACCATCAGGCTATAGTGAAAATAAACTTTATGAAAAAGTGATTTTATCATTTTAATACCAAAATAAAGATCCTCAAATTTAAATAAATTTATTAAAGAAAAAATACAGTGAAAATAATTATAATCAAGAATCATTGGAGAGCACTAAGATATATAAGGTCACATGCATAATAGAACTTATGTACCATATTATGATCAATTGTTCTAAAACAAATTCACACAAAAAAACACTAAGGATATCATAACATGGCCTAAAGGCATTGTGAAACCCATCTAAAGGAACTATATCCAACTTATTGATAAGGAGAACATGTCTTGTCCTGTCAGTGTGGTGATGCCAATATACAACACCACAACCTTGTTAACTATGTCTAGTGTGTTTATTTAGTATGGTGTAGTACAATATGGTACTTAATTTGAGTCTTACCTTCTAGATACCTGGGATCCCATATGTCATCCCAATATTTCCAAAAATCAAATGTTATCATTTATACTAATTTCCAATTCAAAGGGGGTTTTTAAAAGAGGAGAAAATAATTAGTCCACATTTCCAAATATAATCCATGATTTTCAAAATCATTTACAATCCAATTTTGAAAGTGAGAATTCATAAAACATTTATAAAACATATAGTTTCTCTAAAAAAATGGAAATCATGCTCGAAAACAACTATAAATGAATTCCAAAATCAAATAATTACTCAAGGTTTATATAAAAAATCTAACTTATGAAACCCCCAACCATAGTTCATTAAAAATATTTAAAACTCATGTTAACCCATTTTAAAAGAGGTGACAGAACTAAAATGGAAAAAACCATAATCATCAAAACCACTCTCATAATATTCTAATACAAACCCTAGGATGCCATGGCCTTATAACAGAGATAAATCATAATAAAGAAGGAATAAAAAATAAATGTAAGGATTGAGAAGCCCTTATGTGATGATTTCTTAATGGAACTTGAATAAATCCGACAAAAATTCACACCAAGTAATAAGGGAGAAGTGGGATCATGCATGTGGGGTAAGAAAATATGAATGAGTGAAACTATATTAAATTTTAGTATGGGAACTTTGTTAGTCTCTCAATTTTAAATTTCAAGGTGAGACACATGGTTTGGACACATGATTTTATGATGTATTCACCAAATGTTCACATAAAATTTGAACATTTTTGGGTGTCACTTGGTTTGGATGCATGAATAGAAAAACTATGAAACAACCCTAAAAATAACTCTATTAAAAAACTATAGGTTTTTCACAGTTTTCCACATGGTTATTACTAACCATGAACCAACCTTGAAACTTTAATTATCCTCAATTTTATTAAAATTTCAAAAGTTTTTCAGTAGGAAATGAAATATAGTAATGATATTGATTGAATAATATAAATATTAATTAAAAATGAAATATTTGGTGTGAAAATTCTCCCAACAATATCACTTTCTACCCCCTAGAAAGTCAATTGAAGACAATGGGTCAAGAAAGAGGTGAGGCCACTAATCCATCACAAAATTCATTAACTCCCATGTCTTGTGATAATCAACCCCCATGTTTCCATAAAACTCAGAACAATGGGATATATTTCCCATATAAAACCTTCTCTTGGGATTTAATAATCTAAATTAGCTGCTCAGTCACTGAAATATTTTCCACAAACTTGATCTCTTCTAATTTTAAGATATGAGTGGGATTCGGGTTATATTTCTTTAACTGGGATATGTGAAACACATTATGAATTGACATATAATGAGGATGTGGAACTAATAAATACATGACCATCCCAATCCTCTCATTGGTCTCAAAGTGTCCCACATACCACATAGAAATATTCACCAACTTCTTTATCTAATAGTGACTTAAATTAGGTGATACTTTTAAGAAAACTCAGTTCATTATTGGAAATTCCAAATTATGATTCCAATGATCAGAAGAATAATTATTGAGACTCTAAGTGGTAACATAATGTTTTAGAATCATATTAACTTTAATAATTATCTCTTTTATAGTAATTAGTCCCACTAAAGAAGTCTCACCAAACTTAGCCTAGAAGTGTGGAGACTAAAATGGTCAACAATACATAGACTCAAAAGGATATATTCTAATTGATTACTAGTAGATATTATTATAAGAAATCTCAACTGGCACTGTATGGCTATCCCACAAACCAAAAAATTCTATGAAACAGGCGTAGATCATGTCTTTCAAAATCTAGATCGCTCACTCCATCTAGACAGGTCACGACCCTCCTTCACCATTATGAGGGATGGGACAGTAGATTGCCAGAACCTTCCTTCCTCAAGTTGAACGAGAGAAAATGACCCCCGAAACCCGCCTTCAATAGGTCCTAGAGTTGAAATTAGCACCAAGGGTATCAAATAACACATAAAATTGAAGGCAATACCCTTTTTATTTAGTAGGATTGGGAGATAAGATAGTAAATCCCAAACCACACCAAAACTGGGGGTAGAGGTAAATCCAAAACAAATCATTCCAATATGCAGGTCCCAAAAGTAAATACTACAAAAGTACAAGAGAACTCCAAAGGAAAGTACAAAAGAAAAGAAAAACAGCAACAACAACTATCCCAACATCCAAACTAGTATGGTCCTGCACGATCCCCAAAGTCCTCATGGAAACTTGAAATCAGTTTAAATACATAGGGTGAGTATACATGTATACTCAATAAGGAAAACCAAAAGCCCTCGTGCACAAGTGGGGTACATTCTAATGCCTATGAGAAAAGGAGATAACCAAATCACCTAGCAAGGAAACTATTCACCTCAACCTCACCAAGGCCCACTCCCCAAATAATGCTAGTCATGTAATTCAATAGTATTAGCACATCGATATTTGGGTACCCCGTGCCACTTTCCCATTGGTTATTGAAGACATCTTACGCATCATACCTCTCCCACCACTCTCACTGTAGTCCCACTACCATCCCCCGCCCGCACACACCTGGGTTATCACTAACACACATCCCACCCGCAAACACCTAGGCCACAACCACCACATGTAACCATGCCTGCAAACACCTGGGCCAGAACAACTACTACCACTCCCGAAGACACCTAGGCCTCATCCCGAAGGCACTTGGGAAACCACATGCCCACACACACGTGGTCCAACCACCACCACATACCCTGTCTGAAGAATATAGGGCTATAATGGACCTCAGGCCATCACATCCTGCCCAAAGAGTCTTGGGCTGCTTGAGAAAGGGAGCATAAAAAGAGTTAATAACCATCCACTCATAGGAGTGTCGGGAAAAACCCCCTCCCCCTTGAAATGGGGGTGTTTGGAACTAAGTGCTCAACTTTGGTGGGGAGCGAATATAAAACATAAGAACTAAATTATTCATATAGTTAAACAAGCACTCATCCCAACCTAGGGTTTCCAAAACCATCCTAACCACAAACATACTCATTAATACTCATTCATAAGAAGAAACACAATAATGTCACAAATCATTCCCAGAAAACAATTCTCTATTAAACCCATTATCATTTTCATATTCAAGTGATTCCATTTAAATTAACTCTTCACTACTGGGCAACTAACAGACATAAACACAATCCAAATAAAGGAAAACAGCCAAAACAACAATTTTAGCATTCACACGCAATTCTCTTGTAAATTCACAACAACAAAGGGATCTGTGAGATCCCTCAAAGTACTAGAACTAAACCAAGCCCCTCCATACAGCCCCACATGACCTCAAATACAAAACCATTAACTACACCACAACAGAGGATCCCATCCCCATCCACGTCACTTCCCAAGCATCAACTGTAAACATCACCAGAACAGAGCAAGGGAGTTTTCAAAATTGAATATGCCATTCATTTCATATGGTTAACCGAGGTGATCACACAATGATTATTCTTTATTGGAAATCCAGTTAATCAACCGAGTTTATGTGATTTACCAGTTTCCATGCTATATCCATTCAATCGCATAAATATCTAGAACAAAATAGTTTTATTAGTGCACAAGAAAGACCACAAAAGACCATGATTTTTAGTGGACTAATCTCGTACAATTCACAATAAATAATCAAGGATAAAGAGTATACTAGAAACATCAAACACAAACCTTCATCCCTTAAAATTATGTTTATTATCTTCATTAAGGTCTGGTTTCATCCATCCCCATAGAAAACATTTTCATACCCACCCCACATGATGCACAATAAATAAAGACTAAGGAAAAACCCTACCTGTATGATCAACGATCGAAGTTTCTCTCCATGTGCCAAGAACTGTGACACGTGACTTGAAGGGGAGGAACTCCAAGGACTCCAAGAATGATCAGGAAAGGCTACAGCATAGGAGCACCACTCGCCTTAGGAAGGGGACTCCAAAAACACCAATAGAAAGAACGAACCCAGTCAAGAAGAGGAAGAAAATAATTCCAGTGAGATATAAATATGAGATCCTAGTGTTATCGGATATCAAGATCTTGAGTTTCTTTAAAGTCGGATCATGGTTTCACCACGCAGTTGGGTGGTTACACACGATGGAATTTATTGTTATTTAATTTCTCATTGGGGAGGTGGACATAAAAGCTGTGAGTTAAAATATTTTATTTAAATAGAGTAAAACGCGTTACACAGACACACAAACTGGTTTAGTTGAGGGTCTCCCCACTCTTAAGAATTTAAAACATTTCTTATGGGGATAAAAACGGCCTTGAACTTAAAATGTTAAAAAGACTTAAAAGTGGAGTTATGGGAAAACTGGGGAAGAAAAACCCAACAATCCCATGTGTCATCGATCGGTGGCATACTGATCAGTGTCACCAATGGTTGACACTGCGATGACATCCTGCCACCGAGACACCACCCTTAGGATCCAAAACTGATGGGTCCACGATGTTCCAAACACCAGAAATTTGGCAAAGGGATGGACCAGGAGGGTCTGGTCCATTACAATCCATCTATCTATATATGATAATTCATGATCAATTTCACATAAGATCCCATTTATTCTTAGTGTAATTTCCAAAATTAAGAGTGAACCATAGGTATACTTTTTAGATTATAGTAGAAGTCACCTAATTCAACCTCAAGAACTCTTACACATAAAACCACCCATGCTCTTCCCCCTTAGTGGTTTCTTTGATTGGAATTAAATGGACTGATTTGGTCAGTCTATTAATCTTGACTTAGATATTTTTCTTTCCTGGGAGATATGAAGTAATCCCATGATGATGTTTATTGATATCTCATCCCACTTATAGGTGTGTATAGGGAGAGGCTGGAGTAGACTAATGGACATTTTATTCACTACTATGATCTACTGGAAAGTATATCATTGTGACATGAAGTCTTATATGTCACATCTCATACCCAACATCCAGAATTGGGTCTTTAGATCATTACACATCTCAGTGGTTTTAGGGTGGATAGAACACTAAAAATAATTTAAATAATACTTCAAACCTTCCTCATAGACAATGTTTACACATTCCAATTCCAAAAATAAAGTATTCCATAAATTGATAGTGACCACTCACCAATGGTCTACCTATCATATATATATATATCTTGATTCATTATCAATATTCATCCTTCAGATTCTCCTAGTCAATAATCTCTAAAAGAGATGGTATCAACTAGATACTTGTAAGAAAAACATCTTTTATCTCCTATTTCAAATCCAAATGCATCTGGGTGAAATGGTTCATCAAAATCTATTTATCATTGAACTCTTTCATGGCCTGAGAGAGTAATTTTATGAAAATAGATTCAGAAAACATGTTCCCCATCCCTAGCATGTCGACAATGTCAAACATAATTGATTGATGATACTCAAACCATCACCTCTTATTGAGGTTTAATTTTTTTTAGAAAAGATATATCTTAAACTCTTATGAAAAGATTACATCATGAACTCATCTATAATGATTTAGTGTGACCAATACTTAAGAGTATGAATCTCCACAGCAAGGTTTAGGTCGTGTGTTGGGTAGTTCTTCTCTTATGGCTGAATAAGATGATAATAGAAAGCCACAACATGATTACTCAATATGAGCACATAACCCAATCCCACACCTAATGAATCATAATAAACCACATTGCCCTGAACATTTTATGGAAATATCATGATAAGAGCTAAGTTAAACCATCACTTTAAATCATAAAAGGATTCCTCAAATTTAGATCTCCATAAGGATTTCATACCCGTATAATTTAGAGTAGTGTTGGGTGATTCCACCCTCGAAAAATATTTCATAAACCACTATTAATACCAAAATATACCCAATAATTTCTTGATATCAATGAAATTTATTGGTTCTTCCCAATACATGATGTATCTTACATTCTCTTTTCCAACTGATATTACTTGTTCTAAAACCACATGTCCCATTAATTTGAATTCTTGGATCTAAAATATACACTTTTTATCTTGGAATAGAGTTGTTGATCATGAAAATTTCACAAAAACAATTATAAAGAAATGAATATCCCTTATTTAGTATTTGAGTACACCAAAATATCATCCAAAAATACCACCATAAAATAATATGAAAATAAATGGAATATCCAATTCATTTGTTTCATTAAGATTGATGGAGGATTGGTCAATCCAAAATATATCAAGAGATGCTCAAAATTTATATACCTTATTAGGAAATAAATCATGGATACATCATCCTCCCTCACCCTGAGCTAGTTATCACCCAAATAGAGATCGAATTTTGAAAACCACTTTTACCCCTTTAAATGATATAATAGGTTATCAATGTGGGGAAAGTGATTTTTTTTCTTAATATTTATCTAGTTTAGCTTATAATAGATGATACAAAAGTGGAGAGACCTTTCCTCTTTCTTATAAATGAGAAATATAATATCCCAAGAAGACATGCTATGGTGGATGAAACTATTATCTTCTAGAACATCCAACTTGATCTTAAACTCTTTCAACTCCGTGAGTTCCATATGATAATAGGGAAAATGGATCGGTTAAATTCTTGGAATCGGATCATGACTTCCAATTCCTGGGGAAAAACTAAAAATCTATATAGAAACACATTAAAACCCCTATTATATATCATGAATCATCCCTCAGGGTTTGTGTTGTGACTACCCCAAACACACCTCCCATAGGCCAGGGGCTGGTGACTAGCACTGAGTAGGCATATCCCAAACAAATGGGAGGCATTTTCCTATGTACATATACACAGACACACACTCCAAGCCATAGATTCTTCAATGTGAATACACTAAGTAAACAAACACAAGGTACAACAATAGAAAACTAAAGGTAAAAGAGGCTAGAAAACAAGCTCAACTGAAATAGAAAAGTAAAAGCACAAGTCTCTGGAACTCCTCCATAGAAAATCCTTCATGAAAGGTAGGTATTGAAATAGTAATCTGAAGTCATGGAAGTGCATCTCATCTTTCAAGTCACTCTAAGCACCATCTGGACCTAGTCCACCAAGTACTCCGTCAAAGCATCCATCGTCTTCACAAGACACAACACGTATGAGCAAAGCCCATGTAGGGGTGAGTAACACAATACTTAGTAGAGACCCCTAAACCAATAAGGTATACCACAAAGCAATACACAAAGTAGACTACCAAAGAGGTACAAAAAGTGTAGTCTCTAAGAAGTATAGTTATGAGAGTCACTATAGTCTTCTCACACAGGTATAAATCTAATTTATATAAAGAAATACTATCAGTCGTAATGATGAACATCTTGTACTACTGAGGGACTCATCCCTAATGATTCATTGTGGCCTTCTAGACCATTGGGGTCTGCTTGTCACTGAGGTCTGTTGGGCCACTAATGTCTTCTCGTCATTGAGATCTGTTGGTCCACTGAGGCCCACTCATCACTGAGGTCTATTGGGCCACTGAGGTCCGCTTGTCTATTGGGCCATTGAGGTCTGCTCATCTACTGGGCCAGTGAGGTACACTCGTCACTAAGTTCTACTGGGCCACTAAGGTCCGCTCATCATTAAGGTCTGTCGGTCTACTACGGTCTACTCATCTATTGGGCCACTAAGGTCTGCTCATCACTAAGGTCCATTGGGCCACTGAGTTATTCTCATCTGTTGGGCCATTGAGGTCTGCTCTTCTGCTGGGCCACTAAGTTCTGCTCATCTTCTAGGCCACTAAGGTTCACTCATCTACTAGGACACTAAGGTCTACTGTTCACTAAGGTCTGTTGGGACACTGAGGTTTTCTCATATATTGGGCCACTAAGTCCCACTCGTCTACTGAGAACTGAAAGCTCAAAACATCTACTTCCACATCGGTAAGGTTTTTCAAATTAAGTGTTATCGGTTTCACCCTCATATGCAAGAGTTTATCCTATGCTGCTTGGGTTTACATTTTTCCAACCAAGGAAAACCCCATTCCAATGTTTCGGCCATACAACATCATTTTCCTAAAATACTCAATCTAAGCATGAACTTTGGATAACCAGTTCATGCCCAAACTGACATCTTAAGGCCTTGATGTTTCCACTAAGATGTTTCAACTGAATCTCTCGCCTCAAGGGTCAAATCACACCATCAGTATAAGTGTGATTATCGAGTCCCCTCCCATAGGTATCTCCCGATTTAAGGGTAAATTCAATGGTTTAACCAAAAATTCTAGGACTTGAACATGATTCGTGACAATAAGGAATGATTAGCACCTATGTATATTAATATGGTAGCTATGAGTAGACACATACCATACCTTGAATCAAACCTGGAGCCCTTGGGTCATATTCCTTTACTGCATGAAGCTACCCCTTCCTTTATCCTCCAACTCCCTGAGTCTGGTGTGGACCATATTGGGGTGGTGGTTATAACATATCAAAATGTATACCACCTCCTGATGATCCCCTAGCTCCTCTTCCAAGTCTGCTTCCCTGCAGATCCATCTGTTCCTATCACTATCTCTGCCCCAGTGGCCCATCCATTGTTTCAATGTCAGCATGACGGGCTGGACAATCTCTAGTGATATGTCTCCTACCGTCTTTTGAAAATCGTTACCTCTTCCTAGGCTGACTAAACTAATCCTATGATCCCTGAGCTATAGATCCCCTATCTTGGGACCTTTTCTCAGAACGTATCACATGTCCAAGTCTCTAAGACTGAGGTCAGATTCCTATTTTCCCACTAATGGCATCCATTGGTTGTATCTACTAATCCAAAGGAATTTCAACCAAAAAGGTTCTCTCTATATACCTATCATAAGTAAGAATTCATAGAGGAATAGTGTTGGATCATATTTCCCTAAACACACCTCTCTCTACGGTCTAATCCTTAAATCACTGGTCATATCGTATTTATAGAGTACCTGGAAAGGTCGGCACGCCTCGATGAATACTTAGTTACCATCATGGAATCCTACAAAAGTTGTAGAATAACTTGGTAATGCATAAAACATATATTTTATGGTGAGATCTCCTTCTTAGAGAAATGTTATCAAGCTATGTCCATGGAAGAGTCACCTCATCATAAGATCGGGTAATCTAAACCTCGCCATCACCCTTATGAGCCACTTAGAAGGCTCACTGCCTGGACTGCCATATGATCTAATGGTGTCTTGAATTGGTGGAAAACTCTATCACCACCTCAATCCAGTCCTTAGATTCCAGTGATTCGGGATCACCTCGGAACCTGGTAGGTCTCTATCACTAAAACTCATGAAGTGTGGTCAGTCCGTGCATCTCATCTGCTGGTACTACAAGTACCATGTGCTACTCCACGGGTGGTGGTATAACTGGTAAACCACCCGGTGGTGTTGTCTCTGGTACGAACCCATGTACCCATCACTTCAACCCACATATCATCCTCGTGATCACATGGTGGAATCCTAGCTGGCTGTCTACATGGAAGCATCTTGAAAAAAAAACAATATATACCACGATCAATAGAGTATACTTGGTGAGCTGACTCAAGAAGGACATGGAAAATCAACCCATTCCTATACAATGCATGTGCCATAATTTTTTCCTACAACTAGTGTTTTCATTTATCGAGTCGAAAAGAATAATTCAGGATCCTGGTGTATGGATACATCAGTCGCTGCACCAACACTGGATTCCCTCGCCAGAAATCCGAACTCAAAACACTTTACACTATTGCCCCAAACCAAACTCATAGACTCTAGGTTCTTAAGGTAGAACCAAACTCATGGATTCTTTAATGGAGTCCTTGGTAGAACAGAGCTAGGTGGTGCTTAGTGTGACCCGATAGATGAGATGTGCTTCTTCGACTTCAGACGACTATTTATGTACCTATCCTTCAGGTAGGGTTTTCTGTGGAGGAGTTCCAAATACTTGTGATTTTACTTTTCTATTTTAATTGGGATTGTTTTCTATCCCTACTTAGCTTAAATTTTCTACTATCTTACCTTGTTTTTTATTACTTAGTGTAATCATTTTCCAGCATTTGTGGTTCGTAGTTGTGCGCGTGTGTACATGTAATTAGGAAAATACCTCCCATTTGTTTGGGATATTCCTACTCAATGCTAGTTTCCAGCCCCTGGCCTATGGGAGGCAGGCTTGGGGTAGTCATAGCACGGGCCCCGGGGGACAGTTCGTGATATTTCGACCATATAAATATATTACCTAAAACTCCCTTCATATGTATCAACTAATAGGGATACTAATTGACTTTCCATACTACCTACTTCAGGCATTAGTAGTCTTGAATAACTTTATCATGGTTCTCATTCTCCTTAAAATACATTAGTTCCCATATAGGGTGGTGATATTCACCATCCACTAGTAATAATAGATGTGATATTTAACGGAAACCATTGAATCCATGTCAATTATAAATTCAAAAAGATCGATCTCAAGAATGAAGAAGTACCATGTTTGCTCCACCTCCAATATAGAGACAAAAAAAGCAGGACATCATAAGCCTTTATCATTATTCTTCTCAAAAGGTGTTGATATTTTCATAACATATGACCTAATTTTAGCTATAAGTTTTAGTAATTCTATGATACGAGCATAAATAAATGAGTGAGAATCAATGATATCAAATAAATCATTCATCATAGATGGTGAAATAAGAATAATACCTCTCACTATCATTGGATCTATCTCTGACTCCATGGGAGTTGTCTCCATAACATGTAACAACATGGTATCAATCTATGTCTAAGGATCACCACTATCTTGGGGTTCTTATATTAGCTGACTCTATCCATATTATGAATCAATATTTCCACCATGCCCCATAGATCGGGATCCCACTAGATTAGAGTCATTAGATTGAGTAATCAATCCCTTATATACAGAAGATTCTTTACCACTTTATGAAGGAGTTTTAAATTTGAAGAACACATGCTAATGGAATAAGCACACACAATAATGGAATTAAGGGAATCATGACATGAGAACCTCACATGCCTAAAATTTCCACGCTGATAACAGATAGGAGATCAGCTACCTAAGGTGTAGGATATTGATTTCTGAGATGGGTGCCTGGAGGCACTGCTACTAATTCTAATTGGATCACTTCACTTCCTCTTATTCTCAGGAATTCCACTACAACTTCCACCAGAAACAAGTGGAACACTGATCATCCCTGACATCCAGGCCTAGTTAGTCTCTACCAAAAGTTTCTAATCTAAAACCTCATAATATGTCTATATATTCAACAGGAATACTTGATATTTAATATCATGATGAAGACCCATATAAAATATTTTATCCTTTAGTTTTTAATTTGATATCATCCCTTATGTGAAATAAACAAGCCCTATTAATTTTTATCATGTTCTATAACTATCTTGTCACATATTTTAAGGGAACTTAATTTCCAAGACTTATCCAACACCATCATTCCAAGAAGGAGCTATCGATTATAGACCACCATGAAATCCATCTGTTCTAGGTGCTTGTACATCTTTTCCTAGATGAATGAACCGCACTATTTTTTACTCAAGCCTTCAAGAATAATGGTAGTGCACTTCACCATGATAAAATTTAGGGTCTCAAGGAACTCAAACATCCTCTATATCTTAACCAACCAATACTTGACCTCTTGGGGGTCATTTCTTCCTCAGAATGATAGAGACTTATAAAAGATGAATTATTGGGTTAAATAATTATTTGAGTCTGAACATACTTCTTTATATTAATCTAAACAAGGCTCTTCACCTAGTTCCATTGCTCAAAACATTCAAATCACCTCTTCAAAAATATTCTAGCCCACCAAGGGATTTACCTATGGAAAATTTTCTACTACATCCTTTAGTGGGTGCACATTATGCATCCTTGGGGGAATAACACCATATAAAACCAAATAATAAGAAGATGAACCACAAAAAATAGGTTAAAACACAATTTTAATCATAATAATTTATTATAAAATTTTTAAAAATTATAACATATTATTTAGAATAAATAAACTATATAAATTCCTAAAATCTAAACTATGCATAGTTTGGGCGCATGGTTTGGTAAAATTTTCACCAATCGTGCATGACACAATAAAATCCATCCACTTGGGATGTATGGTTTGGATACATCGTCTACATCTTGTGTAACTTAATCATGTACCCTATAAATGGTCCTACAACTCCTTATTTTTGAAACACATCCTCTCAAAAGTAAAAATCATATCAAAACACATCTCAAAATATTCATTTTTTGATAACCCATGGTGACTCAAGGTTCATTGTAATTATTATTTTCCATACACTCACTCGAAACCTTCCCCTCAAGACCCAGTGATCCTATCACCTCTTTATAAGGACTTATGAAATAATATAAATAAAAAAACCTCACCCTAATACCATTTTTCCATGAACCACCATAGTTCTCCCCTCAACCAAGAACATGATCCATAGCATGGAAAGGCTTGAAGATAATTCTTGATCCCTATGTCTAGGAAACTAGTTCATAGGCATGAAGAATTTCCTTTGTGAGTGGTTCTTACCATTGAAACCCATTAAAGATATCCCGATCAAGGATTCAACATGACCTTTCTACATAATGGAAATTTTTTACCTCAAATAGATGAAACTAATAATGTAAATAAATAACCAGAAGAATCATTAATGAAATATCATGATGATAACAAAAATCATACACAAAAATGAATAAATAACATACCATGGACAAAAAGGGATATTAAATCATAAAAATATAAAAAATAATGGGTCGGGATGTTGATAAAGTGATACATAAATAAGATAAAAAATGGAAAAAATTAAATCAAGGTGCAACCCATATCTATACAACATGAGGGATCAATCCCCACCATGTCACCACAATTATCCAACACTCCCCTTACAAGAGGAACCACCTCCACTAAGAAGCCCATTTTATTTATGTATATCTATAAAAAAATATCTAAAATACACCCATTGGGTGTATATAGGGTGTCATCACAACAATCCCAGTAGGATCACACAATGTGTTTCATAAGTAATCTTTGTTAGATAAAAACCATCATTCTTGTTTGAAAATAAGATGTATGAAAATGTGATTTATCATTTTTTAAATAAAAATAATATAATTATCTTTAAGAAAATAATTAAAGGAAACATCCTATGTAAATTAATATAACCCAGCATCATGGGAGATCCATAAGGTAACTTTGGTCATAATAAACATCAAACCATCATACTATAGTGACCCATAATTTTCATACATAAATATCACATCTTTTTAGATGAATATTTAATATATTAAATTACAATCCACACCATAATCATATGGGTATAGTGTCTTTATAAAAATGGATATACAAATAAATTATTTATAAGATATCTACATCATCTCACACTAATTTATTCATAACTAGAACCCTTCTTAGACATATAATACATTAAACCTTTTCTCATAACCTAGGGAAAGGAAATATATGATAGGTTGATCTTTGATTCTCAATAAGGGTATACAAGGGAGATATTAACGATAAATTAAACATAACATGAGAAAAAGTGTATGATAATATGATCATAACATTTTATAACCATACCATGTAAACCATAAATCATAATCTCAAGTCATGGAATAAATCTTGGTAGTTCATGAGGCATGAATCATAAACTAATAAAAGAAAATAATCCATGAGAGGATAACATTAGCATAAAATATAAGTTTTTTTCATACAATTAATCATGAAAAAGTATGTCCTTAGTTAATGTTCACATCTAATACTATCATAGTGTATTGGGTTCACTCTCCATTCCATTGTATCATTAGTTAAGGTTCACTCCCAAGACTATTATAGTGGACATAGTCCATTACTGGACTATTTTCACTCCCCATTCCCATCCTTATTATCTCATGAGATATATATCATTACCTAATGTATTAGAGGATGATGTAATTTCAAGACCACCCATAACATAATGAAAATCATAAATATGTGTGCCACAAGATCATAAAATATTCATCATAGAATAACCTATATAATATAAATTATTTTCATAAATATTTCATCATTTCATCATAGCATAAGTCATGGAAAATAAATGAGTTTCATAATGATTTCATCGTAACATAATTAACTCATGGAAAGAAATGGGTTTCATAGAATCATCCTAAAATTAACATCATTATAATCCATACAAAGAATGAAATTTGATGATATCATTGGACCATATATCTAGTAATGCATAAGTAAAATCAAATGATGTTGTCATAAAAGAAAAATTCCCTTAAAATATCATTTGAACATTTCATGAGAAAATAACCTTTTCACTTTGAAATATATCATTTAAAATATAAATATTTCCCAAATATTAAATAATTTTTTTAAAAAAAGAATCTTGGAAACTTTTAAAGGAATATTCAAATCATTGTGTGGTCATAAATTTAGGAAATTATATTCATTTTGTATATGTAAAAAAAAGTTTCCTTTCACATTTTTGGTAAAAAATAAAAAGTACCTCATTTAGAAAATGAAAAGAATATTCATTTAAAAAAATGTAAAAAATTAAAACATCAATAAAAATGACTTTAAAAAATCATATGATAATATTGAAAACATTATTGATAAAAATTTTAGAATGTATTGTTATGTAATAAAAATGATTTTCGACCGAATAGAGAAATAATGTCAGTTTTCTATAAAAACATTCTTTCGATCTCTTAAGTAATTAAAGTGATGAAAATTAAAGTAAAACATATAATATCTATAAATAACCATATTATATAACATTAATTATTTTATTGGTATGAATATGTTAAAATCCCATTATCATAAACTTAATCATAAACAATCACAATAAGCAATGAGATTTTAATGTAAATCCCTTACCTCAAGTTTGAATTTCTTTGAAAGTGATCTAAAATTGTGTATAATAAATTTAAATTTATAATAATTATATACTATATTTATTAAATTATTATAATATCATATATAATCCACTTATAATATTTAAACACTCATTTATTAATAATTCTTTATTAAAATCATCATTTTTGGGAGTAAATTGTTTTTTTTTCATGAGATCTTCAGTTTGGTAGTTCTGGTACTTGTATTTTGGTTATGGTTACATCATCTTTAAAATTATAATAATTATATAATTATTATTTATATTTATAATATATATTTTTATATTTTTTCAAAAGAATGTAGATATAGAAAAATGAATTACAACATTCATAGAGATGGTAAGTTGTACATACGCATGAATACTATTTTTACTTTTCGAGGGATGGAATGAAATTAAGGTAAATAATAATTAATATTTTGAAAATAATTATTGTATTATATATATATATATATCAAAACTATTCCTTAAATATATACTTGTTACCATCCATTTAAATTAGAAATTAAAAACAAATCACATCGCTTCATGGTTGTGGTTAGGGTTGTGGTAGTCCACATGTACTCATGAGGGATGATATAATTTTCAAAAGGATTGAAAGGTAATAAGGTAGCTATGATATAATAATTAAATAAGAATAATTATTTCATAAATATAATATATAAAATTTACACACATCATAATAAATATCCATGAAAGTTAGTGATGAAAATGAATTGTATCGCTATGTGGAGGTGGTAGTCCACACGTACACATGAGTGATACATTCACTTCCCATTTAATTGAATAGAGGGTGGATATTGGTGGTTCCATAATCATAATATCATTTAATAATATTTATTATAATTGATATATCATTTTATGATGAATACTATAGATTTATATGTGGTCGAAGAAGAAATAAATTGAAAGAGGTAGGGTAAGATGACTATCACTCCTTCGGTTGGCCTCCATTAGATTTTTTATTAAGGACCCTTGGAATGGTATTTTAAGAAGAAAATAACCTATAATTCGTGTCTAGGTAATTTTAGAAGAGATTGGAGCAGATTCCAGTCAGTCTGTAAGGCTTAATTTGGTTAAAGAAGATAAAGGAGGGGGTCCTTTTATAAGATTAAAATATAATAAAGTCATTATCAAGAAAAATGATTCTGAATGGATATATATTATAAATTATGATAGGATTAAGAATATATATAACTATATAATATAATTTAGACAAGTTAAATTGGAAAATTTACCCTTATCTCTTGGTTTAACCCCTCTATAAACCTGTTTTAACATAAACTGTAGTGACAAATTTTTACTATTTTTACAATTCATTAAGAGAAAAAAATGAATGATCCCTCATTAAAAAATTTGTAAATTCTAATTCCTAAAATATAATCCATATTATCAAATTAAACCAATAAAATTGGAAGAATTTACTTTTATAATAATCTCACAAAACGTGATGAAGAATTGTTTTCAAAAATACATGTTTTCTTAATTATGCGAAGTTTCCTAACAAATCCACAAAAAATTAATTCCAATGACCATAATTAGATTATTAATAACATAAATGAACTAATTTAACTTTTAAAAACATTTTAAAATTAAAATTTAACTTTGTAAATTCTTTATACGAAAAGAGGGGTTTCATTAAAAATAATTATTTTTCACAAATCATCAAAAAATTACACTTTTCATAAAATTATCAAAACTTCACTCCAAGATAACATTGACATATTGATTTAAAAAATGAATTTAATGTTCTCAAATACATTTTCTAAAAGTATTAAATATTAATTATATTGTTTACTCACAAAAATAATAAAAACCATTTTGAGGGAAAATATATTTTTATGTATATAAAGACATTACAAAAAATTAAGTACTTGTTTATAAATAAATTTGATTTATCTAAAAATTTTATAAATATTTTTAAAATGTTATTATTCATATTCATACCACTAATTAATGGATATTTTATAAAGGTATACTATATTATTATTCATTTAGACTCTGGGTTTCATATATCACAAGTTATTGAAGAAATTTTATTTAAAGTCAAATATATCATAAAATATCAGGGTTCTACATTCTACCCCCTTTAAATGAATTTTACCCCAAAATTAAATCACATTAATATAAAAAATTTCGGATACATATGTTTCATCACATCATTAGGTTCCCATGTAGCTTCTTTTAATTTTTTATTCCTATAGAGAACTTTAAGTTGGTGATTATTCTTGTTCCGTAACACTTTATCTCTATGATCCAGGATTTCTACTGGTTGTTCTACATAAGAAAGATAATTCTCTAGTGTTATGACCTATAATTTTAGTGAATGTAAAGGATAGGGTATGTACTTCCTTAGGAGAGGCAATGGAACACTTCGTGAACTTACGAGAGGATTGGTTGAAGCGCCATGAAATAATCTACCATCCCTAATCGATCTAGAATCTGGAAGGGAGAAATATACCTAGGTCTCATCTTTCGCATCTATTTGAATCTCATAACCATCTTCCATGATGAAATTAATACTAATACCTTCTCACCAACTTTAAATACTAGATTTTATCGATGATTGTCAACGTAACTTTTCTATCGACTCTAAGTTTCCTTAATATGTTACAGAATGGATCTGAATTTCACTACCATTTCCTTAGTTGGATAGGGACCTAACAAATTTTTTCTCTAACTTCATACCATAATATTATATTTTTATACTTATTTCTATAGAGGACATCATATGTAGAAATTTAAATGCCCGAGTGAAATACATTATTGTAAGAAAACTCAACCATAGGGAGGTGTTGATCCCACCAGCTTTGAAATCCATAAAATAAGACCAAAGTATATCCTCCAAGGTTTGAATGATTATCTTAGACTGACCATATATCTAAGTATGATAATTATTACTAAAAAAAATTCATAATCAAGATCTTTCTGAAGAGTTTTTAAGATCTTTGAGGTCACCCTCAGATCTCGATCAGATACAACAGAATATGATACTCTATTAAACCTTATCACTTCCTAAATATATATTCTAAAATACTGATCAAGATAGAAATATTATCTTAGAGAAATAAAGTGTGTTAGAAATGTTAGGTGATTGATTTGAACCCAAATATAATTATAGCCCTTAGAAATTTTGAGGACAAAATCCATGGTGTTGTTTTCCCATTTCCATTATGGAATAAGTAATGGTTGTAACATCCACCTAGAATTTTGTCCCTCTACCTTGAATTTTTGACATACCAAGCACTGAGATACATACTCTACAATATCTATCTTCATGTTGTCCCACCAGAAATATTCTTTCAAATCTATATATATCTTCATACTTATAAGATGAATAGAGAATGATGAACTATGAGCTTTATCTAATACCTCCTTCTTCGTGTCTACTATTGTTGTGAAACAAACATGGTTCCTAACCAATATCATTCCATCATAGTAAATGTTTAACTTAGGAACAATTATAACCTTTTATTATAGTTCTATATCTTACTTTTATTCCTCTTTAATTTTTACCTAAATAGATGGTTGAACAATATTTTTAGAAAGATGAGGTTTTCTCCCTCCCTTTATGATTTCCATATATATCCCTTAAAAATACATAAATATAGGATATTTTGTAATCCCCATCATAGATAATTTATCATGATCATTTCAACTCAAATAAACATCTGCCTTGTTCTCTTTCCTAGGGCGGTAAGGTATTGAGTAGTCATAAACTTTAATCAACTCTACCATTATCTTTGGCGCATATTCAACTCTTTTTTAGTGAATAAATACTTTAAAATTTTATGATCAGTATATATATCACACCTTTATCCATATAGATAATTCCACCATATCTTTAATGTAAAAAATCCCATAGCTAACTTCAAATAATTATTTGTGTAATTTTTTTCATGAACCTTCAATTTTCATGAGGCACAAGCTATCACCATATCCTTCCTCATGAGGATGAGTCTCAATCCCATTTTGTATGGAACATGTCTTGAAGGGTGATTTATGTCCATAATGACATGATTTGAGGACATCACATGACCTAGTTGGTGTGCCTGGAGGGTGTTAAGGGAGCCATCTAACATTCCTAACATTTAATATGAGACTGAGATAATATGTATTGATTCCCCTATATAGAAGGAGATACATATCTATTGGAAAACATGTAGTCTGTATGGTGATAATTAAAGGCTTTTCATTACAAGGGTGGCATATTCATGGGTTCCATCTGATTTTATTTGACATGTCAAGGGGACATCAAATGATCAAAATAGGTTTCCAATGGAATGTATTGTGAACAGGATGAAATTTCCTTGTGCAATAAAATTTCATAGGTGATGCATGTTATGAACATTAGGGTCAACATATATTTCCTTCACCTTAGTCTCCCATATTTTAGTATTTCATCCATCCTTTTATCCCAAATTCCATATATTTATACATTATTTTATTATATTATGTCTCAAATTATCTAAAATATGTGTTTGATGTTCTTCACGTGACCTATCATAATTCATTCTCATAATCTATAGTGATCATGGGAAGATCCCATGCATGATTCATGATCACTCAAATTATTCTGCAGATCATACATAATGGAAGCCTTACAGGATGTGAGATGATTATATCTATGAAATCTACTCAGGTACCTGGTGAGGAAGTGCATATTAATTCAAAAAGGTAAATCGCATATGAGGATACCCTACTAATATGGTTATGGGATGAGGCATGCTCTGATGTGATAACACATTAAGTTCTTGTTGGTTTTACATTTTTTCAATAACACATTAGTATGTTTTTTTCACATGTGTAGTTGATACCATGATTATTTTCTTCCTTTATCATTTACTTAAATGTATTTTCTATTAAAGTTCAATCCTATTGAATTGTTTATGACAAAATGAATTATATGAATTCTTTTTACAGAATGGACAGAAGTTGGATGTATGAAACCGATCGTATCTCAAGTGATTTTCAAAACAATTTGGAGAGCTTTATAGATTTTGCATTTCACAATGCTTCAGATAATGGTCGCATACACTTCCCATGTTCCAATTGTGTTGGTAGACCTTGGTTGAGTTGGGAAGAAATTAGCTACCACATAACCAAAAATGGTTTTCAAGCAAACTACTTTGTGTGGTATCACAATGGGGAGAAAATGAAATCTCAAATTGGTGATGATCGAAATGAAAGGACTGGAATGGAGAAATTGTTAGATGATCGGTTTCCGTTTATTCGTCATCATGAAAAAGAAAGGATTTCAACTCAAGAAGACATCGATATGAGGAAAACTGATGCATCTAGTGAAATTATGATATTGATAGGGTGAAAAAATTGAATGATGCTTCCACGACTCCAGTATATCGACAATGAGATAAAATGAAAAAGCTGGAATTTTTAATCTGATTGTTTCATGGAAAAACTATGTATGGGATTTCTAATACAGAAATCGATTACATTATTATCCTCTTGAAGGATTTAATTCCAGATGATGCAGATATTCCCTCAAACCACTATATGGCATGGAAGTTAGTTGAAGAACTTGGATTTTCCAGAAACAAAATTCATGCTTGCCCGAAAGATTGCAGTTTATTCTGGGAAGAAACCGCAGAATGAAATGAATATATAAAATGTGTCACATCCCGCTAGAAGTCAAAATCTGAGGGAACACCATCCCGCGTTCCACAGAAAGTAATTTGGCACTTTCCATTGATCCCCAGACTCCAGAATCTTTTTATTTCTGATGACATATCAATAAAAATGAGATGGCATGATACCGAGAGAAAGAAGACTAATGATGAGTTGGTTCATCCTGCAGATGGATTTGCATGGCAGAGATTTGATGCTCGACATCCTGATTTTGTAGCTGACGTGCGTAATGTGAGGCTGGGTCTTTCATGCGACGGTTTTAATCTGTTTGGGCAGATGCTTATTCGCACAGCACATGGCCAGTTTTTATACACATTTATAATCTTCCCCCATGGTTGTGTATGAAAAAATCTTTCACTTTCATGAGTATACTCATATCTGGTCCTTCTGATCCCGGCATTGATATTGATGTATACATGCAACCTTTAATAAAAGAGTTGAATGTTCTTTGGGATGTGGGTGTGCGCACATACGATGCATGTTCGAAAGTCATATTTTAGATGCGTGCTACGCTTATGTGGACGATGAATGATTTTCCGGCTTATGAAATGATGTCTGGATGGAGCACGAAGGGAAAACTGTCATGTCCAGTTTGTATGAAGAATACACGATCTAGAAGAGTGAAACATCATTGTAGTTTCAGTTTTATGGGACATCGACGATTTTTTCCAAAGGATCATCCATATAGAATGAATCGTCGAAGATTTGATAATACAATAGAGACTGATGATCCACCTCAGCGTATGTCTAGAACTAATGTGCTTAATGAATTGAATGATTTCAGTTTTTCGTTCAGGAAGGGTCAAATGAAATCTAGAAAGAGAAAGAATGTTTCCACAGAAACCTGTTACAATTGGAGGAAGAGGAGTATCTTTTTTGATTTGACTTATTGGTCAACCAATTTGCTATGTCATTGCTTAGACGTAATGCATATTGAAAATAATATATGGGAAATGTTTCTTTCAGTTCTTCTAAATGTCAAGGGGAATACAAAAGATGATTTACGATCTCGACGAGACTTGGTGGATTGGGGCATCAGACCAGAATTGCATCCTGTGCGTATCAGTGAAAATAAATGGAAACTTCCATGTGCTTCTTATGTGATGACACCTACTGAAAAAAAACAATTTCTGTAAGTATTAGAGACTATTAGAGTTCCTGATGGCTATTCAAGAAACATATCTAAACGGGTCAATAGAAGAGAGTTGAAGCTAAAATCTTTGATGACTCATGATTATCACGTTATACTGCATGAGTTGATTCCAATATAAATCCGTCATCATTTGTCCAATAATGTAAGGGTGGGTGTTATTCGGTTGTGCCATTTGTTTAGGGATCTTTGTGCTAAGAAGTTGTCCAAATCATTCTTGCAAAAAATGTTGATAGATGCCCCATTAATTTTGTGTGAGTTGGAGAAAATATTTCCCCCATCATTTTTCACATGCAAGCTGCATCTGTCTGTCCATATTCCAACTGAAATACTTCTCGGAGGACCGGTTTCTTTTCGTTGGATGTATCCAACTGAAAGAAATATGTTCACATTAAAGTCTTATGTTCGAAACAAGAATCATCCCGAAGGTTCTATTGTGAACGGTTACTTAGCTCAAGAATGTATGGATTTCTGTTCGATGTATTTTTCTGATATTACTACAAGATTGAACAGACCAATGAGAAATGAAGAAGAACAATATGAGAAAATTGAACCCAATTTTTCATCACTTCCTCAAACAGGAGGAATTCCTGGATCATATACATTGAAGACATTAAGCCACGAAGAGCGGGAGATGGCACATCACACAGTTTTGTTCAACTGTGATTTGTTCGATGACTATATCAGGTAACAAAATTGAATATGTATATCTTACATATATATGTTAAACTATTCATATTTTTTTATCTACAGGGAACATAAAACAATGACAAATAGGAATCATCGTTCTTTATCTTTGAGAAGGAGAGAGACTTTGCATAGAAAAGAGTTTTCTGCTTGGTTAAAATTGAAGGTAAAAATATTACTGTTTAAATTAATTATTTCAATATTTACTTAAGTTTAACTGTCATTTATATTGCAGGTATTGAGTTTGTCTGATGACTCTGTCTCTGAGGAAATAAGAGCTTTGGCTTTTGGTCCTAATACCGTGGTTCATGACTGTAAATCAATTGTTATCAATGGGTACAGATTTATTGTCACTGAACGAGCCAAAAACATGAGAACACAACATGATGGTATTATGGTTATTTCCACAACAGATTGTTATGCCAGTGCATCAGATAGTAGACCGCGACTTGAAAATGTGGGTTATTATGGATTCGTTGAGAAAATAATAATATTGGATTATTACTCTCATGGACGAGTCACAATGATGAAATGCCATTGGTTTGATTCGATGATGAGACATGGCACATTTATTGATGATTGTGGATTTCGAGTAATTAATATGACCTGCACTCTTGCTACCGAAGAACCATATGTGTTGGCATCAATGGCTAAACAACTTTTTTATGTCAAAGATCTACTTCAACCTGAATTTGGTGTCATAGTTGAAGTAATTCCAAGACATATTTTTGATGATGCTGATGATGGAATTGACACTATCCCTATTGCCATTAAAACCAATCCATTTATTTCTTTTGATGACTCCAATAGCTCAATTGTCAAAGTTGATTGTGAACCTGAAGTTGTGGTTGGAAATATATAGAATCATTCATCCATGTTCTCAATTATTTTGGTTTACCTCGAGTTGGGTTGTTAAGGATGGTAATATTCATATTTAATTAGTATTGATCAAAAATATGTTTTAGCTGACTTGACCGTTATGTGAATTTTCAATGTTTCTTGGTTGCTGTTTTATTTGAATTGCATTTTCTAATTTGGAATTGAACTGTATTCAAACCAAATCAAACAATATTTCTAACTTGGTTAACATTACAACTTGTATGTTTTATTAAATTCATTCAAGATCTTATAAAACAATTGATAGCTAAATTACTAATGAATCCCATCATTCCCTCATATATTTAGTTTTTTGGTTTAGACATTAATTTCCTTTTTCTAATTAATTACATATTTGTTTTCAAATTCAGGAAATGCAGCCAATTGAAGAGAGACGAAGAAAAAAAATGGCGGAGAACAATCGTCGGATAGAGGAGCTGGCTGTTCCACCATTAGTTCCTATAGTGAGTACTTTATTTCAAATATATATATATATAAATTTACAGAATATATAATGTCATGTGATTAATTTTTTTGTAAACTTTTTTGTAGGATCCACCATTACGTCGATAGTTATTCGACGAGGAGCCTAGTACTGGTCCTAGTACTCAGGCCGGTGGTACGAGGAGGGTTCGTACCAGATGTGGACGTAGAGCTGCGCGTGCCAGACTAGACCCTGCCCCTCCCACTGACATTTCAGCCTCCACATTCTGATCCCGGTGTGTCGTTAGGGACACATGGTGTATTTAGGCCTCCCATGTTTACGCTACCTTCTGCATCTTCTGCCCCATCATTTTCACATCCCATGATGATTCCCACTCCCCAGTCAGCATCAGGTCATACAACTGTTCCATCTTCTTTTCCTTCTACTTCTATCTCTCTGAGATTTTATATTCCATCGTCTTCGACTCCTGTTCCACCAGAGGGTGTTCCATCAGGTTCTGTGGATCCGGTGCCACTCATTGATCAGACTAGCGCAGGTAGTTTTATAAAACCCTAACAAATTTTTATAGAAATATTTATTTTCATTATAACATGTTTTGATAAAATATTTGTTTTTCTTTCATGACAGATACATCTACTGACAGGAGGCGGGGGCGGGGCCGTACACGCATGCGTTCGGTGTAGAACCGTCGCACACAGGTTTTGGTGGAATATAATGAAGACAATCAGATGGTTGAGAAAACATGGCAGCAATGCCAGAGTTTTCTAGAGACGCTTTCCAAATACTCCGACATCATTCCCGTCATCCCGCTGTCATGGAGACATTTGCCACATGAGGTCAAAGATAGAGCTTGGGTAGAGATATGGGTAAAAAATTCTGTTGTATTTAATGCCATGAATTATTTTTGTATTTATATAAATTAATATTTTGATTTCAGCTTCAATTTAATTTTCCTGATGGTGAGGGTGCACGACTGGAACGTCTAAAGGATTTAGGCGAGCTTTGGAGAGCCTACAAGCATGATCTGTATATTGGATGGCGTGCTAGAGTTGGCACTGAGTTAGAGGCGGTACCAGTCGTGGATGATTGTTCTATAGAGCAGTATCGTCAGATGATTACTCATTGGACGAGTACCCAGTTTAAGGTATGAATTACATTTGAGGTATTTAAATAATAACTTTCAAGTTTTTCGTTAATATTATCCTTTTCATTATCGAATTTTATTTAGGAATCATCATGAAAAAATAACAAAAACATTGATGCAAAAAAATACCTCCATACACTAGGACGCACGACGATGCCGGATCATGAGAGGCAGAAGGTATGACAATTGTTTATAAGTTTTCTTTACGACTTACATTTTCTTTTGTTTCCTCAATTATTTAATCATTTTATAATGTTTTTATATAACTTTTGTTTTCAATGTCATTGTAGAGGCAAGTACAAAATATTGAAGGACGTGTGCCTCGAGCAAAACTGTTTTGCTCGAGTAGACGAAAAAAGGATGGAAGTGCTGTCAACGAAGCGACTCAGCAGCAGATTGTAAGTTTTAATTTGTTGATTTTATATTTTAATATCTATTTTGTAACTTAATAATATATTTATATTTGTAACAGGATGCTTTAGAGGCCCTCGATGCCCAAGAAGCAGACAATTTTGGGCCATCTGATCACTTAAATCAGGTGTTGGGAGAGGATCATTCTGGAAGAGTACGCTGCCGACCTAGGATAGCCCCGAAGAGGTATTGTCCTGCCTCAGGTACGAGGTGTAGTGCCACCGAGCTGCATCAAGTTAGGGCACAGGCAAAATAGGCTGAGAAAAGGGCCACAGAGACGGTAGAACAGTCTGCTAGGGCAAACAGTGCATTTATAAAATTTATTGAAGTTCTACGTCCAACACTTCCAGCAGAGTCCAGCCCAGCGATTGATGAATACGTGTCGTCGATACATTCTATATATGGTGCACCAGGTGGAAGTTCTAGTGGTGGTCAGGCCGATGTCCAGCTTGAAGATGATGATGGCGAGGAGTCTGATGCGGAAGAGGAGGGAGATGAGGAGGGCGAGGAGGAGGGCGAAGGCGAGGAGGAGGGTGCTGTGGAGGGTGAGGATGATGAGGAGGACGATGACGAGGGTGATGATGATGATGATGATGGTGATGGTGATGCTAATGTGGGACATATTGATCCATTACATTTTTGACTTATATTAATGAGATTTGATGTTTAATCTAGTCTAGTTGTTGGTTTTATCTAGACTCGTAGTATAGTATTGGAGTTGAGTTATTTTTATATATTGTCAGTTTTTATGGATGTTGTTTTCTTTTAGTGGATGTGTGTTTGAGAACTCCCTGGAAAACCCCCTCATTCTTGGACCCTGGACAACCCCCCCTCCCCCTTGGACCCCGAACACCCCCCAAACACCCCCCCCCCCCCCGACAGCCCCGCGGACAGCCCTCTGGACAGCCCCCCGTACAGCCCCCCACCCTCCACCCTGGACCCCGGATAGCCCCCCAGACAGCCCCCGGACAACCCCCCCACCCTCCCCCTTGGACCCCAGACAACCCCCCAAACACCCCCCGGACAGCCCCCTGGACAGCCCCCTGAACAACCCCAGACAATCCCCTGAACAACCCCTGAACAACCCCTGGACAACCCCCTGAACAACCCCCGGACAACCCCCTGAACATTCCCGGACAACCCCCTGAACAACCCCCAAACACCCCCTGGACAGACCCCACACAGCCCCCCCACCCTCCTCCTTGGTCCCCGGACAGCCCCCCGGACACCCACTGGACAGCCCCCCCAGACAGCCCCCCGGATAGCCCCTCCACCTTCCTTAATTTCATTAGCTCTGAAATGTTTCATAGCATGATCAACTAAAATCTAATCCATACTAAATATGATATAAAAATATTCTATATGAATTTCCATTAGATTTTAAGTGAAAACAAAAAGTGACATACGAAAAACTAACCAAACGCATTCGAAATGTGTTGATGCTTTAGGAAAACGATCCATGGGTCATATGTGACGTGTACGAATCAACCTCGCCTCAATCCGAGGTGCGGTGTGGCCGAACAACTCAAAGTGTATGTCTTTTGTTTCAAAAGGACATCATTTTAAGTGAAAAACATCAACTGGCATACGGAAAACCGGCCAAACGCATTCGGGTTGTGTTGATACTTTAAGACAACGATCCATGGGTCATTTGAGACATGTACGAGTCAACCCCACCTAAATCCAAGATGCGTTGTGGTCGGGAGGACTCTAAGTGACTTTCTTTTGTTTAAAATGGACAGTATTTTAAGTACATACGGAAAACCAACCAAACGCATTCGGTTTCTGTTGAATGATTAGGAGAACGATCCATGGGTCATATGTTACGTGTATGAGTCAACGCCACCTCAATCCGACGCGCGGTGTGACTGACACAAGTCAAAGTGTCTCTATTTTGTTTAAAATGGATTTCATTTTTAGTGAAAACAACAAATGACATACGGAAAACCGACCAAACGGATTCTGATTGTGTTGATACTTTAGCACAATGATCCATGGGTCATATGTGACGTGTACTAGTCAACCCCGCCTCAATCCGAGGCACGGTGTGGCTGGAACAACTCAAAGTGTATGTCTTTTGTTTCAAAAGGACGCCATTTTAAGTGAAAAACATCAACTGGCATACGGAAAACCATCCAAATGCATTCAGATTGTGTTGATACTTTAGGACAATGATCCATGGTTCATTTAAGATGTGTACGAGTCAACCCTGCCTAAATCTGAGATGTGGTGTGGCCGGTACCACTCTAAATGTGTCTCTTTTGTTTAAAACGGAAAAGATTATAAGTGAAATAAACCACTGACAGACGAAAAACCGACCAAACGCATTCAGAATCTGTTGAAATTTTAGGACAACGATCCATGGGTCATATGTGACGTGTACGAGCCAACTCGGGCTCAATCCGAGTCACGGTGTGGTCAGGACCACTCTAAGTGACTTTCTTTTGTTTAAAATGGACAATATTTTAAGTACATACAGAAAACCAACCAAACGCATTCGGTTTCTGTTGAAACTTTAGGAGAACGATCCATGGGTCATATGTGATGTGTACGAGTCAACGCCACCTCAATCCAAGGAGCGGTGTGGCCGACACCACTCAAAGTGTCTCTATTTTGTTTAAAATGGAATTCATTTTTAGTGAAAACAACAAATGACATACGGAAAACTGACCGAACGGATTCTGATTGTGTAGATACTTTAGAAAAATTATCCGTGGGTCATATGTGATGTGTACGAGTCAACCCCGCCTCAATTCGAGGCGCGGTGTGGCCGGCAGAACTCAATGTGTATGTCTTTTGTTTCAAAAGGACATCATTTTAAGTGAAAAACATCAACTAACATACGAAAAACCGACCAAACACATTTGGATTGTGTTGATACTTTAGGACAAAGATTCATGGGTCATTTGAGACGTGTACGAGTCATCCCCGTCTAAATCCGAAACGTGATGTGGCCGGTCCCACTCTAACTGCGTCTCTATTGTTTAAAAGGGACAAGATTATAAGTGAAATAAACAACTGACATACGAAAAACCGACCAAACGCATTCGGAATCTGTTGAAATTTTAGGAAAACGATCCATGGGTCATATGGTACGTGTACGAGTCAACCGCGCCTCAATCCGAGTCGCGGTTTGGCCGAGACCACTCTATGTGTATCTATTTTCTTTAAAATGGACTACATTTTAAATACATACGGAAAACCAACCAAACACATTCTGATTGTGTTTATATTTTAGCACAACAATTCATGGGTCATGTGTGATGTGTTTGAGTCAACCCCGCCTAAATCCGAGATGCGGTGTGGTCGGGACCACTCTAAGTGACTTTCTTTTGTTTAAAATGGACAGTATTTTAAGTACATACGGAAAACCAACCAAACACATTCAGTTTCTGTTGAAACTTTTGGAGAACGATCCATGGGTCATATGTGACATGTATGAGTCAAAGCCACCTCAATCCGAGGCGCGGTGTGACCGACACCAGTCAAAGTGTCTCTATTTTGTTTAAAATGGACTTCATTTTTAGTGAAAACAACAAATGACATACATAAAACCGACCAAACGGATTCTGATTGTGTTGATACTTTAGCACAATGATCCATGGGTCATATGTGACATGTCATAGTCAACCCCGCCTCAATCCGAGGCGCGGTGTGGCCGGAACAACTCAATGTGTATGTCTTTTGTTTCAAAAGGACATCATTTTAAGTGAAAAACATCAACTGGCATATGGAAAACCGACCAAACGCATTCGGTTTCTGTTGAAACTTTAGGAGAACGATCCATGGGTCATATTTGACATTTTCGAGTCAACGCCACCTCAATCTGAGGTGCGGTGTGGTCGACACCACTCAAAGTGTCTCTATTTTGTTTAAAATGGACTTCATTTTTAGTGAAAACAACAATTGACATACGAAAAACCGACCGAACGGATTCTGATTGTGTTGATACTTTAGCAAAATTATCCATGGGTCATATGTGACGTGTACGAGTCAACCCTGCCTCAATCCGAGGCGCGGTGTGGCCGGTACAAATCAAAGTGTATGTCTTTTGTTTTAAAAGGAGGTCATTTTAAGTGAAAAACATCAACTGGAATACGGAAAACCGGCCAAATGCATTCGGATTGTGTTGATACTTTAGGAAAATGATTAATGGTTCATTTGAAACGTGTACGAGTCAACCCCGCCTAAATCCGAGATGCGGTGTGGCCGGTACCACTCTAATTGTGTCTCTTTTGTTTCAAACAGACAAGATTATAAGTGAAATAAACAACTAGAAGATGAAAAACCGACCAAACGCATTCGGAATCTGTTGAAATTTTAGGACAACGATCCATGGGTCATATGTGACGTGTACGAGCTAACCCGGGCTCAATCTGAGTCACGGTGTGGTCGGGACCACTCTAAGTGACTTTCTTTTGTTTAAAATGGACAGTATTTTAAGTACATACGGAAAACCGACCAAACTCATTCGGTTTCTATTGAATCTTTAGGAGAACGATCCATGGGTCATATGTGACGTGTACAAGTCAACACCACCTCAATCCGAGGCGCGGTGTGGCCGACACCACTCAAAGTGTCTCTATTTTGTTTAAAATGGACTTCATTTTTAGTGAAAACAAAAAATGACATACGGAAAACCGACCGAACGGATTCTGATTGTGTTGATACTTTAGCAAAATGATCCATGGGTCATATGTGATGTGTACGAGTCAACCCCGCCTCAATCTGAGGCGCGGTGTGGCCGTAATAACTCAAAGTGTATGTCTTTTGTTTCAAAAGGACGCCATTTTAAGTGAAAAACATCAACTGGCATATGGAAAACCGGCCAAATGCATTCAGATTGTTTTGATACTTTAGGAAAATGATCCATGGTTCATTTGAGACGTGTACGAGTCAACCCCGCCTAAATCAGAGACGCGGTGTGGCTGGTACCACTCTAAATGTGTCTCTTTTGTTTAAAACGGAAAAGATTATAAGTGAAATAAACAACTGACAGACGAAAAACCAACCAAACGCATTCAGAATCTGTTGAAATTTTAGGACAACGATCCATGGGTCATATGTGACGTGTACGAGCCAACCCGGGCTCAATCCGAGTCACGGTGTGGTCAGGACCACTCTAAGTGACTTTCTTTTGTTTAAAATGGACAGTATTTTAAGTACATACGGAAAACCAACCAAACACATTCGGTTTCTATTGAAACTTTAGGAGAACGATCCATGGGTCACATGTGACGTGTTCGAGTCAACGCCACATCAATCCGAGTAGCAGTGTGGCCGACACCACTCAAAGTGTCTCTATTTTGTTTAAAATGGACTTCATTTTTAGTGAAAACAACAAATGACATACGGAAAACCGACCGAACGGATTCTGATTGTGTTGATAATTTAGCACAATTATCCATGGGTCATATGTGACGTGTACGAGTCAACCCCGCCTCAATTCGAGGTGCGGTGTGGCCGGAAAAACTCAAAGTGTATGTCTTTTGTTTTAGAAGGACGTCATTTTAAGTGAAAAACATCAACTAACATACGGAAAACCGACCAAACGCATTCGGATTGTGTTGATACTTTAGGAAAATGATTCATGGGTCATTTGAGACGTGTACGAGTCAACCCCGTCTAAATTCGAAACGTGATGTGGCCGGTCCTACTCTAACTGCGTCTCTATTGTTTAAAAGGGACAAGATTATAAGTGAAATAAACAACTGACATATGAAAAACTGACCAAACGCATTCGTAATCTGTTGAAATTTTAGGAAAACGATCCATGGGTCATATGTTACATGTAAGAGTCAACCGCGCCTCAATACGAGTCACGGTTTGGCCGAGACCACTCTAAGTGTATCTATTTTCTTTAAAATGGACTACATTTTAAATACATACGGAAAACCAACCAAACGCATTCTGATTGTGTTTATATTTTATCACAACAATTCATGGGTCATGTGTGATGTGTACGAGTCAACCCCGCGTCAATCCGAGGCGTGGTGTGGCCGGAACCATTCAAATTGTCTCTCTTTTATTTAAAAAACACTTCATTTTAAGTGAAAACAACAACTGGCATACGGAAAACTGACCAAACGATTTCAGAATATGTTGATACTTTAGGAAAATGATCAATGAGTCATTTGTGACGTGTACGAGTTAACCTCGCCTCAATCCGAGGCATGGTGTGACCGGTATCATTCCAGGTGTATGTATTTTGTTTAAAATGTATATGATTTCGAGTAAAAATATATGGTGTACAAAAAACCAATCAAATTATGAACTGAATTCCGGATTCCACATATGATTGTCATCTAAATTTTAAATTGAATTCTAAATGAATTATGTATGTTTATAATTATGTTATGATTTCTAATTTAATTATGGATGAGTATATTTCCAGGATGCATTATATGTGTTGGTTGGTTTGTTTGCATTATTTAAATGTGTTGGTTTGTTCTCTATATGTATGCATTGTATATGTGTTACAGTTACAATAATTGGATTGAAAATTGAATTGAAAATGAAAATTGAATTGAAAATGAGCCCAAAACAGACCTGCTGTGCCAAAATGAGCCCAAAACAGACCTGCTGTGCAAATTACAGGCTGCTGTGCAATTTGAACAGCAAAGCCTATGCCAACTATTTCAAACCGTTGGCATAGCCCATATGGAGCTGTTTTTACCAAGGGTTCATTAAACCTTTGGTAAAAACAGACTATCCCAACGGTTCAAACCGTTGGGATAGCTTTTGGAATTGGTGTTTTTACCAACGGTTGGCAGAACCGTTGGAAAAAACCTTTCCCAACGGTTTTCAAACCGTTGGGAAAGAAAATATTCATGGGATTCCCAACGGGCCAAACCGTTGGGAAAGGCTTTTCCCAACGGTTTGGCACAACCGTTGGGGTAGGTTGATTTTTTCTAACCTATCCCAACGGTTCCTTGTAAACCGTTGGGAAAATCCTTTCCCAATGGCTTACTTCCCCACAGTTGGCAGAACCGTTGGTATAACATATACCAACGGTTCTGCAACATTTCCCAACGGTTCAGAACCATTGGGAAAGGATGGATTTCCATTAGTGATTTATTAAATATTCAATAAAATAAACAAATATATTTTTATTCACATGTTGGTGAATAAATATTTATTTAATCTATGCGATGAATATAACCTGAATAAAATTATTCCTCATTCTTGATAATAATATTTATTCCATTAATTAAACTCAAATAAATTAATCGAGATAAACTGAAAAGCTTAGTGTGCAACCCTACATGATTCTTTCTCATTGGAATAAAGTGGGCTTGCTTAAAGTCCAAGATTACTATCTAGTAAACGGTCAATGAACCCAAGAGAATGAACTTAATGTCATAATGACAACAACCACATATGTACGCTCACTATAAAGTATAGTCTCTTTGTCTCAATATCTCAACCAGTAGGTTTCACATCCATGTTACCAACCCCTATGCTCGATGATTCTTTCTTTGAATATATGAAATAAACATGTCGTTACACTATGACCATGGAATTTTGGGTAACAGTTTTAATCCAATTAGAGGGTCGAGATATCAACTTCCATAAAAATGGAATGGAAAAATTCTTTTCTCGACTTATCCATTAATGACATGTCACTCATGACACACCCCAATGTATCCAACTTCTCCATTAACTGTTATCGTCATGGATTACGAAATAGATCTATGTATGTGGTTTGAAACATACATTTATAATAATATAAAAACATAAAGACCATCGCACACGCTCGCAGATAGAAATAACCAATGATACTAAAACATGCATAATTCCTAATGGTAGGTTTATTCTCATAATCTCCCATTTTAAAGATTACCAAGTGCGAACATCATGAGATGAATCCTCATATTATCATGAGTACTTTCACCTAAAAATTCATATACTGCGTGTCCCATCATAGTATATTATCCAATTTGCAAAAGCGGGGAACTGCTATGACCTTATCCATGCGATGTATACTCTATGTCATTATTACATTAGAGTCATGTGGAACAAAAAACAATATGTGTTAATAAGTTTTATTAACATTCAATACATCAGAAATACACATAATAAAATTTAAAATAGTTATTCCTAAGAAACCAAATCCAACAAACTACTAATTAGAATAGATCCAACTTTCTATGAGCTTCAGTCCGCTAGACCTCACATGATAGACATGTTTCTTATGAGTCAATGATTTATTCAAGAGGTCCATCGTGTTGGATTCGGTGGAAATACTACTCACTACAACTTCACATATCAATAAGAAATCTCTTTATAGATGATACTTTTGAAGTATGTGCTTCGTCCACTAATGTGACCTTGGATAATTTTCAAGATCCACCACTACAATATTATCACAATAGAGTGTGATATGAACTTCACTGTTAGGTACCACATCAAGCTTCTGGAAAAAGTTTCACATCTATACTACTTCTTTAGCTACCTCAAAAGTTGCAATATAGTTGAGCTCTACTATAGAATCTGCGACCACAACCAGCTTTGATCTCTTCCAACTCACATCACCTCCATTCAAAGTGATGATGTATCCCGTTTGTAACTTTGTGTCATCTTGATCAGTTTGGAAACTAGAATCTACATAACCTCTGATTATGAGTTCCCCATCACCTACATGAACCAGGAACATATCCTTAGTATACCTTAGATACTTAAGGATAGTCTTGACTAACATCTAATGATGGTCACCTAGATTATCTTGATATCTTCCTACCACACTTAATGTGAAGGTGACATGTATCATAGTATATAACATATCATTCATGTTTGAACCAATCACTGATGTGTATGGAATCCTTACCATTTTGTTTCTTTCCTCATGTGTATGAGGACTCATTTTCCTAGAAAGATAAATGCCATGTGATGCTCAAAACAATCCCCAATTGGATTCCTCCACACTAAATCTCATCAATATCTTGACAATGTATGTACTCTGACTTAGGATGAGAAAACCATCAAATCTATCATGATGGATCATTATCCAAGGAATATATGTTGCCTCGACCAAGTCCTTCATAGAGAAGCATTTATCCAACCACACCTTAATATATTGTAAGATTGATATTTCATTTCCAATGAGTAATATATTGTCAACATATAATATTAAGAAAACGAATACACTCCCACTAAACCATTCATAGAAACATGGATCACATTTATTCTTAATGAAACCAAATTTTGTTATGTACTCATCAGAATGATGTTCTATGACCTATATTATTTCTTTGATCCATAAATGGATCTTTGTAACTTGCATACCTTTTTGTAATCCTTTGGAGTCACAAACTATTCAGGTTTTTCATATAGATATCTTCTTGATGGTTCTCATTAAGGAAGGATTTTATAACATCCATTTGCTAAATCTCATAATCATGGAAAGTCATAATGGAAAGTAAAATCCTGATGGATTTCAGAATTGCACCTGGTGAAAAGGTTTATTTATATTCAATACCTTATAGATATTGGAACCCTTTTATAACTATTTTCACATTATAGGTATTAACTTTTCCTTCCATGTAATTTTTTTTGAATACCCATTTTCAACCAACGCACTTTACATCTACTAGAGGGTCTATCAAAATCTAGACTTGGTTTTAGTACATGTGATCCATTTCAAAATTCATTGCTTCTTTCCACTTTGAAACATCTAGCCCACTTACTGCTTATTTGTAGTTTAGAGGATCATTATTATCAACTAATAATAAGTCACCATCCTCATTGACTAGAAAACCATAAGGTTCTGATTCTATTACCTGTCTTGTACTCCTACACCATAATTGTGTCTCTGGAAAAATTTATTCTTCCATAGGGATTTGTGTAAATTGTTCCTATTCGAACTCTTGTGTATCTTGAAGTTGGACTTCATTGAAGTCTATCTTTCTCCCAAAATCACTTTTAAAGATAGTATCCTCCTTAAGAAATGTATGAAATCTGTCAACCAATACCTTTTTTGAAGGATTTTATAGGAAGTATCCCTATGTTTCTTTGGGATATCCTATAAAGATACACTTTGTGCCTTTGAGTGAAATATTTTTACCTGAAGAGGCCTTAAAAAATGATTCATAACCCCACACATGTAAGTAAGAAAACACGGGTTTCATTCCATTCCATAATTGGTATGGTATACCATCTGTTACATTGGTTAGAATTCAGTTTTGTACATATGCTTTTGTTTATAACACATATCCCTAAAAGGATAATGGAAGACTCACATGGATCATCATTGATCTCACCATACCCAATAAGGTGAGGTTCCCCCTTTCACTTACACCATTTCTCTTAGGAATATTAGGAGGGGTGAGTTGAGATAATATCCTAAATTCCCATAAATAATCAATGAAGTCTTGATTAAGATATTCTTCATCAAAGCCTTAGAAGAGTTTCTTAATATTATTACCAAGATAGTTCTAAAATTCATTCTTATATTCCTTGATTTTATCAAAATAATCTGATTTATACCTTGTAAATAATACATATCCATATCTACTAAAATCATCAGTAAACTTTATTGAGTATGAGTTCCCACTGTAACGTCCCGGTTCCGGATGTCGCCCAGAGGTGCCCCGTACCCAATTGGTCACATGGCCTCAAGTGCATTTCCCCTAACGCTAGAGGCTGCTGACTAGAAGTGAGGGCCTTGGGTGTGATAATGGGGGAACTATTCCCTCATTGGCAGAGTAACACATCGGAAGTAAAATAGATATACAATAGCAGAAACAGTAACAATAACATACAACAGTAAACAGCAGAAGACTGGAAGTAATAAGCAGCTGGAGCACATATATATAATGATGCATGATACATATGTCTAGGAAAGCAGCCAAAAAAGTCACAATGCTGAAATAAAAAACTAAACCAAAGTACAAGAAAACAAGAAAACAACTCCTCAGCATCACAAGCCGCAACTTGGTCTCATGCTCTCCAGCTCCAAAGCAGTCAAGTACTTGAAGTAGAAGGGCGCTTGCCCTTATCTATACCTGCAAAAATATAATCTATTTGGGCCCAAAAGCATGACCCAAACAGGATGTGAGGATAAATCCCAGTAGGCAACCACCAAGAGATCTGTGCCTAACAGTCAGTGAATATATATATATGGCAGGAAATAAGCAAAAGAAGCAGTAAACAAGGAAGTACTCAACAGTAAAAATTCCTACAGTTTCATGAATTCAACACCACATACCAAGTAATCAGATAATCACAAACGGGTAACCCTCTAGGATGTTCTCATAGCCTAATCCCCTCTGGTCCTACCTAGAAAACATATGAAACCCTCCAGGAAGTACACACAATCTAACCCCTTTGGTTCAGTTTTAGCACAAAATCTCTAAGGAAGCACTCACCACCAGTTCCCCCTATAGTCTCATATCGGTAACTAAAAGTCACTCTAGGGAAGAACATACATCTCATTCCCCCTGTGGACCAGGTCTAGGAACTACATACACTTATAGGAAACACTTACGTTAATTCCCCCTATGGTCTCACATCGTAACAGTAAAAACAGACCCTCTGGAGAAGCCCTCACGTCCATTATCCCTATGGTCTACTACAGTAGGTTCTCACGACCCTGTGTAAGTCAAACGGGCACACAAATACATGGCAGCCAAAGTAAACCTCTAGAACTACATGTCTAAACAATCTACAGCATAACAACAAGTCAGATAAAACACTCCATCCTAACAATACTAGGTATGGAAAACGAAGCAACAACCTAACAGGCAAAACTAGACCAAATGGTAAAAACAAGAAAACATGGAAAAAAACTCCATAGCATGGAAAAATAAAACTTATTCACAACATATAACCTCTATCCAAACAACCAAGGCATAACATGCAACATTAGGGATAAAAACATAATCACGCAATACCCCGTTCAAGGGTATTGGGAATTTTTTCACATATAACTCAAAGACTAACTACAAAAAAGGAACAAACCACCTACCTCGGTGTTTCAAGATAATTATACATGAACCTCAAGCCTTGAATCGCCCAAGAACATAGTATATCTATAAAACATCTAAAAATTTTAACCAAAGATAACTCTTGAAAGAGGTGAAATCTAGAAACGAAGCTCTATAAGAAGGAAGAGCTTACCATGGAGATCCCAACACAATCGACGGTGGTCGAATCAGAGGATGGATGCTCGATCGGGGGATCAGAGAAGTTTCACGTCCAAACGGTTTCTCCTGGACGAGATAGGTCGAGAAAGAGAGTGTTCTGTCTGTCATACATGACCTAGGTCTATTTAATGAAAAAAATAAAGTACACGATGTGTACTTTCCCTTACCGGCCCCCGCATTAGGCGGTCTCCAGGTCACCACACACAGACGTGTACACAACCATTACACGACCTGTACCCAGCTACCTATGGTAACCGAGTACATGACGTGTACTCATAAAGTACACGACGCGTACTTAAGAAATTTCTAGAAACTCCTATTTTCCTCAAAAACACCATAAAAAGGAAAAAATACCTGAAAAGAAGATCCGGGTTCTTACACCCACCCACTTCCTTGATAAGAAATACTCCACAAAGATCAATATAAACTAATTCAGTAAGCTCTTTATCCCTTTCACCTTTCCCACTAAATATGTATTTGGTCATTTTTCCTTATAAACATGAATGACAAACCCCAAGGGGTTTTAGTTTAAAAGAATCTAAATATCCATCATGATGTAATTTAGTCAAGAATTTTTCATTTACATGACATAGCTAATGAAGAAAAAGTTGGGTGTGGTATGAGTCATATGAACTGACTTTGTAATCAATTTATATTACCCGATTCATGTAATCGAACATATAAAGATCATTCTTTAGACGTTCCTTACCATAAAAAATTATATCTTTATAAAATAAGAATAATTTATTCATATATTTTAAAATAAATCAATTCGTATCTAGCCTGGATATAAGAAATAATGTTTTTTTTAACTGAAGGAACATAATTACAAACCTTTAAAACCAATATCATTATGTCTAGCATTTTGAGGAGGTAGATCCCGAAAGCTACAACAACAAGTAAAGCTTCGTTGGATTATTATAGATCTACCTCCCCTCTATCAATCATTCTAAATATAAATGTTTTCTATATTGGAATACATATTTGAGCACCAAAAGCTGTATCGAATACCCAATTTTTAGAAAAAGATAAATTGATCTCGATAACAAATGCACCTAAATCTTCCCATTGATTCTTTGGCTGGGTGCTCTTTTTCTTTTAGTGGACCTTATTTTCATAAGATTAATAGATAACATCCTATTTCTTTACTTTCCCCCCAATCTTTCTATTCTTAGAAGTGTGTAAAGAAGCTTCAGAATAAAATATTTTCTATTTCCCTTTCCATTTTTTCACCATAAGGATAGAAGGGTTTTCATTCTTTTCACCCTTATCTACATGGCTAAGGAGAGTAAGATAATCTAGCAGTGACTTCTCAATGATCTTCATATTAAAATTTATAACAATACTAGAGAAGTTATGATGGAGTAATGCCAGAATGAGACCGGTTCCCAGTTCTCCAAGGAGTTTAAACCCTATAAACTATAGGCGCTCAATGTATCCAATGAGCTTGACTATGTTAGGCCCAACTGGGGTGACCTATCCAAGCTTTCTCTAAAAGAGCACTATGTAAATATCAAACCATTCATGTATAGATCTCTCCAAGTAAAGACCATATATGTGATCAATAATTCTATATTCATCCATGTTTTCATGAGACATCATGAGTTAACTAGACATAGAAAAAAGAATAAAACATTGAAGGCAGACCATGTCATTCCTATGTTTATCATAGACTAAGAAATATTCATCACTTGACTCCTTATCAGGAGAATTGGGAAATGAAAATTCTAACACGTAATATTTTCATTCCCAACATAGAATAGCCCGAAGACATTTGTAGCATTCCTGGAAGTTACTACTTGTTTTGAGGTTATCCTTATCCAATATTGATTATATGGATAATATGGATGATGTGATTTCCATTTTTATTATAAAATTAAAATAGAATATTGTTAGTAATTTTCTTGATTAAAAATTTGGTGAGATATAATAAATTGATTAATTTTATTAATTATCACATTGTTTTTTCAAGTCCCAATAGCCCTCACTATCGAACTCGGAATGTTTAGTTGCTATAAAATTCTAGTGGCAGGGATCCTAATTTCTTTTCTTAATGATCTAGACATTGGATATAAAAAACATAAGAATCTAATTAGGTAGGTGTTCTTTCCAACTATATGATTTTATCTCCTTGATCCATTAAGAGGATTCCCCTATCCTGAAATCAGGACTTGGATTTCTTCAACACTTGCCTCCAAAATTATATTGAACAGACATTGGATATTAAATTCAATACAAGTTAAATTAAGTAAACCCAAAACTATAATGATAACTCCTTGATAAAAGTAAGTATCTAGACTTCATCCTTGCACTACACTTAGTTCTATAGTTTCATTCCCAATCAAGTAATGGAAGGCTTAACATTACTTAATATTAGGTTGATATATTTTAATTAATTATTCATAAATTTTATCTTACTTTATCCTTTACATGTCTTGTTAATATTAAGTGGATGTTACTTAATTAATTAACCATGTTGTTTAAAAAATTTACACAAAATTTATTTATTTAATTTCATCATTGCATATTAATTCATTAATTTATGTGACCAATGTCTCACATAAATAAAATTGATAATTCTTAGACAAAACTAAATAAATAAAGTAAATGAATCAATCATGATCTTATCTAGCAATTGATTTAATGATTAGACATTAAATCAATGCATGACTTAGGAGAATAACTCCATTTTCCATCTATGCCATGAGTTACAACATTCCACCTATATATATGTATTTCACTAAGTTGGCATCATCATGGTTCTATCTTGAACCGCTTCCACGTGCCTTGGGATGCTCAATTAATTATAAGTATTTATTACTCACATGGAGGTGAGGGGAATCAAATGATTCGTTAAAGGGGATTACATCAATATTCTTGGATACACATTTCCTACTTAATAATGGAGGGAGGTATGACTCATAGGACATCATTTAATTTAACATTAAATAGTTACAAACCCATGAAATAAATTGAATTAAATAAATTCCAACTCATACATAGGTCTTGGATTTGATCATGATCGATCATACTTACAAAAAATATGAAAAATGTAACCTTATACCATTCATTTATTTATTCACTAATTATTATTAAGATAATTGTTATTTCATTAATTAATTAAGAAATAAATAAATTAATTCCTTTTCATCTTAATGATCATCCAAACATAATTAGACATACCCATAATTAATGGAATTCATGGAAAGTAAATTATAGAACCAATAACGACATATTTATTATAATAAATTAATTGAGAATTTAAAAATATTTAAAAAAATTATTAAATAGTCAAACACACAATATGTGTCAATCAAAAAATTATAGTTTTAATGCTACAATTTCAATTTCAATTTAATTTAATTCTTCAATTAATTGGGTGACTACACGACATGTACAATCCATATATATTTCATGTACCTTGATTTCTAGGTATCCAAGTCACATGCCTAGGGATTCAGTGTGTTAACTTGGGTGGACTACATGGCATATACATGTCAGCTACAAGCCATGTATCTGATTTTTGTGTGCTAGGTTGGCCCGATCAACAGGTGGTGTGCAATAAATTCATCATGTGTAATTAATTGCTCAGTGGATCTAGGTACAATGTGCATGGGTACACAGTGTATACTCCATCTATATGCCATGTAATCCAGTTTTTCCAGCCAAAGATTTGGTAGTTCCCGATGGCATCTCCAGCCGTTCTTCATCCGTTCTTAAAACTTTAAGAAAATGAACCACTGAATGAACATTATTAATATGTTGATAACATGTTAATTCAAATCAGATTAAATAACAAAGAACATGAATTGAAAATTTAACCACAATTGTGCACAAATCAACAACCAAATAAATAATTATAAATTTAAGTGAGACTTATATAAATCCACTTGTTGGTTTTGGGTGTAGCATAAGTGTGCAGTGGAAGGTGATATATCAAAATTTCTTTTAATAATCATTGCTCCAAACCATGGGAGAGGATCTTGCAAGTTAAATTTATAATTAATTTATATAATATCTGAAAAAAACATGCACTTGTAACTTTCTTCATTGATAAATGTTGATCATTCAAAAAGACCATTTCAGATTGACTTCATTGCGCAGTGAGGAACCAATGATAAAATATTTATAGTGGTGATCCATACATGCTCTAATGATCTCTGAAAAACACCACTGAATCTCTAGGTGATAGCACAATAAATCAAATGTCTTGCATTATTCGTTATTGATCACTCATTCTTTGATTTTGAATAATTCTATCTTGGGTTTCTCTTTCTTGAGAGTGATAGAGGCAGAGGAGTTGAGAGACAATTTGTTGTGTGCAACAATTCTCTATTATCAATTTTTGGATTCAATACACAATAGATATAATTGTCTATTTATAGAGTTAGATTTTAGGTTAAAATATTATGTAATTTCATGTAATCCATTAAATAAAATTTAAAACCTTCATAAACCCCATGACACATAATAGTAATAATATTATTATTTTTTGGCGTGCTAACTTGTGAAAATTTATAAATAATATTTATCAACTTATAAATAATTATATTATCACCGGATTTAGTATTGGTATGTTCTAACTCCTCAGTATTTATTGAATACCTGAATACATATTTTATTCATAAATAAATATTACATTCATGAACCAAAAAATAAATATTTATTAAATATTCAATAAAATAAACAAATTTATTTTTATTCACGTACTGGTGAATAAATATTTATTTAATTTATGCGATCAATATTACTTGAATAAAATTATTCCTTAGTATTGAGAATAAAATATATTCCATTAATTAAATTCATATAGAATTTAATCGAGATCGAAAAAACTTAGTGTGTGATCCTTTAGGATTATTTCTCATTAGCATTAGGTGGGATTGCCTAAACACTAAGATTACTATCTAGAAATTGGTCAAGGAACCAAAAAGAAAGAACTTAATTCCATAACAATAACAACCACATACAAACACTCACAATTTAATATAATATTTTTTCTCAATATCTCATTAAGTAGGTTGTACATATGTGCCACCAACAAATATTCTAAGTACATATTTCCTTAACTTTATAAAATAAATACATCGTTATACCATGGTCATGGAATTCAGGATGACAGTTCTATTCCAATCAAAGGTCCAAGATGTCAGTTTCAATAAATATGGAAGAGTCAAATTCTTCCTCAACCAATCCATTAATGACATGTTACTCAAGACGCAACCAACATATCCAAATTCACCATAAAAGGTTATCACCATGTTTTACAAAATACATATAAGTACGTGATTTGTAACATGAGTAAATTATAATCTTAAAATCTAAGGAATATCACACACACTCGTAGATAATAATATCCAATAACCCCAAAACAAGTGGAATTAAAACTAGCGGGTCTATTCTCATGATCTCTCATATTGCGCATTACTAAGTGAGAACTTCATGAGAAAAATCCTTATATTCTTATGAGTACTCACAACTGAAAGTATACGTACCGCGTATCCCTTCATAGTATGTTATCCCACCACAAAAACATTATTTAAGAACATCGTCATATCACATCAAGGACCCCATTAAAGCATGTAACGACCATGAACTTATCAATGTGATGTATACTCTAGGAAAATATTACATTAGGGTCATAAAGAACAATATACAATATGTAATATGATGTTTTATTAATATTAAATACATCGAATATAAACATAATCAAATTATAAATAGTTGATCCTAGGCCACCAAATCCTACAAAGGCATTATTAATATATAAAGACCAATGTTTTGAGAGGGAGAAAAAATTTTCTCTAAGATCTTTTTAAGCTCTCTATTAGAAGCCTCATACTTTCTACTCATATGTGGGTGATAATAAGTAACAGTTTTATGGACACAACCATATTTTTTCCATCATTTTTTTGAATTTAATGTTATATGAGTGAATTCTATTTTAAGTGATGAAAGTCTGGGCACTCAAAATCTAGAAAATATATTTTTCTTGATCAATATGACAACACTAAAATATTGATTACTAGGAAGTTATATAGATTCAACCCACTTGGAAACATAATCCAAAACTAAAAATATGTACTCATTCCCATTAGAAGATAATAATGGTCCCTTTAATTCTAACCACCAACATAAAAAATGATAATCTCTAAAATTACCTTTTGAGGGATCTATTGTTTCCTTCTAATATTCCTAAACCATTGACATTTATCAAAGTCAACAACAAGACTCCTAACATCCTTGAAAAATTTATAACAATAGAAAATAGCATTAAAAATTATATAGGAATTCATATCTCCTCCATAGTGTCCACCCCATGGTGAAGAGTGACAACTCTAAAAAATGGGTATTATCTCTTCCTCAGGAACATACCTCATAAGGAATACATAAACACACCTTCTAAATAACAAAGTATCATATCAAAATTAATATTTAATATATCAATTAAATTTATTTCCATAGTTTTGAGTTAGATTCTTGGGGATGTCTCATAAAACAAGAAAATTCACAAAAAAAGAATTGTAAGAAATTTTTTTTTTGAAAAAATAAGCATTTTTCTCTATAAATAGGAATTAATTTCCCTAGGGTCACTATTTTTGGTATCAGATAGCCCAGATAAGTGATAAACCACAACATTTTTATCACCATGTCAATCCCTAATTTCTATATTGAATTCCTAAAATAAAAGGATCCATTTAACAAGTCTTATTTTTGAATATTTTTTTTGAAAGAAGGAACATTAAGGATGACTAGTTATAGAAATCAAAGAATTTAGACCAATTAAGTTACTAATTAATTTTTTCTACAAAAAACAAAACAAAACAACAATTACATCTAAACGATGATGTAATTTTTGTGGGAATAATCTAACAACCTAATTTCATAGTACACCATATGTATCCTTCTCTATTTTACTTTTCTTAAGACTTAACCTACAAAAACATCACTAAAATGACACATTATTTCAAATGGATACATGTAATTGGGGGTAGTGTTGGTGGGTGAAGAAATGAGTTTCACTTTAATAATATTGAATTATTTTAGACGTCTATCATCAAAAGAAAATGGTGCATCTTTTACTATAAGTGAACACAAGGTCCTTGTGATTTTATAAAAAATATTTAATGAATATATGGTAGAAACCATCATTTACAAAATAAATTCTTTCATGATTGAAATTTTTAGTAGGTATTTGATTTTGAATGACCTAAATATTTTCATTATTAACCTCTATTCCTCACCTAGTCACCTTGTGATCAAGAACTTTTCATTTGATGATAAAAATATACGTTTTTACGAGTTAAATTTTTTTTTAATCTCTTAAAATATCTCTAAAAATAATCCTATATTATGTTAACATTTCACAAACATTATTAATTTTTTTTAAAGTTATCCGCAATACCATTATTATTATCCCAATTATATATAAAAATATGAACATCATACATCTTTGAAAAGTATCCGGGGAACTACATCATCCAAAAGACATTAATTGGTAAGAAAAATTACAAAAGGGGCATGTTAATATATTATTATATGGATCTTATAGGGCTATAAGAATTTTTTATCAATAATAACCTTCTAGAAAACAAAATAATTTATTCCCAGTAAGAATCTAAATCATTTGGTTCAGAATGGATTAGGAAAATGATTCTTTTTAGTAGTTTAGATGAATTTCCTATAATCAATACAAAACCTATACTTAGTTTCATTTATATCCTAATTTTTTTTATTTTTTTATTAGTCACAATAGTGAAAACTCCCTTCTTTGAAAAAAATTAAACCAAACAGGCCCAAGAGTTGATGGAAATGGGATAGATAATCCATGTATCATGGATCTTAATAACTTTTTCTCCAACAAAATCTTTCATTTGGGGTTGATCCTCCATTGTCCCTCATCCCTTGGAATAAAATTAGGTTCTATAGGGATCCTTTTCATGAAGAATGAACGGATTATACATTTTATGTCAAAAATGGTACAATATATGGTGGTTTTGAACTTATTCAAGAGAATTAATAACTTTTCTTTTTGAAGTTCCTCTAATTTAGTAGAAATGATGATATAAAAAAAATAATTCTCACAAAAAAATGAATATTTTAGGTGATAAGGCAATGGTTTGAGCTTATTTTACGGTGCTACATGACTAGATTGGAGGCTCTTAGAATGATGTGGCCCAAACTATTCAATTTTTTTCGTAATGATAGTGTGAAAACTTGATAGATTATGAATTTCAAGATTTTAATTGTATTTATCCTCTTTAATATCCAAATTGGAAAACTCAATTCTCTTCAAATACATACTATATTTTAAAAAATATTCCACATAAAAATTATCAAAGTGTTCTAAGAGGTCTTTATCTCTCTCACACACACATATCAATGGGTTATACATCATTGTTTTAAGTAGGAAACACAACATCAGGATCTCCCAAAAATTATTTAAGAATATAGATATAAAACTAATCTTCTAAATAACTCCACTTAGCTAGAACACACCTGATGTACTTATTTATAATACTATCTAGATTTTTATATTTAATAATCTCAAAATTTTGGGGATAATTAATTTCAACTTCCAAATACGTTTCTTCAATGAAGTATTAGTTATCCAATTTTTGGATAACTTATATAAATTCTTCTTCAAGATGATCATATTGGTCCTCACACTCTAGTAATTCAACACTTAAACAATTCTATTTAGCTATGGGTTGCATAATTTATTTAAACATTAAATTATTCCCTCTTTTCTCCAATGATAAATATAAAATCGCTCTTATAAAATCTACAATTTCTCTTCCTATGGATAAGAAAGGCATACCCAGGATGATAGGGACGTCCTTATCACACTACAAATCTAAGATGAGAAAATTAGAAATTAAAAAAACCTTCCAATACCAACTAGTAGGTCATCAACTCAAACTATTAGGTGTGTGAGGGATTGAACATCCCACTAAGGGATGGATATGGTGGGATGTGGATCTCTCAAAATCAATAGTTTAAATAGCGACAAAGAGATAAAATTGATGCATTCACCAAGTTCACAAATGAAATTATGTTGTCTAATATTCCATAAAGTGAAATAAATGAAAATACTCAATGAATTGTTGGGTTTTGGTGGGATTATGTTTTGGAGGATAACACTACACTCTTTAGGGTGGCTTTAATTAGAAAATTCCTCATGATCATTCTTGTTAGAAACATTTTTTTGAGAGAAGTTAGATATTAATAAATCTCAATGAATGGTTGTATAAAATGAATGTTTACTTGGATATTGTTCAAAAGAACAAGAAACGTGGGAAGTTTAGTTTTATTATTATTTTTGTTTTATCATTTTAGTGAATGGGATGGTGGGGGAAAAATTACTAATAATTGTGAGAATTCCATAGATTTGTACCTCAAGTTTGGTCTTCCCATTATTATTTTTCAATTTAGAGTATATTTATTTTCCAACTTCAAGAAGAAAAATAGTGGTTAATTAAATTTAAATATTGTTTTCAAGATTTACATATCCTAAAAATTCATGATTTTGGTTGATATATTCTTCAATAATTTCATTTTAAAGTATCCTATGGTTATTTCAAGGTTCCTATAGAGTTTTTATTTAACTTATATGGGTGAAAAAAATGAGATTATCCTTTGTATTAACTTCAGTTTTAGTTATGAGTTTACATTTTTCTTGAACAACTAATTCATTATCCGTCTGACTAATTTGGTTTTTTAGATTATTGATATCATTTTTAAAAGAATCCTTTTTTTATTCTATATCATCTTCATTTTTTCCTTCCTATGAGTCAATTCTATTTAGAATATGATTCATTAATCTCTCTATGCTTTCTTAGGAATTTAATGAATCACCCCTAGGATATTTTTGGCAGTGTTTCCTTGGTTGTTGTTGAAACCTAGAGGGAGAAAAATGTTAAATTATCTTCAAATTCATGCCACATTTTAAATAAAATTCTATATAAAAATATTCAAAGTGTTCTAATAGGTCTCTATCTCTCTCTCACACAAACATCAAAGGGTTATACCTCTTTTTTTGATATATGAAATACATCATTAGGCTCTCCCAAAAAATCTTTAAGCACATATATATAAAACTAATCTTCTAAATAACTCAACTTATCTATAAAAACCCGATGTCCTCTAGAATATTATCTAGATTTTATTATTTAATAATCTCAAAATGTTGGTGATACTTATTTTCAAATTCCAAAGAAGTTTCTTCAATGAATTATTATTTATCCTTTTTTTAGATAACTCGTATAAATTCTTCTTCAAAATGATTAAAAGGTCCCTCAAACTCTAGTAATTCAAAACATAAACAATTATCTTTTTTCAATGGGTTTCACAATTTTTTTAAACAGTAAATTCATCCTTATTTTCTCCAAATATAAATATAAAATTCATATTAGAAACATCTAAAACATCTATTCCTATGGATAATAAAGGCCTACCTAGGATGATAGGGACTTACTTATCACACTCCAAATATAGGATGAGAAAATTAGAAAGTAAAAAAACATTCCAATGTCGTCTAGTAGGTCTCCAAGTCTACCGATTAGGTGTGTGAGAGATTGAGCATCCAACTGAAGGATGTGAATGGTGGGTTGTAGCTCTCTAAAAATAAATAGTTTAAATAGTGATAAATGGGTCAAACATATTATTCCACAAAGGTCAAAAATTCAAATATGTTGGCCAATATTCAATAAAGTTTAATAAATGAAAAAAATCCTTGGATTTTTGAGTTTTTGAAGGATTATATTTTTGAGGATAACACTACACTCTTTAGTGAGGGTGTAAGTAACAAAGTACTCAAGTTTATTCTTGTTAGAATCATTTTTTTGAGATATTTTTGATATTAAAGAATCTAAATTAATGATGGCATAATATGAATGGTTACTTTGAGATTGATGAAAAGAACAAGAAACTTGAGAAGTTCATTTTTTTTTGATTTTTTTTGTTTTATCATTTGAAGGAATGGGATGGTTGGGGAAAAATTACTAGGAATAGTGTATATGCTGTAAATGTTTACCTCAAATTTGTCCTTCACATTATTATTTTACATTTTCGAGTATATTTATTTTCTAATTTCATTTGAAAAAAGGTCGTTAAATCAATTTTAATATTGTTTTAAATATTTATTGATTTGGAAAATTCATGATTTTAGAGGATAGATTCTTCAATAATTTCATTTTAAAATATCCTAAGGTCTTTTATAGGTCCCTCTAGAGATTTTATACCACTTCTATTGGTGAAAAAACCATGATATTATCCTAAGGATTAGCTTCAGTTGTGCTTATAATTTTAATTTTTTCTTGAACAAATAATTATCTAGCCATCTGAATGATTTTAGTTTGTAGATTATTCATATCATTTTTGAAAGAATCCTTTTTTTATTCTATATCAGATTTATGTGTTTCTTCCTATGAGTTAATTTTATTAAGGAAATGATACATTAATATATCTATGTTTTCATGAGAATTTAATGAATCATGCCTAGGCTAGTTTTGGTACTATTTATATGTTTTTATTGAATCCTAGAGGGAGCAACAGGTCAAAAGGCCCCTTCATCTCTCCATGAGTGATTTAGATGATTTTTATTCACCTAGTTGTAGGTATATGAAAAAATAATCCATTGGTTGTGTCCTAAGTCTATATCCACCAATGTTTTCTTTCTAAGGTGGTTGATCAGGAAAATCAAAATTGGGAAAACATGAATATAAATGACAAAAAATAATACAATGGTGGCATTGTTCCCTAAGTTTATTTTGTTGAATATTCCTTATAATAACTAGTATCAAAGACTTCATCTTTTTTATAAAAATTTGTTTCCTTATAAACATTAATTATTATTATAAAGTATTTATGTTGAGAGTTCTATGCATGTGTGTTAAAAAATTATTTCAAATCTTTAGTAGTTTTATCACTAATGTAACATCCCGGCTCCAAAAGCCGCTCGGAGGTGCCCCATACCCGGTTGGTCCCATGGAATCAAGCCCATTTACCCTAATTCTAGAGGCTGCTGACTAGAAGTGAGGTCCTTGGGTGTGATAGTGGGGAAACTATTCCCTCATTGCTAGAGTAACATAGTGGGAGTAAAACAGATATCAATAGTAGAAGTAGTAATAATGAAACACAATAGTAAACAATGGAAGACTAAAGAAGAAACAACTGGAGCACACATATATAAATGATGCATGATACATATGTCTAAGAAATCAGCCAAACTTGTCACAATGCTGGAATACAGTACTAAAACAAAGTTCAAAAGAAAATAAGTAAACTCCTCAGCATCACAAGCCTCAGCTTGTCCCTATGCTCTCAAGCTCCCAAGGTAGTCAAGAACCTGAAGTATAAGGGCAATTTCCCTAATCTATACCTGCAACAATATAATCTATTTGGGCCCAAAAGCATGACCCAAATAGTGTGTGAGACTAAAACCCAGTAGGCAACCACCAAGAGATCTGTGCCTAATAGTCAGTGAATATATATGGAAGTCAATAAGAAAAAGAAGCAGTAAACAAGGAAGTACTCAATAGTAAATATTCCAACAGTTTCAAGGCATTTAAAAATACCACACATCAAGTAAGCTGATAGTCACAAATAGGTAACCCTCTAGGATGTACTCACATCATATCCCCTCTGGTCCTACCTAGCAACACAAGCAACCCCCCCCCCCCCCCCCGGGAATTACTCATAGTCTAACCCCTCTAGTTTAGCTTTAGTAAAGACCCTATAGGGAAGCACTCACTGTCAATTCCCCCTATAGCTTTATATCGGTAACTAAAGGTGCTCTGTGGAAGCACTTACATCACATTCCCCTTGTGGCCCACGTTGAGGAACTACAGACACTCTAAGGAATCACTTTCATCAATTCCCCCTGTGGTCTTGCATCGTAATAGTAAAAATAGATACTCTAGAGAAGACCCTATGTCCATTCTCTCTATGGTCTACTACACTAGGTTCTCACAGCCTAGTGTAAGTCAAACAAGCATAGCATTGCATATCAGCCAAAGTAAACCTCAATAACTACTTTACTAATAGTCTACAACGTAACAACACGGAAGATAAACAAAATCACTCCATCCTACAATACTAGTCTTGAGAAACAAACAAGGAAACCTAATAGGCTAAGCAAGTCCAAATGGTCATAAACAAACATGCATGGGAAAACACCTCCAAAGCATAGAAATTATCCCTCTCTCATTGAATTATCCTCTATTCTAGCATACAAGAAAAGAAGGCAATCAATATGGCTAAACCAGTAAACATGCAATACCCCGTTCAAGGGTATTAGACACTTTTGCACATATAACTCAAAGACTTTCAACATAAAGTAACAAACCACCTACCTCGGTGTTGCAGGATCGATATACGTGAACCTCAATCCTTGAATCGCCCAAGAAAACTGTAGATCTAGAAAAACATCAAAAATGATCAACCGAAGATAACTCTTAAAAGAGGACGAATTAGGAAACGAAGCTCTTGAAGAAGGAAAATCTTACCGAAGCGATCTAAATTCAATCTATGGCGGTCTATATGAAGAAACAATGCTTGGTTGGGGTCTCGAAGAAGAATCAACACCGTTCTCTCACTCTCGGATGAACCAGACCTAAAAGGAGGTGGTTTTGTCCATCAAACGCGACCCCGATGCGTTTAATGAAAAAAAGAAAGTACACGGAATGAACTTTATAAGTACATGGTGTGTACTTGACATCATCGACCCTCAAATTAAGTGGTCTCCAGGTCACCACACATGGCCGTGTGCATGGCCGCTACATGGCCAGCACCCAGCTACCCATGGTAACCGAGTACACGGCGTGTACTCATAAAGTACACGATGTGTACTTCAAAAATTTCCAAGAACTACACTTTTTCTCAAAAACACCAAAAAAAGAAAAACATACCTAAAAATAAGATCCGGGTTCTTACAAACTTCCCCCCTTAAAGAAATTAATCACTGAATTTCTCTAGCAGGTGGGGTAGAAGAAGAATTCTCAAATAGATCCAGCCACTATGATCGTATATCAGTCTCCCTCTCTCAGGTTTCATCATGTACCCGCCCGTGCTTCCATAACACTCATACCAGAGGAATAGACTGACCACAGAGAACATTCATACCACGATCAACAATATGGATAGGATGATTCTCGAATGAGGCATCCACCTCTAACTCAACCTCCTCAGGGTGAAAAACATGAGATAGGTCTGAGAAGTAACGTCGGAGCTGAGAAACGTGGAAAACATCGTGCGTAGCCTGGTACCTCTAAGGTAACTATAACTGATAGGAAACTGTCCCAACTCTCTCCAAAACCTCAAACAACCCAACGTACCTCGGCAAAAGGTTAACCTGTCTTCTAATCCTTTTATGCCCCAACCTCGGTGTGACATGCAGGAAAACCTGATCCCCAACCTCAAACTCCAGAGTTCATCTCCGCTGATCAGCATAAGACTTCTATCAAGACTGTGCAGTAACCATTCTCTTCCGAATCAACTCTATTTGTTCTGTGGTCTCCTAGAAAAGATGAGGTCCCGACATAGCTGCCTCTCCTACCTCCAGCCAACATAAGTGTGATCGGTATGGCATACCCTAAAAAGCCTTATAAGGTGCCATCTGAATAGTTTCTTGAAAACAATTATTGTAGGAAAACTCCACAAGAGGTATGTGCTTCTCCTAAGAACCTCCAAAATCCAGGATGCATGCACGAAGCATGACCTAAAGCACCTAAATCATACGCTCGGACTGGCCATCGATCTATGGGTGGTAAGCTATACTCAGAAGAACATGTGTACCCAAAGCCTTCTGCAATCCGTGCCAGACCTGAGAAGTAAAATTTGCATCCCTATCTAAAACAATGGAGTGTGGAACCCCATGTAAATGTACAATATCTCAGATGTACAACCTTTCTAGATCATCAACACTGAAGGTCTACCTGATTGGAAAGAAGTGATCCACCTTCGTGAGTCTGTCAATGAAAACCCAAACAACATCATTCCCTTAATCCGACCTTGGAAAACCTGTCACAAAATCCATCACGACATCATTCCACTTCCACTCAAGAATGGGTAACTGCTACAAAAGACCTACTGGTCACTGATGCTCCACCTTCACCTGATGACAGGTGGAACACCTCATCACGAAACCAGAAACATCTCTCTTAATAACTGGCCACCAATAATGATGGTGTAGATAACGATACATCTTAGCGACGCTAGGATGAGCTGCCCAAAATGAGGAGTGAAAATCCCACATCAGCTCCTCGCATATGTCTGCTGACACCCATACGCACCCATGGAAATGCAAGATCTCATCCCCACCTATGGTCCATCCAGGAATAGGGTCCACTCCTGACATGCTTTCCCATAGGACCATGCCTTCAGAATATGATAACTGCCTCATTCGCACTCGATCAAGAAGAGTAGATGTAACAACTATAGAAGAAATAAACATTTACCCCTACCTATCATGCACCTCCAAATGAATCTCAGAGAATAGATCCATAAGTTTCCACTCACTAATGGATTCCTGAACTTGATGTATCTGATTCCTCCTGCTCAATGCATCAGCCACTGCGTTGCCTTTCCCTGGTGTGTAGGCAAGCTCAAAGTTGAAAGACTGAAGGTACTCAACCCACCTTCGCTGTCTCAAATTCAAGTCATGCTGAGTGAAGATATACTTGAGACTTTTGTGGTTGGTGAAAACCAAAAAATTCTCTACCAGAAGATAATGTCTCTAACAGTTCAAGTTATGAACAACAACAGCCAACTCGAGATCGTGGGTCGGGTAATTCCTCTCATGTGTCCTTAAGTGTCGAGACCCGTACGCAATGACTTTTTCTTCCTGCATAAGCACCGCTCCAAGACCGATACCTGAAGCATCATAGTACATAGTATAGCTCTTTCTCAGCTCTAAAAAAACTAGTACTGGTGCTGAAGTTATCCTGCATTTCAGCTCTTCAAAGGATGACTCACAAGAATATAACCACAAGAACTTTTCAACCTTATTAGTCTGTCCTATCAGTGGCGCTGCAAAGCATGAAAAGTCCTGTATGAAACGTCTGTAGTATCCATCCAGCCCTAGAAAACTCCGTACCTCAAATAAATTCTTTGTCTGCTCCCTAGAAACTACTTCTCTCACTTTCTCTGGGTCTACTGATAATCCTATCTCCGAGATAACATGACCCAAGAAGTGAATTTGATCCATCCAAAAGTGGCATTTTGAGAGATTAACATATATCTGATTCTCTCTCAGTGTACATAGAATGATCACAATATGGGTAGCATGGTCATGTCGAGTGTGAGAGTACAACAAGATATCATCCACGGAAACCACCACAAAAGAATCCATGTATGGATGGAACACTCGGTTCATCAGTGTCATGAAGACTACATACGTGTTCGTGAGACCAAAAGACATAAACACATACTCATATAGATCATACCTGCTCCAGAAAGCTTTAATATGTATATCAGATGGTCTAAGATGCAACTTATGATAACCTGACCTCAAGTCAATCTTCGAGAACACCTAGGCTCCTATAATATGATCAAAGAGATCATTAATACTTGGTAAGGGATATCGGTTCTTGACTGTCAACTGGTTCAGCTTACGATAATCTACATAGTGTCTAAGGGTACCATCTGCCATCTTCACAAATAGAACAGGTGAACCCCAAGGAGAAGTATTGGGTCAGATAAAACCCTTTGTCTGCAACTCCTTCAACTGCTTCTTGAGTTCCTGTAACTCTGGTGTAGCCATCCTGTAAGGAGGAATGGACACCACTGACACTCCTGGAATGAGCTTAATAGAAAAGTCTACCTCTCACTCTGGAGGAAAACCTGAAAAGTTCTCTGGAAATACATCCCTGAAATGATCCACCACTGGAGGAAAGTCCATCTGGGGAGTCCCATGGTCATACAGATAAAGACTAGAAATCTGGGATGTAACTCCTCCCAACCCATGATTCTAGGGTCTTGATCTACTTGCCTATACATCCCATTCACCCTTATTAAGAAATGATCTGCCCTCTGGTGATGTGAAACTCACCCTATGATGATAGAAATCGACAACTTCCCAGAAGGAAAATAACCATTCCATTCCGAGAATGACATCATAGCCCGTCATCTACAAGACATAAATGTCCCATAAGAAGTGACACCCACCAACCTCAAGAGGGAACTCATTCCACTAACATACACTAGTCGTTCTAGTCCCCAATGGTGTGTCCAACGTCAAGACATCAGTAGATGTAAGGATACATACCCCAAGGCTCTCCACAACAGCAACATATATAAATCTATGGGAATCCCCTGTATCGAAAATAGAAGAAGCTAAAACTGAGGTAACTAAGATCATACCTCAAACTGTAGAGGGTCCGGGATCCTGCTCATGCTGGGTCTGCTCCATTTCAAAAGTCTGACTTGCACCGCAATCCTATGACACTGCCTGACCACCCTGATCAGATCCGCCCTGATTTCGTTGAAAGCCTGGTGACTGAATACCACAAACGCGACCTCCACCTCGGCCTGAACGGTTGGAAGAACTCTAGTTCCCAGACTGATGAGAAACTAGTGGCACTTCTCCTGAATGCAGAGTCATTGAAGAACCCATGTTACTAGATTCTGGTGAGAATATCTGACAGAAACGCTAAGGATTACCAATTTTCTCACACGATCAGCACTCCACTGGGTCTCTTGGGCAATGAGGCATCGTATGCCCGCTCTTCCCACACTGGTAGCACACCACCTAGCTACCCGAAGAAGTGACTTGCCTCCATGGATCACTGTGCGAAGACCCACTGTAGTGCTTCCTACTATCATTAGGAGGGATAATTACTCCAGATGTCGAGCCGCCCTAGCTCACAACTCCATCATCCTTCAAATTGCACTCTGTGATCAGTGCTTGATTGATGATAGAAGTGATGGAAGTCAACCAGAAGATGTTCATCTGAGATCGGATGGTGTTCCTGAGACCATCCTCAAACTTCCTTTCTAGGAATAACTCATCACCTCTTGGAATAGGCGTGAAGAACTATAGCTCATTGAAATGATAAGAATACTCTATAACATAAAGAGTACCCTGCTCCAGAATCATGAACTCTCAGGCTCGATCGGCCCTCAAAGTCTCCGGATAGAAGTAGTCATAGAAGGCACGGTGGAAATCATCCCAAGACATAACCTATTGGCGTCCCGCCTATGATATCACATCCCACCATCTCTTGTAGGAATCCCGAAGAATGTACGTAGCGATCTTGACCCTCCTCTCTAGAGGCGTCTCCAGATGCTTGAAGATAGAAAACATGGATTCTAACCATGACTCCACAGCCTGAGGTCCTCCTTCCCCTGTGAAGGTGGGAGGATGATGATACTAGAAAACCCACATAAATTCTTCCATCGAAGGGTAGGAGGTGGTACTCCGTGGAAGGTCTACATGAACCTCATAAATCCTTCTTGAAACTATGTGTTAGCGCCTGTGTTTGGAATGAAGGCTGGTGCCAATATTGGCACAACAGGTGGATCTTCTAGTAGTCCTTAATCAGTCATGTCCAGTGTCTGATCATTGCCCTGTAACTGGCGTACAACCAGAGGACGTCTCAGTGGCATGACGATGCATGTTCAAATTCACACCTTAGATCAAAATTATCATGGACTGAAAAATTATAAGAGAAAGGAGGGAACAGGAGAAAGAAAGCATCCAAGTTTTATCAAAATAAGTATACACGGCGTGTATAAGGACTACACGACATGTTCCCTTAATCCATTCACATGGGCATGTACCTCTGCCAAAACTGGCCATATAACACAGCATACACAGCGTGTTGTCCTTAAACACAACGCGTACTTGAATCCTCTTCCCCTGCCCGAGTTCCCTTACACAGCTAGGCCACATAGTTCTCCTAGAACAAGACTACATGACATGTTAGTGCTAGACATGGTGGGTACTAGATGAGCTTCTCTGACCCGTGTTATTAGTGACATGACCGGATACATGGATCACACTACACAATGTGTTCTAGATGGACACAACATGTACTGCTTAGGTTTCAACTGCTTGTGTTGTTAGTTACACGATTGAACACACGGCTGACTATACATGGTGTGTTTATTCCAGACACAATGTGTACAAGAGGAGACTCAACCCTCCCATCTTGATAGTGACACGATTGGTTACACAGTTCTGCAATACGGCCTGTACATCCAGTACACGACATGTCCAACCAAAGGTTTCCAAACCCCATGTCCCCACCCATACAGTCTGGGACATAGTTAGAGACTACACGACGTATACATATGGTACACGACTATACTTAATAAAAATAGTTTCTTCCCAAAAAGAATAACACATGGCATGTATTCAACATTACACGACGTGTATTCTTGGTTTTTTCGGACAGTAAGCCTTAGAAACTACTCTGGATCCCAGAAAACACTGAAACAAACCTTAAAGTGCCAAATTCCGATATATGAGGGCCCATAATCCCCGCGAATCAAAGCTTGGAAACTTATACATATCATAAACAAGGATAATAGGGCAATGATCCACCCAATTCCGATCCATGAGGGCCCATAACACCTCAAGAACCAAAGTTTGGTGTCCATTCAAACAAAACCTTACACAAACAATACCCTATCAAACAATATGTATTTTTATCAAGTCATCTATCACAACAACATGCATATCTAGCACAACACCTATCACAACAACATGCAATCACTAATTCACCCTATATGGCATGGCAAGAATGCATGACACGTGATCCCTAGAAAGTGCCTATATGATGCATGAGATGACATACCCTCATCTCATTAGGTTTCATCAGAAATAGAACCTAAATAACATTAAAAATAACAACACAAAACATGTGAATCACTCAAGGTGAAATCAAATCAACAGTAATAATTGAAAAACTAGAAAAATCATAATAAATGAGGTAGATTGGATTTTCCCTGTACACAGGTTAGCTAATCCCAGGCACAACTTATTACCAAGTACCTATTCCTTCCTATCCCTATCTATAGGCTCCAAATAGTAAGTCAAGAGAAAATATTTCCTTTGATACCACTTTGTAATGTTCCAGTTCCGGAATCCGCCCAGAGGCACCCTGTACCTGGTTGGTCACATGGCCTCAAGCGCATTTCCCCTAACGCTAGAGGCTGCCAACTAGTAGCGAGGGACTTGGGTGTGATAGTGGGGAAACTATGCCCTCATTGGAAGAGTAACACAGTGGAAGTAAAATAGATATCAACAGTGCAATTAGTAATAATGGAATACAACAGTAAACAACAGAAGACTGAAGAAGAAACAACTAGAGCACACATATATAAATGATGCATGATATATATGTCTAGGAAAGAAGCCAAACATGTCACAATGTTGGAATACGGTACTAAACCAAAGTATAAAAGAAAACAAGTAAAATCCTCAGCATCTCAAGCCTCAGCTTGGTCCCATTCTCTCCAGCTCCCAAGGCAGTCAAGAACCTGAAGTAGAAGGGCACTTTCCCTTATCAATAACTACAACAATATAAACTATTTAGGCCTAAAATCATGACACAAATAGGGTGTGAGACTAAATCCCAGTAGGAAACCATGAAGAGATCTATGCCTAACAGTCAATGAATATATATGGCAGGCAATAAGAAAAAGAAGCAGTAAACAAGGAAGTACTCAATAGTAAACATTCCAACAGTTTCAAGGCATTCAAAAATACCACACATCAAGTAAGAAGATAGTCACAAACAGGTAACCCTCTGGTATTTACTCATAGAATATCCCCTCTAGTCCTACCTAGCAACACAAGAAACCCTCTGGGAAGTACTCACTATCTGATCCCTCTGGTTCAGCTTTAGTATAGACTCTCTAGGGAAGAACTCACCGTCAATTCCCCATATAGTCTCATATTGGTAACTAATGGTGCTCTAGGGAAGAACTTACATCACATTCCCCCTGTGGCCCACATCAAGGAACTAAATACACTCTGAGGAATCACTTACATCAATTCCCCCTATCGTATCACATCGTAACAGTAAAAACAGACACTCTGGAGAACCCCTTACATCCATTATCCCTATGGTCTACTACACCAGGTTCTCACGGCCCTGTGTAAGTCAAAAAAGCATAGAAATGCGTATCGGCCAAAGTAAATCCCAAGAACTACTTGGCTAATAGTCTACATCATAACAACATGGTAGATAAAAAAAATCACTCCATCCTACAATACTAGGTACGGGAGACAAACAAGGCAGCCTAATAGGCCAAGAAAGTCTAAACGGTCATAAAGAAACATGCATGGGAAAACACCTCCAAAGCATAGAAATTAACCTTATTCTGATTCAATTAACCTCTATTCAAGCATACAAGCAAAGCAAAAAATCAACAAGGATAAAACAATAAACACGCAATACCTCGTTCAAGGGTATTGGACACTTTTGCACATATAACTCAAATAATTTCAACATAAATTCACAAAACACCTACCTTGGTGTTGTAGGATCGATATACGTGAAACTCAAGCCTTGAATCACCCAAGAAAACTTTACATCTACAAAAACGTCAAAAATGATCAACCAAAGATAACTCTTGAAAGAGGAGGAATCAGGAAATGAAGCTCCAGATAAAGGAAGAGCTTACCGAGGCGATCCCAATGCAATCGATGACAGTCGATTCAGAGAAAATATTCTCAGTTGGGGGCTCAGAGAAGAATCGGCGTCGTTCTATTGCTCTTAGATGAACTAGACCTAGAAGGATGTGGTTTTGTTCATCATACATGACCCCAATTTGTTTAATGAAAAAAATAAAGTAAACGGTGTGTACTTTATAAGTACACAGTGTGTACTTTTCTTCACTGGCCCCCACATTAAGCGGTCTCTAGGTCTCCACACACAGTCGTGTGCATGGCCGCTACACGGCAATCACCCAACTACCCTTGGTAACCGAGTACATGACGTATACTCATAAATTACATGGTGTGTACTTCAAAAATTTCCAGAAACTCCCCTTTTTCTCAAAAACAACAAAAAAAGAAAAACATACCTGAAAAGAAGATCCTAGTTCTTACAACTAAAATGTCATCTAGAGGACTAATTCACCAGTGTTTGGTGATATGGGGTGTGACTATTGTAAAAAGTACCTATAAGGCACTATGTAATGAATTGGTGATGAAAACACTTCCTATGAAAGCCTTTAAATCTATCCCAATAATTTGGGAACAACTCAACCACATATTTTAGAAATATAGTGATTTTATGCCTTATCTCTGTTGTCATTATTCTTGAATATAATTTCCACAGAAATGATTTAAAAACATGATCACATATATCAAATACTTCCATAACTATTTTTTTGAACAATGTTGTAGCATTTAACCTAAGGAAAAATTAAACAACTCTCAATTTATGATCATACCCACTCTTTCTTCTAAGTGGTAGCTATTGCACCATATTATATAAACCTCTAATGAAATTAAGATAGTTTTCTTTAGGTAATTCACGGTTTAATGGAAACATGGACTATTGGGACTATTTAACCCCATAGTTATGACACCTAAGAGTTTTCCTAATGCAAGATGGGTTACTAGAGAGCATAGGAACTTGGAACTCCCCAAGCCTAACTCTTTTTATCATCTCATTACTATGTGGAGGTAGACTAATATTTTCATCATGGTGATTATTCATATTTTACTAAGTTTCATCCATTTTATTTTTTTACTTTACTTTTAAGTGAAAATAAATTATTTTTAATTTTTATAAGAGGCTCTAGACATTCAAAAGAAGTCACGAGTTTCTTAAAACAAAAAATTAGTTTTTTTGGAGTTAGTCCCCAACATATAAGATTTTATAGTTTTGAGTTTTATAAGTATATTTTTTATGCTTTTTAAATCACATTTTAAGATAATTATTTTTGAATTTTTTTCTTTATAATTATTTTTCCTTATCGGTTTCATATTCCTTACCCAAAAATGATTCCAATATAAAAATTTATTTATTACCTATTATCTATAGTATAAAAATGAAGGATCAAATCCATAAGGAAGAAAAAATAGTATATGTGTGAACCAAGAAAACAATTAGAAATCTAGAAAAATAAATAAACAGATGAGAAGTGAACAATAACAGTGATGTGATGTGTAAATAAAAAAATCAGAGTAAATAAGTGGGATTTAGAAAAATATTAGATGAAATTATGAGAAAATGAATAGATGAGGAGTGATAATAAATTGACGATCCATGGGAAATTTCATTGTATGAACTTTAAAAAATACATTTGATAATGAAAAATTGGGATTGAAGATTCATTAAATAAATACAAAAATGATTCAACACCAAATATATTCTTTTCAAAAAAACCAACATCTATTATCAATAAATCTAACATTTTTTGGATTTAACATTATACCCTTTTGATTTTTTAGCAATACTACCATAAATATTAGTACACTTTTAACTAAAAATCCTTCAAAATGATGTATATATTTATATTTTATTATCCTAAATACTTATTTTTCAATAAAATTCAATGGGTCTTCACACTCATATATTTAGATTTTTATTTTATCCCTCTAATCAGTGAAATTCATGGAAATATATTCTCAGATACACACCCCTTTTTTGATAGAAATCTTTCTCTAGATATTTTCTATGTTCTTAATAAAGATCTTATTGGGATAAGATGATACACCTAATGTTCTAAAAATAGCTTCATATTTTGATCCTATTGCTCAGTTTACCACATTCAAACCATTAGGTTCTCTATCAATAAATTTTTGATTGAATCTTTGGCACTTTTACCATTGGTAGAGATTTAGATTTTGAGGTTTATCTATTATTACACTTGTTGAAGAAAATAATTTCATTTATTTCATATTTGAATCACTGAAACACTTTATATCACTAAAATTTTTTTACTCAATGTTTTTTATTTTGTGAATTTACCACTTATAAATGATTCAGTATCAAATTTTCTAAAGCTACAGAGTCCATACTCCATGTAGGAAAGAATATTATGAGTCAATAACATCAAATTTTTTTTATGTAATTCACTTCAATAAAGAGTTTTATATTGATATTTTAATTCCTTTAATAACTATACCTATGATATCAACCACAATTATGAAAGAATATTAATGAATTAACAATTAAGTACCATGTGTGTGAGTCATACCAAATTTTGAACCAATTTATACCACTGGTTTATGATAAAATTTATATACTACTTAATATCCACACACATCCATTCCTCATATAAATTTTTCATTCCTAGATAAAGAAAATTAGATTTCAAATTTTCAAAAACAAATCCCCTTAAAACCTTATGTACTTGATCAAAGTATTGAGATAATTTTATGCACGAGAAATACTATTGTTGGTTATGCCACATTTACCCCTTATTCTTTTTGAATACTAAAAAAATAATCAGTTGAAAACACATTTTTTGAACATGAATTAATAGATATGAATTATATGAATGTGGATTATTCATCTATCAAGATGTATTATTCTTCTTGGTGCATTCATACCACTTGAAATAAATCTAAATACAATTTATTGTCCACCAAATTTAGATTAACACCACTAGATATTTTAGATATGTATTCAACAACTCTATTATTACATATGAGGATATAAACAATTTTCACTTATCCATCACAATATAAAATTTGAGATTAATATTTTAAATTAAAAGGTGGTTTCTAGACACCAATTATTGAATCATATTAGGCCTTGATATATTTTTTGGTTGCTTCGACATCACTCATTAAATGATTTCCCCTTCATAATATTTACCAATTGAATCATAAATCCCCCTTAAAACGAAATCACATTAAACAAAAATTAAACTCATTTAAACACATTATTATAGGGGTACTTGTAGAAATCATCGATTTAACAAATTTATTTATAAAGTAAAAATTCCAGTATAGTTGATTAGGATTGAATACTTGGGAAAGGAAAAAGTGTATGTCTAAGAACTAATAAAATATCTAGAAGGAAATAAAAAATAGTAAAAAATTAATAAATGATAAAAATTTGTTATGTTATGTGATGTGTAACTAAAAAAATGGGTGTGAATAAAAAGAAAATAGAAAAAATAGAAAAAAAGAAGAAGTTGAAAGTGTGATAATATTAAAAGATGAGTAGTGACAAAAAATAGACGAGTTAGGTGAATTTAAAATTTTTGATCATTAAAAAAATATTTGATCATGAAAAAGTATGACAAGATATTCATTCCTAAAAGAAAATATCAATAGACTCTATTGAGAAATAGATATGCGAAATTTCAACTCCTATATTTTTTCAATCACAAACTTCAACTCATCCACATGAAATGATTTAACAAAAGTCAACACAATCAAACTATTAATAAACAATGATGTGTTATTATTCAATATTTGTTCTATTAAAAAATAACGTGTTGGGATATATTTTACAAATTATTCAACTTAAATAGTTTTGAAATTTTTGATCAAGGTTGATTTCCATCGATTCTTGATGATTTGAAAAAGAAAATTCACTGGGAAGAAGAAGAACAACATTATAAAAAATAGTAAAAGCATGAATCAAAGAAATATTTTAAACTATAACATTATCATTACCCTAAGATATATTTATCCAATACTTATTTTTAGAAAAATATATTGTTTCCTTAAACAATTACAATAGATGAATATAAAAAAGAGAGAAGGAGGAGGAAAAAATCTATCTCGATCGAGTAGATTTCACTTTCTTGGAAGCTCTCTCTCACCCCAATGGTCTTCCTATAAAAGATTTATGTATACATTCTTTCTCCAAAATAATATATATCCTTACTATATCCTCTCACCATAATATCTATCTGAGAATTTAATTTAATTTTCTTTTTTCTAGGAAGAAAAAATATGCCTTTCAATTATAATTCATAGATAGTCACGTGATATTAATTTTTTCCTTGAAAACTAACTAATTTCGATCAATATGAATATATAAAATGTTCTAGTCTATGTACAACCTCCTGTCATTAGATTTCACTGGCATTAGTGAGTTGAAATATTTCCCTAAATTTAATCCATCCTAAATCTTCATCATGAAAAAAGAAGTAACTTTACAAAATTTAAAGAACCATCATACTAGCTTAGTTCTCTTAGTAAGAACCTTCCCTAAATATCATACGAAGCTCAATATCTCTCTTCAACTGTGGAAAATATGATCTCACTAGATAAATATAATTCTAGTACATCCAGGCATCATTATGTAAAGCACATCAGATCACATCCTTATGCTCAATCTTCAATGAGGACATCCATCAATCACCTGATGTGAAACCTCTTATAGACTCACATATGTATCATAATAGAACCATGAGGTTCCATTGTTTTAACATCATCATTAGTGAAAAATCATAGATACTAATTTTGGATCGAACATAGTATTGTTACATCAGATCCAAATTTTAATTTCATCCTTTGAATAATCAAAGAAGGTTTAGTGAAGATTTATTGGCTCGACAATGTCTTTCAATCATCTTTAATTCAAACCCTAGATCTTAGATCAAATGCTCATCTTCAATATTTGATTGGGTTTTTGGAGACATATCTTTGGTCATTGTGGAATTGAAATAGATCAAATGATGTCATGGTCATCATCCTCAGTCTAGATTTCTCTTTATTTTTAGTTTAGTAGGTCTTAGTCATAGTTCAATATCCTATCAGATTTCATGAATTTGGATAGTAATCAATTCTCAAGCATATAACCTTGGGAGGTTCTAATACACACATAGAATAAATTTACTTCAAGGTGGAAAATCTACTATATAGTGAGACTTGTAATTCTATAACATGGAATATGACATATGAATATTCTCTTATAGTGATTTCTATTTCAAGTGATCCTTGGTGAAAATTACCTTACAGGTAGTCCTGCTTAAAATTATCTTACATGGATGACTTGAATTTATCTTATAAAGAAAAATATGGAATTCTATTATACCAAATTATCTTATGATAAATTCTCTTATGGGACTAGTAAAAAAATTAAGGGCAGATACAAATTCTCTTTATAACACCCTAAACCCTATAGACCATAGCTGGTGCATTACTTATTACATTGTAATTCATAAAAGGAATGAAATCTAGAAGGAATGATCAGTTTAGTAGTCTTGAAGAAACTAGATACATAGATGTAACTCAAATTACATTGGGAAAGGTAAACAATTTCGATACATAACAAAAACTAAAAACTGCATCCATAGAAACTCAATAAATGGTCTACTCTTCATAACCTGTTGAAGGTAAACAAATGATAGGGGTGAGATCAAATGCCCAGTAAGGGTTAAAAATTGCAGAATCATGAATCAATAATAACTGAATCATAAACAACTTGGCATAGTCAATATGACATGGTGAATAAATGAAAAACTCATGGCATTAATAAACTGAGAATAAAACTGCATCCATATATTTTATCATAGTGAAAACCTCATGGATAGTAATAACAGATAATGAATAAAGAGAATGATTATTATTTGGATGTCATGTATCTAGAACATGATACCACTATACCATCGAAATGGTTCATGGCTGTGGGTAGAAACCCGTCTAATTTTTAGAAACAAACTTGAAGCGTTCGTCACCAAGTGATTGTCTCATGAGACCTGTCGATGCATCGATAGGATATATAAGGACTCACCAATGCATGTCCAAAGAATTAATGATAAATATATTCAATACAAGAGCTATATTCCTTTACATTATCTGTATATAATATAGGATACAGATTCATCAATACTTCCACAGTTAAAAAAACATTCAAAATAAACGCTGTATGTAAAAGGGTATATGACTTAGACAATAATAATATCTGTGATACGAGAATATGGATATTTAATATAAATAAAATTTTAAATTAAAAGTGATCTCAAATGGGCAGTAGGTACACCACATATTAATTATTAGGTGCATAATACAAAGTAAGTCACAACGAAATGGAAAACTGAGACAAAGCCTATTACCACATTGTAATCAATGGAATCGTATGACCAAAAATCAATATTCACAAAATTAATTAGATAATAGCATTAATATAAAGATAATCATGATATTATATATCAAATTTCAGTACACACATACCACATACAAGAAATAAGTGGAAAACAATGGAAATATCACGGAATTGAAAGTGAGATGAGAAAACCCCTTATAAGATCCCGGCATGGTAACAACTATTCTTATGAGGTCTTAAAGAGAGTTAAAGGGGTATACCATAATTTCTATATCATAAGGGTAGTATGGGGAAGGTTTGAAAACATACCTCATCATTAGGAATTAAAAATAAAAGCACACAAGATAGGGTGGATTCTTGAATAAAAGTGAGTGGGAGGATCCTTTACCTTATGCTCGAAGGTGTTTGTTGATTGTTCTTAATGACCTGAATAATCAAATTTAGCAACATTAATTAATAATTAAATAAACTCATAAACATTTAATTGATATGGTATAACCTTATTAGGTCCATTAATTATCTTTTTTGTTGGGTTTAAGAGGTTCCCAAATTTCAGATTTTTATTATAAACCAAACGCCACTTTTAAGGTAAAAGTGACAAACCCTAGGAGAAAACAATGTTATTTAAAGAAAAATTAAGCCTATTGGCATGTTTATATTTAATAGGTTTAATATTATTGTTTTGTATGCATTTTCTCCCATGGTTTTCATGATCCGTTTACTTGTATTCGTGAATGGATGTTCATTTGAAATGTGGTTAAACATCCAGAATTGTTAATATAAATTATTAGTGAAATTAAAGAGATATAAATTATCTTATAATGATTTTGGTTATATACCTTGAGAGTGAATCATTTGATAAGTTAGTGATAAACTCTTGGATTTATCTTGACGATTTTGTGCACAATGAACATGTTTTGTATTATTATTCCATATTATGAGTGTGTAAGGATTCCATAACTTTAAATAAGATAAAATAAATATATTATGATCTGGTTAAACCATTAAAGGTTTCATGACTAGTATTTGAGATAGTAATGCAAATTGAAAACCCGTCATCCATGAGTGTGATAAATTAACACATCTCAGACGGTGTTTGCATTTATAGTATAAAAGGAGGGGAAAAAGAGAGATTATGATGAAATAATACATTAGCATAATGAAAATTCAGTACATGTAAGGTATTGGAATTACCATGTAATTTTGATGAGGTGAGGTGAGAAGAGAGAACAGAATAATGGAACTTGTAAAATAAATTGAACGAAAAGGAAGAGATGTTCACCTCTTGAGTACTCCTCATTGAGAAACTCCTTAATACCTTTGTTTTTGGACTTTTGGTGAGACCAGAAGGCCTTGGACGTGGGGAGAGGGATTGGGAAGAGTATTTTGTAGAATTTAGGAAAGTATTGAATCTTGAGTTGTGTGAGAGGAAGAGGGGGTGAGGTGTGGTTTATATAGTGGATGAGAGGAGAGTTTTCTTAATATTATAATCATTAATTAATTATTTCTTCTCATGACAAGAAATAGTGAGTATTACATGACTTAGAATAGTAATTAGAGTATGTGAGTTTGATATTTGGATTCTTACATCACTCATGATGCTAAGAATATTTAATTTAATATATAATGTTTTTATACGGTAAATTAATGTATTTTACTATTCACGAAAATTCAAGTATTTCATAAAAATCCCAAAAATTCACCCTAACCATTTTTTTTGATGTGTAGAATCAAAAAATGAACTCCATTTTTCAAAAATAATTTTCTAAATATGATAAATTTAACATTTAATTAAAATCATTATTAAATCAAAAAATAAAAACACTTAAAATATTCATCTTCATTTTTATGGTGCCTTAATTTTATTTACACTTTCATAGGTATGCTTACCATTCATAAGAGTCATATTAATATTTATAAGGGTAAGTTAATATTCATAAGGGTAGGTTACTATTCATAAGGGTCGGTTACTATTCACCAAAAATTATTTTAGTTCTATCAGACTCTAAATATCACACTGATCGCAACCGTGTATGTCCATTTTTCAAAAATTCAAAACACAGAAGTAGAAAATTTATGTTTAATGGTTAGGTTATGACTATATCCTAAATAACCAAGTGTTGTTTCAAAGAAAGTCAATGATTTATGAAATATAGGATATGGATAGAATGTATTAAAGATAAATATACCATAAAATGTTTGAGGTGTTATATAATTTCCTTCTTCAGGAATTTCATCCTTGAAAATTTTCATTTATAAATCCATTTAAAAAGATATGGTTCGTTCTTCTTCATAACATACTCAGGTTCCCACATTTCTTCCTCTATATTATGGTTTCTTCGAAGAAACTTTACTAGACGAGTTGTGTGATTTATCAATAACATCTCCCTCATGTCAAGAATCCTAATAAGCTCTTTATAGTATGAAAAATCTGGTTCCAGTTCTATTTCTGCATAAGTGAGTACATGCATTGGGTCTGGCATGTATTTCTTCAACAATGACACATGGAACACATCATGAACATTGGATAGACTTGGCAGAATTTCTAAACAATAAGATACAACTCTGATTCTTTTTAGAATTTCAAATGGTTTGATGTACCTGGGGATCCGTTTCCCTTTATTACTGAACCTTAAGACACCCTTCCATGGAGATACTTTCATAAAGACATGATCTGCCACTTGGAATTACAAATCCTTTCTCAGGTTGTCTGCATAAATCTTATATCTGCTTAGGGATGCTTTAATATGGGCTTGAATTGTTTTTACCTTTGTCAGGGTCTCTTCAATAAGTTTTAGGCCTATAAGTTTCCTCTCACCTAATTCATTCCAATAAGTTGGATTTCGACATCTCTTTCCATATAATTCTTTATATGGAGCCATTTGAATACTTGAATGGAAACTATTGTTGTTGGAAAATTCCACCAAAGGAAAGTATTGATCCCACATACCTTTAAAATCATGAGAGAATGATCTCAACATGTCTTCCAGAGTTTGAATAGTCCTTTTAGATTGTCTGTCGTTTTGTGGGTGATAAGTAGTACTCATATGAATCTTAGTATCCAAATCCTTCTAGAGACTTTTCCATAATTTTTATGTAAACTGGGGATATCGATTGAAAAAAATTGATAGAGTTTTACTATGAAGTCTTAAAACTTCATTAATATAACGTCTTTATAGGTTCCCAAGTGTTAAATCCTCTCTTATATTAAGGAAATGTGCTAATTTTATGAGATGATCAACTATTACCCATATCGCACCATTCCTTCTAGGTGTCCTCAATAGTCTGGTGACAAAATCCATTGTAATTTCATCCCACTTCCACATATAAATAGGTAGAGGTTACATCACCCCTCTAGGATGTTGTCTCTCTACCTTCACTTGTTGACAAACTAGTCATCTTGACATGTAGTCAGAAATTTCTCGCTTCATATTATCCCACCAAAAATATTCCTTCAGATCTCTATACATCTTTGTGCTACCCGAGTGTATAGAGAAATTTAAGATATGAACATCATCTAATAGTTCCCTTTTTAGCTCATGTACTGATGGAATGCATAACCAAATCCCACATTTTAAAAATCCTTCTTTATAAATGAAGTTTTCCAATCTCCCATCCATAACAGTATTAATTTTCTTGTGAAGATTATCATCATCAGATTGAGATATTTTTATCTTCTCTAGTAAATATGGTTTAGCAATCATTTGAAAGAGTAAAGTTGTTTCCCCTTTCTTAAACAATTCCCATATCCATCTTTAGTAGATCCATAAATATAGGATCTCTCTGAATCCTCATTTGGGTTATAAGTCTATGATATTTCCTACTTAATTCATCTACCACTTTATTTTCCTTTCTAGGGTGGTAGTGTATTGAAAAATAATAATCTTTGAGTAACTCTAGCCATCTCATTTTCCTCATATTGATTTATTTCTATGTAAAAATGTACTTCAAACTCTTGTGATCCGTGTATATCTCACATCTTTCATCATAGAGATAATGTATCCATATTTTCAAAACAAATATTACAACTGATAACTCAAGATAATGAGTTGGTTAATTTTTCTCATGAGTCTTCAACTATCTTGATGCATAAGAAATAACTTTATCATTTTTTATAAGGAAACAAACCAGTCCATTATTTGATACATCACTATATATCATAAATACTTCATTTCTAAATAGAGGAGTAAAAATTAGAGTGTTGACCAATCTTCTTTTCAATTCTTCAAAGCATTCTGCACATTCTTTCATCCATACAAACTTAAAACCTTTCTGTGTGAGCTTGGTTAGTGGGTTAGCAAGTCGGGCGAAATTCTGAATGAAACCCCGATAGTAACCTGCTAATCCAATTAAACTACATACCTTGGTTATGTTTATTGGTGTGGGATGTTCTTGAATTTCCTTTCTCTTCATAGGATAATCTATGATTCCATCCTTAGAGACCATATTTCCAAGAAAAGAAACTGATTGAAGCCAAAATTCACACTTTCTAAACTTACCCTATAATTCATTTCATCTAAGAGTTTTCTGAATAATCCACAAGTGATTCTCATGGTCTTAATAGCTTTTGGATTATACCAGGATATCATTTATAAACACCATAACAAAGTTATCAAGATATTCCTTGAAAAATATATTCATTAAATCCCTGAAAATAGAGGGTTCATTAGTTAGTCCAAATGACATAACTATAAACTCAAAAATCCCATACCTAGTTCAAAATTCTATCTTTGGAATATATTCCTTCCTCACACACAACTAATGATATCTAGATCAAAGGTCAATATTTGAAATTTCTTGTGCTCCCTGAATTTGATCAAATAAATCATCAATTCGTGGTAGAGGATACTTATTCCTTATTATAATATCATTTATTTCCCTACAATCAATGCATATCCTCATGGATCCATCTTTCTTATTGACAAAGAGGACATGGGATCCCCATAGAGAAACACTAGGTCGAATAAATCCTTTTTTCAATAAATTCCTCTAGTTGTTTCTTTATCTCTACTAATTCCACAGTGGCCATTCTATAGGGAGTCTTTGATATAGGTCTTGCACTAGGAATTAAATCTATAGAGAATTCAACTTCTCGCTCTGGAGGATTTTAGGTAAATCCTATTGAAATACATCAATTTACTATTTCACTATATGTATATATTCAATTTGAATATTTCTTTCTTCACCCATAGATACTGGGTTCTCTTCCTCTCTAAGAATTTCATTCAGTAGGGTTACTGGGGGTGGATCTAGATAAGAATCCTATGACTCTATTTTTTCTCTAAAGATAAGGGATTCTACACCATTTTCAAAAATTGAAACTTCCTTCTTATTGCAATAGATCTTTGCATCATAATTTTATAGCCAATTTATACCATGAATTATATCAAATTCAATCATTAGTATGACGACAAGGAATGCAACTAAATCATAATTATGTGTCATGAGGGAGACTGATCGACACACCTTTGTTGCAATGATACACCCCCTAGGAGTTTTGACTGACAAATCCTTTATTAAATCAAATTGGACATTTCTAAATTTCTTGAAAAAATAGGAAGATATAAATAAATGCGATGATACAGAATCAAATAATGCATTTGACAAGTTTGAGGAAACAATTAAAGTACCTGCAACCACATCATTAAGAACTTCAACCTCTACGATTTTAATCACATAAGCTTTCCCTTGATCTCATGGCCTTTTCTGAGGAAATATTCCTTGGTGCTTAGGACACTCACTTGAATAGTGACCCATCTCTCTAAAATTATATCATTGAACATCATTGACTTGTTTCTTACCATTACATTCATTAGATCAATGACCCTTTTCTCCACACTTATATTAGACTCCCATGCCTTTCAAGCATTTCCCAGAATGATTCTTTCCACAATTCCCACATAATGGGAATTTCTTAATTCCCTTGTTCTTCTTTGTCATTTCAACTTTTCCTTGGTTATCAGAGTATCGCTTCTTATCTTGGTTTTCCTTGAATAAATTTGATCTAAAAAATTCCTTCTCTGTTTTGATGGAAATTGATAAAATTTCTTCATATGATGAAAATGTTTGAGAAGCTAGTTCTGTTCGAAGACTTGTCTTATGAACTTCAATGAAATGATGAATCTTGTCTTCTGAGTCACATATGTAATCTATGGCATACTTGCCTAGACTTGTGAAGGCAGCCTCATACTCTGCGACATTATCTTCTTCCCTTTTCTTTAATCCAAGGAATTTCCTCTTCATTTTGGTTCATTTCTCATGAGGGAAATATTTTTCAATGAATATTATCTTAAAATTACTCCATTCCATATCATATATTTCTTCTTCCTCTTTGGTATTCTAGATCATGGACCATCATTGATCAGCGTCACCCTTGAGACAATATACTGCCAACACTAACTTTTCATTTTAATTGAATCTTAATGCAATGAATATCTTTCTAAGGGAATTGATCCACTTCTATGATACTAATGGATTTGTAGTCCCACTAAAAGATGGTGGCTTCGGTTGCATGAAATGATCCAACATAGGTGTAGCATGGTTATTTGTCACAGTGTGAGTAAGTTGTCCCAATATGGTCATGATCGAATATGATCTGACATTGACTGTGTTGACTTGCTCAGTGGGGAAATCCCTACATTTTCCATGAGTATTGATAAAACTTCTTCCATTAGGATCCATTTTTAATAATGACATACACTAGGTAAGGTTATGAATCTCAAATAGAAAATCACTTAACATAGATTGACATTCTATGCATATATAATCTCATAAACATGGTTTCTCTGAGGAAGAATTTACATTAAAATCCTTCACAATGGATTGTAAAAAAATTTGAATTATCCTAAGAATATCTCCAAGGAGTGTCAATACCAAGAGTGCAGCAAGGCCTATTTCCGTTTACCAGGATACCCTAGGTTAAGCCCGAAACTCCTTGTCGGAGTTTTCATTCCTAGGTACATCTGTGTTAGAGCCACCTCTACCTGTTTGTATCTAGACAGGGATATATTTTCTAGAAAGATCCAAATAATTTATTCCTTACAAAAATAACATGACGTTTTTGTAAGTTTATCCTCAAATAATACCTTAGGGATTTTTTCCCTAATATGCATTTTCTAATATAGTTTACATGTTATCTACTAAACTTCCTTTGATACCAACTGTAACACCCTGACCCCTCTAGACCGGAGATAGTGCATTACTTTTTACATTAGCATGCTTAAAAGGAATGAAATCCTAAATGAATTATTAGTTTATTATTCTTGAAGAAACTAGATATATAGATGTTACTAAAATTACATTGGGAAAGGTAACAAATTACAATACATAACAAAAACTAAAAACTGCATTCAGAAACTCAATAAATGATCTCCTCTTCATAAACTATTGAAGGTAAAAAAATTAAAGGGGTGAGATAAAATTTTCAGTAAGGGTTTCAAATAGAGGAATCATGAATCAATAATAACTGAATCATAAACAAATTGGCATAGTCAATATGGAATGGTGAATAAATGAAAAACTCGCGCCATTAATAAATTGAGAATGACACTGCATCCATAAATTTTTTCATAGTAAAACCTCATAGATAGTAATAACTGATAATAAATAAAGAGAATTATTATTATTTGGACATCATGTATCTATCACATGATACCACCATACCGTCGAAATGATTTAAGTCTGTGGGTAGAAACCCATTTGATTTTTGGAAACAAACTCGAAGGTTTTGTCACTAACTGATTATCTCAGGAGACCTGTCGATGCATCGAGGGGATATAGTGGGCCCCTCCCAACACTTCATGTCCAAATAATTCTTTATAAATATATTCAATACAAGAGCAATATTCCTTTAAATTATCCATATAGAATAGAGGATACAGATTCATCAACACTTCCACTGTTAAAACAACATTCAAAATAAACACTATATGTAAAATGGAATAAAACTTAGAAAATAATCAAATCCATGATATGATAATATTCATATTTAATAGAAATATAATTTAAAATGAAAATTTATCTCAAATTTTCAATAGGTAAACCATAGAAGAATTATTAGGTGCATAATACAAATTAAGTCACAATGAAATGGAAAACTGAGACAAAGCCCGTTACCACATTGTAATCAATTGAATCGTATGACCAAAAATAAATATTCAAAAAATGAATCACATAATACCATGAATATAAATAGAATCATGATATTATATATCAAATGTATGTACACACATACCAGAAACAAGAAATAAGTAGTGAACAATGGAAATATCACGGAATTGAAAGTGAGATGAGAAACCCCCTTACAACCATTTTCCATGGTAATAGGTGTTCTTGTGAGGGATTAAAGATAGGTAAAGGGGTATCCAATAATTTTTATATCATAATTTTAGTATAAAAGAGGTTAGAAAACATACCCCATCATTAGGAATTAAAAATAAAAGAACACAAGATAGGGTTGATTCACGTATAAAAGTGAGAGAGTGGATCCCTTACCTTATGCTCTAAGGTGTTCTTGATTGTTCTTAAAGACCTAAAAAATCAAATTTAGAAACATTAATTAATAATTCCAGAACCTCATCAAAATTTAATTGATATGGTGTAACCTTATGTGGTTCATTAATGGCCTTTTTTTTAGTTTAATAGGTTCAATTTTATTATTTTGGAAGCATTTTCTCCTTTGGTTTTCATGATTCGTTTACTTGTATTCATGAATGGAAGTTTTCTTGAAATGTGGTTAAACATACAGAATTGTTAATATATATTATTAGTGAAATTAAATATATATAAATAATCTTATAATGATTTTGGTTATATACCATGAGTATGACTCATTCGATAAGTTAATGATAAACGCTTGGATTTAGATTGGCGGTTTTGTGCACAATGACCTTGTTTTGTATTATTATTCCATATTATGAGTGTATAAGGATTACAGAATATTAAATAAGATAAACTACATATATTATGATCTGGTTCAACCATTAAAAATGTTTCATGACTAGTCTTGAAGATAATAACCCAAATTGAAAACTTGTCTTCCTTCAGTGTGATAAATTAACACATCTCGGACGGTGTTTGCATTTATAGTATAAAAGGAGGGGAAAAGAGAGATTATGATGAAATATTCCATTATAATAATGAAAATATAGTACATGTAAGGTACTAGAATTATCATGGAATTTTTATGATGTTAGGTGAGAAGAGAGAACAAAATAATGGAACTTGTAAAAGAAATTGAAAGAAAAAGGAAGAGAGGTTCACCTCTTGAGTACTCCTCCTTGAGAAACTCCTCAAGACCATTGTTTTTGGCCTTTTTGTGAGACCAACATGCCTCAAACGTGGGGAGAGGGCTTATTAAGAGTATTTGGTAGAATTTAGGCAAGTCTTGAATCTTGAGTGGCGTGGGAGGAAGAGGGGGTGAGGTGTGGTTTATATAGTGGAGGGGAGGAGAGTTTTCTTAATATTATAATCATTAATTTATTATTTCATCTCAAGAAAAGAAATAGTGAGAATTCCATGACCTAGAATAGTAATAAGAGCTTATGAGTTCTAGATTTGGTTGATTTCATCACTCATGATTATAGGAATAGTTAATTTAATTTATAATGTATTTATATGGTAAATTAATGTATTTTACTATTCACAAAAATTAAAGTATTTCGGAAAAATCCCAAAAATTCACCCTAACAATTTTCAACATGAATAATCCAAAAATGAACTCCATTTTTCGAAAATAATTTTTAATATATGAAAACTTAATATTTAACTAAAATCATTATTTAATTGAAAAATAAAAACACTTAAAATATTCATCTTCATTTTTAAGGTGCCTAAATTTTATTTACACTTTCATAGGCATGGTTACCATTCATAAGATTCATATTACTATTCATAAGGGTAAGTTACTATTCATAAGGGTAGGTTACTATTCATAAGGGTGGGTTACTATTCACCAAAAATTATGTTAGTACTATCAGACTTTAAATATCTCCCTGATCGCAACTGTGTATGTCCATTTTTCAAAATTCAAAACACAGAAGTGGAAAATTTATGTTTAATGGCTAGGTTATGACTATCTCCTAAATAACCAAGTTTTGTTTCAATGAAACTTAGTGCTTGATGAAATATAGGTTATGAATAGAATGTATTAAACAGAAACATACCATAACATGTTTGGGGTGTTATACTCTAGTTATATGAAATAATATTTAAAAATTTTGAACATGGAACATGAACAAAAAATTCCATCATCCAAGTTACTTCAAAAACATATTTCAATTAACTGATTATGAGAAAATAAAAACCATTCCAACAAGTGATTTTAAAAATTAAGACACGTGACATTGGAGATGAAAATTCCAGAACCCAAGATAGGAAAACATCATAACAAATATTATTTCAAAGAGTATTTCTAAAAAATATTTCTAATTATTGGTTCTTAAAATATTTAAGAGTTAAAGCACACAACCTTTAAACATTTTTGCACAAAATTTACTTAATTTTAATGAACTGTTCAATGAATTATGTATCTATCATAAAATGATAAAATGTAAATTGTTAATCAATTAGGGAAATTTTTAGACACCCTTTAATAAAAATTCCATTAGAATGTTTTGGTAAAAATTCATTGAAAATAAGGCCACATAAAATTTCCTCAAAATTAAGACATTGATTTTCTTCAATTAACCCATTATACAAAATCAGTGGAAAAAATTTAGTCTCAATAATGAAAAACCGAAATTCCCCAATGAATTTTTTTTGAAAATATTTTCCCCATGGATCTCTAAATTAATAAATGTGAATTCCAACTTAAAATATAATGGTTTTAACCAAAAGTTGGTTTCCTATTTTAGAAAAAATGAATGACTTCAAATATTTTGACTAGAATTAAACACACTTCAATTTATGTCTAACTAGAAGTTCTAAACTTCTCTTTACCACTAGGTGAACAAACACAAAAAATTTAATAGTTAATAAATAAACACAAAAAAATGAATGAGTGAGAATAACAATTATAAATAATGAATAATTAACTAATCCATAAATAAAAGAATAAAGTAAAATAATATCATCCTAGATCCTGATTCTTATTTCATTTCCCATTTTTATGCATATAATTTGAGTTTAATTTTAATTAAAAAGTTTCTTTTAATTTTGATTGTAAGACACACTTAAAAAATATTTCAAAAAATGAGTTTTTTTTTAAAGTGCAATAAAATTACCCACTCAATTAAATATATGGAATAATATAAATTAATTTCATCAAAGTGGAAAAATAGCCTTAAAATTTACAAAAAATATAGAACCACTAAATTAGAAAACCAAACCTTGAAAAATAGTAAATTTGATAAAATTTTGGGTATTTTCATGAGGAAAACATTTAAATATAGTTCCAAAAATTTTAAACCCCCTCCCCACACTTAAAACTAAAATATTTCCCTAATGTTGAACTTCAAAGTAAAGTGATAAATTTTAATGATTAAAGATAAAAAATATTTAAAAATTGATCATTTCAAAATTCTTTTTTAAGGGTAATAATGAGGTTTAAAAACAATTTCCACTCAACATAGGCAACAGACGATCCTTAATTTACAAAAAGATGTTCCACTAGTTACTACATCACATTTTTAGTTGAAAATAAGAAACACACATGCTTAAGAATGAATGAATGAAAATTATTTTAAAAAAATCACACAAAACAGGTATGCAGGATCACAATTTCAAAAAATAAAGAGATAAAAGTTACAAGTTTAAATTCATATTGATTCCAGCATGTAAAAAATAGTTCTAACATTTTATTTTAAGTATTTAGAACAAGAAAAAAATGGCAGATTTAAGTAGAAAAATGAGTAGGAACTGTAGTATAATTGAAGTGAAAACACCCATAATAAGCACAACTTTAGTCATTTTAATTAATAAAACATAGTCTCCTTTTTTTCCCTGAGAAATAGTCTTTTGTTAAAAAAATTTCTCTACATAAAAAATTAGAGGATCTGTATAAGATTTCATAATTTTAAACATATAATTAACTGAAACTAAAGTTTGAGTTTAAAAAACACTGATTAAAAAATTTTCAAGAAATTTTTTTGCTCCAGCTGATATGAAATTGTGATCTTCAGGTACATAGCTAATAATATCAACATCCTTTAGAATCCTTTTAGAAATAAAAAAGTCCCCAGATATTAAAAATAGAAAAATATTTCATAACTCACTATAATGAGTAAAAAATACACTTTGAATTATGATAATATAAGTGAAAAATACACATAACATTTCAATATTTAATTCTTATTAAAAACTATAGAAACAAGATAAAACACTCATGAATAAAAATGGGTGGACTACCATGAAAAATGGAGTTTAAATTCCTTAGTTAGACATAGTGAAAAATTCATATTCATAAACAAATATAGTTTCCAAGCTCTTTTTCTACACCTCAAAATAATGTTTTATCCTTTGTACATTTACCAATAATGGTCTATTATCCATTCCTATAAGTTTCAAAACTCCATTAACTAAAACTCTCAATATGGTAAAAGGTCCAAAACACTGAGATTTTGGATTCTCGAGGAAAATTTTCAACATCGAATTGAAAAGTAAATCTTTCTGGACAACCTTAATGATTAAATTATGAATGATAGTATCATGAAAAAAACTTAATAATCTCCATGAAAATAATATATCTTTTATATAATTCTCTTCTTATCTCATGGAGAACACCCAAATCAAATATTCTCCTCCCACAAGCTATCTAAAATCAAAAATTAAATGCCTTGATAGCCCAAAATGATTTGTGTTACAACTCCACAGAAAAAATGAAATGACTTCCCAAATGTAATTCTTTAAGAAGAAACTCCTATACGAGTTTCAAAGGCAGTTCTATAGGCCCACAAGGATGTTGGTTCTGGGTACATCAAAAGTCTGTGGTGGTGGGAGATATATTAATTTTTCAATAATATTTTCCATAAACCTTGAGCAAGGATATTTCACGCCAAAATTTAAATTAATTTATTTAATTTCTAAATAAATAAAACCCAGGGATTATGAAATTTTTATAGATATTATGAAAAAAACCTTTCAAACTGCCTTTATTACACTGTGAGGATCCAAGGATATAATTCCTCTTGTAGTGATCCACATGTGATTCAAAGATCTTTGAGAAACACCACTCGATCTCTGGGTGCTAGTGCGGAAAATAGAATGTCTTGTAAAATTCATTCTTGATCACTCGTTCTTTGGTCTTGAAGAAATATATCTTTCATTTCTCATTCATGATTAGGAGAGATAATAAGGATTCGAGAGAGAATTCATTATGCACAACAATTCATTATTCTCAATTTTTGGATGCAATACACAATAGACATAATCATCCATTTATAGAGTTACTGTTTAGGTTAAAATATTATTTAGTTTCATGTTATACATTAAATAACATTTAAAAAATTCAATAAATCCTATTACCCATAATAATAATAATAATATTTTTTAGTGCACCAACTTTTACAATTGATAAATAATATTTATTATCTTGTAAATAATTATTTTATCACCAGACATTATTTTGGTTTGTTAGAACTCTTCTGTATTTATGGAATACCTAAATAAATATTTTATTCCTAAATAAATATTTCATTCACATACTGGCGAATAAATATGTATTAAATATTCAATAAAATAAACAAATATATTTTTATTCACATGATGAAAAATAAATATTTATTTAATTTATACGATGAATATAACTTGAATAAAATTATTCCCCATCCTTAATAATAATACTTATTCTATTAATTAAATTCAAATAGAATTTAATCAAGATTAATGGACACACTTAGTGTGTGAACCTATATAATTCTTTCTCATTGTAGGTGGGTATACCTAAACTCCATGATTACTATCATTTAAGGAGTCAAGAAACCAATGATAAAGAACTTAATGTCACAATGATGAAAATCACAGGTAAAACACACTGTATAATATAACCCCTTTATCTCAATATGTTATCAAGAAGGTATCATATCCATGTCACCAGCATGTATGCTCGATACATATATCTTTGAATATCTGAAATAAACATGTTGTTATACTACGAAAATAGTATTTAGGGTTATGGTTCTATTACAATTAGAGGGATGAGATATCATCTTCCATAAAGATGGAAGAGAAAAATCCTTCCTCGATTTATCCATTAATGACATGTAACTCGTGACACACCCAATGTATCTAACTTCTCTATGAACTGTTATCATTATGTTTTACAAAATACATCTATGTACGTGAGTTGCAACATGCATTAATAATAAACTTAAAATCTAAGGGCCATCATGCACTCTTGTAGATAGGAATATCCATTGACAACAAAACATACCGAATTTCTACTGGTGGGTCTGTTATCAAAATCTCCTATCTTAGAGATTACTGAGTGAGAAATTCATGAAAAGTATCCTCATCAGCTTACAAGTACTTGAACCTGATAGTCTATATATTATGTGTCTCCTCAAAGTATGTTATCCAACTGCAAATCAATATTTAAGAATATCATCATAGCACATCAAGGTTCTCATCATAGTGGGTAACTACTATGAACTTATCAATGCATCATATAATATAATAAATTATTAAATTAAATCCATGTAAAATAACAAAAAATATGTATTAAGAAGATTTATTAATATTCAATACATCAAAAATAAATTTAATAAAAGTAAAAATAGTTGGTCCCAGAAAACCACCTCCAACAAACTCTCACTTGGAATTGAGACAAATGTCAATGACCTTCAATCTTCTATACCACACATGATAGTCATGTTTCTTCTAAGTCAAGGATTTATTCAAGTGGTCCACCATGTTTTCTTCCATGGAAATACTACTCACTAAAACTTCACCTCTCTATGAAAAATCCCTTAAGAGATGATACTTATGGAGTATGTGCTTCATCTGTTGATGTGACCTTGGATCATTTTCAAGATCCATCGCTGTAGTATTATCACAATAGAGTGTGATATGATCATTACTATTAGTTACCACGTCAAACTATTGGATGAAGTTGTACATCCATACAGCTTCTTTAACTACCTCATAATTCACAATATACTTGAACATTATTGTAGAATATATGACCACAACCAACTTTGGGATCTTCCATCTCACATCACCTCCATTCAAATAAAATATTTATCCCGTTTGTAACTTCATTTCATCTTTATCATTTTGGAAACTAGAATCTACATATCCTTCAAGGACTAGTTCCTCATATTCTCCATAAACCATGAATATATCTAAAATACACCTCAAATACTTAAGGATAGTATTGAATTTCATCCAATGGCAGTCACCGGGATTAGCTTGATATATTATTACCACATATAATTCATAGGAAACATCTGGCCTAGTACATAGTATAACATACACGACCAAACCAATTTATGATGCATATGGAATCCTTACCATTCTGTTTCTTTCCTCATGTGTCTGAGGGAACATTATCTTATAAAGACGAATTCCATGTGATGATTTCAACAATACCCTATTGGATTGTTCTATATTGAATCTCTTCGGTATTTTTTCAATGTATATACTTTGAATTAGGTTGAGAAACCTCTTAGATCTATCATTATTGATCATGATCCTAAGAATATGTGTTTCCTCTCCGAAGTCCTTTATAGAGATGCATTTATTCAGCCACACCATAAAAGACTATAATATTGGTATTTCATTTTCAATGAGTAATATATCATCAACATATAATAATAATAAAGTGAAATCACTCCCACTAAACTGTTTATAGACACAATAATCACATTTATTATTTATGAAACCAAATTCTATTATGGCATCATAAAAATGATGTTCCATGAACTAGATTCTTTCTTTAGTCTATAAATGGATCTCAACCACATGCATACCATATTGGAATCCTTCAGAGTCACAAAACCTTTCGGATGTGTCATATAGACATATCCTTAAAGTATCCCATTAAGGAAGGATATTTTGACATCCATTTTCCAAATCTCAAAATCATGTAAAGACATAATGGAAAATAGAATCCTAATGGATTTTAGAATTGTAACTGGTGAACAGGTTTTATAATAGTCAATGACTTAATGATTCTTAAACCATTTTACATCCAATCACACCTTATAGGCACTGACATGTCCTTATATGTCAAGTTTTTTATTGAATACCCATTTTCAACCAATGGGATTTACATCTACTGGAGGGTCTACCAAATTCTAGACTTGGGTTTGGTATATGTAATCTATTTTAGAATTCATGGATTATTTCCAATTCACAACATCTATTCCACTTACTAATTCCTTTCTATTTAGAGGATCATTATTATCAACTAATAACGAGTCACTATCCTCAGTGACTAGGCAACTATAATGTTCTGATTTTATAACCTCTCTTGTACTTCTATACCATAATTATATCTCCAAAAAAATTTATTCTCCCATGGGGATTTATGGAATTTGTTCTTGTGACAACTCTTGTGTATCTTCAGCCTGGACCTCATCGAAGTATATCTTGCTCCTATTATCTATTTTAGAGATAAGATCCTCCTCATGAAATGTGGGGTGTCTATCAACCACAACATTTTTGTTTAAAGGATTGTATAAGTAGTATCCTTTTTTTTCTTTGGTATATCCTCTAAAGATACACTTTGTGACTCAGGGTGAAATCTTCTTACTTGAAGTGGCATTAAAAAATTCTTCATAACCCCACACATGTAACTAAGAAAACACAAGTTTCTTTCTATTCCATAATTGGTATAGTATACCGTATATTTATTTAGTTGGCATTAAGTTTAGCACACATTATATTTTTTTCAATGCATATCTCTAAAAGGATAACGGAAGACTCGGATAACTCAACAATTATATCACCATGTCCAATAAGGCATGGTTCCTCCTTTCCCTTACACCATTCCACATAGGCATATAAGTAGAAGTGTGTTGAGATAATATACCAAAGTCCAATAAATAATAAATGAAGTCTTGACTTAGATATTCTTCACCATAGTCTAAGTGGAGTTTCTTAATCTTCTTACAAATTTGGTTCTCAACTTCATTCTTGAATTCCTTAAATTGAGAAAATAAAATCTAACTTATACCTTATTAAGAAGACATATCCATATCTACTAAAATAATTAGTAAAAGTTATGAAGTAAGAGTACCCACCCCATTCCTCTATAAGAAATGGTCCACACACATCAGTATGAACTAATTGAAGAATCTATTTATCCCATTAACCATTCCCAATAATGGGGGATTTGGTCATTTTTTCTTGTAAACATGATTGACATACATCAAGTGGTCCTAGTTTAAAAAAATATAAATATCCATCTTGATTTAATTTAGTTAAGTGTTTTTCATTTACATGATCTATCTAGTGATTCCAAATTCAGGTGTGGTGTCAGTCATGTGAAGTAACTTCTTTATTTATGTCCATTACTTGGTTCATGTAATACAACACATAAAGACCATTATTTAGATGTGAATTACCATAAAAATTTCTAAATTTATAAAATCAGTAACATTTATTTCCATATATGAAAATAAATCCATCTGTATCTAGTATTGATACATAAATAATGTTGTTTATAACTGAATGAATATAATAAATACTCTCTAAAACCAATATCATTCGAGTTGGAAACTTGAGGAGGTAGTCCCATATAGCTACAATAGCAAGTTTAGATGCATTGGATACTTGTAGATCTACCTCTCCTTATTCAATATTTCTAAATCTACTTGGTTCCTGTATTTGAATACATATGTGAGCACCATAAGATGTATCAAATACCCAATTTTTAGAACCAGATAAATTGAATTTGATAAGAAATACACATGAAGCTTCCTCTTGCTTCTTTGATTGGGTGTAGTTTTTCTTCTAGTGTCCCTTCTTGACACATGAGAAACAGAAAACATCATGTTCCCTTTATTTACCCTGATCTTCCTCTCCATTGAAGGGTATGGAGAATATTTGGGCTTAAATATTTTTTTTACCCTTTAAATTAGTTCAACATAAGGTAAAAATACTTTTCTTGATTTTTATCCTTATCTACTAGGAGAAAAAGAGCAATAAAATATGATAGAAACTTATCAATGTTGTTCTAATTAAAATTTACAAAAAATCTAGAGAAAATATAGGGGAGTGATTTTAGAATGATATTAGTTCATAGTTATTCAGGGATATTAAACCCTAGAACCTCTAGGAACTCAATGTATCCAATGAGCTTGACTACTTTATGCTCATCTAGGGAACCTTATCTAATAACTCTCTGAAATATCAATATGGAAATATCAAACCATTCTTATCTAGATCACTCCTGGAAAATACCATATAGGTGATAAAGAAATCTCTACACATCCATGCTTTCAAGAGACTCTATGAGTTCCATAGTAATAAAAAAGCATAAAACATTGAACAACGTCCGTGTCATTCATATGTTTCTCATAGATTAGAAACTCTTTATCACTTTCCTGCTTAGTAGGTGAATCGGGAAATAAGGATTCTAGCATGTAATATTTCCGTCGATGGTGTAACACAACCCCGAAGGTGTATGTACCATTCATGGAATTTACATCTAGTTTGGAGGGTGTCTTTATACAATATTGATTATAGGATTAATGTGGATGATGAACTTTCCATTTTATTATACAATTAAAAGAGTAGATTATTAGTAATTTTCTTGATAAAAATTGGGTGAGATATAATAAATTAATTGATTTTATTAAATATCCCACTATTTTTCAATCCCAATAGCCATAACTTTTGAACATGGAATGTCTAGTTGATATGAAATTCTAGTGGCAATGAACCCCATTACTTTTCTTAATGATCTAGAATTTATCCATGAAAAACATAAGAAAGTAATTAGGTAGGTGGTATTGCCAACTGTAGGCTTATAGATCCTAGATCTGTTGAATGGATTTCCCTATCCTGAAATCATGACTTGGATTTCCCCCAAATTTTCCTAAATTTTTTATTAAATAGACATTGTCTATTAAAATCAATAAAAGTTCGGTTAAGTAAACCCAAAACTTTCATGTGAACTCCCAGATAAAAGTAAGTGACTAGAATTTGTCCATGTACTACACTTAGTTCTATGGTTTAATTCCCAATCAAGTAATGGAAGGATTTTTTCTGAATTGATATTAGGCTGAGGGATTTTAATTAATTTATGCATAAATTTTATCTTGTTTTATCCCTTACATGTCTTGTTAATATTAAGTGGATGCTACTTAATTAATTAACCATGTTGGATAAAACATTTACACATAATTAATTTATTTAATTTACATCTCTTCATATTAATTCATTTATTTTTTTGATTGTGTTCTTACAAACATAAAATAGATAATACATAGACAAACATAAATAAATAAATTTAATGACCTGATCGTGATCTTATATAATGGTTTTTTAATGTGTGGACATTAAATCAACCTATGAACTAGGGGAATAATTCCATTTTTTATCCATGGAATGAGTTAAAACATTACACCTATATATCTGTGTATCGCTAAGTTTACATCATCATGGTTCTATCTTGAACTACATAAACATTCCTTGGGATGATCCATTAATTACATGTATTTATAAATCACATGTAGGTGAGGGGAACCAATGGATTGGTTAATGGGGACTATATAAATATCTTTGGAAACACAGTTCCTACATTATAATGCTATAAATTGAATTAAATAAATGTCAACACATACACAAGTCTTGGTCAATATCATGATCAGCCATACTTGCAACCAATATTCAAAAAGTAACCAACTACATTCATTTCTTTATTCATTCTTTGTTATTAAGATAAACACTCTTGCATTAATTAATTAATTAATTAATTCCCTTTCATCTTAATGATTATCCGAACATAATTGAACATACCCATGAATAATGGAATTCATGTAAAATAAATGACAGAACCATTAATGACATATTAATTACATATAAATCAATTTAGAATATAAAAATATGTAAAACCACTATTAAATATCTGAACAAAAAATATGTGTCAATCAATAAATTATAGTATTAATGATACAATTTTCAATTTAGTGTGATTAGATTCTTCCATTAATTGGGATACTACATGACGTGTTCAATCCAACTACACATTGTGTACCAAAGTTTCTATGTATCCGAGTCAGATGCATGGGGATTTAGCTTGTTAACTTAGCCAGACTACACAACGTGCACATTCTAGCAACACACCATGTATCTTATTCTTGATGGAATCTCTAGTCATTATTCATCTGTTTTTAAACCTTTATGAAAATTAAACGCTAAACGAACATGATTAATATGTTGACAACATGTTAATTCAAATCAGATTAAATAATGAATAACATGATTTAATAATCTAAAAAAAATTGCGCATAGATCAATGATCAAATAAATAATTATAAATTTAAAGGTGACCACTATGATACCATTTATTGGTTCTAGGAACAGAGAAAGTGTGAAGTGGTGGGTGATATATTAAAATTTATTTTAGTAATATTTTCTCGCAACTATGTGCTTGGATATTAAATTTAAAATATAAAATTAATTTGTTTAATAACTGAAGAAATAAATACATGGGATTGGGAAATTTATCCATTGATTAATGTTGATAATATGAAAAGTCCCTTTCATTTTATCTTCATTACTCTATGAGGATCCATGGATAGAATCCCTCTAGAAGTGATCTACACATGCTCTAATGATATTTGAGAAACACCACTCAATCTCTGAGTGCTAGTGTTGTGAAATGAATGTCTTTCATTGTTCATTATTGACCACTCATTCTTTGTTTTTAAAGAAATATCTCTTGAATTTCTAATTCATGAGAGGTATATATAAGGAGGAGTCGAGAGAGAATTCATTGTGTTCAACAATTCTCTATTCTTATTTTTTGGATGCAATACATAATAGACATAACTATCTATTTATAGAGTTAATGTTCAGGTTAAAATATTATTTAATTTCATGATGTCCATTAAATAACATTTAAAACCATTAATAAACCCAATACCACATAATAATATTATTATTATTTTGTGATTTAACAACTTGAATAAATTGATAAATAATATTTTCCATCTTGTAAATAATTATTTTATCACCGAACATGGTCTTGGTCCATTAAAACTTCACAAAATTTATTCAATACCCCAATAAATATTTTATTCATAAATAAATATTTCATTCACATATTAAAAATTAAATATTTATTAAATATCCATTAAAAAAACAAATATATTTTTATTCAAATGCTGGTGAATAAATATTTATTTAAAATATGCGATCCAAATAACCTGAATAAAATTATTCCACAGTCTTGAGAATAATATTTAGTCCATTTATTAAATTCAAATAGAATTTAATAAAGATCAATGAAAACACTTAGTATGTGACCCTCAAGGATTATTTATCATTGGAATTAGGTGGGATTAGCTAAGGTCTAAGGTTACTATCTAGTAATGGGTCAAGGAATCCAAGAGAAAGAACTTAATGTCACAACAATGAAAACTACATACAAACACTATCAGTGTAATATAATCCCTTTGTCTCAATATCTCATCAAGTAGGTTGAAAGTTTTGTCTCCAACCTATATGATTGACACATCTTTCATTAACTATATAAAATAAAAATTTCATTACACCATGACCATGGAATTTTGGGTAACCGTTCCATTCTAATAAAAGGGTTGAGATATCAATTTCCATAAATATGGAAGGAAAAAATCCTTCCTCAACTTATCCATTAACGATATGTCACTCCTGACACACAAAATGTATCCAAATTTTCCATGAACTGTTATCATCATGATTTAAAAAATACATCTAAATACGCGAGATGTGACATGAATCAATGATAATATTAAAATATAAGGACCATCACACATGCTCGCAAATAAGAATATCTGATGTCACAAAAACATGAGGAATTCTTACCAGTGGGTCTATTATCATAATCTCTCATCTTGGAGATTACAGAGTGCAAACTTCATGAGAAGAACCCTCATATTAATATGAGTACTTTCACATGACTGTATATGTACTATTTATCCCATCATAGTATGTTATCCAACCAAAACATAGTATTTAAGAATATTTTCATATCACATCAAGATCTGCATCATAGTGGGGATGTAACTTCTCGGACTAGAATGCCACTCAACAGTGCCCTAAGCCCGGTTGGACACATGGACTCAAGCAAATATCCCCGAATGCCAAAGGCTACCAACTAGCAGTGAGAGCCTAGGTGTGTCTATGAGGAGACTATTCCCTCATCATCAGAGTGTATCATATCATAATATCAATAACATACAATTAGCGGAAGCAATATAATAACCAGACAAGAAGTAAATAGTGGAAGTCTGATAAGTAAAAAATTCCAAAAGTCATGTCATATACAGAATGAATAATATTTCATATGTATCTAATATGTTAATCCATGTTCATAAGGAGGATATACAATAAATGTAACAAAATTAATAAAATGGAAAAAGTATACTAGCTAGCATCATGAGCCTCAACTCAATCCCAAGCTCCTCTACTCCTAAGCAGCAATCAAGATCCTCCAATATGATTCTTTCCCTTATCCATACCTACTGTCATATAGTAAGTTCGGGTACCCAAGGTGGCCTGAACAGGGTGTGATAAATAATCCCAGTAGAGAACAACCCAAGGTCTGTTCCATCCAGTCAGTGAATATATATAAAAATAGTGTGTAGGCATAAATATAAAATTTAAGTAATTATTCAAAATTAAATATCCTATAAGCCCAGGTTCTCATTTTATAACAAATTCATTTGATCATTTAATTTAAGAAATAAGTCTTCAATTTAATAACTAGGCCTGTTTCATGTATAATCATGTTCAATTAATGATTCAATCTCATTTAAATAATAAGTCTCAAGACCCAGTGCAAGCCTAACATCTATCATATAATGATAAGCACAACATATTCCTAAGAAGGTCATATAAAAGGAATAATTCAAAGACTAAATCCAAGCTTGTGATTTGGATTGGAAGACACATAGCATAATTCACATCATTCATTAATCAATTATGAACCTGAGCCCATCCATGGAATTCCTATGTCGGAATCCAATAATCACTCCAGGTATAATATAAACCACACCCTACTAGCCTATCCATGACGATCCTCAAGAACCTAGGAATCTCTCTAGGTGTGGTATAACAACTCATCCAATTGAGTCCATCTTTGGAGGTCCACTAAGGGAGACTAAGTTTCACCCATTGAAATATGATCAATTCCCTTTGAGTCTATACATGGAAATCCCTATGGATTCCAAGTATCACTCAGTATATAATAGTCAACCCCTATGAGTTTGTCCTTGGTAGTCCATAACAAGAGTCCTAATGTCACCCAGGAATAACAAAGGTATAATCTAATTGAATACATCCATGTAATCCATGTTTTACCCATGGTATATATGCATTCGATATTAATAATTACCATTTAATCAAATTAATTTAACATGCTGAGGTCAAAACCAAGAAAATCTCATCTGAAACTCACCTTATAAGGTAATCCAATGCATTGTCCAATTATAAAGGATTTTCTTTAATTTAAATCAAGCAGGTATTTCATTAAACAAGTATTTCAATCTTAAACATTCAAACAAAATCATTCAATAAATATCATTGATTCAATACCATTTAATTAGGATGATTTAATATGTCAAGGTCAACAAGAAGAACAATTCATTTACACATCACCCAAAAAGGTGGCTAAATCACAACTAGCTTATAAAGATTAGCCTTTGATTCTACTCACATGGTTATAAGAATTCATTCATTAATTTTTTTATTCAAAGGCCAAAACCATAATCAAATCATTCTAGACCCCACTTCAAAATGTGGATAAATGCATGGATAAGATTATAAGGCTTAGCCTTTAATTATCTCATGGGAAATTCACTTTAATAAGGAATTTCAAGATTCATCAATCTATTACATACCTTAGGCCAAGAGCATGGCTATTCATCCCTTCCTATTAATTCATTCAATTACAATTCATCTCATATTGAAATTCATATCACAATTCAATTCACATTTGACATCCCAAGAAAGGGGAAAAGGGCACACCCTAAGGAATATAATTCCAAAATCCAACCATGGTGGTTTAATTCAAAATCAACTCACCCAAGGGGTGGTATCAAATCAAGGTGTGTGACCTATAAACATTCACTAATGTCCTAATTAATTACAAGGGCTATACCTAACAATTTAATTCATGGATCAAAATCCAATTTAAGGCGTTCTTTGAGAATTCAATGTGTGACACAACAACGTATGCATAAATCACTCGACATTAAATTTAAATCACAAGACCAACTACAGTAGGTCCTTAGTGGATAGGTCATTTAGTAACAACTCTTAATTCGACTCAGATTGGGGGAAAATCAAAGAATGGATGAAGTCCCTATAAACAGGGAAAAACAGATTACACCTAAATAGAACAAATGATTCCAAAATAAGTGAGGAAAGACACAAAAAATGTATATTTTACCAATATAGATACATGGAGACCTACGATGATTTAATCCAATAATAGATGGAGTAGATACATTGAATCATAGGTTAGAATTGAGGAGGAACCCAATACGTAGGGAGAGGAGGCTCATGCTATTGAGGAAGAAGGAAGAAAAGAAAATTTAGAATTAAAACCTCATTGAGGGAATTTTGTCAATTTCACCCTTAAAAAATGGGTCACATGGTTTGGCAAAACCATGCACCAACCGTGCGACACCATTTTCTTAAGAAACCACCTCACACGATTTGTACCACATGGTTAGTCTAACCATGTGCACACCATGGGATGAATAGTGAGAGGGTACTCCCTAAGTGTCACTAACCATGTGATATAGGCACATGGTTTGAGAAAAAGAAGCACAAATCATGTGGGGCACATATTCTCCTCTGATCAAGGCCACCTAATTTTCTACCGGGGCTGCACGGTTTCAGACAAACCATGCGCACTGCACAGACCCTCAAAACTAGGGGTTTCTGGGCCCTGGTGCTCCCAAAACTCAATAGAGACATATGACGGACCTCTCAGGACTTTACCCTAGTCCAAAAGAACAAATTGAAGTATTCCAAGTCTCATAATTACTTTACAAATCTTGGTTTACAAAACATCCCATCCAGTAATAACCACAAATTAAAATTCACTTGGAATTACATCTGGTCCAAAAAACATGGGACTCTACAAACTCCACACCTTATAACTTCTCATCCCCAAGAATAATTTGGGAAAAAATGAAAAAAACACTTGACCTACAAGGTTTTTGAAGTATCATTCAAACATTTGTGTTTCATTTCCAAATTCCAAACACACCTCAAATCATTTCTTAATGTTACAATGCTTAAGTCACAAAAAACATGAACCAATTATCATTTTCCAATTGAAATATCGAAACTGATCTTACCTAATACCTTTAAGATAGAGACATGATAATGAAGTCTTATATTTAAACAACTAACTGATAGTGGTCCCCACCATAGGTCATAGCATTATGAAGGGTCTAATTTTGAACCACGACATGTCCACCATCAAAATTTCCTACCAAACATGCCTCTAAGTGATCTAAAGGGGCTTCTCACATGATTCAAAAATGGATAAATGGTCTATTACCCACCAACACCTTTAGTCAGGTCGAGCTAAATTTCCTTGAAAACCCCAGATGACACAAACTACACTCGCCTCCTCTTGATTACATTCCAAAAAATGGTCTTTCACCTACCGTATACATTGAATAAGAAGGATTACTAGTCAATCCATATATGGATGTCCATTATTATATATGATCAACTTAGACTGCCGATTCATCAAAAAATGAAACTCTCTATTAACATGCATTATTACGTTTACAACAAGCTTGTTCACCGAATCTTGAACTTTACTCTTAGTGAAATTATCAAATAAAATCATCACCTGGTCATTTAAAATGTCACACCACCTCACGAACAAAGGGGTAACCCAGCTCCATCCTACTAGAGTCATTACCCTTTAAGAATAACCTATGAGCTCGACAACATTACTGGGATGAACTAGGATTCAACCAACTAGACTGTATGGAACTCACCCAAGTTAGTCCATATACCATGTTTATAAGTAAGGAATTGGTACAAATCTAGAACATCCACATCAGAATATTAATTGAGCCCAGAGTAGCATCCACTTAGAGGTCACATCAAAGGGAACAACTAGTGTCCAAGTGTACTCCCAAGGTGTTAATTCACATGAACCCAATTTTCACTCAAGACTAACCAAGCCTCAAACAAAAACCATGCGTTAGTGCGTAACTCTTTTATAGATCACAAACCATCTCAACGACTTTCAAACATCAATGTGACATAATACTGATGCTCTCTTAGTTAATCAAGGATGTTTTCAAGACATGGTACATGCCCATCACTAATAAGAATACACTAAGAGGATATTGAGTATTACCAAGAAGACCAGTCAAACCAATGCTGGTTTAATTCCTTTTAAAGAAGCTCAACTTCACCTGCCAACGCATTGTCATTTAACCGATCACAATTTCTTTACCGTCCACGACATCTTGTGTTCATTAAAGATTAACCACCTAAGTCCATCCAAGACCAAAGATGTTTTTCAAGGGTTTCATACATATCCAACCACACCAATGTCTTGCTACTAATTAAGCACTAACATAAATCAAGACTTTCAAGCCTCAATGGAATTCAAGAAAGATTGACCATTTCCAAATGGTCCTCCTTGGTTATGTCCCTTCCACTTGGAAGGACACACATCCACTAAAACTAACATGAAACTCCCCACCTTAAGAGTGTTCTCATTATCAAAATAAGAGATAGACTAGCCTCTCATAAGAGAATTAGATCAAAAACCACCTTTAACACATGTGTGACACTCTAAAGAGTCCCACCCATATATGTTAAATTATTTGGAATAAAGGAAAAAAGAAAACCAACTTGACCTGCATGTCAAAACACCCGAGTCTCTAGAAAGTTCTCCCAATCATTGGGATAGATTCAATTAGTTAACATGTAGTTCACTATACTCCAAACATAACCCAAGTACACACTCAATATTCCATGGTTTAGTGATTCCACCAAACTCAATTGGTTCGTTACATCATTTAGAAACTCGATGGGTACCAAATATATCAACGTATACTACCCAAAGATTTAAAGAAGAAAGTGGAACATCCTGAATACTATCTATAAGTTTTCTACCCTATGAATTCAACTATCAGATCAATAATTCAGAAAAAATGCTCAATTTTCATTGTCCTATATGACTATAAAACAGTATGATGACCTCTCAAGTCAACCAAGGAAAATGAAATAGGGTTGAGATTCCTACAAAGTGGCAAAACATGTCCTTGGCATGTCTAACCTATTGAAACCAAGTATTACCTAATGCTCATGCCGATAAAAATGGTCAAAGATACTATGACCACCAATCTGAACAAGGTTTTCATTTAAATGTAAAAGTTTTATTAGTGAAAATGACACGTGAATGAGACCAAATTCTAGAAGACTCGCAACATTTATCAAGGAATTTAAGCTCTAAGGGTTCTACCTACCATGGTCTATCCCCCTTTCAAAATCATAAGCGTCAAACCTATTTCTAGGTCATGGCAAATAGAAAGTCACTGGGCTCAGAATATTATCATTTAAGACATTGTTAAAAAAGAGAAGGCCTACAAAAAATGATCACATTTACATTCTAAGGGAACTCAAAGGAAACGTTTAAACTACTCTTACATGAGGTTTTAAATAAGGGATACCACTTCAAGTTCCATATTAAATCCATTACATTAATTCAAATTAATATTTAAACAATTATAATATTTAAATCCAAACATCAAGTAGCAATTATTAAACAAACACACTTGGTAATGATTCAACTAATTACTCAAGTCATAACATGCAAGTATTATCAAAATTCATTTTTTAAAATTGAACACGTAATGACCTCTCATCATATATTAGGAAATTTATCAACATAAATTCCCTTTTAAGCTAATAAGGCGACCTAAAAGGGTCCCATTAAGCCAACCTGGGTTCATCAGAATGCAACCCAATACTAGTTTCTTAATTATTAATGTTTGAAAACACCCAAAATGGATCATCTCATAAGAAACATGACCCAAATGACCTACTTAGGTCCATTTTTGTATTTAGGTGGTTAACCAAGCCATTTTAGTTGAAAAAATATATAGATTTTACATTTTAACCATTTCAATATATATACCATGATCATATTCAATGGTTTAATTACATGGGTTTCCAACACCCCAATATATAAGGTGCACATACACTTTATAGACATAAGTATAGATCTAATTTAACTGAACACAATCCACATTAAAATTTAAACTCAAGTATGCCTTTTTTATTTAAGATAATTTCAAAATATACCATGACCATACATAGTTGTTTAGTCATGTGGGTGGCCATATACCAACCTATAAAGCACCCATACACTTTATAATTGGAAATTGGTTTCCATTTAATCAAAACCACTAAAAATAACCCATTAATAAAATTAAATATATAAAAAATAACATTCTATAACAATCATTAACCACATAGAGATTTCTATAAAAACAGAGTAATGGCATATAAATAGTAAATACATGCTAAATAAATAGGCATCATGGCACATATTCACCTAACCATGTTATAAAATTAGTTATTCTAAAGAAATACCTAAACAAGTACAAATATAATCATGCCATTAAAACACTTAACATGGAATAAAATCACCAAATCATGAAATTTAAACAATGAAATGGAATACAATTCAAGGAAAACAATTCATATCAACTAGTAGTTCAAAAAATGTAACTATGTGGCATATAATATGAATGACATGTGAATTTCTATGTACCTAACATGATACATTAAATTCTTCGTCCTTAATCTACCAGGACAAGGGTAAAATTACATAAACTCCATAAATCAATAAGTAGAAGAAAATACACCAACCAATATATTTAAAATCATATCAACTTTAATAACAGATATCATGAAAAACAATCCCATCTCTGGACACTTTGTCTTTTCCCCATGGGTGGGGTGATCAATCCTTGACATGACTATTTAACAAGCACCTACACATTCTTATTCTCCACTACACCAACCAAAAATAAAAATAAAAAGGAAAAAATAAACCTCTGATACCACTTTGTAACTTATTAGACCCGGAATCCACTCAACAGTGCCCTGAGCCCAAGCTGGGCACATGGCCTCTAGCGTATCTCCCCAAATACGAAAGGCTGCCAACTAGCAGTGAGGATCCAAGAGTGTTTGTGGAGATATTATTCCCTCATCGCTAGAGTGTATCATAGAGGAATATCATTAATATACAATTAGTGGAAGTAGTATAATAACTAGAAAATAAGTAAACAATGAAATACCGACAAGTAAACAATACCAGAAGTCATATCATATATACAATGATGAACATGTAATATGTCTCTAATAAAGTATCCAAAACATGTTCACAAGGAAGATATACAAACATGTATCAAAAGTAATAAAAAGGGAATAAGTATCCCAACTAGAATCATGAGCCTCAGCTCGGTCCCATGCTCTTCTTCTCCTAAGTAAAAATCAAGAACCACTAGTAGGGTGCTTACCCTTATCCATACCCACAATCATATAGTCTGTTCAAGTACCCAAGACGGCCCAAACAGGGTGTGAGACATAATCCTAGTAGGAAACCACCCAAGGTGTGTTCTATCAAGTCAGTGAATATATATAACAATAGTGTTTAGGAATAAATATAACATGTAAGTAAGTACTCAAAATAAAAAATCCGATAATCCCAGGTTCTCATTTTTTAACCAATTCATTTGATAATTTCTTTTAAGAAACAAGTCTCTAATTTAACATCTAAGAATGTTTAATTTATAATAATGTTAAATTAATGATTCAATATCATTTAATTAATAATTATCAAGACCTGGTGCAATCTCTAAGTCCCCCATATAATCATAAGCACAATAGATACCTAAGAATGACATATAAAATGCATAAGTCAAAGAACAAAACAAATCCTCTTCTTTGGATTGGCAGACGCATTTCATCAGTCACATCATCCATTAATCAATTATGAACCTAATCTTGTCTATGGAATTCCTAAGTTGGAATCCAAGTATCTCTCTAGGTATAATATAATCCAACACCCTATATCCTATCCATAGAGATCCTCAAGAACCTAGGCATCACACTAGGTGTGGTATAACATCCCATCCAATTGACTTAATCCTTGGCGATCCACTAAGGGATCCCAAGTATCACCCATGGAAATATGATAAATTCAAATTGTTTCCATCTTTGGAAATCCCTATGGATTCCAAGTATCATTCGAAATATAAAAGTCACCCCCACGAGTCCATCCTTGGTAGTTCATAAGAGGAGTCCAAGTGCCACCCAGACATAAGAAAGGCATAATCCAATTGAGTCTATCCATGGAGTTCACCATTTAATATATGTGCCACATAAGGAATATAGGCATTCAATATCAATCATTACCATTTAATAAACTTCATTTAACATTCCACGGTCAAAATCAAGAATATATCATTTTTAGCACACCTTATAAGGTGATCCAAGGCATTAGCCAACTCAGAAGTAGGAGCTGTGATCTGGCTAGGGACATAGACAAGATGTGAAGTAGAACCACACATTGTGTGGATCCCCTCACATTCCATGCCCCACTTGATATTATTCTAGTAGACATAGAATGTCTATATCTCCTTCATTTGAACTCATATTTTTGCTCACAAGTAGCCTATCCTGAGTGTTATTTCACATAGAACATGATAATGCTATCATTTTAGGATTTCAAGATACTATGTGAAATTTTTAGTGTATGTATTTGGGATAGGTGACTCTCAACAATGGCATAAATTGGGAGGGATCACTAGAGACATTTCCTGGTGGTACCCTCCAGCAGGGCTGGGCATCAGAGTTCCCTGATGAGATTTTCTGAGTTACCTTCTAGGAGGGCTAGGTATCTGAGTTCCTCAACATTATAGGTGTTACCATTCAGTAGATATGGGTAGTGGAGTTCCCAATGACTTTTAGGAGTTACCCTCTTATAGGACTGGGTAGTGGAGTTTCTCGAATTTCTAGGCATTACCCTCCAACGGGGCTGGTCAGTGGAGTTACCTGATAACTCTTCCAATCATTACCCTCCATTAGGGATCAATAGTGGAGTTTCCTTGACAACTTTTCTAGGAATTACCCTTTTGCAGGGCTAGGCAGTGGAGTTCCCCACTAACCTTTCTTAAGTGTTACCCTCCAGTGGGGCTGGGTAGTGGAGTTCCTCGATGACTAGTAGAGTGGGACCCTCCTATCATACAAGGTCATGTGATCCTTACCTTGAGTTTGATTCCACTAGACTATACAACATGATGAAAAGGCACGAATTTACAAGGCTTTGTACTCACAAGGAAGAGGGACACTTTCCCCACTAAGAAACATTTTTGTGACGCAACCAAAACTGTGTGGGTGAGTCTGTGCCACACAAAGAAAATAATATAAATTTGTAGTGACGGATTCCATTAGACTTGTGTATTCAGCGAAGATGTGTGGGATGTTGGGAATATTTTATGGACATTTGGAATTATTGGAACCTTTTCTTCTTGGATTGATAAGTGATATGGATATCCCATTACTCTCTCATTTGGGATTCTTTGACTATGAATATATCTATATCATTCTTCTATACCCACTCGTTGGGTTTGGTTACTCTCTTTCCAAGAGAGGTGAAGATGCAGTGGGTATTCCACATACATTCTGTGTCTAAATTCTCATGGTTTTATGAGTCTACTATTCTATTATTGGTGGTGAAGTCTCAATATGTAGTTCATCTACTCACCATATTTATCCCCTTGTGCTTGGATGAGCTTACTTTCACTCCTTTTTGGGTTGAGCTATATTCTTTCACTGTACCTTGCGAATATGATATATTTCTCTTATATTTTATCTCTCACTACCCCCACAGCTGTTATGGAATTCTACTAGGTATGTTTATACTCACCCCTGCATGGGATTTTCCTGAATGTGGCTTGTTTTATGAAGACGACAAATGAGTTTATCATGACTACAGAGGAGCTTAGGTATACTTGGTTCCTGGACTATGTATGATGGTCATAGATTGTGATTCAGGAGCTGGGATCTCTCAGCTATTTACATTTTCTATTTTTCTGTCAGGTTGGGACACATTTCTGGGAGGGAGTGTATTTTTACCCTTTACTTTTCAATATTCACTACTATATTTATGTTCTTTGTAGAGGATCATGCATTTTTTATTTACTTTATAGAAGTGTTTCATCTTTTCTTCTTTCCCTCTACACATTGGCATTGATTTGGATGTGTGAATGTGTATAGGTACTTAGGAAAATTACTCCTTGAATTAGTTATGTTTTTGATACTTGTCGCCACCCCCTGGCCTATAGAGGCAGGCTTGGGGTAGTTGTGGATTGACCCCCAACATGGGTCGGGTCATGACATATTGGTATTAGAGAAATTTCATTCCTTGGGAAATTTTTCATACATCTTACAGTTAAGAGGATTGTTTGGGTTTATCGAAAAAGTTTTAAGGTGTCTCAAGTGCGACTCTTAGGCTAGAGAATCCAGTGATGGTGTGGCAGCCGATGTATCCAATCACTAGGACCTTGACTACCTTCTTTTCAACTCTACATGCCGAGACATTTTTTGTGGGGATTAATGGTACATATATCATATAGGCTTGAGTATTTGACTATCATTATTGATTCATATCACCATTTTTGTTGATATATATATACATATATGATCATCTGATCGTAGTAATTTTTGATAACTTTTAGGATGCCTCCATGAAGCTAGTCATCCTGGATACGATATCTAGTTCGTGATGATGAACCTATGAGCGATGAGACCTCAGTTTAGGGTTCATCATATGACCACCTTTATCTAGGTGGGAAGGTAGCATCACCTCTACATATTGACCAGTATTTCATTCCAGTAGAAAAGGTTGTGTATGTGTATATTCTTAGTGCGTTCTGGGAGTTCCAATATCAGATACCGTTGAGGTTCTACAGCGATCCCAATCCTCAGGCAGTAGAGGATTTTCTAGAGTTGGTTCTCTGCGTATTTAGACTCATACAGACATTGACAGATCAAGTTGTGGCACTGGTAGCTGACCTTTTCCATAGATTATCTAGGCAATGGCGGGGCCTTGTTACATAGATGCATGATGAGTCAACAATCTCACTGGGAAACTTATAATAGATGTTCTGTAAGGAGTACTACTCCCCCTATTTGAAGTCAGTCTAAATCCAGGAGCTTTTGGATTTGCAGTAGGGAGGGATGACATTGGATGTGTATGGTGAGAGGTTCATAGAACTTATGTGCTACTCTATTGACATGATCCAAGATGGATACATATGAGCACAAAAGTATAAGTAGGGACTTCATAGAGAGATTTGAGCCAGCTTTGTTCCCTTTTGTATCACCACCTATACAAGGGTGCTGGAGAGGGCACTGGTCATAAAGAGGTTTCTATCAGAGGGACACCAGATAGTTGGTGTTGGTAGTGGGTGCTATCAAGCTGAGTCATCTTCAGCAGCTAGTTGGCGCCAGTTAACATGATCTAGGATCAGGATACACTTTCATTAGAAGGCATAGGAATTTAGTCATATGGGTCCAAGGTAGCATAGACCAGAAAATCCTATAGAGGGGCAATGCTTTACTTATGATTGGTAATGCCACATGAAGCATGTCTACCCGACCAAAAATGATGAGTATCCCCTGTAGATAGCTAATGGACTTCCACGACATAGGCGACACTGTGACCATGGATCTCTCAAGCATGGATAGGGTGATCCCTAGGAAGGTGGATCCATAATAGGAGTAGGAAGAGCTAAAACTAGAGGAAGATGCTTTGATATCCTTCCATCACCACCCTTAGGTGGCCCATATTAGGCTCATGGAGCTGGTGGCTAGGGAAACAGACAGTTGTATGATTTAGATTTCTATGATCCCATAGCGTATGAGATAATCCTATGTACAATCTGTGTTTATTATACTATTTCTTTAGTATTTTTAGTCATAGGTCCCAATCATTCCATTATCTCTCAACTCCTGTTGTGAGAGTTTGAGCTCCTAGTTGAGGTTCCAACATAATAGCTTCATCTTGAGGTTCCTACATGGAAAAATTCTTCTATATATTTCATCTGCTGGTAGTGAAGATTTTCTCTTGGAGGAGTGTGATTCATGTTGGAAATTTTGGTCAGCATGATGGAACCCTATGACATCATCTTGGGTATGGATTGGAAATCCATAGTCTGAGACCATATTGACTATCAAAATAGACTAGTTAGATTCCTGTGCACTAATTGGACAATATTCTCATTTTCTGGTGAGAGATATCTCATGGAAGATAAAGTGGGTTCTGCGAGCAAGAGGTTGTATCCCATCACCCATCATTTAGTGAGTGTAGCCCTTTATGCAACAGACTCTTCTAACATCTGGGTTTCTTAAGTTGTTGAGGATTGTATGGACATCTTTCCCGGAGACCTTTTAGGACTACCTTCAAGGTGGGAGATGGATTTTTGCATTAACTTGCATCCTAGGACTACCCTGATATCCTTTGTGGTGTATTGGATGGTGTGAACTGAGTTTCAGGAGTTACCATTGTAGTTTGTGGAACTTCAAGAGAAAGGATTAATTAGACCTTGTGTGTCCCCTTAGGTAGCTACAATCCTATTAATATAAACGGTATATGATAGTTTGCAGCTTTGCGTAGATTATCATTGCTTGAACTAAACCATGGTAAAGAACAAGTAACTGTTACTGATTATTGAAGACATATTTGACCAGTTGTGAGGCAAGATATGGTTCTCCAAGATTTATCACATGTCCAAATACCATAAATTGAGGGTTTTTGAGGCTGATATACCAAATTTTTTATTCTGATGTCGCTATGGACATTATGAGTTCCTAGTGATTCCCTTTAGTGTGATGAATACCCCCACTGTGTTTATGGATTTTATGAACTAGGTTTTCTAGCCATACATGGACCAATTTTATGTAGTATTTATCAATGACATACTAATGTACTATGAAACAAAGAAGGAACATGCAGAGAACTTGAGGATGATCCTTGACTTGTTTTAAGAGCACCACCTTTATGGAAATCTCTCAAAGTTCTAGTTCTGGATTCATAAGTTTCACTTTCTAGTACATGTCATTTCTAAGTAAGGTTTATCCATGGATCCTTCCAAGAAAGATGTTGTACTTTTTTAGGAGCTATCCAAGAATGTGTTAGAGGTTTAGAGCTTACTTGGCTTGGCGAGGTACTACATGAGATTTGTGGAAGACTTCTCCCAAATCACAAACCCTTTGACCACCCTAATGTTGAAGGGGAAGTCATTTAATTTTTATTAATAGTGTTATAGGGACTTTGAGGAGTTGGGGAAGAGGATGATGATTTCTCTAGTGTTGAGACTACCAGAGGAAGGAATAAAGTTTGTAGTGTACTTCGATGCCTTGAGAGTGAGGCTCGACTCTGTGTTGATGCAGCGACAGAAAATCATCATATATGGGTCAAGGAAGTTGTGACCCAATGAGTAGAACTATGCAAATAAAGACCTAGAGCTAGTAGCGATAGTCTTCACCCTGAGGGTTTGGAGACACTACCTTTTAAGGGAGTGCTTTGTGGTTTACTCAGACCACCATATTCTTAGGTACGTCTTTACTCAGAGATACTTGAATCTAAGATAACGAGATGGTTGGAGTTCCTGAAGTTCTATGGCTTTGAGATAGTCTATACTCTAGGGAAGGTAAATTTTGTGGTAGATCCCCTTATTAGGATGTCCCAAGATCACCTAGAGAAGGAATCTTTGGAGCAATTAACTTCACTACAGCTGACCCTGGTAGAGCAGGAGGGTACAAATTTTCTTTAGTCGATGGTGTTGAATCCTTCACCCCTAAAGCATGTGAGATAGTCCGTGCTGGGAGACATAAACTGTGAGGTATTACATGATCAGATATCCACATTTGACTCACTAGATGAATATTTTAAATGAGGGAATCATGTCATATTGTTCTAGGTGTGAATAGCAGTTTCAGTCACATTATGGGAGAAGGTGATGTAGGAGTTACACACTTCTCCCATAGCTGTATATATCAGTGTGGGGAATATGTACATAGACCACTAGTGCCAGTTTTGGTGGTTCGAAATGAGATGAAGTGTAGGTGAGTTCATCTCTTAGTGCCGAACTTGTTAGTAGGTAAAATATGAGAACTAAGTTCCGACAGGTTTGTTGTAGACCCTTGATATCCCGTAGTAGAAATGGAATGAAATATCCATGTACTTCATTATAGGGATTCTACACATATTTAAGTGCCATGGAACCATCTGGGTCAGAGATGATCAACTCAAAAAGTCAGTGCACTTCCTTGCTATCATGGAGTAGAGTTTAGTGGAGAGTCTGGGGTAGTTATACATATGGGAGATCATTCACCTTCACAGGGTACCCTCGAATATTGTCTCCGATCGTGATGTGTGGTTTATGTCATAGTTGTGGAGAGGATTGTTAGAGGAATTTGGGACCCAATTGTGGATGAGTAAATACTTTCATTCCCAAACTAGTGGGAAAACTGAGCACACTATCCATGTGATATAGGATATGTTGAGGGATTGCGTGTTAGAATTCATCCAGAGCTAGGAGAATAAAATTATCTCGGTAGAGTCTATATAAAATAATAGATATCACTATTCCATCAGCATGGAACCTTTTGAGGTCCTATATGGGAGACCCTATAGGTAACCCTTATGCTGGACAAAGATTGGTGATCCATCTCTTGTGGGCACATAGTTGGTGTAGGAGATAACATAGAGAGTCCAAATCATGTGGGAGTGGATGAGGATGACCCATAGAAGATATAAATCCTACATAGACCACTGTCATAGGCCCTTGGAGTTCAAGAACGGAGACCAGGTTTTCTTGAGAGTCTCCCCATGACATGGATTGTGTATGTTCGATCAGGGAGTCAAGTTATCCCTGAGGTTCATAGGGAAATTAGAGATCATGTAGAGTGTTGGTGGGGTTTCCTACCATCTTTCCCTATCTCCATAGCTGGAGCGGGTGCCTGACTTATTCCACGTGTCATAGTTGAGGAGATACGTACATGAAAACTATACACATCATCCAATGGGGAGAGTTGGACTTTAAGGATGGAGGCACCGTTTCAGAGCACCCAGTGGAAATCGAGGACCGACAGGGGCATACATTGTATGTATGGACCATTCCTTTGGTTCATGTTCTATGGTAGTATGGAAATGTGCAGGAGAGTTCCTGGGAGTGTAAGAGACATGTGCAAGTTTAATATCCAAAGTTTTTTTCTATGTTTTTCTTTTTGAGGATGAAAATATTAGCGCAAGGAATATTTTCTAGACCTAATTTTTTCCTTATAAGAATTTGAAATATTTATATATATATTTAAAAATATAGGAATTGAGACAAAGTGAAATTATGAGGCCTAATGTTCTTGGAATTAATTTTATTAAAATATTAAATATATATAATATTGAGAACACACGATACCTAAAATAAAATGAAATAAATCTTAAATGGTTGATCGAATTAGAAATATGAGACCATAGTTGAGTCTAGAATGTAGTTTTTACCCTAGGAATGATATAAAATGAGTCAGCATAGGATGTATGGACCCCTCACTCATTGGCGGTGCGTTTAATGAAGAAATGAATTATTTAATGAATTAGTTGATTTTTTTAGTACAGAATATAAGATTATAAATATATCACCCAGGGATACCTTTATATGGTTGGATTATAATTTCTGGAATCCTCTAGTGAGAGCTCCTCCCTCCTCCCTTTGGTGAACAATGATGAAACGTCAGATCAGATTAGATCCAGATGCAATGAACAAAGCAGTTTCCTTAAAATCATTGAAGAACACGTTCTTCACCAACGAATAATCCGAAATCAAGGTAGGACTCATCTTTTGGTGTTCTTATTTTTTTGTATTAAATGTTTGAATATATCATTATTATTTCTTCGATCTATTCCTTTAACACCCATTACATGTTCCCAAATATTGGAGATTAAATTATTTCTAAATTATTCATCTAACCCAGGGCCCCTGTTTTTGATCATAGACCAAGAACACTTGGATGATGATGTTTAAACTTTTTTTGGTGCCTTTACCCTAAATATTCTTTTTGTTATTCACCAGTTAGATACTTGCGGTCCTTGTACCACTTTTCAGGAGTTACCGAGCTTGATCAAACCCTCATATTCACACTGGATCAATGAAACATGAACAGATTGGAAAGCGTAGCATAGATCTATAATTGTTGCGGTACAAGGAAATTTGATTCAACAATTTGATGTCGTAACATCAATAGTTAAAGATTAAGGTGCATGTATAACATGAGATGAAACCCTCATTGATAACTGGAGCCGATTCATGGTGAGAAATGACAGAGATCCAAAATCCACAGCAAAATCCAGAATATTTGGACTGATTCAAGGTGGAATCAAAGGCAGTGTTGATAGATTCAAGCCGAAGAGATCGAATTTGAAAAAATAGAAAAAAAAACCTGACTAAACACAATGTTCAATGAAGAACACATGGCATATATCCCCTTCCTGCAGTGGCACTATGGTTTTGGAAACCCATAAGGATGACACAATGTGTACTTCTCTTGACATGTTGTGTAACACCTTTTCCATGTGAGTGAGTCATGTGATGGATCACAGGGTCGGGCACACGTCATGTTCCATGTACATGGACATGGCCATACCATAAGGGTGAAATCCTATGTGGCCCGACACACCATGTACTACACTACACGGAAATAGGGCCCGAGTACCCAAACATGACCAGTAACACATGGCCCAATCTCTGGATTGGTTGGACATGCTGTGTAGTCCACCTACATGGAATGTTATTTTATACGGTTAAGAGATGTGTGGAATCTAGGTAAAAAACCAGGTTGTGATGAAAAACCACATGTTGTGTGGGTTACCTCACATGATTTTTACCCCTTGATCTCATTTCCATAGACTTCAAAAATTCATATCTCCTTCGTTTGAACTCAGATTTCGGATCACGAGTAGCCTATCCAAAGTGTTTTTATATGTAGAATGCAATTATTCTCTCGGTTTATGATTTTTTAGATACAATGTAAAATGTTTTGGGCATGGAACTAGGCTAGGTAATGATCGACAATGACAGTGATCAGGTCGGATCACCAGAGACCTTTCTAGGAGGTACCCTCCAACAGGGCTAGGTAGTGGAGTTCCCTGATGAACTTTCCAAGTTACCATTAAATAGGACTGAGTAGTGAATTTCCTTGATGTTCTAGGCATAATTATCCAACAAGGTTGGGTAGTGGATTTACTTGATGATCTTTTCATGTTACCCTTCAGCATGGCTATGCAGTGGAGTTCCTCAATGTTCCAAGTGTTTTTCCTCTAGTAGGGTTGGGATGTTGAGTTTCTCAATAGCCATTTCGGTAATTAACCTCTAGTAAGGCTGGGTAGTAGAGTTTCCTGGATGACTCTTCTAGATTTTACCCTCGAATAGAGCTAGGAAATGAATTTACCCCATGAATTTTACTGATTTTTACCCTCCAGTAGGGCTGGGCAGTGGAGTTCCTCAGTTACTAACAATGTAGGACCGTCCTCTCATACCGGTGAATTAGATCCTTACTTTATGTTTGTTTCCCCTCGACTATGAAATAATTTGATGAGACATGACTTGATTTAGCTTTAGAATCATGAGAAAGAGAGATGCTTTCCCCACTGAGATGCATTTTTGTGATGCGACCAAAACAATATGGGTGAGTCAATGCCTCCCAAAGTAGATAGTATCAAGGCATGGTGAAGGATTCCCTTAGACTTGTGTGTTTATGGAATATGCATGGTATGATAGGCATCATTGATAGACTTTTGGAACTGTTTTCTACTCTTATTCTTAGGCTGATCTCTAACATGGAGATCCCCTTACTCTCTTATTTGGGATTCTTTGACTGAGCATATATCTCTATCCTTCTTCTGTACCCACTCCTTAGGTTTTATTACTATTCTTCTAGGAGAGGAGAAGACGTGATGGGTATTCCATGTGAATATTGTGTCTATATTCTCATGGTTGGATGAGTCCACTCTCCTATTATAGGTGGAAAAGGCTCAACAGCTAGTTCATCCACTCACCATGTTTATCCCATTATGCTAGGACGAGGTTAATTTCACTCTTTTTTGGGTTGATCTATACTCTTTCTTTGTACCTTGTTCATATACTATCTTTATCTTTTATTGTATCTCTTACTACTCCCCCCTCATCTTTCGGGGCATCCTAATGGGTATGTTTATACTCACCCCTGCATGGGATTTTCCCGTAAACATCATGTCTTATACAGATGATTGACAGGTTGACCATGAATATAGAGGATATTAGGAATACTAGGTTCTTGGACCATGTAAGGTGGTCTTAGCATAGGATTCAATTGGTGGGTTCTCTCACATGTTACTTTTTCCAGTTTTCTGTTAGGTTGGGACACATTTCTAGTTGGGTGTGTATTTTTCCCCTTTACTTTTCAGTATTCTATACCATAATTTTGTTGTTTCTAGAGGTTCATGCATGTTTGGTTTACTTTATATTGGTGTTACATCTTTTATTCTTTCCCTTTTCACCTTTTCATTGAGTTGGCTATGAACATTTGTATTGGTACTTAGGAAAAAACCTCTCTAAGTTAGTTATGAATTTGATGCTTGTCGCTAACCCTGGCCATGGAGGCGGTCTTGGGGGTAGTTACGACTCAAGCCCCGACATGGGTTGGGCCATGAAACAGAAGTAGTCATAGTTTCATAAAACAAAAGATCAATATTTTTTTAGAGTTGGTTCCCAAAATTAATGATCTTTTAGTTTTGTGTTTTATGAGTAGATTTTTTATGATTTTATATGTCACATATCATAATAATTTTTTTGATTATTTTTATTTACAATGTTTTTTCCTTCCTGGTTACATATTTACTCCTAAAATATGATGCCAATCTATTAAATTTATTTATTAAATATTTAATCCAGTATAGCTAAGAAGGATCAAATCCATAGGGAAGAAAAAATTAAAACTATGTAAACCAAGAAAACAATCAGATATATTGAAAAAAAATAAAAAATGGAAAGTGAACAATAAAAGTGATGTGTAACTAAAAAATTATAGTGAATAGGTGGAATCTATAAAATTATAAGATTACATTGTGAGAAATTTAATAGATGAGGAGTGACAAGAAATTGATGAGCTATGGGAATTTTTATTGTTTGAACTTCAGAAAATATATTTGATAATGAAAATGTGTGGATGAATATTCATTCAATAAATAAAATATAAAATAAACTTATTGATTAGTTAACATGTGGAATGTAAAAACTAGTAGTATATTAATAATAGGCTTCAAATCATACACATGAAATGATTTAATGAAAATAACCATAGTATTTTTTTTGAAAAATCATGATGTCTATTCTTTAATATTTTTTCGATTGAAAAATTCCTTATCAGAATATTTTTTTATAAATAAATATTGTATACTATTTGGATAATTTTGATTAAGATTTACTATCATCAATTTTAGGGGATTTGAAACAAAATTGACTAAGAATAAGAACAACAATAACATAATAAAAAGGGAAAACATCAATTGAAGAAAAATAATTAAACCAAAACATTCTAATTCCATAAAGCATTATTTTACCAATTCTCATTTTCAAAAATATATTTTGCAGCATGATATAATTAAAATAGATTATCAAAGGAAATATAGGATAAGGAGGAATCAAATATTTATTCTTTAATTGGATTTATATTCCATTAAATCTCTATCATACCCCTATGATCTTCTTCCCAAATATATATTTCATCATTATTTATCTAAATTAATACAAATCAATATTATATTCTCTATCCAAAATATGTATCCAACAATTTAATTTGATAATCTTTTTTCAAGATGGTAGTAATAAGTTGAATTTCAAATCCTTTTCTTAAATTGTCACAGGATATTATTTTTTAAAAGGAAATAATCAATTCCTTTAAGTGATACCAACTCAATATGAATATGTAAAATCAATTTTTTATATACAACCGATTTTTAGCAGAATTCACTAGTATGAATGAGCCAAACTCCTCCAAATTTCATCCATCACAAATCTTCAACATTGACAGAGAAAGCACATTAAAAATTTAAAATCCTTTATACTAGCTTAAATGGAATATTATTTGTAACACCTCGACCCCAGTTACCTAGAGTCGGTACATTATTACATAACATTAGCACGATACAAGGAATCATGTCTGGAAAGACCAATCAGTTTAGTATTATTGGAAACAAGATATATACATAAGTTCAACATTACAACTTGAAAAGAAATACAACACTAATTTATTCCATTAGAAACATCCAAGACTCCTAGATTATGCCTGAAATTCACTCATAACTAACTTCTTCATATACTGAAAAAAAGAAACATAAGAAAGGGGTGAGCTCAAATGCTCAGTAAGAATAAGAAATATAGCGGAAGATAACATAAACAATACGCATGATGAATAATTGAAAACACACGCCTTTACAAATAATAAACATGAACAATTTATGGTAGGAATATGAGCCAAGTAAATAATTCCATAATAAAACATTAACATGGTTATTCTACTAGTCGAATAACCACATGAACCATCAATATTATTTTCATAATGAGGGAATGTATAATGAAGGACATTCTGAAACATTTTGTCAAGGCCTCACCCAAGACGTTTAAACATGACTAAGGCCTCGTCCAAAACCATATATCAAATTGGGAAAGGCCTCGGCCAATTCCAGATCTAATTGTATCATGATACCTACCAATGCACCAAGGAGATATAGCGGGCTCCACCCATCACTTACTAAGTCTAATACATTACTCACATAAAAAGGTTGAAACATAACATAAACATTCGTATTAAAACTAGAATACGAAATGTAAATACTTTAACCATAAACCATAAATGGTATAAAAATAACACATACATAGTCAAACATATCAAAAAACCTTAAATACAATATGGAATATATGTATCATAATAAATAAAATTAAAACAAGTGTAAAATTTATCAAAGGATGTTGACATAGATTAAATCAAAACTATGTGAGAGAAATATATATTTCTATTTTGAAATAATTTAAGAGTCACATAATTACAAAAGAAAAAATTTATTTTCAAAATATTCTCATAAGATTGTATGGGATGCTTCCGCGATGTTAAATGGTGGATAATATCCACACCCACCGTATAAGTTAAAAAAGACATTATTACCTTAATTATGTCGAAAAGGTCATAAAGTACCTTGTTTGGAAAATGATGGAAAGATTCCTTTCAAAACATATAAGGTTAAATAAGGGTATAAATGACTTTAATCCATAGTCTAGTAAATAGTAAAAATTTGTTGAAATAAATTTTTAAGAAAACACGGATGTGGATGATAAGGAGGTCCCGGTAGATACTCACGTATAAACAACCTCAGATAATAAAGAGATTGTAGAATTAACCCTTACCTAGTACTTTTACTTAGATGATGGTATGTTAACATCCTATATAATAGTTAAAACATTTTTATTAAATTATACAAGAACTATATACATAAATATGATATCATTAATGATCCTATAATATTTCTTTGTTAATAACATTTTAGTAGTATCATCATTTCAGGTGTTAACTGATTCATTTTCCTTTATATGCTTAGTTACATAAGCCATGTTTTTTATGGATAGGATGTATTTGATTCATATATATAATTATATTAAGTTCTATAACTTTATTTTTAATCATAAAATAAAAATTATTTTTGAATGATTACGATGGAGAATGAATCTCATCGCGTTCGTGGAGACGATAATCCGTACGTATGCACAAGCGACAATATCATTATATTGATGGTGAAATTGTATGTAATTGGATGTTATATCATATATTAAGAATAATTAACATGTTATATTTGTTATTTACATCATTTATAACAATTATTATACCCATAGAAATAATGAAGTGTTTGAATAACAAACTACACCACGCCGTGGAGATGGTAAGCCGTACATACGCACGTATGGTGATTTTGTCATTTATAGGATGGATAGAATAAAGAATATGGTTGTACCATATTTATAATAAAATCAAATTATATATAAGTTATTGGAGTTATTATTTTCATATTGAAACAACAAAGAAAAAGGAAGTGTAAGAAGAAAAGAACTTGAAAGAGGGTGGTGAAATTATTACCTCTTCTTCGGGTGTTACCTTTTGAGTTGATCAAAAGGGATCCTTAGGTTGGATTTCTGATCAATGTAAGGACTCTAGGCTGAAGTGAGGGTAGTTGGGAGGATATTTGAGTAGGGTTTGGCCGAGAAAAATGGATTTGGAGGTGTTACGTTGAGAGAAGGGGAAGTGCCCTTTTATAAGAGAGGTGAGGGTCAATTTAGGAAAGCTTGAAATATTATTTTCTTATACAATCATGTTCGGTTTATAATGGCTCCAAAATAATTTATTTATAGGTTATGGTGGTTATGGGTCAAAAACATCTCAACCAATAGGTTTTATATAGGTTTAGGTCACCATATTAACCTTATCTTTTAGATTTAACTCTAGTTTAAATAGTTTAACATTTACCATGTCTCCTTAAATTTTAATATTATATGGTTAATAAAATTACTATAAAATGAAAAAATAACCCCGAGTGGTTAATTAATGACATATATGTTATTATATAAGTTCTTTGTCCGAACCTTATATTTTTAGGACTTTTATATCATTTAATAATATTGTATTTTTTTTTAAAAACACATTTATGTCAATTTTGACATAATTTAGTATCTGATATTTGTTAAAGTACTAACAACTTGATTAATTCGAAAAAAATTAATTTAATCAACCCTAACATGTAATATTAACCTATAAAATTATTTTAATTCATAAAAGTCTCAATTTAAATTTATTTGGATATTTATAATATCAATTATTTTAATTTTTCATTAATAAGGTAATTACTTCATCATCATTGTGTCATAAATAAATTTAATTATTTAATGTATAAAAATTATAAATAAAATATAATTACGTAGGAAATATTATTATATTTTTAATTAATATTTATATTCGAATTTATCTTATGTCTAACCCTATATTAAAAATAGTTTAGTTATTAAACATTGAATTTAACTCTTTTAACTCTTCTTTAAATAAAATAAGAATAAATGTCCTAATCTAATCCAAGTGGAAAAAAAATCATATTTTATTCCTAAGTTTGTTTTTGGTAGAATTACACTTATCCAATAGAATTATGACATTTGTTAGGATAATTATAACATCATTTTTACCTTTAATTACACTATTTACTTTTAACCGTGGTAAATAAAAGTGAAAAGTTACTGTTCACCCAAAATTATTTTCATATTTTAAAACCAAATTTTACTTACTGATTTCAACCGTGTCTCTCAGATTTTTGAAATTCAACTCGAAGAAGTGGTAAAATTATGTTTTATGCAAATTTTCAAATGCTCCAAGAAGGTGGGTAAAAGACGGTAAAAAGTTCAATAAAATTTATACATCTAATTTTATTATAAAAATGACTCTAATGAATTAAATTGAACTAATATAGTTATTATGTATCTATTTTGACTTAAAATAAATAAAATAAATAATTATTTTACTAAAAGTCGGTTTTAAACAATAACGTAGTGTTTTTCACTATTCATCAAAAATTGAAAGTTTTCAGAAAAATACCTAAAATTCACCCTAAGATAATTTTGATATTTCGAATCCAAAAATTAATTCCATTTTTAAAAATAAAATTTATAAAATTTCAAAAAGTAGGTATTTCTATTTATAATGGCTAGTTTGGTTAGTTGTGGTGTGTTAAAACTCCGAGTTACGTACAACACAAGCTACTACATTATTCAAATAGAAACGTACCATGGAAGCTTGGGGTGTTACAATCTTCACCTTATCTTAACATAATTTGAAGTAAAAAATCCCTATTTTTTATAGAACAACTTTAACTCATTAGAACCATGGAAGTATAGTACACCCAGTCTTCATTCTAGAAATCACAACATCTCACAACTTTATGCCCAATCTTCAATGAGGACTTACATTGAACACCTATAACAGACCCTATTATGGAATTATATATATATATATATATAATTAACAAGGATCCACTATATTCACCCTTAAATAAGTGAAAAATCATAGACAAACTTATTGGCATGAACATAGTATCCATTCATCAGATTTGTCCTCAATTATCCCCCTTTGAACAATATGGGTATCATCGAAAAAAATTCTTCAATCAGTGTTGGAGGTTTTTGATCAACCTTACTTATTCGATTCCTTGATGAGATCATATATTTTTTATTTAAATTCATTAAAAATTTAGGTAACTATGAATCCATTCATTATAATCTTTAATTTCAGACGGATTTCATCAATCAGAAAAGGTTCAAAGAGAATCAGATATCTCAACATCAGTCTTCAATTATCTTACCTTAAAAACCTAGATCTAGTATTGGTAGTTATCAGTCATCCTCACTTATTTGATATCCTCATAAGCTCATATATCATTTTTTATTTCAATTCTATTCAAAAGGTATTCAGGGAACTACAACTCAATCCATTATCATCTTTGATCTTAGAAAAAAAATTTCAATCAAAAAATGTTCACAGAGAATCAACTAGTTATAAATAATTATTGAATAATCTTTCCATAGAACCAGTGATCCAAGTTCATATGCTCCTATTAAATCTTCTTATTAGTTAGGGGAGAGACAACTTCAGTCTTTGACACCTTGGAATAGATCAGGTCATGTTAATTCCATCAACATTAATCATGATTTAGACTCAATATGAATTTAGTAGGACTTGACCTATGCTTTGTCTCCTATATATTTTTTTTGGATTTGGTAGGTAAAAAATATTCAATATCAGAACCACATGAGATTAAAATACACACATATAAGAAATTTACTTTGAGAAATAAAATATTCTATGTTTTGATACTTGTAATTATCTTATATGGAAGATGATTGATATAAAATTTCCCATGTGGTTTTCTATGGAACTTTCTCAAAATGGGGGATTGATCATGTAAATTATATTATAGGGTGGCCAATATAAAATTAAATTACATGGATTCCCTAAATTTATCTCACATGGAAAGGGATATAATTCAATTACACACAATTATTTTATGATAAATTATTTTATGAGCCTTCCAAAAAACACACCGCAAATGATAATTATCTTAATGAGGTTTCCAAGATAAAAAATGGGAAAAAATAAACTCACTATGATGATTTACAAATAATTCAAAATTAAAATGAAATTATGCAAGAAGAATTCTTGAATTTTCAAACGTAAATGAAATACAAAATTAATTCCATAAAAGCTTATTTAAATAATTATAAAATGGATATTGATCATTAAAAATACATCATCAAAGTCACTTCAGAAACATATTTCAATTAACTCATTAAGATAAAAAAAAATTCATTCCAGAAAGAGATATTAAAAATTAAGGCATGGAACATTGGAAATTAAAATACAAAATCTGCATATAGGAAAACATCATAATTTTTTTTAAAATGTGTTTTCATAAAATTATATGAAATTATTAGTTATTAAAATATATAATTGTTAAATCCCAAAACTGTTAAATGTTTTTGAAATATATTATCTTAATTTTCTTTAATTATTAAATCAATAATATTTCAATCACAAAATGATAAAATGACAATTATCAATCAATTAATGTAATTTTCACACACCCTTTTATCAAAATTCCATTTGAATGATGTGGGAAAAATGAAATAAAAGTAAGTCCACATTAGTAACTTCCCATACATCCTCATGTTGAGGATTTTGGTTTGTCATGGTGAAAAAACCCATTGATTTCAACTTCCTTCCAAGCCATGTTAGTGGTTCTTATTAAGATTACACCAGTAATGTAAAATACATTCCTAATATGTGATTTGGTCTTATCCTATCTTGTATTGAGATTTAATAGAAATTTTAGAATCATCCTACTTCTAAATTGAAGCACCCTAATATTAAAAAATAAATAAAACTACGTTTGATAGTGTGTACAACATGAAACATCAAGTCTAATCTAACCATGAAATATGTAAATATGAACATTATAAACTAGCTGTTAAATTGGATGGTATGAATTATATTAACTTTATTTTTATATATATATAAATTTAATATCCAATATAAATATATTGATAAATTTTTAGTAAATAATCATTCATTTTTGTTAAAGTATTATTATTATTCAAAAATACATTTTTATCAAAAATTATTTTTATTAATCTTTATGAAAAAATATTATAACTAATTTCTGGAAAATTTAGAAATTTTATTCAGTAAAAAGGATTTATTTTCTTAAATAATTATATCATAATTATCTTATATTGTAATTTTGATATTTTTATGAAAAGTTTTATTTTTCAATGTATAGTGAAAAAATACAAATTTTTATTAAAAACTGTATTTTCTTTCAAAGTGTTTAAAAAGGAATATTATATTTTTTTATTAGTTTTAAAATTTAATTAGTAACTTTTTATTAAATATAATTCAATTATATTCCTTTGAATCTATTTTATACATTACTTTGGTATAAAAACAATTCTATACTTAAAAAGGTTTTTTTTAAACCACTTTTCATCACATTTTGGGTTTTTAATATTATATTAAATGCTTCAAATTGTATAAATTTAATCTTAAAAATTAGTCACATATTTGGAATCAGGAGACCCAAATTTTGTAAATATTCCTTTTTTTTATTTTTAGTCATTATGAATAGTAACTATAGTAAATAATTATGACCACAGTATGGTATTTTTTTCTCAACTTCCCTTAATTGAGGTATATTTTAGTGTTATGAACCTAATTTCATTTATATAGTGTATATAATACTCTTTTTACATATTATATCATTAATCCTTAATTATTTCTAGTATTTGAAGTTATAATCCATTTTTATTCATTGAAAAAGATTTTATTTGAAGGTTACCCAGAGGTATAGTGTTTCTTAACTTCATTTTCATTCATTGGGTATACTTCTACTTCTTCATCATTTTTATGTCATGATTATGTGTGAATGGTTCTAAAAACTGTTTTATTATGGATTTTAACTTTTTTTAATATATTTTAATATTTTATCATAATCACTTTAAGTATTAATTATCACTTCAAATGTTATGATATTTACATGTGTTTTTTGTCTCAATAACTTTTTATTGAGATATGTTCCATGTCATGCACCTAGATTCCCTATTATGGTGTAATTACTACCTCATGAATAATGTTTTACAAATTAATCCATTTAATTCATGTAATTTATAGATCTATATCACACTCTTTCCTTTAATGAATGATGATTCAAATGTTACTGAAGTAGTAAAGACTTTATGTTAAAGTCTCATTTCTTTTAGAGATTGTTTAATGTAAGGCTCCATTTTGGGGGAATAATATACAATTATTTTCTTTAACCACTTTCCTTTTATTATCCTCTGTTCACGAATGTGGTTTACACATTTTTTTTTCCAAATCCTCTCTTATTTAATGAAGAAATATCATTAATGTTTTTACATTTCTAAAACTGCTGACCAAATCCTCCAAAAACTTTCATATTTGAAAGGAAAATCCATCTCTATGTATGGAAGGATTTTTATTTTATAATCTACTATTTTTTTTCTAAATGGTCTAATATTTGATGATTTATAAATGGTCTGTTGGTATTCTTAAAATAAATAATGTATCCATCGAAAACTTTGTTTGGAGCGGAAGCACGCTTGAAAAGAAACCAGTGATTGTTCCTTGGTCTACTTGTTGCAAAACTTTGGAGAAGGGTGGTCTCGGTATAAAAAATCTCAAACTCTTTAATGATTCATTACAATATAGACTCAATTGGAACCTTCTTCATAACAACTCTGACTCTATTTCTTTCCTTAAAAACAAATTTCATGACAAACTGAAGAAGGTAAATTTGAATTGCACGAGCTCTTCCATTTGGACTTCCATTAAGAATGATTTTTCCAACATCATGTCTAAATCTAGATCGATGGTGATCAGAGACTCTTCCATGAATTTCTGTCTTGAAAAATGGGCAGGGGATCCTCTCATATCTATTATTTCCCCTAATCAACTTCCTGATGACACTAACTATACAATCAAGTATGTTGTTAGATCTTACAGTCTTAATTTCCCTGAAAATTTCAATTATGTCATTGACAGCTACCCTTTTTCCAGCACTAATGATTTTTAATTTTGAAACCTTCTCATAATGGAATTCTTGACTCAAAAACTTTTTACAACCATGGATTTATTACTTCTGAAAATAATTTTTGTTGGATTAATTTTTTTGATAAACTATGGTTAAAACCTTTGAGATTCACTCTGATTTGGCGTATTTCTCACAAGAGGATTCCCATTAACACTTGTCTTCAGTCATTTGGGATCCAGATTTTCTATAAATTTCATTTTTTTAACCAATATCACAAATACATAAACCATATTTTTCTTTCTTGTGTTACTACTACTTCTCTGTGGACTTATGTGATTGATATTTTTGAGTGCATATGGTTACATAATGACTCAATAAACTCTAAAATTCAATGTTGTGTGGATCTTGAAGCCTCTCAGAAAATCAAGATCCTTTTCATAACTATCATTTCTAAACTTTTTCATGTACTATAGTAGGATAAGAATACTATTATTCATAACAACTACTCACTTAGTTTAAATAAAGGTTAGATACGGATCCTCATTTCTATTTAGGAAGCTTCTTTGATTCAAAAAGGATCTTGAAACAACACAGTGGATGACTTTGGGATTATGAATCATCTTGGGTTTAATGATATTTATCCTCTGCCTAGATGCACTTTTAAAGTGTTCTAGAAAGCTCTGATCACAGGATTGATTAAAGTTAATGTCGACAGTGCTTCTAAAGGCAACCCGGGCCCTTCGGGTTGCGGCGCTATTTTTAGAAATCAGTCCGGGAAGATTGTTGGATGTTAATATGCCACTTGTGGCATTTCCTAGTCTATGAAGGATAAAATGATGAGATTAATTTAAGCTATATCCTTCACCAAGCAATAGGGTTGGAAGAATATATGGATTTAAAGTGACTCGACTACCATTGTTCAAGCTATTTAGAAAGGTGTGATGCACCTCACATGGCCTCTTACAACACACTGGATGTACTGTCTTCATTCACTAATGGGAATCAACTATATTATTACACACGCCTTTCATGAAGTGAACACGGTGGAAGATGGTCTTTCAAATATGGGAGCTGACCATGTCACCAGCTGGTTGGATTCCCCCTATTGATTTACTACCCATTTATGATAGATATTGTAAAAGAATCCCATATTTTATACTCATGTAATTCTTTTTTTTAATAATAAATTTTGTGCTATGGTCTTTGATGAAGGCACCACCTTCTTAAATAAAATTAATGTTTTTACATGTAATACCGATCTTGTGTCTTATTTTAGGTATGGAATCATTCTATACCATGTTTATATTATTTATAAAATATATCAAAAAATTCTGTTAATATTATATAATTAATTATTAAAGAAAAGTTTACCCATGTTTTATTTTTTAAACTGTTTTAGAAGGATGATTTCTATAGTTTTCTAAATGATGCGTTTTCTTACCTTTTTATAAAAGTATCAACTAAGTGTTTTGTTTTAAGTTATACAACATGAAAATAATTTACCACCATTATGAAAACACAATGAATTGAAGTATCTATTAAAATATTCCATTTTTCATTTCAAATAAAATTACTTCAATAATATTTTGGAAATTTTTAAATTTTAAATAATTGATTTTAAATTGAAATGGGTATTTTCCTCAAGAAATATTACATGTGATCTTTTTAAGACCCCCCTATCAATGAATACAACCTTTGATGTTATGGATTTATTATAAAATTATATATATATATATATGTCTCTTACATATATACCTATATCATTATACCTTACTTTAATGGGGTTATACATGCCTTATGTTCATATATCAAATGATTTCTTTATGAAATTTCCTTTTATTATCAAATGGGGTAAGATTATGAAACCCATTTATTTCCATTGGAAATTATTATGATTATAACTCATGGTTGGTTTAAATTCATGTCATACATAATCATGAAAATGTTATGATGGGTTTAACTTGACATGGGATCTAGTTAATTTGGAATTTTTTTGTCTCAGGAGACATTATATATGAGATTAAGGAGTAAATCTAATTCATTATGCCACTCTTTTCACCATGTGATGATGTATTGACAGTTAAACTTGAATTACTATTTTTTCATGTTATATGTTACTACTAATTTTATATATTTCCAGGATATTATGTATGGAATCCTACCTTTTCATTACATACCTTTTCATTTACATGGTACAAACAGAGGATATTTTAATGTTTATTTTCTTATAAATAATGTACATAATACATGAAAACATAAAATGTTATTCTAATTCACTTAGAAGGATTCATAATAGGGTTTATACTAAGTATATTTACTACACCTCATAAACTGGGGAGATACATCAAAGGAAACGGTGAGCATAAGGCCCAGTAAGGGAAATAAAGGTAAGTAGTTTACATGTGACCATGAGAAATATCAATAAGAACATGAAGAATATCATAAAGAAATGAGAAAAGGAAAAAAGTAAATATAATAATAAAAATAACATTAAAAATAACATGGAAATTTGGCTACAAAAATTATTCTAGACATTCATAATCATATCACTAAGGTTTTTCACAGAGGTGTTATAAAAATTACCTATGTTATTTACCAAGATATCGTAAAACATGTCATATCTAGAGATTAAATTCCTTAACCAACACATTGAAGTGATATAAAGGAACACCCTTAATATATATTAATTAATTTGATCCAAATTTATCATAATAAAAAATTTAATAAATAACCTATATAGAATTAAAGAAATGTGTTTCGTATCAAAATATTGTCATTTTAAAAAGTGCTTAAAGACATGTTTATTATGTAATTTTTAATCCACGGAAAGGGAATGTGGGTTTCATGAATGTTAAGTAAAAAATTAAAATAAATCATTTTTACATCTAGGAAAATAAACCTATAAAATAAATATGTTTGGGTATTTACAAAAATAAAATAAATGATAATTTCTTTAGGAGAAGATAGAAATTTTGAGATGTAAATTCAGAAGCATAATGGGTATAAAATGTTGTTTTAGAAAAGGGTAAAAAGAGAGGGTAAAATGGTCACACATTAATAAAATAATATTATTATAGTAAAGGGTTAAAATAAATTGGAAAAAATAACTGAGTTTGTAAATTGTAAGATATACCACATAAAGAGTGAACTTGAATGGAAAAGTGAAGTGAAGATTTCCCTTACATTGTAGAGTTGTTCCTAAAACTTGAGGATTAGGACCTTGGGGGATTGAGGACACCTTGGGAGGACTCATTTGGAGGTAAAAATACCATATATTTGCGTAGGATATATTTTTAGTGAAATTAAATTGATAAATGGGTGGATATTTATAGAAAAATGGAGGATTTGTTTATTAATTTCCAAATATAGGCCTTAAAAAACTAGGTTGTGGAAAAATGTAAAAACATGGGCTTGCTCATGGTATTTGACCATAGTTTTGGACAATTGTATAATATTTTATTTTATATTAATCTACCAGAGTCAATAATAATTTTATATTACTTTTTTTGGCATGGAAAAGTAAATCTTCTTAAAAAAAATAATGTTTTTAATGTTAAAGTTTCCATTTTAGAGTTTGGAAAGTAAATTATAGGTTTGGAAAATGATTAAAATATATTAAAATACTTTATATTGAAAAAATAACATATATTAGGTCGTTTATTGTGGTAAATTAGTTAATAAATCATTATGAAATAATTATTAAGTCATTAAACATACTGAAAAACTCTAACTGTATTTTAACTATTCATGAAAAAATAATGTTTTTTTATAAAATTCTCAAAAATTAACCCTAATATAATTTTCGAATTATGATTTTAAAAATGATATTTATTTTATTAGAATGATTATCTAAATATGATAATTCTAACTTTTAAATATAAAAAAATCCTTATTTATTAAAAATAACAGTGGATTGAAAATGCATAGTAAAATTTCTGACACTTCAAAAATTAAATAAAATTATTTTATCATTTATATTTAAAGAAGAGTGTTTTTATCATAATATTTCATTAAAATAATTATTATTCATAATATCTTAGTTTATTTTAATTATTTATAACTTTTTTGGAAAGTAAAATTTCTGTCGGAAAAATCAATTTATCAAATTCCATCTCAATTTTATTAAGAAAAAATATTATTAAAAAGGAATTAATGGAATAATAATTTTATTTAAACAATGGAATTAGACATTAAGTAATAAGGTCCTTGAAATATGACCCCTTATAACACCCACATATGACCTAAGGGTAAGGTGTGTGATGATGATAGATTCATTGGGTGGATTGGCTAACATCACTCGAGTGGTAATTTACACTAACTTGAACTTATAACATACGAGATTTCACTCTAGATTCACTTGTCGAAGCTTGGCTTAGGAATGGTCAAGAGAGAACCCCAATGATTCTACCTCCCTCCAAAGCTCTGACAATTGGGCTTCATATGGCACAACCCAACTAGCTGAGGCCATCATTTATCTTTTATGAATTAATTATCCTTTATCATTTCTACTTATAAACACTAATTATAACATTAAAAAAATTAGTATCAAGATTATATTTTCCCACAATAATTTTGACCAATGATCATAATTGTCCAATGGTCATATAATGGTCAAATACCAATAGTAAAATTTCAATTTATGATCACTTCATTAAAAAATAGATATAGTTTTGTTGTGTACACACATTTTCTTAGGGAATAAATATAATTTAAAATGTATGGGTTGTTACATTATTCCCCCTTAAGAAATTTCATCCCTAAAAATTCACTTCATTATCTCTATTGGGAAAAGGTGTGAGTACTTATGCCTCATTGTTTCCTATGGTTCCCACACCACTTCTTTATATTTATTATTCCTCCACAACACTTTGATATGGTGGGTAGGATTTTTGCGTAGAAACTTATCTCATCATACAAGATCTTTACAAAGTGATCCTCATAAAAAAGGTCATGTCCTTGTTGTACCACTTTTAGATTCAGTACATGCGAAGGGTTATGTAGGTACTTCCTCAAGAGAGATACATGGAATAAATCATGAACTTGAGCAATATTTTGTGGTAGTGAAAGCTGATAGGTCACTAATCTGATGCGATGAAGGATTTCATAGGAGATAATGTACCTAGGGCTAAGCTTACCTTTATTTCCAAACCACATGACTCTCTTCCATGATGAAATTCTAAGGAATATTTTTTCACTAACATGAAACTCCATAACCCTTTGACAGTTCTTAGAATAGATCTTCTACCGACTCTAAGAAAAAATTATGTGTTGTTGGAAGGAATGAACACTTTCCATCACCTCTTTAACAAGATCAGACCCAAGAATCTTTCTCTCACCAATTTTATCTCAACAAGTAGAAGTTTTAAATTTCTTCCCTTATTGAGCTTTATCGGGTGCCATTTGAATACTCGAATGGAAGATGTTATTGTATTAAAACTCAACTAATGGGAGGTGTTTATCCCATCCACATTTAAATTATATTGAGCATGTTTTTAGTATATCCTCATGTGTTTGAATAGTCATTTCATATTGGCCATCAGTTTGAGGGTGATAGGTTATACTAAAATTCAATTCCATACTTAGAGCATATTGAATACTTCTTCAGAAATTTTATGTGAACCTTGGATATTGATCAAAAATTATAAAAAGTGGTACCCCATTAATCCTCACCACTTACTTTACATAAATCTTGGAAAGTTTTCCAAGAGATAAATCTTCCCGAATAATGATTAAATGTGTAGTCTTGGTGAGTCGGTCCACTATAACCCATATCACATTATTATTTGTGAATGTTATTAGAAGATCAGTGATAATGTACATAGTAATATTGTCCCACTTCCATGTAGGTATGGTTCGTGTTTGTAAAAAATATTTTGGAAGTTGTCACTCTAACTTCACTTGTTGGCACACCAAGAACCTTGTAGTGTATCCAACAATCCCCCTTTTATTGTTATCACACCAATAATTTCCATAAAGTCCCTATAAATTTTAGTGCTCCCAAGATGTACAGAGAATATAGTGAAATGAGATTCATCCATCATCTCCTTCTTTATTTCTAGAATTTATGGAACACATAACCATGTAGGAAATTTTATTACACATTTCTTTATCAATATTGAACTCAGGAAACTTCCCATTCCCCGCATCCTTTATCTTCTTCTATAACAAAGGATATTTTCTTTGATATTTCTTGATCATATATAGTAATTATGGTTGAAAAATCATTCAGGATAGGGTTTATGATGTTTGTTCCATTACAATTACCATGTAGAATTTTACTGGTTATTTTATAAAAGGATCTCCTTGAATCCTCATCATTTACAGAACTGTAGGTTTTTTCCAACTTAATGCATCAAAAAAATTGTTTTCTCTTACAAGGTGATAATTAATTGAATAATCATAGCCTTTATGAATTTCCAACCATCTCCCCTATCTCATGCTCAATTTATTTTGATTAAAAATATACTTCAATTATTGATGGTTTGTGTATATATCACAATTATCCCCATAAAGACAATGCCTCTATATTTTCAGAGAAAAAAATAACCACAGATAGATCCAAGACATGTGTAGGATAATTCTACTCCTGAGGCTTCAATTATTGAGATGCATAAGCAACCACCTTGTATTTTTTCACAAGGACACACCCAATAACTTTCAAAGATGCATCACTAAAAAACTAATCCTTTTACAATAGAGGTTAGAGTTAACACAGGTGAAGTAACCAATCTCTTATTCATCTCTTGGAAACCTTCTTCACACTACTTTTTCCATAAGAACTTAACCAGTTTTTGAGTTAACATGGTTAGTGGATTATAATGTTGTGAAATTTTTTCCCAAACTTACTATAATATCTTTCTAAACCAAGGAAACAATTAATATAAATTATTTTTATAGGATTAGTCCATTCCTAACAAACCTTTTTCTTCATAGGTTCAACTACGATTCCTTCATTGGTTACAATGTGCCTCTAGGAAAGAAACTTATTGTTACCAAAATTCATATTTTCTGAATTTTCTAAATAGCCTCACCTTCATTATAGTTTTCAATATAACCCTTAGATGATCCTCATGCTCCTAGAAAATTTTATAACATATCAAAATATCATCAGTAAAAGCTACCAAAAAGTTATCAAGGCAGTACTTAAAGACATTTTTCATCAAATGCATAAAATTAATAGGGACATTAGTCAAGCCAAAGGGAATACAAACAAACTCATAATGCCCATATATTTATCAGAAGGAAATATTCATAATATCTTCTTTCATCGCCCTCAAATGATGATAACTATATAAAATATAAATCTTGGAGAGGAATTGATACCCATGAAGTTAGTTAAATAAATCATCAATCAATGGAAGTGTGTACTTGTTCTTCACTGTGAACCTATTTATTTATTTATAATCAATGCATATCCGCATTGATCTATTCATCTTCTTCATAAAGAGAATAGGTGATCCCTAAAGAGACATACATGGTTATAAAATACCATTCCCTAAATGATCTTGAATTTGTTTATTTAATTCCTATAGCTCTACATTTTCCATTCTATATGGTGTATTTGATATCAACTTTGATCTAAACATGACTTTAATGGATAAATATACCTATCATTATGGGGAGGTCCAAGTAACTCCTTATGAAATATTTCAATGTATTCTTGAATTATAGGGATATTTCCTATTTGTATACTTTCATTTATTTCACCATATTCACTGATCATATCTATAAATAGGTATATTGGATGTGTTTCTAGACAAATCTCAAGTCTGGATTTCTCTCCTTTGAAGATAACTATAGGATTCCCATTCAAGACCACTGATATTTCCTTGCTTCTGTAGTTGATCTTAGCATTATACTTTGAGACCTAGTTCATTCCTAGTATAATTTCAAATTCTATCATGGGAATGACTACTAGATTTGCGATGATATTGTGCTTTCTAGAGTTCATACTAGAGTTTCCATACAATGTTGATGATTGGATAATCCCTCCAAGAGTCTTAACTAATAACTCTACTTTTGGTAGTTCAGGATTTGATTCCACATTCCTTGAAAAATTGGAGGAAATAAATGAATGCATAGAACTAGAATCAAACAAAACACTTTCTAGCTTTGTGAGAACAATGAGAGTACCTACCACTTCATAATAAGGAGCATATAATTCATCCATCATGATAGAAAATTATAGACCTTTCTCTTTTTTCCTATGATGAGGTTGATGGTGATTCCCCTCCATTATTTTCTTATTTGGAAAATGGTTAGAAAAGTAACCAATATATCCATACTTATAGATTTGGACTATAGAATTGGTTGACACCATCTTACCATTATCATTAGTGTTAATAAATTGAGGCTTCACTTAACTATGATAGTTTTGAGATATATATCCATCCCTTCTACACTTGTAACATTTTCCACTTCCAAGCAGGAAGTTCCATGAATTCTTCTTCCCAAATTTGCTTCATGTGGAAAGTTTCAATTTCTTTCCTCCCCTTATGTGATAAATGTTACCCCCTAATATTAGATCCATTGATATCTTATTTTCATTATATCTATGGGGCCATTACGTCTCTCCAAACTCTAGTTAAACCTTCACATCACTTCACACTATCTCCTCATATTTGTCATAGTCTCGATTGGCTATATCATTTCATATATAGGGTCTTAGTCCACTGAAGAATCTATTAACCTTACCACTAGGATCCATGAAATATCTAGACGTGTAATGAGAAACTCTTGTAAATTTTAGCTCAAAGATTCCCTCATATTCATTTTCCTTCTCCTTCATCTCTAGGAATTCCTTTTTTATTTTCGTTCACATCGAATGGGGGAAATATTTTTTGAAACAGTTTTCCCTAAATTCTTCCCAATCCATAGGATATGTATCCCTTATTGTCTTCATATTTTTAATCATTTTCCACAACTGATCAACTTCTACCTCTAAGTGGTACATAGTCAGGGTGAATTTCTCTTTTTCGAAACAATAGAATATTGAAAATATCTTTTCCATAGACCTTATCCATTATTTAGCAATCAATGGTTCAGTAAATCCACTGAAATAAGTTATTCATTAACACATAAAGGACTTAATGGAAGGTTGTTCCCTTAAAGGTGAATCTAGTCTCTCTGATTGATTAAAGTTATGTTCATAACTCGAGTTATACGATTCATCATTCTCATGAAGTTTTCCATTCTTTCTTCCATCGGAGGGTCATCATCACATGGTCTATTGTGCTCACTATTTACATGGTTACTACTATTTACCTCCATTTTATAAAATAAGAAAATCTTAGTGATAATAATTTTTTTTAAGAATATTATAATTATAAAAGAATTTTATGTATTAAGAAATAATTCTTAAATATTTATTTTTTAACAAAAATTACATTTTCTATAAATCTTTCAAAATGGTTCATAAAAATCTTATGATTGATCAACCATATCCACTAGGAGTGTCAAACCAAGAGAGTAGAAAATCCCATTGTCATGCACCATTTCACATTTGAGTCTATCTCAAAGCATTTTTTTCATGTTTTACCCCTAGATACATTTATGCTATAGCCTCATCCAATTATTTGTATCCATACATGGATTTTTGTTCTTAGAAACCACTTACTTAATACTTCACCAAAATACCAGGGTGTTTTTTCTATATTTGAAATTGTCCCTAGGGCTCTTCTTAAAATTTTAAAAATCCTAATTTCCACAAATAAATAAACATTAATTTAATAGAATTATGGTATCCCACCTTTTTATTACATAACTTTTCATTTACATGGTAGAAATAGAGGATCTTTTAAAGTTTAGTTTCTTGGAAATAAGGTACATAATACTTGGAAATATAAAATATTATTCTAATACACTTTAAAGTATTCATAATATGGTTCATCATAAGTAAATTTACTACATGTAATAACCTAGGTTCATACATCAAAGTAAAGGCTGAGTATAATGTCCAGTAAAGGAAATCAAGGGAAACATTTTACATGTGGCCATGAGAAATATCAATAAGAACTTGAAGAATATCATAAAGGAATGAGAAAAAGAAAAATGGACATATTAAACTATAAATAAAATGAATCATAACACATAAATGTGGATATTCCATTTATTTTATACATTCATAATCATATCACTATGTTTTTTCACTGAGGTGTCATAAAAATTACCAAGGTTATTCAACAAGGTATCGTAAAACATGTCATCTCTAAAGATTAAATTCATTAACCAATGAATTTGAGTGATTAAAATAACACCCTTCATATTTATAAATTATTGTGATCCATATATATCATAATAAAACATTTCATAAATAACCCATGGAGAATAAAAGAAATGGGTTTTGTATCAAAATCACGATGTTCTAAAAAGTTCTTAAAGAGAAGTTTATTATGTCATTTTTAACCCATAGAAAGGGAATTAGGGTTTCATTTATGTTAAATACCCAAATAAAATATATTAATTGTACATATAGGTGAATAAACCTAGAAAATAAAGTAGTTCAGTTATTCACAAAAAGAAAATAAAAGATAATTTATTGAGGAGAAGATAGAAATTGAGAAGTAAATTCGGTAACATAATGGGTATAAAATATGGTTTTAAAAAAGGGTAAAAAGATAGGGAAAAAGGGTATACCATTAAAAAAATTATATTTTTACAGTAAAGGTATAAAATAAATTTTTCAAAAGAATATATTTTTTTAATTTTAATACATACCACATAAAGTGGAAACCCGTGTAAGAACCTGGTTCTTATTTTTGAGGCACGAGCTTTTTATTTTTCCTTTTCCTTAAATGTTTTTGAGAAAATATGGGAAATGGGGAAAAATCCTAAATTTTGGAACTATAATTAGTGTACTTTTCCACACACCGTGTACTCTTGGACGTGTTGGGATGAGTACACGGGGAGTGTAGCCATGTCGGTGACGTAGGGTGTTGGAACCGACTACACATTGTGTGGTGGTACCTTACATGCCGTGTCGTCAGTCGACAGGCTTCAACAGTAAGGCGGTGGAGTCGCCGCCTGCTGGGCGACAGTACACGCCATGTACTCAAGAGTACATGCCATGTACTCTGGTCGACAGATGAACAGTGTGGCGGTGTCGCCAAATGAACAGTTAAATGAAAGGAGTACACGTTGTGTACTCATAAGTACACGCCGTGTACTTTTATTTTTTGGCTTAAAATAGGTAGTAGCCTCCTCTTTTGGCAGAGGAGACACTTGAGCCGATTTGGATCCAAGGGAGGAGGCCAGACCTTTGAAGATTCACCGGGTGTTCGTACGGAACTCGATTTGGCTTCAGACGATCTCGTTGGAACCGCACGGGTAAGCCCTCTCCTCTCCTGGTACTGTTGTTATCAATTCATTCCCGAGGGAAATTTATTTACGTTTGAATGGGTCTTGTTCTTATTCAGATCTATGTCGTTCTTGGGTGTTTCTGGATTCGGCGTTCAGGTATAACGTTCATTGGCGAATAAGGTAGGTGGCTTGGTGTTTATTTTCCAACTGTTGTGCATTTTTGTGCGTTTTCGTGCCACAAACCCATGTTGGGGTGTCATGTGGCTGAGGCCGTTGCTATATTTAATTCCTATAATTTCATAGGTGATTAAATTGTGATGATAAAATGCTAGTTGGGATCATTGCTTGGATCTGAAACCACCCCGGGGGGTGTGTTTCACTGTTTAGCCGTTTGGCTAGGGTACCCAAGGGTATGCCTTCAATGTAGTAATTATAGAATTGCCGTGAGAGGAATATCTTGTTTACTGCATTTTGATATGTTGGGAATGGCCTGATTACCTGTTCATCCTGAGGGTGTTGTTGTGATTAGCCTATGGGCACCGCACTGTTTAGTCCGACGGATGTAGTTATTTCGACCTGAGGAAAACTTCTTCCGTGCCTGAGGGCCATAGACTCTGTGCCTAAGGGTGACACTACCTACGCCTGAGGGAAAAATTCTAATATTCCTGAGGGCAATTAGCTGCGGGTTGGGTTCTGCTTACCTGAGGGTAAGGTTTTGCTTGTCTGAGGACGTGAACTATTTACGTAGAAATGCACTGTGGTGATTTCTAATATTTAATGGATGAAATAAATAATAAGATGGAAATATAACTGGTAATTAGAGACTTTTGAGTACTTCTTACTTTATTTCATTTTACAACTGCACACTATTATTGCATGCTTACACGCGGTTGGGAACGGGCCTTTGGTGGGTGCCTACTAAGATATATTTCTCACACCCTGTTTGGGTCATGATTTTCGGCCCAAATAGATTATGTTTCTGCAGGTGTAGATAGGGGAAAGAGTCCCTATATAGGTACTTGACTATTTCTGAGGAGTAGGAGGGTATGGGATCGAGCCTAGGCTCGCGATGCCGCTACCAGTTGTTTTTATTGTTTTGTTGTACTCTGTATTGTGTTTCACTGTATTGATGTATAACATGTTCTGGCTGTTTTCTTAGAACTTGAAACATGTAGCATCATCACTTCTATACTGTTGGTTATATCCACTGCTATAGTTTATTTCAGTTGTGTATGTTTACTTCATCCGCTGTCATTGTATGTTTATTCTGTATTCTGCTGCGCTACACTTTGACAAATGAGGGCATAGTTTCCCCACTATCAGATCTGGGCCCTCGTTTCTAGTCGGAAGCCTTTGGCATTTGGGGAAATGCTCTTGAGGTCACGTGGTGAACCGGGCTCGGGGCACCCGTTGCGTGGCATCCAGGTCCAGGATGTTACAAAGTGGTATCAGAGGGGTTTCTTTTCTTTGAGTTACTATTTGGAGTCGTAGTCAGGTATAGGACGGAACAGTAGTTGGTAATAAGCTGTGTCCGGGCATAGCTAACCCGCGTACATGGAAAAGCCAATTTACCTCGTGATTGAAATTTTGGATGATTTTTCAATTTACAGTTGATTTGTTTTCACCGTTGGGTGACGTACTTGAGATTGTGCTGTTTATATTTTATTTGTGGGTTCTCTTTAGTTGCAACCCGATGAGATGAGGGTATTCCGTGTCATGCATCATATATGCACATTCTAGAAATCACATTCCATGCATAGTTTCCATACCATGTAGGTGCATTAGAAATGAACATGTTGTTGTGATAGTTGTTGTGCTAGAAAAGCATGCTGTTGTGATAGCTATTTGATAAATACCGGCTTTGTGATAGGGTATTTTCTTTTGTAAGACTAGTTATAGAATGGACGTCAAACTTTGGTTTTTGGGGAGTATGGTCCCCCATTGACCGGAATTTGGTGGCTCATTGACTGTTTATTGGTTACAACACATATAAGATGTCAAACTTTGATTCGTGGGGAGTATGGGCCCCCACGGGTCGGAATTTGATAATTAGGTGTTGGTTTCAGTATTTTCTGGGTTCCGAGGATGTTCTTGAGGCATACTATCCAGAAACCCAGTATACACGCCGTGTAGTATTATTATACACACCGTGTATGATCTTCTGTTCAGAATGAAAAATGATTTTTTTGGGTACAAGCCGTGTACCCTGAGTACACGCCGTGTAGTCTCTTCCCGTGTCACAAACAGTGTGGGCGGCGACACGGGGTAGGGAAAGGCTTGGGTAAAACACGCCGTGTAGCTTTTGTACACGCCGTGTACTGTGACTCGGAGTCCGGCCGTGTAACCAACAACACGGGTCGGTGAACTCCTTGACAGAACATGCCGTATCATTTATAGACATGCCGTGTAGTGTGACCCAGAGTCCGGTCGTGTAACTAACAACACGGGTCGGTGAAGTCCTTTATAGAACACGCCATGTCAATTAAAGACACGCCGTGTTGTGTGACCTGGGGACTCGGTCGTGTAATTAACAAAATGGGCCGGTGTCACCTCTCCTGAACATGCTGTGTAACTGTGGGACACGCCGTGTAGTCTTGTCCGAGGACAGACCGTGTGGAGTTAGCCATGTGGCTGGGAAACAGGGTGGTGTACACGCCATGTGCAGGTGTAACACACCGTGTAGTGTCAAGCCGAGTAGTCGTCCATGTCACAGATGACACGGGCAGTTGGAAAATAACACCGTACACACTGTGTGGATATTATACACTCCATGTAGTTTTGTTCGACGGAAGCCGTGTGGCGTAGCCGTGTAGAAGGACCCGGGCCGGGGAACGGGAGTCAAGTACACGCCATGTGGTCATTGTACACGCAGTGTAGTCTTGTTTTTCAAATTTTAAAATGCCTTTTTCCTCTTGTTCCTTTGTGGTTCCTTCGTTTCGGTCTTAATAATCTTGAATCTGAGGCGTGCTTTTGACCGTTTAGTGTCATGCCGCCTAGACGACCGCGAGTTGTTCTCCAGGAGAGCGGCGAAAATTATACTCCGGAGATGGTGGGCCATGGGCTACCAGTTGATCCTCTAGCAGAGCCAGATGCGGCACCAGTTACTATACCGGACACAGGCGCGGAGGCGTAGTTCTGTGAAGGCTTTATCCGGTTTATGCAGACCTTTCAGGGAGCACCGCAGGCTGCCACATCTATGGCTAAGCTGACGCGTATCTTTCAGCAGCAGAAGCGGCCTACGTTTTCAGGGGATGACAGACCACATGCTACGGAATCTTGGCTAGGATTGATGAAGATTATTTTCGAGCATCTTGAGATGCCTCCAGGGTGGAGGGTCAAGCTCGTGACTTACATGCTGCGTGATTCCGCCAAGAGGTGGTGGGATGTGACCACCCAGTCAGAGCATCACATAGACATGGAATGGGAAGATTTTTAGGTAGTATTCTATGACTTCTTCTATCCCGAGACGCTGAGGGAAGATAATGCTCGAGAGTTCATGAATCTGCAACAGGGTGCTATTTCGGTGATGGACTATTCTGCTCGTTTTACGGAGCTTCAGCGTTTTTCACCCATACTGGTGGGTGATGAGACGTTGAGAGCCAGAAGTTTTGAGGATGGTCTTCGGTATGACATTAGAGCATTGGTAAATGTTTTCAGGTTACCTACTGTACGCACGATTGTGAACCAGGAACTGATTACAGAGAGGAACCTACGGGAAGCTAGTGGTGTGGGCCAGGGTGGTCCAGAAGCAGTTACTGGTACTATTTCTGCAGGCAAGAGGAAGAGACAGATGGAATTCTCTCAGGGCGGTAGTACCGGCCAGGCAGCTTCTTCAGGTGGACCGGTCAGGTTCTACCAATGTGGTAGAGAGGGGAACAAGAGGCCGCAGTGTACACGTGATCCAGTAGAGTGCCGAGCTTGCGGCAGGATGGGTCAACTGCTGCGCTTTTGTAAGGAGTTTCCACCAGTGGATTGTGAGAGGGGTTCTGTGCAGACTCCGCATACGGGAGTAGGACCAGTGGATTCTTACCAGTTGGGGAACTGGAGTACGTCAGGGCGTGCAGGCCGAGATGGTGGTCGGGGCCATGGTAGCCAGACACCAGGATCGCAGAGGCAGCAGGTTGGGACAACTCAGGGTAGCCAGGCTGTGTCGTAGGGCCAGGGCACTGGGCAGGCATATGTAGTGCAATAGACCCAGCATGAGCAGGATCCCGGACCTTCTACAGTCAGAGGTACTATTCTAGTAGCTTCTGTCTTATCTTCAGTGCTTTTTGATACGGGTGCTATGCATAGTTTCATATCTGTACCCATTGTGGAGAGCCTTGGGCTCAGTGTTTCTTTGTCTTCTGATATCATGACGCTAGACACTCCGTTGGGGACTAAGCCGACTGGTGTACATCAGTGCAAGGAGTGCCCCCTTGAGTTTGGTGGGTGTCACTTCCTTTGGGACCTCTATGTCTTGGAGATAACGAGCTATGATATCATTCTCGGGATGTACTAGTTGGTTCCCTTTTGAGCCTTTGTAGACTGCTATCTTCGCAGGGTGAGTTTCACGTCACTAGAGGGCAGAGAGTTTCTATACAAGGGTGAATGGGATGTTCAGGCAAGTCGAGTTGGACCAGAGCATCATGGGAGTGGTGGAGTCACAACCCAGATAGCGAGTTTATATCTGGATGATCAGGGGACATGTCAGACATATTTCCCTCTAGTAGTTGATCATTTCAGGGATGTCTTCTCGGACGACGTTTCAGGTCTACCTCTGGTGCGTGAGGTGGATTTATTTATCGAGCTTGTTCTAGGAGCATCACTGGTGTCCATTCCTCTTTATAGGATGACTCCACCTAAGCTGCAGGAGATCAAGTGGTAGTTAGAGGAGTTACAAGAAAAGGGATTTATCTGAACCAGTACTTCTCCTTGGGGTTCACCAGTCGTTTTTGAGAAGAAGGCAGACGGTACCCTTATACTTTGCGCGGATTATCGTAAGCTGAACTAGTTGATGGTTAAAAACCGATATCCCTTGCCGAGGATAGATGATCTGTTTGATCAGCTTCGTGGAGCACGGGTGTTCTCGAAGATTGACTTGAGATCCAGATATCATCAGCTACGCGTTAGACCATCTGATATACCTCTTAAAGCTTTCAGAAGTAGGTATGGTCTATATGAGTATACGGTTATGCCGTTCGGACTAACGAACACACCAATAGTTTTCGTGGTTTTGATGAATCGTGTGTTCCATCCATATCTTGATTCTTTTTTGGTGGTATTCATGGATGACATCTTGGTGTACTCTCACACTCGACACGACCATGCCACCCATCTTGAAAGCGTATTGAGTACACTAAGAGAGCATCGGCTATATGCTAAGCTCTCAAAGTGCCACTTTTGGATGGACCCGATTCACTTCCTGGGTCACATTATCTCAGAGGCAGGAGTTGCAGTAGACCCAGAGAAGGTACGAGCAGTTGTTTTCTGAGAGTAGCCTAAGAATGTGTTTGAGATACAGAGTTTCTTAGGGCTGGCTGGTTACTACAAACACTTCATACAGGACTTCTCCCGCTTAGCATCACCGTTTACAGGTCTGACTAAGAAGGGTGTGAAGTTCGTTTGCTCAGAAGCTTGCGAGACAACTTTTTAGGACCTGAAGGGAAGGATGACATCAACACCGATCCTGATACTCCCATAGCATAGGAAGATCTATACAGTTTACTGTGATGCATTAGGGATTGGGCTGGGAGCTGTTTTGATGCAGGGCGATCGAGTTGTTGCGTACGGGTCTCGGTAGTTGAGGCCACATGAGAGGAATTACCCGATGCATGATCTCGAGTTGGATACTGTTGTTCATGTGGTGCGCTGTTGGAGACATTACTTGTTGGGAGAGCATTTTGTGGTTTTCACTAACCACAAAATCCTTAAGTATATCTTTACTCAGTGTGACCTGAATCTGAGGCAGAGGAGGTGGGTTGAGTACCTACAATCCTTCGATTTTGAGCTTGCCTATACACCTGGTAAAGGTAATGCAGTAGCCGATGCACTGAGCAGGAAGACTCAGATACAGGCAGTGCAGGAGGCCAGTGGTGAGTGGCAGCTCATGGCTTTGTTCTCTGAGATGCATCTGGAGGTGCACGACCATCAGGGGCAGGCTTATCTTTCATCTTTAGCTCTGACATCTACCATCCTGGATAGAGTGAGGAAGTGACAACTATCAGATTCAAAAGGCCTAGTTCTACGGGAGTCGGTGGCAAGTGAGGACCCTCCTCTTGGTTGGACGGTAGGCGATGATGTGGTTTTGTGTTTCCATGGATGGGTATGGGTTCCAAGGGATATACATGAGTAGATGATGTGGGAGTTTCATGCTTCATCTTGGTACGTTCATCCCGGGGTTACCAAGATGTACCGTGACTTATGGCGTTAGTACTGGTGGCCGGGTATGAAGAGAGAGATAGCTGGGTTTGTCACGAGCTGTTCCACCTGTCAGCAGGTGAAGGCAGAGCATTAGAGACCAGCTGGGCTGTTACAGCAGTTACCCATTCCAGAGTGGAAATGGGATGTTGTTGCGATGGATTTCGTGATGGGATTGCCGAGGTCACCTCGAGGCAATGACGTCGTGTGGGTTGTTGTGGACAGACTCACGAAGGTAGCTCACTTCTTGCCGATCAAGGAGACCTTCGGTATTGATGAGCTAGGAAGGTTGTATATCTGAGAGATCGTACGTCTTCATGGGGTCCCTCATTCTATCGTTTTTGATAGGGACGTCTAATTTATGTCTCGTTTCTGGCAGAGTTTTCGGAGGGCGCTGGGTACACAGGTGCTTCTGAGCACATCATACCACCCTCAGACAGATGGCCAGTCAGAGCGGACAATAAAAGTGCTAGAGGACATGCTGGGCGCATGCATCCTATACTTTGTGGGCTCTTGGGAGAAGCATATACCCTTAGTGGAGTTTTCCTATAACAATAGTTTTCAGGCAAATGTTGAGATGGAACCATACGAGGCTTTATATGGTAGGCTATGCCGATCACCTTTGTGCTGGTTAGAGGCAGGTGAGGCAGCTTTACTGGGGCCATAGCTCGTACATGAGACGTCTGAGCAGGTCCAGTTGATTCAGAAGTAGATGGATACCGCACAGTCTCATTAGATGTCTTATACTGATCGCCGCAAACGACCTTTGGAGTTTGTCGTCGGGGATCAGGTTTTCTTGCATGTTTCTCCGAGGCTGGGACACAAGCAGATCAGGAGACAGGGTAAGCTTTCACCGAGGTATGTGGGACCATTTGAGATTCTGGAGAGAGTCAGACTAGTTACCTATCGGTTGCAGTTACCGCAGCGGTACCGAGCCATGCACGACGTCTTCCACGTGTCTCAGTTGCGTCACTATCATTCAGACATGTATCACGTCTTTCAGCCTGAGGAGGTTGAGCTTCAACATGATGCATCCTTTGAGGAGCATATGATCTATATCATTGACAGGAGCACGAAGGTTCTCCGAGGCCAGCCAGTTCCTCTCGTACGAGTGCTATTGCAGCATGGCCGAGTGCAGGACGAGACCTGGGAGCGGGAGGCTGACGTACGTGCTCAGTGGCCAGAGCTGTTCTGAGTTTTTTCTTTTCCACCCTTAGAAGGGAAATTTGGGGACGAATTTCTATAAGGGGGGAAGTTTGTAAGAACCCGGTTCTTATTTTTGTGGTACGGGCTTCTTCTTTTTCCTTTTCCTTAAGTTTTTTTGAGAAAATATGGGAAATGGAGAAAACTCTTAAATTTTGGAACTACACGCCGTATACTTTTCCACACGCCGTGTACTCTTGGCCGTGTTGGGATGAGTACACGGGGCGTGTAGCCATGTCGGCGACGCGGGGTGTAGGAACCGACTACACGCCGTGTGGTGGTACCTTACACACCATGTAGGTAGTCAGCAGGCTTCAACAGTAAGGCGGTAGAGTCGCTGCCAGCTGGGTGACAGTACACGCCGTGTACTCAGGAGTACATGACGTGTACTCTAGTCGACAGATGAACAGTGTGGCGGTGCCACCAAATTAATAGTTAAATGAAAGGAGTACATGCCGTGTACTCATAAGTACACGCCGTGTACTTTTATTTTTCGGCTTAAAACAGGTAGTAGCCTCCTCTTTTGGCAGAGGAGACACTTGATCCGATTTGGAGCCAAGGGAGGAGGCCGGACCTTTGAAGATCCGCCGGGTGTTCGTCTGGAATCCGATTCGGCTTCAGGCGATCTCGTTGGAACCGCACGGGTAAGCCCTCTCCTCTCCTGGTACCATTCTTACTAATTATTTCCTGAGGGGAAGTTATTTACTTTTGAATGGGTTTTGTTCTTCATCAGATCTATGTCGTTCTTGGCCGTTTCTGGAGTCAACGTTTGGGTATAACGTTCGTTGGCGAATAAGGTAGGTGGCTTGGTGTTTATTTTCCATCCGTCGTGTGTTTTTGTGCGTTTTTGTGCCACAAACCCATGTTGGGATGTTGTGTGGCTGAGGCCGTTGCTATATTTAATTCCTAGAATTTCATAGGTGATTAAATCGTGATGATAAAATGCTGGTTGGGATCGTTGCTTGGATCCGGAACCACCCCGGGGGGTGTGTTTCACTATTTAGCCGTTTGGCCAGGGTACCCGAGGGTATGCCTTCAATGTAGTTATTGTAGAATTTCCATGAGAGGAATTGCTTGTTTACTGCATTTTGATATGTTGGGCATGACCCGGTTACCTATTTATCCTGAGGGTGTTGTTGTGATTAGCCTGTGGGAACCGCACTGTTTAGCCCGAGGGCTGTAGTTATTTCGGCCAGAGGGAAACTTATTTCGTGCCTGAGGGCCATAGACTCTGTTCCTGAGAGCGACACTACCTACGCCTGAGGGAAAAATTCTGTTATGCCTGAGGGAAATTACTTGCGGGTTGGGTTCTGCTTACCTGAGGGTAAGGTTTTTCCTGTCTGAGGATGTGGAATGTTTATGTAGAAATGCATTGTGGTGATTTTTAATATTTAATGGATTAAATGAATAATAAGATGGCAATATAAATGGTAATTAGTGACTTTTGAGTACTACTTACTTTATTGCATTTTACTATTGCACACTATTGTTTCATGCTTACAAGCGGTTGGGCATGTGCCTTTGGTGGGTGCCTACTGAGATATATTTCTCACACCCTGTTTGGGTCATGCTTTTCGGCCCAAACAGATTACGTTTTTGCAGGCGTAGATAGGGGCAAGAGTCCCTATACAGGTACTTGACTGTTGCTGAGGAGTAGGAGGGCATGGTACCGAGCCTAGGCTCGTGATGCCGCTGCCAGCTGTTTTTCTTGTTTGGTTGTACTCTGTATTTTGATGCACTGTATTGATGTATAACATGTTCTGGCTGTTTTCATAGAACGTGAAACATATAGCATAATCACTTCTATACTGTTGGTTATATCCACTACTGTAGTTTATTTCAGTTGTGTATGTTTACTGTTTCCACTATTGTTGTATGTTTATTCTGTATTCTGCTGCACTACACTTTGACAAATGAGGGCATAGTTTCCCCACTATCAGACCTGGGCCCTCGCTGCTAGTCGGCAGCCTCTGGCGTTTGGGGAAATGCGCATGAGGTCACGTGGCGAACCAGGCTCAGGGCACCCGTTGCATGGAACCCGGGTCCGGGATGTTACAACCTGAATGAAAAAATGAAGTGGATATTTCCCTTAACTTGAGGAGTTGTTCCTAAAACATGAAGATTGTGACCTTGGGAGCTTGAGGAAATCTTGAGAGTACTCCTTTAGAGGTAAAAAGACCATATATTCATTTATTATGGTTTGGATATGAATTCAAATTGATAAATGGATGAGTATTTATAGAAAAAGTGGAGGATTTGTTTATTAATTTACTAACATAGGTCTTAGAAACCTAGGTTGTAGAAAATTGAAAAAAATGGCATTACCATGGTATTTTCCCATGGTTTTGGAAACTTGGATCATATTTTATGTTATTTTAATCCAAAAGAGTCGAATATAATTTTATATTTCTTCTTTTGGCATGGAGAAGTAAATTTTCCACAAAAGTAATGTTTTTAATGTTAAAGTTTCCATTTTAGACTATGGAAGGTAAATTATAGGATTATAAATTGATTAAAATATATTAAAATACTTTATATTAATAAAATAACATATTTTAGGTTATTTATTTTTGTTAATTAGTTATTAAATCATTATTACATAATTATGAAGTCATTAAACATACCGAAAAAACTGAAACTATATTTTAACTATTCATGAAAAAATGTTTTTTAGAAAATTCTCATAAATTATACCTAAAATAATTTTGGCATGATTATTTAAAAAATGATATTTATTTTATCATAATATTTCTCTAAATATAATAATTATAAATTTTAAATATAAAAATCCTTATTTATTAAAACTAACAGGGGATTGAAAATGCACAGTAAAATTTTTGAAACATGAAAAAATAACATTATTTTATCAATTATATTTAAATAAGAGTTTTTCATAATAATATTTCATTAAAATAAGTATTCCTACTTCATAAAAATTAAATTTTTATTAAAAAAATCCATTTTAAGAAAAAAATGTCAGCCAATGTTCATCAACAAAAAACCACTATATACTGAAAGAGATGAAAAAATAATTAAACACCATGCTGAGATTACTTGACTCGGAAACTCTATGAATCTCCTAGTGCAGCCTTCTAACCTAGGTTTCCAGGTTCTCTCTAATTATCTCTTCAAGGTGAGTGATCATCCTTTCCATTTTCTGAAAAAATTCCTCTGTGTTGATTTTGATCTGGTTGAATCCCCAAGCTAGTATGCAGTCTTGTTTGTCTATCCACACTTCTTGCTCCTTATTAGCATCAACTTGAAACCGATGATCATAAATTATTTGGATCTTCTCTTCTGATATATTGGGCTAGAGACTATTTTCAATCATTTATTCCTTCTAGTGAAAGATATGTTTCAAGCACTCCCCATCTTCTTCTTCTCTATCTCTTAAATTCCTACTCGATTATTCACTTTCCCCGTTTTTAACATCTTTACCTTCCATTTTTCTACCCTTATTGGCTGACCAAGTATCCATTGGTTTTAGAAAGTATGAGTACTCCTTGCATCCCATTGGTTTTTTCCCTGAGCCACAATGCATTTCCCTGAGTCACGCTTACCATTTTTCCCCTTCTTCATTCTAGGGATGTGGAGTCCTTTCACTTGAATTCAGTCCAAGCTATCCACTGAGGGGTGACTATAACTATCCTCATCAGAAGACTACTCCTTATGAGATTTTGGGGGATTATGAACCTCCAGACCATGAAAACGATTCCCCAACTCTATAACCGCTCTGACATTGTGGGCCATCTGCATAAACAGAGACACCTTACCTGATTTATTACCCAAACCAGATCCCTTCCCCCCATCCCCAGCCGTCCCAAGACCTATGAGTTTTGTTCTGATGATGGTTGGGTCTAAGGATCTCAAGAAATTCTCACCATCCATCCTTCCCTATCCACTTTGTGAGCCGGTTTCACCTAACAAGAAGGATTTTCCCTACATCAACTCTGGTGGTAATTTCCAATGACTTCAACTTCTCCCATCAGTGATTTCATTCTATCTTAACTTTTTGAAACTTAGATTGGGCTTGGTCAATAGAGAACCCTAGTGATGTTTCCTTCCTCCCAAGCTCCAAAAAATGGCCTTCATATGGCACAACCCTTCTGGAGTACACATTTTCAATTTATACTCTATTTATTAATAAAGAGATATAGTTTTCATGAGTACACACATTTTCTCAAGGAAAAAATATCATTTAAAAAGTTTTAGTCATTAAATTATTATACCATGTTATTTATGTTATGATATCATGTGATTATTCATAACTCTTCTCTTTTATGATGTCATTTTATAGCTCATTATCATTTTTACTCCCTTACCAAGCTTTATAGATCACCCATTTCTTTTATGTATTCCCAAGGGTATGCAATGTAGTTTTAGGAGATCGAAGGGATTTAATAGAACACAAAGGGGAATTAGAATAAAAATTTTATGGTTTAGTTTTTTTGATGTTTTATGTACCTATCCTTCCAAATTAACTGTTACTCACAATCTTTAGGGTGTAATTATTGGAAGTTTATATTAAAAATCATGTAATAACATGAGTAAAAGGTCTCAGTAGCTATAGTTTTTATTAGTTTAATGTCTTTTTATTTTTACGTATTATTATTAGATAATTTAGTAAAAACCCTCAGGATAAGTCTAAGTATAGGATGACATCCTAATGTTTTGGTAAAGATGATATTATGCAGTTTTCCTAGAAATGTATCCATGTTTGGATACTACAAGTGGAAATATTTTTGGAATAGACAATTCCATGTGCAATGAACCTAAAAATACTTGATGAGTATATATCAACCCTCATTCCTAATGAACATTAAGTGTTCCCTTATTACGCAATTGGTTTGGAACTCTTGAGTGATATTCTTGGCCTAATTCACATTTTCATTGTGAACTATTATGAGAGAATAAAATCTTTTGAAGACTATGATATGACATAGTGATTTGGGATAAACATAATTTGTCTTGGGGTGATAAAGATAGGGTTTATCATAAGTTAAATGACATAGATATCACTTTTTGGGTTTTAGTTATGGAATTATAAGATGATTATGAGTATTTTGGGAGACATTTATGGTAATAAAAATGTTGGGTTTATTTTGGGTTTTAGTAAAAAAAATTTGAGGAATAATTCCATTTAATTTTGTGGACTTAAGTTTAATGGCATTTGTAACCTTTATAGTTTATTTTATCTTTTATTTTATATTTAATTAAGATTATTTGATTTTGTAATTTTTTTATAGAAAACCGTAGTGGTTAAAAGGTAATTTGATGATAAATTTTATTTTTGAGAATTTTCATCATATTTTGGTAATTTTATAGGAATTATATTAAAATAGTTTTATAAAATGGTCAACCCAAAGGCTGGACTCTAGCCCCTTCGCATATGGTATGGCTAAGGGGATTGAACACACAACCAAAGGACAACAAGGGTGAATCACCTACCACTAGACTACGTGTCATGAACTGACCCGATTCGACCCTGTACCGATCACCTGAGTCGATCCGCATTAATTCCCAGGAGGCATTTCTGATTCTCCTAGCCTAGAAACTAGTACCAGAGCATCAACATAGTGATGATTGGAACAATTTCACCCAATATAAATAAATAATAGTGGAATTGATAAAGAGTAGATCAAAATAAATAAACCCAAAAAATGACTAAATAAGAACTGAAGAAAATAAAACTAACAGAACGGGACAACTACTATCTCCATGTAACCCTATAGGTCACTCTCCTACTAAAAAATAAAACGTCTCCCAAATAGAATGAACTTAAATCAAAACCTACACAAGGACTAAAAATAGAAAAGAACTATATGCATGAGTATTAAAACTCAGTAGTCTAGCCCGATATTCAATTCCCCAATGCACTACTTTAAAAATTAAAGAAACATCAATTCTAAGTTTGAACTAAAATGTATTAAAGTATGAATTTTGACAATTTTTACTTAAAATAAAAATAAACTCCATTACTCTTAATCATTTTCAAAACCATATTTTATCATTAAGTGTCACCATGCTATTTCAAGGGGAAAGTAATGATTTCATTTAAAAATGACACTAAATATTTTAAAACTCATTTGCTTTTGAAAAACATTTTCATAGGGGTTATGAAACCAAGTCATCACTTTCCATAAAAAACACCACACAAGAGTACGAAGTTAGTCATATAGAAAGGGAAATGTAAATAGGTATACAAGTATCTCAACAAGAGTTAAAACAACTAAAATCCAATAGACATAGTCAAACATGGGAGATTAAGAATAATCTAGATGACACTAATACCTACAACCCCATCTTAATTATCATGCCACATACGATGAAATATGATGCTCTATATAGTCATCCACCCTTTATCAGTATAGGGTGAGGGAATATCCCAGAGTAATGAACCTAGTATATCCACCTACTATGGGCCACTGGTCAGTACTATAACATACCAGTGAAAAAATCATCTCAGAAAATTCTCTCAATATTCCAGGTTCTTATGTCTCAAGTATTAAATAGGGTGAGCCAATGGATTCCAACCATATATCAAATAACAACATATATATTATAATAATAAAAACAAGCCTCACCCCAAGTCTCCCCAAGGAATGCTTTATGAATTAGAATAAATAAATTACAAAGGGTTCCCAACTGAGAAACCCATATAATGGAACCCATGGATTCCACAATGAGGACAACCTAACCATTCCATGTCTAAAATGCATTAGGATCATATAACATTGGTTTTTGTAATAATCACTTTTCCTTATTTTCACAAAGTGGAAAAACAGGCCTTCAAACATTCCATAAAGACATCCTTTATCAAAAATGCAACTCAACTTTCAAAAGAGGTGTTAAAAACACCATTTACACATAAGTTTTTTTTATAAAACCCCTTTATAAAACATTTCCATCACACTTTAAACCAAAACCCTTTCATAGGTAAAATCCAATCGAGCTATCACTCAATATCACAAGATAAACCAATTATTAAGGCCAAATCAAACTTTACCTTAAAAACAATTGAAACCCCTTAAAAGAAACCTAAAAAAAACATTTTAAATGAAAAAAAAAATTATTAACAAAACCAAATTATTCTTTCAATACCACAAAATAATACCAAAGGCTAAACATGCATTTTTTTAACACATTGTGTTCTCTAATTAGCCAAACAAGCCAAATTATAAAAAACATGAATTTAAACATTAACCTCACACCAAAAGTCTAACCAAGTGGGAACTAAACAAAATTTATCATGAATATAAGGTGAAAAAAACATCAAATTAATGATTCTTAAATTTAGAAGGCAAGCACATGGGAATCCTACCTCAAAATCATAGTGCGACGAAAACACCCACTTGAAATTGCCCCATGTGGGTCATAAAACACTAACCCTACCAATAATAACCATTAATCGACAAAAAAACCTGAAGGAAACAATGGTAAGAAATAATAATCAACTGGAAGAATCAATGGTTTACTGGTTGGGTGGGGCCTGCGTGCTGTTGGTTCGAGCATGTGGAGGGCGGCGCGACCATGATGGAGAGGGTGCCCATGACTAGGATGGGGAGGGTGAAATAGGGGGTTTTCTAGATAGGAGGGTGCGAAAGTAGGGAGGTAGCACCGGTGGGGTGCGGAGGAAGGGAGTTCGCGCACCAGTGGGGTTTGCAGAGGAAGGAAGGTCATGTGCCGGTGGGGGATGCAGGGAACACTGGAAGGGAGGAGGAATACTAACTGGGGGGGTACACCGCTAAGTAGGAGGGGGAGCTAGCTGCGATGAGGAGGGCGCACCAGAGGGGTGGGGGTATTTTCCACAATGCATGTAGAGGGGAGGGGGGGTATCAATTAGGGTTTTCATTTTTTCCCTTAAAAAAACACCCTAAAAAACCTAATTAAAATGTAATAAAAAATAATAGTAATAATAATAATAATAATAATACTAATAATAACAATAATAAGAACAAAAACAAAAACAAAAACAACAACAACAATAATAATAATATAACAATAAATAATTCCTAATAATAGTTTTAATTAAAATTTATTTTAATTGAAATATTTATAATAACAATAATAATAATCTACAATAATAACACTAATAATAATAATAATAATAATAACATAAAAATAAAATTATTTATAACACTTGTTTGATATTTATAATAATATTAAAATTAATAATGTTTTAAATAGTAATAATTTCAATAACCATTTTAACAATAATAATAAATATTAATAACAAAATAGATTTATTAATAACAGTAATAACAATAATGCATAATAATGAAATTAACAATTTTAGTTTTCACCAAAAATAAAAATAATAAAATTATCAATAATAATAATAGTCAATATTAATAATAGTAATATTATTTATAATAACAATAATAAGATTCTAAATAATCATAAAATATTTAATAATAACAATAAAAATTCTAAATGACGCCAGAATTAACATCCATTTTAATCACAAAATTTACTCATAATAAATATACTAATAAAAATACATAATAATTATTATGTGAATATTGTATTTATTATTAAATATTATAATTTTATTAGTCATTTTAATTTTTATACGAAGAACAGGTTGCACAGTTGTTTAGGGAAAACCCACACGACTTCCAATTTTCACTTCGCCCATGTTCCCAACAATGTCAAACCCAAAACACGCACTTTTTAACATAAACTAAAAAATTTAATACAGGGCTCAACTCTAACGTCAAAAAAGAATTATTCAAAACCAAGAAAATAATGAAATAAAAGAATAACACAGGTCAGGGTGTGACAATTCTCCCCACCATATTGCTTTCCACCCCTAGAAAGCCACAACACATCAGTCAGTTGATAAACACATAAGGATTCCATATCAATATGACCCAACCCCTCAATATGAGAACATTACACTGACCACCAACTGAACTTAACCTCATTTCCCAACATAGATAACCAGTAGAGGGGAAGCCTGAATGGAATACCTACCATTAGAATTCAACTAGCATCTCACGTCTTCAGTGAAAACTCAATGAGACCCATGGTGGGTATCCACACCACTAAGAACCAAACTAAAAATGACTAAATGGATATTCAACTTGAACCCTAGTATGAGCCTTTATCAAGATCAAGGAACACAATATGAACATTTAAACCACTCACTTCCGTATGAAGGGGACACGAGCTAAACTGAAACCCCCCACATGGACCCAAAACCCTCACCACATGGGCGGGGAGGGAAGGGGCCCAATAATTGAACTATTGAACCAAAAACGATATCCTCCCAACACTTTTCACCTATGGAAGAGTAAAATTCAAGACCTCACCCGACTCACATGGGTGGTCTGTAGAAGAAAAATGACCCAAACTCACACCCAGAAAAGTATAACCACAGACACTGCCTCACCGAAATGGTAGTGGCATAACCATAACCAATCTTCTCAGACCCCTGGGGTTCCTGACTACATTCCAGATTCACTCTGAGGGATTTGACTAGAGCTCTGATGAATGAACCATCTCCTTCCTCGCAGTCATGTTTTGATAATCCTAATAAGAAACATACATTTTTTATTAGACAAAAGAAAGGACAAAATGTTGAAATGAAAACCAAATTGTCATTGAAAACTAGAGTTCATTAAAAGACCAATGACATTACCATACATTTAAAAACCCAAAACACCATCATTATAACTCCCTATATTAGATATCCCTTACACTAGAAGGAAACATACAAAAGAAACTTTAAACAAAACCCCAACAAAACATCACGTCTGATAATTTCCTCGAGGAAGCTTTCTAGAGACACCCTGACAGAATCACTGTAAGTAACCCAATCATCCAAAAGCATGGTAGGGCTTAGGGGTACTTGGACATAATAGTTTTTTGTGACCCATCTTCCCACATTGATAACACATGAAGGTCTCTCATTCCAATGAGGTTGATGAAATATCCTGAGGCCTTTTGATTCCACAACTTGCTCCATAAACTTTCAATCACTTCCTCATCCCCTTTCAATAATCCTCACCAATACTCATAGGTATTGAAGGTGGTAGTACTACTTCAATAAATCCCACCATCCTAGATTAAACATAAAGAGTTTGTCTCACCACATCAGAAAATGAAGTTAGGTTTTACTCAGACACCTTCAACTGCAAATTGGGATGGAGACCCACCTCGAAACGGTGAGCCATCATGAAGTCATCTATGGAATACAATGAATCATTAGGGACTATATCCACAAAGAACTTGAAATAATTCAATACTAATCCATCACCCTTCCACAAACAACCGATCTCCATCCCCTTTCTCACCCTTTCTTTTTCAGAAAAAAACCGACGAATGAAAAAAACATTCAAAAACTCCCAAGTAAGCTCATAATGGGGCTTGTTCCGAGACAATGACTTCAACCACAACCACGATGAACCTTGAATAATGATGTTTGAAAACATTACCTTCAAATACTTGGGAAGATCCACGAGGTTAAATTACCTTTCAATCTTTCACATCCACTCCTCTGCTACAGAAGGGTATGATTGACCATAAAATAGAGGTGGATATAGCTTCCAAACTCAAACATAAAATCTACAGGTTGATCAACCACACTACGATCACCTATTGAAGTTTCATGAGAACAAAAAAAGGACAAGAAAAATTCAAGAACCAAATCAATGTTAACTCAACACTAAAAATCATCAAGATCAAGCACCGCATAAGTGATCAACATTAAACATAAGAAAGAAAACCATTATTAACAAAAAAACATCTCCTTTTTGAAAACAATTACATTTTCAAGAAAAAACATGGTGGATTATCACCCTTACCAATGGTGTTTCATTGAGCCTCACTCAAATGAATATTTCTGTGCCACCCTAGACACCCATCCACCATGCCATTCTGTACTTCCATCCCCATTTATATATAAAACTCTGCATGTGAGCACCCATGAAAACACCGAAGGGTAAAACAAAACAACTTCATTTTACAAAAACAAATCATTCATCCCATTTCAAAAATCATGTACCTTATAAAGGAAAACTAACCACCAAGTAAAAAATTCATTTTGTTTAAAACCCATACCATCTCATTTAGAACAATTCATAAATCAAAAAATCCATTTTAAACAACCATTTTCAAAAACCAATTTATCTGATTCAATCACCTTCTAGAATCTAGAAGAGACCCAAAACAACTCAAATAGGTAACTAGTGGAAGTGGGTGACTTGAAAATATGGTTGGAAGCAATATACCAAACACGTCACTGACGCATAGAGCCTTTTAGAACCATGTCCCTAGCTCTACATGTCTTACTAGGCCATGCAAGCTCATGATGAACATTGGACCAACTCCACTTGTCTTATCCCAATCATAAAACAGTCCCTAAAGACCAATGAAACTTATTAAACTGGAATTCTCCAAGGAAACCTGTGGATCAGAATGAGAAAAATTTTGCGAAAATATTCCTGAACCTACCCCTCAATCTTCAACAACCTGGATCCATCTACCTTGACATCCCCAACTAGAAAAGGGTACTATTAAAAGAAATGTCCACTAAGAGTTGACCTGATTTGATACCACTTTGTCTTGAACCAACCCAGGTCGACCCTGAACTGGCCACCTGAGCCAATCTGCGGTAAGGCCCGAGAGGCATTCCCGATCCTCCTGGGCTGGCGACTAGTTCCAGGGCATCAACATAGGTACGATGAGAACATTTTCGCCTAATATAAATAAATAACAGTGGAATTTATAAAGAGAATATCAAAATAAATAATCTAAACAAAATTACTAAATAAGAACTAAAGAAAATAAAACTAATTGAATGGGACACCCACTATATTCGTGTGACCCCACAGGTCACTCTAAAACTCAAAGATCAAACGTCACCCATGGATAACACACCCAATCCAGAACCTACACAAGAAATAAAAACAAAAAATAACTATAGACGTGAGTATTGAAACTTAGTAGGCTTTCCCGATATTCTATTCCCCAATGCACTACCTTAAAATTAAAGAGACATCAATTCTATATTTGAACTAAAATATACTAAAGTATGCATTTCTATAGTTCTTACTTAAAATTTCAATACAATCCATTTCCTTTAATCATTTACAAAACCAAATTCTATCATTAAGTGTCACCATGCTATTTCAAGGGGAAAGTGATGATTTCATTTAAAACTGACACTAAAGAGTTTGAAACACACTTTCTTTTGAAATACATTTTTATAGGGGTTACAAAACCAAAACATCACTTTCCATGAAAAACACCACACAATATTACCAAGGAATTCATGTAGTAAGGGAAATGTAAATAGGTATACAAGTATCTCAAAAAATGTTCAAACTAATAAAATCCACTAGACATAGGAAAACCCAGGAGACCAAGAATAATCCAGACGACAATAATACCTATGACCCCATCTACAGTAGCATGCCACATTCGATAAAATATAACACTATACAAACAACCAGCCTTTCTTAGGACTGGCTGATGAAAAATCCCATAGAAATGAACCCAGTATATCTGCTTACTATGGGCTACTGGTCAGTACCAAAACCTACCAGTGCAGCACTCATCTCAGAAAATTCTCTCAATATACCATGTTTCTATGTATAAAGTATTAAAGTGGGTGAGCTAATATATTCCATCTAGGAATCAAATAAAAACTTATATATTCTAATAATAATAGCAGGCCTCACCCCAGGTCTCACCAAAGACTTCTTTCATGAATTATAATAAACAAAGTATGAATGTTTCCCAACTAAGAAACCCATATAATAGAACCCAGAGATTAAACACCAAGTACATCCAAACCATTCCATGTCGATAGTGTGTGAGGAGAATCCAACATATGTTTTCTTAATAATACTTTTCCTTATTTGTACAAAGTGGCCAAACGTGCCTTTAAACATTCCATAAAACCATCCTTTATCAAAAATGAAAATCAAATTTCAAAATAGGTGTTAAACACACCATTTACACATAAAAGAATTTATAAAACCCCTTAATAAAAAATTTTCATCACCCTATAAACCAAAACCCAATAATAGGTAAAAGCCAATTAGGCTACAACTCAATATCACAAGATAAACCAATTTTAAGGCCAAAACACACTTACTTTAGCATAAAAACAATTGAAACCCCTTTAAATAAACCCCAAACCACCATTTCAAATGAAAAAAACTTATTAAAAAACCACACTATGATTTCAATACCACAAAACAATCCTAAAGGATAATTGTGTATTTTTCCGAACACGTTGTGTGCTGTAATTAGCAAAACAAGCATAATTATGAAAAACCAAGCCTTTAAACATTATCCACACAAAAATGTCTAACCAAGTAGGTACTCAACAATATTTAGCATGAATATAAGGTGTGAAAAACATAAAACTAATGGTTCTTAAATTTATAAGGCAAGAACATGGGAATCCAACCTCAAAATCATAGCGCGATGAAAACGCCCACTCAGAATCACCCCACACGGGTCCTAATACACTAACCCTTCCAAGAAATACCATTAATCGACAAAAACCCCTTAACAAAATAATGGTAAAATAAATTAAGAATCAATTGGAAGAATCAATGGTTTACCAGTCAAGTGGGGGCTACACGCTGCTGGTTCGAGCAGGAGGAGGAAGCCATGACAGAAATAGAGAGGGTGTCCATGACCGGGATGGAGAGGGCGCAGCAGGGGGGTTTATAGACAAAAGGGTGTGGAGGTAGGGAGGAAACACCAGTGGGGTGAGGAGGTAGGGAGGTTGCATGTCAGTGGGGGTTGCCGAGGTAGGGAGGTCATGTGTCGATGGGGGATACAGGGCGCGCTGGAAGGGAGGAGGACCACGACTGGGGGGGTACAACACTGTGCAAGAAGGGGAACTGGCCGATATGAGGAGGGTACACTAGAGGGGTGGGGGGTTGGGTACATGCTATGAGTATAGGGGAAGGGGTAGTAATTAAGGTTTTTATTTTCCCCCCTAAAAAACACCATAAAAAACTAATTAAAATGTAAACAAAAATAATAGTAATAATAATAATAATAAGAAAATGAATAATAACAATAATAAGAATAATAAAAATAAAAATAATAAATGTAATAATAATAATAATCATCATCATCATCATCATCATTATAATAATAATATAAATATAAAATAATTCCTAATAATAGTTTTAATTAACATTAATTTTAATTTTAATATTTATAAAATCAATAATAATAATTTACAATAATAACACTAATAATTATAATAATCATAACATAAAAATAAAATTATTTATCACACTTGTATCATTTTTTTAATAATATTAAAATTAATAACATTTTTAATAGTAATAATTTTAGTAACCATTTTAACAACAATAATAAAGATTAATAACAAGATAGATTTATTAATAATAGTAATAATAATAATGCATAATAATTAAATTACCAATTTTAGATTTAACCTAAAATAAAAATAATACAATTCTCAATAAAAATAATAGTTAATATTCTTAATAGTTATATTATTTATAATAACAATAATAATATTTCAATTAATCTAATAACTTTAATAATAACAATAAAAATTCTAAATGACATAATAATTAATATTTGTTTTAATCCCAAAATTTACTCAAAATAATTATACTAATAAATACACATAATAATTATAATGTGAATATTGTAATTATTATTAAATATTCTAATTTTATTACTCATTTAAATTTTTCAAAGACGAACAGGTCATGCAATTGTTTGGAAGAATCTGCATGGTTTCTAAATCATGCTTCGTTCATGTGCCCAACAATGTTAAACCCCAAACATGCATTTTTTAACATAAACTAAAAAAATTTCATCCGATACTCAACCCAAAAATCAATAAAAATTTATTCAAAACCAAGAAAATAATAAAATAAAAGAATCACATAGGTTGGGGTGTGACACTACATGATGTCCTGAATAGTATAACATTTTTTTTATATTAAATATTTGATGAATAAATATTAATTTTATTTTAGTAAGTATATTATAGGATGAATCATTTTTGTATTTTGTATTTTGATGAGATTAATAAACTTTTTAGAAATGTTTTTTTGGGTTGAGTTATATTTAAAATTTAGGTTTAGCATAAATGATTATTAAGTAATAATGAAATTAAATTTTTTGGGATGTAATTTGAAAGGTATAAGATCACATTTGAGGTTAAAAAATTCTTTAATATTGAGGTTATTGATGTAATTTGGGATATAAATTTATTGAATGATCAAAGTTGGATCTTTGGTGTTATTTTATAATTTTTAAAGAAAAATAAATTATTTATTTTGGATATTATATTACCTTTGGATAACCATTTTGGTTAATGTTTAAAGATAGTAGTAATATCTTGTTATCCTTTTGTTGATTCTTTGATCCATTACATGTTTATTTTATGCTTCATGCATGAAAAAATCATATTGAATACTCATCATTCCAAGCAAAATATTAGATTATGGTGAAAATTGATTAAAGGATAAAATTATATTTTTCATTTAAGTATTTATCCTTATGTTCATAGACTAGAAGATGATGTAATATATTAACTCTAGGAAAATAATCTTTATTTTTTTTATCATATTGCATTCATTTCTTATGAGTCGATCATATTTTTACCAATCATAGATTTATGGTTTTGTGATCATTAAATTTCTCCTATACATGTTCTCTATCACTCTATATTAGTAGTTGGGTATTATTTTTATTCTCCATGTGCATATTTTCACTGTCCACTAATGTTATCCAATCTGGAAACCTATTTTTGTGATGACCTTCGTATTTCCCTTTCCCTCATTTTAAGAGGGAGTTTTATTAACCCTTTTTAAGATGATAGATTTTAACAAAGGTATTTTAAGATGTTGAACCCTTGAACAATGAGATAAAGTTAAAATTTAAGGGGAACAATTTATTTTGGGGGGATTTAACACCAATAGATTTAAAATAATAATAAAACTATGTTTGAGAGTGTATACGACATGCAAAACTAAGCCTAAATGAACCATGGAATATTTAAATACAATCATTATAACCTAGTTGTTAAATTGGAAGGTTTTAGCAGGATTGAATAATTTATGAAATATACATAATGAAACTAATAAATATAAATTTAATGGTAAATTCTTAGTAAATAATAACTCATTTTTTAGTAAATACATTTTATTCTTCAAAAAAACAATTTCTTTAAAAATGTGGTTTATTATTTTTTAAATGAAAATATTATAACTAATTTCTAAAAAATTTATAAATTTTATTTGATAAAATTATATAATTCTTGAAATAATCCTATCTAAATTATCATATGGTGATATTTTGAAAATATTTATTTTTCAATGAATAGTGATAAAATACTGATCTTTGTTGAAAACTATATTTTTATAAAGTGTTTAAATAGTCATATTAAATTTTTTATTAGTTTTAAAATCTAATTAGTTTCTTTTGATTAAATATAAAACAATAATATCTCTATCAATGAATTTTATACATGAATTTGGTATAAAAACATTTTTATACGTACAAAGGTATTTTTATGAAAAACCACTTTTCATCTCATTTTTCGGGATTAATATAAAATTAAATTATACCACTTTTATGAATTGAATATTTAAAAATTAATTAAATATTTATATTCAAGAGGATAATATTGGTTAAATAGGCCCCTTTTTAGTTTTAGTCATTATGAATAGTAATTTTAGTAAATAATTATCACCATGATAAGGTATTTCATCTCAACTTCCCTTTATTGAAGAATATTTTAATGTTATGAACTTAATTTATTTTATATAGTGTATATAATTTACATTTTAAATATTACATAATGAATTCTTCATAATTCATTTTATTTTAAGTTAAAATTTATTTTACCTCACTAAAGGGGATTTGATTTGAATGTTACCAAGCGGTATGGTGTTTCTTAACTCTATTTCCATTCATTAGGTTATAATTATACTTCATCGTCCTGGTTATTACATGATTATGGGAGAATGGATTTCAAAATTATTTTATTTTATATTTCCACTTGTTTTTAATGTATTTACATATTTTTACATAATCACTTCATTGATTAATTGTCACTTTGAAAGTTTTGATCTATGAAACAGTTTTCTTTGTCACAATATCTTTTTCTTGAAACAAGTTTCATATCATTCACTATGATTTACCTATATGGTGTAATTACTTCTTCAGGAATGAATTTTTAAATATTAGTTATTTTAATTCCTTTTATTTATAGATCAATATCATACTTTGATTCCATTTACTTTTGATTTGAAATTCACCAAAGTGGTAAAGGATTTTTTATAATCTCTTTTTTTGAGATTGTTTATGCTCAAGGTTAATTTGGTGGAAATAATATACAATTATTTTCCTAAAACACATCCCATTGATTATACACATATCATGAATGTGCACTGCCAATTTGGCCTATACCAACAGAAATTTATTTATAGATTATATATCTGTTGGTAAAAATGAGAAATTATAATAGATATTAAATCTCATTGGTATTAATTTTAAGTAACAAAACTTGTTTATACCAACATATACATTTGTTTTCATTGATCATTCAATACCAACATATATTTTACCAAAGGATAAATCTATTTTTTTATCAGACTAATACCATAATTTTTTTACCAACACAAAAATTTGTTGGTAATAACAATAATTACTAACAAATATTTTACAATTAATTTTTTTTTATAATAAACCAACCAATAAAAATAAGATTTTATCGATAAACAATTAAAAGATACCAATTTTTTATATTAATTTTATGACCAAAGTTAATATTCATTTTTTATGGTCTTAATAAAAACATCTCATTAATTGATTTTAATTTTAATTTTTTTTTCTAATTATCAATAATGCATATATTTTTTAATGCTATTCATTTGATAAAAATTTAAATAATATTTATAAAAAAACAATTTCAATCATTATGATTTAGGATTGAAATATGAGATGTAGATACTCAAATATAAGGGGGGTGAATTATAAGTTTAAAATTTTTTGTTTTTAACCTTAAGGAAACTTTGTTTAACAAAGGTAAACAAATAATATTCAGAAAACCCTCTTCTATATTTAGAAAAGATATTGGAAGGGCCTAAGGTTCGAATGTAAAGATAATATAATGAAATAAGAACACATGTATAATTAATTAATATTCTACATTAAAGAGTATAGAATCTTAAATCAGAGTTAATAAAATAGGGAAAGTATATGAAAGTTACACTTTCTATCTTTAATAAAGATACAATGAAATACAAGAACTTGTAATTAAACAAGTAATACAAGTTTAATTAAATCTTTTAACCCAAATATAAGGGTATCCAACAACCTTTGATAAAGGTCCCTTAATTTATACTTTCAAGAATGTTTGTCTTACCCAAACCAAAGTATGACCTCAATATGAAGATCAGAATCTGTCTTGCTATCCCCACATGACCTCAATATGTAAGGTGATTGATACCTATGTCTTCCTTAAACTTGGAAGCCCTCGATTAAGCAGGTATTCAACACCTGTTTATTCCTTCAGTTGGGAGTCCCTTGAATGTATACAACAAAAATAATAATCTCAAAAGGCAAAAAAATATTTATGAAGATTTAAATTTGTGGAACAAGTTGTTCACAACTTAATATATTTAAGGATTTTACACAAATAAAATCTAAAAAAGCTCTCTAAGAGTGTCAATTCTCCCAAAAGTTCACAGCTACGATCACATTCAAATGATTGGGTATTTATAGGTGAGATCTCCAATGGTCACATTCTACTCCAATGGTCATATTTTCACTGAAATATCAGAGGGACCTATAGAGGTGGAACTCAAGAAATGGTCATATTGTAACAAATTTAATGACATCATTTTATATAAAAAAGTTTAAAAACAATTACTATGTAAGAACCTTTATCTGGTAAAAATAATTAAGGAAACATGGAAACTATAAGAAATATATACAATTAGTTTCTTAATTTAAATTTATTTATGGAAAAAACAGACAACCAGATTCTGATTTTAGAGAGAATCAGAGTCTGATTTTAAAAAGAACCAGAGTCTGATTTTAGATAGAATTAGAGTCTGATTTCTAAGAGAATCGAAGTCTGATTTTAGAGAGACTGAGGGTTTGATTTCTGAGAGAATCAAAGTCAAATTTATAAAAGAATTAGAGTCTAATTTATGAGAGAATCAGAGTCTGATTTCTAGAGAAATCAGATTAAAAATTCTTGTGATAATTTGATTCCCAATTATGGCAAAATCAGATTCAAAACTGTATGATATTTTGATTCAGAATTTTAGGTAAATTGGATTCACAATTATATGAGAATCTGATTCACAATTCTGGGGAAATCAGACTCACAATTCTATAAGAATCAGATTCACAATTCTGGAATGTTTTGAGATATAGATAAATATCATATTTAATTGAATGTAATTTGTCTTAAAGAAAAGATGGTTAGTCATGACTTTGTAAAGAAATAGGTAATGAAAATGAATAACATGGTTAAGGTTTTAACATGTTCTAGAATATACACTTCCTTAGAGAAAGGAAAAATATCTTTAAGAAAATGTGTTTCTGATTTCCAAAAAATAATGGAATGGAAAAGTCATAAGGAAGCATATTGACTTAACAATCCACCATTTTGGAAAGAACAAAAAACATTTCGAAAATGAATATTAAGGTATAATATTTTCATGATTTAATTAAAATTAAATACTTATCTCCCTTTTTTTATGACTTAAAATGAATACAACTAACTCCCCCTTAGGTAATAAAATTTCCTAAGGATTGTATTCTTACCTTTGATTGTTTCTATCTTACTTAAAGACATAACTTCAATTTTAAGAAAGTGCTTCAAGCAATCTCCCCTATTCATAAACATCCTCCCCCTTAATTTAATATTATTTTTTTATCATTATTTCCACCCATTTGTGATTTTCAAAAATTAATGTAGGGAAAAAATGTACATGGAAGATTAGGAAACATACAATACAAAATAATTGTATAACAAAAATTCATTAAGATATCAATGTATAACAGAATTTTTTTTTTACAACAACAGATCAGAAAAAATTATTCATCCTTCTTCTTTTCTGACATCAACTTTTTCATCATAGATTTCAAATTCTTTAACTCCTTGTGATATTCTTAGAATTTGGCCAACAACAAATCCTAATCCTGATTTTTCTTTTCAAGATCGTTTAGCCACTCTTACTGATACTTAATCACTTCCTTCTGTGTATTAACTTTCTGGTCCAACTTATCCATGATTTCATTCTCGATTTTTAGATTAAAAAATAGGAGTTCAATTTTCCATTAAAATATCTAAATTATTATTGGAAGAAAACTTTCTATTCTTTCAGTTTCTTTGATAAAATTGTTGATAGATTTTTGAATTTTTCATCAGATTTATCAAACACATTCTTGACTGAGTCATTAAAGTGATCAAAAACCTTAAGATCATCTGAAACAGTTTTTGACCATCTAGTTATCTCTTTACATTATTTTCTATGAACATTATATCCATTCAACAAGGTATTAAACTCAATTTATAGTTTGATGAATTTTTTCACAAGAAGGTTTGTAGGTTCCATCTTTTAATTAATTATATCTTGAATTAGATGACATCTTGATTCTAAATTTGGAATGAATGTAATGGTATTTACAAGCTTCTTCAGGGACTAAACCATAAAATCTTCACCTATTGATGAGGAATATTTTGAAACAAAAACTTTTTTTGGTGATGTATCTTCAAATTTATTATCATATTTTTTCATGGATGTACCAAATACATCTTTCTTTGTTTTTGTAATGAATACATTCTGAGGAACATCAACAACCACTTTCTTTTCTTTCTATCGCCTAGAGGTTGTCTTCATAATTCTATAAGTTTCTTACTCTCCATTAGAAACTTTATTTACTCTATAATTATTATCATTAACTTCTTTATCATCATCTTTTTTAAAAACATCAGTAGATTTGTCTTCAATATGTTGTAAAATATCATCATTATCACTTTCATCATCGGAGGGAATTCAACTTATTTCTTCTTTAACAACAATATATTTCTAAAAATACTACCATTTGCGACTATCTTAGAGGTGGAAGATTGTGAGGTTCTTAATAACAACATGTCATATTGGATTTCCTTCTTATCTTCTTCAACAATTTGGATCTCATATTCACTTTGGTCTTCTTCATTGGTTTCTTCTCCTTGTTGGGATTTTTCATCAATTATCAGAGTTGGAATTGAAACATATTTCTTTCCCTTATTTGGTTTTGGTGTTATAACTTTTACTGAGGTTTCTTGAAGAGGTGGTTCAATCAAGAAAGATTATGGGACTTATACTTGTTCAGAGGCGTTCTTGGTATCTCTATATAGGTCTTGAATAATCTTAGCTTCCAACATTTTATTCTTCAACTTCTTCTCCTTTTCTTATTTATCAAGATATTCTGCAGTTTAAATTTTTAAGGCCTTATCCTCAGTAGGATCTATTCCAAAAATAGGTAATCCTTCTTTTATTTTTGTCTTATGTTCTCTCTACTTAGAAACTACTTCATTCAAGAAGGTTTTCTATTTATTGGCCTTAGGAGGAATATATGCAGGTTCATAGTCTTGAGCTAGTTTTTGGGGTTCTACTTCTTGGGATTTCTTTTTCTTGGGTTCAAATTTGGAGCTCTCTACAACTTGGCATGCTTCGCCAGTATGATCAAAAAACTCAGATGACTTATCCGAAAATCCAAACTTCATTCTCCTAAGTGTTTCATCACTCAACAACTTGATTCTGTATATCATAGGATTCAGATATCATATAACATTGTAGGTTTCTAGGCAGATAATAATGATATTGGATAAGACATATAGATACATTAAAATATAATATCCGATCATTCCATTATTTATGTTTCTGATGGTGAGGAAGATATACTTCATCAAGTTAAAATTTCTTAGATTAACTAGAAAATACATCATTAAGATGTATGACATTTTTAGGGTGTCTTTATCCACTTTTCTCAGAATGAGATATCATTGCATCCAAAGGGGTACTGTCCTGTGTTTTACTAAGAGATTTGAGATCTTATGTTTCTTCAATCTCTAAAGTCCTAGGAATTTGATTGCCTTAACCTTATCAAATGAACCTTCTCTATTTGGAAACCTAATTGAACAAAATTATGCCTCTCCATCATAAGGTATATGAAGAACACTTGTGGCTTTCTTATAGGATAAAGCGTAGTTACTTCCATAACTCTTGAACTAAAACATATCTTTTCCTCCTTTTTCAAAAAACTGAACTGCTTCATAAAATTCAATTATAGGATCAACATAAACCAGATCTTGATTCTTTTTCTCTTCAACAAAATAACTTTCCCATCCATTGACATTGATAATTTTCATTATGATAGAATCATACATAGCGAATAGATTATAATTTAGTAAACTTTCTCTAAATATTATCCATTCTTTGATTTTCTTATGAAAATATATCGGATTTTGAGAAGAAACTTCCATAAAAATTTGGATCTTAAAGGAAGAATGCAAGAATTGGATCCATGGCCTTGAAGGGAGGCATATCTCAGGTGAAAAAGTTGTGGAAAATGATGTGTGATGCGAAGGGGAGTCCCTTTCTATAGGAATTTTAGTGACCGTTCAACTTCCTAGGTCAATCCAATAGTTTAGATTATCATGATATGATCTAACCATTGATATTAATATTGAAGAAGGATTTATATATTCCAATATTTTATGGTTTTAAATGTGTTCTCAGATTCAAGGAATGATGAATCTGATATAATTTTTCTTGAATCAAGTTTAAAATACTAATAAAAATAAATGTAAGTAATGTGAACATAAGTAAGAAAATGTACCTTATGGGGAGCAGAGAATGATTTTTATTATGATAAAGTTCATCTTAGAAAACATAAGTTCTAAAAAGTTTTATTATGTAAAGCAGACTTTTTTATGTTCAAAAAAATTTTTGGTTCCAAAATTTTTACGCTCTGAAAATATTTAGGTTCCCAAAATCTTTAGGTTCTAAATATTTTTAGGTTCTAAAAAATTTTAGGTTTTTAAAATTTTAAGATTTCGAAAATTTTATGAAAAGAAAAAAAATTTGGAAAAGGAAATTTAAAATAATGGACATATGTACTCCCACTATGAAAAGGAGTATCTTAATGTTAGGATAATGATTCAAAAAAAGTAGATATGAATTATTACCTTAAACTTATTATCCCTAACTTTTTTAATGTATTCAAATGAATTAGAAGGAAATGATTTTGTAAAAATATGAGCAAGTTGTTCTAACATTCCAATAAATTCTAAAATAATATCTCCTTTAAGTGTGTGATCTCTAAGAAAGTGATGTATAATATATATGTTCTTTTCATGAGAGTGATGTATATGGTTTTTTATTAAGGCTTTGACACGAGTGTTATCACATAGTATATGAGTTTTAGAAAAACTCATACCACAATATGTGAATTGTGTTTCATCCACAACACTTGGGAACAACAACTTCTAACTGCTACATATTCAGCATTAGTAGTGGAAAGTTCTATATAATTTTTTTTCTTACATGACAAAGAAACTAATGAATCTCATAAGAAATGAAAAGTTCTGGATGTAATTTTCTGAACCATTCTACAACCACTAAAGTCATCATCCAAAAATATTTTTAAAATAAAATCATTTCCAGAAGAATAGAAAAGTACTAAGTCTATAGTTTCATTTATGTAGATAAAAATTATTTTCATGGCATTTTAATTGGATTATTTTCTATTATATTAATTTCTTGAACATAAGCATACTGAAAACGTGAAGTTTAGGTGAATAGATATTAGGTATAGTAAACTTCCTATCATACCTCTAAAATATGTTTGATCTAGTAGTTTCCCCACTTCATCAAGATCAAGAGTCTTTGAGGTACCAATTAGAGTATTAATACTTTTAGTATTTTCATATCCATACTTTTTAAGAATATATTTAATATACTTATATTCATATATAAAGGTTCCTTCAAGATTTTGATAAATTTTAAAACCAATGAAAAATGTTAACTCACCCATCATACTCATTTTAAACTCAGATTTCATTAGATTATCAAATGAATAAGTTAATTATAGTTGAGTTGATCCAAATATAATGTCATCAACATAAATTTGAACAATTAAAACAATTTTCTTTTCTTTCTTTATAAAGGAGTTGGATCAGTAGTTCCCTTAAACATAATTTTCATATAACAAGAATCCTCTAAGTCAATCATACTAGGCTTTAAGGGCTTGTTTAAGACTATATAAATCATTGGTTAGTTTAAAAACATGTTTAGGATATTTTGTGTCTTCAAAACTAGGAGTTTGTTCAACATAACCTTCATCTTGAACATATTTGTTAAGGAAATCACACTTCACATCCATTTGATAAAGTTTGAAGTTAAATAATGCTACAAAGAATAATATAATTCGAATATATTTAATTCTAGATACCAAAACATTGGTTTCTTTATAGTCTATTCTTTCTTGTTGATTATAGACTTTAGCAACTAATATTTCATTATTTATTACTATGATTCCATTTTCATCACATTTATTTTTGAATTATCACTTTACTCCAATTACATAAGTTTATTTTGGTCCCTCATCTATGGTCTATAATTTACTCCTTTAAAATTAATTTAGCTCATCTTGAATAGATTTAATCCAATCTTCACCACCTAAATATTATTTAGAACTTTTAGGTTCTAATTGAGAAAGAAATTATATATTCTCTATTTCATTTCTTAAATAACTTCTTGTCTTTGCAGGTTGATGTACATCACCAATGTTACTATTACTGGGATTATTCTTAATAAACAATTGAATCAGGTTTTGTAAAACCAGTTCATCAACATAAGGTAAAAAATATTATAGAGTAAATACTTCAGAAAAATTTTCTTGAGTATTCTACAAATTAGAAGAATCTTTCATCAAAGGTTGACAATTAGTTTTTGAAGACACATATGAAGATATAGGTTGGGGTTGTTTAAAAACAAAAGGATTAGTTTTATCAAATTTAACATATACTATTTCCTCAAAAGTACACACATTTTTTTAAAAAAGTCTATAAGCCGTAGAAGTTGAGGAATCACCTAAGATGATTCCTTATCGGATTTGGGTGCAAATTTTTGTAAGTTATCTTTAGTATTCATGAATAATACTTTGAATTCAAATACTTTGAAGAGAGAAACTATATGTTTTTGACCAATCCATAACTCATAAGGTGTTTTATTATGAAATAGACTTATTAAAACTTGATTTATAATATAAAAAGTAGTACTTACAGCTTCAGCCCAAAAATGTTTAGTAATGGAGTATTTAATCAACATGGTTCGTGTTATCTATTGAAGAATTATATTTATTATTTCAAAAACACCATTTTTATGAGGAGTTTTAGGAGTTGGGAAGTAATGATTAATGCCTTTATTACTACAAAAAGTTTCAAAATATGAATTTTCAAATTCTCCTCCATGATCACTATAAATATTTATCAAATGAAGGTTTTACTCATTTTTAACTTTGGATAAAAAATATTTGAAATAATAAAAGGCTTCATATTTTCTTTCTAGAAAATAGACCCATGTAAATCTAGTGTAATCATCAACTAAAACAAATACATAGTATTTTCCTTTAATATTTCTAGTTTGAGTTGGAATAAAATCATCCATATTAACTATCTATAATGAATTAGAAGTTGATACTTAACTAATTTATTTAAATCTTGACTTATGTTTCTTTCCATATCGATAAGGATAATTTTTTTTGAAAAATCAAATCTAAGATCTGGTAGATCCTTGAAAAGTATTTTCCTAGAAGGTTTACATATATTCCTAATATTATAGTGTATTAATATTCTATGCCATAACCAAAATTGGTCTTCCATTTCACTAAGGCAAGACAAGTCTTAGCTCCTATGTTCTTCTATGTTAATTGTATAAAAATTCTCATGCCGTTGGGAAATGATAATGAATTCATCCTTGTAATTGTATAATAATCATTTATCATTCTTAAAATTCCTAAGTTACCCTTCATCACACAATTGGATTATTCTTATAAGGTTATACTTAATACCTTTAACAAATAAAACATTTGATGTTAAGTATTTTCCAAGAAGAACAATGTTACCTATATAAATAATTTCTTCTTAAGCATTGTCTCTAACAGTGACTTTTCCACATTTCATCTTAATAACATTTTCAAAGAATTTTTTGTTACTATTCATGTGTCGGGAACATCCACTATCCATTTACCATGTATTATTATTGGTACTTCATTTATTTTCTAGAAAATAAAACATTTATACTTTCAGAATCCATAATTTCTTGGATCCAAAATTGTTAGAATGTAAAATCATAGGTATCCACATTTTCTTAGAAAAGTGATATTTATGAAAACCTATGAATTGTGTTTTATTCAAAGAATTTTTTTCCCAATTTCCACCACATTGAAACTTGGTGCAAAAAAGAGCACTTTGAGGAACAAAAAATTTGTGACTAAAAACAGATTTTTAATGAGAATAACCAAATTTAGAACTATTCCTCAAAGGAAAAATTTGTGAATACGCCTTAGCAAAATTTTTTTTACCAGAATTAAATTTTTACAAATTTTTCTTTAAAAAAATATTTCATATTTTAGTCTAATGAATATATTCTTATCCTTATAGTCATTAGTATTATAATTTGAGTTTTTCTCAAAAACATTTTTCTTATAAATAACACTTTAAAGATCCTTAGAAAGTTTATCCTTATCATAATTAACTTCCTCAAGGGTTTTTAAAATAGAAACAATTTGAGAAGATTTTTCATCAATATCTTTCAAAATATATGATACTTCTTCTATTAAAATATTTATTCTGGAAATTTCTGTGTCAAGTTTCTTATTGATCTTACTATTTTTATTCTCAAGTAACTTAGAAAACCTAGAGAATTATTTAAAAGAAGGTAAAGAATTATCTTCTAATGAGGAAGATTATTCATCTGAATATTCATAATCATTATCATTAGGATAATTAGAACATAAATATATATTGGTTAATAATTCAGAAGTGTTTACCTTATCTATGAGACATTTATTTTCAAATGAAATCTTAGCAATAAGACCAATATTCTTATGTCTAGAAGATTAATTATCTGAAGATTCATCATATTATTGTCCACCACTTTCACTCCATGAATTAGTTTCCTTTATGAATTTCTTTCCCCTCGGATTTTAATATCTTTTATGATTTCTTTTATAATGTCTATCTTTCCTGTCCTTTATTTTAAGCTTAGGACAATCATGTCTGATATGTTTAGCTTTCTTGCATTCATAACATGTGAATTTATAATCTTTCCTATATTTGATTTATTTATTCTTTTATCTATACTAAAAATAATTCGTACCAACAATATTTTTCATCCTTTGATAAATATTGTCTAACTCTTTCTCTGACTGTCCAGATTCACTTGAGTCTAATTGAATAACAACATTCTTATATTTTTATATCATAGAAACTTTCTCAAGAGCCTTGGATTTCATAATATTCGAATTAGTAGTAAAAGAAACAATCCTATTATTTTTATTAATATTATCAACATCTCTCTTTAATATTTTCTCATGTTGCAAGAGAGACCCAAATATCTCATCAAGTGTAATAGTTATAACTTTCCTAGATTCGTCAATAAATTTCCTTTTTTATTCCCACACATTTGGAATGATATCAATAATATTTTCAACATGAATTTCATCATATATACCTTTTTATCCCATTGAATGTAAGCTATCCAAAATAGTCATGAATCATTTCTACACTTTAACTATTGGTTGTCTATAAGGAAAAACAAAACCTTTATAATCAACTCTAAGCATAACTCTTCTAGTTTCTATAACTTTCGATGTTCCAAAAAGTGTAACTTTAAGTTTCTTCCAAATAAAATTTGATGATTCAAATTAGAATATTTGACTACATATATTCCAGGTCATGGAACATAACAAAGTATTACATAACTTATAATTCAATTGATATTATTTCTTTTCTTGGTTGGAAAAAGTTCTGACTTCCTTATCCGGGATCTTATAATCACTAGTAAGCATAACAAAGTTGTAAACTCAAGTGTTAATAATAAATGTATTTATTCAACATATTAAATAATAATAATCATTAAAATAAATAATTGGTGGTCTTATAGGATTTATATTTTCAATAGATCCAATATTGATTCCTGCCATCTTTAAAAAAAACACTTTTCCACTACGCACGTTAGTGTAGTAAGTATTTATAAACAAAGAGTTTATATAAAAAAATTACAGAAATAAAAAAAGTGTAAGTAAACTAAGTAATAAAAATATTCCTTATTATACAAAGTATAAGTATTAGTATATTAGAGACCTCCTATGATACCAATTGTTAGATCGAAATATGAGATGTAGATTCTCAAATACAAGAGGGGTGATTAATAGTTTAAAAACATTCATTTTTAACCTTAAGGAAAATTTGTTTAATAAATCTAAATAAATAACATTCACATATTTAACAAAGATATCATAAGGGGACAAGTCTAGAATATAAAGATAATATAATGAAATAATCACATAGGTATACTTAATTTAGATTCTATCTTAAAGTGTATAGAAACTTAAATCAGAGTTAATACAATAGAGAAAGTGTAATAATGTTACACTTTCTATCTTTAACAAAGACACTACAGAATAAGTGAACTTGTAATTAAAAAATTAATACAAGTGTAATTAAATATTTTAACACAAAGATATGGGTATCCAACAACCTTGAATAAATTTACCTTGAATTATACTTTCAAGAAATTATTTCTTACCCACACCAAGGTAAGACCTAGATATGAAGATAAAAATTTTTCTTTCTATCCACGCAAGCTCTCAATCTGTAAGGTGATCGGTACCATTGTCTTCCTTAAACTTGGAAGCCCTTGATTAAGTAGGTAATCAACAACTCTGTCTTATTTCATCTTCTAATCCCTCAATTGTATAAAATATAAATTGGAATCGCAAAGGTGAACAAAGCTTGTTGAAGATTTAAGTTTGGGGAACAATCTATTCACAACTTAATCTCTTCAAGGATTTCATATAAAGAAAATTTGGAAGATCTCTCATAGAATGTCAATTCTCCCAAAAGTTCAGAGATACAACGATGTTAAAATGTTTGGGCATTTATAGGTATGATCTCCAACAATCACATTCTCTTAAAATGATCATATTTTCCCTAAAATCTCAGAGGACCTGTACGGGTGGCACTCATGCAACAATCATATTGTAACAAATTGGAAGACATCATTTTATATAACAAAGTGTAAGAAAAATTATAATGTAATAAACATTATCATGTAAGAATAATTAAGGAAATATTAAAACTGTACGAAATATATACAATTAGTTCCTTATGGAAAATTAGAATCTAGAAAAATAGATATTCTGATTCTTATTTTAGAGAGAATCAGAGTCTGATTTCAAAAAGAGTTGGAGTCTGATTTCAGAGAGAATTGGAGTCTAATTTTTGAGATAATTAGAGTCCAATTTTAGAACGAATCAGAGTCTAATTTTTGAGATAATCAGAGTCTGATTTTTAAAATAATCAGAGTCTGATTTCTAAGAGAATTAGAGTTTGATTTTTGGTGAAATTAGATTCACAATTCTATGAGAATCAGATTTGAAATTTTGGGTAAATTGGATTCAAAATTTTGGGGAAACTATATTCACAATTCTTTGAGAATCAGATTAAAAATTCTATGAGAACCAAATTCACAATTCTAGGGAAATCAAATTCACAATTATGTGAGAATAAAATTCATAATTCTAGAAAGTTCCAAGATATTGACAGGGATCCAATTTAATTAAGAGTAATTTTTCTTAAGGAAAATATGGTTAATCATGACTTATTAAAGAATTAAGTAAGACATTGAAGACCCTGGTTATTGTTTTACCATGTTCTAGCATATAAGCTTCCATAGAGAAAGAAAACTATCTTTAAGAAAATATGTTCGTGATTTTTAAAACATAAAGGAATAGAAAAGTCATAAGGAATATTATTGACTTAAAATATGATATTTTATATATTTACATATATGTTTTATACTATCTATATACATGATATTTTAAATATTATATTTTAATTTAATAAACATAATTAAAGATAATCAAAATAGATTAAAAAAAGTAATAATTTATGTTTAATAAATAAAAAGAATATCAACCAATTGAGTAATATTATTTTATTAATAATTGATATTCACATAATGAAAATTTATTTTATATTACAAAATAAATTTAATAATTTTTATAAAATTTTATACAATTCATATATATACTATTTAAATATTTAATTAAAAAATGGATGACATTTGGTATTTTATTTTATTTTAAAAAACCTTTTACCAACCCTCAACCCTAATTGTCGTAAGTGTTTTTTTGATTGGGGGTTTCCTATCCTTCTTAGTCCTTGCTTCATTCCTATTACACTATTTCACCAATTCCCATTTTCCCTCTATTCAGGTCTCTTCAACACCCTCTGGTTTTTATGATCGACTACTGCTTCAGAGTCCCTACCGATGTCGATGTTAGAAGGTCCTTTCTATATCAATCTAATTTGAGTGTTTACAAGTTGCTGATTCCTCCAATCCATAGGCACATGGACCTATTCAGTGTCTTTATGGGAGTGTTTTCACCCATCCCTCAACCATTAACAGTTTTAGGGTTTCTAAGGGTGTCGACCCCGCTGAAGATTCTATGACCATTGACTCTAGCCCACTTTTCCTATTTCCACAGATCCAGTATGTATTCTGGTATCATTGTGAAGGGTCTAATGATAATTGATGTTAACTATTTTCTAACTATTTATTTAATCCTTGATATAGAACTCCTTAAGTAGGGGTGGATCAAGTATTTTGAACATTTACACTAATTGGCATCCCCACCACCATGTGATCCACCCCACCCCAACTTCTTTTGGTGACCCACCACCTCTACTTCCTCCAATGCCTCCACCTCTGAGACCCACTACCTCCTCCATGACCATCGCTTCCCTTAGAGACCCTTACCATGCCTTCAACTACTCTCTGTAGATGCCACCCACCTCATTTGTGACCCACACCACCTCCTCCTCCACCCTCTACCTATACTATTAACACCATCCACCATGACTCTACGTACATGCAACCCTCTTTTAGTGCCTGTCATATCTTCCTTTCCATACCCACTAGATGACCCCCCTATATCCCCAACCTTCCCCGCTCGACCCCCACCACCACTACCTTCCCCAGGTGACCACGCTAGCTTTTTGTTCAGACTCTCTCTCTGGCCTAATTGATCAATTGTGTGTTTTTTATACATTAATGGTGTGAAATACTAATTATTTTCTAGCATAAAAGGATTTTCTAAAGGGTCTTCAAGTTAATTTCATAGTCTTATCCTTCTAGAATAAAATTATTTTACGTGGGTGAGTATTGATTAATTTCCTTCTATTTGTCGTTATAACTATTTATGCTTCAAATTTCATACATTAACATTTTTTACTTAAAAATTACTAATTCATATCCAGTACTTATCAGTATGATTAAACACCTATAAAATCATGTGAAAACATGAGCACACTATCCTCTAGTTGATATGTCATATGGAATAATATTCAATCTCTTTGATAAGAGGAAAACACTAACATAAATTTGATCATGCATAGAGTTCATTCATAAATTTCAATTTCTCTAATAAAATTATTTCTCATGACTCATCATAATTTTACTTCATGTTTTGTCACTAATTATATTGATTTTTTGGACTAAAAGTTACAAAATGCATCACTATGTCCGCAATGAAAAAATTCAAAGCCACTACAACTAGTTTTTATGAATCATGCCTTTCGTGTAAAAATATTGTAGATTAAATGAAAAAATTTGGTTTTATAATTATATGTAATCACCAATAATTACAATTCTAAGGTAATATTTCAAAAATAATGTGCTTATATTCAATTATAATGATATATGTATAGTTTGAATAACCTTCAGTTTAATATATTCCTAAAAATTTCTCATAACCATTTTCTACGTTATGAACATCAATAACTTTCAATTATAGCATGTTATAGCTATATTTTTGTCCTATAAGTAATATTATCAAATGTAATATTGTATTACTTGAATAGTAAAATTTAGGGCATGTTTGATAGAAGGTTAACATACTCTAACTTGAATCTATATTTTCCCAGATACTAATTCTAATTGTTAGTCAATGATAATGATGTATTTATCACAATTTTTCTCTTTAAAAAATAGGCCAAGAATGTTATACTAAAAAAATATTCACAACTAAGAGATATACTCATTCAGGTAAATGACTAAAAATCATTTATTATTTTATATGAGTGTACAATTTGTATCGAACAAATATATTTAAATTATAGTACAATGAAAAGTTTGGATTCCCTACTAACTTGAATGTATTATAATATAAAATAGTTCCTCTTAGTGTTAAAATATCAAAATTAAATATACAAAACAAACAACAAAAATAAGAACAAAATAATTTCAATGTTTTATTTGTTATAAACAATGTATAACACATCAAATATTTCTACAATCCCATAAATCAACACTGGTTATAAAATTTATACCTATTTTACATACCAAAGACAATCAATTTTAGGACAGATACATATATAACATTTGTCTAAGATATCCACATTCTAACTTCTTTATTGTTTATTTCTTTGTGGGGTGTTTCTTTAAATGAAAGATCAAGGAAAAATGACTCAAGTACTAAATCAATGTCATCATTTTACTCAATGGTATGTTAAAACTTATTTCCTTTATCATTTAATTCTATATTATATACTCATTTAAAAAGATTCCTTCCACTCTATTTTCACTTCATTGTTTTTATGGTATGTTTGAGTTGTGTGCATTTTATGAGTGTTCTATTGTTGTAGCTACAAAGAATCGCTTCCAAACATGTTTGATCAACTGAACATATAGACTCTTCTAAATTGTATCATCTTTTCCCTATCCTCATTAGCTTCAATGCACCGGATTTTATATAATATTCTTTCATTTTGTATTTTTAATGTAAATTATCATGTCTAATTTTTAATATGATTCCATCTAATGTATAATATATAGTTTTATTATGCATTTTATATTCAATATAGATTCAATATATCATTTTATGCAATTTATATTCAATATTAATTCAATTACAACCTATGTAATGTATAGAGTTTCTTAATGTGAATTTATGGATTCATGGGATACCATTCCCCATCCATTGGTATCTTCCTTATTTATTGATTCTATTTATACTAGGTTATCTATTTTTAGATAATTTTTTTTAAATTTTTGTTCAATATGGTAACAATATTATATTTTCTTCTTGTTATTTTTATTTTTCACTCCACATTCATGTATAATTTATTTTATTAAACTTATAAGACCCATGTTTTTACAACAGTGATATTGTATTGAAGGGAGCACTATGAATTGTACAAGACTACTTGACTTGAAACTGTCCATGCCGATGTGCAATCCATGGGTAAAATTCTTCCAAAATTGAACAAATGACCTATACATGACTATACATCATGGTATATTACCTTTGACACATGTCTTCTAATATAGCCATGGCCTGTAAAGGCTTGTACATCATGGTCAGTCACATGGCCTATATAGGCCAACACATCATTGAACCTTACTCATGGACATTTGTTCAAGTAATCATGGATTGAACACATGGCTTGTACAATTATGTTTAATTATGTATAATTCTACACATTATTGTACATAATGGTGGCTATTCCCACCTTTAAGAAGCCTTATATTAGAGTTACCAGTTTCTTGAATAATGATCAAGACAAATATCTTTATGCCAGACAAGGAGAAAAATCATTGAAAGAATATGGGGCGTGGTATAACACCTCACCATTCCCCCCTCAAATTCTATATATCCTTGTATATAAGTAAAGACTCCTCATAAAATTATAAACCTTTCCATTGTTCATATATTTAAAAATATATAAATATGAAGCTATAACTGATTTACTTATAAGTAATATACCATGATTTCAATATAGTGAACATATTTCTAGGTGAATAATTCAAACCAAAACTCTATGATTTTAGTCTTTCCAAGATTGGTCCAACAGCAGATAAGACCCATGGGAGCCTATGGTTGTTGTACTAATTAGTATTTATTGGTTTTCCAGTTGACAACAAAATAATATGCGTATAGATTTGGTTTCATGTTCTTGGAGATGATTGCTGGAAGGTGGGTTATTGATACTGTTAGGCCCATTGACTAGTATAATCTGATATAATGTGTACCTTGCAAGTTATTATTTCAAACCCAATTCCAAGTCTATATTTTTGATAAATAAAATTATGTATTTTATTGTTTACTTACTTTTTTTATGTACTACCTTTATTGAAAGTCAAAAGGAAGTTCAATACAAATAAAAATTATTTTATATTTTCATTTTTATACTTCCATTTATTTCTATTTTGGTTTCAATTCATGCATAAATTTTTCACTAATTTATGGTTATGTTCTTTGGTTGTGTGTAGTATAGATCTTGTACCTGAAGGGTGTGACATAACATTAACTTGAGGTTCCTCATTGGCATTGGAGATGAATTGATTCGTTGAGATGACAATAGAGATGATGAATGAAAAATGTCAATTCTATTCATATCATTTTTTTATATTTTCATTTATTTCTATTTTGGTTTTAACTTATGTAGATATTTTTTACTGATTTTTGGGTATTCTATTTGGTTGTGCATGGTGTAGATCTTAGAGCTGAAGGATGTGGCATAACATCGACTTGAGGTTCCTCACTAGTATTGGAGCTGACTTGATTCATTGAGATGTTAATAGGGATGATGAATAAAAAATTCTCATTCTATACATGTCATTTTTTTATACTTTCCTTTTTTGTTTGTTTCAATTCATGCACATATATTTCACTGATTTGTGTGTATGCACTTTGGTTGTGTGATGTGTAAATCTTGGAGCTAAAGGGTTTGGAATAATGACTTGAGGTTCCTCATGGGACTTAAGATGACTTGATTTGTTTCTTCTAATAGCCTATTTGGGGGGTGATGAAAGGTCATTGGTGGGAGTAACTATTATTCTACCATGATGGGTGCTGGATGATTAGATTCAAGAGACGACATGATATTTTATCATTTTTAAGGGGAGGGGGGTGCAACGACATATGTAGATCATGTAATTGTGGGTTTTTATGAATTTTTAGGTATCAATAAACATAAGTATGTGTTGATTCAAATTGTATTAAATTTTATTATTAATATGATTAATATTTTTCTACGTTCGAATATGTGTGAAAATCATCTTTGTCTTGATAATTACAATCAGTGTATTATATATGATAAATTAAAAAATACAATATAAAATTTTAACAATAAATATTTTAATAACCAAACAAAATAACTTATTTTTAAATATAAAATAAAAAACAAATATAAATTATTGATATTTGTTATCAAAGTTATAATAATATTACTGACAGATAAATTTTTCCTAGAATTATTTGGATAAGCATTTTTACCATCATATATATTATCTATTGGTATTATTATAATTTAAATAAAATCATTTTAGCCATTGTAATAACATTTAATTACAAAATTTTTACCAATAGTTTGGTGAATTTTTTTTTGTTAAAAAGTTTTACCAATTGGAAATGCACTTTTACCAATAGTTTTGACCCTGTTAGAAAATATAATTATTATGTAGTGTTGGTTTACATTTGTTTTCATTTACTCCCTTATTTAATAAAGAAAATCCAAAAAATTTGTTTTGTAAGTAATATTGATCTTGTAACTTCTTTTAGATCTATAATATTTCTCTTCTATTTGTATATTTTCCTTAAAATACATTAAATAATTATTTAAATATTCTCCAATTATTTATTAAATAAATTTTAACCAAATCTATATTTTTTTCAAAATAGTTTAAAAGGAATATTTCTATCATTTTCCGAACAAGGTACTTTTTAATTTTTTTTACAAAATTGTTAAAGGAATGTTTTATTTTAATTTATAAAAAATGAATGGAATTTCACTCCGTCCTGACTGCTCAATTATTTCAATATTCTTTTTCATGTTTCTATTTTAATTTTTTAAGAAAATGTTTTTTAAAATATTTTGGAAAATTTCAAACTTTGAAGAAGCGATTTAAATGTGTAAAGGGTATTTTCCTCGAGAAATATTCCTTGGGATTTTTAATGAACTTTTCATAAATTATGAAAACCTTTGATGTTATGGAATTATTAAAAATATATATATATATATATTTATCTTTAATATATACCTAGATTATTATCCCTTTCTTTAATGTTGTAATTCATCTATTATGTTCATTTATAAAATGATTTCTTTATGAAATTTCCTTTTATTATGATGGGAGGAAAGATTAGGAAACCCTTTTCTTTCAATGGGTAATTATTTTTATTAGGATTTATGATTTATTTCTTTTTATGGAACATATAATCTTGAAAATATTATTATAAGTTCACCCAAATAGCACTCTAATGCATTGGATAATGTTTTTTCCATGATATTATGATACCAAGTTCTTTATATTATACCCCATGTTATTATTCACAAGCCTTATCTTTTATGATATCATGTTATGAATCATTATCATGTTTACTCAATTAATGATATTTATAGATCACCCCTTTCTTTTATGTATCCCCCAGGTTATCCTATGTAGTTTTAGGATTTTAAAGGGATTTAGGAGATCATTAAAGAGAATATAAATAAATATGTTACTTTTTAGATTCTTTTTTTTAATGATTTATGTACCTAGTATTCCAAAGACACTAGGTCTCATGATCATTGGGTTGTAATTATTGGATTTTTATATTATAAAACGTGTAATAACATGTGCAAGTGGCTTGGGATACTATATACATGCTTCTTCCTTTTATACACAACCATTGAATCTTTCTCAATGATTCCTACTCCAAAGGAGGAATATCACACATGGATTCACTTCATTTCTTTTAGTGATATTTGTAAGAAAACATAGTAATTATTTAGGTTTATCCCCTTGAATTTCAATTATATTCACCTTTAACTTTTTTTTACTTACTAATTATTTATTTAAGATATCATCCTTCTTTCACACAACTAAATAATCTTTTTTATTTGTTGTCAATAGTTGTTTTGTTTATTTCCCAAAGGGATTCTGTGAGTTTACTATCATTGGCTCTTGTTTTATCCTTCACTATTCTCAATTATTATCCTATAATTTAGTAAATTTGTCTTCCAACATATAATAAATTTATTGGTTCATAATTTCATCCCATATTTCATAGGAGTAGAGAAATAAATTATGAACCATATTAATCCTTTATTAATATAATTTCCTTCTATATATCCATAGTTAGTACATATAAACCATATCTTATTAAAAAAACATCCCATGAATTTATTTTATAGTTGAGATGTTGACAAAGAATATCTATTTCCACATTTGAGCCCATGGGATTCTAGAAACATACTCTTGGTGTGACCAAATCCCCTCCAATAGTTTCACCTTATAGACATCTTCTTCGGAGTGTAATTTCTTATTGATTATTCATTATTCATATAATTATTTCTTAATTTGAAATTTGGTTTCTTTCATTAGACACTTGTTATTTCTACCATGGGAGGGTATTTTACTTTTCTTTAGATATTTTCAATCTTTATTCAATACTATTAATATGAAAATCCTTATCCTTCAAATAGGACTCCATCTAATTCATCCTAAAATAATATTTTCTAGAATATTTAATCATCTTTTCAAGTTTTTTTAGTGTACTAAAAGATTATTTAATTCTTTCTCTATATAAATTTATTTTCCCACCTTTTTCTTATAGTTTTGTAATTAGATTACTTTATCCCTTAAAAATTTCACCCATTCTCATAATATCTTCTTTAGGGCCACCAAAACTTTACTTATTCTTATATTATTTATATACATATTATATTAATTTATAGTACTCTTAAAAAATGAACATCAATTAATCCAACATTTTTATATGGGTGAAATATTATCTTCATTTCTGTATAAACATTCCCCATACTAATGAATTGATGTTTTTACTACTTATTTCTTAGAATCAACTTCATATCCCACTTCCATGGGAGAATCTAAAATTCCATATTTTCCTTAATAATCCAAAATAGTTTCATAAAAATATTTAAAAAAACCCCCTAAATTGATCATCCCGATTAGAGAGTCCATATTTTCATGAAAATTCTTCTTCTTTCCCTTAATGAATTTTGAAATTAGGAAAAATTTATTATCATTTAATGATAATGCCTTCATCTACTTTACCTGCAATATTTTTCAATAAATAATTTCAAGAGTCTTTCAAATCTCAAATTTATTATAATAATGGGAGGTGTTCTTGTTTACCTCATTAGACAAGGATTTACTCTAGATTTTTTATTCTATTGTGTCACTAATTCTTTCAATATGATTAGTAAAATGAATATATATACCTATGTATTTCTTGACATCCTTTCCAAATGTATTTATAAAGAAAATATTATCATATGTATAATGAAAATATTATCATTTAACCAACAATTGAAATCAATACTACTGAAAAATATAGACATTTTCATTGAATCATCATCTATAATAGGTCAAAATATAGATCTTCAGATGTAACTATGAGTAATATGTATCTTTAATACAACTTTTTGGGAAAAAAATAAATAAAATAAGTTTGATTGATGTGGGTTGGGGAGGATGTGGGGTTAATTTCAGTGCACACCAATTAAAACGTTTTCTTTCCTTTTAGTCCCTTATGACATATAGATCAAATTCACTCTTAGGAAGAAAAATGTTCAATCTCACAAGCTCTCATGGATGAACACACTAAATCATCAATGATATATATCAAAATATAAATCCTTAATAGAACATAATTATATTACATTGATCACTACTAAGGGATAATCCAAGGATCTTACACATGAAAATGTGTCAACGTAACTGAATCCACTATACCCAATTTCAATGGATTTATGCTTTTAAGGTTGTGTTAACTCTATTCCATGGAAAACATCCCTTAAAAGTTTTGAAATGTCTCATTATCCACCCAATTTCCACTCCCTCTTCATCTCCTCTATGAATTTCTTTAATTAAGGGAATGTCAATTTACATATGTTAGGGTCTCATCAAAAGTTTATAGAAAGGGTGGTTTATTACTGACTAACTTTTTATTCTACTTGCATCATAAATCCAAAGCTATTACTCTATTGTATTCCATATTTACTGATCTCATAATCTTATAAGGTTTTATGGGAATGAATACTCAATGTGAGTGTCAGATTGTTTTCCACACAAACACAAAAATATAACCTCTTCATCTAGACAAAAAAAAATTAATAATATAATTTTATTGATTTTCTACTTATTAAATAGCTGGATATAGAAGTGGAATTTTTTTATTTTTAATCCTTACCTATTTAGGAAACATTATTTTTTAATATTTTCAAACTCCCATTTTATGTAATCAAGATATTAAATATTGGTTCCTCTCTACAAGAACCACAAAATTAGTTTTTATAACATATTATATGAATCTAAACCTAAATATGATGATTGAGATTAAATTTTCACATGACATGTGTACCACACATGTATATATAGTCAAATTTTTCTAATTTTGTTGATTTAAATCCCTATATTTCATGGAAAATGAACTCATACTAAATTCAAACTAAATCTACAAGTTATTAAATAAATAACCTATCCACAATGTGGTTCTTATTACTATGACATGGTTTTTTGATTTCTCAACTTAATCAAAACATTATATCCTTCTTCAAACTTTGGTTGTTATTTAATAGTGTGATCAATAAAATCCACACAATATCTTATATTCAAATACTTTCAAAATTACAAAATGATCCTCTAACTCTAATCAGTCCTCAACCCTACTATTGCGTGACACACTTCATGATGATGAAAACAAATGAAAATATCCAAAACACCATTTTACAAAGTTTCAAAGGGTATAAATTAGGGTAAGAACATATTCAATAATTTGGAATTCTTTAAATATGTATAACCACTAAAATATACTTAAACCTCTTTATGGTATAAACATACTTCCAATGATCCAACATCTTCCAAATAACTCTTATGTATTGCCTTTGTAATTTTAATGAGACTATTATTTATGTCTTATGACCCTTACATATCAAGGTGTATCTCCAGTACCCTGTCAATTTCCTATATTCATGGTCTAAAAACCCATATGTATAACCCTAATATATCAATATTCTTTTCCATTATAACATCACAAACAACAAGAAACACGATCCATTAGTTATGTTACATTATTCTTATAGAATAAATAATTTCCCAAAGTATCCAAAAATTTAATATTCATGGAAGTTAAGATACATACATATAATAAATTTTAAAACATAAGATACAATACAAAATCATTGAGAGATCATTATTATATATTCAATCATATCCATGAAAATTATACATAGTTCTACTCTAGGTTTCATGGGGAAAGGAAAGAAAATAATGGTGATATTAGATGATCAGTAAGGAGTAACATGCAGTGGAAGCTATCCAAAAATGAACATGGATAAGTGATATGTAAGGAATAATTAAAAAACATGAATCCATAATCAACTAAAACTGAGAGATTTTTATATCTATGAAAATAAATGAAATCATCGATAAGAATAATAATTGATCTTATAATAAAGGAATTAATAATTTTAAACATCAATACATGTTATTAAGACATTTTTCAATGACATTATACTAATATGAGGGAGTTATACATAAAAATACAATATGTTTTATCTCATTAAATCTATCGATGCATCAAGGGGTTATATAATCCTGGGCCCAACCCATCACCTGAGTAAGTCTAATACATTTAAGATAAGAGTAAAAAAGACCTTTCATATGATTCCATAAGGAACCTATAGCTAGATAAAAACATGGATATCGATGTAATTATAAATAAAAAAATTAAATACTTCCCCATTCAATGGATAATATAGATGTCTAGGAGAATATCTGAAAATCAACATAGGATCCATGGGGTATCATCAAAGTAAAAGTACCATTTTCAAAAAAAATATATTTTTGAGGGTACTTTTAATATGATAGGTTATCCATGTAATTTAATAATCAGGTTCAATAGTTTTCATTAGTAGTAGAAGAAGTTAATGGTAGGAAAAATACTTCTTTATGGTTTATAAAGAGCATGTGAACATTCCAAACCATATCCCTTGGGAGTGTTTATACAGGTGTATAGTTTTACACCCACACATAGTGCATATGGGTGATGATTAATTCAATGATCAATAAACCATTTTTGGGGTTATTAACCCTATTAAAATTAGTTCCATAACCACATCCACTTTCTATTGTCCAGAATTGGATGAATTTTCTAATAAATACAAAAAAATTTAATTTACTAAAACTTTTGATGGTTTTCAATCATGGAAAATATTGAGTTTTGCAATGGTTTTAGTGAATCTTAAATCAAAAGAATAAGAGAGAGGAATAACAATATATACTCATAAATAAATTAAATTTCAAGATTAATATATTAAAAATTATTCCTTTATAATGTATTCACAACACAAAATTAAATAGGTTGTGAATATAACACGAGTCCCAAGGAATAAAAATTGAGACATAAAAACTTAACTTATGGCTTGGGTAGCAATTAAATCAAATTAAATTAAAATATAGGGATAAAAATTGATCTTTAAATATCATGAATAAATTATATTCTAGATGTAACATCTCAAATAGGTAGTATATACACCAAATAAGTGAAATTAGGTAGAAAATAACACATATTCCCCGAAGAGAGGAATTTGAGGTAGAAAGCCATTAAATCTTGTTATAACTTCTAAAAAAATTAACTTATAGTATCAAAAACATAAATATATTAATCACTTACTTTATAACCTTACTCATATCCATTTTCATTTATACTCTTCATAAATAGATTTTATCTATATGAATGTTCTTATTTTCCACACCAGGTTCTTACAATTTTGTTTACTAGTTTCATAATAGTGGTGTTCATATTCATTATTCTCAAAAATTTCATCATTACTAGGTCATTAAATATATTTTTAGGTATTATTTATAATTATTTATGGTGTTTTGAATTCATTTCATGAGTTTTTAATCTTTATCCTTGAAGCTGAAATCGATAATAAGAATGTTTCGATGATTCTTGACGATCGAATGATATCTTCTTAATTGATGATTTAAATATTGATATAGAATATCCGGAATAAAAATAATATCATAATTTATAAAGATATAATATATTATATAGGTAATTATGTTCCCATAGTCATTCATTATATAAAATATTAATATTTATCAAGTAGGAGGTTAAACAAACCCAAACGTCAACATAATGTGATTTAATGAATTATTATGAGGTAGTATTGCTGTAATATAATTATAATAGAAGAATAATTATAATATCTAGTGATTATTAGTGTGATATATCATAATTATAAATTATTTACTAGATTAAGTAATTAATATGAAAATATTAAAAAAATTAAAGGGTTTCCCCTTAGCATGCTTGTTTTAAACGATTGAATTAATCATGGAAATCTATTAATAATTTAATTTGTAGGTTCACTAATTTATAATAAAAAAACCTAATGGTATCATAAAAATCATATTAACTCAATAAATATATTTTAAGAACCCTCAATGATGGGTTGTTAAGAAAAATGAATTTTGTTTCTCATGGTGGTGGTGGTCTGCATATATGCCTGAACAACAATTTAATTTATATTAATGGATGTGTTATATAAATACAAAATGATAATGCTGTCAATATATAAAAATTAATTCATATAAATGATACTAATATCATCATATTAATATATAAAAAGTAAATTTCAATGAATATAATTAAGAATAAAATCTAAGTAGTTGATATTACTTTATTGAGAGACTTGAATTTCCCTTTTAAGTATCCATGGAAATAAAGGACTTATTATAACTCATAGTGACCAGAATATTTTTGAAATTTTATATAGGCCTAGGAGTATACAATTGGTAGTGTTTCAGGAAGAAATTCAATGTGAATTTGAGTCTTGTTTTGGTGAAGGTGTTACACTTTTATAAGTGACGAGAAGGGTTGTCTTGGGAGTAACAATTTCATTTTCAATAATGTAATTTTACTCTTTTAGGGTAAATGGAAAAGTGGAAAAAAGTGAAAGGTATAGTTATTGTTAATCTAAAATCACCTAAACCAGCACTCCTTGAGAACATTTTGAGCATTTTTTGGTTTTTTTATTTGAACTTTTTAACTTTTACCCTAATTTACTTTTACCTTGGTAATTATTTTTTAACATTAGTAAAAACATTTAATGAAAAAATAAAGATTGAACCTTTAAAATAATTTAATCCTTATAATTTTAAAATTTTAAAATCATTTTAAAAAATAAAATTTCTAATGGTTTGAATAATTAATTTAAAACAAACACACTTAATCATGTAACTTTGTTTTAGAAAAATTAAATTTTTACTTTTTAAATTTATATATAAAATAAAATTACCTTGGATGATCATTTTAATAAAATAAATTAATTTATTATAATAAAATTAAATTTTATGAGGATTTTAATGAATTATAAAATCATATATCTCCTAGAAAATACTAAATCAAAAAAAAGATCAAAACCATTTTTATTAAATTAACATTTTACTTTTGTTCTGAAAATATTCTCCATAGGTTTTCTAAGTTCAAAGTATATTTTAAAATTCAAAATATTATACTTAAAATTTAAATTTTATTACTTATAATTATTTTTAAACTTATAGTCCATTATTTTATAAATATAAAGAAATACAAACTACATGTTTCATGAAAACCATTTTTTCTGACTAAATACCAACATTTTTAGAAAAATATTTAAAATTTAAACTACGATAAAATTGATATAATGAATTCAAAAATGATGTTAATTTAGTCAATTTAAAATTGTAAAATTAAAATTTTAAATTAATACATGAAAAAGTTTCTTTAGATTATGCATTGTGCAATAGTTTCATGATGTAGAATTTACATGCTATAATAGTGTCTTGGGTATTAAAACTATTTTCCAAGTCCAGATCAACAATTAAATATAGCTATTTCACCCTTATAATTGAGTTGTGTATCCTTATGTATCTCAAGGTAAGAATAGATTCCATTTACCTATTTCTCTAACCAAATGTTCATGTATTAGAATTACCCTCATGATTTGAGGAAAAGAAAATTTTAAAAATTCCACAACTCTAATCCTTACATATAACATGGAGAAATATAGTTACCATTATGTAAAGGTATTTTTACATTTTTTAATCCTTTATATATAGTTGTTTTAATTTTTTATACCCTTATCTAAATGTACTCTTCAATTTCTTGGAAATCTATTAATCAATACACTTACAAACTAGTATTCATCTCAGCCTCATTGAAACATCTTCAAATCTACTCACACCTATTTAAAAACTTGAATATTATTGAATAATCTCATTTGTAACCAATAAAAACTAGATATACCTTCATACTGCATAACATAATATCCTCTTAAATTCTTCACAATACATGCCCCTGATATATAGTGATATCAAGGAGTATTCATTATTCACAATCAGGTCTTTAATGATTCCTCACCAGAAATGTACTTGTCAATAAATCCAACACATAATATTCTGGTTGTAACATTCCCCATTTTATATATATTTTTAAAATATTACCTTAAATTCTACTCCACTTATTAATTCTAAATCCCTCAAAACAATGCGTGTAATTACGGATTAATTATCTAATTCACCCTTTTCCAATAAAATTTAAAGGGTCTTTTCACTCCAATATTTAGCATCCCATTTTATCCCCCTTACCCAATGAAATTAATATGGAATTTATTTTATCTATACTAACTCTTTTTAAATACAAATATTTTTTATGAAGATACTGTATGTTTTCTATAATGATCTTTTTTGGAAAAACTGATTCTCATAAAATTCCAAAAAAATTCCAATATTTCTCTTTTGGCTCTATTTACTACCTTAAAAACATTAATTTATCTCTAAAAACTTATAAATTTGAACCTATAGATATTTTATCATAGATGGAACTCCAAATATTTCACTTCAACCTTGATACCACCTATTGAAAACAATATCTATATTTTGACGTTTCAAGATTTGAATCACTTATTTTATTGAGCATAAGTTTACTTAATGTTTTTTAGTAAGTGAATTAAATACTTGGAAATACGTTATTAATATATTTTAAAACCCCAATAAATCAGAAATCATTTTAAAAAATATGATTCAAAATCAATAATGTTAAATATATCCATGCCACTCAATTACTTCCATAAACATGTGAAAATTGAGCTTTTAATTCCCTCAACAACTCTTCAAATGATCATAACCACACATAATATCAATGAATAGAAAATAAATAACCAAGTGTTTATATCATACCACATGTTTGACAAATTAATAATATTTTTATGATATAATTTTGATACCAATTTATGTCCAGGTACATCCATTCTTCACAAGGCTTCTCTATTCCCATATGAGGCTAACCCACCTTAAAATTACCTTTACCAACCCCCTAAAAATACATTAAATTATTGAAATAATGTATTGAGATAATTTTCAGAATGGTGAAACCACTTTTTTGTTATGAAATTTTATTCATTTAACCTTTTTGTATCCTAAAAAATGATAAGATGATACAACATTTTTAGTATATGAACATATAAACAAAAATTCCATGAATGTAGAAGCTTTATCCATAAATCTATAATATTTATTAGTTATATCATGTATATTGAAATACAACATGATATCATTTATTGTTCCATAGATTCATCTTGATACCACATTATTTTATATATACACACACACACATATATATATATATATCACACTACTTTTATTTCAGATCAGAATCTACATCATTTGAACTTCTTCATCATAGAATGAAATTACAGATCCATTTTTGAAATCAAAAAGGGGTTTCTCAAAACCACTTATTGATTTAGATTAGGATTCACTACCATTGTTGTTTATTATTAAAAATATTAATTTCATGAATTTCCTTTCATCATAATCAACACATGGTTCATATCACCGACTTAAATTTTCATCACTTAAAACAAAAGTTAAATACATTTAAACACATTGAGATAGGAGTATATCCCAGACATCCAGAAGGTGAGGAATTTTTTTGATCTGTGTGAACCAACCAACTGATTTTCAATTCCTTTTATTCCTTATTAGTGGTTCATTATTGGATAAAACCACTAGAGAAAATTCATTCTGGATATGTTCTTTGGGTTTCTACTAGTATAGAATGTGATTTATCACTATTAAAATAATCAAGCCACTTATACATATTTTTTCTTTTAATTAAACACTATTCCATATTTCTTAATTATTCTTCTACTATAGGATTCTCTTACACAAGTACTCACTTCATTCCTTATAGAGGTATTTTTAAAATCACTTAGTCATTATTTAGTTTATCCTCTTTAATTTTTATTAGAATCAAAATGAAAATATTTATCTTTGATTAATATTTATTCAAGATCTCATAATTTTTTATCATAGTTGGAGAAAATTCTTTTTTTCTTCCTTATTTGTTTTCATTATTTCCATGAGGATTATTGTACCATCATTGGGGATTTGTGAACCCTTCATGTTGATACATGAATATCCTTAAAAATAGTAAATATTTTCTCTAGCATATCAAATATTATTTTGATTTAATTCTTATTCCCATTTATCATAGGAATATAGGAATTACTTTTGAAACATATTTATCCTTTATTATTGTAAATTCCTTCAATATATCAATTGTTGGCACATATAAATAATATCCCTTTAAAAAAATACATTATGTATCCATTTTACAGTTGATAGGTTGATGCAGAATATTTTATTCCATATTTGAACCCATGATATTATTGAAACACACTCATTATGTTCCCCAATACCCCATAATAGTGCCACCTTATAACTACTTTATTACAAGTGTTATCACCTCCAATATTTTCAATAATACTTTAATTATTTCTTGATTCAAGATTTATTTTTGTGTGATATCAACCTATTTATTCTACCATGGGAGAGTTAGAGAACTAGTTAGGTATGAATTTAACTCAAAGAGGGTGTTTGTGTGTGTGTGTGAGGGGGGGGGGGTGAATCAACATTTATGAATTTCAATAAAATTTGTACTTTTAATCCATTTTCTTGATACCTATATCACTTCTTAATGTAAATTATCTTTCACATTATCACTTAATACTATTGTTATAATATGAAACACATCTAACAAACCAACAAAAGAATCACAACAAAAGTTTATAGGGTTCCCCTCTCTATATGAGAAAGCTAGTCTTTTGTGTGATATGGATTCCTTTAATATCACACTACCCACTAGAATCATATTTTAGGTATAAATGAGTTTTATATGAACTTGAAAATCATGTTTCCACATATTATGAAAGTGATTTGGTGCAACCCATACTTAAGTTACTACCACTCCCAATAATGGTATATGTTTGGGTAATAACTGAAAATTACTTAACAAATAAACATGCTACATGTTGTTTATGTGATGAATCTTCCTTATTTACATCTTCCTCTTACTTTCACAATAATATTAAATTAATAGCTTCTTATTTTTAGTATAAATAGTGATGAAAAATCTATGTACACTTCAAAACAGTAAGCCTAAGTTCAACTTTTTATTTATTAAGATAAAAACATCTTCTATCTGTATGAAAATTTGTTTATAAAATGTTATTTTCTTCTTATTCTTTATTATCATTTTTTCATTAGTGGATTTAAATTTAAGGGAACTAGAACATATTCACATTTCATCTAATATTGAAACACAAAACTTATTCAAGAAAATATCTATTTTAGGAATTTTTTCATCTTCAGTACAATAAGATTTTATATAGTTTTACCATTATCAGTTTTATTAATATTTCCATACTTAGATACAAAAGAGTTTCTCTGGTATTTTTCAGTATCATATCTCACCTGCACCACTACTATTACATAAAAAACCAATAACACACACACACACACATATATATTTATCACGAAAATATAGAATCATTGGTTTTATTCTTGTCCTTTTTTACCATTGTCTATATTGAAAGGAAATATATTAATTATTAATCCGAATGAAAATTATTTTAACAAATTAAAATTATCTGGAAAATTTCACCTTTTATTTTCACAAATCAATGAAACTATGCATCTTTTAAACATCCAAAAAACCATGTTTATTCCAATATAGTTGTAACTTCATAGGAATTTTTTGATTACTATCACAAATCTTCCTCTTTCAAACCAGTATTTCCTCCTTCATTGAATGAAATCCAGATTCATTAACACATCATGTGATTATATGCATGCATGAATGACATGCAATGTCATGATTTTGGCATCTCTATTCATGTGGAAAATAAATAAAATTTTAATTCTCCATCCGTATAATTAATTTTTATTCAATCATTATAAATATTATATGGATTAATGTCACCATTAAGTTTATACTTACCTAGAACCGACAAGGTTAAAATCATACCCTTACATTGATACATATCTACAAATCTATATATGTGTAAATATATATACATGAATTTTCTTGTGTGAATACCCTTATGTGATGATACACTTATGTTTTAAGAACAAAAGTTTTTAGAACGGGTCAGAATACCAACCCTGTTTGAATTTTTGACCTGTTTTGAGAAAAACTGTGAAAATCTGGGAAGTTCTAGAAATTTCTATACTACATACTGTGTACTCTAAAGTAAATGCCGTGTATGGGTTTGGTAGGTACTAGTCATGTGCTCGCCGAGTACATGATGTGTGTTGACCCTGTAGGAATTTCCTACTACACGACGTGTAGTGTTTCTTGACACATTGTGTGCCCTTGCCGTGAGAGAAAGCAATACATGGCATGTATTTTTCTTAGCAGGGTTGAATGTTTTTAGAAAGTACACGTTGTATACTATTTGTAAACGCCGTGTTGAGGGGCCGTGTATGGGGATATACCTGGTGTGTTGGGGACGTCAGTAGGGTAAAGAGATACACACCATGTACCATAGTTATGTGCTGTTTAAGTCAGTCGATAAGTCCTTAGTGAAATATCATCCATCTTATGAATAGTAAAATGAAACATGACGTGTAGTCCAAAAATACACGTCATTTACTTTTTTTTCTATCTAAAACGGGTAGTAGCCTCATTTTGAGGTAGAAACCTAAACCCTTGACAGGTTTGAGCATGGAGAGCCGGTCGAAGATCATTTTTTCTCCAAATCGTCCGTCCAAACTCGGTTTCAATCACCATATGATGTGTTATAACCCCTTCGCTAGGGCATTGATTCCCCTTGAGCCGTTCTTCTTGATTTCTATTCTAGAAAGAGTTATAGGGGTTTTATAGGTTTTGATTATTTTGTAGATCTACTGTGTTTTAGACCTAATTGGAGGATATTATTAGAGGCATATCATCGTATGAGTCTCAGGTAGGTGGTACATACCTTCTTTTGTGTTTTCGCAGACTTTTGGGTGGTGTAACCTTTAGTGAATTTTCATACATTTTTTAGCACAACCCTGTATTACCTATTATTTCCCATTTAATTGTTATCTGACCTATGGGATGCCTTTGGGTATGCCCTATTACCTGTTTTTCTTGAGCAGGGTCGGGCGAGTGGCTGTTGCTCATTAGGGAATTTTGGTCGGGGAATGCCAAAATGGTTACAATTGTTTTTTTATTAAACTATTTAGTTTAGTTTATTAAACCTTTATATGAATTGTTAGAGGCATTCAAGACCTCGATACTGTTTTTTGATAATTGTTGGGCTAGTGCAGTTTAACTGTTTAGATTGTTTTGCCGGTTTATGTGTTTTTTTAAATGTCTTATAAATGTAACTGCTGAATTGCATATACTGGAACCTTTGGGTTGTGTTGGGCATGACCCAGATATTCTTGAGTGATGCAGATCATAGGTTGGTCTTGGAACGGGTTATGTTGGGTGGTTCTGACCATGTGATTGGGCATCATGGACGTTGTCTTGAGGCAGTGTGACTGTCAAGTTGGGCATGGCCCAAGTAACTTTGATGGCAGGGCCATCAGACTCGAGTGACATAGTCGTAGGGGCATGAGGTGTCAGAGATGTTGTGGTTTGGGTACTATTTTGGTGACTACCGCTCAACGATAACTATGAGTAGTGTGCACACATAGAGACTCTGTGATGAGGTTGTTTTGACCACTAGTGTTGGTAGATTCCCCCGTTAGTTGCAGTTTATGTACTATTGGTTGGGGGTGCTTACTGTAGGAAGCCACGTGGAAGGTGAGGAGATTGCAGGGGATCGTAGGGAGGATATTGGGTTAGGGAAGAGGCTCCCCATGATTTGAGGTAAGACATCGTTATCCCTTGAGTTACTTTATTTTAAGGGCAGACATCGCTATCCCTCCGGTAACATTATTTGAGGGCAGAAATTGTTGTCACTCCATTTACTTTACTTGAGGGTAGACATCACTGTCCCTCCGGTTACTTATTTGGGGACATGAATCGCTGATCCTCTGGGTAAATATTTCTTGGGAGTGCCTTTGGGATGTCGGTACTTGATACACGCAGTGTCAGGGGGAACATGGTGTCGGGTTACATGATAGATATTACGGTGTTTGCCGAAGAAGGTGACACTCCATAGTGGCTGTTGAGCACCAGTGGAGTTTGTGTTTATTTGTGCATCGTACTGTTTACTATTTTCCTTGTAAATTCATTCCTTCTTAAACACTTATATTAGGTACCCACCGTTGGGTGGTGTCCTATTGAGATTCATCTCACACCCTGCATGGGCTCTTCAGGACACGTGCATACTTTATGGATTTGCGTTCATGAAAGAGGAAAACTTCTAGGAGTTAGGATGCATTAGCTATTGCATAGAGATGGTATGGAACTTGAGGTCTTTCCTAGCTAGTCTTTACTTTGTTTTTCTTACTTTCCTATATCAGTATGATTACTTGTTTTGTAGCTACAGTTGGTTAGCCATTAGCACCTTTACATTTTGATATGTATGACCTGCTTTGGATGCATGTTTGTTGTTCTGTGGAAGTTACAGGTACTCAGAATGCTGTTGTGTTTACTTTCCACTACCATTATTTATATTTATTGCTTCCACTATTTACCTATATTGAATGTGCTTCCACTCTATGGGTCTGGTTTGAGTCTGCTGCGTCGTTTATTCCACTACACCTTTATTATTATACTCAGACCAGTACCATTATTATCCTTTGAGAGGGTATAGCCTCCCCAATATACTTAATAAGACCCTCACTACTAGTCAGCAGCCTTTGGAATTCGGGGTGGTGTGCCTAAGGTAGTAACACCCGAACCGTTTAGCACTGTTCAGGTGGTTGTTCGGGTCCGGGTCGTTACAAAGTGGTATCAGAGGAGTTCATGGTAGGGATTTAGTGGCTGTGTTTTGCTAGATACTAATGATATTGAGGATTATCTTTTTATTTCTGTTGGTTTTACTAATTAGGATATGGTAGACTAGATATAGGTTGTGACTGGAACTGGGATTCTAGCTTGTTCATGGGTGCCTACAGCCCCAGGTATGAGGGATGGACCAAGTTTCCATGGGTGGGAATTGCTGTTTGATTTTTTTCTCAGATTACAATTTATACAATCTCCACATCAGTGGCTCGCTTAGTGTGTGATGTTATTGATTGTGATATGTGACCATTAACATGGTGTGGTAAGGTAAAATTTGACCTTGGCCTGGTATGACAAGGTTGTTTGTTTGGATTTTGATAGGCACATTTTTAGGGCATTTCAATTTCATAACTACACGTATGCTTTGTGAAGTGATAATGAATTGTGAATAATATCAAATTTCCATGATTGTATTCTTTGGAATGTGAATGGGTGTAATTCCTAATAGAATTTTTTGTTTATTAAAATGTGTTATGCCATGCTTTATATATTTGTAGAATTTCATGTGATAGGGTATTTGGGTCTGGCTCTTGTACGAGAAGGTAGGTATTATTGGTTGAGGTGATTTTGATCACCAGGATTGGGCGACTCAGTCATAGGTTTGAGGTAATGTTGGTTTTCAGGACGGGCATGGCCCAAGGTACTTTTGATACTTGGCTTTGTTGAGGGCAGGTAAGGAGGCCATGAGGTGGGGATGCCATGGGCATGGGTTGCGATAGGGGAGAGTATGGGTAGTTGTTTTATGTTGACACTTCACTGATTTTCTTATCTGTATTGAATATATATGGTTATATATATATGGGTTGTCTGGCCATTTATGGTATTCAGTGGGTTCCTTTTAGCCGACTCAGATGGAGCATCAGGAAGAAGATGGTACCGTGCCCTAGGAGCAGGATCAAGTTCAGGATCCAGTGCAGGCAGAGCATGAGATGCAGGTACAGGCTCATGGACATGATCAGGTTCAAGATCCAATGTAGGTAGGAAAACAGCTGGGTTTGGTACCGTTCGGACCATGGCTCGACGAGCAGCTCTGATCTAGCCTGGTACGTGTCTTGTAGGGGATCGACAGAGGTGCGTAGGGTACAAATCCATCTATGGAATATCTGACACGGGATTTCCATTCGCATCACCCACCACTTGTTTAGGGTGAGGGTGGTACTCAGGGGGATGAGGACTAGATAGAGAGCATGTAAATGATCTTTGAGCAGCTCGAGACGCCTCCAGGGCGGAGGGTCAAGCTGGAGACGTATATGTTGCGAGGACCGGAAAAGCGTTGGTGGGATGTGCAGGTTTAGGATTGCAGGCACTAGGGACTAGCATGGAAGGACTTTGAGGACATGCTCTTTGAGCAATTTTACCTAGAGACACTGAGTGTCACGACCTGTCCTCGGGGCCCGTGCCGTGACTACCCCAAGCCCACCTTCATTGGCCAGGGGTTGGCGACTGGCACCAAAGGCGTAAATCCCAATAACTAAGAAGGAATTGCCTTTATAAAAGTAAACAAACACACATAGTACAAGCGAAAGTAATAAACTAAGAACAAAAGAAAGTGCTGAAAAGTAAGTGGTCCAGAATACAAACCCAACTGAAAGTATAGCTACAACAGAATGAAAGTACAATAGAAAAAGACAACAACAGTAAGAATGGAAGAAACTCCTAGGACTTCCTCCTCGGATCCTACCTGAAGGGTAGGTACAGATAGCGCAGCTCCTGGATCATCCACCGCAGATCCTACCTGAAGGGTAGGTACAGATATCCTCCACAACGCTCTTTCCCGTCAACCTTCTCCGAGTTTCGTCTCGTCGTGAAGTCCAACTCCGAATACTGACTCTTCGTGTGGTCCACCTCCGGGTACCATCCAGTCCTCAAACACTCAGCCCCCGTCAGCACTGCCTGTCATCTGCAACCAACACAACGGGGTGCGGGCATAGCCCGTGTAGGGGTGAGTATAACGATACTCAGTAGGGACCCCGAGACCCTCATGGTCTCTCTAAATCCAACAAGGATAACCACAAAGAATAATCACAACAGATAACCCTTACTTAGGTATAAGCCCACCATACTTATACCTAAGTTATCAAGTAACCCATCTCAACCATGAGGAAACACAATGATTATAAAATCAACGGATAACCACTACCCAGATATATGCCCATATATATACCTAAGTTGTCATGTGACCCATCTCAATCATGAGGTAAACACAAAGGTCATAGACTCAGCTCAAACCATGATTTTCATTATCGAAACCGTAACTGCTGAAGAGACCCGTCTCTGGAGTGTACAGTGATCCTGTCACGACTCCGAGGTACTACTCAATAACTTAAGACTGCTAAGGTACTCCTCCTATCGAGTACCGCGGGTCAACCACCCAAACACAGTAGTGCTTCCCGCCGGGGTCTGCCACCCAATCACAGTAGTGCACACCCCTTAATAGCCTGCATAGGTACTCTCCGGACGAGTACCACGGGTCTGCACCCAAACAAGTAGTGATTCGTCCGCCATGGGTCTGCACCCAAACAAAGTAGTGCTCCGTCCACTGGGCTAGTTGACTCACTCCAAGTCGAGTCGGTCAAGTAGTTGTCAGGTCTCAGTCGGCTACACGTCTCCGTACTCCGCATGCTCGTCTTCGGGAGGGTCCGCTCCACGAGCTACTGGTCGATACTCCAAGTATCACAAAAATCCACGAAAAGTATCTCAAAGGACCTCCTTGTCATAGGGGTCTCAACGCAACAGACGGTGCGTCAATCGGACGCCCGGTCTGTGAGTTATTAGCCTTTTCGTCCCAGGGGCCCGGTTGGTTTCATGTGCGAACCAAACCAGCCGTATCTCAACTGTACCCCGAAATCTCATAGGTTATACACATAGGGATCGTTTCTCAAGGTGATCACCAACATTGCTGACGGTTCGTCAAACGGACGTTCGGTCTGAAAGATATCATCTTTTCCGTTCCTGGGGCCCGGTTGGATTTTGGGTACAATCCAACCCGGCCAAACTCCAACTGCATCCAAACCTCAGGCGTAGAATGCCAAAAGATCCGTCTCATCAAGAGGAATCCAACAAAGTCAACGACACGTCAATCGGACGTCCGGAGCTCATGATATAAGCGTTTCCGCTCCGAGGGCCCGGTTGGTTTCGGGTTCGAACCATGTGGGCCGTAAACGAAGTTCTCTGAAACCCTGAGTGTAATATACCAAAACGACTGTCTCGATCCAAGGATCACATCATAGCTGACAGTACGTTGATCGGAGGTCCAAATCCCATGTTATGAGCAAAAGACCGAAAGAGGTCCGGAAGTGGGGGTTTCGGGCCCGGACCGATCCGGGTCCGGCCCGCTTGGGCACAGCCCGGCCTAGCCGGCGCAGCCCGTCCCAGCCTGGCAGTCCGGCCTGGCGGCTCGGCCCGGCGCGCTGACGCTGGCCAGGTGGCTCGGCTGAAACGACCGAGCGTTTGGGGTGCGGGGGGGGGGGGGGGGGGGGGGGCGCTGCCCCCCGCCTGTTCGTAACCGTGGCCGCCATGTGGGGGGTCGCTCTTGTCCGGCCAACCGGGGGTTACGAACCCCCAGTTTCTCCTCTGACCGGCCGGCCGGCTACTGCACCATGGGACCGGCACGGGCCGGTCCCCCTACTCCGACGCCGGCGGCCGGAAATTGGTCGCCGATCCCAACTCGGCCGCGGTCTAAAACCGTAGCCTTGGTCCGTCCGGTGCGGAGCGACGACGTCGCGCCCCTCCGCCACGACCCCGCTCCGGCCACGGTGTTTTCGTGATTTTCTGGCATGGCGCGACGGTGCCGCGACCTCGTTCGACTTCAATGGCGTGGCACGACGACACCGCACATCCTTGCCGCATGATCCCGCGTGGTGCGACGACACCACGCCATTTTCTTTCCAAACCACAACAAGGTTAATCAACAGAATCAAGGGAGGAGGGTCCTTGGTGTCGTGGTACACGGCGTTGCGTAGTCAATCTCTGAGGATTCAGCATTTTTCGTCAGAGATCGGTGCGTTCTTCGCGTTCTTCGCGTTCTTCAACGAAGAAGAAGAACTTCAAGACTCCCCTTTTTCTCCCAATCCCCTCTAAACACAACAAGCTCCAACCAAAAATAAAACAAGTGCTTCACTTATTTTATTATCATGACTTAAGTTTTAATATTCAAAAATTGAATTAAACCACTTAATTAATTAAGTGAGTTGGCATGATTTAAGAAGTGAGAGAGGATGTGAGCATGCATCTGAGCCTTCCGCTTCAATGTGCTCACCTGGAGGTTCCCGTAACGCCAGTGAAAGTGCACCCGAGGAATCGATCGTCCTCATAGGATCCACTCCTGTCGATCCTCAATCCCTAATGGAACCTCCGTGAAAGTCACCCCATCGCCCAAGTCCAGCTCCCCAGGTTTGATGATGTGTGAAGGATCATGCACGTTCCTCCTCAGCCGAGGTACGTGGATGACATCATGCACCCAGTGCAATTGGGGTGGAAAGGTCAAGTGGTAAACTACCTCTCCTACCCATTTGAGGACCTCGAAAGGTCTGTTGAACCTTGGAGATAACTTGTCGCATCAGCCACATCTCTGTAAACCTCATCGAGGTGAGACCTGTATAAGGTCGTGATCATCATCCTCGAACTCTAGAGGTCTCCAATTCCTGTTTAGAACTGAAACTCAAAACTCCTACTACCACGAGGGTAGGGTTGACCGACTCAAGAATGATCGGCCAATCCCTCATATGAATGAGTTTATCCTGTGCTGCCTGGGGTTTCCTTTTCATCAATCAAGGAAAACTCATCCCGATGTCGTAGTTAAACCACAACCTTTTTGCCTAATACCGTCAATTTGTGTATGAATTGTAATTGCCCAGTCCATACTCAAACCAACATCGTAAGGCCTCGACGCTGCCACCAAGAGATTCCAACCGAAACTCTCGCCTCGAGGGTCAGACCACACTGTCGGCATAAGTGTGATTATCGAGTCTCCTACCAAGGTATCTCCAGACGTGAGGGTCAAGTCTACGGATTACCAGAAACTCTAGGTCTGGGACAAGATTCATGGAAGGAAGGAATGATTCATATCTACTTCTATTACTACGGCAGCTAGTAGTGGACACAGACTGTCTCTAGAATCATTCTTAGAGCCATTGGGTCAAACTCCTTCACCGCATGCAGCTACTCTCTTCCCCTTCCCTCCAGCTCCCTGAGCCTAGCGGGGACTACAAAGGCGGGTGATTGTAACATGTCGAAAAGTACACCACCCCATGCTGCTCTCCTAGCTCTGCTTCCACGTCTGCTACTCTGTAGATTCATCCTTCCTTGAAACTTCTTCTTCTTGAAACATTTTACACGTCCAAGTCTCTAGGACTGATGCCAGTTCGCATCTTCCCACTGCTAACATTCACTGGCTATAACCGATCATCCAAAGAACATTCAACCACAAAGGTTATCTCTAGCACCCTAACATAAGTAGGAATGCATAGAGGAAGGAGTGCTTACTCAGATATCCTTTAAACACAACTCGCTCTGAGATCCGATCACTAAAGCACTGATCATATTGTAGTCATCAAGTACCAAGAATGATTGGTACGCCCTGATTAATTCTCAGCTACCGACATGTCATCCTGTCGAAGCTGTATAAGCTCTAGAAAACTCTCAGCCACTTCCTCAAGCCAGTCCTCAGCTGCCTGTCAGTCAGGCTCACCTCAGAACTTGAGGGTATCTGATGTTGGAACATGTGTAAGGCAGTAAGCCTACATGTGTCACCTACCGGTACCGCCGATTGTAACTGCTGACCAGCAGGTAGTGATTTATAGCTGACACACTACCTGAAGTCACTATCTCAGGCATCGGTCCATGTACCGAAGCCTCATCACTACGCGGACCATCCTCATGGTCACTCACTGGAAAACACTAGTATCCAAGTCTACCATCCACTCCACTAGTGCCTCAACTAGGCGAAAAACTCTAGAAATCGCCTCCACTCTTCTATCTGGGAATCTGCCTCGCCTCGTAACCTCAGAGGCCTCTACTGCTGGAAATCGTGCAACGCGCTCTGCCATCGTGCACAGTTCGCTAGTAAGGTTGGTGGCATCTTCTGCCCAACATGTGGTGGTGGTGCTGGTACACCACCCGAGGGTGCCAACATAGTAAAAGGGGCCACACACCGGAGCCTCGTCGCTCGGTGGTCCGTCATCATGTACTCTCTCATAACTTCAACTGACTATCTGTGTGGAGACATCCTGAACAGATGCGACACGATCAAACGATTTATGCCTGGTGAGATGACCTGGTTTGAGCTGACTTTTAAACTTTTTGGAAACACACATGCAATCAGTGTTTTTGTGCAAAAAGTCTAAAATCAGTAGTTAGGGTCCGGGTGTATGGATATGGCGGCCGCTGCACCAACACTGGACTCCCTGAACTGAAGACCACACTCGGTACCCTTAACACTATTGCTTCACAGAAAAGAAAGGTCAGAGTCCTAAGTTATTTGGTAGAACCGACTCCTCTGATACCAATTTGTCATGACCCATCCTCAGGGCCCATGCCGTGACTACCCCAAGCCCGCCTTCATAGGCCAGGGGCTGGAGACTAGCACCAAAGGTGTAAATCCCGATAACTGGGAATGCATTGCCTTCATAAAAGTAAACAAACACACATAGTACAAGTAGAAGTAATAAACTAAGAACAAAATAAAGTGCTGAAAAGTAAGTGGGCCAGAATACAAACCCAACTGAAAGTATAGCTACAACAGAACAAAAGTACAACAGAAAAAGAAAACAGCAGGAAGAACGAAAGCAGCTCCTGGGACATCCTCCTTGGATCCTACCTGAAGGGTAGGTACAGATAGCACAGCTCCTGGATCGTCCACCGCGGATCCTACCTGGAGGGTAGGTACAGATAGCCTCCACAACACTCTTGCCCGTCAACCTCCTCCGAGTGTCGTCTCGTCGTGAAGTCCAACTCCGGATACTGACTCGTCGTGTGGTCCACCTCCCGGTACCGTCCAGTCCTCGAACACTCGGCCTCCGTCAGCATTGCCCGTCGTCTACAACCAACACAACGAGGTGTGGGCATAGCCAATGCAGGGGTGAGTATAACGATACTCAGTAGGGACCCCGAGACCCTCAAGGTCTCTCTAAATCCAACAAGGATAACCACAACAGATAACCCTTACTTAGGTATAAGCCCATACTTATACCTAAGTTATCAAGTAACCCATCTCAATCATGAGGAAACACAAAGATTATGAAATCAACGGATAACCACTACCCAGATATATGCCCATACATATACCTAAGTTGTCAAGTGACCCATCTCAATCATGAGGTAAACACAAAGGTCATAGACTCAGCTCAAACTAGGATTTTCATTATCGAAACTGTAACTGCTGAAGAGCCCTGTCTATGGAGTGTACAATGATCATTTCATGACTCCGAGGTACTGCTCACTAACCTAAGACTGCTGAGATAATCCTCCAATCGATTGTCGCGGGTCAGCCACCCAAACACAGTAGTGCTTCCTGCCAGGGTCTGCCACCCAAACATAGTAGTGAACACCCCCTAATAGCCTGTATAGGTACTCTCCGGATGAGTACCACGGGTCTGCACCCAAACATAGTAGTGCTCCATCCACTGGGCTAGTCGACTCACTCCAAGTTGAGTCGGTCAAGCAGTCGTCAGGTCTCAGTTGGCTACATGGTCTCCGTAGTCCGCACGCTCGTCTCCGGGAGTGTCTGCTCCACGAGCTACTGGTCGATACTCCAAGTATCACAAAGTCCCACGAAGAAGTATCTCAAATGACCTCCTCGTTAGAGGGGTCTCAACGCAATAGACGGCGTGTCAATCAGACAATCGGTCTGTGAGTTATTAGCCTTTTCGTCCCAGGGGCCTGATTGGTTTCGTGTGCGAACCAACCCTACAGTATCTCAACTATGCCCTGAACTCTCATAGGGTATACACATAGGGACCTTTTCTCAACGTGATCACCAACACCGCTGACGGTTCGTCAAACAGACGTTCGGTCTGAAAGATATCATCTTTTCCGTTCCAGGGGCCCGGTTGGATTTCAGGTACAATCCAACCCGACAATACTCCAATTGCGTCCAAACCTCAGGCGTAGAATTCCAAAAGTCCCGTCTCATCAAGAAGAATCCAACAAAGTCAACGAAATGTCAATTTGACTTCCGGATCTCAAGATATAAGCGCTTCTGCTCCAAGGGCCCGGTTGGTTTCGGGTTTGAACCAAGTCAGCCGTACCCAAAGTTCTCCAAAACCCTGAGTGTAATATAAAAAAATGACCGTCTCGATCCAAGGATCGCATCACAGCTAACGGTACGTCGATCGGAGGTCTGAAGCCCAAGTTATGGGAAAAAGACCGAAAGAGGTCCGGAAGTGGGGGTTTCGGGCCCGGACCGATCTAGCTCGAGACCCCCTGGGTCGGTCCAAACCGGTCGACCCGACCCGGGTCCGGGTCCGGCCAGGCCTGGGCGCGGCCCGACCTGGCGGCTCAGCCCGGCGCACTAGCGCTGGCCAGGTGGCTCGGCAGAAACGACCGAGCGTTTGGGGTGAGGGGGAGCGCGCTGCCCCCCGCCTGTTCGTAACCGCGACCCCCATGTGGGGGGGGGGGGCTCTTGTATATCGAACCGGGGGTTACGAACCCCCGGTTTCTCCTTTGACCGGCCGGCCCGCTCCGGCTGGCCGGCTGCTGCACCACAGGACCGGCACGGGCCGGTCCCCCTGCTCCGACGCCGGCGGCCGGAAATTGGCTGTCGGTCCCTACTCTGCTGCGGCCTAAAGCCGCGACCTTTGGTTTGTTCGGCGGGGCACGACGGTGCCGCGCCCCTCCGCTGCGGCCTCTCTTTGGCCGCACTGTTTTCGTGATTCTCTGGCACGGCGCGACGATGCCACGACCTTGTTCGACTTTAACGGCACGGCACGACGGCACCGCGCATCCTTGCCGCATGATCCTGCGTGGTGCGATGGCACCGCGCCATTTCCATTCCAAACCACAACAAGGTTAATCAACAGAATCAAGGGAGGAGGGTCATTGGTGTCGCCGTACACGACGTCACATAGTCGATCTCTGAGGATTCAACGTTCTTCGTTGGAGATCGGTGCGTTCTTCACGTTCTTCGACGAAGAAGAAGAACTTCATGACTCCTCTTTTTCTCCCAATCCCCTCTCAACACAACAAGCTCCAACCAAAAATAAAATAAGTGCTTCACTTTTTTTATTATCATGACTTACATTTTAAAATTCAAAAATTGAATTAAACCACTTAATTAATTAAGTGAGTTGGCATGATTTAAGAAGTGAGAGAGGAGGTGAGTGGTCTCACATTAAAGGGGGGGTTAAGGAGTTAAGGAATATGAGAGGTCACCCACTTAATGGTGGATTTAGAGCAGGTTTAAGGAATGTGAAGGGGTGGGGTTCGTGTGGGCCCCACATCACATTTAACCTCACTTAGGTATTTAGGTTCACCCAACCTCCATCCTTAAGTTTTAACCACTTTAAAGAAATAAAATTAGTTGCACAAATTTTATTTCTCGGAAGTCTTTATCCACAAAACTAAACAACTCTTCCCGAGAAAACGCAACTCTGGAAAAGGTCTTTTTAAGAAAATACCAGCACTGCAGTTCCATCAGTGTCCTCATATTTAGATTCCAAGCACCGGTTCAAAAGGTAAAAAACCCACTTGTTCGCTCACTGAACGTACCTGAGCTAAACATCAGAAATTGATTCCGGGCACACCGGGCCTCCGAATCAGGTGTCGTCAGAGACTGCGTTCTCGTAAAAATCAAAAGAAATTAAGAAAAAAATATCTTGAAATTTTCGGGTCTTTACACTGAGGGCCTATAGATCTTGGGAGTTCTTGAGCCTTCAGCAGGGAGACATGTCTGTCATGGACTATGCAACTACTTTCACTGAACTGTCTCGCTTTGTACCTGGTATTGTAAGTGATGACATGGTAAGGGTGAGGCTCTTAGAAGATTGATTGATACAAGCTATTCAGTTCCAGGTGGATATATTTAGGCTGAGTTCTTTTTCAGAGGTGGTGAATCAAGTTCTCATAGCGGAGGGACACTAGAGGGTTATGCCCCAGGTTGGCTGGGTGACGAATTCAGGTGATGGTTAGGACAACAGGAAGCAAGGATGGGATGAGTTCTAGTAGGGAAGTCAGGACAAGGACTTAGCTAGACCACATTGTGGTAGTTATTCAGTGATTTTCTTTCAGTGTGGACAACCAGGACATGTTCGGACTCAGTGCGATAGGCTTCCAAAGAAGTGGAGGGCATGTGAACTGGTTGGGCATCTTGAGAGGTTCTGCAGGGAGCCTTCTCAGACAAACAACAAGCAGGGAATAGGATAAACGGTGGAATCTAGAGTTGCTTTAAGTTTGTTACTATGAGAGGGTAGCTGAGGTTCATTTTCACACAGAGGATGTTATAAGGACAACAGGATCCAACTAATGGGTCAGTGACCAATGGCTGGAACTGCACCACAGAGATGTCAGGCATCAGGCAGTCGTACTTCAGGCCAAGTGCACGCCGTGGAGTTTCCAGAGGCTGAGTAGGATGGTGAGCTGACAATGGTTAGAGGTACACCATGGGTGTGGCTATGATTTCCATGTTTTCGATTTGGCATGACCTGTAGAGGCTTGTTCGTTTTGATTTCATGTGATGCACATGACCTAGGTGGACTGACTAGATGATGGTCAGTGGGATTGGCACCATATCAGGTGCATGATATATTTATATATATGTATGAGATGTGTAGCATCTGGGGCATCGAGGATGCAGGTTACATGAGGTGACATGGGCATTGGGGCATCGATGATGCAGGTTACTTGATGTGTATTGGGCATCGGGGCATAAAGGATGCGGGTTACTTGATGTGCATGGAATGAGGTTTTATTTTGAGCATCCATGGGATGTAGGAACTTGTAGAGGTGGTCACTGATGTAGTGTGGGATAGGTTTGGGTGTCATAAATGACACGAGATCACCAATGAGGCATAGGTGTGACGATGCATCATGAGAAGACCATGCATCCAGAAAACAGGTTAGTGAACCTTTGCTTGTTTTGAGTTTTTTCGGGTTGAGACTGAGCTAGGAAATTTTTAAGGTGGGGATCCCCTTGAGTAATTTATCCAGAACCTTTATGATCAGGGTAGTCTAGGTTAATTTAAATGGGGTGGTATGTTCGGTGCCATCCCTAGGTTTCATTTGATAGCTCGGGGATGAGCTATGTTAAGGTGGGGAGATTGTAAGAATCAAAGTTTTTAGAACAGGTCAAAATCCTGACCCTGTTTGAATTTTTGACTTATTTTGAGAAAAAACTAGGAAAATCTGGGAAGTTTTGGAAATTTATAGACTACACGCCATGCAATCTAAAGTACACTCTGTGTATGGGTTAGGTGGGTACCAGCCATGTGCTCATCGTGTACATGTCGTGTTGTGACAGTGTAGGAATTTCCTACTACACGACGTGTAGTGTTGCTCGACACTTCGTGTACCCTTGCTCTGTGAGAAGGCTATACAGGCATGTAGGCATGTTGGTAGGGTATAATGTTTTTATCAAGTACACACCATGTACTATTTGTACATGACGTGTAGAGGGGCCATGTATGGGGATATACATGGCATGTTGGGGATGTCAGCAGGATAAAGAGGTACACACCGTGTACCATAGGCACACGCTGTGTAAGTGAGTCAGAAATTACTCGATGAAATATCAATCATCTTATGAACAGTAAAATGAAACACGGCATGTAGTCCTAATGTACATGCCATGTAGTTTTTTTCTCACTAAAACGGGCAGTAGCCTCATTTTGAGGCAGAAACCCAAACCCTTGATGGGTTTGAGCCGGGAGAGCCGACCGGAGCTCGTTTTTTGCTCCCAATAGTCCATCCGAACTCCATTTAGATCGCCATTGGATGTGTTAGAACCCCCTTGGTAAGACATTTATTCCTCTGGATCCTTTCTTCATGATTTCTATTCTAGAATGAGTTATAGGGATTTAAGAAGTCTGGATTATTTTGTATATCTACTGTGTTTTAGACCTAATTAGAGGCTATTATCGTAGGAGTGTCATCGTACGAGTCTTAGGTAGGTGGTGTATACCTTCTTTTTTTATTTTTCAGCATTTTGGGTGGTGCGCCCTTTGGTGCGTTTTCAGGTATTTTGAGTGCAACCATGTATTACCTGTTATTGTCTGTTTAATTGTTATCTGACATATGGGATGCCTTTGGGTATTCCCTGTTACCTATTTTTCTTGAGCCGGTCTAGGTGAGTGGTTGTTTCTCATCGGGGGTATTTTGGCCAGGGAATTCCAAAATGGTTATAATTGTTTTTGTTCGATTAAACTATTGAGTTTAGTTTATTAAACCTTGATGTGAATTGTTAGAGGCATTCAAGACCTCAATACTGTTGTTTGATAACTGTTGGGTAAGTGTAATTCAAATGTTTAGATTTCTTTTCTTGTTTATGTGTTTTTTTTTAAATTTATTATATATGTAATTTCTTAATTGCATATTCTAGAACCTTTGGGTTGTGTTGGGCATGACCCGGATATTCTTGAGTGATACCGATCATAGGTTGGGCTTGGACTGGGTTACATTGGGTGGTTCTGATCATGGGATTGGGTATCATGGATGTCGGATTGAGGCAGTGTGACTATCAGGTTGGGCATGGCCCGAGTTACTTGGATGGAAGGGCCATAAGACTTGAGCAACATGGTCGAAGGGGCACGAGGTGTCAGAGATTCTGTGGCTTGGGTACTATTTTGGTGACTACGACTCACTTGGAACTATGAGTAGTGTGAACATAGAGAGACTCTATGATGAGGTTGTTTTGACCAATCGTGTGGGTAGAGGCCCCTGTTAGTTGCAGTTTAGGTACTATTGGTTGGGGGAGCTTGCTGTAAGAAGCCACATGGAAGGTGAGGAGCCTTCAATGGATGACAGTGAGGCTATCGGGTTGGGGGAAGACGCTCACTATGATTTAAGGGCAGACATCGATGTCCCTCTGGTTACTTTATTTTGAGGGAAGACCTCACTATCCCTCTGGTTACTTTATTTGAGGGATGACATCATTGTACCTCAAATTACTTGATTTGAGGGCAGACATCACTGTCCCTCTGGTGACTTATTTGAGGACAGAAATTGCTGATCCTCCAGGTTACTATTTATTGGGCGTGACTTTAGGACGTTGGTACTTGAGACATGTGGTGTCAGGGGGCACATGGTGTCAGGTTACATGACAGAGATTCCAGCATTGGTCGAAGCAGGTGACACTCCTTGGTGGCTGCTGAGAACCAGTGGAGTTTGGGTTTATTTGTGCATCGTACTGTTTACTGTTTTCCTTGTAAATTCATGTCTTCTTAAACACTTATATTAGGTACGAACTGTTGGGTGGTGTCCTACTGTGATTCATCTCACACCCTGCACGGGCCCTTCAGGACACGTGAAACCTTTATGGATTTACGTGCAGGAAAGAGGCTAGCTTCAATAGCTAGGCTGCATTAGCTATTGCATGGATATGGTATGGACCTTGAGGTATTTCCTAGATAGAGTTTACTTTGTTATTCTTACTTTCATATATCAGCATTATTACCTGTTTTGTAGCTATATTTGGTTATCCATTTTTACCTTTACATATGGATATGTATGACCTTCTTTGGAAGAATGTTCTTTGTTCGGTGGTAGTTACAAGTAATAAGAATTCTGTTGTGTTTACTTTTCGCTACCATTGTTTATATTTATTACTTCCATTTTTTATCAATATTGAATGTGCTTCCCCTCTATGGGTCTGGTTCGAGTCGGTTGAGTCATTTATTCCGCTGCATCTTTATTATTATACTCAGACCAATACTATTATTATCCTATGAGAGGGTATAACCTCCCCACTATAATTAATAAGACCCTCTCTATTAGTCGACATCCTTTGGTGTTTGGGGAGGTGCGCCTATGGTAGTAACACCCGACCCATTTAGCACTGTTCAGGTGGATGTTTGGGTCCAGTTCGTTACATATGTCGATCCACATATATAGATTGTCATATATAGTTGATCCGTATGTCACTTCATTTTTTTGAGAATCCTCATATATATATGACATAATTCTATGAACATTTTTCATTATTATTTATGTGTGAATATACCATCTCCTTCATTCTTTCTACATTTATGTTGATGTTCTATATATTATGTTTATGAATATGGTGCATGATTCATACATAGAAAATTCATGATGATTATGTAATTCAAGTGATGTAAGACACATTAGATGATGTTTATGTAGACTGATGTTTACATGGATTATATTTCAATAAACATGAGATAATTCTTATACAAAAAATTATTTATTCCTAAACAATACTAGAATTATGTTTATAAAAATATTTATACATGCATCTGTACTATAGTTAATTTTTACATAAGTTAAAGTTATGGTTATTTAGGAAATATATTAATTGTAATATCCCGTTACCCACTTTCAAGTATCTCTCTTCTCATTTTTTGTTTCCCTATTTATTTGGATAAGTTTGGGACTTTTGAGGATATAGATAATTTTATGGAAAAAATGACCTAATGTTTGGGGATGTATGTTTGTTTGAATTAATGGTGTCTAGGTATAAACATGTTAAATTATTTGTGGGGTTCTCCTTGAGTTTATAGAATACTGGTGTTGGTTTGGGTTTATTAGGTCTAATTAATATTTTTTCTATATTTAGAATAAATACACATTGTCTAATGTGTTTACAAGACATGTATTAGTCACCAAGAAGATGTCTTGTTGTCATTTTAGAGCATGAAAATCAAAAATGTCTTAAGAAAAAAACAAGATGTGTAATGTTTTTAAATGTTCTGTAATGGGTTACGAGAAGATACCATGAACTGATACAATGTTTGAAGGGTTTACATTTCATGAAAGTATTACACACTATGTAATGCAAAAAAATTGGGATTTTTTACCTGAGGTGGTGGTTTTTTTTCTAGTGTATTTGGGTTTTGTGGATTACACAATGTGAAAAGGAATTAAACACTATATAATTCTCATAGATTGGGATTTTAGGGTTATGTATGTATGATCCCTATTTTATCCAACTGTAGCCTCTTCCCTCTAAAACATGGATCTCTCCTAAGAAATTTTGGATACCACTGTTCATTCCAGATCACTTTGTTTAGTGATTTATCTATGGTTCAGTTGTGGGGAATTTATCTCGGTGAGTAATCCTTCTACATTTTCATTACCATTGTCCATGATAACACCATTTTGTTATTTTATTAGATCCGTTGATCTATGACGATAATCTTCTTAATACTTTCTAGAACTATTTTGTGGTCTTCTTTTGAAGGACAAACCTTATGTTTCTTATGGTGCAGTGCCTGAGTTTCATCATGGTATGTTGTGTTCCATCCTCTCCATTGACTATTTTTCATGTTGAGTTGATTATGAGATGTGTGGATTAATTATAGGTCATAATTTGTTTTCATTTCATTCCTCCATGTTGATTTATCCCATTATGGGTGTGTGTGACACAAGTTTTTGGTAGTTAGTTCCATATCTGGACTATCCTGGATGAACTATATTTCTCTATTTTATAAAATGTATTATAAGTGGATTGTAATGATTGGATTTCATGTGTGGAAATCGGTTTTTATGAAAAAATGGGTTTCCCATTTCTTTGGTAGAATAAAAGATATTTTCAAATAATTGGGAGATGGATTTCTGAAATGTTTCTCAAAGCATGGTATTAATGATATGGTTTGGAAAATGTAGCACATGGGAAGCCTTAAGTACTTCGATGGAAGGTATATATTAGGGCCATCATTCATGAATTATGATGAGGGTCACTTATGGGGTGATCCTCTATATTCTAGGACCATTCTTCTAGGGAAATGATATTAATTTTTTTTTGATAATTCACGCATGGGGCGTTTATATACTCCTTAGGCATGTGTTCTAAGGACTTGATTGTGCCCCAGTCAATGATTTTGGTATAGGTAGTATTCTTGCCTAACCAATAGTGATCCTTGGTTTGATGTTACCATTGATTTTACTTTACTATTTAAGTTTTTACTACCATGGATTTGATATTATATGTGATACATTATTTTCATTAATTTGATTTCCTGGATGTATTTTAAATAATTTGATCTATTTTACCTGGATTATTTTATAAATGGTGAAGGAATAGGGGAAATTAAATCTTATTCCATTTTTTTTGATATAAAAAATATTAACTATTTATCATTCTTTATTTTCATTAATATTGATCATGTTCAGATTATTTTATATAGAATTATTATGGAACACCTGGGTGGGATCCTATTAGCCAAGTTAGCTCACACCATGTTCACCCCTTCGGCGATTCATAGACCTTTTTTTATTTTGATGATGCGAAAGGAAAATCACTACAATTAGGTAGTAATGTTTTCTATTAGCCGTATCTAGGTAGTTGGTGGTGATATAGTGGGAGTTTTCCCACCATATCACTTGGTGCAGTATGTTTCCAATTTTATTTTTCCTTTTATGATTAGACTTGTAATTTGGGATGTTTTGACTTCTTTTGATTTGTATGATTTTTGATGTGTTCTTTTAGTATGTAATATGTTTTTCTCTTTTACTATTTCTCTCTATTATATATATATACACCATGTTGTTGCTTCAGGTCAGAAGAAATCATTCAGTCAAGTTGTTTTTTGATTCTTGGGTGCTAGTCACCAGCCCGTGGGGATCAGGAATACCCTTTGGTTATGTGTAAACTCAGGTTAGGTACTGATTTGAGAGGGTATTTAGGCCGATTTTAACATAGTCTGGTATCAAAGGTGGTTTTTCTTCAAGACTCTTTATCTTGGGAAATTTTGTAGACTTGATATAGGATTTTTGAGACATGATAAGTAGGTTGTGGTGAGTGCATAACCATCTCCTATCATGGTGAGAATCATGTTTCAATGGGATTTTGGGATTCATGTATATTCTTTTCATTTATTGATCTTAATTTTACTTTTTTTTAATTATTTTTTGTTCCGAACTGAGATTATCGTGTTGTCTGATCATTTATTATTCTTCAGTGTATAGCGGTATGCCTTCAAGACATGTTCCAAAGATTCCTCAGGAGGGTGAAACATATGTTTCTCAAGGAAATCATTCTATAGACCAAAATAATATCAAGGATATTGTGCAAGAAGTTCATGTTGTCATCCAGAATTTACCACAAGTCCAAAGCTAAGTTACTGAGGCACAATCGGGAGCTATATGAGTAAGGGATAGATCGTGGGATTTATTTCAAGAAAATCCAATGTCCTTTAAAGGTATGAATGAACCACAATAGGTGGAGGAATTGAATGATAGAACTTATTAGATCATTGTATTTTTGGATACACATCAGTATATCCAGGTGAAGTGTGCGTCATTAAGAATTTAGGGTCCCATAAAGTGGTGGTGGGATTCCATGGAACATGAGGATATGTATGTGGTCTTGGAATGGAAGGGTTTCAAGACTCTCTTCCAAAATCAGTTTTGTATAGAGTTTTTAATGATAACAATGAATTTGGAGTTATCATGTTTGCAATAAAGAGAGAATTTAGTGTTAGTGTAAACCAATCGGTTTGCTGAGATGGTTCATTTTTCTCCCATGGTTGTGAAGAATAAAAATATGAAGTACCAGTAGTACCTCGAAGGGTTGCGACTGAATATCAGATCATGGGTATTTATGATGAATCTTTCATCCTATACAAATATGTTAGATAGGGAGAGGATGACATATATGAATATGGTATGTAAGGTTGGTTATTATGACCCCTCTATTCGACCTAGTGGTAGCCTTAGTGATGCATAAGTAAAATAGAGGAAATAGAAAGATCATTGTAGGAGTGGTGTTGGTGGTTCTCAGTATTAAGCCTCCTATTCACCTCTAGTTGAAACTAGTAGTGTGACCCTAACTTACTATCAGCTTGTAAAGGTTAGGCACAACCAATGCCATTGTTCCTCACCTACTAAGATATATAATAGTTTTTAGTATTATGGTCATATGTAGTGTTTCTATTATTCTATGATTACACCTCATTATGGTCATGGACTGTCTTCTCTAAAGGATACTATGATGTAGTCAACTACTTCATTGACTATAGGGATCCATCCATTGGCCTTAGAAGTGAAACACCTTAACATAGTAGTTAAAATTCTGGATGAGGTATCCATGAGACTATAGACATTCAGAGTAATCATATTTATTGCATATTTAGTAGGGATTTCATTATTTGATACTTATTCTTATCACTTAATTATATCTGTCCGTTTTGTCAATATTCTTAAACTTCTAACAAAAATCATGTCCTTTTTTATGGAGTTAGAAATACCTCATGGGAAAAGGAAAGAGAAATGGTTTATGTGTCCTTATTCTATATTGATAACGGATTTTCTCATTCATGATCTAGATATATTTTACAACATCATCAGGATAGATTGGTTTGTTCATCATCATGTTGAGTTTGATTTTTATCATCATCATGTCTCATTTTTTGTGGTTGATGGGAGATCATGGGTTTTTTAGGGGGAGTGGGACTAGAGCTCTAGTTGAACATGACCTTCTCTCTCAGTGATCAAGAGTTTTCTTACTACTATAATAGTTTAAACCAATGGTGTTTCTTCTATTTTGATATTTCCATTGTTATTCAGTATTTTCATAATGTTTTCCCATATTATTTTCCTGATATTCCTCTAGATAGGATAGTTGTGTTTATGATTGATCTGGTTCCAGGTACACAACTATTTTCAATACCAACTTATCGTATAGAACTCAAAATTCTAAAAGAGATCAAGATTAAGTTTAATGGTCTAATAGAAAAAGGTTTTATTTTCATTATGTTTTATCCTTGGGTATCCCTAATTCCATTCTCCATGAAGGAAAATAGTTCACTCCAATTATTTATGGACTATTGGAAGTTGAACTAGGTAATAATTTAGAAAACGAATCCTTTTCCCCATGTGGATGATTTATTTGATCAATTAAAGGGGGAAAACTGATTTTAAAATATTTATCTATGGTCTAGTTAATGTTAGCTCAGTGTTCAGGAGTCTGATATACTGAATATGGATTTCATGAGTAGGTGTAACCATTACGAATATATTGAGATGCCATTTGGTCTAAGTAATGTTCATGAATTTTTTATGGATTTGATGAATCAGATATTCCAGGAGTATCTTGACACTTTTTTGGCTACGTTAATGGATGATAATTTGGTTTATTTGAGATCTTATAATTAGAATAAGAACCATTTGAGTTTTTTTATAGAGATCCAAAGAGTCCCCATTTGTATTGAAATATTTAAAAACTAGGTTTTTGGATATAAAAATTGAATTCCTTGGGGAACTTGATTTCCAAGCATAGATTATCAATTGATCTGGAGAAAGTAAGGTTATCTTTTCATGGGAAGAACCACATAACGTCTTTAAGATTAAGTGATTCCTTGGTCTAACTAGATAATATTGACAATTAATTAGGAATTTCTCAATGTTGGTGTCACATTTAACTATTCTTACTAGGAAAGGTGTGATATTCAAATGGGATCAAAAGTGTCGATTTTCTTTCGATGAGATAAAATGTCTTTTGACATAATATTCTATTGTGATCTTACCTGATCCCAGAATGGGGTATATGGTTTTCTGTGATGCTTCACCTATTATATTGGGTTATGTGGTTATATAATATGACCATGTGGTGGATTATGCCAGTATTCATCTTCGAACACATGAGTATAATTACCCCGCTCATGATTTCAATCTTTTTGTGGTTATTCATGCACTTAAGTGTTGGAAACACTATCATTTTGGGGAGAGGATCACATTCTTTTTTGACCATAAGAGTCTCAGCTATATATTTTCTCTGAAATACTTTAATCTAAAATTGATATTATGGGTGGAATAACTTTATACTCGTGACATAAAGTTCCCCTAGAGATAAGATAATGGGAGTTTCATTGTAGATTCTCTTAGTAGGAATGTTCCATCATAAGAGGGTTTGAAATTGAATGAGGAGTGAAACCTCACAGGACACTTCACTCTGTTACACCTAGATTATCAAGAGGATATTTCAGTTATGGTTCTGTATAGTGTTTAGTTATAATCACATCTACTTGAGTTTACTATATAGAGTTAGTAGTAGGATTATGAGTTCAGAAGAGTTCGAGAAAACTGATATTTTAGAGATAAAATTTACAATTAGTCTCTCTCTTAAGATGGTATACTCTATTTTTGGGATTAGTTTTCATCCTAGAATCTATAAGGAGTTAAATTATTTTTGAATCTCATAGTTCTTCATATTCAGTTCATCTGGTCACTAAAATGTTGTATTATGACATTCAATGGTGATTTTGGTGGCTGAGTATAAAGCATGACATTACAGATTATGTGTCCCACTATAACACCTGGAACTAGATAAAGGTAGAGCATCTTAATCCTTCTGGTTTTCTCCAACCTATTCTAATACCAGTTTGGAAATGGGAAATTGTATCCATTTATTTTTTTTTGGTATTAACATGGACCCACTAAGGGAGGAATTCTATCTTAGTGGTGTTTAATCATTTGGTAGAGTTATATTATTTTATTCTAACCAGAGACACCAATAAGTTGAAGAACTGGGTAAGATGTATGTGAAGGATATTGTGAGGTTAAATGAGTTTCCTTCTTTCATTATCTCATATAGGGATCCTAGTTTTACCTTGAGGTTCTGTATGAGTCTCGGAGAGGTGACGAGGACTCAGTTCAGGTTGACTACAACTTATTATCCATAGATAGAGGAACACATGAAGCATGCTTTTTAGATCATGGAAGATATTCTATGTGCCAATATTTAGGATTTTGGTGGATCATGGGATAACCATATGGTATTGTCTGTGTTTTATTATAATAAAAATTATAATTTTTCTATCACAATAGCTCCCTTCAAGGCTTTATATGGTCACTCATGTTGATCACCTCATTTTTGGGTAGAGGTGGGTGAAGCATCTTTAGTAGAACCGAGTCTTGTTGAGGATACTTTTATGAGGATTATACATATTCATTAGAATATTGTTAGAACATAATGTCAATATAAATAATAATTGGATCATCAGAATAATCCTTTAGAGTTTTTTATTGGTGAAAAGGTTCTCTTTAAAGTTTATCCTCAGTTGGGTCACCGTTGGCTTTGGAAGCATGGAAAGTTGGCTTCGAGATAGGTTGAACCATTTGAGGCCACTGAGGATCCGAGACATATTTATTATTAAATTGAATTTATAGATCATTTTATGGGAATTCATAATGTTTTCTACATATCATACCCCTGGAAATACCATCTTGAACCCTATCATGTTTTGATTTGGAAAGTGATTAAGTTATATCCAAATTTTTCTATTGTCAATAATCCAATAGATATCATTGAATTATCGATGAAATGTTTATATGGGAATTCAAATTTTTTCATCAGTGTTTTATGGAGAAATATATTAGATTATCACGAGACATAGGATCATGATTCATTGACTAGGAAGTAGTGACCTCACCTCTTTTCCTGAAATTATTATGGAGACATATATTATTGGGGAATTTGTAAAATCCTGTTACCCAATTTTAGGTATTTATCTTATATATTTCCATTTACCACTTTATTTGGGTTCATTTGGGACTTCCAAGTATGAAGAATATTTTTTGAGGAAAATGACCTAATGTTTGGTGTTGTACGTTTGTTTGAATTAAAGAAGTGAATGTATAAATGTATTAAATGCTTTGTGGGGTTCTCCCAATGTTCAGAAAATCTTGATGTTTCTTTGGGTTTTTCTGGAGAAAGTATGGTTTTTTATTGTCTAGAAGATAAATACACACCATTTAAGGTGTTTACAAGCTGTGTATTGGTCACCAAGTTGGAGTCATGACTTTGATCCCGAGTGTGAAAATATTACACGTTGTTAGAAAAATACACATTGCGTAATGTGTTTACATGTAATATAATGAGTGTTTGTAATATTTCATGAACTGGTACAAGTAATGAATTGTTTACAAACTATGATAATATTACACACCTTGTAATGGTAAAAAATGGAGTTTTTTAACCTGAAGAAAATGTGTTTTTCATTGTATTTGGGTTTTGTGGATTACATGATGTGAAAAGTAATAAAACACAGTGTAATTATCATGACATAGAATTTTAGTCCACTACTTGGATGATACTTATATGATTTGGATGAAACATCTTCTCTCTCAACACAGGATCTCTCGAAGGCAATTTTTGAGACCTTCACCCCTTTTGGATCACTTAGTTTAGTGATTAATCTATATTGTGGATGCAGTGCATTTCTTCATGTGAGTAATCCTTCTATTTATTCATTAACATTTATTATCGTAGCACCATTTTGATGCATTATTAGATCTATTGATCTATGATGACAATCCTATTTATTATTTCTAGATCTATTTTGTGATATTTCTCCACAGGCTAACCCTTGTGTTGGTTGTGGTACAATGTGTGATTTTCTTCAAGGTATGTTGTGTTCTATCATCTCCACCGATTGTTTTTTGGTTGAATTGATTCTGATATATGTGTATTGATTATAGGAACTCATTTTTTTCTTTTAATTCTTACTTTTTAGTGGATCCCATTGTAGGAATGTGTGATCTGCGTTTGAGGTAGGTTGTTTTGTATCTTTCATATGTTGGATGAACTGTATTGCTATGGTTTTATAAAATGTTTTATAAATTAATTGAAATTATTTAATTGTGTTTTTGGAAATGTTTTTTTGAGAAAATATGTATTTCCTCTTATTTTGTAAATGAATAGAAATTTTCAAGGCATTACGAAATATATTTCTGAAATGGTTCTCAAATCATGGTATTAATGAAATGGTTTTGAGAATATAGCACATGGGAAGCCTTTGGTACTTAGGTGGAAAGTATAGATTAGGGATATTATAACAACCCTGCTCTTTATTTAATTTTTAAACATGATTTATTACATGAAATTTCACTTAATAAAACTCATAATATTTTTAGGTCTAGTGTCTTTGGGAAATTAGGTACATTACATAACAAATTGAAACATGAAATGAAACATCTTTATTGAAAACTTCTTTAACATGACTAAAACATCCTTCATACTCAACACTGCATGGGATAACTTGAGGACATGCACAAGAAAGTGGTGAGCTATAAAGACCAGTACGTGAATAATCATGGCATAACACTAGGATAATAATAAATTTTAGACAAGGAATATCAATGAGACCTAAAGGAACATGAATAATAAGTCATGATATAGCATGATAACAATAACATAGAAAATTTTACAACAACTTAATACACTGCATCATAAATTGATCAAGGTTAAATCCATCAAGACACCATGGTGGAAAAAGTACCATAATGGAATCAAGTAAATCCCATACCCCAACATGACGTATCATGATACTAACCATTACCTAATACATTAGAGTGCTATCAGGGTTCACCTTTCATAATCATTTCATAATCATTCTTAAGTGTACCACATAGATCATATAACATTGATCCGTTCAACATAATAATTTATTACATGATAAAGGAATGTGGAATACATACATGTAAGTCCCTATTGAACATGTATATGTGCATAAAGGTGAATACCATTGATAGATAAATGGTTATGATATCCACTATATGATTATTTTGTCATGGAAAATAATGGTGTAATTTTGGCAGCATAACAATGTCATATAGAAATTCATAAGATGTGTTGATGAGAGAGAAATGTGTCTCTAATAATTTATAAATGAAATGGGTAATAAGAGGGATATTTATGAGCATATCCCAATATAGACAAAATGAATTTATAAGACTTAATGTAAAAGAAATTCTTGATAAAATAGTAGGGTGGAAGATTCCTTACAAAATTTTAGTATAGTAACAGGTTTACATAACGGTCCATAATAAGGATAAATGAGAGTCAAAGGGGATACCATATTTTAAAAATAAAATGTAATGTAAGGGGGATAGGTAAGAATGTATCCCAATTTAACCAAATATAAATCTAAAGGGCATATCATAAATGAAGTGCTTGATAAAAAGAGGAGAGAGAGAATCCCTTATAAAATTTCAGCATAGTAACGAATTAGATAAAGGTAAAAATGAGAGAGGATAAATAATCTATAATTAAAATAAAATCAATTTTACAACAATACAATCATGGTAAATGTATCGAAATATAACAAATTGAAATTATAAATATTAATATTAAGTATGATTCTTAAATTGAAAAAAGTGGAAGGTGGGGATATCTTAGTTGAATGTGTGACTCCAAAGGCTTGGGAGGAGGTTATTGAGAGCTTGGGGTGCCTTGGGAGGTATATAGGGAGTATAAGAAAGATTTTTAATGAGATTAATGGAGTCTGAGTGAAGATAAATGGGATCCAAGTTGGGTTTATATAAGAAAGGAGAAAGTTTTCTTTATTATTTTGGTTTTGGACACTACATAATAAAATATTAAAAACCAAAAATCATCCCAAGGTTTTTTCCCACGGTTTCAAGAAAATTAATGGTTTAAATTATTTTATAATTACAAGGGACTAAGATAATAAAATACTTCCCTTTCTTATGTGGAGGTGAGTCACACTCCAAAGAAATGATTTTAAAATCATAAAATATATTATAAGTCTTGGAGGATTCACTAAGTATTTATAAAATAAATAATATAATATTAAAATAAAATTAATTTAAAGGAAAAAGAATATATTTGGACAAGTATACCTTTTATAGTATTTGTTAAATTACTAGTGCTCTATTATAATGTCATAAAACACACAGTATATTTATACGATAATTAATTTTTACCCAAAAGTTTGACTATCTCAAAAAATTATGAAAAATTAACCATTGGATAATTTCAACATCCTAATTCCAAAAATGATATCCATTTTATCCAAATAATCTTCTAAATATACAAATTTCAACTTTTAAAATAAATACATATATTTACTAAAATTGACGGGTTTTTGTCAATAATAGTTTTCAAACCCTAATAAAAATTACATTTGACTTCATAGAAATTATATGATCATTTATATTTTAAAAAATTAATTTGATAATAATATTTTATTAATATATTATTTATTACAAAAATATATTAATTCATCAAAATATATTTCTTAATTGAATTTGAATATTAACAAAAAATACTATTTATGATTTAAAAAATAATTTACAAAGTAACAATAATAGGAAGAAAATAAATTTAATAATCTATAAAAAATAGTGAAAATATTCATAATTATGGGGTCTTGATACATATCCCTTTATTAAACCAGCATACACCCTAAGAGTAAGGTGTGTGATGGTGGGGCTTTAATGGGGCTGGTCGATGAAAATGGTTTGGTCCGTGATTTCAATGAGATTGAACTTCTCCTGTAAATGGTTTTTCTCACACTTGAGTTGTTAGAACTCAGATTAGTATTAATCTAGGGGAAATCCTAGAAATTATAACTCCCTTATAATCTCTCATAAATGGGCTTCATATGGTATGATCCTATTGGTTGAGGCCATCTATTCCTTTTTCTGTGCCAAAAGGTTTTTTTAAAAGCCTATATTTATACTGGTGATGTGATCACAATTCAACAACAATATTATCAATGATAAAGATACTTAATGTTCATTTAAATCCAATTGGATATAATAAAAAAATAAGTGTATGTGTTTTCTATATCCATAAGACATTTAACTAAATCAAAAAGGGGATTTTTATTCATAAAATCATGGGATGTTACAATCTTCCCCTATTTAGAAATATCACCCTTGATATATCCATTTCCCAAATTAAAATATATGAGGATAAATATAATTCATTACAACAATTTATTCCTACATTGCTTCTTAAAACTTGTTATTTCTCCAAAAGACTTTGAGGATGAACATATTATTATTTCATAGAATATTTTCTCTATGGTCTAAGATCTTCACCAGATTCTCTTAATAGAAAAGTTCATTCTCCAATATTACTACCTCTAGATTGAGTACATGTGATGGGTTTAGTATATACTTTTTTAGGGATACATGGAATAAATAATGTACTTGATATAGGTTCAGTGAGAGTGCTAGTTGATTGGAAAATTCTCCGATACGATTAAGGATCTCAAAAGGGATGAGGTTCCTTAGGCTAAGCTTTCCCTTCTTCCCAAATCTCATCCCTCTCTTCCAAAAAGATATGGGGAGGAATACCATGTCTCCAACATCAAACTCTAGGACTCATTTATTATTGTCGACATAACTATTTTGTCAACTCTGAGTAGCTTTTATGTGCTACTGGATGATATTAAACTTCTCCACCATTTGTTCAACCATTTTAGGACCTATAAGTTTTCATTCCCCAACTTCATCCAAACATGGTGATGTTCTACACCTCTTCCCATAAAGACCTTTGTAAGGGTCCATTTGGATGCTCGAGTAGAAATTGTTGTTGTAAGAGAACTACAAAAAATAAGATGTTGGTCCCATACACTTTTTAAGTCCTTTGAGAAATATCTCAACATGTCCTCAAGTGTTTGGATAGTCCACTTAGATTGGCCATTAGTTTGAGGGTGATTAGTCGACTGAAGGCCAGCTTAGTGTTTAGAGCATACTAGAGACTTTTAAAAAACTTATAGGTGAACCTTGGATCTCGACCAGACACAATCTATAGTGGTACTCCATGTAGCCTTACCACTTCTATAATGTATATCCTTACCAGTTTATCCAGTGAGAAATCCTCTTTAATCAAGATTAAGTGTGCTGTATTTTTAAGACCATCCACAAAAACATAGATAGCATTGTTTCCCTTGGATGTCCTTGTAATTCCAGTGACAAAGTCCATGGTGAAATTTTACCATTTAGATGTCGGTATGGGAAATGGTTGCATCATCCCCTTATAATTATTCCTTTCTCCCTTCACTTCCTGACATACCAGGAACTTTGATGTATAATCAGTGATTTACTTCTTCATGTTATCGAACTAATAGTGATTTTGAAGATCTTGATACATCTTTGTGTATCCTGGGTGAATGGAGAAAGTCAAACTATGTGCATCATCAAAAAGTTCTCTCTTTAGCAAAATATTTTATAGAACCCATAGTCTTGACCCAAATCTCACAATTCCTTCTTAATTTACATTGAACTCCATGGATTTCCCTTTTCTAATATTTTACACTTTCTTTTGAATTCCCACATCATCTTTTTGAGCATCCTTTAACCTTTACAAAAGTTACGGTTGGGAAATAATGTGTGGAATGATTAATGATGTTCCTTTATTTATGATTCCCATACCCATGTTCTTCAAATATAAGAAGATCAGATCCTTCTCAATTCTTATCAATTATAGAATGGTTGGGTCTTTTATACTTAGAGCAACCACCACCTTGTTCATTTTATCAGGATGGTAGTGGATTAAGAAGTTGTAATCCTTAATGATCTCTAACCATCTTCCTTGGTGAATATTTTTTTTCTTTATACGTGAATATATAATTTAGACTTTTACGATTTGTATATATTTAACACTTCTCCCCAATGAGATAATGCTGCCATATTTTCAATGCAAAGATCACAGCTGCCAACTCTAGATCATGCATGGGATATTTTTTCTCATAAAATTTCAACTACCTTGAGGTATAGGAAATGAATGTGTCATTTTCCATCAACACACATCCTAATCTATTATTTGACGCAACACTGCAAATTATGAAAAGCTCCCCACTTGTGGGTAGTGTGAGAACAGGGGAAGTGATAAGCCTCCTTTTATAATCCATGAAACTTTATTCACATTAATCATTCCAAAAAAATGTGACTCCCTTATGAGTTATCTTGGTAAGAGTTTTTGAAAATAATGATAAATTTCTCAAAAATTGGTGATAATATCTAGCTAACCAAAGTAAACGATGAATATCTTTCACAAATGTTGGCCTCAACCATCCCTACATTATTTTTGTCTTCTAAGGATCCACAAATATCCCATTTCTTGTGATGATGTGCCCCAATAATGATACTTATTTTAACCATAAATCACACTTGTTGTACTTTTCATAGAGATTCTCCTTTCACAAGGTATTTAAAATAGTTATAAGATGCTCCTCAGGCTCCTCATGCTCCTCCATGGTTTTGGATTATATTATAATATTATCTATAAATACTTCCAAATTTTTTTCAAGATATTCTATGAAGAATATATTCATCAAGTACATTAATATTTCTGGGGAATTAGTGAGTTTTAATGGCACCACTATGAATTCCTAATGCCCGTACCTTGTACAAAAAGTAGTATTGGGGATATCCACCTTATTCACCCTTACTTGGTAATATTCTGACCATAGATCCACCTTGGAGAAGTATTGTGATCCACATAGTTGATTGAATAAGAAATTAATTCATGGAAAATGATACCTTTTCTTTATCATGATTTTGTTAAGCTCATGATAATCAATGAAAATGCACACTAACCCATCCCTCTTCTTATGGTATAAGATTGATGCGCCCCATGGTGAAGCACTTGGGCGTATAAACCCTTTATCCATATTCTCTTGTATTTGTTTCTTTAGCTCTTAAAGTTCCACAAAAACCATTTTATATAGAGTATTGGATATTAGAAAATCCCCATGTACATGTTTGATCGAAAATTCAACCTCTCTGCTTGGATAAAGACCAGGAAACTCCTTAGAAAACACATTAGAAAATTCTCTCCCAATAGGCATGTGTTCGAGGATGGTTTATTCATTATACTCAATAATTTGAGTGATATAAGATTTATCATAGGGAAATAATATCCAAGATTGAGATGATGATGCTAAAGAAGATTCCTCTTCCTCCTTACACTTGTATAAAACCAGGTTTTAATTTTACATTTGGAGAGTGATTCCTCTTTCATGAAAATTTAAGTTGACTCTATATAGGGAATCCCTATCCAAGCCGATAATTATATAAAATTAGACCAAGGGATGTATGAAAAGGTTCCCCAGGAAGTTCAGTACATAAATTATTATAAGGGAGGGGTTATATACATGGGATGGAAAAATTTATCCATTTTTCATTTTCACCGACATCTCTAATTCCATGCATTGTGGTGGTGTTTTAATATTTATACTAATCTTTCATGATATAAAGGAATGCGTAGAACAATTGAAAGTAACCATAACTTTAACTTTTTGATTCTGGTTCTAGATTATCCAATATAGAATTTGGGATGAGTACTTATAAACAATTAAACACATAAAGGGGAATCAAATGACATTAAAGGGATAACTTATAAATTACATCTATCTATATAACTTATGAGTTTCTAGGATTAAATCTATGTTATCCATGATCTATTTCTTAACATATATTATTATAGGAATTTTTTTCCCTTAATAATGGTTTGTATTGAGATTATGAATTTACCAAAAAATATCCTCCAAGAGTTTCAAACTAGTTCCTTAGTGAGGCCCCTTATCATGTACCAGGTTAACCCAAGTCAGGCTCAGAACACCTTGTTGGAGTTGTTACTCATAGGTACATATGTTCTAGAACTATTTCCACTTATAGTATATAGATAGGGATGTATTTTCTTGATAAACCACTTAATATATAATTAGAAAAATTTAGGGATGTTTTATTACACTTAGTCTTATCCCTAAGGGGTTGTACTAGGGTTTTCTAATCATAATCTCAAAAATAACTAAACCTCTTTCTGATACCAACTATAACAACTCTGCTCTTTATTTCAATTTTAAGCACAATTTATTTGATAAAATTTTAATTAATAAAACTCATAATATAGATAGGTCTAGTGTATTTGGTAAATTAGGTACATTACATAAAAACTTAAAACATGAAAAGCAACATCTTTATTTAAAACTTCATTAAGATGATAAAAATGTCCCTACATATTTGACACTGGATGGGACAAACTGAGGAAAAAAATAAGAAAGGGGTGTGCTATAAATACTAGTAATGGAATAAAAATGGCATAACATGAGGATAATAGTAAATTTTAGACAAGTAATATCAGTGAGGAATAAAGAAATAGGAATAATAATGCATGATATATCATGATAATCATAACATGGAAAATGTGGTAACAACTTAATACACTACATCATAAATAGATCAATGATAAATGCACCAAGACCCCATATTAGACAAAGTAAAATAAATGAATTACGAAAATTCACTATACCAACATGATTTATCATGATACTTACTATTACCCAGTGCATTGGAGCACTATCAGAGTGTACCCTTCATAATCATTTCATTCTCAGTCTTACGAGTGCCACATAGATAATATAAAATGGATTCATTCAACCTAATAATTTATTCCATGATAAATAAATGTGGAATAAATAAATATAAGTAACCATTCAACATGTATTTGTTCATAGAGGTTGATACCCTTGATATAGAAATGGGTATGGTATCCACTACATGATTATTTTGGCATGGAAAAGTGTGGTCTAATTTTCGAAGCATAACAATGTCATATAGAAATTCATAAAATGGATGATGATAGATAAAGGGGTATATAATCATTTAGAAATGAAATTAATTGTAATAGTAATCTTTAAGAACATATCCCAACACATGAAAAAGGAATTTAGAATACATAACATTAAAATAATGCTTGATAAAAGAGGAGGGTGGATGATTCCTTACCAAATTTCATCATAGTAACGGGTATATATATGGGTTCATAAGTAGGATCAATGAGAGTTAAAGAGGAAATAATAATTTAAACATAAAATGGGAAGTAAAGTGTATAGGTAATAATGTATCCCTACTTAATAAAATTTAAATCAATAGGTTATATCATAAATGAAGTGCTTGATAAAAAGTTGAGATAGAGAATCCCTTACAGAATTTTGGCATAGTAACGACATAGAAAAAGGTCAAAATGAGAGAGGATAAATAATCTATCATTCAAATAAAATCAATTGGAAATTAATAAAATCATATTAAATGTATCAAAATTGAACCATTTGAAATTATAAAGACTAATTTCAAGGAATATTCTTGAATTGAAAGAAAGAGAGGAAGGTGAGGATCCCTTACTTGAATGTGTGAATCCAAAGGCATGGGAGGGGAATATTGAGAGATTTGGTGCACCTTAGGAGGGCTATAGGGGGTATAGAGAATTGTGTGGATGAGCTTAAAGGAGTTTGAGTGAAGATAAATGGGAGTTTGGGTGGGATTATATAGGAAAGGAGGGGGATTTCTTTATTATTTTGGTTTTGGAAAGTACATAATAAAATATTCAAAACCACAAACCATACTTTGGTTTTGGAAAATTGTTTTTGAAAAAGAGTAGTGGATTAAATTATTTTATAAGGTGAAGGGCCAAAGATAATAAAATATTGCCATTTATTTTGTAGAGGTGAGTCACACTTTTAAATAAATGATTTTAAAATCATAAAATATTTTATAAGTCTTGGAGGATTACTAATGCCTTATAAAATAAATAAAATAAACTTAAAATCAAATTATTTTAAAGAAAAATCTATATTTGTCCAAATAAACCATTTATAGTATTTATTATATCACTATTAGGGTATTATGATTTCATAAAACACACAATATATTTATACAGTATTTAAGTTTTACCTAAAAATTTGACTCACTAAGAAAATTATGAAAAATTAACTGTTGTATAATTTTGATATCCTGATTCCAAAAAATGATATAAATATTATCCAAAAAATTATTAAAATGTGTTAATTTTTTTTAATATAAAAACTGACATTTATTGAACATGACTTTATTCTCAATAATAGTTTTCGAACACTAATAAAAATTTCACTTGACTTCATAAAAATTATATAACTATTTAAATTTTAAAAAAATTAATTTAATAATAATATTTTATTAAAATATTATTTATTTCAATAGTACATTAATTTATCAAAATAGATTACTTAATTGAATTTGAATATTAACCAAAAATATAATTTATGCTTTAAAAATATTTTACAAACAATAATAGGAAGAAAATATATTCATTGATCTATAAAAAAATAATGTAAACATTCCTAATGATAGGGTCTTGATACATATCCATTTTTTACACCAGCATACACCCTAAGAGTACGGTTTGCAATGATGGAGCTTTCATGGGGTCATTCGGTGAACATGATTTGGGTCTTGATCTCGATAAGGTTGAACTTCTCTCGTAAATGGTTTCGCTAAGGTTTATATTGTTAGATATCATATTGGGATTGGTCTTGGGAAAATACTAGAAATTATATATCCCTCAAAATATTTGATAAATGGGATTCATAGGGTATGATCGCAATGGTTGAGGCCACCAGTTCCTTTGTTTGGGTGAAAAGGATTTATTAAAACCCTATATTTATACTAGTCACGTGATCACTATTCAGTGACTATATTATCAACGATAAAGATACTTAATATAAATTTAAATACAATTCTATATAATAAAAAAAAGTTCATGTGTTTTTTATATCCATAATTAATTTTATTAAATCAAAAAGGGGAATTTTATTCATAAAAGTTCAAGTCGTTACAGATATCGTCCATGTATTATCCAGGGGTTCAATCATGGGGTGTTCCTCTATTTCTGAGGCCTATTGTTCTAGGGAACTAATATTTTTACTATTTGGGGATTCAATCCTAGGGTGATTCTATACTCTTTAGGAATGTATTCTAAGGACTTGATTGTTCACTAGTCAATGATTTTGGTATGAGTAGTCATCTAGCCCAGCATATAGTGATCATTGGAATGATGTTACCTATTATTTGGATTTTTCAATTTTTAAATTGTACCAACATGGATTTCAAATGTCATGGGATACATGCTTTTGTTTGATTTGACTGTGTGGATGTATATAAAATGTTTTCAACTATTTTACCTAGCTTATTTTTGAAATGTGGAAGGAAAATGGGTAAATTAAATGTTTTTCCATGATTTTGATATAAAAAATGATAATTGTTTATCATGACTTGTTTTATTTAAAGAAAAACATGTTCAGATTATTGTATAGATAATTTTTATGGAACACATGGGTAGGTTCCTACCGATCGTGTTAGATCAGACCCTATATAACCCTCTAGTAGTGCATAAACCTTTGTATATCTTTTGATATAAGGAATGTATGTTTCTACAGTGAGGCAGTGGGGTTTTATGCCAACTGTGTCTAGGTATAAGATTGTGAGATGGTAGGATTTTCCCATGCTATCACATAGAGTAGTTGGTTTCTGGTTTTAGTTATCCATTAATGATTGTATTTTTACTTTGGTATTTTCTGACTACATTTGAGTTATATTGTTTCTACTATATTCTTTCAGTATAGAATATGTTCATCTTTCCTGCTATTTCTCTATGTTATATATATATATATATTCCATGTTGTTTCTTAAGAATGGTATAAATCATTCCCAATGGTTGTTGTTTGATGACTGGGTTCTAGTCACTATCCCATGGGGAATGAGAACACTATTAGCCCATGGGGAACTGGAACGCCTTTGGTCATGTAGAAATTCATGTCGGGTACCAGTTTGAGAGGGTATCTAGGTCAAGTTCATCAAATTAATGCTTATAAATCCATTCCATTTACATTTTTGATTTATTTTTTTTTTAAATTCATACATTATACAACACATATAGATGAGACTTCTCAATTTCATCATATAGATATAAAAATTCTCATTATAAATGTTCCAAGGCACTGAAATCTTAAAAACCCCCTTTACTTAAACATAAATGAATCCTCTAAGGGATTCTAAAAAAATTCATAATTTTACATATAATATAATAATATTAACATAAAAACAATATTTTAAAACATTTCTCTAAAGTTAATTCACTTAATATAGAATAAAAATTTTCTTCGGATCTCTTCTTATCAGTATTCTAGGGATCTCCAATAAGCTTCCAAGATCATCTTCTTTAAATCAATTTTTATTTCCTACTTATAGACATCAAAAACCTTGTAAAAATCTGTATTCCTTTACAACCATCTAATACAAATATAACACACCCAAAATGGGAGAAACAATCTATGTATACTTGATCTATTCTTGGGGTAGCATATAAGAGGGTTTTATTTAGACAACAATGATATACATTATCAATTTTATTTATTACCAAATAAAATGGGGTACTCATTAACATTCTTAAAATATGTATAATTCATTTAGTTTGAGAAAATTCACTGAAATCAATTGATATACAATTTTTTTAATAAATATATCAACATAATTCTTGTATTCACATCAATACACAGGTTAAAAAAATTCATCTACAATAGGAAGTTTATTCCTGTAAATATATAAGAATGTTCTCAAAAATAATTACACTTTTATATTATTGAATAAATAATTTTATATCCCTTTATGTCAGAATCTAATTTTGATAAGAACGAATAAGGGATTAATAATACATACCAAGTCAATTTAATTTCATCTATTTTTTTTTCTGGAATATTCAAATTTGTATGAAATAAAAACTCCAGTAGATTCTTCTTCATTATTCACCTGTATCCGCCCCAAGGAGACACTCTAGAAAATTATCATCACAGTGGATTTATTTTATTGAATAATTTTAATATGTTTAATGTTTAGGATAAAAAAATGTAATACTTCATGTGGCTCTATAGATTTTAAAACTTCTATATCTTCGCATAAAAATGTCTAGTTTTATAGTTTTCACATATTCTATGGTTATTACCTTGATTCTATATTTTACATTCAATTAACTTCATTGTAATCATAATTAATACAGAAATGTTAAGGGAATAAGGTGTATATCCATCCTTCTCAATGTGAATAACAAGGATGAGATGTTTTTATCAACTGCGTTTCTCCATTCTACATTCCTCCACATCTAATTTTATTGTTTGAATTTTTTTTTGGGAAAACATGGATCTCTTCAGATAATATTATTTGTGTGTGACACCATTGTTTTCATGGTCCTTCATGCATAATAGAATTTTAATTATGTTCAAAGCTTCTTCTAATGTTTTTTCAATGGGTAAGCATATTTTAGCATCATGTCACACTTTTTGTGTTTTCTGCACAATTCATCTTTAACAATAGGGTTTTAATTTGTCAACATACTCTAATGAAATTAAGTTTATTCATGTGGAATATTTTTTATACTTTATAATAATATTTAACTTATTCTTCTTGTATCTTATTTGATCTTTAAAAATCATTAAGCTAAATATAATGAAAATCTTATGGACAATTGACAGCTTTGTTAGAGTTTCAACATGTATTCTTGATATTTTTGTTGTTTAAATTATTTCCATTAAATTTAGAAATTATATTGAAATTATTAGAGACTATTTTATGATGATATATATTTTTCTAAATTTTTACGGTTGAATAATTAATTTTTTGATTCTTATTGGTTGTATTCTAATTTTAGGTTTCTTTATGTTTCTTCCCAATGTTTTTTCTTCTTCCTTCATTATATTTTGTTTTCATATTTCTTCATTTTTATTTGAGACATGTGGAGATAATAATGAACCATTTTTATTACTAAACCCATTGGAAACATCTTATATATTATACAATTATTTAAAAATTATTTTTCGAGAGATAGATTTTGATTAATGAGTGTTGTATATTTTTAGGCTTGATCCCCATTGAAAAGGGCTTTATCTATAGTTTTGGGAATGATTTATTACACTAAAAATCCAATTAAAAGTTACCTAACCTATTGTTGCACCAAAATTTATCAACAAAAATTGATCCTATTTTCTCTACAAAATGATCTAAAAAATTTAGAACATATTTCATGTAGTTTTTGGGATTTTCGGTCATTGATTGAGATTTATTTATGGAACTAAATTCTTCACATGTTATTTTATCCACTTCAAACATATTGGTAGGGTTTTAAAAAATTTAATCATCCATTTATTTATAGGATTTGAATTTAAATCTGAATCATATGAAGAAACAAATTAGGTACAAACATTTGATTTAGGTATGGATGGAAACTTAATCTTTAAGCATGATTGAGAATGATTATTAAACGACGTAGTGATATTATTTCCACATAATTGAAGTATTTTAGAACATGAAACCTATTAATAATAGTGTAAGGTAGAAAATTATCTTCTATTAACTTCTTTTGGAGATATATTATAATTATTTTTAAGACATAAAAATTTATCCTCAATGTTTAAGCACTTCATATTGATAATTTATTTTAATATTTAATGAGTGCCATTCTATTTTCATAATTTTTTATGAACCTCTATTAAATGAATTTTGATTCTATCTTATAAAAAATTATAAATATCCTTGATCTTATTGGATTTAAAATCTATCTTTACATTCATGACCAAAATATTGTTCTTCAATTTTTCCTCTAATCCATGGATATTATTATCTGATTCTTTAGTAGCCTCATCCTTTTATCATATTGGATTATTAAACTCTTCTTAAAACATGGTTAAATTTTCTATAAATATTTCATTCACAACTTTTTTGGATCGAACATGTTTGGAGAGATTCAAAAAAGATATAATTTTCTCTACTGAATCCTTCTCCAATTTTTCTAACCCTTCCTCAAGTTGGGTGATCTCATGCTACTGTCTTTCAAAAATTCCATATATCACGAAAACCAATTTTTTTGTTAAAATAATGTAGTATATATTTTAATCCACTACTTGATATTTCTTTAAAACATATAGATAAGTTATATTTACCTCTAATTTTTAGTCCTTCTTGAGGAAAAGATAAGCTATAATTTTCACTTATCTCTTGATCACTTGAAAACATAGAATTATTTGTGTTAGAAACACTATCCACATATTCTTATCTACTTATTCAAGATTTTTCTTATATTTCATCATATCAAGGGGTATCTTCTTTTTCTTATGATAAGATAGATAACTTCTTTAATATCTTTTTCTCTTTCCTTTTTTAGTTTAATATAGTAATGGTTGTGATATAATTTTAATCAGAAAAGAATATTTCATCACCAAAACTATACCTCATTATAAAATATAAATATAACACTAAATTTTCAAAAATAAAAAAATCAAAAATTAATAATCTAATAATTAGTTAATCGATCATTGATGATAATTGAGAGTAATAATTAGGGATTACCTCAAAACTAATAGGGGGTGGTTTTAATTAGTGTTGGTGATTTTTAATCCAATTTATACTTTTATTCCCTTTCATTTTTTACCCATTTAAACTTTTCAGGTGAATTGGTTCTCACATTCTCTATTCTTATCTTTGTTCTTTAATAAAGCATGTCCCCCAAACACACACATCAGAATCACGATAAACGTTTACATGGTCATCTCTAAATGTGAAAAGGATAGTATTTATTGTGATATAGATTCCTCTAAGATCAAACTACCTACTAAAATCATCCCATACGTACCGAAAAATGGATGACCATGAAAATTGTGTTTCACACATCATAATAGTGATTCAGGGAATCCCACACTCAGGTGCCTCCCATAACTTATAATGGAATAAGTTTTGGTAACTATTTAAAACTCCATCCTCAACAAAGTATCTATAATTTTTTTGATGTATTTCATATTCCTTATTCTTATTATCCTTACTTTCATAAAAGCATGATTGAAACACATTATTATTTTCTTTGAAAACAATGATTCATATAACACATTATTCTATTTCATAAAAACAAGTGTAAGTGGAGCATTTATTTCTTGGGTTTAAGACTTCTCCAGTTTGTAAAATAATTAAATAGAACAACCTTATTTTCTTCTTCTATCCTAGGATCACCTTATTTTTCAGTGCAAGTCAATTGAAGTGAAATTTATCAAATTCACCATTATTTTTTACTTTAACTCATAGGGATCCTTTATGAAAAGTATTTTTTTAATTATTTTGTCTTATCTAATACTAAATAGTTTTTATATTTTATCAAATATTAGGTCTATCACTTTATGCTTCCTTCAATACATAAGAGTTTATCTGGTGTAGTTATGTATTGGGTCCCACACACACACAATCAATTACAACAACAAACAATAATATATATATATATATATATCATAAAAATCTACCAGTAACCATTTTTTCTTACTTAATTATTTTTTTTATATTCATAGGAATCACAGGAATGGTTAATTTTAATTACCATTATTTTAGGTATTTTTAATTCTTATAAATATTTTCTTCTTATCTTTGACTAGATACACAAAACTCAACAACATTAAAACTTCTACAGAAACCATGTTTATTAAAATATTGTTACATCTACATATAAATATTCAAATTATCATTACAGATATTCCTTCTTCAAACCTTTATTATTTATATGAAATATGCATGCATTAAAGCTTACTGTGATTATATGCATTCATTCATGACATGAAATATCACAATAATGGAATCAAAATTCACTGAAATAAGATCACTAGTTCTAATTTTCAATAATAATAATAATTAATTCTTAATAAATCATGATAAATAAAATTGTAATTACTGTTTACATTAAATTTTATTTTAACCTACATCGAATGGGTTAGATTCATCTCCTTACATCAATCAACATATCAAAATCCCCTCATGTGTGGATCCTCATTTGTGAATTCACATGCATTAGTCAAATTACATAATGATAATCTATCATAGATATATATATTTATACTCACATACATAATTAACCCATTAGTTATTTTTTATGTGATAATCCTCATACATTGATGAATTACTTATATGAACATTCAGCAACCTTCTGCATGCCTATATAGAATTCTTCCTTCTCTATTTATACATTTCCATTGGTGTTCATCAAAATATGTTTTTATATATATGAAATTATTCTCAAAAAAATATCACATGATTCTTATACAGATAAAATGAATTATATGTAGAATACATGATTTTTACATTGACTTATGTGTACATTGATGATCATTATACAATACATGATATAAAGTCACAAAAATAATGAATCATACCTATGTAGATTTGGAATGAATTTTTAACAAATTATGGTTCATTCTTACACACCATAGGTTATTTTTTGTAAGATAATATTATGAAAATGTTAGATATAGACTCATGCTTATACAATCATCACTTTTCCAATTTTTCACTTCTTCATTTTTTTAACTTTAGATTTTTTCCAACACATATAGATGGAATCTCTTAAGTACATCATAGAGATATAAAAATTCTTATTATGAATTCTCTATGGTACTCAAGAATATTTTTTTCCATAAACATAAATGAATCCACCAAGAGATTCTAAGTAAAGAGATTGTACATTTTTCTTATAATATATAAATACTAACCTCAAACAGTTCTTCTATAATGCATTTCTAAAATTCATTCAAAATTTATAGAATAAAATCATACTTGGGATCACTTATTCTTAATATACTTGGGTTCTATAATCATCTTACTATCTTTTCTTGTCCAACTTTATTACTCTTTCTTCCATATTAGAATCAAACATCATTGAATGATCTATATTCATTAGCAACTATTGAAAAAATAAAATAAACAAAAAATGAGATCAATAGAGAGGTCTTCAACTTATATTTTGAAATTTCCAATATTTTATCATGCTTATAAATAAAAAAATAATTATCCTTAAAATGGGAATCCATACTTTTAATCATCAACCCATCTTAGCTTTTAGACTTTATCATTTCAGAAATTTAAGTTTTTAGAGGGTCAATACTTTATTTTATTTCCTTCTGCATGGAAATTTATTTTCCCACTTTATATCCATGTTCTTTACATAGATCATTATACCTTTATCTTTTCACTAATTCTCATAAAATTATCATTCAGGGCCACCTCATATTTTTGAATAATTTTCTATTCTTCTTGGATATATCTTCTATGAATTTATTTTTAACTTGATAAATTTTTTCTAATTGATCGACAATTTCATATCTTTATTGGATCATATATTGAGTACCGCATAAACATTATTCAAATTAAAAACTTGATTTTTTCCACATATTTCCAAGAACCACCATATTCTATAATATCTATGTGGGATTAATAAATTCAAAATTTTATATAATTTAAAAAAAATTGAAAAATTTTTGTTAATAAATTTAGAAATGATCACACTTGATTGGGAATTCCGTCTTTTTATGGATCTTCTTATTTTTCTTCTCTTATTTTTTTGACATTAGGAATCATTCATCATCCTTCGATGTTAATACCTCAATATTATTTACTTTTAGTGTTTTATATAAGTAATTTCAAGAGCCTTGTAAATCTTAAATTTAGTACCACAAAGAGAGGTTCTCTTTTATACCAAATTAAAAAAGTATTTAGTCATGATCTTTTCTATCATTACATATCTAATTCTTTCTCTATGTATCATAAAATTAGAATCTGATTGCATATATTCTATGATACTTTTTCCTCATTATTATAGGGTGAAATTAATATCATTTAAACAATCAATAAAGTTAGTATCACTAAAAAATGATGGGTTTATCATTGAATTCATGTATATACAAAGAAAAAAAATATATTTTGATATTGAACACTGAGTCCAGAGTTTTCACTGATACAATTTTTTGGGACTAAAATAAAACAATACCAAATATAGTAACCTAGTACTGGTGTATACTTTATTACATTGGAATAAGATACAAGTGATCAAATACAAAAGGATTGAATAGTTTAGTAGTCTTGTTAACTAGATAAATACATGACTCCTATATTACATTGGAAATTTATAATAAATAAAATAAGAAGAATTGTTGTATCCTAGATATTATTCATAATATCCTTTTAATATCCTATAGAAGAGGGAAAAAATAAAGGGTGAAAACATATTCTCATTAAGGGTTATATACATTGGATTCTTTAATGGGTGAATATGGAAAATTCAATATATAAAAATAAATAACTAAAAAAATTCAATTTAATCAATAACTTGAGAAAAAATTTCCTCAATTGATAATATCAATTAATTAATATCATGGATAATAATAACTAAATTCTCAATGATGTAAATTATTAATTTTGGATGTTATGATCTCATAAATTTGGATATTCATACCATCAAGGACTTGTTCCAAGACAGTTTAAACTTTTTGTAGGTATACACAAGAAACCCATTTAATTTGGCTAACTAATTTGTCCCATGAGACCTGTTTATGCATCGAGGGGATATATATAATTTTGGTACCCACCCTTCACTACATTTCCAATTCATTCCTCATATATTTAATGACTTATCCAATTTACAAATAATATTAATTATAAAAAATTATCCATATTAAGTAAATAATATGTATTTTTCATGGTTTTCCCTAGACAATCAAATAATATTAATATAAAAATAGTATATATCAAAATTTTATAGGATTTAATAATTAATAATATCCATCATGGATATTTAAGATAAATATTATGAACAATGATTAATTATCCATAGAAAGTTAATGTTTAATGATAAAATATGACAATCAATTCATCATAAATATAGATTTTTAAATAAATCCATGTCTTTTAGATAATAAAATAAAATGGATTAAAATAAGTCTTCTAATAAGAATTTTATTTATAAAACCATTGAATAATTATTTCATAAACTAATAACTAAAATGATTATGGAGGTGGAAAAATCATTTCATTTCATATATGTTAAAAAAAACAATCCATTTTACTTTTTATAAAGAAAGTAAAAATTGATCCTTTTGGAAAACAGTAGAATGATTCCTTTCAAACACTTATAAAAAGTCAAGGATAACATAAAATTTACTTCGAGTAAATAAAAATAAATATTGTAATTTTTTTTGAAAAATATGTAAATGGAAGATAAATATACATTAATAAAATAAAAATAAAACCGACTTTTTCATTTAAACATTTTTTTCTTGATTAAAGTGAAAAAGAGAAGAAATGTTGGAAGAAAATAATGAAGCTAATTAAAATAGTGAACTTAAATGGAAACTTTAATCACCATGAATGATTATATATTCATTTTAAATACCTTAATGAGGATGTAAATACATCAAATTAAAATAAACAAGTAAATAATACCAATAAATGTCAATGGAGTGGAAATTGAGATAAATTCCATTACCTAGCGTTCGACTTGCCTCGTAATTTATTTTTAAAATTCAATATAATAAATTAAAATTTATTATAATTAAATTATAGATATATATAAATATGTATAATAAAATATATAAACCCTTTATAACATTTAATATCATATTTATTCCTATTCTTTTATTAGTATCATTATTTTGGGTGTTAATTGCTTCATTTTTCATGTATGTTTTGATTTGGGAGTCTATATCCTGCATCTTTATCATGGATCCATCATCTCTAGTTTTTTATTAGAGATATAAATATCTTATATATTAAAAATATAGATATTTAAAATCATCCATAATATATAGAGATATAAAAATTAATTACATCATTCATGTAGATGATATGTCATACGTACGCATAAACATAGTTTTCAATTTTTGATGGATGGAAAAAATAAATGTAAATAATAATTCTCATTTATCGGATAATTTTCATAACACACACACACACATATATATATATATATTAAATATATAATTATTACCATCCATGTTATGTGTAAATGAAAAATGGTCCACATCTCTTAGTGGAGGTGGTAGTCCACAAGTACCAATGAACGAAGTTATCATTTTATAAAGGATTGAAAGCTAAGAATGAATATATAATATCATAATTAAAGGAAAATAGTTATCTCATAAATCTCTTATACATTTAGTAGTTCCATATATATAACTATCCAATTAATGTGGTTATTAAAAATGAATTACACCACTATGTGGAGACGGTAAGCCATACGTATGCACGAGTGATGTTTTAACTGTTTATAGGATAGAAACGAGATGGAATATGGTTTTAAAATAATTATAATAACATATAATTATATTTATGACACTGTATTTTTTATTTTTGGCATGTAAAACACATTAACAAGATGTAGAAGAAGTAATAAAGTTGAAAGAGCCAGCAATGATAATTACCAATTTTTCAGTAGTCTTTCATTAGTTTTCCTATTAAGAGAACATGGGTTTTTCTATTGGAAAGGGAAAAAACTATAAAACATGGATACTTATGTTTATAAGGGAATTTTTTTACTTTGGTTAATATATAAGGCTTATAGTGGCATAAATAACTCAGAGAAATGGGTTCCCATTAATATGGTAGGGAAAAGACAAAGTTTGAATTTCTAAAATGGTTAAAATATAATTAATTCAATCTTAAGAAAAAAGATTCAAAATGGAAAAGCCTTAAATAAAAATATTATAAGGTATAAATAACCTTATAAAATAAAAATTATACAGGTTTTTGTGTCATTTTAAACATTACCTTTTATTTAACCTCTCAGTTAACCAATTTTATTTTTAACCATGCTAACAACATTTTAAATCTTAAAGGGTTAAAATTTTACTTATTAGGTAATAAAATTTTAATTAATGGGGAAGGGATAAAATTTTAAACAATATCTTATCCCTGTTTTCTTATCTTATGTTTTTCTAAATAATTTAATAAAATATTATTTACATTAAATAACAAGAATTTCATTTTTAAAAATATTAATTTTATTTGAATTTAATGACATAAAGAAAAATATTTAATTTGAATGTATAATTTTAACAAAAATATAATATTTAATATATATCTATAAAATCCATGGGAAAATATAAATAACCTAAATTTTCTTATTTTAACATTTTTAAATTATTTTTTAAATTTTTCTAATAATAGAATAAATACTATGTAGGTGTAGCGTAAATGTTTAATCTAATTATTAAATAACTAAAAATTTTATACAATTAAAATGATAAAAATAATTCATTCATATTTCAAATGAAATTTTATAAAAGAATATAAGTTTTATTTATACTTATCAAAAAATATTATAGATATTAAAAGATGTAAAGTGATATTTTTTTCTCTGCATCTCTCACTTAAATACTGTAAAGGTTGAAATAAAAAGATATGACATAAAGTTTCCATACTTTTGAAATAGGTATAGATATGGCTGAAAAATATTCATCATATAGGATAAAGGAAATTTTGGGGGTTTTTTATACTCCTTATCATGCTATTTTTTTACCTTAATTACTTGATTTTCCCTTACCATGGTGACAATTATTTACTATGGTGAGTATTCATAATGACCAAAAATAAAATGAACATATTTACCATATTTGGAAATATTAATTCAAAAAATGGAATCCATTTTTTAAGATCCAATTTCTATAAGTGGAATAAATTAATTTTATATTAAAACATAAAACACAATGAAAAAGGTTTTTGAAAAAAAAATCCTTTTTAAGTACAATTTTCTTTAATACGAAATTAAAAAATAAATTGATTCCAATTAACTTATTTGGATTATTAATAACATGATATAAATAATTTTAATTTGAACCCATTTTTAAATAAAATGAAACATTTTAAATGAAAGAAAATATTACATCAGCCAGGGGAGGGGGTAAAAAACAAAAATTTACACTACATGCGCATAGGGATGCTCAAATCAGAGACCTTATAAACAAAACCATAGAGGCACAACTACTAGTATTCACCCCTAGTGGAAAAAAGAGGAAAATAAATATTTTTATAAAAAATAAAAAATTTCAACCTAAGAATATATTGATATTATAATTTCATAAATGATGTTCATTTATATAATAAATTTCTTAATAGTGGTGTAAATTATTTATATTATTTTCTCACAAAAATAAATGAAATTATTTTTGAGGAAAATATATAATTTTGAAGAGTTTAAATACATTATTAAAAATTTAGTACTTATTTTCCAATATATTTTCCTTATCTAAAACCTTTATATATTATTTTTTAAAAGTTATTATTCCTATTAATACCTATAATTTTAATGGTTAGGTTATAACCGTGATGTTTAAATAATAATATTTTAATAGTATAACATGGTTTTTTAAACTCAGTGTTGCGTATAATTTTTTTTATCAATTATATTTAAGTAGAAATATATTCTAAAATTTTAGTGTGTTACATTAACCCTTCAATAAATTCAATCCTCACAGTGTGAACTTGTGCTCGATATGCATGGGTTCAATATTTGAAAATTACTTTTTGAAAAGCCAACATTTTAAAAATGAATAATAAATATTCCTATTAAAAATAGGGAAAGGGTAATATGAAGTTCAACTATAGTAACAAAAAACCAGGTTTTCAAATAGGATAATATTAGTGCAATGTGAAATTATGGATATGGAGGAGAAAAATAACACCCAAAGAGTAATATAGAGTCATAGAGAGAATGGTATTGAGAAAGTTAGTGATCACAAAACCACAAACATGTGATTGGTGAATATCCTATCAATCCATATGAAATGTCCATAATTGAATGATTTTTTTGTTTCTATATCATTTTCATAGAGTTTAGGAATTAATTTACCATCAATATAGAGTGAACCAGAAAACAAACTTGATATATTTTTGTTTCCTAATAAAAATTCATCAATTGTTTGTGATTCGATCAATTTTCACTTCATCTATTAATATAAGATGAATTTTATTATTCTTAAAGCTATAAAATTAACATTTAATGAATCATGAGATCCATATAATAATGAAAAATATTTCTATATATCATTAAATATTTACCAAAACAAAAATAGTTATCATAAGTTATCCAATATAACAGATTATTCTATAAAATAAAAATAGTAACACCCAATGTTAAAATTAATCCATTCTATAAGTATTTATTCTTAAAACCCTTCCAAAATATGACTGACCATATCTAAAAATACAAAAAATAAGGTCACTAAAATTTTAAAATCAATATTCCCCGTAACAACATAATGTTACTCTTAATATCACATAATAAATATTTAAATACCTTGATCACCATAAAACCTTGATGAAAAGATAAATGCTTCCAAAAATGAACTATGTACACATTCCTTAAATAAAAGAATTGATTATGAAATATATTCCATAAATCCAAAAAAATTAGTAAACTTTATAAAGGAAACCATTAAACCACTAATGAGTTCCAAGGTCACTAATATTATCTTATTTAATTATTCATCATTAATGTTCTAATTATCCCGACTAAAAATTATTAACTCAACATTTAAACGATATTAGTGGTTATATTTCCCTTATTCAGGTATTCTACAAATATATGACACTACAACTAAATACCTTTTATTGGTTCTCAATACCATTCATTATATTCATTCAAATACATAAATAAAAACTACTGCAGAATAATCATGATTTTTTTCTTGATTATTATAACAAGAATGACTTTGATAAAATGATCCTACAATATAATTATTAAATACCAATACATAAAAACCTCAATAATTAAATTTCATCTATATTAATCCCATATGCATGAACATGTTCCCTTAGCCTCTTCCGAGGTATATTACCTTGATGTTTAGGTAAATTTTTTTCAAAGTGCCTCATCTCCTTAAAGTTGAGACACTAAAATTAGAGGATTATTTCTTATCATTTAATTATCATGCTTGATATCCTTTCTATATACACTTGAAGAAAACTCCCATTCCCTTTAAATAAGTACCAATGAATTTATTTCCACAATCATCATATGTGGGATGTTCCATCCTATCATTATTTTACATCACATTATTCCCCTTTTTCTTGATTCTCAATCAAACTCTTCTTTTATTTATTTCCTTATAAAATTTATGAATTATAGAATTATTTATCCATTTTGATGGAACTTGATACCATTTCATCATATGATTAAAACATTTGAGAGACTAGTTACCTTTATAGAATTGGATTAATCTTATCATAGAAATGATCAATCTTATTTTTTTATTACATAAGTAGTCCAAAACATGACTTTATAATCATATAATTCTTAGCTTATCCTAAGAAAAACTTTCCTATTTCATCTTTCTTAGATTTAAGAATTGAATTTCCATATAAAATTATTCTTCATGAGTAAAGTATTTATCAAAGAATATTATTTAAAAAGTTCATCAATGCCAGATTTCTATTTCATCAACCACTTTTGTGATTCAAATAAATGACCACCATTGATCAACATCTCATTTCAAACAATAAATTACCAGTATAAACATTTCACTTTCATTATTTCCCAAAGATAGGAATATCCTTTTGAGGGACTTAATACATTTCTCAACTACTGATATATTATTAGTTCCATTAAAATATGTTGTCTTCTATCACATAAAAATACCCAATATAGGATAATCACACTGTGTAATGATAGGTTGTTTCATATGATAAAGGTGATTTATCATAACTTGAGTTGAATTCCCTAATATGACCATGATTAATTTAGTTCTAACATTAGTTGTATTAGTTTTCTTAGTAGGTTTGTCCCTATATTTTCTATGGGTGTTGATTCCCTTTATTCTGTTAGGCAACATTACTGAATATTGACACAGACTATGTTATATCATAATCATCATTAATATTGATCCATTAAACAAAATAACTATAATGGTATATGTTCCCTAATATTGTAAGTGATTACCATAATTCTCATGTAAGATATGTTTATTTGAAATCTAGTTCTGATGGTTTCTAGTAATATTTCTATAATACCAACTATAACAAGCCCAACTCTAGTATTGAAAAGTTGGTGTCTACTTTATTATATTAGCATAAGTCTCAAGCGATCACATAATAAAAGACTGAATAATTTATTTTTCGTGGTAATATAAATACATATATAATTCCCATATTACATTATAAATATATAATGCATAGAAAAATAAACATTATTCCATCACTGATATTTTTTATAATATTCTTTATGTCCTTTGGAATGGAAAAAATTAAAGGGTGAGATTATTTACTAAATAAGGGTTATGTACAATAGAATCTATCATGAGTAAATAAGGTATAATCAATATGTAAAGGTAAATATCTGAAAACACATTCCCTTAAATCAATAAATTGCTATCAAAATGCATATATGGATAATATCAATGCAGTAATATCATGGATAATTGTAACTTAATTTTCAATGATGGAAATTATTAATTGTATATGTAATGATCTCATACATCATGAAATGTATACCATCAAGGCCTTTTTACAAGACAGTTTATACTATGAGAATGTATACACTAGAAACCCATTTAATTTGGCCAAATAATTTGTCTTATGAGACCTGTTGATGCATCAAGGGGATATATAATTCTAGGCCCTACTCATCACTACATGTACACTTTATTCCACATATATGTAATAATCAATTCAATTAATATATAATATCCCTTATTAGAAAATATCAGTATTGGTAAAAGAAGATGGATTTATCATGGTTTCCACTATAAATCAAATAAATTTTATAGTAAAATATTGTATGTAGAAATGATATAAAATTTAAGAAATAATCATATCCATGATTGATATTTAAGTAAAATATTATATCAAATGGATAATGAATACAAGAATGTAAAATTTTCAAGATAAAAGACGACCTTCAATTCACATGAAATAATGGTTTTTAAATGAATCTTTTTATTTTGAAGAATAAAATAAAATTTGTTGAAATAATATTTTATAAAATCATTTTACTTATAAAACCATAAAAAACTTGTGGAATAATATTAGATCATAAAGCGATAATGGTTGTGGTAATGTTCATTAACTTTATATAAGTTAAAAACATTCCTTTTGATTTTTTTAAAGAAATTTGAAGAAAACCATTTTAAAAAACATGAGAAATATTCATTTCAAACCCTTTTAAAATTTCAAAGATAACATATAATTTCCTTTGAGAAAATGAAAAGGATTTTTTAAAATATTTTATTTGTAAAATATTGACATTAAAAAAATATATACATGATCAAAAGAGAAATAATATTTACTTTTCTTTTAATTATTTCTTTGCATGATTCTAGTTCCAAAGAGAGGAATAGTTAAAAGAAAATATAGGATCTCCTTAAAAGAGTAAGATTTAATTAAAAATTTAATCATCATGAATGAATAAATATTCTTTTTAAATACCTAAAAATTTTATTATATAAACCATATAAAAGTAAACCAGTGCATAATACCAAATATGTCTCAATGTGGGGGGGATTAAGATGAAATCCCTTACCTCACATTCAAATTGCATCATATGTTTTTTAACCTCCTATATACTAAATTTAGATTTATTATAATACAATAACAGAACCATATATGTATATATTTAATATAAAATATTATCCCTTTTATAACATGGTATCTCCTTTTTGTTAACAATCTTTTATTATTATCATTATTTTGGGTTTTAACTAATTCATTTTTGATAATTGTTTTGATTCAGTAGTCCAAGTCCATGCATCATGGTCATATTTTCATCTTCTAAAAAATATTATTCAAGATATATATATATATATATATATCATATATATTAAATATATATATTTATAATAATCCATAATATATAGAGATTGAAAAATGAATTACACCATTCATAGAGAGGGAAGGTCGCGCGTATGCATGAACACTATTTTCACTTTGCGATAGATGGAATGAAAGAAATAAAAATAATAATTCACTTTTAATGGAACATTTTTATATCATATATATAATATATATTAATTTAATATATCCTGATTAACATCCATGAAAAGTGTAAATGAAAAATGGATCACATCACTTCGTGGTGGTGGTAGTCTACCTGTACTCACAAGTGACATTATCATTTTCCAAATTATTTCAAGGTAAGATGGAAGATATTATATTATAATTTAATTAACATAATTATGTCATAAATATCATATATATTCATTATTTTCATATTTATATCCATCTAAGTAAATTTGTTATGAAAAAAGAATTACACAACTACGTGGAGATGGTAAGGCGTAAATATGCACAAACAATGTTTTCATTTTTCATAGGATGTAAAAGAGATGGAATATGGATGTAACATAAAATTAATAAAATATATTTATATTTATGATTTTGGAGTTAATATTTTAGGATGGTTATAACACATTAAAAGGAAGTAGAATAATAAATAAACTTGAAAGAGTTGGTAAAGATGATCGCCCTTTCTATGGTATAGTTCCTTAAATCTCCTCTTAAGGGACCTTTGGTCAGTCCTATAGAAAGGAAAAAACCCTCTTACTTTGATAAGGATGTTGATAAGGGAATTGGGTAGAATTTTATTGAGCTATATAAATTAAAGTGGTGTGAAGAATTGAGAGAAATGGGTGTCCTTTTGTAAGGGAGGGAAATGACACACTTGGAATTTCTAAAAAGATTAAAATATGATTAATTAATTATAAAAAAATGATTCCAAATATATATTTATTCCTATAAAAAGATATTAAGATCCAAATATCATCAAACAATGGAAATTAGATTGTTTTTTGTGTCATTTGAAACCTACCTATTTGGTTTAACCCCTTGACTAACCAATTTTATTTTTTACTGTAGTACACATTTTTAAAGCTTAAAGGGTTATAATTTTACTTATAAGGTAAAAATTATATCACAAATGGGAAATGAATTACATTTTAAACCATATAATATCGCCCTTGTTATTTTTCAATAGTTTTTTCAATTTTTAAATAATTTAACAAAACATTATTTTCATAAAATATAAATAATGTCATTTTTGGAAATATTCATTTATTTAGAATTTAAAGACACCCAAAAAAATATTTAAATAGAATTGTAAATTTATAACAACTATACTATTTTTATTATTTTTAAATAAAATTTTATTATATTTAATATTTTTAAATTATTTTTTTCTTATTAATTGAATAAATAATATGTGAGTTTTGCATAATCGTTTAACCTAATTATTGAATCACTAAGAATTAAAAATTAATTAAAATGATTACAAAAAATCAGTAATACATAAAATTATCTTTTATAACCTAACAAAAGCTATATTTATCATTATCAAAAAATATTATAAATATTAAAATAAGAAATGTGACATTTTTGTCTTTATCTCTCACTTAAATATTTAAAAAGTAAAAAATCAATGAAATATGGAACAAAGTTACCATATTTTAAAAACCTGGATTGAAATAGACAAAATAAATTCATCCAATAGGATAAAGACACGTTTTTTTATTGATTTTTAGTCGTTATATTATTTTTAACCTTAATTATCAGATTTAACCTTACCGTGGTAATAATTATATACTCTAATTATTATTCATAATGACCAAGAAATAAAAGGGAATTATTTACAAATTTTTTCCCTATAATTCCATATATGGAATTAGTTTTTCCAGATTCAATTTATATAAGCGATAAAAATTAATTTATATTAAAATGAAATATGCAATGAAATTAGTTTTTTCAGAAAAATGCCTTTAAAGTATAAAAATATTTTTATACAAAATTAAACAAAAAATTGATTCAATTGGAACATTATTGGATTATTAATTATTTAACATAAATAATTTTCATTTGAAACCATTTTATAATAAAATAAAACTTTTTAAATTAAAAAATATAGTTTTTAATGAAAATCTGTATTTTTCAATTTTAACTGAAAAATCAATGTCATCAGAAAAATTCCAAAATTTTACATAAAGTTAATTTAGATATGAGGAATTGAAAAATTAGGTTAATTTTATACAATAAAGTTTATATAAGTGATAGAAATTAATCAAATTATTTTCTCATAAAAATAAATAAAAAGTTTTTTAAGGGGAAAATATATCTTTAAAACAGATAAAACTTTACTAAAAATTAAGTAACTGTATTCCTATATATTTGTTTTATCTAAAAAATATATAAATATTTTTTAAAAATGTTTTATTACTATTCATATCCACAATTTTAATGTATAGGTTATAAAAATCAAGTTTAAATAATAATATTTTAATAGTATATTGTAGTTCGTTTAAACTCGATGTTGTGTGTAACAGAAGTAATCAACTTTATTTAAAGATAAATCTATTCTAAAATCTCAGGGTGTGAAATAAACTAACTATAAAAACCTTGAGGGGGGATGTGAATAAAGGTTCACTGAATACAACTTTTTCTTTTATTTTAGACCTATAAGATGTTTGGATCTTGCTGCCACATTGGAAGGAACATACTGATTCTCACAAGTCCACATGGGTTATAACACCAAATAATTCAACCCATATATAAAATTTTAAAACATGTAAGTAACATAAGGATTTTTCTATGTTCTGCACCAAGGGAAAATCCAAGGAGTATACACATAATGATGTGGTGGTGTACCATAATATACTATTCTAAATTTCGGTGGATATATGATTTTAGGAAATAGTTAGTCCATCCCATAGTGTAGTAACCATAAAAGTTTAAGAAAGTATCACTTTTTACATTAGGGAAACTCCCTCTTCTTCTCGAATATGATTTTCTTTGGTAAAGCAAAATTCAATTTATAGATGTGAGGATATCTTCATTAGTTTAATGACTTAAAGGTGTCTTCCTGATCAACATGTAAATATTATTACATCATAATTATAGAATTGATACACCATTACAGTCTATATTTGATTATTTTATAATAATATGAGACCTAATAGTAATTACTACTTAATGTAAGTGTCAATCAATTGTTTTCTATAAAATTAAACCAATTTCATTTATTCCACAAGATAAAGACAATTCCAAAACGGAATTATCTTATTTTTAACCTTCTTCAACAGTTAGATGTATCAATAGAATCACACCATTTTAATGATCCATATATCTTCAAATATAACATCTCAGATTTTCCATGTACTATTTTTTGATATTATAGGGATGGATTTTGAGACCAAGCAATGAGACGACGTGTGATTCAGAGACCCATTGTTCTCAGAACAATTGTCTGAAAAATATAAAACTTTTTAATATCACATGTGCATGGGTTTACTAAAAAAGTGGAGTAACTCTTAAATGGATTCCTGGATCAGAAATATGAGGGCTCCATTGAGCTTAGAATGGAGGCTTTACCATAGGCATGACCTATCATTGATCGGCGCGGGCCATCTGTAGACAATTTCACCAATGACAAAGTCGTTAAAAAAATAATTAAATAGAATTATTTATTTTTAAATTCTAATAAATCATTAAAGGTGAATCAGATTGGAAATATAAAACCATCGTTGATTTTTTAATTTGGTGTTTTCCCTAAGAAGGAATTAACATTAGTCAGCACGAGTCGTTTGTGAAAATGTTATCACATGACGTAATGACAATTAAACAATTTAATAAAAATTATTTTGTTGACGCATCAACAGAAAATATTTAAAAATACTATTAATGATAATTTACTAGGTCAGTCACATAACCCTAGAAACCATGGAGAACCATTGTAGAGATCTTTTAGGATTCTCTCTCATGTGACGATGATGAATCATGGATTGACGACCTGTGCACCTCGGATTCGAAGTATATTGCCTATGGAAATGACTTGGAGACCATTGTTCATCTGCGAGTGATCCAAATCAAGGTATGACTTCTGTTTCAATTTCTTATTTCTATGTTCTTAATTTCTACAATGAATGAGAATCAATCAAAAAATGGATTGATTCATGGATCGTGTATATTACGGTAAGAGAATTATCTTTACAGGAGTTTTAACGGGAGATTAATCTTTATGATTATTTGTTTATTCGATTGTTGTTGTCATGATGATGGATCGAGAAAAACCTGAACATTGATTAAGGTTCATTAATGTCTTTGGTTCTTGTGATTTTCTCCATTGATTCAAAATTTATCATGGGCATTCTTCACTTGGCCTGTGACTCGACACATATTGATCAACTAATCGTTGCACACCCGATTCTTAGTGCAATGGACTGATATTGTAGATCTGGGATCAGTATGACATGTCAGAGGTGTGATAAAAGAGACAAATGAATTCAGATGGAATATGATTCCCAAATTTTCATTATTTGACGTTCTTCGACACATAATTAAGAATGAAGACTTGATCTATTTTTCCTGCAGACTGGAAGACGAAATGTGATGATCTAGAGATGGCACTACTCGATGAGATCAGATCTATGACCATTTATTTTTTTTTGAGAATAAAAGTTGGATCGGTGGTCTACATAAGGAACCATCAGTGTGGGTCTAGCATGGTGGAACGCGGCAATTGGGGTGATGGATTTGAATGGCCCAATGAGGCAAGGTGGCGAAGTTAGCATTCCAGGTTGGTCGTGATCAGAGGCGGTAGTGAGGAGCATGGTAGATGACCGTGTGGGAGCCAGTGGGAGTAGATTGCAACAATTACTGCATGGATCAGAGGATGAAGATTAGGCATATGCACAAGTGGGTCAGGTCAGTGGAGACGGGTCTATCCCAGCTGAAGAAGGTTAGGCCAGATGGGCCGGGCTGAGTAGGTCAGACCCATGTTGGACCTGGGGTGATTGGATTGAAGCCGGGCCACAATCAACCATGGTGTTTGATCGTGAGCCATGGTAGCTATAGATTCCACACAACCATGGAATATATGGGTAATCAAACATGGTGGTCGATCACAGCAGCCTCAGGGTGGCTGATCAGAGTTGTCCACCGCGACGGTCAGTCCACAATCCCAATGCCCCCCTTTGAAATTTCAAACTACCATAACATTCAAATGGTACGTCCGTTTGATTATTCGTCAATGGTGGTGGGACCCTAGTGACAAGATAGACATTTTGGGAAAGTGGTGAGTTTTTAGTTTTGACCATTATAGGACGAGATCATTCCCTCGATCCTTTCCTCGAGGTTTTAGTACGACATTACATCCATGTCCCTAGATTGTAATCCCCTTTAGAGGTTGAGTCCAAGATAGAGTATGGTATCCCTCTGTGGGACTAGAGTTTGATCCTATATCACCTCTATTGGAGATTTTTTAAATCTATGTAACCACCTAGAGTAGTTTATTTTTCCTCTATCTAGAGAGCCACATCAGCAGGGTTAGTGGTATTCCCTATTGTCTCTAGGTAGGATTCTCTATGTTTTTGTTTAATCTAGATTGGGTTCGTGGAATTCTCCAGTGTGTCTATGTGGGATCCCCTCTTTGTGTATCATAGTATTACTGGAACAATTAATTCTCTTTGTATGAGGCCCAAATGAGATAGACCTCTTCATGAGTGTCTCTGATGATAGCATGGCTCGAGGATTGAGTTCTTTTAGAAGGATAATTATTCTAGAAGAATCCTATGGTGGGTAATTGGTTGTGGATTACCTCAATTATTTGTGCTTGTATTGCGTATATCTAGATACCCTTATTATGTGTTATTTAGACATATACCTACATATAGATGACTATAAAATCCTATGTGGTAATCCTATGTGTTGTTCATGTATGGTAATCCTGTATAGTATTCCCGTGTGGTAATCTTGTGTGGTATTCTTGTGTGGTATTCCTGTGTAGTATTCCAGTGTGGTAATATTGTGTGTTATTCCTCTGTAGTAATCCTGTGTGGTGTTACTATGTGGTAATCATGTGTGGTAATCATGTGTGGTATTCTAATGTGGTAATCTTGTGTGGTCTTCTTATGTGGCCTTTCTGTGTGGTAATCGTATGTGTTATTCCTTTGTGGAAATCCTTTTTGGTATTAATTTATGTTATATATTATGGTAATATTGTGTGGGATTCTTATTTGGTAATCCTATGTGCTATTCCTTTGTGTTATTTCTTTGTGGTATTTTTTTTGTTTTTCTTTGTGGTTTCAGGGTGTCCTACTAAGTATTGATATAATAAACCGTACATGGGATTTTCCCACAAGTGTCATTTCTTGTGCACCGATCGACCATTTGATGGATTAATAGGAATACGAGGACCAGGAAGTGCATTGTGAGACAAGATAGACTGAGGTGTGTTCTTATAGCACTTTAGACAACAATCCAAATACCTCTTTTCTTACATGTTGGACTTGTTGTTACAGACTCTTTTTGGTGGGCCTGTATTTGGATTTGTTTACTCTACATTACATTCAATTTTGTACTCTGGTTGTGGGATATAGTGGTTTGTATGCATTTTTTTACTTAGTGTTGTTACATTTTAGAATTTTTGGATTGGATATGTGTGCGTTCATATAGATAATTTAGGATAATACCCCCCATTTGTGGGATATACCTACTTTGTACTGGTGACCATCCCCTTAACTATTAGATGTGGGCTTGGGGTAGTCACAAAAATGTCCCCTTTAGGACGGGTTGTGACTGAGTGGTATCAGAGGAGGTCAGTTCTGCTTTAGGACTGAGAATCTATGAAATTGGTTTGGGGAAATAGTGTTAAGTGTTTTGAGTTCGGTTCTTAGGTCAGGGACTCTAGTGTTGGTGTGGCGGCCAATGTATCAACAAAATAGGACTCTAGTTACCTGCTTTTGGACTTAGTACATGAAAACACTGGTTGTAGGGAAAATATCGATACATACATAATATATGAATGGTTGTGTTTTCCCTGTGCTTCTGGAGTCATCTCCCCAGATATACTCAGTTGAACACAATACATATTTTTTTACTTCAGGATGTCTCCAAATAAATATCCATCTAGGATTACACCACATGATTATGAGGATTATCTACCATGTGATGAGGCATCAGTACAGGGATTTTTACAAGAGATAACACCTCTAGATGGTGCACCAGCCATACCAAAACCTGTAGAGTAGTGAATTTTACCCGTAGTACCAGCGGATGAGGTGTGTAGGTTGAGTGAACTTTATGAGTTTTAGAAACAAAGACCCCTTAGGTTCAGAGTCAATCCTGACACATAAGTAGTTGTGGATTTTATTGAGGTGGTAACCTACGTTTTCCATCTAGTCAGGACCCCAGATGATCCGATGGGGGTCTACACCAGACATATGGAGTTGGGGGACATAGGATGGGAAAACTACATGTGGTAGAGGTGTATGACCCCTGGAAACCATGAATGATTTTGAGGTATGATCTGTGTATTTTTCTACTTTAGCTTCGGTACTATTAGAAATATGTTCTAGTAATTATTTTCTTGGCATAGATATTGTTTGATACTCATAGATTCCAAAAGAACTATTGAATCAACCCTCACACTAAGAGACTCCTACTGGAGGAGACCCAATGATCATGCACCGGTTCCGACAGTGTGACCTAACTCTTAGAGGTGAGATTTTCTTTTGGGATCTCTTAGTAGTGGCATCAAAGCCTTACAATGTCATTCTTGATATGTTCGGGTTATCCATTGTTCATTTTCTGTTAGAATGTTTTAGGTGAAGAGTATGGTGTGTCTGTAGTGGTGGAACGAGGTTTTCTTTATTGGTGAAAAAGAAACCCATGAATCATGGGATTGACTCACACATCAGAGGGTGTATTCGATTAATCATCAATTGGATATCCTAACATGTAGGGTAGTTGATGTTACAAGTCCTCAGTTTCCTAAAGTGGTGATAGAGTTGAAATGGGTCCAGTGAAGGTTGAGATAGAGGAATTGGATAGAGTTCCTCTAGGACTATGACTTTGAGATTTTCTATACTCTTGGGAAGGAGAACATGGTGGTAGATTCTCGCAATAGGAGAACTAGTTTGTAGTTTTTGAATGAGGCGTCAGAATAGTTGACCTTGTTGATGTTATCCTTTGTGGATGGAGATGGAATGGCTTACCTCTAGTCAATATTTATCACCCCACCACTCTTACAATGAGTCAGGGAGGAAAAGATTAGGGATGATGACTGAAGACCCTACATTCTCATATATCTATAGGGAATGCACTGGATGGATATTTGAAAGGTGGGGATCAAATCTTTCTTTTCAAAGGACACATAGTAGTGCTAGTGGAATTGCAGGATGCAGTTATGATGAAGTTTCATACGTCCCATGTGGTGTTACATCCAAGTTTAGTGAATATGTATGATATTATTAATATTTTCATAACTTATTATATACCCCTTTTACTTATTTTATATGAAATGTTCATAATTTGTGTGAAATATTAATATTTAAATATTAAATATAATTTTTGAGCACTGTTTGATTTCATACAGATTCAAGTCTGTTTAATGTTTTAATAATAACTATCACCATACTAATCTAAATTGCGTTGTTCTTGTTTTTTATTATTCCTTATTAAATTCCACATATATAATTATAAGGAATTATTGGCCAATTCTATCATTTGAAGGGTCATATGGACCACACAAGAAGGCTTATATAATCTGTGATGAAACAAGACCATCCATGAAGATTGAATTACTAGGTGCAATCAAGAAGTCAAAATTCCTCTATTCTCCTCCAACATTCTATTAACAATTAATGTAGTCATGTATAAAAATTTCAAGGCCCAAATCCAAAAAAGGGGCCCAAATGATGCTTTGAAGTCCATCCCACCATTCTGGACATTAATTAAAATCAGGACACTATTCATAAAATTTATCATGATATACTCATAAAATAAAGTTGGGATTTTTCAGTGTGAAATATAAGATATGGTCATAAAATTTTTTATAAGAATGTATTTTTATTTGAGGGAATATTCCTATTTAAACAACCATTCACATTTCTGCATTCAAAAATTTGTTGATAAAAAATGGACATGTGAAAACTATTTCGTAAAATAGCCATATCTTTGGATATAAAAGTCCATTTTATTACAAATTTTTAGGGATGATAGTAAAAATTAATATATACAACTTATAAGAAGATAATATCTCTATATTCAGCTATCTAGATGGGCAAATTATCGATGAAATTGGAGGTGTAGATTTGGAATGAAAACAGTCCACCTCCTTGGGCTATAAATACAACCCCCTCTTCTCATTGCATTGGGTTGGAATTTAAGAAGAGAGAAGAATACATTTTCATGAAAAAATACTTGAAAAAGGCTTTATAGTACCTTAAATACACATTTTTTCCCTTTAGATACCCTTCCTCCTCTCTTTGTTTTCATGTTCTTTTGTGTTCTTCTTATTTGTAATCACGCAAGTCTGTTTTCATTTCAATTTAATTTTAATGAATTTTTCTTGTTATACATCTATTATTCTCATATAACTTATGTTAAATAATATTAATGGTCTTAAAATATTTTAAATACAGTTTAATCCCCTTCCCTTATTTTTCTTTCTCATTCAATCTGAAGTCCATATTTAATTCCTTTCACCGTTTGTGTGTGCGTGTGTTCGACACACAACTCTTTTCTTATCCCTTTCTTTTTATTAACTTATTAATTCATCATCATAAAATAAAAAACCAGATTACTAATACTCTTACTGGATGATTAAATATATCATTGGGTGAGTCAAAATCTAGGGTTGTTAAGTGATTGAGAGTATTTTCTCGATGAATATTCTTTGAATTAACATTGTGTATGTTGAACATAAAATGTCATGGATTAATGAATTATTTTGTTTAATATGTGGTTTATATGGAATATTGGAACCATAAAGACTCTACCATCATTAATCCTTGATTTATATTAGAACCATAATTTTTTTTAAGTCTTGGATTAAATCCTTAATACTTATGAATTCCAATCAATGTCATCTTGTGAAATGGGTGTTAATTTAACGAAATATATATAAAAGCTTCAGGATATCAAAAGATTAACTTCCAAATAATGAAATCACCCCAATATTTATCAATGTTTTTTAAATCAAGCACCTACCATTAATCATTTCATTTAAGATCTTCAAATAAACCCCCAATCAAAATACAATCAACTAAAAACAATCGAAAATTAAAAAGTATCATCGCCAACAATTCAACCCAAGTGTTTCTATAAACATTAGCAGAGCACCAAAACCTTGAATGGTTGATAGGAAAAAATAGTCTGTGATTTCAAATGACACCATTAATGGGATGGTGCATTAAGTAGTCATTTGTTTAGGGTTATTATAAAAAAACAAAATTTAATTTTTTTTAAAAAAAACACACAAAGAAAAACCTATCTTCCTCTTTCTTCTAAAATCTCTAAGAATTCCCCGTAGCCTCCCAAAAAATCCCTCATATTTGTTTAACCCGAAAATTGATAGAACTCTTCTCTAATTTAGGAGGAACATTAGGGAAAATCAAATCATTCAAGAACCAGTCCGTGTCCAACCAATTGAATTAGATATGGCCAATCCTAGGGAACACAAACTTAAAGAACTTGCTTCCACTGATATGAATTACCAACACCTTATTATTCAATATCCAAACATATAGTCTGAAGTTGAACTGAAATCAGGTGTAATTCATCTTCTTCCTCATTTCCACGGGCTAAATGGAGAAGATCCACATCTCCACCTTAAGGCGTTCCAAGTGGTGTGCTCTACCATGAACCCTCAAGGGTTTTCTAAGGAACAAATCAAATTTAGAGCATTCCCTTTTTCCTTAGATGACTCTTATAAGTCATGGCTTTACTAACTCTCTCCTGGTTCCATAACCACATGGAATGAAATGAAGTGTATATTTTTAGAGAAATCCTTTCCTACTTCTTGTACCACTTCCATCCGAAAGGAAATTAGAGTTATTCGTCAATTCCCCAATGAATCACTCCTTGAGTATTGGGAGAGGTTCAAAAAGATTGTTTCAACATAACCACACCACTAAATACCTGACCAAATCTTAATACAATTATTCTATGAGGGGTTATTGGATATGGAGAGAACCCTCATTGATTTCACAAGTGTCAGTTCTCTTGTTGATAAAACTTCTGTAGCTGCAAGAGATCTAAAAAGTAACATGGCTGAAAACACAAAAAAAATCCATACCTGAGCACATGGTCAAGTCAAACAAGCCCATGATAGTCAATCGATAGAGATGAACAAGATGACAAAGTGAATGAGTGAACTTACAAGTCTCGTGCGACAACTAGTTGTGGATTCCAAATCCCCAAACGTGCCTTCTCCACAATCTTTGTTCCCTGGACCAATCAAGAACTCTAGAATCTTTACCTTGTCAATAGATCCAAACAAGATGACAGAGTGGATGAGTGAACTTACAGGTCTTGTGCGACATCTAGTTGTGGCTTCCAAATCCCCAACCATGTATTCTCCACAATCTTTGTTCCCTGGACCAATCAACAACTCTGAAATCTTTATCTCCCCATCTCATCCTACTGACACATGTCCACAAATTCTATTGGATACATCCGTTTCATCCAAACCAATGGAGCTCAATGCAACATATTCTCATAGGAACACAAACCCTCAACAATCATGTCAGTTCATTAGAATCATCAACGAACCCCACTATGAGCCCTTCTCTTCTACCTATAACCCAATATTGAGAGATTAGAATCCCATTTCTCACCCCCTTATTCACCTCAAAAAAGCCAAACCAATTAAAATATGGTCATGGTGTTGTTAACTTCCAACTAATTTACCCTTTTGTTCCTCAACCTCAAAGGATCAACCCTCATCTTGCTCTTCCTGGATTCCACTATCCCAATTAGCCTTCCCGATTCCCAAACTAAAACAATAACTTTCCCAAGAACAAATATCAAGGTAATAATAATCCAGGATAAGCCTATTCTTCCAAGAAACCATGATAAAGTGCAGTTGAATATCTTTCCTCATTCACCTATTCCATCCTCAAAAAATCATTGAATCCCAAATTGGTCAACTTTTATCCCACCTAAGCCAACAAAAACAATCAGAATCTTCCCAACTCCCAGCTCAACCATTAACGAACCCCAAGGGTAATGTAAATGCAATTTCACTTAGAACGGTGAAGAAAATTTCTATGCCTCAAGATAATTCCTCCAACCCCCCATTGAATGTTGATCTATAAAATGAAAAGAAAAAGAAATATGAAAAGGAATATGAAGAAATCCCCTCACCTCCTTCTATTCCACTTATGAATCCAATGCCTTTTCCTCAAGACATTTCAAATCCAAATAAGTCCTTTAAACCCAATCCATAAATGATCAAAATTTCTAGAAATGTTGAAGTCAACATTCCCCTCTTATATTCCATAAAACAAATCTCTAGGTATGACACGTTTCATAAGAAATTGTGAAACCATAAGAGGAAACTTAGTAAATTTGAAAAAATTTCCACCTAGAACTATGTTCCCATAAAGTGAAAAGATCCATAGTCCTTTACTGTTCTATGGAAAATTGGATGTTCTAACTTCGGTGATGCACTCATATACCTGGGTGCCTAAATTAATGTCATTACTAAATCCATATTCTTCAAACTTGGTCTCGGTACCTTACATCTAACAGGTGTTTTCATTTAGTTGTCCAATCAAAGCACTGCTAGTCGTGAGGGTATAATTGAGGATGTCCTTATTTGTGTGAATGATCTTATCTTCCTTGCTGATTTATATGTCCTTGACATGGAACATGAGACAAACTCTTATCAATATCACTTAATTATAGGAATACCATTCCTAATGACAGTGAGAACAAAGTTTGATGTCCATTCATGCATCTTATCTATGGAATATGGTGACCAACAGGTCAAGTTCAACATTTTCCAAGCCATGCGATACCCATTTGAGGATCACTATGCATTCTGAATCCATGATTCTAAGGACACTTATGAGATCCAATTGAACACAGTTCCATCATGTTCATCATGTTCTAATGAGATAGGATCGTGTGAAATTGGCCCCATCATTAACCAATTCATAAATGGAAAAGTTGATGTGGACCATTCATTCATAGACTCCATAAATCTAGAGGATCTTGAAAACTCTCTTGAATCCCACATCAACTCAGACCTCTACTTCTCTACCTTGGACAATATTAAGGAAAAGGAATCAAAACCAACTGAAGTACCTTACTATATCCCTAAGTTGTCTAACACACAAATGAAAAATGAGACTGATCTGAAACCTCTTCTTGAACACCTGAAATATGCATTCCTTTTCCATGACCACTCTTATCCTGTCGTTATCTCTACTTCATTTACTGAAACCGAGGAGTCCAAACTTGTTCAAGTGTTTGAGTAAAACAAAAAGGCCTTAGGTTTGACCCTAGATGACATACCAAATATCAAACCTACACTTTTTATGAATCACATCCATCTTAATGAATCATCCAAACCAATTATACAACCACAAAGAAGACTCAATCTACTCATACTTGAGGTAGTTAGGGAATAGATCACCAAGCTTCTTCAAGCTAGTATTATCAACCCAATTTCCAATAGTGTATGGGTTAGTCCAATTCATGTTGTACCTAATAAGGGTGGGATAACTATTTTCAGAAATGAACATGGGGAGGTAGTCACAACTCAAGTGAAGAACAAATGGAGTGTGTGCATCAACTATAGGAAATTGAATATTGAAACAATAAAATATCACTACCCTCTTCCATTCCTTGATCAAATGATAGAAATATTAACTGGAAAGTCACACTATTGCTTTTTTGATGGATACACTGGCTACTTCCAAATCCCAATCACAAATCAAGACCAAGAAAAAACTACTTTGACCCACCCCTTCAAAACATATGAATATAGAGAATGCCTTTTGGCCTTTGAAATTCTCCTACAAAATTACAGAGGTGTATGATGAGAATCTTTTCTAAATTAATTGAACACTAACTGGAAGTCTTCATGGATGACTTTACCATTTATGGTGAGTTATTTTAATCTTGATTGAATTCACTCTCTCCAGTCCTTATTTAGTGTGTCAAGTGTAACTTTGTGTTAAATTTTCAAAAAATTTACTTCATGGTTGAAAATGGGATTGTTCTAGGGAACATATTTTCAAAATAGGGTATTTAAGTCAATACTACAAAAATTGAAGTGATCCAATCACTTCCTAAACCCAAATATGTTCGAGACATCCATTCATTCCTCGATCATGCTGATTTCTATCAGTGATTCCTCCATAACCTCAGTAGGATTTCCCTCCCTCTCACTCGACTGCTCCAAAATGATGTCAGTTTCCATTTCAAAGAGGCTTTCCAGAGAGCCTTCATTGAACTAAAATATGCTCTTACATCTACCCCAATAATCCAACCCCCTGATTGGTCCTTACCCTTTGAGTTGATGTGTGATGCTTCTGATAGAGCTATTGGGGTTGTTCTTGGTCAAAGAAGAGAAAAAATTCCTCATGTAATCTATTAATCCTAAAAAAAATTGGATGAAATTCAATCTCACTACACTGAAGGAACATTTATCAGTGGTTTTTTCCATAGATAAATTCCAGACCTATCTCTTAGGTTCCAAAATCATCAGCTTCACATGCCATTCTACAATAAAGTTCTGACTCAAGAAAAGTGATTCCAAACCGTGGCTAATAATATCGATCCTAATGGTCCAAGAGATTGAACTTGAAATTAAATATAGAAAAAGAAAAGAAAAAAATGTGGCTTATCACCTGAGTAGGAATTTAATTTTCCTCATTAAAAAATCACTGATCCTAAATTCCCTACAGATCAACTTTTATCTCTCACTACAAAAATACCATGGTATTCCCCAATTGTAAACTACTTGGTTGTTGGTATTTTTCCTGAAATTTTTTTTTAAAAAAATAAAGCTGAAAAGTGATTTAAAAATATATTTTTGGGAAGATAATAAACTTTGGAAAACTGGGGCTAATATGGTAATTAGGCGATGTGTTGATAAAGATGAACATTCCTCTATCTTAGAATTCTGTCACTCACTTCCCGGAGGTGGTCACTTTGGAACACAAAAGACCCACTGAAAGGTCCTAGACTCTGGATTCTTATGGCCTTCACTCTTCAAGGACACACATGAGTTTTTTCAATCATGTCTTACTTTACAAAAGTTTGGAACAATTTCAAATACAAATAAAATGCCTCAAAATAATTTAATTTTCTTATGCGTTTGGGGAATTGATTTCATGGGATCATTCCCCCCTTCCAATGGATTCTCATAAATTCTTCTAGTGGTTGATTTTTTTTCTAGGTGGGTTAAGGCTAAACCCACAAGAAAGGATGATTCACATACTATTAGTGTGTTACTAAAGATACACATCTTCCACCAATTTGGAACACCACATACCTTGATAAGTGACTTAGGAACCCATTTTTATAACTAAACCTAGAATATCTTTTGAAAAAGAATGGGGTTGTATATAAAACATCAATTTCATATCACCCCTAAACAAATGGAATGTATGAATTTTCTAATAGAGAAGTAAAAAAATAGTGCTTGAGAGAATTGTACAACCAACCAAAAAGACTAGCCTGAAATACTTGGTGAAGAACTTTGGGATTATCGAACTACCAATAAAACACCCATTGGGATGTCTCATTTTAGGATAGTTTTTGGTAAAGCATGTCATTTTACTGTTTCAATCCAACATAAGTCATTTTTGGCTATGAAAACCTATAATTTTGATTGTGAAAAATCCGGTGAAGAGAGATTGTTGCAGTTGACTGAAATGGAGGAGCTTCAACTTGCTTCTTATGATAATTATAATCTATAAAAAGAAAAATCCAAGGAACTCTATGATAAACACATCCTGAGAAAGGTATTTCATTAAGGTTAAAAGTTAATGCTCTTCAATTATCAATTTTGGATTCACCTAGGTAAGCTTAATTATTGTTAGGAAGATCCTTTTGTTAGTACTAATGTTTATCCATTTGGCGTAGTGCAATTCCCATGACCCTCTTCAAAAAAGACATTAACAGTTAATGGATATCTATTAAAGAATCCCCATGAGAGGACACACAATCCGGGAACAACATCTACTTCCACAAAATCCATAACTTCTACAGAAAACACACCACTGGAGGGAGACAACGACCCGCCAAATCCAAACCAGGGGCAACTCTGTCCCTTTAACTCTCTCCATTTTCCTCTCTCTCCCTTTTTCTTATTATTTCTCTCTCTTTCATTTTTACCACTTTCTTCATGAAACCATTTCCTTTTATATTTCTCTTTTGTGTGAGTGTTTTTTTTAAAAACACTAAAAAAACTAAAAAAAATTGAAAAAAATGAAGAAAACTAAAAGAGTCATACGTACTCACCATCCAATTTTGAAATTTTGTCCAACCATTTTGGGGAGTCAAACGACATGTTTTCATTTCAAAAATTTTGTATTTTAATCATGAATTTGGATAAAGAATTTTATTTCAAAACCAAAAACTTTTGACTTCTTAGTTTTAGAATTTGAAAGTGATTCTTCCCCAACCATGAGGAACAAAATTAGATTTCATGCCAAGGCCACATAGGACCATATTTTAAAAACATGTGTTTTTTACCCCCATTTTTGAGTCATAGGTTTGTGTGCCTTAAATCTGAATTTACTACTTTTGTGTGCTTTAATATGATAGAGTCATTTTCTGAACCACATGAGAATAACCATAGACAAATAACTTCCCATTTCCCTTAAATGAATCCTCCTTTTTAAATACCCTTCAAGCCTATGAAAACCTTTTTTTTGATAGCCACATTACAATACCCTCAAAAAGACCTCCTGATTTTTTTCTCACTTTAGGAAAGGGAATGGAAGATGAGAGCTCTTCCAAACTCTATGATTTTCACTCTTTGTTGGTGAAAGAGTGAAACTCCATAAATGAAATTTATCATTTTTTGAGGAGTGAGTTTTGAGTGCCCACATTTTCCATTTATAAATTTGAGCATGAAAAATGAATTGTTTTTAGAATATTATTTATGTAAAAATTTGTGGTTGAATTCAATATGGATGAGTGAAATAGTCTAAACCTCCCCTGACTGGGGATTTTTTTAATATTTGTTGGTGAGTGAAAATGATTTTTTTTAATGTTTTTTATATTTGTTGAACATGAGAAAAATCACAATACTAAGTGTGGGGGAGTTTATGTTATTAATATTTTCATAAATTATTATATACTCACTTTACTGATTTTATATTAAATGTTCTTAATTTGTGTGAAATATTAATGTTTAAATATTAAATATAATTTTTGAGCACTATTTGAATTCATCTAGATTCAAGTCTGTTTAATATTTTAATAATAACTATCACCATACTGATCCAAATTGTATGGTTTTTGTTTTTTAGGATTCCTTATTCAATTTACCAAATATCATTAGATAGAATTATTGTCCAATGCTTCCATTTGAAGGGTCATATGGACCACACAATAAGGCCCACATAATCAGTGAAGAAACTGGACCATCCATGAATATTGAATTATTGGGATCAATCTAGAAGTCCAATTTAATTTACTATAATCAAAATTTTGTGTAACTATAAAAGGATACATTTTTAAAAATTTCAATGCACAAATCCAAAAACAAGGGGCCCAAATGATGCTTTGAAGTTCAGTCTACCATTCTAGATGTGAATTAAAATCACGAAACTATTCATGATGTTTATCCTTATATACTCATCAAATAAATTTTGTATTTTTCAATGTGAACTATAATATATAGGAGGATAAATTTTTAGAATAAATTAGTTTTATCTAAGTACATATTCTTGTTTAAAAACCCATTAACATTTCATCCTTCAAATTTTTTGGAATAAAAATGGATAGGTGAAAACTGTGTAGTAAAATATCCATATAGTTGGCTCCAAAAGTCCAATGGTTTAAATTTTTTTATGGATGATAGTAATCATCAATATCAAAAACATGGAAGAAGATAAAATCTCGAAATACATTTGTATGGATGGCCAAATTGATGATGCAAGTGGAGGGGGAGATTTGGAATGCAAATAGTCCACCTCTTTGGGAAATAAATACAACCCCCTCTTCTCCTTGCATGGGGTTGGCATTTTAGAAGATTGGAGTATACATTAGGACAAAAAAATCCTTTAAAAAGTCTTGGGATAGCCTACCATACTCATTTTTTCACTTGAGATACCCTTCCTCCTCTCTTTGTTTTCTTTTTCTTTTGTGTTCTTTTTATTTGTAATCATGTAAGTCTGTTTTAATTTCAATAGAATTTTAATGAATGTTTCTTCTTCTTCATCTATTATTTCCATAAACCTTAGGTCAGAATGGCCCTATGGCCTTCATTTTTTTATTATTTTTATAATCTATCTTTCAAGGGGTGAGGTGGAACCCTTACAAGGCCCGAAGGCTTATAGACAATTACATGACCCATAGGTCTTAGAGGGAATCACCCAGACAAGAAAACATGGAACTTCTCCTCCCCAGCATATGTCATGATATCAGCACTCCACCTTCATAGGGATGGTTAGCTAGCTATCCTATGTAAAGCTGCACAGGCCTGGTATCGATGGAAAAGCCATACCCTCTCATTCTTCCAAATCCAGTTAGCTCTGCTCTAGTGGATGCACCTGCCCTAAATCCTCATCTGAAGCCCTATTCCTTGTAGTCAAACTACTAAATCTAAAATCAAGTGTCCCGATGGCCTTGGGGTGGACCTAAGGACTTAAGGTTCCCCGAAGGCCTTGATAATCAACTAGGCCAAAGGCCTTGGTGTGGCCTTTCCCTTATTTTTCTTTCTCATTCAATCTAAATTTCGTATTTAATTCCTTTCACCGTTTGTGTGTGTGGGTTCGGTGCACAACTCTTTTCTAATCCCTTTATTTTTATTCACTAATTAATTGATCATCATAAACATAAAAAAACAGATTACTAATACTCCTAATGGATGAGTAAATATATCATTGGGGTGAGTCAAAATTTAGGGTTGTTAAGTTATTGAGAGTATTTGCTCGATTAATATTCTTTGAATTAACATTGTGTATGTTGGTATTAACATGTCATGGATTAATGACTTGTTTTCATTAACATGTGGTTTCCATGGATTATTGGAACCATAAATACACTACCATCATCAAGCTCTGATTTATATTAGAACCCTGAGTTTTGTTAGGTCTTGGATTAAATCCTTAAAACTTAGGAATTCCAATCAACATCATCTTGTTAAATGGGTGTTAATTTAATGCAATATAAATAAAATATCAAGGATATAACATGCTTACCTCCCTGATAATGAACTCACCCCAATAGATATCAATTTATTAAATCAAACACCAACCATTAATCACTTCATTTAAGATCTACAAACAAACACACCAATCAAAATACAATCAACTAAAAAGAATCGACTGTTAAAATGTATCATCTATAAGGATTCTACCCAAGTGATGCTATACACATTAGCATAACATTAAAACCTTGAATGTTCTATAGGTGACAATCGACCACACATTCAATGTACAAGGACATCCGACATCAATTTTGGTTGCCAAGGATAATGAAAGGATTTGCAGAGTTTGTCTCTCGATTCCTTACTTTTTAGTAGGTGAAGGACGAGCACTAGGTTCCAGTGGGTTTAGATAAACCCCTTGAGGTTATGAAATGGGATATTGATAGACATCGTGATAGGTTTACCACATACATATCAGGACACAATGCCATCTAAGTGATCACTGACTGAATCACCAAGTCATCCCACTTCCTAGATATCTCCAAGGGTCATCATCCCTTTCCAAATTATGATTAGAGTTTTCAAGGTGGCATACCACTCAACTCTTCCTCCACAACTAGATCGGGTACTCGACATCTTCCACATGTCGCAGTTGATAGGATATGTGCAGGACCCATCGAACCTCATCGACTGGGGTGCTCTTGAGATCAAGGATGAAGTGAATTTTTCTGAGCACCTGGTGGAGATTGTGGATCATCAAGAGAGGATCCTTCATTGGAAAGTGATTCCTCTATAATATGTTTGGTATAAAAACAAGAATCTCTAGGATAACACATGGTACTGGGAGGTTTAGATTAATGTTCAGTACCCTCATCTGTTTGATTAGCACTTATTTTGGATTTCAGAGACATAAACCCCCATGGTGGGGTGAATCTAATGTCTCATATTTTCGAAGTACTATTTTTAGATATTATATGTATTGATTTTGAGACAAGGTGGTGAGACGACATACGATTCTGAGACCCAATGTTCTTAGAATGATTGTTTGAAAAATATTATTATTTTTATTACAACTCATGCTAGGTTTTACTAAAAAAATGGAATAAATATTAAATGGGTTCCTAGATAAAAAATATAAGGGAACTGTTGAGCTCATAATGGAAGTTTTACCCAAGGAAGGACCTAACATGGGTCGTCATGAGTCATATGTAGAAAAATTCGCCAATGATGTAACCGTAAATAAACTAATTAAATAAATTTTTTTTATTTTTAAATCCTAATAACTTATGAATGGTGACTCGAATTGGAAATCTGATACCACAGTTGAGTTCATAATGTGGTGTTTTCCTTAAGCACGACTTAACTTTAGTTGGTGTGGATCGTTTGTGAAAAATCTATCGCGGGAGATAACCATAATACAGTAGTTTAATAAAAATTATATTGCTGATGCAACATCTAAAAACCATTAAAAACATTGTTAATAAAAATTTATAGGGTTATTCACATAACCTTAAAAACCTTGGAGAACCATTGGAGAGATCTTTGAGGAGTCTCTCTCAGGTGATAATGTCAGATTGTGGTTCAATGTCTGATGCACCAAGGATTATAAGGATCATTCCAACAAAAATGATGTGGGGACTATTCTTCATTAGTGAGCGATATGAATTGAGGTAGGACATGTGTTTCAATTGTTTATTTCAATGTACTTAATTTCTATAATGAATGTGAATCAATAGACAAATGTATTGATTCATGGATCATGTGTATTTTGGGAAGGTAATTATCTTTGCTGGGTTTTAATGGGGGATTAATATATGTGATTATTATTATATGTAACACCCCAAGCTTCCACGGTATGTTTAACTTTTAATAATTTAACATCTTGCGTTGTATGCAACTTTGAGATTCTAACACACCACGACCAATTAAATTAGATGTTATGAATAGTAATACCCACTTTTTGAAATTTAATTTTTTTTTTCAAATTGTACTTCATATTTGGATTCATAATATCAAAATCAGATTAGGATGAATTTTTGGTACTCTTATGAAAACTTTCAATTTTTGATGAATAGTGAAAAATACTAAATTTTAATTAAAAACAACTTTTTTAATAGAAATAATTTATAGTGTTAAATTACAAATTTGAATGGTTTTTAAGTATAATTAGATTATATTTTTATCATTTAATATAATTTAGTTCATTGGATGTAATTTCACATTTAAACTGGACAAAAACAAGTGCCAATCTTTTGATAGTTATTATTTCTTAAAAACACACTTTTTCTTTTAACAATAGGAATTAATTTGAAATTAATTTTTTCCACTTATGTGTTTTGAATTTGGAAAAATGTATTCCTTATTTGGAATCAAGAGGTCAAAATTTTGTAAATAGGTAACTTTTATTTTTAGGCATTATGAATATTTACTTCAGTAAATATTTTATTTACCATGGTTAAAGGGTAAATATGGTAAATTAGTGTAAAAAGTATTATTATAATAATATTAAATTACCCTAAGATGTGTTGTATTCATATGGTTTGAATAAAAGTCCATCCATGGGAATCATGGGATCTATTTTGGGACCCCATAGAGCCACATGACAGTGATAATGACACTTTATATTAATTAATTTAATGTAAAGACAAAATGTCATAAACATATAACTTTTAGTAAAATAATCATTATAAGGGGTTATATATGCTATATTTTTTACTATAAATATTAATTTGAAATATAAAAATATTTCCTACATCATGGTATTTATTTTATAATTTTTAGACATCAAATAAATAAAATTATTTATGACATAACAATGATGAAGTGTTTACCTCATTAAAGAATGATTTAAATAAATGAGATTATAAAAATTAAAAAAATATCCCAAACCTATCCAATTATTATTAGATGATTTTATTTCGAACATGAGTCATCTTATCTCATACTTTAATTAGTTTTGGACCTTTTGAAACCGAAAATCATTATATAATAAAATAATATTTTCAAACATTCCTAAAGAGCCCCTCCTCCCCCTTATAAAAAGCCCTCATCTCTAACCCATTTTTCACACCTCTAAAGACACTTAGATCATCCAAACTCTACCCAATTAATCTCCCTACATCCCTATATTCCTCTTATAAGCTTTACCTTATGCATAAGGCACTTAAAGGAATCCTTTTGGTTTAAACCAAAGGGAGTTACCAGATTTAAAGGTAACATCTCCTCTTAAGTTCTTTTCTTTTATTTTACTTCTCCAACCCCCTAAAACTATTTATACCTTTCTTTTATAACAAAACCAGTATCATAAATATACTATTTTCTTTTTAGGAAATTTATTTTAACTACACTTACACACACCTCCATCTAACAGGTATAGAACATAATGTTTTTGTGGATGGAGAACTACTGCCTCACGAACCGATGATTGTTCAATCTTCTACTACCACCTATAATGGTGGCCATTATGATGAAAATATAATTATATATGATATTTATGATATTTATTTTATCTATAAAGTTCTATAATTATCTTTTATATAATTCCTTTATTCTTTTCATGTTGTATATATATGATAATTTCATTTGAGGAAGTGCGGACTACCACCCCCTCAAAGTGATATTACTCGTTTATACCATACATGGAACATATAAAGGATAGTGTTAATTAAATTAAATAACATATATAAAATATTATATTATATGTAATAATAATATACCTATTTACCATTTGGTATTATTTTTTTTAAATCAAAAAAAATGAAATGGAAGTCTCGTTTGTGCATGCATGCAGATTACCGTCTCCACGAATGTGATGAGATTCATTCCCCATAATAACCATTAATGAATAATTTTAATTTGATTATTAAATATAATATTTAATAACATTATATCATTCTAGTTATGATTCAAATACATCCTATCCATAACAAACATGACTTAGGTAACAAAACATATAAAGGAAAGTGAATCGGTTAACACCCGAAACAATTATAATACTAAAATATTATTAAAAAAGCAATATTAGAAGATAATATATGATATAATATTTATGTATGTGGTTATTGTATAATTTAATAAAAATTATTTAACTATTATAACAGAGTTTAACATAACCTCCACCAAGGAAAAGTACATGGTAAGGGATAATTTCACAATCTATTTATTATCCGAGGTTGTTTTTATGTAAGTGTCTACTGGGACCTCTTTATCATCTACATATGTGTTTCTTAAAAATGTATTTCAAAACATTTATACTATTTACTATACTATGGGTTAATTTCATTTATACCCTTGTTTTAATTATTATAAAATTGTTTTAAATGAATATTTCTATAATTTTCCAAACAAGGTACTTTAAGACCATTTAGAAAAATTACAGAAAGAATGTTTTTTGAATTATACGGTGGGTGCAGTTATTCTTGGCCGTTATAACAAATTTTAAGCTTCCATTACAATATTATAAGAATATTTTTGTAATAAATGTTTTCTTTTATAATTACATGACTTTTAAATGATTTCAAAATAGAAAGAGATATTTATCTCAAATAGTTTTGATTTCATCTATGTCAACATCCTTTAATGGATTTTGTACTTTTTTGAAGTTGATTTTTTATGATACAAATATTCCATATGGTATTGAAGGTTTTGTGATATTTTTGACTATGGTTGTGTTTTTTTATACCATTCATGGTTTATGGTTAGTGTATTAACATTTCGTATGCTAGTTTTAATAAGAATATTTATGTTATGTTTCATCCTTTTCATATGAGGAATGCATTGGACTTAGTAAGTGACTGGTGGATCATGAGATAGCTCCTTGATACATCGGTATGTCTCATGAGACAAATTAGTGTCTTGGCACAAGGCCTTAACAAAATCTTATTTGTAGTCTTGGCATAAGGCCTTGACTATGTGGTTATGATGTCTGGCATTATGCATTCCATCATTATGAAATTAGTTATTGATATTGCATGTGATTATTCGACTAGTAGTGTATCCATGTGAATAAGTAAATGAAATTATTTGATTTATCTTTTCCATACTATAATGAAGTTTAATTTTAAAAGGATTTTATTTTAGTCTTATACATTGCCTTAAATTTTTATGCTTATTTATGAAAGTTTCCACTATATTGTTATCCTTCTTGAGCATCTAAGCTCACCCATTTCTATGTTTTATTTTTTCTAGGATGTGAAGAAGTAAATTATGATTAACCTGCAGGGATATGCCATGGATATGAGTATGCTCAAGGGGGACACAATGTTGTTTTTTTATCTCATGATGTAATTTAAAAATTATGTATGTATATACTACTTCCAAGGATACTAAAATATCGGTATTTTGGGACATGATTCCTTGTATCATGACAATGTTTTGTAATAATGCACCCACTCTGGGTAACTGGGGTTGGGGAGTTATAGTTGGTATTAGAGGAAGTTTAGTACAAACCTTGGAAACTAGATTTAGATAACCTCTTATTAGAGCACATTACCCTAAGATAGACTTTGAGGATTAGTATAGAAGAACTTCCTAGAATTTTTGTAATGTAGAAATTTTGTGTATTTTCCAAGAAATACATCCCTATTTGGATACGAGCAGGTAGAGGTGGATATGAAAAAAATATACCTTGAAGTAAAAACTCTGACAAGGAGTTCCTAGGTTGACCCGGGGTATCCTGGTACACGACAATGGGACTTGATGTAGTCTTGTTTATGACACTCCCAGGGGATATGCTTATGATAATTCACATTTTCTTTAAAACCATTATGAAAAATTTATGAGTATATACCTCCTCAATGAAAACATTTTTATGATTATGGATTATATCCATAAACTGTTCAATTTATGTTAAGTGTTTTACAAGTTTGTAATTATGTATTGAGATTTATAAACTAATGGAGTGTATGACATTGTTTAGAAATGGTACCTAGTGGAAGGAATGGAAACCATAAAAATGCACATAATCAATGTAGGGATTTCCCACCTACTCAAGATAATTATTGAAGAGTTGGTGATGCAACTGGTGCTGATCATCTTATCACCATTCAGGGACAACTCACTCAGGTTATAAATAATAACCTTACCTGTATAAAGCACCTTGATCCACAAAGAGGAAGTTCAGTGTTAGAAAAATTCATGAGGAAAAAACCACCAACATTCAATGGGACTAAAAATCCATTTTTAGATGAGAAATGGATAAGTTCCATAGAAAAAATATTTCATGCTTTGGGGAGCAGCGAAAGGGAAAAAGTTGTCATGGAAGTTTATCGCCTCATGGGAGATGAAGATCAATGGTGTTCATTAATTCAAAATACAAAGGAAGATGAAGAAATATAAAATATGTAATGGAGGGAGTTTAAAAACATTTTCTTATTAAAATACTTTCCTCGTGACCATCGAGTGGATATGGAAAGGCAATTTCCGAGTCTGTGGAAAAATGAGGATGAGAATGTCGCAAAGTATGAGGCTAAATTTACAAGGCTAGCAAGGCATGCAGCGGATTATATACATAACCCATGGAGTAAGATTGATAGATTATTTGATGGGTTAAAACCATTTTTCTGTCGAGCATTATTCTCACAATCCTTATCATCATACAAAGATATTATCTCATGTGCTATCAAGACAGAAAAGGAATTCTCTAAGTATTTTGACTTTAAAGCAAAGCAAGAGAAGAAGAGATCTGCTGAACACTATGGAAATTAAAATAAGGGTAAGATGGGAGAATTTGATTATCCATCCTACAGTAAATGTGTGAAGAAACACCCCGATACTTTCTTAAAGGGAATGAGAGTCTGCTACATGTGTGGTGAAAAAGGCCACCATGCTCGTGATTTCAAGGGAAAGAAAGAGGCTGTCAATGTTGAATGCTACAATTGTAAAGAAATGAGTCATTATGAAAATGAATGTCCTAAGAACCTAGGAAACTTATCTAAAAAATGTTCAAGGGACCAAGGCCAAGCTTATGCGATCACTACTGCTGAGGTTGAAGCCCCGAAGGACATAGTGGAAGGTAATTTAATGGTTGCCTCAAGTTTAGCTAATGATTTATTTGATTCGGTATCATCACATTGTTTCATATCTATCCAGTTTTCTAAGAACATTATATATTTCCAATTCAATTTAACAATGGAGTTATCAGCCAAAACTCCAAAGGGAAGTATCATTGCAATAATGTTTTGTGAATCAGTCCCCATTAGGGCATATAAATGTTCTTTATCTGCTGATCTGATAATCATAACCATGATTGTATATGATATAATCCTCACTATGGATTGGATTTCAGACCATGATGCAAAAATTTATTTTAAGAATAAGGAGGTTTCAATTTTTGATAATAATAAGGAATACCTTATCTTTAGAGCAGAAAAATCACCATCTAATTCTTATCTAGATCCACCCCTATAGCTCTACTAAATTCAATTATTGGGGAGGAAGAGAGTGAAATAACTATGGGTGAGGAAAGGAATGTTCAAATGGATGATATACCTATTGTATAAGAATATGTTGATGTATTTCCAGAGGATTAACTTGGACATCCTCCAGAACGAGAAATTGAGTTTTCCATTGATTTAATTCCTGGTTCAAGGCCCATATCAAATACCCCTTATAGAATGGCCACTATGGAATTATTGGAGCTAATGAAACAACTAGAGGAGTTGAGTAATAAAGGATTTATTCACCCTAGTGTTTCTCCATGGGGATCCCCTGTTCTTTTTGTTAAGAAGAAAGATTAATCTATGAGGTTGTGCATTGACTATAGGGAGATCAACGCTATAACAATAATGAACAAGTATCCCCTACCTCACATTGATGATTTATTTTATCAACTTCATGGGGCTCAATATTTTTCAAAGATTGACCTTAGATCTGGATATCATCAGTTGTATGTGAAGAAGGAATACATTCCTATGACAGCATTTCGAACCAGGTACGGGCATTACAAGTTTACAATAATTCCTTTTGGACTGACTAATGCACCCTTTGTCTTCATGGATCTAATGAATATTGTTTTCAAGGAATATATTGATGACTTTGTAGTGGTATTTATGGATGATATATTGTTATACTCCAAAATCTACGAAGATCATGAAAATCACTTTCACTCTATTCTAAGGACTCTTAGAAGAAATTAAATATATGGGAAGTTCTGCAAGTGTGAGTTATGGATTCAAGAAATTTTGTTTCTTGGCCATATTGTCTCTAAGTATGGAATCCCTCTTGATACTTCTAAGACAAGAGCAATACAAGAATGGCCAGAACTGACAAGTATAACTGAGGTATGTAGTTTTATTGGTTTAGCAGGTTTTTAACAGCATTACATCCAAAAAATTTCCCAATTAGAAAACCCATTAACCAAGCTCACACATAAAGGGGTTAAATTTGTTTGGACAAAATAGTGTGATGAATGTTTCGAATAATTGAAGAGAATATTAGTCAATGCTCCTATATTGACTCTACCATCGGGGAATGATGGGTTCATTATTTATAGAAATTCTTCAAAGAAAGTAATTGGTTGTGTCCTTATGTAGAATGATAGGGTTATTACCTATGAATACCGATAGCTAAAAATTCATGAACAAAACTATCCAACTCATGATATTGAGTTTGCAATTATAATCTTTGCTCTGAAGATATAGAGACACTATCTCTATGTTGAAAATTGTGAGATTTATACTGGTCACAAGAGTTTGAAGTATATTTTATTAAAAAATTAACTCAACATGAGGTAAAGGAGATGGCTTGAACTACTCAAGGTGTAGAGACCTGAAGCCTGACATACATGGACATTACATTACTTTTGCGGAATACTTAATACATAACAAACACAGACACACAAGGACTGTAATAGATTAGTGTCTTTGGAAACTCAGAATTTAATCTTCTAATCATGGTGAAAGATCCTCAACTTTTCCCATAAAGATCTTCCCCTTTTGTTTTCTTACCTAAAACCATTCTTTATATCATGGTGATAAGAAAACATAAAAAGGGCGAGCTCAAATGCTCAGTAAGGGTAAACAAAAGAAATATCAATCACATCATATTCATAAGAACATATTATTTTGGAAATCTTAACCTGTAAAAGAGATCATAATTTCATAACATGGGATAAATCATAGTAGTGAAATTTAATCCCAATAATCATAAATTAAAACATGAAACATTGTGGCATATACACATAATCATAGAGAATCATTTCTTAGTAGTCAAGACACATTGACAAGACTATCTTAGCGGACAAAGTCCATTTCGGAACCGAGTTCACTCCTCATTTTAGTCCTGTTTCACTGAACCGGTTTAACCTATCATTCCAGTCATGTCTGTCTCATGAGATATAAATATTTACCCAATGCATTGGAGGGATATATAGGTCCCACCCATCTCATAATGATACCATTCTTATGTGTGCCACAAAATCATAAATCATACATCCTTGCATAACCCATGTAATAAAAATGGGATTATTAAACATCGTGACATCATAAAAAAATTCATATAAGATAAAGGAATTCATAAAAATAATTCCATCACAACATAATCAAATCAATGTAATAATAGGGATAGAAACAGAACCCTATATTATCTTAGATGGAAAATAATTTTGATAAAACACTTGAACTCCATTCTTGATGAAAATATCATTTCTACTTCAAAAACATTTTTCCTTTCTTAACATGTCATACAATTTTAAACTAAAAGAAGTTTATTAAAAATAAACTTGAAAAATTATAAAGGAAGGTTCTTGGAAATAATGTTTTAAAAATCCATTCATGCCATATAAGTTAAAAAACATTCTTCTTGTACTTTTGTCAGAAAAGTCAAAAAGTACCTCGTACGAAAAACGCCAAAAGATCAATTTCATGTCTTTTACTAAAAACTCACCGAAGGGTAAAATTGGATTTAAACAATTGTAGGTGGATGGAAATAATATTACATATTGAAGAAACATGGATGTGGATGATAAAATAAACCCCAGTAAATACCAAAGTATAAACAATCTTGGATAAAAATGAGATTGTGATATTTTCCCTTACCTTAGGTCCGATTTGCTTCGTAAGTGTCCGAACCTCCTTTATAATGATTTTAATAATGTCATTGACTTATTAAATAATAATACTTAATTTTATGATATCATATATGGTCATATTCCTAGCTTCTTATTAGTAATATTTCATTTCTACTTGTTATTCGGGTGTTTATTACTTTTTGTTCTTATGTGTGTTTTGTCGAATAATTTCTTATTCTTCTTTTTAGGTTATAGATACCTCATTTCCATAATTTTATTAGTGTAATGTATATCATATTCATTTATTCAATTCATTTATATAATCATTATGCAATGAAGATCATTTAGAACGAGTCGCATCACATCGTGGAGACGGTATTCCGTACGTACGCACGAGCGATGATATCATTCCCATGATCGTGGAATTGTATTGGAGTGTATGTAAACTATTTCAGAATCAATATCAATTTACAATAGTCACATATAGTTATTATTTACACCATTATACCCATCCAAGTAAGGTGGTGGTGGAAAATAGATTACACCACAGCGTGGGGACGGTATTCCGTACGTACGCACGTGTAGTGATTTCATTTTCCGTAGGATGAATATATGGAGAAATAGGGTTGTTTAATACTTATAATAACATATAATTATATTAGTGATACTTATTTTATTACTTCATAATGAAACAACTAAATAAAAATAAGTGGAAGAAGAAATAAAGTTGAAAGAATCGGAAACGAACATTACCTCTTCTTTGAAGCGCCTCTTTGAGACCTCCTTTTAGGGCACTAAAATTGGTCTTTGAAGAAGACCAGGACCTCTAGGATGTTTCTAGGGAAGTGGAGAAGAGAATTTGGTAGGGGTTGGACGAGCTTGAAGGCTGAAAGTTGTGTGAGGAAGAGAGGGAAGAGATGCCCTTTTATAAGGGAGGAGAGGGGCACCTTCGGAAAAACTAAAAATATTAATTTATTATAAAGTCATATTCGGGTTTTAATAGCTCAAAATTAATTTATTTCAAATATAAGGCGGAGATGGGTCGAAATACTCTCATCCAATATAATTTATACAAGTTTAGGTTTCTATTTTAACATTATCATTTAGATTTAACTTTAAGTTAGATAATTTAACTTTTACCGCGTCTTCGTGTTTTCTTACACTATAAGGTTAATAAACTTACTATAACAAGAAAAACGAACCCCAAGTTGTTTATTATTAATATATATAACCTTATCTAAGTCATTTGGCCGAACCTTAGATTTTTTGGAAAAAATAACAATTAATAATATAAAATTTGTTTTAAAAACTATTTTATGTCAATTTTGACACTATTTGGAAATTGATTTTTGTGAAAATAATTATAGAATGATTAGTTAGAAAAAAGTTAATTAAATCAGTAATAATATGTAATATTAGACTATAAAATTATTGTAATTCCTTAAAAGTCTCAAATTACATTTATTTGGGTATTTATAACATCAATTATTTCAATATTTCATTAATAATATAATTACAGCATCATCATTATGTCATACATAAATTAAATTAGTTAATGTATAAAAATTAAAAATAATATACCATTATGTAGGAAAGCATTTTATCTTTATAATGAATATTTATAGTCTAATTTATCTTATGTATAACCCTATATTAAAAATTATTTACTTCTTAAACTTTGATTTTAACTATTTTAACCCTTCTTTAAATAAATTAATAATAAATATCCTAATCTAATCTAAGTGGGCCTAAATGGTCATATTTTATTCCTAAGATTGTTTTTGGTCGAATTACACTTATCCAATAGAATTAGGACATGTGTTAGGGTAATAATTATATCATTTTTACCATTAATTACCATATTTACTTTTAACCATGGTAAAAAAAAGTAAAAAGTTACTATTCACCAAAAATTATTTTCATCTCATTGAACCACATTTTAGTCCTTTATATTAAATGTGTCTCTCGGATTTTCGAAATTCCACTCACAGAAGCGGTAAAATTATGTTTTATGTGAATTTGCAAATTCTGCTAGGATGTGGTTAAAAGACGGTGAAAAGTTCAATAAAATTTTTATATATCTAAAATTATTATAAAATGACTCCAATGACTTAAATTGAACTTATATAGGTATTATGTATCAATTTTGACCTAAAATAAATTTAAATAAAATAAATAATTATTAAAATAAAAAGTCGGTTTTTGAATAGTAACCTAGTGTTTTCACTATTCATCAAAAATTGAAAGTTTTCCGAAAAACACCAAAAATTCACCCTAGGCTAATTTCGATATTCTGAATCCAAAAATGAAGTCCATTTTGAAAGATAATATTTATAAAATTTTAAAAAGTGGGTATTACTATTCATAACAGCTAGTTTATATAACATATCATTGTTTAGCGAAACTCGTTATTGCGTACAACACACACTATCGTGGAAGGTCGCGCTTGCGTATAATGAAAGCCAAGTTAGGGATGCGTGTTTTGCAAGCTCCTTTTGGTGTAGCGTACAACAAAAGACATTAATGAAATTAAAAATAATATTTTTCATAAAATCTCGGGGTGTTACACAAGGATTATGATTGCACCATACATACCACCCGGGGAAGGAAAATAAGGTGGCAGATGCTTTGAGCAGAAAGTATAATGGAGTTTTGAACAACATGAGAGTTGAAAGGGATCCTATGTTCATGGATCTAGTAAAGATAGATATGGGAATAATCATGTAAGGTGAAACAACTACACTTTTTCAAATGGTTGCTAAACCATATTTACTAGAAAGCATAAAAAGTTCTTAGACTAAGGATGAGGATTTCAAAAAAGAAAATTAAAGCTCTGAATGAAGGGAGATTAATCTAATTCTTATATGAAGATGAGATTTTGAAATTTGGGAAGAGACTTTGTGTTCCTGACATACCTAATCTAAAAAGGGAATTGTTGGATAATGCTCATAGCTCCAATTTCTCTATATACCCTTATAACACTAAGATGTATAGAGATTTTAAGGAACATTTTTTGTGGGACAACATGAAGATATAGATTTATGATTATGTGTCAAGATGTACGGTTTGTCAACAAGTTAAATCTAGAAGACAACATCTTAGAAGAGTCATGCAGCCTATTCCAATACCTGAGTGTAAATGGGATGATATTACGATGGACTTTGTCATTAGGCTACTGAATTCTTCTAGAAGGAAAGATGCAATATGGGTTATTTTTTATCGCCTTACCATGTAATATCATTTTCTTGCTACAAGAGAATAATTTACACTTGAACGTCTGGTAAGAATATATATTAATGAATTTTTAATACTTCATGGAGTACCCCTATCGATTGTTTCTGACCGTGATCCCTGTTTTACATCAAGATTCTGGAAAAGTGTTCAGAAGGCCTTGGATACTGAACTTCATTTGAGCACTACCTACCACCCTCAAACTGATGGAAAATCAGAAAGGACTATTTAAACATTGGAAGACATGTTGAGATCTTTCTCACTTTAGTTTCAAGGTTTGTGGGATCAATATTTACCGTTAGTAGAATTTTCCTATAACAATAGTTACCATTCAAGTATTCAGATGGTACTATATGAAGCATTATATAGAAAGAGATGTCGTATACCAACTTGTTGGGATGATGTTTGTGAAATAAAACTCGTAGCCCCAGAACATGTTGAGGAAACAGTGGAAAAGGTTAAGGTTATCCAATCCCACATAAAATCATCTCAAAGTAGGCAAAAGATCTATGCCGATAACCAAAGGAATGATTTGGAATTCCATGTAAAAGATCATGTTTTTTTTGAAATTATCTCCATGGAATGGTGTTATAAGATTCATTAAGAAAGGAAAATTAAGTGCCAGGTACATCAAACCTTTCAAAATTCTAGAACAAATTGGTGTTTTAGATTATCATTTGGCAATGCCTCCAAGTCTCTCAAAAGTTCATGATGTGTTCCACGTATCACTATTGAGAAAATACATGCCTGACCCAACACATGTACTCACCTATAAAGAAATAGAATTGGAACCTGATCTGTCTTATTGAGAAGAGCCTATCAGAATTCTTGATACTAGAGAACAAGCGTTGAGAAACCGGATGACTCATCCGATGAAAGTTATATGGAGAAATCAAAAGATGGAAGAGGCAATGTGAGAACCCGATGAACTTCAGATGAAGAACCACCTGAATATTTTTATGTAGTAGTATTATTGAAATTTTGAAGATGAAATTATTTGAAGGTGGGAAGAATGTAACAACCCAAGATTCTACGGAACATTTACCTTTGAATAATGTAATAGTTTGCGTTGTATGCAACTTCAAGACTCTAACACCTCACGACCAATCAAACTCTCCGTTATGAATAGTAATACCAACTTATTAAAATTTCATAATTTTTTTTTCAAAATGGATTTTATTTTTGGATTTGGAATATCAAAGTTATCTTAGGGTGAATTTTTGGTACTCTTTTGAAAACTTTCAATTTTTGATGAACAGTGAAACATACTAAATTTTAATTAAAAACAATTTTTTTAATCGAAATAATTTATAGAGTTAAATTATAAATTTGAATGGTTTTTATGCCTCATTATATTATATTTTTTTCCATTTAATATAATTTAGGTCATTAGATGTAATTTCACACTTAATCTGGTCATAAACTAGGGTCAATCTTTTGATAGTTATTATTTCTTAAAAACCCGCTTTTTGTTTTGAAAACATGAATTAATTTTAAATTAATTTCTGCCACTTCTGTGTTTTGAATTTATAAAAATTGATTCCATATTTTTAATCATGGGGACCAAATTGTGTAAATTGGTAACTTTTATTTTTTGACATGTTGAATATTTACTTCAGTAAATATTTTATTTTCCATGGTTAAAGGGTAAATTTGGTAAATAAGGGTAAAAAAATATTATTATAATAATATTAAATTACCCTAACATGAGTCTTATTCCTATTTTTTGAATACATTTCCAACCATGGGCATCCTTGGGTCAATTTTCGGACCCCATGGAGCCACTTGAGAGTGATAATGACACTTTATATTAATTAATTTAAGGTAAAGACAAAATGACATTAACATATATCTTTTAGTAAAATAATGTTTTCAAAGGGTTATATAAGTTATATTTTTGACTATAAATATTCATTTTAAATATAAAATGATTTCCTAAATCATGGTATTTTTTAAAAAAAAATTTAGACATCAAATAAATAAAATTATTTATGACATAATAATTATGCATTGTTTACCACATTAAAGAATGATTTAAATAAATGAGATTATAAAAATTAAAAAAATATCCAAAACCTGTACAATTATTATTAGATGATTTTATTTTCGAACATGATTCATTTTATCTTCGACGTTAATGAGTTTTGGACCTTTAGAAACTGAAAATCATTATATAATATAATAATATTTTCAAACATTCCTAAACAGCCACTCTTGCCCTTTATAAAAATCCCTCAACTCTATCCCATTTCTCACACCTCTCAATCTCCCGGAATCATCAAACCTCTGCTAAATTAAGATCCATACATCCCTCTATTATTCTTATAAGCCTTAACTTAGTCATAAGGCACTTCAAGGAAGCCTTTTGGTTCAAACCAAAGAGAGTTACTTGATTTAAAGGTAACATCTCCTCTTAAGTTCTTTACTTTTATTTTAATTCTCCAAACCCTTAACTATATTTATTCCTTTATTTTATAACAATAATGTATCCTCAATATAATAGGTTGTTTTTATGAGAATTATTTTAACTACACTCACACACACCTCGATCTAATGGGTATAGAACATAATGTTTCTGTGGATGGCGAACTACTGCCTCACGAAACGATGATTGTTCAATATTCAACTACCACCACTTATGGTGGCCATTATGTTGACACTATAGTTATATATTATATTTATTATATTTATTTTATCTTTAATCTTTGGTAATTCTCTTTTATATCATATCTTTATTCTTTTCATGTTTTATATATACGATAATTTCATTTGAGGAAGTGCGGACTACCGCCCTTTCAAAGTGATATGAATCGTTCATACCATACATGGAACGTATAAAGGATGGTGTTAATGAACTTAAGTAATGTATATAAAATATTATATTATATTGTAAAAATAAAATACCTAGGTATCATTTTTTTTCTTTCCTTTAAAAAATGAAATGGAAGTAGCGTTCGTGCATACATATGGACTAATATCTCCATGAACGTGATGAGATTAATTTCCCATCATAACCATTCAAGAATAATTTTCATTTTATTATTAAAAATAATATTTAAGAACATTATATCATTTTGGATATGAGCCAAATATGTCCTATCTATAATATACATGTCTTATGTAACAAAACATATAAAGTAAAACGAATCTGTTAACACCAGAAACAACGATACTACTAAAATATTATTAACAAAGAAATATTAGAAGATCATATATGATATCATATTTATGTATGTAGTTATTGTATTATTTAATAACAATGATTTATCTATTATACAGGAGGTTAAGATATCTTCGACCAAGGAAAAGTACAAGGTAAGTGTTAATTTCACAATCTCTCTATTATCTAAGGTTGTTTTTACGTAAGTGTTTACAAGGACCTCTTTATCATCCACATCTGTGTTTCGTAAAAATGTATTTCAAAACATTTTTAATATTTACTAGACTATGGTTTAAAGTCATTTATACCCTTGTATTAATTTTTATAAAATTATTTTAAAGGAATATTTCTGTCGTTTTCGAAATAAGGTACTTTATGACCTTTTTGTAAAATTAAGGTAAGAATGTTTTTTAACTTATACAGAGGGTGCAGTTATTCTCTGCTATTACATACCTTTTAAATATTCCCTTACAAGATTATAATAATATTTTACAAATAAATGTTTTCTTTTACAATTACATGACTTTTAAATGATTTCAAAATAGAAAGAAATATTTCTCTCAAATAGTTTTGATTTCATCTATGTCAACATCCTTTAATGGATTTTATACTTGTTTGAAGTTGATTTATTATGATATTAATATTCCATATTGTATTGAAGGTTTTTTGATATGTTTGACTATGGATGTGTTTTTTTTATACCATTCCCAGTTTATAGTTAATGTATTAACATTTTATATGCTAGTTTTAATACGAATATTTATGTTATGCTTCAACCTTTTTATATGAGGAATAAATTGGACTTAGTAAGTGATGGGTGGAGATTTATATAGCTCCTCGATGTATCGATAGATATCATGAGACAAAATAGTGTCTTGGAACAAGGCCTTGACAAAATATTATTTGTATTCTTGGCACGAGGCCTTGACCATGTGAATAAGTAAATGGCATTATTTGATTTATCTTTTCCATATTATGATGAAGTTTAATTTTAAAATTCTTTTGTTTTAGTCTAATACATTGTCTTAACTATTTAAGCTTATTTATGAATGTTTTTTCTATATTGTTATCCTTACTCAGAATCTGAGCTCATCCTATTCTATGTTTTATTTTTCGTATGATGTGAAGAAGTAAATTATGATTAACCTACGGGGATAGGCCATGGATATGAGGGTGTTCAAGGGGGACACAATGTTGTTTTTTCTCTCATGATGTAATATAAAAATTATGTATGTATCCAATACTTAAAAGACTACTAAACTAATCGGTCTTTAGGAACATGATTCCTTGTATCATGCCAATGTTATGTAATAATGCACCAAATCTGGGAAACTGGGGTCAGAGCATTATAGTTTATTACGTTGTCATTCTAATGGAGATAAATCGAGATCAACACAAACATTGATCAAGGTTTGTTCCTATCTTTGGTTCTTTTGATTTTCTCCCCCAGTTCATTGTTCTCCATGGTCATTCTTCGCTTAGCCTGCAACTCAACAAACCATGGTCAATCGATTGTTGCAAAGATGATTCTTGGATAAATGATCTGATATTGTAGATCTAGGATCAACACGACATGAAGTAGGTACGATGAAAGCGATATATAAATTTTGAAGATGAATGATTCCTAAATTTTCATTCTTTCTCACATAATTTATAATCACAATTTGATCCATTTTTCTAGAAGATAGGAAGAACAAACTTGTTGATATGAAGACACCATGACTCACCGAGCTCGGATCTATTATTGTTTTGTTTTCCAAGCATTGGAGGTGGCTCAGTGGTCGATGGAAGGGACCACTGGAGTGGGTCTGGCGCGACGCTAGGTAGAGGCTGGGGTGATGGTTTTGGCCGGTCAGGTGAGGTGAGGTGTAGACATCGACTTTATGGGGTGGCAACGATTGGAGGGGAAGCATCAGCCGCATGAAGGATAGCCGCAACAGAGTTGGTGGGGCTGGCGGGAGTGGAATGTGGTGGAGGATGTGTGGGATGCGGCTAGTATCTGAATGGATAAGAGGTTGTGACCATGACCAGGTGGCCCTTATGCGGCGGGCTATGCATCCCACACACAAGCAGGTGTTTCTAGGGGAGATAGATTGGGTCAGGAATAGCGGGCCGGGCTGAGCCAAATGATTTGGGCCCAGGTGGGCCGAGCTAATTGGGTAAGACCTAGGTCGGACCTAGGGAGATCAGGCTGGATTTGGGCCATTGTCAATGGTAGTGGTCAACTATGAGCCACATTAGATACAACCTCTGTGTGACCATGATACTTGGGGGCGATCAACTACGTCAGCCATGGGGTGGCCGATCCAGGTGGTCGACCATGGATGTAGACCACCACAGTCAGTGGACCGAACATGCAGTTGGTCCACAAGACCAATGACCCCCCTTGGAAATTTTGAACTACCATAACTTTCAAACATTATGTTCTTTTGGTGAGATATATGAATAATTCAGATCCTAGCAATTAGACATACATTTTGGGATAGTTGGTGAGTTTTTAGTTTAGACCATTATAGTTTCAGACCATTCCCTTGGTCCATTCCTCAAGGGTTCATTATGTCATTATGTCCATGTTTCTGGATTATAGCCCCCTCTGTATGTTAAGTCCCAGATAGAGTATGGTTTCCCTATATGGGACTGGAGTGAGATCCTCTATCACCCCCAGTGGAGTTTTGTGGAATCGATGTAACCATTGAGAGTAGGGTGTTGACCCTCAATCTAGAAGGATTCATTAGTAGGGTTAGTTGTATTCCCTAGTGTGTGTGTGTGTAGGATCCTTTATATTACGGGTTAATCTAGAATGTGTTCATGGTATTCCCCGGTGTGTTTTGATAGGATCCCCTATCTGTGTATAATAGTGTTCCTTTACCAATACATTATCTTTGGGCAGGAACCAAATGAGATAGACCTCTTCATGAGTGTATCTAATGATATCATGGATCAAGGAGTGAGTTCTCCCTGAATGAGCGTGGTTCAAGCATAATACTGTGGATGGTAATTGGTTGTGGATTACCAATATAGTTTTTTTCTGAGATTGATTATATATGGATATCCTTGTAATATGTTTTTTTGATATATAATTGTGTGTATGTAATGACCCATGTTTTGAACAGGGTTAAAAAGTGGGGGAAATTGAACTTTTCCAATTACTGAACTGGTCAAATTTAATACTGGGCTTTAGAACCAAATTCTGAAGGTTGAAACCTTTCTTTTTAATGTTTTTGGACATGGGAGAATGCCCGTTAAGTGTCCCGAGTGGCTCGAGTTGTTTCAGGTGCGTCGTACCCGAAGGAGGCTGGTTTTTAAAGAACAACAGAAGGCACACAGTTGGCGCACAATATCTCAAACCATTCAGCCCAATCCATAAGTCGTGCCCTGTTTTGGGTTTTTAAAATATTTAATATGAATTTTAAATAAAAATAAATTAAAAATAAAACCTAAACTAAAATCCTCACCTCCCCTCTTCTCTCGACAGACTATGCGACACCCCCCCCCCTCCTCCCATGGCGCCTCAGCCTCACACGAGCCCTCCCTCGGTCGTAACTCCTCTCCTCTGTTTTCCTTGGAGATTCTTCCTATAATCTCCTAGGTAAGACTCCTCCCTCCTCACTCCTCCCTTATTGGCTGATTTTAGGGCTTCCCTTGCCCTATTTTTGGTTTGGCTGAATCTCCCTAGGTTTAGGGTTGTGTTGATTTCGGTTTATTTCTTATTCTGCTTGTTCTATGGTGGTGAAGAAGGTCCCTTGGGACCCTTTAAGGCTTGGTTCGAGGTCCGCCGCCAAAGGAGTAGCAGATTTCGGTGGTTTTGGTCCGCCAAGTTGATTCCTAGGTAAGGGTTTTACCCAAGTCTTGTTTTCACAGCTTCTAAATTGATGCCTTATTTGTTCTAAAGGTTACTAGTATGTTTTTCTTAGTGCATTAGCGGGTTTGGGTTGGATTCTCTTTGCCGGAGCTTAGGCAGCTCACCTCTATAGGAATAGGTACGTAGTTATATGTATGTGGGTTCCCCCGGTATGTGTATACTCATGCATGGCAGCAGCTGTGCATGTATAGAGCTAGGTGTTCCCATGTACATATATAAAAGTTCCTGTACAGGTGAGCGGAGACATACTTATGTGTATAATCATATGTGTAAGGATCCTCTTGCGCATGCTTATGTCCAAGCGGGTGTGTGCATATAGGATAGGTGTCCTTACACGTTTGTGAAATCACATATTCCTCGTGGGGGAGCAGTAGTGGCTCTTAGTTAGAAAGTGTTAAGAGCCGGAGTGGATGGATGGATCCACCTTGAGGTAGGATCCCTCTCCCTGCCTTTAATTTAAAGTGAAGTATTAGTGAGTTATTTTTTCACTCCTTTAGTATGTTAATTATGCAAGTATAGTTTTAGTTAAATGCTTTTGTGAAAAGAGTGTGAATTGCAGGGACAAGATTAAAATGGTTTCATAGTCACTAAACTAACGATTTAATAATAAAACCCCTCAATCAGAGGTGCGCTATTTTCAAGATAAAAGTAGGAAGTAGATTCTTATGCTTGCCTGCTAAATTCTTGTTATGATTTGGTGATAATTGATGATGTCATGTTTCCTCTGAATTGTAACAAATGGTTAAAGCATGACAGTTGTTCTCTTTTGATGAAATGGATAAACATGAATGAAATGGATTAGGGTGGTAAGACCATGACTTAGGATAATGGAATAAGCACAGATTATGTTAATGTCTTGATATGGATACTTAAGAGGATTTTTCTTCAAGTATAAATGTGATGAATATGATAAATGACGTGATAAGGATACCTGAGATGGTTTGCCTTAAGTGTATTTGTATGAACGTGATTATAACCATTTACGTGGATATGGGATATATGATTGATTGTGATTATGATATGGCTTTTGAATGCTTATGAGGTAATTCCATAAGCAGTATACTATAAACATGGTTGTAATGTGAGTGCGCACATGATGATGCCGCCTGGTGATGATTGCGTGTCTGGATGGGAGGCAGTTACACCCCATGCCAGAGTGATGAATGTGATGGAAGGGAGGAATTCTTACCCCTTTCCAGTTGACTTCTAGTGATGATTTACGTGTTTGGATGGGAGTCAGTTATACCCCATGCCGGTTTAATGAACATGATGGGAGGGAGGCATTCATACCCCTAGCCAATATCTTTTAGGACTAAGAGGAATTCATACCTCATTGCCATTGTATACTAGGGATGAGAGGCATTCATACCTCATGGCCACTATCTTTAGCTGATGGGTGGGAGGCATGCTTACCCCACACCATCTTTTATAAATATTTACATATGTAATTGTAGTGGCATGATCAGACTGATATCCTGACAACGAGCCAGAGCTGGTATAGCCGTCGGGTTTCCTTTGTGAAACCTAGAGAAGTGTTGTTATTCTATGTTGTCCTACTTATTGAATCCTGCTATAGCTGCTTACTATTTAATTAAATACAAACTGTCTGGATTGGGTTCGACACCGGTGGTTCTGGCCTGCTGAGATTTATATCTCACACCCTACTCGGGCCGCCATTGCACTAGGGTACCTGAGTAGACCTTTATTTTTTGCAGGACCAAGGTTGGTTGCTGTGTTTCTTGTACCTGCAGATTTGAGCAAAGGACCGAGCGGGAGCTTGGGATGCTCATGAGATTGCCTATCGGGCCTTGCTGTCATTTCTTTATTTTTTTTTCATAGTATTGTAAGCATGTTGTATTGTTTCTTGTTTTCACCTTGTATCATTCATCATCCTTGTATCGTGTAAACTGGCTTTGGCCACCTTTTATAAAAATGATCACTATTTGTCTTCCGCTGCTATTTGTTCTTTGGTTATCTATTTCTGCCTCTTTTACTAGTGTAATTTATTACGATATACCATTGTGAAACTCTGATATGAGGGTATAGTCTCCTCACTATCACCTCCCAAGACCCTCGCTACTAGTCGACAGCCTCTGACGTACGGGGAGATGCGCTTGAGGCCATGTGATCCACTATTCCATCCAGCAATTCGATGGTAAGCCGGGCCAGGACGTTACAAAGTGGTATTAGAGGAGTTTCTTTTTCTGGTTTGTTCTACTATTTAGCGATAGTAGACAGGGATATGAAAGCGATGGAATTTGGTTATAAACTATGCTCAGGAGTAGCTAACCCATGTACAGGGAAAAGTCAAATTGCCTCGAATGAAATGGTTATTTTAATGCTTTTGATTATTACGATTGATTTGATTTCACCATTGGGTGACGCACATGATTTCTGTTGATACTGTTGATGCAATTGTGGGTTCCATTTCTGTTGCAACCTGATGATATGAGGGTATGCCATTTCATGCATCATATAGGCACTTTGTTAGAAACCACATGTCATGCATTACTTCATTCCATATAGTATGCATTAGTTGATGCCTGCTATTGTGATAGGTGTTGTGGTAGTTATTCCATGCTTCTGTGATATAGCATGTTTTTTTGTTACTACTTTCAATAACATTCTAGGTTCAGTTAATATGGAATGGGTTGCTTTGACCAACTTAAATGATTGCAATTATGAAGGGAGACAATTTTCAGTTGTAACGTGTATGGGCATCTTATAGATGGGAAAGGGTAACCTGTGTGATTGAATCTCTAAAAAAGGGGATGCTAAAGTCAAATTGTAAAATGAGATTATTTTTCATTAAAGGGAGCCAAATGCCAAACTGTAAGGTGTATGGTCGCTTTACAGATTGGTAGGTGGCCACTTGTATGACTGGAGGATTGCTTTGAGCATGTTTAATTATAGAATGTAATTTTTTTCGTCTAATGGGATCCAAATTTCAACCCATGGAGTGTATGAGCGCTTCATGAGTTGGAAAATGGAAACCCATAATGAATGTGATGGCAGCATGCTTTGAGAAATGCTTATTTGTGTAAAAGATTTTTGGTTTTGATATGATGTGAATTGGCTTGTTGGGACCCTCGTAGGTCGCCTGAATTGTTTAAAATGAATTTATTATGATAAATTTCCGGAATAAGACGAGATGTCTGATAAATTTTTAATGGTTAAAAGGGAGTTTGTTGAGACTTTCCTGCTTTGCTTTGAGCTGTTTGTTAAAAAAAGATCAAGTGCCTAGTGATTTTTGGTTTTGAAAGGTTACTTGAAGTCTTGAATTGAATCTTTCAAAGTGATTAAAATAATGAACATGATTAAATATAATGGTCTTGGAAAAGGAACCTATAGTGGTTTCCTCTATTAAAACCTCGTGTGAGGGTAAGTTAAGTCTTTCTTGCGAGTGCCTTGAGATGGAACCGTAGGTGTTTTCCATGGGTGTTTGTTTTATTTTGTAAAATGACTTGAATGTTGGGCTTGAGCCTGATGACTTTTGTTTGGCATGACCAAATTCTTGAGTCGACGCTTGTTCTTCGTGAGGGTCTAGCCCGTGGTAGGTATCACCCTTAGAACTTTTATGCCTTACTAGAATAGTGAGTCTTCTGACGTTTGGTACCGTTCGGGTGTCGCTGTCCATTGTAGGACTTCCAGTTTCTAATAACACCCTTGTTCGGACGGGTGGTCATACATCTTTTGATCGTGTTATGGGATTGAGCATCAGGTAATGCTCTATAGAAATGCCTCGGGCGTGTTTGGTTTCTTGTTGGTTGTTTGACTCCTTAAGTAATAGACGATTGGTAAGCCTTAGTCCATGTGAACGGTTGTGTAAGGTGATATGACATTCAATTAAATCCCTTGTGTTGTTGTGTACGGTATTGGGTCATCTCCATGGTAGACTGACCTCAGAATTTGAGAATAAATTTTTCCCAATGCTCGGGATGATTTTTGGAAGACTCAGGTGGCTGACACGCCAGTCTCGTTGCTTTGGATTCCTTGTACGTTTCAGCATGGTGATCATGGGTCGGAGGAGTGACATACGTCCGTTTAGTTCTCGATGAACTAGTTCTCTTATGAGCAGCTGATTTTTGTTCTATCGGTGACACCGACACTTCTATATTGGGAAGAGTTGTGCCAGTTTATTAAAGTGTGTACTTCTAAATAGAAGGAACATACCAAGACATCCCATTTGGAGATGGTAGCGCTTACATGAAGGCCTTTGAGGCTTGTTTATGTTGTTTTATGTCATTGCTTGCTCAACAGCACGACTTTAATCTGGTTCACTGTATATGAAACCCCCCTTGAAAAACACTGTTGGTCGTGGAGGTCTTTGGTGATGTATCGTGATTGGTCATGGAATGCCTTAGGTGGAAAAGGAATTGAGACCAGTTTAGAAATCTTGAGGTGTCAACAGAAGAAGCCGAGTTTTTTCTTTAGAGTCGACCAGTGGTTGTTCGACCCTGCTTCCTTCTAATAGTCTGGTATGACTAACTGGAATCCGTTTAAATCCTCTCGGTGTACTCTGCTATGTGACGAGAATTTCCACTATCTTTATTTCGTCCTGGATGCACTAATAGAGCGTCGGTCTTATGTCGCGCTAATGTTTTTAAAAGCAGTTGAGCTCTTTTGGTTGTTCTCTTTCGGCATTGCATGCAGGATGCATGGTTTCTCTTGTGGTTTGATCTTAGAGACGTCACTCGAAGTCGGGTATGAGCTTCGGTGAACGTATTCGTGGTATGTTTGAGATTCCTTGGGAGAAGGCATCGTTGTACAGCTTATAAAACGTCGGCCGTTTAGGCCGAGCTTTCTTGTAAATAGTCAGCCGAAGATGGCTTGACTCGGGGTTCTTGTTTAATGTCTGCGGTCGGTGACATACCATTATATGGCACGTCGTCAGGTAGAGGCGAGTGTGGTTTGTGTCTTCCAGTGCCTAATATGAACAACCACCTCGACTTGGACCTTAGGGTCGATGGGGAATCGACCGTTTGATCTGTTTCAAATCACTCTAGGAGCATCGTGGAAACGCATGGGGCGTGTTTCGAAAGTTAATTCCAACGGTGGTCCGAACTGTAGTTTGAAGTTGGTTGCTTAACGTTAAAAATCTAAGGTGTAATGTACCTATGTATGGATGCTTGGTGAGACGATGATGGGTTCGTGTCTCTAGGTAGATGGGATCGGGAAGAGCCGTCTTGGTGTTTCATTTGGGAAACGAGCATTGGATCAAGTTTTGGTGGCTTAAGCGCCATAAGGTTTAATGGATGCTTAAGGGTGTGTTGGAAATTTGTGAATTCAATGTGATCATTTGAATGAAGCTTCACGACCCTTGTAGGTTGGGTGATGTGTATGTTGTTCCCGAAGGCTTCTCGGGGATGAGAAGTTCTAAGGTGGGAAGGTTGTAATGACCTGCGTTTTGAACCGGGTTAAAAAGTGGGGGAAATTGAACTTTTCCAATTACTGAACTGGTCAAATTTAAGACCGGGCTTCGGAACCAAATTACGAAGGTTTAAGACTTTCTTTTTAATGTTTTTAGACATAGGAGAATCCCCGTTAAGTGTCCCAAGTGGGTCGTGGTGTTTCGGGTGCGTCATACCCGAAGGAGGCCAGTTTTTAAAGAACAACAGAAGGCGCATAGTTGGCACACAATTTCTCAAACCGTGCATCCCAATTAGTACGCCTTGCCCTATTTTGGGGTTTTAAAATATTTAAAATGAATTTAAAAAAAAATTAAAAATAAAACCTAAACTAAAAGCCTCACCTCTCCTCTTCTCTTGACAGACCACACGACACACCCCCTCCTCCCATGGCACCTCAAACTCGTGCGAACCCTCCCCCGGCCGGACCTCCTCTCCTCCATTTTCCTTGGAGATTTTTTCTATAATCTCCTAGGTATGTCTCCTACCTCCTTCCTCCTCCCTTATTGTCCGATTTTAGGGCTTCCCTTGCCCTATTTTTTGTTCGGCCAAATCTCCCTTGGTTTAGGGTTGTGTTGATTTATGTTTATTTATTATTCCGCTCGTTCTAGGGTGGTACAGAAGGTCCCTTGGGACCCTTTAAGGTTTGGTTCAAGGTCCGCTACCAAAGGAGTACTGGATTGTGGTGGTTTTTGTCCGTCGGGTTGATTTCTAGGTAAGGGTGTTACCCATGGATTGTTTTCTTAGCTTCTAAATTAATTCCTTAGTAGTTCTAAAGGGTCTTGGTATGTTTTGCTTAGTGCGTTGGCGGGTTCGGGTTGGATTCTCTTTGCCGGAGCTTAGGCGGCTCACCTTTGTAGGCATAGGTATATAGTTATATGTATGTGGGTTCCCCTGGTATGTGTATACTCGTGCATGGAAGCGACTATGCATGTCTAGGGCTAGGTGTGCCCATGTACATATATAAAAGTGCCTGCGCAGGTGAGCGGAGACAGGCTTATGTGTGTAAGCATATATGTAAGGATCCTCTTGTGCACACTCATGGCCAAGAAGGCGTGTGCATAAAGTCTAGGTGTCCTTATATGTATGTGAAATCACATATGCCTTGTGGGGGAGTATCAACAACTCTTAGTTAGAAACCTTCAAGAGCCGGAGTGGACGGATGGATCCACCTTGAGGTAGGATCCCTCTCCTTGCCTTTAATTTAAAGTGAAGTATTAGTGAGTTATTTCTGCACCGCTTTAGTATGTTAATTATCCAAGTTTAGTTTCAGTTAAATTCTTTTGTGCAAAGAGTGTGAATTGCAGGGACAATATTAAAATGGTTGCTTGGTTACTAAACTAACGATTTAATAATAAAACCCCTCAATTAGAGGTGCACTGTCTTCAAGATAAAAGTAGGAAGTAAATTCTTATGCTTTCCTACTAAATGCTTGTTATGCTTTGGTGATAATTAATGATGTCATGTTTCCTCTGAATTGTAACAAATGGTTAAAGCATGACAGTTGTGCTCTTTTGATGAAATGGATAAACATGAATGAAATGGATTAGGGTGGTAAGACCATGCCTTAGGATAATGGAATAAGCACGGCTTATGTTAATGTCTTGATATGGATACTTAAGAGGATTTTTCTTCAAGTATAAATGTGATGAATATGATAAATGACGTGATAATGATAACTGAGATGGTTTGCCTTAAGTGTACTTGTATGAACGTGATTATAACCATTTACGTGGATATGGGCTATATGATTGATTGTGATTATGATATGACTTTTGAATGCTTATGACGTAATTCCACAAGCAGTATACAATAAACATGGTTGTACTGTGAGTGCACACATGCTGATGCCGCCTGGTGATGATTGCGTGTCTGGATGGGAGGCAGTTACACCCCATGCCAGAGTGATGAATGTGATGGAAGGGAGGCATTATTACCCCTTGCCAGTTGACTTCTAGTGATGATTTACGTGTTTGGATGGGAGGAAGTTATACCCCATGCCGGTTGAATGAACATTATGGGAGGGAGGCATTCTTACCCCTAGCTAGTATCTTTTAGGAATAAGAGGCATTAATACCTCATTGCCATTGTATACTAGGGATGAGAGGCATTCATACCTCTTTCCCACTATCTTTAGCTGATGGGTGGGAGGCATGCTTACCCCACACCATATTTTATTAATATTTACATATGTAACTATAGTGGCATGATCAGACTGATATCTCGGCAACGAGACGAATCTGGTATAACCGTCAGGTTTCCTTTGGGAAACCTAGACGAGTGTTGTTATTCTATGTTGTCCTGCTTATTGAATCCTGTTATAGCTGCTTACTATTTAATTAAATACAAACTGTCTGGATTGGGTTAGACACCGGTGGTTCTGGCCTACTAAGATTTATATCTCACACCCTACTCGGGACACCATTACAATAGGGTACCCGAGTAGACCATTATTTTTTGTAGGACCATGGTTGGTTGTTGTGTTTCATGTACCTGAAGATATGAGCAAAGGACCGAGTGGGAGCTCGAGATGCTCAAGAGATTGCCTATCGGGGCTTGCTGTCATTTCTTTATTTTTTTCATAGTATTGTAAGCATGCTGTATTGTTTCTTGTTTTCACCTTGTATCATTCATCATCCCTGTATCGTGTAAACTGGCTTTGACCACCTTTTATAAAAATGATCACTATTTGTCTTCCGCTGCTGTTTGTTCTTTGGTTATCTATTTCTGCATCTTTTACTAGTGTTATTTACAACTATATACCATTGTGAAACTATGATAAGAGGTTTTAATCTCCCCACTATCACCTCCCAAGACCCTCGCAGCTAGTCGGCAGCCTCTGACGTACGGGGAGATGCGCTTGAGGACATGTGACCCACTAGTGCATCCACCAATTCGATGGTAAGCCGGGCCAGGATGTTACAAAGTGGTATCAGAGGAGTTTCTTTTTCTGTATTCTTCTAATATTTAGCGATAGTAGACAGGGATATGAAAGCGATGGAATTTGGTTATAAACTATGCTTAGGAGTATCTAACTCGTGTATAGGGAAAATCCAAATTTCCATAAATGAAATGGTTATTTTAATGCTTTTGATCATTACGATTGATTTGATTCCACCATTGGGTGACACACATGGTTTCTGTTGATACTGTTGATGAAATTGTGGGTTCCATTTCTGTTGTAACCTAATGATATGAGGGTATTCCATTTCATGAATCATATATGTACTTTGTTAGAAACCACATGCCATGCATTATTTCATTCCACATAGGATGCATTAGTTGATGCCTGCTATTGTGATAGGTGATGTGGTAGTTATTCCATGCTTCTGTGATATAGCATGTTTTTTTGTTAATACTTCTGATAACATTCTAGGTTCAGTTAATATGGAATGGGTTTCTTTGACCAAATTAAATGATTGCAATTATGACGGGAGACAATTTTCATTTGTAAGGTGTATGTGCATCTTATAGATGGGAAAGGGTAACCTGTGTGATTGAATCTCTAGAAAAGGGGCTGCTAAAGTCAAATTGTAAAATGAGATTGGTTTGGATTAAATGGAGCCAAATGCCAAACTGTAAGGTGTATGGTCGCTTTACAGATTGGTAGGTGGCCACTTGTATGACTGGAGGAATGCTTTGAGCATGTTTAATTCTGTAATGTAATTTTTTTCGCCAAATGGGAGCCAAATTTCAACCCATGGAGTGTCTGAGCGCTTCATGAGTTGGAAAATGGAAACCCATAATGAATGTGATGGCAGCATGCTTTGAGAAATTCTTATTTGTGTAAAAGATGTTTGGTTTTTATTTGATGTGAATTGGCTGGTTGGGACCCTCGTAGGTCGCCTGAATTGTTTAAAATGAATTTATTATGATAAATTTCTGGAATAAGACAAGATGTCTGATAAATGTTTAATGGTTAAAAGGGAGTTTGTTGAGACTTTCCTTCTTTTCTTTGAGCTATTTGTTAAAAAAAGATCAATTGCCTAGTGATTTTTGGTTTTGAAAGGTTTCATGAAGTTTTGAATTGAATCTTTTAAACTGATTAAAAGAATGAACATGATTAAATATAAAGGTCTTGGAAAAGGAACCTGTAGTGGTTTCCTCAGTTGAAACCTCATGTGAGGGTAAGTTAAGTCTTTCTTGTGAGTTCCTTGAGATGGAACCGTAGGTGTTTTCCATGGGTGTTTGTTTTCTTTTGTAAAATGACTTGAATGTTGGACTTGAGCCCGATGACTTTTGCTTGGCATGACAAAATGCTTGAGTCGACGCTTGTTATTCGTGATGGTCTAGCTCGTGGTAGGTAGATACCTTAGAAATTTTATGCCTTACTATCATAGTGAGTCTTATGACGTTTGGTACTGTTCGGGTGTCGTTGTCCATTGTTGGACTTCCAGTTTCTAATAACACCCTTCTTCGGATCGGTGGTCATGCTTCTTTTGATCTTGTTATGGGATTGAGCATTAGGTAATTCTCTGTAGACATGCCTCGGGCGTGTTTGGTTTCTTGTTGGTTATTTGAATCCTTAAGTAATAGATTATTGGTAAGCCTTAGTCCATGTGAACGGTTGTGTAAGGTGATATGAGTTTCGATTAAATCCCTTGTGTTGTTGTGTACGGTCTTGGGTCATCTCCATGGTGGAGTGACCTCAGAATTTGAGAATAAATTTTTATCAATGCTCGGGATGATTTTTGGAAGACTCATGTGGTTGACACGCTGGTCTCGTTTCTTTGGATTCCTTGTACGTTTCAGCATGGTGATCATGGGTCGGAGGAGCGACATACGTCCGTTTAGTTGTTGATGAACTAGTTCTCTTATGAGCAGCTGATTTTTTCTTCTCTCGGTGATACCGACACTTCTATGGTGGGAAGCGTCGTGCCAGTTTATTAAAGTGTGTACTTCCGAATAAAAGGAACATACCAAGACAGACCATTTGGAGATGGTAGCGCTTACATGAAGGCCTTCGAGGCTTGTTTATGTTGTTGTATGTCATTTCTTGCTCAACAAAACGACTTTAATATGGTTCAATGTATATGAAACCCCCCATGAAAAACACCATTGGTCGTGGAGGACTTTGGTGATGTATCGTGATTGGTCATGGAATGCCTTAGGTGGAAAAGGAATTGAGACCAGTTTAGAAATCTTGAGGTGTCAATAGAAGAAGCCGAGTTTTTTCTTTAGAGTCAACCAGTGGTTGTTCGACCCTGCTTCCTTCTAGTAGTTTGGTATGATTGACTGGAATCCATTTAAATCCTCTTGGTCTACTCTACTATGTGAAGAACATGTCCACTATCTTGATTTCATCCTGGATGCACTAATAGAGCATTGGTCTTACGCCGCGCTAATGTTTTTAAAAGCAGTTGAGCTCTTTTGGTTGTTCTCTTTCGGCGTTGCATGCGGGATGCATGGTTTCTCTTGTGGTTTGATCTTAGAGACATCACCGAGAGTCGAGTATGAGCTTCGGTGAACATTCTTGTGGTAAGTGTGAGATGCCTTGGGAGAAGGCATCGTTGTTCAGCTTATAAAACGTCGGCCATTTAGGCCGAGCTTTCTTATAAATAGTCTGCCAAAGATGGCTTGACTCGGGGTTCTTGTTTGATGTATGCGGTCGGTGACATACCATTCTATGGCACGTTGTCAGGTAGAGGCGAGTGTGGTTTGTGTCGGCCAGTGCCTAATATGAACAACCATCTCGACTTGGACCTTAGGGTCGATGGGGAATCTACCGTTTGATCTGTTTCAAATCACTCTAGGAGCGTCGTGGAAACTCTTGGGGCGTGTTTCGAAAGTTAATTCCAACGGTGGTCCGAACTGTAGTTTGCAGTTGGTTTCTTAACATTAAAAATCTAAGGTGGGAAGTAACTATGGATGGATTCTTGGTGAGATGATGATGGGTTCGTGTCTCTAGGTAGATAGGATTGGGAAGATCCTTCTTGGTGTTTCGTTTGGGAAACGAGCATTGGCTCGAGTTTCAGTGGCTTAAGCGACGCAGGGTTTAATGGATGCTTAAGGGGTGTGTTGGAAATTTGTGAACGCAATGTGATCATTTGAATGAAGCTTCACGACCCTTGTAGGTTGGGTGATGTGTACGTTGTTCCAGATGGCTTCTTGGGGATGAGAAGTTCTAAGGTGGGAAGGTTGTAATGACCCGCGTTTTGAACCGAGTTAAAAAGTGGGGGAAATTGAACTTTTCCGATTACTGAACCGGTCAAATTTAAGACCGGGCTTCGGAACCAAATTACGAAGGTTGAAACCTTTCTTTTTAAGGTTTTTGGACATAGGCGAATCCCCATTAAGTGTCCCGAGTGGCTCGTGGTGTTTCGAGTGTGTCATACCCGAAGGAGGCCAGTTTTTAAAGAACAATAGAAGGTCCATAGTTGGCACACGATTTCTCAAACCGTGCATCCCAAGTAGTGATCCTTGCCCTATTTTGGGTTTTTAGAATATTTAAAATAAAAAAAATTAAAAATAAAACCTAAACTAAAAGCCTCACCTCTCCTCTTCTCTCGGCAGACCACACGACACACCCCCTCCTCCCATGGCACCTCAACCTCACGCGAGCCCTCCCCCGGACGTACCTCCTCTCCTCAATTTTCCTTGGAGATTTTTTCTATAATCTCCTAGGTAAGTCTCCTCCCTCCTTCCTCCTCCCTTATTGGCTGATTTTAGGGCTTCCCTTGCCCAATTTTTTTGTTCGGTCGAATCTCCCTAGGTTTAGGGTTGTGTTGATTTCCGTTTATTTATCATTCCGCTCATTCTAGGGTGGTGCGGAAGATCTCTTAGGACCCTTTAAGGTTTGGTTCGAGGTCCTCTACCAAAGGAGTAGCGGATTGCGGTGGTTTTGGTCCGCCGGGTTGATTCTGAGGTAAGGGTTTTACCCATGGCTTGTTTTCTCATCTTCTAAATTAATTCCTTAGTAGTTATAAAGGGTCCTGGTATGTTTTGCTTAGTGCGTTGGCGGGTTCAGGTTGGATTCTCTTTTCCAGAGCTTAGGTGGCTCACCTTTGTAGGCATAGGTACATAGTTATATGTATGTGGGTTCCCTTGGTATGTGTATACTCGTGCATGGAAGCGACTGTGCATGTCTGGGGATAGGTGTGCCCATGTACATATATAATAATGCTTGCGCAGGTGAGCAGAGACAGGCTTATGTGTATAAGCATATATGTAAGGATCCTATTGCGCACACTCATGGACAAGAAGTCATGTGCATAAAGTCTAGGTCTCCTTATATGTATGTGAAATCACATATGCCTCGTGGGGGGAGCAGCAACAACTCTTAGTTAGAAAGCGTCAAGAGCCGGAGTGGACGGATGGATCCACCTTGAGGTAGGATCCCTCTCTTTGCCTTTAATTTAATGTGAAGTATTAGTGAGTTATTTCTGCACTGCTTTAGTATGTTAATTATCCATGTTTAGTTTCAGTTAAATTCTTTTGTTCAAAGAGTGTGAATTGCAGGGACAAGATTAAAATGGTTTCTTTGTCACTAATCTAATGATTTAATAATAAAACCCCTCAATTAGAGGTGCACTGTCTTCAAGATAAAAGTAGGCAGTAAATTCTTATTCTTTCCTGATAAATGCTTGTTATTCTTTGGTGATAATTGATGATGTCATGTTTCCTCTGAATTATACCGAATGGTTAAAGCATGACAGTTGTTCTCTTTTGATGAAATGGTTAAACTTGAATGAAATGGATTAGGGTGGTAAGACCATTCCTTAGGATAATGGAATAAGCACGTCTTATGTTAATGTATTGATATGGATACTTAAGAGGAGTTTCCTTAAGTATAAATGTTATGAATATGATAAATGACATGATAATGATACTTTAAATGGTTTGCCTTAAGTGTATTTGTATGAACATGATTATAACCATTTACTTGGATATGGGCTATATGATTGATTGTGACTGTGATATGACTTTTTAATTCTTATTAGGTAATTCCATAAGTAGTATACTATAAACATGGTTGTAATGTGAGTGCGCACATGCAGATTCCACCTCGTGATGATTACGTGTCTGGATGGGAGGTAGTTATACCCCATGCCAGAGTGATGAATGTGATGGAAGGGAAGCATTATTACCCCTTAACAGTTGAATTCTTTTGATGATCTACGTGTTTGGATGGGAGGAAGTTATACGCCATGCGAGTATTATTAATGTGAGGGATGGGAGGCAGTTATACCCCATGCCGGTTTAATGAATATGATAGAAGGGCGGCATTATTACCCCTTGCCGATATCTTTTAGGAACGAGAGGCATTCTTACCTCGTTTCCATTGTATACGAGGGACGAGAGGCATTCATACCTCGTTCCCACTATCTTCAGCTGATGAGTGGGAGGCATGCTTACCCCACACCATATTTTATAAATATCTACATATATAACTATAGTGGCATGATCATATTGATATCCCGGCAACGAGTCAGAGATGGTATAGCCATCATGTTTCCTTTGGGAAACCTGGACGAGTGTTGTTATTCTATGTTGTCCTGCTTATTGAATTCTGCTATACTGGCTTACTGTTTAATTAAATACACACTATCTGGATTGGGTTAGACACTGGTGGTGCTGGTCTACTAAGATTTATATCTCACACCCTACTTGGGCTGCCATTGCACTGGGGTACCCGAGTAGACCTTTCTTATTTGCAGGACCTAGGTTGGTTGTTGTGTTTCTTGTACTTGGAGATAGGAGCAAAGGAACGAGCGGGAGCTCGGGATGCTCAGGAGATCGCCCGTCAGGCCTTACTATCTTTTCTTAATTCTTTTTCATTATATTGTAAGCAAGCTGTATTGTTTCTTGTTTTCACCTTGTATCATTCATCATCCCTATATCATGTAAACTGGCTTTTGCCACCTTTTATAAAAATGATCACTATTTTTCATTCACTGCTGATTGTTCTTTGGTTATCTATTACTGCCTCTACTACTAGTTTTATTTACTCTGAGATACCATTGTGGAACTCTGATAAGAGGGTATAGTCTCGCCACTATCACCTCCCAAGACCCACGCTACTAGTCTGTAGCCTCTAGCATACGAGGAGACACTCTTGAGGCCATGTGACCCACCGGTCCGGCCACCGGTTCGATGTTAATCCGGGTCGAGACGTTAAAATATAGATGACTATAAAATCCTATGTGCTAATCCTGTGTGGTATTCTTATGTGCTGATCCTTTGTGATATTACTATGTGGTAATCCAATGGGGTAATCTTATTTTCTAATCTTGTGTGGTATTCTACTGTGGTAATCCTATGTGGTATTCATATGCAGTAATCCTGTGTAGTATTCCTATGTGGTAATCCTATGTGGTGTTCTTGTGTAGTAATCCTTATGTTATTCCTATGTGGTAATACTTTGTGGTCTTCCTATGAGGTAATAATTTTTGGTATTCCTTTTTGGTAATCCTATATGGTATTCCTTTATGGTAATCCTTTGTGGTAATCTTGTTTGGTAATCTGTTACGGTAATCCTTTGTGGTATTTATTCGTGGTATTCCTTTGTGGATTTACTTTGGGGTATTCCTTTTTGGTATTCCTTTATGGTTTTCCTTTTTATGTTTTCTTTTATGTTTTAGGGTGTCCAACTGAGTATTGGTATACTCACAATTGCACGGGCTTTGACCGCATGTGTTGTGTCTTGTGTAGACAATTGAACTTTTGATGGAGTTCTAAGCAGATCGGGACCAGGTAGTGCTTTGTAAGACTGGACGGACCAAGGTGTGTTCCCACGACTCTTTAAATAGTAGTCACAATGCCTCTTTTCTTATAGGTTTGACTTGTTGTTATAGACTCATTTTGGTGGGCTTGTATTTGGACCTATTTACTTTCCAGTACTTTAACTATTTTACTCTAGTTGTGGTATATAGTGGTTTGCATGCATTGTTTACTTAGTGTTTTTACATTTCTGCATTTGTTCCTTGGAGATGTGTGCATGCCTATTGGTACTTTAGGATAATGAATACCATCTGTGGGATATGCCTACATGGTTTTAGTCACCAGCCCTTAGCCTATTGGATGTGGGCTTGGGGTAGTCACGACACTGGCCCCTCTAGGATAGTTCATGGTATCAAATAACTAGATAAGTCAATATGTTTAAACTCCCCAATTTTTATAACCAAATATTCAATATTTATCCCCCCTAATAGAACTACTAAAATTAGTTTTTATAAATCTTTTAATCCATAAAACTCATTATCTGAAGGATGGGATTGATTTTGACTCACCATAATAATCCCCTATGTTCCACGCATTTAGATTTGGTCAAATATTCATAATTGGGTTGAGTTAACTCCCCTAATTTCATGCCAAATCTCATCATTTTAAATTCTAACTAAATATTCAAGTTATTATAGAAATAACCTACTCATTTCATGATGATCCTCACTATGCCATGGTATTATACTTCCTTATGTTGATCATGGGGTGATATTCTTTTTTCACAGTGTGGTTCTTATTCAATAAAAGGTCAAAATAACCCAAAAACTATCTTATATTTAACTATACTGAATATCATGATGTCATCCAATAAATCTTCCTGATCCTCAAACTGATTGTAGTGTGACACAACCACCCATCCTTAAAACCAACAACTAGCTCCAAATTGATCTTCTCTTAAAATTAATGGTCCCCCCTATATAATTAAAACAAATTACATGATGTAGATCACTCAAAATTTTTATATTGATTTGAATCCTCCTAAAAATTTTCATGGTGTTGATATCATTTACATGACATGAATTTTTTGAGAATAACTCTTACACATTTCCTTTGAAATTATAATGAGACTATTATGTACTGTATGTGATCCTTACTTATCAATGTGAACCTCTAGTAAATTTTCTATTTATTATCTTCATGATATGGAAAAACCCTATGCATTATTATTCATTACCATTTTTCAAGTCTAGGGAAACCATTACTTACTTGTAGTTTATCCTTACCCATGAGTTTTGTATCCTTACTTATCTTTAGGAAAGTTATGGTTCCCATAACTAATTTTTCAAACTTTACACATATGTCTCAAGATTACCCTTATGAATTGAAGACAATAATTGTTTTAAAAATATAGAACTCCAAAACCTATATATCATAAATAGAATTATTATTACCCTTATGTATATGTACGTTTTCATTTTTACATACCATTATATATATGTACTTTCCCATTTCTTCACACCCTTATATAGATATACAATTCCATTTCTCAGAAATCTATTTCTCTAAAATAATTTAGACTAGAATTCATCTCCACTTTCTCCAAACATCATTAATCCTGCTTACACCTCTTCCAAACCGAAAATATTTTTGAATAATATAATTTATTACCTCTAAAAGTGGGATATACCTTCACATTTCTCAACATAGTCTCCTATTAAATTACTCACATGACATGTTCTTGATATATAGTGATATCAATGTTTTTTCATTATTAATACTCATGCATTCATAGATTCCATACTATAAAAGTACTTTTCAAAAAATCTAATATCTTTTTTAACAAATTAAACTCACAACCTTATGGGTTCAACAACATCAAAATCTAATACACCAAAAAATAATAATATAATATAAAGAGCTCTAGAATAGAAAAAAGTTGAAAACCTAGAACTTCACTATGCCCCACCTAATAGCTACCTACAATATACCTCCTCCATATAAAATGATTAGAACATTATGATTACTTTCTAGATAAGTAAGAGGTCTTACCCTTACCTATATAAAATTGAATAACATATTCATGTACACCATAATCTAATATGATGGATTTTAGATCCCCTTGAATCTGAAAAACTTCTTTCACATATAGAATACTTAAATATTCTACTGAAAATGTTACCTAAATGGGTAATAAATTCATTAACATTATAATTTGATAAACATGTCTTCCCATTGCACCATGATTCTACATTAAATAAATAAAACATGAAATTTACCTTTTTTATTTCACGGAAAGGTAATGGTTGTAATGACCCTTTATTTCATTGATGTTCAACCTTTACCTATTGAAAATTCAAATATCCTAAAACAAATTATTATATATATTTATTTTTTTATTGTCCACCAAAATTTCCACCACAAATAACGATACATATTAGTTTATCTAGGATTAATGAACCAACTATAGTTATTTAAAAAATTCATAACTACTTACTTCAAATACAAGTGGAAAACCAATATATTTTTAGAATATTATGATAATAAAAATAATAAAAACATATATAAATTTTCATCTATCCATTTTATGTATCACACATCCTCCTATAATTAGATAAAATGTTTATACATTATTTTACAATCTACAATTGTATAAGTGACATTAATTTTATACAACAACATATGGAATTCATCCATATCCATTTTTAAAGGAAGGTATTATATAAATACTAAAACTATAATGTCCATAAAAAATAAGTTTAATGAAGAGGTACAAGAGATACTATTTAATCAATAGTGGAAAGATTTCACAACTCATTTTAAAAAACATTAAGAGTAACCAAACACCTTAATTCCTTCCCCTTTTTAGAAAGGGAATCTGAACATCGTTTTTCTTCATTATAGACATGAGTAAGATAAAAATTAAAACTTCTTACAAAATTCAGCTAGTAATCCCACCTCATAGTATATTTCCATGATGGATCCAAGATATTTGTTCTAATTACATGCACCAAGGTTAGTAAATATATCTTTATCCAAAGGTGTTCATATCACTAAATTTTGATCACAAGGATAACCACTATGAATCCCTCAAGCTCTGACTCCAATGAAAATTCCCTTCCATATACTTTTTAGAATAACTTAACAACTTTTTAACTTAATTCGGAATGATCCATCCATAACCAGTTGGTTTGAGACTCCCCTTCACTACCCCATCTTGGTTCTTCATTAACTATAATAAAAGGGGAGGTTTTTAGAAAACATAAATCAAACCTTTATATTTTATATAGTTTCACTAGATACTTGGTCTTTAAAGGAATGTGATTTCAGGCACTGATTTATTGAATTATTCCTTCAAAAGTTTGTTGGACACTCTCAAAATATTCAAAAATTTTGACATGGAAATTATGAGGGTCACCTCTGTTCCTTCACATTTTACCTGGTTACATTTTTACTAGATAATGTTAAGAACATCCATCACTGCTACTAGAAGATAGTTTCCTAGCTGGTAGGATAATCTCAATTCTATGTAGTAATAAATATTTTACAAAATTGAAACTACATTGGAATAAAAAACATAAAACATTTCAAAACTAAAATACCATAATGATTTAACAAAATTTTTGTGTAGAAATTATAATCAAGGATTTCTTCTTAAGACCATAAGTGGAGAAAAATAGTGTTTATAAAAACACCATCATTATTGTTATTTCTATTAATAACGAGTTTCTAATTTAAAATATTCCAAAACATAATTAAAAGAGAGGGGGAATGCATTGTCTTTAAATTCATTTAATATTTCTTCTAATTTTAGCAGTACTGCCAGTCATAATATGGATTAGAAATAAATAACACCAATTCTCATTAGAATCAAAGATAGGATGTATATATTATGTATAAATGGATACTCATTTATGACATTATTTAATAATTTTTTGGATAAATCAAATAAATGTTTTAATTCATTTTTAATAGTGATATAAATTTACATAATTTCAAATCCTTCATGATTTATTTCAATTAGAGTAGCATCGATCCAGTTCGACTCCCAAAAGGAAAATATGATTATTTAGAAATCAACAACCTAATATACATCATGAAAGATTTTATAATTTATCTAATAATAGGATATGCCGACAAGGTAACATAATTGGAGGTTCATAAGTTGAATCTATTGAAAAATAAATGTCTAGGAAAAAAGATAGAGTCTATACCCTCCGTAATCAATCTTTATATGAACTAGGTCAACAATGACTCATATAAGTGAATTTATCTTCTAATATCCAAGACACCAACCACTATAGGTTTACAAAAAGATAAATTTTATAATTATGATATCCTTTAAAAAATACTTATACATGAAAAAAAATTATCTTAGTAGTATTGATTTTTTAACAATATTTAAGGCCCTCTATAGAACATAAATGAGTTAACTGACTTTGTGATAGTTATAGAGTTAATAAGAAAAACTCTTCCTGACATGGTTAGGACATTTCCATTCAATTATAAGTTTTTTTGGTTGCATTTTTCATTAATATTATATAAATAAGAAACTTTTGGTATTCATTATAGAACAGGAACTTCAAAATACATGAAATAAATGATACCTTATCTAATTTCCAAAATATTTATAAGTTCACTATTACTAATTAATGAAATAACTCTCCCAAAAAAGTTATTTAATTTTAAATTGAAACTTATTTGAACTAATACAGTGTGAAAATTCTCAAAATAATATTTTATGATTTCAATATTTTTATCCCCTTCTTAAAAAATTAAGATAATTTCATTAGCATAAATCAAATGAGAGGTTGAAATAAATATCCTAACTACTTAATTAAGTGAAATAAGACTATCTTAAACAAAATACATAATGGTCCTTATGATATATTACTTACCAATCCAAAAAATAATAGGTTGTAGAGGATCACCTTATCATACTCACCTAGGGTAAGAGGAATATATTTTTGGAGTTCCATTAACAAATATTTATGTCCCAATTGATTTAAATAAAGCAATTATTATATGAATTAAATAATAATTTCCTGAAAAATTTACCTAAACATGAAAAGTAAATATCCACATGATGGTTTTAAAAGATTTTATATTTTCATGTTTTAAAGAAACATTCACTCCCCTAGAATATTTCATGAGTAGATTAACACTTTTAGAGGTTGTAATGAGATTGTATTGCAGCTCCCCCAATGAATAAAACCAAATAAAATTTTAGAGAAAACTATATCATTAATATATTTGAGTTTAAGAGTAAAAAATTTACTAATTATATTATACAAATAATTATCAATAGAAATGGAACATAATCTAGTGATATCAACATCATTATTATCTTTATGTATGGGGAAAATAAATTATGTAAATAAAACAACTAGGAAACAACCTTCCCTAAAGTAGGAAATCACTATTAATTCAACATCAATATTTATATTATACAAAAAATCTTGAATGATCTTATTGTTAAATCCATCAAGAGTAGGAGTAATATCAAGATTATGGAAATTCACACCATCCTTAATTTTCCCATCATTATGGATAATATTAAACACATTATTATCATGTGTGTAAAAAACTATTTGAATGAAATATCTCATATAAATTCCCTCAAATAGGATTCCTTAATTGAAAATATCTCTATAACAGTGGGAAATAAATAATAAAATCTAATTCCTTTGATAAATAACATTATCATTAAGTATAATATGTTTCAATGGCCTATGCCCCTTTGTTAAATTTTGGATATTGTTAATGAAATAAATATTTCAATCATTATACTTTAACAATATAACTCTATACACCTATCTTAATATTTCATCTATATATTTCATCAAACCATTCAATTTATAATATAATGAAATATCTCGATAAAAATCTATCTAATTTGAAGAAAACAAACAATGAAAAACATGGAGGTCCTCAAGCCCCATTTTAGTATTTAAAATTTCTTCATCAATTATCGAGAAACATATTTTTCTATAATATTTGATATTAGATTTAGGATCTTTAAACATAATGGCGTATGAAAAAACATAATTATTATAATTAATAAAATCTAAATTTTCTTATAAAAACTCCATATATTATTTGATTGTTTATCCATGAATTAAAAAGTACAGAGCCTTAATAAATTTTTCTACGCTCCTGGAAAAGCAGTTTTGTGACGCCCCGAACCCAGTTACCCAGAGTGAGTGTATTATTACATAACATTGGAATGATCACAAAAGATCAAGTCTCGAAAGACCAATTAGATTAGTAGCATTAGAATCACTAGATACGTTCATAAAGTTTACATTACATCATAAAGTGAAAAACTACAACAATATCTTGTTTCCATAGACCACACTCATATCCCCTCATACTATCCCTGCAGATCATTCATAAAATAATTCTTTACATCTTGGAAAAAATAAAACATATAAATGGGTGAGCTCAGATGCCCTGTAAGGATAACAATATAGAGGAAACTTTCATAAATAAGCATAAACATTTAAAGAAATGTATAACTAAAATACAAGCCTTTTAAACTTGAACTTAAACATAATATGGCAGAAATAAAATGAAATAATTCCGTTTACTTATTCACATGGATATTCTACTAATCGAATAATCACAGGAAATATCAATAACCACTTTCAATATGATGGAATGCATAATGCCAGAGTATTATAATCACATAGTAAAGGCCTTGTGACAAGACTACAAATAATATTTTGTCAAGGCATTATTCCAAGACACTAGTTTGTCTCATGAGACGTACCGATGCATCGAGGAGCTATAACGGGATCCACCGGTCACTTATTAAGTCCATTGCATTCCTCATATGAACAGGTTTAAACATAACATAAACATTCGTATTAAAACTAGAATACGAAATGTCAGTACATTCTCCATAAACCATGAATGGTATAAAAATAATACATCCACAGTCAAACATATCACAAAACCTTCAATACAATATGGATGTTTTGTATCATAATAAATCAACTTCAAATAAACATAAAATCCATCAAAGGATGTTGACATAGATGAAAACAAAACTATTTGAGAGAAATATCTCTTTTTTTAAATCATTTAAAAGTCACATAATTATAAAAGAAAACATTTACTTTGAAAATATTCTTATAAGCTTTTAAGGTAAGCTTCAACGATTTTATAATGGTGGAAAATATCCTCACCCACCATATAAGTTAAAAAAGACATTCTTACCTTAATTCTGTCGAAAAGGTTAAAAAGGAAGTTGATTGGAAAATGATAGAAAGATTACTTTATAAACATATTATAAATAGTCAACAAGGGTATAAATGACTTTAAACCATAGTCTTTAAAATAGTAAGAGTGATTTGAAATACATTTTTAAGAAACATGGATGTGGATGATAAAGAGGTCCAAGTATATAATTACGTATAAACAACCTCAGATAATGATGAGATTGTGAAATAAACCCTTACCTTGTACTTTTACTTGGTCGCGGGTAGTATAAACACCTTTATAATGGTGAAATAATTGTTATTAAATTACACAAGAATCATATACATTAATATGATATCATATATGATCTTTTAACGTTGCTTTGTTAATAATATCTTATTATTATCGTTGTTTCTGGTGTTAACTTACTCGTTTTCTTTTATATGTTTTGTTACATAAGACGTGTTTGTTATGGAATGGTTTTACCTTATTCATATCCATAATGATATCAAGTCCATAAAAAGTTTTTTTAATCATAAAATGAGAATTAGACTTGAATGGATATGATGGGGAATGAATCTCATCATGTTCGTGGAGACTGTAGTCCGTACGTACGCACGAGCAACAATATCATTATTTTGATTTTAAAATAATATATAAATGGATGGTATATCATATATAAAGAATAATTATCGTGTTATATTTATTATTTAAATAAATTACACATCATTATTATACCCATTGAATAATAATGTATTGAATAACAATTACACCACGACGTGGAGACGGTAAGCCGTACGTACACACGTATGGTGACATGTCATTCAAAGGATTGATAGAATACTAGATATGGTTGTAACATATTTATTATAACATAAAAGTATATATAAGACACCATAGTTATTATTTTATAATGGAAATGACAAAGAAAGAAGAAGTGGAAGAAGAAAGGAACTTGAAAGTGGTTGGTGAAAACATTACCTCTTCTTCAGGTTCTTCCTTTTGATTTGATCAAAAGGTCTCCTTAGGTTGGATTTATGATCAAAATAAGGCCTCTAAGATGAATTTATGTATTGTGAGAGAATATTTGGGCAGGTTTGGGCCGAGTCAAAAGGATTGGAAGGTGTGAATTAGAGAGAAGGGGGGGTGCCCTTTTATAAGAGGGGTGAGGGGCACCATTGGAAAAGCTAGAAATATTATTTTATAATAAATTAATATTCGGTTTATAATGGCTAAATAGTGGATTACTTAAATGTTAAGGTGGGTATAGGTATAAAACCACTCAACCAATAGGTTTTAAACAGGTTTGGGTCACTATATTAACTTTATCTTTTTGATTTAACTATTAGTTAAATAGTTTGACATTTACCATATCTCTTTGTATTTTTATATTATATAGTTAATAAACATACTATATACTTCCAAGAGACCCCCAAGTGGTCCATTAATGATACAACTATCATTATATAAGTCCTTTATCCGAACCTCAGACTTTTAGGAATAGAATATCAATTAATAAAATAATATTTGTTTTAAGAACTCCTTTATGTCAATTTTGACACTATTTAATAATTTATTTTTTTAAAGTCTTAATAACTTTATTAATTATAAAAAAATTCATTTAAGTAATACTAAAATTTGATATTAAGCAATAAAATTATTGGATGTCATCAAAAATTTCAAATTATATTTATTTTAACATTTATAATACCAATTATTTGATTCTTTCATTAATATGGAAAATACTGCATCATTATTGTGTCATAAATAAATTTAATTATTCAATTTATAAAAATTATAAATAAAATCCCATTATGAAGGAAATCGTGTTATCTTTCTAATTAATATTTATAGTAAAAAATATAACATATATAACCCAATGTAAAAATTGTTTTTCTAAATAATATATGCTTATGTCATTTTTATATTTACATTATCTTAATTAATATAAAGTTTTATTATCACTTACCAGTGGCTCCATGGGGTCCGAAAATAGAGCCAAAGATGCTCATGGTCGGACATATATCAACCAATAGGTTTAGGACACGTTTTAGGGTAATTTAATATTATTATAATATTATTTTTTACCCTTATTTACCAAATTTACCCTTTCACCATGGTAAATAAAATATTTATCGAAGTAATTATTCAAAATGTCTAAAAATAAAAGTAACCTATTTACACAATTTGGACCTCCTGATTATAAATACGGAATAAATTTTTCTAAATTCAAAACACAAAAGTGGCGGAAATTAATTTAAAATTAATTCCCGTTGTCAAAACAAAAAGCGTGTTTTTAAGAAATAATAACTATCAAAAGATTCACACTTGCTTATGTCCAGTTTAAATGTGAAATTATGTCTGATGAACAAAATTAGATTAAATGGTAAAAATATAATCTAATTATACTTTAAAATCACTCAAATTAATAATTTATCACTATTAATTATTTCGATTAAAAAAGTTGTTTTTTAATTAAAATTTAGTAATTTTCACTATTCATAAAAAATTGAAAGCTTTCAGAAAAAAACAAAAAATTCACCCTAATATAATTTCGATATTAAGAATCCAAAAATTAAGTCCATTTTGAAAGATAAAATTTATGAAATTTCAAAAAGTGGGTATTACTATTCATAACGACTAGTTTTATTGGTTGTGGTGTGTGTTAGAACTCGAAGTTGCGTACAACACACGCTACTGTATTATTCAAAGAGAAGCATACTATATAAGATTGGGATGTTACATTCTCCCCTCATTAAAATAATTTCATCCTTGAAATTTCTAGAATACTTCCACATGAAAAGACTCGGGTGGTTCTTCATCATAAGTTCCTCGGGTTCCCACGTTGCCTCTTCCATCTTATGGTTTCTCTATAGAACTTTTACCAGATGAGTCATCCGGTTTTTCAGCACTTGTTCTCTGGTATCAAGAATCCTTATGAGATCTTTGCAATAAGAAAGATCAGGTTCAAGTTCTACTTCCTCATAGGTGAGTACATGCGTTGGGTCAGGAATGTATTTTCACAATAGTGATACGTGGAACACATCGTGAACATTGGAGAGACTTGGCGGCATTGCCAAACGATAAGTTACAACCCCAATTCATTCTAGAATTTCGAAAGGTCCGATGTACCTGGGACTCAATTTACCCTTCTTATCGAAACGTATAACACCCTTCCATGGAGATTCCATCAAGAAAACATGATCTCCTACCTGAAATTCCAAATCATTCCTTTGGTTATCAACATAGCTCTTCTATCAACTTTGAGCTGCTTTGATATGGGTTTAGATTACCTCCACCTTTTCCATTGTTTCCTCCACTAGTTCTGGGCCTACAAGTTTTCTTTCACCAACATCATCCCAACAAGTTGGTGTGAGACATCTCAATCTGTATAACGCTTCATATCGTGCCATCTGAATACTTGAATGGAAGCTATTGTTATAGGAATATTCTATTAGAGGTAAATATTGATCCCACATACCATGAAAGTCAAGTGATCATTATCTCAACATGTCTTCTAAGGTATGAATAGTCTGTTCTGATTTTCCATCAGTTTGGGGGTGGTAGGCAGTGCTCAAATGAAGTTCAGTATCCAGGGATTTCTGAAGACTTTTCTAGAATCTTGAAGTAAAATGAGGATCATGATCAGAAAAAATCGATATGGGTACTCCATGAAGTCTCACAACTTCATTAATATATAGTCTTTCTAGACATTCAAGTGGTATATCCTCCCTTATAGCATGAAAAATGTGCTGACATGGTAAGACGATCAATAATGACCCATATTGCATCATTCCTTCTAAGAGTCTTTGGTAGTCCTATGAAAAAGTCCATCGTGATATTATCCCATTTCCACTCAGGTATGGGAAGAGGTTTCATGACTCCTCCAGGCTGTTGCCTTCCAGCTTTCACTTGTTGAAAAACCATACATCTTGACACAAAATCAGAAATCTCTCTCTTCATGTTTTCCCACTAAAAATGTTCCTTCAAATCTCTATACATTTTGGTTCTCCTAGGGTTTACAGAGAAATTGGAACTATGAGAATCGTCCAACAATTCCCTTTTTAGATCAGGTATATTGGGAACACAAAGCCTCTTCCCAAATTTCAAAATTCCTTCTTCATACACAATGTCACTCAATCTCCCATAATTCACAGCTTTAATCTTCTTTTTAAAATCTTCATCATCAGTATGAAAACTCTTTATCCTTTCCAGTAAATATGGTTTGGAAACCATTTGAAAAAGTATTGATGTTTCACCTTCCATGGTGATTCCCATATCCATATTTACTAGATCCATGAAAATTGGATCCCTTTCAACTCTCATCTTGTTGAAAAATCCATGATCCTTTCTACAAAAAGCATCTTCCACCTTATTTTCCTTTACCAGGTGGTAGTGTATTGCGCAATCATAATCCTTGAGTAATTCAATCCATTTCCATTGCATCATGTTGAGTTCTTTCTGTGAGAAAATATACTTCAAACTCTTGTGATCAGTATAAATCTCACATTTTTCACCATAGAGGTAGTGTCTCCATATCTTCAAAGAAAATATTACAGTAGCTAACTCAAGATCATGAGTAGGATAGTTTTTCTCATGAATTTTCAGCTGTCATGATGCATAGGCAGTAGCCCTATCATTCTGCATAAGGATACAACCAAGTCCTTTCTTCGATGCATCACTATAAATAACGAACCCATCATTCCCCAATGGTAGATTCAATATAGGAGAATTGAATAATATTCTCTTCAGTTATTCAAAAAATTCTTCACACTCTTTTTTACAAACAAATTTAACCCCTTTACGTGTGATCTTCGTTAATGGGTTAGCCAATCGGGAAAAATTATGGATGAAACACCGATAATAACCTGCTAAACCAATAAAACTATATACCTCAGTTATACTCGTCGGTGCTGGCCATTCTTGGATTTCCTTTGTCTTAGAAGTATCAACGGAAATTCCATCCTTAGAGACAATATGTCCAAGAAAAGAAATCTCCTAAATCCAGAATTCACCCTTGCTAAACTTCCCATATAATTCATGTATTCTAAGAGTCTTCGGGATAATGCGCAAGTGATTTTCATGATCTTCGTATCTTTTGGAGTATACCAAGACATCATCAAAAAATACAACTACAAAATCATAGAGATATTCCTTGAAAAATCTGTTCATTAGATCTATTAATATAGAGGGTGCCTTAGTCAATCAAAAAGGCATTACTGTAAACTCGTAATGCCCGTACCTGGTTCGAAATGCTGTCTTCAGAATGTCTTCCTTCTTCACACACAACTGATGGTATCCAGATCGATGGTCAATATTTGAAAAGTATTGCACTCCATGCATTTTGTCAAATAAATCATCAATGTGAGGTAGGGGATACTTGTTCTTTATTGTTATAGCATTGATTTCCCTGTAGTCAATACATAACCTCAAGAATCCATCTTTCTTATTAACAAAAAGGACAAGGGCTCCCCATGGAGAAAAACTAGGGTGAATAAATCCATTATTAATCAATTCCTCTAGTTTTTTCTTTAGTTCAACTAATTCCATAGTGTCCATTCTATAAGGGGTCTTCGATATAGGCCTTGAACCAGGAATTAAATCAATGGAAAACTCAATTTCTCGTTCTGGAGGATGTCCATGTAAATCTTACCGAAACACATCTACATATTCTTTCAAAATAGGCACATCCTCTATTTGAACATTCCTTTCCTCACCCATAGTTATTTCATTCTCTTCCTCCCTGATAATTGAATTTAGTTGAGCTACTGGGGGTGGATCTAGATAATAATCAGGTGGTGATGATTCTGCTTTAAAGATAATGTGTTCTTTATCGTCATTATCAAAATTTGTAACCTACTTCTTCTTACAATAAATATTTGCATCATGGTCTAAAATCTAATCCATACCAAGTATTATATCACATTCAATCATGTGTATGATGATGAGATTAGTAGATAAATAACATTTATGTGCTCTAATGGGGACTGATTCACAAAACATTGTTGCAATGATAATTCCCTTAGGAGTTTTGACTAACAACTCCCTTGTTAAATCAAATTGGAAATATCTAATTTTCATAGCAAAATGGGAAGATATGAAACAATGCGGTGATGCAGAGTCAAATAAAGCATTTTATAAACATGAGGAAACCATTAAATTACCTGCCACCACATCTTTCAGAGCTTCAACCTCAACAGTAGTGATAACATAAGCTTGGCCTTGATCCCTTGCCCTTTTCTAAGGTAAGTTACCCTGAATCTTAGGACATTCATTTTCATGATGTTCCATCTCCCTGTAAATGCATCATTGAACATTGGTAGCTTCTTTCTTCCCCTTTCAATCATGATCTTGGTGACATTTTTCACCACACATGAAACAGACTCCCAATCCCTTCAAGCAAGAACCCGGGTGTTTCATCCCACATTTACTACAGTATGGATTTTCAAATTTTCTTTTCTTCCCATTATTTTTATTCCCAGAGTGATCATCAGATCTCTTCTTCTCTTTCTTTTCTTTAAATTCATAATACTTAGAGAATTACTTTTCTGTCTTGATAGCACATGAGACAATATCTTCGTATGACAAGAAGGATTTTGAGAATAATGCTCGATGGAGAAATGGTTTTAACCCCTCAAATAAATGATCAATCTTACTCCTTGGGTTACGTATATAATCTGTTGCATGCCTCACTAACCTTGTAAAGTTATCCTCATACTTTGCAACATTCTCATCCTCCTTTTGTCTCAGACTCAGAAATTTCCTTTCCATATCTGCTCGATGGTCACGAGGAAAGTATTTTTCTAATAAAATAACTTTGAACTCCCTACATTCCATATCTTATACTTCATTATCCTCCTTTGTGTTTTTAATAAATGACCACCATTGGTCAGCATCTCCAGTGAGGTGGTAAACTGCCATGATAACTTTTTCCCTTTCACTACTCCCCAAGGCATGGAATATTTTCTCTAAAGAAATTTATCCATTTCTCAGCTACTAATGAAATTTTACTTCCATTTAATGTTGGTGTCTATTGTCTCATGAAGCAATCTTACATTGATCCTCTATGTTGTGGATCTGGGTGCTCCATACGAGTAAGGTTATTATTCATAACCTGAGTGAGATGTCCCAGTATGGTGATTAGCTGATAAGCACCAGTTGCATCACCAGATCCACTATAATTATCTTGAGAAGGAGGGAAATCCCTACATGGAGTGCGTGCATTGATACAGTTTCCATTTCCTCCACTAGGCACCATTTCTAAACAATGGCATACACTAGATTAGTTTATGAATCACAATACAAAAATCTAAACTGGTAAAATAGTTAACATGAATTGAACAGTTTATGGATATAATCCATAATCATTAAAAAAATTTCTTTGATAAAGTATATACTCATAAAACCTTCATAATGGTTTGTAAAGAAAATGATAATTATCCTAAACATATCCTCCGAGAGTGTCATAACCAAGAGTGAAGTAAGGCCCGTTGTCGTGCAGCAGTTCCCGTTTGAGTCTAGATCAAAGTGGTGTTTTCGGGTTTTACCCCTAGGTACATCTATGACAGAGCTGCCTCTACCTACTCCTATCCAGATAGGGATGTATTTCTTAGAAAACTCAAAAAATCTCTACAATACCAAAATTCTAGGAAGTTATTCTATACTAATCCTCAAAGTCCATCTTAGGTCTATGTGCTCTAATCAGAGTTTATCTAAATCTAGTTTCCTAGGTTTGTACTAAACTTCCTCTGATACCAACAGTAACACCCCAACCCCAGTTACCCAGAGTCGGTTCATTATTACATAACATTGGCATGATCACAAAATATCAATTCTCGAAAGACCGATTAGTTTATTAGCTTTGGAATCACTAGATACATTCATAAAGTTTACATTCCATCATAAAGTAAGAAACTACAATAACATATTGTCTCCATAGACCACACTCATATCCCCTCATACTATCCCTACATGTCATTCATAAAATACTTCATCACATCCTGGGAAAAATAAGACATTGAAAGGGGTGAGCTCTGTTTCCCCGTAAGGATAACAATATAGAGAAAACTTTCATAAATAAGCATAAACATTTAAGACAATTTATAACTAAAACAAAAGCCTTTTAAACTTTAACTTCAGCATAATATAGCATAAATAAAATAAAATAATTCTATTTACTTATTCACAAGGATATTCTACTAATCTAATAATCACATGCAATATCAATAACCAGTTTCATAATGATAGAATGCATAATGCCAGAATATCATAACCACATAGTCAAGGCCTTGTGCCAAGAATAAAAATAAGATTTTTTCAAGGCCTTATGCCAAGACACTAGTTTGTCTCTTGAGACCTACCTATGAATTGAGGAGCTATAGCGGGCTCCACCCATCACTTATTATGTCCAATTCATTCTTTATATGAACATGTTTAAACATAACATAAACATTCTTATTAAAACTAGCATACGAAATGTCAATACATTCTCTATAAACCATGAATGGTATAAAAATAACACATATATAGTAAAACATATAAAAAAACCTTCAATACAATATGTAAATTTTGTATCATAATAAATCAACTTCAAATAATCTTAAAATCCATCAAAGGATGTTGACATAGATGAAAACAAAACTATTTGAGAGAAATGTCTCTTTTTTAAAAAAATTCATTTAAAAGTCTCATAATTATAAAAGAAAACATTTACATTGAAAATATTCCTATAATATTGTAATGTAAGCTTTGATGATTTTATAATGGTGTAAAATAGACGCACCCTCCGTATAAGTTTAAAAAGACATTCTTACCTTAATTCTGTCGAAAAGGTTAAAAAGGACCTTGTTTGGAAAATGATAGAAATATTCCTTTATAAACATCTCATAAAAAGTCAACAATGTTATAAATGAATTTAACCCATAGTATATAAAATATTAAGAATGATTTGAAATACATTTTTAAGAAACATGGATGTGGATGATAAAGAGGTCCCAGTAGATAATTACATATAAAAAACCTCAGATAATGAAGAGATTGTGAAATAAACCCTTACCTTGTACTTTTCCTTGGTCGAGGGTAGTTTAACCTCCTGTATAATGGTTAAATAATTGTTATTAAATTATTCAAGAATCATATACATTAATATGATATCATATATGATCTTTCAACATTGATTTGTTAATAATATCTTAGAATTATCGTCATTTCGGGTGTTAACTTACTCGTTTTCTTTTATACGTTTTGTTACATAAGCCATGTTTTTTATGGATAGGTTGTATCTTATTAATATCCAGAATGATATCATGTTCTTAAAAATTATTTTTAATCATAAAATGAGAATTATACTTGAATGTATATGATGGGGAATGAATCTCATCGGGTTCGTGTAGACGGTAGTCCGTACGTACGCACGAGCGACAATATCATTCTTTTGATATTATGATAATGTATAACTGGATGGTATATCATATATAAAGAATAATTATCATGTTATATTTATTATTTAAATGAATTTCGCATCATTATTATACCCATAAAAATAATAATGTATTGAATACCAATTACACCATGACGTGGAGACGGTAAGCCGTACGTACACACGTGTGGTGACAATGTCATTCAAAGGATGGATAGAATACTGAATATTGCAGTACCATATTTATAATGACATAAAATTATATAGAAGATACTAGAGTTATTATTTTATAATGTAAATGACAAATAAATAAGAAGTGGAAGAATAAAGGAACTTGAAAGAGGGTGGTGAAAACATTACCTCTTCTCAGGTTATTCCTATTGATTTGTTCAAAAGGGCTCCTTAGGTTGGATTTATGATCAAACTAAGGCCTCTAGGTTGAATTTAGGGAAGTTGAGATAATATTTATGTAGGGTTTGGCCGATCCAAAAGGCTTTGAAGGTGTGAATTATAGAGAAGGGTGAGTGCCTTTTTATAAGAGGGGTGAGGGGCACCTTTGGAAAAGCTAAAAATATTATTTTATAATAAATCCATATTCGGTTTATAGTTGCTCAAAAGTTTATTATTTAATGTTTAAGGTAGGGATAGGTCTAAAAACATTCAACCAATAGGTTTTAGATAGGTTTGGGTTACTATATTAACTTTATCTTTTTTATTTAACTCTTAGTTAAATAGTTTGACATTTACCATGTCTCTTTGTATTTTTATATTATATAGTTAATAAACATAATATATATTTAAAATTAATCCACAAGTGGTCCATTAATGATACAAATATCATTATATAATTCCTTTGGCAGAACCTTAGATTTTTAGGAATAGAATATCAATTAAAAATATAATATTTGTTTTAAAAACTCCTTTATGTCTATTTTGACACTATTTAATAATTGATTTTTTTTAAAGTCTTGAAAACTTCATTAATTAGAAAAAAATTCATTTAATTATTCCTAAAATGTCATATTAACCAATAAAATTTTTTTATGCCTTCAAAACTTTCGAATAATATTTATTTTAACATTTATAATACCAATTATTTGATTCTTTCATTAATAAGGAAAATATTGCATCATTATTGTGTCATAAATAAATTTAATTATTCAAAGTTTAAAAATTATAAATAAAATCCCATTATGTAGGAAATACTTTTATCTTTATAATGAATATTTATAGTCTAAAATATAACATATATAACTCTATGAAAAAATTGTTTTTCTAAAAGATATATGCTTATGTCATTTTTGTATTTACTTTATCTTAATTAATGTAAAGTGTCGTTATCACTTACAAGTGTCTCCATGGAGTCCCCAAATCTAAAAAAGATGCCCATGGTCGGACATGTATCAACTAATAGGGTTAGGACACATTTTAGGGTAATTTAATATTATTATAATATTATTTTTTACCCTTATTTACCAGATTTACCCTTTAACCTTGGTAAATAAAATATTTAGTGAAGTAATTTGTCAAAATGTCTAAAAATAAAATTTACCTATTTACACAATTTGTACCTCCTAATTATAAATATGGAATTCATTTTTCTAAATTCAAAACACAGAAGTGGAAAAAATTAATTTAAAATTAATTTCTATTGTCAAAACAAAAAGCATGTTTTTAAGAAATAATAACTATCAAAAGATTGGCACTTGCTTATGTGCAGTTAAAATGTGAAATTATGTCCAGTGACCAAAATTGTATTAAATGGTAGAAATATAATATAATTATACTTTAAAATCACTCAAATTCATAATTTATCACTGATAATTTTTTCAATTAAAAAGATTTTTTTTAATTAAAATTTAGTGATTTTCACTATTCATCAAAAATTGAAAGTTTTCAGAATAAACCAAAAATTCAACCTAAGATAATTTCAATACTACGAATACAAAAATGAAGTCCATTTTGAAAGATAAAATTTATAAAATTTATAAAATTTTGTATTACTATTCATAATGGCTAGTTTGATTGGTTGTGGTGTGTGTTAGAACTCGAAGTTGCATACAACACACACTACTGTATTATTCAAAGAGAAGTGTACCATGGAATCTTGGGGTGTTACAAGTGTGAATAAGGTGATGTTATGAATTTAATTTTAGAAGATTCTTGGAATAAATGTTATCCCATTGGTCTAAAAAAACATTGTTAATATAATATTTTTCAATCATAATAGAGGATTGCCTATTTAGATTTATTATATACTTGGTGAATTTTTCTCTGAAAATATTGATTTTAATAAGTTATCTCTTTTTAATGAAGGTTTAAAATTCTTAAGAGGCATTGAAATCACTAATAATATAGCATTGATCATGAATTTGTTGATTGAGGGAATCTATTTATTTTTATAAGTTACTAATACCCTGGTGTTTATTAATGGTATAAAAAAGAGAGTAGTATATTAAATGATCATCAAATTTAAATTTACACATGACTGATTGCAGATTTAATTTGTAGACTGATATTCATGAGATCTTATTGGATGCTAAAACCTATAAAGGATTCTTATTTCAAATTATAGAACAAGATTCAATAATTACGAACCTAGATTTATGAATTTTATTTCATTATAAATAAGAGTAAAAAATAATTTTCTCTATAATTACAGTAATTAATGGATTTTTCATATTAAATAAAGGAAGAAGGGAACTATCTATCTTAGTGTTAACTAGACCAATACATTTCTAGAAAATAATATTCATTTACTCCCATATTTATTTTTAATTATCCCACCGCTTGTGTTAAGAAAAATTGGTGTTAGAGTAATGGAAAAAATGGATTCAATTGACAGTAGTTCTAGTTATAATTGAATCAGTAAAATAAAAATTAATAATGGTTGGAGAGATGAAATATAAGAAGGCTCCCCAAGGTCATCCCCAAATCTAAGCCTACTACCTCCCATAAATCTATGCTATAATACAAAATATCCAATACATTCTCCACCTACTACCTCTAACCACATTTTTTATTCCCATCTACTATAAAAATCCCAAATAATATTACACAATAAATAACATTTATACACATGGTAGTAATTACCAACTCCATTAAAAAGCCTAGTTGGATACCCTCCATCTTCTAGCATATAATACCACTTTCTTATCCTTCCCAACTCCTGGAAAAAACCACCTTCTCCTTAAAGTGAAATATAGTTCAAGTATGCATCCAAGGAAGTCCCTCCATTTATAGCCTATACAATTTTTTTTCCTTGAGATATGTCATAGATTCATGTTTCCTTCATTACAAAGAATCATTACTAAGTTTTTCCATTATGGGATTTCTTCTATTTGCGTAATACTATAATTTTTTATAACCATTCATTTAAATATATCTTAGAAACTATCCACTCAACATTGAATAAAAATATCCCATGCCTTTCATTAGATTATACCCAAGTCATGCTACCAAATACATGATCAATTTGGAAAGAATGATATACTTAAGTTAATCCTTGTAAGCACTCATCAAGATAGGTAAAGAAGATACAAAATTATGAATATCAAAAGACAGTTCCAAATCCGAATCTAAAAGTTCAGAATTTATTGTTTGCAGATAAGTGATTTTCTTCGAAAGTGGATGTAAGCCTGGCAGTAGGAACATCTTTATATTTGACCCAACCAATATTGTCTTTCTGTAGTGATGTATATTCTAGAAAAGTGATTTATAGAGTTTAGATATCACCTATACACTTGGTTTTTTAAATGAGTCATCAAACTCTATTTCATTATCTATAGTCTCCAGAAAGGTAATAATCAAAAAATTACAAATTGAATGAAATACCTAGGAAAAATCATCTTATATTTGAACTTCCATTTTTTTACTTAAAAGTGGAAAAAATTCGTTAATGAAAAACTAAATTTTAAAATTTTACTTATGATCACTAATTAATGATTATCCCATGGATGATGAATTGGACGACCTCAAAGAATCATGTTCATGTAGAAATGGATATGTCTAGATCCAATCATTAGTAATAAATAGATAAATACTACTCTCTATGATTTTTTTAAATTTGTATTTTGTTACTGTTCAACACTAGGCATTATAAGCCTCACAAAAATTGGGAAAACCTTAGGCCATGATATTATAACAATGATCAATGTCTTAAATCTATTTAAACACATTCTATATTATCCCCCATTCCACTTATATCTAATGATGATTCTAATTCATGTATTTATATTAGATAATCAAAATATTCTATTTGTTTTTTCAACCACATTATAGACCCATATGTATAACCTGGGTATAAAAATATATCAACAATGTGACTCTAGCTACATGAACAATAACAAAAAAAAAATTAAGAGGGATATAATATATACTATTCCATTTGAGGTTCTTGATGATGGTTGTATTCATTTAAAGTCATATTAACATTGTTGATAATTTTCATCCATAAATAAAACATGATAATGGATCCATCCATATGATTATTAAGAGTAAAAATTACAATGTGAGTTTCACCACTATGAGTGGATGGTTGGAAAGTAGTTTTAGTGACCTGATCAACCAATTTTTTCCTATTAATAATAATTTATGTTTGTATAAATTTATAAATTATGGGATTAAATATTTTTAATTTATCGTACATGAAGGACACCACTTCTCCTCCATCAATGGATTATGATTCCTTGTCCACTTAACTCTTTGATAATAAAACATCATGTAGGTTAAGAAATTAAATTTTAAATTACACTAGATTTGAATTCCCACTATGTTCAATATCAAATAATCCATTTTCCCCAAAAATATCATTATTAGTATGATAAAGGGATTGAATATTGATTATATCAACCAAATTATGAAAAAACGTTTCTTGTGTAGATTTTTTTGATTTATTAAATCTCTCGATTTAATTTGATATATATTTTAATGTCTGTATGAAGGATAAATATTTAATTTTTTTAAACATTTCCATAGTAGATTATTGTTTAAAATCTAATAATTCTATGAATAATTGTATTATCACCTTGGATTTTATATTTTCCTCAGTGTTAGAGGACATTGTGAAAATACACTCCAAATTAATAGTGTTGTACAATGTCACACCATTAGTTCTATTTATTGAATACACTGTATATTTTAGAATTTTAAATTTCTCTTTCTCAGAGTGAAAAACATGATTCCTTGACCACAATTCAGGGGAAAATGACAACAATTTACCCCAACAGAAATATTTTATATAAAATACATCAATTATCTAATAATATTAGGTTTAAGAACATGGATTTATTCCTTTTTATGTGATGGTTCTTGAGGAAAGACCATGGTTTCTACAAATTAAACAAAAAATAGCATGTACCTACATATTTCAATTTTTTTAGTAATTTTTTTTTCTTTCCTACCAAATCAAAAATGAATGGAATCATTCTATAACAATTTATTATCTCAAATACACCTCTAATATTTTTAACATTACCCTATGTAATAACTCATGTACATAAGACTACCACATATTGAGAATCTAATGAATGAACTTTCTTAAGCCGTTTTAGATTGAAATCACACTACTCCTTATGATAACATAAAATTGAAACATCACCTGGAAAATATAATATTAAATTAATTATCATAGAGAATATAAGAAGAATAAATCATGGCTAAACTAAACATAACTAGATCAAAAAGATAAAGCTAATCCTGAACAAATTTATCATGTTCTGTCTTGATGGTTTTCAAACCTTTATCCCCAGTTGCCACATGCATAGTTTGTTCTAAAACCACCGAATTATAATGTTTATAAAATATATAATTAGATGTTAAAATAATCTATTAAATATCTTCTATAGCTATAGGTATTAAATAAATTGATGGATATTTTATAATATAACTATCCTATATTAGGCCACAAATAAATATTACTTGAATAATTTTTCTATTACAGCTTAGTTTAAAGATGGGATAATTTCACTCATCATACATAAAATAGTTGCATCAGTGAAAGATTCTAGTTCATAGAAACATAATTTCCATTGGAATTTTCCTCCATCTCAATAATATGTGATTTCTTCATAATTTTTCCGTAAGTCACCAACAATTCACCACAAGTGGAATCTGTCAATGAAATCTCTAATTGTAAATAAAAATTGCTTCTAGAGCATATGAAACAAAGGTTTAAATTGTGAGTGTCATAATTTATAAAAAAATTAATAGAATAATTAATAATAATGTTGGGGTAAAAGAATTCGAAGATGAATTTTTGTAGTCACTCTAAAAATCAAAGACTACTACCTCCCATATATCCAAAATTCAAGTGAAAATATCCAAGACACCCTCCACCTACTAGCTCAATTATTATTTATTATTCCTAGATACTACCCACATCCCAAATAACTATATATAATAAATATAATTACTAACCTTGGTATTGATTACCCACTAATATGCAAATCACACTCAAATAGTCTCCAATATCCATCCTATATTCTCAACTTCATATCAACTTGAGAATGACTTATTATTTTAGGTGGAGCCTCTGAGACAACCTGAATTATTATTTTGGAACTATTTAATAAGTGTTTTTATTATGTTATATGTTTATTGAGTTTTCTCCCTAGGCCCATTATAAACCTACTTTAGAGGGGTTTCAATTGTGTCACCCTTATATATTGAATTACCATGACTATAAAAAATGGAGACCTATTCATTTTATAAAGGATAGGTTTTCTAATCCTAGGGGGATATAATATTCTCATTCCCATTTTCAGATTCATTCCTCTAATGGGTATCTATGGCTTCCTTTTGGTCTTCTTATATATAGGTGGGGATATCTCTTTCTTTCAAATCAAGTTTCTTCTCAAAAATTTCATTCTAAGTATCTTTAAGAACCCATTGATCAAAATTGTTATCCTAATTTATAATTTTATTTCTATATTCCTGATTTTTGACATCCCTCAAACACTTAATATTCACCTATTCTTCTAGAACTATCCTCTCATCCTATACAACCTAGGGGTCAACAATAGTTTAGGTTTTCTCCTATTCTTCTTCATCTACCAGGTAACTCCACATTTTATTTTTTCTATTATATTTATCTTGTTTGTAGTTTTTATTATAGAATAGTTTCTCCTTATTCAATGCATCATATTTTCATTCTGTATCTTCTACACACCCAATCTAAATTATTATTCATATTTTAATTTTATCTATAATTTGTTTACTACTTAGAAGTTGAAAACTTCATTTCCTATAATGTTGAAAATTTTATAGAAAGAGGGTAAGTATTCATACTATATTTTTATTTGAAATTCATACCTATAAAATAAAAATGTGACTGTCACTAATTATGTTTCATCTAGGTTAGAATATATATTAACTTTGTAATAATTCATAATAATTACATCCTAAGTGTTCTTATCCATTTTCAATGGAATTATAAAGTGTTGGATAGATCATCCAGTATCTGAGAGTGAAAATAAAATAACCATTCCATGTAGTCTAATCAAAATTTTCACATTTATATGTCTCCATAAGAATGTATTAAATTGTATATCCCATTTATAGAGCCTAAAATATCTTGTTTTTAGATCGATATTTTTGAATCTATGTGCTCTCGAGATAGCCTCAACAATGTTGAAAAGTTTATGATAATTTACTATTCTAATTGGAATGTGCTTCTAGTAAATGATCTTATAAATTGAAAAAAAAATCATTAAGTTCCCCCAAAGGTAAGGTATTTCCACATATGTCTAGAATTATTCACCCAATTAAATAATACATATTAATATCGAACCTTTTTTTGGTCTCAAAATTTTTTTTCTCGATCAAAAATTTCTCATACTTAAATCTAGAGATGAATGATGCCATGAGGGTTACCTTCCAAATAGATAGAATATTATGTGCCTCTGAAAATGTGATTCTTTTATGAATCAATTTATGATTTTACTAACCAATATATTCAGTGTGATTGATCTGATACCCTTTCTATTTCCATTATAATTTTATTGATATATCTCAAAAACCCATGATTCACTAGTTTCACCATCATAAAGCTCTATTGGGAATGCCCATCATCCAAAATTATTCACATTTCTCCATGTCGTCTCTATTTTTAAACCCTAAATAAATATCATCAGTTTCTATAATAATTCTATTTCATTCAATAATTGTGTTTATTACCTCGGAATCAAGGAATATTCCTTAATGTTATTCTTTCCAAGTGTATATGAAAATCCACAGTTAAATTTCTAATTATATACCACCCACCTTAATTTCATTAATTTCATGTCATGTTATCCTAAAATATACTTGAAATATTTATAATCAATGTAAAAAAATACTCCATTTAATAAAATATATACACAGTTTTGGATCCTTGTACATCTATATTATTTATTTTATAATTATAAAATAGTTTATTATGTTTCATTGTTTGATAATTCATGATATAAATATGGTTATATAAAATAATATTATATACTATTTTAAATAATTTTGACAATCATTGAATATTTATTAAAGGTTTTGTTTCAAAGGTATATAGTACATGAAACTTTATTATAGATTTCCAACATCATCACAAGCACATTTAATAAAAAAAATTATATAAACAATTCATTTAAGTCATTAAATTATCATTTGATATTTTCTATATTATAATAAATGATTAGGATATCAATATTAGTGATGTAATATTTATAAATTTCATAAAACCACTATATTTTTCTCTATATTGAGATATAGACCATAGAATTGGGTAACTATTTTTGAATTGGAAAGTTAAAAAACTACATAATTATTTTACTAATGAGTTAAAGGATGAATTAATTTTTAGGTAGTCTAAAACCTTTTTAAATTCATTAATTATTTTATAATAAAAATATATAGTTTAAAAATGGGTTTTATACTATATTTTTATGATATTAAATTTAATTACATTTTGTATTATGAAAATATAAGATTATTAATGAAATATTATTCAATAAAGTGAAAAGATGAATCAATTTTTTTGGAATTCAAAATAAAATCCAATGTTTCTTTATGTAAGTTATTATGGATATAACATTTCATGTGGTATAATATGCCATTAATTTTAACTTAGACATCACACCATGAGTGTTATAGATGTTTTTTTGTAATTAAAATTATTAAACAGTAATATCCAAAATAAATAAAATAACATAATGTATAAACTAATAGGTATATCATACGATAATTTCATGCGAACATCCTTATTTGGATAACACACTTTCCATTACAAAAAAAATTTTAACTAATTTTTATTTGACAACTTTTAATAGATATTTTTTTCTTGAAAATAATTTTCACTTACAATCATTCATTGATATGAAAAATAGTACAACTTATATAGAAAATAGGATAAATATTAGAGAATGAATAATGAAAGTTCCTTTTCTTATAATTTTTGGAATAATATTTTTTATATTGAATTAAAACTTTATTTATCACCTAAAATTAAATAAACAATACATTGAAAATAAAACAACATATTTGATAATTGAAGGACACCATGATGAATTTATATTTCTCTCATGCTGAATAATGGCAGCGCGATACTGAATAAGTTAGTCATAATTACTTAAAAGGAAAATGTGAACATGGGTACATTACCTAAATGATATTTCTTAAAACATAGCATGTTATACATTTAACATAATTTCATAAAATCATAACATTACATATTGATTATTATTAATAATTTCTATGTAACAAGATATTAACCATGAAAGACTTATAGAAACACATTATCTATGTATTATATGGTTCTTAATGATAAAAAATGTTCATGTAAATATATTCATGTCCATTAGAGTAAATCCATTTTAAGTCAATGAATCAATAAACTATTTTATAAATAAAAAAATCTTTAATGGAACTAGATTTTACTTGAGACTTGTTTTAGTTGTTGTGATCATATAGAATGGATTTATAGTAAATAAAATATTAGAGATCTTAAAAATGTTTATGAAAATACATTACTATTTAAATTATTAATTGATTACCTTAACAATTTTCAATAGAACTATAAGGGTCCCAAATAACTCAGTAAGTAGATAAAACATAATTATATGACCATTGGTTTATATAAAAGTTTATTTCAATGTTGTTATAAATGATTATGTTTTTTTTGGAATTTTACAATAGAATTTTGTTATAATTCTGTTTATAAATTAAGTCACAACATCGAGAATCATATGGAAAAAAAAGTTAATAATTGAAGAAATATTTCAATAACATGATATCTTTAATAAATTATTAAATTTCGGAACTTTTTATTATTTTACTTTATGACCATTTACTAAAAGAAAAATACTATGAGGATTTATTATAAATATATTAGTATTTATCTTTTAATTATACATTTATCAATACTGTGTGATTGAGGCATTCCAGGGATAAAATGATAGAGTTTTTTGGATAAAACACTATACCCACAGAAAAGTTATGTCAAGGGATTACAAGGATAAGAAGACAAAGGGTTATGGGATAGAACACTATAACTAATGTTAGTTTAAGACAAGGGATTATAAGGATTGGAATAAATACCATTTTATAGGTTTATAATTGCGGTTACCTTCTCATATAATTAAAATCAGGGATACCTAATATCAAGTGTAAAAACATACTTACCCATAATGATAATGAGTGTGTATTTATAATATCCATTTAAAGTAGTATTTGTCTTCTTAACTAATACTTTGTGTATTGTTTTTAACTGCCACTGTATTAATACTTTAATTTCCACTGGGTTTAAAAATTTTCTAATTCTGTTGTATTAAATTTTTACTGGATTTTCATAAACTTCTGATGAACATATTTTTATTGTAACTGAAATATTTCTCATAGTTCATATTTCTACTACATCATTTTTCTACTCTGATCTTTGGATTGATTAGTATTTTATAAATCCAACAAACATAAAATATAAGGGTGATTCAAAAATTATATGTTTCTTTTAAACTAAAATTTATCCCCTATAGTAGATTATATTCATTACATCCATGGGAATACATTTGAAAAAAAAATATCTTCTTTATTCTGTGGTCATCTTTATTTTCCATCAGTTTATCAAAATTTCATCTCAGTTCCTTACACTAAATTTATTGGTAGAGGAAATATTTCTTTGTGACGATAGGGTTTCTAGTAGGAAAACTTTATAGAGAAACATACTTTTATTATATAGATGAAAATATTATTAGATTAATATTCAATACATAACATTATAATCCATGAAAAAATCATATAGGTATAGTGTATTTGGAAAAAAAATATATAAAATACTTTTTCATAAGAGATATCCATCCTCACACACTAATTTATTCATAACTATCTCCCTTAATATACATATCATACTTAAAACAATTCTTCATAACCTGGGGAAACGAAACATAAGAAATGGTAATATCTCATGCTTAGTAAGGATATTTGAGGGAGATATCATTGGTCAGTTAAACATAATATGAGATTATGGGTATGATAACATGAACATATTTTTTGAAAACCATAAACTATATATCATAGACCATTATCATTAGTCATGGAATAATTCATGGACATTTATAAGACATGAATCATAAAGGAATAAAACACATGATCCATGAGACTATAATAATGTCATAAAGCATATGTTCATGGAATAAACATAAGCAAGGAAAACAATTTCCTTCTTCAATAACCATTTCCAAAACTATCATATCGATTGAGTTCACTCCCCATTTTATCATATCCTTAGACATGGTTTACTCTCAAGATTATCATTGTGGATAGTGTTCCTTAATGAATTGGGTTTACCTCCCATTATTATCCTTATGATATCATGATATTTCCATATTTATACGTTTCATTTTAGGGTATATAATTCTAGGCCCACCTATCACATAATGAAAATACTACATACGTGTTCCCCATGATCATAAAAAATTCATCATAGCATAAACCATAGAAGGTAAATTATATTTATAAACATTTCATCATTTCATCATATCATAACCACATATAAAATAAACATGTTTCATAGTGGTTTCAAAATAATTTAATTAACCCATTGAATGAAATGAGTTTCATAGAATCATTCTGAAATCATCATCATCATAATCCATAAAAATAATGAAACTTTATATAATAAATGGATCATATCCCCAATAAATCATAACTACATCGAAAGATGTTATCAGAGATTAAAAATCCCTTAAAAATATAATTGGAATATTTCATGAGGGAAATACCATTTTCACTTTGAAAACACTTATTTAAAATAAAAAAATTCACAAATAATGAGGAAAACAATTTATTTGAAAAAAAAAATCAAAAAACAGGAATGAAATAATCTAATTATTAATTGTTCATGAAGGTGTGAAATTATGTTCATTCTATCTACCTTAAAAGAACACATCCTTTCACATTTTTATTAAAAAATAAAAATTAACTCATTCAAAAAATGACAACATATAATTTAAACAATTTTTTTAAAATCTGTAATTTAATAAAAAAATAATTTTATAAATTAAATGGGAATACTAAAAATATTATTCAATGAATTTTTATAAAACAATCATATTGAAGAAAAATATTTTTCGACTAAAGTGAAAAATAAAGATGGTTTTCCTTAAAACAATTATTTTAGTTAATTGTGTACTTAAAGAGAGGATAATGAATGGAATAAATGAAATATTTAGATATAACCATAGGAAAAATAATATTCATGTGTTTTTCTAGAGGTGTATTGTAAAATTCAATCATTATAAATTTAATCATAAACTATCTTGATAAATAATGATATTGTAACAGAAATATCTTACCTCAAATTTGACTTTATTTGAATGTGATATAACCTTCTAAATAATAAATTTAAATTTATTATAACTCTATGTGAGAATAAATTAATTATATATAATATCATATATGATTAAATTATAAAATTTTAACACTAACTTATTAATAATTCATTTTTAAAATCATCATTTCCCAGTGTTGAATGTTTTGTTTTTTAGGAGAATTTCAGTACATTACTTCTAATCATTATAATTTTATAATAGTTCAATCATCTCCAGAAAGTTTATCATTATTTAAATATAATTTATATTCATTATATATATATATATTTATATTCATACATAAAATATGTAGATAGAAAAATGAATTACACTATACATGGAGACGGTAAGCTATATATATAGATGAACGCTATTTTCACATTTCAACGGATCGAACAAAAGAATAAAAAATAATACTTATACATTCTATAATAATAATTATATAATAATTATATAATAATTATATCTTATATCTTTATTAAATATTTTATTATTATCAAACATGAAAATTAGAAATGAAAGAAGAATCATATTGATTCGCGGAGGTGGTACTCAAAACATACACATGGACGACATTATTGTTTTCACAAAAAATTGAAGGAAAGAAGGTAGATACGATAGTATAAATATAGAAGTGTAATTATTTCTTAAATATTATATATAAACTTTATACATATCATAATAACAATACATGAAATATGGTGATGAAAAACGAACTGTATCACTATGTGGAGGTAGAATTTCACATGTATGCACAAGCGATACTTACACTATACATTTGATGGAATAGAGGGTGGATATTGGTATTTATATAATCATTATAACTTTTTATTATATTTATTATAATTAATTTAGTATTTTATTATTAATTACATATATTTGGATGAGTTAGAATATGAATGACATTGAAAGAGGTCAGGTAAAACAATGATCTATCCTTTTGTTTTCCCCATTTTAATATTTTATTAAGGTCCAATAGAATGGTATTGTAATAATTCAATTACCTATTATTCAGGGATATGGGAGTTTTAAGATATTTTGGAAGGTTTATTTGATTTATAAGTGTCAAAGTGACTTAAATAAGTTAATTGTGGGTTGTTGTTTTATATGTGGGGTAGAGGACACACTTGGAATTTATTAAAAGGTTAAAATATAATAAAGTAAATTGAAATATTGTTCTTCAAAAATGAAAAATATTATAAATGTAATATTATTAGGAATAAATAATTTTATCCAATAGAATATAGACAAGTTATACTAAATATTTTACCCTTATCTCTTTGTTTGAACCCTAGTAAACCTATTTTAACATTAACCACAATGATAATTTTTTATTATTTCTAGTAATCATTATGAAAAAAATGAAAGTGGTTTAATAACCAAATTTTTAAATTTTGATTCAAAATAGTGAATCCATTTTATCAAATTCAGTATATAAAATTAGAAAAATTTACATTTAAAATGAACTTGCAAAACTAGATGAAAAAACGTTTTCATGAAATCATGTTTTCTTAAGTATAAAATGTTTTTATACCAAAATAAACATAAAATTAATTAAAATGAAAATTATTAGATTAATAATAATATATTTAAATTAAATTTAAATTTAAACCCATTTTAAAACAAAATAAATCTTTTTAAATTATTTTATCAAACAGAGTGTTTTCAATAAAAATCATTATATTTCACAATTCATCAAAAAAGAAATCTTTTCAAACAATTATAGAAAATTTACTGTATGATAACATTTAAATTAATGATTTTAAAAAGGATCTTATTTTAACCCAATGAATAATATATATTATTTGAAAAAAATAATTATATTTTTTTCTCAAAAAATGCTGTAAAAATAATTTTTTTGGGAAAATATTTTTTTTGAAGCATATAAATAAATTACTAAAAATTGAGTACTCATTTATAAATATATTTTATTTCCTTAAAAAATTTAGGCATATTTTTAAAATTTCTTTATTCTAATTGATAACATTAATCTAATGACCAGGATATAACTATATACTATATTATAGTTAATTTAGACTCGTGGTTTTGTATATCACAAGAAATCAATGAAATTTTATTTGATGAAAAATATATTATAAAATACTTTCTTATTACATCCTACCACCATGAAAATGAAATTTTTCCTCAAAATTCCATCACTATGATATAAAAAATGAGGATATCTTTTTTTCATAATGTCCTCAAGTTTGCATGTAGTTTCTTCAAAAATTTTATTCCTCTAGAGAATATTATCCAGATGATTAGTCTTGTTTTGTTGGATTTTATCTCAAATATCCAAGATTTATAATGACTATTATTTATAGGAAATATGATGATCCAACATATGTGTTTTGAGTTTAGTACGCATGAATGATCAGGTATAGATAAGCTACTACCCCTTGTCGATCAAGAATCTTGAAGGGAAAAATATATATAGGGATTTAATTTCCATTATTTATAAATTTAATAACCTTATTTCATGGATAATATCATCGGAATTCCATCCCACCAACTTCTAATTACATCTTTCACTGATGATTATCATTATAACTTTTCTATTGAATATGAACTACTTTAATGTGTTTCTGAATTGATTTAACATTATCTTCCATTTCATCCACTAGATCATAAACTATGATCTTTATTTCTCCAAAATCATCCTAGCATGTTGCATTTCTACACATATTTCAATATAAGGCTTCATAAGGATCTATTAGAATGCTCAAGTGAAATATATTTTTGTATGAAAACTCAAACATAGGATCTTATAGATCTCAATATCCTCTAAAGTATTTAAAACAGTACCTCAAAAATATCTTTCAGAGTTTTAATGGTTATCTAATACTGAACATATGTCTGAGGATAATAAAAAATACTAAAATACAATACTAAATGAGGATCTTGTGAATGAAATATCCATAAATTCATGTTAATCTTCATATCTTGGTCAAATACAATAGTAATTGGTACTCCACGAAATCATAAAACTTCCTTAATGTATATTCTATAAATATAATCAAGAGAGGAATATTCTTTGATAGAAATAAATTTTGCTAACTTAATAATCTGATAAAATAAAACAAAAATAGCATTATGACCCATGTATGTTGTTAGAGTCTGATGAAAAAAAATACTTGGTGTTGTTTTCCAATTTCCATTATAGTATGGGTAATTGATATAACATCCCCGTAAAATTATATTCCATATCCTTAACATGATGATATACTAAGAAATTAGATACATAATCTATAATGTCTCTCTTCGTGTTTCCCCACCAAAAATACACTTTCAGATCTCTATACATCATCATACTTCCAAGATGAATAGAGAATGATGAACCTCAAAGCTTCATCCAATAGATCCTTCTTCAATTCTAGTATTTACGGGACACAAAAATGGTTCATAAAACTTATCCTTCAATCATATTCAATTTTTAACTCATGAAATTTTTTCACTTTTTTTACTATTTATCATATTTTTTTAAACTATTTATTCCTTACCTAAATAGATGGTTCAAAACTCATTTGAGAAAGATAATATTTACCCCATTTATTCAATATTTACATATCCATCCTTTAAAAATCATTAAATATTGGATTTTTTATAATAATAATTATCTATAAACATTCATTATTATTTCAACTTTTTAGAATCAGTTGCCGTATTCTATTTCTTAGGGTGTTAATTTATTGAGAAGTCACAATAATTAATAAACTGCAACCATATTCTATTGGGAATATTCAACTCTTTTTGAGGGAATATATAATTTAACATATTTTTATCAGTATGTATATCAAACCATTCTCTATGAATATAATTCCTCCATATCATTAATAAAAAGAAAATAGTTAAATAAAAATCAATTTTTGGGTAATTTTTCTCATGAAAATTTAAATATAATAATGCATAAGATATCAGCATATCATTCTACATGAGGATGTATCCTAGTCCCTTCTTTGATACATCAATATAGATCACAAAACATTCTCTACTATAGGGAATTGTAAGTATATATATTTTGACTAACATTTTCTTTTATTCCTTGAAATTTTCATCACATTCATATATCCAAAGGAAATTAGCTCCCTTCCAAGTTAACTTTGTGTATGAGTTATATAGTCATGAGAAATTTTCCACAATGCATATATAATATATTGAAAAACCAAGAAAAATAAGGATCATAGTCTTCATTGTTGGTTGGGGACAACGTTTAATAAATTTTTCCTTTGATTGATCCATAGATATACCCTCACATGAGATTATATGACCCCAAAATGCACCTATTAATCCAAAAATAAAACTTTGTAATCTTTTCATAAAAAATTACATTCCTTAGGATATTTAGTACATTCCTCAAGTGAAATTCATGCTCTTTCATTCTCTTTGAATATATAAGAATATATTCTATAAATAATACCACACATTGATCAAGGTAATCTCTAAAGAATCAATTCGTTGAGACCATAAAGATTTAGGGGGAATTAGTAAGACAAAATTTCATAACTATACATTCATAGTGTCCATACCCCATACTAAAGTCTATATTGGGTATATCCTCTTTCTTGACCAATAATTGTTGTTATAAATAAAAAATTTCAATCTTGTAAAAGTATTGATCTCATTCAAGTTGATCAAACTCGTCATCAATACTGGGTAGTAGATACTTATTCTTGATAGTGATCTTGTTAAGATCCCAATAATCAATGCATATTCACATTGATCCATATTTCTTATTAACAAAAAGTATAGGTTCACACATAGGTGATGCACTTAGATGAATAAATACCTAGTGATTATTCTCCTAGAATTTATTCTTCAATTCTTGAAACTCAATGATGTCCATTCTATAAGGAGTATTTGAAATAAGTGTAGCACCAAGTATGAGGTCTATTGAAAACCCAACCTCACTATTCAGTGAAAGACTAGGAAACTATTCTAAAAAGTCATCAACATTGTCTCACACAATATGAATATCTTTGATGTTGAGTTTCTTACCAACCATCTGAGATAAACACCCCATTTGAATTGGAATCAAGACCACACGATTCTTGTGATTTATATTATAAGTTCATATTTCTTATCACACTAATTGAAAATAATAGGCTGGTTCAGAATATGCAATGTATATTCCCTACCTCGATCTTGGATCTTCCTGAGGCCCCTCTCCCTCACCCTCTGAAGTGGTGGTCATGGTTCCGTCTCTTCTCCATGCATCCTATATTCCCCCTATGCACCCAATGTTCATCCCTCCTTCTAGGATACTCTCTAAAACTCATCCAAAGGTCTCCCCTATTTCCTGGAAGTCACCTTTTCCCAGCCACTGGTGTCACAAGATGGGTCTCAGATCATTCTAGAAGTCCCTACAGTGGCATTCATGGAAGACTCATCTTGCCTCCACTTCACATTGGTTGCCCGTTTTGGTGCAGTAAAGCCTTCTCAGGTGGAGTTTTAGAGTTTTTTGGGCTCTTGGGGTCTTCTCCTCCAGTTTAGATCTCTGTTCCCTATCATCGTTCTTTTTGTGTCATCTAAGCATCATAAGAGGATTTCATCTAGGCATGGTGTAAGGATTATGGAGCTTTAACCTTTCCAGGTTGTCTATGGATGCTCACCGATGGAGAGAGTCCCCCTTTCTACAGCGTGGGTTAGCCTTATGGGGCACTCTCTCCCCTTTCAAAATTAAGGCCTTCTCAAAGCCATTGGAGACTCTCTCGGTGGCTCCCTATGCTCTAATATTTATACCAGATGCTACACGGAGATTGTCATAGTCCATATTTGTGTGAAACTGGATCTCTCCTTGCCAATTCTAGAGAAAATTGATCTTCGGGTGGTGGATTCACTCTACTGGTATCAATAAATTTCCTACCCTGATTTCTCGAGTATCTTCTCCCACTTCATCCTTCATGGGAACTCCTTGAAAGTTTTCGGGAAGCTTCAGATAAGAGGTCGCCATCATCCGGCTCCATCCAGATCATCTAGCGTGAGGGAGATTCCTCCTTCCACGCACCTTTAGGAAGAATAGCGTAGGTGTATCGAGCACCTGGTGATGGTTCAGAGGATTTCTAGGGGGTAGCATATTTAGAGCTTCCTTTTGATCCAAAGTTGGAGGCATCCAAAGTTCAATGTAGGGACATGGTGCCCTTTGTTTTTAGGGGTCTGTCTCAATTGGTTAATACCCTTCTATCCTCATTTACACTCTTCTCTGGTATTCCATCCCTCCTCCTCTCCCTCCCAATGGATCTAGTGCTACCCCGTAGTGTACTTGGGCCAGATAACCGGTCACTAGAAATAGTTCCTTTGGGATTCTCTCTCGAGGGATCCCCTCCAATATCAAAATCAGATCACTCCCCAGATCCTTCAAAGGGAGATATATCATGGTAGGATGATAGGAAGGTGAGGGTGATTCAATACCTTCTGGGAACTAAGAACACAATTTTCTCTATGACATATTCTATTGGAAGCCCGTATAGTGTAACCAAGCCTAGCATCACTGGTGTCTGCACTCAATCCCAATCTAGGAAACTAAAGGGGAGGGTATCCTCACACTTTAACAAGGCCATGCAATCAGGGGCAATCCCCGATTCCTTTTCTTTCAATGACTTTGATGCTCATATGAAATGGCTGAGGTGCTAGAGATTAAATTAAATCAGACTTCGTGACCTTAGAGATTTCTAGACACTGGATCTCCATCGTTTCCATTCTTGATCACAAGAAACCATTAGGTAGAATCACTGAATTATCAAGGAATATTAACTTGCATGGGTGCATGCATGCCAAACCAGATAACAAGAACATATGGATATTTTGGAACCAGAATACTTTGGTCATTCTCTCCCTGGAGGGGACTAGTTCATCATAGTGGAGGTCTCCCAAGGGCCTCACTCTTTCTTCATATCATTTATATATGAAAGTTGTGATTCCCATAAAAGGGAAGTTCGGTGGGTAGATCTTAACTCTTTTGATCCTGGAAACCACCTTTGATTTATTGTGTGGGATTTCAATGTTGTTGAGGATCTAGATGAGGTAAAGGGTCGTGAGCCTCCTAATAGGCCATAAAGTCATACTTTCTCATAGATCTTGGCAGGTTGGGGGCTTAGGGACCTTGGTTTTGCAGGTGACGATTTCACATAGTGCAACAACCAATAGGGGAACTAGAGACCGTCGATTCATCTGGATGGAGGCTTCATCAACGTGAATTCCTTATCAGTGTATCCTAATTCTTGGGTGAAGCACATGGCACGTAGGATCTAAGAGCACTCCCAGCTCCTGATTTCTCTTTCCACCAGGCAGGAGAATCCTGCTCACTTTCAATTCAATCCTCACTGGGAAAACCTCCCTGGATATAATGAGCTGGTGAGCACCTCCTAGAAGGATCTTCTCTCCAGGAACACATGGTAATATTTACACGTGAAACTCCGTCAGCTCAAAATAAATCTCTTGGTGTGGTTGAAGGACAATCTTCTACCCGCCAGCACTGTCGACTTGGCCATGTAAGATGTTCATTGGATCGAAATGCAACTTGCAGAGGACTAGGATGAATGAATCTTTGCGTATCTTTCCAATAGAAAGGAGGAGTTAAGGGGTATGATTCTAAGATAGGAAAGTCATGTGAGAGAGTATGTTTGTATTAAGTGGATTAAGAAGGGAGTAAGAATACTGCGTACTTCCATGCATGTATCAAAGAAAAGAAAAGGTGGGTCTGTCCAATAATTGTGCTGGAGGATGGGTCTTTTTCTGATGACAGGGTGGTGATTAGGGATCTTGCATGCTCAAATTCCAAATTCTACTTGCTGGACCTCGCATGCATCCTTCTAATGGGTAACCATAGGAATCTCTTGTCTTTATTGATTTTGTTCAATCTACTTTTACTGATCGTGACAATGTGAATCTGAACACCATCCCCCAAGCAGTGGAAATTCATGAGGCCATGCAGAATCTCGATCCTGATAGTGAGGCTTGTCCAGATGGATTCCAGGGAGCTTTTTATAGAGCATCATGGGAGTCAGTGAAAAGTGATCTCATTGAGGCGATTCAAGACTTTTTTTGTGGAGATCCGCTACCTCGTGTTTCTTGTGATTCCTCTATAGTGCTCATTCTTGTGTCTAGAACACCTTCCTCTATTCATAATTTCCACCAGATTTTCATATGCAATGTCCCCTATAAGATCCTCAATATGTTGAGGATGGGGATTCTCTTACTACAAAATCCTCTGCCATCTAGAAAGAAGTTTCTCTGTGGATTATCTCCATCTTACCCCATGTTCGTTAGATTGTGTGTTCGGGTCCCATTTCGTTCTAACATGACAACTAGTGCGGTGAGGTCATCAGTTACTTGGGCTTCCCTATTACGAATATCTCCTTCAGGGAGGATAGCAGCTATCCTTCCTTCATCAATGCAATTCTGGATAAGAACTAGTTGGAGTCATTCCATATCATTGATCTTTCTTCTATCCCTAATAAATGTGTGTTCACCCATTCATCATCAGGTTTGTTCTCCACCAAAGATTACTACTGCACTATTCCCCTACTGCCTGAAGGAGATGTATGGAAGGAGGTTCTATGGGATGGAATCATCCCCTCTAAATATAACATTCTATTATGTAGAGTTAATAATAGAGCGATTAGAACTGATGAAAATGTTAAGAGATGTAGTGTGAGTATGGATTACAGATGTGTCTGCTATGGGAGGAAGTAGGAGGATATTTCGGTTCAACTGTTCTATAAAAGTGAGTAGGCACATGAGGTTTGGTCATTATTCATTTAATTCACAGTAGTTTCTATCCCAAACATGGACTAGGAGCCCTTCATAGTTCTTTGGTTCCATGGATCAGGCGAGGTGGGCTCGGAGAGAAAGGTGCACACCCTTGTTCTGCAGGCAGGCTTCTAGTGTTTATGGAAAGCACATAACAAATAATTTTTTGATGGGGTGGTTTCATCTGGTCAAGTGATCATCTCCAGAACCATTTTTCTTCTTCTGGGCATGAACATGGCTCTCAACCTATGTAGGGAGGCTCCTACACTTTAGTGGCTCACCCTTAATCCCCACAATGTTTTTTCGGTGATAACATATCTTCGGGTAAATTGGTAAGGTGGATTACTCCTCCTTGGGGTGTCAAACATAATACTGACGGCTCCTACATATCTGTAATCATGGTCAGAGGAGGGATTGTCTACGATTATACTGGTTCGGTCATTTTGTGGTTCTCCATCCGGCTGGGGCATGGTACCTCGCTTTTGGGTGAAGCAAAGGCCATTCTCACAGGGCTCTCAGTTTGCCAGTAGAGAAGTCTGAAACTCGTGAAATCTGAAACAGAATCAATGGTTGTTCACAATGGTATTTAGGGTCTGGGATCTACTCCCTGGTCAATTGAACGCATCACCCGTAAGTGTCGATCTCTTCTCATCACCCACACCAAAGTGTCCCATACTTGGCAAGAAGGTAACATGGAAGCAGACTACTAGTCCTCTCTTGACTTTCTTGGCATAGAGCAGTTGTTTTTCATGAATTCCAAAGTCTAAAATCAATAGGTATTAACATTATAAGTGGTAACACTCTAGGTCTCCACTACTTTAGACCCCTGTAATCTGTCTTCCTTCCCCTCTCTGTGGGCCTTGTATGTTTTTTTCTTTCTTTCTGAACAAAATATATATATATATATATATATATATATATGATGATGATAATGTCATAAAATGAAATCCATTCTTAATATAACATCAAAATAAACTAGGAAGAAAATAATGAGATTTTTTGGAAACACATTCCCACAGACTTCAATTAGAGAAGAATCATTCACTTGAGGTGTGATCATCATACCATTAGGGGGTTTCACTACTAATTCAACATCTAATAATTTATGTGGTATTTTGATACACTTATAAAAATTTTTAGATATTAAATAATCTGTATATCTAGAATAAAATAAGACATTAGATGTTCTAGAGTGGATGGTAAGTTTACCTTTCACCACATTATTATTGTTACTCACATAATTAATTATAATTTTATGAGAATTCCATTTTTTCATGGATTAAGAGGTTTCTAACATTAATCATTATCATTATACATTATTTTTTAGTACTGGTTATCATAAGACCATAATCCATGCTTTTGAAACACTGGATTTTGGGTTTTTTATTTTGGGGGCCTTTTTCAATATCATTAACTAAATTACTCTTCTATTCACTTTGAAATTTGATTATATGATGAAATTACTTTCCACACATAAAATTTCCTAGTCCCCTTAAGATAATTTCCTCTATGTTTCTTTCATCAATTCAATCATGAAGGAAATATCATATTCTCATCTACATCATTTTTATAATTTCCTTTGAATTCCATCATTCTTTTCATATAAGAAACATGAAATTGATGGGTTATTCCAATATATATCTTCATGTTGATATAATATCAAGTAATTTATTTATTTAAATTGAAGTCCCATATTTTTAATGACATATGGATATTTGGTTTTAATCTACTCAATAATTGACTGACCTTGCTTTCAGTATGGATGATAATACATGAATAATACCTCCCAAGCCTTGTAAAATTTTCATTATAGGTGATAATTGATTTATCATCCTTTTATTTTAAATCAATTAATTTCTTTCAATTTCATTCATAGAAAACAAGAAAAGTACTTATTGAAAAAGAAGTTCAAAAAATCATCCCACTCTATAGGGTCAATTTCATTCCATTACCTCATTGTAACATCCCGATTCTGAGTGCCGCCAAAACGTGACTCAAACCCAGTTGGTCACATAAACTCAAGAGAATTTCCCCAAACTCCAGAGGCTACCGAATAGCAGTGAGAGAGAAGGTATAATAGTGGAGAAACTATTCCCTTATTGGTAGATTATGCACAGTGGAATAAAAAATAATAAACAACATAATAATAATTAATACTATAAAACAATATAAAGAGAAGAAGACTAATAGTATAAACAACTGCATCATATATAAATAAATGACTCTCTTCACATGTATATAAAAAAGCAGCCAAAAAAGTCACATTGCTGGAAATACAATACTGAAACAAAAGTACAGAAAATAGTAAACTTCAACAGCATCGCAAGCCTTAGCTTGGTCCCATGCTCTCTAGATCCAACAATAATCAAGTACCTGATGAAGAAGGGAACTTTACCTTATCAATACCTACAACCATATAATCTGTTTTGGTCCAAAAGAAAGACCTAAATAGGGTGTGAGATGAATCCCAATAGGCAACCACCAATAGATCAATGCCTAATAGACTATGAATATATATAGCAGAAAATATGTAGAAATGAATAATTAAACATCGAAGTACTCAAATTTAAACAATTCTACAGTTTTCAATTACATTCATTTTCATTTATAAATTATTCAAATCATTGAATAATATAACCTCAATATTAAGACTAAGCTTTATATCCCCCCTGTATAATTATAACAAAAAACATCCCAGAATACCATGTAAACCACCAAGTAATACTGAGTCAAATCTTTTACTTTAGCTTGATGACTCATCACAACATCAACCAAACATTCATAACAACCCTCTGGGAATTATCTCATGGTCTATCCCCTTTGGTTTAAACATAGCACTAAAAAAATTCAAACAACCGCCTAGGATGCTCTCATGGTCAATACCCTTGAGTCCACATGGCATCAATAATTTATACATGACCTCCGGGTAGCTCTCACAGTCAATTCACCCTGGGTAAATTTAGTATAAAGAATAATAAATGACCTCTGGGTAGCTCTCCTGGTCAATACCCCCTGGGTCAAAATCTACACCAAGGCTCTCATGGTCATGTGTAAATAAACATGGAAACCCCCACAGTTTTCCTGGTCCAAGGCTATCATAGTCCAAAAAAGATCAGTGTGCATACAACATTAATTAAAGGCTCTATATGAAATTTATACTATTACATGGCTCAAATTTGATCAAAGAATAAAAACAAGCAACACATATAACCAAATAAAATCCATCCCAAACAAGTCAAGGCATGGAAAAGAAAGTATACCTCATAAGAAACTAGGAAAAAGGCCATAAATAGTCAAACCAGGGAAACACACCCATAGGGTGTCCCATAAACAAGGGTATAAAATAATATGCAAAGGAAAAAACACTTCATCAATTAACCAAACTATAGAAGGTAATCAAACAGGGTCAAAATACAAAATATGCAATACCCCAACATGGGTATGTGGTACTTTAAGCATATATAATCCAAATAAAATCGAAGAAAGGAACAAACCACCTACCTTGATGTTGTACGATGAACACTCTAGAATGTTGGCCCTTGAATCAGCCTAAACCATCGTAGATCTACAAAAAGATCAAAATTGTTCAACCTTGAATGACTCGTGAGAGAGGATAAATCAGGAAGAGAGGCTCTAGGGAAAGAGGGAACTCACCGGTGGGAAACCAATGCACCCTACGACGTCTCAATTAGAGCTCAGATGAAGGAACGAGAAGAGCTTGAAGATTTTTAGCAATACGCCGCTATCCTGTACGAGAAACAAAAAGAAGAAAGAAGTTATGGAGATGAGATGCAACCCCGAGCCGATTAATCAAATAAAAAGAAAAGTACACAAAATGTTTATTTAATGTATTCTCCATGTACTAGCCCCAACTATACCCCACTTTAGGTGGTCTACTAGGTCACCTAGACAACTATGTACTTATCCATTACACGACGAGTACACAGTTATCCATGGAAACCAGGTACACGGAGTGTACTCAAAATCACATGACACATACTTATAAAATTTAACAAATCGTCATTTTTCCTAAAAAACAACCCAAAATAAAGACCCACAGCTAAAATGAAGACTCAAGTTCTTACAAACTACCCCCTTAAAGAAATTATTTCCCAAATTTCCCTTCCAAGGGTGGCAAAGAAGAAACATCAAACAAATCTTGACACTACGATGGTACATCAGCCTCCCTCTCCCAAGTCTTGTCCTGTAGTTGCCCATGCTGCCATATAACCCATACCATAGGAATATAATGGTCACAAAGAAACTTCTTGCTACGATCCACAATTCATATAGGGTGATCCTCGAAGGATGCATCCACCTCCAACTCAACCTCCTTAGGTTGGTAAACCTGAGACTGGTCCGAAAAGTTATGTTGTAGTTGAGAAACATAGAAGACGTCTTTCATTTCCCAATACCACTGAGATAACTGCAACCGATAGGCAACTGGCCTGACTCTCTCCAAGAACTAAAATGACCTAACACATCTTGGTGAAATCTTCCCCTATCTCATATTCCTCCTGTGTCCCAACCTCAGTATGACACGTAATAAAACCCAATTTCTGACCTCGAATTCTAGAGTTAATCTCCATCAATCGACATAAGATTTATACAGAGACTATTCAGTATCCATCATCTTTTGAATCAACTCTACATACTCAGTGGTATTATGAAAAAGATGAGGTCCCAACATAAATACTTCTCCTTCCTCCATCCAACATAGGGGTTATTCTCATGACCTACCCTATAATGAATCGTAAGGTTCCATATGAATCATCGCCTGAAAACTATTATTGTAGAAAAAAATACACTATGGGTATATGACATTCCAAAGAGCCCTCGATATCCAGGAAACATGATCAAATCATGTCCTCCAACACTTGAATCATGCGCTCGGACTTTCCATCTGTCTAGGGATGATATGCTATCTTCAGAAGTACCTGTGTTCCCAAAGAACTCTGTAGTCCCTACCAGACACAAGAAGTAAACCAGGATGCTATATCTGAAATGATAGAGTGTGGGACCACATGAAAATGTATAATCTCTTGGATATACAACTTTACAAGATCATCAAAATTGAAGGTTTCCTTGATCAGTAGGAAATGTTCATACTTTGTGAGTTTGTAAACAACAACCCATACAACATCATTTCCTCATGGTGACCTTGGTAAACCCATCACAAAATCAATCGTGACATCATTACACTTCCACTGAGGAATGGGTAACTGCTGTAAAGCCCTTCCAGTCACTGATGCTCCACCTTCGTCTGCTGAAACGTGGAACATCTCATTAAAAAACTAGCAGCATCCCTCTTCATATCTGGCCACCAAAACTAACGGTGTGGATCTCGATACATCTTGGTGACACTTGGACGAACTGCCCAAACTAAGTAATGAAAATCTCGCATCAACTAATCATGTATTTCTTTGGACACCCATACACATCCATGAAAATAAAAGATCTCATCATCACATATGGTCTACCCAGGAGTAATGTCCTCTCCTGACACACTCTCCCATAGGACCAGGGCTTCGGAATCTGATAGCTTCCTCATTCGCACTCAATCCAATAGAGTAAATATAACAGATATAGAAGAAAGGAACATCTTCCCTTATATGTCGTGCACCTCCAAATGATTCTAGGAGAATAGTGCCATAAGTAGCCACTCACTGCTGGCCTCATGAACTTCCTGTATCTGAGTCCTTCTACTCAATGCATCAGCCACTGCATTTCCTTTCCCAGGTTTGTAGGCAAGTTCAAAGTCAAAATACTGAAGGTACTCAAACCACCATTGTTGTCACAAATTCATATCACACTGAGTAAAGATATCCTTAAGACTTTTTGGATAGTTTACACCACCAAATTCTCTCCCAAAAGATAATGTCTCCAACAACATAAAGCATGAAAAAATTATTCTAACTTGAGATCATGCATTGGGTAATTCCTCTTATGTGGCATCAACTACCAAGACCCGTACATCATGACTCCTTCCCCATGTAGAATCATTGGTCCTAGCCTGATTCCAGATGCATCACAATAAATGGTGTAACTCTTGACTGACTTAGGAAAAATCAATATCGGTTCTGAAGTCAATATCACTTTTAGCTCTTGAAAGAATGAATCACAGAAATCTATCCACATGTACTTTTCACCCTTTTTAGTCAGGCCCATCAGTGGTGCTGCTAAGCATGAAAAGTCTTTTATAATGCGCCTATAGTAACCATCAATCCTTAGAAAACTCCATAACTCAAAGAAGTTATTTGGATGCTCCTAGGAAAATACCGCTCTCACTTTCTCTAGGTCTACTGATACTCCTTTATTTGAGACAACATGACCCATGATGTGAATCTAGTCCATCCAAAAGTGGCATTTTGAGAGCTTATCATGTAAATTATTCTCTCTCAGTGTACTCAAAACGATCTCAAGATGGATGGTATGGTCATGTAGAGTGTGAGAGTACACCAAGATATCACCCATGAAGAGTACTATAAAAGAATACAAGTAAGGGTGGATCACTCGATTAATCAATTCCTTGAAAACTATAGGCACATTCATGAGACCAAACAACATAATCACATACTCTTATAGACCATACCTGATCTGAAAGGCTGTAAGAGGTATATTAGATGGTCTAATGTGAAACTGATGATAAATGGATCTCAAGTCAATCTTAGAGAATAATAGATATCCTCAAAGATGATAAAAGAGATCATCAATCCTTACTAAGGGATATCAGTTATTAACCGTCAATTATTTCAACTTCCAATAATCCACAAAAAGTCTAAGGGTACCGTCTGCCTTCTTTTCAAATAGCAGAGGTTAACCCTAAGGAGATGTACTGGGTCAGATGAAACCCTTTGCTTGCAAATCCTATAACTATTTCTTGAACTCTTATAAAATTGGTGTAGCCATCCTATAAAGAGGAATGGACACCAGTGCCATTCCTAGCACAAGATCAATAGATAAATAAACATCTCGGGTCTAAATGTAAACCTAAAAGGTCATCTGTAAAGACATCCCTGAAATAATTGACCATTAGGGGAAAGTCTTTCTGTGAAGTTCCATGCTCATCCAGATATAAACTAGTAATCTAGAAAGTAATTTATTCAAACCCATGATGATCGGGTGTAGCTCTTCTCACCTGGACATCCCATTCCCCCTTGTGTAGAAAATACCCACTCTCGAGTGATGTAAAACTCACCCTATGGAGATAGTAGTCAACAAATGGATGAAAAGGGACTAACCAGTCCATTCTAATAATGACATCGAAGCCTGTCATCTCTAAGACATAGAGGTCCCATAAGAAGTTAAACCCAAAAATCACAAGAGGGAACTCTTTGCACTGACATACACTAGCCGTCCTAATCCCCAAGGGAATTTTCAGAATCATAACATCCTCAGAAGTGAAGATATAGAGCCCAAGGAACTCCACAACAACAACTGATATGAAACTATGGGAAGCCCATGTATCAAAAATAGTAGAATCTAAAACTGAGTCAACTATAATAATACCTTTAATTATAGAAGGATCGGGATCCTGATCCTACTGGGTCTGGTCGACTTTAAAAGTCTGACCTATACCATGAACTTGTGACCTTTCCTGACTACCCTGAGTTGATCTACCCAATGGTCGCTGAAAAGATAAAGCTTGAATACAGCTTCCATGACCACCTCCTCAGCTTGGACTGATTGATGAACTCCAGTTCCCGTACTGGGTAGGAACTGGTGGTCTTTATACTAAATGAGGATTCAGAACTGATCCCCTCCCACTAGCTGCTGGTGAGAAAAACCGGTAAAAATGTTGAAGATGACCCATATTTTAGTAAGCTCGGCACTCCACTTGGTCTCTCGGGTACTGAGGTCTCATGTCCCCAGTCTTTCTACATCGGTAGCACCTCACCTGGATAACTTTAGATACATCCCTGCTTCTATAACACCATGCGGAGTTTCTCTATGATGCTTCCTACTATCAAATGAAGAATTACCATCCCTTGATGTTGAACCATCATAGATCGCAGCTCTCAACTCCTTCATATTATGATCAGTAATCCGTGCCTGGTTCACTATAACAGTCACCGAAGTCATCCTTAATACATTCACATGTGATCAGATGTCATACCAGAGACCATCCTCAAATCGTGTAGCCAAAGATAACTCATCACCTCCTAGAGTAGGTGAGAAATGATTAGATTAGTAAAATGAGATGAGTAATCCATCACAAAAAGGGATCCCTACTCCAAATTAATGAACTTAGGCTCGGTTGGACCTCAACATCTCATGGTAGAATTAGTCATTGAAAGTCCCCGAAAACTCTTCCCAAACCATATACCGATGACATATTGCTTGTGTGATAACATCCCACCATATCTTGGAGGAATCATGCAACATGTACGTATCAAGATTCACCCTTCTCCCTGGAGGTGTCTCTAGATGCTTGAATATAGAATTCATGGGCTCTAACCATGAATCTACAGCCTATGGTCCTCCCTCCCTTGAAAAAGTTGGAGGATACTACTTCTGGAACACCCTTGTCAAATCTTCCATAGTCGGGGTAGGATGTAGTGCTCCCTGAAAAGTTTTCATCATCCTCATAAAGCCTTCATAGAACTTTTCATCAGCACCTATTTTCGATATAATAGCTGGTGCCAGGAGGGGCACAAGAGGAGGATCTACTGGTAGTCCCTGATCTACCATTTCTAGTGTCTGATCATTTCCCTGTATCTAGTGTAAAACAAGAGTACGCCTTGGAGGAATGAAACTCCAAGGTCAAGCACACACCTTAGTTCAATATTATCAAGGGAAAAATCTTATAACAACAATAAATGAACAAGATAAGAAACCTTCATGTTTTACAAAAATAGGGTTACACGATGTATATAACCCCAACACGGTGTGTTACTTAAAAATTTTAACAAGGCATGTACCACTGTGAAACATAGTCATGTAATACCAATACACATGATGTGTTTATACTGAGACACGATGTGTACTTGAATGCTCCCTCCTACCCTGGTACTTCTACATGGATCAAACCACGCAGTTCTCTCTTGGGTAACACTACACGATGTGTTCACCCTACACACAACATGTACCACTTATGTTCTAACCCCCCCGTGTCTTTAGTCACACGGCCAGAGACACGGTCGACTCTACATAGTGTGCAAGAATGGGACACAACATGTATAACCTAATTTTCATCCACCCGTGTCATTGTTCACATGGATGAATACATGTTTCTCTACCACATGACATGTACAATCTAGAAACGGCATGTTCTACCCAAGGATTCCCAGCCACATGTCTCTACTCACACAGTCAGTCACACGATTGAAGACTACACAGAGTATACTTAAAGTACAAGACATGTACTTAAGAAATGTTGTTTCTTCCAAAACAAAAGAACACATGGCATGTGTTCATAACACCACACGGTGTGTTGTCTAGGTTTCCAGATAGTAATCCTCTGAAGCTATTTCACAACCCTTATAAACATAGAATTTTTTATAAGGAATGCCAAATTATGACCCCTAAGAGTCCATATTCCTGGAAATCAACATTTTTCATCCTTATTCTTATAATAACATGAAAAAATTCAATTAAAGTTCAAACATGATCCACCAAATTCTGATCCAAGAGGGCCCATAACACCTTAGGTACCAATGTTTGGCATCCATCCAAATGAAACTTTACAATTTATAATACCCTAGCACAATAGCCAATATTCTATCATGAAATCTATGAAAACAACATGTATATCTAGCACAACATATATCACAATACCATGCAATCAAAAATACACCCAAAATGGTATGAAAAAATGAAAGACATGGGATCTCTATCACATTACTATATGATGTATGATATGGAATACCCTCATGTCATCTAGTTGAAATAGAAATTGAACCTCAATAATATCAAATACAATAGAAAACAAGTGAATCACCCAAGGGTGAAATCAAATAAACTGTAATAATTGAAAAACTAGAAAAAAATTCAATAATTGTGGTAAATTGGCTTTTCCATGTACAAATGTTATATACTCCAGGGAATAGCTTCTTACCAACTACCCATTCCTTCCTATCCCAATATATAGTCTACAAACAGTAAAACAATGTAGAAAGAAACCACCTATGATACAACTTTGTACCATCTCAGTTTTGGGTGCCGCCTAAAGGTCCCTCGAACCTGGCTGGTCACATTTCCTCAAGCACATTTCCCAAAATGCTAGAGGCTACTGAATAGCTGTGAGGGATAAGGCCTGATTATTGGAAAACTATGCCCTAATTTGAAGAGTATTCACATTTGAATAAAAAATAACAAAAAACAACAGAAGCAATAATACTGTACTACAGAACTAAAGATTCTAAGACTAATACTATAAACAACTGCATCATATATAAATAAGTGATTATCATCACATGTATCTTAGAAAGTATCCAAACAAGTAACAATTCTAGAAATACAATAATGAAACCAAATTATAGAAAATAATAAACTCCGACAGCATCACAAGCCTCAACTTGGTCCCACACTCTCAAGATCCAACAACAATCAAGTACCTGATGAAGAAGGGAACTTTCCCTTATCTATACCAGCAACTATATAATCTTTTTGGGTCCAAAATATTGACCCAAACAGGGTGTGAAACAAATACGAATAAGAAACTACCAAAAGATCTATGGCTAACAATCATTGAATATATATAGTAGACAATATGCACAAATGACACAATAAACTAGGAAGTACTCAAAGGTAAACAATCTTATAGTTTTCAATTACATCCATTTTCATTTATAAATTATTCAAATTGTTGAATAATGTAACCTCAGGATCAAGACTATGCTTTGTACCCCCCTGTACAATAGTAACAAAAGATTTCCCAGAAGATGATCTAAACCACCAAGTGAGACTGAATCTAAACTTTTTCTTTATCTTGGTGACTCATCACAACATCAGCCAAATATTCATAACAACCCTCTAGGAAATCTCTCACAGTCTAAGCCCATTGGTTTAAAAATATCACTAACCAAATGAAAATGACAACCTGGGTATCTCTCACTACAAATAACCCTGGGTCCACATGGCATCCATAATTTATACATGACCTAGGGGTATCTAACATGATCAATACACCCTGGGTCAATGTTGTAAAAATAATCATAACTGACCTCTTGGTAGCTCTCATGGTCAATAACCCTGGGGTAAAAATCTACACCAAGGCTCTCACATTCCTGTATAAATAAACATGAAAACCCCCATAGTTTTCTGGGTCCAAGGATCTCATGGTCCAAGGAAGATCAATATGCATAAAAAAATTCATTAAATTCTCTACATGTAATATAAACAATCAAATGGTTCAACTTTGATCAAAGCATAAAAACAAGCATCACATATAACCAAATCAACTCCATCCTAGAAAATTCAAGTCATGGAAATCAATGTATGCCTCGTAGGAAACCTATTCCAAATAGACCTAAATAGTCAAAATAGGGAAACACACTAAGGGGTTGTCCCAAGAACAAGGGTATGCAATATTATGCAAAGGAAACAACCCTTAATCAATAAACCAAACCACATCTGGTATTCAAACAGGGTCGAAATATAAAATAAGCAATAACCCAACTTGGGTATTCGACACATTAAGCATATATAATCCAAGGAAAATTGAAGAAAGGTTCAAACCACCTACCTTGATGTTGTATGATGAAAAATCTTGAACATTTGGCCCTTGAATCCACCTAGAATGTCATAGATCTATAAAAAGGTCAAAATATTTCAACCTTGAATAAATTATGAGAGAGGAGAAATCAATACGAGAGGCTCTATGGAAAGAGAGAACTCACCGGTGGGAAACTAACGCACCTGACAACCTCTCAATTGAATCTCAGACGGAATAATGGGAGGATCTCAAAGATTTTTAGGCATACGTCACTCTCCTATAGGATACACGAGAAGAAGAAAGAAGTACTAGAGATGAGATTCAACCCATAGCCAATTAAACAAATAAAAATACAAGTACATGGCATGTTTATTTAATGTACGTGATGTGTACTATCCCCAACCTACCCCTTCTTTAGGCAGTCTTCCAAGTCACCCACATGACCATGTACTCAGATGTTACATGGCCATTACACAGTTATATATGGCAATAGAGTACACTCAATGTACTCAAAAGTACATGGAGTGTACTTAGAAAATTTTTCAAATATTCCTTTTTCCTCAAAACAACCCAAAATAAATATCCGTACCAGAAATGAAGATCTGGGTTCTTACAATCATGTTCTTCATAAGTGTCCTCCATCATTATTCTTATCCTTTTAAATGAAAAACAATTGAAATAAATTTTTCATTTTATAAACACTATAAAATAGGAAATATATTTTTAGTGGTATTAATAAATTGCTAAAAAACTATTGGATCAACAAACGCACTAAAATAAGGTGGATGTTTCCTTGCGATGGACTCAAAAAAGTATTATTCCCTTATATTCTTGTTTACAAGCTCATCATGATTCATAGATTGAGAAAATTTTCATAATCATTGAAAAGTTAATTTTTATTCTAAATCCCATAACATTTGGTTCCTCGGGAGGATAATCATTGCATTTTTCATCACATTAGTCACTAACAAGGGTCCTTAGGGTTCCAAGAATTGACTAAAACTAATAATAATAGTAAAGAAACAATAATCATATAGGGAAAGAACATAATTATAAGAACAATTATTTATAGGATGTCTAAAACTTGAATTCTTATTCTAAATCTATTAAACCTTAGAATTAACATATTTCATTCATGTTCATCGTCTATTCAAATCCTTCATAATAGTTTAAAAATAAAATTTGATTTATCCAAGAATATCCCCCTAGGAGTTCCAAAATAGGTGTAAGGTAAGGGAACACTCACCGTGCACTTGAATGATGGACGATATATAATTGACCAAGTATTTTCAAGGTTATTACCCTTAGATACATATATTCCAAGACTAAACCCCCTTATAGTATCTAGACAGTGCTTTTTTTCAAGGAAAACCTCAATCATTTTTTATAATAGCAAAGTATGTTCTCATATACATAGGATTATCTGAAGGGTTCTCACTAGAGTTTTCTTATCCATGTTTTCAAAGGATACTAAACCTCAATTTGATACCAACTATAATGGATCATATTTTTAATATATAAATATCATATATTATTATATGAAAATTCAATACATAACATTATGATTCACAATATAATCATATAGGTCTAGTGTCTTGGAAACTTGGATATATGAAAAAATTCTTCATAATATATCTACATCCTCTATAAATAATTTCTTCATAACTAGAACACTTCTTAGAAATATAATTCCTAAATCCTTTCTTTATTACACATGGAGAGTAAATATAAGAATGAGAGAGCTTAGATTCCCAGTAAGGGTGAGAAAGGGAGATATCAATGAGCACATAAATATAAATTGAGAATAAGGGTATGCTAAAATGAGAATAACATTTGAGAACCATACCCAATATATAATTGATCATAACGATGAGTCACAAAACAAAACTTGGAAATTTATAGGGAATTATTCATAATGGAATCAAAGAGCATGATCCCTAGGATCATAACATTAGCATAAAAAATATGATTGTTCTGTAAAAATAAGAATGAAAAATAAATTAATCACTCATGGGTAATTACCAATACTATCGTTTTATTTTGGGTTCACTTTACATTCCATCATATATATAATCAATTTCCACTCCCAAGACTATCAAATAATATAGATTCCCTTGCCAAATTAGATTCAATCCCCATTAAATTCTTTATTATCTCATGAGATGTCCATATATACCCAATTCATTTTAGGGTAATATAATTCTTGTCCCACCCAAAAAATAATTATATTCATACACATGTGTGACATAAGATAAAAAAAATTCACCATATCACAAATTTTGGAAAGGAAATAGTTTTTATAAACATTTCATCATTTCATAACCCATGGAAAAGAAATGAGTATCATAATGGTTTCATTATAACTTAATTTACATGTGAAATAAAATGAGTTTCATAGAATCATCCATAAAAATCAATCACAAAAGAAAACCAAATAGAGAAAGTTGATGGTATCCTTTGATCATATCACTAGTAAAGAACGATTAATATTTAAGGATGTTATCAAAGATGAAAAATGCATTAAAAATATCACTCTAATTTTTTTTTGAGGAAAACACACTTTTCACTTTAGAATTACTTATTTAAAATATAAAAATTTCTCAAATAATAGATAAAACATTTTATTTTAAAATAACATTGAAATCTTATAATGTAATCTTTAAATAATTTAGTGGTCATGAAGGAAGGAATTTCTATTCTTGACATGTATATTAAAAAAAATTCCTTTATCATTTTCTGTAAAACAATAAGAAGTTCCTCATTCCAAAAATAACAATAAGTTTCCATTTAAAACATTTTATTGAAATTTAATTCCTTAGTAATGTTTACTTTAAATAATTATAGTATAATATTAAAAAAAAATTCTATATACATTTTTAGAAAACATTAATTTTATATGAAAAATTATTTTCATTCAAAGAGATAAATAATGTTGGTTTTCCTTAAAAAATTAGTTTAGTCACATTTGTATTTAAAGAGAGTAAAATGAAAGGAAAAAATGTAATCTTATTAAATCACTAGATAATAATAAAATTCATGATTTTTTTAAGAGTTAGATCATTAAAATCTATCATAAAAAACATAATAATAATCCATCTCGATAAATAATGAGATTGTAACATAAATCCCTTACCTCAAGTTCATTATTCATTGAAATTTCTCTAACATCATGTATAAAAAATTTAAATTTATTATAATTATTTACTATAATAATTTAAATAAATATAATATAATATATTATCCACTTATAAAATTTAAACCCAAATTTATTAATGATTATTTATTAAAATTATCATCTCAGGGTGTTAACTGTATCAATTTTCATGAGAATTTCGATTTGGTTATTTTGGTACTTTTAATTTGACCATGGTTACATAATCTAAATAATTTTAATTATGATATAAATTACACACACACACACACATATATATATATTAATTATATATATATATATATGTATTTATAGTCATCCATAAATGATATAGACAGAAAAATGAATTTCACCATTTATGGAGATGGTAAACCATAAGTACACATGAATTATTTTTTCACTTTTCAACAGTTGGAATGAAAGAAAGGTAAATAATAATTAAAGTTTTTAGAAAAATTATTATATCACACACACACACAAACAGACACACAGACAGACATATATATTATATATATTCATTAAGTCTATCCTTATTACCATCTATGTAAATCATAAAAGAAAAATGTGTCACATCATTTTGGGGAGGTGGTTGTCTACATGTACGCACCATATAAGTTATCATTTTCCAAAAGGTTGGAACATAAGAAGCAAGATATGATATTATAATTCCTAAATTTTAATTTTCATAAATCTCATATAAAATATTTAAACCAAACATAATTACCTTCAATGAAATATGGTGATGGAAAATGAATTGTATTGCTATGTGGAGTCAGTAGTCCACATATACACAAGAATGATAAATTCACAACCAATTTTATAGAATATAGGGTGGATATTTTTTTGTTACAAAATAATAAAAAAAATTATGTGTATCTAAGATATTGAAATTATTATTTTTTGATTAATACCATAGATTTAGGGGAGGTAGAAGAAGAAAGAACTTGAAAGATTACAAGTAAGATGATTACCTCTTCTTCAGTTAACTGCTATTAGATCATATCTTAAGGAACCTTGGAATGGTATTTTATGAAGATAAGAACCTCTAAATCATAAATATGTAATTTTAGAAGATATTTTGTTAGGATTTGGTTGAGATATAATTATCAAAGTGGAGTAAATAGAATACAGTTTAAGATCCTGACCATTTCTGGAGTTGACTCAGATGTGATTTTAGGTATTTTTTCTCCTTGTTTTGAGTAATTTTATTTGGTTTTTTACATTTCTGTATGGTTGGATGGAAATTGAGTAAAATGGAAGAAAAAGGGGTTGTGCATGATTAGTTCAAGGTTAGAGAAAACAGTGATCCCTAGCCTAGGAAACTGTGCAACCCTAGATAGTGGGGGTTCGCATGGCGACACATGGTTTGTAAAACCTTGCACCCTAAAAAGAGAAACCATGCACCCACAAAAATAATGGATGAATGTTTGGAACATGGTTAGGTAAAACCATGTGCCTCTACCCAGGAATATATGCACGATATTTTAAAAAGGCTGAAAATATGTTTTTAATCCACCCGAACCCCCAAAACATCCCCTATTCAACCCAAACTATGAGCAAATTGGGTTTTTGATGATTTAAGAGATTTTAGAAGGGATTAAAAGGTCATAAAACCTCCATTATTTATGATTCGAAGCCCATACAGAAGATCCTCATACCTCTCAGTAAGTGGATATTTCCCCATTTCTTCCCCATTCATCCTCATTTATTCTCTCTTTCATTTGTTGGTAGTTATATTCTATTTTTTAGATATTGATTTTAATTTAAATAATCTAGATATAGGTTTATATATCTTCATCTATATCTAATATATCATGAATTATTTAATCTATATTTAGGTTTATAGATCCAGATTTTGTTCTACATTTTTTTCCACTCAATTTTAGGGATTTCCATTGTGCCATACTTCATCAAATAATTGAGGTAGGTGTTCTAATATTCAAATCCCACAGTCATGATTTTTGATTATGAGTATTGAAATTATATAATTTATTGATATTTTAGAAATTGAAGTTCTTGTTTTAATTAATTAATTTTTGTCAATTAATTAATAATCGAACTATGAAATTACGGTATTTGGGAATAATTAACCTGTGAATTAATTATGTGATATTGATGTTATGAACTGAATAATCAATCTATGAATTAATTATGTGATATTGATGATATTAATTGAAAAATTAATTTGTGAATTAATTATGTTATATTGATGTTATTAATTGAATAATTAACCAATGAATTAATTATGTGATATTGATGTTAGGAATTGAATAAATAATTAGTGAATTAATTATGATATATTGAGATTGAGAATTAGATAATTAATCATGGAATTAATTTTAGATATTGAAATTTCATAATTGGATTTTATAAATTGTTGAATTAATTAATAGAAAGGATGTTATTAATTAAACGTAGAATTAATTAATGGTATGAGTGTGATTATTTGATTTTCATATCAATTAATGAGAACTATTATAATAATAATATTAATGTTGATTAATCTTGGTTGATATGATATAGTTATTTTTGTGATATTGGTGATATATACATATATATATATATGTGTGTGTGTGTGTGTGTGTGTGTGTTATATTTATGAATGTCTAATAAATGAGAATAAGACATGCTTTTCTATTTCCAAAGCTCAAATGAGTAGGACATGGTTAGATATTTCTGAATCCTATAGTGATAAACTATTTCATGAATGAGAGTTGTACATTGAATGCTATTTCCAATGACCAAGAGATCATGATATGTTATACTATTTCTGAAGCCCGTAGTGATAAACCTATGTGTGACATGGTCTTATGTTTCAGAATCCCATAGGGTCAAAGGCATGATGACCTATACCCAAATTTTTGGCATTGGACTATGGTTCCAATTATTCATTTTAATAAGTTTAAATGAAATCGATAATTAAATACCATTAGTTTAATGAATTGTGATTTGAAAATGTGACATGATTCAGACTCTAACAGGGGCTGAATTAGGTACTGAGGTACGAGTGATCTTGGAAACCCAAGGGTTTATATGGATAAAAAATAATATTTGATAGTGTGATAACTATTTAATTAAGAATGGTAATTATTTTATTATACAACAACATAAACTGTTTGAATGGATTTTTTTGACAATGTTGGTAGTTTCCTACTACTTTGAACTCACACCCTTCTCAGGCCGCCTTCTCAGCACCTGAACAGACGGTATTATTACAGGATAGGTTAAGGGTAAATGCCCTAGGTTAGATTGTTGATTTTGGAAAGGATATTAGATGAGGGAACCAAATGAGTTTTGGGACCCGCTTGATAATTTTCGATGTATTCATTTTCAATTTTCATTTTAGAAACATGACACTTACTTTAGCATGGTATGTTTTCAATTTCAATTGGATATTGTATTTCTTTGCCTGTTTATCTTAATATATTGGTATTATTATGATTATATAAGCTTAAAATATTTTTTATTTATTTCTACTGGTGTATTACTATGATAAAAGTGGGTACAGTCTCCTCATGATCGACTTACCAAACCCTTGCTGTTAGTCGGTAGCCTCTTGCATATGGGGTGATGCGCTTGAGGTCATGCGACCAACCTGTTTGAGGCACCACTGTGTGGAACCGAGGTTGGTAAATTTAAAATTGGTATCAAATGAGTTTTATTTCATTTTCAAATTATATTACTGTTTGAGAAAGTTATACAAAGGACTTGGAAACATGAAGCCTTGGTTATGTGCTTGTGCATGAGAGTAGTTAACCCATGTATGCAGGAGAACCGAATCACCCAAGGTAATAATTATTTTTATTACTATTTTTTGTTATAGTTGAATATTATTTCATCTTTGTTGAAACACTTTTGGTTTAATGTGACTATTTTTTCAATGATTTTTTATATTGGACTCATGGTATGGTATGACGCGAGATTTGAGTTTACATGGATCATTCTAGGAACTTAGGGTTATTATGACATGAATAATTTTAGGAATGTATAAAAAATGGCATTTGGGTAAGTTTTTAAACATAAAATATTTTCCTTATTTTTAAATTAAATTGAAAATAGTACCTAATGTGCTGTTGATAATAGTAAAATGATGGAAACAAATTGTGAATATATGGGTGTCTAATGAAATGTGAATAATGAGAATGTGTTTACCTTTGTTAACTAATACCTAGGGGTAGGATGGTTAGTGGTAGTGAGAGCACCTCAATTTTTAATGCATGGTGAGAATTGTGGAAAAGTATTTTTTGTGACTCATTATGGTTTTAATTTTTCTTAAATGTGTGAATATTGTCAACTATGTCTTAAGGTGTGTGTTTAGAATTGTAGAGTTATGCCTCCATGACTATACTTGTTGAGAGGATGACTGAAGAACATGGTGGTGGATGATCCATCAGTTGGGGAACCAAAGGAATAAATAGTGCCCGGTGAGGAAGTAGGGGAGTAATTTTGGGAGAACCTCACTCACTTAATGCAATTCAAGGAAAGAGACCCAAGGTTGGTTAAGAAGATCTTGTCTTATATAATGAGAGATTTTTAGTTATAGAACCCTAAAACTTTTACCGGAGAGGGTGGAATTGATGGAGTTGAGTTCTAGGTTGAGTCTATCAAGATGATACTTGAAAACTTATAGAATTATACTAAGAAGAGGGTAAAGTGGGACAATTATATGCGACAAAGATCAGGGAAGCACTGGTGGAACATTTATGTATAGACTGGAAAAGATGGTGGTATGCTATGGAAGGACTTTTTAAGAAGTTCTTGGAGAACATATACCCAGATACACTAAGATAGGGGAGAGAATATGATTTACTAATATTGAATCAAGGGAGTATGTATGTGATGGATTTTCCGGACGCCTCATTGATTTGAAAATATTTTCTCCAGCACTGGTAGGGGACGAGAGAACTACCGTAAAACACTTTCAGGATAGTATTAATTGTGAGATTAAGTCCCAAGTTAACCTTTCTCTATTAAATATGTTTTATGAAGTGGTGGATTATGATATCATAGTTTAGGGTAGCCTAATGGTGGATTCCAATATGGGAAATGTGGTTACATGTACATGGCTAGGTTGTACAACTTATGCGAGTAGGAAGCATCACTAAGACAACGTTATAAAGAGTAGCTGGAAGAAAAATACACAGGTAGGGGGATCTATTGCACATGACCATAATCATGTGTTTTTCCACTAGTGTGGTAGTACAAGAAACTTACAGTAACATTTCCCTCGACCACCAGTGGAATGATGACATTGCAATAAGATGGGAAATCTGGAGAAGTTCTAGAGGAACACACTACCGGTGGTTAGTGATTGAGAATATAAACCGAACCAGGGTTTGGGAAGGGGATATTTAATTCCATATCAGTCTAGAAATTGGTGTTCTACTATCCATGGTAGATGTATTGGATGTGATGCTTCTAGGAAAGAGTGACCATATCCGCATAGTTGTGCAACATAAGGAGGTCAGACGACATCACATGGAATATGGATAGGACAGTTAGATGTGGTACAACCTACACTTGTGGATAGAGAAGATGGACTATTGACAATGAGTGGTACCATTATAGTAGATTTTACATTGGCTAGTGCCTTATTAGATATTGGTTCCTCTCATTCCTTTATATCAACAACAATTGTTAATGGTTTGAGCCCGGTGGTGGAGTTTGTGAGTGGGGTTTTAACTATAGGTACATTGTTGGGAGAGTGGTCTAGAGACATCTGTATGTGCAAGGTATATTATCTTATGATTAGGGAGTATCATTTTCTATGGGATATATATATTACTAACATGTTAATTTTTGACCAAATAATGTGTATGGATTGGTTAGTTTAGTACTGAGCCCACATTGATTTTTACCAGCATATAGTGCCTTTTACATCTCTTTCGGGTAATAAATATACTCATTGTGGAGAGTAGTGTATCCAATAAGGTTGAGAAGGGTCAATTAATCAGTAGCTAGGAGAGCTCACAACCCATGTTTCTAGTTTATTACTAAATGATAGAGGTGTTAAGCAATATTTCCTTCCACCCATAGTGGAATAGTTTTTGGATGTGTTTCCTGAAGACTTTTCAGGGATGCCACCTGAGAGATATGCGTAATTTAATATTGACCTCATTCCAGGGGCTGAGCCAGTATCTATTCCACTATATATAATAGCATAAATTGAGATTCAATAGATCAATTATCAACTGGAAGAGATATAGAACAAGGGATTTATCCTTTTGAGTATATCACCTTGGGGTTCACCTGTGTTGTTTTCAAAGAAGGCAGACTAAATTTTGTTCTTGTGTGTTAATTACTAGAAGTTAATCATGATGAATGTAAAGAATTGGTATCCTCTTACATGTATTTATGATATATTTGAATATTTAAAGGGATATTGTATGTTCTTAATGATCTACTTGAGATAGGGGTATCATTAGTTGATATTTTGGACTTTTGACACACCGATAACTGATTTCAGAAGTAGGTATGGCCTATAAGATTTCTTCATAATTCCTTTTGGGATAATGAACACAACACCAGTGTTTATGGAATTAATGAATATGATCTTCCATATATACCTAGATAAGTTTTCGGTGGTGTTTTTTGGATGATATCTTGGTGTAATCCAAGACTCTTGAAGATCATTCCCACCATCTTGACATGATACTGAGTACACTAAGAGAGTATCATCTATACCCCATGTTATCTAAGATTCAGTTTTGGATTGATCATGTACTCTTTTTAGGGAACGTAATATTAGTGAAATGTGTTTTAGTATACCTAGAGAAGGTTCATGAAGTTTTGTATTTAGAGCATCCCAAGAATGTTTTTGATATCTGAAGCTTCCTAGGGTTAACTGGATATTATCATAGATTCATCTAATAATTTTCATGTTTGGAATCACTACTTTTGGGGATTTACAAAAAAATAACAATGCTTTATTGGTCATAATCATGTTATAATTCCTTCAAAGAGTTGAACAATCTTTTTACATTGACACTGATCTTGATCCTACTTGATTTAGATGAGAAGTATATGGTGCATTGTAAGGATTTTGAGATCCAACTTGGGGATGTGATGATGCAAGGAGATAAAGTTGTGGTGTTTGAGTCTAGATTGTTGAGGCTACATGAAAGAAACTACACTATACATGACCTTGAGTTAGTATCAGTGGTTTATGCTCTGATGTGTTGATGAAATTATCTTTTGGGAGAAAATTTTACTTTGTATATGGATCACAAGAGTTTAAGGTACATCTTTTCGCAATGAGATTTTGATATCTAGAAGAGAAAATGAGTGGAGTATATGTTTTAATTCTATCATGATCTAGAAAATACACCCTGAAATGGAAAAAGGGCTACTGATGCTTTGAGAAGGAAAACTCAGACACATGCAGCTCATCAGTCTAGTGCCGAGTGGCTGATGATTACTTTGCTGGATGGGATCCACGTTGTGGTTTAGCAAAGTTAGGATAAGATGAATCTCATGTCAGTTTCAGGGGAGTATAAAATTTTTATATGGATTAGGGATAAACCACATGAGGATCCAGAGTGTTTGGCCTTGATGGAAACCCCTGAAGGTTGGGAGACACCTTCAGACTAGAGTATATATGAGGAAAAGAACATCTGTGTCAAGAATCGAGTTGTTGTGACTATGAGAATACAAGAGGAGATGATGTTGGAATTTCGTCCCTCAAAGTTGGTGATATATCCAGGTGTGAACAAAATCTACCATGATCGACGATGATATTTTTTGTGGTCGAGCATGAAAAAGGAGATAGCAAGGTTCGTGACACAATGCTACACTTGTCAACAGGTGAAGGTTGAGAATCTATGACTTGGAGGTTGGCTATAGCCATTACCCATTCCAAAGTTGAAGTGGGATGACGTGACCATGGAATGTGGTTGGTCTCATGAAGATTCCAAGGAATAATGACATTGTGTTATTATGGATCAACTGAAGAAATTAACACATTTCATTAAAATAAGAGAGTCTTTACTAATAGAGGACTTGTGAGATTTGTATATTCCAACGATAGTCCATCTGCATGGGTTTCCAGATACTATAGTTTCATATAGTTACTCAATAATCACTTAAAGATTATAGAAGGTATTATATAGGGCACTCGTTATGCAAGTATTATTAAGAACAACCTTTAACCCACAAACAAATGGGATGTCAGAGCATACTATACAAGTGCTTGAGGTTATGCTATATGAATGTGTTCTTAACTTCGGTGGGTCTTGGGAGAAGCACTTTGATTTAGTAGAGTTTTCCTATAATAATAGATATCAGTAATCTATAAATATGGAACCATATGAGGCTCTTTATTATAGCCCATACAGGTTTCCATTATGCTGGATGGAGGCTAGTGAGTTGGAGTTGTTGGGACCGAGTCTCATACCAGAGGCATCAGAGTAGGTGCAGTTGATTCAGAAATTTATGGATATGAGTCAAAATAGAAATTATTGAAATTATGATAGATGAATATGACCCCTAGAGTTTACATAGGGTGATCATGTATTTCTTAGGGTTTCTCGTTGGTTGGGTCACCATAGGATACAGAGGCAGGGAAAGTTGGCACCCATATTCATCAGACCATTTGAGGTTGTGGAGATAATCAGGCCAGTGTTGTATTGATGGGATATTCAATTTAAATAAAACACTATTCATGGATTTTTCTATTCGTGGAAACTATAGAAGTATCATCCAGACCCTTATCACGTGATCGATGTCGATAAAGTTGATATTGTGGAAGATGTGTCCTTTGGGGAGCATCCAGTTCATATGTTAGATAATAGTGAGAAAGTGTTGTGGGGAAGGACCATGCCTATAGTTCATGTATTCTGGAAACATGGTCATGTACCATAGGAGACTTTTAAATGGTAAAAACATATGAGGGCTCAGTGGATGGAATTTTTTGGCTCAGAATCTTAGAGAATCTTGGGAGTGCATCTTCAGGATGAGCTGTTATAGGTTGTGTAGATTGTAAGATACCAACATTTGATAGAGTTTAATAAGATGATATTTTAGTTAATTTTTTCCCTTATGTTGAATAAATTTCATTGGGTTTTACTTTGGGTTGTTTTTGGGTTTAAATTGAGAAATATTGGAGAAAAGGGGGTTGTTCATGGTTGGCACATTGTTAGAGAAAATTGTGTGCCATGTCCAAGGAAACAATGCAACCCTAGACAGTGGTGGTTTTCACAGCTGGTGCATGGGTTTTCAAACCCTGAACCCTAAAAAGAGAAACCATGCACCCCCAAAAATAATGGGTGCACAATTAGTGCACAGTTAGGGAAAACTGTGTGTCAGCTGCCTAGGAAACCATGCACAATTGTTTAAATACCTGAAAATTTATTTTTAATCCACCCAAACTCCCAAAACTTCCCCCATTTGACCCAAAAATTGACCAAGTTAGTTTTTTATGGTTTTAGATTTTTATGGAAGGATTCCAAGTCCATACAATCCCCATTCTACACAATTAGAAGACTGAATCAAAGATCCATATCCCTCTCGATAAGTAGATATTTCCTTGTGTCTTTACCGTTCATCCCCCTTTGTTCTGTCTTTCATTTGGTGTTAGTTATCTTCTATTTCTTCTAGATATATCTCTAGATTCAATGAATCTAGATATTAGTTTATGGATGTAAATCTATATCTAAGAGATAAAAAATTGTTCAATCTTGATTAGGGATTATAGATCTTGATCCTATTCTACATTGTTGTGATACTCAATTTTATGGTATTCTATTCAGTAATCCTTCATTAACAAAATGATTTAGCTGATCTAATTTTCAAGTCCCACAGTCAATATTTTTATTACATGTTTGTTAATTATATAATTTCTAGGGTTGTTTATATAGCAACCTAGGTTTAATATAAATGTATATTACATCATTTTAGATGAATATTCAGTACATTACAAAAATAAATTCCAGATGACTGTAATAGTTTAGTGTCTTTGGAAACTTGGAATCAAAATCTTCTATCTTGGTGAAAGATCATAAACATCTCTGATAATGATCTCCACCTTTATTAATTCTATCTAAATCCTTTCTTCATGACCTGGAGAAAGGAAACATAAGAAAGTCGTGAGCTCAAATCCTCAATAAGGGTAAAAAAGGGAGACATGTAAGCATAAAAATGATCATAAAGGGTTTGTGAACATGATCCTGAAGATATAAGATCATACCCTATATATCAAAGATCATAACAGGGATCATGGAATAAATATTGGACGTTCGTACGACATGAATAATAATGAATTAGAGATCATAGTCCATGAAATCGTAACATATGAATAAGACATGGAATTGTTACATACATAAACCTATGATATCATTCCCTCTAAGTCAAGACAAATTGCAAGAAATTATCAGGGAACTTTATGGGAACTTCACCCACTGGCTGGGACACACCACTATCCCCTTTCGCAATTCTTTCCATGTAATGGACCAATTTTCCCCATCTCCCCGTAATGTATTGGGTTTCCCCTTCTTCCATAATCATGCTGAATACACCTACCAGGCGGGACAAACCACTATCACCATCAGAAGACCTTTATTTTTAAGGGATTCTGTTTCCCCATCTTTCCATAGTGGATCAAGGCCATCAATTTGATTACCATAATTATCTCATTAGATATAAATCTTTACCCAAGTCATTGTATGGAGATATATATCCCACCCATCACATAATGAAATCTCACATACATGCGACACAAGATCTTAAATAATCATATCACTACCCTGGAAATGTAATGGGTATCATAAACATGTAAACATATCATAACCTATGGAATGATATTGGTTTCATAATCATTTCATCATAAACATAACCCATGAAAAGAAGTGGGTTTCGAAAACATATAACCAGTGAAAGAGAAATGAGTTTCATAAACATATTACCCATGAATAAGAAATGTGTTTCATTGAGATAATGACATTAATCATAACTCATTAATAGAAAGGATATGAATAAAAACTTTAGATAATTTCCTAGAAATTAATGAGCAACATTATTAGATGTCATATTAGATGGAAAATAATTTGGAAATATACTCTAAAAACATTTCTCGAGGAAAATATCATTTCATGATTGAAAAAGTTTTTTAATACATAAAACCAGTTGAGAATAATTTTCATAGAAAATACCTTGAAAACCTATAAAGATGTAATGAAATTATTTTTAAAACCTTTTGTCATTAAAACATTTAAAATAATCTTTACAACATTTTAAATACATTTTTATTTGAAAATACATGAAAACATTTAATGAAATATTGAAAATGTTTTGAAAAACATTTATTTGAAAATAATTTGAAAACTTATAAATAATTCTTGAAAATTATTAGAAAACTATATTTCTTGAAAACTTATAAAGAAGCTTGAATTTTTTTGAAAACCATTTCTTTTAAATCACTTTGAAAACTTGTTAATAAGACTTGATACATTTTTAAAAACATTTTCATTGAAAAAAGATAAAATAAGTTTGAAGCCATATTTAAAACAAATTTCCTTGAAAATTACTTTTTAAAAACATTTTCTTAAATATTACCCCTTTTAAAAATGTTAAGGGAGCTTCAAATAAATTATGGTGGGTAAATCTATACATGTCGTATGAGGTCAAAAGAACATTCATTTGGCACGATAAAAAAGATAGAAAAGTTACTTATTCAGAAATTAACAAGATTATTCCCTTTAAGAGATTGGTAAAATATAAATAGGATAAAAATTTATTTTATATGTTATAGGGGAATGGTGTAATATCCTTGGAAACTCTTTTTAGAAAACATAGTTTTCGGACCGAAAATAGGGTAAAGTCAGGATTTCGTAATAACATTTTCTTAACTATCTTTCGTACCAAATAGTATATAATGACACCAATACATGATTATATCATAACATAATAGTGGATAAAGAACATCCTAAATATTCTTGAGATATAGATCATAATATTTCATTAAAGGAAGCATAAATATAAACAATCTCAAAAAGAAATGAGATTTTCAGAATAAACTCTCATAACTTGGTATCATGGGATCATGCTCTCCATGAAAGGAAAGGAAATTACATGAATCATATAATATCATTAAAAAAATTAGCTTCCTGATATGGCATGTAAAATTTATGTATATTCCCCTTGAAAAAAAATTTAGGTTCACAACAAAACCTGAGTCTCAAAGAAGGAAAATTGAGAGAAAACATTTTTACCAATTTGGTAACTTTTGAACCACAAACACCATTAAAGAAGGATCATAAAATGGGCATGTGAATACCCATAAATTTAAGTAAAATATATATAGAATAAAATCATATTAATTATATACACTATATAAAAGGAAAGAGTGGTTAATATAACATTTATCTCACAAAAATTAAAAGTGAGATGAAATCCCCTTACCTTGTGTTTTGACTCTCTCCATACTCCTACAAGATTCCTGCATAATAAATATAAGTTTCTTATAAATATTTTACAGAATATTATTATTATATATATTACCATATATGGTTTTATTATAAACTTCTATTACCTGCTTGTTTACGATCCAATGTTAAGGTTTCACTTGGGGCAATATTCACTTTGTTCTTCGCATGTGCCTTAATTTGTTATATCATTGATAATTATACTTATATTATGATTAAAAAATGTAGAAAATGTTATAAATATCAGGAATATCCAGTATAATTATACTATAATAATCTATATCATAATGAAGTATGTAATGGAATACACCGTCCATGGAGACAATAAGCCATCCATACGCATGAACATTGTGTTCTGTTTTTATTATCATATTGAAAAAAATTATGTAAATGAAACATATATATATATATATGTATATATATATATATAATTATTAAATTATAATTAATAAATCATATATATACTATTTTTTCATTTAAACCATCCTTAATAAATTTTATGTGTTGTGTGAATGAATCACATCGATTTGAGGAGGCAGTAGTCCACACTTTCTAAAAAGAGATTATCATATTAACACTAAATAGAAGGTAAAAATATGTGTGATATAAATGTAATAAATAATATAAAAGACATAATAAATATAACATAATACAAATATAAATATAAATTCCATCATAATGGCCACTATGATTGGTGGTAAAGAAGAAATGAACGATCATCATTTTGTTCGGTAGTAGTTCGTCGTACATAGAAACAACATGTTCAAGATCCATTTAATGGAGGTGTTGTAAGAACTCAGTTTTTGCTGAGAAAGACTTTGGTATATTTTTTGATGTTATTCCAGAGCAACGCCTTCAAACGGTGTGCGATTCCGAGCCCCGGAGTGGCCGGAATTAAATTTTGAGTGCGTTCACACTGGAAACGCTAAATAAATCAGATAATTCCTAAACGGTGATCTGGATCAGAGATCTGAGTGTACGGATGGGTCCGTAATGGGGTGTTTACCCTAGGAACGACATAAAACTTATCGGCACAGGACGTTTGGACCCCTTGCCCGCTTTCAGAACGTTAGACGGATAATTAAATTAATTAATTAATTCGTTTAATGGTTAAACTAGAGTATCTCTTAAACGGTGGCTCAGATTGGAAAACCGAGGGCACCGTTGAGTTCAGACTGTACCGTTTACCCTAGGAGGGGTGTAAGTTTCACAGGCGCGGGCCGTTTGTGAAAAATGGTCCCAGGGGCGTTTTCGTAATTTGGAGTCCTCGGGCACTAAGTTTAATAACTTTTGAATAGGGTCTCAGATTAAAATTAGGAGACCTCCGTTGTGCTCAGGAGGTGGTGTTTGGCCTAAGGGAGGCTTAACCTTGACTTTGTCGAAGGTTTCAGATGCGGGTTAAATTACAGGTTTAAATTAATTATTTTTTTTTAATTTTATTTAAACCCTCCTCCCCTTCCCCCTCCCTTGTTCACCCCATGGAGAAGACCTATCACCCTAAACCTCTACTCCTCTTCTCCACATCTCCGGTGAGGCAGCACTGGTGAGGCAGCTCCGACAGGTCGCAGCGAAGCTTCGGGCGAAGCCCATCGAGGTAGGATTGTCATTTTTTTTTCATTCTCCCCAGCCCAACATTGAGCCCAGTTAATTACATCTAATTTCTATCAGATTTTCGAACAAAGCCCATGAACGTGTATTGGATTTTATTCCCTTTCCAATGCATATTTCGGATTTGAATTCCGAGCTCCGTGGCATCCACAATCGTCCGACGAAAAATGTGGGTTTTGGAGGCGTTTTCCGATGAATCCAGGGTGGTCCGACGACCCATGGCGGCGGTGCGGCCTATTCCAGCGGTGGCGCTCCATGGTTCAGGCGGCGTGGTAGTGGATCGGGCTTCAGGCGGTGCGGCGGATTCGGCAACGGGCTTCGGCGGCTTTCGGTGTGGTGGAGGGGTCTTCAGGCGGCGGCCGTGCGCGATGGCACGGGGAGGAGAACCGGGGTCGCAACGTGACCCCGCAGGGGAGACACGACCCATGTCTTGCATTTCGTTGTGTAGTAGACAACCGTCCATGAAGGCCGGTCCGTACAACAGAGCCGCAGGCCGACGCTCTGAACTGAGACGACCGGTCCAGCCCGAGGGGATTTGTCCCCTCCCCCTCTTCGGACGCCCGGAACATTCATTACGGGTGTCTGATTTGCATGTCGTCTGCGGTAGTGGGACCGTATCAATGATACAGAATTTTTGAGACAGTTTAGGGATTTTTTCATTCCCGAATAGAGGGGCCTCATAGGCGTGACGCGTATTTAAGTTGACTGATGTTTTTCTGAGGAATGTTTTTTTTGGACGACGTGGACGCGTCTGACGTTCGTTTTGAGCACCGTCAGCGGTGTCGGGACCCTGGCGCCGGGGCGAAGCTTTCCAGGGTGGTTCTGAACATCGAAGCCGGAGTTGAGGTGTGGTCCCCACGGCCCGTCTTTTGAGCTGCGTGCAACATTTGGCGACTTTTTCATCAGACGTCCGTTCGGGGTATGCGAGCAGTCGATGTTGGGTGTTTTTCCGAGGGCATTGCGTTGGCGCAGTCTACCCACCATAATTCTGCATGATGGTGCAGGCCCCACGAGGGTCGTTTGGGTGTTGACGGTGATTTTCCATCTCTATCACCGGGCGACCGTTTTGGACAAGTGAATAGTCCAACTTGTGTACTTTTTTGAGAGGATCGCAATGGTGTGATCCATTCGTTGTGCTTCGGGACCAGGAAGCGGGTCCCACATAGCGCCGCTCGTGTTCGGTGCGTCGAAATGCACCTTTTTCTTCAGATATCTGTTGCACTCATGTGACTAGTGCTTTTGATGTGTTTTCCCGAGGGGATAGCAATGGTGCGATGCACCCGAGTGTTTTCGAGGCCGGAGCTCAGGATCATGGGACGTCGTTCGGGGATGAGGCGGTGTTGGCAACCTTTCCATCAGATATCCATTTAAGGCGATTAAGTGGTCTATCTCGCGTGTTTTTCTATGAGGATTACAATGGTATGATCCGTTTGGTTGATCAGAGCCTTTTATGTGATCTTATTAAATGTGGAAATGTGAAGGTTCCCCGGGGGCGGTTCTTCTACTATGTTTGTAGCGGACCCTTGGTGTGTGATCGCATGCACTCCCGTGTGAGTAAAGTAATTCTTGAATAGATGTGGTCGGTCATGCCCCAGTCGTTGTGGTAGTAAGTTGGAGATGTTACATCACGCCTTCGCGTTGACGTTGTGTGCCGGGTTCAAGATAGACCTTGGGCTGAAAGTGAGGTATACTCTGGGAGTATACGAGAGTGCTTGGAGGTGAGTGTGGTTTATACCTGAGACGTTTGTGTGCTTGGTTGGGGTTAAATTGGGGCCACACGCCATGTGGTCCCCAGGTGCATGCTGAGCTCTGTTTGCGTACTTTGACCTATCACGACGTAGAGGGTCCCTCTGTTCTCATTTGTTTGACTAGCCGGGTGGAGTGGTCTCCCCCTGGTTTTGTTCTCGATGGATCAGTCGGTAGCGGTGCTAGTGACAACTAGTGATGGAACAGGCACTGAACCTCTTTTGTGAGAGTTGTTCTGGAGTTGGGTGGTTGCATGATACCCACTTCGTGTTCGGTTGGCCAGTGTTGTACCCTCCAATAGAGATGGCCAGAGCAGTTCTGAGTTTTACCCTCCAGCAGGGCTGGGCAGTGGGTTACACATCGACTTCTTCGGGTTTACCCTCCAACAGTGCTGGGCAGTGGGTTGCATACTGACTTCTAGGGTTTACCCTCTAAAAGAGACTGGGCAATGGGTTACCCGGCGACCTCTTAGGGTCTACCCTCTAGCAGAGACTGGGCAGTGGGTTACCCGACGACCTCTTAGGGTCTACCCTCCAATAGGGTTGGTAAGTGGGTCTCCTTTCATCTAGTTCCAGTTTTACCCTCCAGCAAGGCTGGGTAGTGGGTCTCTTGTCGACTTATTCCAGGTCTACCATCCAGTGGGGCTGGGCAGTGGGTCGCCTGATGATGTATTAAGGTCCACCCTCCAGTGGGACTGGTTGGTGGGTCTCCTGATGATGTATTAAGGTCTACCCTCTAGCAGGGCTGGGCAGTGGGTCGCCTGATGATGTATTAGGGTTTACCCTCCAGCAGGGCTAGGCAGTGGCTCACTCGATACCTGGTTATGAATTTCCCTCTAGCAGGGTTGGGCAGTGGGACACCTGTTGGCATTCCAGGCTCAGTCCTTTCTACTAGGCTAGTCTGTGGCTTTCCTTCGTGATTACTGGAGTGGGTCCCTTGGTTATACGGGTTAGTGTTGTGACAACTTTGACTTTGAGAAGACCTCTCGACTACAGGGTAGTGATGAGGCGTGGTTTGACTTTCCCTAGAACTCTCAAGTACAAGGGGCACTTTCCCCACAGAGACGTGTTCTTGTGACGTGATCTAAAACCATGCGGGGGAGTCAGTGCCGCCCAAATCAGATAGTGTCGAGGTGCGGTGATTGAGACCCTTGGCTTGCGGTTCGGGGCAGACGTGCGGGATGCTGGACATCGATGGAGTTCACTTCTGGGACTGTTGGCTACTCGTTTTCTTGGGTTGAGCTACAAGACTAAGATCCCCTTATGACATTGTCCGGGCTTCATGATGAGCATTATGATATGTATATAACTTGTTCTAGTACTCACTTCTTGGGTTTGGTTACTCTCCTTCCAGGAGAGGTGAAGACGCGTGGGGTATGACACGTGCTTTCCATGTCTAGCATCTCGCGGTTGGACAAGTCTACTCTCCTGCTATAGGTAGCGAAGACTCGACATGAAGTTCATCTTCTCTTTGTTTCCAGCTCCTTGTGTCTGGACGAGTATACCTTCTTTCCTCTTATTGGGTTGAGCTAGACTCTTTACTGTACTCTTTACTTCACTTTCAGTTGTACCTTTCTACTTTCCCTGTTCGATCTACTGCTCACCCGTCGGTACCTCCTTTCTTGCTCCCTCGAGCCTTAGGGGTATCCTACTGAGTATTTTTATACTCACCCCTTCTTGGGCTTTGCCCGCACTTGGTGTGCCCTTGTAGATGACGGACATGTTGGTCGTGACTTTAGTGGAGCATAAGAGTTTGGGAGCTTTGACCGCGTGCGGTGGTCATAGTCGAGTTCCAGGTGGGGAACCCTTCCAGCTATTTACTATTGTTTTACGTATTGCCAGGTTGTGGCACTTTTTAGTTGGGCGCGTGTTTTTCCCCTTTTCTTTTCAGTTTATCTTAATATTGTACTTTGTACTGTTTAGAGGTCGATGAACATTTTTGGTTTATATATATCAGTTTCTCTTTTACTCTACTTTTCTTTTCTTTTACTCTGCACTTTTGCATTGAGTGTGCTGCGTGTGTGTGTACAGGTGCTTTGGAAAAGGCCTCCCCGAGTTGTTGTGCCTTCAGCGCTGGTCACCATCCCCTGGCCTATGGAGGCGGGCTTGGGGTAGTTGCCGCTTGAGCCCGGGTAGGGTCGGGTCATGACAAAGTGGTATCAGAGGTGGTTCATTCCTTGGGACGTTGTTCGGATGTCCCTAAAATAAAAAGAATTGGTTGGGATATAGGGCAACCGTGTTAATGTGTCCCAAGAGCAGCTCTCAGCCCAGGGAGTCCAGTGATGGTGCGGCGGCCGATGTATCCATTCACCAGGACCTCGATAACACGCTTGTCGGCTCAGCATTCTAAGACACTTGTTGCAGGGAAAAATTGGTTTGTGCATCACATAAGATTGAGTCTTTGACTGTCCTTTTTGAGTCAGCTCCCCATCGTTGTTATTGGTATATACATATATGCTCATCTGACCGCGACACTCCTTGATAATAATCAGGATGTCTCCGTGAAGATAGCCAGCCAAGATACCAGCTTTGGTGTGTGATGACAACCCTGTGAGCTACAAGGACACAGTCCAGGACCCATCATGCGAGCCCCTTTCTCCGGGTGGGCCGGTAGCAGCACCCCCACCTGTTGAGTAGCAGACAGTTTCAGCAGAGCAGGCTGGGCTTGAGCGTTGGTTGAGTGCGCTCCGTGAGTTCCAGCGGTAGAGACCGCTGAGGTTCAGTGGTGAGCCAGACCCTCAGGTAACAGAGGTTTGGCTCGAGGTAGTGGTTCTCCTTTTCAATCTTATGTAGACGCCAACAAATCGGAGAGTGGATTTGGAAGCCAACCTTTTTCATGGAGCAGCTCGACATTGGTGAAGTCTGGTGACTCAGCTTCTTGACGAGTCGTCGCTTTCATGGGGCGACTTCCATTTTTTGTTTCATGAGGAGTTTTTTCCCTCCTGCTTGCACTCCGTTCGGATTCAGGAGCTCCTACAGTTTCACCAGGGAGGGATGGCGGTGGCCGATTATGCGGCTAGTTTCGCAGACCGTGGACGCTTTTACCCAGACTTGGTCCATGACGACAACTTCCAAGCATGAAAGTTTGAGCAGGGTCTCCGGTGAGAGATTTGTGCTGTCATAGTACCCTTGGGCATTTTCATATATGCCGGGGTGCTAGAGTAGGCGCTGGTGACAAAGGGATTCCTGTCACGTTCTAGATTTGGTGGTGGTAGTAGGCATGTTGGAGCCAAGATGTCTACCGCAACTAGTGGGCATCAGAAAGCAGGACCTCGACGCAGGTGGCATTTCCACTACCGATTTCAGAGATGTGGTCGTATACCACTGTGGAAGAATAGTGCATGGCCTTTGCCGAGGGTTCCCTTCTGTGAGTGGGCTCCGGGCCGTGGCCGTACCCCATAGTGGCGCCGGAGGGCACCAGGGCAGCTCAGGGAGTGACGGTGTTATGCTTGTGATGGGTGAGGTCACTTGGAACAAAAATGCCCGACCAGGCATGTAGAGAGCCTCAGGTAGGCAGCAGGTGCACCACCATGGCAGAGGAAACATCGTGATTGGAGTAGCACCCAGATAGGTGGTGCTAGTAGAGGAGCGGGAGGAACTGGTAGTGGAGGATGACTTTACGTGGTCTTCGCATCACCACTAGGTGGTCCACGTCAGGCCCTGGGAGCTGACAGTTGGGACCACAGACAGCCACAAGCTCTGGATGTCTACGACCCTGCAGATCATGAGGTGATAAGAGGTACACTTTACATCACATCTACTTCTTGTGGTATAATTGTTCAGCTCTGTGTGTGAAATGCTTTTCTCCCTGCTCCATGTTTGAGGTGTTACCTGGGTGGCGTGGGGCGTCGGTGTAACCTTGTGTTGGTAAGGTAAAAGGAATTGGAACCTTTATTTTAGTCGATGGTGGAAACTCCTTCGCCTTTCGAGCCTATAAGAGAGCCTTGGTTGTGGGACATCGACTGTAGAACCTTGCATGACCAGATATCCTTGGGTGTTTCACCATATGAATATTCTGAAGGAGGGAATCACCGGGCCTTTCTCCAGGTGCAGGCGGTGATTCGAGTCACGACATGCGATGTAGAGGTTTGGTCGGGGACGTCAGCTACCCCCGAGGTCCTTCGGACCATTTGAGACCGTGCAGAGGGATGTCGAGGTTCTCTACCGCCTTGCCCTAACCCCAAGGGCTGGTTTGAGTGCATGACGTCTCCCACGTGACTCACCCGAGAAGAGGTGTGTGTGCTCCTATGCACGAAATCGGTGAGGGTATACCTCGCGTGAATGGATCAGTCCTTTGTTTTGTGTGCAGTCGCACAGAGCTGTACGTGAGTTCTTCTGGGTACGGGAGAGCCAGGTGTGGGCTTAGTACCCCGAGTTATTCCCTGGTTTTGCTTTTTGGGGATGAAAAACTTGAAGGAGGGAATGATGTAAGAACCCAGTTTTTTCTGCAAAAGACTTTTCTATATTTCTTGATGTTATTCCAGAGTAGCGCCTTCAGACGGTGTGCGATTCCAAGCCTCGGAGTGGACAGAATTAAATTTTCAGTGCGTTCACACTGGAAATGCGAAATAAATGTGATAACTCCTAGACGGTGATCTGTATCAGAGATCCAAGTGTACGGATGGGTCGGGAATGGGGTGTTTACCCTAGGAACGACATAAAACTTGTCGGCACAGGACGTTTGGACCCCTCGCCCGCTTTCGGAATGTTAGACGGATAATTAAATTAATTAATTAATTCTTTTAATGGTTAAACTCTATTATCTCTTAAATGGTGGCTCATATTGGAAAATCGAGGGCACCATTGAGTTCGGAGCGTGTCGTTTACCCTTGGAGGGGTATAAGTTTTTTGGGCGCGGGCCGTTTGTGAAAAATGGCCCCAGGGGCGTTTTCATAATTTGGTGGCCTCAGGCGCTATGTTTAATAACATTTGAACAGGGTCTCGGATTAAAATTCTGAGACCTCCATTGTTCTCATGAGGTGGTGTTTGGCCTAGGGGAGGCTTAACCTCGACTCTGTCGAAGGTTTCAGATGTGGGTTAAATTACAGGTTTAAATTATTTTTTTTTAAATTTTATTTAAACCCTACTCCCCTTCCCCCTCCCTTTTTCACCCCCTGGCGAAGCCCTCTCACCCTCAACCTCTCCTCCTCTCCTCCACATCTCCGACAAGGCGGCTCCAGTGAGGCAGCTCCGACGGGTCGCGGCGAGGCTTCGGGCGAAGCCCATCGAGGTAGGATTGTCGTTTTTGTTTCATTATCCTCGCCCCTACTTTGAGCCCAGTTAATTACATATAATTTTTTTTGAATTTACAAAAAAAATCCCATGAACGTGTAGTGGATATTATTACCTTTCCAATGCATCTTTCGGATTTGAATTCTGAGCTCTGTGGCATCCGCAATCGTCTGGCGAAAACATGCGGGTTTTAGAGGCATTTTCCGTTGAATCCAGGGTGGTCCGGTGACCCTTGGGGGAAGTGCGGCATGTTCCAGCAACGGCGCACCATGGTTCAGGCGGCGTGGCAGCGGCTCGGGATTCAGGCGGTGCGGCGGATTCGGCAGCGGGCTCCGGCGGCCTTCGGCGTGGCGGCGGGGTCTTCAGGCGGCGGTCGTGCGCGATGGCACGGGGAGGAGAACTGGGGTCGCGGCGTGACCCCGCGGGGGAGACACGACCCACGTCTCATGGGTCGTTGCGCAGCAGACGACTGGCCATGAAGGCCAGGCCACGCGGTAGAGCCGCGGGCCGGCGCTCCAAACCGAGTCGGCCGGTCCAGCCCAAGGGGATTCGTTCCCCCCCCCCTTCGGACGCCCGTAACTTTCATTACGGGTGTCCAATTTTCATGAAGTCTGCGGCAGTGGGACCGTATCGACGAGATGGAATTTTTGAGATGGTTTCGGGAATTTTAATTCCTGAAACGAGGGGCCTCGGAGGTGTGACATGTCTTTAAGTTGACTGACGTTTTTCCGGGGAATCTTGTTTTGGACGGCGCAGACGCATCTGAAGTCTGTTTTGAGCACCATCAGCGGCGTTGGGACCATGGCACTGGGGAAAAGCTTTCCAGGGTTGTTCCGGGCGTCGAAGCACGAGTTAAGGCGTATGCCCCACGACCCGTCTTTTGAGCTGCGTGTAGCATTTAGCGACTTTTTTATTAGACATCTGTTTGTGGCGTGCAAGCAGTAGATGTTGGGTGTTTTTCCGAGGGCATCGCGTTGGTGCAGTTTGCCCACTGTAATTCCGCACGATGGTGCGGGCCCCGCGAGGGCCGTTTGGGTGTTGACGGTGATTTTCCATCTCTATCACCGGGCGACCATTTTGGACAAGTGAATAGTCCATCTTGTGTACTTTTTCGAGAGGATCGCAACGGTGCGATCCGTTCCTTGTGTTTCGGGACCGGGAAGCGGGTCCCACATAGCACCACTCATGTGTGGTGTGCAGAAATGCACCTTTTTCTCCAGATATCTGTTGCCCTCATGTGAGTAGTGATTTTGATGTGTTTTCCCGAGGGGATCACAATGGAGTGATGCGCCCGACTGTTTTCGAGGACGAGGATCGGCATCCCGGGACGCCGTTCGGGCGTGAGGCGGTGTTGGGGACCTTTCTGTTGGATATGCGTTTGAGGCGAGTAATTAGTCTATATTGCATGTTTTTCCACAAGGATTACAACGGTACGATCCGTTTGGTTGAGTGGAGCCTTTTACATGATCTTATTAAATGCGAAAATCTGAAGGTGCCCCGGGGGCGGTTCTTCTACTATGTTTGTAGCGGACACTTGGAATGTGATCACGTGCAGTCCCGTGTGAGTGAAGTAATGCTTGAATAGATGTGGTTGTTCCTTCCCCAGTCATTGATGGGGCAAGTTAGAGATGTTACGTCACGCCTTCGCGTTGACGTTGGGTGCCAGGTGCACGATAGCCCTTGGTCTGAAAGTGAGGTATACTCTGGGAGTATATCGGAGAACTTGGCGGTGCGTGTGGTTTGTACCTGAGACGTTTGTGTGCTTGGTTGCAGTTAACTTGGGGCCACACGTCGTGTGGACCCCAGGTGCGTGCCGAGCTCTGATTTTCGTACTTTGACCTCTCGCGACGTAGAGGGTCCCTCAGTGCTCATTTGTTTGACCAGCAGGGAAGAGTGGTCTCCCCCAAGTTTCGTTCTCGATGGATCGGCCGGTAGTGGTGGTAGTGACTCCCAGTGATGGAACAGGCACTGAACCTCTTTTGGGAGAGTTGTTCTCGAGTTGGGTGGTTGCGCGATATCCACTCCGTGTTCGGTTGGCTAGTGTTGTACCCTCCAGTAGAGATGGCCAGAGCAGTTCTGAGTTTTACCCTCCAGCAGGGCTGGGCAGTGGGTTACTCATCGACTTTTTCGAGTTTACCCTCCAGCAGGGCTGGGCAGTGGGTTGCTCACTGACTTCTAGGGTTTACCCTCCAACAGAGACTAGGCAGTGGGTCACCTGACGACCTCTTAGGGTCTACCCTCTAGCAGAGACTGGGCAGTGGGTCACCCGACGACCTCTTAGGGTCTACCCTCCAGCAGGGCTGGGCAGTGGGTCGCCCGTCATCTAGTTCCAGGTATACCCTCCAGCAAGGCTGGGCAGTGGGTCGCTTGTCGACTTATTCCAGCTCTACCCTCCAGCGAGGATGGGAAGTGGGTCGCGTGATGATGTATTAAGGCCTACCCTCCTGTGGGGCTGGGCAGTGGGTCGCCTGATGATGTATTACAGTCTACCATCTAGTGGGGCTAGGCAGTGGGTGGCCTGATGATATATTAGGGTTCACTATCCAGCAGGGCTGGGCAGTGGGTCACTCGATATCTGGTTATGAATTTCCCTCCAGCAAGGTTGGGCAGTGGGACACCTGTTGGAATTCCAGGATCAGTCCTTTTTACTAGGATAGTCTGTGGCTTTACTCCGTGATTACCGGAGAGGGACCCTTGGTTATACGGGTCAGTGTTGTGATGGCTTTGACTTTGATAAGACCTCTCGACTGTAGGGCTGTGATGAGGTGTGGTTTGACTTTCCCTAGAACTCTCAAGTATGAGGGAAACTTTCCCCACCGAGACACATTCTTGTGATGCAATCTAAAACCGTGTGGGCAAGTCAGTGTCGCCCAAACCAGATAGTGTCGAGGTGCGGTGACTGAGCCCCTTGGATTGCGGTTCGGGGCAGACGTGTAGGATGCTGAGCATCGATGGAGTTTACTTATTGGTCTATTGGCTACTCGTTTTCTTGGGCTGAGCTGTGGGACAGAGATCCCATTACGATGTTGTTCAGGCTTCTTGCTGAGCATAAGGATATGTATATACCTTGTTCCAGTACCCGCTTCTTCGGTTTGGTTACTCTCCTTATAGGAGAGGCACAGATGCGCGGGGTATGCCACGTGCATTCCGTGTCTAGCTTCTCGTGGTTGGATGAGTATACTCTCCTACTATAGGTAGCGAAGAATCAATAGGAAGTTCATCTTCTCACTATTTCCATCTCCTTGTGTCTGGACGAGTCTACCTTTTTTCCTCTTTTTGGGTTGAGCTGGACTCTTTACTATACTCTTTACTTCACGTTCAATTGTACCTTTATACTTACCCTATTCGATCTACTGCTCACTCGTCAGTACCTCCTTTTTTGCACCCTTGAGCCTTCGGGGTATCCTACTGAGTATTTTTATACTCACCCCTACTTGGGATTTTCCCACACTTGATGTGACCTTGCAGACAACGGACATGTTGGTCGTGACTTCAGTGGAGCATAGGAGTTCAAGAGCTTGGACCGCATGCGGTGGTCATAGTCGAGTTCCAGGTGGGGAAACCTTCCGGCTATTTACTGTTGTTTTACCTTTTGCCGGGTTGTGGAACTTTTTGGCTGGGCGCGTGTTTTGCCCCTTTTCTTTTCAGTTTCTCATCATCTTGTACTTTGTACTATTTAGAGGTTGATGCACATTTTTTGTTTATATATAGCAGTTTCTCTTGTACACTGCTTCTCTTTTCTTTTACTCTGCACTTATGCATTGAGTGTGTTGCACGTGTGTGTATAGGTGCTTAGGAAAAGGCCTCCCCGAGTTGTTGTGCCTTCGGTGCTGGTCGCCAGCCCCTGGCCTTTGGAGGCGGGCTTGGGGTAGTTGCGGCTCGAGCTCGGGTAGGGTCGGGTCGTGACAGGTGTGTATAAGTGTAGGTCAGAAAAAATCACATAAAAACATACTGGTATCTTTAATATAATGGTATTCTTACACAATAATGGAATAAAGAGGGTGTAGGGTGTAGAGAAAGAAAATAAAGGAAAGGCGCTTGGGAGAAGACATAACCTCTTAATCAGGTAACTCCTTTTGGTTCGTGCGAAAAGGATTCCTTGAGAGGGTTTCTGCCCAAAGGGAGGATTAAAGGAAGAAGAGAAGATTTTTTGGAGGCTACATGGTTAGAACTTGGATGAACATAAAAGTTTTGAGAGGTCTGAGTAATATTGGGTAGAGTTGGTGGCCTTTTATAGGGATGGAAAAGGACTCACATGGAATTTTTAGAAACAAATTAGGTGTGCACATGTTCTTACCTAAAAAAATTATTTCCAAAAACACCATAATATTGAATATATGGTGTTTATTCTAAATATAGAAAGAAAATGGGTTTTGGAAAATTATCTACATCATTTGAGACTATAATTTTAAGGTTTAGTCCCAAATTAACATAATTTGGCCTTAACCACTGTGATTAATTTTAATCACTTTTACTAATAATTTTGTCTAAAAATTATCATGGTACAATTATAATCTCAATATTAGACTGAATACAATGGTTTATATCAGATTTTTGAAATTCAAATCATATAAGTGGCAAAATTAAAATTAGTGTGAATCTTGTAGACGGGTTGAAATAACAGTGTATTAAAGTGGGGAAAAGTTCTAATTTTTTTTAAGATTTTATACTCAACATAAAAGTGAAATTTATTATAATGAGTTAAATTGAATTTATATATGTAATATTAATTTAATGTGTCCTAAAAAAATATTTATTATATCATTTATCATTAATAATTAATTATATTAAAATGATGTTTTTAACTAAAAAACAGTATTTTTCCCTATTCATCAAAAAATGAAGTTTCTCAGAAAAAAACCAAAAATTCATCCTAAGAAAATTTTGAAATTATGAATTAAGAAATGAAGTTTATTTAATCCACTTAAATTTATAAATGTTTCTAAAATTACTTTTATTTTTAAAGGTGATTAATTCAATAAAACAATATTTTTAACATAAAAGGACTTTACAAAATATATTATCTTTAATTATCATTATGTTTTATTTATATAGAACAAAAATATTTGAAAATTAGTTATTATTAAATTTAATGGATATGTTATAATTATCATATTTAAATAATTAATATAATAAAAAGAGATTTTTAATTGAAACTCAGTGTTGCGTGCATCATTCACCAAGTCAATGTTGCTTGCAGCACAAACCAAGTTGGTATTGAGTATAGCGCAAGCCAAGTTGGTACTTCATGTGAAATAAATGTTTGACTTAGTGTTTTAATATATATATATATATATATAACTATTTTCCTGTTTCATGTGAAATGAAAAATATTGAAAAGTTAAATTAATTCGAAAAAAATTCCCAAAAATATCGTGGTGTTACAGTCTATAAATTGAAGTTTTTTATTAAATTATTTAATTTTTGGTAAATTAATAAATATTGGAATTGAGAAATTTTGGGATTGTGGAATAATTAATCAGTGAATTAATTATGTGATATTGATGTAATGAATTGAATAATTAATTGGTGAATTAATTATGTGATATTGTTGTTATGAAATGAATAATCAATTGATGAATTAATAATGTGATTTTGAAGTTATTAATTGAATAAATTTTTGGTGAATTAATTATATGATATCCATGTTATTAATTGAATAGTTAATCCATGAATTAATTAGGAGATATTAAGTTTAAGAATTAAATAATTAATCATTTAATTAATTATGAGATATAGTAATTGTTGAATTTGATTTTATTAATTGTTGAATTAATTAATAGAATAGATGTAATTAATTAATTATAGAATTAATTAATTACATGAGTGTAATTAATTGATTGAGGGATTAATTAATGATAAATAATGTAATAATAAGATTAATGTTGATTAGTCTTGATTGATTTGATTGTGTGTTTTTTTGAAATATTGGTGATAAATATATATATATCTTTGTGTGTGTGTGTTATATACGAATTATTGATATCTGAGAGTGGGGCATGATATAATTTTTCCAATTACGACATGAGAAGTACATGGTATGCTATTTCCGAGGCCCATAGTGTTAAAATTTTTGATGAACGGTAGTGGGACATGTTCTACTATTTCCAATTCCCATGAGTGCGGGACATGGTCTACTATTTCCAAGTCCCGTATAGATAAACCATCATGGGACACAGTGGACTATTAATGAATCCCACAGGGTCCTAAATATGATTTCCTAGACCCAAATTTATAGCATTTTACTATGATTCAAATTATCTATTTTAATAATTTGAAATGAAATAGATAACAAAATCTCATTAATTTATTGAATTGTGATTTCAGAAAGTGACACGATTCAGACTTCAGCACGGGTCAATGAAGGTTTTGAGGTACGAGTGTTCTTAGAAACCCAAGTGTTTATGTGGATAAATAATTAATATTTGATAGTGTGATTACTATTTAAAAAATAATTGTATTTATTTCTTTATAAAATTTCATACATTTTTTAGAACTGATTTGTTTTAGATACAGTTGTTGGTGGTCTACTGAGTTGTACTCACACCCTACTCGGGTTTCCAGATCAGTTCCCAAATAGAATTTATTTTTTCAGGATAGGTTAAGGGAAACCTCCCTAGGTTAGATTGTTGATTTGGGAATAGATGTTGGATGAGGGAACCAGACAAGGTTTGGGACCCGCTTTGGAGTCGTCGATGACTTTATTTTCACTTGGCATTTTAGACACATGGCACTTACTTTAGCGTGTCATGTTTTCTGTTTTAGTTGGATATTGTATTTCCTTCTTTGTTTGTGTTGGGATATTGGTATTATTATGATTATATAAGATTATACAATTGTCAATTTATTTCCGCTGGTGAATTAATATGATATAAGAGCGTATTGTATCCCCATGATTGACTTACCAGACCCTCATTGCTAGTTGACATACTCTTGCGTATGGGGAGTAACGATTGAGGTCTTATGACTGACCGGCCTAGGGAACTAGTGTGCGGAACCTGGGTCATGATTTTATAGAAAGAAAGGGTTTTCTTTTATAAGTGGGGGAGAGGAAACACATGGAATTTATTAAATGATTAAGAAATAATGGAGTCATTATTAGAAAAAACGATTCAAAATGAATATATATAAATTGGTATGATATTTTTAGGTGGATATATGTCCATGAAATTTTATTTGTATAATTTAAATTGGAAAATTTATCCTTATCTCTTGGTTTAACCCTTGTCAAAATTGTTTTAACATTAACTACAATGACAAATTTTATTAATTTTACTATTCATTTTGAACAAAAAAAATAAAGTGGACTCATTAAAAAATTTTACATTTTTATTCCAAATATGGAAGAAATTTTTTAAAATTCAATATCTAAAATTATTATATATTAATTTTAAAATAAACATGAAAAATGGGATGAAAAACAGTTCCTTGAAAAAACGATTTCTTAAGTATACAGTGCTTTCATACCAGAATAAACATAAAATTCATTAAAATGATGATAATTATATTATTAATAATTTAAATGAACTACTATTATTTTTAAAACAATTTAAAAAATAATTTATCATTGTAAATTATTTAAATGAAATGACCATTTTCAATAAAAATCACTATTTTCACTATTCATTAAAAAATAAATCTTCTCAAAAAATTATTAAAAAATCAATCTACAATAACTTTGATATGTTTATTTAAAAAATGAAGGTCATTTTTTCAAATATATTTTCTAAAATTTAAAAAACAATTATTATATTATTTTCTCACAATAATTAATAAATTTTTTTTTTCAGAAAAAATATAATTTTAAAGCATATAAAGGCTACTCTAAAAAATAAGTTCTTATTTTTATGTATATTTGATTTATCTAAAAAAATTATACATTTGTTTAAAACATGATTATTTAGATTCATAACTCCAATTTAATGGCTAATAGTATGCAATATTAAGGTTTATTTAGACCTAGGGTTGCGTGTATCACAGGCTATAAAAGAAATTTTATTTCAAGACACTGATATCATAAAATATCAGGATGTTACATGCTTAAAAATATAAATCTAAAAGAAAACCAATTTTTATGGATATGATAATGAATGAAAGTGTCACCCTATGAATTATTTTATAATTAATAGGAGAGTTGACAATTTTCTTATAATAATAGAGAGTTATAATGTTGTAAAAAAGATATTGTTCAATTATTTCATGATGAAAAGCTTTAATATCAAGTATATGATAATGTTCATAATAATATATTATGTTCTATAACAAAAAGCATTTATATTTAGATATCATCTTGTTAAATAAAAAAATGGAATTTGGAAGAAATTAGAAATGACACATTTTTGAACTACCAATGTTTATGAAATTAGAAGAACTATTTTTAGAATGAATTATCATGGTTTTTATTTTATGCCTAGAAATACATAATCATCAACCAATCATCATATTATGTCAATTTTAATCATTTTAAAATATTTTAGTGAGAAATTTTTATCAAAATATGAGACCATGTAAAAAATTATTGATATAATGCTAAAAGTTTGAAAGTCAAAGAGGAAAACCATAGATGACACGAAAAATTGGACTATGTTAAGTCTACATGATTTAATTTGTACATTAATGAGCTATGAAATCAAAATCAACTGATATTTTAAGAAATATAATAAGAAAAATGGGGTATAATTTGAATGTAATGTTGGAATTCCTATATTTATTAACTTTTACTTATTTTTCCAATGATTTTAAATCTCTGGTTTCAAAGAAAATATCTTAGCATTCACATCAAAGCAGTTCTTGTGATAGTAAAAATAATGATGCTAAAATTAGAAGTACCATGAATAAGCTTATTAGTATTAAGAACATGTGATATAATCATAAAAAAATATACAATTAAGACTTAAAAATATGGATTATAGAGATGTAATATTCTATGAATGAAAGAAAACATGTCATATTATACTTGATTGTCCAAAAATAAAGATGAAAGATAAAAATTCCAACATATATTCATACTGTAAATAGGATAAGTTCTTGAATTATTTGGACAAACATAGAACAATTTAATACAATACATCATTTGATACTTCATCAAAAAATAGTGGAAATGAAATTTAGAAAATCATTAGATTTTATCAAAATGTTATATGATTGAAGAAAGATGCACCATAGATATGGTTAATGGGAAATCATAATTTTTTTTCTTGATTCTAAATTTAATTTAACAATTTATGGTGTCTATTCAACTTCATCATATGATGAAATATTTCATTCACCAGATGATTAAAAAAGTAATTCATTAGATGATGAAAAATTTAAATCATTAGAAGATGATAAAGTTAATTCAAAAATAATAAATAAATTTAATGTATCACAAGATGAGAAATATTTATCTAATATTGATTAAATGGATAGATAAATAAATTTAATTGAAAAATAAAATAAAAATTTATCATAACATTGAATTTGATGAAACTTGTCTTATTAAATATTATAATAGAATCTCAATGTTTACATATGAAATTTGAGAACATTCATCAAAATTAGTTTCTAAATATTATTTATAATAAAATTTAGATAAAAATAATTCTATTATTAAATAAACATATGTAGTTAGTTTTTCAAATAAATAAATATAACTTCAAATTTGATAATTAATTTTTTGATAAAATGTATAAAAAATTATATTATCTAGAATTTTCAATGGAATTGGTTTTACTTATGATAAACCTCATTACTAATAAAATTAAATTATACCTAAAACTGAATAGTTTTATACTAAATGTAAAAGGGGAGGCTTATATAATATTTTTTTCCTTAAAATGAGTAAAATATTTTTTATTTACTAACTATTTTTTTTAAAGAACTAATAGGTCATCAACATAGAGGACTTGGGAAAATGTGGGTTCCCAAAATTTTGTTTTCAATCTAAAAAAACCTAATAAAGTTTGGGTACCAAGAACATAGATTGGTATTGTTTAAGGAAAGATGTTGAGTACCAAAAACTGGAAAAGTAGTACCTGTATAGTCTTTGTTCATGACACATGATAAGAGATAATCCACCTTATGAAATTTGAAAAAATTTAATAGAGGATGATTCATTTTTTGAGATAATGTACATGGTGAAATCATAAAAATATATGATGTTTATTTTATTATAGAAACATTAATTTAAAATATTTTATATGCTTTATATGATAAGATCAACCATATAAGCATTAGTCAATTATAAAATAAGAATTATCACTTGAACATCAGGAATGATAAATTTAATTTTCAAAGTTTAGTAGGTAGTTTCTATTTATCTATTAATAATAATGATAATGTTTACACATTTAAATTTGAAGACTCAATTCATTGGAATTCACCATGTTTATGTGAAACTGATGATCAATCTAAGTTGTGGTATAGAATATTTGGCCACTGTAACTTTCAAACATTAGCAAAAATTTCTAGTAAAAAATATTCTGGGGACTTACCGAATATAAATTAAATACAACCATAGTCTGCGATCCGTATAAATTTAGTAAGACACGTAAGTCTAGTTTTATACTTAAAAGTAAATTCTAAACTCTCAAATATTTACCATTATATTTCCAACAAAAATAAGATGTATTGGGTTAAAAAACAATATGTATGTTTTGGTTTATGATTACACTAGATTTACTTGGATTTATTTTATCACATAAAAATATAAATATTGCAATAATTTTAATATATTTTATAAACTAATTTTAACAATTTGATTCCAACCATTAATTACAATCCATTTTTATCATGTTAATGAGTTTATAAAATAATATTTTGAAAATATTTATAGTAATATTGTAACAAATTATAAAATTTAATTTCTTTGAAAACAAAAAAAATGATGCGTTTAATGAATGAATATAATTCTTTGGTAAATTACCCAAAATTTTCTAAGTGAGTATTGTAGTTCTAGATATCATTTTCCTAAGGTGATGATAATTTCTTGTTAAGAAATAATTATTTTATAATAAATTTATTAATAAAAATCCTTATGAATTTTAGATTGGAGGAATGAAAAAAAATTATTACTTTGGAGTTTTTAGGTGTACATTATTCATTCAGAACACTAAAATTAAATTATATAAATTTGATTCCAAATAATATTATGGATTTTTTTGGTTATTACATAAATATTAAGTCTTTTAATGTTTTTAATAAAATTAAAAATATTTTTGAAGAATTGTTTTGTGTAAAATTTTATGAATATATCCTTAATTATTTGTAAAACCTCTCTAAATTTATCCTCTCACTGATGTATTGGATAAAGATCCTATTAGTTTACCAGATTCTGATTCACATCCACTAATGGTAAATCCTCAAGAAATTAGACAATTATATTTTTAATATTAATAAATAAATTTAATAGAAATTATAATTTTTTTATTTACGTACCAAATCACTACAATTTCTAAGACAAGTCAATTTTAATGAACCATTCTACTAGTAATATTTGTAGTGATTCAATCAAATGGTAAATACTTGATATTTTAAAAGAAATCAATTTTAGAATCATTAATTTTTATCATAATTTGAACTTAAAAAAGTTGATCATCCATTTTGTAAAGAAATTCAGATAAAATCCTTAAAATAAGATATTAATCAATTTAAAAGGAATGAAGTTTGGAACATCGTTGAATAACTTAAAGATATTTTGGTAATTGGAGAAAACATTATTTTTAGAAATAAATGTGGGGAAAATTGAATTATTTTTAGGAATAAAGAAATATGTGGATAAGGGATATTGTAATAATAATACATATATTATAGGGAATATTTCCCCAATAGAAGGATTAGAATATATCCAAATATTACTATCCCTTACAACACATCTGAATATTACTTTAGATAAAATGCTGGTTAATTTATATTTTATAATGGATATATTCAAGAGTATGTTTCTGTAAAAAAATATCTAATATTTAAAGACACTAAATATATATAAAATAAATTTAAAATTAATAAATAACTATGGGGAATTAAATAAAACCTAAGAGAATTATATGATTGAGTGTATAAATATTTACATCAGAATAATTGCGTTAAAAGATGTATTAATGCAACCATTTATAAAAATAATACTTTTAAAGACACCATCATTGTTCAAATTTATGTTAAAGAAATTAAGTTTATTTCAACTCAAAAATATCTTTTTAGTATTTTTTTAACTGAATAGTTCTTTTTAAATGAGAATGATGGGTGAACTCAAATTTTTTATTCATTTTTATAATTCTCAAAATTAAAAGGAAATATTTATCTAAAAAATATACCAATGGTTTTCTAAAATATTTTGGTTTTGAAAATGAATCTAGTGTTTTTAATATTTTGGAAACTTCTATAAAAAAGATCCTAATTAATTTTGTAAATCAGTAGATCAATAAATTTGTAGAGTTGTGTTTGGAAGATTACAATATCTTATAGAATTTTGACTAGGATTTATGTTCTCAATATATTTTTTATTAGGTTTTAATAAAATCACAAATAATCACATTTAAAAGTGTTAAAATATTTTTTAGTTACATTAAGGGAACATTGAATTATAGTTAATTTTATTGTTCTTTATATGTCACTGTTCTTAAAAGTTATGTAGATAATGAATTTTAAGGAAAAATATTTGATAGAAAAAGTACTTATAAAACATTTAAGATATAATTTTATGGTATAGTAAGAAAAAACATTATGTAACACTTTATTTAGATGAATCATAATATATAGAAATTAGATGTTGTTGTGATGAGGTTTTGTGGATGCAACACACACTCATAGATTTTCATTTGAGTTTTACTCAAAATAATATCCTTTGTGATATTACTAGTGATATATTTTTGTATAGGAATGTTTCAAATCACTTATAAGTAAAACACATAGTGATAAGACACCACGTTCTAATGGATAAAAAACAGAAATATATATAATTATTCACATTATTGGAAATTTTAATCATCTTGATGAAAATTTTAAGAACCATTTAAATTGTAATTGATTAAAAAATATTAAATAGATTTTTAGGAATAATAATTCTTAAGTGAACTTAAATCCACTTCTTGTTCAAAAAAATATCCTAACATTGAAAATCTTCTCATATTTATTGGAGGAAATTTTCTTACAATCAATTTTTCATTTTTGTATCATTGGTTATTATTTTTTATTTCATTGTATTTTCTATATAATTTGACAATTTTCTAATTTTAAATTCATTATTTTTTCATTTTTAAGTCATTTTTTTTTCATTTCATCAGTTTTATAACATTAAATGTCATGAGTTAGCCTCTAATAAGAAAAAAAATCATACTCTATAAATTGGATGAACATTCAATTTTAACAGAATATATATATATATATATATATTAAACTTATGAAATATATTCATAAATATAATAAAAATGGAATTAAACTCCTAGAAGGTAATATATATTATGATTTTATTCACATGGTATATTTTTTTATAGGGGGAGTATTTATTATAAATTTTTTTATTTTATCATAAGGTAATCTATATTTTCTTATGAATAAATTATAAATTTATTTATTATATAAAATTCATATGATATATTTTTTTTCTATATATTATAACATGAATAATTTTGGATAACTCATAAAAAATGATAAAATATTTGGGATATATCAAAATCAAATACATATATAAGGACTATAATCTGAAGGAAATTTGGAACACTCAATTTCCGATAATTTTCAATCCTTATTATATGCTAAAATTAATTTAAATGGAAGTATTTATAGGGTATTTTACCCAAATAAACCCAGTAGTCCATTATTAATCATTAAGGATCCATCTTTTAAAATAGTTTGGTCCCTGAATGTAGTTGAATAACATTCATGGATCAATGGTAAAGACGGCGAGGTTTAAAAATTGATAATGTTGAAAATTTTATACTATTATAGAGAAAATACTGATATGATCCTAAATCCTGATAGAGAATATATTGTTTAATATATTAACTCATCAAATAATAATACCTTTTTAGATAGGAAACCATGTTTGAAATGGAATCTATAAGGACCCGGCCTTAGTACAATACATATTCTTGAATTAAATGAATAATTCACATTGAGGATCTTTTCAGGTTTAGAGTTTTTGAGAATTAGGACATAACTCTTACATCCCAAAGATTACAAGGTAGACAAATCTACTCAGTTTCCATTTTTTTCACAAAATATAAACTCTTGAACAAAAGTGCCATGACTAGTTCCATGTTTTAGACATCATGACATCTCCTTGATCCCATCCTTGACCGTATTCCACTGTAAGTCCTATGGAAAACATTTTAAAAACATGGTATGAGCATAAAAAGCTCAGTAAGGGTTATAACAATACAGAAAGAAAACATTAGTCCATTTATACATAAGAATCAATGAAATCATACTTTACTCATAAAACATAATCTCTTTAACATACCTCATTAAATCATAAGATTTATGAATAACTCATAGAAATAATAAGACATAAAGGTAACATGAGGCATTCATAACATTCTTATGTAGGGAGTAACCCTCATGGTTACGTTTGGAATACCCATCACAGTATATTCCCTATATCTCTTTGGAGAATCCTTAGCGTTTAACTCCTTCGTGTTACCCAATTAATTGGAGAGCTATATCGGGATCACCTGCCCTTAGTTTATCACAGAATCACCCCTCTTCATAAACAATTCCCAAGAACCATAACATAATCATATCACATAAACCATGAATAATGGAAACATAACATTTTCACATTTCAATCACAAGATATAAATACAACCCATTGATATAATAAAATCATTATGAAAACCATTTTCAATACCAAAATAAAAGAAAAGTAAAAAATGGTATTTATTTTTCATTAAATAATTTTTGGCTTGTAGAGGAAGCCGAAACCCAAATAATGGTCACGACAGCAGAGAAGTCGTTTTCTCCGCATACGTACGACAAAAATATTCCCTTTTGTTGTTTAGTAATATGATTCATATAAAAAAGATTCGTTTTTAATAAACGTAAAAGTCAAAGTGGTTTTTACACCGTATAAAAGAAAGTTGTGTATAAAACAAAATATTCCTCAATGAAAGGAGATTGAGACGATGTCCCTTATAAAGAAGGTTTCCTTAAATTATGGATAAGTCAATATCATGATTATGTGTGAAAAATATAAATACACCCAATATACGTGTATATTAAGTGTAAAACAACCCGAGGTCATTAACATATATTCATAGGGTGATATATTCAATAACTACAAGTTGAACCCAAAGAAATCAAAATTGGGTAAAGAAGTTCCCTTGTAAAAATTTGACAGCCTAACAGCGTCACTTTAAAATTTAGAAAATGAGTTGATGAGAAAAAAGGGTATCTCATAACTTGGAAATACATTTTACATAAATAAGGATATAAAAGAACATATACCAACATAATAAGATATAAATTAAAAGACCCATCAAAATAAGTCTTTCAAAAAGAGGAGGGTGAAAGGTTCCCTTACCGACTTGTGTATCCTTCGAAACGTACACCCCTTGAAATAAGGACTATACAACATTGATGTAAATAATCATAAACGAAATTATATTACACAAAGATTATAATAATGGTAAGTACATACACCACTCAAAGGAAATGGTGGAAAATGTAGCATAAATCTCACGTGAATAAAAGGGAGATGAAAATCCCTTATAAAAACTCGGCAGCCTAACGACGCCACATAAAACTTCCAAAAAATGGATTGATGAAATAAAATAGGGTCTCTCATAATATTAACATAGAAATTACAGTAATAGGAATATAAAATAACATCCCCCAACAAATGAAAGAGGATCTTAAAAGAAACGACATAAAAAAGAGTACTTAAAAAGAAAGAGATAGGTAGGATCCCTTACCTCAAGTCCAACATGTCTTTTTCGTTTATTTATATTCCTGAATAATAAACTTTGTTCAGTTTATAATTTCTTAAGTAACTCCTTTAAAGATTATTATTCAGTTTATATCACATATTATAATGTTATAATTATTGGTTAATAATGTGAGTTCATATCAGACGTTTTTGTCGATGTTTGGTACATGAGTCAAAAATGAACTTGTTTGAAAATGATTGTCCATGTAGTTATAAGAAAATCATCTCCATAATAGTATTAATGATTTAAATATCATATATATCCAGTACATATTCATTTTATACTAATCCATAACATTTGGAGATCAAAAGAAAAGAAATGCACCGTTCGTGGAGACGGTAGGCCGTATGTAGGCATGAATGCTACTTTCATTTCTTTGTCATATTAATGGAATTAAAAATAAATGAGAGATATATATATTATAATTACAGTATAATATTTATTTTATATCGGTCACATATGTTCATTAATCTCATTATTTATACATTCCATGTATTGCATGAATGAGTCACATCACTTGAGGGGGCGGTAGTCCAGACTTCCGCGTATGAAATTATCGCATTTTCACAACATGAAAAGCATAAAGGTATGTTTTAAATATTAAATACAGAATCATAGAGAGGAAATAAATATAATATATATCATATAAAAATATTTCCATCATAATGGCCACCATGAGAGATGGTAGGAGATGATAGAACAATCATCGTTTCGTGAGGAAGTAATTCACCATCCACAGAAACAGTATCTTCTTTCACCATTAGATGGAGGTGTGTGGATGTGTAGTTCGAATATTTCTCATAAAAACATCCTATTATATTTAAGATACTGTTTTTTTCTACAAAATAAATGAATAAAAATATTTTAGGGGGTTGGAGAAGCAAAATAAAACAAAAGAACCTTAGGGAAGACTTTACCTTTAAATCGGGTAACTCCCCTTCGTTTGAACGAAAAGGGTTTCTTGAAGAGATTTCTACCTAAGGGAAGGATTATAGGATGAGGAGAGGGATGTGAAGAGATAAAATGGGAAGATCTTGGCAGAGACAATGGCTTGAGAGGTGTGGGTAAGGTGGTAGAGGTGGTTGCCTTTTATAAGAGAAGTGGAGGGGCACTCTTGGAAAGTTATAAAATATTACTTTATTATAAAATGGTTTTCAGATTTTAATGGTCCCAAAAGGATATATTTAGAGGATAAGGTGATAAGTTTTCTAAATCCACCCATACAATAGGTTTGTGACAAGTGTAAGACTTAGATTTTACCCTATCTTCTCATTTTATTTAAATCGTTCATTTATGTGGTAATCACTGCATCATCACGGTGTCATAAATAAATTAATTTATTTAATGTCTAAAAATTATAAAAAAATATCATGATGTTGGAAATCTTCTTATATTTATAATGAATATTTATAATAAAAAATATGACTTGTATAACCCCATGTACAATTTTTTTTAGTAAACCAATACATGTTTGTGACATTTTAATTTTAACTTTAAATAAAAAGTTATTAATGACATTTTCCTACCAAAGTGGCTCCATGGGGTCCCCAAGTTGACCCATGGATTTTCTTGGTCGGCCATGACTCATCCAATAAGGTTAGGATATGTTTAAAGGTCATTTCATATTATTATAACATTATCTTTACCTTAAATTACACTAATTACCTTTAATCGCGATTAATAAAACATAAAATTTACTATTCACCAAAAAATTATTTTAATCCCATTGAACCACATTTTACATCCTAATGACAACCATGTATGTCGGATTTTTGAAAATAAAATCACAGAAGTGGTAAATTTCATTTAAATGAAAAATCAGTTTTTTAACTACCACTTAGTGGTTTCACTATTCATCAAAAAATGAAGTTTTTCAGAAAAATACCAAAAATTCACCCTAAGCTATATTTGATATTCCGAATTCAGAAATGATGTCTAATTTAAAAAATTCAAAACATATAAGATTAATTAATTAATTTAATAATTAATTCCCGTTGTCAGAATAAATAGCATGTTTTTATGAAACAATATATATCAAAAGATTGACACTAGTTTAAGTCCAATTTGAAAGTGAAATTAATTCCAATGACCACTATTGGATTAAATGGTAAAAATATATTATAATTGGACATTAAAACCAATTCAAAAGATAATATAATCATATAAATAAATTAGATTAAAAAGATGTTTGAATTAAAATACAACATTTTTAATTATTCATTAAAAATTGAACTTTTTCGGAAAAATAACAAAAATTTACACAAAGTAAATTTTGATGTCCTGATACTAAAGAAGAATTTTATTTGGTCCAATATAATGTATAAGAGTAACCAAAACTATATTAAAGAGGGTTCACCATCAAAAGGCGATAAATCGACCTTTTAGTGAATTTTAGAGTATTTATGCTTAAAATTGAATTATTTTGTTATTTTAAGCCTTTACCTTTTATTGGATAAATGTAAAAACATTTGACAACCATATAAAAGCATATTTTAGTTATTTGTATTCATTCCCACCAATAAAACGGCTAGGTGTTAACTACCATTTAAAATAATATTATTTTTTTATTAGAGTGCAACGTAAGATTTCAAAGAAACTCGTTGTTGTGCATTGGGTACGCCATCGAGAATAGCTTTCTCTTTAAAGTAATATTAATATTTTATTCACAAGTATTAATAAATATGAAAAAGTAATATTCTTTATTTACCTGGGATGTTACATCCATCCCCCCTTTTGGGAATTGCGTTCTCAAAATTTTAAAATTGGGCTCGGAAACTTCATTGAAAGCCCCACATCGAAAAAGGAATAAATTAAACTGTCGCTTTAGAAAAAAGAAAGGGAAGTACAAAGGTCATCCAAGTTAACCCATACTAGGATTCTATGTAGGAAAACATGGACATGTAAGAGAAAACAAAGGGTCATGTTCTGATTGAGAGTGATAAAAAACACGATTAGGAGAAATTTAACCATAAGAAGATCACAAACTTGTGATGGGTTAAACGGTATTTGATTCCCCAGTGAGAAAAGTTAACGGACAACATTTTTGTTTTAAGTTACTTTTCATTGAGGAATTTATTTATGATCTTAACGAAAACATAAGGAAACATACTTACTTGTCATGTTGACTTTCAACTTTTACTAGATTTCTTACACAAACTCATATTTTCTCCAAAAGACGAGTATTTAGGAAGACTTGCTCACATTAAGAGTACTATAATCAACTTCTTGAGAATCACCTAATCCAAAAAAGAGAACTATATATTTCCCATTTCTTTAGACCTTAACCAAAACCAAAACCAAAATGGTTACTACAAGATCAGATAATCCCCAAAACATATAATCCTTTATAAAAAAAATCTATTCTTAATCTCCAAAATTTGTCCAACAAAACCCAAAGATCAACAAAGACCATTAGATAAACAATTATCCATAAAATTCTTCAAAGTTATCCAAACTAAGATTGAATCCCAAATCTTCGAAGGATTTAATCACATCTTCTTCCGAGATAAATCTTAACATTTATCACCAAATAACATCAGTTACTATTAAAGTCTCATATTGAACGGTAATTATCCTAATCACATATCCTCCATGATAGGTTAATAATTTCCATAGATAACCCAAAATCAATTTATTCTAGATTCATAAGATCATCTAAATAAAAAATAATTAGTCAAACTAACCAGGGACTTCACGTAGTCCAGTGGTAGGTGATAAATACCAGTCGCACTTTGGTTGTGGGTTCGATTCCCGCAGCTTCATCCGACACGACAGGTTGTCACATGGTCTACGTGTTGTCCTTTTTCCAAAACTAAATAATTCTTATAACATTCCCAAAAAGCGATAAAATATTCAAAAATAACCATAACATAATTTAACCTCAAGTTTATCTCATGCCTTTCATATTCCATCATATCATCTAGTAACCCATAATTACCTCAAAAGTAAGGATCATATAAACCCTAATGGTTACCTTTATAATTATTACCTGAACTTCCACATCGAGTTGGTTCTCTCATACATGATGCATTAGAGAACTCAATAAGGTTCAAGTGGTTAATCATGACTCCTTGATAGTTGGTTTAGAATAGCCACGAGATTCCTCATTGAATCCCCCATTTCATCCAGTCTCGTAATCAGAGAACCACCACAGTTTCCTTCAATCCCATTGTCACTTTGGTGCCTGCTAGATCCATCCATTTAATAAAACCAAAAATTTCAGTGTGAGTATATCAAAGAAATCATTATGTACTAATGAGGAAGACAAACACTAAGATATACTTACTCATTCACTTTATCTAAAAACTATGACTCTTTCTGAAATCTTAACCATTATGGTAATGTCACTTATGCTTAAAGAATACCCTAACCTCTAAAGTTATCTAAACCGACCTATGATACCAAATATAAGGACCCTGCCTTAGTAAAATACATATTCTTGAATTGAATGAATAATTCACATTGAGGATATTTTCAGGTTTTGAGTTTTAGAGAATTAGGACATAACTATTGCATCTCAAAGATTACAAGGTAGACACATCTACTCAGTTTCTATTTTTTTAAAAAAATATAAACTGTTGAACAAAATATTCAGGTCTAGTTACATGTTTTAGACATCATGACATTTCCATGATCCCATCCTTGACTGTATTCCACTTTAAGTCATGTGGAAAACATTTCTAAAACTTGGGATGAGCATAAAAAGCTCATTAAGGGTTATAAGAATACGGAAAGAAAATATTAGTCCATGTATACATAAGAATCAATGAAAAAATACTTTACTCATAAAAAATAAGCACTTTAACTTACCTCATTAAATCGTAATATTTAGGAATAACTCATAGAAATCATAAGACATAAAGAAAACTTGAGGCATTCATAACATTCTTACGTAGGGAGTAACCCTCACGGTTACGTTTGGAATACCCATCACAATATATTCCCTAAATATCTTCGTAGAAACCTTATCATTTAACTCCTTCACATTACCCAATGCATTGGAGATCTATATCGGGCTCACCCGCCCTTAGTTTATCACGGAACCACCCATCTTCATAAACAATGCCCAAGAACCAAAACATAATCATATCACATAAAACATGAATAAAGGAAACATAACATTTCCACATTTCAATCACAAGACATCAATACAACACATTGATATAATAAAAACATTATGAAAACCATTTTCAATACCGAAATAAAAGAAATGTAAAACATGGTATTTATTTTTCATTAAAAAAATTTATGGCTTGTAGAGGAAGCCGAAACTCAAATAATGGTCATGGCGGCAAATAAGTCGTTGTCACCGCATACGTACGACAAAAACATTCCATTTTATCGTTTAGTAAAACGCTTCATATAAAAAAGATTCCTTTTGAATAAATGTAAAAGTCAAAGTGGTTTATACACCGTATAAAATAAATTTGTGTATAAAACAAAATATGCCTTAATGAAAGGAGATTGAGACGAAGTCCCTTATAAAGAAGGTATCCTTAAATTAAGGATAAATCAATATCATGATTATGTGTGACAAATATAAATACACCAAATATAAGTGGATATTAAGTGTAAAACAACCAGAGGTCATTCACACATATTCATATGATGATATATTCAATAACTACAAGTTGAACCCAAAGAAATCGAAATTGGGTTAAGAAGTTCCCTTGTATAAATTTGACAGCCTAATGACGTCACTTTAAAATTTAGAAAATGAGTTCATGAGACAAAAAGGGTATATCATCACTTGGAAATAGATTTTAAATAAATAAGGATATAGAAGAACATATCCCAAAATAATAATATGTAAATTAAAGGACCTATCAAAAGAAGTCTTTTAAAAAGAGGAGGGTGAAAGGTTCCCTTACCGAGTTGGGTAACTTTAGAAACGTACACCCCATGAAAGAAGGACTATACAACATTGATGTAAATACTAATAAACGAAATTATATTACACAAAGAGTATAATAATGGGAAGTACATACACCACTGAAAGGAAATGGTGGAAAATGTAGCATAAATCTCACGAGAATAAAAGTGATATGGAAATCCCTTACGAAAACTCGGCAGCCTAACAACGCCACTTAAAACATCCAAAAAATGGATTGATGAAATAAAATAGGGTCTATCATCATGTTAAAATAGAAATTACAGTAATAGGAATATAAAAGAACAACCCCCAACATAATAAAGTTGATCTTAAAAGAAAAGACATAAAAGAGAGTACTTAAAAAGAAAGAGATATGTAGGATCCCTTACCTCAAGTCCGACTTGTCTTGTTAGTTTGTTTATATTTATGAATAATAAACTTTGGTCACATTATAATTGATTAAGGAACTACTCTAAAGATTATTATTCAGTTAATATTACATATTATAATGTTATAATAATTGGTTAATAATGTGAGTTCATATCAGACGTTTTTGTCGATGTTTGGTACATGAGTCAAAAATGAACTTGTTTGAAAATGATTGTCCATGTATTTATAAGTAAATCATCTCCAGAATAGTATTAATGCTTTAAATATCATATATATCCATTACATATTCATTTAATACTATTCCATAACATCTGGAGATAAAAAGAAATGAAATGCACCGTTCATGGAGACGGTAGGCCGTACATACGCATGAACCCTACTTTCATTTCATTGTCAAATTAATGAAATTAAAAATAAATGAGAGATATATATTATAATTCCAGTATAGTATATATGTTATATAGGTCACATATGTTCATTAATCTCATTCTCTATACATTACATGTATTGCATGAACAAGTCACATCATTTGAGGGGGCGGTATTCCACACTTCCTCGTATTAAAATTATCGCATTTTCACAACATGCAAAGCATAAAGGTATGTTTTAAATATAAAATACATAATCATAGAGAGTAAATAAATACAATATATATCATATAAAAATAGTTACATCATAATGGCCACCAAGAGAGGTGTTAGGAGAAGACAGAACAATCATCGTTTCGTGAGGCAGTAACTCGCCATCCACAGAAAGAGTATGTTATTTAAGCATTAGACAGAGGTGTGTGTAAGTGTAGCTCGAATATTTCTCATAAAAACATTCTAGTATATTGAAGATACTGGTGTTGTTACAAAATAAAGGAATAAAAATAGTTTAGGGGGCTGGAGAAGCAAAATAAAACAAAAGAACATTAGGGAAGACTTTATCTTTAAATTGGGTAACTCCCCTTCGTTTTAACCAAAAGGGTTTCTTGAAAAGCTTTCTACCTAAGGGAAGGCTTCTATGATGAGTAGAGGGATGTGGGGAGATAAAATGGGCAGATATTGGCGGATCCAATGGCTTTAGAGGTGTGGTTAAGGTGGTAGAGGTGGGGGCCTTTTATAAGAGAAGAGGAGGGGCACTCTTGGAAAGTTATAAAATATTACTTTATTATAAAATGATTTTCGGATTTTAAAGGCCCCAAAAGGATATATTTCGAATATAAGGTGATAAGGTTTCTAAATCCACCCATCCAATATATTTGTGACATGTGTAAGACTTAGATTTTACCCTATATTATCATTTTATTTAAATCATTCATTTATGAGGTAATCAATGCATCATCACAGTGTCATAAATAAATTAATTTATTTAATGTCTAAAAATTATAAAAAAAATATCATGATGTAGGAAATATTTTTATATTTCTAATTAATATTAAAGTAAAAAATATGACTTGTAGAACCCCATGTACAAATTGTTTTAGTAAAACAATACTTGTTTGTGACATTTTAATTTTAACTTTAAATAAAAAGTTATTAATGTCATTTTCTTGTCCAATTGGATCCATGGGGTCCCCAAGTTGACCCATGGATTTTCTTGGTCGTCCATGACTCATACAATAAGGGTAGGACATGTTTCAAGGTCATTTCATATTATTATAACATTATCTTTACCTTAAATTACACTAATTACCTTTAATCGCGATTAATAAAACTTAAATGTTACTATTCACCAAAAAATTATTTTAATCCCATTGAGCCACATTTTACATCCTAATGAAAACCATGTATGTCAGATTTTTGAAATTCAAATCACAGAAGTGGTAAAGTTTCATTTAAACAAAAAATCAGTTTTTTAACTACCAGTTAGTGGTTTCAGTATTCAACAAAAATTGAAGTTTTTCTGAAAAATACCAAAAATTCACCCTAAGATATATTTGATATTCCGAATTCAAAAACGATGTCTATTTTAAAAAATTCAAAACATATAAGTTGCATAAATTAATCTAATAATTAATTCATGTTGTCAGAACAAATAGTGTGTTTTTATTAAACAATATATATTAAAAGATTGACACTAGTTTAAGTCCAATTTGAAAGTGAAATTAATTCCAATGACCACTATTGGATTGAATAGTAAAAATATATTATAATTGGACTTTAAAACCAATTCAAAAGAAAATATAATCATATAAATAAATTAGATTAAAAAGAGGTTTTGAATTAAAATACAACATTTTTCACTATTCATTAAAAATTGAACTTTATCGAAAAAATACCAAAAATTTACACAAAGTAAATTTTGATGTCCCGATCCTAAAGAGGAATTTTATTTGGTTTAATAGAATGTATAATAGTGACCAAAACTATATTAAATAGGGTTCACCATCAAAAGGCAACAAATCGACCTTTTAGTGAATTTTAGAGTATTTATGCTTAAAATTGAATTCTTTTATTATTTTAAGCCTTTAGCTTTTATTGGATAAATGTAAAAACACTTAACAAACATATAAAATCTTATTTTAGTTATTTCTATTCATTTTTGCCAATACAATGGCTAGGGGTTAACTACCATTTAAAATAATAATATTTTATTATTAGAGTGCAACGTAATATTTCAAAGAAACTCGTTGTTGCGTATTGGGTACGCCATCGAGCATAGCGTTCCCTTTAAAGTAATATTAATATTTTTTTCACAAATATTAATAAATATGAAAAATTAATATTCTTTATTTACCTAGGATGTTATAGAATCAATGTTGAAAAAGTTAATTAATCGATAATGTTAAAAGGACATCATGAAGATAGAATGAATTACATAAATATATAAATCAAAAAAACAAATGATCAAAAAATTTATAAGATAATTAAATTTATAATTTCAATTTATATTCTTCTTTACATTTCTTTCATTCATTTATTTTTTATTTCAATAGAATATCGTAAAAAAATCACCTTACTGTTTATTTTTGAAATACATAAAGTTGGAGACATTTATGAAACATTCAGAAAAGTTAATTAGATGAGAACTATGAAGTCTATTTTTAAATAATATGATATTATATAATTTATATAAAAAATAAATGCATATTTTTTATTATTATGATATTATATATATTTTATGAATATTATGTTTATTCTGAAATGATCAAAATATAAGAGGGGGAAAATTATCTCTACTATTTATAGGGAGACTACTTTAAAAATTCATTTAAAAATATAAATATTCCTTATGGTGTTTTTCCCCTAAAATTTGGATACATTTTAGTCAATGGATTACTTAATTTATTTATTTTGGAATAAAAATACACATCAAAAGTAATTGATTTAACTTGATCCTTGTTTTTGTTTTTATGATTGAACAAAATGAATTTTTGTAAACTTAAATACTAGAGAGATTAAAAATGGTTGGGAAAATATTGTAGTATGAACATTCTTGAAAGATTAAATTCACATAATTGAAAATAACTATAACAGTCATAAATAATTCCATTAGTAGATAAAATATCATGTTAATATCATATATACATTTCAATGTTTCTATGAATGTTGATATAATTGAAATAAATATTTTTGGAATTCAATCATTGTAGATTGTTATAATTCCATCTATTAATAGAGACACAACCTCAAGTGTTGGAATAATGGACATTTTGATAATTTGATAAATACTAAAATTTGTCTAATTATTTAATATCTTCTTACCTTTGTGTTCTTATGATTGTTTTTATTTAATAGTGTTTACTAAGAGCTACGCCTTATGAGGATTTATTATAAATCTATTAGTATTTAATTTATAATTTTTAACTTATGAATCCTTCAAGATCAATGGATTTTGGGGATATAAATATAGTGTTTTTGAGACAATTTACCTATCAACATGTTTTTCATTGTATTTCAAGGATATGTATACATAACTTATTATAGATTGGAAATTGAGGATATATTTTGATATTTTAAAAATCAAGGATTCTAAAATTATGGTCTACAAACTTCCATACCACTAAGGTTAAAGCATGTGGATTTATAATATCATTTTAAATGAGTATTGAGTTCTTAATAATTAATCTATTTATTATCTTAAACTCTCTCTATATTAATTTTTTATTACTAATTTTTTTAATGTTATTTATTTCTATAGTTTTTAATTTTTAGTTGGATTGTCATATACTTCAGATGAATGTATTTCTATTATACCAATTATCTTACTTATATTTTATATTTTCACTATATTCATTATTTTATTCTAATATTTGGATTGATCAATATTTCTTAAATTCAGTGAACATAAAAATTGAATGTGGGTAAAAACATATATGTTTCTTTTCAATTTCAATTTTTGTATAACTTTTATATTACCTAACTTATATCCTTAGGAAAATTGGTTTATCAAGGTTGTATTTTATATTTATAGATACTAAGATACTAAATTAAACATAAAAAATATATGTGAAAAATAATAGATTTAAAATACTAAAGAAATATCATTGCATACACAATGAATAAATGAATACAAAATTTCCACCATGATTTCAAGATTTAAGAATAATTATAGTTATTATCTGTTGTTTCATCAAGAGAACTCATCAACATTCATTAATCTAGTTTTATTTTTATTATTTCACTGTGTCTATTATTTAAGTACTATAATTTCAAGATTTAGTTATATCACCAATTATGATTCTTGAAAAAATAGTATATAACTTGGTTAGGATTGTAAGATCAGTAACCACATATATTGGTTATACCTCATCTTATAAATGGGATCTAGTAGTTTATTCTAAAACATGAAAACAATTTAGTGGTATTTATTTTTATTTACCATTTAAATAAAATATTTCATTTTAAATTTATATGGAACATGATTTTACTATAATAGAGTTCAAACTCCCTTTAACACTCTAGATCTTCATAATACGTATCCATATCTCTTCAGGATTGAGAGTGTGAAGAGTTGATTAAGATCTATTATTAAGAACCACTATAAAATCTATTGTTATTTCTTATTTAACTTATTTACTATTATTTTTTGTTTCAAAACACATTTTAAAATCCATTGTATAACCAAGAAATGTATATTGAATTTTAATATATTTTATAGTACCAAATTATTTAACATTTATCTAAATTAATCTAGTGCACATCCAATATGTTGTTTTTAAAAGTATATAATTTATCCCCTATTAACTTTTATATCATCCCTTTGTGACATAATTTCAATATCATTAAATAATTAAAAAATAAAAATTATTTTAAGTCATGAATATGATAGTTATTCTTATTTTATCATAACCATAGTTAACAGTACACCACTATATTATCCTTTTGCATGATCATTCATACCAACCCTAATTTTAATGCATCACAATGCATCATTAATTCATGACTTGTTTGAGGTAATAATAATAAATTTGGTGAGGTAATTATTATTTTTATTTAATCAATTTTTTCATAATACTTATTAATTAATTCAAAATTCACACCCATTAGTCTTAATACCATCATCGATGATTCAAACTTTCAAAAATATTAGATAAAACATTGGTAACATTTAGATAACCTATGAAAACTTCACAACCTAAAAACATTCTAAGGTAATTTTTGTGGGATTATAACCTTATTTTAATCAATATAGGTAGATATTTATCCTACTAATACAACATTATCCATGAAAATTACATATTTTTTTCCAAATATTTCATTTAAAAAACATCAGATATAAATTATATTTCTTCTAAGTCTACAAAACAATTTCTATATACCTTTTAGGGCTTAATTTTTATCATGAATAAATCAAGATGTAAACCAAAAACACTACAAAAAATGAGTTGAGATATTGTCGAAAATATTATTAATCAAATATATGAAAACTAATTGAACATTAGTATCCACAAAAGGAAATAAAAAACACTTAATTCTAGTAATAAATTGGAAATAAGTCATTTTTGTGACTTCATGCTATACCCTAATTTTTTGATATCCCAACATCAAATAAATCTTCAAAAATAAAATCACACATTTATATGGGAAAAAATTATTTAAGTAAGCTAAATATTATTTATTATTGATCATCACTGGATTTAGAATTATATAGATAATGCAGAACCATAAAATAGTATATGATAATAGGGAGAATAAAACTGGTTCTACCTATTAAAAAGAACTATATTGAATAAATCATCCATATCTAGATTATCAAGATTAACTTTCAGCTCTAAACAATCCATTAAATCATTATAATAATAATTTAATGAAATTTTTATAATTATAGGGAATAAGTTTATAAATAATTCCACAAACATTTTAATTTACAATATTGGTTAATTTTATTGAAAAATATTATAGATCTATGCAATACATCTATCAATTTAAATTAACCATATGCACCAATTTTTTTAAGAACCAACCTAATAAAATGAGAATATTTTTTTTGAGGACCCAAACAATGTCAATTACCAAGATTATAATGATACCACACTCACATAAAAATGTGTGAATGCTCCCATATGATGAAAGAAATATTTTTTTGACCACAACCTTTAATATTGGCCTCAAATTTCATTATCCATTCTATCCCAAAGATGAGGTAAAAAATTTCCATCTAGGGAACCAAAAATCTCTCTATATTTCCATATTATCCATCAAAGTTAAATAAGAGGGATTTTAAATACACGATCTAATATTTTTCCAGTGGGTTTACTAATGTTTATATAATAAAATATCAATTAAATATGAAAACCAAGTGATATACTACTCATTCAAACATGAATGAATGAGATAAACTTGTGTCAAACAATATAGAGATCAAACTATATACAATTAAAAGTGTACCTAATATAATATTATGTTTAGACTTATACTCCTTTATTGTGTACTCAATAGTAATAAAAAACATCAAAATATTTTATTCTAAACATATCAATGATTAAAATTTATACAAATTTGAGTTTTAGCACCATCTTATATGAAGATTGCGACTACAATACTCAATACGTACTTATAATTTGAATCCAAAACACTTGAATCTATTGAGAGGAATTTGTATACCATTTTATTATACCCCAAATTTCCAATTGGTGAAATGAAATAGTTTTATTATGGAAGTATTTCATTGACATATAATTTTATCAATTTTATTTCAATTCTTATAACCATGTAATATTTAGTACAAATAAGTTGTACCACATAATGAATCCAAAAAACATTTTATTACATTTAAATGAAAATTAAATTGAGTAAAATAAATGGACATTATAATTAGAAATATTAAAAGTTGATAAAAAATACAAATTAACATAACTTAAAAATTAAAATTTGAATCTATATGATCCAATGGAGTAACTACACAAGCAGACAACACCCAAGAAACAAAGAATAATATTAATAATGCAATATGAATATTGAAAATGAAAAAATATATAACCTTGATAAAAAATTTAAGTGAATGAAAAATGAATTAAATATGAGGTATTTATAGAATTTAAGGATCCCATATGACCATTACAAATCTAATATTTGGAATATCAATCTGACCATTGAAATTGAAACTCGACTATTAGAATAATAATATGATAATTAGGATTAATAACATGATATTTAGATTAGTAAACTCACTAATGGAAATTTAAAATAATATTTAGGTGTCTTATAAAATTAAAAATATATTTTATTGATATAATAATACAAGTAAATAAATGTTTTAAAAATGAATAAGTAAATGAAAATATTTTTATAATTCATGTATGTTTTATTATCATTATTATAATAAGTATAATGATTGAAAATTAACTTTTATTTTCATAAATGGGATTTATCTGTGAATATTAAATTGTATTATAATGAAATTATAATTTCATGAGACCTTATTTAATTTTTCAAAGGGCCGGAAATGTTTCATAATTTTGAAATTAATATTTTCAAAAAAATGATGATTTTATTTAAAATTGAATTTTAACCTATTTAGAATTTTATATTCATTAAATGTGTTTATTTTTTTGAATATTCAATTCAACACTTGTTTAGGGTGTTTTTTTTGTATTTTTGTAAAATAGTTGGATTTTTAAGGAATAATGAAATATAGTATCTAACATTCGAAGATAAATACATGAATTTTTTATTCATAAATGATGTTATAGGACAATTTATGAGACAAAATTAATAATTTACGATATATAGTATATATAAAAAACAATATTAATTTTCATGACCCTAAATAATAAAATTATATATATAATATTAAAACATTTCCCTATTATCCTTTTATAAATACAACCCTTCCCACCCCTTCTCCTTAGAACCTCTAACCCTTTGAGTTTTCCAAATTTGTATGAAATTATCTTCAAAATAACTTCCCCAATTTCTTATTTCTTTTAGTCTCAAAAAATTCCATTTCAAGGAGTCTTAAGGGGTATCTTAAGAGGAGATAACCAAACGAAGAGGTAAGAATCTCATTTAATCTCTTTAAATTTTATTCTTATTATAGAACCCACAAATGATCCCCATCAATGTAAAAATAATAACATTGGTATACTTAATATAATAATATGATGTTATTATGGTTGAATATCTATCTCATTCCCTCCCTTCTTTCAATCCAAAAATGATTACGTTGTTTTTAGTATGGTTGGTTCACCACCTTTATGAACATTATACTTCTTTTTTCTCCACTACCATAAAATCTAGTGGTAGAAACACTATTATAGTTAAATATTATTATAAAATGTATATTATAACTTATATTAGGTTCTAAAATGTTTTAATAATCATTTCATTAAATAAAATGAATTTATTTTCTGACAGTCTGCAAAATGGCCTAAATGAAGTTACCATATTATTTTATCATTTTTACTAAAAGAAATGGCCTTATATTGGAACACATATTGGTATTTGGGAATATTTCAATTTTTGTAAGTACATAAATACCATTTAATTTATCTTCTATAGTTTTAGTCCCATTTTACAAGAACATTAATAATTTTCTAGTAGTGGTCTGACCATGGAACCATAAAACCAACGCTCTATGAAAAATGAAATTTAACACTATATATCATTGAAATGACTAGAAATGAACATAATATAATTATTAAAAATAAAATATAGGTGGAATAAGTTATTAATTAAATAAATATGGAATTTAATTTTATTATTCAGGACATTAAGTGTAAGTAAAAAATTATTTTGGTACATAAGGGAATTGATCTCTCTAAACCTCCCTTTTTTATATAGGTTATGACATTTCTCTCTTTAAATCACTTTATAACTCTCTTAGATGTTATAAAATGATTCCAATATATATATATACCTTAATTACATATATAAATCTCTTATTCACCCATCCACTGATGGGGTAATATATTCCTTATTTTCATTTCTTAAATTCCTAATTATTTATTCACTTTTTGTGGAACACATAATTATGTACATATTATGGTGGGTGCACCTTAATAGAGATCCAATGTATCAGGTATTGTTTTTGTCTCATGAGACATTATGCATGGGATTTGGAAATGAAACAAATCCACAATTGGACTTTGTTCACCATGTGATGTTATCTTTGAAGTTATCCTTGAATTATTATTATGTAATATTTTATCTTGTTTCCACTTTCATTTGTTTGCATGATCTTATAATACCATATTCTTCATGTTATTCTCCCCTGTTGTTATTCATGAGACATATCATTTATGATATCATGTTTTTTATCTAGCTAACATGTTATACCTCCTTACAATTTTTATTCCCTTACTCTAATTTATATATCGACCTATATGTTTATGTATTCCCTAGGATATCCTATGATGATTTATGAGTTCAAATGGATTTATGAGCTCATCGAGGAGGATAAAATATAAATGTTATGTTTTAGTTTCCTTTTGATGTATCAATAAACTTTTCCTTCCAATGACACTTATCCTCATGATCTTTGGGTTGTATTATTGGATATGTGTGTTAAAAACTATTCAATAATTTTAATAAAATTTTTGGGATATTTTAAATAGTATCAGTAAAAGATGTTGTTATTTTTTTGGATTAGGACTAGAGTATGTTAATGAGAAAAATTGGGATAATATTAAGTATATAATAATATCCTAAAATTTTGGTGAAGTATAGATCATCTAGTTTCAAATAAATGAATCCTTGTATGGATACTAAAAGTGGATATAGATTTTACATAGTTTCACCTAGAGGTAATAACACTGAAATGGAAAATTGGGTATTAAATTAATCATTACTTGGTGTATGAAAATTTGGCCTTCCTACAAACCTGGTTTGAAACTCTTAGGGTAAAGTCTTTATCAAATTCACAAACTCCTTAAAAACCATTTTGAACGAAATGAACACATTTTTTAGAATAATTAATAGGTAAATTACCAATGATAACCTAGTTGGAAAACTAAATACCCATAAGTTAGGATTTAATTTTCATTTATATGTTATTACTTCTAAGTTCATAGTTACCCTCTTCATATGTTAATTTGTTAAAGTATTGTCATACTTTTTTTTCTTTATTTTAGTAAAAAGCCATAAATAAGAGGTATTGTGCTGAAATTCAGTGTGATAGACAATTTTATGATTTCCCTAATGATATACCTCACCTTAAGGAAGTATGATATGTGAAATTCATGGTGGTACATGATTAGCTGGATAATGCTATTAATAAAAACATGAATCAAGTGTAATTCCCTCTATCTCCTCTAAAGATAAAGTTGCAGTCGATTCCTTTATGTGATGAAATGCTTATAACTTTAGTATATATTTTGATCACCACATCATATAATAATGGATTAACTCCAATAATAAAATATTTTATATCCTCTAGTGTTTGTAGTAATAGAAATTTGTATAATAGTCATTTATCCCATGTAAGGGGAAGTTAATAATTTGTGGAAAACGATCAGTAAAATAAATTCTAAAGAGGACATTGAATCCTTTTAATGGAAAGGATTAAATAAAATATGTTTCAATAAATATTTTTCCTAAAATATATATTTTAAAATGATTATGGTGATCCTTATAATGAAGAAAAAGGAAGATGAATGAATCGGGAGGTAAAAGGAAAGCTTCAAAAGGATTACACAATACAACAATGTCTTTTTCCATGAAAACAAAATTAATTTGGTCCACTACTTTTATGGGTTAAAGATGTGTGATAATCTTTGGGTCACACATATGTTTTAGTTTGAGCTTGGTTTATCCTTTGGTCCATTCCAATGGTTTGTAGGAATTAATTGTTTAAAACTATTTTTAGAGATAATATGGAGTTTAATAGGGGCCATGCCATTGGTGAGAGTGACTATGTTGTGGAGAGTATTGTTGTAATGTGGAATGGATAGTTGCGGTGTGAAGTTTGATATATAGATTTTTTTTGAAACATCCAATTTTTACATGGTTTTACCATGAAATAGGGACTACATCATAAGGATTTTATTTGGTTGATCTTTGTGGTGTGATGGTAGAGGCTACGAATTAGAGGAATTCAAGGGTGAGTTTGGAAGTTCTATGTTTTATAGGGGTAACATCGACGTGGTGCATGGGGTATGACATAGTATTTCCCTAGAGGAATCATATTTGGGTGAGGTATGCACCAGGGTTTTTAGAGTCCATTTGGATGGGGATGATTTTAGAATAGATTGATGTGTAGTACCTTTGCCTTGTGAAAAAATCTAATGACTATGGTGTGGATGGGTGTTCTATGACATAGTCTAGTGGTACTGTGGTGTGTTGGTAAGGGCTATTCTGTGGTCTTATAATTTCTTTACATGGTATATAATACCAAAATACCTTTAAACCCAACCATTATTCCAACTTTTCTAATGATCCTTGGGCGATCCAATTTTGTATCAAATAGGTATTCCAGCCAATTTTGTTTCCCTTTCATGCTATCCACTAAGATATTGGTTCATTGTGATTCATCAATGTTGATGAGGTACATATCTATATATAAAGGTTTTAATTCCAGAATAACTTGATGGTATTATACAATTCCTTTGTTTTTTTATTAAACTGATTTATTTAGTATCAAAGTGTAATTCATTGAAATATGTCTACAATTTTAAATTTTTTTTAACTTTAAAAATGTTTGTGGGAACACTAAGTGTTAATGAAATTTTCTAAAGGTGGTTTTTATTAAAAAATTTATTTTCTTAGATAGAAGCATTAATTTTTCTAGTGAAAAGGTTTTATAAATAGTGAGTAGGTGTTTCAACTAATTTTGAAAAAAACCGCACATTGGGAACCTTGGGTGTGTTGGGAAATGTAATTTTTCCCATTAGTTTGAGCAATTATACTAGAGGGTATACATTGACATTGTGTGATGAGACTCAATAGTGGTTGGATTCATGTGATTCCTGATATAATGTTTTCATTATATGTACGAGTATGTATTCCGATATATTTGATCCCAATTTGTGAAATTTTTCATTTATTATTAGTTTTAAACCTGATGATATATTTCATAGTTGGTTTCTCACTTTCTTATCTTATGGTTAATCCATGGTTAGTTTTTCTGAAGTACTCATGATTTCTCCCATGAAAATTTCATATTTCTTTTATGAATATTGAATGGTTTTATATAAAAGTAAATGTTTTTTTCAAATTTTATGTCTTCCAAAAATTCAAAATAAATTAGATTTGTATTAATGTTTGAACTAATATTTTTGTGATATTAGGATTTGTATAGATTATTTGGTGAAATATTACTTGTATTTTGGAAAACAACTGACTTTTTCCGTTGGGCATTTGCAGATGTAGTTTTCCATAGAATCAGTAAATGGAAGGGAATCATGTTGATCTCTAGCTTCTCTTGTGTGTCATCACCTACTTATTGAGACTGTTTGATAGTGATAGATGATCACATGAAGTTTTCATATTTTGGATTATATTTTTTTAACTTAAGATTTATTCTGTTTGTATTGATGATGTATGTATCATAGTTTTGTTTTCTTCTTCCTTTTTTACTCTATTCATTCTTGAACCATACAAGAGACTTGGGGTGTTTTGTTTCTTCTCACCTTGTGGGGGACCCTCAGGGGTGACTTTTCAAGTTTTACTAGGACAAATCATTACAAAATGGAATCAAAGTGTTTACCTAGCTATATGTTCTATGAAATTACATGGGTTTGGTTCATTGTCTTTGGTAGAAATAATTTAGGATAATTATAATTCAGGTTGTAAGCATGGGAGGATTCATAGGCAATAAATTTCATATCTAAATTAAAGTTACCAATAGTGGTAAAGGTTTTTTCAAATCACGAGTATTAGTGTTTTAGGTTATTTGAATAAATATATTTGGATTTTATTTAAGAGAAGTTATTCATTATGAAGAATTTTATTTCCATCAAAGGATCCAGAATTTATTTAAATTCAAATTTTTATAGGCATTGGTATGGATTCATGAAGGTGGTCTTATGATTTTGTAATTTTCCCATAAGATGATTGGTTATTATCATGCATTAATTAGATAATTTCTCCTTGAATATATCTTCTAAACACTAGTTATGGATCTATGAGACATGTTACAAAAGAAAATTTTATGGTGGGACTATTGTTTGTGATAGATATAATATTTACTGTTGAGAAATTGGGTCAGAAGAGTGTTGGAAATAATTGATGAATATTGGATCATATATCAAAATTTTATAAGAAGAATCCAACCTTATTATGAGGCAAAAAAGGACCAAAGGAAACTGATGTGATTATTGAGTGTATTGAAATTATAATCCATTTTCTAAAAACTCTACAGGAATACAAGGTGGTTTTTTACATTTACATGTTTGATGGTCTAAGAACTATATGTTGGGACACTATTATTAATGTTTTGTTGAATAATGATCGTACCTACACATCCTTTATGAATATATTCAATTATTAGTTTTATCCAAAAAATTTGGGAATGGAAAATACCAATTAATTTTTAATCATGGAGTAGGGGGAGTGTTTAATTTTTGAGTATTCAACCAGTTTTCTAAGTTTCTACACCTAACAGCCAAGATTATTACTAATTATTATCTTATTCCTCAGAGGTCATAGATGGGGTTGAGGGTAGATATTTAGTAAATAAAGATTATATTATGCCTTTTTTATTTTGTGGAGGTGGTTGATAAAGATGATATGGATGAGGAAGACATATCTCGGAAAAAGGGTCTAGGTGGAGCTTCAGTAACTATAGTAGTTAGCAAGAGTGTACCTTATGACCAGAAAATGAAATGGGAGGATGTTTGATTTTCATCAAGAGTAGTTTTAGGGGCTTCATCATGAAAATATCATGTTATTTTTAATAATATAGAATGGCTGATCATACCAATCCTAACTATATAGAAGCACCCTAAACTAGTCATACTTTTAGAAAAACTGGCCATCTTAGATATTTTTGTGGAAGGATGTCCAAAGTTATTAAGTATGGATCCACTCTAACAAAGGGTTCACTAGTTCATTTTGATGCTTCCAAAGGTGGTGGATCTTATCCTCATTCGAAGGGGGTGTTTATGTAGCTAGGAAAGTTTAGGGAGGAACTAATACCATGCATTTTTACATTGTATATTATGAATTAGAGGAATCCGAGGCATGAATAACTACTAATAAAGGTATATAATTTATTTCATCCTCTATTGTAATAGATTTATATTATATAGTTAACACACATTCTGTAATATTATTATTTTTAGTTGAAATCTTGGGGATGCTTTCAAAACATATACCATTCTTGCTAAATCTTTCTTGTCCTTTGGGAAAGAGGTCTAAAGAAGGTTTCAGATATCCCTCATGTCAATTAAGGATAATCGAATTGGGCATGGTGTATGATTTCATGGTCAATTAATATGATGTTTTTCAATTTATAATTGGTATGGATTGGATAATAAGTGTTAAATCCTAGATCAACTATTATCATTGTGAAGTTCATTTTTTTATCTTTATGTGTTCTCTAAAATATTTCAGGATGAGTGAATTTTTAGATTTTGTAGGGCATGGGTTATTATTACTTATACTGAAATAACTTCATTCCAATTGTTGGAAATTTTCATGGATGTTGTTGGAACTCATATGAGTATCCCAATTATTTTTGTAGTGAGTTAATACATGAGGTATTTCATAATGATTTTTATAGGTTACCTTTATAGAGAGAGGTTGAGTTCTCTATTAACCTACTCTAGGACATGATTCCCATTTTCATTACATATTATCACACATAACCTACTAAGTTGATTGAACTTAATTTCTAGATTTTAGATCCTGAAGCTAAGGTATTTATTCATCCTAACCTATCACATTGGGATTAACCTATACCCTTTGATTGGAATGAAGATAAGATCCCTAGACATTTCATTTATTATTCAAAGAAAAATAAAGAGACCATTATGAACATATATCTGTTTCCCAAAATTGATAATCTCTTTGATCAAATAAGAGGTGTTTATTGGTTTTCAGAGATTTTCCTTCAATCAGTGTACCACTAGATAAGATTATGAGAATAGGATATATCTAAGGTAGTGTTTAGTAGATGATATAGAAATTTCATGTTTCTAGTTATGCTCTTTGGTATCCATAATGATCCTATAGTATTTATGGTGATGATGAAACTAATATTAAATTGGTTTATGGTATCTTTCATAGTCATGTTTTCTGATGATATTTTGGAATACACCAAGTCAAAGTAGAAACAGATGGATCATTTAGATGTTGTCCTTAGAGTCTTGAGAGAGAATGACTTGCATAGTAATATTAAATAGTGTTAATTTTCAATCCAAGAAGTGTTGTTTTTGGGTAATGTTATATATGAGAGAGGTGTTTCCATACATCTAAAAAAGATATAGGTGGTATTGTCTTGGGAGAAGCCAATAAATGTGTTAAAGATCTAATGATTCTTGGTTTGATTGGTTATTACAGGCAGTTTGATTAAAAATCTTCTAATATTGCAACCCCAATAACATATTTGGATCATAAAGGTGTTAAGTTGGGACATAACAACAAATTCCAAAGATCCATTGAGGAATGGAAGGTGTAGTTGACATCAACACCCATTTTGTTTCTTTCGAAACCAAATTTATGTTATGATGTTTTCTGTGATGCAACTTGTATTAGTTTGGGGTGTGTATTTATGACCGTGAAGAGAGTGGGGGACTATGAATCTCTCTAGATATGACTACTTTAAAAGAAATACCCTACCGATGATCTTGAGGTAGAAGTTGTTATGAATACACTTAAAATGTAGCATCACTATCTCTTGGGGATGTGGTTTATGATATATTCTGATCATAATAGCCTGAAGTATGTATTTACTCATGGGGATCTGACTTTGGGTTGATTATATTCAGGTTTTTTATTTTTATATTTCTTATTCTTCTTGAAATAGAAATATTTTTGTTGATACATTGAGTAATAAATTACCCATTAAACCCTTAAAAGAAATTTTTATTGGAATAGTATCTAATAAGTTTGTCTTTTGAGATGATCATGGGAGTGGAAAATGATTATGAGGAGGTTTTATTTTGCTCTCTGTAGGATGAATTATCATTTAATGAGTGGGTTAAACATGAAAATGTAATATACTCTAATTGAGAGTGTTTTAATGAAAACCTAATTTTTTGGGAGACCTTAGTTGTGTGGTATCAATGTCCCATTAATGCTTTGTATGTTTGAGGTAGGTTTGCTGTTCTTATATATATGAGGAAAAAAATAGTGGATGATGGAAATTGGTCTTGCTACTCCATGCACCCTAAGACTACGAAGATGTATCATGATTTGATATGTCTGTATTGGTGGTTGAGGATGAGGTGGTTGATCACATACTTCTTATCATGATGACTTACATTTTAGAGAATTAAGGCAGAACGGCAAGTAAATTCTTGTTTGTTACAACCATTAACCATTATTTTCTGGAAGTGTGATTATATTTCATATTAAATCATAATTGGTTTACTATGGACTCATAGTGGGAAGGATTTTATTTGGGTGATCATTGATCTGTATATGAAATCTATAAATTTCCCTCAAATCAGGGAGATGATAAATGTAGAGAAGTTCAAGAAAATTTACTTATTTGGATTCCTTCTATAGTTTTTTACTATAAGGATTTACGACTCACATACAGTTTTTAGAAATGTTTTAAAGTGGTAAGGGGTTCATAGTCGAAATTAATCACATTATATCATCTCTAGATTGATGTAAAATCAGAGTGAGCTATCTAGATACTTGAGGATTTGAACCAATCATTTATGCTTGATTTTGGTGGTTCTTGAAAAAAAAATTGTTGGTAAAATTTTTATATTACAATTGTTTTTAGACATCAATTAGGATGGTTCCATTAGATGAATTTTATGGGTGAAAAAGTATATCTCCCAAGTATAAAAGGGATTTGGAAGAGTGGTCCATGGTTGGGATGAGCCCATTTTTGGAGATGAAAAATGGTGCATTTGATCTAAAAGAGGCTAATCATTACAAAGAGTCATCCAAAATCTTACATGAACTAACCTCTTCAACCATCATATTTTAAGGATGACGATCATGTTTTTCATAGTGTGTCACCTCACATTGGACACCATATGTTGGGTTTGAAGGGTATGTTGGCACAATGGTTTGTTGGCCCCTTTGATGTCATTTAATGAATTTGATGGGTGGGGAATTAGTTGGAAATTTCATCTCATTTGACATTAATTCATGACATGTTTCATGTTTCCTCACTGAGTAGGCATCAACCGGACCCTTACTAGGTGATTAAATAGGAATATTTTGATCTTGATATCAAAACTGTTGTGGTTAAGAAACTAGTTAATATTATGTATTTTTGGGATAATGTAATGAAGGGTAAAACAATTCTTTTGACCCATATACTATGAAAGTGATGATGGAGAATCAATGAGTCATGGTAATGGGAATCATTGATAAAGAAGAAGTGACCTTCTCACTTTGTGAGTACAAGATCATTAGAACTTTTTGGGAAAAATTTATTTCATAGTAGGGAGAACTGTGATTCCCTTTGGGTCACAACTAAGATTTAGTTTGAAGAAGGTTTATCCTTAGGACCATTACATAGGTTTTTATGAAATAGGGTTTGAAAAATCATATTTTTTGATATAATATAGAGTTTTATTGGGGACTGATCCTTAGATGGGAGATGTTATGGCATAGTGGACTCACCAACAATGGTGTGGAGTCCAGGATATGGAATTTTTAGTGTGAATTCCATTTTCTACATGGATTCCCCATGTATAAGGGGACAAAACATAGGCCTTATTTTCTTTTTTACTCTATAGTGTGGAGGTAGAGGTTGTGGTGTGGAGTTATACATGAGAGAGTTTGGTGGTTTTTCCATTTATGGGGGTCACTATATCGTGGTTAACGGGTTTAACCATAGAAATGACTTGGTAGAAAATGATTTGGGAATGGTCTACACCATGGTTTCTAGAGGCTAGTTGACTGGGGGTGATTGGAAAATTGATTAATGGGATACATTGTATTTTTGGTAGAGACCTAATGACTATGGTTTGGATGGGGGTTCAACATTGTAGTATGGTGGTTATATGGAATGGTTTTAAGGGATATTTTGTGGTCTTATATTTTCGATACTGAGTATATAAACCCAAATCCCATCAAACAAAACCCTTATTATGGATTTCCTCTCGATCCTTAGGTGATCCATGTTTATTACAAAGAATTCTTTAGACATTTTTTGTTTTCATTTCAACCTTGGACCTTGGGAGATCAATTATTGTTGGTTACTCTCCATTCATGTAGTAATTTTCTCTACAAAAGGTTATAATTCATGAATAATATTATGCTATTGTATAATTCATTTGGTTTTATTTATGATTTTTTTTTGATTTAGTATACACGTTTTTTTCAAGAGACCTATTTTTTAAATGGGATTATCTTTAAAATTGGTTTTAGGAACATGATGTGTTGATAAAATTACTTGAAGGTGATTTTGATTACAAAATTGATTTTCTTGAATTAAAGTGGTAATGTTTTCCTGTAAAAATGTTTTATAAATTGTGATCAGTGTTTTCAAATTATTTTTATATCATATCATGTTGGTAACCTTGGGTGTGTTGAGAAATTAACTTGTCACTTTAGTATGTGTAATGCCACTAGTGTTTTATGTTGATAGGTTGTGATAGGACTCTATATCATTTGGATTCATGTGATGCATTGTTTTTTGTTTTCATTGAATGTTAAAGTACGTATTCATTTAGGTTAGATAAATATTTTAATTCCTTTTCGTTTATTCTTAGAATGATTCATGATGGTATATTTCATGGTTGTTTTCTCACTTGATTATATTATGGTGTATCCATGGTTAATACTTTTAATTTACTTATGCTTCCTCACCAATAAATTTCATATTCTTTATTTATGTTAATATTAAGGGATTTTATTTAAAACCAAATGTAGTTTTACCAAATGTTTTGATTCAAAAAATACATTATAAAAGGATTTTTTTGTCAAATATAGAGCCACAAGTTTCATTATGAAAGACTTTGTATAGATTATTTAGTGAAATACTACGAAGATTTTTACCCACAACGTACTTTTTCCTTTTTATGTTTGTAGTTGTAGTTTTATAGGACCTAGGTAATGGGAATGAAGACATATAGATCACCGAATTCTCATGTGTGTCATAACCTTCTTAGTGATATGGTTTGGTGGTGGTGGATGATCACATGGATTTTTTATATTTTTTCTTAACATATTTAAATTTTAGGATTGGACACATAGTATTGATGTTATATATATCATGGTTAAGTTTTCTTCTTATACATTATAATACTATTTTTTTCATCAGTTATACAAGATACTTTTTTTGTTTTGTTTCACCTCAAATTATGGAGGAACCTCCTGGGTGAATTTTCTAGTTGACCGAGGAAGGATTGTTACAAGTTCAGTTTATGAAAAGATTTAGTGATTCAATATTTTAAAATTCAGGATTATATTTTCAATTTTTCCCTTAAAAACGTGGTAGATATTAGTGAATCTTAATGGTCTCATGGGTTTGGAGGGAAAATAATCAAAAAATGAAGTTTTATTTGGGAGGATCAACAGATAAATATCATAAAAGAAAGAATAATAAACATCCCATGTGTTTAAAATATAGGAATAAGTATAAAAAACTATCTTATGTGAACAAGTAGATGATTCAAATGTGGAAAATAGGGGCACTGGGATAATCATTTTTGAAGACAGATAAAGAAACCCACCACTTTGATGAATGAAAATATGGTTCTGATCAATAATTTTCATGTGATATAGTGTTTCAATTTCAAAGAAAATAGTAATTATGTGAACTAAAACCCTATTCCAAGGGTTTTGAAAGAAAATAAAATTCAACAACATCTAATTCATAGAATGCGAGGAAGGAGATATACTATCGATACTACATAGGTAGATCACAATAATGATGTCGTGAGAGGTGTGATGGTTATTTATAAAGAACCTTGAGATTTCAAAAGTGAAACACCAGGTTAAATAACTTATATGACATGAAACATCAATCTTATAATAGAATTTACCACTCTGAGACTTTAAAATATATTTATTTTTAAATAAATTCAATCTATTTGATAACTTGTGGTGCATGCAATGCCTGGTTTAAACAAAACATGATATTATATTAAAATATTATTATTTAAGCCAGACCATTATAAACAAGCCATTATATTAGTAGGAAAGAATATAAATACCTAAATTATAAAAATTAAATGGTTTACATATATATAAAATGAATTCAATGGTTATATATTTATTATAAATAAAATTAGAACCATATGAAAGAAAAAAGAAATATTTTTTGAAAACTATTATTTTTATAAAAGGAGGTTTTTTATTCCTTTTCAATCATAACATAAAATTAAATATAATCACTTATAAAAAATTTATTTCTCTATAAATAAATGTTTAGTCACGCTTTGTCAAAGAAATGTTTTCTGAAAATTATATTTTGGTGAATTTTTGAGAATTTATAAAAAGATTAATTTATTTGATCAATAGTGAAAAATAGATATTTTTATTGAAAAATGAATTTTCATTTAAATTATATAAAAATTGAAATTAAATTTTATGTTTTTTATGTAATATTAGTTGAATTATATTAAAATTTAATTAATTTAGTTCATTGGAAACAATTTTATATTGAAATTTTGTATGAATATTTTTAAACTTTTGATAGTTCTTCTTTGGAAAAGCTATTTTTCAACTTGTCCGCGAGTTTAATTTTAATTTGAAAAACCAAATTAAATATCTATAATCTAAATAATATATATTATATAATAATTTCAACTTATTTTTTGGTCTTAATAAATTGTAAAAACTGTAATATTTTTTACCTTAAATAGGTTTAAAACTAGTTTACTAAGGGTTAAACTAAATGATAAGGATTAAAAATGAATCCAACTTATAAGAATATAATTTATGGACATATTTAGACCTTACATATTCCATTCTTTTATTATTAATCATTTTTTGGATTGGGGAATGGGAAAAATGCAGTGTTTTCTTTTCAGAAATTTAATGTGTGTTCTCTCCCCTACTTATAAAAGTCCACCCACACTCCTCTCCTATTTACACTTCTAAATCACTTTTATTATCCCAATAAAAAAATATATTCCTTAAATAATTCAAAACATCATAGAGCTCATGGTTTGATCATAAATCTATCGTAGGAATTATTTTGGTCCAAACCTAACGAAAATGCCTGAAGAAGAGGTAAAGTTATTAAGCGAGTGTTTTTGTTTTTTTTTCTACCAACACCTAAAATTATTTTTAAAAAATTACTATACAATAATATTAGTACCTTAAATATAATGGTATGTTATTATTTAAATTTAATGACCTATATTATCCTCTTCCATCAAATGGGAAATGAAACCTTTTCTAGTGTGTACGATGGACTACAACATCGTGAACCGATGCAACTCTTTTTCCATCACTTCCTCTCATGATTGGATGAAATAATGGATTTAAAATATTTATATGATATTTAATAAATTAATTTACTTTAATAATTCTAATATAACATATAACGTATTACCTTATATTTTTTTGGAAAACAATAATGTTTCTCGTGCTTACAACAGACTACCACCTCACGTATCGATGTGATGTGTTTTTCCAATTTCCAATTTACATGGATCGTAAAAAAGATATATTAAATTAAAATATATTATATTTGGAACGTAATTATTTATATGCATTTATGATTTCACATATACCTTATTACTTTCAATTTTGTGGGGGATACAATAACATCGCTCGTGTGTACGGTGGATTACAACCCAGTGAACTGATGTGACTCATTTTTCAAGGACTCATTACATGGAATTTGATAAGAAAAAATTTTATTAGTATTTGAGATATATAAAAAGTCATAGTTAATATATAAAAAATTATTCATTGTTAATCATCCTTTTATTATATCCCTCAAGAAAAATCGAAACACTATGCATGCATATGCATGGTCTACAATCTTGATGAAAAATGTATTCCATTTTATATCTCAAAATTTTATAGATTAAACTAATTAAATATATAATTAAAATAGTATATATTTATATAAATTTTAAAATTATTTATATTATTTAACCATTATCAATGTAAAATAACCAAAATTACCAAAACCATAACACACATGAAAAATGTAGAAGTTTTCTCCTGAAAGAGTGATCTAAACAAACAATTGTTAAAAAATAGCTGATAAAATACAATAAGTAAATAATATATTTTGTGAGATATATTATTATGGGTTTTAATATACATTTAATAAACATATATTTATTATACTAGATTTTTGGAAACATATGAATGAATTTAAACATGAGGTAAGAGTTTCTCGTCTCACATTTACTTCTGTGAGACATATGCCATATTACCCACTTATTCCTTTTTGTGAGGTATGTCACAACCCGTCCTCGGGGCCCGTTCCATGACTACCCCAAGCCTACCTTCCATAGGCCAGGGGCTGACGACTAGCACCAAAGGCGTAATTCCCGATAACTGGAAGGCATTCCCTTTATAAAAGTAAACAAAACACCATTGAGTACAAGAGGAAGTAATACACTAAGTACAAAAGGAAGTGCTGAAAAGTAAATGGGCCAGAATACAAACCCAATCCAAAGTACAGCTATAACTGAGAAAAAATACAATAGAAAAAGACAAACAACTGGAATAATGGAAGCAGCTCCTGGCTCGTCCTCCTCGGATCCTAGCTGAAGGGTAGGTACAGATAGCGCAGCTCCTGTATCGTCCACCACGGATCCTACCTGAAGGGTAGGTACAGATAGCATAGCTCCTGGATCGTCCACCACGGATCCTACCTGAAGGGTAGGCACAAATAGCGAAGCTCCTGGATCGTCCACCAAAGATCCTACCTGAAGGGTAGGTATAGATAGCGCAGCTCCTGGATCATCCACCATGGATCCTACCTGAATGGTAGGTACAGATAGCCTCCACAATGCTCTCTCCCGTCAACCTCCTCCATGTGTCATCTCGTTGTGAAGTACACCTCTGGATACTTACATGTCGTGAGGTCCACCTCCGGGTACCGTTCAGTCCTCGAGCACTCGACCTCTGACAGCACTGCCCGACGTCTGCAACCAACACAATGAAGTGCGGGCATAACCCATGCAGGGGTGAATATACGATACTCAGTAGGGACCTCGAGACCCTTAAGGTCTCACTTAATCCAACAAGGATAACCACAAAGTAGGATCTTAATAGATAACCCTTACTTAGGTATAAGCCCATACTTATACCTAAGTTATCATGTAACCCACCTCAATCATGAGGAATCACAAGGTTATGAAATCAACGGATAAAAACTACCTAGGTATATGCCCATACATACACCTAAGTTATCAAGTGACCCATATCAATCATGAGGTAAACACAAAGGTCATAGACTCAGCTCAAACCAGGATTTTTCATTATCAAAATCGTAACTGCTGAAGAGCCCCGTCTCTGGAGTGTACAGTGATCATGTCACGACTCCGAGGTACTGCTCACTAACCTAAGATTTCTGAGGTACTCCTCCTATCGAGTCCTGCGGGTCAGCCACCCAAACATAGTAGTGCTTCCTGCTGGTTTCTGCCACCCAAACACAGTAGTGCACACCCCCTAATAGCCTGCAGAGGTACTCTCCGGACGAGTACCGCAGGTCTTCACCCAAAAAAGTAGTGCTCCATCCACCATGGGTCTTCACCCAAACATAGTAGTGCACCATCCACTGGGCTAGTCGACTCACTCCAAGTCGAGTCGGTCAAGCAGTCGTCAGGTCTCATCCGGCTACACGGTCTCCGTACTCTACACGCTCGTCTTAGGGAGGGTCCGCTCCACGATCTACTAGTCGATACTCCAAGTATCACAAGTCCCACGAAGAAGTATCTCAAAGGACTGCCTCGTCATAGGGGTCTCAACGCAACAGACAACGCGTCAATCGGATGCCCGGTCTGTGAGTTACTAGCCTTTTCGTCCCAGGGTCCCGGTTGGTTTCGTGTGCGAACAAACCCAGTCGTATCTCAAATGTACCCCGAACTCTCATAGTGTATGCTCATAGGGACTGTTTCTCAATGTGATCACCAACACCGCTGACAGTTTGTCAAACGGACGTCCGGTCTGAAAGTTATCAGCCTTTCCGTTCCAAGGGTCCGATTGGATTTCGGGTACAATCCACCCGGCCATACTCCAACTGTGTCAAAAACTCAGGAAAAGTATGCCAAAAGTTCCGTCTCATCAAGAGGAATCCAAAAAAGTCAACGGCACATCAATCAGACGTTCGGAGATCAAGATATAAGAATTTCTGCTCCGAGGGCCCGGTTGGTTTCATGTTCAAACCAACCCGGATGAACCCAAAGTACTCTGAAACCTTTAGTGTAATATACAGAAATGACCATCTCGATCAAAGGATCGCATCTCAGCTGACGGTGCGTCGATCAGAGGTTCGTAGCCCAAGATATGGGAAAAAGATAGTAAGAGGTTCGTGAATAGGGGGTTCGGGCCAGGTCCGACCTGACCCGATACCCCCTGGGTCGACCCGACCCGGGTCCGGGTCTGGACCGCTTGGGCGCGGCCCGGCTCGGCCCGGCGCACTGGCACGGCCTGCGCGGTCCGCTGGCCAGATGGCTCGACCAAAATGGCCGAGCGGTTTGGGGGGAGGCGCTGCACACCTGTTTCGTAACCGCGGCCCCCATGCGGGGGGCCACTGCTGTCCGGCCAGCCGGGGGTTACGAACCCCCGGTTCCTCCCTTGAACAGCCGGCCCACTCCAGCCGGCCGGCTGCTGCACCACGGGACTAGCACAGGCCGGTCCCCCTGCTCTGACAACGGCGGCCGGAAGTTGGCCGCCAGTCCCTACTCCACTGTGGCATAAAGCCGCGACCTTGGTTCGTCCGGCGCGACGCGACGGCGCCGCGCCCCTCCGCTGTGGCCCCACTCCGGCCGTGGTGTTTTTGTGATTCTCTGGAATGACACGATGGTGCCACGACCTTGTTCGACTTCAACGACACAGCGGGACGGCGCCGCGCATCCTTGCTGCATGATCCGGCGTGGTGCGACATCACCACACCATTTCCGTTCCAAACCACATCAAGGATAATCAACAGAATCAAGGGAGGAGGGTCGGCCGTGTTTGTGCGGTGCGGCCCCCTCCCATTAATTGATATCAAGCAGTCCAATTGAAACGAGTAACGACGATGGAAGAATTCACGAATAAAAACAATAAATCCCCTACCTCGTCGAATTCGTTGAGCGAAGGTTCGTCACGGAATTTATCTTCGCGGAAGAAGGCATCGCAGAAGGAGAGGGTCGTTGGTGTCACGTAGTCGATCTCTGAGGATTTGGAATTCTTCTTCGGAGATCGGTGTGTTCTTTGCGTTCTTCGCGTTCTTCGACGAAGAAGAAGAACTTCAAGACTCCCCTTTTTCTCCCAATCCCCTCTCAACACAACAAGCTCCAACCAAAAATAAAATAAGTGCTTCACTTATTTTATTACTCATGACCTAAGTTTGAAATTCAAAAATTGAATTAAACCACTTAATTAATTAAGTGAGTTGGCATGATTTAATAAGTGAGAGAGGAGGTGAGTGGTCTCACATTAAAAGGGGGTTAAGGAGTTAAGGAATATGAGAGGTCACCCACTTAATGTGGGAGTTAGAGTAGGTTTAAGGAATGTGAAGGGGTGGGGTTCATGTGGGACCCACCTCACATTTACCCTCGCTTAGGTAGTTAGGTTCACCCAACCTCCATCCTTAGGTTTTAACCACCTTAAAGAAATAAAATTAGTTGCACAAATTTTCTTTCTCGGAAGTCTTTATCCACAAAACTAAACAACTCTTCCCAAGAAAACGCAACTTTGGAAAGGCCTTTTTAAGCAATTATCGGCGCTGTGGTTCCATCGGTGCCCTCAGATTTCGATTCCAAGCACCGGTTCAAAAGATAGAAAAACCCGCTCGTTCGCTCACTGAACGCACCCGAGCTAAACTTCAGAAATTTATTTCGGGCACACCGGGTCTCGGAATCAGGTGCCGTCAGAAACTGCGTTCTCGTAAAATTCCAAATAAATTAAGAAAAAAATTTCCTTGAAATTTCCGGGTCTTTATAAGGTATATATTGGACCTTTTGATTTTTAATACCATTAATACATAAATATTTATCATATTGAATCTTTTCTTTTAGTTTATTTTTTTCATGGGGCTTATGATTGAAATGATACTAAAGTGGTATCAGTTTATTTTAAAATCTCATCATTATTCAGGATTATTTATATTTAAGTCTCCCTTATGATAATTATTTTGATTTTATATCTTTAAAATATATATGTAATCATCCTTTTGTTATTAATGAAAAATACAAGTAATAGAACAATTTATTTCTATTTGGTACTTGAAATGATTGAGAAAACATTTCTAAGAAAATATGACTTTATTTATTTCTTCGGTTGAAAATCATTTTTCTTCCAAAATGAAATTTTCTAAAAATGTTTAAAAAATGATTTTAAAATTATATAAATAATTTATTAAATAAATTTTTACCCATGATTGAATTTTTTAAAAATGGTTTTAAAGAAATATTATTTTTATTTTCTGAATGAGGTAATTCTTACCCTTTTTACAACACTGTGAAAGGGTTGTTTTATTAATTTATAAAAAATGTACGGAATTTAAAAACGGTATGAAAGCTAAATTTTTTAAAAATTATTTTACATGTTTCAATTTTATCTTCAAGAAAAATTATTTTCAAATTTTTTTTTGAAGTTTTAGTTTTAAAAGGTGATTTTAAAATTGATAGGGTTATTTTCCTACTGAAAATTTTAAGGATATTATTATGGAATTTATATTCATCAATGAAAAAAACACTTATTATACTTGTAATACTTTGAGGATATGTTTTAATGACACCCTCATTATTATTTATTGATATGGTTTTTGATAATTTTGACATAGAATGTACTATTTTGTTACCATTCACCAAATCCCCCTTGATGGTTTATGATTATTTATTATAGTAAGTATTGATATTTTTTATGTTAGTTTTTCAATATGAATGTATAAGTTGATTAAGATTCACCCCTTTATAATATGGAAGTCGTTGGAATTATTAATTGATGGGTGGGTCTTGAAATTACATAGCCTTTTGATGCATAGGTAGGTGTCATGAGGCAAATAAATTAGCCAAATTAAATGGGTTCTTATCTATAGTTTTTAATTTTATTTTGTGAAAGGAATTTATAGTATGTCTATGATATTTAGAATTATTAATTCTATCCTCATGAGATCAGTTATTAATGTCCATTTGAATTTTCAATTAGTTAAATATCTATGGATAATTTTCACAATCATGCAATTATTTATATGGATTTATTTGATCATCTGTTATTGCTTCCATGTTATGATTGAGTTATTATATAAATTGTATGTGTCTTATTTATTTATCTTGAAATATTTATCATGATTATTTATTCATGAATGCTTATTCTATATGGATACCCTTGATGAGGATATGATCTCACCCATTTATTATTTTTTCCCAAGATATTCAGAAGTGTTTTGTGATTGATATGCAAGGATTTGATAATGGGAATAATGAACTCTTAAAGAGAATAATTTGTTTATTTTATGTTTTTAAAATTTAATATTAATATAAATTAAGTATATAGAATACTTGGACTAATAAACTATTGAGTACTTTGGGATGTGATTTCTTGTATCTATTTCCAATGTAATAATGTAACCTCTGGCTCTGGGATACTAGGGTCATGGTCTATAAATTTTGCATTAGTGAACGTTTAGTTAAAAAATTTACAACTACATTTAGGAAAACATAGATTAGGGTATATGAACCTATGAATTACTTTAAAGATAATTTTATGTCTGGGATAACATCCTAAATATTTTTTAAGGTAGTGATTATTTATATTACTCAGAGTATATCACTTTATGGAATATATATGTGGATGTGAATATAAAATATATAAACCTAGGGATAATAACTTTGAAAAAGGCATATCAGTCTTGAATTGAGATTTATCTGGCACACAACGATAGACCTTACTACACTGTTGGGTCGACATCCCTAGGGGATATGCTTGGATTAATTCAAATTTTCTTTACAAACAATTATGAAGGTTTTGAAAATATTTTTATAAATAGAAAACTATCCCAAAGAAATAGTGTTCATGATTATGAGATTAGTCATGCAAAAAATATTAAATTTATGTTAATTGTTTCACCATTTTCCAGATTTTTCGTTATGTTTCATAATGTTATGATGTAATATAGTGTATTCTATTATTTAGAAATGTTACCTAGGGAATGGAATGTGATCTATATGAATTCCGATATCCAATTTAGGTATTTACCTCAAGGTAAAAATAATGAATCTAGATATAGATCTATAACCAAAACTAATCATATTATAACTATATTGGTTTAGATAACTCCTGTTATGAGAAATATGGTTTCCCTTATGGATTAGACTGTTGATACACGATTAAGTGTAGGAATTATCTAACACTTTATGCATAAATAATTCCATCATTTAATGAGAATAAAAATTCATTTGTAGATTAGAAATGGATAAGTTCTTTTGAGAAGATATTTCTCACATTGTAAAGCAATAAAAGGGACACCATTTTTATCTCATTTGATCATCTCTTGGGAGATAAATTTCAATGGTAGTTATTGATTTAAATAAAAGGGTGAATAATCAATAAAAAACAAATAATTGAATGATTTTAAAGTACTATTTTTAGAAAAGTATTTTCCTTATGATCAAATATAAGATACCGAGAGAGAATTATTATGTATATAACAAAAGGGAGTTGAAAATTTTACTAATTATACATCAAAATTTATATGTTTTTAAATGATTTATATAGACTAGTAATGTCATCCAAATCAAAATACTAAAAATTTAATTTGATGGGATTAATAAAATTCATCAATGGGAACTTCTCTGCTAAACATTCTCATCATATAAGGACACATTATAATGTGGTATCAAGATAGGGAAATAATTCCCCAAGTCTTATGAGTTTGAAGGGATAAAACAGAAGAGGAAAAAAAGAAAATGATTGATAATTTGAAGAATGGGACTAAGGATTTTACCGATGTGATAATTTTGGAAAGAGTAACCCTAATACTTGCTTGAAGGGAATGGAAAGTTTCTACAAGTGTGGATAAAAATTCCCCCATGATCATGATTTTAAGGAAAAGAAATAAGTTTAAAATATTCAATGCTTCAATTTCAAGAATATGGGGCACTAAAAAAATGATTTTTCATGTGTAAAGGGAATATACCCCATAAGAATCTAAGGGGTAAAGGCCAAGATTATGTTGTAACTATGGCCAAAGTGGAATGATTAAAGGGATTATATATTTGGATTATAGGAATTATGTTATAAAATTATTTTACTAATGATATTCTCATTATAATAATCATAAAACATGTATGTATTGTACTTTAGTACTTTTTTTATATGGAATTGACGCCCTATGTTTAATAGTATCGATGACCAAGAAATGTGATACACAGGGAAGCTTTTCGTTTAAAAAACACATGAGTGAGGGAGTATAACACATAATAAATGCATGATGTTGAGATAATAATGGGAAATATATTTTTATGTTATAATATTAGTGATCATGAATTTGGTGTGTGATTTGATGGTTTATGTTAACTTTGATGGATCTTAATAAATTTTGGGAATCATGGAATAAATTAAATAAATTCATTTTTTATGAAATAAGGATAAAAATAATTTTGAAAAGGATACCTATATTCATTAAGGTTCTAAGGTTTTTAATGTATTGATATATTTTTTATGTGACATTAACATCTACAATATATTAATTAAAAAATCTAATGTTATGGTGATTTTAAAAATTTACTGACCTTCAATCTAAAATTTTGGACTTTGAATTTGGAAAAATATATTTGGGATGAGTTTTAAGGTTAAATATTTCTTAAATTGATTAATTTAAACTTTAGAGTTATTATTGAGGATTTATAAATTAATGTATTACTGGATAAATTATGCTGAAAATTTTGTTCATAGAATATATATAGTGATAGGTGGAAGGAAATTACATTCCTTTTATAACCCATTAAGAGTTATTTTTGGGGATTCAGTAATAAAAATTTATTATTGATATTATTTTCTTAGAGTATTAAATGATGATATAATTGATCAATGAATAACCAAAGAATAAAATTTTTCTTATAAAATTCAATGATATTAAGTAAGTATATTTTCTTATGTTCTTAGTCTAGATGGTAAATTAATTCCTCATCACTAGGAAATGGATCTTGAAATAAATGTGTTATCCTAATACATGAATTTATGATAAATAAAATTATATTTTAATTCATTACATATTTATGGTTTTATTCTCAATTAAATTTCAATATCATTAACGTTCTTCTGATCAATGATATCTATCACTTTCTACAAATACTTACTCATTTCTTCTATGTACATATATTCACCTCCCACAAATGTTTTCCGACTTGGAAGACCAATAATGTGTTATTCTAGATGGCCTTCAGACTTACCTTTCTATCTTATCAAGGGGATGTTTTAGTAAACAATTTTACGATGTGGGTTTTGAAAAATGTTATTTTTAAATTTCAATAACTTTATTACCATGATTGAGACTAAATTGCAAGGACACAATTTATTTAGGGGGTTAGAATATATAACCAAGAAATTTTAAAAGAGGAACATAATTTTCAGTAGAGTATATGAAATTTTAAAAATATATTATAAGAGAATGTAACACCCTTATAATTTATGATATATTTATTTATAAACAAATTCAATCTATTTGATAGAATGCGATGCACACAGCATAGTGTTTAAACGAAACATGACACTCTGTCAAAAAATTATTATTTAAATATGACCACTATAATCTTGTTTTTAAATTGGTGGGTATAAATATTACTAACTAAACTATTAAAATTATATAGTTTACACATGTATAAAATTAATTCAGTTATTATATAATTATTTGATACAAAATAATCACCATTTAAAATAAAAAGAAATGTTATCTAAAAAACATTATTATTCTAGGTGGCAGTCCAGTCGCTCTTTGCGCACATAATTTAAAATTTATATATATAAATTTATAAAATTTATTTAACAAAATAAAATTTATTTTTTAAATTTACTTGTCAAAATTATCTTTGGGTATTTTTTTAAGAATTTTAAGAAAAGAATATATTTTTTATGAATAGTGAAAATATTGTTTTTTATTGAAAACTGCCATTTCGTTTAGATTATTCAAAAATTTAAATTATATTTTATTTTGGTTTTTAATGTAAAAAAGGTAAATTTTATTAATTTATTTCATTGAAATAAATTTCATATTGAATTCTGATATAAACACTTTTTAATCTTTTGAATTTTTTTCTTCAGAAACCCTCTTTTTTTCGATGTGATTATGAGTTCAACATAAAATTTAATTATTAAAATTTTATGAATATAATTTCGAAAAAATGGACTTCATATTTTGAATCATAATTATTTATATTATATAATATGGTAAAAATAAATTTTGGTCATAATGAATAATAAAAATAGTTAAAATTGTTTACCATTGTTATGGTTAAAATGGGTTAACCAGGTGTCAAAATAAAATATAAGGGTTTAAAGTGAAAAAAACGTTTAAAAATAGTATTCTATAGAAAAATTTCAACCTTATATATGTATGGTTTTCCAATGACCCATTTTTAGGGTTGTGGAATGATAAAAATGTGGGTTTCACTATATGTTTTCCAAACATTTAACTTTGTTGTCTTCCCCACTTATTAAAGGATACCCACTCTCCTCTCCTATTCACACTATTAATGCCATTTTCATCAAATAACTTCCCAAATATATTCCTTATAACCATTAAAAAATCTTATATTCCTTTTTTGATCATAATGAAAACCCAAAAGGGATTTTGGTGCAACCCTAATGAAGTATTTCAAAGAAGAGGCAACGTCCTAAAACATCCATTTTAATTTTGTTTCTTATTACACATCATTAAAATATTATTAAAAAATTATTATATTTAAACCTCAGTATCTTCCATATACTTATATTTTATTATGTTTATTTAATGACCTATATTCGTCTACTATTACATCAAATGGGAAATGAAACATTTGATTGTGTGTACAAAGGACTACTATCTCATGAATCAATGTAATTCATATTCCATAACCACCTCTCACAGTTGGATATAATGATGTATTTAACATATTTATATTATGTTTATGAAATTAATATATTTTTTGGAATTATAATATCACCTCTACCTTCTCACCTTCAAACCCTTTAAAATGAAATTATGTCGCTCTTGTGTATGTTCGATTGTTGCCTCATGAACCGATATAGTGCGTTTTCCCGTTTATATTTTACATGGATGGTAATGTGGTTAGAATAAATGAATATATATGATATTTTTAACATAATTATACCTATTTAATGATTAAATCATTTATAAATTATTACTTTCCATTCCATGGGGGAAAAGATAACATCGCTCATGTCTACTGTGGACTACCTCCTCATGAAGCGATGTGATTCCTTTTTCACTAACAATTTACATGGAATGTAATAATGATAAATTTAATTTATATATGAAATTTATAACAAATCATAATTAATCAATAATAGTTGATATATTATTTACCTTTCTTTCATTCCATCTGTTGAGAAAAATGGAAACTACATTTATGCGTGCTTACAACCTATCGTCTCTACGAATGGTGTAATCCATTTTCTATGACAAAATTTTATAGATTAATATTAAAAAATATGTAATGAATATATAGGATAATTATATTATGGATAATATTTTGGATATAACTTGAACTTGATAAAATTTAAAGGACTGAAATTACCAAACCAAAACAGACATGAAAAATGAATTATTTATCATCTGAAACAGTCAGATTAACAAATAATTGTTAGAATATAAAAGATAATAGTCTATAATTAAATCAAATATGGTATTATATATATTATTTTGGTTCTTTAATATATTTATTATTACACAATATTTATTATATAGGAGTTTCAGAGACATATGACTGAAGTCGAACATTAGGTAAGGGTTTCTCATATAACTTTTACATCTGTGAGACATATGCCCTATGCATCACCCAATCCTTCATTTTAAACATATAATGAACCATTTTATATTTAATATAATTAATATATATATATATATATATATTCATGTTATTTAATGTTTCACTTGAATATATTTATTTCATGGGCTTTATAATTCTAAAGTTATCAATGTTGAAGGGGTTTATTTTAAAATCTCTTAATTATTCGAGATTGTTTATGTTTATGTTTCCCTTGGGAGAATTATTATGTATTTATATTAAAAAAATCATATTTCCTTATCCTATGGTTATTCATGAACTTTCAAACATTAAGGAAAATTTTTTCCTCTATTTTTTACTTAAAATGATTAAGAATTTGTTATAAGATAAGTTGACTTAATTTCTCTCTTCAGTAAAAAAAATTTTTTCTTCACAAACCTTCTTTTCTAAAAAATTTTTATAAAATTATTTTAAAATTATCCAAATGATATATTAAATATATTTTTACCCATGTATTTATTTTTTACAAAATTATTTGAAAGGAATCATCATTTTTTTCTTCGAATGAGGTACTTTGCCCCCTTTTTAAAATAGTGTGAAAGGAATGTTTTTTAACTTATATGACATGTATACAATTTCTATCCATTAAGACTAATAAATGTTTGAAAGATTATTCGAAAATTTTCCAAGGTTATTTTGAAAGAAAATTATTTTCAAAATGTTTTTTAAGCAGTTAAATTTTAAAAGTTATTTAAAAAGTGAAAAGGTTATTTTCATCAAAAAAAATTTAAGGATATTTTCATGGAATTTATATTCATCTAAAAAGAAATATTATTCTTATGATACATTGTGTTTATGTTTTAATGAAACCATAATTATTTTTTATCAGAATGGTTTGTGATAAATATGAAGGTGGATGTACTATTTTGTTACCACTCACCATAATACTATGTTGGATTTATGATTATTTATTAGGGTTGGTATTAACATTTCATATGTTATTTTTTCAATATGAATTTTTATATTGATTATTTTACTCCCATTTTATATGAGGAGTGAATTAGAATTATTATGTTATGAGTGGGGCCTATAATTATATATTATCTCGATGCATTGGTAGGTTTCTTAAGAAAAATAAATTGGCCATATTAAATGGTGTTTTTTCATAGTATTAAACATTGTTGTGAAAGGTCTTGGAAGTATTTTTATGATGTCTAAAATTATGAATTTACTCATTACTAAATTTATTATTGATGTCCATGTGATCATTCTATGTGTTATAATTTCTATGGATAATTTTCAATCTCATGTGATTATTTATATGGATTTATTTGATCATCCTTTATTAATACCATATTATGCTTAAGATATTGTTTAAATGGAATGTGTTTCAGTTATTTACACTAACATATTAATAATTCCTACTTATTCATGATATATTTTTATTTACACATACCCTTAATAAGTATTCGAGTTCACCCCTTTCTAATGTTTCATTTTACCCAGGAAACCAGTAAGTATTTTTTGAATGATAAGTAGGAATATACTAAATGGAATGATGGTGTTCTCAAATAAATTATTTTGTGTATTTAATGTTTTTAAAATATAACGTGATTTTCATGTATGTATCTAGTTTACCATGAATAATAAACTATTTGGTCATTTGGGATGAGATTTATTATATCTAGTGAACGTGTAATAAAGTAACCACTGACTTTGGGATACAAGGGTTGGTGGTTTTATAATTCTTTCAAAAATAGTGAAAAACATGTTTTTTATGGTTATACACTTTATTTCACATCTTTCAAGTTTAGTATAACTACTTAGACACTATTTCATAACACGTTTTTTGAGATATCTATGAGAAAAAAATAGATAAATTATTTCATCTCAAGTATGTAACTCATCCCTAGTCAATGTTTTTATAATGAACCTCCTAAAACCCCCTATACTACTTCCTTTAATATAGTTTTATTCTATGTTTTTAATTGATTGGTTATAGTTATATGAATCCAAAGTCAACTTTCAGGAGAGGTAGATTATTCATTATATCCCAAGTCATCATATAATTCTATAAAAAACAATGAGGAGGATGAATCCCAAATGGAATCTTTATCTCGAATATGGACATTATTTACTTATGATTATGAAAATCTAGTTATAATGACTAAGGAAAAATATATAATCATACAAGAATACATGTCTATTTTGAGGTATTATACTGATGTATCCCTTGAAGAATTTATTGGTCTTACACCTAAATAAGAGGCTGAGTTCTCAATTGAACATATAACTGGATATCTTCTTATATACAAGAATTAATATATAATAAACACCATAAATTTAAAAAAAGAAGTTACAATATAATATTTGAAAGGATTTTATATGTCCCATTTATTCACTTTGGGGTGTGTCGGTCCCCTTTGACAAGAATATGTATGGTTAAATATTCCTCTTCATTGATTATCATGAACTCAAAAAAATAATGATAAAGAAAAAGTATAACCTACCATGGATATATGACATGTTTGATAAACTATGAGTTGCCTAATATTTATTTAAGGTGGACCTTTGGGTGGGACATCACCAATTAAATTTGAAGATGGAATATATTCCCAAGATATCATTTTGAACAAGGTATGAACCCTATTAGTTCATAGTTATAACCATTGATATCACTAATGATCTAGTAATTTTTAGGGACTAAATGAGTAGAGTATTTAGAGATTACCTCTAGAAATTTTTGGTTGTTCTTATAGATGATATTATTATATTCTAAAAAGTTAATATAAACATGACAATAATATTAATACCATTCTAAATACATTATAAAAGGAGAAGTTATTGATAAAATACAGTAAAGGTCAGTTCTAGATGGAGGAAGTATCTTTTTTGGGATATTTTGTAATGATAAATGGGCTATTTTTGGACCATTCTATGTTAAAAGTAATTATAAAGTTGACCGAACTAGAATAACTAATATAGTTCCATAGTTTCCCTAGACTATCTAGGTATTATAGAAGATTTATGATAAAATTATCATTATTTTTAAACCCATTAACTAGTATGACTTAAAAGAGGGTATTTGTTTTCTCAACTGATGAATTTTAAGATACATTTAAGGAATTGAAAAGAATCTTATCACTAAAACATCATAATTCTTCCCACAAGTGGAGAACTTTTCATCATATGAAATGATTCTTAAATAAACTAATTAGGCTGTGTAGTGATATAAAATGATAAATTGATAGCCTATACCTCATTGCTGTTCAAATTTCTTGGAAAAAAATATCCAACACATGATCTGGAGTTGGTTGTGGTGATATTCAAATTGAAAATCTAGAGGAATTATCTTTATAGGGAGAGGTGTGAAATTTATAATGATCATAATAACTTCAAGTATATATTATCATATAAAGATGTTAATATAAATAAAAAATATATGGTTAGAGAGGAGTATGGACTATAACTACTCATTCTATAATAATCATGTAAAGTAAATAAACTAGTATATGCTCTTTGTAGAAAGGATATGAAAACTTTATCCATTGAGGAGAATTGACAAGGATAAAATCTTATTATATTTGAAAAGGATGTAAATGAGAATCATAAAGGATGAAATAATATCATTATTTTCTAAAATTATTACCCAACCATCTTTTCTAGAGAAGGTAATGGATGGTAAAATAGATGATGTGTAAATTAGAAATAAGGTGGAAGTAGTATGAAATGAGAAATCCTCATAATTAAAAATTTATTAAGAAGGAGTTTTATGATTTAGGTCAAGACTATCTGTTCCATAAAATCCTGATATAAAGAAGGAGTTACTGCACAATTCTCATAGTTTGACTATCTCTATTAACCAAGGGAGCGTGAATATGTACCAAGATATATAAGAGAACAATTTTTGAGAAAATATAAATAATGTTATCATAGATTATACATCAATATTATTGGTAGGTCAGTAAGTGATGTCTGAAGGGAAAAAACAAAGGGATGATACAACCATTAGTAATACCAATATGAAAATGATATAAAATAACCATGTATTTTTTTCACTAGTTTTCAGACAAAATCAAGAATGAATTATTCAATATGGGTTATGGTGTTTCATATTACAATGACTTATAAATTAATTTCTATCCAAGAGGAATTACCACTTGATCAAATTGATGTGACTCACATAAAAGAAGTGGTAAGGCTTCTTGAAACACCACTATTAGTTGTATTTGATCAAGATATAATATTTAACACCATATTCTTGAAACGTATACAATACAATATGATTTTTTTTTTAAATTTAGTATCACTTATCCCCACCAACATGATTTCCAATATGAGTGTACTATCCGAACATTTGAAGACATGCTGAGATAATTCTCGATGGTCTTTAAAGGATGATGAGATCAATATCTTCCTCTCATAAAGTTATCATAGAATAAATGTTACCAATTAATCATCCAATTTTTTATATTAATAAATATATGGGAAGATATTTAAAACACCTATGTTTTAGGATTAAGATAGTTAACACAAGATGCCAGGTCTTGAAATGGCTGAGAAAATGGTGGAAAAGGTCAATACCACTCAACAACACATGAGGGAAGTCAATATAAGGTTTATGATGAAAAAAAATCAATGAAACATGGAGTTTGAGGTTAGAGAAAAAGTATTCCTATGTATATATCCATTGATTATAATCATGAGATTTGGGAAGAAGGGAAAGCTAATTCCTACATGAATCATCCCCTTTGAGATCCCTGATCATATTGGAGCACTAGCTTATCAACTAGAACTCCCACTAACCGTTTATCAAGTATATGATGCATTCCATGCTTAATAATTGAGGAATTACATAAAAAATTCATCACATTTATTTAATTCATAGGTGGGGAAGCAAGAAAATGATATCTCTTATGAGGTGTAGAAGATTACGATCTTTGACCACAGAGATTATGTTATATGAAATAAGAAAACACACCTAGTAAATGTACTATGGTGAAAACATAATTATGAGGACACATGGGAACACGATAAATACATGAAGCATGAGTACCTACACATGTTTTCACCTTATTTTGTAAGAACAAATTTTGGGTGAAATTTATTTAGGGGAGAAGAATATAATAACCCAAAATTTTATCAATGGAATTTCCCTTAATATAACCATGTCATATTTAGTAAAAATAACATGTACGACATGATGAATCCAATTATAATTTAATTATAATAATTTTATCATTAAATTTATATTATAAAAATGTCCATAATAATTGAAAATATTATAATGGAAAGAAAAATAGAAAATAATATAATTAAATTATGGAGATTTGGATATTCTTGATCCACTAGAATAACTACACTGATGAATAACTCTGTAGAAATGAAGTATAATATTATTAATTAAATAAGAATTTTAAAAATGATGGTATATATAACCTAGAGATAAAATTTATGTCAATTAAAAAATTAATTATATATGAGATATTAATATAATTTTTGGATCCCATATAACTAAAAAAATCTTCCCGTTATAATAGTAAACTAAAACTTTGAATAGTGACATGATCGTTGGAATAATAATATGACCATTTAAAATAGTAACATGATAGTTAGAAAAGTAAACTCACATATGGAAATGTAAAATAATATTTAGGGAACTTATAAAATTAATATTTATAATAACTTTATTCTGATATTAGTAAATAAATGTTTTAAAAATTATAAATTAAATGTTTATAATTTTTTAACAAATATTTGTTTTATTATCATTTTTATAACATTTATAATGATTTAAAAGAAATTTTATTTTAACTAAATGGATTTATAAAATAATATTTAGTTATATTATAATGATAATATAATTTAATGAGATCTTAAAGTAACTTTCCAAAGGGTCCACACATTAATTATAATATTAGAATTGGTATTTTATCAAATAAACTAGAATTTTATTTAATACTCAAATTCAACAAATTAAGAAATATATTTTCATAAAATTGAATAAAATTTTTTAATATAATTTTATTAACTTTTTAGGGTTTATTTTTTGTGGTTTTCTTAAATAGTTAAAGTTTTCCTGAATAGTGAAATACAAAAAATACCGTATTTAAAATTAAAAGCTAAATACATGAATTTTTGAGTCATGAAAGATGTAAGAACCCAATAGTTTAAAATAAAAAGCCTAATTTGATATATATAGTCCTAGGAATCAGTATTATTTATATTATTAATCCAAAATAATAATCTAATGAATATAATATTCAAAAACACCCCTATCTATCCCTTATAAATACCACCATTTCTCCACACAACTTTGAAGAATTGAATAATTCCAAATTTCTACCCAATTATCTTACCAATAATTTCATCCATATATTAGAGATTATTTACTCACAAAAATAAAATATAAATGAGCCGTTAGGGGTAACCTACAACTACATAACCAAAGGAATAGGTAAGATTCTCATGAGTCTCTTTTAATTTTATTCTTCTTATACCACACCCATATGGCCCCCATTCACTTAAAAATAAAAACATAACTTTCCTAAATATAATGATATGTTATTACTATGATAGAACACCATTATTATAATTTACTATATATTTTTCCTAAAATCAAAACAATTTTTTCAATATGATTTTTTCACCGCCTCCAAGAACAATATACTTTGATTTTATCCGATGTCTTTAAGGATAGTTATAGAAACAATATGATAAATAAATATTATTATAATAAGTATATTATAACTTATTTCAAGTTATTTATTGTTTTAATAAAAATTTAATTATATAAAATCATTCTAATTCATTACAATTGGTAAAACGGTCTAAATAAATTAACCATATAACATTAACATTTTTATTAAAAGAATATTTCTTATGTGAGAAAACATATGGGTATTTTCAAACATTTATTCTTTTAAAGTGAATGAATACCATTTAATTTGAATTTTAGATTTAGTCCAATTTTTCAATAACATCAATAATTATCCACAGGTTATCTGACCTTGGAACCATTAAACAAATTCTCTCAAAATAGTAAATGTAAACATTATATCTAATTAAAATTATTTTAAATGAAAAAAATAAAATTAAGATAAACAAAATATAGATAGAAAAGTTTATGAATTATTTAATTAATGAATTTCATTTTATTATTAAGTACATTAAGTGAAAGTACAAATTTATTATTGAGAATAAGTTAATGGATCTCTCTGAACCACCCTTTTCTCTAGGTTACAACATTTCTCTCTATAACTCAATTTATCAAGTTATTTTATGTTATGAAATTCTTATAAATTATATATAAATTTACCATATATATATATACACCAAGATTATTATCACTTCCTTTTATGTGGAAATATATTCCTTATGTTCATTTATCAACTGAATTATGTTTAAAATTTATGATTTATTCCCTTTTATGGCACACATAATCATGCACATGTTATGATGGGTGTTCCCTAGTAGTGATCTAATGAATCGAGTAATGTTTTCTTTATCATGAGATGTTATGTAGGGGATTACTGAGTGAATTTAATATTTATGTGACTCTATCCTCCACGTTATGTTGTCTTTATGGTTATCCTTGACTTTTTCTTATACAAGGTTTTATGTTTCTTCTACTATCAAATGTTTCTACAATCTTATGATAACATGTTCTTCAAGTTATAATCACATGTTATTATTCAGAAGAATTATCCTTTTTGATATCATTTTATTCTATTTGACTCATATATTATACCTACTTATCCTATTTATTCCATTATCGAGCGTTATAGATCACCCTTATTTTTTAGATATTCCCCTGGTTATCCTATATGGTTTTAGGATATAAATAGAATTAGGAGCTCATTATGGTGGATAAAATAAAAGTTTTATGATTTAGTTTTGTTTTGATGTATTATGAACCTAGACTTCTAGAATAACGGAGCTTTATGATCTTTGGGTTGATATTATTGGATATTTATGTTAAAAATAATAAAATATTGTGTGTAAAAGTATTGGGTCACTAAAAGTATCGATTTATGTTAACCATGCTACCACAATAATAACACTTAATTCTACCCTATCTCAATGAAGAAAAAAAACCGATAGATCTATTTTGGTTACATATTTGGTAGAATTCGTCATGATTATTCCATGGATGTCTTATTCACTACCTCAACATTTGTAGAAAAAATAAAATTTAATGACCCTTAATTGAATCTTTAGTTGAATATTCACCTCAAATTTCTAGTCCTTATTAATTCTATAAGATACTAGATCAACACAAAAAATTAAAAACAATTTTATAGTAAAACACATACTTAATAACTATCAAGTTACATATTCCAAATCCAATAATTCACAAGGTCTATTCATATTTATCATACAGGAGTGAAGACACAAACTAAATATGTGAGAATACATATCCCATGAATTCTTACCTTGAATCTTAACCATTATTTTTGTCTCCCACCACTTATGTTGTAGAACTTCTATTATATAAGAAAATACACCACCATTAATTACATAGAGGTAAAAAACATGATGATTTAGTTGATCATATCCAGCATTTCCTCAACTTCTTAAACACAATTAATGCCTATAAGAACTAGAGGATTATACATCTGAAATATATATGATTGATCCATTTTACATATTCTATCAGTGTTTAACTCTATTATAATCACTTTCATTGGAAAAATTAAACGTTTATGACAAAATGAGAACATCCCATGTTCCTAAATCCCTACTCTTAAATATTTTATCTTTATGATTTCACTTTTATAATAAAAAAACACTGACCATGAAAACCTAAAACAAAATTACATTTTCAAGGTGATTACTAGAATAAAAAATATACGAGTTCTTAAAAATAATACCAAATATCATTTATTCTTTAATATTTTAATTCGATATTTAAGTTGGTATATTACCATTCCTATGGTAATTCATTTCTCATATAAAATTTTTCAAAATAAAAATTAACTCATCAAGAATAATTTCAACGAAATTATTTTCAAATGATAAAATTTTTAAAATTGAATTTAAAAATAAAAAGTTATTTGAACACATATAAAAAGCAATCCATGGTAATTTAATCATTTTTTAAAATACACAGGGATATATACTTTTACTCTACACATGTTTATCATCATCCATGAACATAATTATAATCTTAAACACCATGGTTAGAAATACAAATTTGATACATTAAAAATGAAATCCTATAAGATATTTTTATTTAATTTTAATATCCTATCTTCATATAAACATTAGTATTTCAATAAAATTATAATTTTAAAATTTTATTGGTAATATTTTAATTTATATGAAAAACATAATATTCTAAATAATTGACTTAATATTAAGTTTAGATATCATTTTCTAATTCAATATCCCAAGTATTTGAATCCTGAGTTCTGATCCTTATTCTCCACCTAGTGATAACCATCATTATTTATTTATGTTGATTTTCAATTAGTGATTAAGGATAAACTTAAAAAATGAGGTAAATATTTTCCCTAAATATTTAAAAATATGACATGTTATTTTAAATTAAGTTATTTTTATTAAAAAATATTTTTAATAAATTTTAAAAAATAGAGAAGAAAAATTCAAATAAAATTTTTTTTCTAGAATTTTTTTCCTAATTAATGACGCCTATCCTCCATGTATAAACCTTTTAATCCTTTATAAATTCCATTTAACATTGATATATACCACATTTCTATGTTCTATCGATGATAAATAATGAATCCATCCTTTTTATTGAACCATAACATAAAATATCTATATGCACAACAAGCTATGCAAGTAGGGGTGAGTAAAAAATTACCTATAATACTTTCACTAAATTAATTCCATGAGTTAAAATTATTTATTTTTATAAATTCAAAAATAAATGTCATTTTATAAAAATAAGGGGAACTTTACATAGCTAACATTTAATGAAAACATATAACACTGAGAAACATTAATTCAAAACCAACTTGTCCAAGAGTTCCTAAAACACAACAAACCTTACATAGTTCACCCAAAATACATTAAGAAAATATTTATATCATTATATAAGAAATTTATAGAATGAAAATTATATTTTAAATCATGTGAATCATGATAAATTAATATAAAATTCACATACACCTGTAATCATATTGTCACCCATATAAAAACATCTTCCATCAAGGTGTTTATGTTCTTAATACATCTAAAGATACCATGGATCTTTGATCAATGGGAAACTAAACACTTAGGATCATTTTCCTAACAATATTGTCTAATTTTCCAGTACTTCCATTAATTTTTGATATCTCATTCTAATTCATTTATTCAAGGGAAATTTTTATTTTAAAAAATAGCTTTAAAAGAATTTCATATTTTTTTTAAAAATAATAATGTTTTAAAATATACAATTTCAAATTATTTCATGATTTAAAATAAAAACAAAATTTTAACATATAATTTCCTTTTAAATATTTTTTTTGAAAATTAAAACAATTTTTTAAAACTATCAGTCCTCATATTTTTCCTAAAAAATATTTGTAATCAAATAACATGGGTTTTAATGAAATTTTCCATTTTCACAAATCTAATCCCCTTATTTACAAAATCCCAATATAATGTTTCTACTAAAATGAAATCAATTTCCCACAAAATAAAATTATTGATTTATCAATTATGTTTCACAAGATAAATTTCTTTATACATAAAAATAAATATTATTCCATTGAAATTATATCTAAAAATGCATTAAAACACCACAAACATCCTATGGTAGAATAAAACCCATATAATTTTTAAAATAAAACTATAAAACTATTAGTTAGGATTTGGTAATGTGTTATTATTATGATCCTTTTATTTTTATCATTCTGAAAATATTTTAATCATTCTTCCCTTCAATATTTAGTCCCCCATGATAATATTTTCAATTGAGAGATAGAGATAAAGAATATAGAGAAATAAATAGATCCAATAATACATGAGATTGATAATTTATTTTCTTTGATCCAATATTTATTTTCCAAATATATGGGAGATATTTATATTTCTATTCTAAAAAACCACTAAAACATTCAAGATATTCCCTTAACTGAGTGACATAGAGTGTTGGTTTTTATAGAGGTCAGTGGAGGGAAATCAAGGATTTTTAAAAAATATCTATTATTGAAAAATCCATTTTTATATCCATAATTACCCAAACCGTGTTTCAAAAAATGATTTTCTCCCTTTCTAAATATTTCAAGATAGCGTTGTAAACAAACATTGTTATTTAACCATTCATATAACTAGAAATTATAATAGAATTGGTGTTATATGACCAAAAACTGTGTACATATGGTTACATAAATATTTATTGGATTAAATATTAATAAATCAGTTATTACATAATTTTTTTTATTTCATGCGACATTTTATGATTTAATTTTCTAATGATAACTATTACAATATTATTTAATAGCAGTTCAAAGTTAAGATTAAAATCAAGAATTGATAGGAAAATAATATTGATTTTATATTATATGGATGGATGATATCATTTATAAGTTAAAAATTATATAGAATATAAAGGGTAGGGGTATCATAATCCATTGAGAATTATTCTCACGAAGACATTCATTGGTACTCCCAAATAGAAGGAGGTTATGAGAACTAAACCCACCTATTGGATACTCACATAAATATTTTTCAATGAATATTCTTATCTACATACAAGTGTAATGGTCCTTATAATTTATAAATATTATTAATTAATATAATGAGTCAAATAATTTTATTTATTGATAAAAACATGACAACACATTTCTGAAATGAATTAGGATATGTTGTGTGTGTCACAGTTGGTATTGTATTAATGAATAATGCAAGGAAGGATTTATCTTTTCTGTTAATTATAGGATGTTGATATCACATTTACTTTGATGGGAATGGAATTCTCTAATCTAGTCAATGGCCCAGAAATTATATCATTATATATTTTTCTAATATTTCAAAGAAAGAAACAATGAAAAAATATATTTACGTAATGATTATGTAATCATCATGATTGGATATATTTAGACAAATGTATTATATTACATGGTTTTCATTTTTATACGGTTATTTTAAGTTTGGAATTTAAATTCATTATTTGTGGGTGCATTAGAATGTTTCTAAATTCCTTCCTTAGAATTTATATTACTCTTTCAAAAGACATTATGAAGCTATAGTGACACATAACTATTCATACATAGATATCATATCTTAATAGATTAATATTCAATACATAACTCAATGATAAACACAAGAATCCTATGGGTACAGTTCCTTTGGAAACATGGATACATAAAAAAATGGTTCATAAGTAAACTATGTCATCTCTCACTCTATTTTTCATTATATCATCCCTCTAAGACATATCATACTTAATACCTTTGTTCTAAACCTGGGGAATATAATCATTATAAAGGGTGAGCTCAAATTCACCTTAAGGGTAAAAAGGGAGATATCATTGATCATTAGAACATAACATGATCATAAGGGTATGAGAAAATGATCATAACATTTGAAAACCATACCGTTCATATCATTTATCATAATATTTAGTCATGAAATAATGCTTGCAAGTTCCTAAGACCTGAATCAAAAAATAATCAATGAATAAAATCCATGAGAGTATTGCATTAGCATAAAACGCTGATTTTTGGAAAATACATAAGCATAGAAAATGAATTCCTTAGTAGTAAATGTCCATTTCCCAGACTATCATTGTGGAATGGGTTCCCTTCCCATACCATCATAGTTTTCAATATTTACTCAGAATACTATCATAGTAGAAAATGTCTCATACTGAATTGGCCTCACACTATATTCTAGTCCAATATATCTTAGGATTTATCCATATTTAAATAATGAAGAGGAGGGATATATAATTTTGGGCACACCCATCACATAATGAAAATCATATAGATGTATTCCAAAATATCATACACCATTCACCATATCATAACCATTGAAAAGGAAACTGGTTTCATTAAAATTTCATTATGGCATAACCCATGAAAAAATATGGTTTTCAAAACCATTTCATAAATTCATCATAGCATAAACTACAGAAAAGGATTTAGTTTCACAAAGATATCATCATTATAATCATAAATAATCTAAATTATTAATATGGATGATATAATTATATCATATCATTATTAATTAATAAGAAACATCAATGGATTTCATCATAGATGATATTTTTTAAAAAATATCACTTAGAATATATCTTGAGGAAAATATTATTTCCTCTTTGGAATAAATTATTTAAAACAGAAAAATATACCATATATTATGGAAACCATTTTATTTTAAATAACCTTGTAATCTTTTAAATTATGATTCAAATAATTGAGTGGTCATTTAAATAGAAAACTCTATTCATGCTGTGTGCGTTAAAACAATGATACATTTAAAAATTTCAATAAAATATTCAATAATACTTATTTTGGAAAATGAAAAGAATATTCATTTCATTTTTTAAGTAAAACATTGGTAAATATTACTTTTAAAAGTTATAGAGGAATATTAAAATCATTATGGATATTTTTCAAAAACATATATGTTGATGAAAAATAATTCTCTTTTGAAGAGAGAAATAAAATAAATTTTCCTATCTATATAAATTCCCAAAGGAGAAGAAAATTTATGATTTTCTTGAGATATAGTTCATATAAGTTCATCATAAAAAACGTAATCATAAATAATCCTAATAAACATTTATATTATAATAAAAAACCCGTATGACTTGGGTAATTTTTTAATTATAAGAACCATGAAGAGAAGAAACATATTTTTTTATTTAAATCCCAATTATTTTGATAATAATAATCATAAAAATAATTCATGGATAGTATATTAACTAAATAAATGAAACAAGGGGTTAATATGGAATGTGTCACAGAGAAATAAAAGTGGGATGAAAATCCCTTCCCTTAGGTACAACTTCCCTCATACTTGTTGGAACCTCTAGTATAATTAATATATTTTTTGAAAATATATTATAAAACTATACTAATATATATGATACCATATATTATTAACCTATAAACTTTTATAACATGTTTATTAAAAATTAATTATTATAATCATTATTCCAAGGGATAAAATTTTTATTTTTCATGTATGTTTTTTTCAATAGTTTTAGTACATTAACTTTTGTTATGGTTACATCATTTAATTTTTTTTAATAATGATATAAATATCACTTAAATATATTATATACATATTTAGAGTCATCCATAAAATTTATAAATAGGTAAATGAATTACAACATTCCTAGAGATGGTAGGCTATATGTGTAGGACCCTAGAACACCTTGAGGGGGAAGGGGTGAATCAATGTGTCAGAATTTTGTTTTAAAGAAATGGATCTTCTCCAAAAATTAGTATAAACTTGTAAAACCTATCAGATGGAATCATGATATTATTAAACATTCATATGCAGAGAGGTAACACAACATGTTTACTTGGTTAACCACTAAGGGCTAGACCAGGAAACACACTCTGACAGTGTGTCTGTCATACCTAAATCTAGTAAGATCAACTTGTCATTGTGGATTAGACATATTTTTAGATAATCACTATATTCCAGACACATTTACATTACAATAAATTTAGGGAAATTACACTACCTCCCTCATAACATGTTCATCAACTCCCCTAGATCACAACCTTGGGAGAGGACTTAATTAGTTTAACAACATGAAGGTCTCCTTAGTAGATTTGGAAATTGAGTCTTCATACCTAAAAAGTAAAAGACCATTATTTCACCTTATTCATGATTTGATGAACATGAAGGATCTGTTCACTTAATCTTGATGATAAAAACAACTATTCAATATGTTTTTATCCTTTATGAAACCAATATTATGTTTCAAATAAATACTAGCATTCTTGAACCCATAGTGTTTAATTAGGATCCCAACACTTATGAAGATCAAAAACTTTCTATGATCAAAACCATCCCATAACACAACATCTTCGCAAAACTCCCATTCTTCAAAAGAATTCATCTTTTAAAAAATTATTATCATCAGTAATGATTTAACCCGTCATTTTTTGATACTCGTGGTTTCAAATAATTCATTATTTGAAAAGATCCCAACCATCATGAATTGAAAACGATTCAAGATTTTCTCAAATTCTATTCATGTAAAATTAAGTGGGTGTGTCAACCTATTAATAGACTCTACCCTTAAAAAAACTCCCATGCTCTACGATGTCTTTTCTTGAACCTCCAAATTCATGTTTCTGAAGCTCCTTCATTAAAAAACCTCAAGTAAAATTTTTACCATTCACGGACCTTCTCTTAGTAGAATAGATTTACCATCACCCCATCATAATTTTTCAAAACTTTTCATATTCGTTAGAACACTGAACTTCCATCACGTATTTGCGAAGCTCCATTCATTGTGTGAAAACACAATCTCCATGAAACCCAACCTTAAAAAGACTTGGAATTTTTCAAAATACTTCTTTAACCATATTTATGAATAGTCATACCTGGAAGTTCACTTTTCATGAATCTTTCTATTTCAACTACATTTTTAGCCCCAAAAATTTAGAACGCACTGGAAAAAGTCTCCACCTTCATCATTGAATCCATCTAAATTATAAAATCACTTTCCTTGAAAACTCCCCGATCAACTGTAGTGTGGATTGACAAAAAGAAAAATACAAACTCCATTTACATATATGAAGAGCCTTGGTTCCAACAATATCCCTCTATGGGGTTTCTAGAAATATATAGATAAATTCAGTAAAGCACCAACCTTGAACAAAACCATATTGATATGAAATAACTCATCCATCACTCTAAGTATACATTACCAGAGACTAATTTTAAAAACAATAGGGTATAATATAATTTCATGCCTTTATACCACTAATTATTGAATTCCACTTATCTCCCCCTTTGGAAATAAAATCAAAGAAACTGTATTTGAACTTTTAGTTCCCAAAAAATTCCCCCTCTATCATATCTCCCCCATAGACCTTCATCACTTCCACTAACAAATTAAAATAGTTTACAAAAATGGGGAGAGGGAAAAAATGTAACCTCCTCAAGCACTAAGAGTTGGATGAAAAATAATGTTTACCGATGTTTCTCAAATATATGTGATGCGAATATCTTAGTCACAAATTTATCCTCCATGTCATTAGTTACAACATGATCCATTTTTGTCACACCTTGTTCAGTTTTTCTATGATGCAGTGATATCTGATCTCAATATGTTTGGTATGAAATTTTTAATTCAGATTCTTCATAGGATCTATTGCACTGTTGTTTTCATAGTGGATCACCATCAGCTATTTTACCTCATCACTGATACCAGTTAGTTGTTACTTTATCCAAAATATCTTAGTTCTATAATTTATTGTAGATATATAATCAAATTCATCTACACTTAGATAAGTTATTTCTTGTTTCTTTCCCATCCAACCCACACATTTTTTCCTATGAAAAATTCACCACAACCTATAGACATGAGATCCAATACATCTACACAAAAATCATCATCTAGAAATACTAATAATTCATTATCCCTTTCTACTGCAAATAATAATAAAAAATTGGGAGTACCTTGAATATACCCCATAATTATTTTAGGAACTAAAAAATGATCTTCCATCATATTACATTAGAATAAAAACACTATGCATGTATTAAAGATTATATCAGTCTATGTTAGAGTAATGAATATTTAGATTCCAATGATCCTCCAATATAAGGTGGGATTGACATGTTTCCCATCCCCTTGAATTCCATGTTTTTTCGAACAATAATTTTAGTCAGTATCGGTTTGGAGTAATTCATTTTTAATTTCTTAAGTAGATATAATATATATTTTCCCTAATAAATGAATTTATAATCCTTATTTTGATCCACCAACAACCCCCAAAAATATGTTAGTTCAGTAATCATAAACATTTCAAATTTATATTTAATGTGATTAACAAATTATTCCACCAATCCCTACCTACTTACTTAAAACATATTATCTTCCACATACCAAAGCACAATAAATTTATTTTCATGAGAATCCATAAATTAGATATTATGGTCAAAAAATAATCTTTTAAATTCCATAATATTTATATAAGCATCCGGTTGAGAACACCATGCATGTGGTGCCTACATTAGACTATAATAGTACTTCCTTAAACTATAAACCTTCATCTCATCATTTAAAATATGAAATCATACTAGTTATTGAATATAGAAGTATTCTTTAAGATAAACATTTAATAATGTTGTTTTTACATTAATCTGATAAACTTTGTACCCTATTAGAATTTACATGGAAAAGAAGAGCCTGATCAACTCAAATCTATCTACTAGAGAAAACCATTCTTCAATATCAATTCCTTCGATCTATGCATAGCCTTTACACACCATGCTTGCCTTGTTTCTTATCAAATTTACATGCTCATAGAATTTGTTTTTAATGATCCTATTTGTTCCAATCACATTGTGATTTTCATGTCTCTTAAAAAGATACCATATTCGTTTCTTGTTAATATTATGCAGTTCTTCATTTATGGTCTAAACCCATGTTTCATCATTTAATTTTTCAACAAATGAGTCTAGTTCTACAGTTGATAGGAATGAAAATGTGACTTATTCTTCATTCTCAATGTATTTGTAGTTTTGGCCCAATCCTCAATAACATTGGAATGAGTATTTTCTAATCTTCTATTTCTCTAGTGAGGTTCTGATGAAGTTTCTTTAGAAGTGGTTTCCTATTCCGATTCTACTTCTGAATAATAATCATATTTTTATCCATGAATGATTTTCAAGCCCTCTGCTATTTTTGAATTTGAATATGTCCCTTGTGAAAATTTTCTTAATCTTCAATTATATCTTCATATAAGATCTTTGAGGTGTTTATGGTTTTATACTCAATGATCTTGACATCATTTTTTACACACCAAAACTTCCTTATTTGTTTTTTATGAAACATTTACTTCCAAAAAATGAAAATACTTTAGAGAAGTGCTTACTTCAATACAATATTTCATATTTTGTCTTGGTCTCTCCTGTAAAAACCCCTATTCCATTTTGAGTGTACACCACTACATAAACACCCACTTTCCAAAAACGACATGAAACACAACTATCAATCAACATATTTCTAGAAATATTATTCACATATTGATTTTTATGTTCAATAAACATATTTTTTTTGGGGGGGTTCTCACTACATACACCACATGATTTATCCAATATTTTTAAGGTAATTTTAAAATTCAATTTATGTGTATTCTCCATCATTATTAGATTGTAGAATCAGGATTATGAGTTTATTTTTATTATAATACCTTTGATGATACATATTTAACTAATAAATCACTTTTTTACTCTATATAAAAATAACACAAGCCATTATACTATAACCATCGATAAAAAAATGAAGTTCCTCTCTGTATATGTACCAGCCACATCCATTTTTCCACAAATGTCTGTGTGGATGAGATCAAGTAGATTTTATTCTCTTTTGTTCTTCGGCTGATATGAACACCCAACTATATTTCCTCACATGCATTAATAACATGTATTTTCTCAATCACGCTTCATATTGGGAATTTAGACTACAATCATACTCTTATATATGTCTTCCATGCTCTTTTGATTAATGTGAACCAACTTCTAGTGGAACAAGTTGATTTCTTTTTCAATTGTAAACTAGTAAGCGTTCTCTTTACTATTAACCTATTATAGATTTCCATTTGTTCTCAATCTATTTATTGTATAATTAGTTGTATTTTTAATGATATTACACTAATTAAGACTAAATGTTACTAATAATCTTAAGTCATAGAGTTTAATAACACTCAAAATATTGTGATGTAAACAATATACATAGAGAACTTAAGATTTCATTATCTTGTCATTTTCTAGTGTATATTTCCACTACCTTTGATATTTATAACACCATAATTACCAAATCTTAATATTATATCAACCCTTTTCAAAATGTTATTCAACAAATCTAAAATTTTCCACAAACCATTCTAGGTCGACCCTAACTGGTCACCCAAGCCGATCTGCGACAAGTTCTGAGAGGTGTTTCCGATCCTCCCAGGCTGGCGACTAATTCCAGGGCATTGACAGAGTGACTATGATAATGATTTCCCCCAATATAAATAAATAAAATTAGTGGAATTTATAAAGAGTAGTTCAATATAAATAAATAAAACCAATAAAAAAGAACTTATGAATATAACTAACCGAATGGGACAACCACTATCTCTATGTGACCCCATGGGTCTCTCTCCAAATCAACGATCAAATGTGGACCAACAAGAATGCACCCAAGCTGGAACCTTCACAAGGACTAAACATAGAAAAGAACTAAATATGTGATTATTAAAACTCTGTAGGCTAGCCCGATATTCTATTCCCTTATGCACTACCTTTAAAATTAATGAAACATCAATTATATGTTTGAACTACAATATATTAGAATATGAATTTTTAAATATTTTACTTAAATAAAAGTATAACCAATTGACATTAATAATTTACAATACTAGATTCTATATATTAGTGTTACCATGTTATTTCAAGATCAAAGGGATGATTTTTTTTAAAACTGGAACTGAATACTTCATAACCCATTTTATTTAGAAAGTTATTTTCATAGGAGTTAAGAAACCAAACATCACTTTCTATGAAAAACACCATAGAATATTACCAAGTTAGTCATATAACAAGGGACATATAAAGAGGAATAAAAGTATCTCAAAAACAGTTCAAATAGATAAATGCCACTAGACATATGCAATCCTGGGAGATCGAGAATAATCCAGAAGTCACCGATATACATGACCCCATCTAGAGTAGCATGCCATATTCTATGAAATATAATTCTCTATACACTCAGTGACCCTTTCTTAGGACAAGTTGAGGGAAACTCACTTAGTAATGAACCTAGTATATCTGCATACTATAGGTCACTGGTCAATACCATAACCTACCAGTGTAGCAATTTTCTTAGACATTTATCTCAATATTACAAGTTCCAATGTATCAAGTGTATGTTACCGGGACGGTGCAACGGAATTCGGTGGGCTGTGAATTTCAAATTTTATGAATCACCGGAGTGACATAACCCTGTCAAATCTAGTGATCTTGTCCTGTTATAGTCCAAGGACCATGCGTAGATTTGAAAGTGAGAAAAAAATAAACTAAACATGTACCTAGTTCGGATTTGACGTGTGCCAGTCCGCCAAAGGATGCTGGTGATCGTTGCACAAAGACTTCAATGTCAAAGCCCACTAGATCATCCACACATGCCTCTCAAATCTTCCCGCATGTCGTTCATCAAGACCAGGGTGCCAGCGCAGATCTTCAATGCTCAATTCAGCACTGCGGCGATCATCACAAGGCAAGAGACTTTAATCTGAGATGGATAAACTCGAAGATCTTACTTCACTTGAGAGACTCTCTGTCTAGATTCTAGGAGGAGAGAGAAGCTCTCAGTCCCAAGAAATGAATATTTACCCAGGGGAGAGACTTTCCCTTAATTATATATAGAATGTTTAAAACACGCGGTATGGGTTACCGACCCCTGTATAATAAATATCTTCTATATAAGTGTTATGAATAATTATTTATGACAAATAAAATTATTCCATAAATAATATTTATAATTATTAACTTACTCGTAATATATATAAATATAATACATGATAAATTTTAGTATTTAACTCGACTCACACCTCCTGCTAATATTAAACGAACCTAGAATATTAAAACCCATTCGAATAATATTAATACTTGTATTTATTATATAACTTGTAAATACATGTTATAAAAAAATTCAATGAATTATTCTAAACTTGAATAATTAATGAATTTATTTATTCTTTGGTGATCCCTAGAACATGGATAGTTCTCGGACCCTTTATTGGGGCCCAACAAGTTCTATATTCTTATTCACAGAATAGGGAAGATTCTCAAAGCGCTATTGTGTGTGACCCTCTAGGTCCTTACCTCAATAGTAGTGAATATTATCCACCGACCAAGAGAGGGGTCTAGCAACCCATTGAGGTCCATATAGAGATAAGGAAAAGTCAAAGCAATGGCTGCCTTCATGGTCCATGTGTTATAATATCTTTATCATCGATATCTCAATAAATCAGAATGCACACTAGTGTCATCATCCTTTATCTTGCTTTCTTTTTTTTGTTGATTTGTCCGAATTTTCTTACCCTCCACTACCATAGCCATGGATTTAATGAAGGTGAAACCATCCTAATTAAACATGCCCGAGATATCTCTTCCTAAACACAGAAGTGAAAAATCCTTTCTCGATCATTTAATTAATTCCATTCCATTAATGACGTACCCGATACAAACTACCTCCCAATGACTTTGTCGCCATGGTTTTCGCCATGCATCAAATGTACGTAATTAAATGACATCCATTGAGAATGATCTCAATTCTAAAGACCATTACACATGTCCATAGATAGGAACAACCAATGACACCTGAAACATGTGGTGTTCCTATTATACGGGTATGTCCTCATGATCTAAACTAATAGAGATCATCAAGTGTGAACTAAATGAGATGATGTCTCAATGCTTATGATCCCCCAACACCTGATGGTCACACATCATCTATGTCCTATCAGAATGATGTAACTGGACCATAGGACATTAATTTAAGATTATAGTCTTGGTATCTCGTGGTTCTCATTATAACATGGGATTTTATATACCCCATTGATAAGAATGTAATATAAGGACATTTCCATAAACAAAGTGGATGCAGAAGTATCTTCATTATTATGGAAAGATAAACACACATGTATTATAAAAAACTGCATACATGTAGTGGAAATCAATGTACAATACAAGATGGGTCTAGGGAAGCCACATTGAACATCAAGTATTAAAGGGGGTGAGAAAACTGATGCTAACCAAGCATCAAATCACAATATATATAATAATAATTCCACAAAAGGCCTCACCCCGAGTATCCCCTAGGACTGATATCATGCCTAAAAAAATAGACCATAAAGGGTTTCAACGTAGGAACCCATATAATGGAACCCGGGGATTTCAAAATGAAGAAATCCCAACCATTACATGTTAACAAGGCTTGATAAATACCCCACAAGGGTTTTCATAATAAGTACTTTTCATTATTTTCATAAAGTATCCAAACGGGCCCTTAAATATTTCCTAAAATACAACGTTTTTCAATATTAAAACCATCTTCCAAAAAAAGGTGTCAAGAAGACATTTCCCATATAAAAAATTTAAAGACTCCCTTAAAACATTTCCATTCCACAAAAATTTATGAAATCCCATTTGTGTATTCACACCCATATTTCAAATCAAAACCACTTTATTTAAGATGCCAAATGGGCTATACTTTATTAATGTATGCCAAAACACCTTAAGAACATATATCATATTTTTTATAAAGAAAACAACTAATTTGGAAAGCCATAAAATTCCCTAAAATATCATTTTGCACCACCACCCTCACCCTACATGAACCGTATTTTTGGCCCGAGCTGACCCGCAGTGCACCCCCATTGCACACCCCTGCTACCTGTATCATTTTGTCCCTCTTTCGGTGACCTGCTCAGAATCTCTACCGCCATCCAGCCCCCTCTACCTAACTCGTGACCCCCTGTTCCGATAATATTGGATTATTATATTCTTCTAATAATCTAGGCGATACTAATATTTTAATATTTGATGGATATTTCTACGAGACTAGATTTCTCTATTTTCTTATATTCCTTTCTTCCGATACTTTATTAAGTGGAGACAAAATATTTCCTTTCCAATCTCTTTTAAATATGCATGGGTTCATCATACTAATATTCTTATTCTAAAGGAGAATAACTATTTTTGGTAAATAAATCTACTTAGTTGATGTTAATTGACTTGTTTATGAGTTCTGTAGGTGTTATTATCGCCTTTAGTCTTCTTTTACTGAATATCATTATGAAAAAAGTTATAACAATGAAAAAATTTCGATTGATACAATTTATTATATATTTTGAAGGATATTCTCTAATTATCCACTATTGAATTCCAAGAATTTTAGCATTTAGATAGCTCCATTCCTCTTCATAGTAAGACATCCGAGGACCAATAAAGCCACCTAATTTAAATTTCATAATGGGAAATATAATATCAATTCAATTCCTCCACATGACCCTTATTTTTAATGGTATTTGACTGGATATCATCTTTGGATACTTGAGGATTATTTGTATCCCTCTTTTCTATTTGGTTTGATTCTTTCATTATAGGAAAAATATGTATCTTTTTTATATTTCCAACATTATGATTCTATTTATATTAGATCATCCAATTTCTAGGCTTTGATGTCTCTACACCATATCTAATTTCAAATTTTCCCACAAATGTAGATCTATAATCATTCAATTCCTTATCCACTCATTCAAAACAACATTTATCTCTTTCTAATATCTCAACATCTAGGACTATTCTAAAATATAATTTCCTCTTTGTTTCCCTTAATTTTAATTCAGTTTCTAGTTTACTCCTTTGAGTAAGAACTTATTCGTCATGTCCTTAACTATCTTCTCCCATTCCTCCAATATTTATGTTAGGTCATTGATTAATTTTCCCACTCTTCAATCAAGAGTTTAAATTCCCCAACATATTCTAGGATTTTAGGATTTGTCACATTTTCTTCTACCACTCATGGAAGTTAATTAGTCTCGGCTTAAAGTTAATCCTCATACCTTCATTAATCATTCAACAAATCCCTCCTATTTATATTTTTATTTCATTAAATATTAATAAAATAATGAAAACTATAAAGGTCCACCTTGAGATAAACAACAACATCAAAATTATTATATTCAAATTTTCTAGGTTTTTCATTTTCAACTGTAGCTATCATAGATACTTTGGGATCATATTTAAACATTTGTTCCACATATTTCAAAAAAAAATCATTATCCTCTTTTTCTTCTTTATTTAAGAATATTTTTATTCATAAATTATTTCTCTATTTGAAGTCCAACTTATGAGAAAACCTCTTCTAAGATATTTTTAGGATTTATATTTTCATTTCTACACCATTAAATTTCTTTATGCATCAAGAAAAAACATGTCCTAATTTTCTACATCGGAAACTTGAAAATAAAAGTTTACCTTCAAATCTCATGTTTCCCCTTATTAAATTCTTAGAAAAAAATAGAAATAAGTTCATCTTCATAATAAACTTCACTAACTCGGGAAATATCATGTCTTTATGTGGATTTGAATTAAATTTTCTTGATCACTAAAGTTTTTGCATCTTCTAGATTTTCTCTCATTTGATAGGACAACAGACTAATCCACAAATATTCAAGATAATGTTTATATTGATCCTATTCCTCAAGGGCTAACACTTTGGATTTTTCAGAGGAGGAAGCCTTCTCATGATTTTCTTGACAATGTTAATATCATTAATTTCTTCAGAATGTCCAAAAATTAATCCAATAACTTCAGTAATTTAGGTAAAAATATTCCTTCATTTTCATATGGATTCATTTTCCAATCATCGAATTTATTCCAAAAAACTTGATGTTTTCCTTCCTTAACTTTTTTATCACCTTCATATATATTATAGTTTCTCTGAGATGGACTTAGATGAAGTAAAACTCATCATGTTCAAATATATTTGATCACATAGTGATATTGTAAGAACATTTTGAGCTTTGAAATCTATATCAAACATATTCCAATATTTTTTTAGTCATATAAAGACTTGTTGCATAACTGACTAGAATCCATTGAACTATGGAATATAGAACATCTATCCTAATATACCGAGGATGATATCTCATTAGATTCATGGATATCTAGACATTTCTTCAATCAAATAGGGTAACTTTACTGAGACTCATTGAATTAACTAGGAAAATAATACTTGACAGTTTTAAAACCTATAATGTATGTTCTATGATACAACTTTTAGGATCCTATAACACCTTTATTAGGGATGAATGAATTAGGGTGTAAATGTTTTATTTTAAAGTGATGGACCTTGTCCCCATGTTGGTAGGAACATGTAAAGATTTTAAAATGGAATTGTACAATTATTAAACATTCATATGTAGAGAGACAACAATATAGGTTAACATAGATCACCACTAAGGGATAATCTATGGATTAAATTTCGACAGAGTATTGGTCATACCTTTAACCAATAAGTTTCACTAGTCATTACAGAGTATAGTTTTTTATACATAGTCACTCATTTAAAAGCACACTACCTTTAAAAGAATTTTAGGGATATCACACTGCCTCCATTAGAACAATTACATCGTCTCCCCTAAGTCACTACATTGGGAGAGGTGTTACCTAGTTTAACGACTTGATGGTCACCTCAGTAGATTGTAAATTTAAGTATTTGACCCTAAAAATCATGAGACTCTACTTAAATCTTAGTCCCAATATGATACAATAGCAAGAATTTTTCACATAAACTAGATGTTCAACACAACTATCCACAAAGCTCACAACATTCATGAAAACCCTTTTATATTTCAAATAAATATCATCATTCGTGAACCCACACACTTTCAGGAAGCTCCCAACCTTTTTGAAGATTATATCCTTCCAAAAGTTCACAAACTTTGTGCCACACTAAGTCTTCTTGAAACTCCCAGCCATTGCGATACATCAATTTATAATCCTTAGAATTAGAAAATATATATCCAATATTTTCATGATTCTCATGATTTTAAATAATAATAAATTTGAAAATCTCCAAGAATTAATAAATTATGATTGATTCAACCTTTTCTCAAATTATCTTCACGTCAAATGAAGTAGGTGTGGCTACCTATTTATAGAATCATCCCTTCAGGAAGTATCCATCCCACACTACCTTTTCATGATCCTCCAAATCCATGTTCATGAATCTCCTTCATTAAAAAGTCTACAATGAAATTTTACCCATTCACATACCCTCTCATGGTCGCAAAGATTTACTATCACCTCATTATGCATTCACAATGATTCTTCTAGTGATGAGAACTATGTCATTCCATCACGGGTTTTTGAGGATCCAAAGCTTCATGAAAACCCAACCTTCATGGAACCCAACAATATAAAAACCCATCCTTCACAAAACTCGTGACTTAATTGTATTTATGAAGAGTCAACCCTGGAAATCAACCTTTCACGAATCTTTCTCCTTCCACCTGATTTTGAGCCCCAAAAATTTGGAAAACATTGTGAAAAGATGCCACCTTCAACACTGTATCCATCAGCACCGAAGGATCACTCTCCTTGAAATCTCCCTAGTAAACCCTAGTTTGGATTAACAACAAACACGAAACACACCCCTTTTCCATCTATGAGTATCCTTTGTTCCAAAAATATATATGAATGAACGATGTTTTTATTTTTCAATAAATGGAATGAAATAAAGTTAAATAGAAATTCATTATTAAATAATTAATATTATGTAACATAAATCATAAATATTCTGAAAATGAATCACCATTACCATCGATGTAAAATAGAAAAATTAAAAAATAATCACATCGCTTCGTGGAGGCGTTAGTCCACACGTACACCCAAGTAATGCAATCAATTTCCAACAGATTTTATCTTCAGAAGGTAGATGCGATATTATAATGTATATGTATAATTATTTAAAAAATAAAATATTTATACATTAAATTCATCATTATATGTAGTAGTGAGATGCAGTTATGGGAAACAGATTACAATAGTTTGTGAAGCGGTAGTCGTCCGTGGACATGATAAATAGTTTCATTTCCTGTTTGATGGAATAGGAGAGAAAGATATTCTATTTATTTAAAATAATAACATATAAGTATATGTAATATGATTTTTTATTATTTCATCACGTTTTAAAAATATTTTATAGATGTAGAATAAGAAACAAAACAAAAACTCATGGTTAATAACTATACCTCTTCTTTGGAAAACCTCATTTTGGTTATAACTAGAGCCTTTATAGAATGATTTTTTGATCAAACTATAAAATATAGGTGATGGGGAGGGATAAAGGAATGTATTTGGCCTGATATTTTCTAAATAAAAAGGCTCATGATCTGTGAAGTGGACATAAGAGGGGGCACCATTTTATAATAGAGGTGAGTTGCACACTTGGATTTTTTAAATGTTTTACAATAATTAGAAGTCACTTTATTGAAAAAAATGTTCAAAAATAAAAAAATTTATAACCCTTAAAATAGATAAGTTAAAAATATAACCATAAATTTTAAATTAAACAAGTTTTTATGTTATTTTATCCTCTATATTTTTAGTTTAACCCATAGTAAATCTGTTTGAACCTTAACCATGGTAACAAATTTTTAGTTTTTTAACTATTAATTTTGAAAAAAATAAATTAAACTTATTACATAATATTAATTATTAAAATTATAAATATGAAATCAAAATTCAATTCATATAACTGGTATAATCTATTTTAAAATTAATCCCACAATCACGATGAAAAGTTATTTTCAAAAGAAAATGTTTTCATAAGCATACAATGTTTTTATATAAATATTAAAAATAAAATTTATTCCAATTACCTAAATAAAATTATAAATAATATAATTGAAATAATTTTACCTTGAAAACAAATTTTAAACAAAAATGTACCTTTAAATTATTTAAATTATTTTTAATAAAAATATGTATTTTCATAATTCATTGAAAAATTAATCTTCTCATTAAATTCTTAAAAATTCACTCTAAGATAGTATTTAAAATATTATTTCAAAAATTATTATTGTATTAAAATAAATTTTGGAAATTTGGAAAATATTAATTTTAATAAAAGTGTGAGAAATATGATTAAATGTTTTTTGTAATATTATTTTTTAAAGCATTAAACTTGATTTTTTCTTATCCCATGTCTAGAAAAAATAATATATGAATGGTAAAATATTATATTCAATATATAATATTTATAAATAATTAAAATCATTCAATAACAGTGAATGATTTTACTTTTTAAGATGAGAACACACAACGCACCAAAAAAATAATTTTTTTAAAAAATATATCTTTTACTTTCAAATTTTTTTATTTCAATTTTGAATGAATTGATAACTAATGATTTTTTATACATATATAAACCATAAAGTTTTCTTAATTTATTTATTCCTCTTCATACCCTCCAATCCAATGGGTAAGAAATAAATCTCAATTTAAATAATAATATATTAGTCATATATCATGGAATGTTTAAACATGATGTTGCGTGTAACACATGTTTTTAGAGAAATTAAATTTTATTTTAAAAAATATGTCATAAAATTTAAGGGTGTAATATTACACTCTCTTTAAAAATTATTTATCCCTCAAAATTTCATTACTCTGATAATAATTAAGGATTTTTTGGGCACATCATATCCTTTGTATCCCTTATAGCTTCTTTAAACTGCTGGTTTAACCACAAAACATTGACCAGATGAGTGGTCATGTTTCATAGCAATTTATGTATATAATACCTAATCTATATAACTTTTTCATCATAAGAGATATCTTCCTTTAGTGGTATGAACTATGAGTTTTTTACATGTGAAAGGTCAATAATGTGATTCATATGGAGAGATACTTAGAACACATCATGGACTTGGGATAGGTTTGCTGGAAGCTACAAGAGATTAGTTTAAATCCATATTAAATCAAGATTATAAAAAGGTATAATATAACTATGTGTTATATTTTTTTTATTTTCAAATCTCATAAACTTATTCTGTGGATAAATTCACATTAAAATATTACCATTAACATAAAATTCTACATCACATCGAAGATTTTCAGCCAAACATTTATGTCATCTCTGAGATGACATGATGGGCCATTGAATAGTTATAACTATATCTACCATTTCCTCAAATATATCAGGTCATAGTAGATGTATTTGTTAGAATTCATTCCAAAATGTTATAGTTTTACACTTTGTTCTATAGAGAGATTCATAAGGAGCCATTTAAATGATTTACTGAATACCATTGTTTAAAGAAAACTCAATTAGAGGAAGGTGTTGGTACTAAACACGTTGAAAATCCATAGAAAAAGATCTCAACATATACTTTAGTATTTTAATGGTTAAATATGACTGACCATGTATTTGAGAATGATAAGCTGTTCAAAATGTCAACTATCTAATATGAACTTTTTGAAGGCTTCTACCAAAATTTTAGGTAAACCTTTGATCCTGATAAAATAAAATATAATATCGTACCCCATGAAACCTTATAAATTACATAATTTATATTCTATAAAGATGATTAAAAGATATGTATTTTCAAATATAAATGAATTGTGTTGACTTTCTAAGCTCTCCGACTACGACCAAAATATTATTACAGTGCTTAAATGTTTTTGGAGAGTCTAATGGAAAAATTCATGGAGATTTTTTCCATTTACATTATGGTGTGGGTAATGGTTGTAACAACCCCTTAGAATTATATATATAATCCTTCACTTACTAACATGCCAAGCACCAAGATACACACTTTGTAATATATTTCTTCATTCCATCCCACAAGAAATAATCTTTTATATATCTATATATATTGTACATTTAAGATGAATATAGAATGATAAACTATGAGGCTCATTCAATAAATCCGTAAAATATTTTATACAAAGAACACAAACACGGTTCATGAACCTTATTATTCCATCACAATCATAAATAAAATTAGGATCATCTCCCACCATCATTTTCAGTTCCACATCCTCTTTTTGAACCTAATTAATTTTCACATGGATATATAGTTGAACACTCATTTGATAAAGATATGATTTCTCTCCTTAATTCAACATTTCAAGATTCATCCTTTTAAAATCCAGAAATACTAGATCTTTTTTGATCCTCATAAGAGCTAAGCAATCTTAATCCTTTCTAATCAGTGCATCTTCCACCTTTCCTACATATTCAAACATCTTCTCAATCATAGTTTCAACTATTTATATGTGAATATATAATTTGAAAGTTAATTACCTGTATATATATATATATATATAATTTATATTTAAGTATAATTCTTCCATATCTTTAATGAAAAAAATTAATATATATAACTCTAAATTATGTATTGGTTAATTTTTCACATAAACATTCAATTTTAATAAGGCATAAGCTATAACCATGTCATTGTGAATGTTAATTCATCATAGTCCCTTAATTAATTAATCACTATATATTATAAACCCTTCTCCACCATAGGGTAATATAAAAACATATTCATTGGCTAACCACAACTTCAATTCTTTTAAATTTTATTCTCATTCAATTGTCTAAAGGAAATTGGAATCCTTCAGAGTTAACTTAGTGAGTGGATTATAATGTCATGAGAAATTATACCCAAAGTTTTGATAATATCTATCCAAACCATGAAAAATAAAAATCTCAGTAATAGTGGTTAGGTTGGTCTGACATTCAATGACATCGATCTTTGATGGATCCATAGATATACCCTCTCTTGAGGCTATATGACCAAAAAAATGAAACCTTTTATCCAAAATTCACATTTTATAAATTTTCCATAGAACCTATCATTCCAAAAGGTATTAATCATAATTATCAAGTGGTCATCATTCTCTTAATTTATCTTTAATTATATAAGAGTATCATATATAAATAATACCAAAAATAGATCAACATAATCTCTAAAGAATCTATTCATTAAATCCATGAATATATCTAGGGAATTAGTATGACAAAATGGATTCACTATAAATTAGTAGTTTCCATACCTTATATGGAATGTTTTCTTGGGAATATCATCCTTATTTAACCTCAATTGATGATATCTAGAATATAGTTCAGTCATGGAGAAGTATTAAGATCTACACAGTTGATCAAACAAGTCATAAATTTGGGGTAGATGATACCAGTTCTTAATAGTGATCTTGTTAAGTTCATGATAATCATTACAGAATCTCATTGATCCATATTTATTCTTAAGATAAAGAATAGGTTAAGAAAAATATGACACACTTTTAGGAATAAATCCCATACAATGATTATACCAGTTATTATTCTTCAATTCCTATAAATAAATCATGGATATTCTAAATAGAATTTTTGAAATAGGTGCAAAACTAGGTAATAGTTCTATTGGGAACACCAATTCATGATTTAGTGAAAGTTTAAAAAAATATTACAGAAGAACATTAATTAAATCACATTAAATAGGTGTATCTTTGATGTTGAGTTTCTCCCCATCCAACTAAGATAAACACCCCTTTTGAATATGAATAAAGACCCATACAATGGATTTAATTAACATTGGAAGTTCATATTTATCGTCGCATTGATACATGATCATAGTTTAGTTTAATATATCAAATGGTAAATTCCTTCCTCAACAATTGATGTGATATTTTTTTTGAGAAATCCAATCCATGCGTAAGTTAACATCATATTAAACTAGAGGGAGAATAATAAGATCTGTGGGAGGAACATTACCACAAAAATCAACTAGAGATGTATCATAGACATGAGATACAATCATCAAAACATTACGAGTTTTCACTACTAATTCACTATCTAATCATATTGGTTATGAATTTAAATTCATTGAGAGTTTTATTGATATCAATGAATTCATATAACTAAGATCAAATAAGGTACCTCAATATTTGTTGAAGCCTTTTAACACATCAACTTAACCATTCTATATTAAATCAAAAATTTAAACCAAAATTGTTTGAATGATCATGGAAAATTGTTAATAAAGGGATAAATCATATAATAATGAAAAACAATTCATATAATTTCTAAATAATGGAACCTTATTCTCAATATATGACATCTTAGGTTAAACCTAGGTCATCCATGATAATAATCTATTCAAATACATCATAATGGATTATAAATCAAATGTTAATTTACCCATGAACATCCCCCTAGGAGTGTCAAACAATGTTCATAGTAAGGGAACAATAACTATGTACTATAATTATGGATGAGATATACTCTACTATCTATTTTCTAGTTTGATACCCCTAGATGCGTCTATTCCAAAACCACATCCACTTATAGTGTCCAATTATTGATGTTTTTCAAGGAAAACCACATTAATTTATTTGTCACAACATAGGATGCACTACTATACATAGGATTATCCCATGGGTTCACTAAAAATTTAGATGACACCAGAAATAGGGACCCATAACTATTCATATATTTATTTCATATCTTAATAGTTGAATATTCATTACATAACCTAATGATGCACACTTGAATCATATTGGTCAAGTTTCTTTAGAAACTTTTATATGTGAAAAAATAGTTTGTATGTGAACTAAATCATCTCCCACTATGTTTATTATAACTATAATACCTTATAGACATATCATACTTAATATCATTCTTTATAACATGGGGAATGGATACATAATAAAGGGTGAGCACAAATTCCCAGTATGGGTAAACATGGGTCAAATCATTTCTCTCTTAAACATAAAATCAGAATAATGGTATGAGAAAATGATCATAAAGTTGTAAAACCATTCCATATATATCATAGATCATATTATTGGTCAATGTTATACAAATTGGTCATTCATAAGATTTGAATCATAAAATAATCCAAGAACATGATTCATGAGATCCTAACATTGACATAAAACATAGATTTATGAACACCCATAAGCATATAAAATCATTTACTTGGAATTAATGGATAACTTCCATGACTATAAATGAGGAATGGGTTCACTACCCAAACAATCATAGTAGTCATGGTTCACTACAAAGAACATTATAGTGGATAGAGTCCCTTATAGAACAAGGTTCACTCCCCATTCCAGTCCTATTAATCACATGATATATACATAATTAACCAATGTATTATAGGGATATATAATCCGTGGACCAACCATAACATAATTAATATCATAAATATGAGTGAAATAATATCATAAACCATTCATCATATCTTAACATGTGAAAAGGAAATGTGTTTCATAAACATTTCATCAGGTCATAATGAGTGGAAAAGTAATAGGGTTTATAATCATATCGTCAATTCATCATAGCATAACCCATAGAAATGGAATAGGTTTAGTAAAAATATTATCATCAAAATCATAGTCCATATATAGGAGGAATATGGATGGTATCATAGGATCATATCCCCATTGAGGATTAGGAAACATCAAAAGATGTCATCCTAGATAAAAATTATTTTAAAAGATCAATTGGATTATTTAAGGAAAATTTCCTTTACAATTTGAAATCACTTATTTAACATTTAAAAATTTCTCAAATAGTAAATAAATAAATTTATTTTAATATAACATCAGAAAATTGTAATTGAAGATTAAAATATTTGAGTAGTGACTATGGTAGATAATTCCATTAATGTCATGTATATCAAAGAAATATTCCTTCACAATTTTTGTAAAAAATCAAGAGTAACTCATTCAAGAATTGATAAGAAGATTAATTGTTAACCATTTTAAAAAAATCATAAATGGGTAAAAATTACTTTAATCAATTTAAGATTCGTATAAAAAAATTTGAATTTTTTTTAGAAAACATGGATTTGGAAAAAGGATTTTCAACCGAAGAGCAAAATAATGTGTTTTTCCATTAAAAATATATTGATTCGGTATCTTGAGTACATAAAGAGAGTAAAATGAATGAAAAATATGTAATATAATGATATAAATAGAGTATAATATAATTCCTGACTATATTGAGGGAGAGATCTTAATATTCATTATTAGAAACTAAATCATAAACAATCGCGATAAACAATGAGACTGTATCATAAAACCCTTAACTCTTTGGTAATTTTTGAATCATAAAACCCATAAAAGAAATAACCATATATGGATATGTAAATACCCATAATTTTTCATAGTATGAATCTTAAATTAAATTTATGGGAATTATATACAACCCATAAAATAAATAAGTGGTGAATATGGAATGTGTATCATATAAACAAAAGTGAGACAAAAATCCATTTACTTATGTATGATATCATTTTAACATGTTATAAAATGATTTATAATAAATATATATTAATTAAAAATATATTCCAGAGTTTTAATAATATATTTCATACCATATATGATTTATATATAACATTTTATCCTCTATTTATTAACAATTATTTATTAAAATCACTGTTCTGTGTGATAACTGCTTCATTTTTCATGTATGTTCTATTTCTATAGTTTTGTTCCATGTAATTTTATTATGGTTACATAATATACACAATTTTAATCATGAAAGTAATATCATATATATTCATTATATACAAATTTAGAGTCATAAGTGAATTAGAAGTAAAAAAATCGTATCACATCATAGAGGCAGTAGTCCACACGTATACACGAGTGACATTATCATTTTTAAACAGATTGTAAGGTAAGATGGTAGATGTGATATTATAATTTAATAAGTATAAATATTCCATAAATATTATATATATATATATATATATTAATTAATTCACTATATCCTACCATGAGAGATGGTTCTGGAATATGAACTACATCAGTTCGTGAGGCGGTAGTCCTTCATACACACGATTGGAAAATTGATTTCCCATATGATGGAAGAATATATGGATATAGGTTATTACATTATAATAATAATATATTAGTATTTTTGAAATACTTGTGTTATCTGTTCATAAATATTTAATAATATTTTAAAGAGTTAGAAGAAAAAATAAAACAAAAACGCATGGTTAAGAATGATACCTCTTTTTCGGACAACCTCTTTAGGTTTCTACCTAAAATACACCTAGGATGGTTTTGTGGAAATACCAGGGAAACTAGGTATTTTTTAGGAATATAAATAATTTATTTGGTTAGGAAATTTTCAAACCAAAATAATATTGAAGCCTGAATAGGATATGAGAGCTAGTGGCCTATTATAATTGAGTTGAGGGTCACACATGTAAAATATCAATGTTATACTATAATGTCAAGTCCCTTTCTTGGGAAAATAACCTCAAAATGAAAAATTCAAAAGAATAAGATGATATAGGGATGATATATTTCCATAAAGTAGAAATTACTCATTTTAAAATAATACATAAGCTTTATCTTTTTAGTTTTACCCCTATAAAATCTACTTTAACCTCAACCATGGAAACTGATTTTTTGTTTTTTTATATTAATTATGACCAAATTATAAATTGAACATATTAAATATAATAATTATGATTATAAAAAATATAAAATCCATTTTTAAAAATTCATATAACAGAAGTGTCAGAATTTAATTTCCAATTAATCACGCCAATGAGATGAAAGAAGTTTTCGAAATTAAATGTTTTCTTAAAGATAAAAAGGTTTTATATCAAAATTTGACATAACATTTATTACAATAAACTAAATTTAAGTAATAAAAATATAATTGAAAAAAATTATCGTTTAAATGTATATTAAAACAAACTTGTATTTTTAAATTCATTTAATAAAAATATAATTTTTTTTCAATTTCAGTATTTTTACCTATTCATCGAAAAATTAATATATTAAGAAAATTATAAAAAAACTTATTATAAGATTTTTTTTACATATTTATTTCTAAAATGAATTTAATTTTTTCAAATAAATTTTCTAATAGTGTAAAAATTTAATTTTAAAATAAGTGCTGAAAACCCAATGAAATGTCTTTTCTAGAAAAATTAAAATTTTATGCATAAAGATAGAATTTATTTTCTCCCATGATGAGATATTAAATGAATGATGAAAAATTTAATTTAATATTTAATGTAAAAATTTCATTAAAATATTTCAAAAATAATGTATAAATTAATTTTTAAATCTAAAAACACATTGTTCCTAGAAAAACAATTTTTGAGAAAAATACTTATTTTACGTCCAAATTATTTTTATTTTTATTTATAGTCCATTTATAACCAATGAATTAATTTTATAAATGTGTAAACCATAATTTTTTCATAATTTGTTTATACCTATTGATACATACCAATTCTACAGGTTGGTGATAACTATAAAAGTAAATAATAATAGTTTAATAGTATATCACAGTTCCTTTAAACTCTATGTTATATGTTATGAAAGATATCAATGAAATTAAATTTATTTTAAAAAAATATTTCACAAATCTAGAGGTATTATTGAATATTTATTATAGGGTCAAACACTGATTGTATCCAAAAAACGTTTTAAAATTATATATTAATTTAACATGTTGAAACAATATTATTCCACTATCTGGTTTAATAAATATTCCTGTTGAGTTGATAGAAAATATTCTGTCACAATATATTTGAGGGAATACATATGTTTTTTTAATATTTAAAAAAAATCTAATTTCTATTTTGATGAATATAATATTTATTTTTTAGTGAATAATGTTGTGATATTTATTTATTTAAATAAATTTTAAATATTTGTGGTTTATTAATTACTAATAAGGAATGAAGTTGTGAGTTAATGTTATGGTGAGAAATGATATATTAAAAATTATTTTAATAAATTTTTATTAATTTATTTAATAAATAATATTTATTTATCCATGAGTTATGTGTACTTTATTTATTCATTGAAAAATATATATGAATTGACATTTTATCACATGTGATATAAATAAAAATAAAAATATTATTATATAGACATGGGGTTTACTAGGATATAAGAGAATAGTAAGGGTACGTATGAAATTATAACCCCCCAAACCTATCTCTATATAATCCCTCCGCCTCCAAATGGCCTGAAGGCCTTCTTTTTTTATTTTATTATAGATAATACCCCTTTTAAGGGTTGAAGGGGAACCCGCACGTGACCCGTAGGCCCATGGCACAAGGCCCGAGATTACCCGTAATACATAACCCGAAGGCCTAGAGGCATACCCAGCCAATACATGACCCGTAAGCCTAGCCACTTGAACTACCCCTCCCCATCTTCTGCATCATTGACCACCTTTAGCTCCCCACCTGCATTTCTGATCAGCTAGCATTTCCCCGTACAAAGCTACACAGTGCCTGGTCCCGATGGTGGTTGCCATACCCTCTCATTCTTCCAATCTGGTTAGCTCTACTTCTGGTGACTACTACTATTTCTCTGATCCTCTTCTGGGGCCTACTCTGTGTGACTTGGGCTACTTTATAGACTTCAATCGCCTGAAGGCCCTGTGGCCCAAAGGTCTTTGATGGCCCGAAGTCCCATGAGACTCGTAGGCCCAAACCGGTGGCCCGAAGGACCAAATCAGGTGAATTTTAGAGAAAAATATACCAATCTAATGAGATTTATTTCTCTATTACTATCTCAATAATATTGAGTGATTCCCCTCTTCTATATTATTTAATATACAGAGAACAAGAATAATCATTTTTCATTGAAGTAACACAACCCACCCACCAGGGCCCTCCTAGGTTGCATTAAGCTAAGAGTGTCACCCCTTGCCTACCTAAAATAGGCCATGAGCTATTTACTGACACCAATTATGATTATTACACATTTTAGAGTGCTTATATTAATGAACATATACTCCCATCCGTGCATCTCCATGGATAATAGTGTAATAAATAATTATAAACCAGAATAATAAATTCATGAAAAATATCTAATATCCAAAAAATGAGTACAAAAGCATAAAAAAAATATTGGAAAGAGAAATATACCAGAATAGAAGAATAAAAGTTGGTCCAACCAATCAACTAAAATTAAACTATACCGAAATGAATCCACTAGAGTATAACTACAACCCAACTAACATAACCACTGATAACTGTGCACTACCTGCATCAAGTCCACAAAGGTCTCTATCGAATATCTTTTCAACTACATAAGGTTGACTACATACATACATATTTGGACACCCTAAAATCACAAAATTTATAAAGCATCAAAATAATGTCATCTATAAAACAAAATAAAAATAGGCGAGAAAAGAAAAACCTAGGTATGCATAGAGGGCATAAAAAAGTCATAGATTATAAAATTAGTCTTTATAGGAAAATTTCAGTGAGAACCTGTATTTTTAAAATCTGATTCCATTAGCCTTGGGAAACCTATGTGGTATCTCCCTCTGATATTGTTTGAGGATCACTTACCCATGAAAACATATGAAATACCGACTCTAATAGAGTATTCATGTCACATATAAGCTGAAACGATTGAAAAAATAACAAATCCATAGATATAGGAAACTTTCCCTGTAGAATGGGGGAAATTATAACTCTATATGATTGTACATGTAGAGGATCCAAATATTATACCCACAAGGGTGAAATACTGACTCCAAAGAATAATCGCAATCCTAATGGGTAAAATACCAACCCTATATTATATTTATGATGAGAAAGCTATATTTAATTTCACTAGTCAACAGGAGGAATGGTTATTCTCCTCAGAAATAATATGAAAGTCCTATCTTGATCATTTTTCTCTATGGTAGAGTTACCATCACACTCTACATAGAGAAATACTCATATGGAAAAGCTTGAATGTCACATAAAACATTAAGAAGAAGTACCGACCATGGTTTAGTGGGAGTATTTGATGAGACCCACAAGTCATATTTCTTTCCATGTTCCACCATTCTTCATAGGATGTCTAGGAATAACTACATGACATTTAGAGTAGGGTACATCAGGTGTACCATCTGATGAAATTCTCTATAGGTACCTTTTCTGCCCCAAGTAATGTAACATCTATTATACATGAATTGGGACACAACACATTGGGAATATGGGGTCATAGGGGTTCCTTGGAATATATTCTTGGTACATGTCAAACTTGATAGTAAATGGCCACAATATTTGTGAGTCAGTAACACAATGTGTGATAATTATTTACATTTTGAATCCCCAGTTCCACACTAACAAGACACATTGAAAATTTTCCACTATAATATATGTCTTTTAGTCTAGTTGTCTATATAAATTTCATAACATCAATGGGTATTTGAATTTTCCACTAATTCCTATGATTTTTCCACTTTTCTCACTTGAATTATGGCCAAAAACATTAACTGTAGCTGATCTACCACTGGAGTCCCAATTCTAGCCATTTTTGGTTAGTGAATTAGATTTCCATCATTCTGTACCTGTAACCAAACATCCAAATTCATTTCCACTTGAAATTTACTCATCATTTACCACATATGCATTTAATACAACATTATTGATCCTTACTTGTTCTATAAACAGTTATAATGAATATACATAAATAATATCCTAGAATTGATAATATTAAAATAATAAAAGTGGTATTAATGTTAGGTTGAATCACCGAACTAAATGATTGTTAGTGATTAAGGAATTAAGAAAGGGGGTGGAAAACAGAAACAAAAAAAAAATAAATACACAATGTTTGTGTAGTTTTCATCCATAATTCATGGATGAGAATCCCATATTCATTGGGTAATTTACCAATATCAAACACAATGAATTTTAAATGGTAAATTATTTAAAATTTAAATTAATGAGTGAATGAAATAATTGATCACAAGTTTAATGCTACATTGAATGATCCCCGATCATAATGATATCAAGTAAAGTTAAAAAAACCATTAAGAATTTGGGCTCTAAATTGATTATGGTTAGATATCTAGAGAAAATCACACACACATGTTATTCCTATACATTCATCAATCCATGAATGCTACTTGATATCCCAAAAAATATTTCTCAATGATGGTTCTGCCTCTCCATTTCAATTCTCAAGGATTATGGTTATCCCTAAAGAATTTCCATAAAGAGTATTAAATATAGGCCGGATTAGGTAAACCACTTATAAAAAAATTAATTATTTAATAATATTTATCTAATCCTCCCATCACTGCTACATCCAAAGATAAAATAACTTATATCGTACTGAGGGTAAATCACACATTCTGGATTCAATGGTAGTCTCAATTTCTGTACCCAAATTTTTTTCCCGAATAAATACATTATTTTTGAAATAATGTTTGTACAATATTTAATATATTTAATATTATATATATATATATTTATATTAGATATATATATTGACGCTATAAAATACCCAAAAATTCTCCCAACTTCATTAATACATGTGAAAATATTATTTTAAATATTCAGAGGTCCAATTGAAAAATTGGGGTTTTTATACCCTCCCCACCATTAACGATTTTCATCTCAAAAAGTAAGAAATACTTAAAATTTTGACGGCACTTCCGAATTTATTTATCCTACTCCCATTAGCTATATTAAATATTACCATACTAAAAAAGAACCAACACCATGGGGATAACTCTACAATATATTATCTTCACATATCATTCCTCAATTTCTATAAGATACAAGGAGAACATTTTTTCATTCCTAATTTCCATCTCACACCATTTAATAATGTGATATGAATCATGTATTTATTTACCAATATATGACACATTTAAGTCATCATGAACTAGGTATTATTATATAGTTAATCCTGATAGTATTGTACCTTTCTAATCTGTCATTATATCTGAAATGGGCCAATGAATTTAGAAGATATATTACTACCCCAAACAAATATCCACATCTAGTGGATATAAAACTTATAATGGTTCTTGTATATCCTCATCCACTTTTATATGATCTAAAACTTCTCTGTTATCACTCATAGTAACACTGGCCCCAGAATCTCTGATTCTCCCAAGTCTCACAAGAAAAATGTAGACATGAAATTAATTCCATAAAAGGACTAAATTGAAATAAATTTTTTTAGTGAAAATAAATATTGTATGAAATCAAAAATAATGATGTTTTTCCACATAGCTTTGGAAAAAGTTGAATAAACAAGAACACAATTTATCCTCAAGGACTTAAATGGTCCACTCAATATATCCATTTTTCTAGTGGTATAACACCATGACCACATTCAACCATGTTCCAAAATACACTTTTAATACACTAAAAATCCATGATTTGAAATGAGTATCATTGTCTAAGATAATAGTTGAGGGTACACCATGCAATAATATGATATTTTTCTTGTAAAATATTTCAAAGATTTTCATTGAATTCTATTATCTAATTGAAAGGAAGTGGGATGAACTAGTGATTAAGTCAATGATCACAAAAATATCTTAATTATCAATCATTTTAGGTGGAATTATAGTTAGGTTATATATGAATATACCTCCACACATCTATTATGGAACCTTGTGAAGATGGAAAAAACTAGATAAAAAATAATGTTTTACAATTACTTGGTGACATGCAAGGAATCAGAAGTTGAAATCTACAATAATCCTCTTCATCCATAACCACTGAATGAAACTTCAAATATCTAGTTTCATATTTGTCACTCTAGGATATACCATTAAGGTAAATATATGTAACACATCCTATATCTCATCTTAAAGTGAGACCAAAACCACCATCCATCCTTGTAAGAGGATGATATGCTTCTCACCTTTACAAAGTCCATCAGGTCCATTTCCAATAATGATATGGTTATATGTGATACTATAGTTGATATATCTATGATTTTATTTCATTATATTATGTAGATGTAGATAATTCTCAAATATCAATCATAGATATAATATTACATTATAATATACTAAGGTCAACTATAATAAGGCTAATTTCTTTGTCACCTCGCTAGGAAACTAAGAAATTTATTTCTATGCAATAGAATCTACTACCAGATTTAATTTCATGAGGGTATAGAATATATCAACTTCATAGTCGCATAGGAACTCTGGACATCACCTCTATTTATGGTTGAGGTCTTTCTGGGTGAAGAAATATTATAAAATCATATGGACATTATAGACAAAAAACACTCCCTAACAAAGTTGTTCCATAATGTATTCATGTAATAGAGAACATAACCTAGATCCAAATCATGAGTTTCATTGTTCCATTTTTTGGGTCTCAGCTAATATGATTCAAATGAAATAATTTCTTTTCTCTATATCAAATCATAACCAAATCCCATTTATATGGTATTTATAGAATACTGATTAATCAACACCTCTTCTGGAAGTGTTTGGATAAGACCACTTATCAATATCTACCGCACCACCTCAAATACATTCTTGAATTTCTCGGGCCAAAAAATTCTTCCCATTTTGGTTTAAGGAATTAAAAGGTGTTACAATTATATAGAAATATATTATAATCCTAATTTAATAACAATATTATCCAAGGAAACTCCATACATACATTACACTCTTGGATAGATACAAAGCTATCACCGCCTTGATCAATGCTAAATCCACAACCACACCTTCCATTAATATAATATTTTACAGAAAGTAAAACTCTGTAATATAATTCTAAAACATCATGATTTTCCTATAAACAAAATTATCACAATTTATATCAAGGACCATACTCAAATTACCTAAATGATCGGCCTCTAATGCTGACTAAATGTGGATTTCTCTATTTATGACTACTGAAAAATGATCTAAAAAGGGATTAATGATCTAGTTTAAGTGTCCCATAAGTATTTTTAAGGAACTATTCCTTCCATTTGGAATAACTAAGAACACATATTGACCATAAAAACATCCAAATGTAATCTTTAATATTTCCTCCTCTTAATATTATAGATGATGATAATCTTATCCGAGGTCAATCATTGAAAACCACTTTTCCTCCTTCAGATGATCAAAGAGGTCGTCATTTTTTGGTAGTGCATAGATATTATTGATGATCAGCTAGATTAGGAAATAATAATCCACATAAAACCTTAGTATACGATCCAACTTATTAGAATAAAAACCAGAGCTACTCGGGGAAAACACACAGGCTCTAAAAAATCCTTTACTCTAAAGATTCTCCAACTGATTCCTTATCTCTTGGAGCTCATAAATGTCTATCCAATATACTTCTGAAGATACTAAAATTTTACTAGGTTATAAATAAATATATAATACAACAACTTGAAATATATTTATACATGATATTTCATTATGGATGATGTCCCCATACTCTTCCCCCACTACATGGCATATAAATTCCATGAAGTAAAATCTACCGTAACATCCTACACATGATTCCTACTTTCTCACACTAGAATTCCATCTCTCCAATGATATAAATTATCATCACTTCTTTTTGAACAAATCATATAATATAGAAAACAACCACTCTAGTCATGGGAAATATATCAAATTTAGAATCCTAGAGTGACATCATACAGTCTCATTACCACTATGAATAGGTCCCATGAGAATCTCTCTAATCCAAGAGATAAGTCACATTGTCAATAGTAGTGTATTTCATAAAATATACTTGATTAGTAATACCAAATTATTTGTTTCAATATTTAGGTTATAAAAGAATCAAGTGTTATTGAATAAAGGGTTGTAGTAAGAAAGAAATGTCTTACAAATTTTTTTTTTTAAAAAAAATTATATTATAGATAAGACATAGACCATACCATATATATAGGGAACCGGGATATACCTACATAAATATTACATAATCTTAGATAAATATTCATTATATAAGAGTACAATACTTTCCAAAACCATAAGGGTTTAGTTTATTTGGAGAATATATTCATAATCCTATTATTTCCTAAAATACCATCAATTTTTTCCTCATATAATGCTTTTTAATTATTCCTAACATAAAAACATTCATCTTAACTAAGGGAAGGAAAAAGAAATAAAATGGCGAGATTATATTATTAGTATGGTTAAAAATTTGATATATCAATTAATGATCATACATAACCATAAGATATGAATAATTTTATGCGATCATGATCATAAATTACAAAGTTAATACACAATCTATTATGGATTATAAAAATTAGTCTGGTAATAAAAAATTATCATAAAAACAGAAAATGTTTATAAGAGTTTGGAATCATCAATAGTAAATTAGGGTTTATGAGATAAATAAATTAAAATATGAATTTTAAAAAAATAATTTGAAAACATCATGAACATATATGAATATAAACATGTTCACTCGTAAAGTTAAGGACTTCATATCTAGAACCCACATAAACACATGGATATGAAACAAAGTCCATGAATAATCTTATAAACATGGAAGATAGGTCCAAACTAAATGTTATGGAAATAAAAAAATGTCCCCATATTATCTGATGGACATGGAAAAAAAGTCCTTGCATAATATTATTTAAATTAAAACTTGGCCTACACTAAAATTTCTGAACATGAAATTAGGCTCCCGAATAATGTATTTTCCACATGAGTTATCCATATTTACCCAATTCATTAGAGTGATATATAATTACATTATCACCCTTAAAATAATCCTAATAAATTCTTATGTTTTCCATTATATCATTAATCATTCCTCATATAGCATAAACCATAGAAAGGAAATATGATTTATTAAAATTTTAAAATTTCATCATATACAAACCTATGAATAATTAATTGGTTAAATAAAAATAACTCAATGATAATAACTCAACATAAAAGTAAAAAACTTAGGATTTTTTCATTTGGAAATATCCCTATTATAGAATAAGTAACATTGAAGTATGTCAAATTATATGAAAAAAACTTCAAGATATAATTTGGAATATTTCTCAAGGAGAATACCCTTTTCACTTATAAATCACTTATTTAAAATATAAAAAAATAAAAAATATTATGTAATATTTTAATTAATAAAGGATTTTAAAATTTTAATGCAATATTCCAAAAATTGGTCAATCATAATGGTAGTAAATTCTATTTATGCTGTGTTGATTAAAACAAACATTCATTCCACATTTTTGCTAAAATTCAAAAGTACATTGTTCATAAAATGACAATATGAATTATTTTAAACCATTTTTTAAATAGAAAATTATTTTTCAAAATGATGTTAAATAATCTTTTCATATTAGTAAAAACATTTTTGAAAACATTTTAGAAAACAATGATTTAAATGAAGTTGGATTTTGGACCAAATAATGAAAAAAATGATATTTTTATTTAAAAACATCATTTCAGTCTCTTTAGTACATAAAATAAGGAAAATGAAATTTAAATATGTACTTTTATGAAAAAAATAGGATAATAAAATGAATTGGATTTATCTAGAAATGATAATATAATTTTCTTCAATATAAATTCCATAATGAACAATCCTGTTTAAAATGAGATTGAAACATACATTCATTTTCCACATTTGTAACTTTTGAATCATTAGCCCGAAGTAAATAAAATATATATTTAATAAATATGTACGCATGAATTCTATTTTCACATTTCCATGGTTTAAAAAGAAGAAATTTAATTAAGATTTCACATTTAAAAAGTCATTTTAATATCATAAATAAAATATATATTTAATAAATAGATCATTATAACAATTCATTTAATGTTTTTATGAAAAATAAATTACACCTTTACGTGGAGATGGTAAACCGCAAGTACACACGAACGATGCCTCACCATTCCGTTGGTTGGAAAGAAGGTGGATAATGTTTTTTCATAATAATAATTAAAATTCAGTATATTTAATATAATGATTTTTTAGAATTAATCCACATATTTAAATTCGTATAACATGAAATAAAATTGAAAATTCTCGGTTAAGAGTTATACAGTTTCATTGAGAAGCCTTCTTTAGATTACACCATAAGACTTGACAGGGAGATATTTTGAGAATAAAAGAATCTAATGACATGGAGATGAAATATATGAAGCTATTATGAATGTTATTTGTGGATATTTAAATCATATGATGTGTGTATAAGTGAGGATTGGTGGTATCCTTTATAAGGGAGGGAAATGATACACTTGGAATTAATTAGATGTTTAAATAATTTTTTTATATATATATCATAATCATGTGAAGTGGAATAAAGGAACCCCATATTAAAAGATAATATATGATAGGGTGGAAATAAACCCCACCAATCATAGTTGAGCATGTTTTTGAGGCATTTTAATCCTTATCCTCTAGTTAAACCACTTTAAACCCATTTTAAACTTAAAAATGATGACATAAAATTTTTCCTAGATAAATTAAATATATCAAAAAAAAAATAAAAGGGACCTTATAAAAAAATTTATCAAATTTTTTTAAAATAGGGAATTTATTTTATTAAATTTAATTTCTATATGTGGAAGAAATTAGTTTTAATATAAAAAAACATATGATTTTTTAATGAAAATACTTGATTTAGAAGTAAAAATCATTTTAACTTAAAATAATGAAATGAATTGATTACCGATAATTTTTTAACTTAAATAATAAAACATTTAAGGATTTTAGTGTATTTTAGAAATTCAAATTTGAATAGTATCTTCTAACTATGACATTAAATTAAATGAGAAAACAATTGTCTTTAATTTGAATGAAATATAACTCATCTCTATAAAAGTCAAGTTAGGGTTACGAAATTAAAAAATAACAATTTAAAATAAATTAAAAAACTCCATAAGAATACCATTGGTAAAAAACATGTCTAATAGGATAAATTAACGTGTTTGGCTAATTTTAATTTTTTCCCAATTTTTTTATCCCAGTTTTAACTCTTTTCATGAGGTGAAAATTCTTTACCATGATCAGTATTCAAAATGACCCAATATTAATTTTACTTTTATAAATATATATTAAAGATTATGATTTTAAATCTGGTATCCATTATATAAAATTTAATTAACTCATGTGTCAAAATTTGATTTAAAACTAAACTCGTATTGCATAATGAATTTTTTTTTCTGGAAAATTCATTTTTTAAGAAAAAATGATCATATATTAAATTTTGACCAATAATCATTACTATGTGAATATAAATTAATAAATCTAGTTATATAATATATAAAATTAATTTAAATATTTCCTTTCTATGGGTTACATTAATTAATTAAAATTATAAAAATTAAATATTGAAAAAGTTTTAAGAAAAATATTTTTTTAAGAAAAAACATTTTTTATGAAAAAAAGTCAAATTTTACCAAAACGAAATATAATGTTGATTAATATGGAATTATTTATATTATATTTATTAAAATATGTCTTATTTTATTTTCAAAAGATATTTAAAACTAAACTTTTCTTTTTAAAATAGGCGTATTTAAGAAAATAAATGACAATTTAAAAAAAAATTAGTTCTTCACTATTTATCAAAAAATAAATATATTCAGAAAATTCCAATGTTTCTTCAGAATTTAACTTTTATGGAATGAATAAAAAAATAATATCATTTTTATAAAATAATATTTCTAAAAGTTTTACATCTTATTTATAATATTCTCTCATAAAAATTAGTAATAACCATTTCTGAAGAAAATGTATTTTTGATGCATAAAATGACTTTAGTGAAAATTGAGTAATTACTTATTAAGAATTAATCAACATATTTTCATTATATAAATCATTATTAAATATTTTTTATAATTATTTTATTCTAATTCTCATTTCTAATTTTAATATATAGGTTATAATGATCATGTTTAAATAGAAATAATTTAGTAATATATCATAATTTATTTCAAATTGATATTTCATCTAACACATGATATCAAAGAAATAAAATTTATTTTAAGGTAAATTTCTTTTCAAAAATAATGGTGTTAGATTATACTAACATAAATTAATTATTCCCCTATAATTTAATCTTTATCATCAAAGGTTCAATTTTTTAAAATAACTTTTTTGAAAACTGACATCGTAAAATTGGATTAGAAAAATCATTTTAAAAGGAAATTGGTAAACATAAAGGCTACCAAAAATAACTCATAATTAGTTTCCTAGATAAAGATAATTTTTTTTGAAGTTTAATAATAATTATGTTGGGAAAACTAACATTTAAGGACTATTAGAGAGTGATAAAGAAGACCGTCAGGAGCAATTTGAAGTGCACCAAACCATAAATCACTAAGGGGTGAAGAGACTATATATTCATTATAAATGAATGTAAAAGGATAAATTTTTTATTTTAACATCCTTTTCCAATATATAAGGGATTATTTTACTGTCAATGTATTGAAATTGAGAAATGAACTTAATTTCTTTCCATTTACTAAGAAAAATTTCATCCTTTAGTTGTGATTCTTTAAATTTACACTTCACCACTTAATTCATTATATGAATATTCATGATTTTTTTTTGTAAATATCTAATCCCAAAAATCCAACTTTAATGAATCATAAGATCAATAAAATAATGAAAATTCATTCCTTATTTCTATAAATTTGTACTAAATACAAAATGGCTTTCTCATGTTATCAAATATGGACAAATATAATATATTATTCTCTAAAACCTAAATAATGAAACCAAAAGTTCAACGTAGACCATTACCTACATTTTCAAACATTAGACTCCCAAAAATATTTTTGACCAAATTTAAAACCCATAATTCCAAAATATTTATCATAAATATTTTCATGATTAACTTTATAAATTTCCACAAACAACCAAAATAAGATCATTATGTCACATACCACACATGTGAAATCATTGATCATTTATTCTCTTAAAAAATACTAATAACACAAATCCCCATAAATCCTCAATGAATAAATATATGATTCCAAAAATTCACACTATTCATATTCCTAAAATTAAATCACAGACTATTTAATATATTCCATAAATTAAAAAATGCAATAAAATTAATCAAATATGACACAAATCACTTTGGTATCAAATCCCTAACCAATTTCAAGTTCACCAATACTATCAAATTTTATTCATTATTGTAAATCATATACTTATGCGAATTAAACATTACTAATAAAAATCAGGCATATACTAAGGGTTATCTTTCCCTTAATCATTATTTCTCTAAAAATATCACCTTTATAATAAATAAATTTTCTTGGTTACTAGTACTATTAAATGTATGTTTTTAAATCCTTAATATTAAAAAAAATGAAAAAAAATTAGACGTTTCATGATTCTGAAAACCATAATTTCATTCATATAACACTATAACCTAATTCCGGAATACCAATTCAGAAAAACTTTAATACTTTTAATTCATTTATTGGAATAACATAGGTCATTCCAATGTCTTGTTTTTTACCCATCGATTAGGGCATCGAATCAGGTAATTCGAAAGTTCCCCACATATATTACATTGAAATAATAATTGTACCATAGGATGAACATCATATCCCTCTACTAAAATATTAATTTTTTCTCAAAAATTAATTTCTCTATGCTCTTATTTTTTACATGTAAAATATCTTCTCATTCCTCTGATTCATCAACTCATGTTATTCTTCCAAAAAACCTATCATATATGAAACCAAATACACTTCTCTCTATGACATTCATAAAATTCAATTTTTTTTCTTATTTGGTGTGTCAAGGAAATCACTTATGTTAGGATTGTTAATCATATAACGTGATAGATAATTAATCATAATAAGAGGGGATTTCCATCCAGTTATTATCTCATTTAATTTACCATGAGAAAAATCAATAAATTTTACATCAAATTTACCATTAACATGAATCCTTCTCATTCCATCCATTATCTAAAACCAAGAACCGTAGCATGAGTGATAAAAATCATATTTAGAGATCATATAATCATGAAAAATCCTTCATATGATATATAAACTGGGAAATTTTTTTTCAATATTTGACACCTTAGTTTTAACCTTAGATGACATTGGTTATTATCTATTCAAATCCTTCATAATGGTCTATAATGAAAATGTCATTTAATAATAGAATACACCGTTAGGGTTTCAAACTAGATGTGCATTAAAATAACACTCACCATGCAATATAATTATCTATGAGATATAATTGACCAAGAATTTTTGGGATTATTACCCATTAATACATCTATTCCCAAACCAAATCCACTTGTGATATCCATATAGGTATATTTTTCTTGGATAACAACATAATTTCTATTATACCCAAAATTTATCATGTTATTTTATAAATATAATTATCCCCTGGTTTTATACAAATGTTTTCAAATCCTTATCTCCAAATACTATCTAATACCATATCTGATACCAACTATAGGAACCCAATATTTAACAATTTTTATATTATATCATTTAAATTAATATTCATTATATAAAACTAAGATCCAATATATAACCATAATGGTTTAGTGTCTTTGGATACGAGATACATAATCGTCGTATTTCATGAATGATCTTCAATATTTGACCCATAAAACGCTTCTTAGGTATACCATAATTAAAACCTTTCTTCTTAACAAGGGGAAGGAAAAATAATATTACCTCATATGATTAATAAGGGTGAATATAAGAGATATCAATCAATAATTGTACTTGATCATAAGATAAGAAAAAGGGATTGTGATCCTGATAACAAATTAAAATGATCATTCCCAATTGGTTATAAATAATAAAAATAATTCATGTACAAAAAAAAATAAAAAAATAATATAATAAAATGTTCAAAGTGTAGAATCATTAATAATTAGTTAGGGTCCATGAGAAAAAAACTTAGAAATATGAATGTGAAAAAACACATGATTATAATATTATTAGTATGCATAAATATAAATAGGTTCATTCATAATGTTAAAGACATGAATGTAGGCCATTTCATCAACTAATGTACATGATAAAAAGGTCAACACATAATATTAGGGACACGAAAACCAGATCTACACCTAATATTATAGACGTGAACAACTAGCCCATACCTAATCTTATAAACACGAAAACTATGTCAACATATACAATTGTGAACCTGAAATTTGGATTACACATAAAATATTTATCTCAGGATTCAACCATATTTTTATAATAAATTTGGGGGCTATATAATTCTACGTCCACCTATCACATAATAATAATCCATTTATATGTGTTCCACAAGATCACAATTCATTCATCAAATATCATAAACCATTGTAACACCCAAAACCTCTAGACCGGAGTCGATGCATTATATATTAAATTTTAATGATTAAAAGGAATGAAATCCTAATGGAACAATTAGTTTAGTAGTCTTGAAGAAACTAGATACATAGATACAACTCAAAATATATTAAGAAAGGTAAAAAATTACAATACATAACAAAAACTAAAAACTCCATCCAAAGAAACTCAATAAATAATATCCTCTTCATAACCTGTTGAAGGTAAACAAATGAAAGGGGTGATCTGAAATTCTCATTAATGGTTACAAATAACGGAATCATGAATCAATAATAACTGAATCATAAACAACTTGGCATAGTTAATATGGAATGGTGAATAAATGAAAAACTCACACCATTAATAAACTAAGAATGAAACTACATCCATAGATTTTGTCATAGTGAAAAACTTATGGATGGTAATAACTTATAATGAATAAAGGGAATTCTTATTATTTATATGTCATGTATATGTCACATGATACCACTATACCGTCGAAACAGTTTATGTCTGTGGGTAGAAACCCGTCTGATTTTTGGAAACAAACTCGAAGGGTTTTTTGCCAACTGATTGTCTCATGAGATCTGTCCATGCATAGAGGGGCTATATGAAGCCCCACCCATCACTTCATGTCCAAATAATTATTTATACATATATTAAATAAAAGATAAATATTCCATAACATTATCCTTATACAATAGAGGATACATATTCATCAACACTTCCATAGTTAAAACAACATTAGAAATAAACACCATTTGTAAAATGGTATACGACTTAGAAAATAATCATATCCATGATAAGAGAATATGAATATTTAATAGTAATATAATTTCAAATTAAAAGTTATCTTAAAATAACAGTAGGTACACCACATAATAATTATTAAGTGCACAATCCAAAGTATGTCACAACGAAATAGAAAACTGAGACAAAGACCGTTACCGTATTGTAATCAATTGAATCGTATGACAACAAATTAATATTCACAAAATGAATCACAAAATACCATGAATATAAATATAATCATGATATTATATATCCAATGGAATTATACACATACCACATACAATAAATAAGTGGAAAACAATAGAAATCACACGAAATTGAAAGTGAGATGAGAAAACCCATAACAACATTTTAACATGGTAAAAGGTGTATTTTTGAGGGATTAAAGAGAGGTAAAGGGGTATCCTATCATTTATGTATAATAAGGGAAGTATGGGGGGAGGTGAAAAAATACCCAATCGGTAGGAATTGAAAATTAAAGCACACAAGATTGGGTGGATTCTTGAATAAAAGTGAGAGAGAGAGGATACCTTACCTTATGCTCAAAGGTGTTATTGATTGTTATTAATGACCTGAATAATCAAATTTAGATTCATTAATTAATAATTCTAGAACCACATCAACATGTAATTGATGTGGTATAACATTATTAGGTTCATTAATTTCCCTTTTTGCGGGGTTTAAAAGGTTTAATTCTATTGTTTTTGAAGCATTTCCTCCCTTAGTTTTCATGATCCGTTTACTTGTATTCATGAATGAGAGTTCTTTTGAAATGTGGTAAAAAATATATATAATTGTTAATATATATTATTAGTGACATTAAATAGATATAAATGATTTTATAATTATTTTGGTGATAAACCATGAGGATGACTCATTTGATAAGTTAATGATAAACGCTTGGATTTAGCTTGGTGAGACCATCATACCTTGGATGTAGGGAGAGGGATTGGGAAGATTATTTTGCAGAATTTAGGCAAGGATTGAAGCATTAGTGGTGTGGGAGGAAGAGGAGGTGAGGGGTGGTTTATATAGAGGAGGGAGGATAGTTTTAATAATATTATAATCATTAATTAATTATTTCTTGTCAAGACATGAAATAGTGTGTATTCCATGACCTAGAATAATAATAAGAGCATGTGAGTTCAAGGTTTAGTTGCTTACATCACTCATGATTCTAGGACTAGTTAATTTCATTTATAATACATTTATATGGTAAATTAATGTATTTGACTATTCACTTAAAATTCAATTATTTCAGAAAAATCCAAAAAATTCACCCTAACCATTTTCAACATGTAGAATAAAAAAATGAACTCCATTTTGAAAAAATAATTTTCTAAATATGATAAATTTAATATTTAATTAAAATAATTATTTAATCAAAAAATACAAACACTTAAAATATCCATCTTTATTTTTAAGGTGCCTAAATGTTATTTACACTTTCATAGGTATGGTTACCATTCATTAGAGGCATATTACTATTCATAAGGATAAGTTACTATTCATAATGGCAGGTTACTATTCCTAAGGGTAGGTTACTGTTAAATAAAAATTACGTAAGTTCTATCAGACTCTAAATATCCCCCTGATCGCCACCGTGTTTTTCTGTTTTTCGAAATTCAAAACACAGAAGTGGAAAATTTATTTTTAATGGCTAGTTTAAGACTATCATCTAAATAACCATGTGTTTCTTTAAAGAAACTCAGTGATTTATAAAATATAGGCTATTAATATAATGTATTTAAGAGAAACATACCGTAAAATGTATAGGGTGTTATATTATTCCTTCTTTTGAAAATTTCATCCTTGAAAATTTTCATTTATAAAGCCCCTGAAAAAGATGTGGGAGGTTCTTCTTCATAACATCCTTAGGTTCCCATGTTTCTTACTTTATATTATGGTTTTTCCAAAGAACCTTTTTGAGACGAGTTGTCTGATTTCTCAATACCTACTCCCTCATCTCAAGAATCCCGATAAGCTCTTCACAATATGAAAAATCAATTTCCCATTCTATTTTTTCATAGGTGAGTATATTCAATGGGTCTTGCATGTATTTATTCTAAAATGACACATGGAACACATCATGAACATTGGAGAGTCTTGGTATCATTGCTAAATGGTAATATACAACTCTGATTATTTCTAGAATTTCAAATTCTCCAATGTACCTGGGGCTATGTTTCCCTTTCTTACAGAACCTTAAGACACCCTTCTATGGAGATAAATTTAGAAATACATGATCTCCTACTTTGAAATCCAAATCCTTTCTCTAGTTGTCATCATAAATCCCTTACCTACTTTGGGTTTCTTTAATATGGTTTTGAATTGCATTTACCTTTGCCATGGTCTCTTTAATATGTTATGGGCCTATAATTTTCCTCTCCCCAACTTCATCCCAAAAAGTTTGAGTTATAAATCTCTTTCTATATAATGATTCATATGGAGCCATTTGAATACAAGAATGGAAACTATTGTTGTAGGAAAATTCCACCAAAAGAATGTATTGGTCCCACATACCTTGAAAGTCATGAGAACATGATCTCTGAATGTCTTATAGAGTTTGAATAGTCCTTTTAGACTATTTGTCAGTTTGGGGGTGATAAGTAGTACTCATATAAATCTCAGTATCCAAATATATCTGGAGAATTTTATAGAATTTTGATGTAAACCGATGATCTCGATCGAACACAATCAATATAGGTTCACCATGAAGTCTTAAAACATCATTAATATAATTTCTTAAGAGGTGCTCAAGTGGTAAATCCTCTCTTATACCAAGGAAATTTGATGATTTTGTGAGATGATCAACAATTACCCATATCAAAACATTCTTTATAGGTGTCTTTGATATCCCGGTGAGAAAATCCATTGTAATGTCATACCACTTCCACATAGGAATAGGTAGAGTTTGCATCACCCCTATAATATGTCATCTCTCTACCTTCACTAGTTAAAAAACTAGACACCTTAAAAAATAGTAAGTAATTTCTCACATCATATTATACCACAAAAAATATTTCCTCAGATATCTATACATCTTTGGGATACCCAGTTTTATAGAGAAAATTGAGCAATGAGAATCGTCTAATAGTTCCCTTTTTAGATCAGGTATTGATGGAACACATAACCTCTCCCCAAATTTCAGAACTCCATTATACATGAAGTCTTCCATTCTACCATCCTTAACAACATTAATTTTCTTGTGAAAATTCTCATCATCAGATTGAGAGATTTTTATCTACTCTAGTAATGATGGTTTATCAATCATTTAAAAATGGAAATATGTTTCCCCTTTTTTAATAATTCCCATATCCATATTTAGTATATCCATGAATATAGGATCTCTCTCAATCCTAATTTGGGTTATAATTCCATGATCTTTCCCACATAATACATCTGCAACATTATTTTCATTTCTATGGTGGTAGTGTATTGAATAGTCATAATCTTTGAGTAACTCAAGACATCTCCTTTTCATCATATTGAGTTATTTCTATGTAAAAATGTATTTAAAACTCTTGTGATCCGTTTATATCTCATATCTTTCACAATAGAGATAATGTCTCCATATTTTCAGAGCAAATATTATGGATACTAACTCAAGATCATGAGATGTGTAATTTTTCTCATGATTCTTCAACTACCTTGATTCATAAAAAATAACATTATCATTTTTCATAAGGATGCAACTCATTCCATTCATTGATGCATCACTGCATATCAAAAATCCATAATTTCTAGATTGAAGAGTAAAAATTAGAGCATTGAACACTCTTCTTTTCAATTATTCAAAGAATTATGCACATTATTTCATCCATATAGACTTATCCCGTTTCCATGTGAGACTGGTTAGTGGTTTTTCTAGTCAGGAGAAATTTTGAACAAAATGCCGATAGTAACATGTTAAGACAATAAAATTGCGTACCTCATTTATGTTTGTTGGCATGGGACATTCTTGAATTTCCTTTGTCTTCGCAGGATCAACTAAGATTCCATCCTTAGAGACAATATGGTCTATAAAAGAAACTTATTTAATCCAAAATTCACACTTGATAAACTTCCCATATAATTCATTTCTTATAAGAGTTTTCTTAATAATCCGCAAGTGATTCTCATGGTCTTCATAGCTTTTGTATTATACCAAGATATCATCGATAAACACCACAACAAATTCATCATGATATTCCTTGAAAATTATATTAATTAAATCCATGAAAATAGTTGGTGGATTAGTTAGTCCAAATGGAATCACTGTAAACTCTTAATTCTTATACCTGGTTTGAAATGCTATCTTTTAAATATCTTCCTTCCTCACACATAGTTGATGATATCCAAATCAAAGGTGAATCTTCGAAAAGTATTATTCTACCTCAAGTTCATCAAATAACTTATAAATTCCTAGTAGAGGATACTTATTATTTATTTTAATAGCATTGATTTCTCAATAATCCATGAATAGGCTGATGGATTAATTTTTCTCTTGACAAAGAAGAAATGGCCCCCTATGGAGAAACACTTGGTCAAATATATCCTTTGTCACTCAATTCCTATTGTTGTTTATTTAGCTCCACTAATTCCAAAGTGGAAATTCTATCGAGAGTCTTTGATATAGTTCTTTCACCTTAAATTAAATCTATAGAGAACTCAACTTCTCGCTCTGAAGGATGTCCAGGTAAATCTTATGAAAATACATCAATGTACTCTTTCAGTTTATGTACATCTTCAATTTTAAGATTTCTTTCTTCACCCAAAGATACTGGGTTCTCTTACTATCTACGAATTGCATTCATTAGGGATACCAAGGGTGGATCTAGATAAGAATCATATGGAAATGTTTCTACTTTAAAGATAATGGATTATACACCATTTTCAAAAATTATAAATTACTTATTCTTGCAATAGATCTTTGAATCATTATTTGACAGCCAATTCATACTGAGAATTCTATCAAAGTAAATCATTGATATGAAAATAAGGTTAGCAACTGAAGAATGTTTATGTGTCATGAGGGGGACTGATCGACACACCATTGTTGCAATGATACATTACCTAAGAGTTTTGACTGGAAACTCCATGATTAAATAAAATTTGACAAGTCTAATTTTCTTGGAAAAATGAGAAGATATAAATGAATACAATGATCCTGAAACAAATAATTCATTGTCCATGTTTGAGGAAACCATTAAATTACCTACCACACATCATTAGTAAATTCAACCTCCACAGTTGTAATCACACAAGCTTTCCCTTGCCCTCATGGACTTTTCTGAGGTATGTTTCATTGGTTCTTAGGAAACTCACATGAATAGTGACCCATCTATCTACAATTGTAGCATTTATAATCATTGAATTGCTTCATCCCCTTGAATTCATTAGATCTATGAACCCTTTTTCCACACTTATAGTTGACTCCCATGCCTTTAAAGCATTTCTAGGGATGATTATTTCTACAGTTCTCGCATAATGGGAATTGATTCATTCCCTTTTTCTTCTTTGGTTCTTTACCTTTTCCTTGGTTATCATAGTATCACTTGTTATATTGGTTTCCCTTGAAAAAATTTGATTTATCAGATTCCTTCTCTATTTTGATGGCACTTGATACAATTTCATCATATGATGAAAATGTTTGAGAAGCTAGTGCCATTCGAAGGATTGGATTAAGAACATAAATGAAATGATAAATATTTTATTCTAAGTCACGTACGTAATCTATGGCATACTTGGATAGCCTTGTGAAGGTAGCCTCATATTCTGCGACACTGTCTTCTTCCCTTTTCTTTAAGCCAAGGAAGTTCCTATTTATTTCGGTTTGTTGCTTAGGAGGGAAATATTTTTTAAAAAATATTCTCTTAAAAGTACTCCATTACATATCTTCTATTTCTTCTTCCTCTGTGGTATTCTGGATAATGTACCACCATTGATTGGCGTCACCCTTGAGATAATATACTGCCAGCACTACCTTTTCATTCTCATTGTATTTTAATGACATGAATATCTTTTCAAAGGACTTGATCCTCTACTTAGAAACAACTGGATTAGTTGTCCAACAAAAATATGGGGGCTTCTACCACATGAAACGAACCAACATAGGTGTATCATGGTTATTTGTCACAACCTGAGTATGTTGTCCCAATATGGTCATGATCTGATCTACTCTGACATTGACTATGTTGACTTGCTTAGTGGGGAAATCCCAACCTTATTCATGAGTACTGATTCCTCTTCTTCAATTAGGAACAATTTTTAAATAATGGAATTCACCAGGTTAGGTTATGAATCTCAAATAGAAAATCACATAAAATAGACTGAAATTCTATGCATAGATAATCTCATAAACTTGATTTCTTTGAAAAAAAATCAACATTAAAATACATCATAATGGTTTGTAAAGAAAATGAGAATTATGATAAGCATATCCCCCAGTATTTTCAATACCAAGAGTGAAACAAGACCCATTTTCGTGTTCCATGATACCCCAGGTCAGGACAGAAACTCATTGTCAGAGTTTTCACTCCTAGGTACATCCGTGCCAGAGCTACCTATACCTATTTTTATCCAGACAGAGATGTATTTTCCAGAAATATACACAAAATATATTCCTCACAAAAATATCACGATGTTCTTGTACGTTTAGCCTCAACTACTACCCTATGGATTTGTTCTCTAATCTATATTTTCTAATCTAGTTTCCATGTTTTCTAGAAAACTTCTTTTGATACCAACTATAACTCCCCAAACCCTCTAGAATAGAGCGGGTGCATTACCTATTACATTGGAATGCTTGAAAGGAATGAAATCCTGAAGTAATGATCATTTTAGTAGTATTGAAGAAACTAGATAATAGATGTAACTCAAATTACATTGGAAAAGGTAACAAATTACAATACAAATAAAACTAAAAACTACATCCACAAAAGCTCAATAAATGATCTATTCTTTATAAACTCTTTAAGATAAAAAAATGAAAGGGGTGAGATCAAATGATCAGTAAGGGTTACAAATAGAAAAATCACGAATCAATAATAACTAAATCATAAATAACTTGGTATAGTCAATATGGCATGGTAAATAAATGAAAAACTCACGCCATTAATAAACTAAGAATGAAACTGCATCTATAGATTTTTTCATAGTGAAATATTCATGGATAGTAATAACTGATAATGAATAAAGATAATGCTTATTATATGGATGTCATGTATCTGGTGCATGATACCGCTATATCATCACAAAGGTTTAAGTCTATGTGTAGAAACCCGTCGGATTTTTGGAAACAAACTTGAAGGGTTTGTCACGAACTGATTATCTCATGAGACATATCAATGAATCAATGGGCTATAGCGGGCCCTGAACATCAATACATGTACAAATAATTATATATAAAAATTTTCAATACAGGATCTATATGCCTTTAAATTATCTGTATAGAATAGAGGATACAGATTCCTCAATACTTCTAGAGTTAAAAAAATTCAAAATAAACACTTTATGTAAAATGATATATATCTTAGAAAATAATCATATCCATGATATGAGAATATGGATATTCAATATAAATATAATTTCAAATGAAAATTTATCTAAAATGGATAGTAGGTACACCAAATAGGAATTATTAGGTGCACAATGCAATGTAAGTCCCAACGAAATGGAAAATCAAGACAAAGCCTGTTACCACATTGTATTCAATTGAATCATATGACCAAAAATAAATATTCAAAAAATGAATAATAGAATACAATTAATATAAATTTAATAAATATATTATCTATTAAATGTTAGTATACACATACCACTTAAAAGAAATAAGTGGTGAACAATTGAAATCTCACGGAATTGAAGGTGAGATGGGAACCCCCTTACACCCTTTCGACATGGTAAAATGTGTTATTGTCAAGGTATAAAGAGATGTAAAGGGGTATCACATCATTTATATATGATAAGAGAAGTATGGGGGAGGTGAAAAAATATACTCCATTATTAGGAATTAAAAATAAAAGCACACAAGATAGGGTGGATTCTTAAATAAAAGTGAGAGAGAGGATCCCTTACCTTATGCTCGAAGGAGTTATTGATTGGTATTAACGAACTGAATAATAAAATTTATATTCATTAATAAATAATTAAGAAACCTCATAAACATTAAATTGATATGTTATAACCTTATTAAGTTTATTAATGTATTTTTTCATGGGATTAAGAGGTTAAATTTTATTGTTTTGGATGCATTTTCTCCCTTGGTTTTCATGATCCGTTTACTTTTATTCATGAATGGAAGTTAATTTAAAACTAGGTTCAACATCAAGAACTATTAAAAATATATTATTAGGGAAATTAATTAGATATAAATTATCTTATAATGATTTTGGTTATATACGATGAGGATGACTCATTTGATAAGTTATTGATAAACGCTTGGATTTAGCTTGGCCGTTTTTTCACAATAAACTTGTTTTATATTATTATTCCATACTATGAGTGTGTAAGGATTCCAAAATAGTAAATAAGATAAAATACATAAATTATGATCTTTTTAAACTATTAAAAAGGTTTGATGACCAGTCTTGAAGATAATAATGCAAATTGAAAACTTGGCTTCATTGAGTGAGATAAATTAACACATATCGATTGGTCTTTGCATTCATAGTATAAAAGAAGAGGAAAAATAGATATTATGATGAAATATTCCATTTGAAGAATAAAAATCTAGTACATGTAATGTATTGAAATTTTCAGGTCATTTAGATGAGGTGAGGTGATAAGAGAGAACAAAATAATGGAACTAGTAAAAGAAATTGAAAGAAAAGGGAAGAGAGGTTCACCTCTTGAGTACTCCTCCTTGAGAAACTCCTTAAGACCTTTGTTTTTGATCTTTTGGTGAGACCATCATGCCTTGGACGTGGGTAGAGGTATTGGGAAGATTATATTGATGAATTTAGGCAAGGGTTGAGCTTTAGTGGCGTGGGAGGAAGAGTGTGCGAGGGTTGGTTTATATAGTGGAGAGGAGGAGAGTTTTCTTAATATTTTAATCATTAATTTATTTTTTTCTTATCAAGACAAGAAATAGTGATAATTCAATGACATAGAATAGTAATAAGAGTAGGTGAGTTTGAGATTTGGGTGCTTACTCACTCATGATTCTAGTAATAGTTAATTTAATTTATAATGTATTTATACGATAAATTATTGTATTTTACTATTCACTAAAAAATCAAGTATTTTAGAAAAATCCCAACTATTCACCGCAAAAAAATTTCGACATGTATAATCCAAAAATGAAATCCATATTTCGAGAATAATTTTCTAAATATGATAAATTTAATATTCAATTAAAATAATTATTTAATCTAAAAATACAAACACTAAAAATCTTCATCTTCATTTTTAAGGTGCCTAATTTTTTTACACTTACATAGGTATGGTTACCATTCACAAGTGTCAAATTAATATTCATAAGGGTAATCCACTACTCATAAGGGTATGTTAATATTCACAATGGTAGGTTACTATTCACAAGGGTAGGTTACTATTCCTCCAAAACTATGTTAGTTCTATGAGGCTCTAAATATCACCCGGATCGAAACCGTGTATGTCCGTTTTTCTAAATTCAAAATACAGAAGTAGTAAATTTATTTTTAATGGCTTGGTTATGACTATCTCCTAAATAACCAAGTGTTTTTTCAAAGAATCTCATTGCTTTATGAGATATAGGCTATGGATATAATGTATTTAAGAGAAAGATACCATAAAATTTTTGGGGTGTTATAGCCATGAAATGAAAACATATTTCAAAACCATTTAATCATTTCATCATAACATAACCCATGTAAAATAAATGGAATTCCACAACATTTAATTATATAAATAAACCATATAGATAAATAATAAGATTGATGTAATTTGATCATATCCGAATTATAGAATAAGTAACATCAAAAAATGTGATCTTATATGGAAATAACTTTAAAAGATCATTTAGAATATTTATTGAGGAAAACATCCTTTTCACATTAAAATCAATTCTTTAAAATATAAAAATTTATATATTATAATAAAAATAATTTTCATTGAAAATAACATTGTAAAATTGAAAATAAATCTTTAGAACATTGATCATTCATGATTTTGGTAAATTCCCTTTATGTTGTTTATGTAAAAAAATGGTTCCTTTCAAATGCACACTAAACGTAAAAAGTAACTCATTCATAAAATTCAAAGAATATTCCTTTTAAATAATTTTATAAAAATTCAAAAATGGCATAAAAATAATTTAAAAAATAATTTTCTATTATTAAAAAAATTATTGAAAAAATTATAGAAAACAAGGATATGGAAGAGAAATGATTTTTGATCGAAAAGATAAATAAAGTAATTTTTCATTTATTTTTTTGGTATCATGAGTATCTGAAGTGGGGAAAATGAAATTAAAGTGTGTATTCTCAGGAAATTAATACATTAGGATAAAATAAAATGTATTTATCAGGAATGTATCATATAATTCCCTCCAAGGGAAATTTATACATTATTAATCCTGATTAAAATGCGATTGAATCATAAATACCTTAACTACTTTGGTAAATTTTGAATCATATTAACTATGTAATAAAAACTCCCATTTAATCCTTTAATATAATTAATTTAACATAAATAATGTTAAAACATGTAAAAGTAACAATATATACACCACACAAACGAAAAAAGAGGTGAATATGACATATTTCTCATAGAATGAAATGTTAGACTAGAAACCACTTACCTCAAGTATCATCTATCTTTGTACTTGTTAAAACATACTGTATAATAAATATTTATTTATTATAAATTTATTCCATAAACCTGATCATATATATCATGAAATATTTTATTTACTTATAACATATTATCAATTTTTTATTAACCATTAGTTATTAAAATCACTGTTCTAGGAGATAATTGCTTCATTTCTCATGCATCTTTCGGTTTGGTATTCGTGGTACTTATACATTGATCATGGATAAATAATATACAAAATTAAAATAATGATATAAATATAATATATATTCATTATATATATATATAATTATATTTATCAATTAAATGTGGATACATAAAAAGGAATTGCACCGTTATTGGAGACGGTAGGTCATACGTACACATAAACAGTATTTTCCCTTTTTGATGGTTGTAATAAAAGAAAGTTAAGTAAAAAATTAACCTTTAAATAATTTTTATATTATCATAAATAACATATGTATTTATTAAATCCACCTTTATGAAAATACAAGAAATGTGGTGGTGAAAAATGAATTACACCGCTAGGTGGAGATGTTAAGCAGCACGTACTCACAAGTGATGTTTTTGATTTCTGTTAGATAGAAATATGGTGGATAATATTTGTTACATATTCATAATAAATTTTCTTATAATTAATAAAATTAATTAATTATTTTAGAAAATTTATTTTTATCAAGTAATGTGGAAACTGGGAACCAAAAATTATAATATAATAATTTATAAGGTTTAATTAAATTAAACTATGAACATTTGGGAATGTTTTGGATACATTTTAATCATTATATTCTAGTTAAACTTCTTTAAACCCATTTAAACCTTAACCATGATAATTTAACTATTTACGAAGAAAAAATAATTAAATGATAAAAAATATAAGGGGAATTATAATTGTTCTCGTAATAGTGATAAAAAATTTATAATACATTTTATTTTATTTTTTTATATTGGTAGAAGAAATTACTTTTAATATAAGAACACAAAAATACTTTTTTTTAAAAAAATACATGATTTATGAGTAAAAATAATTTTACCTTTAAATAAATTGATGAATTAATTTCAATAATTTTTTTTGATAAAAAATATACTAACCGAATTTTTTATACTTTTTTATCATGGATAAACCTAGCGGGTTCTTCTAACTATGTCATTAAATTCCAAGACCCATGAATAGTATTTAATTAGAATAAAATATTACTTTTATTCACAAAATTCAAGGTAGGGATCCCAAATTCAATATAATGATTTAAAATAAATTATCTAACTCTTTAATAATATATATGTACATTAAAACCCATAAAATAGTATAAAGTCATATGTTAAGGATATTTTAATCTTTTCCCCATAGTTTTATCAATATTTTACCTCTTTTACTATGGTGAAAATTCTTTACCATGATCAATATTCACAATGAAAAAAATAACTTTACACTAATATATTATATTACATATTATTATTAAAAATGGAAATAATTATTTCAAATATAATTCACAGTAGTGGAATAATTTATTTTAAAATTAATCCCACAAATCATGAAGAAATGTAATGTTTTCCAGGAAGATGAAATTTTCATGAAAAAAATGGTCATGCATTAACTCTATGAATGGAAATAAAAATTATATTGATTTAAATTCATATATGTATAATATATATACATTTAATTTAAATAATTCTTTAGTAGGGGTTATTTTAATTAATTAAAATGAAAAAACATTATGCCCGTAAAATATTTGTTTTGAAAAAATGTGTTTTTAAGCATAAGAGGAAACTTATAATAATATAAAATATAAATTTAATTACAATTTAATTATATATATATATATATATTAAATGGATATTTTTTCAATTTAAAAATATATCTGAGGTATAATTTAACTTTTAAATTTATTTAATTTAAGAAAATAAAAGACTGTATTTAGAAAAATCTATATTTTTCACTCTTCATTGAGAATATTTTTTTTAGAAAAGTTACAATGCTTAATCCTAAGTTATTTTTGATATGTTAAATCAAAAAATTATATCCTATTTATCAAATCAAATTTATAAAAGTGGTATAAATTAATTATAATATTCTATTACAAAAAGTAATAAAAACTGTTTTTGAATTGAAATTCAAAGTGCAATTTTGGGATCCTAATGACGTGACATAAAAAGACATAAACAAGGTTTAAGATAGAGGAAGGGGTATCTAATAATATATAAATGAAATTTAAAGTAATATTTTTATATAAATACATGTACCAACCTATGGAATTTGTAAATAGAAGGCGTAACAAAATAAATAAACTTGAAGAAAGAGGAGGAATGGACTAACTCTTACAGAATTTCAGAATGGTAATAGGTGTACATGGGAGGTATTAATGAGAGATAAATGGGGATATCATCATTAAAAAACAATATGTTAAGTATGAGGGAGGTGGGAAAACATACCCTATCACTTTTAATTTAAAATAAAAGGGTGTAACAATATAAGGAAACATGGATATAAATGAGAAAGGACGGAACCCTTACTTGAGTGTGTGACTTAAAAAGAATGAAGTGGGGCTTCATGAGAGATTGGGGAACCGTAATAGGATTCTAGAGAGGATAGGATAGATTAATTATGTAATCCAAAGATTTTGAGTTAAGATGAGTGAGAGTCTTGGTGGGTGTATATAGGAAATGAGGGGGGATTCTTTAATATTGCACAAACATAGGTTTTAGAATCTATATAATTAAATATTAAAAACCACAAAACATCCAATGGTTTTTGAAAAACTGGGGATTTTTTTGTTATTTTTTTCAGAAAGGGGATGAATATATTAAAATATTATAATTTATTATGTGTAGGTGAGTCACATTATTCATGAAAAGAATTTAAAATCATAAAATATATTATACATTTTGGAGGAATCAAAAGAGCATTATAAAAATAATAAAGTTATCATAAAATCAAATTATTTTTATAGTAAAAAATATATTTATCCTATAATAACCATTATAGTATTTATAATAACATTTTTTGGTCATTATGATGTCATAAAACATACATTATGTTTATACGGTATTTAATTTTTACACAAAAATTTGATTATCTCAAAATAATATGAAAAATTCACCATTAGATAATTTCACATTTTTGATTCCATAAATATTTTTTATTTATTTAAATAATTTTCTAAATATATGAATTTTGACTTTTAAAATAAGATTCGACATTTATTTTAAAAATATGGGGTTTTTGACAATAATAATTTTCGAACCCTTATAAAAAGTAAATTTGACTTCCTAAAAATCACACAAACATTTAAAATTAATAATCCTTAGAAAATAATAATATTTTATTAAAGTATTATTTACTTAAAAATCCATTAATTCATCCAAATAAACCCCTTAATTGAATTTGAATGTTTCCCAATAATACGATTTTAGTTAAATTGAATCAAACCCAAAATCATTTAAAAGAAAAAATTAAGGTGAATATATATATATATATATTATATAACATACTCAAATTATTATGGTCTTGATACATATACCATTATTAAACTAGTGTATTATTTAAGAGTAATGTGTGCAACAATGAGATTATCATGGGGCCGTTCGACGAACATGGTTTGGGCATTGATCTTGATGAGCTGGAACTACTATCATAAATGGTTTATATCAGGCTTAAGTCACTAGATATAATCATGTTCTTGATCAAGGAAAAATCCCATAGATGCTATCTCCCTTGAAGGTTATGATAAATAGACTTCATAGGGAATTATTCTACCTGTTGAGGCCATCACATCCTTTTACAGAGTCAATTGGATTTTTTAAAGCCCTATATTTATACTAACCATGTGATCAATAATCATGAATATATTAATAATGATCAACATTATTAATTGTATTTTAAATATAGAAACATAAAACCATGGACCTGTATGTGTTTTATACAACCATTTTACAAAATAAAACATTAAATTATATCAAAATGGATAATTCACTTATAACAATTTGGGTCATTACAATACACATGTGATAATTATCAAGGAAATAACTTATTTAATATACCTATATATTACTGAACCTACAACATCAATAGTTTCAAATCCAAATGTGAATATTTAACATCTGTTGATACCAAATCATGCTCACACACTAACCATATCAAACTCGCACACCAATGATCTCTAGAACTAATCTAAATTCATCATAAAATGGATTCTAGAATATTATTAATGAAAAATATGGAAAAATATGTTTTGAATCAATTAAACATACCCAATAAGAACCAACATCAACTTTAGATCTTGATATGGGGTATTGAAATGTTTCTAACACTTTAGATTCAATGTTGACCTATCAACATACCAATAATTTATATTTAGATATCAATAAAATCCATAGATATTTTAAATATAGAAAAGATATATTGAAAATTTAATAATAATAAAATACTATTTTTGATTTATAATTATAATGTTACCTCATGGAAGAAGATTGAAAGATCATGAAATCAAGTGCCAAAGATATGATAAGAAGAGAACCAAATTCAAAAAAATAGATCCCTTACGATCATATAAGGTGAATGAATTCCCATCCATATGAGGTATATATAAATAATTGTGTTATAGGTGAAAATATGGGAATTACATTAATTAGTCATCTGTCTTCACACCACTATCCTATCATTGGCTTTCATTGGCTAGACGGTGGATTTACCAGCTAGACCACACTGGGCCTCTGGCTGACTTGGGTGATTTTTAGAGGTGAAACACCTCTAAATCAACCAGTAGTTGGTAAATGGTTTCAAATTTTCATTCTATTGGGATATGTATAAGTAAGAGTCCTCTTTCATCACTATAGATAATCTGGTGAGTCTATAGAGACTAGCCGGTGGCACATCACTAACTCCAAATATATTGGATGATTCCCCCGTATCATGTACTTTTAATTTCTCAACATAAAAGGCCTACAAAATTCCACAAAACAACCATAAAATAGGAATATAAATTGTCATGAATTGATGATTCATATATATAACATACCATGATTAAAGTATGTCACATTAAATCCTTTTAACTAAGGAATCATCAATAGGATTGTCTTTATCATGATCTTATTATAGAATCCTCAATAGATGTTTTTAAGGAGGCATCCTAAAATAGTCCATATGTACCAAAATTAAAAAGAATATATGAGTATCATACTCAAGGGTTATATAAAAATCAGAAAACCATTCCTTTATGATGAATGAATCATTATTTTCCCTATATTCAATATCTCTGAATACCAAGTTGGAAAATGAGTTATCAATATTTTGGTGAAAGGATTTTTAAAATTAAAAAACCAGGGTCTCTATAATGAGATCTTAATTTGAGAAATTATAAAACCATTTACAAAAAACCCCAAACAAAACCCCATAACTATTCTATTAAAAAATTATATCATATGGATCCCTCAATTTGATTTCACTCTAACATGACCCGACCCATCAAGGACTTCCAGGCTAGTGGAAAGATGAGAGTTCCACTTCAATCCATCATTAAATATGTTAGGGACAGGTGGCTTACCTCAAGAAGGATAAAAACACATATGGGAGGAATTATACTAATATACCTATACACACAAATACATAAATCAATACATATATGAGTAATTTAAAATAATAAAATATAATAATAAATGTATAAAACATCTAGTATGCATAAAATGAGTATGATAGAATACATGAGAAAATATTAATGGAAAATATATAGTCCTAAATAAATAAAAAATTTTCCAACCTATTAATAAGAATAAAATTAACCCAGTACAAATCCCCAAATGTCTGACCGTAACCTAGCTAACAAAGCCACTAATCATTATACACAAAACCCAAAGAACTAATTTACTTAGGTCCCCATTAAACAAAAATTCATTTATTTAAGGTAGGATACATGTTCTAAAAATACATTTAGGTTTTAGTATATATATACCCATTAGAAGACCCTAAAATTAATAAATTTATAAATCATTAAAAGACTGTTACCTCAAAACCATAATCAAAAGTGGTGAGAAAAGAATAACCTTGATATGATCACATGGGATACTCATGTTATAGAGTATAAACATAGTTTTTACATCCAATTACATGTGATTACATGAATTTACAACATATTATTTTCATATCCTCAAGAAGATTATGTGGTCTCTGTATCGAACAATACTGGAGGAACCCGTCACCAAGGAAACATGTGAAGTACTAACTATAGTGGAGGATCCCAGTTTTGTTTAATCTCAAATGATGGTTGAAGTAAATAATTCATTTATATTGGATCCATTATTAGTAAAATATAGTGAAATATCAACTATATCTAACACCACAGGTAGAGGATACAAATCCCATACTAGAAAGAGTGAAATAAAAACTCCAAAGGAGGATCCTAGTCCCAACAGCTGAAATATAGACAATGATCATTTGTGATATAAGGAAATACATGTTTCATTATATTATTCAATTTAAGGAATGGATACTATCCCTAAAAATTCTATGAAATTCATTCCCTAATCACTTCTTTCCATGATCACAACACTATTATGCTCTATATAGATAGACACTTGGAAAGGATGACATGAATATCCCATTCCAAGTTATGAATAACTACACAATGTGTCCATGGGGGGTTATAAGACATGAAAATAAAATTCACATTCTTCTATATGTATCACCATTCGACATTTCTTGTCAAAAACCACCTATATAGAATATGAAGAAGGGTACATGATGTGTACCATCTGTTGATGAACCTGATGTATCTCATCTTCTAGAGTCTTATGCTACCAAAGGTACATGAAATATGACCCATCACACACAATTTGTGGGATCACATTGGTTCCTATATATATACCCTTGGTATAAATAAGACGGGAAATAATGGTTCAAAAAATATGGGACTCAGTAACCTATAGTGTGATATTTAATTCAAACATGAAACCCTAGCATCGCACCAATGAAACACATGGTTTGTGTTATTTTAAACTATATTCAATTTAGTTTGGTTTTCTCTTTAAGACTAAAAAATTCAAGTTATCTATAAAATTACTACTAATTCCTTTGATTTCACCAGTTTTCATGCTTAGATGATCGCCAACCACATTGACCATAGTTGATGCCTTGAGGAAGTCCCAATTTCATCCATTATTCATAAGATAATTTGATTCCCATTATTACATAACATCTTAACAACATCCAAGAAGGTTTCCACTCAAAATATACCCATGATGATCCACATATATGTTACCCATAATTTTCTTGATCCCTCATTGTTCCAAAATATTTGAAGTTGAATCTGCATCAACAATTCATGTAATCGATAGTAATCACACAACTCAACCGGCCATAGGTTTGGTCAAATAATTATTCAAAATTATTACCCATGATGAGCACACATATAAAGGATGATAAAACCACAAACAAAAATATATGATATATTTGTGATGAATGTGCATGATTTTCTATTATTTGTGTGAGGGAATTGAGGAATCAATACAAAATTTAAAATTTTCAATCATAACGAATGTCAAAATATTAATTCTAGAAAATTTAAATAAATAGTGCCATGTAGTGAATCACCATAGGTTAAATTTATGGTTAATTAACTCATGATCAAAACAATATCAATTATAGGGTAAAAATAAAGTAAGAATAAAATCCCATCCTTGAGTAATGTTTAATATTGAGAGGAAAATTTAATAATAAGTGATGTTATTGGATACTATACATGTTAATTGATTTAAAAAGCCTTCATATTCACCCAATGAAGATACGCCCAATAGGTGTTCTCTATATCCCTATCAATTCTTATGATTTTTGGATGACCCTAAATAATTTCTTTTAAGGGTAGTTAAATAGAGGATTGATAAGGTTAACTATTTATTAAACTATTAAACTAAATATTTAGTAAATATTTCTATAATATTCCCATGAATACAAATTATTTAAATGTCTATAGAAAAAAGAACATACTAATGGCTTAAGGTAAAATACAAATCTTGGATTCAATGGCGGTATTTGTTTCTCCATTTGAGAATCCATTTAAGAAAAAATCTATTACTCTAAAAATTATTTCCTTGGGCAAGTTAATATATTTTAAAAAATTTATATATAGATATTGGGGGAATACAATGCATGAAACTCTTTGATAATATCACAATTGTATTTGGGAATATTACTTATAATAATTAAAGGTTCTAATTGGAAAATACATGATCAATTAATGAATATAATATTTTGGAAAATTGTGGGGAATGTTGAGAGAATTATCTTCCATTACATCACCAAGTGATTTCTATGACTATGATTAGAGGTTCATAATGAACATGTGGATCACCTTAATATGGATTCGATACTTAAACCCCCTGACACATTTTTGAAACAAGGAAATTTTAATTGAATCTTCAATGATGAAATTATTGAAATGAGTGGTAATCCACTATACTGAATAAAATTAATTATAAAATATAGATGATGAACTTATATAATAGATTCCATGGTTTTAATTTTATCTTTTTGGAAGATAAATCCAAAAAATGAGGAAAAACCATTGTTGGGAAAGGGATTGAAATATTTTTCTTAGCTATAAAACCTATATATTCAAAATCTCTATAATCATGAAATAGATGGTTAATATATATAGTAAACTAAGAGTATATTACCTACAATCATGGATTTACATAAATGAGTTGTTATCCAGAATTGATAACCAAACATGAACCTAAAATATTATTTTACGAACAAAATCTTTCAAACTCTATCAATGATAAGGAATCGACCAAAAATAAAAAATATTTTTATCTTAAATTGATGGTGATATATAAATATAATTTGGGTTAATGATATCTCTGAAAATGTATGGGTCTTATATATATCACACCATACATGATCTTGAGTAAAATTTTAGTTTATGATATATATATGAGATGTATATATAATTAGATAGAGACATAATATAAAATATCTAAAAATATTATGGTTTTATATCCTAAAAAATGTGAACACTCTTCAAGTTATTCATAATTTTGGTTAGAATAATATAGGTTACCATAATAGTTTAGATTCTAAACTTGATGTGATATGTGTGTTACACATAGTCGGGAGACTATAATGGTTATTCTCAAATAGTAGTGAAGTTGAAAAGATTTAATAGATAAATCTAATCATTTTTTTGTTTACCTAAAATCCAATGAATAATATAAGATATAACTAAAATTAATGTATACTTAAAAATAAATATAATGGGAAAAAAATAAATATAAAATATAACATAGTGAAATATAGACCTTAGACGACTAATTAATATTATGAATAATTGTTTCAATATTTTAGTGAGGGAATACTTTATATAAATTACTTATGGAATAGTTATAAAGTATGGCATTCATTTTAAAAAATGTTTATATTTTATATTAAATAAAAAAATATATAAAATTTTCCTTGTGGCCAATAATTTAAAAATAAAAACTAAACGGTACTAATTTTATTAATTTATTTAAAAACATAAATATTTTCCTTAAACAAGAACATAATTTTTATATACTAGTAAAAATAATTCCTAAAAATGAACCCATTTATAAAGATATGGAATAATATAAATTTTCTTAAAATGTGAATAATAATGATTATATAAATGTATTTAATCTTTTTCTAGTTTTTATAGTATTGTGTTTTATAAGAAACATGAGAACATAGATACACATAGGATTATAGGAAAATTTAAGAGGCACCATTAGGAAAAATAAAGTCATGAGGGATATAAGGCTTCAATGGAAATGTTTCAACAAAAGGTGAATGATGGAATTTTAATTTTCATGAAAATGCATAATATGATTGGGTATGTGAATAAATAATAAATGTTAGATTTAATATTATTGTGGAATAATACTGTAAACTCGATCATTCCACTGTTTTATAAGATATTATATTTCTTCGTAATTAATTATAACAGGAATAAAATTGAAAAAACATTACCCAATTTCCTCAATATATTTATGTATACTAAAAATTAATTTGGTTATTCTATATTATGTTATATATAAAATGAAATTTTTTAATGTTTTAACTAGAGTAAAGAGGAGAAATACCACAAAGTGTCCAAAAATATGACTACAACTTTGAAATTAAATGGAGGCGTGACTAACGAGGTTCAATGTTTTTATTATTTAAAGGTTCAAAATTGGAGAAATAATTTCATTTAGTACCTAAAAGAGTAAAAAAGTGTCATCTAGAGTCAACTTGAAGTATTTATCATATAAAAATCAATTATTTTATTTATAAGTTATGGTTATGTGATACATTTCTTAAATTATTATATTTTTCATATATACATAGTCATATAAGTGATGAGGAATTGATGAAAGATGTCAAATTTATGTTATTGAATGTACAACCATAGTTTTTACATTAATGGAAATAAATATATATTATATTTCATCTCAGTACATTTTATTTGTTAGAGATAGGCATTATGATGTTTTATTTCAATATTTATTGTTTGATAAGGTAAAACCATGTGATGTGTATGGAAGAAATGTTTTTTCTCAAATGGAATATAATTTTCTTGATAAAAATTTTTCATGATATATTTTGTTAATCAAATACATAACATAATATTAAAGGAATGGTCATGGTAAATGCTTTGATAATTTGGATATGTTCAAATAGAGAATATATTATATAGATATAGAAAAGATATGAAGATGTTTTATATTTTAATAAATAACATCTATTTTCCTATTAAAATTATACTTTTGATACATGTATATCTAATATTTAACTTCATAAAAGATATTTTCTTGGACTTATTTTTTATATTTTATATTTAAAATAAATATTTATTTTCATTGGTATAGAATTTTTTTATATTTTAAAAATAAATTATAAATATATATTTTTAAGTAAATGTTAAATGGAAATGAAATATTTATTTATAATAAATGATTATATTCCAAGTGAAAGTCACTTGTTAATTTATCTTAAGTAATTTAGATGAATTTATGAATTATTGGTAATGTGATATATTTAATGAGATTTATATTAATGTTTTTTACCAAGTTGTTTGATCTTTAAGAAAATTTTCACTTCGCATGATGAAACCAAAAAATAGAAATGTTACATATTGGTAATCTTTCAAAATAATAAATTTAAGAACTTCATAAACTATTGATGTAATAATAGAATATGCTTATATAGTTAGTTAAATTTTAGAACATATGTGTTATACTATTCAAATTATTTGGAGTCTTGTTATCACTATAATCAAAACATACTATTCAAAAAATAACTCATTAAATAGTTTAATGGGAGGGTGTATTTTTTTCTTTTTTATTAGTGTATACATATAGATATAACTCGTGTTACATTTTGATGTAGTTGGTACATGTTTATATAGAATTTTACTTTATAATACCACTAAAAAGAAACTTTTCACATGGTTATTTAAGGTATGTATGTATTAATATTCAATAATATAGACTCTTACATATATTGTTTGGTTTGCATATGTATTTAAAAAAAATTAATAAAGGTAATATAAAAATATATCATGATATTACATTTTATAAAATTACAAATTTATCATTCATTTGAGTATGAAATATTTGTAACATTATATTTGAATGATCATAAACCCTAAGAGAAAAAAGACTAATATATCCACAATTAATGATTTACATGGAAAGATACATATTGATATAATTTTTTATATTTTGTAAGAGTATAGGACTATATAGAGATTATAATTTCATTCATTATATACAAGTTTTATTTTTTTTATAATTTAATTTCTAAAATATACCAAATGTAATTTCATGTACAATTTCATTAGTATAATTGAGGAGAATATTTCATGGTATTCCCCATTACATGAGGTAAAAAATGCAATGAATCATGCCCTTTCATGTCAGTGAACTTATAGGTAGGCCAAAATTAATTATATTTTGTGACTAGAAAATTTTAATATTAGGGATTGAACTGAAGGAAAGAAGTTTTAGTCTTGTTTAATATTGGTAAAAAGATGTATCATTAGAGGAATTAATAACATAGAGGATTGGATAAAATAATTAGTCATGAGTTGTGGTATTAGAGATTATTGGATGGAAATAAGACCCCAATATAAACCCAATGACTTTCCATTGGAATCCTAGTATCCTACGTAAGAATTTAATGTGAGCCCCCAGATTTCTAATGGCCGAGAAGAATTTTTTATGGGGATAAAAGGGTTTGTTACCCCTTCGAATAATGAACCCGAAACTGGGGTTCCTTCCTCTATTTTGTATCTATATGTGGGGTGGGGGAGGCTAGCTATCCCTATCTCTTCCTCCACCCCATCTACTATTAATATAGGAATTCAAGGATAGTTCATCGTGGTGATCAAAAGTTTATTCTTCCTCTTAACCTTAATTTTATTATCTTCTTCATTCCCCTATGATTTCATTATGGTTTCCTATGAATTTGGAGGATGATTCCACCAAATTATTATTAAATCTCGATACATTATAGAAGATTTCATGTGGGGTGCATTGAAGTTATTTGAGAATGAGGTATTAATTCCATCATTAATTATTTAAGTTGATGTATGTAACTAGATGAATTGATTTTTTTTATTAATTTTTTTATACTATATGATAAATTTAGTTCTGAGAATTTTGGATTTTTTATAAAATCATGTGTGAATTAGGAGTGGACTACACACCTTTTCTCAAAATTTCAGTATCATGACGTAACCCATAAGTTTTTCAACTATTATTTTATTTTTGGAATTTGATATTAGTTGGTAAGAAAATTAAATTATAGGTGAATACATATGAGAAATGTTCTTGTTAGCCTAATATTTGTTAGGATGAGATAATATTATTGAAATGATACTGTGATTGATGTCTCTGTCCTTTACACATTGAGTATATTGATCATTTGTAATATTTTATAGCTTGTGTGATTATTATTATTATTATTATTATTATAATTTTCTAGTCATACTAAATTATGCAGTATCACCCCATGAATATGATGAGAACGCATCAATGTAATAGTTAATAAGTAATTCATAACAAAATTAATAATTCATTGGTGGATCCATGGTCTAATGAGTTCTGGTGGCCCATTTTATTGATTATTTAATAAGGTGATTAAAATTTTGACTTTTTTTAAAAAAATAATAAAATTTTACCTTAAAAATGGATTATAATAGAGTTTTATTTTGGGATTGGAAGTTATAAAATGGCTATCTCTATTAAATAAATGTTTTGAAACTGATTTTTTTAAAATCATGTATTTAGACAAGGCTTTACCTTATGTTAAAAGGAATAAAAAGAAGGTATTTTGGTATTCTTTCTAAGTAGGATTTTAATTGTCTTAGGTTATAGCCCCCTTTTTTGTAAATTGGGCCTATGATTATTTTTTTAAAATTTTCACCAAGATTAGTTTTTATTTTATTTTATTAAAATCCAAGAGAACATGATTTGATAAATGATTTTATCTATTTGACATTATAATATCCATTCCTTTTTAAAGATTTTTTACATGTGAGAGTTTCACATATACTAATTTCCCTGTTGTTTTATTATATTTCATGAAAATACAAGATAGAATATGAATCATATATGAATCCTTCCCTTGAGTGATAGGTTGGTTAGTGTAACAACTCGTACATTTTAGTAATATTTCTATATTAGGATTCATTGATAAATATTTTATGAGTTTTTATTTATTCTAGAAATAATTATTTTAATTTTTATATATAATTTTTTTCATTAAATAAAAGATACTATATAATAAATATATACTCATTATACATTTTAAATTATTATGTTCACTTTCTCACAATCATGATGTTTTATTTAATGATCAAATATAATTCATTTTCTTGATTTATTATTTTTATTTATTTATGGAAAAATTTAATTACTAGATATTTGATAAGTGTATTTTTATTTATTTTATTGTTTTATAATGACATTTATCATTATTAATGTTTTTGAAATTATTATATGAGGATATAAAATAAGAATATTGTTTTTAATAAAAAAATTCACTTGTAAATGTGTTTTTATTTTAATATTTAATAAATTAATCATAAATATTTATTTTAATAAAATTAATAGAATATTTTCCAAAATAATTTTTGAAATATATGAAAACTTTTGTTATTTTATTTAAAATAAGATATAAAAATATGTAGTAATTGTGATGTATAATGAATGTTTCTGTTGATAAATAATAGAAATAGATTATAAATGATATTTTTTATTTCAATTTATATTTATAAATAACTAAAATATTTATTTATAAATATAATATTTCAATTATGTTTTTTTATATATTGGGTTATATATTTCAATTTGATTTCCTTTAATAAATAATTGCTTCTATTAAAATTGAATTATACTACTCATTATTTTATTAGTACCAATAATGTTTCAGATCAATTGAGAACTATAAAAAATATGTAAGAATATTTTAAATATAAAATATTAATATTTTTATGTTTAATATCTAAATTTAATTTGATTATAGTTTGATTTGTTGTAATATCCTGACATTTTCTCGATTTATCAATAGCAATTATTTCAAGTACTTTTTATTTCTTTTATATAACTTTGGTTTGATTAATGACTTAGGGAATGTTTGGGAATAGTTTTAAGAGAAATTTAAGAAAAAGGGGCCATGAATATATGGCACATGGATAATGAAAATTGCACACCCAAAAAAAGGTAATCATATGAACTTGGAGAGAGAGGGTCACATGGTTGGTGCATAGTCTACCTAACCGTATGCCCCTACCCAAAAAACAATACATGAGGTTTCTTTTCTCCTAAAAATTGTGTTTAAAATCCCCTTAACCCTTGAAATACCTACTATTCCTCCTTTTCTTGAGACTAGAAGTTTTTGGAAGATTTCATACTTTTTAAAGGGGTCCAAAGGTCATTCAACCTCCGTTCATCAAGATTCAATGCCTGAATCGAAGGACTTCTCTTCTCCTGGTAATTGGTTCTCATCTCTAATCCTATACTATTACTTATTCTCCCTTTCCATGACCTTTTGGTGGAATTTATCATATATTTCATTAAATCTAAACCCAATTGATGAGATCTAGATCTAAGATTTTAGATCCAGATCTAGAATTTTAAGATATTGACATCCTTGATCTTGATTTATGGATTTAGATCTGGAACTCATATCTATATCATTAGACTCCTCAGATTTTTTGGAATTCCATTGAATAAAAATCTATCAATGAATTGAGATAGGTGGTATAAATTCAATTTGAAATAGTCATATATTTGATGAATGTATGCAAGATTGTGGAATTACTAGCACTCTTTAGAAATTTTATTCATAAATTGGGTTAATTAGGTTGGCCAATTAATTTTTTAAAGAATTATTGAATTAAAAGATTAATTGATGAATTGACCATGATATTAATGGGATATCCTATTGAATGATTAATTTGTGGGAAATTAATGATGATATTTTTTGGTTGTAATATAGATAATTAATTAGGGGATTAATTATGAGAAATTGAATTGGATATATTGAGATAATTAATATTGAATTAATTATGTTCCTGGATTTAATTATCTAGAAAAATAATTGTTGAATTAATTATGAAGTGTTGAGATTTATAATGAGATAATTAATTCTAGAAAATTAATTATGGGATATAAATTGAGTTATTGTCTAATTAATATATTAATTAATTAATGAGATGTGAAAGCATAATTAATTGGGAAGTTAATTAAGGATATTGATTTATTTAACTAATTTTTGAATTAGAAGTGGAATTTTGGTGGATAATTAATTATGAATTGATTATGAGTGAAATAATGGTAACATGATCATTCTAAATTAAGGTGTAGAAATTGGAACATGTTTATTGTACAAATGAGTAAAGGAATGGGAGCATGTTCATTAAAATGATAAGTATAAATGGTTAATTGATTATTTTACTAATGGGTAAAGGAATGGGGACATGGTCATTCTATTGAGAATTAAGAATTGTAACACGACCATCTTACATATGAATTTGTTATCGGTAACATTGGTATTTATGTGTGAATTTAAATAATAGTATTAAAGGCACTCTGAGATAGGGCCTCACATCATAATACATTGAACTATAGCATGAGTCGAATCAGGCACTATGATATCATATCACCATTGAATAATTTGAGCTCCACCATGATTCCAAGTTTGTGTTAACATATGATATTACTTAGGGAACACCATGGGCTCTAGAATGATCTAAAACAATTATAGAGGTATGGGTATTCCTAGGAACCCTAGAGTTAATATGATTAAATAAAGACTAAAAGATAATATAATAACTTTTTATTTATGCATTGTTCTATTTTATGTATAGAATAACTTAAATTATCTTTTGACTATAATTGTTTTAGACACCATTGGTAGTGGCTTACTGAGTTGAACTCACACCCTACTTAGGATGCATGATCGGCACCTGAATAAAATTTACTATTGAAGTACATGATAAGGGCATGGGAGCTATGTTAGATTATTGATTGGGGTTGGATATTGGATGAGGGAGCTAGACAAGGTTCGGGTCCCTATTGAGAGTCGTTAGTGTCTTTACATTCAATTTCACTTCGGACATTTTGAAACTAACTTTAACATAGAATCTTTCTTTTTCAGTTGACTATTGTATTTATAGTTTTTCTTATCTTGTGAAATTGGTACTATTATTATTATATATGATTCCAAAATAGATTATTTATTTCTATTGGTTTTTAATCTAATAAAAGAAGGTATAGTCTCTGATCTCATTGTCGAGCGCGTCAAATTAGTTGTTTAGTTTTAACTAGAATTTCTACAGTATAGCAGCAACCCAAGGACATCTCACAACAGAGCCTGAGATCATTAATTGAAAAAAGGGCTTTGATTATGAAAATAGAAGGGTAATAAGATTTAATAAAACTTGGAGTTTTATGATTAAAGATCACAAAATAAAAACTAAATCAATAAAACAATGTATAAATGAACAAGATTAATTAAATGTGATCAACTTGGGATACTCTCATGATGCTCATACTTAATCACGTCATGAGATAGATTTATGATCTTTTAATCCCTCATTTTTAACACCTATAACCAGAATTTTACTGAGTTTATACCTAGATACCTGCTAGGGTTCAGTTGAAAACACAAAATAATTCATCGGACACCACCGATGATTGGGTGATTTGTGTTCGACTTCATAACTGAAACTCACCAAGGAAACACATAAAGAACATGATGTGCTATCCAAGATTGTATGTTATTTCTTTGTGACACTACTTCATAAATTTACATGGACTTGATAGTGCTTATGTGAGTTCAATTGACTAATATGAACCACACAAACACCGCAATTGAATGGGGGAGGAAAAATGGATGAGCAATGTGTGAAACATCACATGAAAGGGTACCCCCAAAAAGGATCATTTGAGTTTGAGTATAACATAATAGTATATAACTCAATTAAATAAAAATATAGGATGAATAAAAACAACATACAACTTTGAATTAAAAAGATCATTCAAAATAATAAAAGTATAAATCTTGGGATTATATCACGTTCCTCCCTAGGTGATTACATGGGGTTTAGAAACCCATGGGAGGGGAGGTAGAAGAAGAGGTTCGAGTAGAACTTTCCATAGCCTCCAGAACTTATAATAATTATGGGGAGATTTATTTTTGACTCCAAAATGGATGTACCTTTCCTCCTGGTCTATCTAGCAAATGGGGTGCCCAAGGTTCCAATTTATAGGAAAAGTGGGAAGTGGTTTTGGGCGCCCTGATTTCACGAATATGCATGGTCGATGGTTTTTTCTAGACAAAAATTCATAAATCACTTTGAAAAAAACTATAAAGTTGTTTCTAGACACCTTTTCGACCTCCATGTCTAATTTGGAGGTTATATATGCAATATAATAAGAGATATTTCCAAAATACAGTGGCAATGTTTTGACCCCATGCAGATCCACTTTATTGGATAAACCCATATTTATGGACCTCATAATGGACCAATTGGGATTTGGTTCCTTGTGATGAAATGTTGATCATTAAATATAGGACCAGTCCAAAAAATTTCATCCCATTTGAATTCACGGTTTAGAAGTAGCATGCGTTTTAGTCCACTAGTGTGCTCAGATCATGTGTAGATTGCCCCATTTTTCTTGGACTTCGTCATGGGTCCTCCAAATCACCTCCACCTAAAATATAATTATCAAAAAAAGTAACATTTCCCTTTTTAATAGTGTTAAACAAAAAATAATTTAATCAAACATGGAGTCAAATTGGTTATTATACTTGTAATTTTTAATACAAAACATATTTAATACATTCGTATAAGGGTGAAATAAAATAGTGGATTGTGGTAAGATCACACCCCCACAGCTAAACATTTGCACTATGGGAAATGTATAATATCCTAATATTATCACATTCCTAAATAAAAGGTGTGAAAACATCCATGATTATTTTGAAATGAACTTCATCATGTCTCTTTTATGGAATCAATTTTCCTATCATTTTTCTTTTCTCACATTCAAAATTTTTCAACTTCATTTGTTAACCCATGAAACATGTCGCAACCTACTACTCCTAAAAATTTTCCATTATCACTCAAGGAACATATGAATGTGGAGTTATGCTATTTTCTCAGATTTCATGTGATCTTACCATATTCTGGACAATATTCGAAGTTCTTTACCGGTAGAAACTAGTCTGATACTCAAGAGGACTTCCAAAAGGTTGTTCTGTGGTTCAAGGTTTTCCATTTGATTCACCATATCCTCGAGGCTTGGTTAATATTTTGGAGGATGAGGATTATTGTTTTGAGAAGTTGAAGGATAATAAGGTTTCATATCTTGGACTTTTTTATACCAATTATTGTTGGGGTAGCTTGAGTTTCCTTCATGTCGGTACTAGGGTTCTGCTTGCCACCCGAGGTTTGGATTTGGCCAAAATAGTTCTTGATTGAAGGGAGGTGCTTATTGGTATGGATTTTGTGGGAACATGGATTCACAAGAATCTGGTGAATCTTGAAGTTGTGGGCACTGTTCAGAAAAATGAGTATTGTTAAAGAAAATACCACAATGTAATTGAACTGAAGAAGAGTGTGAGTTACCTTGTGCTTGAGCTAATTGCCTTAGAAGGGTATGAATATCATCATGTTTATTATCTAAATTTTGATATATATCTGAATGACTTACCTCATTAATTCCTCAGGTTGGTGCAATTGCTCGTGTACCCAATTGTTGTGCATTTTGAGCCATGATGGCTATCAATCCACGAGCAGTGGAAGGGGTTTTATCAACCAAGGCACCACCAACTGCTACATCAATCATTCAAAGATCCATGAGGATATTTCCCTAATAGAAGTATTGGGTTAATAGTTTTTCACTAATCGGATGGTTGATGCAGCTCGATCAGAGTTGTTTGAATCTCTCCCAGTATTCATGAAGGGTCACTCCTTGTGATTTCCTAATGCCACAAATTTCATTCCAAATTGATGTTGTTTGGGAGGTAGGGAATAAATTATCTAAAAATAGTATTTTAAGGTCATTCCAGTCCCCAATAATGGTAGGAAAATAGTATATCCAATATTTTTCTACACTATCAAGGGATAAAGGGAAGGTCGTAAACTTAATTAGGTCCCCAGATACATTTTGGGGCTTCTTGGTGGTGCACACTATGTGAAACTTTTTCAAGTGTTTATGAGGGCCCTCGCAAGGAAGACCATGGAAATTAGGAAGAAGGTAGATGATTCCTGATCTAAACTCAATTTTTGATTCTTCCTTGAGATATTGGATGTATACAGGTTGGTACTCCACATCTGGGGTGGTCAGTTCTTTTAAGGTTTGACTTTTTCCAGCCATGTTTTCTTGGGGTTGATTGGGTTCAATTTTTGATTGGTTTATGGACACTTGAGGATCCAAAAGGGGTTTATCAGTATTAATTGATTGAAATTATCTAGATGCCTTGATTTGTGAATGGAGTGACTTTTTCAATTTCAGGGTCAGAATCAAGTAGTGTTTCCTTACCAGATCTTGTCATGCAACAATGATGTCCATTTGGATTGATTGATTGATTGTTGTTTTTTTTTTGATTTTTTTAATATTTTTTATGGAAGATGAATGAAATAAAAATAATTAATAAATGAAATGATAAATTAAAAGATAATGTTATAATACAAAATTATAGAGGGAGGTGGATAAGAAGAAGAAAAAGAGAGAGAGAGGAAGAACACACAAGAACAACCAAAAATAGAAAAAAACCAAAATAAAAAAAATCGAATGGGGGTGGGGTATTAAGAGGGGTACTAATTAAGAAGTAAAATAACTAAATAAAGAGAAATAATGAAAAAAATATCTTGGTTCCCCAGCAACGAAACCAAAATCTGATTTCTTTTTCGAGCGCACCAAATTAGTTGTTTAGTTTTAAATAAAATTTATGCCCTATAGAAGCAAACCTAGGACATCTCTCGACAGAGCCTTAAATAATTAATTGAAAAAAGGGGTTTGATTATGAAAATATAAGGGGAATGGGATTTAATAAAATGTGGATTTTTATGATAAAAGATTACAATATAAAATCTAAAGCGATAAAACAAAGTAGAAACGAACAAGATTAATTAAACATGATCAACCCGGGGTACTCTCATGATGCTCATCCTTCCTCGCTTCATGAGATAGAGTTATGATCTTTTAATACCTGGTTTTTAACAACTAGTACTATAATGTTAATGATTTTATAATAGTTTATCTTCTAGGGTTCAGTTGAAAACACACAATGATTCACCAGACACCATCGATGATTGGGTGATTTGTGTTCGACTTTATAACTGAAACTCACCAAGGCAACACACAAAGAACTCGATGTGCTGTCCAGGTTTGTATATTATTTCATTATGATATGATTTCATAAATGTACATGGCCTTGAAATTTATTTTGTGAGTTCAATTGACCAATATGAACCACACAAACACCAAAATTGAATGAAGGAGGAAAATGGGACGAATAGTGTGTGAAACATCACATGAAAGGGTACCCCCAAACATGATCATTTCAGTTTGAGTAGAATATTCCAGTATATAACTCAATTAAATAAAAATAGAGGCTGAATAAAAACAAAATACAACCTATAATTAAAAATATCATTCCAAATAATACAGGTATGAAGCTCAGGATTACATCACGTTCCTTCCCGAGTGATCACAAGGGGTTTAGAAACCCATGGGAGGGGAGGAAGATGAAGAGGTTGATGTATAACTTCCCATAGCCTCGATAATTTCTAATAATTATGGGGAGACACCTTTGGGACTCCAAAATGGTAGCACCTTGCCTCCTGGTCGAACTACCAAATGGGGGGCCAAAGGTGACAATTTATAGGCCAAGTGGGAAATTGTTTTGGGCACCCTGATTTCATGAATCTTCTTGGTCCATGGTTTTCTCTAGTCAAAAAATCATAAATGCCTTTGAAAAAATATAAAAAGTTTTTTCTGAACACCTTTCTGACATCCATGTAAAATTAGGCTCCCATATATGGAATATAAAAGGAGATATTTTCAAAATACAAAGGCAATGTTTTGACCCTGTGAAGATCCAATTTGTTGGAAAGATCCATCTCTATGGGACTCTTAATGGACGCATTGGGATTAGGTTCCTTTATATGAAATGTAGTTCATGAAATTTCGGACCCTCCCAAAACTTTTCAGCCCATTTTAATTGACTTTTTAGAAGAAGTATGCGTTTTAGTATACTAGTGTGCTTGGATCATGTGCAAATTGGCCCATTTTTCTTGGACTTCATCATAGGCCCTCCAAATCACCTCCACCAATAATATAATTATCAAAACAAGTAACATTGACCTTATTAACAATGTTAAACACAAAATAATTGAATCAAATATGGATTCAAATTTATTATAGTACTTGTATTTTTTTTAAAACGAGTTTAAAACATTCATATAAGGGTGAAATAAAATAGTGATTCGTGGTAAGATCAATCTCCCCTACCCTAAAATAACATACTAGAACCTAAATTATTATTGAAACCTATGGAATAGTGGGAGGTATTCCTGAGGACATCTAACCGACCGACTCAAGGGACCATTTTGTGGATTCTAGGTTGAGACGTTACAAAGTGGTATCGGAGCTCCAATTTTCTTTTTTCTCTTTTGTCTTAATATTTTGGGAATGGTAGAAATGAGACTATGAAGTTAGGGCATGGTAATGAGCTTGTGCATGGTAGTTTCAAACCCATGTATGAGGGAATAACTGAGTACTCAGGGTGATATTTTTATTATTTCTATTTACTTTTAAAGTTGAATATTATTTCACCTTGGGTGACAAATATGTTGTGTGCTGTAATTATTGTTTCTGAGAAATTTTGACTATTGATTCATGTCCTAGAATGACCCAAGTTTTGAGTCTTCATGGATCATTCTAGGAACTCAGGTTTATTGTTACATTCATCATTTTAAGCACACATAGGAAAATGGGCTATGGGTAAGGTGTTTAACTTGAGAAATTTTCTGTATTTGTGAGATAAAAATGAAAAATGGCGGATAACATTAATTGAAAAAGGTTGTAAAAATGATTTGTAATGAGAATAATTAGGTCTCTAAATGATAAAAATTATTATGATAGTGTGTTTACCCTTTTTAATTAAAACCAAGGAGTAGGATTGTTAAGGGTAGTGATAGCACCTATGTTTTGACCATGTGGTGAGATTTGGGGAAAACATGTAGTGACCTATTGTGATTATTCCTATTACATAGATTTTTTATGGTTGTTTTATGAGAACTAAGATGTGTGTTTGGAATTTTAGAGAATATTATTCCATGATTCTTGTTGAGGGTATGACCAAGGGGCATGGATAAGAATGTTCTTTTAGTCAGGGAACTTGAGGAACCGATGGTGTCAGCTGAATATTAAGGGTAGAAATTCTAGGAGAAATTTTCTTTTTTCATGAAATTCCTGGGAAGATACCTAGGGTAGGTTATGAAAAACATTTTTGAGTTAAGAAGGGAGTTTTAGTTGCAACACCCTCTGAATTTTACTAGAGACGGTGGACTTGAGAGAGATTAATTCTTGGTGGTGTCCATTGAGACAATAGTTGACCATTTGGAGACTCTGGATGAGAGTAGGTTCAAGCTGGCTACTTAAATTATATGAGGATCAGTGAAGCACTGGTGGGACATTCAAGCATAAACTAGACAATCTAATAGTAAGTTATGGGATGACTTCTTGGAGAGGTTCTTAGATTACATCTATCCAGTGATGATGAGACAATAGAACTGTATATTTACTGCATCTGACTCAAGGGAGAATGTCTGTGATGTATTATATAGGATGCTACATTGATCTACATCAATTTTCTTCAACATTAATAGAAAATCAGAAAGCTACAATAATATGTTTTTTGGATGGACTTAAATGGGAGGTTAAGTCCCAAGTCAATATTTCTCATTCAAAGAAGTTTACAGAAGTTCTGGATCTGAATCTCATAGCCATAGGGAACCTAAGGGAGGATCCATTATTGGATAGGTAGTTGTTACCTGATGTTCATTAGGTGTGACTTCTGAGATCAAGAAGCTCTATTATGTAAACTTTATCCCTAGAAATGGGAAGCAAAGTACAACGACAGTAGGGTTGGGGAATAGGTCCTTAATAGAGTGATCTATCATCATTTTTTAGGACAGCACACTATCATCGAAATTATTCCTGACCACCATTAAAGTGTCTATATTGAAGCATTATGGGACACCTATTGAAGTTCAATAGGTCACAAAAATGGACTTGTGCTAAGAAACTAGCTGGGCACAGTCAGAGTGTGGGAAGGGAGTATTCTACACCATATCAGTATGAAAGCTAAAGTTCTACTAAAAATGGAGAGAGAGGTAGTGTGTGAGGTGACACAGGTCTAGAGCGCCCTCATCAACAGAGTGGTGCTACTCAAGGTATCCAGAAAACATCACATGGAAGAGGGGTAAGACATTTACATGCAGTGAAACCTACACTTATGAAGAGTGAGGTTGGACAATAGAAAGTGAGAGGTATAATTCCAGTAGCTTCAACTTTAGCTACTTCCTTATTTGATATTAGTGCCACTTATTCCATTATATCTAAAATACTTCTTAATGGATTGATCTAGGTGGGGAAGTTTGGGAGTTGAGTAATGACTATCGATACGTCATTGGGAACATGTTCTAGAGATATATGTCTATGAAATGTTTTATTAGAGACCTGAGAATATCGTTTTATGTGGGATCTATTTATTTTTGATATGACATGATTCAACCTTTTTATAGGTATGGACTAGCTAGTTGCATACCTAGATCACATCAATTTTTACCATAAGAGAGTAACCTTCATGTCTCCAAAGGGTGACCCATAGATTCACCATGGAGAGTGGGATATCTAGGAAGGTAGAGCAGGTCCAATTACTTAGTAACTGAGATAGCTCACAACCCAAGTGGATATTTTATTGGTGGATGATGGGGGTGTTAGGAAAGATATCCTTCCCACAGTAGTATAATTGTTTTAGTATTTGTATCCTAAATACTTCTAAGTGTAACCACCAGAGAGAGACATGGAATTCATTATTGATCTCATGTCAGGGGGCCAATCCAGTGTCTAATACACTGTACAAGATGGCACTGACTAAGATTCAAGAGATAAAGAATCAGTTGGAGGATTTCAAGGATAAGGGATTTATATTTCCATGTACATTGCCTTGGGGATCACTTATATTGTTAGAAAAGAAGGACGCTGGGAGTTTACATTTGTGTGTTGATTATGGAAAGATGAAAAAAAATGACTTTGAAGAATTGATATCATCTTCCCCACATTGATGATATGTTTTACCAATCTAAGGGAGATTGTGTGTTCTCAAAGATCAATTTGATTTTGGGGTATCATCTATTTAGATTTCCAACTTATGATATACGAAGAACTGCTTTTTGGAACAGGTATAACATTTATGAGTTTTTTATAATTCTGTTTGGGAGGACAAATGCACTATTAGTGTTTATGGAATTGATTAACATGATATTTTATCTGTATCTAGATCAGTTTGTTGTGGTGTATGTAGATGACGTCTTGGTGTAATCCAAGACTCATGACAGTGATTTCCAATAACTTTAAATAGTCCTTAGTACAATAAGAGAGCATTGACTATATACAAAGCTATCTATGTTTTATTTTTGGATTCACTAGGTACACTTCTTCGGGAACATCATCTCTGAGTAAGGTGTGTCAGTAGACCTAAATAAGGTTTAGGTAGTTCTTTCATGGGAACACCCTAAGAATGTTTTTTAAATCAGAAGATTCTTAATGTTAGCTTGAAATTAAAGGAGATTCATACAAGACTTTTCCTGTTTAGAAGCACCGCTTTGGGTCTTGACCCCAAAGGGGATAAATTTTGAGTGGATGGAAGCATGCAGGTATTATTTTCAGATGTTGAAGAATAAATTGATGAAGAAACTAGTATTGATCCTACCTGAGTCAAATGAGGAGCACACGATCTGTTGTAATTCTTCTGGGATCATTATTGGAGTTATGTGGAAGCAATGGGATCAAGTTGTGGTGTATTGGTCTTGGTAGTTGAGACCAAATGAATGGAACTACCCTATGCACAACCTCCAGTTGGATGTAGTGGTTTATGATCTAAAGTGTTTCCAAAAATACCTTTTGGGGGAACAATATACACATTATATAGATCATAAGAACTTGAAGTATTTCTTTTCAAAGTGTGATTTGAATATTCGTTAGCGGAATTGGGTAGAGTATATAAAGTAATTTTGATTTTGAAATGGAATATGTCACCAGGAAAGGAAATATTGTGGTTGATTCCTTGAGTATGAAAAATCAGACTCAGATGGTTCAGGAGTCAAGTTCAGACTGGAAGATGATGACTTTGCTAGTTGAAATTCATGAGGTGGTTTAGGAGAGACAGGAGCAGATGACTATAGTTTCAGTTGTAGTGGAGTCTACACTTTTAGGATGCTTCAAGGATAGAAAATATGTGGATCCAGAGTTCTTAGCCTTGAGGGTAAGTTTTTAAGGTTGGGAGAGACACTTTGGGATTGATTAATGGATGAGGATGGGATCAACTATGTAAATAATAGAGTTGTTATTCCTACGATCATATGAGAGTACCTAATGCGATAATTTCATGTCTTGATGTGGCAAATACATCCAGGTGTGACTAAAATGTACAATGACATACAACGACAGTTTTGGGGCCTAGACATGAAAAATGAGATAGAAGGGTTGGTCATAAAAGGCTTTACCTATTAGTAGGTGAAGGAAGAGAATAAATGACTAGGAGGATTACTAAAACCATTTATTATTCTGGAATGGATGTGGGATAATGTAAAAATAGATTTTGTGGTGGGTCTTCCAAAGAATCTAATGAAAAATGATGATATTTTGGTCATTTTGGATCAATTGGAAAAGGTATACCATTTCATACCACTATGGGAAACCATTAAAATATAGCAGTTTGGAGAACTGTTTGTTTGGGAGATTGTCCACCAGTATGGGGTGCCATAGACTATAGTTGCAAATCGTGATTCAAGATTTACTTCACTCTTATGGTTGGTATTGTAGAAATTTCTTGGTATACTAGTTTTATTTAGTATGTGTTTCCACCTAGAGATATATGGGAAGTCATAGCATACTATATAGTTTCTTGAGGATATGCTTCGGTCATGTGTGATTGAATTTGGTGGGTCTTGGGAGAAGCACTTGGATTTAGTGGAGTTCACCTATAATAATAGTTATCCGGAAAATATATAGATGGCAGCATACATGGCTATTTATGGTAGGACATGTAGATCTCCACTCTACTGGATTGAAGCTGGTATGTTAGAGTTGTTAGGACCAAGTCTCGTGTAGGATACATCCGAGTAGGTGTAGTTGATTAGAAAACATATGGCTATGACTCAACATAGGGAGAAGTTTTATGCTGATAGTGGAATATGAACCATAGTGTTTACAATGGGTGATCATGTATTCCTTTGGGTTTTTCCTAGGATGGGTCACCATAGGATATGGAGATAAGGAAAGTTGGCGCCCCGGTTTATTGGACCGTTTGAGGTAGTAGAGAGAATCAGACTGATGGAATACTAATTGTCTCTTCTAAAGAAATAAAACACTATTTATGATGTATTCCATGTGTCACAATAATGAAGTTATCACCCTAAACTATCTCATGTGAATAATGAATATGAGGTAGTCCTAGAGATAAACACGTCCATTGAGGAGAATCTGGTACATTTACTGAATTGTAGTGAGAAAGTGTTGTGTGGAAAGGCTATAATTATAGTTTGCATGATATGAAAATAAGGACATGTGAAAGAGGAAACATGGGAATGGGAAGAATACATATTGGATAAATGGCCTGGTCTTTTGGGTTATAATCACAGAAAATATTGGAAGTACATCTCATGGATGATCTATATAAGGTGGTGAGATTGTAAGATCTAGACTTTTTCAGGTGTTATCTCGGGTGAAATTTTCAGGTACGTTTTGTTATTTTTAAGTACCTTTGGTTTGAGTCAGGAATTGGGGTGTGTTTTGGTGGAGTTTTAAGAGAAATTTAAGAAAAATAGACTATTCATGGTTAAATAAAACCATGCACCCAAACCCAAGTAAATGTGTGCCATATGATAGTGAGGGCCACATAGTTGGTGCATGGTTTACCTAACCATAAACCCCTTCCCAGAAAACCATGCACATATTTTCTTTTCATCGGGAAATTGGTTTGAAAATCCCTTAAAAACATATTCGACCAAGGATCGGGACAAGGTGTATTTTGAAAATTTTAGAGCTTCTATAGGGGTTAAAAGGTCATCTGACCTTCATTATTCAAGATTCAAAGCCTGAATCCAAGATCATTTCTTCTCTTGGTTAGTGGATCTCATCTCGATGCCTATCTTATTATTTTTTCTCCCTTTTCGTGATCTTTTACTGAAATTTATCCTTTTTTCTTTATATATAAACCTAATTAGGGACATCTAGAATTATGATTTTTTATCTAGATCTAGATTGATAAGATCTTCACATCATGGATCTCTATTTATGGATTTAGATCTAGAACTCAGATCTATGTCATTGTGCTGTTTGGATTTATGGCAATACTATTGAATAAAAATACATCAACGAGTTAAGGTAGATGGTCTAAAATCTAATTCCCATAGTCATGGATTTGATACCTATATGCAGGATTTTATAATTTCTAACATTATTTTGCAATCAGATTCATTAATTGGGTTAATTAGGTTGACCAATTGTTATATAAAATGATTTTTGAATTATATGGTTAATTGAACAATTAATTATAAGATTAAGGGCAGTAAAATTGGATAATTAATTTGGGGAAAAATGATTATGAGAGTTTGGGTTTGTAATCCTGATAATTAATTAGGGGATTAATTATGAGAAATTGAATTATCTAGATTGACATATTTAATCATGAATTAATTATGTTCCTTGATATTATAATCTAGATATAATTTTTGAATTTATTATGATGATTTGATAATTTGAATGTGATAATTAATTCTGGAAATTAATTATGGATCTAAATTGTGTTATGGATTAATTAATTGATGAGTTAATTAATGTGATTTGTGTGCTTAATTAGTTGTAGACTTAATTAAGGATATTTATGTATTTAACTAATTGTTATGTTAGTAATGTAATATAGGTGGAAAATTAATTATGAATTAATTATGTTTGAATGAATGGGAACATGGTCATTCTAAATTGAGGTGCATAAATGGAAGCATGGTAATTGTAATTTTGAGTAAAGGAATGGGAACATGGTCATTCAAATGAGAAGTATAAATGATAACTTGGTCATTGTACTTATGGGTATAGGAATGGGAACATGGTCTTTCTATAGAGTAGAAATAATGGTAAAATGGTCATCTTACTTACAAATTGGTTATTGGTAAGTCTGGAATTTATGTGTGAATTTAATAAATAGTAATAAAGGCACTCCATGATATGGACTCAGAAGATAATTCTTCAAACTCTGGCATGAGCCGAATCAGGGACTATGATATCATATCACCTATGAATACATCGAGCTCCGACATGAGTCAAAGTAGGTATTAAGATATGATTTTACCTGGGGAACACTTTGGGAATCAGAATGAACCAAATATAGTATAGAGGTATAGGTATCCCCAGGAGCCTTAGAGTTAATATGATAAATAAAGAGTAAATGATAATGTGATAACTCTTTAATTTAAACATTGTATTCCTTTATTTATAGAACTTCTTACACTATCTTTTGACTGGAATAGTTTTAGAAACTGTTGGTGGTGGCTTACTAAGTTATAAAAAATTCATACTTAGGCTACCTAATTGGAACTCTAATAGAATTTACTATTGCAGGATAGGTTAAGGGAATGGGCCCTATGTTAGATTTCTAATTGGGGATGGAGCTTGGATGAGGGAACCAATTGTGGTTCGGGACTCGCTTGAGAGTCGTTAGTGTTTTTTCTTTAGTTATATCTTTACAAACATTGGTATTTACCTAGGCATGGAATTTTTTCATTTCAGTTGAGTATTGTATTTCCGGTTTTTGTTATCTTGTGGAATTAGCACTATAATGATTTTATATTCTTCCACAATTTGTTATATACTTATATTGGTGTTTTACTCTGATAAAAGAGTGTATAGTCTCCCCATGACTGAATTACCAGAACCTCGCTGCTAGTTGGAAGCCTTTGGAATACATGGAGGTGTGCTTAAGGTCATTTGACCAACCGACTTCAGGAACCTTTGGGTGGGTCCTAGGTCACGATGTTACAGTTATGGAGTTGAATTTATTTTAAAAATTTAGAGTTAAATTTAAAATTGAATTATACAACCAATTATTAAATATATGATTAGAATGTTATTAATCCCTTTGTAATGGTATCAAACACATTAATATACCATAAGTACTTAAGATATTACTTTTCAATGTAAATAAGATAATTAAAATTGGTTAGATGTGGATAAAAACATTTGAACCCCTTTTAAAATAAGAATTTGAGTTCAAAAGGAATTTTAATTCTTATTGTAACATTTTTTTCTTGAATGATATGGTATATTTTAGAAAAAACTATTAGATTCTTTATATTATAATATATTAATAATATAAAATAAATAATTTCTAATTAATAGAAATTAATTCATATTAAAATATAATTATCAATATGTTGACGCAAAGCTCCCATAACATTGGAAAAACACCAAATGGTGACTTAGAGGTAATATGGAAAATAGATAAGTATATTTAAAAATTTAAGGGGTAAATATATTTATAAATATTAATTTAAACTTCAATAATTAAAATTTTAAATTATATAAATTGATACTTATAAGAATTCTTACACAGTGATTGCACAATATTTAAAAAAGTCAAAAATCATATATTAAATATGTCATCATGATATGTATGGGATTAAATAATGTTTTCAATGTTATTCTAGCCTAAATATTAATAATAATAAAATATTTTAATTTTAATAATTTATTTTAAATTTTAAATGATAGGATAATTATCTAAAATTCTTATGCAATGTAGGTACATTGATTGTGCAACATTTCAAGAAGTACCAAATGAAGTCTATAAAAAATATAATGTGTTATAGTTGAGAGTAATTATATATTTTCATGGTTTTTATGTAAGAATATAGTAGGAAATTAATTATTTAAATATTAAAATTTGAATTAAAAAATTATCCAAATATTTTTGAACTCAAACTAAAAGATTAACCCTAAAAATTTATTTAAATGAAATACAATGTAAAAAATGAAATAGAAAGTTAAAATAATTTAAAAAAACTAATATTTATTCATATATGGTTGAATAAGGATATAAAAAATCATCACACCCTCATTTATTCTCTATTTATCATTAAAAAATATCCTTAAAATGGATATTTATAAAAATTTCATTAATTATTTTCTATAAAAGGGCCACATTCTATCATTCCCAATACACACATAAATTTACATTTTATACAATTAATATTCTGAAATTGTTTCTCATATAACCCTTTCTCATATTTATTTTCGTTTTCACACAAAAATATGTCTCATAGGTTATATTTAATAGAAGACCGTTAAGGAAAAATTTGACACTTTAATAAATTTAGAGTGCAGGTTAAAGGGATTATGAACTTAATATATTTTCATTTACCTATGATACTTTTCCATTAATAATATAATTATATTATTTATTATATTTTATCATTTTATTAATTAATATTTTATTCCCTTTTAGTTTTGGGGGATTTATATTTCCTTCTCAATATCGCCTTTTAGATGGGTTTTTACATCCCATGATACAATCGTGGTATGTAGACTTTTATCTATTTCAATATTTATATTTCATATGGAATGTTTTTATATAATTTAAATAATTAATATTTTTATATCCCCTTTTTATTTAATATTACAATATTCATTATTAATTTTTGGTAATTCATATTATTCTCTTCACATATTAATCACGTCATACTCCTTATTTTATCTATCTTTATTGGGATTTTTTGTTTATCTTATCCCTTAAAATGTACAATATTAATTTTATATTAGATTTCCAATTATTTTTTAATGACTAATTCTATTTGTATAAAATTATTACTCCTTCTTTTTATAGGTTAAAAATATTATAATCTTTCATTTTTCACTCAACATGGAATTTATTAACGCGTTTCAATTTTATTTAATGGGTTTATCCTTAATTAATATGATTAAGAATAGAAATGTATGATTTTAATTGAAAAATCCATGTTATGGTTCTTTGAAATTATATATGAGAATGGGTGGGTATGAGATATATCTCCCATATATACAAGGAAATGATTTATTCTTCAGATAATTGACAATGGATTTGACTGGTTATGTAATTCCATTATGGCTTAATGGAATTAACTTATTTGTTTTTCCATCAGGATGTATGAATTATTCAGTTATGTTTTTTCCATTACAAGTAATTATATGTTATTCTAGTTGATATTAATTTTATGTTTCAAGAAGACTTAATTTTGATCATATTCTAACATATTCATTTTAATTATGACCCTCTTTTTATTCCATTGACAGGATTAAATCATTTAATTTAATTATTTAAAATAATTTTATGATCTGATATGAGTTTAATAATTACTTATATATTATTATTCATGAGTTTTCCTAAATTTCTTAGTCTAATAGAATTTTTCATCCTTTTTTACTCTTTAGTGAGGTTTTTTTTCCATACCACATCATTTAACTTTTTTATAGTATTTAATAATAATTTGAAATAATAATGATTTAAAATTATAATCATGGTAATTTTTCTTGAATGATGAAAATGTATCATTAATTGATCATGTTTTTATAAAAAAATTAAACTTAAGGAGTTGGAAATTTTGGGTCTTGATGTGAAAGGGATTTCATAATATTATTAAATATTAAACATAAAGATAGAGGGATATAGTTTTTTTATTTTTTGTCAAAAAAACACATACTCATGGGATTATTATGTTCAAGATATTATACATGGTATCTGAGAAAGGATTTTGTTATATTTTATGCTATGATGTAGTCTGATGAGGATAATTCAAAATTTTTAGTTAACATATGAGGTTAATATGTTTCTTGGTGAGAATATGTTAAAAGTCCTAGATACCCTTTAAGGTAAGTATATAATTTTCTGTCATAGTGATTAAGGATTTTAGGGACTGGTCTAATTAATATTTTGGTGCTTGTATGATTTAAAATTTATTTAATTATTGGTTTCAAAATTTAGTAAGGTTGATTTTGAAAATTAAATTAGTTTAGTTATTTTTTGGGAATGGGTAAGAAAAAATAATTGATAAAACAAAAGGAAACTTAGATTGAGTTTAAATAATTTTATTTTTAATTGATAGTTTACTATATGGAACTCATGATGAAATTATTTTATTTTAAGGTTTTAGAGTTTAGGAAATCCTAGAACCAATTTTTCATATGATGGTATACAATGGTTCTATTAGTAAATTTCATTACTCATAGTAACCATTATGGATAAAAAAAGTAGACAAAAATCAGAACAAAAAATCATAATAAAATCCTTTAAATAATAACTCCCATTATCCTTTAGTTGATCTAATAATACAATAATGGTTAAAAAATTAGGTAACATGATATAAATGAATTTTATATAATTCTTATAGTAAGAGAATCTTATATTAGTCATTCATTATTTTTAATGTGAAGTGAATAACTGGTGGGAACTAATTTGAAAACCAAGCCAAAGGGGAAAATTGAATCTATGGAAAAAAATAAAACAATTAAATATATTTTCCCACACTCAACACTTCAAAATTATAAAATAATTCCTAAAAATCATGAGAAATGAGTTTAAATCCATCAAATAATATGTGTCAAACACAACACAATTTTCAATGTAATCATGTGGAAAAATAATTAAATGTATAAATTTTATTACATAATAAATAAATATACATGTTTTAAATAGTTAATATTAAATAAAATATAAACATTTGACTATTTTATGATAACAGATTAGTATCTAGGTAATGACAATAAAACTATAGTTAAATTGTCAATAAAATATATAGTTGATGTTATTCATATTTATAGATATTCTAATATTTTTTTGGTGAGGAAAAACTATATTTTTTAGACGAAATTTCTTTAACAGGGGAGAATGTATTAACCTCTGTATTTTAAAAAATAAATCTGTTTTAGTTTTTTTTTATATTTGTATTATAAATTTATAATTATTTAAGAAGAATTCATTTTAAAATGTATATATATTTATTTAATGTTAAATTTTATAACATAATCATTAGAACACTCTATTTGTATTTTTTATTTTAAGGTTTAATCCATGAAAAAATATGATTTATTTAAAATTTAAATATATTTCGGTAATAATATTTTTTATTTTGATATATTTAAATAGTTAAATAATTATTATATGTTACATAAAATTATATTAATATTAATTTAATGAAAAAAAATTTATATTTATTATTATTATTTTATAAATTATTATGTCATAATATGAAATAATAATATATTATATCATTAATTTTTTCTTAAAAAATTAATTAATTTTAATATATTATGAATTTTTATTAAAAAATAATATTTAATAAATGAATAAATATTTTAATTAAATTAATATAATATTTTAAAAAATTATGTTAGAAATAGAAAAATATATTTTGTTATTAATTTATAAAAATAAGACATGCGTGTTTGTAGAAAATGTGTTGTATACTCATAATTGCTATGGGAAATTCATGGATAAAGCCTCTAAATGATATTTTATATTTTTTAGATAAATAATTTGTTGACTTTGAAAGTTAATATTTCAATTAAGTAGGGTTTTAATTTGAAGGACACATTCAAATTTAAATTCCACTTAAATATAAAAGTTTGAATTAAAATTGAATTATATTAATAATTATTTTATAAGTATCTAGAATATTTTAGAACAATTGATATATATATATATAATTATAAATTATTTTATATGTGATATATAATTATTTAAAAGTTAATTATCCACATTTAATTTGATTAGTGGTTGAGTAATGGAGTGGTATTACTTTTAAAAATTTATAGTTTAAGTTTATATTAAAAAATAGAACCTTTTATTAAATATATGTCTGTAAATTTATATAATATATAATTATGGTGTTTAATGTAATATAATACTTAATATAAAAAAATTATTATTTTTAAAAGTAAATAAGTGAATTTATATTTTCTATAGGTTGGAAAAAACATCATAACATTTTTTCAAAATAACATTTTTAGTTTAAATGGAATTCTAGATTGTATTATTAAAATTTTATCCAAAAATGATATTTAACAAATTAGATATATTTGTAACTTTTTATATGTAAAATGATAAAAATATTAAATAAAAATTATACAATTTTTAAAAAATTTAATTTATTTCAAGATAACAATCCATATATGGATACTATGCTAACAAAACATTGGAAAATCAAAAAGGGAATCATAGATATAATAATGAGAAGGGATAAAGACAAGGAAGAATATAAGAGATAAATTATATGATTAATCAATTATTTGACATCAACTCTAGATGTTGAAATTATATAGTAATAGAATTATTATAATTCTTACTCATAACTTATGAGACATTATAAAAGTAAAAAATCATACCTCAAATATGTTATGATAAGAATGATTATAAAAATATTATGAATTGTTTAAAAGGATAATGATTCAGAATAATAAAATATTTTATTTGTAATACTTTATTTGGGAATCTTAAATGTTGGATAATTATCCAAAATTATTAAGCAATTTCAAACCAACGATTGTGTAACATGACAAAAAATTCTATAATGGAGGATTTTAAAATATTTATTGTGATAATTTTTAGTTAAATTGGAAATTTTCTTGGGGTTTAAAGATAAATATTATTTTTAGTTATTTATTTAAATATTAAAAATTTAATACTAACATTTTATAGATATTTTTAACCTCAAATTTCAATATTAACTTTGAAAATATCTTTAAATGAGGTATAATATTAAAAATGATTTATTAATTTATAAATATTTTTAAATCTACATATTAAGTCATATCTAGTTAAGGAATTATTTACCATATCATTATTAATTCATTTATGATCCAATTACCACTTGAAAATTATATTCTTAACCTTGTTGGAATATACATTTTCAAAAATGAATCTAATATTGTATATAAAAAAGGTTGCAATATACCATTTACAAAACACACTTAATGTTTGGTTTTCACACATCAATAAACTAAATTAATTCTCCTATATTTATTTCACTTATTTTCTATCATTTAATCACAATAATATGTCACAAATTTATCATTTTGAATATGATCTTTCGGGTAAGATTCAACTCATCCATAGATTTAGAGAATAAGGTAAGGGGATTCATGACACAAAATTTCTTTTCATTGACTTATGATATTTCTTCATATTTATATTCTTCTAGGAATGTGTATGATCTACCCTTTTGTTGATTTATATGGTATTGTTCTATTTTTTATGATTTAAAAATCATTTTCACATTTATTGGGGGATTCTTACTTTACATGTTACTATCATTACCTAGAGTTTATTGTTGAATTATACTTTTATAATTTCAATAGAATGTTTCTAATATTTAATGACATTTCAATATTTTTATTTATTTATCAAATCTAGACTGAGTATTACCCTATTTCTTAATAACATTTCAATTGATATTTATTCCTTTCTTTAAATATTAATGATTTTATACATTTTCTTTTATTTCTCCTCATTGGAATTATTTGTTTATCCTATACTTTTACAAGTTACACACACCTTTTAAAATATATTTTTAGTATTGTATCATGATTAAATCAATCTTATAAAAACCGATACTCCATTTCATTATTATTTAAAATTATTATACACCTTCATTTCACATGAAAAAGTAATTTTTTAACCCGTTTAATTTTATTAATTGTGATTAACATTAATTCTTAAACTTATGAATTAAAATAAAATATTTTAATTACTTTATTCATGTTATAATTCTTGTAAATTGTTCATAATGATGTGTGGGACTAGTATATATCACCCAATACATTTCTAATGATTTATTATTTGAATAAATTATTTTGTAATTTATAAGTTAAACTATATCATTATAGGTTAATTGAATTAACATGTTAAATAATTTCATAATAATATTGTAATTAAAAATTGATGTTATTACATTATGGGTTATTATGATTTATTATCAGTGATATGATTATAACAGTCTAAGGAAAATTCATATTGACAATATTCTTGTATAAGTATTTTATTTATAATACTATTTTAATTCCATAAATATTTGAAAATAAATTTATATTATAATTAAATTTTAGATTTAGGTTGGAGGGTTTGATGGACAGTGATGGAACTCTCCCCATCAGCATCTACCATGGTTTCCCTGATTAGGGTTCGATGTCTGTTCTATCTGTAGATTGCTCAATTCTTCCCTCATATAATGATAAAAATAATTTAATTTCATTTATAGAATTCAGTGTTTGTATAATCCCTAATATAGATGATTGTGGAAAGGAACTCCTCATGGGTGATTGCACAGTTTCCTATGATCAGAAAGATAACCCGCCTGATGCGAGTCATGTGGTGGAGGAAGCTCCTTCTTTGGTTCATTATTTGAATCACGGTTGCGACTCTTCTTACAAGTTCTTTGTTGATACCAGATTCAGTTAATTAATATCTAGAATAATTATGAAGTACAGTTTCTTTTATTTTGTTGAGGCAAGTCACTCGCACATCTCACAGTGTATTGATAAGTGTAAGCACTCGATTATTTATTAGTTGGTGAACCAGTAAGGGATGAAATTATGGAATCTTGAAGATATAGGTCGCTTAATCATTCAATTTTGGGTTGTATATTTATTGGAGGATGACATCTCTTGGTAAAGGGTTCTTTCATGTCATATTTACATATTCTAAATTAAAGGTGTGTGCTTGGGGTATGAGCCTTTTCCCACTCAAACCTGGATTCCGGCATAATCAAGTATGGGACCCAAGTTTCAATCTATATTTTTTTGGTAATTCAACCCCTTAGGTATGGATTCATGTATTTGATCTTATTCGATACCTTTTACATACTCATATTTAATGGGAAGTTTCTAGTGATGTTCCTTTTCTAATAATGTTTGATAAATAAATAGAACAATCAAGGTATGGTTTCTTTGATTGTATTCTAATTCAAATTGATATGTGTTCATCTATTATCAATATAGTAGTTTTTGTTAGTGAATAATTGTTTTTTAATTTCATATTTATGTATAAAACTTATCTGATTTTTGAAAAAGGTGTTTCAATATTAGAAATTCTGTTAATAAATTAAAAAAAGGTTTGAGATGTGATAATTATAAAAGGTTTGTACATGAGATTGTTAAATATAAATTTAAAATCCCAAATAATTGTTTTATAAAGGAAGAATACTTGTTTTTATTTGGAAATAATAATAATGGTGATTGTTTAAGCCTGGATATTTTAAATTTTGTGCACTCACTGGTATCTAAATAACGTAAACCTAGGAAGTGAGTTCAAAATTCTCCCCCCAACATTTATGATTATGTGATACTTATTACAGTATTATCTATTGATTGTTTAAATGGTAAATCTACCAATAAATTAATTCCTCATAAAACTACTGATTTTCAAGTCAATAAGGAAACTCAATAGGATGATCAACTTTCGTAGGGGATTATAGAAGATCAATCCTAATGTTGATACTTGGATGAATCGAGGTTATGAAAGAAGTATTACTGATTCATGTTTTTTGATAGATAAGTCTATTGTTTTTCTCCATTTGTACAAGGGACCTTTGGAATTGATGTTGGAAAATATTTAATCAATGTTATTATAAGTACTTCTGGAATATTTATTACCGATGATGGGATGATTTTAGGTCATGAGAAAATCCAAATTTCTGATCCATATTTTTCAGATGCTAATTCCAATCACGAAGTATCAATTGATTAAAAGATTAGAGATCCTTACATGAAATATGGGACCTCTAGCATGGATTTTAGGAATTCCTCTGGACGTGTGGGAAACACTAATACAAAATCGTAGGCTATATCAATGGATCTAATAGGGATTTCTAGAAAGGTGACTGATATTTATATCATGCATCATGATGAGGCTGACAGTGGAGGGGATGCACTTAAATAGAAGGAGGGATCCAGTGAAATGGTTGTTATAGACTCTAATGAGAAAACATTATATTATCTTCATGAATTATGGTAATGTCCATATCATGGTAAACATTTTCTTCATACACATGGAATACCTCCTCACTGTATGGATATAAGAGATCCTAATCTCACTCATACAGTTGAATTTTTTACCTTTTAGTGTCTTCATTGATGTTAAATTTCGGAGTCTTTTGGAATATATTTGTTTTAGATTTTGGGATTTTTATTGTAATTTTCCTCCCCCTCCTTTCTATTCATTCATTAATTTTAAATTAAAGAGAAATTTCTTTTGTGTGTTAAAAAATGATAAAATTTGATTGTATGTTCTTATATGAGTTCAATATTTCTCTCTACATTTTTATTTATGAGTATTCTTGTATTTGATGTCATAATAGGTTTTTGTCTCATTATCATTCCTTCATATGATTAATATGCTCATCCCCTGACTTCAAATTATTTTTAATATATATTAGTGAATATGAATAATAATATGTTTAAAATTTAATTTAGCATAATTTTAAGTGAATGAATAAAGTGTATTTCCAAAATAGAATTTGTTTTGTAGAAAAATACACATTAAAGGATTAAAAATGTGTTGGTATTTTTATAAGTGAGATTTTAAAAAACTATAAAGCTCAAAAAATAATGGTCTTGGAAATTATGTTTTGTAAAATTCATCAAAAAATATTTACCTATGGGATGTTTTGGTTCAAACAGTTACAGTATGTTAGGATTGAGATTATTTTTACGTTACCATTTAGAATAAATTAATAGGAACCATGTGATTCCCATTATGAATGAGTATGGTTGAATAATATTTTATTACTTTAACTACATAGAGTGTGTTTTTGGATTTAGTGTTAATTTTTATGACTGGTCATATGTGGGTTTTATGTATTAAGGGGTTAAAATTGGAATAGTGCATGACAATATAGATTGATTCTTGTTATTTATAGAGAGTTTCATTTTTTTCTATATGGTAGGGGTTGAAATTACTAATGGGTTGTATATCCTCTATAGTTCTTATTAGTGTAACACTAGATTACACCTCATTATTTGAGTAAAAAAACATTCCCTTGATGTTTTAATTCATAAATATGGAATTATTTTTCAAAATTAAACCTTAAATCATCATGATCCTTGAAATATATATATGGAGTGGATAAGGTGATTTATGGATGGATTATTCATATTATTCCAATAAGGAGAGTGGGTTACCTTCTTATCATGGTTGAATATATGAAGAGTGGATTCCTTCATAGTGATTTTAACATTTTCTAGAGTTAGAAAAAGAAATTGGGAACATATCTTGGGAGGTAGTGTGATTTTCATGGTGGTCCTCTTGATTAGTATATAACCTCTATAAAAGGTCACATCTAGGATACCCCCATATTATTTGTTTTTTCTTGAATACCATGGATACATTATTTATATGTTTTCATGAATTAATTTTTTTTCTAGTTAGGGAATATAATAGTTATAGTTTTTCTCTTCTCCATGGGTGTAAAAACATAGAGAATAAACAAATGATAATTTAGGATGTATGGTGGTGGTTACTTTATACTTATGGATATCATTAAACTATGTTATGTTAGCCTTCCTTCTGTAAGGATCCCCTTGATATTAGACCATTTATGTTATCATAAATTTATTGATGTTGATTTATAAACATTATTTGATGGATCAGTATGAAATAAGTTTTATATTATCATGTAATGGGAGGTAGACACTATGATGAGCTGTAATATATTATATACCTTGTGTTCAGCTATCAATATTCTATAATATTACTCTAGTGAGAATCAATGAGATGAAATATGGATGACATTAGTTTTGGGTGTTTTTATTTCATATAGTTTGGAAGAATTATTTATTTTATTCATTTTATTTATAATGGTATTTTAATTGAGATGGTATTTAATGCATTGGGAACTTCGAGAATTATCGTTATGGTTTTAATTCTCCTTTGATATATGTTTTTTTATTTTTGGTCCCATTTTTATTGTTTATAGTTGTAATTATTTATGTAATATTTATTTACCATGATATTATATTTTTTTATTTATGGGTAGTGAGGTGATAACAAGTTCTGATGGATTCTAGATGAGTGAGGATTTATTAATACCATGGTTGTACTCTTGATGATTGAATTTAATGATACAATTGGTAAATAGTTGTATGATATAATATTAGATAATCGTATTCATGCCATTAGCTAAAAGCTAGGGGATCTATTATGAGTAGGGTAATACTAATGGAGTCTTCAGGGGGTTCATGTCTTTTAACCATGATGACATGAAAGTATGCCTTTACATGTATATGTTTTATTTATGATTTTATGGGTTTTGTTTCACTCAACATATACCCAAATTCGTCCCAAAACTGGGCATATATTCACATACTCACTAGTAGGTTGTGTGTCAAGGTGACTGGGGAAATCCAATAGGGTCATTGATATCACCCATACTTTCATACACGATGTAGGTTTTAATGTTTGTAAGTACACCATCATGTCTTGTTTCAAACATAGAATTTAGCATAGATCTATTTTTAGGGATTAAGAAGAGTAGTGTATCGAATGATGATGATTTAGTATGAGATTTTTATATGAGTTTTTCAAGATCCAATTCTATATTAATATTTTCAGTTGTACTATATATGTATCAACCATTGAGAAAATATATATTTATATTAATTATGTTGATGTATATCTATTTAAATATATTAGTTTTATTATATTTAATTCATAATGTAGATCATTTAGCTTCATGTAATAGAATATGATTTTACCTCTTAGTTCGCTATATATATAAATATATATATATATATATATCACTATAGGATTTATATAAGTTTATTATATATAAGGATCATTCCCAAACATTGGTAGGTTTGGGCATGACCCAATTTCTCTATATTTGTCGGCATAAAATCAAAATAACTATTTCTGGACCATTCTAGATGGAAGCCTCTGGAACATGGGGAGGCACATTTGAGGCTGCATAATTCCCTTTTATAAAGTATTATTTGAAAAAACTATGGTCGATCACTAACAGTTATATAATAAAATTTGTTTTGGGAGTGTTAGAGTCAATTAGAGGTTGAGAGAGTATATAAGGACTTATGAGGCAAAAAAAGATTTCTTTGTACGCATGAATATGCATGAATACCAAGTCCTTAGGAAATATACCATGATGGGTGTAACTCTAGGTAGAAGTGAGTTTTTGGATCGATAATCCCAATTTAGGATGTATAAGTCTTGGGTTGAGTCATAGGGATTATATTTGTGCTCGTTTTTTTATTGTTCATGACTCATGATAGTGACAAGATTAGGGAATCACATAAATTCCTAAAAGTTTTGTATCATGCCATATTTACTTATCAAATATAATTTATGTATTGAATTATCATATAATATTTTCAATTTTTATCAAATTGATTACAAAAAAAGATTAGATAAAATATACTAGAGGGTTTTATTCAAGATATGATTGATTCACTATGATTTTTATCATACTATGGGGTAATATTTCTAATGTTTTAAATTTTTGTAAAATTCCATTTTATGAAATTAAACTCATTTTGTGTATTTATACATGAATAAGGTGGTTTTCAAAAAATGTATTCCCTAACATAGCATTTTTTATTTTCCAATATTAAAAAAGGAATATTTCTTGAATTGGATTTAAAATTTTGTTTATAAATGGTTTTCCAGATAATATTTAAAATGGAAATTGGTTTTAAAGACATAATTAACTAGGATAGAGATATAATTAATTATTTTTTTATAAAATTCCCATGGGTTTGAAGATGGATTTTGAAAAAAAAACATTAGTGAGTTTTGGTGTGTATAAAATAATTTGAAATTGTTTTTCAAATAAACATCCTATGTTCTATAAGCATGTTTTTATGGAATTATTAGTTGGATTATGTTGTACTCTAATATTTTAATTTCATGTATTTAGATGTATAATATGATTTTATTGGAGACCCTTGAGGTCTAGGATTAAATTATGATTGTTTGAGGTTAAGAAGAAACATCTAGATTCAATAATCAATAGTTATTTAGATATGATCACTAGTGTTGGCATTCATTAGGAAATTCCTATTATGGGGAGCACCATTATCCATAATTGGCCTTTTTAGTCTGCATTTATATTGAGGAGTTCCATAAGGCCTGATATGGGGAGATATTTCATGTTTTATATTGAGGATTTTATTTATGCATAATCTTAGTGTTTTGGTGAGGGATAAATATAGGATGTTGAGGGGATAAATTTTAGGATTTGAGTTCCTGTAGGGATTTGTGGGATTAAAATAATTCCAATGAAGATATGGATATCAAAGATGAATATATGGGACTCTTTTTGTAGAGTTATATGATTTATAGTCAATATTGTTCTAGGGAAGTGTTGGTTTAACTGTGTATTTGTAATTAACAATCAGAGATATAACATGATGAGTTAGTGGTGAGTTAACAATAATGATAGGTCATGAATTAATTTCGAGTCATTAAAAATTATTCTCAAGGTTATGAAACACTATGGTGGGGAGTTTATAATGATTTATTTCCAAATGTTTTTGTGAACTGAGTGGAATATTATATTTTTATGGATTGTAGGACCATGAATTTGTTTTTTCTAGATGAGATCGAAGATTTTATTTTTTAGTCATTTTTTGATGATTATTTGAACGTTTTTGAAGTGTCACCAGTAGTGGTAAAAGACCCAACCTTAAAGATTATATAATATTGAGATAAGTCAACAATTTACTTTAATTCACTTCGAGGATATTTTAAGGTTTAGAGTTTTAGAGAATTAGGCTATAACTCATACATAGAAACATAAATATTTCAAGTAGAAACTTATACTAACATTCCATTTTATTCATAAAAAACATAATTAAAAAGAAACACAATATAATGTCAAGTTTTAACAATATAACTTTTCCTTGAACCCATACTTGACTATATTCCTCTTTGACTTCTATGATTTTTTTTCAAAACATGGGATGAGAATAAAAATCTCTATAAGGGATACTCAAATAAAGAAAACTATTAGTCTTGGGAAAACATGAAAACTATGAATACTTTATCATAATTTAAAACTTTTTACCATAAATAAGTAGTAAATATACTTCACAGAATATAATCTCATTGATTACCCTTTTTGTAACCAAAAAATATTACCATAAATACCATAGAAATAAACATATAACATATAAAGGTAACTTGGGACATAAAAATAATTAAATGGAATAAAAACACGATCAACTTCTACACATATCACTAAACAGAATAACCATACATCTGACCTCCTTACCCAATGCATTGGAGGGTAAAACGTAACCACTTGTCCATGGTTTATCACATAACCACCCATCTTTGGCTTATCACATAACCACATGTCATTGGTTTATCAAATAACCACCTGTAAAATATCCAAGTACCATTATATAATCATAACACAAAAAAGATTGCTATTATCAACATTTCACTCATAAAATTTCATTTTCAATCACAAGAGATAATTTTTAGATATTAAAATAGTAAATCCACTTTCAAAAAAAAATTCAATACCAAAACACCCAAAAAAGGAATAATGGAATTCTTTTCCTTTTAAAAACATTATTGCTTATAGAGGAAGCCAAATATCAAATAACGGTTACAGAGGTGGAGAGGTCATTGTCACTGCAAATGTTAAAAACATTCCTTGTTTTTGTTTAGTAAAATGATTCGTAAAAAAATATTCCTTTTGAATGAAATTAAATTGAATGTGGTTTATTATACATTGTATAAAGAAGGTCGCGTATAAATAAAAAAATCCTCAATTAAAGGAGATTGAGAAGAAGTCTCTTACAATGATCATATCATTAGATTAATGATAAATAAATGACATAATTATGTATCAAAAATATAAATATGAAAAATATATATTGATATTAAATGTAAAACAATCAGAGTCCATTGACACATATTCTTGAAAAAAAACCAATGACATGGATATTTTACTCAATGAATGGAGATTCATTTATAATTTCCATTACAATATTCTTATAAATGACATTTAAATTTATCAATGTGGTGATTATTTGTAGAAATAGTATATCCACACAAAGGGAAGTGGAAATTACAACATAAATAAATAAATAGTGATTCCACATGCAATCTTGGGATAATATAATCAACAAAGTATGAGTAAAACCCAATGAGTGGAAATTGAGTTTATAAATTCTCTTATCTTGAGACCGACTCATCACGTTCAGTAGTTATGTTTCTGAATAATAAAATTAGGTTAATTTTTACATTATTGAGAAATTTTTTCAATTTTATTAACACTTTTATACCACTTATTATTATGTTTAAAAAATTATATAATTATTTAAGTTCATATCAGTCGTTTTGTCTATATTCGGTACTTGAGTCAAAAATGAACTTGTTTTGATGTAAAATGTCCATGTAGTCAAAAGTAGACCATCCTAAGAATATTATTATTAACGATTTAAAAATAATATATATATCTAGCATATATTTATTTATTATGTCAATAATATTTGGATATACTAAATGAAATTCACCATTCATGGAGACGGTAGGTCGTACACACACAAGAACACTACATTCATTTATTTAGCATATTAAAGGAATGAAAACTAAATGATACATATGTATATTGTAATTAAATTATAATATCTATGTTATATATGTTACATAATTTTATTAACTCCATCATTTACATGTTCCATGTAAGGCATGAACGAGTCATATAATTTTGAGGGGTGGTAGTTCGCACTTCTTCCAATGAAATTATCACATTTACATGTTATGGAAAGAATAAAGGTATGCTGTAAATTAAATTAATGAATTATAGTGTCAATATAAATATATTATATATCATATTTAATCATTAAATTCATGTATATAATGATTTATTAATTAATATTATGTAGAATTAATCGTATTGCATCGTGGAGACGGTAGGCCGTACGTACACATGAGTGCCAATATCATTCACTTATTGGTTAAAAGGTATATAATTGGATGGAATATTAATTATAAATAATAATTATCATGTTATATTCAATATTTTGATATATTATAATCATCATTATACCCATCCAAATTAATTATTGTTGAATAACAAATTACACCACAACATGGAGATGTTAAGTTGTACGTACACAAACATAGTGATATTGTTATTCGTAGGATGGATAAAACAAGGTATAAAGTTGTCCCATAATTATAATAACATAACATAATATATAATATACTGGATTTATTACTTTATTATTTAAACAACTTAAGAAGATAATGTAGAAGAAGAAATGAATTTGGAAAGTGGAGATAAAAATACCTTTTTTCGCGTATCGCATTTTGATTTTCACAAACGGTCACCATAGGATGGATTTATAACCAAAGTGTGGCCACTAGAAGTAAAAAATGGATGTTGGGAGATTATTTTAGAAGAATTTGGATGATCCAAGGTTCCTAAAATGTGTGAGTAAGTGGGTAAATGTGGTGTCCTTTTATAAGAGGGAGGAGGGGCACTTTTGGAAGGTCTTGAAATATTAATTTATTAAAAATTTATTTTCAAATTATAATTAATAAAAAGTGATATAATTAGAGTATAATACGAGTATGGTTCTAAATACTCTAAAAAGTATGTTTTAGACAAGTTTAGGTCATAAAATTATCATCATCATTTAGCTTTAATGCTTAGTTAAAAACATTAACTCTTACCATGTCTTCTGGTATTTTCATAATATATGGATATTATAGTTACTATAAAATACCAATAGAACTAAAAGTGGATAATTAATGAAATTTTTAACATTTATAAGTTATTTGGATGAATCTTATATTTTTAGGAGTATTATATAATTTAATAAAATAGTATTTGTTTTAAATATTCATTTATGTCAATTTTGACACTATTTAGAAATTGATTTTTTTAAAGATATAACAACTTTATTCCTTATAACCAAAAGAATTTACTCATCCCTAAAATTTAAATATCATCAAAAAAATTCTTATATGGAATAAAAATGTTCAAATTATATACATTTTAATGTTTATAATATCATTTATTTGAATATTTCATTAAAAAGGTAATCACTGTATCATCATTGTGCCATAAACAAATAAATTCATTTAATGTATAAAAATTATAAATAAAATACCATGATGTAGTAAATATTATTTTATTTCTAATTACAATATATAGTCGAAGTGAACAATTATATAACTCACCATAAAATTGTTTTTTGTAAAAAGATACATGATTGTGTTATATTTTCCATTACTTAAAATTAATTATTATGACATATCATTTTCATTATCAACTGGCTCCCAAATGCTAAAATTTCAGACTAAGGATTGTTTTGGATTCCCATGACTCATAAAATAATATTATAACATGTGTTAGGTTTTTTTATATTATTTTAATATTATTTTTACCCTTATTTACGTAATTTATCCTTTAACCATGGTGAATAAAAATAATTACTGAAGTTACTATTTCTAAGGTCAAAAAACTAAAGGTATATATTTAAAAAAATTGGAACTTATTATTAAAAATATGGAATCCTTATTTTCAAATTCAAAAAATAGAAATTTAAGTAATTAATTTAAAATTAATTCTTGTTTTGAAAACCATAAGGAAGGTATTTAGAAGTAAAATATATCAAAAGATTGACATGTGTTTATGTCCAATTGAAATATGAAATTACTTCCAATTAAAAGAATTGTATCAAATTATAAAAATTTAATCCAATTAAAATTTAAAACTAATTTGAAGAACATTCTAACAGTATAAATAAATTAGATGAAATGGCCATTTTTAATTAAAATGTTGTTTTTTTCACTTTTCATTAAAATAGTGATTTTATCAGAATAATACCAAAATTTCAACCTAAGTAAATTTTGATTCCCCTATTCTAAATAAGAGAATTATTTTGTCAAATATCACATATAAAAGTGAAAAAATATATTTAAAAATGGTTTTCCTGCAAAAGGTGGTAAAAATGAGGTATTAACAATATGAGATTATTTTATGCTTAAAATTGGATTTATTATCATTTTAAGCCTCTAAGATATATTGGATAAATGTAAAAACAATAGAAAACACGTGTAATCATATTTTTGTTAGTACTATTAATTATCACCAATACAATGACAAGGTGTTAACTACCATTTAAAATAATAATAATAATATTTTATTATTTTTCTGTATAACTAAATGTTGTGTGGAACGTAAGATTTTGGAAAAAAACCGCAGTTGTCTGTCGAGTATGCTGACAGAAAAATCACACCCTTTAATTTAAAGTTAATATCTTCTTTATAAATATTAATAGACCTGAGAAATTATTATTCTATAAATACATAGAATGTTACATCATTCTCCCCTTTTGGAAATTGATTCCTCATAATTCTAATATTTGGCTCGATAACTTAATTGAAAATCCCACATCAAAAAAAGAGTAAATAAAAGTACCACTTTAAAAGAATTAAATATAAGTAACAAGGTCACCTAAGATAACACATACTAGGATTCCATATAGGAAAACACAGATATATAAGAAAAACTAACCATCTTTTTCTGATGGAGTGTGATAGAAAACATGATCAAGATAAAGTTAACAACCAGAAAACCATAAACATATGATGGGTTAAATGGTTTTTGATTTCCCAGTAAGAAAATTAATTGAAAATCATTCTTGTTTTAATATCATTTTCATAATTATAAGGAATTTATTTATGAACTTGACTAATAACATAAGGAAATATACTTAATTATCGTGTAGAGTTTCATCCTTTAATAAATTTCTACCACACACTCGTATTTTCTCTTAACAATGAGTATTCAAGATTACCTGGTCTCACCTAAAGTATAAGAATCTACTTCTAGAGAATCAAATAATTCACGAACTATAAACTACATATTTACCCCATCTTTATACATTAACCAAAACTAAAATGGTTAGTACAAAATCAGATAATCCCACAGAAATAATCGTTTATTATAAGGATAAAGACTAATTTTAATCTCCAAAATTCAACAGTAATACCCAAATTCTATATTGGCCATTAAATAGACAAAAGTCCTTAAAATTACTCAGAATAATCCAATTAATATTTAAACCCAAAACTCATCCGGATTTGATCACATAGTATTCCAAGATAAATTTAAACATTTATCTGCAAATAACATCAACCACAGTTAATGTATCATTCCAAAAAGTAATTAACCTAATAAAATTTTCTCCATGATTGGTTAATAATTTCCATATATAACCCAAATCACCATATGACCACATTATAAACATATATTATTCTAAAATAAAATTCAATCATTACTCCTCAAATGAAATCCCATTGTATTCTATTTTACTTAGGCATTTAGTGTTCCCAAAAGAGAGAGCATCCTCCAAAATAAAATTTATCACATAATCACCAAATCATTTCCCTATACTAAGGATATCTATTTGATGAAACATAAGTTCCATAAATCAACTTATTATTAATACACAAAATCATTTAACTAATGAAATAATTCTTACTAACTAGGGGAATTCACATAGGCTAGATGTTGGCGATGTACCCTTGTCACCCTTTGATTTTGGGTTCAATTACCATAGCCTTGTCAAGTGAAACAGATTGTCACCCATCTTATAGGTTTTAATTTTTCAAAGACTACTATTATAACATTTATAACATGAGGTAAAGTCATCAAAATAACCACAACCAAATTTAACCTCAAGTTTATCTCATGCATTTCGTTTTTCATCTCAAAATGTAATAACCTATACTTTCATCAAATTTAAGGATCATAGAAACCCTAAAGGTTCTTTGTAACTATAACCCCAAAATAAATGATAATTATTCCTCATTTTTACATAAAAAACGAAAGTGTAACACTTACTATAATACTTCCAATTTAATACCATCATTAACACATTTAAACATATCATTATCCATTCATCCAATATAACCCTTCAATTCCTAAAATATAGACATCTTAATCATCAAACAATCTTTAAGATCCTTTAACCATATTTTTTGACCTTATTAATTAATAATTCTTTCCTACAAACAAAATCATGCATAATTTCCTAAGATTCAATAACTTCCAAACATGATCAATGAAATAATCCATACCATTCAAAGGCCATTTTTAGTTTCCTCATCTTTAATTGGAATGGAATTGGGCATTAGTAAACATATATTTATACGGTCCCACTGAGACCATTCCCAAAACATCTTTGGAGTATATCTATTTTCATAATGAATATGCACCCCACAGTTAAAATATTCAATTTATCCATCATGAACAACTTATTTCCCTTTCCTAGAGTCAACCGAACGCTTCTTTTTTCTATGGTAGGTTATTACATTAATATCTTCTTTACCACATCTATAACATCTTCCCATCCCTTTTAAACATTTTCCTAAGTGTTTCTTTCCATATCTATGTCACATAGGTTATTGAAAATACTTATATTAATGATTATTACCTAAACTACCATAAGGATTTGTTACTCACATATATGATGCCCTAGAAAAATCACCGAGGTTCAAGTGGTCAATCATGAATCTAGAGAGTTGGTTTAGAATAACTGAAAGAGTTCTTATTGTGGATCCCATTTCATTAGGCTTCTTATTTAGAAGATCACTAAAATTTCCTTCACATTGATTCTGACTTTTGTGCCTTCTAAATCCAACCATTTACTAAAACCAAAAAGGGTTAGTGTGAGTATATCAATAAAATAATCTTATCCTATCATATGTGGAATATAGAAACTATTATATACTTATTAATGTTATCTCCAACTCATTCAATTTATCTAAAATAACCATGACTCTTTCTAATATTCTAACCATTATAGTTATATAAAACATGTTAATTATGATTAAATAACACCCTAACCTCTAATGTTATCTAAACCGAACTCTGATACCAACTATAAGGCCCTCACCATAAACATTAATTAATCTAGAGATAAGTCAAAATTTTAATTTAAATCACTTTGAGGATCTTTTCAGTTTTAGAGTTTTAGATAATTAGGTTATAACACATACATAGAAACTCAAATATTATAAGTATACACTTCTACTCCCTATCCATTTTTTACTAAAACAAAAAATATTTAAAAAGAAACATGGCATCGTGTCATGTTTCAACATCATATCTTTTACTTGATTCCATACTTGAATATCTTATTCTTTAAGTCCATTGAAAATATTTTCAATACATGGGATGGGCATAAAAATCTTAGTAAGGGATACAAAAATAAGGAATACTATTAATCTACAAAAATCATGAAAACTATGAATACAATATCAAAACATAATACCTTTTAACCTTTATGAAGTAGTAAATATAATTCCCTACATATAAGCTCATTAATTACAATTTTTGTAACCAAATGATAAATATAAATCTCATAGAAATTAATATATAACATATAAAATTAACGTGAGACATAAACATACTTAAATAGAATAACCATACGGTCGACTTACTCACATATCAGTAAATAGAATAGCCTAATGTATAAATTACATACCCAAGGAATTAGAGGTTGTAATGTAACCACCCATACATGGTTTATCATGGAACTACCCATCTATGGTTTATCACATAACCACCCATCACTAGTTTATCACTTAGCCACCTGCCAAATGTCGATGTACGATTATATAATAATAACACATAAAAGATTTCAATTATCAATATTTCACTCATAAAATTTCATTTGCAATAACAAGAGATCATTTCAAGATATTGAAATTGTAAATCCACTTTTAAAACTATTTTCAATACCAAAACTACAAAAAGGTAATATGATATTTCTTTTCCTTTTAAAAACATTAAGGCTTAGAGAGGAATCCAAATATCAAATAACAGTTACGGTGGAAGGGAGGTCGTTATTGCTGCATAAGTGAAAGACATTACTTCTGGTCATTTAGTAAAATGATTCACAGAAAAAATATTCTTTTTTGAATGAAATTAAATTACAAATGGGTTTATTATACACCATATAAATATGGTCATGAATAAATTAGAATATGACACAATGAAAGGAGATTGAGGCGAAGTCCCTTACAAAGATCATATCATTAGATTAAGGATAAATTAATGACATATTTATGTGTGACATATATAAATATACTCAATAAAAGTGGATATTCAGTTTAAAAAATTCATTGTTCATTCACACAAATTCTTGGAAAAATTAAATCAATGACATGTATATTTAACTCAATGAATAGAGATTTAGTTAAAATTTCCATTACAATGTTCGTATAAATAACGTAAGAATTTATCAATGGGGTGATTCTGTGTAGAATTAGTATATCCACCCAAATGAAAGTTTAAATTACAACATAAATTAATAATAATTTATTCCCAACATAATCATGGAATAATATAATCAACGAAGTATGCGTAAAACCCAATGAGTTGAAATTGAGTTTAGAAATTCCCTTACCTTGAGCCTGACTCTTCACATTCAATTGTTATGTTTTTGAATAATAAACTTAGGTTAATTAAAACTTTCTTGAGAACATTTTTCATGATTATTATTATTGTCATATCAATTATCACCATGTTATAAAAATTACAAAATTATTTATGTTCATATCAGTCGTTTGGTCGATATTCAGTACTTGAGTCGAAAATGATTTTATTTTGATGTGACTAGTCCTTGAAGTAAAAAGTAAATCATCTCTAGAATATTATTATAAATGATTAAAATATAATATATATCCCATACATATTTATTTTTTATGTCCATAATATTTGGAGATATAGAATTAAATGTAACATTCTTGGAGATCGTAAGTCATACGTACGCGTGAACGCTACATTCATTTTTTTTGACATAATAAAGGAATGAAAACTAAATGATACTTAGATATATTGTAATTAAATTATAATATATATCTTATATATGTTACATAAGTTCATTAAAAACATCCTTTATATGTTCCATATATGGCATGAATGAGTCATATCACTTTGAGGGGGCGATAGGCCGTACTTCCTCAAATGACATTATCATATTTATACATTATAGAATGAATAAAGGTATGTTGTAAATAAAAATTACAGAATCATAGAGTCAATATAAATATATTATATATCATATTTATTCATTCCATTCAATTATATAATCTTTTTTTAATGATTATCATGTAGAGTTAATAGCATCACTTTGTGGAGTCGGTAGGCCATATGTACACACGAGCTACAATTTCAATCACTTAATGGTTAAAAGATATATAATTGGATGGTATATTAATTATAAATATTAATTATTATATTATATTAATTATTTTAATTCACCATACTAATCTTTATACCAATCCAAATTAAGAATTGTTGAAAAATAAATTACACCACATCGTGGAGACGATAAGCCGTACATACACACACATGGTGATATTGTTATTCGTAAGATGGATAATAGAATGTATAAGATTGTAAAATAATTATAATAATGTATAATAATGTATAAAATACTATATTTATTACTTTATAATGGAAAATACATAGTAAGAGAAAGTAGATTAAGAATTGTTTTTTGAAAGAGGTGATAAAATAAATACCTCTTTTTTCGAGTATCTTCTTTTTATTTTCACAAAAGGTCTCCATAGGATGGATTTCATCAGAAATTGTTTTCATGACTCATCCTCGGGGCCCATGTCGTGACTACACCAAGCCTGCCTTCCATAGGCCAGGGGCTGGTGACTAGCACCAAGGCGTAAATCCCAATAAAAAGGGAAGGCATTGCCTTTAAAATATTAAACAAACACAACAGAGTACACAAAATAAGTAAGAACTAAGTAATACTGAAATACAAAAGTAAGTGCTGAATAGAAAGGGGCTGGAAATATAATCCCAAATGTAAGTATAGTACAATTGAAAATCTATTACAACGGAAGTAAAGTAAAGTAGAAACCACTGAGTGGTCCTCCGGGTATCCCACCTGAAGGGTGGGTACAGGTGGTCTCCTCAGCACCTCAGGTCCGTCTATCTGCTCCGTGTATGTCTCACCAAGTGGTCCACCTCCGGGTACTATCCAGCTCCTCAAGTCTCCACCTCGATCAGTGTTGTGTGTCATCTGCATCCTACACAACGTAGTGCGAGAAAAGACCGTGTAGGGGTGAGTATACGATAATAAGTAGGGATCCCGAGACCCCCGAAGGTCTCCCAGAATCCACGAATGATAAACCACATAAGAGAGATACAAACACGAATTATCAACCAACCCTACTTTGGTATATGCCCATACATATACCTAAGTTATCAATCTCAGTTCGACTCCAAACTCTCGAGCCCAAGCACAACTTAGTCCACACAGGAAAGTAATTCAAACACATTGATCATAATGACTGAAAGTCAAGACTCAGCTCACATAAGTATTCATCTTTTGTATAACGAGAGATATGTTCAGATGTAGTCACTAATTCATCTAAGCTGTTGGAACCACATAAGATACCAGAACAGCTAAGCAATCAGACCCACTCAGGATACAAGACCAGTTACTCTGTTGGACCCACTCAGGATACAAGTACAGAAGCCATCGTTGTCAAACCCATGGAGGATCCCTGTACAGAATTAATTGTCATCGAACCCACAGAGGACTCCAGTATGGTAGATGTCATCTTCGAACACATAGAGGATCCTAGTACGGTAGTCTTTGTCATAGAACCCATGGAGGATCCAAGTATGGAAGTCATCGTCGTCGAACCAACGTTGGATCCTAGTATGGAAGATGTCGTCGTTGAACCCACGAAGGATCCTAGTACAGAAGATGTCATCGTTGAACCCACGGAGGATCCCAGTACAGTAGTTGTCGCAGACACAACCAGCTCTTGGGTTCCCGCACACAGCACGCTCGATTCCGAGAGGGTCCGATCCCCGAGCCAAGGGGTCGATACATCAACTATCTTTAAGTCCTGATTTGATGTATCCCAAAGTTATATCTCATCAAAAGGAACCCAACGCAACAGACAACACGTCAATCGGACGCATGTTCTGAGATTTATTGGATTTTCTGCTCTAGGGGCCCAGTTGGAATTATGCTCATTCCAAACCCCGCCATTTTCCAAGGCTATCCAAAACCCACTTATAATATCGCAAAAGTACCACCTCATCGAAAGGGTCCTAGTGTTGTAGATGGCGCGTCTATCGGATGCCCAGTCGTGAAGTTATTCGCATTTAAGGGAAACGGGCACGGCCCTTCAAGCCCGGTGGGCTAGCGAGTGGGCCAGTCCTGGCTCAGCGGGACCGACCCGGCTAAGTGGTCGGCCCAGCCAGATGGGGCATGGGCTGGCACGGCGGGGCGCAGCCCGGCCTAGCGGGATGCGGCCCAGCCCGGAGAGGCATGGCGCGGCCCGTGGCTGGTGTGGCCCGGCCTGCGGCTGGCCACGGCTCTGCCAGCTGGCCAAGCCGATCGAGGGGCGCGACCCCTAGTCCTCCGAAATGGCGGCCTCGAGTGGCGCCGCCCTCCTTTATGTCTGGCCGAATCAGGCCGGTCTTCCCAACGCGAGCAGCCTGCACGGGCGGGCCGCTGTCCTCCCGTGCGGCACCTGCGTGTGCCGTGGACTCTCCTACCCGGCCGGCTGACGAGCCGGCCGGTTCACTTCTGAATTGGCCCGCGGAGCGAGGTCCATGGTTCCTTGCAATAAGGAGCCTTATAGGTGTCACTTTCCTCTAGCCCGTCCGACTTCGGCCGGACGGTTCTTCTTCGGACGAGTGGCCCGCAGATGTGGTCCGCAGTTCCTCGCCATGCGGCCAGCATACGACCGCCGCTTCCTCCGGTCCCCGCCACCTCATCTATCACCGCCTCCATCGAAATAAAACGAGGATCAACAAAGGGTCCTTAGATAGTGTTTGTTCGGCCCATGCCCTCCGCGTTAGACAATATCATATGTCCGAAGATAAAACATGGTTTCAACAAAGAACGAAGAACAATTTTATTCAATTAAAATTGAAGAAAAACCCCTACCTCATAATTTACGTCGCACGTCGACGATCCATGGAACACGAGTGTCGCGGTAGTTGGGCTTCGTGGAAGACAACGTCACGGAGAACAGTGTCGTCCAGTCAACGTGGGATGAAAAGCCGTTGTCGCGGCGCGGGAAGAGAATCTAACGACGACTTAGATTCCTTCACATTGGGGTGCGTCCGATGAAGAAGTGTCGTTGGAAGAAGTCCTTCACGTTCTTCATCAGGGAAGTTCTTCGTTGAAGAATGATGTTCTTCGTCATAAAAAGATCAACTTTCTTCTAATTCTCCAGAACCTCCCCTATAGTATATTTTCCCACGCAAATGAAATAGAACAATCCCAATATAATAAACATTCCATCCATTTCAAAACAATTCAAAAATGAATTGTTGACCCACAAATAAATTAATTATGAGATTAATTAATTTAATAGGTGGGGTTGACATAATAAATGGAGGGAGGTGGAGAGTTCACATTTAAATAGTAGATTTGTCAAATTAAATAAGGGGTATTAATGGGGATTTGAGGGGAGGTGAATGGGTTTGGGTTCATGTGGGCCCCACCACACTAAGTCCTCTAATGGGAGGTTATGTGGGGTGTGGGCCCACCCTTAACTTCCTCTTGGAGGAAATAACCACCTCTTAAAATAAAATTGTGTATCACCCCAATTTTATTTAATTTAAGATAAATCCCCAAATTATAACTTTCAGCTCGCATAAAACACAACCACGGTAAAGGTCCCCTTAAGTAAATTCTGGCACTACGAGTTCATCGGTGTCCTCAGATTTCAATTCTGAGCACCGGTTCAAAAGATAGAAAAACATCCACGTACGTTTACTAAACGCACCCGAACAAAACTTCAGAAATTGATTCCGGGTACACAGGGCCTCAGAATCAGGCACCGTTAGAAACTGGGGACTCGTAAAATTCCAAAGTATTTAAAAAAATTCCTTGAAATTTTCGGGTCTTTGCATTACCCCCTCCTCAGGGATTTACATCTCCGTAAAGCTACAAAACACAGTAAGAAAACAAAATAGGGTACTGAGCACGCATTTGAGCCTCCTGCTCAAATGTGCTCTCCTAGAGGTTCTCGTACTACCAGTGAATGTGCACTAGAGGAATCGGCCATCCATGTAGGACCCTCTCCTGTCGATCCTCGATCTACACCAGGACCTCTGTGAAAGTCTCTCCGTCATCAATGTTCAGCTCCCTATGGTCAATGATGTGGGTCGGGTTGTGCACATATCTCCTCAGCTGAGATACGTGGAAGAAGTCATGCGCCCGGTGCAACTGAGGTGGAAGGTCCAGGCGGTAAGCCACCTCGCCTACCCTACTAAGGACCTGAAATGGTCCGATGAAATGTGGAGATAACTTTCCACCCCGACAAAATATATGTAGACCTCATCGAGGTGATACCCGTAGGAAAACGTGGTCGCTATCCACAAACTCCAGTGGTCTCCGTTTTCTATCCGCATTGGACTTCTGTCTACTCTGTGCAGTCTTCATCCACTCCTAGATGATCTGTACCTTCTCTGTCATATCCTGCATCATATCTGGCCCTATAAGTGATGACTCCCCTGGTTTTATCCAGCGTAGAGTTGATCTGCAAGGTAGGCCATAAAGTGCCTCATAAAGTGCTATCCCGATGGTGGAGTGATAGCTGTTGTTGTATGAAAACTCCACCCAGGGTAAGTGATCCTCCCAGCTACGACCAAAGTCGAGGACACTTGCACAGAGCATGTACTCGAGTGTCTGAATGGTGCTCTTAGTCTGACCATCCGTCTGAGGATGGAAGGCGGTGCTCAAGCGAAGCTGCATCCAAAAATCCTCTTGTAACCCCTTCCACAACCGAGAAGTAAAACAAGCATCTCGATCAGAGACAATAGTTGATGGTACACCATGAAGCCATATGATCTCCTGAATGTAGAGGCGTCCCAAGCTCTCTACTAATCCCTGCTCTCTGATCGGTAGGAAGTGAGCCGACTTGGTGAGTCAGTCTATGATCACCCAGATATATTCATGCCCTCTAGATGTACGTGGAATCCCCATAACGAAATCCATGGATATCCTCTCCCACTTCCACTCTCGGATCTCTAAGGGTTGTAACAAGCCAGCTGGTACCTAGTGCTCCACCTTCAATTGCTGACGAGTGAGGCATCATGAAACAAACTCTACTACAACCTTCTTCAAACCTGGCCATCAGTCCTATCATATGTGGTCTTGGTACATCTTTTCCACACCGGGATGTACCGCTAGAGGGTAAGTGTGAAATTCCCTCAGCACCTCCTCCTGTAATGAAACTGGTACAATGGTACTTCCTTTGAATAGGATGACGTTCTCCCCACCTTCAGAAAATCTATCAGGTGCATGTCCTATGGATATCTGAGCACGTCGCGCCTCGCAGTCAATGTCCCCACACTGTGCCTCTCTGACTCGCTGTAGAAGTGGACGAGTGACTGTGGGAGACTGCAGAAAGGATGGTCCGTCTCTATCCATAATGGATATCTGCAACGTGGCTAGTTGCTCTATCCCCTTTCCTAGAAGCTGAATGACCGATCTCATATTGATAGAATCTGCTACAACATTCCTCTTCCCAGTAGTATAGACTTTCTCAAAGTCATATTCCTTGTGGAACTCACGCCATCGCCACTATCTCATGTTCAGGTACTTCTACGAGAAGACACACATAAGAATTTTGAGATTGGAGTAAATCGTAAACCTTTCGCTCAACGAACTATGGGTGTGACTAGCCATTTTTAAAGAACCCGACTACACCCTTTTTTGCTTATGTCCTAAAAGAGTTGCTAAGATTTATCCTTTGCTGAAAAAAGAAATCTGGTATCATCCCCTGGATGAACCATGTTCTTTACCTAATACAATCAATCTTGACATGAAGGGTATTGTTTCATGCCATGGACGACGTCGTAAGGCCTCAACGCTACTACCAATAGATACAATCATTACTCTCGCATCCAAGGGTCGAGTCACACTATCGGCAGCAGTGTGTGGTAACTGGGTCTCCACCAGTAGGAATATAGAATGCAAGGGTCAAGTCAACTATTTTAACCGGAACCTCTCAGTATTGACCATACAAAAAGCTAGGAAAGAAAACATCACATGGAAATGTTTCTTTTATTGAAGTAGGTCAAAGTAGAAAGACACAAATAAACCATAAACAACGACATCAAAAAGTTAGAAGAATCCTGAACAAAAGTCTCCATGCCTAGAGCTAGTACCACTCTTATCCACCAGCTCCTAGATCTCTATGGTCGTAGGCCTTAACTTCCTGAATCTGAGCTCTCCCCTATCCACCCATTCCATGTGGTTGGGGTGGACCTCCTGGTGGTGGTGGTGGTAGGGCCTCGAAACGTTGTCCACCACCAACTGCTCAGCCAGCTCCTCTGCCACGTCTGCCTGCTCCCGGTGGACCACCATGGTCGAACCTCTACCTCTACCTGGGAGGTCCCTCTACTGCCTGCTGCTCATCTACAGGGAGGGTCGGGCAGTCTTGATCCCTGTGACCATGCCCACCGCATGCATACCACTACTTGATCCTCATATGACTGGAACTATTTCGTGTTCCCTGCACAACCGAACCTGTATCCTGAGGTCACCCACCCAATGGCCTGGTTTGTTGGGACCTCTGCGTCAACTGTCTATTGCCGGCTATAGAAGACTCCGCTATAGGTCGTCCTGTGGAGGGTCTCGTCGCTAGTGACTGATCAGCAAGAGAACTCTCTACTAGAAGGGATATCTCCAGCACCCCCACCTACGTAGGGATGTTGAGGGAGATCATAGAAGCCCCAATCTCATTCCTGAGTCCCTGATCGAAATTTTGGGCCCTGACGAACGGGTCCCATCCCATATATGTGGAGTAGCGTGAGAGGTCAGTGAACCTCACTGAGTACTGAGCTACTGTCATGATGCCATACTACAGATGAAGTAACTCTTGAATCCACACTACACGAATGGTGGCTGGTACAAACTCTTCCCGAAACAGGCTCTCAAAGATTGTCTAGAGTAGTAATGTCTGATCCTGCACATGGAGCATCAAACTCCACCATCTTCCAGCAGCTGCATGCAGGAGACTCGCGACAAGGATCACCATGAGGTCGGCTGGTGTCTTAACCAATATGAAAACTCTGATGATAGCCTCCAACCAATACTCAGCTACCTGGGGGTCCCTCTCTCCCCGAAACCTGGGCGGCCTCTGTCGCTGAAACTCGTGAAATGCACTCAGGTGGCATGCACTCTCTGTTGTTGGGTCTGGTTGTATCGGTGGCCCTACGGGTAGTGGTACCTATGGTGCCTCCGATGTGATGGGGCCCTGCACCGAGGCCTCGTCGCTCGGTGGGATACCATCTTGTACGTAACTTAGAACCCTAGAAAGCTGCCTTCATGGGTCCATTCAGAAAAGAAATAGGTGTGCCACGGTCAAACAGTATACCTGGTGTGCTGACACAAAGTAATCACAAATAAATCTTTTGAAACCCACATGCAATCAGTGTTTTCGTGCACTGAGTCAGAAATCAGTGGTTAGGGTCCATGTGTACGGATATGTCGGCCTCCGTACCAACACTGAACTCCATGGACTGAAAACCACACTCAATACTCTTAACACTATTTCTACACAGAAAGGAAAGATCAGAGTCCTTATTTCTATGGTATAACCGACTCCTCTGATACTAATTTTTCACGACCCGTCCTCGGAGCCCGTGTCGTGACTACCCCAAGCCTGCCTTCCATAGGCCAGGGGCAAGAGAGTAGCACCAAGGCATAAATCCTGATAAAAAGGAAAGGCATTTCCTTTACAATAGTAATCAAACACAACAAAGTATGCAACATAAGTAAGCACTACGTAATACTGAAATACAAAAGTTAGTTCTGAATAGAAAGGGGACAGATATACAAGCCCAATAGTAAGTATAGTACAACTGAAAATCTATTACAATAGCAGTAAAGTAAATCAGTAACCATTGAGTCATCCTCCGAGTATCCAACTTGAAGCGTGGGTACAGATTGTCTCCTCAGCACCTCGGGTCCGTCCGTCTGCTCCGTGTACGTCTCGCCAAGTGGTCCACCTCCCGGTACCATCCAGCTGCTCGAGTATCCACCTCGATCAGTGTTGTCTATCGTCTACATCTAACACAACGTAGTGCGGGCAAATACCATGTAGGGGTGAGTATACGATACTCAGTAGGGACCCCGAGACCCCCGAAGGTCTCCCAGAATCCACGAAGGATAAACCACAAAAGAGAGATACAAACAAAAATTATCAACCAACCCTACTTAGTTATATGCCCATACATATACCTATGTTATCAATCTTAGTTCGGCTCCAAACTCTCGAGCCCAAGAATAACTAAGTGCACATAGGAATGTAAGTCAAACACATTGATGATAATGATTGAATGTCAAGACTCAGCTCACACAGGTATTCATCTTTCATATAATGATAGATATGTTTAGATGTAGTCATTGATTCATCTAAGCTGTCAGACCCACATATGATACTAGACCATCTAAGTTTTTGGACCCACTCAGGATACCAGACCAGCTACTCTGTCAGACCCACTCAGGATACAAGTACAAAAGTCATCGCTGTCGAATCCATGGAGGATCCTAGTATAGAAGTCATCACCATCGAACCCACGAAGGATTACAGTATGGTAGACGTCGTCGTAGAACCCACAGAGGATCCTAGTACGGAAGACGTCTGCGTCGATCCCACAAGGGATCATAGAATGGAAGGCGTCATCGTCGAACCCACAGAGGATCCCAGTACAGTTGTTGTCACAGACGCAGCCAGCTCTAGTGTTCCCGCACATAGCACACTCAATTCCGGGGGGTCCGCTCCTCAAGGCAAGGGGTCGATACATCAACTACCTCAAATTCCTGCGTTGATATATCCAAAAGTTCCATATCATCCAAAGTAACCCAACGCAACAGACGGTGCATTAATCGGACGCTCGGTCTTAGAGTTATTGGCTTTTCCGTTCTTGGGGACCGGTTGGAATTATGCTAGTTCCAAACCCCTCCATTTTCCAGGGTTTTCCAATTCTCAATTAGAGTATCTCAAGAGGACCTCCTCGTCTCATGGGTCCTAGTGCCGCAGACGGAATGTCAATCGGACACACGGTCGTGAAGTTATTCAAATTTAACCAAAATGGGCCCGGCCCCTCAAGCCCAGTGGGCAGGCGGGTCGGCCCGTCCTGGCTCAACAGGTCCGACCCGGCTAAGTGGTCAGCCCAGCCGGGTGGGGTGCGGCACGACCCGATGGTGCGCAGCCCGGCCAACGGCTAGCCATGGCTTGACCAGCTGGCTGTGCCGATCTGGGGGCGCGACCCCCGGTCTTCTGAATCGGCATCACCACCCTCTTGTCCGGGTGGCCGAAGCTGGCCGATCCTTCCAGCACGAGCATCCTGCATGAGCTGGCCACTGTCCTCCCACGTGACACTTGCGAGTGCCGTGGCCAATTCAACTCGACCGGTTGATAAGCCGACAGGTTCGCTGCCGAAGCGGCCCGCGGAGCGCGGGCCGCGGTTCTCCACAGCGCGGCGCCTTAGAGGCCCCACGGTTCTCCAGCCTGGCCGGCTTCGGCCGACCAATTCTTCTTCGGCCGAGCAGCCCACAGATGCGGGCCCCGGTTCCTCTCCACGCGGCCGACATACGGCCGCTGCTTCCTCTGGTCGCTGCCCCCTCTTCCACCATCGCCTCCATCGAAATAAAACGAGGATAAACGGATGGTCATCAAGTCATGTTCGTTTGGACCGCGCCCTCCACGTTAGGCGACATCATATATTCGAAGATAAAACATGGTTTCAACGAAGAATGAAGAACAATTTTATTCAATTAAAATAGATTCAAACCCCCTACCTCATAATTGACATCGCACGTTGACGAGACGTGGAAGATGAGCGTTGTGATAGTCAGGCGTCGCAGAAGACGGCGTTGTGGAGAACAATGTCGTCTCGTCAATGTGGGAGGAAGAGTCATTGTCGCAACGTGGGAAGATAATCCGAAGATGACGTAGATTCCTTGACATCGGGGTGCGTCCGAGGAAGAAGCGTCGTTGGAAGAAGTCCTTCGCATTCTTCGTCAGGGATGTTCTTCGTTGAAGAATGGTGTTCTTCGTCGTAAAAGGATCACCATTCTTCTAATTCTCCAGAACCTCCCCTATAGTATATTTTCCCACGCAAATGAAATAGAAGGATCCCAATATTATAAACTTTCCATCCATTTCAAAAGAATTCAAAAATGAATTGTTGACACACAAATTAATTAATAATGAGATTAATTAATTCAATATGTGGGGTTGGCACAATCAATGGAGGGAGGTAGAGAGTTCACATTTAAAGAGGGGATTTATCAAATTAAATAAGGGGTATTAATGCAGAGTTGGAGGGAGGTGAAAGGGTTTGGGTTCGTGTGGTCGCCACCACACTTAGTCCTCTCTTGGGAGGTTATGTGGGGCATGTGAACAACCCCTAACTTCCTCTTGGAGGAAATAACCACCTCTTAAAATAAAATTTTGTATCACTAAAATTTTATTTAATTTAAGATAAATCCCCAAATTATAACTTGAAGCTCGAATAAAACGAAACCGCTGTAAAGGTCCCATTAAGCGAATACCGGTGCTGCGAGTTAATCGGTGTCCTCAGATTCCAATTCCGGACACCAATTCAAAATATAGAAAAACCCACATGTACGTTTACTAAACGTACCTAAACAAAACTTCATAAATTGATTTTGGGCACACCGGGCCTTGGAATCAGGTGCCATTAGAAACTGCAGGCTCGTAAAATTCCAAAGTATTTAAAAAAAATTCCCATGAAATTTCTGGGTCTTTACAATTGTGGCCTCTAAAATGGACTTATAGATGTTGGGAGATTATTTTATAAGCATTCGGTTGATCCAAAGGACTTTAGTGGTGTGAGTAAGTGGGTAGAGTTGGTGGCCTTTTATTAGAGGGAGGAGGGGCACTTTAGAAATGTCTTGAAATATTATTTTATTAAAACATATATTTTACAATTATAATATCTAAAAAGTGATATGATTATAGGATAATATTAGATGAGTAAAAATAATCTCAAACAATATGTTTTATACAAGTGTAGGTTATATAATTAACCATATCTTTTAGGATTAACTCTATGTCAAAAACATTAACTCCTACCATGTATTCTTGTATTTTCATAATATATGGATACTATAGTTAATATAAAATACCAATAGAAACACAAGTGGATCATTAATGACATTTTTATCATTATATAATTCGGTTGGTTGAATCTTAGATTTTTAGGATTACTATATTATTTAGTAAAATATTATTTCTTTTAAAAATTCATTTAGTTCAATTTTGGTACTTTTTAGAAATTGATTTTTATTAAAGATATAAAAAATTGATTACTTATAAAAAAAGGAATTAACTCATATCTCACATGTAAATTTTATCCAAAAAATTAGTTTATAGAATCAAAATGTTCAAATTACATCCATTTTAATGTTTATAATATCATTTATTTGAATATTTCATTAATAAGGCAATCACAACACCACTATAGTGTCTTAAATATATTTATTTATTTAATGTATAAAAATTATACATAAAATTACATGATTTAGGAAATATTATTTTATTTCTAATTAATATTTATAGTCAATGATATCAATTATATAACTCCATATAAAATTTTTTTAGTAAAAATATTCATGTTTGTGTTATATTTCTCATTACTTTAAATTAATTAGTATAACATGTCATTTTCATACCCAAGTGGATTCCAAATGCCAAAAGTTATGATTAAGGGATTTTTTGGTCTCCCATGACTCGTAGAACATGATTAGGAAATGTGTTGGGGTATTTTTATATTATTATAAAATTATATTTACACTTATTTACCTAATTTACCCATTAACCATGGTAAATAAAAATAACTAATGAAGTTACAATTAATATTGTCCAAAAATAAAAAGTAACTATTTATATAATTTGGACCTTATGATTCCAAATATGAAATAGGTTTTTCAAAATTTGAAAAATATAAATTTTATTAATTAATTTAAAGCTAATTCTTGCTGTGAAAACAAGAAAACATGTTTTTAAGAAGTAAAAACTATCATAAGATTGGCTTGTGTTTATGTCTAATTTAAATATAAAATTACATTAAATGACCAAAATTGGAATAAATGATAAAAACATAATCGAATTAGAATTTATAACCAATAAAAAATACAATATAAATATATAAATAAATTATATGAAAAGGCAGTTTTGAATTAAAATGTTGTATTTTTCACAATTCATTCAAATATGGACTTTATCTGAAAAATAACAAAATTTCAACTAAAGTAAATTTTGTTATTAAAATTATAAATAATAACTTTATTTTGTAAAATATAACATATAAAAGTGAAAAACTAGATTTTAAAAGGGTTCACCATCAAAAGAGAGTGTAAACAAAGTGTTTCTAAAAATATTAGAGCATTTTAGTCTTAAAATTATATTCAATATCATTTTAGGCCTCTAATATTTATTGGGTAACTGTAAAAAATTTCAAAAACATGTTTAATAATATTTTAGTTTGTTATGTTCATTTAATCCAATACAATTTCCAGGCATCTACTACCATTTATGATAATAATATTAATATGATATTATTTTTCTGTATAACTCAATGTTGTGTACAACGTAAGATTTCAGAGAAACCCGTTGTTGTGTGTCAAGTAATATATCAGAAAAAGTTTCCATTTTAACATATAATTAATATCATATTAATAAATATTAATAGATATGATAAAGTATATTTTTAATAAATACTAAGGATGTCACATCATTCCCCCTTTTTTAAATTACGTCCAGGATATTTTAAAATTTATCTTTGTATCTTCATTGCAAATCCTACATCAGAAAAATATTCATTAAAACTACCACTTTAATATAATTAAAGTGAATTAAAAAGTTCACCCAGGATAACACATACAAGGACATTATGTAGAAGAACATGGATATGGAAGAAAAACTAAAAATCTTGTTCTGAAGGAGATTGGTAGAAAACATGATCAATAGAATGTTAAGAACAAGAAAACCATAAACATGGGATGAGTTAAACTATATTTGATTTCCATGTAGGAAAAGTAAATAGAAATTTTTATTGTTTTAATGTCCTTTTAATAATGTGAAGTAATTCATTTATGATCTTGACTAAGAACATAAGTAAACATACTTACGTGTCAAGTAAGGTTTCATCCTTTAATAAATTCCTACCACATACTCATATTATCTCCAAAAACGTGTATTAAAGATAAATTAGTCACACCTAAAGTACTAGAATAAACTTTTAGATAATCAAATAATCCACAAAATATGAACTACATATCCCCCCATATTTATACATTAACCTAAACAAAAATGGTTTGTACAAGATCAGATAATCCCCTAAAAATAATAATCTTTTTTAAAGGGAATGACTATTTTTAATATTAAAAATTCAACAATAATATCCCGGTTCTACATAGTCTATTGAACATAAAAAATTCCTTAAAATTCCTCAAAACAATCCAACTAATATTGAAAACCAAAACAAAAAAGGATTTGATCACAAAGTTTTCTATGATAAATTTGAACATTTATCTTCAAATAACATCAACCACTATTAATGTCTCATACCAAAAAGTATTTAAAATAATCACATTTTCTCTATGGTAGGTTAATTATTCCATTATATAATCAAAATTACCATACTTCCAAAATAAAAACATAGATTTTTCCATAATTAAATTCAACCATTACTCCTCAAATGAAATCCCACAGTATTATATTTTTCTTTTGGAATATAGTGTTCCCAAAATAGTAAATGCCTTCCAAAATAATATTTATCACTTAATCACCAAATTAATTTCCTATAATAGGGATATCCATTTAAGAAAGCATAACTTCCCAAAATAAACTTATTATTGATACAAAAAATAATTTAACTAATGATAATAAGGCATACTAAATTGGGTCTTTACACAGGCCAATGGTAGGAGATGTGTCATTGTCATCCTTTAGTTGTGGGTTTGATTCCCTCGGCCTTGCTGGACGTGACAGGTAGTCAACCATTCCACATATTTCTCTTCTTTTAAAACTATAAAATTATTATAATATTCCCAACATGAGATATAACCATCAAAATAACCATAGCATAATTTAACCTCAAGTTTATGTCATTCCTTTCATTTTCCATACCAAAATGTAATAACCCGTAATTCCCACAAATTTAAGGATCATATAAAACCTAAAGATTATTTATAACTATATCCAAAAACGAAAAGAAAATTGTTCCACATTTTTAAATAAAAAACTTAAGGGTTACACATAATAGAATTCCTCCATAGAAATCCCATCATTAATACATTTAAACATATCATCATCCATAGAACCAATATAACACTTCAATTCTTAAAATTTTAAAATCATAATAATTGAACATTCTTCATGATCCTTTATCTATGATTTTCCATATTATAATATAATATTTCTTTAAAACAAAAAAATAATTCATAATGTCCGAAGATTTAATAATGTCAAGACATGAACTATAAAATAATCCATACCATTCATTGGTCATTTACAATTTCCTTATATTCAGTTGGAATGACATTAGGTATTATTAAACATATATTCATATGGTCCTAAAGATCCCATTCTCAAAAAAACTTTGTAGGATATCTATTTGAAAAATGACCTTGCACACCACATTTAAAACATTCAATTGATCCCTCAAATAGAACATCATTCCATTTCCTAGGCCAAAAAATGGGCTTTTTAGCCCTATATGCAGGACACTTGGCCTTGGGACTTCGGGCTATATAATGGGTCATCCTCTACCCAGTCTGAAGAGGTATTTTCTTTAATAATAAATTTAGGCTTCGTCCCCAACCTTAAAAAAACATCATTCCCTTTCCTGGTGTCAACTAAACATTTTCATTTTTCATAGAAGGTTATTGATTTATGAACTTCATTACCACATCTATAACATCTTTCCTTAACATTTAAATATTTTATTATGTGGTTCTTTCCACATCCATGAATCATAGGTTATAGAATACACGTTCCTTTACAATTATTACCTAATCTTCCATAGGTATTCGTTTCTCACATATATGATGCCTTAGAAAAATAACCATGGTTCAAGTGGTTAATCATGACTCTAGATAGATGGTTTAGAATAACAAAAATAGTTCTCATTGTAGCCCCCATTTCATTAAGTTTGTTATTTAGAAAACCACCACAATTTCCTTCACCTCTATTGTTACTTTGGTGACATCGAGATCAATCCATTTACTAAAACCAGAAACTGTTAGTGTGAGTATATCAATAAAATCATCATGTACTATCATATGAAGAGGATAAACACTAATATATACTTGTTCATTTTATCTAAAACTCATTTAATTTATATAATATAACTATGACTCTTTCTTATATACTATCAATTATGGTAATATAAAACATGTCACTTATCCTTAAATAACATCATAACCTATAAATTTATCTAAAGTGAACTCTGATACCATCTATAAGGCCCCGGCCATAAAAATTACGTAACCGTGAGAAAAGTCAACAATTGACTATAATTTACTTCAAAGATCATTTTAGTATTATATTTTTAGAGAATTTGGCCATAAATCATACATAGAAACATAAATATTACATGTAGACACTTTCACTCACTATTTATTTTTTTCATAAAAAAAATCTTTAAAAATAAACAAGTTACTGTTTTATGTTTTAATGGAATAACATTTTCATGTTCCGATCCTTGAAACTATTATTCTTTAAGACCTATTAGTTTTTTTTCAAAACATGGGATGAGCATAAAAATCTTAGTAAGGGATAAAAAAATAGGGAAAACTATTAGTCTTGGGAAACATGAAAACCACTAATACTTTATCATAAAGTAATACTTTTCCCCTTTAAGAAGTAGTAAATATAATTCACTGAATATAAGCTCATTTCTTATACAGTTTTATACAAAGTATTATCATAAATCCCATAGAAATAAACATATAACATATAAAGTTAACATAGGACATAAACATACCTAAATTTAATAACCATATGGTCTACTTCCACACATATCACTAAATGGAATAGTCGTATGGATGACTTCAATACCTAATGCATTGGAGGATATAACATAACCACCCATCAATGGTTTATCATGGAACCACCCGTATTTCGTTTATCTTTAAAAATGCATCATTGGTTTATCACATAACCACCAATAAAATTTCAATGTAACATTATAAAATCATAATAAATAAAATATTTCAATTTTCAACATTTCACTCACAAAATTTCATTTATAATCACAAGAGATAATTTCAAGATATTAAAAAAGTAAATCCAATTTCAAAACCATTTTCTCTACCAAAAAACCCCAAAAGGGAATAAGAGATTTTTTCCTTTTAAAAAAATTAATGATTATAGAGGATTCAAAATATTAAATAACGGTTACAGTGGTAGAGAAGTCATTTTCCCCCCATATGTTAAAAATATTCCCTCCTGTCATTTATTAAAACACATCTTAGAATAAAGATTCCATTTAAATGAAATTAAATGTCAATGTAATTTATTATACACCGTATACATAAGGTCATGTGTAAATTAAAGTATTAATCAAAGAAAGGAGATTGAAAAGATTCCCCTTACAAATATTGTATCATTATAATAAGGATTAATCAGTGACATAATTATGTGGGAAAAATAAAAATAAAATCAATATAAGTTGATATTCAATGTCAAATAAGCAGATGTCATTAAAACTTGTTCCTGAAAAAACAAAAGTAATGACATGGATATTTAACTCAATGAATATATATTGAGTTAATATTTCCCTCACAAAGATCGTGTAAATGACGTAAGAATTTTTCAATGTGGTGATTATGTGTAGAAATAGTATATCCAAACAAAGGGAAGTAGAAATTAAAAAATAAATAAATAAAAATGTATTCCACATATAATCAGGGAATAATATAATCAATGAAGTATGCATAAAACCCAAGGAGTTGAAATTGAGTTTAGAAATTCCCTTAACTTGAGCCCAAGTCGTCACATTCAATCGTTATGTTCCAGAATAATAAACTGAGGTTAATTAATACTTGGTTGAGAAACTTTTCCAATATATTATTCTTTTTATATCTCTTATTACCATGTTAAAATAATTACATAAATATTTATTTTCATATCAGTCATTTTGTCGATATTCAGTACTTGAGTCGAAAATGAACCTGTTTTGATGTATATTGTCCATGTAGTCAAAAGTCCATCATCCCCATAATATTATTATTCATGACATAAATATAATATATATCCAGTATATTTATATTTAATATGTCCATAATATTTGGGGATATGAAATGAAATGCACCGTTCATGGAGACGGTAGTCCATACGTACGCATGAAGGCTACTTTCAATTCATTGTCATATTAAAGGAATTAAAAATAAATGATACATAGGTATATTGTAATTCACATATAATATCTATGTTATATATGTTACATAGGTTCATTAACACCATCCTCTATACATTCAATGTATGGAATGAACGAGTTATATTACATTGAGGGGGAAGTAGTCCGCATTTCCCCAAATGAAATTATCATATTTACACACTATGGAAAGCGTAATGGTTTCATGTAAATAGAAATTACATAAGCATTTAGTAAATATAAATATATTATATATCATATTTAGTCATTCAATTTTTTTATAAAATCATGGTTTAATGAATATCATGAAGAATTAATCACATCACATTGGGGAGATGGTAGGCCATACGTATGGAAGAATGACAACATAATTCACTTAATGGTTAAACAGTACGAATTGGATGGTATATTAATTATAAAGAATAATTATAGTGTTATAATAATTATTTTAATCCATTATAATCATCATTATACCCATCCAAATTATGTATTGTTGAATAACAAATTACACAGGGGTGTTGTGATGGTAAACCATATGTACTCACACACAGTGATATTGTTATTCGTAGGATAGATAAAAGAAGCTATAAGATTATAACATAATTAAAAAAACATCTAATAATGTAGAATATATGGTATTTATTACTTTTTATGGAAAAAACATAAGAAGAGTATGTAGAAGAGGAAAATAATTTTGAAAGCGGTGATAAAACAGATACCTCTTTTTCGAGTCTCTGTTTTTGATTTTCACAAAAGGTCTCCATAGGATGGATTTATACACAAAGTTAGCCTCTAAGAGAAAGGAATGGATTTTGTGAGGTTATTTTATATTTTCTTGGATGATACAAGGGTCAAGAGAGGTGTGAGTAAGTGGGTATAGGTGGTGGCCTTTTATAAGGAGGAGGGGCACTTTAGGAAAGTCTTGAAATATTATTTTATTAAAAATTGATTCTAGAATTATAATAGCCCCAAAGTGATATAATTATAGGATAAGATGAGTATTAGTCTAAATCCTTTCTACTAATAGGTTTTAGACAAGTTTAGGTAAAAAAATTACCTTATCCATAGGTTTAATACTTAATTAAAAATAGTAACTCTTACCACAACTTCTTGTATTTTCCGGATATATGGTAACAATAGTTAATAGAAAATGAAAATAGAAGAAAAATTGGATCATTAATGAAATTTGTTAAATTATATAAGTCATTTTTTTTAATCGTATATTTTTATTACTACTATATCATTTAATAAAGTATTATTTGTTTTAAAAACCAATTTATGTCAATTTTGAAACTGTATATATATTTATTTTTTTAATGTCATAAAAACTTGATTACTTTGACCCAAATGCATTAAATCATCCCTCACATGCCAATATAATAAAAAAAATTATTTTATGACATAAAAATTTTCAAATTATATTCATTTTAGTTTTTACAATATCATCTATTTGAATATTTCATTAATAAGGTAATCATTGTTTCATCCTAGTGGCATAAATATATTTATTTATTTAATTTATAACAATTATAAATAAAATACTATTATATAGGAAATATAATTGGATTTATAATGACTATTTATAGTCTAAGATAAAAGTTATATAACCCCACCTTAAAATAGTTTTAGTAGAAAGATGCATGTTTTTGTTATATTTTTTATTTGCATTAAATTAATCATTATAACATGTTATTTTCATACCCCAGTGGCACAAAATTTAAAAAAGTTCTGGCTAAGCATATTTTGGTCCCCCATGACTCATCCAATAATATTAGGACATTATTTAGGGTTGTTTTATATTATTATAATATTATTTTACCCTTATTTACCTAATTTACCCTTTAACCATGGTAAATAAAAATAACTTCTAACATTACAATTCATTATGTCAAAAAATAAAAGGTACCTTTTAAAAAATTTGGAATTTATGATTCCAAATATGGAATCATTTTTTCCAAATTCAAAACACATAAATTATAGTAATTAATTTAAAATTAATTCCGATTGTCAAAAATAGAAAGCTTGTTTTTAAGAAGTAAAAACTATCAAAATATTGACATGCGTTGATGTCCAATTTAAATGTAAAATTTATTATAATGACCAAAATTGGATTAAATGAAAAAAATAATCCAATTACACTTTAAAAACAATTAATAAGACAATATAACTACATAAGTATATTAGATGAAAATGTTGTTTTTAATTAAAGTGCATTATTTTTCACTATTCATTGAAATATGGATTCTATTAGAAAAACACAAAAATTTCAACCAATGTAAATTTTGATGTCATTATTATAAATAAGAACTTTATCTTGTAAAATAGAACATATAAATGTAACAAAAACTAGATTAAATAATAGTTCTCTATCAAAAGGTAGTATAAATAATCTTATTAAAATATTAGAGTATTTTATGTCAAAATTGTATTCATTCTCATTTTTAGACTCTACGATTTATTGGATAAATGTAAGAACAATTAAAAAACATGTGTAAAAATATTTTATTTAGTTATTTTAATTATCTCAAATAAAAATTCTTATCATTATCGACCAATTAAAATAATAATAACACTATTGTATTATTTTTCTGTATAACTCAATGTTATGCGCAACGTAAGATTTTGGAGAAACCTGTTGTTGCGTGTCAGGTATGCTATCAAAAAATCCCCCCATTTAATATAAAATTAATATATTATTAATAAATATTAATAGATATAAAAAGGTATAATTCTATATATACCTATGGTGTTACGCATGGGGGATTCAATCAATATGAATTCATCATCTGTAGAAGAAATAAAGCTCTACAGGAGTAAATACGACAAATATAATCTCTAAATGGAATAAAAGTATATTTAAAGTCTGTTTTGTAGTGGGTTTGTCTCACTCCCCATGGTACTAGAAGAATAATGAAATACAACTAACATACATGTGGCCTAAATGAGGGAAAAATGAGAGCCTCATGTTTTACAATGTCACCATAGATTTCCTTTAGAAAAGTGGTAAAAAGTAATTTTATCACTAATAGTAAGTCACCCTACTTAAGGGGTTTCATCGTCAATTGAACACATAAAGGGGTCCAACCATCTCTCACGCCCTCTCTTCCTTCTAATATTATCTGGTTGATCTAGGAATTCTGAGTCATGTTCGCCAGGATAAATAGAGGAGGTTTCTTCCTATTCCTCTTCTCTTCATTATATTCATTGTTCTATTCTTATTACCATATGTATTATTAGGGGTTTGAATGGAGATTTGACTATATCATTTTGGAATCATGTCAGTTTAGGTTTTTTTATTCTATGGTTTGTTACGGAGGTATGAAAAGGAAGTATTATTAATACAATTAATTATCTAAGTTGAGTTAGGGTGCATAATAAATTTATTTAGGTGTTACAATGAGGGAAAATAAATTAATATTTGCTTTTAGATTTGGTATTTTTTATTTTTAAAGTAATAAACCTAGGAGTGCATTGGGTGTGGTCTCAACCCTTTTTTATAGCTCTGACAACATTATGTCGCCTAATTATTTTTATTTATATTATTTCATTATATGAATTTTATATTTAACATCTCCAAATTTTATTTATTGTGTTTATGGATGAGGAGAGTTATTATTTTATAAATAATGGTTTCATGATATTTTATGGTTAAAATGGTCATTGGATTAAGGTAGGTGGCCATTATATATTTATTATTTTGATCATTTGTAATATTTTATATTTTCTGTGATTATTAATATTTGAAGTGGCATGTTGTATGGAATTACATGATATCTACCCCTAATTGGTATAATATCACATTAGTATAATAGTCAATAATTGTTTTATGTCTTGTTAAATAGTTTATTGGTGTCATCATGGATGAATAAGTGTCGGTGAACCATTTTATAGATTGAATATGTAGGAAAGTTTTTTATTACTCCATTTTTAAAGTGGAATAGATTTTACCATTAAAATGATATTTTAATAGATATTTTTTTAAATTTAAGCTTAAAAAGGGTTGATTAGTTTAAAAATATATTTAAAAATCGAATAAAAAAGTTGTTTCTCAAGAGACGTGAATTGTTTTTCTAATGAAAATAAAATGGGGTATTTTAGAGATTTTTCCCTTTAGTATCTCAATCTCTTTATGGGAAGGCCCTTATTATTGTAATGTGGGTGTGTGATGAATTTTTTTTATATTTACCCAAATTGGATATTGGATAATATATTAATTAGATCCAAAAAATATTTATTTGATAATGGATTTGGTATGTGTGATATTTTGAGGGATGAATCCTATTTTCTAAATCATTCTTGCTTGTGTGAGCCTTTTTATTTTTTTCTGGTTGTTATCTCTTATTTATATTGATGCATGAAAAATTGGAATTATGTATTAAACCTTCCCTTGGATAATTGGGTGGAAAGATAATATTTTGGAACTTTTGAGAATTAATTTTAGCATAAATATATAGAAACCATGTGATATCCTTTAGGAATGACTTGAATCTATGATTCACTAATTACCCCAACTGGATGGAGTGATTGTGGGGTTTAGTTATATTTTATCCAAGTGATCAGAAGTGTATTGTGATTGGTTCATGTGAAAAAATTTAAATGGTAAAAAACACCATACATGGATCTTAGTTATTGCGAGGGAGTTTATATTTTTCTATCAGGTAGATTCCTAATTATTTTTTCCTTTTTTTTGTTATTATAGGGTTCCACTTGATTGGTCCAACACTCAAAGATTTAAATATGTAATTTTATATTAAATAAATATTGATTTAAATGGATTGTTTCATAGGAAACATCAAACTAAAATGATAATCAAGCCATAAATCATACACAACAAAACCATAAAATTCAATGTTGACATTTCCGATCAGTATCAATTTTTCCCACAATATAAAACATTCAAAATAATGCCTATTTTATTTTCATGGAAAACCTCCACTAACTTTAACATAACTTGTTCCTTTCACTTACCCATCCATAAATTTGGAGAAAATCAATTTAAAATTTGTGGTGGGAAAAATTCTTTTTATGGGATTAAAAAAGGAAAACCGTTAGTCCAATGAACAAATAAAAAACCATATAATGTATACCTTGATCTTCTAATAAAACATTATAAAATGAAAATCAAAGAGACATTTTTATTAAATAAAATCCATAAAACCCATATAATTAAATTAAAACATATTTTGTTAAATTGAATCATCACTTTCATAAAACCCTTTCAAATCCATTTTATTTAGAATAACCATACTAACAAATTCCAACATTATAATTACCCAATTAATTGGATATCTATAATGGGGATCACCATTTTTATAAGATATATTGAGCTCATTAGTTACCTATAATGGGCCCCAACCCTTCATATAAGCTATATCTGGGTCACCCATTTCTCATGAGATATAATGGGTATCAACACTTCATATAAGCTATATTGGTCTCACCCATGAGTAATAATTTGAATCAATCATTCATATAAGCTGTATCAGGATCAACTATGATCATTAATGGGTCTCAACCCTTCGTACATGTTTTACCATGATCACCATTTTCATATAATTTAAAAGTACCATTTTATGAATAAAATAATTTTATCCTAACAGAATTTGAAAAACTATTTTAAAATCATGTGAAAAAACTTTCAGATAAAAAAAATTCTTTTAAAATCAAATTTTCAATACTAGAAAAACATTTAATTTGAAAAAAAATTTCAATACCAGAATACCCCATAAAAAAAGATGGGTTTTCATTTAATTAAACATGTATTCTTTTAATGGAATATATAAATCAAGTAAATGTTATGATTTTATGAATGTCCATTATAACCGTACATTAAAATGAATAAATTTCATTTTTCCCTTGTCAAAATGTCCTTTTTAAAATAAGTAATAAGAACCCATTTTAAACAATTTTCAGTAATGTAAAAGAGATAAAAAATTAACTTTATAAGTATTTTATATCTATATAATCCTTTCTAAAATAATTTTAAAAAATGGGCAAGGAAGAAAAAGCATGTTTGAAAGAAAACATTAGAAGAAGATTTTTCTTAATAATATATCTTTACCAATTAGGAAACACAAGAATCATAAATCTAATTAAATAATTAAAGAAAACACTAAGTATAATGAAAATAGATAAATTATGGATAAATAATTTCAATGTGTTTTTATATAATCCTTATAAAATAATTAATGTGCATGACCTTAAGAATAACCTCAATGAACGGAAATTAAGGTGAAGTCCCTTACCTTGAGTCTGACCTGTCACACACATCTTTATCATCCAGAATAATAATTTATTTATTTATTTAATTTATTGAGAACCTTATTAATGTTTATTATTACTTTTATTTAACATAGTACAATTTTTTATTTAATTATTTAATTAGTTATTTTTACCACATATGCTTTGACCATATTCAGCATATGTGTCCAAAAGACTTTGGTTGGTTGACTATTATTAAAGAGGTTATTATTTAAATATATATAGAATAATAATAAGTATATAATAATCATATTTATAAATAAATTATTATTTTAAAACCAATGATGTATTTTGGTTATGAAAAATAAACCTTAGTTAGAATCATGGAGACAGTAGGTCGTTCATATGCATGAGTGAAATTCACATTTTCAACACTAATTATGGAAACATGGTGAGTAAAATTATATTTTAATAATTATCATTAAATAATAAATTATATATTCATTAATTATATATATGTATATAAATTTTTATTATGGTTTGGTGATGAAAAATGTATAATCACATCACTTTGATGAGGTAATAGTCCATACTTCCACAAACGGTGTTATCACTTTTTCAGTTTGTGAAAATGAATGAAAGAAAGAGATATGTTATATTTAAAAAAATATATAATTATTTTATTAATATAATATATATTTCATTTATATAAAATAATTTTTTAGACCCCTCCTTAATACATTCCATGTAAAGCGTGAATGAATAACATCACTTTGAAGACATAGTAGTCCACTTGTCCAAAAATGATGTTTTTATATTTCCAACAAATTGAAATCCTGAAGGTATGTGTTATATAATAATTATATAGACATAAATCATAAATATCATACATATCAAATGAAAATAGTATTTAAATCATTATTCCCGACCATGAGGTGGTAATGGACGAACAATAGACATCAGTTTTCATGGAGGTAATCCTCCGTACACATGAATGATGATTGCATATCCCATTAGATAGAATAATGTGAATTTGTAGTTATAAACCTTAACACAACACAGTTTCTTTATATTTATGATACTTATGATATTATATAATCAAGATATATAATGAATTTAAGGGGTTGAAAAAGAAATAAAACAAAAGTTCTTGTTGAGTAACATTGCCTCTTCATCTGGAAACTCATATTCGATTACACCAAAGGACGTCCTTGGTTTGACTTCAGCAAAAAATCGAGGCTTTTAGGATTAAATTATGAATTTTGGGATTTTTTTGGATATGTTTTTTATGAACCAAAAGGCGTGATAAGTATGATAATTGAGAGGTGAGACTACAAACTTTGTGTTTTTTAATAGAATGATAGATGTACTTACATTTTTACTAAACAAGAGGCTTCCATAATGAAAAAAATTAGACTATAGAGGGGAAATTTCTAAAATATGGCCATAAAATGGGTTTCCAAATATTTTATAGTTCATTTTCCCTATAAAATATAAATTTTAAATACTAAGTAAACTCTTTTTAACATTATTTTTGTAATTAGTTGAATTATTTAACAAATATAATTGGTAAATACTAAATTCACCTCAACAGAATTTAAATTGAAATTTATCCCAAATATGGGAAGAAAAAATATGTTTTTAAAGTAAAATAGTTCAAAATTTTCATGTACTTTTATATAAAATTTCAATGTGAAATTCTTAAAATGACCCAAATTATATTTATTAATTTATAATTTAACTAATTATAATTTAAAAAATAATTACACTCTAATTTAACATTATTAATAAATTATCAAAAAATTGTGTTTCAATTAAAATTTTGTATTTTCCACTATTTTTCAAACAATGAAACTTCCCATAAAAAACTCAAAATTCATCCATAGTAAATATTTATATTCTGCATACATCAATGAATTTTATTTTTCCAACAACAATTTATAAAAATTTAAAATTTTAGTTTAAAAACTAGTTTTCCATTAAATGAAGGCAAGAATTCTTCTTAGTGAAATACAACCATTCATTCATAGAAATAGATTTTTACTTATATTATGCGTATCAAATTTATTGGATGAATGCCAAAAAATTTGTATGAATATATAATATATTAATTTCATTATTATATATCAATAATAATAATTAATTTAATTATTAAGATAAAATTCTTATGTGGGCATTATTTTTTTTGTAAAAATATTTCCTTTATATAAAATTTGTTTTTATTTACATATTAATTTATTTATAGCCAATGAATAAACTATATATACATTTTAGACCATATTTTCACAATTTAGTTTATCTAATTAATTCCTATTATTTAAATGGATAAGGGATAATTATAATAATTAAAATAGTATATTTTTGCCTAATAAGACTCAGCCCTGTATGTAACACATTTTATTGAATTAACATGATGTTATGTTCTATAAAAGATAAACTTGGTGTTTCTTATAAAGGAGTCTAAACATTTAATTTCATGTAATAAAATCTATCATAGAATTTATATTAATTTAAAATAAGATATTTCATAAAATCTATGGATATTATATCTTAACCATATTTAAAATGAATTCCACCATAAAACTTATACTTGGTTATCAAACGTCCAAAATTTATATAATTTCATCATAGAAATACTATATCATAAACACGGTTAATAAAAATCATCTTGATTAGAAATAAAAGGATATATAAATTTTATCTCAAATAATAAATTCTAGATTTCTAAATAGGATAACATGGGTGGAAAATTAAGATTTTACCATGTAGGAAAAGCATAAATAATCATAGAGAGTGATTGAGGTCATTGATCACAATAACATGAATAAAAAATGGAACGTTAAGGGACTAAATGAAACTAAAATGCGATGAGTGAAAAGTCCATTAGATCAACATAAGTGAAGTTAATTGGATAATTGTTTTTCCAGATCCTTTTTCTAGATTTTAGGATCCCTCATACCATCTATACTAAGAAAATAAGTCAATATACTAAATTGATGAGTAGAATTTCATCCCTTAATCAGCTTCAACCAGAGTATCATCTTTTTCTTCAAAATAAAGAGTATATAAGATGATTTTTTTTCATTCATAAAGAACTATAATAAAATTATAACAAATAAAATAATCCTCAAAAATTATAATAAGATATCACTCATATCATTAGTGATTATCTGAGACTACAAATGTTAGAACAAGGTATGAAAATTACCAAAATTTATCAAACATTTATGTGATGAGAGAATACATTAATATCTAAAAATAAATGGTAATACTCAATGAGACATCTAAATCATTCCATAAATATATAACCCTAAAGGTCACCAATACCATTAATATTTTCTCCACAAAAGTAATGGTATTATTCCTCATATAATTTTGAAAAAATTTGCCTCATACATTGATACATCCTCAATAAATATATCCTAATGTATTTTTATTATTTATATATGGGTTACGAAGACATTGGTTTAATTATAAACTATCATAAAATACTGATCTCGCTGGAGCGGTCACCACTTCACAAGATGTACTAACATCAACAATAGTGGTAGAAAATAACCTCCCTTTTTCTTTTTATCAAGATTATTTCCATCCTATGCGAGTAAACATAAACACAAAATAAAAAAATGTTCCAAGTCATTGCCAAAAAAATATATCATTTTTGATTTTCTATCTATGATCTCTTTCTTGGATTATTTAGGACTTTTTTCTTTATTTTCATGAACCTTGTGTCCAAAATTACCACACTGGTAACACTTTCACGATCCTGACATAAATTCCTCGAAATGTATTTTACCACACATGGATCAACTTTGAGGCTTAACTTTAGACATATTAGTATCTTTATTCTCAATTTATATTCATCATGACTGTTTATTAATCTTGTTATCTCAGGGAACAAAATTGTTAGAAAATTACATCTCAACTTTATCAGTACAATAAATAAATTTCTTATAACTAGTAAATTTTTGAGAGGCCAAATATCTTCATAGAATTGGTTTCAATCCTAAGTAAATTATGTAAATTTTACTATTAATTTGTTGAATAAATCCTAAACATACCTCACCAATCTTGTGAATTTATCTTCATAGGCATCCACTCAATCATAATAAATTTTCTTTAATATAAACATTTGTTTTTCCACCATAAGACGAACAAACATTGGGAAGTATTTATCATTAAAAATATTCTTAAATGTGTCACATTCCATTAAATCAATAGAATATTTACCTTTAGTATTTTTCCCCAAGGACCACTGTAAATTAGCTTGACCTTCAAATATATATATGGAAAGAGTTACCATTTTATGTTCCGAAAATCTCATGACTTCAAATATATTCTCTATGGAATTCATCCAACATTTGGCTAGTACTGAGTTAGATGATTCATTAAATGATGATGGATGTTTACTCATAAAATGTTACCCTAATTATATGTTTCTATATAGTATACTGGGTTCCTCTCATGCATGTATACCACTACTATTTGTGTCTTGTTTCAACTGAGCTATAAATATAAAAAATGGATCTATTTTAATTATAGAAATCATGGGATGCTAATTTGGAAGGTTATTTTACTCTCAGTTCCTTCACACTATATCTTCCATATTTTTTCTCTATGGAAACATTATGAACATAAATAGTTTAGTCGAATCAACCTTGTAATCATTAAATTCTATATCATTATAAATTAAAAAATGGTAAAATCATTTATGGGGAATGTTATTAATGTTATTCAAACATCTAAAGTTATCTAATCCTTTCTTTTGATACCTACTATAAAGAAGTAACCATAATCAATATATAATCTTGATCTTATGTCATGAATTTTAATTTCTTTCACATTGAATATATTTTCAAGTTTAGAGTTTTATAGAACAAGGGAATAACACATACATTATAAAACTATAAAATAAAAAGTGGATAATCCTGACTAGTAACCATGTTCCCATTATATAAAATTATTAAAATAATGCATGATTTATTTTCATATAAAATCTCCATGACTTTCAACTTTACATCTTCCTTTCACTTACCCATCACTAAATCCCGATAAAATAAAATAAAAATATGGGATGTGAAAAAAATCATAGTGAGGAATAAAAACATAAACAAATGTATTAGTATAGTGAACACATGAAAAATAATATAATGTTTACATTTATCTTCAAATAAAACATTTTAACCATAAAAACAAACCCTAATTTTTTCCAATGGAAATCATTAAATCCCATAGAAATAAAATACAACATCTTTTGGTAAATTAGAGGATCTATTTTATAAAAAACTTTTAAAACCTTTTTAATTAGAATGACTTGATTTACTACTTCCAAAATTATCATTACCAACTACATTAGAGATCTACAATGTTGATCACCCTTCATATAAGATATATCTAGCTCACCCATGAGCTATAATGGGGATCAAAATTTTGTATAAACTATATTAGGTTCACCTGTTTCTCATGACCTATAATGGGACCCAACCCTTTATATAAGCTATATAGAGCTCACCGATGAGCTATAATGGGAATAAACCCTTTTGAAAAGCTGTATCAGGCTCACCCATGAGCTATAATGGTGATCAACCCTTCATATAAGATTTATTGGGATAACTCATTTCATATAATTATCAATTAAAATTTCATGAATAAAAAACTTTCATTAGAATTTTTTTAAAAAATATTTTAAATTTATGTGAAAGACACATTAGGATAAAAATAACATTTTATTTTAAAAATAAATTTTGAATACCAAGACACCCTTTTCAATGAAAAAATATTTAAAAAAACCAAAAATAGAATGGATGTTTTTATTTAATAAATATTTTTATGCTTTAAAATGAGTCTAGAAATAAAATAATATTCATTATGTCACGAAATATTTTTTATCCATACTGTAAAATAGAAAATTTCATTTTTACCTTATGAAAACATTCTGTTTAAAACAAGTAAAAATATTACTTTTGAAAACAATTGAAATAATTTTTTTATAGGAACAAAATTAACTTTATAAATCTTAATTTTACAAATAAACCATAAAAATAATTTTAAAACATGGTCACATAAGAGAAGAAGGGTTTTAAGGAAAGCATTAAAAGAAGATTTTTTTTCATGAAAATCCCATTATTATTTAAGAAAAATATGACTCGAAAATAACATTAAAGAATTAAAAAACCACTTAACATAATGAGGATAGATAAATTATTGATGTAGAATGTAAATTTTTATATATATACCTTATAGTTTAATGAAGAAACATAACAACAACGAATCCCTCAATGAAAGGAGATTGAGATGAAGTCCCTTTCTTTGAGTTGTACAAGTATCATTTTTATTTATCTTCCTGAATACTTAAATTAAGATAATTATTTAATTGATTGATAATATTTTTCATATTAATTATTTATTTTATTTTACTTGTTATATTATTGGATACAATTACACTATCAGTTATTTTTATGTCAAATATATTGAAAGTATTCCATATATGTGTCAAAGAGAATTTGGCAAGTTGAATATGTCCAAATAAGTCATTATTTAAAAATATAAAAAATAATAATCATTACATAATCATAATATTTATATTTCAATTATTCTTTTAAAACCAGTCATGGAAAATGGTTATGATAAACGAACCAATGTTACAATCATGAAGACGATAGGTTATACGTACGCATCAGTAACGTTCCAATTTATTAAGGATCACTATGGAATGATGGTGAGAAGAATGTATCATTAAAAAATTATAATTATATCATAAATACCATTTTATTTAATTATAAATAAATATATGCGTAATTTTTTTTGTGGCGATGAGAAATATGAATCACACCGCTTTTAGGAGGTGCTAGTCCACACATATAAAAATGACATTAACACTTTTTCATAGTTTGATAATGTAAGAAAGAAAGTGATATATTAGAATTGAAGATACATAATCATGTCATAAATATAATAAAGTTTTCATATATATAACACATGGTTATTAATACCATATATAATATATTCCATGTAATGTGTGAATGAATGACATCTCTTTGAGGAGGTGTTAGTCCACACATCCACAAACGATGTTACAACATTCCAAAAAAATATAAATAATGAAGGTATGGGTTAAATAATAATTAAATAGTAATAAATACATCATAAATTTCTTATATATATTATAAAAATAGTATTTCTATCATTATTCTCAACCTTTTGAAAGGGTAATGGAAGAACAAATGACATCAATTCATGAAGTGATAGTCCACCATACACACGAACAATGATTTCATATCCCATTTGATGGAAGTCTGTGAAGTTTTAGGTAATTAACATATCATAACATCATATAATTATTTTAAAGAAAACTTAGCTATTATATAAGTATGATATAAAAATATACAAATGGGTGGAGAATGAAATAAAACAAAAAGTGATTTTTGAATAATGTTACCTCTTCTTCAAGCAACTCCTTTCGGATTGCACTAAATAACATCCTTTATTTTCCTTCCACCCAAAGTTAGGATACTAGGATGATATGAGGTATTATTTTAATTGAATGTTATAAGGGTTTTATAAGCAAAAAGCATTGAGAGGTGTGATGATCAGGCGAGATTTGGTGACATTTTATAAGTGAGGGAGAGGACACTGTAGGTATTTTTGAAATGTAAGTTAGGTGCATCCACATTTATATCATACTAGATGATTCTATACGAATAAATAATTAAATAATATAGGTTTAATGGTAGAATTATTTCCATACAATTTGGATTTTCCATTTTTCTATGTCATTATTCCCTTTAAGATTTATGTTCAACCAACAAGTAAACTCATTTTTAACTTAATCTCTATAATAAATTTTAATTGTTATCACAAATTTTTTTGGCCAAAAAAATAAGTGTAAATTACTAGATGTTATAAATTATTATTATTTTAATTATTTAATAAATATTTACAAATTATAATAGAATAGGTGAAATAAGATTAATTAAAATTAATCTCACAGACAGGACAAAACAACATGTTCTTAACATAAAAAATTATTAAATTTTGAAATAATTTTAAATCAAATTTCATTGTGAAATTAATTAAATTGGCCTAAATTTTATTTACTGTAGTATTATTTTAATAAATATAATTTAAAACCAATTTAAAATACAATTTCAATATATAAATAAATTAGATGAAAATGCACCTTTCAATTAAAATTCAGTATTTTCAATAATCATCTAAAAATGAAACCTTTCAGAAAAATGACCAAAATTAAAAAAAAACATATATTCACATTTAAATAATTAATTTAATTATTTCAAATAAAAATTATTTAATTTTAAAAATTTAGTTACAAAACAATTCATTTATTAAATGGTGATAAAATTTTCTATAAAAAAATACGGCATTTCATGCTTAAAATTGGTTTTGTTCGAATTTTATGCCTATAAAACTTATTTTATGAATTTGAAAATATTTTATTTAATAAATAATATATTAATTTCATTATGATATATCACTAATGATGATTAATTTGTTTTGGTGAAAACACCTTTATGGGTATGAAAATAGTTTTTTTGTAAAAACTATTCCTTTATTTTAAATTTTGTATTATTTTCATTTATAAATGACTTTAACCAATGAATTAATTATGTATTCATTTTTAGACCCTATTTTTTCACGATTTAGTTAATAAAATTCTTTCCCCCATTCCAATGATAAAATGTAAACTATACTAATAGTATTAGTATATTATTGTCGGGCAAGGAGCATCCTTGACCTTAATAGAAGTTATTGATGAAACATGAAATCATGTTCAACAGAAGGTAAATATGGGGTTTCCTATAATGAATGATAAACTTTGAATTGTATGCATCATAATATAGCAAGGAATTTAAAATAATTTGAAAGAATATATTTCATATAATATCAGGAAGATACATAAATAAAGGTTTTTTAGATTTACAATTTTATGAAATTCATTTTTTGGTAATTATCTTTTCATAATTATCTTAAGGGTATTTTTTGTGATTTTTCGGAGACAATTTATTATTAGTGAATAGTGAATGCTGCATATTTTACAAATACCACAAATTTTCTGACATCAATATGAAATAACCAAAACATAAAAACATAAAAACCATTTACTCGGACAAATATTTGATTAATGAGTTAAATAATTAATTTTAAATGATTATTTTATGTTTTTAAACCCATTCATGTTTTTTGGATCCAAGGTTATCTTTTGATATAATAAAATAATTATTTTTTGTATTATTCATTTAATATTGAGGTTAGAAGGTTCTATTATGTTTGGGTGAGGTATAAATATAATAATAAAATATTATTATTATTATTATTAAGACAAAATATTTTTAGTAATAACCAAAATTGAAGAGTCTTTTTCCTAAGTAAGTATAATGTTATTTTTTACACTTGAAAATAGTATTGTTCTAAAAAATAATTTAATATGTTTTTATAATTATATTATAATTAATTTCAACCACATTTAAGAATTAAATCTTTGAAAATTTATTCCATTTTTTGAACCATAATCCTCATATTTTTCATTAATTTCAATTTCAGGTTTGTTTAAAAAATAACTAACCAAGGAAAAAATTATCTACCTCAATAATGCTAAATTTTTGGTAGAAACTTTTAATCAAATTTTAAGTATAAAATATTAAAAAACATCATTATTAAATTGTAAGGTAAGGTATTTAATGAACTCAGTTAATCATTTCAACATTTTTTTTTGTAAATTTAGGTTCTAATTTTCTTAATTATGGCATCCTTTTTTATTAAGAAATTATATTTAAAAGAGTGAGACTCCATTAAATTATAAAAGGACCATGCGTCCCCTAGCTTTTCAACCAACATTGAGACCTAAATATTAAATAAAATATATGTAAATAGCTCAAAAATTATTATTCATAGGTATTAGTAGTCATGGTATCACCAAAATTATAATACTACATTGCTTAAGGAGCAAGAGAAAGAAATATATCCAAAGAGAAGGTATAAGACTTAACTAAATTCATTCAATATTATTAATTATTCTCCTACCATAAAATCTAATATAAAAATTATATAATAATAAAATAATTATATTTAATATACATAAATGTTATTATGATTTTTTAAAAACTATTTTTTACATCCTTTCCATCTTATGGAAAATTAAAACTCCACTCATGTGTACGTGTGGGCTACTACTTTCACAAGGATATGTATTTCATTTGTTAGAAAATCCTCTGATTAATTGTTATTAATATGGAATTAAAGAATATATATGATAATTAATAAATTATTATTTTTTTAAGGAAAATAAATAACATATATTCTGACCCTTATATCCATTAGAAAAAGATAACATTTCACATGAAAACATATGGACTACTAGTTCCAAAAAATGATGTGACTAAATATTCATTTACTCCATTCATGGATGTTCATGATAATAAATTTAAGGAATAATTATAACATTTATAATAATTTTTTTATTATTTAAATATAAAACATTATTTAATATTTCTCATTTTTGTCCATTATATAAATGAAGAAACCATTTATATATACATAAAGACTATCTCCTCCATGAGATGATGTGATCCATTTTTTTAACACCTTAGAAAGAAGGTTCTAAATGTATACTAAATTTTAAAAATTATAACTATAAAATTTTTAATATTATGTATACGATGTTAACATGACCCCTTGAACATTAATCATCTTATGTATGTGGTTTTAGAATATAATGAATGAATGATCTTAAAAACATTCAATATAAACTTAACTGATTTACTAAGTAAATAAAGAATAGAAATAAATGAAATGAAAGGAATATAGGTTATGTAATAAAAATTAAAATAGTTTTAATTATGTATATAATTTATATAATTTTTATATTCAAGAAATCAAATGACGTACATGGTGAATTTGGACATGACTTAAAATATTTCTCATCTCATTTTCCTTTCTTTATAGATTATACCATTTCCATTAGTTTTCTTTAATTTATTGTAAACATTTCCATATAAAATAATTTTAAAATAATTTTCCTAAAACTACTATTTTTTAATTATCCATTTCAAATTATCTCTTTTAATGTCCATTTGGTTGAAAAGTTATAAAATACATAATGGATTTTCTTTAAAAACTCATTTTAAATTTTTTAAACACTTTCTCTTCCATATACCTGTTAATTTAAAATTTTCAAGAATATTATTATTTATACATAAAATATTTTTAATGGTCATTTAAAAATATCTTTAACTTTTTAAAAATGTTTCATAATGTTTTTTAAAATTTTCTATTAAGGGTCACTTTTAACTATTTCTACAAAAGTGAAAAAGGTATTTTTAAATTTTATCACATGACTGTGTATTACCACCTTAATAGCCATTATTCTATATATATTTATATATATATATATGTGTTTATATGGGTTTTAGAATAATACTATGTTCCCATTTTTTGGTAATTATTAAATGTTTCAAATTAAAATGCTATCTCTTATGACTTTTTTGAGATAATTGTAAATTATTTGTTATAAGCTCAAATTAAATTTTTTTATAGTGAATGTTTAACATCATATGAATTTTATCCATGTTTTGGTTATTGGAATTTATAAATTTTGATGTTTATAGATGCTATATCTCTTCAATGCATTATGTATTGATTTTTTTCTAGGAGATATGATGATGGAATTAACTATCTAAGTTAATCAATTATAATTTCATAATGTAATTAACTAGTTATGTTATACTATTATTAGTTTATTTTATAATTGAATTGTTATGTAATTTCATTACAAGATTTTATGGTAATTAACTAGATAAGTTATTATATTATGATATTTGTGAATATTGTGTTTCTAGGAAACCTTCTTAATTTATAATTTTTTATGAGGCTGTTTCATTAAATTATATGATCAAAAAAGTTAATTTTCATATTTAAAATTATTTTTAACACAGGAGAAAATTTATTTGTTTAATGAAAGTCTTTTTAAAAGGAAGTAAAATATTTTGAATCCCTACTGAGTTTTATATTTCATTTATGTCCCCTTGTAACGTGTTTCCCTTATCCCATTCCTTTAAATGTATTCAAATGGATTAAATATATATATGAACTAGAGTAATGTAAAGAATTATATATTTTTTTTTTCATATTTAAAGAAATTAGTTTATTAAGAATAAAATAGGATTTTAAACATTAGAACCTATTTTTTTGGAAACAAATGTGCATTATTTATTTGTATCCACTTTTCAATGTAATGGTTTTCTTAATTTTCAAAAACACTATATCTAAAAGATCCAAGAAATTTAAAATATAAACACTTTTTATAAATAATATAATTATGGGTATTTTATGATATGTGGTGTTATATTTTATAGCAGTAAAAATTGTGAATCTGATCATTGGTAACTCTTGCAGGTGAGCACTGGTTGTAACATGGATTTCCATTAAAATAATTCCTGAGGAAAGGGATTCCATAGGGGATGGTGGTAAATGTCGTACCCACGAGATGTATCTTCCTATAGAGTTATCTAATAGGTTTCATATATAGACCAATAGTTGTGGGACCTGACCATATTAGTTGGTATTACAGAAATGGTTTAGATGACATTAGAGGTAAGGATATTATTTTATGAGCAAAATATAAAAATATCTAGAAAACTATGGTGGTTAATATGATGGGATGTGGTCATATATTAAGAGTATTAATTAAAATTAAAGGTTAATATTTTTGATTAATTATGTTTATTTTTAGAATAATCAAAATATTCTAATATAAGGTGACATAGTTAAAGACGTTATAATATTTAAAATTTTGTTTGGTATGACTATATTTGATATACTCATACTAACCATATTGTATTTAGTAAATGGTTAAAATCAATAAGAACCGAGTTATCAGTAGAGGTAGGAAAAAATGTGATGGTTATATGAATCAATAGATGAAAGGGATAAAATCATAAGTAAAAAACTTATATTTATTCCAAATAATTTATCTTGAGTTATGATTAACAATATGAACCTTGTTGAGATTTTAATGCACCAAATATAGAAAAATAGGTGTTTTATGCATGTTTGGGTGATAATGACTATAAAGGTGAAAATTTTGAAATTACTATATATCAAGAATATGGGAATAAGAAAATTAGGAAATGTATCAAGGGAACATGAACATGATTCAAATGTGGAGTATAATAATTATTCAAATCTACCTCATGGGATGAATGTTATAGAATGGGACCATTAAGGTAATATGAGTAATAATTTAGGTGACTCATAAACTAAACAACTGAAGAATATGAAACAAAGTATAACATATAAAAGTTAAGAATATTTTTAACAATTTTTCATACATATAATCAAAACTTGAATAGATTGAGAATTTTGAATCATAGGACATGATTCATATTTTCAAATTATAGGAAGTATTAGTAAATATGAAGATAAATATTGGTTAATGGATTATAGAGGAACATTAAAGATTTAGTGTTCTATATAGATCATTTTGAGAGTGTATATAATGGTGTTTAATGGGGTAAAAATGGTTTGAGGGTGTAATTTTTATAAGAGGGGGAGAATGCTACACCACAAGATTTTAATATATAATTTTCATTAAAATAAATATTTTACTGAATATGTTATTTCACATGAAAAATCGAACTAAAATGAGTCATGACATATTATATTATCACTATAAGTAAAATAATAATAATAACCAAATCTATAGTTAAAACCATATAGTAATAAATTAAAAATTCTAACATTTAGAGGATAAATAATTTATTTGATTTAATTATTTTTTCAAAAGAAATACTTTAATGTGTTGGGTATTTTTTTGTAATAGGTTAAATTGATCACTTTTAAAATATTATGATGTTAAAATTTAATATTTATCTTCAAAAAATAATATATTAACATTTATTTAATTAGTAATTTATATAAAATATGATAAAAATTTGTCATTTTTAAGGTAACAATTTTCTATAAATTTAATTTTTCTTTATATTTGTAATTTTCATTTAAAAGATCAATTTATGAATTTTATAATTTTAATTTGATGAATTTAAATTAATTTTTGGATTCATTATATTAAAATTTACTTTGGGTTATTATTTTTATTTTTATCAAAAAAGTTGAGTTTTTGGTGAATAGATAAAAAATTCAATTTTATAAATATCATAACTTTTATGACATAATTATGATATAAGAATTTCCTTGAAATTTATGAACCTTTTTTAGCAACCAAATATATTTTTATGAAGTAATTTAAATCATTTAAAACTATTATTTTTAATTTATAAACCCATTCAAGATATTTTTAAACATATACTACATTTGATTTATTAAAACAATTTTTGGTTATTTAAGTTTAATAGTGTATTTATAATGTGTCATTTTGGATTTTCATTTTTATATTGTAAAATAAAATTATGTTTTCTAACAATATTCCAATTAATTTGTTTTAAGCCCAAAAACCCATGATTCATTGTTCAAAAAAATTATAAATTCTTTTTTAAACATAGAAATATTTTTATTTCAAAAAATTGTTTTTATAGCATTTTTTCTTCTATTAGAATTTATATTTTACAATTTAATAAATAAAATCCTATAAAATATATTACATATTTGGAATCATAATTTTAAATTTTGGTTGTATGTTAAATTACATTATTTGTAAAAAAAATAATATTGGAAGGTAAAAATTGTTCATAATGAAAAATATTAAATTAAGGTAAATATGTTATATCAAGAGTTAAGTAACTCAATATCACAAAAAAAACTAATCATTAAATTGGTATAGAATGTCAATCCCCAAAACAACAGGGCCCTAGAAATAACTCCCCAGGACCACCTCCAATAGCCCAAGGGATGGCGACCCATGCCGAGTAGGCACATCACACAAATGGGAGGCCTCTTCCAAATGTAACTGTACACACACACACACACCCACAACCACCTCCATTCAACAATGTAGAGATATGAAAATATGGAAACTAAAAATAATGCATAAATCCATTCCGAACTAGAGTACAATAGAAGTACTGAAAGAATAATATGGAAAAACAAAATCCCACTAAAAACTGTACAAGCATTCAACTTTCTCAGAATGAGGAGATCTATCTGAAATGATAATTTCAAAAAGCTCCTCAACCCAAATCTGATAGAAACCTTGGTCATTCTATCTCACTAAGATCCTCCTTCCTCGGGTCCTCAAATGAATTCTTCAAAATACATGTTCTCTTCATAAGACAAAACTTGTGTGGGAAAATCATGTACTCGGGTGCATATAATAATACTCAAAAGGAACCCCAAAAATTCAAATGAAAAGGGCACAACTAAAAATGAATAGTCTGCTCGAAAATGAAAGAGGAACCTAATATAGAGAGAAACTCCATATCTAACCATCCTTGGCTATATATGAATTGATTGCTCAGTCCACATGGTGTCTTAATATATACACATGACTACACTGCATGGAATCCTAAAAAAACGTAGATATTATTTTCTCAAACACCAAGTCTCAAGAGCTTTCGATCACTTATCTAGCTACAAGATTCCTTTAAAGGATCTAAAGGTAGCACACATGTAGCAAAACACACTCCATATTCCCAACCATATTATATGGAACTTTTCTTGAGAGATAATCTTCTTCAGGAACAACTCACATGGTCAAAATCTAGTTCCCAACTCTAGAGGTCCTTTCATAGCTAACCTACTCCATAAAAAGGTCATAAGAACCCATGGGGAGTGACCCACCCTCACTACCACACAGAGTTGATAGAGAACTTCTTCAGACAATGCACCACATGTATCCTCTCTAATGACAGGGAATGGATGGTCCATCACCTTTCCACTACCCTACATTTGAGGGAGTACTGGTTCCTAACTAACCTGCTAAGCCTCGTTCTCTCTTGTATAGAGTAGCCAACATTTCAATCTATCGAGGGAGAACTAACTCATAACCAGGTATCATACATTGCTAGTGGTAGGTCCCACTACTCATTACATTACACAACTAAAAAGTTATATTCATTTATAATGGAGGACCTACTCCCCACTACATTTCCAAGATGGGGTAGTGATACTTTGTAGATTAGGGCCCTCACAATGGTATGATATGGTAGTACCACTCAAACGTTAGAGGACCCACACCTTGATGTGACATGGGAGTAAAAATACAAAGATAGAGGACTCACACCGTAGTCCAACATGGGATTACTACTCTATTTCTAGTGGATCCACACTCTAATATGATACGGTAGTATGACTCTGCTAGTATGATCACTATGGGGGAACTATACCTAGACACAAAAAAGGAGTACTGGCCCCAGGATTCGGGACCCTGATCCTTAGTATGAAATGGGAGTACCAAATCTACTGAAAAATCATTTTTGGAGGACCCATACCTTGGAAGAACAAGGGAGTTCCAAATCCAAGGATTGAGGTCATAAAACTTAAGATGATAGCGGAGTTCCCACTCAATTTATATGTCTTATATGGAGGTCCCACGCCCTAAAATAGTAGGGGAGTACCGAATCCATGGATAGAGGACCCATACCATGCTCTAATAGGGGAGAACCTACTCTTTCTGGCCAACACATATAGTGAGCCCACAATATATCATGGTAGGAGATCACTATCTCAAACTACATGAACGATACAGAGAAACTACACCCTAATCTGAGAGGGGAGTGTCATCATCGAGAGAACTACCAAATGGGTTGAGAACCTATACCCATGACACATGGAGTCATATCTCTACCAAATTAGACAAGTAAAGGAAACCCATGCCCAGATTCCACAAGGGATTAATAGTACAAACATCTCTCTCTAAGAACCACACAGATCTCTAGCATTTTCCAAGATCCACTGAAAGGAGAGTCATACTTATCATACCTCTCATCACAACATAGCCACAGGTAGGAGACCTGTGCCCTAATACAACAACAATGCATCAATATAAAGGCTATAAGAGTGTAGGGGACCTATATTGTTATGTGATAAGGAAGGATACTGACCCTGACACCAACCTCATGGTCCACCCTAACCCCTACCCAAGGTTAAGCATCCCTACTACAATATCAAGCTGAAAACATGCCAAACCATATCTCATAGGCCAAATTGGAGGAAACCATCATATTTTATGTTGAAACAAAATCAGGGAAGGCTAATCGCAAGGTTGAATTTGAGATCTAGAGAATGGAATACGTATGGAAGAAGATCACATGAAGATCCTAGGAAAATTTCATGGTGTTCACTAGGGCCTACAATGTGTGTGAACCCGCCTGAGAACCTGGGAATATATCATTTATGCATTTCTTGACTAGCCATGTTGGCCTAAAAATCATTTAAAAATTGAACATGGCATGTCCTACCTCTCTTTGCCCTTGGTTGTGTTCTTCCTCTACATGGCTCAGCCATTTTGTGACTCACACACAGTGATTACCACCGAGTACATGTAATGTCTAGGATAAATGGATAATTAGCTATGTAGTTTGTCTATTCCCATGTCAAACACCCCTAGTCCATGTACTCTTTCTGTACAGTTCTACATGGCCATTTACTATCACATAGCTACCCTTTCCATGTCCCTTGGCCACATGACATGGGGTCACTTCAAGGTGTGTAACCCTTGTACATGACAACTAGTCCCCAAAAGTCATATTACCTATATAGAAAACACCCACGGTATATATAATTGGACTACACACCGTGTAAATGGTAATTCCATAAGAATTACATTGCAAGGCACCCGATTCGCCCAAGTTCCCCTTGAAATATGATGATCAACCTAGAATGGGGAATATAGAAATTATAATAGGTCTATACAGTCGAAAAAATTCATAACAAATAGGATCAAGAAAAAAACTAAAATCCACCTTCCTAAACAGAGAAATGAAAAATCATTTAGCATAGAACAATGTCTAAATCCTGGTTGTATTTGATCTGATGATGATCTATTCAAAAAATTAAGTTCAGTAACACCTCATCAATTCGATTTGTCTTTGTTTCATTCATTTACCAAAGGGGGAGAAGCGATGCATCTCCTCTTGTGTCATGTTCTTCATGGGGTATGGGTTGGTGGTAGGGTTAGGTTAATTTATTAATTATGTTTTCATTTAATTAATATTCTCCACACATAACACCCCACCAAATCACCTTCTATCTCACTCCTGGTGCAGACAACATTATTTCATGCCTATGGTAAACCATATTTTATGAACACAATAGTGATCTTAGATTTATGATTAAAGACACTTCTCAATAGTTATTCTATGTTTCAATAGAAACATCCCACACATGACAACATATATTTCTTGTTTTTAATATATCCCCTTTGAGGATATTTGGACCCCAAAATCCTACACTAACATAGTGTCTAGCTTTAGAAATATTCTTAGAAATATTCCAAAGGAATGCGTGTCACAAAATGGGTCATTAAATTCACCCAGCCTTATGAATTTTGATCCCCTAAAAGAAAAATCATAGAACTAAGGGAAAGAAATTGAGCACTCTGCTGGAACTCCCATGCCATTGAGCTCACCAAGGGTTCCCATGAGGCTTACGAGAAAACACTCAGGGGAACCACACTATCAAAAACACACTCACATCTAGCTCCATACAGGTAAAAATCTTGTAAAAACAAGCCCATGTCTCCTCAGCTGTGATAGGTGAAAAAAACCAAGAACCACGATCCATCTATAGTCATAGGGTCTATAAGTACTCCAAAACATCAATCCCATGTAGATACCAACATAACCTCAAAGTTCTGAATGAACCCACGATTAAATTCATCATGGCCTTACCGATAGACTTTAATTTATATTTATTCCATGAATTCAAGGGTACCGATGAAAAAAATATGGATTCCCAATTGAAAAAACATGATCTTATTGGGACTTTTGTTTGCAGACATCCAACTATTACATGAATTGTAAAATGAAAAACACCACCACACCTATTAGTGTAATAAAAGATGATCTTGGATGGTATGAAACCAATAAACACAATACAAACACCATAGGGTTTTACTATACTGCTAATTAATAGTTCAAAGAAAGGATTTCCCTCCACTAGGGCTACCAAAAATAATGGTCAAGAAGAAATGTTTCACTGGAAAAGAATGTAACTTCTCTGACATTCCATTGACCAACCAAACCCTAAACAAAAAAGTATAAGGAACTTGGCCACCTCACCTAGATACTATCAAATTTGGGTGGTACTTACTCACCCACATGATTTTGATCCCGTCACAAAGAAAGTGTCTTGATGGGGAAAGAATACTTATTCCCTGTGAGTCCAATGCAATGTCAAGAAACACAGAAACATGGTCCTACTCACACCCTATATCACCCTGGTTAAACCTTGATCATTAAGTGGAAGGTTAAGAGTACCTCACAACATTGTCTAAAAATTACTACTGAAATGGTAGAAAGGAAACATAATATAGCTCTATTAATCCCTAGAGATTCTGGGTAAAATAGTTCCTTGACAAGAATCTATCCACACCCTCATCCTCCATCCCCCTAAGCCTAGTGTGGACCACCTGGGGGTGGTGGTGGAAACACCTCAAACCACCTTCCACCACCTTCCAATATCCCATCTTCTACACCATGTCCACCATCTGGTAGAACTAAATACTCCAAACACTACCTATGCCATGGTGTTATGTCAACTAGATCTGTATCAATAAAATAGTGAGTCAAACAATCTATAGAATGATATTATGACCATATCAATCATAAATATCTTCTCTTGTGATAACCCGATCCCAAGATTAGGTCCTACACTACAAGAATACGTTCCCAATTTTGGTCATGGGTGTGCCTCCTGTGCCGTGATCCTGCCATCTTCTATCTACCAACTATTTAATAGGTCTAAGCCTCGTGACCACCAATATAGACCACATATTCTCATACCAAAACCAATAATCAATCTATCATGAGAGCTCACTCAAGTACCCTTGCATATGTGGGAGGGAACAATGAAACCAAAATTTCTAAGGAATCCCTGTAGAGGTCCTACTCAAAGGTCTGTGGTTTGAAGAACGGGTCTCAAACCACATCCATGGAGTATGGAAAATGTTTTGTGAACCTTTTTGGGTAATATTACTTGATCATGATACCCTTCCAATGTTATAGAAGCTCCAATATATGGATTGATCTCAATGGGGTTGGGTGAAAATCTTACCTAAAGGTTCTGTCAAACTCTACCCAAGTGAGTGTCACATCGTCATTGGTTTGTGTCACTAGACTCCACCATCACCCGAATGAACACTCCATAAGGCTCACTATAGGACCACCATATGATCAGGAGGTTTCCTCACAAGGAGAAAAACATATGTGACTGCCTTGATCCAGTCATCATTTTTCTAGGGGTAGGGATCGCCCTGATACATCATAGGTCACTACCATTAGAACTCATGCAACTCAATCACCTTGCACGCATCCTCAGACCGATCTTCCCGCCAAACCAACTGCTCAACAGGTAGTGTCTCAACTGGCAGACAACTAAGAGGTACCATCTCGAAACTAGTGCCTTGAATTAAATCCACATCATGTTATGGATAATCATCACAATCACATCATGGAATCCGATCTGGGTGTTATTGTGGTGTTATCCTAAAACAGAATCATGATGTACCGTAGTCCAGAAGTATATCTGGGGTACTGGCTAAAGAAGGACAATAATCCTACTACCTAGTCCTATATGATGCATATAACATTATATCCCTAAGAATAGTGTCCTCATGTACAAATTCAAGAATATGGTTTTTAAAGTCCTAGTGAATTGATACATGGGCCACCACACCAACACTAGAACCTCTATCCTAAGATCCAAACATGAAACACCTTAACACTGTCACTATGTAACCCAAACCAAGCTCATGACATTACTGTACCAAAGTGGAACCTGCTCCGATACAATTATATCTTGAAATGACCCGATAGGGATGTTGAACCAACACCCTATTCCCACCCCCAATAGGTATTGGGTTAGGGACTAGCTCCGAGTTGGCATATCACAAAAATGGGAGGCCTTTGTTTAATGTACCTAGACACACACACACACACACACACACACACACACACACACCCAGAACCAACTCCATGAAAAAATGTTGAGATATAAAAATTTAGAAACTAAAATCCATGAAAACATCTATCCTAATATGGAGTAAAATAGAACTATAGAAAGTGTAATAAGAAAAACCACACACCAACCAAAAACTATAAAATCAACCATCTTTCTTAGAAGTAGGGGATCACTGTCAAATGAAATTGATGGAAAGAAATTTGGCCCATCTCTGATAAACACATTATTCAGTCTAACTCACTAATATACGTCTTCTTCAGGTCCTATGGGAAAATCCATTAAAATTCATTTTTTCTATATAATAAACAACACATGTTCATAAATCCCATAAATTGGTGAATATAACTATAATTATTTGGCACCCCAGAAGGATAAAATAAAATGAAAAACTAAAAGATACCATTCCGCTCAATGTAACCTAAGGGAACCCAATCTTGATGGAAACTCCATCTTGAACCATCCTTATCTATACATGATTAGTTAGCAATTTCCACAAGGGATGTCAACCAAGACACAGGAAAAAACCCAAAAGACTCCTAGAAACACCTATATATAATCATCTCATATTCCAAGTCTCAAGAGGTTCCAAACACTTAACCAACTTCCCGAATCTACTTGATGATCTAAAAGTTACACACGACCAGGAGAACACACTCCTCGAGAAAAACAATCCATAATGGAACACGTCTGAGGTATAAAATCCATTAAGAACAACTCTACCTTTATTGATGGAACAAATGAGAGAATGTGGTCAATTAGGAAAAACTTGCTTGGTCAAAATCTAGTTCCCAGCACTATAGGTCCTTCCATGGCTAACACATGCCTTGTGAAAGGGAAGAAGAACCAAATGTGAGAGGCCCACCCCTCACCATTAAACCAAGATGAGGTAACACTCCTCCATAATATACACCGCTTTCATCATCTCTAATGAGAGGGAATAAAGGGACCCACACCTCACCACTTCCCTACAGTTGAGGGAGTACTAGCTCCCAACCAAAATAAAAAACCGATGTCACTCTAGTTTGGAGTTCCCCACACATAAATTATTCAAGTGATCACAAACTCCTAAAAAATTATCATATATAAATTATGAAGGGGCCATCTTCTAATAACTATACTAAATAAATTATGGATATACAACACCAATGGATGACTTACTCCCCACCACTACTCGATGATGGGGGAGTGATACTCCATAGATGGGGACCCACACCTTCTTAAAATAGGGCAGTACCACTCAAAGAATAGAGGACCTACAACCCTATATGATAGGGGAGTAAACAACTATAGAAAGAGGACCCAAAAACTAGTCTAATATGGGAGTACCACTCTGTGGCTAGGGGAATCACACCCTTGTATGACAGGGGAGTAAAACTGTACCAGTATGATCTCTATGAGGGATCCACACCCGGACATGATAGGGGAGTAATGAAACTATGATAGAGGACCCACTCCATGGTATGATGGGGGGGGGGGGGGGTTACCAACTATTCCGAAACAACACATATGGAGGATCAACACCTTGGAATGATAGGTGACTTCTGAATCCAATGATAAAGGACCCACAACTTGACACAATTGGGGAGTAACCACTCTATCTATACATCACATATGGAGGGTGCATACCCTGAACTATTAGGGGAGTATAAACTCCATGGATAGAGGACCCACACCCTGGTCCAACAGGGGATTACCTAACATATCTATCAAATAGTATAGAGGGTACAAACCTGTGAAATAATTGGAGGACATTCTACAACCACATGAAAAATAAATCGATCTATCACCCTTATCCAACAGGGGAGTACATACATAAGAGAACTACTACATGGTAATAAAACTTTTACAAATTATTTGGGGATTTATGACTCTAAAAATGTAAATACGTAAGGGAATTCTACGACCTGATTCCACATGGGAGTACTAGTCCTAAAGTCTCTCTCTAAGAACCACACCCATATTTTGAATTTCCAGTGCGCTGATGAAAGTAGGATCATACTTATTATACCTCACATCATAAGACAACTGTTAGGTCCACTAGGCTGGATACCCTGAGAGGGGGGGTGAATCAGGGTATGACTAATTAAAAATTAATGCCCGTTCTGATCTTGTTTCGCTGTTAAGAAAAACACTCTTCACTCTTTTTCCTGCTGCACGATATAAACAGAATGTAAAGCAAGAACAGGACACAGCAATTTTACTTGGTTCACCGCTAAGGGCTACGTCCAAGGAGCATACACCGACCGGTTGCCGGTCGTACCAAATTCCACTAATCTTCACTAGCTGTGGATTACAAGGTTCGGGCTAGATCACTTCTATGCCAAGGCTCACTGCCTTTACAATGTTTAGGGTCAGCTCACTTCTTTCCCAAGGGTCACTCCCTGTTTCTCTCTCTCTGGCTCACTGCCGGTGGAGAGGATCACCTTCTTCCTCTTTCTAAGCTCACTGCTCTTGGATGGAATCCACTCACAGTTTATAGACCTGTAGGTCTCTTCATTTTCATGAAAGAATGCATCTTCTCTTGTATTTAGATGCTCTGTTGAAGTTTAACATTCACCCGTTGATGAATATCCCTTTGCACCGAAGGTATCGGGCAAACTTCCAGCTTCCACGCAGCCCGAAAAACACTTCTGGAACAAACCTTACTTGGCGCTCAAGTCAACCTTGGCACGCAAGTATCGGCGCGCAAGTCACTACGGGCGCGCAAGTCTTCCTCAAACACTTGTGCGACTCAACCTTCCTAAACTCCAAACTTGCGCGACTCTCTTCCTTTTACGCCCAAACAAATATTGGCGCCCAACTGCCAACTGGCGCGCAACTTCTAATGTCGGCGCACAACTGCAACCTCTGGCGCGCAAGTCCCACCTGCGCGACCACACACACCACTTGCGCGACCACCACACCTGCGAGACGGGAGCTCTCATCTTGAACTCCGGTAGAAAATGAGGAGGGGTGGTCCAGTATTTATAGGCAATCTGACCACCCTGCGCGACGGCGCGCAAGTCACCTGCGCGACCCAGTCTCGGCGCGCAAGTCTTTTCTCCTTTTAGACACCTGCGCGACCAACTCCAAAACTTGCGCGAACCTATTTCCTTATCCATATTTTGATCTTCTGATCTTGAAAAACATATGGTGCGCAAGTTTCCTGTACAAAATGTTCACGGTGCGCAAGTCCATTTTCCAAAAACACTTTTCTTCATTTGCCGATTTTCAGGCCCAAAAAATTGGCAAACACTGGAAAACGGCGCCACCTTTTATCTGTTCTTTTGTACCGCCTCCAGATCATCCATTCCATTTATCGAAGTTCTTGAAACAAACATGGATCGTTGAACTCAGCTCTTGATCTCGACATTCCACCATGAAATCCTCTTTGTCAACAATCACAACTCAGATGTCCACTTTGTCAACAAACACAATCACCTCAAAAAGGCTTCAATGATACCTTGAGGTATTTTTGCCCAACAATCTCCCCCTTTGGGTTTGTTGAAAACTCTTCCAAAAAAAGATACATCATTGATTCTTCAGCCTCCATTCGCCTCATTGCGATTCTGATAGCGACCAAGGATTTACTCAACACATACTCTAAGCCCACATGAGCAATGCTCGGCGTGAGAAACAAGAGTAAATGAAAAGTTCATCAATGAATCACTTTGTCTCTGACATCCACTGTTGACACCAAACTGATACCAATTTGAACTAAACTGATACCAATTGTTGATGGGCTTGTTGAAAGACCAATGTTTGGTTTGGAATTATTCGTACCACTGTCCAACACCACTCTTCTGCTATTATCACGATCCTTAGCTGTCGTGATATCTTTTCTTTGAGCGATCACTTCTAGCATCGTCAGATTTAATATGCTCCCCCTTTCTGCTCACAGCTTCAACACCTATTTAGCCATATTTCCTGTGTTTTCCAAGCAAAGCTCTGGCTAAGCACGTTCAACTAGCTTCAACTCCCCCTATCCGGCTGCTCCACCTATCAGCTTCTCCCCATATCATTCATGATTTATCAAATCTCCACATTGTCTCCCCCTTGAACAATCTCTATTTCCTCCCCCTTTGTCAACGAACCCAAAGGCAGTCCTTTGTAGACTGTATCAGAGTAGAGAACAAATCAGCACATTAGGGAAAAACACATCAGACCTCGGGGAGAGGGGGGTGGGGGTCCCGCATCCACACTATTTCAAGTGCGGGGAATCGACTGAACTCCCAGAGCTAGTCGATGCCTTTCAAAAGCTTCCTTGGGTAAGGCCTTTGTCAGAATGTCTGCAACCTGTAGCTCTGTAGGCACATACTCCAACATCACGATGCCCTTCTCAACCTTCTCCTTGGTGAAATGATACTTGATCTCAATGTGCTTTGTCCTGGAATGATGGACATGATTTTTTCTATGATTTATATCACTTGAGTTGTCACACTGGATTCCGATTGGAGACTTCACTTTAACTCCCATATCTTCAAGCTGCTGCTTCATCCACAATAACTGTGTGCATGCTTGAGTGGCCGCAATATACTCAGCTTCTGCGGTGCTCAATGAAATGCAATCTTGTTTCTTGCTTAGCCAAGAAATACAAAATCCACCAAGATAGAATGCACCACCTGACGTTGATTTTCTATCATCTGCTGAACCGGCCCAGTCTGCATCAGTATATCTCAATAACTGTGTCTGAGATTTGTCGTTGTATGTCAAGCCGAAGTCCACCATGCCCTTGATATACCGAAGTATTCTTTTCACTGCAAGCATGTGACTTTCCTTGGGATTACTCTGATATCTCGTTGCTTGGCATGTGGCGAAAACAATATCAAGCCTTGTTGCGGTTAAGTACAACAGACTTCCAATGATTTGCCTGTATTCTGTGATATTAACTGCCTTTCCATCCTCATCTTTTGATAATTTCATCCGGGTAGCAACCGGAGTCTTCATTTCCTTGGAATTATCCATTCCAAACCTTCTTAGAACCTCCTTGGCATTTTTGGATTGAGAAATGAAAGTTCCATTCCTTCCTTGTGTCACCTGTAGACCAAGGAAAAACGTTATCTCTCCAATCATTGACATTTCAAACTCATTTTTCATGAATTCAGAAAACTGTCTGCACTAAGCTTCATCTGATCCGCCAAAAATTATGTCATCGACAGACACTAGCACCATCATCCTTTGATTACTGTCATTGCTGAAATAGAGGTTGTAGTCAACTCCTCCATGCTGGAAACCAAGCTTCTTCAAGTACTGATCAAGCCTTGAGTACCATGTCCTTGGTGCTTGTTTCAGCCCATACAACGCCTTCTTCAGCCTGCAAACTTTGTTCTCATCCTCATGAATGAGAAAACCATTTGGCTGTTCAATATACACCTCTTCTTCTAGAACCCCATTCAGGAATGCGGATTTGACATCCATCTGGAACACTTTGAACTTTCTTTGCACTGCTATGGCCAAAAATAATCTGATTGTCTCCAGCCTTGCGACCGGTGCAAATGTCTCATCAACGTCTATTCCCTCTATCTGGGAGTATACCTTGCAAACTAGTCGTGCTTTGTTCCGAATCACTGTGCCATCTTCATTCATCTTGTTGCGATAGACCCATTTAGTCCCGATGAAATTCTTGTCTGCTGGCCTCGAAACAATCTCCCATGTCTGGTTCTTCTCAATCGGATCAAGCTCTTCGTTCATGGCCTGAACCCAATTTTCATCTTCAGCTGCATCAGAAAAACATTTCGGCTCCACTTTAGACAAAAACGATGCTTGCTATGATGATTTCATTCTTCGAGTCTGAACTGGAGCTGTTTGATCACCAATGATATTCTGCCTATCAATTTCAGCTCGACTCTTTGGCTTTCTCACAGACACCGACTTGACACTTTCCTCTTCATCATCAGTATCTTCTTCTGAGTCAGCTTCTTCCACTTCTGCTCCCCTTGGGTTGCTTACCTCATCATCACATTCATCCAGGAACTGTTCACTGGATCGTTGATTATTCTGCTCATTTTCAACTATAGTGACATCATTGCTTTCAATGATTTTTCCCAGCCTTTTATTGAAACATTTATAGGCTTTGCTTTTCCCGGAATAGCCAAGGAATATCCCTTCATATCCTCGTGCCTCAAACTTCCTATGATGTTCTTTGTTGAGAATGAAACACTTACTTCCAAAGATTCGAAAGTACTTCAACGTTGGCTTCTTTCCGTACCACAGTTCATACGGATTCTTCCCTTGCTTCGGACATAACAGGGACCTGTTTGAAACATAGACTGATTTCAAAACTGCTTCCTTCCAAAATTTCTCTGGCAGGTCCTTATCAATAAGCATTGTTCTGGCCATGTTGTTGATGATCTGATTTCTCCTTTCAACTACTCCATTCTGTTGGGGAGTTCTTACTAATGAAACTTGATGCCTTATCCCATGTTTCTCGAGATAGTTATCAACCTGACTGTTTGTAAATTCCGTACCGTTATTAGTACGAAACTTCAGAATTTTCTGCCCAAGCATCTTTTCTGATTCCCTCCTGTACTGCTTTATGCAACTGAACACCTCTGTCTTATGGGTTATGATGAAAACCCAGGCCATTCTGCTATAGTCATCAATGAAAAGAACATAGTACCTTTTCCCATTTATAGCTCGTGGTGAGATAGGTCCACATACATCAGCATGCACCAATTCGAGCACTCTAGTTGATTTCTGTTCCTTTGGCATGTATGTCCTTCTGATGATTTTCCCTTGCTGACAAGCATCACATGTATGAGTGCGATCACGTGATAGTTTGGTAAGGTCTCTACCAGCATCACATTTAACGAGATCCTCCATAGATGGTTGGCATAGATGACCAAGTCGCTTATGCCACAGCTGGTTTTCTTCCTCTCTGGATAAAAGACAAGTATCTTCTTCCCCACCTACAAGATAGAGATTTCCCTTTGACCTTTTTCCCTGAAGAACAGCTGCTCCATATTTTCCTTTCACAACACACATCATCTTGGTAAATTGGATAGAGTGCCCAGAGTCACATAGTTGACTGACACTGAGTAGGTTATGACTGAGACCCTCTACTATCAAGACATCTGTACGTCTCATCTCTTTGCCCCCAAACATGGCTTTCCCTGAGCCAACAATTTTCAGGCCTTCATCATTTCCAAATTTGACAACTCCTTCTTTGTCATATTTTATGCCTGTAACAAGATCCTTATTACCCGTCATGTGGGATGTGCAACCACTATCAAGGATCCAAACACCAGATCGATCTGATGCTTTAAGGGCAATCTGCGCCACCACAGCCTTCTCATTTTTCTTCTTCTTGGACCATACTTTTTCTTTCACACTCGGCATGGATTGAGGCTTCTGTTCTTTCTCAGAGTATGATGGACCACCCTCATCTTGCAGAGCTGCAAATCTGTTCTGAACTTTTAACTCACTTGTTGGTTTATTGATCTGCTGCTTGCGAACATTTTGATTATTCATTGACACATTTCTCTGAATGATTGAAGTGCAATACCTAGCCATGTGTCCAAATCCTCCGCACCAAAAACAGTGTCCTTCAAAATGTGTTCTGGAAAACCGTTCTCTGTTTGGCTGCCATCTCTGTTCATTTTCCATTCTGTATCTCTTGGATATGGAACACACATACTGTGAATGTCCCATTTTCCCACAGCAATAACACCTGATATAGGATGCATTCCCTCGTGATATTTCAGCACTGTGATTTCCCCTTTGGGATCTCTGAATATTCTGATTCTGTTTTGTTTCCAAATCAACCTTCACTTTCGGGATGAGTGCTTGCGGTCTGACTGTGATTGTCGCAAATTTTTGTTCTTGACTAAGCCCGGAAACGACCTTATCATCTGAGCTCAATTGCTGTTTCTTTCCTACTGAACTGCTAGGCTCCGCTTTCATCTTCTCTGTCTTCTGAATAGCCTGCTTTTAGGATATTACATTGGGGGTCAAGAGTTTATCTTGATCCTTGAGTTTTTGTCGCAGACAGACAACTTCTTCTTCAAGCTCTTTGATACATCTAACCTGCTCCTTTCCTGTGTTAGTCAGACAATCAATTTCCTTCTTTTGTTCCTCAATTTTAAGCTTATACTCAACAATATTTTCTAAGATCTCTGGTGTTGAGGATTTTAGTCTTTCAATTTCTTCTAACAGCTCAGACTTTTCTTCATCCTGTTGTTGCATATAGAGTTTGGCATCACGAACCACTTTATTGGCTTTCTTCGTTTTGGCTCTCCAAACATCTATCTCCTCAAGAGCTACTTCCAATTCGGCTTCCATATCAATTCCCCCTTCAATTTCTTCTTCTTCTTTAGCATCAGCTTCTTCTCCCTTTTGAGAACTACCAACAATTGCCACCAAGGCATTTACCCCCACGATCTCTGCAATTTTCTATTTCCTCAACTTCTTCATCCTCAGACTCATCTGAACTTTCAAATTCTTGTGAAAGAAGATTCTTTTTCTTGAATAAATTTCTCTTGAATTGTTTCTTCCCTTTCACAAAAGATGAAGTCTTCTTTTTGTGAATTTCAACGTCATCATCATAATCATCATCTTGAATCTTCTTGGGGAATCTTTCCGCAAGATGACCATCCTTTCCACATATAAAGCATGCTAGTGGAAGTTTACCTTTAAACTTTCCTCTTCCTCTTTGTAGATTCGAAGAAAGGAATGACATCACCTCATCTGTCTCTTCTTCTTCATTAGAATCTTCAATGGTGAGCTTCTTCATGGCCTTAAATGCCACCTCTATAGACTTCCCCTTTTCCACAGCCTCATTATCATCGTTCCTCATTTCATATTCAACCAAGGTACTGTGCAAATTTTCCAATGTCAGCTCTTTTGGATCTTTATCTTCTAGTACTGAAACTTTCGGATTGAACCGAGGTGGAAGTTTCCTCAAGATGCGCTTTACAATAATTATGTCTTCAATGACTTCTCCAAGACCTCGCATATCTTCCACAACAATGTTTACGCTATCAAAGAATGTGTCAATAGACTCATTCGGGTTCATTTTCAGATCTTCATATTTGTTCCACAACACCTGCAGCTTTGCCTCTCTGACTTTTGTGTCCCCTTCATATATATTCAAAATCTTTTCCCACATGGAATGTGACGTTTTTCATGACATAACCTTTGTGTAGATGGGATTGGAAAGGGCTCCCACTAAGGCATTGATTACTTTGGAATCAGCATCCAACTCTCTATGCTCAGCTTCTGATAAGTCACCACTATTAATATCAGCTGTGATACCATGCATAGGTGCTGAAAACACATCCATTCCCAAGGATCGGAAATAGTGTTACATCCGATTCTTCCATATCTGAAAATTATATCCGTCAAAGATCGGAATCCCTTTATGATTGGTTACCTCCATTGAGAGAAGAACAACTTTCAACCTTCCCTCTGATACCACTTGTTAGGTCCACTAGGCTGGATACCCTGAGAGGGGGGGTGAATCAGGGTATGACTAATTAAAAATTAATGCCCGTTCTGATCTTGTTTCGCTGTTAAGAAAAAAACTCTTCTCTCTTTTTCCTGCTGCACGATATAAACAGAATGTAAAGCAAGAACAGGACACAGCAATTTTACTTGGTTCACCGCTAAGGGCTACGTCCAAGGAGCATACGCCGACAGGTTGCCGGTCGTACCAAATTCCACTAATCTTCACTAGCTATAGATTAAAAGGTTCGGGCTAGATCACTTCTATGACCAGGCTCACTGCCTTTACAATGTTTAGGGTCAGCTCACTGCTTTCCCAAGGGTCACTCCATGTTTCTCTCTCTCTGGCTCACTGCCGGTGGAGAGGATCACCTTCTTCCTCTTCCTAATCTCACTGCTCTTGGATGGAATCCACTCATAGTTTATAGACCTGTAGGTCTCTTCATTTTCATGAAAGAATTCATCTTCTCTTGTATGTAGATGCTCTGTTGAATTTTAACTTTCACCCGTTGATGAATATCTCTTTGCACCGAAGGTATCGGGAAAACTTCTAGCATCCACGCAGCCCAAAAAACACTGCTGGAACAAACCTTACTTGGTGCTCAAGTAAACCTCGGCGCGCAAGTATCGGCGCGCAAGTCACTACGGGCGCGCAAGTCTTCCTCAAACACTTGCGCGACTCAACCTTCCTCAAATCCAAACATGCGCGACTCTCTTCCTTTTACGCCCAAAAAAATATTGGCGCCCAACTGCCAACTGGCGCGCAACTTCTAATGCCGGCGCACAACTTCATCCTCTGGCGCGCAAGTCCCACCTGCGTGACCACACACACCACTTGCGCGACCACCACACCTGCGCGACGGGAGCTCTCGTCTTGCACTCCGGTAGAAAATGAGGAGGGGTGGTCCTGTATTTAAAGGCAATCTGACCACCCTGCGCGACGGCATGCAAGTCACCTGCGCGACCCAGTCTCGGCGCGCAAGTCTTCTCTCCTTTTAGACACTTGCACGACCAACTCCAAAACTTGCGCGAACCTATTTCCTTAGCCATATTTTGATCTTCTGATCTTGAAAAACATATGGCGCGCAAGTTTCCTGTACAACATGTTCGCGGCGCCACCTTGTATCTGTTCTTTTGTACCGCCTCCAGATCATCCATTCCATTTATCGACGTTCTTGAAACAAACATGGATCGTTGAACTCAGCTCTTGATCTCGACATTCCACCATGAAATCCTCTTTGTCAACAATCACAACTCAGATGTCCACTTTGTCAACAAACACAATCACCTCAAAAAGGCTTCAATGATACCTTGAAGTATTTTTTCCCAACAACAACGAGTAGGGGACCGATGCCCTGATCCATTAGGGGAACACTTATCTACATGCCTAATGTTTCCAAGGGACCCACATCCCAAGGTGATATAGAAGAATACCAAGCCCGAAACCAAAGTAGTGATCCACATTGATCACTACCTATTGTTTAGCACCACTACTACAACATCATGCTCAAAACACACTACAATATATATCTCCATCCCAAAAGATACCACCATCATGTTACACACAAAATAATTATTTGGATAGGATACTAAAAAGAATGAATATGAGTTCTGAAGAAGGAAATACATAAGGTGGATGATATTAATAAGATCTCAAGAAAAGTACACAATGTACACTAGGGCCCACAAGGCATGTGAACCCACCCAAGAACTTGGATGTGTAACCTGTTTTCATGCCTTTCCTAGAAATATACGTATATATGGTTTGTAAAACCATTAGAAGGAACATCCTGCCCCTCTCGACCCCCGACCGTGTTCTTCCTCCACACGGCTCATCCATTTCGTGGCTCACACACAACATGTACCACCGAGTGCAAAATGTTTCTAGGTTGAATAGTCTCTTGGTTGTGTAGTTTTTCTATTCCCATGTCTGGAACCCAGTGTTCATGTACTCAGGTTGTGTAGTTATACAATGTCATGTACTGTCACATCGCTACCCTAAACATGTTGTAAAGACCCATAAAATTCATAATATTTTTTTAATAATTTGGGATAATTACGAGTCTGTGAAAATTGATGGCACCTGACTCCAAGGCACGGTATGCCCGAAATGAATTTTTGAACTTTTTTAGGTACGTTCAGTAAACACATGGGCGGTATTTTCTATTATTTTGAACCATTTCTCGTATTTGAAATTTGAGATCACTGTTGAATCCAAAGCGCCATGATTATTTTAAGGGAAGCTTCACATTGATAGAAGTTTCTCAGGAGAAAATATAGTTTTTTGAAATTTTAAAGAATAATAAAATAACATGTAATTATTATTATTTTTTCTTTTTCTCCAATGGATGAGTAGCGGTGGTGGGACCATTGTCTCATCAATCCATTTAATTTCTTGACTCATCTACTGCATAACTCCACCATTTTGATTTAAAATAGGTTCAACAATTCATTTAGTGAACCTCATTAATTCCTCAATGTGTTACTAATATTTTACCCTCCTATTTAAATTGACCACAGGGGGAGGGCACAACTTCTTCAAGAGTGGAAAATCTAGAAGAAATCTGCGGCAACATACACAAACAGAGAACAAAAGCTCAAATTGCAATGATCAGGGATCAATAAACATTGACGACTCCATCCAACGTGGATGCTCCTCCTGCCCGAACCGAGACACCTCCAACTGATCTTGAGGTAGGGGGTTTATGTTCAGCTTTGGTTTAACATTATTGAAATGAGTATATTTAATATTTAATGTTAGATAAATATTCTCCCTCTTGTTATCATGTTAACGCGAAGAGAGTAGGATAAACGAAGAAGGCCCAGACCCTCGGCAACTTCGTTCATGTTGTGTTCCTCAGGAACGAATTTCTGCAATTTTGACAGAAAAGTGAGACAGAGGATCATGCTATGAAAGTGGCATTCCAGGAGGCTATTAGGTGTAGACGAAACTAAGAACGGACCACCAGAGCATGTCCAGTGGCCCGTGGAAAGAACTGTCGGCGCACCATTTCGGTGGGGGCTGAAAGAGACCTGCGACAACCAGCTACGGGCGGTGGGACGGTGGCGTGTCATCACGCACCACAATGGAAAGAGGTAACCAACTTGTGAAAGATACATGGGAGAAGGGTGGCACCCATAGTCGGTGGTGGCGGTAGCAGCCATGACTAGCGGGTCAAGGGAAGAGGGGGAGGTGGGGCCCCGTGTCGCGCTGCGTCAGCTGAAGACCAGTCGACCATCTAGAAAACCGTTGCAGGCGGTGGGGAAACGACCCATCAACCAGATGAAATAGCCCCACATCTGCAGGGCCGGCTAGATACGGTCCACCTTCAGGCGGATCGAGCTGGATGTGGACCGACCGAACGGACCAGAACTGCTTAGCAGGCCAGGCCGGACCCACAACCCTATGGGCCACCACAGGAGGACCGAGCCCCAGACGACGGGCCAATCCAACTATGTCTTGGGCTCGTGACGTAGTTGGACCGACCCCAATGGGATGAACCCAGTGAACTGGGTCGACCCTTAAGGGTTCGGACCCAGGTGGGGTTAGGTAGACCCCGAGACACGTTGCGTCGGGCCAGCCTGACCAAGTCGGACTTTGACGAGACCCAACTACCCCGAAATAAAGAAAACCCCGTAACAAATGAATCTGGTGTCCGTTTGATATGCCATGAGTGGCGCTGGTTACCGTTTTGGGAAGGGGTCCCTTTGACATATTCCGATAGGGCTGTCCAAGCTGGGTCGGGCTGAGGAGAGATCACCTCCGCTTCACGGAAAGGGGTGTAACTGATAGACCGAGCATCCGATCAACACGCCGACTATAGAATAAGGACACTTGTGAAAAGGTAGTCCTTTAGAGACAATCTAAGGGAGTTTTGATAGATTTTGATGTGCAACCTTGTTTGGATTTGAATTAAATCCAACCGGGCTCTTTTAAAAGAAGTATCTATATCTCACAGACCATGAGTCTAATCGACACACTATCTTTCACATTGGGACCCCTATTATGGGGAAGTCCTTTGGTTATTCTTTTTAAGAGACTTTATACTGGTTAAAATATGTCTGATGGCTTGAGGACCAGAATCTTTTGGAGATCAGGTGTGCTACATGTGGGAATCCAGTTGCTGGTTATGATATGAAGAAGAAGAGAGACCAATATGAGTCAGCATCAGAATCTCCAGAGTGGGATGATCTAGTTGTACAAATAATCATCCCTACCTCTTTACCATCAACCAATACATGTCAGCACCGACAACCAATACGGGTCAGCACTAATGACCAATACTAGTCAGTACTAGCGACAACCACGGGTCAACACCAGTGAACAATATGGGTCAGCATCTAGTGACCAATACATGTCAGCATACCGTGACCTATACAGGTCAGTAATAGAGTTACTACAGATATAAGGATCTTGCTTTACGACTAGTCTTCCCTATCCTAGTTTCCTTGAAGATATACCATTAGAGTGAGATATCTTTTTTTCTTTGTGCTTCATGAATTAAATCATGCTTCTGATATTAACTTTATATAATTTCATGTGATTTTTTTCTTTTGTCGATTAGGGAGAGACCTTTGGGGGTCTCGGGGTCCCCTACTAGGTTGTTATACTCACCCCTGCATGGGCTCTTCCCGCATATGTGTGTTTGGTGCAGACTACTGATGCCACGATGTAGAATTTGGATGTTCTGGACTTTGTGGAGCTTGGTGCGATGGGAACAGTTGATATCCTCTTCTTTGAATATAGGCTTTCAGCTACTACCCTCAAGGTAGAGCTCTACGGTATATGTGAAAAATTTTCACTTTCTTTTCATTTTCTAGGACTTGTATTCTGGCCCACTATTTTCAGTTCACATTCGTACTTGTGGTTTTACTTTACTTTCATGGTTATACCTTACTTTTTTTGGTTGTTTACTCTAGTTTCCCTTTTTGATTGTGTATAGATCACTAAGGCAATTCCATCCTTGAATGGGAAAATACTTCAGGTTCTAGTCACCAACCCATGGCCTATGGAATGCAGGCTTGTGGTGGTCACTTTCGGGCCCCATGGGATGGGTCATGACAAAGTGGTATTAAAGGGTGGTCAGTTCTACCAGAATAACTAAGAGTCTAATTTTAATGAGGCAATATTTTATAATGTATTGAGATTGTTTTTCAGTACATGGAGTCTAGTGTTGGTGTAGTTGCTGACATATCCATACACCATGACCCTGAATTCTATTTTCCAACTCTGTACATGAAAACACCAGTTACTAGTGTTTTGAAATGTTTTCTTGACCTTTCTTGAGTCCTCCAACTAGGTATATCTTATTGACCATGGTGCATCTGTTTCTTATAGGATGCCTCCATGAAGACAATCAGATAGGATTCTGGTTAGATATCGTGACAGTGGACCATCGAGCAACGAGGCGTCGGTATAGGGGCCACTCATATTGATGGCACCTTCGGGTGGTGTACCAGTAGCACCACCACCCGTTGAGAAGTAGATGCTACCAGTGGATCATGAAAGCCATCTGAGCACGTTGCATGAGTTCCAATGATAGAGGCCTCTGAGGTTTCAAGGTGATATGGACCCCCAGGCAGCAGAGGACTGGCTTGAGGAGGTTTCTCGAGTCTTTCTCTTAGTAGAAACACCTTCCGAGCAGATGGAGATCTGGGCCGCTAGCCTTATTTAGGGATCATAAGGATGATGATGGATCTCGATGCTTTAGGTGCATGAGGAGATGAACCTCACCTATCCAGACATTGAGATTCTTTTCAGGGTGGAATTCATTCTAGTTACACTACACTCTATGTGTATTCAGGAGCTGCTGCATCTACAACACAACAACAAGACTATGGATCTTTACTCAGTGAGATTTACTGACCTCTCGTGATTCTCCACTAACATGGTACAATACCCTTACATTAGGGCCTGAACCGTTGATAAGGGGATCCGATAAGATATCAGAGCTGTTATATTTTCTCTCAGCTTCCCGACACTGTCTGGGGTGCTAGAGCGAGATTTAATGATAGATATCTTCCATGCCGAGTAGGAACATACAGTGAGATCCCCTACCAGATGATAGGTTGTAGAGTCATTTTTAGTTGGTAGTAGATAGATGACATAGAATACCAATTGGTCTAGACCTTTTTGAGGGTGTACCCAGGACACATGGTTAAAGGTGATAGGGTTGAGAGGACAAGGGAGCCACCAGCGAGGCATGATCTTTTTTTCAATGGGGGATAGGGTCACAGAGCTCTTGACTATCCAACCCCCACATGGATTATAGGAAGACACTGGAGGGGCCACCAAGGTAGTGACAGTGGAAAGATCATGAGCGTCAGCCAGGGGGCAGATGAGGTAGTGGAGAAGGATGTGCTGCGGGAAGTGGTTGGGTTCACTAGGCACTATCACCACCTCCCCTAGGTGGTCCACCACGAGCTCTAAGAGCAGGTGGAAGGGAAAATGACCAACTATAGGAAGTAGAGGCTCATGATCCTGACGTCCCTGAGATGATATGAGGTACGATATATATCTTCTATACCTTAGCAGGAGTGCTTATTGACATAGGTGCTAGCCATTCTATCTTTTCTACAGACTTTGTTAGAGACTCTGAGATTTGAACTGATCTTTTAGCTCAACCATTCCCTTTGGATACTTATACGGGAGGAGATTCATCAATCACAAATTGGTTCTGATAGCATGATTTTACTCTCGGAGTAGAGAGTTTTAGATGTGATCTTATAGTAGTGGTGTTGAAGCCCTTCGTCGTCATTCTAAGCATGGAATGGATATCAACAGTTCATGCACAAATTGACAGCTTAAGAAGTACAATGTGATGTTTGTGTAGAGATGAAAGATAGTTTTTCTTTCTGATAGAGAAGGAAAACAGAGAATCACGAGATGGAATTTCACTTAGGAGGGTACATCTGATTACATATCAGCTTGCTTGCATGACTTTCGACGTGGTGGATGAAGTGAGTCCACAGTTTCTAGTGGTGGTTGACCAGTATGATGAAATCTTTCCAGAATATTTCCTAGGACTACCTCATTGTAGATAGGTAGACTTTCAAGTTGACTTGTACCCAGGAACAACACCGATATCTATACTAGTATATCAGGTGGCCCATGTGGAGCTCTAGGAGATGAGGGTATAGTTAGAGTACTTATAGAGGAAGTGATTTGTTAGGCCTATTGTTTCTCTATGGGCATCCCTGGTGTTGTTTTCCAAGAAGGCAGACTGATGTTTGAGGTTATGCATGAACTTCTAGTTCCTGAAAAAGGTGACTGTTAAGAACAAGTATCCTCTGCCAAGGATTGATGATCTATTTGACCAGCTAAAAGGAGAGAAGTGGTTCTCAAATATTGAACTCAAATTAGGCTATCATCAAATTAGGGTACATGATAAGGGCTTACTAAAAACAACCTCCAGATGTCGGTATTTCCATTACGAGTTCTTGGTGGTGCCTTTCGATGTGACCAATTCTCCCACAGTGTTCATGGGGCTCACGAACTGGATTTTTCAGCCATACCATGATTGCTTCGTAGTGGTCTTCATCGATGACATATTGGTCTACTCAACATCCAAGTAAGATCACACTGTACACTTGAGGATAGTTATAAACACACTTCGGGAGCTCTAATAATATTGAAAGCTCTTGATGTGTGAGTTCAGGATATAGAAGGTCCACATATAGGGACATATCATCTCAGAGGTTGATGTTGTAGTAGATCTAGTGAAGATTCATGTAGTAATTTCTTGGGATCCACCCAGGAGTGTTACCGAGGTGTGGAGCTTCCTTGTAATAGTAGACTTCTATTGGAGGTGCATACTTGATTTCTATAGAGTAGAAACACCTATGACTGCCTTGACAAAGAATGGGAAACCCTTACTATGGTCAGAGAGATGCCAATAGTGCTTTCAACAGTGGAGGTAGAGCATGAACAACGCTCCCATCTTAAGGTCTCTATAGGAGGGCACTGACTACGTGATTTACTATGATGCATCAGGGACCGGAGTCGGTTTCATCCTAGTGAAGGATGATGCTGTGATTGCTTATGGATCACAATAGCTGAGGCCTCATGTGTAATATTAAGTGACTCATTCCTTGGAGTTAGCGACAATAGTCTTCACAATGAATATGTGGAAACACTAATTGATGGGATATTGATTCATTATTTACTCATACCATAAGAGTCTCAAAAATATATTCACAGAGAACGATCGGAATATGAGACAAAGACTTTGGCTAGAGTTCCTCAAGGACGATGACTTTTAGATAGTCTATACTTTAGGGAAGGAGAAGTTAGTGGTAGATGCACTTAGTCAGAGATCGAGTTCACAGATATTGAACGAAGCTTCAGAGTAGTTAGCCTCACTTCAGATATCCTACGGGGATATAGATAAGACAGTCTCCCTCTAGTCGATGGTAGTTTCTACTTCACTCCTTCAGCAAGTCTGCAAGGCGCAACTCAGAGACAAGAGAAGTGATAATACACGTTCTCTGATATCCTCAGGCCATGCACCTGATGAATATTATGAAGGTGGGGAGTACGCTTGTATTTTTAGAGGACATACAATTTTACCAGTGGCGGTACGAGAGGAGGTGATGAGTGAGTTCCATACATCCTGCTTGGCAGTACATATAGACGTAATGAAGATGTATCAGGACCTCCAACGTTAGTACTAGTCGACAGGGATGAAAAAAGGTATGGCGGAGTTTGTTTCTAGATGCCTGACTAGCCATCAAGTGAATGTTGAGAACCAGGTACTAGTAGGCTTGACCCAACCCCTTGAGACACCAGAGTGGAAGTGGGAAGGTACATAGATGGAGTTTGTGATGGGGTTACCACGTATGTCCATAGGGCACAATAACATCTGGGTGATCGTTGACTGACTCACCAAGTCGGACCACTTCCCTTCTTTTCGAGAGAAGGGTTTTATAGAGAGATTTGGATTTCTCTACGTTCAAGAGATCATGCGACTTCAGGGGTTTCCTTCCACGATAGTCTCAGACTATGACACACACATCACATCCTAGTAGTGGAAAGGATTGTATGAGGTTTTTAGGAATGAGCTTCTCTTGAGGATAGGTTTTCACCTGAAGATAGATTTTCAGACTGAGCGTACCATCTAGTCCTCGTAAGATATGATTCGTGCACGTGTCCTAGACTTTGGTTGTAGTTGGGAGGACCCCTACCCTTGGTGGAGTTCGCGTATAACAATATATAACACTCCAACATTGGTTTGGAACCTTTTGAGGTGTTGTGCGGATGACCATGCAGACCACCCTTATGTTGGATGGATCCAGGAGAGCCAGCACTCGTGGGCCCTGAGATTGTATGGGAAACCACTGAAAAGGTGCAGGTCATTCGAGAGCTGATGAAGACTACACAGAACCGAATGATGTCTTATGCTGATAGAATATGGATATGAGTATAGTTATAGTAGGGGACCACATATTCTTGTGAGTCTCCCCTCAACAGGGACTACAGAGATTTAGCTGAGGTGGAAAACTCTCATCGAGGTTTATCAGACCATTCGTGATACTTTAGAGGATTGGGAAAGTGGCATACCACTTGGAACTACCACCGCCGTTGGAGAGGGTGAACAATTTCTTCCACATATCCTAGATGAGGAGAAACGTTCATGGCCCATCTCAGGTCATTGACCATTGAGATATGGAGATTAATGATGGGGTGACTTTTGTGGAGTACTCGATATATATTAGAAGATTGATAGGAGAAGATCCTTCATGGGTAGTCAATACCTCCGGTGCGCATTTCTTGGAAGCAAGGGAATGTCCAAAAGAGCACATGGGAGTGAGAGGCTCATATGCATGACATGTACCCCACTTTATTTGTGTATCATTTTTGGGATTTCGGGGATGTAAAACCCTAAGGTGGGGGGAATGTAAAGACCTAGAAAATTTCCTGTAATTTTTTAATTATTTGGGATTATTATGAGTCTATGAAAATTGACGACATGTGATTTTGAGGCCCGGTGTCCTCAAAATGAATTTTTGAACATTTTTAGGTACGTTTAGTAAACACATGTGTAGGGTTTTCTATATTTTGAACCAGTGCTCAAAATTGAAATCCAAGACCACTTTGGAATCCACATCACTGGGATTCACCTAAGGAAATCATCACTTCGACTGTAGTTGGTCAGGAGCAAAATAGAGTTTTTGGACTTTTTATAGAATAATAAAATAACATGAAATTGTTATTTTATTTTATTTTTCTCCAAAAGACAAGTGGGAGTGGTGGGAATGGGGACCTGTCAATTCACTTAATGGATTGAATCATCAACTGCATATCTCCACCATTGAAAATTAAAAGAGGTTCATTAATTCATTTAATGAACCTCATTAATTCCACAACTCATTACTCACATTTCCCCCTCCTATTTAAACGGAGATCAGGGTTGGGTTTTGGAACAAATTATTCAATTGAGGAAACTCTGGGGGAGATCTATGGAAACATCTACCGAAGAACGATGAATTATCAAGTGGCAATGATTTGGGATCAACGAACGCTGACAACTCCATCCACTTTGTAGGATACTCCCACCCCGACCATGAAACCTCCAACAGATCATGATGTAGGGATTGAATGTTTGGTTTTGGTTTAACATTTTTGAAATGAGTTTATTTAATCTTTAAGGTTAGATAAACATTCTACATCTTTTAATCATAATAACGCGGAGGGGGTGGGCTGAACGAAGAAGGCCCAGGCCCTCTACCGCTTCGTTCATGTTGCAGTTTTTTAGAAATAATTTCATAAAATTTGAGGAAAAAGTGAGACAGAGGGTCATGCTGTGAAAATGGAAGTTCAGGAGGCTCGTATGAGCAAATGAAAACTAGAACGGACTACCGGAGCATGTCTATTGGCCCGTAGAAAGAACCACTAGTGCATCATGCTGGCAGCATCCAACAGTGTCCGGAGGAGACCGGTGACAACCAGCCATGGATGGTGGGAAGGTGGTGCCTTGTCACGTGCCACGGTGACCATGGGAGGCCGGCTTGAGTCGACCGTACAGGATAAGGGAGGTGCCCGCAGGCACCACTGGCGGCATCAGCCATGACAAGATGGGGCGGCGTAGCCCTGTTTCACACCATGTTGGCTGAAGATTGGTCGACCATCTGGCCGACTATTACAGGTGGAGGAGCAGCGCCCCATCAGCCGGAAAAAATGGCCTCGCATCAGCCAGGCCAGCTAGATATGGTCTGCCTTTAGGTTAAGGCGGGCCAGCCAAATAGGCTGGACCAGCCCAATGGGCTAAGCTGGACCCGTGGCCTAGCAGGCCAGCACGGGTGGGATGAGACCCACCTAGCGGGCTGGGTCAACCACAACACAGGCCCGCAAACCATCCTGGCTAATCCCAATGGGATGAACCTAGTGAACAGGGCTGACCCTTAACTGACTGGACCCATGAGTGGTTAGGTAGACCCCAGGAACCATTGTGTCGGGCTGTCTGACTGAGTCAGATTGGCCCCAGACCCAAGCGAACCCGAATAAAGAAATGCCAGTAACTAATGGACTGGGTGTCCGTTTGAAATGTTGTTAGTGGCACTGGGACCCATTTTGGGAAGTGGTCCCTTTTTCATATTCTGGTGGGCCCAAACGAGCTAGACCATACTAAGGTGTGATCACCCCCATTTCACTTAAAGGGGTGTAACTAACAAACCGGGGCGTCCGATCGACGCGCCGTATGTGGAATAAGGACCCTTGTGATAAGGAAGTCATTTGAGATACTCCATGTGAGTTTTTATGGATTTTGATGTTCGACCTGATTTGGATCAGTCTTGAATCCATCTTGGCCCTTTTTACAAAGTACCCATATCTCACTAACAGGGAGTCCGATCGATACTCCATCTATCACATTTGGACCCCTATGACGGGGCTGTCCCTTGGGTATAATTTTTTTGGGACTTTTTACTAGCTAAAATTTGACCGATGTCTTGAGCAGCATAATCTTATGGAGATCAGGCATGCCACGTGTAAAAATATAGTGGCTGGATGTGACATGAAGAAGAAGAGCGACTAAAATGGGTTAGCATCACAAATTCCAGGGTGGGATGTTCTAGCTGTATGACTAATCAACCCTACCTCTTTACCAACGACCAATACAGGTCAGAACCAATCACCAATACGGGTCGCAACAACGACCAATATGGGTCATCACCAATGACCAGTATGGGTTAGCACAAACAACCAATACAGGTCAGCATCTAGCAACCAATATGGGTCAGCAAACAATGACCTATATGGGTTAGTAGTGTGGTTACTATGGATATGATGATCTGGATTTACGACTATTCATCCCTATCTCAATATCCTTGAAGTTATACCATCAGAGTGTGTTTTCTCTTTTGATTTGGGTTTAATGATTTGGATCATTCTTGTGATATCACCGTGGTGGTATTTTTTGTGATGTTTTTCTTTGTGGATTACTAAGATACATTTGGGGGTCTCGAGGTCCCCTACTGAGTTATTATACCGACCCCTGCATGGGATCCACCCACATGTGTGTGTCTGGTGTAGATTACTGACGCTCTGAGATAGACTGTGGGGGTTCAGAACATGGTGGAACTTGGTGTGATGGGAGAAGTCATGATCATCTTCTTTGGATTCAGACTTATAGTTACTACCCACCTGGTGGCGCTCCAGGGTAGATGCAAAAACTGTTTACTTTATTTTCAGTTTCTAGGGCTTGTATTCCAGCCTACTATTTTTAGTTTATAGTTCTACTTATGTTAGTACTTTTCTCTTGTGTTTATACCATACTTTTTCTGGTTTTTAACATCAGTTTCACTTTTTGAGTGTGTACAGATCTCTAAGGAAATTCCATCCCTATTCTGGAAAATCCTTCAGGTCTAGTCACAAACCCCTAGCCTATAGAAGTTGGCCATGGGGTAGTAACTTCTGGGCCATGTGGGATGGGTCATGACACATGTCCTCTAGACACACTACACGGGGCCACTACATGATGTGTAACCCTGATACATGGTGTGTAGTCCCAAAATTTTATCTTCGGATTATGGAAAAAACACATGGTGTGTCTCAATGGACTACATGATGGGTAAATAGTATTTATGATGGGAATGAACTTTGAAGTCACCAAATTAAGCATGATTTCCCCCAAAACCTACAGGTAGTACATGATGTGATCTCTAGTAATCACAATAGGGCTCAACAACCTTAGAAAAACACATAAAAAATTAATAGGGGCTAAAAAAAAAATCTTTCTATCTAGATGGTGAAACACTGAGGAATTGGGTTTATAAAAACACCTAAATCTTTCTTCTACTTGATATGATGATGATGGACTCCAATAATGGAGATCAACATCATATTTTCGCTTTAATTCAGCTCAGTTTAATCCATAATCAAAAGGGGGAGATGAGGTGTGTCTCTTGTTTCAGGCACACCAAGGGGTATTGGGTGGGGTAGTTTTATATTAATTTATTAATAAAATTTATATTCAAATAATAATCTATCCACTTAACTCCCCACCAACTCATCCTACATCACGCACCCATCGAAGAAAACATTATGTCTCATAAGGAGAAAACAATACGTTCTGAACTCAAACGCGTCCTTAGATTTTCGATCTGAGACTCCACTCAAGATTTTGTCCTTATTTAAAGAGAAATGTTTCATGTGTAAAAAATATATTTAAAAATTTTAATATCACCACTTCAGGGATAACTGGGCCCCAAAATCCCACACCGACCCACCACCTCGCTTAAAAAATATTCTTAAAAATATTCCAAAGTCATACTGGTAAAAACATAAGTCCTTACATATAATGTATTCAAATACCTCAAACTAAATTTTCCCACATTAATTATCAATTTATTTTATAAATTCCTTAGTTTTGACATCCTATTTTATATGAATAAATTATATATACTACTATACCACTCCCCTCACTTATAAAAGAAGCCCCTCACCCTCTAACCTCTCCAAATACATTGGGAACTCTAGGTCAAAAATAATATATAACGATACCACACCATATATTATACTCATGTACTAGGGTTGTGGTATAACCAAAATTAAAATATTAAAATGAATACGGTGCAATCCAATGGATGATACCCAAGGAAAAGTTACAAGTCTTATCAAAATTATATGAAGTTTATTTCATCTTGAACCTCCAGAAAAACTAATATAACCGTCTTAAAATAATGAAATCATAATATTTAATATAATAAATTTTATTTTTATGAATCAAAAACTATTTTTTACCTACATTCCTTCCTATTTGAAATGAAACTTCACTCATTCATTAATGTGGACTACCATCCCCTCTATGCGATGTGTTTTTTTCATCACCATTGCTAATGGATGGTTATAAAGATGGAATTAATGAAAACATATGATATTTAGGAAATTATTGTGATTATTTAAATATATTATATTATCTATAATATTAAATTTCTATCCATTGATAAATGATAACAACACTCATTTGTACATGTGGACGACCACCTCCACAAAGTGATGTGATTATTTTATCATTTTATCCTTACATGGATGGATATAAGGATATATTTAAGGAATAAATATAATTTCTATGAAATTATGTTTTTTTATGGGAAAAAACTATCCAATTTTTTTTCAACCACCATAAAAATGAAATATTCAATCATTTATATGAATGGACTGCCATCTCCATGAAATAGTATGATTCATTTTTAATGACTATATTACATGGATGTTTTAATTTTTTTCAAAAATATAGGAAAACAGTAATTATAATATGTTTATGATTTTATATATAATTTGTCAATTAACCATTTAACTTTGTTCATTTTTCAAAATTTATTTTAAAAGATAATGATCCAATGACCTCAAACATTTTGACAAAAACATAATTAATTTACAAGATAAATAAAGCATGGAATAAAATTAAATTGAATTAATAATCATAATGGAATAAACATGAAATAAGTTATAATCCAATTAGTTAATTAATTTTTTTTATTATCTTGGAAGATAATAGTTATATGTTGTGATTATGGATATCTGGAATGATATTTTATTCTTAATTTCCTTTCAATGAGATTTAGGTAATTTTCACAACATGTTATCTTTATTATTGTTGTGTAAAAACTACAATATGAAAGTATATTATTATAATATTCATAAAATTAAGGTTTTTTACTCCACTATTTATTTTCCTCTCATTAAAATGTTTCAAATATTATATTATACATTTCATTGAAACCACATTTTAAATGATTTAAATTCTTTATCTTCTATATCTATGTTCATTTAAATGTTTGAATTTTGTTTTTATTTATACATAAAATATTTATAAAATCCAATTTATACTTTACATGAAATTTTATAAATGTTTTAAAAAGAGACATTTTAAAAAATTTCTATATAGTTAACCTATAACCCTTTTCAGTAAAGTGAAAAAGTATACATTTTAATGTTTATATGAATACTATATTTTCCTGCATTTTCCCACCACCATTCACATTATTAGTTTTCAATAATAATTTAATAGATTATATGGTTTTTCAAATGATATCATATTACCTTTTTTGAGAATTTTTAAATTTACAAAGTGATATGTATTCATATCAATTTTGAGATAACTAAAAATTATTTTTCATTGGGGAAAAAATGACAACATTTATGAGTTTATGTTTAAAATTAAAGACACTATATTTTTACTTATGTTATGGTTATTGGTAAATATATACAATGACAGGTGGATTTGATATAGCTATCTTATGTATTGGGAAATTATTTATTCTCTTTGAGATATGATATTGGAATTAACTGGGTAAGTTATTCAATTATGAGTTTATACTAGTATTAAATAGATATGTTATTGCATTGTCATCCTATTTTTGGAATTAACTATTCATGTTATTTCATTACAAGTTTATATCAGAATTAAATAGTTTTTTTATTCCATAATTACTTTTATGAGTATGATGTTGAGAAGTAACGATCATGATTTATTCTTTCTTATGAGATTGTTTTATGAAACATTTTGATTAAAAAGTATATTTTCATTTTTATTTAATATTTAATACAAGATCATTATTTATTTTTAAGTACTAGGAATATTTATAAATTTTTCAATTATTTCATGGATAAAGTTATATTCATTTCCATTTATATCACATATTCGTATTTTTTTTTCACATCCAATTTTATCTAATGTTTTTCACACAGATTAAGGATGTGTATGAACTACAAAAATGTCAAACATTATGAAATGGAGACATGTATTTGTTGATGAATTTGTGTTAATAATAATGTATGGGTATAATCAAAAGAACCTATTTGTGTCAAAAACATGAACACAATGAGGAACTATCCACTTTTTTATTTAATGATTTTACTAATTATCTCAAAATAAGAACCCGAATGATACTGGAAATGTAAAAAGTTTCAACCCTTGTTATAAAGAAAATAATTATGGGTTTTTATAATATAAAGATTTATAATTGGAAATTCTATTTTTTGTTGGTAATGATTCATCTTTCTTCAATTAATGGATATGGTTTAATTCATAGTAAATGGTCTTGATGTTGTTTTGCTACTTAGTAGGGATATAGGGATGAGATGAGGTAGTGAGTGGATTTTTTTAGTTGAAATAATATATTCAACACTTTATAACCATACATTAGAAAACCAAAATCCAATTTCAAATTTTATATAAGTTTCATACTTTTATAATTCCAATGTTCATAACCCTTTTTACTAAAAAGTTTAATGTTTTACCAGATTGATGATATCACTTCTATTAGATGGAACATTCTAAAGTAATCTAGATAGTGGTTGAAAAGGTAAATTGGAAGGATGAATAATATTTTCATATGATGGATCTTTATAATTTCTAGATGATGCTATATAATAGAGTCCACTAGATTAAGTTATAGAAAATCTACTAGATTGACTTTATTAGATGGAGCATGAGTTGTCTAGTGGGTAAAATTTTGATAATCCTTTTGTATGAATAAATCTATAAAAACAACCACATAAAAGATCTTTTTTCTATTTAATATAACCATCATGCACTATAGTTGTGAAAACCATGATGACTGTTTGGCATATATGCTATGTTGAAAATCTCATGTAAATAAAAATTGCATCCAATGTCATTGGAGACTATACTAAAAAATGCTTAATTTTACCATTAATAATTTTTCTATAAATATAACCATATTAAATGAGATAGGGGTACCTAATAACCAAACTATATAATGTTTATAGGAAAATTTTTGTATCATCTTGTTACTTGAGTTCACTTTATTTATAAATTTTAAAGATTTTCTCTTAATGAATCTGATTGTGGAGAATTCACTGTAAATTCCTAACATTTTTATTCTTTAATTAGTATTGTTTTTCATCTTGTTGATTAGGGCCTTCCAACTTTTGACAGACTGAGGTTTAACCTAATCGGTTATATTGAGGGTTCCTAAGAATAGGGAAAATGAGCCATGTATTATCTTTTTAAAAAATGACTTTCTTACTTAATAACATTGACCTTTATGAGAAGTTTAATATCATGGATACCATATTTTATGTTAAATACTTCATTTACACTAAATTTTAAATTGTGAAAAAATTTATTCTAACTTATCTATAAGTTTTTCCTACATACTTTATAATGTTTTTGAATAATTTTTACAAGATCCAGATTATTCTATGAATTATATAAAAATTTTAAAGAGAATGTTATAAATTATTTATGACTTTGTATATAAATTATTTTTTCATGAAACATAAACCAATAAACATTCATATAGGGGATGGAAAAAAGTATAGGTTTTATTTTTATAATCTACAATTAAACCCACTCTTGAAAATAATTTTATACACTTTTGATCTAATTATTGGTATCATATTTTGTCTACACTTGTTTTCAAAAATAGAAACTAAAATATATTTCTAGAATATATGTCCTTTTTATAAGATGTAATATTCATTCATTGGGACACTCGATATAAAAAATCCAACCAGATCCCCAATTTTTTGTGGTGATGATTATAACTATTGATGATATCATATGATGAATTTCATTATAAACATAGGTGTGGGTAAATTTAATTGACCAAAGGAAGTTATCAAATTCCTAATAAGGAAGTTACTGCACTCACTAGATAAGAGAAAGATGAATATCAATATAACTATTTTATTAGAAATACTTTCCTATATTATATTTCATAAATTATATAAAATCATATTTCATATTTTTAAATTTTCAAAAGTATATACAATAATTTCGAAGTGACTTATTTTGGAACCACAAATTTTTTATAAACATGAAGAGAAATATAATTTGAATATTATTAAAAAAATTATTTTTTACCCGGAGAATCAGTAACCCCTATGAATCATTGCTTTATGACTATAGTAAATAGTTTATCATCTATTGATATAAATATATCAAATATGATTAGTTGGATGAATAGATTATAGATATAATTCCAAATTAGTATGAATAAAATTGAACAACTCTTGATGAAACTAAACATATTAAATTGTTGACCTTAGATGATTTGAGTATATATATAAGGAAATGTGAGGAAATATTAAAATTTTACACTAATAATAGATAAAAAATAATGACATAACATTTTATTCCATATCAACAACTGATAAGAAAATGAGATCTTGTCAAATAGTTCTGAAATCCTCTAAAAAGAAGAGAGATCATGTTAATATTGAAAGAAATTCAGTATAAGAGAGTGAGAATAAACATTACTCACATATTAATGAATGAATAAAATAATTTTAATTAAATAGTTTTATTATAAGTATAATATGAAGTAAAATAGAGTTGTGATTAGAAGAAAAATTCGGAGATGATAATTTATGAATATAGGAAATTGATTCATATCAAGACATATTGTCCATGATAGAAAAATAAGAATATGAAGGATAGAAACTAAAAAATTTCATATATGAATATAGAGGTTAAAATTATAAAATATTCAATAAATTAGAGTGAATATGGAAGGAATAGTTATTCAGAAGGTTCTTCAAACCATAAATCAAAAAAAAGGTTTTGGGTTTTAAGCTAGTATTCTGAAGAACAAACAATATTTTATAGGAAATGAATCTTATAAAAACATTACAAATTTAAATTTTAATTCCAACTATCATGAAACAAATGATGAATATAGATACACGTCATCAAATAAATAAAATTTCATTATTTCTAATGATGAGATTTCTATACCTAGTTTTGAATAAGTTACAATATATGTCAATTTAATAGTGGAACAAAATAATAAAGTAAAAAATATTATGAAACATATATGGAAAAACATTAAAATAAAATATTTAAATTTAAAGACAATCATAATAAAATTCAAATCATTATTTAGAATTATATAAAGAAATATTGTTCTAGTTAAATTAAATAATATATAAATCTAGTTGTAAAACATTATTATGAAATACAAAAAGTACCTAAACATAATCATTATATATTCTAGTGTTTTAGAACTAGAATTCATATTCTTAAAATTTAGATGATATTTCAATTTTAGGTTTTAGAGATTTAGGAAAAACTCTTACAATGTAAACCCTTACATTACAAGTGGACACTTATACTAAATATGCAATTGTTCCCCCAAAAGAAACAATTTTAAAAACACGGTTTCCATTTATGAAATGTAATCAAAATTATCTATTTGATCCAATAGTTATCTATATCCCCCCTTAAATCACGTGAAGAATATTTTACAACATGGTATGTGCACAAAAACAAATCCATGGACATAAATAATGAAATCATTAAACCATGAATACTTATAAACCCATGAAAACAATTTCAAAAAGTTATACCTTTGTGCCACAAAACCTATGCTATTTAGATTAACTCATAAAATCATATGTTTCTTGAAAAAATATATAATAAACATAAATCATAAAGGTAACTTATGAAATAACTTCCATATAACTCTAACATTTACTATAGCTTTCATGACTACATATACAGTAACAATAATGGTTACATTTGGAATATCCACCGTACTATATTACCTTAATCACATAGGATAAACTCTTCCAATTTACTCTATCTCATTACCCAATATATTGGAGGTCTATAATAGGATCACACTCCCTCATTTTGTCATGATAAAAAATTCCCCCTTAAAAAATTCTCAAGAACGAAATCATAATCATAACACATAAATAATTAATAAAAAATAACATTTCCACTTTGTAATCAAAAATCATTTTTTCAAAGCCGTGAAATCATAAATGAAAACAATATATTTGAAAATAAAATTGTAAACATATAAAGGAATAACAAAAAAATTAAATGGATATGAATGTGTTAAATTCTTTTCATGTCATATTTTTTTAAGAAATATTCCATTTGGTTTTTTAAAAATCATTTAAAGTGTAACATTAAATAAGGTTTTTAAAAGAATGTCCCTTATATAAAAACATAAAAAGAATCCATTTTGAGATTTTTCATAGAAATTATAATAATTGAATTATATCATATTCATTCCCATATAAATAAATTCATAAATGAAATTTTGAAATCAGGGACATGAAAGTGAAATATTTAGAAGAATAAATATTTAAAACCTTTAAAATAAGTTTTATTTTGTTTAAAGTCTCTTACATTGAGTCTAAATTTCCACATACAATATTTATCATCCTAAATAGTAAAAATAGGTTAGTTATTTACTTTATTTATAACCTTTTTCAAATTTATTATTCATTTTATTTCAATAATTACCATGTTATATCATTTACTTAAATTTTATGTTCACATTTGATGTAATTGAAAACATTCAGTACCTATGTCCAAAATAAATTTGATATGATGTCTATGTTTTAATTGGTTATTAGTCCATATTCTCCAAAATAATAAAAATGAAATTATTATCACTTTTATATGTAAATTATATTTTTAAATCAAACAATTAATTTTTTTATGTAAAATTAACTACATTATAATCATGGAGATGATAATTCATTGGTTAGCTTGAGTAATGTTTTCAATTTTCAATGATAATTATGGAAATAAGTAAATATAATTTTATAATTACATAATTATTATAATATAATTAATATAATATTAATAATTTTAATATAGTAATATATATCATCCATGTTATATGGTGATGATAAACGAATCACATCACTTCGAGTAGGTGATAATTCACACAAAAAAACGAACCACATTATCATTTGTTCTCTTCCTGGAATGGTAATAACAGAATTTAGAAATTATATTTTAATGATTATAAATATTTTATGAAAATAATAGGTAAATATTAATTCAACAATTATAAATATTATTGAGTGATGGCGATGGAAAATTAATTAAATCAGTTCACGAGGTGATAGTATTCCATACACATTGATGATGAATTCCATTCCCATTTTATGGAAGTGGAGATGGATTTATGTGATAATATTGATATAATAACATATATGTATATTTAATATAATTTAATTATTATTTAATCATGATTTATGAATATTGTTATTAGTGGAAGAAGAAATAAAATATAAATAATTCACAAAAAACAATAAATAATCATAAAAAAATATCCATTATTTATCACCTTAAGACAAATAAGGTTAGTGTGAGGCATAAAATAAGAGATCTAAAATTTGGGTATAAATTATATAAATGATTTAGTGAAGATATTGGCTGATAAAAATTGGATTTGATGTATGAAGTGAAAAAAGAGGAGGTCATCTTTTATAAGAGTGGGGTGGGGAAATCATGGAATTTCACAAAATATTATATTAATATAAATTTATTTTTTATTATAAATGGATCCACAATAATTTAATTATAATATAGGATTATTTAGGGTTTAATTTAATTCATCCAATTAAATTTAGTTATGTTTTGACTATTTTTTCATCTTTATCTGTTGGCTTTAAACATTCTTTATCCCCTTTAACTCTTATTGTGATAACACATGTATTTTTACTTTGAGGGTTAATATATTTATTAGTAAAACCCAAAAATAACCAAAAATAAATCATTTATGAAATTTTTAATCTTATCCAATTTTTTATATAAATATTTTATTTTTCTGAATTTTATATATTTTAATAAAATATTATTTATTTTAAAATATCATTAATGTGGATTTTGACACTATTCATTAATTGACTTTCTAAAAATATCATAAAAACATTACATGTTTGAACCAACCCTATTAAAAATACTAACATATAAAATACATTTATTAAATTTGTGTATGAAATTAGTTATTTGAAATAATATTTATTTTATTATTTTTATTATCGTTTATTTGATATTTCCATTAATCAAAAAATTACTACATCATCATTGGGAATGCATTTAATATAATTATTTACTCCTTAAAAATTTAAAAAATTACCAAGAGGAAGTTAAATATTTTATATATGTAAATAATATTTTTAGTTAGATATTTCCCCAAGGAAACCCTATATTAAAAATATTTCACATGTAGATAACAATACTATGATATGTTTGAATTTTATTTGAATAAAATATTATAAAGGATATATTGTCCAAAAAATTTCCATAAATTGTCACATAAATGTTATTTTAAGGGTTATGGTTGAAAAGAAATCATCTAATAAATTTTTTAAAGTGTTAGGGTCAATTTATAATATTTATAATGTTATTTTTACCATCAATTAATAGATTTAACATTATTCATGGGAACCAATATTACTAAATTTACTATTAATATTGGGTAAAAAATAAAAAATAAATATTTAATAAATATGAACCCTATGATTCCTAATATGTAATCCATTTTCCAAATTCAATTTATAGAAGTTGCGTAAATTAATTTAAAATTAATCAAGTGGGGAGGTCAAAACGACAAGTTTTTAAGGTAAATATGTTCAAAAGTTAACAAAGTTTTTATTTAAAATTTAAATGTTAAATTTATTCAATTTACCAATAATGGATTTATTTATATATTATATAACTATTTATACTTTAAATCAGTTAATAATATAATTTAACACTATGAATTATTTAGACAAATAAAATATATTCAATTAAAATGGAATATTTTTTCACTATTTACCAAAAATGAAACTTAAAAGTAAACTAAAAAATATTCAAAATAAGTTATTTTTTATTACTCTTTCAAAAAAGAAGTTTATTTTTTCAAATATAATTCATAAAATTCTCAAAGCATTTATTTAAAACATGCGTGCCATGAAAAGGCGGAAAAACATCCTTAAAAATATATCTTTTTATACGTAAAATTGGATTTATTCTTATCATTAGACTATTAAATATAGTGGATGAATTTTAAAAAAATATTAAATATAATATATAGAAATTTCATTTATATAATCTAATAAGAGTTATTTGATTATTTATTGGTATAAAATAAAAATTTTCACATTTAAATTGTTATTTAGAAAATCATTTCCTTTTATTTCAAAAAGGGTTTTAATTTTATTCATAAATAAATGTTCAACAAAAAATTCCTTATATATACACATGTAAACCATATTTTTTAATTCAGATAATCCTATAAATTCTATCCATTCTAATAGATTGGTTATAATAGTAACATTTAAATAAAAATACTCAATTATTGAATTATACTCAATGTGGCATATCTGATATGCTATCAAACATAGGGATTCCTCTTAGAAATGAAAGATTCTGCATTCTACCCACTTAAATAAATTACATCATCTCAATTTTAACATGGTATTGGTAATTAGGGTTCAATTATTCAAATTTCTTTAATTGAAATCCCACAATGAAAAAAGAATAATAAAAAATACTCATTAGAAGAAAGAAAGGGAACTATAAGGGTCATATGAGTTAACACATATTTGTATTCCATATAGGATAACATGGAATTGAATATAAATTATACTATCAAGTTCTAATGTATATTAATAAAAACATGGTCATGATACTGTTAAAAATTCCAAAACCTTAAATTTTTAATTGGTTATAAAGGTCATTGATTTCTCAGTAAGAAAAGTAAACATATAATGTTTTTTTAAATATTCCTTTCAAATAGTTGAGGAATTATTATACTAATAGGACTAATGACATAAGAATATATACTTACTTGAAAACTATTATTTCATCCTTTAATAATTTTCCACCTCAAAATCATGTTTTTTTTAAAAAAAATGAGTATTTAAGATGAAAATTTCACACCAGAAGCTCAAGAATCATCTTTTTGTGAATCAATTTTTTCAAAAAAGATTAAAATCCATTTCTCCCGTTCTAAAAGATTAACCAAAACAAAATGTTTAGGGTATGATAGTATAATTGCACAAATTTAATAAACCTTTATATGATAAAAAACTACATTAATATCGAAATTTCAATAGTAATACTCATACTACAATATAGGCCATTCAAAAAATAACTATCCCTAAAATTCCTCAAAAAATATTCTAGACAAAGATCAAAACCCAAAAATCAGAAGGATTTGATCACATAGTCTTCCAAAGTAAATTTTTAGAATTTTATAAAAATAACATCAATCAATATTAATGTCTGAGATCAGAAATATAATTTTATAAATCATAGAATATCCAAGTATGCTATATATTTCCATAAATAACATGAATAACCCTGAAATCATATTTTACTGTAAAAGATAATTCAAAATTTATTGATCCAATAAAATACCATAGTGTTAAATTTTCCTCAATCTTATTGGATTCCCAAAATAGTGAACATCTTCATAAATTGCATTAATTTCTTGATCACCATATCATTTACAATCACAGATAAATATATCAGATAAAAAATATATTCCAAAAAACAAACTATAATTCATCCATAAAATAATTTAAGTAAAAGAAAACTTCATACCAAATGTGAACTAACATAGGCCAGTTATAGTTGCTTCACCCTTATTTCCCTTGGGTTTTGGGTTCAATTTTTGAATCCCTTCAAGATGTGACAAGTTGACATCCATCCTCTGGGATGCCCTTTATATTTATAAAATGAAAACTCGTCTAAGATTCCTAAAATGTTGATAAAAATCCTAAAAATTAATCAAAATATGTTTTAATGAAAATTTTTATCTCATATATTTCAATATTCATCCCAAAATATAATCAACCATAATTTCAAACAAAATGAATGTAAACAAAAATACAATGAGTTGCCTTAAAATATTATAACTTAAATCCTAAGAAAAGGTTTATAATAAAATAAGATGATAACAATCCAAAAAATTATAAATCCATGATGATAACGATAAATATTAACAATACTTCATAATATAAAATGTTCTATAAACGATCCTTTGATACCAACTCTAAGGACCAAGACTTAAAAAATACATATTCAAGTGTATTTGAACTATAATTAGGGTTCGTAAAATTTCAAGGAACATTTCGGTTTAGTGTGTAAGAGAATTAAGAAAAACTCTTACGAAGTAAACACCAATATTACAAGTGGAGATATATAATCAGTATCCACTTTTCCACAAAAATAAACACTTTTAAAATAAAAGACATTTTCTCTTCATAAAAAATATTTAATATTATTCTCTTGATCGCATACTTATCTCTATTCCCCCATAAACAATATGAAAAAATTTTCAAAACATGATATGAGGAAAAAGCACAATATGGGACCGAAATAATTATATAATTAGTCAATGAATACTTATAAACCCATGATATCATTTTCACAAAATTATACTTTTCATGCATAAAACATATTCTCTTTATCTTAACTTATGAAATGATATGTTTCCTATAAAACTCTATAAAAACATAATCATAAACGTGACCTTTGGGATCATTTCCCTATAACTATTAAAAATATTTTATCTTGCAAAGAAACATAGGGAGTAACATTAATGGTTACATATGAAATAACCACCACAATATATTCCATTAATTTATTAAAATAATCCATATTTGTTAACTCCATCTCATTAACAAATGAAATGTAGGTAAATAATCAGATCAAACACCCATAGATTATCACAAAACCATACATACTATAAAAACTTCCATGAACTGTAACATAATAAGAAAACATAAATAATTCATAAATGTAAAATAATGTTTCCACTTTGAAACTGCTTTTCATTTTTTTAAAGTCGTGAACTCATAAATGAAAACAATTTATTTGAAAATATAACTGTAAACCTATAAATTAATCATCAAAACATTAAATATATAAGAAATTGTGAAATTACATTTATGCTATATTTTTTTAAAAAATTATTCATTTTTTATTTTTTAAAAATAGGTGAAAGAGTAACTTTTAAAGTTGTTTTTAAAAGAGTGTCCATTACATAAAACATTAAAAGTACACTTTTGGAAAAAATCTTAGAGAAATTAGAAAATTACAATTTTAAAATGTTCATATACATATAAATATATTCTTAAATTCCTTTTTAAAAACATAGTTATGAAAGATAATGATACAGTTGAATAAATCTTTAAAACATTTCAAATAAGGTTTATTTAGTTAAAAAGTCCATTAACTTATGACCAAATCATCCCATTAAATCATTATATTTCATTATAATTAACATAGATTAATTTTTTCATTTATTTAAAAACCTTTTTCAAGTTTATTATTACTTTAATTTCACATATTACAATGTAATAAAATTTAATTATTTATTTAATTCACGTCAGATGTTTTGATGATATTATGTACTTGAGTCCAAATTGAATTTGATATGATGTATATATTCAAGGTGGTCATTAGTCCCTAATATCCAAGATAATATTAATTAAATGATTATAATATTTGTAAATATATTATACTTAGAATTAAAACCATTATTCCTGGTTATTAAAGTGAACTATGTTATAATCTTTGAGATGGTAAGCCATACAAACACATGAATAAAGTTTTAATTTTTTAATGATCTTACAGAAAGAAGGAAAATATAATTTTATCTTTATATAATAATAATAATATAATTAATATAATATTAATAATATATACACAAATATATATATATCTTCCTAATGATTTGGTGATGAAAAATGAATCACATTGCTTCGTCGGGGTGAAAATTCACACATATGCATGAACGATGTTATCATTTTTCTATGCAAGTAATTGTAATAAAAAATATGATTAATTATATTTTAATAATGAAAAATATCTCATTAATATAATATATAATCTTAAATTCCATAATTATAAACAATCCTAAGAGACAGTGATGGAAAATGGATTACATCGGTTGTTGAAGCGGTGGTCTGCCATACACACAGATGATGAATTATTTTCCCATTTGATGGAAGTGGATATGGATTTAGGTTATTATATAAAAAAACATCTAATTATATTTAGGAAACCGAATTTATTTTTTCACCACACTTTAATATGATTTTAAAAATTATAAGAAGAAATAAAATATAAATAATTGATTAAAAATGATACCACTTCAACGGAGAATCACATTTTCTTAACAACTTAAGGAAACTAAGGGTTGTGTTATCCAAAAAATAAGAGCTCCAGAATGTGTGGATGAATTATAGGAATGTATTTGGGCATATATTGGATGAAAAAATAGGGTTTGAACTGTGAATAGAATATTACTAGAGGTTCCCTTTTATAAGAGAGGGGAGACACACTCTGGGAATTTCTCAAAATATAAAATGAATATAAATTAGTTTGTTGTTATAAATGGAACAAAAATGATTTATTTGTAATTTGGGATGATGAGGGGTATAAATAACTTTATCCAATGAAAATTATATAATTTTTTAATATTTTTAATCCTTATATTTTGGCATTAACCCTAATTTAACCTCTTTAACTATTACCGTGAAAACATATATTTTTTCAATATGAGGGTTAATATAATTACAATAAAAAGAAAAATGAATCATAAATGAATAATTTAATAATTTTTTTTGTATTTATCCAAATTAGTTGGAAATTTTTTATATTTTTATGAATTTTATGCCATTTCACAAAATTTTATTTATTTTAAAATATCATTAATGTCATATTTTAAACTATTCATTACATGACTTTTTAAAAATATATTGAAAAATGATATCTTAGTAATAATACTTTAAAACAAAACAAAAATATCAAATTAATATATATATTTATTGGATTACATTATTTATTTCAAATGATATTTATTTTAATATTTTTATTATCATTTATTTGAATTTTTCATTAATTAAATAATTACCGGATAGTTATTTTGAAAGCTTATAATGGAATTATTTAGTTCCTAAAAATTATATATTTATTACCACGATGAGTGTAATTTTTCTCAAAAAATGTTTATAATTTAACATATCCATGGGATAATTCCATATTAAAAATATTTCACCTCTTGTAAACAAGTGTATGAAAAGTTTGAATTTTCTTTGAATAAAATATTATAAAGGTTATATTCAAATTAAATTGGCCATTAATGGTCATATAAAATATAATTGAATAATTATTGACTAAAAATAATCATTCAATAAAATTAGGGAATCGACTAAGGTCATTTTATTATATTTATAATATTATTTTTACCCTTAATTACCCAATTTAACCGTATCTCTCATAACAAAAATTACTAATCTTTCTATTCATTCTGGACCAAAATAAAAGTGACATATTAAATAAAATTTAAAATTTTTATTAAAAATATTTAATCCATTTTTATAAATTAAATTTAAATAATAATTTGAAATTTATTAATAATTATTCGAACAGACAAGACAAAACAACGAGTGTTTAAATAAAAATGATAAAAAGGTCAACATGTTTTTATATACAATATAAATATATAATTTATTACAGAGACACATATTGATTTTACTTTTGTATAATTTAATTATTTATAATTTAAAACTAATCAAAAATATAATTTAACAACATGAATTTTTTAGATGAAAAATCCATTTTAATTAAAATGTAGTATTTCTTCACTATTCATGAAAAAATTAAACTTATCAGAAAAATAAAATATATTCAACTAAATAAAATTATTATATTACTATTTAAAATAATAATATTACTTTTTTAAATATTATTTATTAAATTGTTGAGAAAATATATTTAAAACTAGTGTTCCATCAAATGGCAACAAAACCTCATTTAAAAAATATATCATTTTATGCATAAAATTGGATTTATTCTTATCTTATGACTATTAAATCAATAGAATTAATTTAAAAATATTTTTATTGAATATATTATATATAAATTTCAATAATATAATCCAAGATTATTTTTTTCATTTATTAGTATAAAACATACTTGTGCACATTTAAATAGTTTTTTATAAAGAATATTTCCTTTTATTTAAAAAAGGGTTTTATTTTCATTTATAAATAATTAGACTCCATATAACTAATTATTTATACTTCTATAAACTGTATACTCATAATTAATTTGGTCCTTTTTATTCAATCCATTCTAATGACTAAGTTATAATGGTAACCTTTAAATAATAATATTTAAATGTTCGCATATGCTCGATGTAGAATATCATGTAAGTTATCGAACATAGTGTTTCCTTTGAAAACATGTAATGTTATAAATATTTAGTGTTAAAAAAATGTGACAAAATTTTAATTTGGTAAGAAAATTTTTTATAACTCATATCGAACAATGAAACCTCATATAAATAATTCTGGGATTGTTTATACTACAAAACACCCAAATTTTCAAAATAATTTATTTCTTCCAAAAGGTGTACCCTTCTGTAATAAATTTCATAGAGATATAAATTAAAAGAATAAATTTTCATTTAAAATGGATCAATGTTTTTTTCTTCATAAATTCTATATCTCAAAATCATAATAGGTTGCTCAACTTCATTTTCTTGGGCAGATTTGGATTCCAAATGTTTATTTGATAGTAATTATTGACCAAAGAGGTATGGGTATGAAAATACTAATTTTTGTATTTTAGGTAAATAATATAAGTTATAATAAAAGGAAATAATGATACCTAGATATTGGTTGTTCTGGGAAGATGACTATAAATAGTAAAATTTTCCAAGATATTATTTAAATATAAATAGGGGAAATGTTAGATTTTGAGATAATGGTGATGGGAAAATTTATGGTATTGGTGATATCATACTTTTAGTAAAGAATTAAAGTTCAATGTTTTATGTTTTCTACATATTAAGAACAATATTAACAGTATAATTCAATTATGTGTTGATGTTTATCTTATGAACTTCAAGAATGATAAATTCACACTTTAACATTAAGAATGTAGATTTATTATTTCTACAAATTGACATGTGAATGTATAAAATCATATCATAGAATACCTTAGAAGATAAGATCTACCTTTTAGTGTAATTAAATATAAATCTTGGTTATATATTATAAAATTATGGAATTGAAAAGTTATAAATTTAGCTAAAATTTATGAGAAAATAGTAGTTATAGATTTATCGGAGCATAGATTTTATTCATTCTATGTTTGTGATCTTTATCAAATTTTTAGGAAATATAATCCAAATATAAAATATATTAGTGATGTTTCAACATATGATTCTTTATAGTTAGTTAACATGGATTTATTTAGGCTAACACAAATAGATAGTATGTATTGATATTGATATGCATATATCTTAGTTGATGAGTACACTATATATACATCAGTATATCATCTAACTAAAAATTCAGATGACTTTATATTCTAAAGGCATTATATTCGAAGTTAAAAAGAAGAACAGAATTCCTTTAGAAAATATTCAAAGTTATAGTGGTGGAGATTTTGAAAATTATTATTTAGATATTTTTAGTAAGAAAATTATTATGAATAACTTTTCATCTCCTAGACCGCCATACCAAAATGGTGTGGATGAATAAATAAATTGATTTTACATAGAAATTACTAGAACCATTTTGAGTTAATTGTAAACTGTTAATTTTTTTGGGACGATGCAGTTTGTACTTCTTATCATACTATAAATCATGTTTTATTTTGAACATTTATTAATAACACTCCTTATGAATCTTGGAAAAGAAGAAATCCAAATCATTCTTACATTAGAATATCTAGATATAGGTTATTCATCATGATAAATTATGTGAATCTATTTAAATTTTATCAAAAATATAATGAATTAATTTTCCTACGATATTCTATAACAACAATGTTATATCAGGCATTTAACATAATAAAAGTACTATTTAGGAAATAGTGCATGTTAAATTTTATGTAACCAATCCCATTGATTTTAGACAACTTGAACCCACATGTTTGTATGGTCATTTAAAAATAGGTTTTCAATAATTATTGTATAATTATTCACATGATGACATAACTGGAGATACATTATCAGAGGTTTTGCCTATAGAGGAAACCCAACATATTATTTAATAATAATATAAAAAAAATACAAGGAATTGGAAAATGTTAAGGAATAATGTCAATGATATTAGTATTGGTTATATAAATTATCCCGTCCAAAATATATGTTCCTTATGAAATGAATGAGAACATTATGGAGTCTTATCAGTGTTCGAACCAAAAAGTCATGATGAGGCCTTAGGTTAAAAATATTATATAAAGGCAATGTAAGATGAATTTAAAAAAAAATAAAGGAAGGAAGTTTGTGATTTAGTAGATCTTTATAAGGTTTTCTTATAATTTGAGTTAAATTGGAATTCTATAATAAACATGTTTAAAATAGAATGATGGTATGAAATTAGGATATGTTTATTGTTAAAGGATGTAATAATAAAATTAATATATTAAAAAGATACTTTTTATCCAGTATCATGACTTGAATCAATTTGTATACATCTATAATATTTATAATAATAAAATTTAACTCTTTATCAAATGTATGTGATGTGTGATTTTATTAAAAAATATCTACTGGAGGAATTTAATTTAGAGAAACCACAAGGTATTGGAAATAAAAAATCACTATATGGAGTTTTTAAAAATTCAAAGGCACTCTAATGACATAAATAAGACTCAATGTCCTGGTATTATATGATTGCTATATTTTTACCTCAAAATAATTTTTTATGGGATCTAGTGATCTGACGCATTTTATTAAGATATTTTCAAATAAACCATAATTATTCTATTTTTTTAATGAAATTTTATTAGGATCAACTCAATAATTAAATAATTATTTCTTTATAGATATTATGAAGTCTAAGGTAGAAAGGTTCCTGTTGTGTGAACTTTTATTTTATCAAGGTTTTAAATTTCCCAAAAACTATAAGGAACATTCTTATCTTATGAAATGTTTATAAAATATTTACTTAAAATTATTTGATATGGAAATTATTAGAGTATTAATACACCTATTGTAATCTCAATAACTGAATATCTTGGAAACCATTAGATCAAAACAATTTGTATGAATGATGTGTGGTTTAATATATCCTTGTTCTAGTTGATCATAATTAATACTTTCTATATTTTTATGTTTAATATTTCATGATAATAATATTTAATCTCATCTAAATGATGTTACAATATTTTTTTAACATTAAGGGAATAATGGATTTTGAATTATTTTATTCTTCTTGAAATGATTTTAAACTAAAAAGATATATAAATGTTGACTTTGGTGGATATATAATTGATAAAAAAATGTACATCTATAACTTGTTATTTCATAGAAGTGCCTTTAGTTTCTTGATCTTGTATGAAATAAAATTTACTAGAAATTTCCATAGTTGAAGTTGAATATTTAGTTGGTAGAAGTTGTTGAGATGAATTGTTTTAGAGGTAACATAAACTCACTAATTTTAGAAAAACTCTTTATAAAAATCATATTTTTGTGATAAAAAAACATTAAAAACTCAAACTAAAAAATCCAAAATATCCCTCTTAAGAAAAACATATAGATATAATACACTATTTTCATCATTATCAAACATTAAAAAGAGATTTTATTTTTTTTGTATTTGAATAAAATCTAAACATAATAACATTTTAACAAAACCACTAAATTAAAATAGATTTGAATACATTAAATTTAATATTTTAATGATAAAAAAATTAATGATTTCACTACATAATATTTACATATCTTCTTATGATGAAAAACAATTGAAAAAAGGGGCGGATATATTTTCCTTATTTTAATTTCCATAATGTGTTTTCCTTATGTAATTTCCATTCTTTATATTCCATATGATCTGTTAAAAAATATACTGATATATTTTTTTTGAAACTCTTTATGTTTTTTTGATCAGGCTCGATGTAACTTTATTTATCAAAAAAAATTTAAAAACATTTTAGTTTCATCTAAAGAACATTATATTCAATTGAACACAATAATTTCATAATGAGAGTTATATTGTTTGAGAGGTCAATAACATAAAATATTCTTAAGATATTTATATCATCACCTCAAGATGATTAGATCTTAACCATTGGTTTTTAAATGTTTATTAATAGTGATTGTATCCATTTGGAAGATGAATCAACTCTAACTATGAGTCTATATAAATATGTAGTGGTTATACACTACTCCACCACTATTTGAATTCAATTGAGAACTCTGGGTTTTTTATTTTCATTCCATTTGATTGTTTTTGAGGTTCATTTATTCAATCATTGTTCATCAAAAAAAAATTTGGCATCATATAATTATTTTACACCATAGTATCAATAAAATAAAATATGATTGAGAGATATTGGTTTCATAGGTACGACTACATTCTAAAATTAGAATTTTTCTTCAAGGGTGGGAATACCTTTTCGTATCATGAGGAAACTTTTATTTATATAATATAGTGATGGAAGGTGAATAATATATTTCTTCTTAGTTTAACAAAATTCATGGGATGAAGAATTCATTTTTCAATAATTTTAATAAACCCAATCATGTCAATATAAATATGATCATTTAGCTTCAAGAGATCCATTAGGAAGTATAATCCACATTTGTAAGTCCCAAATTAACTGAAAATAGGGGAATATTTGAGATATCCAATTAAAAACTACTCTATTTTATTCTTATGATAAATTTTGGAAAGTATTTAATCTTTCACTATAACAAAGGATATTTTCAAAATACATTAAATAAATTTAATTCCATGAAAAGTAAATTTAGTATCCTTAAAATTTTAGGATATGTTTTAATTATATAACCCCTAAAATAATTTAATTATCAGTATCATGATGTTTATATTGTCCAATATTAGTTCTTTTAAGAATGATTTAGTAATGATAAATATTTACCACCATCCAAGGTTCATAAATATTTTATTTAATTTCATAAAAAATCTAATGATTAAAAATTTTGTTCTTACTATGAGATAAAATGATTTATACATTGGTGAAAATTCTATAGAAAATAGGAAATTAGTTTTCATTACCACTTTGGATATTTTTATAGAAAATTTCATAAATGTTAAATAAATTGGAGGAGTTGAAGATATTAAAAATAATTTTGTTGATTAAATAAAGGATACTGGTGCATCTCATAAGTCCCCTAATCTCCCTAGAAAAAAGACAAAAACAACGTGTCCAAAAACTTTTATAGATTTTATGATAATAAGAGATGAAGGATGTTGATAAATCCTTTTGTTTGGATATGGGTGAGGGTTTGGCTCTAATGGATAAACTTTTTAAAAGCTTTAATAAAGAAGAATATAAAATGAACAAGAATGTTATAGAATATAAATACAAAGTGGATAAGAATTTTCATAGAGAATTATAACTTGTAAATAAATAATACTTTACTTAAAACATTGAAATTGAAAATTAATTGGAGGTGATAACACTATTTATTGATCCTTTATCAATTGAAAATTCATTGAAATTACCAGTTGAACCATTTTATGGTCAATAACTATCATTTCATCTGACAATTTGAAAATAAAAGGGTAAGAAACTTTCTGAAGACAAGAAGGTACCTCATGATTAATTTGGGGAAGAAAATTTTCAAAAACAAAACGAAGATATTCATGAATATTAATATCCTATAAAACCATAAAACATACCTGAAAATTAATTTCAAAAAAAAATCTATTTTTCGAAGATTTAAGAAATTATTTAAATACTAAAGAGATGTCTACTGAATCTTCATCTTATTTACCTCTTCATTAAGATAATGTATCTTCTATTAGTGATCCATATAAAGAGGAATCATCAATTGATATTAAGAAAAAATTCAATTTAAAATCATCAGAAAAAGTTATATCTGTTGAAGAGTTTGATGTTATGAAAATTTATCAATCATTATTTGTTGAAAAATAAAAATTGGGACTATAAATAGTTCTATGGTCATCTATATTATGAGTTTAAAGTGATGAAAAAAAACCCTAAGATTATTAATAGTGTTAATATAACCAAAATTAATGTGAATTAATTTAATTAATTAATAAAAATAAATGAAGATATTATGAGATTCTTTTTAGATAGCTAATATCACTACAAATAAATTTAAGGGAACATTGATGTATTGGAAACTCAATATCTTTTATGAAAATTAAAAAAATGATTCATAATGATACAAAATTAAAAGGATTTAATGGAAAATAAATAGATGAATTTAGGAAGTTAAAAATGATTATAAAGTGATTGATTCACAATGATGGTGAAATAATATTCATTGATGAATATGTTAATGTAATTAAAATAGAAACCCAAATAGTTTCAAAATATAAAATTAGTATATATATTAATGTTTTATAATTAAGAAAGTATATTGATGACCTAAAAAAATATTACATACGAAAATATAAGGATGTTTCAATTTAGGGAAATAAAAGAAAATCCCTAGAAGTGGAATTTTCGAAGATGGTATCAGTTATTATAGATATTGAGTAGACTCACGATGATCTGAGAAATATGAATACCATCAAGAAAAATATTTAAATAAATATTGTTTGTTTTAGAAATCAATAGTTGGTTAAATAATCATACATAAATTATTTGGATTATTGATATTCTATTATCATTTATTGAATTACTTTCTAATAACATTTTAAGAATGATTGGTTCTTCATAATAATTTTTTTGATGAATGATATAGTTTTTCACTTATAATTTTTTTTCATATAAATATTTTTCTATAACATTAAAAATAACACTTCCTACCTCTTAATGACCATTTTGAAAATCAATAAGGGAGATAAATAGATAATTTGAGTACATATTTGGAAACGGTAATAAAGGTAGAAAATGAAGAAGTAAAATATTTTTTAGTGATATAAATTAGTAGGATTCTATTTTTTATAATTATTTATTTCAAATGTTTTTTTTAAAATAGTTTTGTATATTTTTTTTAAAAAAGGTGGTATTTATTGATTTAGAAAGATTGTTTCAAAAAATTATAATATTATTTTTTAAAATCATGATATAGTTTTTTATGATATTATACATTTATAACTTTTATACTTCACAAGTTCTTAAAATTTGTTATATAAATATTAAGTTTTTATCGGACAGAGGATAGCACATCCATTAGATGGAAAATTAGTAATAATAATGGATGGATATATACATTGTAGATTAAATTTTAGGATATTATGCTCAGTATACATAAGTTTATAATGCCAATCAGATATAGTATAGTGAATTCCACTAGTTGATGTATTACCAAATCTACTAGAAAGACTTCATCAGACGGAGGAAACCATATCAAATAGATGAAATTTTATTAAACCTATCAGATAATGATCCTTATACATAAAACTATATAAAATATATTTTCCCTACCATAAAAAACCTACATGAATTGTAGCAGTGTAATCCTAGAAGGCCGTTAGTCAAAGATCTTGTGCTTTGCTTCTTAAGTAAATAAGGAGTGTGTAAGATTATGTTTCAACCACCTCAAAAAATAAGGAATTTATCCATTTGGAGTTAACCTAAAAATAAAGTTGTATTGGAGGAGAAGTAATATTTTCAAACATGGACTATATAATGTTTATGTGAATCATTTAGTAAAATATTGTTACTTGATAGAGGATTCCTTGTATCTTTTATAGAGTTTATTTGAGGGCATCAAATTGATATGATATCATTTTAAATTTATTTCATATTTCTTTTGTAATTCTTTTTGATTCAAATATTGTTGATCTATTCCTCTTATGGGGTAAATGAAAGAGGTTTAATCCAATATATCTAATATTCATGTCTGGTATTTGTGATTGAGGTATTTCTTATTGAAGGTGTCATGAATTTATGATAACAATAATATAAAAAATTCTTTAATTTAGGTTAAATTATTTTATAAAACTAATTTTTAATGCTTAAAAACATTCTAATAATGATTTTTTAAGTTTTAATTCTTTACTTTATTGTGTTTTGTTTTAGTAGTTTCTACATTTCTCTTATTATAAAATGAATTTATATAGAAATTTTTACAATGTATATTATACACTCGTTCTTACTATGTGAATAACGATTATTTAAATAAAACCTAAAAATAAAAAAAATTTATAATGTTTTGGGTAATAATTGTATATTTTATTTTTATAAACTAAAATTAACCCCACCTATTATGAATAATTTTATCCACTTTCTATCTTATAAATCCCTCTATTGAATAGTTGATAGTAATAATTTTAGTACCCTTATTAAAATGGAAGGATAAGAGGGGTGTGGATTACTCTTTATTAATATTTAATTTTTCATGAGTTATTTAGTGTGTTTTGGAATGTTGCGTGTGAGTAAGAGATGTTTTTTTAATAGACCACATTATTAGAGTATTATTATTATAGGAGGTGATATATAAAATATAGTTATGGTTTGATTTTGGGATGAAGGATCAAAATTACTTTATTTATGTGGTCATGTTCACCAATGTATTTTGAAATTTATAGTAGGTAAATAAATTTTCACTTCCCCATGTGTTTATGAATATCAATGAATGAAAAATTCAAATATTGTTAAGATAACGGGGGGGAATGAGGGATAAAGATATATTATTATTCTATATTGATACGAGATACATTTTCTATAGATCCACTAGATGTAAGGCCATAATGATGACCCAGACAAATTTTTATGATGATTTTGATAAATGATTCATGAGATCCATATACGTTTTTTAATTTTTTATGAGGTATTGAGAACTATACCCTATAAAAACTAGTGATATGGGATGAAGACTATGGTTCATTGTGGGAAGTCTGTAAGGCAGATATTGTGAGGAATATTGAGATGGTATAATGTAAGTAATTAGTATTGGGTTAGTTATTTCATAACGTTGGGTCTCTTTAGTTTTCCCCCATTTTCATTATCATGGGATTGATGTTCAGATATTATTAGATTCTTTGTTACTTATTTGACTACATTTTTGGTTTTAATGATCATTTTATATATTTTATTGATGGATGATAACTCTTTGATTTATTGTTGATTTAATTATTTATATGGTTATTAATTACCAATATATTTCTTATTTTGGTTAATAATGAGACGTGAGTTGTTTGTTCAGAAATGTGGGACTCAGATGAGTGAGTTTTTATAAATATATAGTGAAAAATCCTACTACCTTCATCGGAAGAGTTGGAGGATAGTTTTTTTACCTTATAGGGTACTTAGAGTATACAAGTTGGTTATAAGTAAGTGGGACCAATTATAATTTCATTAGTAGTAGTAGTCCATCATTTTTTGGGTATATGTCTTTCAGAAACAATTTAATGAATATATGTCTTTTTAAGTACTCATATGGGTTATATTTATGAGTGTATTTATTTTAAAACATTATTGAAATGAAAAGAAATAGATTTATACTTACATCCACTTTATCACTAGTATATAATGTATAGTGAACCATTCCATTTATACATATTATTATATGTTTTTTAAAATAAAAATCTGTTAATTTTAACCCAAAGATCATGAGGCCGAGTGTCTTTAGAATTTTAAGAACATAAAACATCGAAAGAACCTAAAACACAATATATTTATTTTTTATTCTCTTTATTGTGGTTCAATGTCTTATTAAACTCCTCAAACTGCATAGGATAACCTTGGGAATACATAAAAGAATGGGGTGAGAAACATATCCCTGAAAGGGAATAAACTTGATAAAGAAACATAACATGAAATTAAAAGGTGTAACATGATGTCATTATATAGAGGTATCATTTGTAATCACATGGAAACGTAACATAAATAACATGGTGTTGTAAAATCATATAAAGGTATGAAATTTCATATAATCATATAACATGACATAAAAATTAGTTAAGAAAAACTGGTTAGAAAAATAACTTGGTGGAAAAAGTACCATCATGGACTATGTTTTTTCCATAATCCTATATATAACATATCATGAGAATAATGCTTTTATGAAATGCATTAGAGTGCAATCCTGTATTACCCTTCAAAACATGTACATTAGTATGTATTCCATAAAAATAATATCAATCAAAAAGCATAAACATACAAATTACCGATGGAAAGAATTGGTTTATATAATATTCCCTCATGTCGAAATCAAATGAGATTTCATAAAGAAGAAATTTGATAACTAATAAAATAAATGCATTACCCCATAAAACTAAAGAATAATGAGGAAGGTATATATTTAAGATACATATATAAAGAATCTAGAATTAATAAATAACATTAGGGGTTGTTGTCGTTAATGAAAATGTATTTTAAAAATTGCATTGAATATTTCTTGGGGGAAAAATACTATTTTCACTTTGAAAACAATTATTTAAAAAATAAATCTCCAAAATATTATACAAAGAATTTTATTTTTAATTTACCATTAAAATTTATTATGTAATATCAAATTAATTAAGAGGTTGTTATGGTGGGAAAGTTTATGCATTCCATATAAGTAAAAGGAAAACATTTATTTTTTACTTTTTTAATAAATTCAATAAGTAACCTTTTTTCAAAAAGTCAAGAATACTAATTTTAAATATTTTTTTAACGACTAAAATTGTTGAAATTGATTTTAATAAATTATTATTGTATTGTAAAAATATTTTTTAATAATATTTTTTAAAAAATATACAACTGGAAGAGAAATATTGTTGAACTAAAAGAAGACAAAAGATCAATATTACTTACAAAAGAATTTATTAATGTTTCTATTTTAAATAAGGGATGAAATGGAAATAAAATAGTCAAAAAAATTAAATAATAGAGGATAATAATAGATCTGTGGTTGAAGAAAATAATTTTATATAATTTTCCCCCAGTGGAACCTTGTAGATAATCAATCTTGAAAAGAAAGGAGAATGTAATATATGTATTTTACCAATTTGGTTATATTCGAAAGAAATAACCTTGGATGAAGTAGGATAAATTTTAACATAAAATAAAATGAATTATGAAATATTAATTATATGATATTTAATTGTGTTATCATATACCTAATATAAAATAAATATGGTGCGTGACATTAAAATATGCCCCAAAGAAGAGAAATTTAGATGAAATCCCTTAAAAAGATCATAACATTGAAATGGGAATTAATCAATAAAGTGATTATATGTAATAATTAGAAACATATACAAGAAATGTAAATAAATCATAAAATATAAAAATTAAATTGCATAAAAAATACTTTCATAAAATAGTCATTGCAGTAGAAGTTTAAGCTAATGAATGTCCGTTGAGTTAAGAAGCCCCAAACATTGAGTTTAACTCATCACATACATAATTTATCTTCATTAATAATAAAAATACATTTATTTTTCATATGATTATGAAATTTTTATTGTTTACTATTCATTTTATTTAACTTACTCCCATATAGTATTTAATTATTTAAACAATTAAGCTTACATTGTATGTTTTTACAATATTTGGTTCATGTGTCCCAAATTAGTTCAGTAGGTTGACTACGGTAAGATAATTAATTTTACCATAATATCAATAATAATAATCATGGAATAATTAAAATTTTTAAACACCAATTTGACTTTTAAAACTAACCATTAAATATAGAGATGAAAAATTAACTACGTTAAAATCATAGAGATTGTAGGTCATACATTTGTATGTGTAACATTTCCATTTTTCAAAGAACATGATAGAAATAAGGTATGTATTATTTTATATGTACATAACGATAATAATATAATAAATACAATATAATTTCATTAAATACACTTATATATACTATCCATGTGATGTGATGATGAAAAATGAATCACGTCACTTTGCGGATGTGGTAGTCCATACGTACCCACAAATGATGTTATCATTTTTATATTAATGGAATGTTAAGAAAATATATTATTTATTAATTTTACATAATGATAAATATTCCATGAATAGAATATATGTACAATTAATCCATCCTATTAATCATCTTTGATAGGTGAAGACAAAAAACAAATTACATGAGTTCTTGTGTTGGTATTATGCCGTACACAATAATAATGGTTTCATTTACCATTTTATGAAAGAGGATTTGGATCAGTGTTATTATATTAAAATAATAATATACCAATATTTGGTATATTCCTATGATAAAATATCAGGATTTTTGAATAATATTTAAAGGATGTGAAAGAAGAAATAAAATGAAACAGTAGGTTAAGCGTGACACCTCTTCTTCTGAAAGCTTCTTTACGTTTGCACCAGAAAACTTTTTAGAATGGATTTCTAATAAGATAACTCCTTAATGAATGTCACGACCCATCCTCGGGACCCTGACGTGACTGCCCCAAGCCTGCCTTCCATAGGCCAGGGGCTGGTGACTAGCACCAAAGGTGTTAACCCGATCAAAGGGAAGGCATTTCCTTTAATCCTGTAACACACAAAGAGTACAAGCGGAAGAAAACACTAAGTAAAAAACTATATACAAAGGAATATGATGAAAGTAAAAGGGGCTAGAAATACAAGCCCAACAGAAAAGAAAAAATTACTGAAAAGATAGTACAACTTCAGTAAGGTAAAACAACAACTACTGAGTCGTACTTCAGGATTCCCACATGAAGGGTGGGTACAGATGGCCTCCTCAGCACCCCAAGTCCGTTTGTCTGCTCCATGTACATCTTGCCAAGTGGCCCACCTCTGGGTTCCATCCATCTTTATAACTCTCTACCTCGATCAGTGTTGTCCATCATCTGTAACCAACACAATGAAGTGCGGGCATAGACTGTGCAAGGGTGAGTATAACAATACTCATTAGGGACCACGAGACCCTCATGGTCTCATAATATCCAACACGGATAACACATAAAGAACGATACAATCATGAAGTATCAACCAACCTTACGTAGTTATATTCCCATACATATAACTAAGTTACCAATCATAGTTTGACTCCAACTCTCAAGGCCAAAAAAAATCATGTCCACAAAGGAAGTAAATTCAATCACCATGACGATAATGGTTGAAAGACAAGACTCACCTCACACTGGTATACATCTTTTTCAGAGAGATAAAGATGATCAGATGTAGTCACTAATTTAGCTAAGCTATCGGCCCCAAACAAAATACAGGACAAACTAAGCTGTCAGACCCACACAGGATACAAGACTAGCTATCTCATCTAAGCTGTCGGACCCACACAGGATACAAGACCAGCTAAGTTTTCGGACCCAGACAGGATACTGGACCAGCTATTCTCTCAAACCCACACTGGATCTAGGAACAGAAGTCAGAAATGTTGGTCCCACAGAGGATCCTAGTATATTATTAATCACAATCGAACCCATGGAGGATTCTGGTATAGTAGTCATCGCTATGGAACCAATAGAGGATTTCAGTACAGTAGCGTCGTAGCCAGCTCTAGGGTTCCTGCACATAGTACGATTGATTCTGGGAGGGTTTTCTTCTAGAGCCAAGTGTCAATACATAAACTATTAGAATTTACTGAGTTTATGTATCTCATAGTTATGTCTCATCATAAGGAACCCAACTTGATAGAGGACGCGTCAATCAGACACCCAGTCTGAGAGTTATTGGAATTTCGGTTCAAGGGGCCCGGTTGGATTTACACTCGATCCAAACCCAGACGTTTCCCATACTTGTCAAAAACTAACATAGAGTATCCAAAAATAACCAACTCGTCATGAGGGTCCCTGTGCCGTAGACGGCACGTGAATCAGATGCGCGGTCTAAGAGATATTCGCATTTAAGCGAAGACGGGCCCGACCCTTCAAGCCCAGTGGACTTGCGGGTCAGCCCGAACCAGCTCGACGGGTCTGACCCGTATTGGATTTGGCCTGGCCTAGTGAGGCGTGGCCCACCCGCAGACCTGTCCCATGCTGCGGGCTGGTCCGGTTTGACTGGCGGCTCCATGTGGCGCTGCCTCCTCCTCTGCCCGGCCGGTCGTAGACGGCCTGTTTGGTCCAGCGCATGCAGACTGTGGACGCAGTCCATGGTTCTCCTCACACGTTGCCTGCAGGCGTCACGGTTCTCCAGTCTATCCGGCATGCGGCAGAACGGTTCGCCTAGCTGAGCGGCCCACGAATGCGGGCCGCTTCCTCCTCTACGTGGCGCCTTGTGCGCCGCATTCCTCCAGCAGGCCGGCCGGTCATCCCGCGGACCGAGCGGCCGCCGGTCCCTCCCCACGGCTGGTGCGACGGCGTCGCGCCCTCCGCCATGTCTCAGCCTGGCCACATCTCTACATCACCGACATTGCGCGACGACGCCGTGCTTCCTCCTCCATGGCCCACCCTGGCCGTGACCCTCCTTCGACGTAGTGCGACGACACCGCGCCCCGCTTGCCCACGACTTTTCTTTGTGTGGTGAAATGGCGACCCTTGAGCCGCCGACCTCTTCCGTGATCTTCCTCCATCGTCAACATAATGAGAACAAAAAAAGGGAGGGGGAGGGTCGGATATTGTTTGTGCGGTCCGAGACCTCCTCATTACATTGTTAACATTCATCATTAAGATCACAACACAGGATGAGGAAATGAGAGTATAACTCATGCATAAAAAAAATCCAATTTACCCCTAAAACGTATTTGTCGTTGTACGTTGACGTGCCACGGAAGATGGACGTCGCGGAAGACGGACGTCATTTTGTCAATGTTGGAGGAGGTAGTGCTTGCTGAAGATGCGTCGAGATGACGCCCTCGGTGTACTTCATGGGCGGCCGTGATTCCCTTCCTTGCTCCATTTGAAGAAGGAAGAAGATAACGCTTCACGTTCTTCAGAGATAAGGAGAATTCTTCGTTGGGTGGATGTCGTTCTACCAAGAGTTCTCCCAAGCTCCACCAAAGAATAATCACCAAGCCAAAATAAAATAATATACTCCCTATTATTTTAATGTTTCCATGAATTTCAAAAGAATTCATATAAATACAAATTAATTAATTAAGGCATTAATTAATCCTTGTGTTGGCACCATTATGAGGGAAGGTGGAAAGGTTCCACCATAAATTGGTAGTTCAAGAGTTTTCCCCTATTAATGGGGAGATCAAGAGGTTTAAAGAGGGGTTTAGAAGAGTTAAAGGGTTTGGGTGGGCCCCCACCCTAAAACATCCTCCCATTGTTGGTTAGGGTGTGGTGGGCCCCACCGCTAACCTCCACTTGGTGGTTTTAACCACCATTCAAATAAAAATGTGTTACACCCATTTTTATTTAATTTTAATTCGAAACCCCAAGAAATTAACTCCCAATCACGATAAAATGCAACTGTGGTAAAGGTCTCCTTAAGCGAAAAACAGTGATGCGAGTTCAATAGTACCCTCAGATTTTAATTCTGGGCACTACTTCAAAATATTTAAAATCCCGCACGCACATTTACTGAACGTACCTAAAAAAATTCATAAATTTATTCCGGGCACACCGGGCCTTAGAATCAAGCATCGTCAAAAACTATGGACTCGTAATATTCCCATGTATTAAAATAAAAAAAATCCTTGTAATTATCGGGTCTTTACAATGAAATTTAAAGGTAAGGTTGTAATGTATTTGGTTAGGTCTTGGCCTAACTAAAATCATTTTTATCTGTGAATAATATTGGATTGGATGTTCCATTTTATAAGTGATAGAAAGTAACATTTTGGAAAATAAACACAACTAACCAATAACAGGGAGTCATTATTGAGATATTTCCCTCCAAAATTTATTAATTATCATTCATAGGGATGATAAGGTTGAACCACACTTCCAATAATAATAAAATAAACCTTTCTCAAAAATGTGATTTCATTCACCTTTATGGTTAGACACTTTTTCCATTTTATTTTTCATAAAAAATATTATTTGGATTCCCTAAATCTAAATATGCGATATAATTTTATAAATAAAAATCTTATATTCAAGGAATATTAATATTAATACTAGTAAATTTAACATAGAAGATCAATTTTGACTGTAATATCATTAATTAATTTTTATTTTTTAGTATTTTTTATGACCAAAAATCCAGTTAAACTTATTAACTAATATTTATTACTATAGTTAAAAATATATAACAAATTTTATAAAATTTAATTTATATAACTGGTAGAATTGAAATTTAAAATTAAAACCAAAAAACATGAAATTTTTTCATGAAAATCCATTATTTATGAAATAGATGATCTCATATCAACTATTTGATTAAAATTCATGATTATATGAATTTAAATTCTAATAACTAGATATATAATCTATAAATTTAATTTAAATCATTCTCAAATTGGGTTTATTTTAATTAATTAAAGTGTGAAATATTTTTTCACTAAAAATTAGTTTGTCAAAAATTGTGTTTTTATGCATAAAAATAATCTTATACAAAAATCATGAAAATTTATTATTGAGGTGATATTAATTAGATTTTTAAATATAAAGTGTATCAAGTTTTACTTAAATACCAAATTAAAACTACAACATGACTATTAAATTAATTTATTTAATGAAACTAAATGAGAGTATTTGAAAAATGTGAAATTTTGACTATTCATTAAAAAAATGAATCATTTTATAAAAAATCCAAAAAATTGACCAAAAATTAATTTTAGTAAAAATAATTAAAAAATTAGGTTTATTTATCAAATATATTTTACAAATATCTTGAAATTAATTATATGTTTTTCTCAAAAAAGGAAATATAAATCAATTTTGAAGAAAATATATTTTTTGATTAATACAATTTCTTCATTAAAATGTTTGTTCTTAAATCATAAGAATTTATATATACATTTATATTTAGTGTGTTATTTATATATATTTAATAAAAAAATTAATCCTATTCATACCCACCAGTGTAATGTCTATGTCATGAACGTCATATTTGAATAATAATATTTCATTGTTTTTTTTTCCTTAGTGTTGCATGTCTTATAATTCCTCAAACATAGATTTATTTTTAAAATAGCACACTTTTACATTTTCTACCATTTTATAAATTTCATCCTCATAATATCAACATGATCTTAGTAATCAATGTTTTGAAATTTGACAATACCTTTTTTGAAATTCCATTTCATAAAAAGGATAAAATAAACATTCTCGTGAAAAGTGGGTGAAGGAAATATAGTGGTCATCCAAAAATGAGGTTACCAAATTGAAGAACACTAGTGGGAAGTGAATATATAATCCTTTAGAATTTTAAATGTCTAAATTTTCATGTATGGTGATATATAACATTGATCATAAGAATTCGAATGATCATGAGAAAGAAAACGACCATAAAAAAACTACAGTGTTGTAAAAAGATGATTTTTTTATAAAATAATAATGGTAATAGGATAAAACATTTTTTTATATCATTTAGAAAAAAATTTGGAATTATATTACAATGTAGACAAATAAAATAAAGAAATTTAAAATACTGGGTAAGTATAATTTCTTCCTTTTATCAAATTCTCTTATAATCTCACATTTTTCTTCCAACAATTAGTATTAATGAGTATTTTTTTATCCCCATATAAATAAAATCAGTATCTAATGGATCACATAATCCAAAAAAGTATAAAAATTTATTTATATTTTCATTAGACATTAAACAAAACAAAAATACCTATCATAATGAAATATAATTAGAAAATTGGATAAACTATCATACAATGAAATACAATATTAATATATGAATCCTGAAAAACATAACCCAAATGTCAACTTATATAATTTGATAAATAACTAAATATATAGGTTTTCAAAATATTCCTCAAAAAGGATGAAACAAAGTTATTTGAATGATTTGATCACATATCTATCCAAAATAAATTTAACATTTACCTCCAAATAAAATCAATCAATCTTAAATTATTATAAAATAATGTATATTCCCATATCATATATGATAATAATTTTTATAAATTACCTGAATCCCATTAATTCATTGTAAAATCATATATTCTTCTAAATACTAACTCAATCCTTTCATATTCTAGGATTATTATAACCAAAACACTATTGATAAATATAATTCCATAACATAATTATATATTTTTAGTATATAAATATGTCTACCTCAATTATTAGTGTAACATCGGTCTTTCCTTGGTCTCATATTTGACCATTAGAAGAGGGAACTGACAAGGATAAACCCTTGGATCCCAACATTTAAAAAAATTAACTATAAATGGATATCTAGGAAGAAATTTATTTCCATCTATTAAACTCCACATTTTCCTCGGTAATTATTTTCTCTATGTTGCTATTTTATATACATAAGACATTTTTTTATTCCTTTTATATATTCTCTTTGGTATATTTTTCAATAATCCTATCATGAATGAAATTTATCCTTCTTTCCTCCATGTTATCCTTTACCCATTCTCTTAGTATACTATATCTATATCTTCTTTTGTGAGTGAAAGAGTTGGTTAAAATAAATGTTTTTAATAATATTTCATGATAAATGATTAGGAATAATCAAAAAAATTATTTAATAATAATCCCATTTGGTTTCTCATAATCACAATATTTTCAATCACATTCATTATTAAGACTATTTCACTTTATTATGACCATTCACTGAAACAAAAAAAAATATGGACTGAGAAACAATAATCATAATCATTAAAAAACATTTATAGGATGTCAAAATAATAAAAATATTATCTTTAATCTATGATACCTTATGTTTATCCAAGTCCATCCATGTTTATAATCAATTAAAATATTTCATAATTGTTCATTATGAATATGTGAATTAACTCAAGCTTATCCCATGAGAGGTTCAAACATAGTGCACAGTAAGGTCACACACATCATACTTTAGAAAGATGGATATGATATAATCATCCATATCTATTCAAGGTTATTACCCCTAGATGAATATCTTTTAAAACAACATCCACTTATAATATTTAGATATAGTTCTCATGGTATTAAAATAATATAATCTCTTACATAACAAAAATTTATGTTGGTATCATATTCATTGATTTCTCCTGATATTTTTTTATGTCATAAATAGACCTTTCCATGTTATGAACCTGATCATCATACCCTATGGGTATCCAATAATAACTTTTCTACCTTTCTATCACACCACATGTTATTACCTACTGAGGTCACTTATTTGAATAATGACTATCCCCAAAGACCAAAACATATTCTTTCAATGTTCTTTATCCCCACTCACACACACCATTGGAAACTTCCTAGTAGGTCACCCACCAAGTCCAAAACTCTAGGAATATCTTTTATGATCCTAAAAACAAAGGTGGACATTTCTAACATGGGTAATAACATTTAACCTATTTAAATATAACTCCTCTTGTGATGCTACACTTTCTACACCCATTAAAGAATAATGACCTCATTGTGGATCACATACCCCAAACCCAAGAAGTGTCTCTATAAAATGAACTGGGTATTGGATCTGATTCCATTTTTCATGAACTAACCTTTTAAGATTATGAACTAGAACATCTTACCCCATGGGTTTTTAGAAATACATTTATTTCATGGAATCACAACACATGCTATTACCCACTGAGGTCACTTATTTGACAAATTATTATCCCAACATAACGACTCATTTTATTTCATTATGAATTTTCTTCACACTCGCATACCCTAAAAAACATCCTAGGAGGTCACCCATCATAAACACTAGTCATGTAAAAGTACACCTAACTATGGAATTCTAATCTCGTGGGCTCCAGAAATGAATGTTTCACCTTGTTGAGATGGGTAATAACATTTATAAATTTTATATATCTCTTTTATAGGGTTCTTATATTTTACAAATATTCTCTAATAATAATCCAAAAAAATAAATAGATCATTATCTGAAACCAAATATAGAACCGAATCCATTGACACATATTATTAAATGATTTTTAATATAAACATCCATTAATTAAAACCCTAAGATCATGAGGCCAAGTTTCTTTTCATGAATAGGCACATAAAACATAAAAAGAAACTAAAACATTTAATCATTATTTTTATTATCTTTAGTGAGATCCTAAATAACATTTATCTCCTAAAACTAAACAATACAACCCTAGTAATGTAGAAAATAATTAGTTGATCTAATAATCCCTTTAAGGGAGTAAAAATAATAAGGAAACAAAACAAGTGAGTCAATGGTATAATATGTAATCATAAAAGAGAGGGCCCCTGATTAATCACATGGAAGAATAACATAAATAAAATAGGATCATAAGATCATAAAATCCTTTTAAATGTGGAAATAACATTTAGTAACACAAAAAAAATGAGTCCATGATAACTGGCTAGATATATCACATGGTTGACAAAGTCCCATATTAGATTAGGTTTACTTTATAATCACTAAAATAATGTCTCATGAGAAAAAATATTTACCCAATTAATTAAAATTCTTTCCAGAGGCTCCCATCATAACATGTTCATGATTATGTGTGACATAAAAATTAAATAAATCATAACATATAAACATAATAACTACACTTGAAAAAACATGGGTTACAAAATCATCTCTAATGTCGTAATCAATGGAGATTTCATAATGAAGGAATTTTATAAATTATGTTAAGGCATGTAGTACCCCCTAAAAGTCAGGTATAATGAACATTATTTTTATCTTTAAGGAATATATGTAGATTCTAGAATAAGTCCTAGACAGGGAAGTTAGTCATTATTGATGAAAACAAATTTGTATGTTCATTAGAGAATAGATTCTTATAAATGGAAGAAATATTAATTTTTTAACATTTTGTAAAAAAAGTAAAAAATGTGTAAAAATGTATTTAAAAAATTAATAAATAATAGAAAAATATTCTTTAGAATATTTTCTGGAGAATATAAACATTTAAGTGGGTTATTTCATGTATAAAAGAAGATATAAGATTAATATTACTTATAAATGTGTGTTTGTTAAATAAGAGAGGAAATCAAATCTGAACCTGTAAAAAAATTAATTATAATAAGATAATAATTGTGATGTGATTAAAGAAATTAATTGAACATGATTTACCAAAAATGAACCAAAAACATTAAAAATATAAAAAAAATGGGATTGTAACATAAGGCCTTTACTACTTTAGTAACATTCAAATAAAATCCCCTTAGATGTAGTAAAATTATTTTTTCCTTAAAATACTATGAAGTATTAAAGATTCATGATATAATATATAAATGGGGAAAATAAAAACAACATAAAAAAATTAGGTTCATAAAATTAAAATATTCTTGAATGAATGAAAATGGAGATGCAATCCCTTACAAAGATCACACCATTGTAGTGAACACTAAAATATAGTGTAATTATGTGTTAAACATGTAAATTAAAACAATATAAGAAAAAATTAAACAAAAAATATTCAATTTTAATTACAAACATTTTTTTTCACAACATAGTCAATAAAGTAGTATTTTAACCAATGAATGGAAATTGAGTTAAGAAACCCCATACATTAAGTTCAACTCAACATGTTTGTACATTATCTTCCTGAATAACAAAAATATTTAATTATTTAATTTCATAAGAAAAATTTGTATGTTTATTATATATATAATTGTATTTAATACCATTTTATTTTTATGTACCTAATAAATTAGGATCACATTGTATGTTTTGATGATATAGAGTTCATGTTTCCAAAATTACATCAAAAGGATAAATATGGTAATAAAATTCATTGTCCCATAATATATAGAATATTAATCCTGAAACAATTAAAACTTTTATACATACAATATACATTAAAATGAAACTACAAAATAGTTCTTTCAAAAATTATCTACTTTACAATCATAGAGACGGTATGCTATGATGAGCATGTGTAACATTTCCATTTTTAAAAGATCATGATGAAAAAAGGTAAGTATTATTTTATATTTCAATTATGATACTAATATCATAAAGGCAATATTATATAATTAAATATAGTTATATATACTATCCATTTTATGTGGTGATGAAAAATGAATCACATTGCTTCATAGAGGTGGCAGTCCAAACATATTCACAAATGAAGTTATTGGTTTTTCGTTAATGGAATGGTAAGAAAATGTATGATGTCTTAATTTTAAATAATTATTAACATTTCATGAAGATCATATATATAAATTAAATCCACCATCATAAACATTTGTGAGAGGTTATTATGGAAAATGAATTACATCAGTTACCGAGGCCACAACTTGTCATACACGTGAATGATGGTTTCATTTACATTTGATGGAAGAGGATATATATGCAGGTTATTATGCTTACAAAATAACATCTCTGTACATGAGATACACTTTTGTTATAATTTCATCAGTTTTTAAAAATATTTTATGGAGGTGAAAGAATAAATAAAATGAAATACATAGTCAAGAACACGACATATTCTTCTGGAAACCTATTTATGTTCATAATAAAATACTTAGTTTGAGGGTTTAAAAAAAATATTTTATTAATGGATAATTTATGTTAGGATTAAATTTGCATTGGGATTGGACTATCCAAAATGATATAGATGTTTAAATAATATAAGATAAGAGGTTCCCTATTATAAGTGAGAATGAGTAGCAGTGTTTTAAATACAAAAAAAAATAATTAATGGGAAGTGACTTGCATGAAAATTGAATCGAAAATTGATAAAATGATAAGATTATATAGTTTAGGTAGGAGAATTAAAAACCACACCTCCATCGTTAAAAAAGAAACATTTTTAAAAAATAATATTTCTAGTACCTTTAAGGTTACTCACTTTACCATTTTAGTTTTCCCTATAGAGATAATTTGGACCGACTACTTATAAATATGAAATAAAATTTATGAAAGAAAAAACAATATAAATTTAAAACTAATTTTCATATAAGAACATGTAAAAAAACAAATTACAACCTTATGAAGTGTAATGGGTTTTTACCATTTTTAGTATTCGTTATGACAAAAAATTAAGTTGACCTTATTACCAAATAATATGTATTATAATTCAAAATATGGAATAATTTTTTTGAAATTAATTTTTTTATATTCGGTATAACTTATTTTAAAATTTAACCTTCAAAATGTGATAAAAATGTTTTTAAGGAAAAATAAACTTTTCAAGAAATATATTGTCTTTTATCAACTCTATGACTATAAATCATCATTATATGAATTTCAGATTATATAAATAGATATATAATCTATATATTTAATTTAAATATTTCCATACTCGGGGTTATATAAATTAATTAAAAATAATAATCATTATTCACTAAAAAATTTTGTTTAAAATTGTGTTTTTATGTATTGAAATTTTATTATATAAAAATCATGAAAATAGTTGATCTAAATGATTTTAATTAGATAATTATAAATAAAATGTTTTATATGTTACTTGAATTGAAAATAAAAAATATAATGGTACTATTTAATTAATTTCTTTAATGAAACTAAATGATTATTTTTTAAAAATTTGTAAATTTCACTACTCAATAAAAAAATAAATCAATTTTGAAAAATCCCAAAGTTTAACCATATTTTAATTTCTATAAAAATAATATACTAATGAATTTCATTAATGAAATAATTTTTATAAAAATTAAAGAAATTAATAATAAAATTTTATCATAAAAATAAACAAAAAACAATTTTGAAGAAATACATTTTTTGAAGAATCAAATATCTTCATTCAAAATTTGGTCCTTATTTCATAATAATTTGTCCATAAATTGATATTGAGTGGGATATTTATATATATTTAACAAATTGTTAAATCCTATTCATACCCAACAATTTAACATCATGTTCATACTAACTATTATTAAATAATAAAATTTCGTGGTTCGTTTAGGGTTGGCGTTGCATGTAGTATACGCTATCAAAATTATATTTATTTTTAAAATATAAGGGTTTTACATTCTTGCCCATTTAATAATATATATCCACATAATTTTAACATTATCTCGGTAATCAAAGTTTTAACATTTGAAAATAAATTTGTTAAGATTTTATTTCACAAATAGGGTTATTAAAACATCCTCTTAAAAAGAGTGAGAAGGGAATAAAAATGTCCTCAAATAACTAGGTTTCCAAATGGGATAAAATTAGGGCGATGTAAATATAAATATTAATATTAATATAAATATTAATATTAATATAAATATTAATATATATATATATGGGGAAAAGTAATGTGTAGGGATAGAGTACATTAATCATAATAAAGTGAATGATCAAGATAATACTAACAACACCAAAACTATAAACCATAGTGTTGTTAAAAAGTCAATGGATTTATAAAAAAATTAATATACTAAGAAAACAAATTTTTTGTTTTTATATCTTTTTCCTTGAGTTTAGTAATCATTATACTATCTATACTAATAAAATAAGGAAATATATATACATAATTAGCATAATTTCATCATTTAATCAATTTTAACCACAATCTCACATTTTTCTTCAAACAATGAGAATTATTGATGAATTTTTATTCCCAACACACTAAAATAAAATTCTATGTGATTATATAATCCAAAAAAGTATTGAAAGATATTGATTTTATCTTTAAACTTTAACCAAAACCAAATTTTTTATCAAAAGGAATCATAATTTGAAAAAATTAAGAAACCATCAAATGACGAAACACAATATTAATATCTAAATACTTAAAAATATCACTCAAAATTCAACTTAGATCATTTGGTAAATAACTATGATTAATATTCTTCAAAATATTCTTAACTAAGGTCAAAACCCAATGATTTCAATGAGTTGATCACATATTCATCCAAGATAAATTTAACATTTGTCTCCAAAAAAATTCAATAACACTTAATGTTTTATACCAAAATGTATATTCTATAAAAATATGATTAAATTTTTTATAAATAACTAGAATCACCCTAAATCTATTGTGAAAGAATATATTCTTCTAAAACTTAACACAATACTCTGATATTCGATGATTTAAAAAATAAAAATTCCATTGATAAAAATGCTTCTACAATATAATTATAAAATTTGAATACATATCTACTTTAACCTTAATGATTGGTATAATATAGGTCCTTAATTATTCTAGGAGTGGACCTTTAGTAGGGGGAATTCAAATAATTAAATCCAAGGTTCCTTACTTTAAATACAATGAACTATAAATCAATATATTTGATGAAGATTACTTCTCTCCATTGAACTCTTCATTTTTCCTCAACAATTCATTGTTATATTCCCCTCTTTTCTACAAATAAATAAATTTCATCTTCCTTTAAGTCATTATCCTTAGAGCCTCCTCAAAAAATTATAACATGAAAGAAATTGATCATTATTTCTGCCATGCTCTCCTCCACTCGAGCTATTATTGGGCTACTTATATCTATTCCTTAGTAAGTCTGAGAGTTGGTTAATATACATGTTGTTAATCATAGATCATGATAACTGACTATGAATAATAACCTTATCAATCGATTCAATCATTATCTAAATTGGTTATAGTGAACCACTATATTTTCCATCAGATTCAGTGTTAACATCATTCCTATAGGTACTGACCATTGACTAAAACCAATAAATAATAGTATGAGAGACAATAATCATAATCATTTAAAATAATTCATATGAAGTATAAATCGGAAAATATTATTTTCAATATATCATACCTTAGGTTAATCCTTGGTCATATATGATTATAATCAATTCAATTCCTTCATGATGGTTTGAAATAAAAATGTGAATTAACCCAAGAATATCTTCCAAAGAGTTTCAAACTAGGTGTGCAATAAGGGTACAATAAATGTGCATCATAATAATGGATGAAATATAATCAACCAAATTTTTTTGGGGTTGTTACCCTTAGGTGAATGAGGTATAAAACTAAATACACATGTTGTATTGAGAAAAGGTTATATTTATAAGAAACCTCATAATGTAATCATTAAAAAAATTTAATGAGGATATCATATACATTGATTTCTACCCATAGTTTTTTATATCGAAAACTGACCTCCCTAGGTCATGAACATAATCATCTTACCCCATCGGGCTCCAGTAATACCTTTTTTACCAGTATATCACACCACAAGGAATTACCCACTTGGGTAACTTATCTAACTAAAGACCACCCCCAAATTCCAACACATGTTCATTCGATGTTCTTTTTAATTACTCACACACATAATAGTAAAATTTCCAGGAGGCCACCCATCCGGACCACTACTCTAAGGCAAGGACACTTAAATATGGAATTCTAATAAGGTATGATCACAAAAATAGTGGTTATCTTTTTATACATAGGCAATAAAATTTATCCTATTTAATTATATCTATTCTTGGGATGTTACACTTTACACCACTTTTTAGCACAATTCCCTCATTGTGGATCCCAAACCATAAAACCTTACACTATCTCTATAATTCCATGTTGTTATTATCTCTGATACAATCATTCAAGACGCAGCCTCCCGAGGTTATAAAACATATCATCAAAACAAATAGGCCTCTAGTAATACCTTGTATTCATTTCCATAACACTATAAGATATTACCCACAAAGGTCACTTATCTAACTAATATCTAGCCCCATAGGCCAATACATGTTATTTCAGTTTTCTTTTTCCTCACAAACCCACAACATGGTGAACTTACTAAGTGGTCACCAATCATAAAAAAAATCCTATCCAGGAATGCTTCAATGTGTAATTATAATTAGGTTTCTTCTTGAAATGAATGGTGAATCTTGTTTACATGAGTAGTAACATTTATAATTTTTAGGTATCATTTTTTCAAGGTAGATAAATTTTGATACTGTTATCCAATCCTGATATATAAAAATCAGTAGGTATTTCTAAGAAACAAACTATAGTGACCCAAAACTTTTATACATATTATTACATGATTTCCAATATAGGCATCCATTTATTACAACCCAAAGATCATGATTCCTATCATCTTTTCAGGACTAGTTACATAAAATGTCAAAATAAACTAAAATATAAAAAACATTATTTTTATTATGCTTAGTGAGATCCTAAATCTAATTGATATCATAAAACTACTTAGGAAATATTAGGGAAAACATAAATGAAATGGGTGATCTAAAAAGGCTGTTAGTGGAATAATCATGATAAGGTAAGATAAAGTATTAGTCAAAGGTATAACTTGATATCATAATAATAAGGATCCAGATTAATCACGTGGTAGAATAAAATAAAGAAAATGGTATTATAAGATCATAAAAATATATGAAATGTGGAAGTAACATATAACAAGACATAGAAAACAATCAACGATAACTTACATGATAAATCACATGAGGGAAAGTCCCATAATGTATTAGGTTTACTCCCTAACTCCATACATAATGTCTCATGAGAAGAAAGAATTACCTAATAAATTGTTGTGATATCTGGGTTCACCCATAATAAAATTTTCATGATTATGTTGTCCAAAAAAATGAAATAAATGATAATGTATAAAAAAATGAATTAGACAATGAATGAAATGGGTTGATTAATATTTTATAATTTCACAATCAAAGTGATTTTGATAAAGGAAGTATCTGAAAAATGAAGTTAATGGACATATTATCCCATAAAAGGAAGGTAGAATGACCAAAATATATATTTTAGAGAGATATATATAGAATATATTTTCAATAGATGACACAAAATTTTATTTTTGTTGATGAAAACATCTTTTAAAGATCACAACCAATATTTCTTGAGGAAAATACCCTTTTAACATTGAAATTAGTTCATCAAAATAAAAAAGTATTCCAAATACTACTGAGAAGCTTTTTAAAAAAAATTACGTTATTAATTTATAAAATAATTTTTAGATAATTGAGGGTTCATGATATGTGGAAATTATATTGAGGTTTTATAAGTTAAACTAAAACACTCCTTTTACAGTTTTTTTTAAAAGGAAAAAAATATATAATTTCAAAAGCGTTTGAAAGATTATTTTTAATATGTTTTTTGAAAAATTAAAACATGTCTAGAAATGTATTTAATATATAATTAGAGAATATAACAAACATTATTTAGAATATTTTTTGGAAAATAAAGACATGTAAGAGAATGATTCCATATATAAAATTTGTTATAAGGTTTATATTACTTTCAAATGTTTCTCTATTAAATAAGGGAGGAAATGAAAACTAAATATTTAAATAAATTCAATAAAATAACATAATAACTGAGATGTGGTTCAAGAAAATAATTTTATATTATTTCCATGAAAGGAACCTTGAACAAAAAAACTCAAAAAGAAAAAAGATTTTAATATAGAGCATTCACCACTTTGGTAACACTAAAATAAAATACCAGTGGATGAATTAAATTGAATTTTATCTTTAAAATACCATGAATTATCAAATATTCACGATATAATATATAAAAAGCAGCATAATAGACACCATAAAAAAGAAATTAGGATAATAACATTAAAATATGCATTAATTAAGGGAAATTGATATAAAATATCTTACAACGATCATAAAATTGAAGATATAATTAATCAATGGAGATATTATGTGTAAAAAACAAATATAAAATAATACAAGAAGAAATAAAACAAAAAAAAAATTCCATTTTTTTACACACATAATCATTTCATAACACAGTCAATAATGTTGAATTTCAACTACTGATTGGAAATTGAGTTAAGAAACCACTTATATCATGTTTGACTGATCACACATGTACTTTATCATCCCGAATAAAAAAAATATGTTAATTATTTTAAATCATTATAATTTTTTAAATTTTTTTATTTATTTTATTTTATCAATTACTATTTTGTACTTATTTATATAATCAAATAATTTTACATCAGGTATTTTGATGATATTCAGTTCATATAACCAAAATGACATTGGATGGTTGACTATGGTAAAATTAATCTTTATCACATCATATGTAGAATAATAATAATGATATAATTATAATTTTTATACATCAATTATACCATTAAAATCAACCATGAAAAATTGATATGATAAATTAACTAGGTTACAAACATGGAGACTATAGGCCGTACATACAATTGAGTAACATTTTCATATTTCAATGTTCATGATGAAAATAAGTTGAGTATTATTTTATATAATTAGATTGATCATTAAATAATATAAAAATTTGTAATATAATAACACTTATATATAACATCAATGTTATGTGTTGATGAAAAATGAATCACATCGTTTCATGGAGGTGGTAATCCACACATACACATGAACACCATTATGATTTTATAGTGAATAGAATGGTTATAAAATATATGATATATTTATTTCATACAATGATAAATAATTAATAGATATCATATATATATATATATATATTAAATCCATCTTCATAAAAAAACTCTATAGGTGTTGGTGGAAAATGAATTATATTAGTTCGGGAGGCAGAAGTCCATCATATAAAAAATGATGGTTTTCCCACTAAAGGAAATAAGAGATTCTTGTAGGTTATGTAATAAAAAAATAATAACTCAGTATGTGGTAGGTGTAGATTTTATTATATATTAATGGTTTTATATGATTTCAAGGAGTTTGAAGAATAAATTAAAAAAATCTCAGTTAAGAATGAAACCTCTTTCTCGGAAAACCTCTTTATGCTTTCCCTAAAAGCCTTCCTACGTGGGTTTAAAAAAACCAAGTCCTATAGGAAATAGTAAGGTGATTATATATGGGATTTTTTGTTAATTTTTCAAAAAAAATGTATTTTTAATTCTGAATAAAATATGGGAGGAGGTTCTCTTTTATAAGTGGGAATGGGTTTCATTTTTATAAATACCAAAAACAACTCAATAATGGGATGTCACATTCAAGAAAACTAACATAAAATTTGATATATTTGGTATTGGATGAAAAATAAGGTCATGAAACACCTCCAACATTTAACAAAGGAATATTTTTAATCATTTTATTCCCTTTACCTTTTTTGTTACTCAATTTAGCATTTTTCACCCCAAAAACAAGTATTTACCAATGTACATTAAACATTTAGACTCCAAATAAATTATTGATTATAAGATAATATAAAAAAATAATTCTAAATGTGAAATAAAATTTACCAAATAAAAATTATATGGGAATTGAAAATTAATTTTTACACAAATGCATGTAATGTGCAAAACAACATTTTATCTTAAATAGTGATAATAATTTTTTTTCTATTTTTATTGAAAATTATGAAAAACGTTATGTTTAAAAAATTAAATAATAATAAATATTATTATTTTAACTATTAAGTTAATTTTATGAAATTCAATTTATATAAGTTTCTAAATATAATTTAAAATTAAACTAGCAAAAAATGATGAAAATAGGTTTTTTAGGAAAATACATTTCTCCAGCTTTAGTTGATATTATATTAACTATTTCAGTATAGATAATCATTATATGAAATTAAATTAATATAAAATTTTATGTAATCTAAAAATTTAATTTAAATATTTCATTACTATGTTTTATTTTAATTAAATAAAATGGAAAATCTTTATGAATTTAAAAAGAATTGGTAGAAAACTACATTTTAAAGCATAGAAATATAATTATAACAACATCAGGAAAATATATGAGTCCAATTAAAATAAATATATTAGTTTGAGTAAAATTATTCCAATTTAACATTAATACCAAATTATAATTAAAATGTATCATTTAGAACACAGAATATTAAGAAAAGTAATGAAAACATTTGAAAAATTTGAAATTTTTTTTATTCACTAAAATAAATAAATCCTTTTAGAAAAATAAAAAAATATCACCTAAATTTAATTTTGATATTATGATTCAATAATGAATTTATTTTTATCAAATAAATTTTCTAAAATATAAAATATTTAATTAAAATATTTTGTGAAAAAAATAAATGAAAATAATTTATTAGAAAAACATATTTTTTGATGAATAAAATGTACTAATTAAAAATTGAGTTCTTATTTAATGAGAATTTATTGATATATTTATAATATTTATATATATTATATAAATCATTTAATCTTTTTCATACCCATAAATTTAATGATTAAAATATAATGACCATATTTAAAAATATTTTTTACGGTTCATTTATGCTCAGTGTTTTGCATTATATACAATATCATAAATAATATTATCTTTAAAATATATGGTTGTTACTCAATTTTTTAAATTTACTGGTGGACTCTTACTGGGGTTTTTTAATCACACCTACCTTCATGTAATGAATAATATTTTATCTATATGATAAAAATATTATATACTATTTATGGTATGGGTTTTGGACTAGGGATAAATGAATGGATCTAGATGACTAAGGTAATAGAGAGACTCAAAAAGAAATTTTAATATGGGTTTTTCCATATACACATGAATATATATATACATACATACATTTATATATAAACTTTAAATACTTACATATTAGAAAATGGGTTAATCAATATTAATTGTTTTACCTATGGTGAATATCTGTTATGTTTTTTTATTAATATATTATATATACTATATCATGAAGAGTATTTAAATTATTTTCATAGACTATGATATAACCTTTTACCTATAAATTTATTTTTCTAATGTATTTGGGTATGTTTATTAGAAAAAAAATGCATTCAAATTTTTTTAGAGTCAATAATGACCATAATAATTAAAATATAAAATTATAGGTTCCCAATTATTATTTTTGGTTGTTTCCATTAATCATTAACATATGTAATAGATGGATATATTCCTAAGGTTAAATTTATACCTTATGGTGGTAATGTTTGGGTGGAATAGATTGTGGTGTTATATTTGGTATCAGAGCATTTGTCAAGGGTGAGATAGAGATAGTTAGAGGTGGATATTCAATGTTGGGAATTGGTAGGTAAATAATTTTAATTACTAGATATAAATAATACTCTATAACACTATGCCATCAGGGAATTTCCCATTCTAAAGCCACACACCCAAGATATGCGATATGATTTAAATCAATAATCTCACTGTGGGATATATGTAAGACCACAATATTTTTAATAGAAGAAAAATATATTCGATAAAATATGAAAAATGAATCACCAATATTAGAAGATAATGTAAAACCCCATGAAATTAATATATATTTATTTTTTATAAATTTAATATCTTCAATATCTTTTGGGATTTGGAACCCATAAATTCTTATTATTAATAGCGTTCTATATTTACAATACTGAGACTAAATAACACACAAAATATATGTCCATTATAATATTATTTTTAAATTGGAAGGTATTAATAGTATAAATAAACTTATGCAGTATATATATATCTCCAACTCAATATAAATTTTTTATAAATTCATAGTAAATAATCTATTAATTTTTAGTAAAGTTATTTTAATCTTTAAAATAGGTTTTCTTTAGAAATGATTTTTTTAGAAAGTGTTATAAATATTTTTTGAAACTTTTAGAAAATTTATTTGATAAATTAAACATCCCTTTGGAAAGAATAATCTCAAAATTATCACAGGGTTTTTTCTAGGATTTTTTCAAATATTTTTTTATAAATGGTGAAAATACTAGATTTTGAAAAATGTCATTATTTTCAATAATTTAAATAATTAAAAAGTGTAAATCTTTATTGAATTATATTTTAATTAACATAAGTGTTATTTGGATATATTTAATCCACTTAAATTTCATTGTATCTACTTTATATTGAATCATAGAACAAGTTTATTCCTATGTTCAAAAAAATAATTATTTTCAAAACTATTTTGAAATGTATAATGTTTTTCCATTTAATTAATTAAAATAATACATAATGGGTAATGTTTAAAATGAAATTTATAAGTTATATAACATTTAATATTAATTTATTTTCTTATAATGATTATTTTTATCAATATAGTTAATATAAAATATTCTTTTTCTCATTTAATAATGTTATCGGAAACTAGAATTTTCATAGCATCTACTGTTATTTTAAATTATATTTTTTCACTTCTGTGAGTTGAATTTTATAAAATGGATTAAATATTTTTTATGAAAATAATTTATATTAAATAATAAGTTCAACTTATATTTTTTCCATAATGATTAGTCAAAATAGTTAAAATTAAATACCGTGATTAAGGTTAAAATGGTGTTTTGCGCATTACATGCGTTTGTGTAAAAATAAATTTTCCACATAAATAGTATTTTTATTTAATTAAATTGATAATAAATTTATAATAATTATGTATAGATTAACTAATATAACACATTTTAATTTTATAATTATCTAGTTAAAAAAATATACAATTTATCATGGTAAAAACAAAAACGGTAAAATTGAGAAAAATTAATGTATAATGAATGAAATGGTAAAAATATGATTAATTTTTTTTGGATATTTTTAATGAAAAAATAACCCATTCCATAAATTATTATTCAATTTAAGAGCCAAATTATATTATATTGACTACCCATTACTGAATACTTTTGATTATTTAAAAAAAGTGAAACTCTTGCTTAATTTTAAAGGTCATGCATCTTCCATATTCTTCACACTTTCAATCCTATTTGGATTAAAATATAGTTTCCCAATTCATTTATAAATTTACCTACTTTATTCCTTGAATCCTTGTTTTTTTTTTAAATCTAACCAATAATTTCCTTTGCTTAAATGAAAGAAGTTACTTAAAGAAGTGGTAATGTTCCTAAACATGTGTATTTATTTTCTTTCTTCTTATGACTCATTAAATTCTCCGAAAACAATAATTATATAATATATTAAGAATATTAAATATTTTTATATTTTATTATGTTAATTTAAGGACCTAATCCTATCTCCTCTCTGATCCAATAGTTTACAAAATCAACATTTTTGTGTACTGTGGAATACCATCTCACGAACCGGTGTCATTCAATTTTCAATTACCACCTGGCATGGTTTGGTATGATTATGTAAAAATGTATATATATTATATTTGTAAAATATTTTTACCTATATATTGACAATACATTATATAAAATATTTTACTATACATTCTGTAGGGGACACGATAATGTTCTTCATGTGTACGGTGGGATACCACCGCACGAAGCGATGCGATTTGTTTTTAGTAACACATTATGTATATTGAAATAATGGTAAATATAATAAATATATGTTACATAAATTCAATAATTACTATATTATTGACATATTTATGATTATTAAAAGTTGACATACAATTTTATTTCTTAACTTTTCACAGAATGAAAAATGATAATGTGATTCATGAGCGTGTGGACTACCACCTTAAAAGAGTGATGCAACCCTCTTTTAATCACCACACCACATGGATGATATATATAAGTATATTTAATGTAATAATATTTTATATATTATATTATTATTATTCTATAAAGATAATATACTACTTACTGTCTTTCCATAGTGACCATTGAAAAATGTGAATGTTACTTATGTGTACGTATGACCTACAGTCTCCATACATGAAACTCACATAAATTTTTAAAACCATATTTTATTTTTTGGAAATAAAAGTATAATTTTTGTATAAATACGATGTATATTTTATTATTATTATTATTTTTATATATAAATACTGACCATTTTGACCACAGTCAACAAACCAGTCATTTTTTACTCATATACCAAATATGGTCAAAACATAAAACTTAGACATAATTTATTAATTTATTGTACCTAAAATTTTAATATGTGAAATAAAATTAATAATAAAATTGAATATGGTATTCAAAAAAGAAAATAATTAACATACATTTATTAATCTGTAGTATAAAGATACACATGAAAATTTAGACTCAAGGAAAGGGACATTGTCTCAATTTCATTTCATTGAAGAATATTATGATGTTATACACCTTTACTCTTTAATTCGTTATTTATAGAAACATTTTTCTTGATATTACATTAATTTATCTATTCTATTGGTATTTATATTATTGTTTAATGGTATTCTTTCATTGGGTTTATGATTCAAAAAATTCCAAATTGAGAATGTTCTTTTCTTTAAAACGATATTCGCTTTTAATGTTTTTCTTCCGAATATTTCCTTTACAAGTACATATTTTTAAAGTGACTCTTCTAATGATTTTATATGGACCTAAAAGATTCAAAAAATTCATTTATTTTTTTTAATTTATTTCATAGAATTTTAAATGGTATATTTTTATATGTCTTATATGAAGTTTTTTGATAATTGACAAAATGAGTGTTCTTTTTTAATGTTACGGTGAAAATGAATTTTCCTTCCACCATGTCCATTATTTTATTTAAATATTCCTTTTTAATATTTGATTAATTTTCAATCAAAAGTTATATTCTGTTTTTGGAGTATTTTGTTATTGAAAATAGGTTTAAATTTAATTGCTTATTAGATAAGAAATGGGGTTTTTAAAGAAAAGGGTATTTTGATATCCAATTTTTTTCATAGATTGCATGGAATTTTTCAAAATGGTTTTGTGATTAAAATGTTCATGATTAAAATTTTTTATTCATGAAATTTTATTTTAGAATTATACAAGTAATGGGTGAGCCAAGAAAGAACTAGGTGATCCCGTTACAAATAATACAATGGGTGACCTAGGTAGCACTGAGTTATCATGTTTCATCTTATACAATAGGGAAACCCAGATAGTGTTGAGTGATACCATTATTTCTTAAATTATGGTTGAACCTAGAGACTGATCCAATGAATTAAAAAAATTTACCTGTATTAACATGAAAAATGGAGGGAGTTTCCAAAGGGTTATTCCTATGGATTTAACTAGGCTCCAGTTACTTTTGACAAATGTTTATAATTGGTTATGATTGTGATGATATCATTTATTGAAAAGTTTCTTTAATTATTTTTTATAGGTTTTAAAGGATTAATTTTATAAATAATGTCTCTATTTTTTTGTAAATATGATTTGGTTTATATTCTCAACAAACATGGAAGATAATGCTAAATGTTACATGTGCATTTATGTTTTCAATCGACTTATAGTTTTCATTCTTTTTACATCTCTTATCGATATTTTTGGTATCATCCAATGTTATTGGAATATTTTTTATATGATTTAAGGATGGTTAAGGGAATTTAATAGGTCAATATGATTGTAATTAATATTTTTCATTGAATGAAATCTTGTTTTTCAATGTTTTATTTTGTTGAAAAAATTTATTCTAATATGAAGTGTCCACTTTTTCTTATATGTTAATGTTTTGTATGAGTCATGAACTAATTTTCTAAAACTATAAACCTTAAAATATCTTAAAATGTAATAAAATGAATCCTAGACATAAATATCAATATTATTTAATTTTTAAAGATGACTCCTTATAGTTTCTATTATATGATAGTTTAGATAGTTTTAGAGGTGGGTATAATGTTAATAACATGACCTTGAAGGATTATACCTTATTAATAAGTTGTAATGATATATAATTTTAAGATTTCCACGTTACTTACTATGAAATATTTCTATTCAGAATGGTTCTCCATGAAAAAAGGGATGATGTTGGTGGAATACACCAAGGGGAAAATATGCTTCCAAATAAACATCCCATGATGGTTAGAATTGGAAGAAAAAAGTTTGTTGTAGTGATGGATTAACTGAAAAAATCTATTATTGGTGATGGTATCCCTGCTACAGGGGAGCCTAATCTAACATGAATTAACCTATCCATAGTTGATATTTTTTTGAGACAACACCCCTCATCATTCATTTGATCATCTTTCCTAGTGGTAGATGAAAGATAGATTACATCCCTAGATAAGATATTTAAAGTCATTGAAGGTTAAGAATGTCCTATGGTAACCCTTGAAATTTATTATCTTGAATGTGAAGTTGACTAATGGTTGTATTTGGTTAATAATACTTTAGATAAATATGATCATGATTCCATGGAATGGTAAACATTTAAGAATATCTTCCTTGAAAAATATTTCCCTAGGTGTATTTTTCATATGATGGAGAAACAATTCATGGAATTGAGGTAAAAGTATGAAGATTAAGTGCCCATGTATGAAAAAAACCTCACAATGTTGACCAGGCATGTTCCAAATTTTATTTAGAACAATGATTTTAAAATTAATCAGTTTTACATAGTATTGAAAAAAATTCCATGAAGAGCATTGACCTCATTTGACTTTAAAAGTTATGAGAAAGTGGTATATTGTGATGATAATGTTGATAATTAGTTTTCTTAAAAACAATTTCCACAAGAATAAAAGAATATGAAATGGTCAAGGTGGATAAAAATTGAGAAGAAACCGACAAAGAATTATATAGGTAAGATCAAAATATATTCCAATTTCGGTAAAATATATTTTGGTAATTTTTTCACAGGATCTAGAAAGCATCTTCGGTCTGGCCAGTTTGGTCACATGACTCGTCACTATAAAGAAAAGAGTATTGAACAACCAAGTAATGGGGTAACTAATATCCAACCAATAGTGATAAGTTTTAGTTGGAATGAGTTAGGTCATTATACTAATATGTTTCCAATGATGATTGATCCGGGTGGAAATCATATTGTTACTAAATATAATCTCTTCAAAAAAACATTTTCTATTACTACAGTTGATTTTGGTCCATCTGCTTAAGCGGAATAATATTTTGGGAGATCGGTATTTTTTGGTGTTGAACCATAAGTTGAAAGTTTTAGACACTCATTTTTCTATTGTAAGTGATTTGATATTAAATTTATTAATTAAATTATATGAGAAGTTTTATTGGGTTTATGTATATGTAAGGATTTGGTTTAACATGATGTTTGACATTAACTTTTTTCGACATGCATTTAATTGTATTGATAATCTTTAGTGATTATAATATATATGATGATTGTGGATATTTTTAAAGATGTTCATTGCATTTATTGGAATTTTTTAAGGATTATATTTTATGAAAAAGCATGGCTCAATGTTTAGGATACAACCCCTCACAAATGATAAGGCTGTGGGGATTGAACCCACAACTGATGGTTGATAAGGATGAAACACCTAAAATAGACCCATCATAGGTTCTTGTTAATATGAAATTGTTTTTAGATTAATGATAAATAAATAAATAATATTTATGAACCATTGGTGTTATTTCTTATGTTTAACTATTAATTTATTAAATTTGAAAACATTTTTTGACAATGATTGTTTTATTAAATAGTTAGAGGTACGTGGAAAGAAATAACTTTATTTTATGAATATTATGATCCTTTAAAAATTAATTCCAGTTCTTAAGACATAAAAAATTCATTTTTGGATATTAATTTCATGGAATGAGGGTTTAACTGAAAATTCTTCAAAGAACAATAAAAGGACGAAATTTCTCTATTGAAAAATAAACGTATCAAGTAAGTATATTTTTCTATATTCATAGATAGTGAATGAAAACCTCAAATTTATGAAATGGTTATTGAAAAAAATATTATCCTTTTGAAATAATATCTAAAAAATAATATTTTCTTTTAAATCACTACAATTTTATGGTTTTGAGGACCTTAAAATTCCATTGATCATTCACATGCTAATGAAAAATGAACCTAACTGTTGTCTATAATTTTTTATTCTTTTATTCAGTATCCAAATCTTTACTCCCACCAATTTTCACATATTTTTAAACCCAGTACATGTTATCAAGATAATCCTAAAACATCCAATTAAATTTTATCAATAAGATTTTTTATCAACCCTTTTTAAAATGAATGTTTTCAAAAACAAATATTTTCAAATAGCAATCCTTTGACTACCTAGAGAATGTTAAAATTTTAAGGATGTAATTTATTACGGGGGATCCAGATATGACACCCATATATTTTTAAACAAACGATAATGTCATTGATTGAATATATGAATTTAACACCAAGATTAAAGAAAATTTAACACCCCATGAAATTATGATATATTTCTATTTGAATAAATTCAATATTTTCAGTATCTTAAGGTATAAGAAAAACCAAAATTTGAAGTCTTTCTAGAGTACAAGACATGTAACACTGAGCATAATGGACACACAAAATATATAACAATTAGAACCAAGACATTAAACTAGTTTATTTGAATACTATTAATTTCTTTTTGAAATATATATATATATATATCTGTATGTGTCCATATAAATATAATGTAAGGATAAATTAATTGTAAATAATCAATTAGTTTTTTGTGAAGTCATTTTATTATTCAAAACTATGTTTCCTTTGAAAATTTATTTTTATTTCTTTTTGTATGGATGATTTAATGCCTCATCCTTAAACATTACATAATCTTGAATTAAGTTAATAATTTACATTGAGGATATTTTCAGGTTGAGATATTTAGGGAATTTGGTCATAACATATACATAACAACTTTTATATTACAAGTATAAACCTCTCCACACTATTCATTTTTTCAAAAAAAAACTCTAAGAAAAGAATTATATGTACTTCTATGTTTTAGACAGCATGAATTTTCCTTGATCCTGTACTTGACCTAAATCACAATTAATTCCATTGAAAAACATTTCTAAACATGGGATGAGCATAAAAAGCTCAGTAAGGGATACATAAAGAAGGTAATATACTAGTTTTTAAAAACAACATGTAAACCATGAATAATTTATCATAAATTAATACTTTTCACCTTAAATAAGTAGAAAAAACACATCACTAAATATAAGCTCAGTGTATACCATTTTTGAACCCAAAATATTACCATAAATCCCATAAAAAACTACTTATAGAATATAAAGGTAACTTGAGATATAAACATAATTAAAGTGAATTACCATATGGTTGACTTCCAGACATATCACTAAATGGAATAACCATATGGCTGACTTCCATACCTAATGCATCAGAGGTTATAACATAACCACCAGTCCTTAGTTTATCATGAAACCACCCATAATTTGGTTTATCATGTAACCACCCATCATTGATTTATCATGTAACCACCTTTCAAATGTCCAAGTACCATAATATAATCATAAAACATAAAATATTTAAAATAACAAAATTTAACTAAAAACATTTCATTTGAAATCACAAGAAATAATTTCAGGATATTGAAATAATCAATCAATTTAAAAAACCTCCTTCCATGCAAAAACACCTAAAAAGGGAATAATGGATTTATTTTCCTTTTATAAACATTAAGGATTATAGAGGAAGCCAAATAATGAATACAGTGGTAGAGAGGTTATTGTCACAGGAAATATTTAAAACATCCCTTTTTTCGTTTAGTAAAACACTTCATAGATAAAATATTATCATTGAATGAAAGTAAAAGTCAAATGGGTTTCTTATACACTATATAAAATAAGTACATGTATATTATCAAAACATGCCTCAAACAAAATAGATTGAGATGAAGTCCACTACAAAGATCACATCATTATATTAAGGATAAATCAATGACATAATTTTGTGTGACAAATATAAAGACACCCAATATTAGTGGATATTAGGTGTAACGCAATCAGAGGTCATTCACACATATTGTTGGAATAATATAATCAACAAAGTATGTATAAAACCCAATGAGTGCAAATTGAGATTTGAAATTCCATTATGAAAATCCGATAGCCTAACAACATCAGTTAAAAAAATCAAAAAATGATTAGATAAAAAAGGGTATCTCATCACTTGAAAATAAAATGGTCAACAATAAGGATATATAATAACATTTTTCATCCTTTTAAAATTGAAATTAAAAGACATAACATACAAGAAGTATTTGATTAAAAGAGGCGGGTGAAAGTTTCCCTTACAAATATAATTTTGTAAATAAAGTAGATTGATAATGTGTATTCACCTAAGTAAACATAAAGCAAGTATAAATAAAATATAGTACATAAAAAGTTATTTCTAACATAATCATATAACAACATATTCAATAAATATAAGATCAACCAAATGAATGGGAATTGGGTAAAGATGTTCCCTTACGAAATTTTGGAAGCCTAACGAATTCACTTAATAATTAAGAAAATGAGTTGATGAGTAAAAAAGGGTATCTCATCACTTTTAAATAAAATAAACTTCATTATGGATATATAAGAATAGATCCCAAAATTTGAAAATTGAAATTGATAGACATAACAAACAAGAAGTCTTCAACCAAAAGAGGAGGGTGAATGGTTCCCTTACCTTGAGTATGATTCGTCACACATGTTCCTTATTCTTCATGAATAATAAACTTAAGTTAATTTATAATTTATTAATTACCATTTTTTTGTTTATTATTCCTCTAATGTTACTTATTTCCATGTTATAAAAATTACATAATTATTTACGCTAATATCTGTCGTTTTTCAATATTCAGTACTTGAGATGAAAATGAACATGTTATAATTACAAATTGATTATGTGGTCAAAAATACATTATATCCAGAATTATATTCATGATTTAGATATCATATAATTCATATATATCCTGTAAATATGTATTTATAACTGTCAATAACATTTGGAGATAAGAAATGGAATGCAGTGTTAATGGAGACGGTAAGCCATACGTATGCATGAACACTACTTTATTTTCTATTTCATATTTAAAGAAATGAGAATATAATGATACATAGGTATATTATAATTACAGTATAATATCATTTTATATAAAATTTACATAATTTCATTAATTCTATCCTTTATATGTTCCATGTATGGCATGAACGAGTCAAATCACTTTGAGGGGGTGGTAGTCCGCACTTCCAAAATTAAAATTATCATTTTACATGTTACGAAAAGAATAAAGGTTTGTATAAAATAAAAATTATAGAATAAAAAAATATAAACATAATATATTTAATATAAATATAGTGTCATTATAATGGACACCACGAGAGGCGGTAGGAGATAATTGAACAATCATCGTTTCGTGAGCCAGTAGTTCGATGTCCAGAGAAACAGTATGTTAAAAATAAATTAGATGGAGGTGTGTGTAAGTTTAGTTAGAATATATCTAATAAAACCATCCTAGTGTATTTATTTTTCTAGTTTCTTTTGTTTAATAAAATAATAATAATATAATAGGTAGTGAAGAATTAGAATATTGGAAAAGAACTTTAGAGAAGATGCTCCCTCTTAAAATGATTAAATCCCTTTGATTTGAACCAAAAAGCTTTCTTGAATTGACTTATACCTAAATTATGGCTTCTAAGAGGAAGGGAAGAATTTTTAGAGATTATTGGAATATAGTTTGGGTGAGGAAAGTTGCTTGAGAGGTTTTTGTAATGGGTTGGAGGTGGTGTCTTTTTATAAGAGGGTGGAGTGGTACTTTAAGAATGTCTTGAATGATTATTTTATTATAAACTGAATTTAGATTATCAAAAGGTTCACAACTAATGTAATTTGAATATAAGATGTTTATTGTTCTAAATCTTATCAACCAATAGTTTTTAGACAAGTTTTGGTTTAAAATTTAACCTTATTTGTTAGCTTTAACCCTTATTTAACTTATTTGACTCTTACCATGTCTTCTTGTATATTAATATTACATGGTTAATATAGTTATTATAAAATGATAGTTGAACATCAAGGGGTTCATTAATGAAATTTTCATCCGTATATAAGCAATTTGGCCAAATCATAGATTTTTATGACTAATATATCATTTATTAAAACAGTTTTTTAAAACTCATTTATGTAAATTTATATACTATTCATATCATGACTTTTAAAAAATCCATAGAAACTTTATTAATTCTAAAAAAATTAATTAATTAAAATATAACAAGTCATAATCACCCATAAAATTCGTGTATGGCATAAAATGTTTGAAAATAAATTTATTTTAAAATTTATAATCCCATTTATTTAAATATTTCATTAATAAGGTAATCAATACATCACCATTGTGTCATAAAAATTTATTTATTTGATGTCTAAAAATTATAAATAAAATACCATGATATAGAAAACCCTTTAATCTTTCTAATGAAAATTTATAGTTAAAGAGATCACTTTTATAACCTCATATAAGAATTTTTTTAGTAAAAGATACATGTTTAGATTATATTTTCCTTATATTTAAATTAAAAGTAATTAAATGTCATTTCTACAGGAAATTTGGCTCCATGGGGTCCTCAAATCTACCCAAGGATTCCTTCATCCAATTGGGATAGGAAATGTGTTATGGTAATATAATATTATTATAATATTACTTTTTACCCTTATTTACTAGATTTTCCCTTTAACTACGGTAAATATAATATTTACTGAAGTTACTATTAATAATGTCTAAAAATAAAAGATACGTATTTAAAAAATTTGGACCTCATGATTCCAAATATTGAATCCATTTTTTTCAAATTCAAAACAAAGAAGTTTCAGAAATTAATTTAAAATGTATTTTCATTTACAAAAGAAAAAAATGTGTTTTTAAAATGAATTCTCATTTTCAAAGTGAAATTACTTACAATATAGAAAATTAGGTTAAATGATACAAATATAATCTAATTAAACTTTAAAAACAATTAAAATTACAATATAATTTTATAAATAAATTAGACGAAAAGATATTTTTGACTGAAAATGAAGTATTTTTACTCTTCCTTAAAAATATACTTTATCAGAAAAATACAAAAAGTTTACCCAATGAAACTTTTGATGTAACAATTCAAAAAAATAAGTTTTTTATGTCAAATAGAACATATAAAAGTGTCAAAAACTAGATTTAAAAATAGGTCTCTATCAAAAGGTGGTAAAACTTCATTTTTGAAAAGTACAACTTTTAACCAAAAGATTGAATTTTTTATTACATAATAATTAGAAAACATATAAGATGGATTTAAAACATTACATTTAATATATATCATATATTTGACATTAAATAAAAGTCCATATATTTTTATATGCAGACAAAATTATTCTACTTTAAATAGGTCTTCATAAAAACACATCATTTATATTCAATTAGTTTTTATTTCCATTTATAATATATTTGGTCACAAATGACTCATTATTTAAACACGTGTAATACATATTTCAAAATTCAGTTGATACTATTCATTCCCTCCATTCAAACAGTTAGGCACTAAATACCATTTAAAATAATAATATTATTGTTTTATTATATTTCGATATAACTCATAGTAGTGTGCAATGTATGATTTTAGAGAAACCCCTTTTCACATGTCGAGTACACTATCAGAAAAAGACTCCCGTTTAATGTAAAATTAATATCTTATTCATAAGTATTAATAGAAATTAAATTGTATTATTCTATAAATACCTGGGTCATTACAGAAGTATTGTAATTAATTTTTAAAACCATAATAATGATTATTTGATAAAATGAACTTTATTTATGATATTATGATATCAAAGTTTTATTAGAGTGAAATTTAAAGGGTTTTTTTAAAAAAAAATTATTTTTTCAAAAAATTCAACTATTTTCAATAATTTGAGCAATTTAAAATTACCATAGTCATGACCCTCTTATTCTCATTGGCTTGAGAATATAGTAAATCATTAATTGGCCTTAAGTGACATTCCCAAGGCACCAATGGCTAGAAATAAATGCTGAATGGTTTTAAATAAAAGTGGGGGATTATTTACCTTTGAATAAATAAATCCATTTACCCCACTTCCATAGGAAAATAACTCACTATAAGATAAATGAATAAATGAAGACAACTCAACCACTTTACATTTATCAAAAGAACACCATAATGTACTACCATGGAAAAAAAGAAACTATAAAAGTAAATAGCATAAGATAACTAAAAGAAACTACAAGACTTCCACAAAACTCCATGCTCCACAAGCTCCATTCTATAACATCACCAAACATCCCATGTATCATGAGGTGGTGCTAAATACGCATGATACATTACCTTTTCCCACGTCTCGGAAGATAGCGTCTGAAAAAGAACAAACCTTCCAAATAAGGGGTGATTGTAAAACATAATAGGCTTTCCCTAATGAATTTCTTACTCACTCCATTAAGATAAAAAATTTAGAATCATTTATATAAAAACATTTATATAAAATAATTCTGCAAAACAATTTATAACTAAATATAAACATGTTCCAAAAACCATTATAACAAAAAGTAAACCAGTACTATTTTCAAAGAATTTTCCAGGAAGACACATTTCTAGAAAAACAACCAAATAAAGATTTAAAACCATTTCTTAATATAATTTTTATGTAACCATTCCATTTCACTTTTTCAGACACCCAATCATGCATGATTCATTTCAAATTTTCCATACTCATGATCAGTCTGTCATCTTATTAACATGTGTCCCACTGACACACACCCATGATACTAGGTAACACACCTTGTACCCCAATTGTAAATGTCCCTTATTTAGGGGAACATATAACATGAACTCACATAACACATATATGAAAAAATCATCCTGATAATCCAATTTAAACCATTTCAATAAAACCTTTCTTTTACTGAAAACTATTTAACAAGGCAATTCCAATCAACAATATCATTTCAATAAAACCATTCGTTTTATTGAAAACATTTTAATCAAATCAAATAAAAAAATTCCAAAAAAAAACCTTTTTAAATATTCCTTTTAAAATCAATATTTGAATAACATTATTCCCAGACACTAATTTTCCATATTAGCACAATTTTCGAAACCGTCACAAAGAGGGTTTCCATAAATTTCTAAACATCCAATTAAAAATCAATTAAACATAAGATATTACTTTTAAAATAATTACAATAAGTTATACTAATAAGATTCAAGAGTGAATCCAACTACCCTGATGATTTTGTAGAAAAGAGAAACAATCAAAGAACACTCATGAAATTGGGTAAGAATTCCAGAAAACTGTCTGAGATCTCTTATCCTATCAAAAAAGAGAAGAGTTATCAACATATTTGGAATAAAAAATATTATATCTACCCATAAAGAGTGTATATATGATATACCAAGAGGATATGAGAAGTAAATATAATTTTATATTAGAAAACATGACAAGAATGAAGTAGAACGATGACATACCTCAAGAATCGTGCTTCAAAACACTAAGAAAAGGCTCCAGATCCATTCCTATTATCTTAGTAGTGGTTCCAAAACATTTAATAGAGAGTAATATTGAATTAGGGCCACCTTAAAGAAAAATAGAAGACTAAAGAGTCCAAAATGTGTGAGATAAAATTTTTTAGGATATCACTTGAACCCTACAAACCATTTAGCCCCATGGTTATAAAAACCATGAACTAACCTTGCATTAGATACTTCCTGGGAAGACCGTCACAACACTTCCTCACACGGACTCCTTAACCGTGTACCCATTGGGTTGAAGTTACTATCCACCATCTGCATATCTGCACGGTTTCTCCCGGGATTCCTCATGGTTTAGACAAACCTTGTGCATCTCATGGGCCTTCCCTTTATCCCCAAAACACTTTAAACAGTATCCAAAATATCCTAACCTTCACCCTAAAACATTATATTCATGAAAATAATAAATAAAGGGTTATGTAACAGAAATTAAGGGTACTAAATTATAAACACCATTGGACTTTCTATCCAGGGAATGTAGAAAACCATACTTTCCCTGACAGAGTGGTGACCATTGCTCTTTCATTTCCATATCATGTTCCCAAGTCTCTTCCTGAATATTACAGTGTTTCCATTAAACTAATACTAGAAAGATGATTTATCTACATAAGATTTTATCCTTCCTATCCACAATCCACGCCAGGATATATACCAATGAATCATCCGGCTCTAGGTCAACGTTGTCCTATATAATCACATGGTCAGGATATTGCTGATATTTTTTCAACTGTGATATGTGGAACAAATTATGCTCCTAACATAACCATGGTGGTAACGAAAAATGATATCACACGTATCCAACCCATTACTATATCACAAAAGGGACAATGTATCGAGGTGATAACTTGCCCTGCTTCCTAAAACGATGATGTCAAAGCCTTGGAGAAATCTGCAAGAACACATGATCATTTAATGAAAACGAAACAGTTCTTCGAAAATAATCTACATACGATTTCTGATGACTCTAGGCCATCCTAATCTATTTCCTGATGAATTGAATCCTCTCCATTATTTCATTGAAAAGGATCAACCCAACTAGTGAAGTTTCACCTATTTCCACCCATGAAAGTGGAGAACGAAAAGGATTCCCATAGAATGTTTCCAAATGAGCTATATGTATCAAGGCCCAATAATTGTTATTATATGAGAACTCCAGTAAAAGTATATTCTCTTCTCATGAGCCACAAAAATCCATTATGAAAGCCTACAACATGTCTTCCAACATATATATCATTATTTTGGATTTCCCATCCATCAAAGGATGATATTCCATACTCATAGTCCATTGAGTACCAAGGGATTTCTATAAGGATTTCTAGAAATGATACGTGAACCACAGATCTCAATATGAGAATATTGAAATTGGTACACCATGTCTATTTACCACCTCTTGGATATAAATTTTGGACAGATCCTCCACCATATAATATTCACGAATTTGGATGAAATGAGGAGACTTTGTGAACCAATTTGCTATCAACTCCCCTTTCCACACTAGGATAGGTAAATACTACAACATACCTACTAGTCTGTGAAGTTATTCCTTAACTAGATAACAAGTTAAGCACATTGAAAAAAACTTAACAAATTTCGGTTTCCTACCAATCCACCTAAACTACTCTTTAAATGCCTTATAAATCTTCTATATACCAAGATGTACAACCCATACAGAATGGTGGTAAGAGTGAATAATTTGTTATCGATAAGAAATATGTACATCCATTTAATCTCTGAACCAAAAAACAGAACTCCCATCATGTTTACAGCCCTTAAATGTCTCCTGGAAATTGTTTTTTAACTCATAACAATGAATTATGAATCTGATGTTTGTGCCTCTTTAACCATATTTGACAACAAAGGAAAAAAAAACTGAAAAGAAAAATGCAATATCTCCTTGGTCTTCACAATACAGATGCATGTCGTATAAGATTGACATCAAATATCATTCATCCATGTCTTATTTCACCAATTGAGCATATTAATTTATGCTTAATGCATTGGTAACCAAATTGAATTTACCCTGTTTATATATCAAGTCAAATTCAAACATCTGGAGATACTCCATCCATCTCCTTTGCCTCATATAAAAATCTTTTTTGAGAAATTATTTTTTAAGCACTTATGATCCATGAACAGAGTAAATTTCCCACCAACATGAAAATGAATCCATTTCTTCGAAGCATGGATGACCGAAGCTAACTAGAAATCATATATCTGTTAATTTTTTTAATTCACTCTTAACTGCCTTGAACCAAAATGAACCACATAGTCTCCTTGCATGAAAACAAAAACCAACCCAAATCTTGAAGCCTCACTATACACCATATACCCCTGTCCTAATTCTTGAAAATTCAGGATTGTTTCTGATGTTATATGAAATTTAAGCTCTTATAAAGTCTTCTGACATTCCACAATCCATTGTAATGAATTATTCTTTCTTATCAAAGATATCATTTGAAATTATAGTCCTGATAAGTCACAAAAAAAGCATCAGTAGTAACCAACTAGACCTTAAAAACATCATATCTTAAATACATTCTTTAGTGCCTTCCAATGGATTAGAGAATCTATCTTTTATATATCCACATACACACATTTTTTAAAAATTACATGGTCAAGAAACTGTACCGCTTATATCAAGAAATCACACTTCGAAAATTTTACATACAAATGATGATCTCTCAATATTTACAACGCTATCATCAAGTGTTTCGCATCATCATCCCTTGTCCTTGAATACACTAGAATGTCATCCAAAAACACCAGAATAAAAGAAAATAGATATATATAAAATATTAGATTCATCAATTCAATAAATACTGTGGGTGAATTGTTCAGACAGAAAGACATAAATAAGTATTCATAGGGGTCATATCTTCTTCTAAAAGATATCTTTGTAATATCTTCCTTTGGAACTCGCAATTGGTGATATCCTAATCACAAGTCTATTTTATATAACCATTAGGATCCAATCGATTGATTAAAATATTCATCAATGTGTGGAATTGGATGACAATTCATTATCATAACTTGGTTAATATCACGATTAGTCACACATATTCTAAGAGTTCTATATGATTTTTTGACAAACAAGACTGCTCGTACCCACAAGGACATGTTCATTTGAATGAAACCTTTTCTTTCCAGCTATTTAGTCTACATGTTCAATTAACTTAACTATATCGGGGCCATCCTATAAGAAAAAATAGAAATACTACTATTCCATTAAACAAGATAAATCAAAAACTCCACATCCATTGTAGGTGGTAACCCTGATATGTTATTGGGAATGAAATATGGAAATTGAACCATGAGAGGTTGAAAAATTAAATCCTTGTTCTCTTCTATCGATTCCATGTTCAATGCTGCCAATTGGAAAGAGGTTTTTCCTACTACTGGTAACAACTAGCCTATTGCACCTATCTTTACAACCCTTTTTCCTATGAAGATATTGTCGAAGTCATCCACCATTGTAAAACAGATCATTTTTCTAGAACAATCGATGTGAACAATGAATTTTGTCAACCAATCCATACATAGGATTACATAAAATACATTCATCTCTAATAGTTAGAAGTCCCACTCCATATCAACTCCATCAACGTTTATAGAACACGTTTTTCATTAAAAGGCACAACATTCTCGTTTACCAAGATGAGGTTGATGTTTTAATGTAGAGGGAATCATCTCAAGTTTTAAACATAGAAAATCAAAATCAGAAGAAGATATGAATGAATGAGATTCACCGGTATTAAATAACACTTGCATAAGTGAGGAATTAAAAATTATATTACCTCTCACCACAGATAGTCCAACCTAATCATCCACAATCATATTCTTAGCTCTATACAATTTCTTCACTTTTTTTACTTTTCTCTATGTTTTATTACTAAGATTTACCTTACTAGAGAGTCATGGTCTTCCCAAAATCAGCAAGGCTAGAACTATTCTACTAATGAGTTTGATTCTTTTGACCTTGTTCTATTGAAGCACATGATGCTTGTGACACCTTAGAAGTGTTTTGAGCACCTGAACATAGAGAACTGTGATATTAGCACTAGAGATGCCCTATATTCTTGTAGTAATGTAATGATCTAGGTTGTGTCGTACAATGTAACTTTATGTTGTCTGGTGAACCACATTGGAAACATATTTCTTTGCTCTTAGGTCATGAAGGAAGGCTCACTAGTCCAACCATTTGATTCTAATTCCTACTCCCACCTTGGAAATTGGTGTCCCTCTTCCACTTTCTCCCAGTATTTGAGTTCCCACTGTTTTCTGTAGGTATCATAATACATCCTCATCCCATATTTACAAATATATCAGGTTCATCCATGGTCTCTCTATTCACTATTTCTGTATAATTTTTATTATAAAGCACCATAATATTGAGAGAATCTCTTTCCTTATCCCTAATTTGAAGTTGTGTGCCTTCAATTCCACATATGCTGCAAATTCAGGTGAAAATAACACTAAATTCATCAATTTAGTTTCATATTAAATGAATGGTAGATTTTATGGCTTCAGGCTGAATAAGTCCATCATTCTCTAGATCATGAATTTGTGAGGATAGAATTGTTTATTAAAAATTCCTCAAAATCCCCCCAATTGAGACTGTTATCCAGTATAGCCTCCATTGCTAGATCCCAGCACTAGAAGTCAAGATCTTCAAGCATATATGTTTCTGTCACAACTTTCAAATACAATAGTGTTCCATTGAAATCAAAGATACGATTCATCATATTCAACCACACCTCCACTATTTCGGGTTCAGAATTACCTCAAAAGATGGGAGCATTCTACTCCATAGACTGAATGGAATAATCTACTTGTCATGGGCCATCCCTAAAGTTCCCAATTTTTATAGCATGATTATATGACACTTTTTACCAGTTCTTGTTTCACATAGAGTTCTGGTGAAACCACATTCTCCGCAGCTTCTTCTAGTTGGTTTCTACAACGTCTATCGAGTTCCGTTTTCAAAACTCACAACAAAATCTATAAGTATCACTCTCTAAATATTGAAGGCTTTACATTTCAAAATATATCACCTCAATTGTCACACATTGTTTTCCAAAAACAATATTTTCCATGTTTATCCATTTTGAAAAATCTATTCCTACTTCTAAAAATTAAAAAATCTTCAAAATGCATCGAACTTGCTCTTTTAAAAATCATTTATTTGAAAATAATTGAATTTTTTTCAAAAAATTCAACCTTTGACAAAAAACATAAATAATTAATCAAAATTAAATATTCAGTCCTAGTAGGAAGTCGTTCCACTACAATGCATGTCATTCTCATCACATTGGCTAAATCCATGATAATGAGATTACAATATCCTCCAAGTTCATCGAAAACACTTATGTACCAAACTCCCTGGTAATTTTAAGTTCAGTATAAAAAGGGTACCTACTTCTTTTTATGCTATAAATTTGATGTCCTGACAATCCTACTCCATTCTATGATCATAACCCATAGAATATACAAGAACCAATTTTAAATCCAAGACTAAGAAAACTGATGACTAATTATTCCACGAGGAAAGGAACAAGTTGATTCCACTTATCTAAAACAAGGTTTTGGATCGAACAAATTGATACCATTTGTAATGACCCACTTATTATCATTAGCATTAGAAAATAAATAATCATAACATTGCCTTAAGAGATACTCCCAAAGGTTCTAAAGGCTAGTAATAAATTCCAAAGGGTTTAAAATGCTTGTGGGGGATGATTTACCTTTAATAACTAAAACCATTAACCCAAAAACCATAACAAAACAACTCACTTTATGATGCATGAATAAATAAAAGACAACTCAACCACTTCATTTATATCAAAACCACACCAATGTACACTACAATGGAAAAAAAGAATAAATCAAATTAAATAATAGATGATAACAAAAATAAACTCCAAGACAACCACCAGACTCTGTGATCTACAACTTACATGATCTAACATCACCAAAAAACCAAATTATCATGATTTGGTACTAAATAAGTGTGATACTTTACCTTTTTCCATGTATGAGAAAATAACATATGAAAAAGCACCAAATTTATAAAACATAGGTGAAAATAAAACTCAATAGGCCTTCCCCAATGACTTCCCTACTCACACCACTTGGATTGGAAATATAGAAACATTTATATAAAACCATTTATTTAAAACAATTCTACAAAATAGTTTTTAACTAAATATAAAAATGTTAAAATGACCATATAACCTAGATTAGACAAGTGCTATTTTGAACCAATTTTCCAAAAAGTCACATTTCTAAAAAACAACCAAACAAGGGTTTAAAACCATTTATCAATATCATTTCGGAATAACCATCCAATTTAAATTTTTTCACACACAAAACAATTATTTCTTCATTCTGATAGTTTCATACACCTGAACGGTCTCTCATCGAATTACCTTATGTCCCACTAACACACGCCCCCAATCCCATGTCACACACCTTGTACCCAAATTTTACACATCCCTTATTCATGGGAACATCGAAAATTAACTCACATAACCCATATATTCCAAAACTAATCAAACAAACAAATTCAAACAATTTCAATAATACAATTATTTTATTAAAAACCATTTATCAAATCAATTCCAATAAACTATTTAAATTCAATAAAACCATTCCTTTTATTGAAAACACATCAAAAAATCTAATTAAAATAATTTTAGAAAAATACCATTTTTAAATCTACATTTTAAAATCAATAATCGAAGCACTTTATTCAAGGACACTAATTTTCCAAATTTCCACAATTTTCCATACCATCACTAAAGATGGTTTACAACAATTTATAAAATGACAATTCAAAATATATTAAACACAATATATTAAATTTGAAATCATTCCAATTAGTTATATTTAATGGAGTTGAGAGTTCATCAACCTACCCTAATAGTCTTGGAAAAAACTGAAAAAATATTATGAATGTTAATAAACTAGGTAATAATTCCACAAAATAACCTTAGATCTCTTCTCTTATTAAGAACGAGACCAAATATCAATATATTTGGCATCCAAAATCATATATCTACCCATAACAGGCATAGATCTGAGAAATAGAGAGGATAAGAGAAGTAGATCATATTAGATCAAAGAAAATGTGATAAGAACAAAGAAGAACGATGACATACCACATAAATAAGGCTTCAAAAAACCAAAAAAGGGTTCGACATCAATTCTAATTTTCTTGGGAGAGGTTCCCAAACCTTCAATAGAGCAGAATCTTGAATTAGGGTTACATAGGCGGAAAAAAGAATCATAAGGAGTCAAAAATGTGTGAGAACCTTTTTTGGATATCACGTAAACCCTGATCACGGGTTAGTCGCATGGTTAGACAAACCATGCATTAACCATGTGTTAGCTACTACCTAGGAAGACCCTCGTATGACCTCCTTTCATGACTTCCTTAACCATTGATCGACTGTTCTGAAGCTACAGTCCAACAACTACAGCTCTGCATAGTTTCTTTTAGGATTCCACATGGTTTAGACAAACCCTCGACATCCTATGTGCCTTTGCTTTAGCCCCCAAACACTCCAAAAATTCTCCAAACTCTCCCAAACCTCATCCATAAACATTATATTCATGGAAAGAATAACGAAATGGTTACATAATAGAAACTGGGGGCACTAGAAACATTATGTTTTGAATTTTATTTAAAGTAACATTTATATTCTAAAAATATATTTAATAAAATTATGTTCTTTTTTTCAACTCTATATTGTAGTTTAGAATAATTTAATTTTTCAGTTTAACAACAATATTTATCTAAAAATTATTTGAAAATTCATAATGTTTTTCCTTTTTAATTAATTAAAATAATCACAAATGGGGAATGTTTCTAATATAATATATATATAATATATATTATTAAATATGAATTTATTTTAATATATAGATTATTTTTATTCATATAGTTAATATAAATATTTTTTTACCAAAATATTTTATGCTTGAAAACTCTCTTTTTCATCACATCTGTGGGTTTTATTTTTCATTATAATATTCCACTACAATGATTTGAATATGATAAGATGGGTTAAATATTTGTAACAGTAATAATTATTATTATATAATATGTTCAACCAATGTTTTCCACATAATGATAAGTGAAAATAGTTAGAATTATTTATCATGATTAAGGCTAAAACGTTGGTTTTCACATTACATGGGTTTTTTCAAAGTTGAAATTCCACAGACATAGTATTTTTATTAAATATGTTGTAATTATAATTTTTAATCATTAGTTAATAATTATATAATAATACTTATTTTAATATTATTCTTAAAGGATAAATTATATAGTCAAATAAAAATATACATGGTATCGTGGTAAAGACTAAAATGGTATAATTGAAATAAAATAAAGGTTATACAATAAAAGGAAACAAGTATGATTATTTTTGTGTGGTGTTAGATTTTTTAAATAAATTTATCAATCACATAAATTTGGAATCATTTTTGGAGCAACATGAGGTGAGAGTGTCTTACCATTGTAGATCACTTTTGAGTATTTACAAAAATCCCACTCCCCAATTATAAAAGGACACCACTCTCTTATCTTATTCACAACCGAAAAACTTTTTGGTTCAGAAAATTCCTACCATTATCCATTCAAATTACCTCACCTCCTCCATAAATCCTTATTTTCTGTATAAATCCATCCAAGAAAGGCCTTTGGTGAAAACAAAAATAGGTTTCTAAAAGGAGAGATAGAATTCCTCTATGAGCATTTCATTTATTTCTCAATCTCCTTCAATTATTATTAAAAAATAAATATATTATAAAATAATTATATTACATAAATTGGTATATTATTATGTTAATGAAATAATCCAAAACCTTATCCTCTTTGATCTAATGGGTTATGAAATCATTATTCATTTGTATGATGGACAGTTACCCAGCGAACTGATGTCATTCATTTCTCCATTACCATCTCTCACAGTTGGGTATAATAGTTTATATAAAGTATATCTAAGATATTTATAACCAGATTATTTCTATGGAGTCATTATATAAGATATAAATTCTTCTCTTTCCATTCCATATGGGATATGATAATGTTGTTCTTGTGTACGATAGGATACATCCTTGTTAAGAGATGTAACCGGTTTTCAATAACGCATTACCTAGAATGTAATAAGAGAATATATAATAAATATATGTGATATAAATGGAATTATTATTATTATATTAATTTAAATTTATTATTATTAAAAGTAAATATTTCATTTTTACCTTTCCAATCACTGAGAAATAATAACGTATTTTGAGAATGTGTGGAATACCACCTTTATAGATCGATGTGACTCTCTTTTCATCACCACACTATATGGATAATAAATATATAATTATATTTAAATAAATAATATTATATATATATATTATATTATTATCATTATGGAAATATAAAATATTATTTAACTCCATTCTATAATGATCATTCAGAACTGGAAACGTTACCAATGCGTACGTATGACATAATTTCTCTATCATAGTAACATAGTTAGTTTATCAAAACCATATTTCATGAATGGTCATAAAATTTTAATTTATGTATAATAATTATTTATATTTCATGATTATTATTCTATAGTTTTTTTCATGATGACCTCTTTGACCAAAATCAACCTTGCGATGTCATTTTTGACACATAATCTTAATATGGTCAAGAAATCCAACTTAAATTTAATTGATTATATAATTTTATAAGACATGTTAATAAGTAAAATAAAAGGAATATTAAAATTTAAAATTATTCTTAAGAAAGTAAATAATAAATATATTTTTACTATTTAGAAATATAAAGACACGCGTGATAGGTGAGACTCAAGGTAGATGGCTTTATCTCAATTTACTTTAATTGAAGCACGTATTGATGTTATACACCTATAATATTTTAAAATAAGTATATATATCCCCATTACCTTTATATATAATGAATTCATTTATTATTAGTGTATTTATAGTTTTTGTATATTATTCTTTCATAGGTCTTGTGATTCAGATATTTCTGAAGTGATAAGGGACTTTTATTTTTAAAAAATATCTTATAATGTTTTCCTTCCATTTTGTTGTTTTCTATGTTAATGTTTTTAATGTGATTATATGGATTTTTTTATATAGAAATAAATGATGTATAATGTGAATTTTATTTCACTTTTACTTTATTTAAATGGTTTTCAAAATGAATCTTTCTATATATTTTATATGGAATGTTATGAAAAACGAAAAAAGGAATGTTCTATGTAACAATATGGAGATGAATTTTCCACTTCCATGAACTTTAGTTTATTTATAGGTTCCATTTTAAGTTTTCATGTATCCTTAAAATAAAAATAATTCTTCCTATTCTGGTGTATTTTGGTACAAAAAACTGTTTTTAAAAAGAAAAGGGAATTTTTATTTTTGAAAATGGGTATTAAAAATAAAATGGTATTTTGATATAAAAAGATATATATATATATATATACATATGGGTTTAAGAGAGTTTTTAAAATGGGTTTTATGGTGAAAAAGTGCATGAATAATTTTTAATGACATGGAACTTGAGTATTACAAATGATATGGGTGCTCCCAGATTGTTCTAGGTGATCTTGTAATATCATATACAATGCGGTGACCCAGATTACATCGAGTGATACCATTACAACTTTAATGATGAGGTTCCCCAGATTGCGTCTGGTGATTCCACTATAAATTGAACATTGGCTAAACCCAGATATAACTCCAATTAATTGGGTAATGTTCTTTCTCTTAATAGTAAATAATGAGGGAATTAATGAAGAGGTTCTGTTATGGATTTATCTAGGATCTAGTTACTTATAGCATGGGTTTAAAATAGGGTTTTAATGTGATGAGGTATATGATCAAAAATTGTTTTTAATTTCATTCAACAGGGGTTAAAAGGATTCAGTAGAGTATAAGGTGTGTTAAATTTTCATGTAAGAGTTCTTTATTTAATATCCAAAATGATCTTTGAAGATAAAGGGAAATGTTGCATGAGTTTTAATGTTTCTAATGGACTAAAGGTTTTCATTATTTTTTATCCCATACTGAGTTTTTTGTTTCCATACAACATTTTTAAGAACATTGGCATGATTTTAATGACGGTTAAGGAAAATTAATTGGTAAAGATGAAATTCATAATGTTTTTCATGAAATAAAATCGTGCGTTTTAATAGTTTTATATAGTGAAAATGGATAATGATCAAAAGTTTCGAATTTTTATTGTATGGTTATGTTATGTATGAGTTATGAACTAATTCTCAAAAACGATATATCTAAAAAAATACTCAAATGTAAGAGAATGAATACATGATGAAAATAGATAGATTATATAATTTTTAAGGAAAGAACTTTGTGATATATTAGAATCATGTTGAGTGGAAGGTATCAATTAATATTGAGTTTTTTATTATTAATGTCCCATTATAGATTCATGTTTAGGGAGTGATACACATGATTATAATTTTTTTTCTTACTTTACTATCCCAAATGAATCGATTATTAATTAAAACAATATATATGATATTCTATGTTTTATAAAATTTATTATAAGGGGTTTTTAATATTAATATGTATTAGATAAGTTTTTTTATAAATTTTATTGATTGATTTTTGTTGTTTTGACACTATACCTCAATGGCTTTGTGTTTTGAATTTTTAGAGTATTCTGGTTATTAAAAATAAAACTTATGAAACAAAAAATGGAATGAAAAAACCATTTTTAGAAATAAGTCATATTTCTTGGGTGTCTTATGTCACGACCCGACCTCGGGGCCCGTGCCGTGACTACCCCAAGCCCGCCTTCCATAGGCCAGGGGCTGGCGAATAGAACCAAGGCGTAAAATCCCGGTAAACAGGGAAGGCATTGCCTTTATAAGTAACAACCACCACAGAGTCAGCAAGCGGAAAGTAACTACAAGTGAAGAAAAGTAAAGGGGGACGGAATACAAGCCCAACTGAAAGTACAACTAAAAAAGTAAAGAACAGCAACTGAAGAAAAGACGGCGGCCTCGTGTCGTCCACTGGCAATCCCACCTGAAGGGTGGGTACAGATAGCCTCCAGGCTCCTCGGGTCCCACGTCCGCTCCGAGCATGTCCCGCCCAGTGGTCCACCTCCAGGTACCGTCCTGCTCCACGCCCCAACCGAGATCAGCGCTGTCCGTCGTCTGCATCCAACACAACAGGGTGCGGGCATAGCCCGTGCAGGGGTGAGTATAAGCTACTCAGTAAGGACCCCGAGACCCCCGAAGGTCTCCTGAAATCCACAAAGGATATATCACAAAAGAAAGATGCAATCACGAAGTAACATCTGACTCGACTTAGGTATATGCCCATACATATACCTAAGTCCCCAATTCTAGCTCTGCTCACGAGCTCAAGAACAACTCAATCCATGCAGGAAAGCAAGACTCAAATCCACAAGGAGAGTAAACAGTAAATCCACAAAGGATAGTTCAACACAAACCACAAAGGAGAGTAACATAAGATTCAGCTCAACCAGGTATACTTTTTCAGATGACGTCAAAGATGATCACTGATCCATCTAAGTCGTCGGACCCACGAAGGATCGATAGGTACTAACCCCCGCAAAAGACCAACACAGGATCGGGCTCACACAGAACATGTAGGCAGTGGCTTACACAAAACTGGTAGTAAGGACCCACATAGGATCGGCTCACACAGAACCTGTAGCACTGATCCACGTAGGATCGCTGAGTGCAGTAGTCGACGCAGTCCACTGAGGATCTCTGCACAGTCGTCGCCACAGTCCACGAAGGATCTCTGCTCTGCCGTCGTCGCAGTCCACTGAGGATCTCTGCTCTGCCGTCGTCGCAGTCCACGGAGGATCTCTGCTCTGTCGTCGAAGTCACAGCCAGCGCTAGGGTTCCCGCACACAGCGAGCTCGTTTAGGAGGGTCCGCTCCACGAGCCGAGAGGCTGATACATCAACTGACACGTAGTCCGAAGTTGATGTATCCAAAAGTTCCGTATCGACAACAGGATTTCAACGCAACAGATGGCGTGTCAATCGGACGCCCGGTCTGAGAGTTATTGGCATTTTCGTCTCAGGGGCCCGGTTGGTTTTTAGGGCAAAACCAACCCGACCGTACTCCACCTGTATCCGATCCTCGGGCGGAGTATGCCAAAAGTTCCGTCTCACTTAGAGGAAACTACCACAGCTGACGGTACGTCGATCGGACGTCCGTAGCTCAAGTTATGAGCGTTTCCGCTCCGAGGGCCCGGTTGGTTTCGTGTACGAACCAACCCGGCCGAACCCAAAGTCTTCCGAAACCTTGAGTATAATATACTGAAACGACCGTATCGATCCAAGGATCGCGTAGCCGCTGACGGTTCGTCAATCGGAGGTCTCAAGCCCAAAATATGGGCAAAAGACCGAAGAAGGCCCGAAAAAGGGGGTTCTGGGCCCGGGGCGACCCGGCCCGAACCACCCCTGGGTCGGCCGAACCGGGTCGACCCAAACCGGGTCGGCCCGACCTGGCCCGACCCGGCTAGGCCGGGTCCGGTCCGGCCTGGGCGCGGCCCGGCCGACAGGACCGGCCGGCTCGGCTTCGGCCGAGCGGCCGAAGGGGGCGCCGCGGGTTTGACCCGCGGCTTAGGTGGAACGCGGCCCCGCGGGGGGCCGCCTGTCACGCGGACGCGGCCGGGCCGCCGCGTCCCTCCACGGTTCCGCGCGGCCGCGGAACCGGCCACCGCCGCCGCGGCTTCAGCCGCGGCGGATCTCCTCCACGGCGGCGCGCCGGGCGCTGCCGCGCCGGCGACCCGCGCCGCCGCTGCCTTCCGCGGGCCGCCGGAGTTGCTCCGGTGGCCCGTTTTGCCTCCCGTCTGCGCCGTTGCTCCTCCCGGGGGCCGATCTTCACTGTGGAATCAACGGATCTCCCTTTCCGCACGGTTCATCGTCGTCCGCCAAATCCGCACAACAAAAGATCGGCGGAGGGTTGCCGGGTCTTGTTCGTTAGATCCGCACCCTCCGCGTTAGTCATAAACAACGGGAGGAAAAGAAAAAAATCAACAACAATTTTAATTAAATTAAAATTGTTCGGAGATCAGGTTATTTATTTTAAAAGAATAAACACGGGGAATAAAATATTCCAACATCCCTTACCTTGTCGTCGTCGGACGTGAGGTCGTCGCGGAATCGCTCGTCGCGGAAGGAGGGGATCGTCGCGTCGTTGCGGAGGAGACGTTCGTCGCACCGCGGGAAAAACGCCACGCCGACGTTCTCCGGATCAAGATCAAACGGATTTAATTAATTTAAATCCATTGATATCGAATTATAAAAAGGGGAGAATTAGAAGATTCGATTCTCACCTTTAACCGCTGATCGTAGGTCCGCCGCGGAAGAAGAGGCGTCGTAGAAGAAGAAGGAGAAGGTCGCGGAAAAGTTTGTTGACGTCGCGGATCGTGCGTCGTCGAATTCCGGTTCCGGCGTTCTTCGCGTTCTTCGCGTTCTTCGCGTTCTTCGCGTTCTTCGCAGGGAGAGTTGAGGTTTAGAGGATCTCGCACAACAGGAGGATCCTCCAAAATAGACAAGTTTGTCTATTTTATTATTTTGCCAACAAATGCAAAACACGTAAGTAACGACCCATTAAATTCGTTGAATTAATTCAACGAATGAAACATCCCATTTAATTCACGAAATAAACCGCCCAATTAAATGGTCTGTTAAGAAATAAAGAAACCGCGTCGGTTGACTTTTCAGTTACTTTGACGGGTTTTCGCGGGTGCGTTACTTAGCGAAAGAAACGGCGGGGCTCGTGCGGGCCCTGCCTCACAAATATCCTACCAAGAGGGTAGGATATTTCCGGATAGCACCCTATCCGCTTTAACTCAGTTCAAGTGGCTTCCAAGCAGCTTAAGTGAAATAAAATAAAGTTGTCGCACAAATTTTATTTTATTTCTGTCTTAAAGCCCCAAAATTTAAAAACCACGTCTGAGCAAACGCAACTCCGGAAGAGGCGTTTCTAAGCAAATACCGGCGCTGCGATTTCATCGGTGCCCTCAGAATTCGATTCCGGGCACCGGTTCAAAAGATAGAAAAACCCGCTCGTCCGTTCACTGAACGTACCCGAGCCAAACTTCGGAAATTGATTCCGGGCACACCGGGCCTCGGAATCAGGTGCCGTCTGAAGCTGCGCTCTTGTAAAATTCCAAAGAAAATTAAGAAAAAAATTTCCTTGAAATTTGCGGGTCTTTACATTACTCCCACCTCAGGGCTTTACGTCCCCGTAAAGATACATCAAAAACTAGGGGAACAAATGGGGGTACTGAGCACGCATCTGAGCCTCCCGCTCCCAAGTGCTCTCCTGGAGGTTCCCGTGCTGCCATCTGATGCGCACAAGAGGAATCGACCGCCCACGTAGGACCCGCTCCTGTCGATCCTCGATCTCCACTGGGACCTCCGCAAAAGTCGCCCCATCGTCCACGTCCAGCTCCCCAAAGTCGATGATGTGCGTCGGGTTGTGCACGTATCTCCTCAGCTGAGACACGTGGAAGACGTCGTGCACCCGGTGCAACTGAGGTGGTAGAGCCAGGCGATAAGCCACCTCTCCTATCCTGCTGAGGACCTGGAAAGGCCCGATGAAGCGTGGAGACAACTTTCCGCCTCGACCAAATCTCCGTAAACCACGTCGAGGTGAGACACGCAAAAAGACGTGGTCGCCATCCTCGAACTCTTGTGGCCTCCGCCTCCTGTCAGCATATGACTTCTGCCGGCTCTGAGATTTCCTCATCCTCTCCTGGATGATCTGGACCTTCTCTGTCGTGGCTCGGACCATCTCTGGTCCCACGAGTGCTGACTCCCCAGGGTCTGTCCAGCACAACGGTGATCTGCAGGGTCTGCCGTACAACGCCTCGTATGGTGCCATCCCGATGGTGGAGTGGTAGCTGTTGTTGTACGCGAACTCCACCAAGGGTAGGTGGTCCTCCCAGCTGCGACCAAAGTCGAGAACACATGCACGGAGCATGTCCTAGAGTGTCTGTATGGTCCTCTCCGTCTGACCATCCGTCTGAGGGTGGAAGGCTGTGCTCAGATGGAGCCGCGTCCCGAATGCCTCCTGCAACCCCTTCCAAAGCCGGGAAGTGAAACGAGCATCTCGATCGGAGACGATAGACGATGGCACACCGTGAAGTCGTACGATCTCCTGGACGTAAAGACGTCCCAAGCTCTCCACTGAGCCCTGCTCTATGATGGGTAAGAAGTGTGCCGACTTGGTGAGTCGGTCGACAATCACCCAAATGGAGTCGTGACCTCTGGAAGTGCGTGGAAGTCCAGTCACGAAGTCCATAGATATTCCATCCCACTTCCACTCCGGGACCTCCAAGGGTTGTACCAAGCCTGCTGGTACCTGATGCTCTGCCTTCACCTGCTGGCAGGTGAGGCATCGTGAAACGAACTCTGCCACAGCTTTCTTCATGCCCGGCCACCAGTGCTGTCGTCTGAGATCCTGGTACATCTTCGCCACTCCGGGATGCACCGCCAAGGGAGAAGTGTGAAACTCTCTCAGCACCTCCTCTCGTAAAGCGACTGGTACGAAGGTACGTCCTCTGAAAAGGATGTCGTGCTCTGCTCCAAGGGAGAAACCATCAGGCGCCTGACCTGAGGATATCAGTGCACGCCGGGTCTCACAGTCAGCGTCCCCACGCTGAGCCTCTCTGACCCGCTGTAGAAGTGGAGGAGAGACTGTGAGAGACTGAAGAAAGGCTGCTCCGTCTCTATCCACGAAGGATATCTGTAAGGAGGCTAGCTGCTCCGTCGCCTCCTCAAGTAGTTGAATGCCCGTCCTCCTGCTGAGGGCATCGGCTACCACGTTCCCCTTCCCAGGAGTATAGACTATCTCAAAGTCATAGTCCTGGAGGAACTCAAGACATCTCCGCTGTCTCAGGTTCAGGTCCTTCTGAGAGAAGATATACCTGAGACTCTGGTGGTCAGAAAAGATTGTGAAGCGCTCGCCCATCAGATAGTGCCGCCAAGTCTTCAGAGCGAAGACCACTGCTGCTAACTCCAGGTCATGAGTGGCGTAGTTCTGCTCATGCGGCCTCAAATGACGTGATCCGTAGGCGATCACGGCCCGCTCCTGCATCAGGACACACCCGAGTCCAGTCCCTGACGCATCGCAGTAAACTACGTATCCAACTCCCTCCTCAGGCAACCTCAAGATAGGTGCGTTGTTCAACCTCTGCCTCAGCTCCTGGAAGCTCTGCTGACATCTGTCTGACCATACGAAGGGTTTCCCCTTCTTCGTCAACGCTGAGAGTGGTTCCGCAACTCTGGAGAAGTCTGGCACGAATCACCGATAGTATCCGGCTAGGCCCAGGAAGCTCTGTACCTCCGTCACGCTCCTGGGTGGCTCCCAAGCTAGCACTGCCTTGATCTTCGTGGGATCCACTGCAACTCCCGCCTCAGAGATGACGTGCCCCAAGAAGTGGACCTCACGTAACCAGAACTGGCACTTTGAGAGCTTTCCATAAAGCTGGTGCTCTCGGAGTGTGTCTAGCACAACTCGCAGGTGGTAGGCATGCTCCTCCTCAGTCATCGAGTATACCAAAATGTCGTCAATGAAGACCACGACAAATCGGTCGAGGTATGGCTGGAAGATCCTGTTCATGAGGCTCATGAACACTGCTGGAGCATTGGTTACGCCGAACGGTATAACCAAGAACTCATAATGGCCATATCGACACCTGAAGGCCTTCTTCTGCACGTCCTCGTCTCGAACTCTGAGCTGATGATAGCCTGACCGGAGGTCTATCTTCGAGAACCACCGCGCTCCCTTGAGCTGATCGAAGAGGTCATCAATCCGTGGCAGCGGATACTTGTTCCTCACTGTCACCTGGTTCAGGCGACGATAGTCGACACACAGTCGCAAGCTCCCGTCCGCCTTCTTGGCGAACAAAATCGGGGAAGCCCAGGGTGAAATACTGGGTCGGATAAACCCCTTGCTCTGCAAGTCCTCCAACTGTACCCGCAGCTCCCGAAGCTCGGTGGGGGCCATCCGATATGCTGGAGTATATATCGGGGTTGTCCCGGGGTACAAGTCGATGTAAAAGTCTACCTCTGTACGAGGAGGTAGCCCTGGAACTTCGTCGGGAAAGACGTCCACGTACTGGTCCACCACTGCAGGAAAAGCTGGACTCCGCACGTCCACTGCTCCTAGGATGAGGTTAGCCAACTGATGAGAGATGGGCTGCACTCTCCTCCGCGGAAGTCCATCCTGTGCTGCAAAGGTTCCCTTCTCGCCGGTGAAGGTAAACCTGCTCCCGTCGGTGCGAACACATCGCACCTTGCGCCTAAAACAGTCGATCTGGGCATGAACCGTGGATAGCCAATCCATGCCCAAGATGACGTCGTAAGGCCTCGACGCCGCTACAAGGAGATCCCAGCCGAAGCTCTCGCCTCCTAGAGTAAGCTCACACTGCCGGCACCAGTGCGTAATCGTCGAGTCTACTCCCGTAGGAGTCTCTAGCCATAAGGATCGAGCCAACGGCTCAGTCGGAATCTCCGAGCTCCGAACAAGGGCAGAGGCTATGAAAGAGTGACTCGCTCCTGTGTCTATAAGTACTGCAGCAAGGGTGGAATAGACACAGATCGTACCTCGAATCATCTCTGGCATGTCGGGGTCGTAGGCCTCCACTGCCTGGAGCTGGGCCTGTCCCTGCCCGCCAGCTCCCTGTGGTCGAGGTGGCCCTCCTGGTGGTGGTGGGGGTAGAGCCTCGAAGCGTCGCCCACCACCCGCTGCTCGGCCAGCTCCTCTGCCTCGTCCGCCTCCTCCCTGTGGACCGCCACGGTCGACCCTCTGCCTCTGCCTGGGTGGCCCCTCCACCGACTGCTGCTCCTCTGATCGGCGAGTCGGGCAGTCACGAGCCATGTGACCCTGCCCGCCGCAGGAGTAGCACAGTCTGCCTCTCGGAAGGCTGGCACTCCGCTGTGTGCCCCGCACTGCTGAGCCGGTGTCCTGAGGCCGTCTGCGTGGGGGTCTGGTCTGCCTGGACCCGAGAGTCATCCGTCGGCTACCTGCTGCCGAAGACTCAGCTACCTGCTGCCCTGCGCTAGGTCTCTCCGCTGAAGAAGGCTCTGCCAGGAAGCTCTCGATCAGGAGGGCTCGCTCCAGCACTCCCGCCTGGGTTGGAATGCTGAGGGAGATCAGCGATGCCCGAATCTCCTGTCGCAAGCCCTGCTCGAAGGTCCGGGCCCTGAAGAAGGGGTCCCGTACCATGTCGGTCGAGTAGCGAGATAGGTCAGTGAACCTCGCCGCGTACTGAGCGACCGTCATGCTGCCCTGGCGCAGCTGGAGAAGCTCCTGGATGCGCACCGCTCGGAGGGTGGCCGGGACGAACTCAGAGCGGAAGAGGCTCTCGAAGTCCGCCCAGAGCAAGGATGCCTCATCGTGAACCTGGAGCATCAAGCTCCACCATCGTCCTGCCGCCGCCTGCAGGAGGCTCGCCGCGAGAATCACCCTGAGATCCGCTGGTGTCCTCACTAGTCTAATGATCCGCACCACCGCCTCTAGCCAGTCCTCGGCGGCCTGGGGGTCCGCCTCACCGCGAAACCTGGGCAGTCGCTGGCTCTGAAACTCATGCAGTGCCCTGAGGCGACGTGCATCGTCAGCGTCTGGTACTGGTAGCATCGGTGGCTCGGCGGGTAAAGCTACTGCCGGTGCCACTGCTGGCAAAGGGCCCTGCACCGAGGCCTCGTCGCTCGGTGGGCTGCCGTCGCGCCCTACACTCGGAACCCTAGCTGGCTGTCGTCGTGGGGCCATCCTGAAAAGGAGAACAAGAGCACCACAGTCAGAACAGTATACCTGGTGAGCTGGCACAAGTAATCACAAGGAAAACTTGAGACTTTCAGGAAGCAGATCAGTATACCCGGTGAGCTGACACAAGTAATCACAAAGAAACTTGAAACACACACGCAATCAATGTTTTCATGCATTAAGTCGGAAATCAGGAGTCAGGGTCCTGTTGTACGGATACGTCGGCCGCCGCACCAACACTGGGCTCCCTGAACTGATAACCACACTCAATACACTAAACACTATTGCTTCATATAGAAAGAAAAGACGATCAGAGTCTGCGGTAGAACCGACCACCTCTGATACCAATTTGTCACGACCCGACCTCGGGGCCTGTGCCGTGACTACCCCAAGCCCGCCTTCCATAGGCCAGGGGCTGGCGACTAGCACCAAGGCATAAAATCCCGGTAAACAGGGAAGGCATTGCCTTTATAAGTAACAACCACCACAGAGTCAGCAAGCGGAAAGTAACTACAAGTTCAGAAAAGTAAAGGGGGCCGGAATACAAGCCCAACTGAAAGTACAACTAAAAAAGTAAAGAACAGCAACTGAAGAAAAGACGGCGGCCTCGTGTCGTCCACTGGCAATCCCACCTGAAGGGTGGGTACAGATAGCCTCCAGGCTCCTCGGGTCCCATGTCCGCTCCGAGCACGTCCCGCCCAGTGGTCTACCTCCAGGTACCGTCCTGCTCCACGCCCCAACCGAGATCAGCGCTGTCCGTCGTCTGCATCCAACACAACAGGGTGCGGGCATAGCCCGTGCAGGGGTGAGTATAAGCTACTCAGTAAGGACCCCGAGACCCCCGAAGGTCTCCCGAAATCCACAAAGGATATAACACAAAAGAAAGATGCAATCACGAAGTAACATCTGACTCGACTTAGGTATATGCCCATACATATACCTAAATCCCCAATTCTAGCTCTGCTCACGAGCTCAAGAACAACTCAATCCACACAGGAAAGCAAGACTCAAATCCACATGGAGAGTAAACAGTAAATCCACAAAGGATAGTTCAACACAAACCACAAAGGAGAGTAACATAAGATTCAGCTCAACCAGGTATACTTTTTCAGATGACGTCAAAGATGATCACTGATCCATCTAAGTCGTCGGACCCATGAAGGATCGATAGGTACTAACCCCCACAAAAGACCCACACAGGATCGGGCTCACACAGAACCTGTAGGCAGTGGCTCACACAGAACCGGTAGTAAGGACCCACATAGGATCGGCTCACACAGAACCTGTAGCACTGATCCACGTAGGATCGCTGAGTGCAGTAGTCGACGCAGTCCACTGAGGATCTCTGCACAGTCGTCACCGTAGTCCACGAAGGATCTCTGCTCTGCAGTCGTCGCAGTCCACTGAGGATCTCTGCTCTGCCGTCGTCGCAGTCCACGGAGGATCTCTGCTCTGTCGTCGAAGTCACAGCCAGCGCTAGGGTTCCCGCACACAGCGAGCTCGTTTAGGAGGGTCCGCTCCACGAGCCGAGAGCCTGATACATCAACTGACACGTAGTCCGAAATTGATTTATCCAAAAGTTCTGTATCGACAACAGGATCTCAACGCAACAGACGGCGCGTCAATCGGACGCTCGGTCTGAGAGTTATTGGCATTTTCGTCCCAGGGGCCCGGTTGGTTTTTAGGGAAAAACCAACCCGACCGTGCTCCGCCTGTATCCGATCCTCGGGCAGAGTATGCCAAAAGTTCCGTCTCACTTAGAGGAAACTACCACAGCTGACGGTACGTCGATCAGACGTCCGTAGCTCAAGTTATGAGCATTTCCGCTCCGAGGGCCCGGTTGGTTTCGTGTACGAACCAACCCGGCCGAACCCAAAGTCTTCCGAAACCTTGAGTATAATATACCGAAACGACCGTTTCGATCCAAGGATCGCGTAGCCGCTGACGGTTCGTCAATCGGAGGTCTCAGGCCCATGATATGGGCAAAAGACAGAAGAAGGCCCGAAAACGGGGGTTCTGGGCCCGGGGCGACCCGGCCCGAACCACCCCTGGGTCGGCCGAACCGGGTCGACCCGAACCGGTCGGCCCGACCCGGCTAGGCCGGGTCCGGTCCATCCTGGGCGCGGCCCGGCCGACCGGACCGGCCGGCTCGGCTTCGGCCGAGCGGCCGAAGGGGGCGCCGCGGGTTTGACCCGCGGCTTAGGTGGAATGCGGCCCCGCGGGGGGCCGCCTGTCACGCGGACGCGGCCGGGCCGCCGCGTCCCTCCCCGGTTCCGTGCGGCCGCGGAACCGGCCGCCGCCGCCGCGGCGGATCTCCTCCACGGCGGCGCGCCGGGCGCCGCCGCCTCCGGCCGCCGGCCGCCTTCCGCGGGCCGCCGGAGTTTCTCCGGTGGCCCATTTTGCCTCCCGTCTGCGCCGTTGCTCCTCCCGGGGGCCGATCTTCACTGCGGAATCAACGGATCGCCCTTGCCGCACGGTTCTTCGTCGTCCGCCAAATCCGCACAACAAAATATCGGCGGAGGGTTGCCAGGTCTTGTTCGTTAGATCCGCACCCTCCGCGTTAGTCATAAACAACGGGAGGAAAAGAAAAAAAATCAACAACAATTTTAATTAAATTAAAATTGTTCAAAGATCAGGTTCTTTATTTTAAAAGAATAAACACGGGGAATAAAATATTCCAACATCCCTTACCTTGTCGTCGTCGGACGTGAGGTCGTCGCGGAATCGCTCGTCACGGAAGGAGGGGATCATCGCGTCGTTGCGGAGGAGACGTTCGTCGCACCGCGGGAAAAACGTCGCGCCGACGATCTCCGGATCAAGATCAAACAGATTTAATTAATTTAAATCCATTGATATCGAATTATAAAAAGGGTAGAATTAGAAGATTCGATTCTCACCTTTAACCGCTGATCGTAGGTCCGCCGCGGAAGAAGAGGCGCCGTAGAAGAAGAAGGAGAAGGTCGCGGAAAAGTTTGTTGACGTCGCGGATCGTGCGTCGTCGAATTCCGGTTCCGGCGTTCTTCGCGTTCTTCGAGTTCTTCGCGTTCTTCGCGTTCTTCGCGGGGAGAGTGGAGGTTTACAGGATCTCGCACAACAGGAGGATCCTCCAAAATAGACAAGTTTGTCTATTTTATTATTTTGCCAACAAACGCAAAACGCGTAAGTAACGACCCATTAAATTCGTTGAATTAATTCAACGAATGAAACAGCCCATTTAATTCACGATATAAACCGCCCAATTAAATGGTCTGTTAAGAAATAAAGAAAACGTGTCGGTTGACTTTTCAGTTACTTTGACGGGTTTTCGCGGGTGCGTTACTTAGCGAAAGAAACGACGGGGCTCGTGCGGGCCCTACCTCACAAATATCCTACCAAGAGGGTAGGATATTTCTGGATAGCACCCTATCCTCTTTAACTCAGTTCAAGTGGCTTCCAAGCAGCTTAAGCGAAATAAAATAAAGTTGTCGCACAAATTTTATTTTATTTCTCTCTTAAAGCCCCAAAATTTAAAAACCACGTCTGAGCAAACGCAACTCCGGAAGAGGCGTTTCTAAGAAAATACCGGCGCTGCGATTTCATCGGTGCCCTCAGAATTCGATTCCGGGCACCGGTTCAAAAGATAGAAAAATCCGCTCGTCCGTTCACTGAACGTACCCGAGCCAAACTTCGGAAATTGATTCCGGGCACACCGGGCCTCGGAATCAGGTGCCGTCTGAAGCTGCACTCTTGTAAAATTCCAAAGAAAATTAAGAAAAAAATTTCCTTGAAATTTGCGGGTCTTTACATCTTAGGTTTTTTAGTTTCTTATAAACCTACAGAAAACAATATTTTTGAGCTTTAATATGGTTTAATAAATGAGTTGTAATATTAATTTTGAAATATAAATTATTTTGGGAGAAAAGACCGGCTAGGTTATAGATTTATTGGATATAAGAGTAATAGTAGTTAATTTTTTTTAAAAAAAATCTATTTTTCATTGAAAATAGTTTGCATTAAACTTTTATACTTTTATTTAAAATTTAAATTCTCCAACTTTAGAATTTAAATTTCCCCAAATAAAATTCGTAGTTGAAGATTGATTTTTTTTTGTGGTTTCATACTAAAATTTTGAATTTTATGACATTATCATTATATAATAATTAGTAAGAAGTTTATATAACCTTTAATTAAAAAAATATTTATATGATAATTTAAACTACAGCTGTTAAAAAATAAAATGTTTAAGTTAAAAAATTCATTTTCAAAATATTAATTTTTTTTTTAATATTTTTTGAATAAAATATATTTTTAGTATTTTCTTTCTAATTATGTTTTTATTAGGTGAAATCTAGTTTTAGATTTAATTTTAAGTAAAATAAATATATTTTGGTTAATAATATTCAAATTAATATCATTAGAAAAAAAATAGATAACTTTATCATATATAAAAACTCCCATTAGAGGTTCTCTAATCCTGATAGTTTTATTCTGATATATGTTTCCTAAAATGGAATTTATAGTAAAATAAAAACTGAAAATTTATAGATTTTTGGAACAATGAATAGATCTATAGTATTCATTCAATCCAAACGAAAATAATCTTCACACCTGCTATAATTATCATATAGAGAACAATAATATATACTGATAATCATCATAAAATAATGTGAACTGATATATTCCCTAATGAAAGGATTTGAAATAAAATGAAAATATTCTAAATATTTTTGGAATATGTGAGAATAGAACTAGGGAATTTATCATTTATATCATAAATCAAATTAATCTATAATGAAATTGTTGAAATGGATTTTAATAAATGGAATTAATAGATCGATATTATTCATGTATTAGACTAATTATTAATTTAATTTCAATTATCCACTAGAGATGATTGTTTGGTTTTTTATATTGTTTTTAAATAATATTTATTAAAACCATTTGAAAAGTTGACTAACTTCCCAACACATTATTTATGACCTAAAACCATCTCAAGGGGGGATGGGAAATGTATATAGATAAAAAATAATCAAATTTAATTCTGGAATATGACACTACAAAAAATTAAAATATATTTTATTAAAAACAATTTTAATTACTTAGATAGATTTCTATGAACAAAACACATGGTTTAAATAAATCGAGATACGTTGTTAAAATATTAATTAAATATGGACTTTTTAACATAGACAATAATTTTTTGAGTAAGAATATGAAATAATAAATTATTAAGAATATATATTTTACACCAAAAATCTGTCATATATTGATTAAAAATAAAAATAATCATCATTTGGAAGAAAAATAAATTTATTATGGAAAAATATATTATTTATAAAAGTTTTTTTAATAAAAAATTTAAAAAATAACATAAAATTGAATTTTACCCATCATAAAAAATTATTATAAAAATTTAATTTTTTTTAAAATTATTATTCCAAAATTATATTCAACTGAATTTGTGGGATGTTTTTTAAATTATTTCTTTTCTGATGAATAGTGAAAAATAATTATTTTTATTTTAAACCTCCTTATTTATTTAAATTATTTATATTTGTAAATTATATTCTAAATTGATTTCAAAGTATCATTAATTCAATTATATATCTATTAGTCCCATTTAGGCAATTAAAATCTATATCATATTGAATTTTCATATAAAAACTTCCTAAACATTAGAACATGTTTTCTTTGAAAACATGATATCTCATCACACTTGTGGGATTAATTTTAAATTATTTTTTAATTATTATATTAATAGAATTTGAAAATTTTATTACATATTTTTAATAAGAATAATTTTTATTATCTAATAAGTTAATTTTTTTACCATATTAAATTGTAAAAAAATAAAAATTATATACTATTGTTAAGGAAAAAATTAGTTTATCAGGGGGTTAAAATAAAAAAATAATGGTTAAAATGACATAAAATTGAATAAAATATTTTTTATAGTTTTATTAATAACATATATGTATATGTATCAAGAATAAATTTTTTTTGAAACTTATTTCATGTAATAATCATGGTTTAAGCTTTTTCATTCCGAAAATAAAAAAGTGTGTTACTCCCCACACTTATTAAAGGACACCCACAATATTCTAGTATTCAAACAATTAAACCATTTTAGTTAAGTAATTTATAGATAAAATCACTTCCCAAATTTCAAAACCACATTCTAGAGGCCATTTTTGACATAAATCCATTCTAGGATTACATTAGGTATAATCTTAATGTGGTGTTATGAGAAGAGGTAAAATACGTAACTAACCATTTCTATTTTATTTTTTTTCTATTACTCCATAAATTATTATTAAAACAAGCGGACATAATTAACTAAATATATTACATATAGTTAAATTTTATTATCTATTGTTCACGGCCAACATCCTTCCCCACTTCCATCAAATGGAATACCAAATAATCATTCGTGTGTATGGAAAACTGCCTTCTCACAAACCAATGTTATTCATTTTTCCATTAACAGCTCTCTTAGTTGGGTATTATGTATTTTTTAAATGATATATACTATATTTATAAAATAATTACACCTTTATATTCATTATATAATATATAGATTTCCAAATTTCAATTTCATATGAGATATGATAATGTCACTCGTGTGTACGGTGGACTACTAACTCTCGATGTGAAGCGATTCATTTATCACTATAACTTTACATGGTAGAAAATACGGAAAATTTTACATGAATATATGTTATATAAATTAAATAATTATGATATTATAGAAATGTGGATCATTATTAAAATATAATATATCATTTTCAATCTTACATTTACACTCACTCAAGGATGATAGCATTCCCCATGTACATGTAGACTACCACCTTCATGAAGAAATGAAGTCATAATTTAATCACCACACCACATGGATGATATATATAATTAAAACTAATGAAATAATACAACATTTATTATATTATTATCATTATTTAATGTTGATATATTACTTACCTCTTTTCTGTTATTTTTTTTTGAAAAATGGAAACATTACTCATGAATAGATATGGTATACCATCGCCATGATTGTAACATAATTCATTTATCATAAAACAAATTAATTATTGGTATTAAAAGTGTAATTGATGTATAAATATAAAAATTATTTCGTTATTATTAATTTTTTATGTTTAAATATATACCTCTTTCGCTGTAGTCAATCAACCAATTTTATTTTTGACACATAAGACAAATTTTATCTAAACATATATAGTAAAATTAATTGGTTGTGTAAAAACTTATAAAATATAAATAATTAAAATATAAGGAATAATAAAAAAATAATCTTAATAAATTAAATAACTATCATAATTTTCTAATTAAATAATGTAAATAACATTTGTGTTGATTTATACTCAAGGAATTAGAGTTTGCCTCAATTCCCCTTCATTGAGGCATGTTGTAATGTTTTAAACCTATTTATTTACATAGTGTATATAGTACCGATATGAAATATAATTTTTTCCAATTAATAATTAATTTTATTTTATTTTTAAATTTTAATTATTTAATCCATGGAGATTTTATTTGAAAAATAACTATAGGTAAAAGTTATTGTATAATCTCACTTTATTTTGTGATTGTTAAAATTCTCTTGAAACAATCACTTTCTTGTGATAATTCATCGTTAGATATTTCATTTCACTTAAATATCAATATTATTGTATGATGGATATTATTATTTCCTAAAGCATATTGAATTTTTATATATGGTTTATTCTTAGAATGTTATTTGATTAACTAGGGAAATATTGATAAATATATTTCCCTTATTCAATAGTGATATTTGTTAATTAGGCTCATTATTCCTTAATTAAATAGATTATTCAATATATGATTAATTTATTGTACATGATTGAGGTGTGAGCCCTAAAAATTATAAATCCCCTTGATGCATCGAAAGACCTCATGAGAAAGACCAATTGAAAAACGAATATGGGTTTTTATTAGATATATTTGAAGTACCATAAAGAAATATCTTGAAAGTAAATGTATAATTATTCCTATGAACATGAAATATAATAATTAATAATTTTCTACATTGATAATTTAGTTAGTTTTAAGTTCCCCTTTAATTTCTTAATGATATCATATATGGATGAAATTCATTCTATCACTATTGATTACATGGATTTTGTGTTTAAATTTTTTCTATTCTATATTAATTACACCTCATCTTATCACGATAATAAAATTATTTAAATGGAATGTATTTATAGTTATTTAAATTTAAGTTTTGATTATACTTATCTATATATGATATTTATTCTATAATTAACCTCCAATCCATATTTTTATTTTCTAATGACACTTTTATGGGAATGTGTGAACCAAATACATATCAAACCGAAAGTCCAACCAAGAAAACCAAAATCCACTAAAGAGTCCCGCCCACAACAAAATTCAAAATTCGAATGACGCAAAATACAAAATTCGAACTTCATCATTTTTCTTGGTCCACAAGCCACCAAACGTCATGTGATCCCTTGATTCATGCACCTTGTCACCTCACAGCCCCATTGTCGCTCCAAGCCAAATCGCCAGCAAGCCCTTCAACCATATTCTGTCGTCGCCGTCATACAATCTGCCTCATCTCCACCCTTACCTGAGACACGATACCAGTTATCAAGACCATCAAGTCGTCTCTCCACCTTCACCATCATCCTCAACACGAGCGACCAACACTGATCAACGATACCAGAAACCCAATGTGAGATGCAGCGTCAGGTGCCCCGAATTCCGCTGAACCACACTTCCCAGAACCTCAATCCATCCACTACTCTAAATCAGACTGGGAGAGGCTCCGATGTGTTAGGGTTCAGCCCGCATCTTGGTGTTTCCAGATTTGAGATATGTTTTTTGAATATTAGATATCTTTTATCATATCACACAGATAAGGCTGCATGTGTATCTCATGGGGAGATATATCTTATCTATTTAGATGAGATAAGTGTTTAAATCTTAACATGGCAGATACATGGTGATTTGAAGATTTAAGATATTATATTTTCATATCTTATCTGTATTTGAAAAAGGAAAGAGTGGAGCCTATTAAAGGGGGAGCAGCGAATCAAGGAAAGAGACAATTTGGTGGTGCTTGACAACCAAGGAGAGTAGATACTTGAGTGACTATTTTCTAGGGCGTGGGCTGCAGCGAGCAGCGACATATCAGGTTGTGCAACGAGGTGCTGCAACGACGCCGCAAGTTCGATTTTGATCTCCGAAGGGTGACGTATTGTCACGGGACTATTATCAGAGAGGCAACAGAGGCATATCAGAGTGTGGTTTTTCGCACAGGTTTTTATGCTGTATTTTCAATTCACGTCTCGAGTTTAACTTGGATTTTTGTACTCTCTGATTCATAGTGAATTTTCTCAGAGTTGCCCCGTGGTTTTTAATCCTTCTAAAGGAGGGTTTTTCCACGTTAAAATTTGTGTCCTCATTTGTTATTCTGCAGTTTGGTTTGGCGCTTCGTTTACATTGACGATTCTCACAAATTGTTGTTGTCGCAACTAAGTTTATATTTGAAACCAATATGTTTCCGACCCAACATCTGGTATCAGAGGAGGTTATCTGTGTCTTCTTACTGATTAATATGGGGGATTCACGCCGTGGGATTTCTGCTCACATTGAACTGTTCAACGGGCAAAATGATTTTACACTTTGGCAGCAAAGAGTTAAAAATATTTTGGTCCGTGAGAAGACAGCGAAGGCGTTGAAGAAATAATCAGAGAATTCGGAGACGATGAGTGATGATGATTGGCAGGATATGCGAGAGTTGGCGACAAGCACGATTCAGATGTATTTGGGTGATAATACACTGCGGGAAGTGATGAATCTAACAGATCCTGAGGAGATCTAGGCGAATCTTGAAAGCAGGTATAAATCAAAATCCCTCAAAAATCCTTTATATTTGAAGAAACGGTTGTATCGTTTGCGAATGCCAGAGAATAGAGATTTAGGTAACCATCTGGACGAGTTCACTAAACTTCTGACGGAGCTATCCTCGGTGGCAGTCAAGATTGATGATAAAGGTAACGTGGTACCTGTTGAAATGGAAGAAGAAGACAAGTCTTTGCTTCTTTTGGGTTCGTTGCCTGATTCATATGATAATCTCGTCACCACACAGTTGTTCGGGAAGGATACACTGAAGTTGGATGATGTGATTTCATCATTGTTGATGAACAAGACTCGACGAAAGACCAATGATGGTGAATCTTCAGGTTATGGTGGTACTCTGGCTGTGGCAGATGGACGCGGTAGTTAGAGAGGTCAGTCAAAGACAAGAAGAAAGGTCAAATGCTTCTTTTTCAACAAGGAGGGTCATGTGCAGAGACGCTGCTATGAATTGAAAAAGCTTAAGAAGGAAAAGAAGGTGCACGACACAGATTCTCTGAGGATACCGGCGTAAGTCTTGTTCAGGGTGAGGGTGATTTACTTTCAGTTGGCATTGATTGTCGCAGGTCAGATTTGTACACCGAATGGGTGGTTGATTCAGAAGCATCATACCATATTTCACCAAAGAAGGAACTATTTTCTTCATATGAAGAAGGTGACTTTGGTAGATTGAAGATGGGAAATGGAGATTCTGCTGATGTCATTGGTATTGGTGATATTTGTATCACTACGAATGCAGGTTGTACACTATCATTGAAAGATGTGCGACATGTGCCAGGTATTCGCCATAATTTGTTATCTTCTAGTTCTCTTGATACAGATGGATTCTGGAGTTCGTTTAGTGGTGGAAGGTGGACTTTGTCCAGAGGATCGATGGTTTATGCGTGCGGCAAAATGGATGACATTCTTTACAGGACAGATGTAAAGACATGCGGTGATGTGAAGAATCCAGTTGCGAAGAGGACTTCGTCAGATTTGTGGCAGTGGCGATCGTCGTACATGAGTCGAAGACCGTCGACTAAGTTGAAGAAGGTTTGGAAGCCGAAGCATGTCATGGCAAGTGTTTCAGATCTTACACCTGTTTCTTTTTCTTTAGAGATTGCCACTATTGAAGAAAGAATGGAAATCAAAGATCTAGGTGATGCGCTGAGTGTTTTTGACTGCTCGAAGGATGTTGAGCAGAGGGAGCAAGTAATTCTTGCAGGTGCTCCAGATTATGTGGCGATCACAGTTATGGGGGAGCCAGATATTATTGATTCTGGTATTAGTGGTGCATGCATAAGTATGAAGAAGACTTTGGCATTTGGATTTCTTTTGCAGGGGGAGCTTTCAGGTTTCCATCAGAGATGCAAAAGAGGGATGTCATATTTTCTGCAGAGGATGGCGGTTGGTGCGATACCAACCGGTTTTCTTTGCAACTGATTTTGTTGGATGCGATCTATTTCTTTGATGGGCTGAAGGGGGAGATTGTTAGGGTTCAGCCCGCATCTTGGTGATTCCAGATTTGAGATATGTTTTTTTAATATTAGATATCTTTTATCATATCACACAGATAAGGCTGCATGTGTATCTCATGGGGAGATATATCTTATCTATTTAGATGAGATAAGTGTTTAAATCTTAACATGGCAGATACATGGTGATTTGAAGATTTAAGATATTATATTTTCATATCTTATCTGTATTTGAAAAAGGAAACAGTGGAGCCTATTAAAGGGGGAGCAGCGAATCAAGGAAAGCGACAATTTGGTGGTGCTTGACAACCAAGGAGAGCAGATACTTGAGTGACTGTTTTCTAGGGCGTGGGCTGCAGCGAGCAGCGACATATCAGGTTGTGCAACGAGGTGCTGCAACGACACCGCAAGTTCGATTTTGATCTCCGAAGGGTGACGTATTATCACGGGACTATTATCAGAGAGGCAACGGAGGCATATCAGAGTGTGGTTTTTCGCACAGGTTTTTATGCTGTATTTGCAATTCAAGTATCGATTTTAAATTGGTTTTTTGTACTCTCTGATTCATAGTGAATTTTATTGGAGTTGCCCCGTGGTTTTTAATCCTTCGAAAGCAGGGTTTTTCCACGTTAAAATTTGTGTCCTCATTTGTTATTCTGTTGTTTGGTTTGGCGCTTCGTTTACATTGACGATTCTCACAAATTGTTGTTGTCGCAACTATGTTTATATTTGAAACCAATCTGTTTCCGACCCAACACGATGAACTCGAGGTCAGAGCTGGGTTGGGTGGATGAGAAAACAGAGCGATGCCAGTATGGATATCATTGGAGATGCCCAACCCCACCAGAGCCGGAGATACAACACAAACTATCGGCGCTAAAAGAAAAATTCGACCATCATCAACAACACCACAATCAACCACCATCACAGAGAAACCATCCTCAACAAAACAAAACCAACATCGGCGCATCACCGAAAGACCGTCGATGCCTCGCCACAACCAGAATCGAACATACCCATAACCAGAACCATACATAAATAGAACACAGAAAAACTCAGCAACAAATAATCGTCTCCAACCCAAAACATTACCAAAGATGAAGAACAGACGACTAAATTAGTGACGACTGCCAAACCGCACAACCCAAAACCTCGTAGTTACAACCGCTCTAGATACAACAAGGAGAGGAGCTGCGGAACGTGAGGTCAGAGCAGGGATGAGTGGTCGAGAACTCTAAGCGACAGTGACAACATCGACGATGAGGGTAAAGATTCAGGCGGCGCCTTGAAAACCGTCGACCATCAACCACAATTCCCAAAACCCATTTGTTACCCCTGCTCCGTTTCTGACTTTGAGAGATGCCAAGGAACAAGGGGTCAGAGCAGGGGAAAGGGCGGCCAAGGACATCAACAGCACATGTCCTTCACCATAAATAGGGCACGAGGCATCTGTGAAAGAATCACCATGGCAGAACCCATGGAGACGTCACACAAACGGAGCGAGAAGAAGAGAAAATGAGGCGAGAAGGATCTAGGAGAGGATTAGAAGAAGGAGAATGACACTCGGGCATGCCACCGACCCCATAGCAGAGGGTTTCAGAATGAAACCCTAGACAGAGCTGAGAGTGGGAGGAGCGAACCGGGGAGAGAAAAGAGCCATATTCTATAATTAACCCTTAATGAGAATTTTAGGTCACCCTTAATTTGATGGATTTCCCTAGGATACGAAGAATGATTCTTAGAATGAGTTCTTTGATAAAAAATGTTTTCCATTTATATGTTTTTTATTTTATATCCCTATGTAAACACTGTATCATGTATGTATTTGGTTATCCAAAAATTCTAAACTGACCAGTCCTTTGGTATTTGACCCTTTATATCATTTAATATTTTATGAAATAGGCATTGGATCTGGGTTACTTGATTTTTGGTCATTATAAATGGTATAAGTCGATGTTTAGTTGAAACCTTGAGAACTAGGATAAGAAAAATAGATTAGGGAACATATTTATATGATATACATTGAGGATAAATATATTTGAACATTTTAATGTTTTGGTAAGGAAGTTATTATTTTGTTTTTCCTAGAAATATATCCTTGTATTAATTCTACAAGTGGATGTGGTTATATAATTATAATACTGTTTTATTACTATGAAAAGGGTGAATTAGGCTGGACTCAATCACCTCCTAGTTCATGAAAATGGGCCATACTTCACACCATTCTTGAATCTCTCAAAGGATATGGTTAGGATAATTAAAATTTTAATTAAAAACCATTATAACAAATTAAAAATAATGATATCCCTAGAGAAACCATGTTTTCGATTCTTGGGTCAACAATGGATAAATTTTATTTTATGCTAAGCATTACACCATATTTGGTACTATATATTATGATTAAAAATTAATAATTTTATTACCTAATACATTATATCCCACTATTTAGAAATGGTACATAGATGGATGAATGGTATAAATACTCATGTCCAATGTAGAGATTTACCTTTTGAGTATGCCAATATAGTTGGTATTGAATCATAGTAAATTATATCTATATTAGGGAAGATTAATCATGCTTTGAAAAATAACCCTACCCAAATGGAGAAACCTATTTTTTAGTGATATTATCATATGTTACATCCCATTATACAATATAATCTCCTACAATTTATTGGGGAAAGTAATAAAATAGTATTGGAGCATTGGATTTCTTATCTTGGTAACATATATATGTCATTGGTTTGCGGTGAAAATGAATAGGTTACACTTGTATTATATTTTGTAAATGAAATGGTGGTAAGTAGTAGTTGGGAATCTAGAATACTAGAGGTGAAGGAGAAATAAAACTCTTGGTCTAAAAATCATATAAGTTGAAATTATTTTAATCTATATCCCTTATGAGATATAAATTTAAATGATGTGAAATTTCCTCAATTTAAAGAAAAATGGATAAAAAGTGTTTTCAAGTATGAGTATACCTTTATAAGGTTATACAAGTATTCTAAAAATAACTTATGAATCATGGAGTTCGTGATTGTCAATTGTATTAAATGGATTAAGAAAATTCCCTAAATGGATTGGTGTCTCAAACATTTTCTTGATGTGATAAAATGGATTTATATGCTATCAAAATTTAGATGAATTATCTATAAAATAAATATTTAAGTGAAATAAAGAGAATAATTTTTTATTTGATAACCAAGAAAAAGGGAACATGTCAATGAAAAAGTGGAGTATATTGAAATTTTGATCATGTAAAATTTTTGGAAGGAAATATCATTGGAAGTGGTTGAAGAGACTGGTATTTTTTTACATGTATTGAAATAAGAGTCATATAGCTTATGAATGAAAGGGGGAACAATTAATGATGTACAATGATTAAACCATATTGAAATAGGAAATTATTCACACTAATGTCCCAAGAGTCAATGGAATCTCTCATTAACGATGCCAAGGAGATAAGGACAAGCTTATGTGATCACTATAGATAAAGTGAATGTAGCAAATGATGTGGTGGCATGTACATTAATCATAGATTAAAATTTAGTTAATGATTTATTTTATTCCAGATCCTCACATGCTTTCATATGAACCTAGTTTCCCAAAAAAATTAGACATTTTTTAATTCATTTTTAGGGGAGTTGTTAATTAAAACACGTAAGGGAAGTCTCACTATAGTGAGGATGTGTTAGGTAGTCCCCCTTATGACACCTAAAACTGAACTATTTTCAGGCATTTTTAGTATAGCTATGTTTGAATTTTATATAATCCTTGGTATGTACAAGAATTTAAAAAATGAGGAAAAAATTTATTCCAATAAGAAGGGAATTAGGATTCAGGATGAATTTGTATAATTCCTTATAATTATAGAAATGAATTCATCATTTGAGTCATATCTAAATCAACCCCTAGTAGCTCTACTAAATGAGTTCATTGGGGATGAATGGAAAAACAGTCTTTGGAATGATAGTTTAATCTTCAAATTGAGGATGTATGTGACTTTCCCCAATCATGAAATCTCTCACATAAACAAATCAGGTTTGTTACAAAACCTCAGGTGTTCCTCCCCGTACACCAAAGGTTTCCAAGTAGAAGTGACAGTATAAATAAAACAACAGGGGAGACTATACACCATGAAACAGAGTAACAATATAGATATGATAGGGAATAAACAATACAAGATACAAGTGTAAGGTTATGGAAGAACTATTAAACAAAATAATAGGGAATCATGTAATAGTGGGCTAGAATATATCTAAATGTCGAATAGAAAGTAATAAAAAAATAAGCTAACATAATAACCTCAAAATACCCCAATCATGAACACCACATCAATTCAATCTCCATGCTCTATCCAATCCAGTATGTAATAATAAACCACATAGATATTTTCCCTTATCCAAACTTGAAAGCATGTAATCTTATCAGGAAAAATGGAGTCCTAAATAGGGAATGAATAAAACTCAGTAGGATGAAACCACCCTTTATAAACAAAACCATTGTAAAAATAAGTGTATGCAATAAAGCAATTAACAAGTGTATAAATTAATCAATTAATATAATACGATAATAAAAATGCTTCATCATCTTATCATAAAATCTATGATCATATTGTACAACCATTCTAACCATAACTACAAACCATGGTATAATCACAATAACTATGAAATTCCCATTGTATATTTATTTCAACATCCTAGACAAGAACTCTATATAATCATTTTATAATTTCAGACAATCCCTCAATATAATCATTTCAACATAACAAGATTGAGTCCTCCATGTAATCATTTTAGCATAACTAGACTGAGTACTCTATATAACCAATACATCATTAATCATAACCAAAATAATAAGAAGAAGAAAAATACCACATCATATCATAAGAAACAGTGGTTAATTCTTCTAATTACTATTATTCTATAAATTACCCATTCATTCCTGAAATTATATCTCGATCTGTTTCCATTCCAATTGCTCACACAATTTATATCAAATCATTGTCAATCATATCATTAATTTATCAATCCAATTTCATCGTGAATCTATCACAAATAACCAGTTAAGGTCTCTTTTCATTATTAAACATACATTACGCCATTATACAATTGATGGTTAATCCATGGATGGACAAAACAATGGGTATTCGTAAGCTTGGTTACAACACCATTGGATATAGAGGGATTCATGGATTTATCTTGCACATGATTTATTACACATTCATTCATTAAATTATGTCTCGACCGTTAGCACCCTCCAAGTCGCATGTAATATTTTCCAAATTTATATTTATCAAAATATGAGTTATGCTGAAATAAAAAATGCATCATGATAAAATAACCATGATTGGGCATTACAAGATGTGAAACCCTTTCATGATGTCTATTCATTTCATGTGATAGACCCATTTCATGGAAACATATTAGAGATAATAACAAGTCATGTAACTTATAAATGACATGTAAGTGTGCCATAGATAGTGTTAATAAAAACATTTTTTGAAGATAATAAACCTCTTATAAATACTTAGAAATTGTTTGGAAACCCTTGTAATCAGTTTTAACATGTTTATACCCAGAATACATTAATTCAACAAAATATACATCCCTAAAAATTAGGTTATATCACTAGAAAATGATCTCCATCTTTAAAGTAACATGACCACCAAGGTTCAAGGAATAATGAATGACCAAATAAAATATGTTCAACTCACAACTAGAAAAGGAACACGACTTGAAAAAGAAACAATCCTACAAACTCCACCCCATATAACACAACAACCTCGAGCTACTCCATACATCGCTATGGGGTCTCAGCAAAAAAAGTCTAACATCTGTGATCACATATCAGACTCTTTCTCTTATGTCTCCTCCTGAACACACTGATGATACCAATTAAATTGAACTATATTTTCAACCTTTCACAATATATACTTCTCATATTGTTATTCCATCTGTTTTAGATGATTCAAAAAGGAAAAATAAACAAAAATGTTAACATCTTCAATATAAACCACATAATATCAATTTGGATAATATCTCTAATGTTGTGACATATGAAATAACTATACCAAATATACCAAATACATTAAATGGTTTGATAAAACATAGTTCATGGTTTTTATTTTTTTCTAATATGAAATTTCCCCAAACTAGGAAACACCCAAAACAAAACATGATGACTAACATCACACTCCAGAGTTCAACATCAATGGTCCGAAAAGGATTTATGCCATCTCTATGTGGTAACCTACCACCTGCAAATCAATTTATCTTTCTAATACATCTCTTGGATAAGACTATGTACAAATATTAGTTGACTCACTCAACCCCATTTAACAAAGACTTGAACAATATGAAATACCATAACAAACATATGATGGTTGAAACATGATCGATGGTTGGAATCTTTTATAATAAGTGAACTCCATGAGTGAAAAATTATTCTTCCATGAACCACCAAAAACAAAAAATTAGGCGTATAACTTATCATATTGAATCATAATAGTCTTATCAAATTGACCATCTGTGTGAGGATTATATTTTTTGTCTTTGATGAACATGTGATTCCATAGATTTTTTAATACCCTTACAATACCGAGATGTGAAATAAAGATCTCTATTTGAAAAGATACACTTTGAGACCACCTGTAGTATAACTATCTTTTTCACATAAATAATACCCAGAACAATTATCGTGAAGGTCTACCTAATAGGAAAGAAATAGGACAATTTGGTTTTGTAATCCATGACCACTAATAATAAATATTTCATTCAAGGAATCATGTGTAATCCTATCAAAAAATTGATAGTGAAATCAACCCATTTCAAATCTAGAATAGGTAGAGTCTAAAACATTAGTAGGCCTATGATGTAAGATACCAGATCTTGTAATGGTATGTTCTCATCAATGCTTTTGTTTGAATACCTTATTTTGGTTAATTATGGCCTTACCCAAGTCCTTGAGGTGGCTCAGGGGTGTTCTGAGGATTCGGGACACGAAAAATGGATAAAAGGGTTTTTATGGGTAGGCCACATGGTTTGTGAATGGTTAGTGAAAACCGTATGGATAGCCCAAGAAACCATGAAGGATGTGGGTCTTTAGACAGTGGCTTCCGCACGATTTTACCACAGTTTTGAAAACCATGCAGGTAAACCGTGCGGCCTAGAAACTTTATAAAAAAAATTAAAATTTTCCCACTATGGGATTTTAATACCCAACTTAGGATTTCCTACCCATTCATCCCTCTTCACCCTACCAACAAACCAAATCTTCCAAGATCTCTTAGATAACAATCTCCCTAATTTCTAAGGAATTGTTGTTGTTGTTGTTTGGGGATCAAAGCTCCAGGTTGAAGCATCAAGGGTTGGTTGAAGGATAATCTAAGGGCTCGATTAAGAGTGTGTTCACCCACAAAATCTTGGTAGGTGGTATACAAGTTATATCCCATGGTTCACTTGTGGAATTTTTCATCTGTGGTTTTTTTCATGGATGTCTCTTGGTATGTTTTGATCACCCTTTGCATGTTTAGGTAAAATGGTTATTAAAAAGGTAAATAGAGACCCTCATGATCCCCATGATATGTGTCATGGGTGATGAGACTATTCTAGGTCCACCCATGGGGTATGCTGACTTCCCTGGACCTATGGATTTATGAAGAACAAGTGAGATTGTTGTGTGACTATGTATATCCCTTGATAAACATGTTGTTGTGACTAATTGTGTGGGGATAAAATCTAGGTGACACAACTATTCTTGATAATAATCTAAGGGATATTGGGATAATATGTTGAAATTATTAAATACCATAATGGAATGGATTACGATCATGGTAATGAACCATAGTGAGTTAGGAATATTGAATGAATCCTAGTGAGATAAGCACAATGAATGAATTCTTAGTGAGATTAGAGTAAAAAAAGGGAATTGGGATAAATGGATAAATAATGTGAAATGTGGTAAATGTGTTAATGGGTTAAGGCATGGTGTTAACTCTTAGGTTATTATTATGGTTTATGTTTTCCTAGGGAAATGGTTTTGAAGTTGTGTGAATAGTTAATGGATAAATATATGTGTAGCATGTCCACGTATCATGGTAGTGTGGGGTATTAAGTATGTTTCTACACCCACAGGTCGAGTTGGAATGAGGCTCTAAACTCCACCCCTAATGCATGGGTTAAGGTAGAAGACTACTACTCTGTTTCCTTGTCGGTTTCATCCACCCGGACCGAGGCTTCAAGGTGAGGATATGGTTGACATGAGGAAGTTGGTACTTGTGATATAGGACAACTGTGTGTTTTTCCTCATGTATTCAATTGTGTACTTTAAGCCATGTATCTAGTTGTGTGTGATGAACCCATTGTAATTACATTGGAAATGGTATGTATTGCGAAATGGGATGAATTGGTAAGATAAGGAAATGATAATAAATGTTGGTTATGGACGTAAAATGGTTAGGGGAACATAATCTATTCTTATCATTTATTGTTTATTTCCCTTTTTCATGCAGAATTGGTTATACTAGATATTCTGTAGACACCGTTTATGATGGCCAACTGATTTGTACTCACACCCTGCTTGGGCTTTTGTTGGTTACCCGATCATACATCATGCTTGCAGGTCAGGACAAGGGAAAGTGATCTTTTTAAAAAGTTGTGTGTACAAGGGTGTACATGGAGGAGGACTCAGACATGTTGTTGGGACCATTTTGGGTATTTTTTATTTGTCTTCATTTTGGGGTTTGTTCACTTTTTCACTTGTAGAATGGCATGACATATTAACTATTGGACATGATTGTAACCCATTTAGGGAAAGGATTTTTACGAATTTTTTGGTATTATTGGTTATTATTTGATTATTTATCTTATCTTATGTAGTGTCTTAATCTGACAAAAGGGGGTATAGACTCCCCAAATGACTATTTAGACCCTCACTACTAGTTGAAAACATTTGGCGTATTGGGAGGCATGGTCAAGGTCATGTAACCAACTGGCTCAGATCATTGGCTTAGTGGCTTCCAGGTCAAGGACGTTACAAAGTGGTGTAAGATGACTTCTTTTTTCTCCTATAGAATCCTATTATTTGTGATGGTATAATGGAGTTAGGACGTTTCAGTCCATGGAAATGAGACCGTGCATGAGAGTAGCTAACCCCATGTACGACGAGAAACTGTATCCACCCAGGATTGGAATTTTTGATATTGATTGTGCGATGTTACAATTGATGATATTTCAACATTGGGTAATGCACAGGTTGTGTGATCTGATTGTTTTATGATATTAGGCCCGTGGCCTTAATGTCATGAGGTTGTGCATTCATGAGTCATTGTAGGCACCTAGAGAGATAGGTGGCATAAATCAGGGTAGGCACACAAAGGTTGGGTGTGTGAGGAATGAAGATAGAATGCACCTTGCATTTTGAAAATTGAAAATGGAAATTGCGGTAAATGATACAACACAAGAGGGTGAAGATAAAATAGTGATAAGTGATAATTAATGAAATATGTTTAATTAAGTGTTTTTAATGAATTGAAAATGTTGTTTTTAACTTGTTGTGAGAGCCTTGTGGTGGTGTAAAGTATAATACCCTTGTGAACCATGGTCATTAGTAGGGATGGTCAGGGTGGTATGTTTTTTTGGAAGGTTAAGGTTTTTTGGGATGGTGCATGTATGGTGGGTTGTTGTGGCTGGTGAAGAGCCTTCTTATTATGAAGTTGTAAATGTTTTATGGTATGTGTTTTAAACATCGTGTTTGGAAATGTAGAGAAATTACACCATGACATCGAGCATCAGTTGGGAAATAAGAAGATGTTGTTGAGAACACACCTCCAGCAGAGGATCAGGAGTATGTGGTAATCCAAGAAAGTGGGGAAGAGCAGTTTTGATTGAACTTGGATCATTTTATGTAGATGATGGATCGAGACCCAGGGCGGGTCACACCGAGTATGTTTGAGCTGACCAGAGTGTTTCAGCTACAACACCCTTCGACCTTTACCGAAGAGGGTGGGATATAGGCAGTAGAGTTCTGGATAGAGTCTGTCCAAATGATACATGATCATCTGGATACTCTTGTTGGGAAGAGATTCAAGTTGGAAGCTTATATGTTTCGGGATCCGGAAAAGCATTGGTGGGACATCCTGGCTCAGACTGAGTAGGATGAGGGGATGATGTGTAAATAATTCCTAGAAAAGATTCTAGATAATTTTTACCCAGATACTTCGAGGAAAGAGAGGGATTCAGAGTTCATGAGCCTGACTCAGGGATCGATGTCAGTGATGGAGTATGTTTCCCACACCGCTGACTAGTGACACTTTCTTCCAGCGTTGGCAGGGTATGAGGTAGTGGTTACGAGGTGTTTCCATGATGGAATGAGACATGAGACCAGGTCTCAAATTAATATCTTTCATTTGAAGAGGTTTACAGAGGTAGTTGATTAAGCGTTTATCTCAAAAGGAAACCTGAATGAAGATTCAGGTAGTGGGCTTTTAGTTCCAGCTGGGAAGACAAGTGGTGTAGATTCGAATGGCCGAAAGCATTGTTTTGGAAGTTTTCAGCTAGGAAGAAGTGTGCAAGGTGGTCAGAAGAGAGGGCCAGCCTTTCAGGGTGGTGATATAGTGTTTTTCTACTAGTACGGAAGGTTGAGGCACATGCATGGCCATTTTCCTCAACCTACAGTTGAGTTCTGGTCCTGTGGAAGATTGAGACATGTGCATATGTACTGTAGGAACCCTCACCAGGAGGGTATGAATGTAGGTTTCAGACAGATTCCAAGTAGAGGTAATGGATCAATTTCTTCATATTAGGTAGGAAGTTGGATCCCCATGGGCCATACTAGCATGGGTGGTGGACATGGAACTCCAGGGCAGGATTGTCCACATCATCAGGGAAGTGTAGTGAAAGGTACATAGGTTGTATCCCAGGGTAGAGGGGTCGGTTAGCTTCATGCAGTTCAGTATGCACCTAGTAATGGTGAGGTTGGGCCATCAGCTTCTTGAGGTACGATCCTTATATCTTATATGCTTTCTAGTGCACTATTTTATATTGATTCCACATAGTCTTTTATTTCTACTCAGTTTGTGGTTGTGTTGGGTTTTCCTATTGAGAGAGTGTGTGGGGTTAGATTGACACTCTGTTGGGGTGTGAATGAAAGATATTAGGTAGTGTAAGGGATGTTATCTAGAAGTCGGTTGGCATCGTTTTTTGTGGGACTTGATCATTTTGGATATTTTAGGTTTTGACGTGATTTTGGGTATTGATTGGTTGGTGTTATTTTGGGCGCACATATACTGTTACCATCATAGGGTATCATTCCGGTCACTTGAGGGTAACTCTTATGTTCATCACAAAGAGTGAGATGTTCGAGCAGGCTGAGCAGGACCATTTTGTCAATAGTTGTGTAGGTGCATGGATATAGTAGATTTTCTTGTACTTGATGATTAAATATGGGAACAATATATCTCCCCTCAAGTAGTGGATTAGTTTTAGGATTTTTTCCGATGGATTTCATAGGGCTACCACCCAAGGGGGATGTTGAGTTCACGATCGAGTTTCTGCTGGGAGCGGAGACATTTTCTACTCCGCCATACCAAATAGAACCCGTATAACTCAAGGATTTAAAGGTTTATCTTGAGTATTTGGAGTGTTAGTGGTTCATACGCCCAAATACATCTTCTTAGGGATCTCTTATGCCTCCTGTAAAAAAGGCGGACAATTCGTTAAGGATGTGGGTTGATTATCAGAAGTTAAATCAGATGACAGTGAAAAATCTGTACCTTCTTCATAGAATTGATGAACTATTTGAATATTTGATGGGTGAATAGGTGTTTTATAATATTTATAGGAGATCTGGTTATCACTAGTTGAGGGTGAGGCCTTATGGAGTACCAATGAATGCATTCAAAAGGTAGTACAAGTTGTTTGAGTTTATGGTGATGCCTTTCAGATTGACCAATGCACCAGTGGTGTTCATGGCTTTGATGAATTGACTCTTTCACCCTTATCTTGATCATTTTTTGTTTTATTTATTGATGAAATCTTGGTGTACTCAAAAACTCATAATGATAATGAACTACATCTTGACATCATCTTGAGTACACTAAATGAGAATAAGCTTTACACCATGTTGTAAAAGTGTTAGTTCTGGAGTGGAGAAGTTCATTTTTTTGGTCACATCATCTTTGAGGTTGGTCTGTCAGTGGATCTAGATAAACTGCAGGCTTTGGTTTCCTGGGAGCATCTGAAGAGTGTTTCAAACGTTCAATGTTTTCTTGTGTTTGGCTGGATATTACCGGAGGTTTTTCCAGGATTTCTCTTCCATGGCAGCACCACGACCATGATTGACTAAGAAGGTAATCAGGTTTGATTGGTCTATGGTTTGTTGGAATTCCTTTCAAAACATGAAAAATTGATTGATTACCGCACCGATCTTGATCTTTCCTATGCTAGGTAACAAGTATGTCCTATTTTGTGATGCGTCCAGTATCGAGATTGGGGCTTTGTTGATGCAAGATGACTGGGTAGTGGCATATGGTTAAATGCAATTGAGACCCCATGAATTAAATTATCCCACTCATGAAATTTAGTTGGATTTAGTAGTGTATGCCTTAAAGTGATGGAGGCACTACTTGTTGGGGGAATGGTTCATGGTGTATACCAATCACAATAGTCTAAAGTATATCTTTTCTCAATGGGATTTGAATCATCAGTAGAAAAGATCGGTTTAGTATCTCCAGTCCTTCGACTTTGAGATGATATATATGTTGTGAAAGTGGAAAAATGTTGCTGACGCTTTGATTAGGAAGGCTCAGAACTATGTAGTTCTTGAATCTAGCACTGAGTATAAGGTGACGGGTTTGTTTATAGAGATTCACCTAGAGGTGCATGAAGAAAATGGTTTGGTGAATCTTTCTTCCATGATGGTTGATTCGATTCTTTTGAGTTGAGATAGGGGTATTCATCTCAATGATACAGAATGTTTGTCCATGAATTAAATACATAAAGGTGGAGAACCACCTTCTGGTTAAGCCATCGGTTTGGACATGGTTGTTTGTGTGAATGATTGTGTGGTTGTTTCAGTATACATGCAGGAAGAGTTGATGTGTGAGTTCCATGCATAAAAATGGGAAGTGCATCCTAGTTTGACCAAGATGTGTCATAATCTCCATATATAGTTTTGGTGTCCAAGAATGAAAAAGTATGTTGCATGCTTTAGGGCACGGTGCCTTACCTCTCAGTAGGTGAAGTCTGAGAATCCACACTAAGGTGATATTTTACACCCATTTTCCATTCAGTAATGGAAGTGGGATGATGTGATGATGGATTCTGTGGTGGGAAATTCGAGGACACCTCTGAAGAATGATGCAATCTGGGTGGTTGAGGATCAGCTAACAAAAGTGGATTATTTCATACCGATTTAGGAGACCTACATAGTTGACCTGTTGCGTGAGTTCTATGTTCGAGAAATAGTAAGGTTTCAAGATGTTCCAAAGACTATATTATCGGATCGTGATTCTCATTTCACATCGAACTACTAGAAAGGGTTTCGTAAGTTGCCTAGTACTCAGGTGATTTTGAGTACGGATTTACTCCCACAGACGGACTGGAAGTCAGAGCATACAATCCATGTGTTGGATGACATGTTTAGGGCTTGTGTGTTGGAGTTCGGTGGTTCCTGGGAGAATAACCTATATCTTGTTGAATTTTCATACAACAACAATTTTCAGGCTATAGATCAAATGGAACTCTTTGAGGATATCTATGGGAGGCTGTGTAGATCTTGGTTGTGTTGGTTGGAGGCCAGTGAATCCAAGATGTTGGGACCGAGTCTTGTATAGGAGAATTTAGATAAAGTTGAGTTGATTCAGAAATGTATGGAAATGGCAGAGAGTAGGCATAATTCATATGCATATTGGAGGCGTAGACCCCTTGAGTTCAGGATGGGTGATAGTGTGTTCCTTCAGGTTTTTCCAATGTTGGGTCACCAAACGATTTAGAAGGAGGGAAAGTTGGCGCTCAGGTATGTGGTGCCGTTTGAGATTGTGGAAATGATCGTGCCTATTGCATACAGATTATCTCTTCCATAGAGGTATATTGGGATGAATTATGTTTTTCTTGTGTCGTAGCTTTGGCAGTATCACCCTGACCTAAGTCGCATGGTGGATGTTGTGGATGTTGATCTTGAGGCTGATGCGTCCATTGAGGAGCATCCGGTTTGTGTCATCAATCATGGTGAGAATTTCTTTTTGGGCATGGTTGTGCTTTTAGTATGAGTACTATGGAAGCATAGGAAGGATCAAGAAGAAACTTGGGAGTTGAAATTAGATATTCAAGCTTAGTGGCCCAAACTATTTTCCATGGAAGTGCAATGAAGCTTGGGGTCTCGGCTTGGGGGTGAGCCATTATTAGGTGGGGAGGTTGTAAGATCCCAGATCGTGGAAATGTCTGTTCTTGTTTAATATTTCGTTTTAATCTCTTATTTTGGTTAATTAAGTGCTTACCCAAGTCCTTGAGGAGGCTCAGTGATGTTCTGAGGGTTTAGGACATGAAAAATGGAGAGAAATGTCCATTCTGGGTAGGCCGCATGGTCTGCGCATGGTTAGTTATAACCATGCAGACATCCCAAGAAACCATGTAAGAAGTGGGACTTTGGATAGTGGATTCCACATGATTTTTGTATGTTTCGGAAAACCATGTGGTTAAACCGTGCGACCCAGATACTTTTTTAAAAATAAAAATTTTTCTACTTCAAGATTTTAATACCCAACACGGTATTTCCTCCCCATTCATCCCTCATCACCCAAGGGACGAACTAATTCTCAAAAGATCTATAAGAGAACAATATCCCTCATTTCTAAGGTGTTTTTGTGCCGTTGGTTTCATATCAAAGTTCTGTTTTGAAGCTTCAAGGGTTGGTTGAAGAGATATCTAGGGGCTCAATTAATAGTGAGTTCACCCACAGAATCAAGGTAGGTGGCCTAAAAGTTATATCCCATGGTTTATTTGTGGATTTGTGCATGTGTGGTTTTTGTTCTTGGGTGTCTCTTGTTATCTTTTGATCACCCTTTTCATGTTTATGTAAAATTATTATTAAAAAGGTAAATAAAGACCCTCACGATCCCCATGGGATGCATCGAGGGTAATGAGACGAATCTAGGGCCACCCATGGGGTGTGTCTTCTTCCGCAGACCTTGGGATTTATGAATAACTAATGATATTTGTGTGTAACTATTTAGAGCCCCTGATAAAAATGTTTATCTGACTAATTATGTGGGTATAGAAGCTTGGTGATGCACCTAGGATTGATAATAATCTAAGGGATATAGGGATAACATGTGGAAGTGATTAAAGACCATAATGAAATGGATTATGAGTGTGGTTATGAAGCCTAGTGAGTTAGGCATAATTAATGAACCCTAGTGAGATAGGCACAATGAATGAATGCTTAGTGAGATAAGAATAATAAAGGGGAATTGGGAAAAATGGATAAAAAAATTGAAATGTGGTAAATGATTTAATAGGTTAAGGCTTGGTGTTAACTCTCATGTTATTGTTATGATTTATTTATTCCTTGGGAAATGGTTTTGATGTTGTGTGAATGATTAATGTATACATATATGTATATCATGTGAACATAGCTTGGTAGTGTGGGGGTATTAATTGAGGCTCTATGCCCCTGGTTCGAGTTGGACTGAGGATCTAAACTCCACCCCTAATGGCAGGTTAGAGAATAGGACGTATGCTCTGTTTCCCTAGTAGTTTCAACCACTCAGACTGAGGGTTAGAGGTTAGGATATGGTTTACATGAGGAAGTTTCTCCGAGTGAGATTTGAGAAATTTGTATTTTTTATCATGTATGTGGTTGTGTACTTTAATATGTGTGTCTTGTTGTGTGTGATGAACCCAAGGTAATTACGTTGGAAATGGTAAGTAATGGAAAATGGGATGAATTTGTAAGATAAGGAAATGGTAATAAATAATGTTAATGTACCAAAACTGGTTAGGGGAACATAATCTGTTTTTGTTATTTATTATTCATTTCCCTTTTTCATGGCCAATTAGTTATACTAGATAATCTGTAGACACCATTGGTGGTGGCCAACTGAGTTGTACTCACACCCTGATCGGGCTGCCGTTGGGTACCCTACCAGACTTCATGCTTGTAGGTCAGGAAAAGGGAAAAGGCTCTAGCTAGTTAGTTGGGTTGGCAATGGTTTACATGGAGGATCACCCGGACTTGGTGTTGAGACCAATTGGAGGATTTTGTAGTTTTTCATTATTTTAGGATTTGTTCACTTTTGTACTTGTAGCATGGCATGACATATTTACTGTTGAACATGATTTTACCCCATTTGGGGAATGGTTATTTATGCATGTTATATTATTATTGGTTATTATTTCACAATTTTTTTATCTTATCTTGTTTCTTACTCTGATAAAAGCGGTATAGTCTCCCCAAATGACTATTCGGAACCCCAATACTAGTTGGAAACCTTTGGCATCTAGGGAGACGTTCTTAAGGTCATGTAACCACCCATCTCGGAGCACCGACTTATTGGCTTCCAGGTGGGGGATGTTACGTACGATCCCAATCTTTAAACAACTAATAGGTGAAAAATCCCACTTCAAATTCCATTACCTCATTTTTCATTCATGAACTATAGTACTCTTTATTGATATCCCGAAACTCCTTTTTTCAAATGAAGATGTAACATAAATATATAATCATGAAACTCTCCTATAATCACATAATGATTATATTATAATCCAATACTATGCCACAGACAAGAATAGAATTTTGGTTTCCAAGACACCATCTTGATGGTGGATGACCACCATATAAGATATATCTTACAACTAAAACCTCTAGATTAGATATCTAATTGGTCTTGATCTGTGGAAAAGACACTAGTATGACATATTTCAAAGTCATATATACTTGTCACCGGGACTCCTAAATATCAAGATGCAAGCCTGCAAAGAGATCGAAAATCATCCACTTGTTGAAAGACTCATACACTGCCTCTTTCTTTGTCTTCTAGATTCAGGAATTTTCAATAATGTTTCCCTTTCTTTGTGTGTAATCCCTCTAAAAGTTGGAAGACTATAGATACTCAACTCACAAACTCTTCTGAAGGCTTAGGTCATGATGAGAAAAGATTTACATGAGGCTCTTATGGTCCATTCAAACCACAAACCAATCACCCAAAAGATAGTATCTCCATCATCTCGGGTCATGTAATAGTTTAGCTAACATAAGACCTTTATTAAGATAATTCCTCTCATGAGATCTCAACTATCTTAATGCATAATTGACCACACTATACTCTAAATAAGAATTTCATTGAGTTAGACTCTAGATGCATCACAATAAAATGTATACTCCTTATCGGGATTAGGTAATTTGAGGTTAAGTGTTGAGATCATACTACTCTTCGTCTCTTGAATATATATATCATAAGAATTTGGACAAACAATGTTCACCTCATTTTTGGACATCCTGAACATCAGTGCTTCTAGAATGGATAATTCCTAGATGATGTGTTGGTAATAAGTTTCTAAACTATAAATATATGAATATCAATGTCATATTTAGGTCACTCGGAAGATACCATAGCTCTAACCTTCTCTAGTTCCATTGAAATTCTAGAATATGAGATAAAATGGATTAATAAGTACAACCTCTCAATCCAGAAACTAAATTGGGATAGATTGGCATATAATCAATGCTCCCTCATTGTACTCTGGTCAATTCCATTATGTTGGTAATGATAATATACTAACTATAAGTATAATAATATTTCATTGAAAAAATACCAAAAACCAGTCTATAAAGGGTGAAAGATCTGATTCACCATGTCTATGAATACCAACAATGCATTTTTCAAAACAAATGGCATCACTACAAACTCATATCACCCATAAAATAAAGTAAAATAAGTTTAGGGTATTTCTAATTGTATCACACTCAACCGGTGGTACCTTGATCTAAATTTGATCTTATATGACGTCTTGTATCCTCATACCTAATCAAATAGATAATTAGTACATCGAGGGGATACTAATTCAGAAAATTAATCTGGTTCAGTATTTGATAATCAACACATAATCATAATGTCCCATTTGTATTCTTAAAAAAATATACTAGGGAACTCAATATAGATGTTTTTGAACACATGAAATGCATGGCCTTAGATTTTCCAACTAGAATTTCGATTCTCCACGCTCTACTGGTTCTATCCTATAAGGTGGAAGACAAAATTTTTCTACTCCTAACACTAACTCAATTGGGAACTCCGTCTAGAGCTCGAGTGGTGACCTACAGAACATGTCTATAAAGTCATCTTGGAATCTATCTTCCACTGTTGAAAAGACATCCTTCTACATTCCACAACTATTTATAGAAAGGCCTTCCATTAAATTGGTGAGATAATTGAATTTAAACTAATTTGGTCTGACACAACCTTCATGAAGATACCGATCACCCTACTAAAAATAGATACATCATATAGGATATCGAAAAAAACTATCAATTTGTAAAATTTGATAATATCCTTGTATTGAACTAACAAAACCATAGTAAGAATCAAATCAAAACATAGAATTTCTGATAAAAATAGTTTCCATAATATATATTATCCACTAATTTCTGGGGAATTTTCATTGCAATGTTCGATATTCTATATCCACACTCCCAATTTTTTATCGATAGATAAAACACCATCCATTATTTCCACAGCCATTCTCAATCAAATTTGAAAAAATATCAGAACAAAATTTATGTAAAACTTTAGTATCAAACAAATCCCAAGAAATGGTAGATGAAAAGATAATCATATCTCAAATGGTACATTTTCCTGTATCTAAACTAGGTAGAGTATATTTTATAGAATGAAGAATACTTTCCACTTTTACCAAGGATCCAGTCTAACTCTGCAATACTATTTCATTTGGATAGTACATCCACTCCTACACATGGGTACACCATCCTTTGCCTCAACGTGAATGTAAAGTGAAACTATAGTAACATATCAGCTAAGGGGAATCTCAATCCTTACATGAATCTAGTACCTTTTCTGATTCCCAACAACTACTCATCTATAGAATTCCCTAATAATACCTCTGGAAGTGACCTAACGTACCACAATCATGGAACTACAAAGCTAGTTATGGACACTTAAGACACTTGTGGACCTACATTCTATATTTATCGAACTACAGAGGAACACAGTCTTCAAATAGCTGACAACTTCCCTAAATTCTCTTTCCACTCTTTCTTTTAAGATAACTATTATAGTGGAACTTCATACCTCTAGAATAAGAGATACCAGTTTACATTTTTGAAATAACATGGATGTTTCTCTAGGTCCCTTTCAGATTCCCTTTCATGATGAGTTCATAATTCATCACATATGAAAGGAAAATCATGAAAAAAACATTCACATATGACCTGATCTCATTGTGAAGAACATACTATGAACAAATTTCCATAGATATCTCATAAAATTCTATTTATTTCCAAAATAATTTCATGTCACTGAAACAACTAGCATAGTCCATCACATAGAGACCCTCCTATGTCAAGTGAATAACTCATGAGTCTTCTCATCTATAATTGTATATGATTTGAAGTCTCATAGAAATAACACCTTGAATACCTTCCAGGATAACTCATCTTTCTTCCCATATTGTTCAATACTATTAAACCAAATCGTGGAAGCTACACGAAAAATGTATGAAACATGATTCACCCTTCTATCATTGACTATCACATGGTTCTTGATGTTCGTCTGGACTGAATCGATCCAGAACTCGCATGTTTATGTTACTCCATCCCTAGTGAATTTGGGTAGATGTTATAGTTAGAACTCTCTGTCCAGATTAAACATTGAATGATTGGTGTGAAATGTACCCCTTTTCATGGATCAACTGACCAAAAAACTATCAAAAAATGGAACATCCATCTGATCCTCATGAGACATAGGAAGATCAAATTTAGATTCACTTGTGGAGTGTCTATTACCACTCCCTTGATGCTCAATTCTAAGATGACGTGTATTAATTTTATATAATAGACAAAAAATTTCTATAAGACCATGGTTTATAACAAGGTAAACCTAAAAAGATGAAAAATAGAGAAAAACAAGCCGAGGGACTCTCTAAACATGGCTTACAAGTGTTTTAGAATGACATATTAACTCGTTACTTTTCATTAATCAAATATAACAAGTATATCATTTCACATTTATTATAGATAAATAAATACGAGGAAATAAATAAATACCTATCATGAACTATTCATGTCAAGATATATCTATATGTGGAAATCATGTTACATGGATAATAAGCTCATACCTTACCATACCTTGAGTATAAATATCAAGAAACAAAAACATCACACAATATGTGAATCACCAAAGGTTAAAAAATGTCAAACCATAATAAGTAAAGACCCTAAACAAAAATCCCATCCATGGGAAGTAGAAATTTCCCCCATACATGGGTTAGTTACTCCCACGCATAAGATCATTACCAATTCTTGACACATCCTATCATCCTTTCTACATATCCAAAATAGTAACAAAATAGAATAGAAAACCTCTCACTGATACAACTTTATAACATCCCCCATTCCATAAACACTCTCACATTTCCACTTGAGGTTTTCTATGAGACCTCAAGCATGCCAACCTATACAAAAGAGGCTATCGACTAACGGTTGGAAAGTAAATAGAAAAGTGGAGAAATTATACCCCCTGATATAGAGTTACAATATTACAGAATAAAAAATAATAAATATCTGAGCGACGTATATAGAGGGAAAAATACAAAATACAACTATAAGGTAAAGGAATAACAAATAAAACAAATAATAGTGAACCATATAATGATATGATATAATGTATATGAATTTCAAACAAAATATTATAAAAATAAAGAAAAATATAACATAATAAACTCAAAATTTAGTGGCTTGATACTCCACTTCAATATCATCTCTACGGTCCAACCCATCCAACAAAAAATGATCAACTATAATTCCCTTTTCCATTATCCAAGCCCAAATCATTATAATATTCCAATGTACCAAACAATGGTCAAAATCTGGTGTGAGTAAAACTCAATATTTTAACACCACCATGTCTAAACAAAACATGTATGATAATTAGTGTATATTATAAAGAGAAAAACATTTGAATTCATTATATAATTAATACAATACAAAAACCAACTTGTAGTGGCACTATTCCGAAATATCTATGAGAATGTAGCACAACCATTTTAACAATAAACAAAACCATGGAAAAATATCAGTAACTAGGAGAAGGACTCTTTATATGAATTTCAACATCTAGGAATGTCCCTATATATAATCATTTCATAATTTGGGCCAAGCACTCTATAAAATAATTTCAACATAACCGAAATGAGCCCTCCACAAAAGCATGTCATCTTAACCAGACCCAGATCTCTATATAATCATTACAATATCTTATGAACCCAAATCATAATTGATTGAATATCACAACATCATATCATAAGACACAATAGTTTATTCTTAAAATATTCAATTGAATTTCAATTAACCACTCATTCAATAAATTATATCTTGAGTCGCTTCCATGCTAATTGAGAACCAATTTCATATCGAATCATCAGCAGAAATTTCATTAATCAAACTATTTGTTTTCCAATGTGAATCTATCGTAATAAATTACCTTACATATTATTTCATGCTAAAACATATCATAATCCATTATCTAATTCATTAGTATTCTATGGTAACCATGCCTAGTGGGTATGAATATGCCAGGTCACGACACTATTAGATCCCAAGGGATTTATGGGGTAATCTAACAAATGATTTATCATTATCCATTACTGAATTATTTAATTTTTAGATTAGGTCAGCACAATCACATAATATAGCACATACATGAAAAACAGAAACAAACCACAGGGTTTGGTTTTAGTCCACATACCATAATTCATGACCAAGAAAATGCTTCCAACAGATAACACCAACAAGAATGAAGGTTCATATGATTACAAGAAGAACTAGATCATAGAAGTTCACGATCAAGAATTATTGACAAATAAGTCAAAATTTTACACCATAGTAATGATAAAGAATATGTAGATAGGGGAAAACCAAAGTAGAACCACTCTCTAGAGAATGATCACTTTAATGGGATGTATAGAATGGAATATGGAACGCAAAAAAATTGTTGGAATCACAAATTTAGTGATAGAATAAGTTTTCATATGGATGAAAAGAAATCATAATCACATCAGGGATTTAAAACTACTGATCCCATGAAATACATGATGTGTAGTATTTTAACAACATTTATTACCCAAATTATTTGTTATATTAAAAAATGTATTACCTCAAGTTAAAATAACCATTATTGAACATTAAACTATTTGGACCAACTTCTTAGGATATATTTGTTACACAAAATGTACCCATTTCACATCTACTTTCTGATGATAGTTATAGGTACTGTAACATGTAAATGGTGTGTACATATCCTCCATGTAGTTTTAATCCTATATTTTGTTTAAGAGACCAAACCACCTTTAGAGCCTTCTAATCTCATGGTAATCCCTCATAATACCATTTAAAACATTTAGACATAGAATCCATTAATTAAAGTTAACATACATTCACTAACATTAGGTCTATTATCAAAAAAATACTCTCCATACACAAAGGAACTCAACCACCAAGGATAAATGAAAAATAAAACCTGAATGAAATACATTCAATGAAAAACTAAACTAGGAACATACCTAAACAATATGGGATCTTAAAATTCACCTATTTCATAGGAATAAATTTATGTATTTATTAAGGAATTAACTAGATATATGTCAGAGAATGAACTTTTGTTTTCCATTCACCTGACCCCATTTGAATGCCCATATCAAATTCTCCCTCCAGAATAGCCACTGTGGAATTAGCGGAGTTGAAGAAACAATTAGAGGATTTTTTTTGATAAGGGGTTTATTCTACCTATTTCAACCTATTGTTTTTTCATATAGATCATATATTATTTTAATTTATAAAAATGATGGATACATGGTTCTATAAAATGATTATAGGTAAATCAATGCTATTACGATTAAGAACATTTATACTCTTCCTCAAACAGATGAATTATTCAATCAAGTATAGGGAACCCATTATTTTTTTGATATTAACCATCATTTTGGGAATCATAAATTTCAAGTTGAAATAAAAGATATTAGAAATGTTTTTTTGAAGGAGGTATGTACATTTACCTTTTTTAGTAATTCCATTTGGATTGATTAATGCACCCTTTATTTTTATGGATCAAATTAACAGAGTATTGAAGTAATATCTTGATACTTTTTGGTATTATTAGGCGATTATATTTTGGTTTATTGTAAATGCTACAAGGAAATTGAGAATCAATTTTAGATCATTATTGAAACACTTAAAATGAAATATTTATATAGTATATTTTGTAAACATGATATCTGGATTCAAGGAGCCTATTTTTTGGACATATTGTCTCTAAGGATGGAATCTAAGTTAACAATACGAAGATAAAAGCTATCATAGAATGGTGTAAACTAGTGAAAATAATATATCTACCTAGTGTAATTGGTTAGGTAGGATACAATCAGTTATTCATTCAATATCTATCCCAATTTTCTAACCCATTATCCAACCATACACTAAATGGGGTCATGTTTTTTGGGTTAAAGGAATTTGTTGTAATTTTTGATGAAATAAATTAGATACCAGTCAGTGAAGCTATGTTGAATCAACCTTATAGTAATGATGGTTTTGTGAAATACAATGATACATAAAAAGGGGCTTGGTTGTGTCCAAATGAAAAATGATAAACTTATATCATATGTATCAGATAAATTGAGAACTCACAAACAGAACTATCTAACCTATCAACTTGGGTTAGAAGCTATAATCATTTACCTGAAGATATAGAAAAATTATCTCAATGGTGAATGTTGTGAGATATACTTGTATCATAGAATATTATGATACAAATTTTAAAATAAGGAGCTCAATATGAGACAATGATGATGACTCGAGATACATAAGGATTATGATTTCTTAAAACACTACCTCACAAGGGAATTAAATAAGATATAGGATACATTGATTAGGAAAGATTATGGTGTTATAATCAAAACTAGGATTGACATAGATCCAACATTAATGGAAATAGTAACGATAAATATATAAAATGTTATAGAATTTGAGACATCAATCATTTCTAAAATGATTGTGAAACAATATTTACCAGAAAAGATAATTAGCTCTCAATATGATGATGATTACTTATAGAAGAAAAATAAATAAGTGAATGATGGTCATTTGGTAGACATTGGTTTTAATATAGAGTTATAAAATTTAGAAAGATAATATATGTTCACACTATACTTGAGAGAAAAATGGAATTCATGGATTACACTCATAGCTTAAATTTCACTATAGCCCCTCATTGGAAATATATTAATATGGATTTTAATGAACATTTTTGGTGGGATAACATGAAGTGTGAAATTATGGGTTATGTGTTAATGTGTTTATTTTTTCAAAAACATTATTTTGTGAGAAAAAATCTAATAGGACTCATTCAAAAACTTCCAATTACTTTGTGAAAATAGGATGAAATTACTATGGAATTATTATAGGACTACAAACAACTACTAAAAAATGATGTAATATGGGTTATCATTGATAGTCTAATCAAATATTTACATTGATTATCTATGACAGAAGATTTATCACCTAAGTACCGCACAAGGATCCATATTAATAAAGTTATAATACATCATGGTACACCTATTTCAAATGTGCCTAATCAAGATCCCAATTTTATATTTACATTCTAGAAAAGACATTAAGGATTTTTATAAGGAACTTCATTTGAGAACATACTAAAATCAAAAAACTGATCGATATTCCAATAATAAAACTCAAAAAATGGAATACATGCCGATTTAATCAATAGTTGACATTATAGGTAAATAGAATTAGTATTTTCCTTTGGTATATTTTTCATAAAAACAATAGTTTCCATTAAACTATTGAAATTGAATAGTATGATGAATTTTAAGTAAAAATATGTCTTACTCAAACTTGTAGGGATGATGTTTGTGAAAAGAAACTTGTAGTACCGGTACATGTAAAAGAGAAAAAAACTAAGGTAAAGGCTAATTAGTCTCACATTAAAGTACATCAGTGTAAGAAAATCGCTTATGTTGACAATTAGAGGAAAATTTGTAATTAAAAGTGGGAGATCATGTTTTTTAAAATGGTCTCTATTGAAGGGTATTATATAATTTAGTAAGAAAGGGAATCTAATATGTAAGTATATACGTCCCTTTTTAATCCTTGATATAATTGGAATTTTTCTTATCATTTCACAATACCCCAAACTATCACAAAAGTATGTGTTGTTTTCCATACATAATTGTTACGGAAGTGCATGGCGGACCCAATGCTCACGCTCAGCTTAGATGAAATATAAATAGAACATGATCTATCATAATATGATGAATTAATCCATATTATTGATACTATAGAGAAAGAATTTATGAATCATATGAATCTTCTGCTAAAGGTACTTTACAGAAATAAGAAAATATAAGAAGAAACATGACAACTAGAGGTTGTTATAAAGAAGAACTACCCTCATATGTTTATAAGATAATATCAATGAAATTTCAAAGAAGAATTTTTTTAGGGAAGAATTTTACAAACATAGACATTAAAATATATTTATTTTAGAATAAATTTAATCAATATTATATCTTGTGATTCATGCAACACTTAGTTTTAATAGAACACGATAACCAATGAAAATATTAATTGAAATTGCCTTTTAAATAGAATTATAAATAAAGTCAAATTATATTTTAAAATGATTTTAGAGTAACATTAGTTTACTTATATATCTATTAATACAATTTTGGTCAATGGAATCATTTTAATATTAAATATTTGGTATAAAAAGTTTGTACAATTATGAACATTTTTTCGTTGAGGACTCACTTTCTAGCCACATCCGTGGGATTAGTTCAAAATTAAAATTTTCCAATGTTTTTAAGGAAATTCGGAACAATTAATTCAATATAATTAATAAAAATAATTTATATTTTATAATATGTTCAACTTATTAATTATCCTAATGAGTAGTAAAATGTTTAAATATTATTTTCACTGACTAAGGTAAAAATGGGTTTACAAAATGTTATAGAAAAATGACAAGGGTTAAAAAAACATAAAAAATGTTATAAATTATATTATATTGAAATATTCAGACCATGTAATATATATATTTCTTGATGATAATCCATTTTTCACTCTTATGGAATGCGAATAATGTGGTTATATCATTTTCATTCAAAATATTACTAGTGTGCCACTCACCTCACTTATACCAAGCCACCCACTCCCATCTCTTCATAAAACCTAAAAACCCTTTTGGTTCAAATATTATCTACCCATATCACTTTAAAAATTCAATACCATCATAATATAATTAAACCTTTGGAAAAAAATCCTTTCTAAGAATAAATTATTCATAATCATAAAGAGGTGGTCAGACAAGATGTAAAATTCATATCTACGCTTTTTTATTTTTTTTGTTCTCCACCTCTATAAATTGTCACTAAACCAGTATGAATTTTAAAAATTAACATATAATATATAATATATAATTTTTATATAATATTAATTAACAATGAAAATTCCCACTTTAATCAAATAGGTTTGTAAATAACCATTCGTGTGTACGACATACTACCACCTCATTAAACTGATGTCATTAATTTTCCTATTACAACCTCTTACGATTGGGTATGATGATGTATATGATGTATATATAAAAGGTATTTATTAAATAATTATACCTCTATATTAATTATATCATATATAAGTTTTTAAAATTCCATTCCATAGGGGATATAATAGAGTCACTCGTGTATATGGTGGACTACCACTATGCAAAGCAATGTGATTCATTTTTCATTAAAGATTTAAATGGAAGATAATAATGAAACATTTAATTAATATATGTGATATAAATAAATTTTATATGATATTAATGAAATTTTTATTATTCATAAATCAAAATATTTCATTTTTTTATTACATTTTCACTCACTAATTGATGATTACATCATTTTTATATGTGTGGACTGCTTCATTAACAATGCAATGTGACTCATTTTTTAACACCACACCACATGGATGATATATTTAAGTATATTTAAAGAAATAATTCATATTTACGATATTTTAATAATTATTTAAAGATAAAATATTACCTATATCCATCGATAATGATCATTTAAAATTAGAAGCATTAGTCATTCATACGTACGTCCTACCGTCTCTATGACCGTAATATAATTCATTTTTCATAGACGTCATTAATGATTACTTTTAAAAGTTAAATTTATTTATAAATATGATAATTTTATTCATTATTTTTATTATTTATATTTTTAAAAAATCACTACTTTGACCATATTCAACCTACCAAATTCAATTTGGACGTATAATTCAAATATCACCGAAACATCCAGTGTAAACATAATTGATTACGTAATCATAAATAAAATGTTAATAAGTAAATGAAATGAATAAAAAATTTAAAATGGTTATTAATAGAATACATAATTAAACATATTTCATTATTTAGGATGAAAAAAACATGCACAATGATTCAGACTCAAGGAAAGTGACTTTGTCTCAAAAACCCTTCACTAAGGCATATTGTAATATTATGAAACTAAATTATTTTATATTGTTTATATACATCCCATTTTAAATTTAATATCATTAATCATTAATAATTAATTGTATTTAAATTTTAAATTGGAATTATTTCATCCTAGGGTATTTGACTTATAATTTACCAAGTGGTAGAAGATATTGTACAACCTCACTTTCTTTTGTGATTATTAACATTCTCTTCAAAAAATAACTCTATTATAGTCATTATTCAATGTGTAGTAAATTTATATTAAATAAACATATTATTTTTTTATAAATATAATTATTTCCTAAACTATGTATTGTTTTTTCAAATGGTGAATACTTTCAATATGACTTTCTTAACTGGGTAAGTATTTATAAATTAATATCTTATATATAATAAATATATTTATTGATAGGAGATATTGTTTATGTACAAAATAGAAAGTTATATTTTTGTGGAATTACATTGAAAATTAGTTATGGGTGGGGTATGAAATTATATACCACATCAATGCATCAAACAGTATCACAAGACAAACTAACTGTCAAAATCAGACAAGATTTTACCCAGTAGTTTGAAATTATCACAAGGAAAGATCTTGGTAGTAAAGATATCATAATTCCTAATATCATGATGTATAATATTTAAGAGTTTCCTTAATTGTGAATTCAATTATTGTTATTAATCATGATATTTCCAAAATTATATTATATTTGGTTGTATTTTATTCTTAGATTATTTCTTACATTTCATGTGTGTTCATATATATGACTTTCTATATTTATTTTAACATTTATTGTCATGATAGTGATGTTATTTAAACAAAATGTGTCTGTAGTTATTTAAAATTATATGTTGATTATGCTAATTGATTCATGATAGCATTCACTATCTGTATCCCTTTTGGTGAATTTGATCTTAATCATATATTGTTTCATTTCCCCAAGATATGATGAATAATTATCGAAATGAGTTCATGGATGAAAAATGTTTTCCATTTATACGGTTTTTATTTTATAAAACAATGTAAATGGTTATAATTTATGTATATGTTTCTCTAAAACTGATTAATTGGTAAGTACATCATGGTTTGACACTTACTATCTATGGAACTATAATAAAATAGGCACCAATTATAGGTTACTCGAGTTAGGGTTACTACATGGAGAAAGATATTTGGATTTTTGATCTGGAATTTTGGATAATATTTGTGATAGTGTTTAGTGGTGTATACAAAAATGATAGTAGATATGAAATTTAGATAATAATTATTGAAGATATCATCACAGTTTATAACTTTTATAATTTAAATGGGATTATTTATTCCATTTATGTTTTTATAGTTAATTTTTATATAAAATGATCCAATAAATTAGAATTTATAGAAAAAATTGATTTTATTATTATAGTGTGAATTTTGAGTCTAATGAAATCATATAAATATAATCTAAATATGGGATGGTTTGAGAATAATATTTAAAAATCTTAATAAGGATTTCACAAACTATGTGTCCGTACAAGTATAAAATGTGTTTTTACTCAATTTTTTTATAATAAGAATTATTTTATATTATAATGTTGAGATATAATGTTATAGAAATTTGAGATGAATGGTTGGGATAATCAATGAGGAGAGTATACACATCTATATTTTTTAGGGTTGTATTGTTATACAACTGACTTCATACAACAAAAATTAAAAATATTTATACAATTTATTTATTAAGTAATGGATTATAATACATATAATTCCTTTTTATTTTTAGTTATTTATAAATTGGTGAGTTTTTTACAGAAAATTTATAGATAAAATGTCATAAATGTGTTTTTGGGTGATATTGTATTTTTAAAAACGTTATTTTTAGGGAAATATTTTAGTTTTTTGTTAATAAGAATGAATAAATTTAAAATGGGATTGTATATTAGAAAATATAGTCTTGAAAACATTATTACAAATCATTTATATATGATTATTATTTTATAATTTTTTTGGTATATCACTTTTATAATAAAAAGTCTTCAAGTATTTATAATTTTTATGAAAATTTCAATTTTATTATTTCTCACACATCTGTATTTATCAATTTTAATTGTTATATTATACTAATTTTGGACTCACAACACATGTACACATTAGTGGGTGTGTTGAAATTTTTTTTGTGATTCATGGAATAAAATAGGGTCATATATAGTTTTTAAAGTGTTATTGAAAATTATTTTACATATGGAAAGTGGATATAATGGAATATGAATAACATATTTTTATTTTTTATTTTAATCATGGAGTTGATGTTGTTTCAATTTCTGTGTGATTATTTTTTTCTGAATAATTTATTTTTATTTCCTATATATATATTTTTTAAAATTTTCTTCAAATCCACTTGATTTTTTTTATAGTTATGATTCCATTTAGGAGAAAATAATTAATTAATGATTTAATTTTATAACCCTATATTAGTCTATAGCCTCTATTAATTGGGGATTCATGATTAAGGCCATGAGTTCATATAAACATGGTTTTATAATTAGTTGAGTTAGTATAATTTTATAACTCAAAATATTATCACAAATAAACCTATATTCCATATTTATAAAGTACCATTTCTTAATGAGATGTTTAGGTAATAAATTATTGATAATAAACCTATAAAATATTGATATTTTTGAAATTATAACATGTGAGGGGTCAAACAGGGAAATAGTTCATTCATTATCACATTTTCCACTAATAAATAACCTTCATAAGTCAATATTGAAGATCAATATAAACCCTAAATCATACATTAAAATGGAAATATCATTATTTCATGAACCAAGTGTATAATAAAAAACATAGAGTTAGATTAAACTGATGTATTCATTGAATAATAGAAAATAAACAATAAATTACACAATATATTAAATAATTTAATCCCTATTTGTATATATTAATATACTCTGAATGTCCCGAAGGCCTTCTTTTTTTATTTTATTAAGGATAATCCCCCTTTTATGGGTTGAAGGGGAACCCGTACATAACCCATATGCCCAAGGAACAAGGCCCGACATGACCCAAAATACATGACTCGAAGGCCCAGAGGCATACCATTCCCATAATCAAAAAATCTTAAGAGAAATACCCAAATGAAACTTTTATGGTAGAAACTCCATAATCATATCCTCACATCGATAACCACCAGGAAAAAATAATCTCATTTACCAACAACATGGTACTAACTATATATATATAAGTGTAATAATATAAGTCAATTTAGTATGATCCTCCAAAATAACAATTATATACATTAAGGAGAACCATAATGAACTCTTAGTGAATAAAAAAATCCATCTCAATGACAAATGTAGGTTAAATATTTAATTATCATCTTCATGGATTAATGATCTAAAAATTTCATATAATTACATGTAACACTTTTCCCTAAGTATATATATTTATAAAGTTTCCCAACATCAACTTCACCCATAATGAATTTACCCAGATACCCTTGTGAAATACATCAGGGTTCTACCATTGATTCTATAATTCATTTCATTTCCTGACATACATTTTAATATCCACATGAAAACCACATCAACATAACTACATCATAAAATCTGCACTAAAAACTCATCACCTTTCATAAAATTAATTAGAAAATTCCCAAATACACACCCACACACAAATATATATATATATATATTAAGTTATTACTACCTGAGTATTTGTAAACATAATATAACACAATTCAGCCACAACCTCACTATTTATATATTACATCATCAATCTATTATAACCCATATAGATAAAATGTGAATTTCCTACTAAATTATAACCTAAATATATACACTATATAATTTTCTACCACAATAGATTTATATATTCATACCATATTACATATAGAAGACAGAATAACCCAGTGGTGTAGTCCCTGATCCTTACTCTCTGTAACATGGATCTTTTGGAAATACTCCATAAAAAAACATAACACAAGTTTGGTTAGAATTATCAACATGGGTTATAGTGTATAGATAAAAAAAATGTAAAATAAATATATATTAGAAAACATAATAAAAAAATATTTAAATATCCTTCAAATGACATTAGTGATATAAAAATAATAAACTCTCATAAATTATAATACCCCCTCTACCTATAACATGAACCAATGTTACAAATAATGACAACAAACATCATTAATATTTTTTTATTTGATAATTATTTCACATTAATCAATTTATAACAACACATATATTCATATTCATCAATATAATTTTCTTATTATTTAATTATCAATACATTAAAGATAAAATTATCATTTGTGAAAAAATATAAATTTTCCAACATTACATTTACTCACAATCACTATTTGAAGTTATTATTTATTCATTTAATATGAATAATATAATTTTTTATTATCAAGAATTAATATCTCATTATGTCATAATAACCCCTTAAAATTATGTTATTATTTTTTAAATTCATCACCATTTCAAATTCATAGTAACTATGTAATAAAATGGAATATTATAAACAATAAGCATCAATAACTGATCCATCGACTACATTGTCATAACCAAAATATCTTGAAAACATGGATTACATGATCCCCCATAACTAGTCATCATCAATTTCACTACATATTCATTAATGGAAATTACCAACACCCCAATATAAATATATTTTGGATAAACAAATTTTAAATAATACAACAACATTCTAAACACACAGAAACCATTCTAATAATAGATTTAAAGAAACATTTATATTCACCATATTTATTAGCATAAATAAAATATTTTAATCATATAATTGGTCTATCATTCATTAATTATATTAATAATGATTCACATAATGTAATGTAATAAATTTTATATTTAATATCCTAATTTTTTACCCTCATTATGTTATTATATTATTATAAATGAGATAAATATTCATAAATTGTTTTGATATCACTAAAAAATATACCAATGAATATATGGTATAATGTATCCTTAGTAGTTTCGGAATAATTATAATATATAAAAATCATAGAATTCATGAAATGAAAATTAAATCAACTTCCCCTTTTTTTAATTACATATGAATACTTTATTTCTTTATATTTTAAATCTCATATTTTTCCCCAATTTTGAATTAATTAATGATTATTCCATATCTAGAAAACTAGTAATAAATATATTTCTTGAATCGTTTCCCTCAAAAAATTCATGAAACACATGCATGTAATAAGTATACATAATAATTAAAAAACACCACTAATAATTATCATGATTAATCCATAACAACACATAACCATAATCAAATTCGCATGACATGACTAAAAACCATTAAAACTAGTGAAAAATGATGGTCATTGAAATACAAGATGTTAATAGAGTTGATAGATAATAAAAAGAAACTTCAGTTTAAAATGATCTTTCATATAATGTGATGATATAAATATTGATCATATTGGACTTGGAAAACGATAAATTTCTACCAAAATTTCAAATTATTTTATGGATGTAAGATGATAACAACGAAGATTATTGGTCAGAAATAATTTATAATCATTGGTCAAAGAATTCTACAATGATTTGGTGAGTAATAAAATGTGTTTTTTTAGCCTTGGTGATAATTAAAAAAAATCTCAATGCATAAAAACAATATTTTAACACATTTATTCACATTACTTGTTTCATTTTAGTATGTTTTTTACCTCCTCCAAAATATAAATATAGCTGAAATAATGATTTATCCCTCAAATACTGGTTAATCCCTGAAATAGACTTGAATGATCCACAACAACATGATCTATGATAACATGACTCTGTCATGATAAATTGAAATAGAACACATAAAAAAATATAATATATTGTATAAATTTATTACACTATTGTTTCATAACTTGTTAGAAAAAACATTTATCGATAGACAACACATTTCAAAATGGATTCCACATACTATAAAAAACCAAAAGACTATAAAATGTTTAGAAATAGATGTTTCAAACACATTACAAAATTTTCATATAATATATATAAAATATACTACTATAAACTTTCAAAATAGAAAAAGTGGATAAACATCCATACCCTAGTAAAAATATTTTGATCAAAATGGATTCAGTTTCAATAAAATGGTCATTCCATGCTTGCTAGACCTAAACAACCAAAATTGATATGCACCATAACAAAGATGATTCAATAATGAAAATATTTACCACTAATAAATAATAACTCATTATTTTACCTTAAAAAATCATTTAAGATCCACTATAACACCTATATTAGTAATATTAATAAGGTAGTGGAGAAATTATGGTATGGGAATCTACATTAGTGACTTATCAAATGATTTTTTCATACAGAATGGATATAAAAACATATCAGAGAACATGGAATCTATTGAAAAAATCATTCTATAAGATGCCTCTAATATTATAACCTCACAATAATAATAGTATCTAATTAACAAAAATAACATAATGGTGAAACTAAATTTTAAAATCATCATCATGGAATAAAAAATCATATTAAAATAATAATTTCTTCAACAAACTCATGGTACTGATCATGTATCTTTGACTTTTTATCCTAAATATACACTTTAAAAGAATAATATAACATTATAAATTAAATAAATGTAATAAAATAACCATTATGACCATTATCCTAAGATTCATGAGCCACATAAGGATAATCCATGATGTTTGTATCTTAATCACCAACTAACTCAGTCTAATAATTTCCATTATAGTCATAAAGAATATTATAATAAATCTATGACACATTGAAAATATATTAAATTTTATATATCTATAGAGGAAATTTAAAACTATGTGTCATGTCACCAATGTTATTTGATCATTAAAAAGATCCAATAAATCAAGGATAATTATTTCTCACTTTATTAAAGCATTAAAGTCTATAATATGGATAAATATTAATGAATATATTACATGTAATTTAAAATTCTAAATGTATTCTATTTTGATATACATATTTCTACTGATTATATATGGTGTCCTTTACAAAATTTTATTAACCTAGTGCATTTTACCAAAAATTGTATGAATTCCACTTCAAGAATCACCAATAACACAACCCAATTATATCACAAAATATATATACAATGTAATTTATAAAATGCATATGTCATAGAATATCCAATAGATGTGTGATAGAAGATATCATAGTGAAACTATACAAAGGGATGTAATTTTAACTATGATCCTAAATTATTTTAAACACATTTACTAAATATAACCTCTAATGATTGGATATTTTTCTCCATAAGACTATGTAGTTGAGAATGAAATAAATTTATCAGTTGTAACTGATATCTAATTTTATATTAAATACTGTAATAGAATTTCAAGGTAATAAAATGATTATAATTAGATATTATCATTCATATTTCCCAAATAAAGCTAAATAGTCTCCTCTACCAACATACAGGAAAACAAATCCTCCTCAGTAGACTCCATGATAGTTGTGACGTGGGTTAATTTCAAAAGTTTATCCATAATCACCTAAATATAACAACATCTACCATGTGATATAGGTAAACTTGAATCAAAATTGGTCAATATATCCTCCTAATTCCATCAATGGATAAAAAATAAATATAAATATAATGATTTAACATTATTTTCTTTAATTACATTGCTTGAGACTTACTAGTGCGATATAATCATTGTTAATGAACTCTTCATTTTAGGCCAATGGAATTTGTTTCTCAGTGCCCCAATCCTCATGGATAAACTACGATGTAGAGTAAAATGTGATATATGATACCCACATTGAACAACATAAATAAAAAATAATGGTACAAAGTTACATTCTTTAAACAACACTTGATGTCGATCATTAATAAACCATCCATATGGGGAATGAAAAAGAAAAATAATGCCTCTAAATATTTTACATAAGACCTCACAACTTTTATTTATCCACTAGATTCAACAAGCATGAAATCACTGTTATATAATAAAAATATATAATATAGATTAATTTGTTAAAAAAAATTATTTCATAGGAATTTCTATAAATATTTATATATCTCAAGACACATTAGATTTATCACCATGAGAATTCATACTCCGTGCAACATTTAGTACATTACCCTTTGTCTATGTGATCTCATAGTCATAATCCAACAACAAATCAATCCAATATTATGGAAAATGATTAAAATTATGTTATTATAAAATATATCTCAATATATTATGATCCATGATGAGCATAAATCACCCAAATATATAATGTTTTTATAAAAACATGACGTAATAATAATCTATATATAGATCAAGATCAAGGGTTGAGTAGATATGTTGATGAGTTATTAATATTTCATAACCACAATAGAGGAAAATCAATTAGTATGTCAAAAAACCTAGTAGATATATGAGGAATCCTATAATACCAAAAAAAATATAGTGACAAAAATATTTTTTATGTTATATAACCTTAAATTGAACATAAATATCAAATAAACACAGACCATTGATAAAGAGACCTAGTGTATTTAGATGACTAGTCTTATAATTCATCAATATGAGACTATAGAAACATATTTATTTTATTCTCCATAATGATCTATTAAATACCTTCAATATTCATAGACTATATATGAAAATTAGGCAATAAATAAAAAAGTTATGGTCTATGAATTACAGTAAGTAAATAATATTGATAAATAATAATATCATGCAATTAAAAATGCATAAAAATATATCATAAAATACAAGGATCATGATTAATCATATTAAAACATAACATAACAGATTTATTTTAAAATATCAATGAAACATTTGAATAGTGAAACATTTAGAACATGACATAGGAATAAGTTATGACTAACCACTAATAAAACAACACATTGTGTATATAGTCCAATATTAGACTAGCTTTTCCCCTAATCCCATACATATCATCTCATGTGACATAATCATTACCCAATGCTTAGGATTACTACCTGGGAACACCCATCACCACATGTTTTTGAATACGTATTCCTTGTAAGTAATTATTATATAAGGAATAACAGTCATAAAAACACATGAAAAGTAAATGGATTACATAATCATTTCCAATAACATATAAATATTCCATATAAAAAGTAATTCCTTTGTGAAGGGTTTAAATAATTATTGGATGTTTGTTGATAAATAAGGAATCAAAAGACCTAAAAATGATGTTTATGTAAATTGAAGATATAAAATATCATGTATAAATAGTTTTGTAAATATTCCATTCAAGTTGGGTTTTAATAAAATTTGGTAAAGAATCATTAAAATGAAAAATTCATAATATTTTTCATAAAACCAAAAATTAAATTAGATGATTTTTCATTAAAAATGATTTATTTAGAAACCAGATATTTCTTAAAAAATGATTTATGTGGTAGAAGAAATGATGAAAAATATAAAGAAGTTCATATTAATTAGTGATTTATAATGTATAACATTTTGAAGGGAACCTCTAAAACATTTATATCATGATCAAGGAATGTTTAATTATACTAGATATATATGTTTGGGACATATATAGAAAATATAAATAATGTAAGTAATAAGAAATTATAGATAAATCATTATAAAGAAAGATAAATAAAAACCAAATAAATTAGGTGGATTCAGGGAGATGCCTTACCATAGGTCTAGAAACATTTTTACTTGCACAAAACATTTTAAATATTCAAATTATAATAATTAATTTCTTAGTTTAAAACCATTTAAATCTATATTTAAGTTAATATAAATATATTGCGTCTATTTTGAAACATTTTAATGATGTATATTGTTTTTATTTTTCTATTTTTAGGGAATTAGTTTCATTTTTCCATGGATGAATCTCTAACAAGCTAAGATTTTGGGAAATATATTTTTTGAATTAATTTAAACATTTTGATATTTTTTACTTCTCACATCACTGAATATAACTTGTGTTATATGATAGAAACATGTTTTATTTTCAATGAACACCACACTAATTTAACCTTGTTCTACACACAACACATATATTAACTTTCGGTACACACAACACTTTGTTTGTATTGTATTTCACACAATGTAGAGTTTATTTGATAACAGGAATTACATGTAATACCTAGTCTTACCAAACTATAATATACTATTAATATGAGTATTAAATTAAAATTATATTTTTCACTTATACCAGGGAATGGTAGTCATTAATTAAGATAATTAAATTATGATAATATAGTTCAAATAAGAATATATCAAGTATTATTTGGTTTCCAATTAACTAGAGATGAAAAAACCCTTGTGAAAATATATGAAATATTTTATTGGAAAAATTTATTTATGCAGTAAAAAATATTTTAATTCATTAAATTAATTAAAACACTGTGAAAAAATTATTTTAATGAAATAAATATATATTATAATCAACAAAAATTATTATGTTCATCTTATGTGTTTCTATAAAATTGATAAAAATAAAAAAAATTACACAAAAAGATATATATTTTTCTAAAAAGTAACATTACCACATTTAACAGCGCCCCTATTTTAAATCTAATTTTTTAAAATTTTAGAAATTATATTTGATAAAAAAATCACCATTTATAGGATAATGTAAAACTTTCCTTATGAGGAGTTATTGGTATTTTGTTTCAAATTTTATTTTTTTGTTGAGTTGTGAAAAATAAATAATTTTAGATAAAAATTGTTTTTTCTAGTTTAATTACATTGTTAAATTCTGTTTTAATTTGGTTTTGAAGTTTTTTTGATTAAATACACACCAATTAATACAATTTATACCATTCAAAACATATTCACATTTAAATTGGATATAAAAACGTTTCAAAAATTTGAATTGTTTTACTTTAAAAACCCATTGTTTCATCCCGTTCATGGGATAAATTTTAAATTAAATTCTACTGATTTTGAGGTTAGAACTTTGAAACATCGATTATATATTTGGAATCAAAATTATTTATAATTTATAAAAATTTAATCTTTTTTTGACCAAATATATTAATAAATGTAATTAAAATTGATTATAGTGATTAATGAAAAACTTATTTTACATAGTGGTAAAAATTTGATCTTGAAATGTAAAATAACCTGGAAACTAGTCCAAAAGATATTAAATGGCCAAATATTGACCATATAAAATCATGGATATAATATGGATTATTATTTGTTTAACATTTTTTAATAGATTCCTCTTAATAGTGCTAACCTTTTTATATCTACAATAATTCCACTCCTCCATTATAAAAGCTCACCCCATCACTTCATCACACTTATCAAGTCCTTCGGATCAGAGAAACCTTCACAAAAACTCCTCCCAAAATATGTCCCTTTATCCTTGAGTCCTCACATTGGGAATAAATCCATCCAAGGAATACCTTTGTTTCAAACTAAATGGATTTACCCAAAGAATAATAGGTTTCAATGATTACGATGATAGTCAAGACAAAAGGTATTGGTTTTCTTGTCTCACTTTTATTTCAATTAGAAATATGATATATTCACTACTTATTCTTTTTGAGTGGTGTATATAATTTCATAGGGAATATTATAAAATTAATTTCTATTATTTTGTGACATTAATGGTTTCAATTGATATTATTCTTTCATGGATATAATGATTCAAAAGTTACTCCAATAGTAAGGGTATTTCTAGTCCCACTTTAATTTCTATAAGGCTTATGATATATTCACCACTCATTTATTTGGTGTGGCCTATATACTACCCATGAATTTATTCTATGATTCATATCATTAAATTTTTGGTTATTTAAGTATCCTTTTGATGTAATTACTTTCATGGGGTTTATGGTTCAAATTTTTTCAAATTCAATGATTTTTTTGTCTCAAATTTCCTTATTTGAGATAAATGTTATGTCATTCACCTATATTCTATTACTATGTGTATATACTAATAATTTTATGTGTTATATAATTACTATCCTTATTTTACTGGTATTATTTTCATCATTAAATGTTATTCATTCATAGGTATTATGATTCAAAGTTACAAAAATGTTAAGAGTTTATTTCTATAACCTCATCATTATTTGGGATTGTGTGTGATAATACTTACATTAATTAATTATTATTATCCATTTCTCATGAATTCTATTTAGTTTTATTAAAATATGGTTTTTCATGATATCTTCTTGTAATAGTACTATTTTCTACTCGTTGGTACTTAGGAAAATTAAGAATTTTTTTTTATAAAATATGATATTATTTTTCTTTTCAGTCAAAAATATATTTTTCCCCAAAACAATGTCTTCTAAAAATGTTTTAATTTTTTTAATATTATATTTAAATGTAATTTTTACGTATTTTTTAATTTTTAATAAAAATTGTTTTAAAATGTATCTTCTTATAATTCTATGATCAAGGATGTTTTGAAACTTTTACAGACAAAAAGTAATTCCCTGAATTTATGAATTTACCTATAAACATTACCATAATTTCCATGAAGATTACATTGAAAATTTAAATATTTATTTTTATAGAAATTTTTTTCCTAATACATTAGGAATTAATTTTATAATTTTTTTATCATGAAAAATGTTTTTAAAAATTACTTTTTGTTTAAAAAGAGTTTTAAATGATTTTTAGAGCTATTATTATAATCATTCAAGGTTTTTTTCAAAGTGGAAGGTTTTAAAAATATTATATTATTTAAAAATGAAATTTCAAATAGTAAAGGATATTTTATAAATAAATATTTTATATGATTTTTAAAATATTCAACTATAAGATTTTCAACGTGGTTATTTAAGAATTTTTTTAAATGTTTCATATTTTAAAGAGTGACTTTGAAAGAATGATTATTTTTCTAAATTTTATTTCCTGTGATCTATGAAAATCATTTTACATATAATATGGAATCCTTTAATATTGTTAATACTTTATTGATAATAGGATATGAGGAAACCATTATTATTATTTCCTTGAATGGTTTATATTTCTGATGACATGTTGTCTATAGACTATTTTCTCTTCCATGTGTAATACCATGATTAAACCCACATTCTTTCATCGGTTATTCTACGAAGAATTGATTATGAAACCTATATCTTTTCTATAGGTTATGATTTTATGAAATATTTATAGTACTCATTTCATATCAAGGGTTTTTATATGATTTTTATGAAATACATCTCTTTTAATGGGTAATGATATAATCATTGTTTTTTTATCTTATGGAACACATATGTAAGATTTCATTATTTAATGAGTGGGAACCTATATCTCCCTAAAATTAATTAGGTAATTGTCAATTTTTTATGAGTTAGAATTTGTACTGATGAGCGAATTTGAAGCTCATCATAAGAGGGTATAAGGGAGGGTATCCCAAGCCCATAAAAATATGGTATATAGTAGGGAATACTAAACTAGTAACAAGTGTGTATACAAGAGGTAACCTTAATCCCATTACTAGAGGGTATATGGGATGGAAGACCAAGCATGATACAAGAGATTACTCTAGAGGAAATATGAAGCCTGTAATATAAGAGTACAATGGACGGAATCCTAAGCCCACAAAAAGAGGGTACATGGGAGAGAATCCCAAGTCTGTAAAGATGGTACACAAGTGGTCATCCAAACAATGAAGAAGGTACAAAACTGATTATCCAAATCCTAAGATGATAAGAAGTTCGTGGTAGGAATCCTTGATATAACACCCCATGATTTAGTGAAATATTTTTCTTTAAGTTAATTTAATATTTTAAATATTCTACAATACATGGAACACTAAATATAACAAGTTTTATATGAGAAAACCAAGTTATTCTTTTTTTATATGCAACACCATGTAAATATTGTGTTACATACAACACATATTTTAGATTTTGTTACATGTATCTCTTTTTTTGGCATGTGTTACACATAATTATGAGTTCATTTGTTAAATTTCATTACAGAAAAGTCCTACTTTTACTAAACTACAATATGATTTTAATATTAATATTACATTATTTTCATAGTTACCACCTAACTATTAGAATGGAATTTATGAATTTTATTAACTAAATTATGAAAATATTGTTAAAAATTGTATATAAGGGGAATTATTTGGTGAAAATTTACTATTAATGAAAATAAAAACATTTTAAAAAATACAAGAAATGTTTTACTGAAATAAAAATATTTATGCAATCAAAAAACTTTTACAATAATAAATTAATTACAAAAATGTGGGTAAATTATCTTAATGATATATTTATATATAAATTTATTCAACAATTTAATGTTTATCTTATTTATTTTCTAGACAATAGTTGAGAATAAATCCAATTTTATTAATAAAAAGATATAGTTTTTCAAAAAGGAAATTTTACCACCTTTTAATTGAAAAATTATTTAAAATAATTTTTTTAAAATTTTATAACTTTAATTTAAAAAATAAAAATCATATTTGAAATTGGAATTTCAAATTTTACTTTGGGTGTATTTTTTGTATTTATCTAAGGTATCATTTTTAGATGAATAGCAAAAAACACTATTATAATTGGGATATTCATTTTCATATATTTTATTTATCTGTTTAAATTATATTTTAAATTAATTTTAATGTTTAATTAAATAAATTAAACATAAATATTTCTTTTTTAGGTCATTGGAATACTGTTCACATTGAAATTGGGTATAAACACAATTTGAACTTTTGAACATTTTCACTTTAAAAGCCCATTGTTTTGTCCAGGATGTAGGATTATTTTTTAAATTGATTTATTCCAATTATGTGATTAGATTTTGAAAAACTATATTTCATACATATATTCATCATAAATTATAATTTATAGAAATTTCAACCTGGTTTTTGACCAAAAATATTAGTGAATGTTATTAATATTAATTAAAGAGATTAATGTAAAAACGAGTTTACTTAGTGTGTAAAAATTATCTTATGTGTCCAAATAAACTATAAACATTTCCAAAAGGAATTGAATAGAAATATTTTGACCATATCCTCACTTGGATAAATAATTAACAATTATTAGTGGCACATGATATAAGGGAGAAAAATCAATATTGTTTACAATTTTATATTTACATGGATTCTAATACTCCACTTAAAAAGGATACTCACCCCTCACATCTTGACACCTATAAAGACATTTTAGCTCATATAAAACCTTCCAAAATAATCTCCCATATTCCCTATGTCATTATAAAATCCACACATTGGGATGAAGGAAAAACAAGTTAGTGCATTAGTGAAAACCTAAATAAATTACCAATAGAAGAGGAGGATTAAACGTGTACAATGAAAGTTAAGACGTAAGTTAAGAGTCTTATTGTCGGACAATTATTTCTACAGTACATTTTCATTATTCACTATTAATTTATGTTTTGTGATGTATATACATCACATGAATTTATTATATGAATCTTATACATAAATTTAGGGGTATTTATATATCCATTTTATGATATTTCTTTCATGGGGTGTATGGTTCAGAAGTTACCAAAATGATAAATTAATTTTTCCTCAATTTTAATTCATTGCAATAGATTCCATGTTATACACCTATATTCTTCTACATGGTGTATTGCCAGAGAAAATTTATGTGCATATTTATAATCAAATAATGTGTATTTTTAATGTTTTTTAATTTTAAAACCCAAATATTTCATTATTTTATTAAAATATTAGGCAATTTTGATCATAGAATAAAAATGAGAAAACTTGTGAAAAGTGCTTAATTTCATATTTTTTTAAAAAATTACCACAAGGGTATTTTGGTCATTAATTTTAAAATATAATTTAAAATTGTGCGAATATAATTTTTTAATTCTAATATTAGTTCCTTCAACATTTTATGCTGGACCAGGAGCTGATTCGTCCATCTTAAGGCCTTAAAAATCAATTAAGTTAATGATTTTTCAGGGTGGACAACGTGGAATAAACCACTGTAACAGAACCAAATCTTGGCCTACACACCGTAAATGAAGTTTATTACACCTAGAATTGAACTAAGACACATAGATCTGACTCTGATTCAAATTTGGATTGTTTTTTTATCATTAAGGTTTCCATTGGATGTTTTACTTTTGGAGGATCCTTCCTGGAACCTTCATCCAGAAAAAGAAACCGATAATGATGAAATCATAAATTATTAATCCAGTGTCAGAATGAGCTGATATTAGGGGGGTTAACTTAAAAAACATTAATGAAAATTTTTTATAAAATGGTACATAGGATAATTGAATATTTAATGGGCCCAAAATAGAAAATATGTTGGAGGACATAATTCTCCCTTTAAAAGAAGGCCCTCACCTCCTTCCCGAATCATCAGCTCGACACACAAAGCCAACGAGGGATCCAACCGGGGCATGGGAAGCTATTTATCCTATATTCCCCCCTCATTTATTCTTTTTATTTTACTTTATTTTTAGTTTTTTCTTAGTTTTCAATTGTAATTTAAATTTTAGTTTTATTAATCTATGCCTTTGTGTTTCTCCATCCAATTTTCTTCATTTCTTTCCTTCTCTTTCTCCCTCTCCTCTTCCAACCAGTCCACCAAGTAATCTCTTACTATTTGAAATGAGAGGATAACCATGCGACTTGGCCCTAGGGAGGTTAGGGTGGTCATTAATTTTATTTAATGTTTAATTTTATGTTTGTAGATAGAATTGAGTAGCATGCATGGGTAAGGAAAATGTCTCTGATGTTGTGACTACCTCTGATGACATGAAACTCAACCTATATATAATCTTTTAATTAATCATTTTCCATCTCTCCATTGGTTTTTTCTTCACATGTCAGAGTTGAGCTAATCAATGGATGAAATAGCTTCGAATGAACCAGGTCCTGGAAGATGACACATTTTAGACAAAGGTGTGTCATAATCTTGGATTAAAGGAGGAGGAGGAATTGGGTGTGCTCAGACATTGGATGATATTTCACAATTTCTAAATAAATAATAGTAGATAATAACTGAGATTTAATTTTTGAATTATAAAACTAAAATAAAACATATAATGGAGAAAAATTATTGAACATTAAATGAACTCCCAAATCCATGTTTTTTCTTATTAACTCATTCTGTTAAGATTTTCATGATTGTTTAAATTATCATTTTACATGTCATTATTTTAAATAAAAAATCCCAAAAATGTTACCATCACATTCATTCATATAACAAAACCACAAAGATTGATTTTTTAGGTGATATATAATAATGTGAAATACATTGAATGGCTCCTCAAGAGAGATAACCCTGGTTAGCCACTATACTACACTAGGAAAAATATAATTGCTTTTTCCCACTCCCCACGATAGTCATGTTTCAAAACTGGTACCATTTATGGGGAGCCAATAAATATTCCATTTACGTTTTCTATTTTCACATGTAGATATATTTCATTTAACAAAAATTATTCCACGATGAATTCAAATGATTATTATTATACATGGATTGACAATTACTCACTTGTGCAAGAATAAAAAATAGACCTCATTGAGGAGGCCCTATAATGAATAGTTTATGAACTTATGATAATGGTCAAGAAGAGGGAAAGAGGCATGGAAAAATGGATCTTACTAAAGGATTTTATGGCCATCGTCAATAAACTCCAAGATAACTTAAAAATATTCAAGGACAATAAGGAAGTTCCACTGGTCTTCCTGAATTTCACTAAAGATGTCCATGAAGTCGATTCCAAAATTTTGTTAGAGGATACTGACTACCTGCCTCTATCTAGTGATGATAAACCAAAATAGGTACTTTCAATTAAAGAGGAGATTAATGTAGAACTGATTCAGGGAGATGATATAATATTGAACTCAATCTCTTTTAATTTTTTTGAAACTAATTTGAGTATCACCCCTAATAGTTTTGAATTTATAGATTCAGCCATCTCATATTATGCCCTGAAGGATGATCAGGGAAAAGTAATAGCACCTATTGAGGAACATTTAGATCTCCCTAAACACACTGAATATTTACTATAGGGAGCACAAGAAGAGAAGAAGGTTACACAAGTATCAAAAAATGAAGAGGAGGTTCATTAATTCATACTATACCTGCCATGAGAGTTGTACCACATTACGAAGGTGGTGGATCTAGTGTACTCTATCCATGTAGTACTCCTCAAAAATAAAAAATAAGTGGTCGCTCAGAAAAACCACATGTGGTGGTTTATGTCAATGAATCCCCAACAACCATCAGACTTTGGATAACAGCTGGTATTGCCCTCTATAGGAAGTGACAATTCCGTGTCTAATTGGGGGATCATTCCAAGATTTATATTTACATGATTTCTAATAATATATATGTCAATTTCTTTTCTTATAAGTTTTGTAACATTTATCCCACTACCTCTATCTTTTTTTGAGAATAAATGACATGTTATTTGCTCTTAATTGTGTTATTTTCTTTTATAGGTTCATAATGGTAGAAGGAATCCCAAAATAGTGTAGGGGAAGGATATAGATTCATGAAAAAAGTAGGTAAATTTTAGTGTTTAATATTTTAAACTCTCTACATTTTTTCTACATCACGATTTATGACTTAAAGATAAAATCATATGCACACACATGAATTCAGGTTTTACTCGACTTATATAGGACACATGAGTTTCTTAGGAATGCTATGATACAATGATTTAAATTTATATGTTGATATGATTGAATGATAGATATGGAAAATTTAATGTTAAGATAAATCATGGATATTAAAATGATGACTCATTATTTGATGGAACCAATTGATTCATGTAAATGAAATTTCTTAAACATTTTGTCATGCATTGAATTTCTAAAATTTATGTGAATTGATTTGTTATTATTTATCATGCTATGAGTGATAGTCCAATTTTATATTTCCCATTGATGAGAGTATTTCTAGACCAAGTACTTACTATGTTTACTTGAGCATATTTCTTGAGTGATCTTGGGACATGGAACCGACCTGAACTTGTATTGAAACTTTTCAAAGCCTGGACTGTGCAATAACACATTTAAAATTATTGATACATCCTTTTAAAACATATTTTTCCTTAAAAGTAAACCTTTACATTAATTTTTATTTTAGATTATAGATACCATAGAATTACCTTTATAGTAATGAGACCTGTTTCAAGCCATTTTTTTCCTTTTCTACCCTCCTATGAGTATTATCATGATATTTTAAAGTTTAAGTGTGGTGGTAAATGTAATTATGGTGGACGAGATGATATATAATGTAAGGAATAAGTGTGGGGGGGATATTTTAGTAATTGTAAAAGGTTTTGGAATCATTCATTATTATCTATTTTTTCCCTATTGAATAAAAAAATGGAAAATTGACAAAAATATCCAAAAAAAGAGAAAAAATGGGTTGTGATTTTAGAAAACAAAAAACTACTATTTTATAAACCAAAGTTCTTATGATTGTATGTGTTTAGATGATATATGTGATGTTTTATATATACATAAATTTCAAAAAAAAGTATAAAAGTAAAAAATAATATTCATGAGGGGGCACAAATAATTTATTATGCATAATCTGATCATTACCTTTACTTTGAGTTTTGGAAAGTTTGTGCTTCTTCTTTGAAGTGGAGAATTTTCTTAAACTTTTAATTTTTATTTAATGCATTTAACTTAAGAGATTATCCTCCTCCTTGATATGTAATTTTTAAAGCATCAAATCCTTCCAACCATAAGCCTCAGATTCATTTGAACCTTTATTACAAGTCCTTGTGATTTTATGTGTCTTTTGTCTTGATAAAGTAGATAAAGTAGTTTATTTACAAGTCTATGGATAAGGAGCATGTTCTCATGACACGAGCATAAATCTAAATGAATTGTATCATGAGTGATTGGAGAGACTAATCAAAAGTCACGTAAATAATGACTTGGCAGGAATCAAAGAGCTTGAACGAAGGAAATGAGAAGTTCAATAAATTTTCAAAGGGGAAAAGTAAAATATGTGAATTATTTGATTTTTTGAAAAATGGGATATTAAATTGATATTTTATTCAGATTTTTGAAAGTTTTATTTCACATTAATTTTTTTTTTGATTTTTTTGCATTGAAATTTGAATATTGGTAACATTAGTGTCCTTTGATTTGGTTGTTGAGATTTTATACTTGAGGACAAGCAAGGTTTATGAGTGGGGGTATTTTAAAAAGAAAATTTATTTGCATATTTCTAATCAAATAATGAAGTTTTTTTAAAATTTTTAAATGTTTAAACCCCTATATTTCACTATTTTATTAAAATATTGGGAAATTTGGATTATCGAATGAAAATGAGCTAAATTGTGAAAAGTGCTTAATTCTGGATTTCTGGGTATTTTTTACCACAAGGGTATTTCGGTCATTAATTATATAATATAATTATAAATTGGATGAATATTATTTTTTTTAATTACTATTTTATTTCCTTAAAATTTTTATTATGGACCAGGAGCTGATTTGACCATCTAAAGGACTTGAAAAAACAATTAATTGAATGATTTTTTCAAGAAGACAATGTGGACCCCAATACCATAACAGAACCAAATCTCTCCATACACAACTTAAATGAAGTTTATTCCACCAATAATAGAACTAGGACACATAGGTATGGCTCTAAAACAAATTTGGGAGATTTTGACATCCTGAAGGTTCATATTGGATGTAATACTTTTGAAAGAACCTTTCTAGAACCTTTATCCATAAAAAGAAATTGATAATGAAAAAATCATAAATTATTAATAAGGTCTCCAAATGAGATGAAATTTGGAATTTAAATGGACTAAAAGTTTATGAAAATCATTTATGAAGGGAAAAAATAGGAATAGACCATTTAATGGGAAAAAAATGTTCAAAATTTTAGAGGACAAAATTATTCATATAAAAGGAGGACCTTGCCTCATTCCCAAATCATTAACTCAACACCCACATCCAAGGAGGGATACCATCGGGGCATGGGACACTACATATCCTCTAATCCCCCATCATTTATTTTTTTTTTCATTTTTTTTTGTCTTAGTTTTCAATTGTAATTTAAATTTTAGTTTTATTAATCCATGACTTTGTGTTTCTCCGTCCACTTTTCTTCATTTTTTCCCCTCTCTCTCTCTCTCCTCTTCCACCTACTCCACAAAGTAATTTTTTACTCTCAGAAATGAGAGGCTAATCTAGAGACATGGAATGGGGGGGAGGTTAAGGTGATAATTAATTTTGATTAATGATTAATTTTATGTTTTTAGATAGAATTGATTTGTATGCACGGGTAAGGCGAATGTCCCTAATGTTGTGACTGCCTCTAATGACATGAAACTCAAGCTATCTATATTATTTTATTTAATCATTTTCCCTCTCCTCATTGGTTATTTCTTCAAACGTTGGAGTTATGTTATGAATAGATGAAACATATTTGATGGAACTGTGTCCTGGAAGATGACACAATCTAGACAAAGGTGTGCCATCAACTTTGATTAAAGGAGGATGTGTAATTGAGAGTTCTCAGACATTCGATGATATTCCACAGTTTCAAAACATATAATAGTAGTTTAAACAAAATATTTTATTTTTTAATTATGAAACTGATATAAAAAATATAAAGGAGAATAATTATTGAACATTAAGCCAGCCCAAAAAACAACGTTCTTTCTTATTAACTCATTCAATTTAGATTTTCGTGATAGTTTAAATTATCATTTAACAGGTCATTGTTTTATTTAATAAAAAAACCCAAAAATATTTTCATCCCATTCATTCATAAAAAACCACAAATATAGATTTTTTGGGTGATATATAATAAAGTTAGTGAACTACATTGAAAGGATCCTAAATAGAGACGACTCTAGTAAACCACTGTACTACACTAAGAAAAATATAATTTCTTTTATCCACACGCTGTGGTAGGTGGGCATAATTTATATACACCTTGTAACGCCCCGACCCCAGCTACCCAGAGCCGGTGCATTACTTCGTAACATTGGCATGATCCCAAAAGATCAAGTCTCGAAAGACCGATTAGTTTAGTAGCCTTGGAAACACTAGATACATTCATAAGTCTTTCATTACATCAAAATTAAACAAACTACAAAAAAACATGGTCTTCATATTCCACACTCATATCTTCACTGATTATTCTTGCAAGTCAGTCATAAAATACTTCTTCACAACCTGGAAAATTTTTAAACATTGAAAGGGGTGAGCTCAAATGCTCAGTAAGGATAACAATAATGCGGAAGCTTTCATAAATAAACATTAACATTTAAGGCAATGTATAACTAAAACAAAAGCCTCTTAAACATGAACTTCAACATAATATGGAAAAAGTAAAATGAGATAATGCCATTTACTTCTTCACATGGATATTCTACTGGTCGAATAATCACATGTAATATCAATAACCACTTTCATAATGATGGAATGCATAATGCCAGACTATCATAACCACATAGCCAAGGCCTCGTGCCAAGACTACAAATAAGATTTTGTCAAGGCCTTGTTCCAAGACACTAGTTTGTCTCATGAGACCTGCCGATGCATCGAGGAGCTATAGCGGGCTCCACCCGTCACTTATTAAGTCCAATGCATTCCTCATATGAATAGGTTTAAACATATCATAAACCATAACATAATCGCATCACATAAAACATGCATAAAGGAAACATAACATTTCCAAATTTCAATCACAAGATATCAATACAACACATTGATATAATAAAAATGCTTTCAAAACCATTTTCAATACCAAAATAAAAGAAAGTTAAAACTTTGTATTTATTTTTCATTAAAAAAAATGATGGCTTGTAGAGGAAGCCGAAACTCAAATAATGGTCACGGCGGCGGAGAAGTCATTGTCGCCGCATAAGTACGGAAAAAAAACATTCCCTTTTTGTCGTTTAGTAAAACGCTTCGTATAAAAAAGATTCCTTTTGAATAAACGTAAAAGTCAAAGGGGTTTATACACTGTATAAAATAAATTTGTGTATAAAACAAAATATGCCTCAATGAATGGAGATTGAGACGAAGTACCTTAAAAGATCATTTTTAAATAAAATATATCTATTATGTGTATTCACTATATGTACACATAAAGAAAGTATAAATACAATATACAACATAATAATATCATGACATAATTTGAAAGTAGGAGATTAACCCAAAGAATGGAAGTTGGGTTATGAAATTCCCTTACCTCGTGTCTGACTTGACTCAACCGTTCTTTAACCTCCTGAATAATAAACTAGAGTTAATATATACCTTATTAAGAACCATTTTCAACTTCATTATCCTTATTATATCACTTATTACAATGATATGAACATTATGTAATTATTTAAGTTAATAATGTTCATTTTGTCGGTATTTGGTTCTTAAGTCAAAAATAGGCTTCTTACACTTACATGTTGTTAATTTGGTCAAAGGTTCATTATATCCAGAATGGTATTCATGATGTAGATATCATATATGTCATATATATCCAGTACATACATTCATTTATAATATTACATCACATTTAGAGGTAAGAAATGAAATGCACCGTTCATGGAGACGGTAAGCCGTACGTACGCATGAACGCTACTTCCATTTCTATTTCATATTTTCTGGAATGGAATCATAATGATATGAGAGTATATTATAATTCCAGTATAATAACATATATAATATCATTAACTTTATCCTTCACACATCCCACATATGGTATTAACGAATCAAATCACTTTCAGGGGGCGGTAGTCCGCGCTTCCTAAAATGAAGATATCGTGTTTTACCCATAATGGAAACCATAAAGGTATGCCCAAAATGAAAAAAACAGAAGCTTAAGGAAAACATAAACATATTATATATCATATATAAAAATAGTGACATCATAATGGCCACCTTTGAAGGTGTTAAATGAGTGTTGAACAATCATCGTTTCGGGAGGCAGAATTTCGCCATCCACGGAAACCTTATGTTCTTTAACCATTTGATGTAGTTGTGTGGAAGTGTAGCTCAAATAAATCTTATAACAACATCCTAGTATATTTAAGATACTGGTGTTGTTACAAAAGAAGTAAATAAAAAGAGTTTAGGGGGTTGGAGAAGCAAAATAAAACAAAAGAACATGAGAGAATGAATTACCTTAAAAAGTGTAACTCCTTTTGAGTTGAGCCTAAAGGCTTCCTTTGAAAAGATTCTGCCCAAAGGGAATCCTCTAGGATGAGGAGAGGGATGTGGAGAGAGCAAATGGGCAGGGGTTGGCCGAGCCAATGGCTTGAAGAGTGTGTGAAATGAGGTAGAGGTGGGGGCCTTTTATAAGAGGAGAGGAAGGCACTTTTGGAAAGTAAAGGAACATTACATTATTTGAAAATGTGTTTCGGTTTTAAAAGGTCCCACATTGATAGAATTCGTGGATAAGGTGATAAGGCATCGAAATACACTCATCCATTTGGTTTTGGCCATGTGTAGTTCATAGATTTTATATTATCTTTCCATTTTATTTAAATCGTCAAATAATGATGTCATCGCTGCATCATTATTATGTCATAAATAATTAAATTTATTTAATGTCTAAAAATTATAAAAAAAATACTATGATATAGGAAATCTTTTTAGATTTCTAATTAATATTTATAATCAAAATTTGGAATTGTGTAACCCTACTTAAAAATTGTTTTAGTAAAACAATTTATGTTAGTGTCATTTTCACTTTAACATTAAATAAAAAGTAATTTATGTTATTTCCCAACAAAAGTGGATCCATGGGGTCCCCAAGTTAGGCCATGGCTTGTCTTGGTCGGCCATGACTCAACCAATGAGGTTGGGACATGTGTCTAGGTCATTTCATATTATTAATGTATTATTTATACCTTAAACTACACTAATTACCACTAATCGCGATTAAGAACTTAAAAGTTACTATTCACCAAAAAATTATTTTGATCTCATTGAACCACATTTTACTTCTTAATGACAACCATGTATGTCGGATTTTTGAAAATCAAATCACAGAAGTTGTAATATTTCATTTAAACGAAAAATCAGTTATTTAACTACCACTTAGTGGTTTCACTATTCATCAAAAATTGAAGTTTTTCAGAATAAGGCCAAAATTTCACCCTAAGCTATAATTGATATTCCGAATTCAAAAATGATGTCTATTTTACAAAATTCCAAACATATAAGTTGCATTAATTAATTTTATAATTAATTCCCGCTGTTACGACAAATAGCGTGTTTTCAAGAAACAATTTATATCAAAAGATTGGCAATTGTTTATGTCCAAATTCAATGTTAAATTAATTCTAATGACCACCATTGGATAAAATGGTAAAAATATATTCTAATTATACTTTAAAACCATCAAATATTATAATTTATCACTATAAATTATTTTGATTAAAAAAGTTGTTTTAAGTATTTTTCACTATTTATAAAATTTTAGAAGTTCTCAGAAAAATACCAAAAATTCAACATAGGCTAATTTCGATATTACGAATACAAAAATGAAGTCCATTTTGACATATAAAATTTATAATATTTCAAAAAGAAGGTATTACTATTCATAACGGCTACTTTGATTAGTCGCGGTGTTTTAGAACTCGAAGTTGCGTACAATGCAAGCTATTGTATTACTGAATGAGAAGCGTATCGTGGAAGCTCGGGGTGTTACATTCTCCCCTCCTTCAATAAATTGCGTCCTCGCAATTTGAAATTTTTCTTGGAAAATACAAGGTTGAAAAGAGAAAATACCTTTGAGGAAAACCCACATCGAAAATAAGGTTAATAAATATATAACATTAAAAGAAAGCAGGATAAGTACAAAGGTCACCCGATATAGCCCATTCTAGGATTCTATGAAAATATGGATATGGAAGAAAAACAAACCATCAAGGTCTGATGGAGAGTTATAGAAAACAGGATTAGGAGAAAGTTTAACCATAAGAAAATCACAAACTTGTGATTGGTTAAACGGTCATTGAATCCCCAGTTGGAAAAGTTAACCGACAACATTTTTGTTTTAAGTTACCTTTTATAATGTTGAGGAATTTATTTATGAGATTTACTAAGAACGTAAGGGAATATACATAATTGTTATGTATACTTTCATTCGTTAATAAATTTTTACCACAAACCCAACTTTTACTCCCAATGGTAACAGAACTCAAAAATATTCTATTTATCCTAATTGTATAAGGTTCAAAATGTTAACACATACCATTTAGATTAGTAAAACTATTTTGTAATAACCAGGGACTTCCTGTAGGCTAGTGGTAGGAAATAAAGGCTTGTCGCACTATGGTTGTGGGTTCGATTCCTGCAGCTTTGTCCGACGCGACGGGTTATTCCCCACCCTGCAGGTTGTCCTTTTCATAAAACTATAGTATTCCAAGAATAATCTCCAGAAAAATTTTTAACCTTAAATTTACTATCCAAGGTTCAACTTAATCCACTCCAACCTTTATAGTTATCCAAAATACCTTCATCCAGACTTTCTCTAAAAGGTCTCTAAATTCCAAAATCAATTGTAACATCAGATTCCCCAAACAAAGAAAAGTTTCTCTTATTGTCACATACCAAAAATATGATTACCTTAATCATATTAAAACCTTACTGAAATCAAAAAGTAATGCAGTACAATCCATATATATATATTACATTATTCTTATAACCAGAATATAATCCTTGAGTCCAAAAGCACCAATACATTAGTTATTCTGCTTCAACTGTAGTAATAGCATAAGATTGTCCTTGATCCCTTGTCCTTTTCTGAGGTAAGTTTCCTTGACGCTTAGGACATTCATTTGCATAATGACCCATTTCTCTACAATCGTAGCATTCAACATTGACAGCCTCTTTCTTTCCCTTGCAATCACGAGCCTGGTGACCCTTTTCTCCACATTTATAACAGACTCCCATTCCTTTTAGGCAAGTACCAGGGTGATTCTTCCCACAATTATCACATAATGGAAAATCCTTCTTTCCCTTTTTCCCTTTATCTGTCTCTTGTTCCACCATTCTCTTCTTCTCTTGCTTTACTTTGTTGTCATAAGACTTAGAGAATTCCTTTTCTGTCTTGATAGCACATGAGACTATATCTTCGTATGTTGAGAAAGATTGTGACACTAGAGCTCGACGGAGAAATGGTTTTAACCCATCAAAGAAACGATCAATCTTACTTCTTGGGTTACGTATATAATCGGCAGCATGCCTCGCTAACCTTGTAAAGTTAGCCTCATACTTTGCGACATTCTCATCCTCCTTCTGCCTCAAACTCAGAAATTGCCTTTCCATATCTGCTCGATGGTCACGAGGAAAGTATTTTTCTAAGAACAACTCTTTGAACTCTCTCCATTCCATATTCGATACGTCATCATCTTCCTTTGTGTTTTGAATCAGTGACCACCACTGATCGGCATCTCCAGTGAGGCGGTAAACTGCCATGACAACCTTCTCCCTTTCACTACTCCCCAAGGCATGGAATATTTTCTCTAAGGAATTTATCCATTGCTCAGCTATTGTAGGATTTGTACTCCCATTGAAGGTTGGCGGTTGTTGCCTCATGAAACGGTCTAGCATTGATCCTCCACGTTGCGAATCAGGGTGCTCCATACGAGTAAGGTTGTTATTCATAACCTGCGTGAGTTGTCCCAGTATGGTAATAAGTTGATCAGCACCAGTTGTATCTTCAGGTCCACAATAATTATCTTGAGCAGGAGGGCAATCCCTACACGGAGTTCGTGCATTGATACAGTTTCCATTCCTTCTACTAGGCGCCATTTCTAAACAATGGCATAATCCAGATTAGTTTATGAATCAAAATACATAATTCCATACTTGTATAATACTTAACATAAATTGAACTATTTATGGATATAATCCATAATCATAAAAAGAAATGTTTCCTTTGAGGAAGTATGTACTCATAAACCTTACATAATGGTTTGTAAAGAAAATGAGAATTATCCTAAGCATATCCCCCGGGAGTGTCGTAACCAAGAGTGCAGCAAGGCCCGTTGTCGTGCACCAGTTCCCGTTCGAGTCTAGCTCAAAGCGGTGTTTTCGGGTTTTACCCCTAGGTACATCTGTGCCAGAGCTGCCTCTACCTGCTCGTATCCAGACAGGGATGTATTGCTTGGAAAACTCATATCATCTCTATAATACCAAAATTCTAGGAAGTTCTTCTATACTAATCCTCGAAGCCTATCTTTGGGCTATGCGTTCTAATCAGAGTTTATCTACATCTAGCTTCCAAGGTTAGTACTAAACTGGCTCTGATACCAACTGTAACGCCCCGACCCCAGCTACCCAGAGCCGGTGCATTACTTCGTAACATTGGCATGATCCCAAAAGATCAAGTCTCGAAAGACCGATTAGTTTAGTAGCCTTGGAAACACTAGATACATTCATAAGTCTTTCATTACATCAAAATTAAACAAACTACAAAAAAACATGGTCTTCATATTCCACACTCATATCTTCACTGATTATTCTTGCAAGTCAGTCATAAAATACTTCTTCACAACCTGGAAAATTTTTAAACATTGAAAGGGGTGAGCTCAAATGCTCAGTAAGGATAACAATAATGCGGAAGCTTTCATAAATAAACATTAACATTTAAGGCAATGTATAACTAAAACAAAAGCCTCTTAAACATGAACTTCAACATAATATGGCAAAAGTAAAATGAGATAATGCCATTTACTTCTTCACATGGATATTCTACTGGTCGAATAATCACATGTAATATCAATAACCACTTTCATAATGATGGAATGCATAATGCCAGACTATCATAACCACATAGCCAAGGCCTCGTTCCAAGACTACAAATAAGATTTTTTCAAGGCCTTGTGCCAAGACACTAGTTTGTCTCATGAGACCTGCCGATGCATCGAGGAGCTATAGCGGGCTCCACCCGTCACTTATTAAGTCCAATGCATTCCTCATATGAATAGGTTTAAACATATCATAAACCATAACATAATCGCATCACATAAAACATGCATAAAGGAAACATAACATTTCCAAATTTCAATCACAAGATATCAATACAACACATTGATATAATAAAAATGCTTTCAAATCCATTTTCAATACCAAAATAAAAGAAAGTTAAAACTTTGTATTTATTTTTCATTAAAAAATGATGGCTTGTAGAGGAAGCCGAAACTCAAATAATGGTCACGGCGGCGGAGAAGTCATTGTCGCCGCATAAGTACGAAAAAAAAACATTCCCTTTTTGTCGTTTAGTAAAACGCTTCGTATAAAAAAGATTCCTTTTGAATAAACGTAAAAGTCAAAGGGGTTTATACACTGTATAAAAGAAATTTGTGTATAAAACAAAATATGCCTCAATGAATGGAGATTGAGACGAAGTACCTTAAAAGATCATTTTTAAATAAAATATATCTATTATGTGTATTCACTATATGTACACATAAAGAATGTATAAATACAATATACAACATAATAATATCATGACATAATTTGAAAGTAGGAGATTAACCCAAAGAATGGAAGTTGGGTTATGAAATTCCCTTACCTCGTGTCTGACTTGACTCAACCGTTCTTTAACCTCCTGAATAATAAACTAGAGTTAATATATACCTTATTAAGAACCATTTTCAACTTCATTATCCTTATTATATCACTTATTACAATGATATGAACATTATGTAATTATTTAAGTTAATAATGTTCATTTTGTCGGTATTTGGTTCTTAAGTCAAAAATAGGCTTCTTACACTTACATGTTGTTAATTTGGTCAAAGGTTCATTATATCCAGAATGGTATTCATGATGTAGATATAATATATGTCATATATATCCAGTACATACATTCATTTATAATATTACATCACATTTAGAGGTAAGAAATGAAATGCACCGTTCATGGAGACGGTAAGCCGTACGTACGCATGAACGCTACTTCCATTTCTATTTCATATTTTCTGGAATGGAATCATAGTGATATGAGAGTATATTATAATTCCAGTATAATAACATATATAATATCATTAACTTTATCCTTCACACATCCCACATATGGTATTAACGAATCAAATCACTTTCAGGGGGCGGTAGTCCGCGCTTCCTAAAATGAAGATATCGTGTTTTACCCATAATGGAAACCATAAAGGTATGCCCAAAATGAAAAAAACAGAAGCTTAAGGAAAACATAAACATATTATATATCATATATAAAAATAGTGACATCATAATGGCCACCTTTGAAGGTGTTAAATGAGTGTTGAACAATCATCGTTTCGGGAGGCAGAATTTCGCCATCCACGGAAACCTTATGTTCTTTAACCATTTGATGTAGTTGTGTGGAAGTGTAGCTCAAATAAATCTTATAACAACATCCTAGTATATTTAAGATACTGGTGTTGTTACAAAAGAAGTAAATAAAAAGAGTTTAGGGGGTTGGAGAAGCAAAATAAAACAAAAGAACATGAGAGAATGAATTACCTTAAAAAGTGTAACTCCTTTTGAGTTGAGCCTAAAGGCTTCCTTTGAAAGGATTCTGCCCAAAGGGAATCCTCTAGGATGAGGAGAGGGATGTGGAGAGAGCAAATGGGCAGGGGTTGGCCGAGCCAATGGCTTGAAGAGTGTGTGAAATGAGGTAGAGGTGGGGGCCTTTTATAAGAGGAGAGGAAGGGCACTTTTGGAAAGTAAAGGAACATTACATTATTTGAAAATGTGTTTCGGTTTTAAAAGGTCCCACATTGATAGAATTCGTGGATAAGGTGATAAGGCATCGAAATCCACTCATCCAATTGGTTTTGGCCATGTGTAGTTCATAGATTTTATATTATCTTTCCATTTTATTTAAATCGTCAAATAATGATGTCATCGCTGCATCATTATTATGTCATAAATAATTAAATTTATTTAATGTCTAAAAATTATAAAAAAAATACTATGATATAGGAAATCTTTTTAGATTTCTAATTAATATTTATAATCAAAATTTGGAATTGTGTAACCCTACTTAAAAATTGTTTTAGTAAAACAATTTATGTTAGTGTCATTTTCACTTTAACATTAAATAAAAAGTAATTTATGTTATTTCCCAACAAAAGTGGATCCATGGGGTCCCCAATTTAGGCCATGGCTTGTCTTGGTCGGCCATGACTCAACCAATGAGGTTGGGACATGTGTCTAGGTCATTTCATATTATTAATGTATTATTTATACCTTAAACTACACTAATTACCACTAATCGCGATTAAGAACTTAAAAGTTACTATTCACCAAAAAATTATTTTGATCTCATTGAACCACATTTTACTTCTTAATGACAACCATGTATGTCGGATTTTTGAAAATCAAATCACAGAAGTTGTAATATTTCATTTAAACGAAAAATCAGTTATTTAACTACCACTTAGTGGTTTCACTATTCATCAAAAATTGAAGTTTTTCAGAATAAGGCCAAAATTTCACCCTAAGCTATAATTGATATTCCGAATTCAAAAATGATGTCTATTTTACAAAATTCCAAACATATAAGTTGCATTAATTAATTTTATAATTAATTCCCGCTGTTACGACAAATAGCGTGTTTTCAAGAAACAATTTATATCAAAAGATTGGCAATTGTTTATGTCCAAATTCAATGTTAAATTAATTCTAATGACCACCATTGGATAAAATGGTAAAAATATATTCTAATTATACTTTAAAACCATCAAATATTATAATTTATCACTATAAATTATTTTGATTAAAAAAGTTGTTTTAAGTATTTTTCACTATTTATAAAATTTTAGAAGTTCTCAGAAAAATACCAAAAATTCAACATAGGCTAATTTCGATATTACGAATACAAAAATGAAGTCCATTTTGACATATAAAATTTATAATATTTCAAAAAGAAGGTATTACTATTCATAACGGCTACTTTGATTAGTCGCGGTGTTTTAGAACTCGAAGTTGCGTACAATGCAAGCTATTGTATTACTGAATGAGAAGCGTATCGTGGAAGCTCGGGGTGTTACACACCTCTTCTAAATTTAATATCATTAATTTTATTCTATTAATTATATTTTAAGCTTCATGTAATGTTGTTAATTCCAAAGTATTATGATTCAATGTTAACAAATTGACAAAAATTTATTACCACAATCTCATATTTTATCAAAATTATTTATTATTGTGCTTCCATTGATGAAATATTAAGATCCATATCACAAATACTATCATAAAATTTATTATCCTATTCTTATAATTGATATATCAATGTATTTATATCATTTTCTTCTCATTGGAACATAATCTAATTAAGGCTCTATTTTTAAAAAATCCTACATAATTTCTCTCTTCGGTCAGAGATTTTTTTACTCCTAAAACTAAGTTTTATAAAAAAAATATTTTTTAATATTATTTTTAATATAATTTTTCCCATTTTATTTTTAAAAGGTATATCCTTGTCATTTACCAATCACAGAATTTTTGTACAATTTTTATTCAGAAAAAGGAATGATCTACATGTATATTTTTACACACCATTATGAAATTCATCTCCATAAAGAATAATTTTAATTTTTTAAGGTTATTTTTAAGTAAAATATTTTCCAAATATTCTATAAATTCATTGATTTAATTTTGTTTTAGATAAAAATGTTTTCAAAAAGGGTTTCCATTTAAAATTTACTTTAAATGATTTTTAATGTTTTATTAATATTTTTTCATGGTTTTTTTCAATGAGGAAGATTTTAAAAATGTTTTTTATTTCATTTTATTAAAGTAGAAAGGATATTTTATCAAAAAATGTTTTAAATTATTACTTTATATGATTTCATGTTTCTTTTTGATGAATATGATTTTGAAAATTATTAATGTTATAAAATGTATTTTTAAAAGAAGGGTTTTTTCCCTAAGAAATTCTTTATATAGCCCTTTAAAATCCTTCCCATCTAAGTTTAAATCCATTGATTTGGCTTCTTCTTTAATGGGGATATTATCTAAATACCCCATTATTATTCTTTCATTGAATTGTTCATATTTTGGTGACAAGTTGTTTATGAAGTCCATTTATATTCCCAGTGTTATACCACGATAAAATGCTTATGAGAATCGCTCAATTTCATGAGTTATTATATGGTGAAATGATTATTGAACATATATTTTTTTCACAAGTTAGGATATGAGGAAATTTTTAAAATACCCATTTCATTTCATGGGTTATGATATAATGTTTATGAAACCGATCTACTTTTATGGGTCATAATATGATGAATTATTTATTATCTTATTGCACATGGTTGTATTATTTTATTACATTATGGGTGGGACCTATATATCCCTCAAATTTATTGGGTATTGGAAAAATTTTTATGAGCTCAAGGGGTACATGAGACATCATCCCACAACAAAAAAAGAGTTTTTTAGAGTGCATCCCTCTAACACCCTAAGAATTCATAGTGTGTTATTTCTTCAAAATAATTAAATAACTTGCACTACACGCAACACCGAGTTCAATTGCACCATGACTTACCAAAAAGCCATTAAAAAGAGGTTATGAATAGTATTAACTAAATTTTAAACTTTATATAATCTTTATAATTATAGAATCCATATTATGAGTATCTTAGACATAATGCAAGAACAAAGTCATTTTCAGTATTGCACTTTTATCAACTTTTTATTAGTGAAACCTTTTTAAATACAATATTTTAAACTTTTTGACTAAATGGGGACATAAAAAAATTTAAAATGAAACATCCCAAGCTTCCACGGTACGCTTTCCTTTGAATAATATAGTAGTGTGTGTTGTACGCAACTTCGAGTTCTAACACACCACAACCAATCAAACTAGCCGTTATGAATAGTAATACCAACCTTTTAAAATTTTAGAAATTTTATCTCTCGAAATGGACTTCATTATTGGATTCGGAGTATTGAATTTAGCCTAAGGTGAAATTTTGGTACTTTTCGGATAACTTTCATATTTTGATGAATAGTGAAAATTACTAAATTTTAATTAAAAACAACTATTTTAATCAAAATAATTAATAGTGATAGATTATGAATTTGAGTGGTTTTAAATTATGTTTAGAATATATTTTTACCATTTAATATAATGTTGGTCATTGGACCAAATTTTACAATTAAACAGAACATAAACAAGTGTCAATCTTTTGATAGTTATTATCTCATAAAAACACGCTTTTTGTTTTGACAGCGGGAATTAATTTTAAATTAATTTCTTCCACTTCTGTGTTTTGAATTTAGAAAAATGGATTCCATATTTGGAATCAGGGTGTTCAAATTGTGTAAATAGGTTACTTTTAATTTTAGACATTTTGAATAATTACTGCGGTAAATATTTTATTTACCATGGTTAAGGGTAAATCCGGTAAATAAGGGTTAAAAAATAATATTATAATAATACTAAATTACCCTAAAACGTGTCCTAGCCTTATTGGTTGATACATGTTCGGAAATAGGCATATTTGGGTTGATTTTGGGACCCCATGGTGCCACTTGTAGGTGATAGGGACACTTTATTTTAATTAAGTTAAAATGAATACAAAAATGACACAAGCATATATCTTTTAGAAAAACAATTTTTACATAGGGTTATATATGTTGGATTTTAGATTATAAATATTAATTAGAAATATAAAAATATTTCCTACATAATCATATTTTATTTATAATTTTTAGACATTAAATAATTTAATTTATTTATGACACAACGATGATGAAGTAATTACAATAATAGTGAAAAATTAAAATAATTGATATTATAAATACCCAAATAAATATAATATGAAACTTTTAATGAATTAAACTAATTTTCTATGATAATATGATATATTATTATTAACTTAATTGACTTTTTTCGAAGTAATCAATCTGTTATGAGTTTCACAAAAATCAACTATTGAATAGTGTCAAAATTGACATAAAAGAATTCTTAAAACAAATATTATATTATTAATTGATATTAAATTCCTAAAAATCTAAGGTTCGGCCAAGAGACTTATTTCATGATAGTGTCATAATTAATGGACCACTTGGGGGTCGCTTGGATGTATATAGTAAGTTTATTAACCATATTATATAAAAATACAAAGAGACATTGTAAAAGTGAAACTAAATAATTTAGAGTTAATACTTAAAGATAAGGTTAATATAAGTACCCAAACCTGTCTAAATTCTATTGGTTGAGTTGTTTTCGACCTATCACCACCTTAAAATTTAAATAATCAACTTTGGATCCATTAGAAACCGAATATGAATTTATTATAAATTAATATTTCTAGCTTTTCCAAAGGTGTCCCTCACCCCTCTTATAAAAGGGCACTCCTCCTTCTCATTTATTCACACCTTCAAATCCTTTTGGTTCAGCCAAACTCTGCACAAATACTCTCCCAACTTCCCCCACTACAACCTAGAGGCCTTAGTTTGATCAGAAAGCCATCCTAGGGAGCCCTTTTGATGAAATAAGAAGGAAGAACCCGAAGAAGAGGAGGTTAACCTACCCCATCCAAGGAAAAGTACAAGGTAAGGGGTTTTCATCTCACTCATTATTCCCATGAGATTAATGCCATATTGCCACCATTACCTTTTGTGTGGTGTATGTACTGCCCATAATTATATTATTTGTGTAATACACTCTAATTTTTGTGTATTTACATATTCATTGTATGATACCTCTTTCATGGGTTGTATGTTTCATAAGTTACCAAATTGGTAAGGGTTATTCCGCAATCTCTTCATTATCCGAGGTTGTTTATATGTAATAATCTACTGGGATCTGTTTATCATCCACATCCATGTTTTCTTAAAAATGTATTTCAAAACATTTTTCGAATTTACAAGAATATGGGTTAAAGTCATTTATACCCTTATTTGACTTTTTATAAGAGGTTTATAATAGAATCTTTCCGTCATTTTCCAAACAAGGTGCTTTTTAACCTTTTCGACAAAATTAAGGTAAGAATGTTTTTTTTAACTTATAAGGCGGGTGCGGCTATTTTCCGCCGTTATAAAATCGTCGAAGCTTCCCTTACAAGATAATAAGAATATTTTCAAAAAAAAATGTTTTATTTCATAAATATAAGACTCTTAAATGTTTTAAAAATAAAAAGATATATTTTTCTAAAATAGTCTTTATTTCATCTATGTCAACATCCTTTGATGGATTTTAAGCTTATTTGATGTTGATTTATTATGATACAAAACATCCATATTTTACTGAAGGTTTTGTGATATTTTTGACTGTGGATAAGTTATTCTTATGTCACTCATGGTTTTTTTAGGGTATTGACATTTCAAAAGTTATTTGTAATCCGAATGTTTATGTTATATTTCAACCTTTCATTCAGATGAATGTATTCGAAAAGTATGTTCCGGGTTGGGGACCGGTAAAAGTAATCCCTCCGGTTTGGTCTCCGGTTATTAGAGGAACTCCGGTTTGGTCTCCGGTTATTAGAGGAACTACGGGTTGGTGTCCAGTTATTAGAGGCACTCTGGGTTGCTGTCCGGTTATTAGAGGCACTCCGGGTTGGGTTCCAGTTAAAGTTATCCCCATGGTCTTGTGACGAGGCCTTGACAAAGAAATTAAAGTTCAGCATTATGCATTCCATCATTATGAAAGTGGTTATTGATTTTCCATGTGATTATTCGATTAGTAGAATATCCATGTGAATAAGTAAATGGAATTATTTCATTTTATTTATGCCATACTATGTTGAAAGTTCAAGTTTGAAAGGATTTTGTTTTAGTTATACATTGCCTTAACTGTTTATTCTTATTTATGAAAGTTTCCGCTATATTGTTATCCTTACTGGGCATTTGATCTCACCCCTTTTCTATGTTTTATTTTTCCCAGGATGTGAAGAAGTAAGTTATGAATGACCTGCAGGGATATTATGAGGGGATAATAGTGTGGACTATGGAGACATTATGTTGTCGTAGTAGTTTTTCACTTTATGATGTAATGTAAAACTTATGAATATATCTAGTTTTTCCAAGGCTACTAAACCAATCGGTCTTTCGAGATTTGATCTTTCTTGTGATCATGCCAATGTTATGTAATAATGGACCGACTCTGGGTAACTAGGGTCGGGGCGTTAAAGTTGGTATCAGAGGAAGTTTAGTACAAACCTTGGAAGCTAGATTTAGATAAACTCTGATTAGGGCACATAGATTTAAGATGAATTTTGAGGATTAGTATAGAAGAACTTCCTGGAATTTTGGTATTGTAGTGATTTTGTGAGTTTTCCGAGCAATACATCCCTGTCTGGATACGAGCAGGTAGAGGCGGCTCTGGCACAGATGTACCTAGGGGTAAAACCTGAAAACACCGCTTTGATCTAGACTCGAACGGGAACTGGTGCATGACAACGGGCCTTACTGCACTCTCGGTTACGACACTCCCGGGGGATATGCTTAGGATAAATCTCATATTCTTTACAAATCATTATGAAGGGTTTATGAGTATATACTTCCTCAAAAGAGACATTTTAAGATTATGGATTATATCCATAAACTATTTAATTTATATTATGTGTTTTACAAGTTTGGTATTAGGTATTGTAATTCATAAACTAATCTAATGTATTCCATTGTTTAGAAATGGTGCCCAGTAGAAGGAATGAGAACTCTAGAAATGCACATGATACAAAGAGAATGAAGGATCATATATTTTATGGTCTTAAGACAAAATTTACAAGAGAAATAGTCTCACATGTATTATCATCACATGAAGAAATAATATCATGTGTTGATAAGATAAGTAAAGAGTTTACTGAGTCCTATGGCTTTTAAGGGAAGCAAGAGAAGAAAAGGATGGAAGAGATAAAGATGGATAAAGGGAAGAGGGAAAATAAGAATTTTCCCATATGTGATAAATGTGGAAAGAAACACCCTGGAACTTGCCTGAAAGGAATATGAGTTTGTTATAAGTGTGGATGAAAAGGGCACAAAGTACGTGACTGCAAGGGTAAGAAAATGGTTTCAAAGTACAATGCTTCATTTGCAAGGAGTTTGGACACTACGCGAACCTATGTCCCAGTCATCAGACTATGCCGCAAATGATTATATTGGATATTAATCAAGTTATGATACTACCACAGAAGAAGAGGAATGATTAGAGTTCTTATGTTGATTATGTTAATTGAGTGTTGTATCAACAATGTACTTGTTATAATAATTATGGAGTATATAAGGATTGTATTGTAGTACTATTTCATTAAGGATTTGAGATTGTGTGGAACAAAGAAAAGTGACTCAATAGCAGGATACATTTTTGGAAAATATATGGTTGAGAGAATGATAAACCATAATATAGTTCAGATACCGAGGTAGTGATTTTGGAATAATACATGATTGTTTTGGATAATTATATTGGATATTCTTGACTACCTTGGAACTGATTAATGATTTGTATATTCCATCATTTTTGGGGTTGAAAACATTTTTGGATTGATGAAGTATATCCATCATTCTATATGGAATAAGGGAGTATGAATGTAATCAATAAGGAATATGGTAATTCAGGATGTTTTAGTGTATTAAAAGAATACATGATGAAGGTATTCATATGCTATTACGGGGTAAAAAGGATCTACATTAAGTTTACCTTCCTCATAAATATTGGACTGTGAGCTTGGACAGAAGTATTTTGGATAAATTATAGTTTGAGATTAATTTCTGATTTCCATAAAAGGACAACCCAGAGATCAGGCTGCAACCCGTCGCATCCGGCAAGGCTGCGAGAATTGAATCCGCAACCGAATGGAGACAAGGGTGTATCACCTACCACTGGCCCACGAGATGTCCGGGATTAAATAATGTAGTTTTTTTTAAAAAGATCTGGTAGATGAATTATAAATTCATTTATTTTGGAACCCTGTACGAATAGTATAAATAGAATTTTTTTTACGTTCTATTATCTTTTAGAGTGAAAGATGATTTTTTGGTAGAAATTTATTAATGGATAAAACTCTAATTATAAAGTAAGTATATCTCCTTATGATCTTAACCAATCTCATAAATAAATTCCTCAACATTAAAAAAGAAACTTAGAACAAAAATGTTATCCTAGATGGTACCTTAAATCATCATTAATTTATGGCTTTGGGATTGTTGGCCTTTTCAAAGCCAGGTTCTCTACCACTCTCCGTCATACAATTAATGGTTAGATTTCTCTTCCATATCCATATTTTCCTACAGGTAACCCTAGTATGTGTTATTTCTGGTAATCTTCATACTTTCCACTCTTTATTTTAAATAGAGGCCTCATTAATTCATTTTTTGATGTGGGATTTCAACTAAGATATTTTGAAACGTCAAAAATGTGTTATCCTAATACCCTATGTTTTGTTGAACCAATGTTATTTCAAATCATCATAGATTGATGAATTTAAGGACCTCAATTTTAAACTTGTTTGTGATTGATGACCTCAATCACTACGTATAAATATTTACGTTTTTCCTCCAATTATATGTCTTTAATTTCCACCAATGTTCTCCTAATCGAGATCATAATTTGGTGGTGACGCTTTGATTTCTCTTTTCCTCATATTAAGATTAAATTTTAGTAACCCAATTTCCGATGTGGGTTTTCCCACAAATATATTTTCTATTTTCAACCATTTATTTTCGAAGAACAATTTCAAATTGCGAGGACACAATTTATTGAATGAGGGGAGAATGTAACACCCTAAGAATTCATAGTGTGTTATTTCTTAAAAATAATTAAATAACTTGCACTACACGCAACCCCGAGTTCAATTGCACCATGACTTACCAAAAATCTATTCAAAATAGGTTATGAATAGTATTAACTAAATTTTAAAATTTATATAATCCTTATAATTTTAGAATCCATATTATGAGTATCTTAGACATAATGCAAGAACAAATTCATTTTCAGTATTGCACTTTTATCAACTTTTAATAGTGAACCCTTTTTAAATACAATATATTAAACTTTTTTACTAAATGGGGACATCAAAAATTTTAAAATGAAACATCCCAAGATTCCACGGTATGCTTTCCTTTGAATAATACAGTAGCGTGTGTTGTACGCAACTTCGAGTTCTAACACACCATAACCAATCAAACTAGCTGTTATGAATAGTAATACCTACCTTTTAAAATTTTAGAAATTTTATCTCTCAAAATGGACTTCATTTTTGGATTCAGAGTATCAAATTTAGCCTAAGGTGAAATTTTGGTACTTTTCGGATAACTTTCATATTTTGATGAATAGTGAAAATTACTAAATTTTAATTAAAAACAAATTTTTTAATCAAAATAATTAATAGTGATAGATTATGAATTTTAGTGGTTTTAAAGTATATTAATAATATATTTTTACCAATTAATATAATGTTGGTCATTGGACCTAATTTTACAATTAAACCGAACATAAACAAGTGTCAATCTTTTGATAGTTATTATCTCTTAAAAACACGCTTTTTGTTTTGACAGCGGGATTTTAATTTTAAATTAATTTCTACCACTTCTGTGTTTTGAATTTAGAAAAATGGATTCCATATTTGGAATCAGGATGTTCAAATTGTGTAAATAGGTAACTTTTATTTTTAGACATTTTGAATAATTACTGCAGTAAATATTTTATTTACCATGGTTAAGGGTAAATCCGGTAAATAAGGGTTAAAAAATAATATTATAATAATACTAAATTATCCTAAAACGTGTCCTAGCCTTATTGGTTGATACATGTTCGGACATAGGCATATTTGGGTCGATTTTGGGACCCCATGGTGCCACTTGTAGGTGATAGGGACACTTTATTTTAATTAAGTTAAAATGAATACAAAAATGACACAAGCATATATCTTTTAGAAAAACAATTTTTACATAGGGCTATATATGTCAGATTTTAGAATATAAATATTCATTAGAAATATAAAAATATTTCCTATATAATCATATTTTATTTATAATTTTTAGACATTAAATATTTTAATTTATTTATGACACAATGATGATGAAGTAAATACTATAATAGTGAAAAATTAAAATAATTGATATTATAAATACCCAAATAAATATAATATTAAACTTTTAATGAATTAAACTAATTTTCTAGGATAATATTATATATTATTATTAATTTAATTGACTTTGTTCGAAGTAATCAATCTGTTATGAGTTTCACAAAAATAAACTATTGAATAGTGTCAAAATTGCCATAAAAGAATTCTTAAAACAAATATTATATTATTAATTGATATTAAATTCCTAAAAATCTAAGGTTCGGCCAAGAGACTTATATCATGATAGTTTCATCATTAATGGACCACTTGGGGGTCTCTTGGATGTATATAGTAAGTTTATTAACCATATTATATAAAAATAAAAAGAGACATTGTAAAAGTGAAACTAATTAATTTAGAGTTAATACTTAAAGATAAGGTTAATATAAGTACCCAAACCTGTCTAAATTATATTGGTTGAGTTGTTTTTGACCTATCACCACCTTAACATTTAAATAATCAACTTTGGAGCCATTAGAAACCGAATATGAATTTATTATAAATTAATATTTCTAGCTTTTTCAAAGGTGTCCCTCACCCCTCTTATAAAATGGCAGTCCTCCTTCTCATTTCATCACACCTTAAAAGTCTTTTGGTTCGGCAAAACTCTGCCCAAATACTCTCCCAACTTCCCCCACTACAACCTAGAGGCCTTAGTTTGATCAGAAAGCCAACCTAAGGAGCCCTTTTAATCAAATCAAAAGGAAGAACCCGAATAAGAGGAGGTTAACCTACCCCAACCAAGGAAAAGTACAAGGTAAGGTGTTTTCATCTCACTCCTTATTCCCATGAGATTCATGCCATATTGCCACCATTAAATTTTGTGTGGTGTATGTACTACCCATAATTATATTCTTTGTCTAATACACTCTAATTTATGTGTATTTACATATTCATTGTATGATACCTCTTTCATGGGTTGTATGTTTCATAAGTTACCAAATTGGTAAGGGTTATTTCGCAATATCTTCATTATCCGAGGTTGTTTATACATAATAATCTAATGGGATCTCTTTATCATCCAAATCCATGTTTTCTTAAAAATGTATTTCAAAACATTTTTATTATTTACAAGAATATGGGTTAAAGTCATTTATACCCTTGTTTGAATTTTTATAAGAGGTTTATAATGGAATCTTTCCGTCATTTTCCAAACAAGGTGCTTTTTAACCTTTTCGAAAAAATTAAGGTAAGAATGTTTTTTTTAACTTATACGGCGGGTGCGGCTATTTTCCACCGTTATAAAATTTTCGAAGCTTCCCTTACAAGATAATAAGAATATTTTCAAAAAAAAATGTTTTATTATATAAATATAAGACTCTTAAATGATTTCAAAACAAAAAGAGATATTTTTCTAAAATAGTCTTTATTTCATCTATGTCAACATCGTTGGATGGATTTTAAGCTTATTTGAAGTTGATTTATTATGATACAAAACAAGCATATTTTACTGAAGGTTTTGTGATATTTTTGACTGTGGATAAGTTATTCTTATGTCACTCATGGTTTTTTTAGGGTATTGACATTTTATAAGTTATTTGTAATCCGAATGTTTATGTTATATTTCAACCTTTCATTCAGATGAATGTATTAGACAAGTATGTTCCGGGTTGGGGACCGGTAAAAGTAAGCCCTCCGGTTTGGTTTCCGATTATTAGAAGAACTCCGGTTTGGTCTCCGGTTATTAGAGGAACTCCGGGTTGGTGTCCGGTTATTAGAGGCACTCGAGGTTAGTGTCCGGTTATTAGAGGCACTCCGGGTTGGGTTCCGGTTAAAGTTAGCCCCAAGGTCTTGGGATGAGGCCTTGACAAAGAAATTAAAGTTCATGATTATGCATTCCATCATTATGAAAGTGGTTATTGATTTTTCATGTGATTATTCGATTAGTAGAATATCCATGTGAATAAGTAAATGGCATTATTTCATTTTATTTATGCCATACTATGTTGATAGTTCAAGTTTGAATGGCTTTTGTTTTAGTTATACATTTCCTTAAATGTTTATTCTTATTTATGAATGTTTCCTCTATATTGTTATCCTTACTGGGCATTTGAGCTCACCCCTTTTCTATGTTTTATTTTTCCCAGGATGTGAAGAAGTAAGTTTTGAATGACCTGCAGGGATATTATGAGGGGATAATAGTGTGGACTATGGAGACATTATGTTGTCGTAGTAGTTTTTCACTTTATGATGTAATGTAAAACATATGAATATATGTAGTGTTTCCAAGGCTACTAAACCAATCGGTCTTTCGAGATTTGATCTTTCTTGTGGTCATTCCAATGTTATGTAATAAAGCACCGACTCTCGGTAATTAGGGTCGGGGCGTTACAATCCCAATCCCTAAATAAGAGGATACACATGAGAGAATCCCAAGCCGGAAACAAGAGGGTAAATTGGAGGGAATCCCAAGCCCAAAACAAGATAGTACATAGGTGGGAATCCTGAGATCTAAATAGGAGGGAACATGGGAGGGCATCCCATGAATGAAATAAGAGGGTACACAAGAGGACATCTCTAGCCCGAAATATGAGGGTAAATGAGATGGGATACCAAACCTGAAATAAAAGGGTACATAGATGGGAATCCCAATATAGAAACAATAGGGTACATAATAGGGAAAACCAATCCTGAAATAAGAGAATACATTGGATGGACTCCTATTCCAGAATCAAGAGGGTATATAGGAGGGAATCACAAACCTGAAATAAGATGGTACATAAGAGGGCATCCCAAGCCCAAAGTAGATGCACAAGTCATTATCACAACCCTAACATGAGTTTAAAGTCTTAGTAGGTATCCTAGACATATTATTCTATATGATAATGTTGATTCCACAATTCCATATCGTATTCCTTTGTTTTGATCTAATGAATTATTATATCGATTCCCTTACGATTTAAGTCTTATGAATTCTAATATTTATTCCATGAATCTTGATTAAGATATTTGATAGGTAGGGTATGATATTATAATATTTTTATCAGGTAATCATACCCTAATTATCATGTTATGTTTACATATATCCATTGTTTAACCTTATTGAAAATATGATCTCACCCCTTTAATATGTTTTGTTTCCCAAGGTTGTAAAGAATAATTTTAAGTAGTATTACTAAAATGAAAATATCATTAAGGTAGATGTTGGGGATAATTCAAAAAGTTAGAAGATTGTTATTCCAAATATCCAACGAAAATAAACTATTATTATCCCAATGCCTTCATTTGTGTAATATGTTGAATATAAATCTAAAATGAAGTAATATCCATGTATGTAAAGCTTGGGTCCAAATATTTGGTATATATTGAAAGGTTTACCGAACCTTTAAAAATTTCTTTGAGAAAATTTTTGTGTGATCCCTAGGTATACATATAAGGATATTTCTAGGAATGTATCAAGGGATAATACTAATTTTTCAATGAATTAAATTTATTTCTTATGATTAATCATACAATAATAACTTTTTCATGGTTGTGTTTTTTTTTTTGAAATGATAATTTTTCCTCACAATAAGATTTATGGTCATAATTAATAGCGGGAACTAGAAGGAACCAAGATAGCATTATATGTTTTAGATGTGGAAAGTACGGGAATTATAAAAATAGATTTACTATGTATAAATATAATGAATAGAATCAAGAAGGCTGTACAAGTATTGGATATACTGCAAAAGATAAAGGGACTACAGAAAACATGTGAAAGGTATGGGATTTTTGAATAGTATTATTTACATTAATCATAAGAATCATGATTATATTGTTGTTGAGGAACCTTAAGACATGATTAATATTTTATGTTATAGGAGAGGGGTATTAAAGAATAATATGATAAAGCTTGAGTAATGGATTAAGAATAATGTTGGATGATTGAAGATTATATGATGTGGAATTCAAGGATTAATTTAAATTAATGATGATGTATATATGCATTGTATGTAGTAGTTTTTCTTTATGGGTTTCCAAGAATGTGTTAAATGTTACTGATTACACAAAAAAATTATTTAAGCTAAATGTTACATTAAGTGATAGTAACTCTTAACAAGTTTGTAAAGATTATAAAATGATGTTTTATATGGATAAGGAGATGATAATATAGATAAAGTTAATTTGATAGTATTTATGACCTCATAAATGATAAAGAGTCTATTGAGTAAGTGAAAAATGATCTTAATGATAACGTTTACAACAATATTTATAGATTTAATTAATATATCGAATAATCATTTGAATAAGGAAGCATATCACGACTAAAAATATGGCCTTTATAAGTACTAGAAAAATGCATTAACGGCACTAAAAAAAGTGATGTTAATCGAGGTGAAGATAAAGCGGGGTCCCTTTTATCAACGCTCAGAAAAGCACTGATAAAGTCACCATTTATCAGCTCTTAAAAAATTGCTGATAAAAGACCCCTTTATCAGTTCTTTTTTTAGCGCTGATAAAAGTCAAAAAAAAAATAAAAAATAAAAAATAATTATATAATGCAGAGGGAGATTTTAATAGAGCTTGACCATCCCCTCTTTATCAGTGCTAGGAAGACCCCCCTTACACTCTCCCATGTGCTGCCCTTCCCACGCACTCCCACACATGCACACCTCCTTGCTTCTACATGAACTCGAACCCACGACCTCCCAACTTTCGCGGCTGCACCATTACCACTAATCCATTTCATTTTTTTCTCTATTTAATGATATATCTATATATATAGTTATATTTATTCAGCTATTAATATAGTTTCATATTAATATAAATATATTTAGTTATATTAATACATATATATATATATATTCGTATATTAATATACATTAATATTTATATATATATATAGTTATATTTATTCGTATATTAATATAGATTCATATTAATATAAATATATTTAGTTATATTAATACATATATATTTATTCATATATTAGTAAATATATATTCATTCGTATATTAATATATATTAATATATATTTATATATATATATATTTAGTTATAATTTTTTATCTGTATATTTATTTGTATATTAATATATATTTATAAGATTAGTTTTAAATATATCTATAAAATATTTTTTTTGTGTTTATAAATAAATAAACAAACATATACATAGATATATACAACAACACACACACAGAGACACACACACAAACCCAAATATATTTACGAATATATATATATATATATGTGTGTGTGTATTTGAAAATCCATATAATGTTAAAAGAGACCATAACTTCTAATGAAGAATCCCATTTTAACTCCAAAACCAGTTAAATCGAAGAAAATGAAACAATATTTGATATGATATGTGGTAGAGGCCTAACAGACATCCGGATCAGAAGTTATACTTGTTTTAATGTCAACAAATTGGGGTATCCCAACTAAAAACATAGTTTTGGAGGACTTCTGGGCCTTTTTTGTCATCAAAAAATGCGACAGAATCTTTTCTTGCATTATTTATCCGTAGATCTCATCACAAGCTTCAATTTGATATGTTGTAGAGTGAAAAAAGACACCCAGATCAAAAGTTATGATCATTCGAATTTTGAGTTAAATTTTCAACTTATTTTAGATCTTTTATCAATTTTTTTTTTGATTTTTTGTGTCTTCAAATTGTTATTAAATGATTTTTAAACGATAATAAATACCAAATTATTAATTATTAAATTTTTTAAAATATTTTAAAACCATTTTCACTAAATTTATTATATATTAAATGTAATAGTCTATTTATACTTATCTAAAACATATTTAAAAAATATATATTATATTTTTATTAATATAAATATACTTATATAATAATATTTTATTTTCCATGATTTTTTTTGAAACATAGAATTTATCAGAGCTAGGAAAAAGAGCTAATAAATCCCCCCTTTATTAGTGCTACTAAAATAAGAACTGAGAAAGGGGTCACCTTTATCAGTTCTAAAAACACACGATGATAATGGGTCACTTTTAACAGCGGTTTTTTACTGCTGATGAAGGCCCCCTTTATCGAATCTTTATTTAGCACTGATAAAGGGTAGTTCTTCCCTTGCCCATATTTTATTCAATGAAAACATGATAAAGGTATTCACATGTTTGGTATGTAGAAACCATGTGCTACTTAAGATATATTGGAGATCAATGTTATGCTGATTTGGATAAGTTATGTTAACATATTTGTAATGTTTTAGATTTTCATCTTTTATAAGGGTTATAATATTGTCCATTTATTGAATGGTTTAGGTTAAAATTCAGATGAGGTTTTAGAGATCGAAGTATTATATAACAAAATATGGATTTATGGATATTGTAAAACATATGATAAAAATATTCATGTGATGATAACTGAAGAAAGACGGAATGAATTATCATTATTCTTCTAGATCTTATGATCCAATTATTGCATAAAGAATCACAAATTCACATTCATTTTTGGAGTAAGATATGAAGTGGATATTTGTTAAGACATAACCAAAGGGTGATATTGTGTATATGAAATTGAATGAAATCAGGTATTTATCATTTTTAAAACCCTTAACCCTTAATAAAAGTGTCATTAAATAAATTTTTTCACTTATCAACATTTTTGATGATATCAATGAAAATTTTCCTACCAATTTGGTTTATGGTTTTATGATCATTAAATTTTTTATAACCTTGTTTCTGTCACTCTCCATTAGAACATGATAGTTTTATTTTTCTTCCATGAATATGTTTTCACTTCCCACCTATGTTCTTCTATGTGGGAAACTATTTATGATTTACTTTGCTAACCGTTATATTTCTAACATCCCTTTTTAATGGATGTTTTATTATTTATTTTTATGATGTGGTTTTCTAAGAAAGGAATTATCAAGTATTAGACCTTTGAAAACCAAGACATATTTTTAGGGTGAAATTAACTTTAATAGGTGTAGAATCTAATACCACAAGATTGTGAGAAATATGTTTTTCGAATTAATTCATTTTTTTAATATTCTTCATTAAACACAACACTAAATATTGGTTATTTTATATGAAATCACTATGTTATTATATCATTTTATATAACATGAATTTGATTTTATTCTACATGAAATACTAATATTATCTTCAGGTATAGAAAACAATATGTTTTTATTATGTTACGAAGAATTTATTTTTCCTTCAATGGCTTTCATTACATGCAAGGCCTAGTTTTACAAAACTAAAATATGCTATTAATAATATTATGAAAATATTATAATAGTTTCCACTTAGCCATTGGTTTGAGAGATATGAAAAATATTAATTTAATTATTAAAATATGGTTTAAATATTTATATTATATTATTATTCGGTAGCTAATTAATTAGAAATGAAATAACAACCTTTTTGAAAATATTATAAATCCTTTTTCTGTAAAACTATGTTTATTAAAGAAAACATGTTTTACCTTAATAAATTAATTAAAATATTTTTTTTAAATTATTTTAATGATATATATATAATATTTAGTTAACTATTTAACTTTTATCTTATGTGTTTTCTATACAATAAGTGATAATAAAAACTAATTTATGAATAAAAAGATATATTTTTTCTAAAATGTAATTTTATCGTCTTTTAAAGGATAAACCATATAAATATATGCTTTGAAATTTTTTTAATTATAATTTTAAAAAATAAACATTTTATTTTAATATGGAAAATAAAAATTTTCTATTGGTGAATTTTTGTTATTTTCCTGAGAATTTTATTTTTTGGATGAATGATGAAAACACTATATTTCAATTAGAAACTAATATTCCAAATAATTTATTTATATGTTGAAATTGTATTTTAAATTAATTTTAATGTGTAAATAGATATATTTTACAATAACCAATCCAATATATTACTTTGTATCAAATTTTATATTGAAATTGGTTATAAAAAATAGGGAACTTTTGAACATTTTCACTTTAAAAACCTGTTGTTTAATCCAATCTGTGAGATTAATTTTTTTAATTAAGATATTACCAATAAGTGTTTGGAATTTATTAAAATAAATTGTATATTTGTAATAAAAATAATTTAAAATCTCTCTAAAGTTCAATCTAGTTTTTGATAAAAAATATTAGTGAATGTAATCAAAATAAATTATAGTGATTAAGGTAAAAACAAGTTAACTTTGTGGTTAAAAATTATCTTAAGGGGAAAAATAACTAAGAACTACCTCCATAAAAGAATTTCTTGTAGTATTTCGACCATATAATCCATTATATTGAAAATATAAAATTTTCTTAGCACATGATATATAGATACCACTCAAAAATGTTTACATTTTTGTATTTATAAGAATTACTCTCATACCCCACTATAAAGGGGCACTCACCTCCTCACTTCCTAACACCTCTCAAGCCTCTTTAGATCATCCAAAACCTTCCAAAATAAGCTCAAAAATTCCATAATTTCATCCTAGAAGACTGAATTTATACAAAAAGCATGCATTGTTAGTACATTGATGAAATCAAAAAGTAATTATTGAAAGAAGAGATGGTTTTAACATGTATTCAGAAAGTCAAGACAAAAATTATGGGTTTTCCCATGTCACTTTTATTTTAGTGAGAGTTAAAAATAATTAATAAATGATTTAATTTTTGTGGTGTATATACTACCCAATAACTTATTCTAGGTTTATTATACTTAAAAATATGGTTATTTTCATATCAATTATATGATGTTTATTTCATGGGGTTTAATATGATAATGTTACCAAATCGGTAAAGTAATTTTTTCTCAATATTTTTTCTTTGAGACATGCCATGTTTTGAAATTATATTCTTCTATAAGGTATATATAATTACCTTTTACATATTATATCATAAATATCCTTCTTTTAATTATATTTTATGATTCAGGAAAAGTTATTGTTTCTATAGGATTATGATTCAAAGTTACCAATGTTGTAGAAGTTTATTGCTACAATCTCATCATCTATGGACATTATTTAGGATTATGATTCCATTAATGTAATATTTTGATCTAAATCACAAGAAAAGTCATGATTTTTATTCTAATATGTATATCCATGATATATACATGTATTGGTTCCATTTTCTACTCTCTGGTACTTCAATTAATTACGAAAGTGTTATAAATAAAATCTAACATTATTTTTCTCTTCGGTAGGAAATTTTTATTATTCATAAAACCATTTTTTTCTAAATATACATTCAAAAAATAATTAATATGATGTAAAAACAACCCATGTTTTATATTCTTAATCAAAATAGTTTTAAAATGAATCTCCTTATCGTTTTTGGATCAAGTAATTTTTTTAATCATTTTTTTTGTGAAGAAGGAATGTTCGGCATGTATGGACATACCCTCCATCAGGAAAATAATTTCTTGTAATATTCTTTTGAAAGTTTAAAAAGTTATTTTTAAATATATTTTTTTCATAATATCCTAGAAAATAATTTTTTAATGTGGTTATCAGAGAAAAATGTTTTTCAAAAATTATTATGCTTAAAATGTTTTTTATATGAATTTCCTGGAATTGTTATTAGTTTTTAGGTTTATTTTAAAAGAGGATGGTTTTTAAAATGATTTATAATCTAAAAAGTGTTTATTAAAGTGAAAAATATTTTTTTCATGAAATGTTTTAATTGGTTACATTATATGATTCCTGTGGGTTTTTAGGAAAAATATTTTGAAGAAGATTTATGTTTTAAAAAATGTATTTTTAAAGAATGGTTATTTTCATTAAAAAATGCTTTTTGTGAACTTTAGAATACTTCATAATATAAGATTACATCCTTTCCTTTAGATTATTCTTTACTTGGTATATGATCCAAGTGAACCATTGTTTTTCATTCACTAAATGATTTATGTTATTAGGGTAAGTTGTTTAAGAAACCTATTTTCTTCGATGGGTTATACCATGATCAAATGATTATGAAACCGACTTCCATTAACTTATTATTATTTGATGAAATGATATTATAACTTGTATATTTTTTACAAGTGAGAGTATGATTATATGTTTATAATACCCATTACATTTCATGGGTTATGATATTTTGCTTACGACACCCTTCTATTTTTATGGGTCATGTAATGATGGATGTTTTGTTAATTTATGGAATATGCATGTATGATTTCGTTATGAGACTAGTGGGACCAATATCTCAGACCAATGGATTGTGTAATGAGAAATGTTTTATGAGATAAAATGGTATATGGGAGGGAATCCAATGAATAAAAGTGAACGTTACATGGGAGGGTATCCCAAGCGTGAAAAAATAAGCAACACTAGAGGGCATCCCATTCCTGATACAAGAGGGTAAACATGAGGGTATCCCAACCCAAAAAAAAGGTACACAAGAGGGAAGAAAAATCCCAAAAAAATATGGTAAATGGTAGGGATTACCAATCCCAGAACAAGAGGGTATATGGTAGGGATCATAAGAATGAAATTAGAGTGTATAGAGGAAAGAATCACATTCCTAAAACAATATTATAGAAAGGATGGAATCTTAATACTGAAGCAAGAGAGTTCATGGGAGGGAATCCAATGACCAAAATAAGAAATTACATGGGAGGACATCCTAAGACCAAAACAAGAGGGTACATAAGAGGGAATCCCAGGAAAAGAACAAGAGGGTAGAAAGGTTGGAATCACAAACCTGAAACATTTACATGAGTGATTATGTAAATACTAACATGTTTTGATGGTCTTGGTATAGGTCCTTGACATAAGATTTTCAATGCCTATTTGTATGCCACGTTTCAATGTCTTATTACTCTATTTTTCTTTAATGAATTATGAACTTGATTCTATTATGATTCATGTATTATAAATATCCTACATTTTTTCCATGACTCTGGATTGTGATATTTCATATGTAGGGTATGATCCTTGAATGTTTTGATATTTCTTTCATACCCTTATTCTCATGTTATGCTTAAATATTTCCCTTTCATACGTTTACTGAGTAGACAAGTTTATCCTATTTTTATGTTTCCTTTCCTCGGGTTATGAATAAGGGTTTTATGTTAGAGTACTAAAAGGTAAATATCTTAAAGAGAGGTGTTGAGGATATTTCACAATGTTAAAATATTTTGTTTCCATGTTTCCAATGAAACAATGCATTTATATTCCTCAGATAGTTATTTCTTTAATGTTTTTAAATATCATCTAAAATGATGTATTATCCATATATGAAAATCGTGGGTATCAATACATGACATAAGATTTTATATGATTTTGTGTATTCCATAATTCCATTTCTTATACCTCTGTTATGACCTCATGGATTATGCTCTTGATTCCCTTATGATTCATGTCTTATGAACTACTAATATTTATTCCATTATAACTTATAATGATATTTAATAGGAAGGGTATTCTATATTAATGCTATGATCATGTTCTCATACCCTAATTCTTAATATTATTCGTATATATCTCATTTTTTAACCTTAATAAGCATCTAATCTCACACTTTCTTATGTTTACTTTCTCCAAGTTATAAATATAGTCTTTAAGTAGTAGTATAAAAAGGATAAGATCATTAACCCTATTAGAATAATGTATCCACAATTCCCAAAGAAGCTATGATATTATGTTTTTTTGGGTATATACATTTTCAATGTGCTGAATATTAATAAAAACGATGTTATATACATGTATGTTAAGCCTGGTTCTCTATAGAATCTCACATGGAAATTATTTTCAAAATGGAATAGAATACAAAAAAAATGAAATGATATTCATTTCCTTATGATAATTTAAATGTTAAAAAATATAAATTTGTGGTATAATAGTGGGATGATACATTTATTATAAAGCTATCCTTATAATATTAGATCATTTAGGTTGTTTTTTCAACCAGTAGGAACCAAACTCATTTTATTTGTATAATACCTCAAATAACCTGAAATAATTAATCTTTTTAATTATTATTATCATATTTGAAAATAATAATATTTATATAAACAACCCTGAATGTTCTGGAGAAAAACAATTGATGTTTTTCGTGGAGGTGTTGAACCCAACAAAATAATAACAATATTTTCTATTTTAAAATAAGTGTGGAAGATAAGTGGATGGATAATAGATATTCCCTTAAATTTTTTTAATACAAATATTTTTTTGGATACTACAGTCATTATTTAATATTTGATGTATTTTTTTCAAGATATGGAAGAAGAAGATAAAAAAGCTTAGTTGGGGCAGTTAGCTTCTTTATAGGATGTCTCCTCTTACTATTCCACTTATGCCCCCACCCCCAGATTGATCCTTTTATAATAACATGTATTTTATGGATATGGGTGGGTATATATTTAAGGATTGAAATTATTATATATTTTTTAATGTGAGGATGTAAGAATGAGTGATGATAAGGGGTTCTAATTGGTAATATTTGTATGTGAAGGAGATGTATGTTTTTTAAATATAGTATTCATTATATTAATATTTTGGTTCTAGAAAACTGATAGTGACGAATCTTATGAATATATATAGTAAATTTTTATAGATGAAAAAATGGTTGTGTACATCACAATATGCAATTAATTATTTATTTAAAATATAATGATAAAAATCATATTTTTCTACATCTCACTATTCCGATTTTTTTTTACTATTTTATAAAATTATTAAAAAATAACATTAACAAATTTTAAAACTATATATTCAAAAAATTAACTTTATTTTCGTAAATTACATCTCTAAAACTGAGAGAAATTGTTTTCTATTTCAATTATTATTAATTTGAAATGTTCCATTTTTATTATTATGAAAAAAATTTGACCCTTTTAAAAATTACATATAGTAGCCTAAAATAATATTATCATTATAACACATCATACTATTTATTTTTTATAAATTTATTTATGAAATTTAATTTTATTTTAAATATTTACATTTATCATTAGTTATAAATTAATAATAATTATTTTAAAAAAATCCAAACACTTATTTTTTTATGGTTAAAACATTTATTTATTTATATCAAGATATAAATATAATGTAATATCATTTTATAAAGAATTTAAATTCAATATTACTATTAAATTTGCGAGGATACTATTCTAATGGTCAGGTTACTATTTCCATTTTATATATTACTATTTAGTGGTAAGGTTATTATTCCAAAAGTTAGATTTGTAAGGATCATAATGGTTCTAAATATTCAATACAAGCCTTATATATAAATAATTCATAATTAAATTAAATTTTACTTAAGTTTATATATATATATATATATTAATTTTATAAAATATATATTTTTTCACTAATAATATTCATCACTTATACAGTTTTCTTTGTGAGTGTGATCATTCTGGGGGATCGATAAAATCAAAAAAAATTATATTATAGTCATGTTATCATATATTTTTACCCATTTTAATACTATAAATACCAGCAGATATATTTATATACTAAATTTAATGTCAATTTTCAAATAATTAATATGATTATAGATTTCATTATGCATTTCAGGTGCATTTATATAATAATTTTTTTTGATTATGTCACATTTATATAATCGAAATAGTATTTTCATTCATAGAAATATGGCCATTACATTCTTCCTTCTTTAAGAAAAATCATCTATTAAATGTTTATCACCCATTATGATTAAAATAGATGAGTGTACTTATGTTTCATTGGTTCTCATTTTTCCCATTTTAACTTATCATACTAATGGTTTCTCCATAACACTATACATATGTTAGTTTTCTTATTATGTGAATATTATCCCTATTGTCAAATATTCTCTCTGATTTCACTTCATAAGAGAAATAATTTTCCTACCATACCTAATCCGATTTTAGTAAGTGTCGGGGGTCTGGTATGAAAATATTCAATACGGATACATAGATTATTTCATGTACATTAAAATGGTTGTTGGGAGTATTATTAATAAAACACATCAACAATGTGATCAACAATCTAAAAGGGTATAATGTATCTATGATGTGACTTTACCTTATTCATAAATATCATGAATTTAATCTAGCGGAGGTAAGTAGAGGAAATATTTATCTCCAACCTAAAAGTCTAGGTCTCATCTATGATTATTAGTACTATTTTTTTGTTTACTTCGAGGAGCACATTTGTGATGTTTTATTTTCTTGACCTTATCTATCATTTTTATATACTATTCAATTCCCAAAACCATGCATTCAAATACTTAATCAAAACAAGTGTGTGTTCTATGTCTCATCAGAAAAAGTTCATCATATGAGGTTATTTTTACATTTCAATAGAAAATATTTTTTAGGTGAGATTAACTATAGGATGTTTTTTCATTCCATCCTTCTTTTAATTAAATAATGTTTTCTCACTACATTTTATCATGTTTCTAGAGAGTCCAGTTATATTATCAATCATATTGGTGATCATAATCCACCCTAAATATTAACTAATTGTATTGATCCTTTTAGATAATATTCTAGAACATCTTTTTTATCCAAAGATCTCAATCAGATACAATAAATAGTGGTCCTCCTTAAATCCTCAACACTTATATGATGTATATACTTTTCTATTTATTGAGTGATAAATCCTCCGAAATTTTAACTAAATTAGATATTTTTATGTAATTGTCCACGATAAACCATATAGAGTTATTCACTTTGTATTACTTTAAAATATATATGAAAAACTCCAAATTTTGGTTTTCCCATTTCTATATAGGTGTGTGTAATGTTTCCATAACCCATTTGGTGTATTTACTTTATTACTTAAAATAATAAATTACCAAGAACTTCTACATATATTTTATGATCTCCTTCTTCAAATTTTCCCACAAATAGTGTTATTGGAGATCTTTATAGGTCTATGTACTCACTATGTGGATATATAATATCGAGTCATGTCCATAATTAAATATCTCATTATTTTTCTCATTCATTGATTATATAAAAGGTTTTGAACCAATTAAAATAAGTATTTACTCACCAATTTGAAACTCTAAGTATTTTCAACTAATTATAGCTTCCACCATGTTTCTTATTCCAACATCACCCCTTGAATCATACATTATCTTCTCCAAATTAAATTGTTTAGAAATAATTAGAGTTTGAATGGTTGTAATTACACCCTTTACGAATTCTGTATATTTCCAGTGAATGTCTAGGAATATTTTATCCTTCACATTTTTTATCATTTATAAGGTTACTAGATCTTTTATACTTATAAAATATTCCACACAATTTTCATTCTTGGTTGGTAGTGGATTGCGTAGTCATAATCCTTGGTCTTCTATAAATGTCATTCCTATAATATATTAATCTCATTGTGTCTGAATATATTATTTTGTAACTTGTTATCCATATATATTTAAAACTTATCCCGAACGAGATAATTCCATGAAATCATATGTACAATGATCAATAGAACAAATTACAGATCATGTGTTGGGTTGTTCTTCTCATAATATATTTAAATTATTGATATTTAGGATATCAAATTATTATTTTATTATTTTGGGTAGTTCTGAAGCGGTGGAAACCTATAGTTTTTGGGTCATACGGATTAGTGGTTTAAGGCTTTCAGGATCATCTTGAGTCAATTTTCTAATAATTGGTTGGCGTGTGGTCTTCTGCCTCTTCGGCGGTGTCAGTGCTGGGATCCCTCAACCACTCTTTCCCTGATATGGTATCACATTCTTCCACACCCATCCATGGTGGATCAAGAGTGATAGAAATGATGATATTTTTGGATGTGAGTTTCGGTGGCCACCGGTGTGCCTGGCGTGGCCATTCGACATGTGAATTTTTACGAGATAACAATGAAAAAGTTATGGGAAAGTTTCCAGTTTGTTGGTTTTATTCAGTGGGTAATCCTCATGAAACATGTGATGATTTTTCAGGTTTATTTATGGTATTTGGTTCGGTGAGATTCTAATTAGTTTCTGGTCTTGGGTAATGTTCATTTCTATTTTTGGATGTTGTTGTTCGAGTTATACAAGATATAGAGTTTATGATGGTCATGTTTTTATGAGGTTGGTTATTCTATGATGAAGGATTTATAAAGTAGTGATTTTAGTTTTGTTGGTGGCAATCAGCTATTCATGAAGACCATGGTTCCAGTTATATTTTTTTTTCTGGTTCGCTTGATTTTTAAGTGTTTCTTCCTCAAAATGGTGATACATGCAATGATGGCATGCCAATGTTGATGATGGTCTTCATAAGGGGACAATGACGACATGGCGGATGGATGACGAAAAGTGTGATGGTTTTTTCTATAATTCTGTTTGAGGCTATGGTGGTGATGGCCAGTGGGTTCTCACCAACGATGTCTGACGAAGGCGATTAATGTGAAAACAAAGTGATTTTATGATGGTGGGTGGCTAGAGGAAGCTCAATAATCGAGGATCCATGTCCCATGGAATCCCGAAATGGATGTGATTGTGTTTTTTCATTGATTTTTAATTTCTAATAAAAATTGGGATTCATCTAAGTGGTTTTTTAAATTTGGTGATTTAGTAATCTCAGGTATGGCACGATTCCTTCTCACCCAAAAAGTGGATTTCAATAATCAAATAAAAATTAAATTTTCAATCATAAACCATGATTTATATTTATTAAATAATAAATAATTTAGTCCCTTCTCTATTATCTTGTAAAGGGGATTATATAATCATGATATGTTTTTCAAAAATCATTGATGTTTCCCATCTAGTCCAAGTAAACTATAGATCTAAATTATAGATGTTTTTTTGGATACTTCTAAATATTTTTCCACTAAAGGGTCCTATAATACCATTTATCTAGTAACAAAATTCCCCAAGAATTGAAACTCCTCTATAAAAAACAAATACTAAATAAAATATTATTATAAATACTCTTTTTGAATTATCTTTAGTGGAGTATTAAAATAATCCCCATAAATATCTTTCATCTACAATTATATTAGAATATTATCTATAATGACTACCATAAATTATCATGGTAAAATTTAAAGAATATATTCATTATATCCGTGAAGATTTTTGGTGAATTATTGTTTTATAAGTTAATCACAAAGAACTCATAGTGTATATACCATGTTTGAATTATAGTTTTGTTAATCCCTTTTTTCATCACAATTAATTTGTGATATCCCATAGGAAGGTCCATTGTATATAATTACTGATCCCTCATGTAGATAATTAAGAAATTCATTAATATATTTAATGGTATACATATTATTTATAATGATCTTTTTATGTTTATTATAATTAATGCTAACGTCTATTTACCCATTGTATCTTATTGATGTAGAAGATGGTGCACCCCATGATGAAGATCCCACACATATAATGTTCTTGTATATAATATCTTGTAACTAATTTTCCAACATGTCTAATTAAATTTTGGAAATCCTATAAGGTTCCTTGGATATGGGATGTTATATTGGAATTTGTTATTTTGATAAAGAATCTATTGATCAAGAGGAAGATAAGGAAAAACATCATTTAATAAATCAGTATATTCCTCATAATGAGAATGTTTTCAAATATGATTCTCTATACTATATATATTATTTAAGAAAAATATGTTCCCTCATATTGTAATAATATCTATTTTTAGAAGAATATTATAAATGAGATTCATTCTTGTACATACATTTGTAAAATATATTTGAATAATTGTAATATTGATGGTGATTTCCCTCTATTCTAAGAAAATCTTGTATTTATAGTTGGATAACTAATTAATGTCCAATATAACACACAAATACAATGAATTTATTTTGAAAAGTTTTTTTTGAGGTTTAGCCCAAAAAAAATTAATTGAGAGTGGTTATATTCTTGGGTTGTAAAAATATAATAATTTTAGATATGTTTAAAAGGAGGAATTTTAAATAAATTATATAACAAGATTCTACAACATTTATGACTGATTTAAAATTTAAATTTTTATAATAATGGTGAAAATAATAACAATTTAAATAATTATTATGTATTATAATTTATATTATAAATTATAGAATATTTAAATGTAAAAAAAATTCATTTTATACATATTTAGTTTTACTAAAAACACAACTCAAGGAAAAGTTTCTAATTTATTAAATTAATTGATAAATGGATATAATAATAGCATAAAAGGGAATAAATATTCTTTTTTAAAAATATTAAAATATAATTATTTCATTTTATATAATATTAATATAATTCAGAATAATCCAACAGATAGGTTGTTAATTATTCTTTACAACATAGAAATTTAATGATGAGAGAAATTTGTCAAATATGATTTTTATGAATTGAAAATACAATTTCCAAAAATAAGAAATACAAGTTGTGATAGAGGAATTTCATAATGTAACGAAAATAGATAAATATTTCCAAAAATTATAGAGTCTAACTAAATTAAAATATATTGATTTAATAAAACCTATTAAATATGATCCCTGATCATTTAAATATTTTAAAACTTTATCAATAAAATCTCACATTCTCACAATATATTCCATTGGTATAATAAAACTATCCCCCTTAAGAAAAAATGATACCAAATGATTATGATTGATTTAGGAGAGGGGATTTATGAGGGGAATCATAAAAAATTATGGATGAGAGTAATTTGGAGTGGATGGATGATATTTTTTTTATAGGTGAATATGTACAATATAATCATGTAAAACAATGTAAAGTAATGTTCTTTGAGAGAATCACATTGTTACCATGATAGCAAGATTTGGAAATGATGGGTAGAAAATTATCATTGAATATCATACCTATGAATAGGAATACTGAATTACTTAACATCACTCAAATTTCAAAAAATACGTGAAATCATAATATACCACCTCTTTTCATTTGAAAATATATATTATAGGAAATAATTTTCTAAAAAAATATATGATATCCCAAATTACATAATTTTTACTATACTAAATATTTTCATTTTATATAATATAAATGAATTTTCATATATGAAAATTTTACTTTTTAATTATATATAATATTAATTTAATTTTTTTTGGTTAAAAAACATACTTTTTAAAATTTCAATGTTTTTATTCAAATTTCATAAAATGTAATGATCATAACAAGGGTGATAGCTTTTTTCTGTACAAAAAAAATACATTTTAGTGAAATCATAATTAAACTATGATATAATTATTTTATGAAATTAAATATGCTTAATGGATAAAAAATAGTCATTATAAAACTATTATTTATGAAATTGAATGATATTATTGATAATTATAAATAAGTAATAATAAATTTTGTCATTTTAATGTAATTTTTTTATAAATTATAAAATTATTTATATATTGTAATCCAATCATTGATTGGTCTTCTTATAAATATGATAATATAATTTATAAAAAATTGATTTAATATAATAAATCTTGCTTTATTAAAAAAGAATCAATAAATTCAGATTCAGTATAATCCCATAATTATTAAATGGATTGTATAACATTATTATTTAATCCCCCCATAGATTTTCAATATATGTTTTGTAAAAAATTATTAAAATAGTCAGTAAAAAGAAGTTTCTGTAAAATATTATATAATTTCAAAAAATGTATAAATGGAAATTTTAATTAAATTATATATCATATATTTTATCTCTAAGATATTATTTATTTTTAAATTTATGATACTCCATTTACCTATTGGATAATGTTATACCCCATGATGAAAGATCAAATAACAATATGTCCAATTATTGTACTATATTCATATATATTACATTACAAAATTCACTAAAATATACTCATCATATCTGTTTACATCTTTATAAAAATTTCATTTATAATTATGATGTTTTCCCATATTTCCATAACTTATAATATATGGTATGATCATAAACGAAAAAATGTGTATGAAGATTTTATTTATCTGCACTTTTTTTTTCTCTTATATTTTTATTAATGATGCTTCATATTAATTTTTCATAATTAATTTTTTTTATTGAATTAGAAAATATTATTTCAATAAAATAAATCCTAGTTTTTTAGTTATGTGTTTCTAGTGAAACAATATACTCAATTAATTATTTTAATAAATAAAACTAATTACTAAAATTACTATCATTTATATTCTAGACCTTATAAAATATTTTCTCAAAAAAAATATCATTACAGTAGTTTAAAAATAATGGAAATAATTGATCATAACATATCCATGTTCCCACATACCTTAGTCAAATATTTCATTTAACTACAAAACATTAACCAGGTGGGTGATCGTGTTTTACATAACTTTAATTGAATGATATGAGATCTCCACACATTATTATATAAAAGTGAGGTCATGTTTTAATTTAATTGTATCAGAGTTAGTACATTTTTGGGAACTGTTATGAATATCAAAAAAGAACACATTACAAGCATGAGGGGGTTATATTTGCAGTACTAGGACATTATCTATAATCCCTATAAGATTAATAGCCTCATTAAACAATTCCTCGTTGAAATAAAAAGGAATACATTTTTACCATCATGATACTCCACATATAAGGAATGGTTTTTAAAATACAACTTTTATCAATAAAGAACCACTTTGATAGATTTCTAAATTGAGCATAGAAGTAATAAGTAGAGGGTGTATGGTACTTGTTCTTAAAATTGATCTTATTATGTTTTCCATAACTATGGAAATGTTTACATCAACCACCCCTATTCTTAGAGAAGAAAATTAGTGATCCCCATGGATATGACTATGGGAATATAAAACCCATGTCATGATTGTGTTTTAGCTACATGGATATTACTTCATATTTAGTGGGGTTTACTCTATGATGTCCATTTGATATTGGAAAAGAAGTAGGTATAATTTTGATCAAAATATCTACCACATTTATAGGGATAGACCTCTTGATTTTTTGGGAAATATATAAATATATTCATGTCACTTATTTTGATCACCCGACAAGACTTTTATCCACATAACCCTTATTATTGGGAGTCAAGACTGAAATTAAAGAACTTATATAAAAAATAGCGTTATTTATCACATTTTAATTGGTATTTCATCATTGTATGTTTTGAAATATGAAATGATATTTTCATATCATGAAAATTAATTTTAGTAAAATATTGAGAGTACCAATCAATTCTAATATAACATCAACTCGTATAAAGGGATGAACATAATGATCAACATGATGTATCTTCCCAAAAAACATAATCAGAGAAGTGTAATATTTTTTTACACATTCATCACAGCACTAATAGTTTTCACCAATAATTCAATATCCATTATATTAGGTGGTTAATCACAATTATATGTAAAATTAAGTTGAATGATTTAATTTTATGAAAATGGATTAAAGATAAAAATCATAGAACTACAGTTGAAAATTTTTTTTACCTACAACCACATTATTATTTGATAAAATTTTAAAATATTATTTGGATGGGTTCATTCAATTACCATTGGCTTTATAAATTTCTAATTCATACTATATTAATTTGAATATTGATTTTTGGATTCATTCTCATATTAAAAAAAAAGTAGTTAATTTGGAAAAATATAGTGTATATAATTATATTGGTTTAAATTTATTCCCTTATATTGTATTGAATGTATAACAAATCAATATTTATAAATCATTTGGTTCAGTAGAAATATATTAATACATGTAACTATTTACTATTCCATTCGAGTAATTTAGAATTTTCTTCCCCCCCATATTTTTGGAATATAGATGGGTGAATATTCTTCCACACATGTGATTTTTTATTTTTTATTCCCTGAAACACTAATTTCAATTTCTTTTTCCTAAATAAATGATTATATATGGATTATATTTCCACAATAAGTGTACATTGAAAATTTTCATAATAAAAACTTAACTCTCATATGATCAATTTATTTTGTCTACATGAAATTAAGACATTATATAAAAGATAAATATATCTTTTACGATAAATTATAAAATTAATTATATAATTTTTGACGCTCATGATGATTTATTCATAGATACTAATTAATTCAATCTATATTTGATTTAATTTTTCAAAATTTTCCCCTATTTTATGATTAAGTGTATTGGGAAAATTTATGTTGATGAAATTTTTCCAATACCCCCCCCCCCCCCATTCCATACAATAAACTTGGTAATTTTCTCCGCATATTATTTATATATGTTGACCATTGGAAATATTCACCTTCTAGTTGATGGAAATCAATATTACTTTTTCACATTTTTATTCACAAATAATAGAAAATACATTTTCTCTAATGTTAATCCATTAAATAGTAAATAGTGAATCTAAAAAAGAATTAACGGATGGTGACCATTTTCATAAAAAGGGCATGAATTTGTGTTTATATTGTATTCATTAATTCGAGATCCAACGAGGGTTCAATTAAATTTTACATCCTGAGATATAATTTCTATTAATGTTATCACACCATTTTTATCCAGTTTATTTTATTTTTTTAAATCACTGTATTATCATTCATAGTCATATTTAACATTATTCTTCCCTATTCTACTCATTTTATAAAAAAAAGGGGTAAACATCAATAATTAACCACAATATATTATGAAAACCAATGTGATATATCAAATTTGTTTCAAAAATAAAACCTAATCTTCATACTCTCCTATATATAGATTTTAGAATATTATAATTTCAATTCAACCATGGTTTATTTTATTTCGATTCTCATATATTTCATAAAATAATGAACATAAATTACTAAAAAATAACAAATTATATTTTTAATTTTATATAAAATTCAAATATAGTGTATTTTAGGATCCATAAAAAAAATCATGACAATAAAATATACATTAATTAAAATGAAAAAATTTATAACTGAAAAAATAAACACCCACATCGACAATATCAAGAACATAAGAATATAAAAGAATAATAGTAATATGCATCAATTAGGAACATGATCTAGAATTATATTAGAATTTTTTTCATGCATAGAATAAATGAAAAATATATTGAACTATCAGCAACTTATCATAATAATTACTGAAGGTAAAACAAAAAAATATCATCCAAATTCAATCATCTAACATCTATAAAATTTAAATATGAAAAGTACCACATGTAGTCCTAAACCAAAGTATAAATAAATTATACTAACACTATTATGTTTTCAATGACATACAATGGAAGTAAAAAATCCTGGAATGTGACTTCATGTTGCGAGTCATACCACTTTAATTAATCTATGTTTTATTCATAGAGATATATGCACTAATCAACCATGTCCTAATCAAAATCAACAAAACCAATGTTTCTAATCTTTACCATTCTTATTTCTCTCCCCATATAACTTGATTTTTAAGCTGATAAAAGGGTTCTATTAAGAATTGGGGGTTATGGAAATGAAAACATATCTTATCCTTATAATGAGTAAATATTATTCCTAAGACTTTAGTATTATCTTCTGTAACATCCTAACTCATACATGACTCAATAGCTTCCCTACCCACATTCACCATGGGACATCAGGTGTATCTCCCCTTAATAAATTCACTTCAAACTAGTATTAAGGGTTTAATGTTTTACCGTGAGGAGAAAATAACCCAATATTATAGTCCACAATCATATAGAAGTAATTCATACAATATATACACCCATAAGAAACTGTTTATGAAGGAAATATAAAAAGGTGGAAACATGTTGTTACTAATTAGAACTAAAGTACAATTGTATATGACTAATCACCTATTAGGTCATTCAAATATAAAATTCTAATAAAGAAAATATACATATTAAATAAGAACTAATTCACCATCGATCCATACCTTATCCCTTCCACCGGCACCACCTGAGAAAATATAGATCATTCTTAAAAACACATTCCTCAAAAGAAACTATATATGTATCAATGTGACGATCTATTAGGGTACCCTAGTGTAATGGTGGCTTGATTAGTGTTTGAGTATATAAATTAATAGGGAATCAAAAATGGGACCCCATTCCTAAAGAAAAAATCAATGATATGTGCATGCCACATTCTCACTAGACTTAATAAATAAACATTATAACATAAATAAATAAATAAATCACTATAAAAAATCTTTTTTGGCATGATTTGGGAATATCAATATGGAATTCACAATGATTTATGATCAAAAAAATCCTCACTAGCCTAAGGGAACCCATATTTTACCTAGGAAACGTCCAATATCCAATATTTTTCTTCAAGACTGTTACCCCCAACTGACCACACATACATTAACTTTTGAAAATGTGTCTATTATCATGTCACATGACTATTACAACCTAATAATGTAAATAATTATACTCGAATATATCTTCCTAGGATGTTAAAAATATTATGGATAACTATAGATACCAAAGGGATGACAAGTGAATATCTATTAAATCCGTAAATAATATTGATCCCATGAGGGAATCACCCTTGGTGTTATAGGTTATCTGGATCCAAGATGATCACTATGAGTTGATACAATGTGATAAATAGTTATTAATAATATTCTCCAAACATTAGGTTGTATCACCCATTACATTCCAATATATCATGGGTTGTTAATGAACTCGATGGATATCACTATCAGAGTTCCAAAATACAAAGAATCAATGAAAATCATTATTTGTTAATTTGGAGAATTCCACAGTCGTCAAGAAATATAGATATATCGAAAGAGATCAAAAATTTTATCCAATATATGTAATTATATTTTAATGGAAATCACTTCTTCGATAGTATCTCAGTGGGGATGGAAATCTTCCAAACCTATCTTATATAACTATGTTTTCCTCTATAGTGAATGATGTTCCATGTTAATATCCATAATAGGCATAATCACAAATTCATGTTCTATTTTGTAACTGAAATCATCACTACCTATTTCTATATACACCCTCTCACGGTCAAAAAATATTTGTGCGCCAACATGGGTTCTCTATGTTAATTAATTTCAGAGCCACCCTACATGGGGACAACAACCTTTGCCTCATCTCTCGTGTAATCACCAATCTCTTGGAGGGTATAAAATCACTAGACCTCAGTATAATCATTTTACTACATCACATTCCATATATGGTATTCCATATATATATTATTATAAAAATATGGTGTAAGTTCCATCTCATATCTCATGTCTTCTCAATCATGGCTAAGTCCCTATGGAATCAAAAGTTGGTCCTTGCCCTACTTTGTTTAACCACTCTCAAATCAACACCACCCCTCCTAAGGGACATCTAAGGAACTTGTTAAAAGGTCATATACGTACTAATATGTCCAAATTACTTAATAAAAACTCATACCTCTACTTGGTAGTTTTCGATGAGTCCTATATAAGGTTACACCTGCTCAAAATAATTAGTTCATTTTATTCATACCGCTCATGGAGATTTTAGAATATTATGATAAAAATAAAAATCAATGACTTTTTCATCAAAAACAGATGAGAGAAAACCAGTGGATATGGACCATAGTGACCAAGGAAAATTTTTTAATTGATCCAAAACAATTAATTCTAAAAAAATATCATTTTAAAAATTCCTTTTAATTAATAAGGTCCATAACCGACATATATAGATGTAACATAACATATTACAAATAACATTTATAAAAAAGGTAATTTAATGTATACCACCTACATATATTTTAGCTTTCCCATCAAATCCATAGTTGTACAACTTTTTGACAATGCTCACCCATATCCCAACCAATCACATACATCCACCCAAGAACATAAATCAAGCAAAAGAACAAAAAATAATTATTATATTAAATTATAGTTAATTTTTAAATTTACTAATAAGTACCATAAAATATGAATAACGCACTGATAACCATTGTGTTTCTAGAACCTCAATCATCCACAACCAAAGGTTCCACAACACACCCATGACACAATCATTATATAAAACTTCCATCTCGTGTCACCAAATTATTTAAAAAATATTTAATTTAAACTCAAAAATCTTAATAAAATCCAAGGGGTAATTAAATATCACTAAATCAATGATGAACCTAATGAAAATTATATCTCAGGATCTCCAACATAAAATCGTAGAAAATGACTATTTGATTTCACTAAACTCCACCATGATCTATTTTAAATGAGGCTAAACATTAACATAGACCCCCCACAAAAATTAGTTGGGATGGGGGTATGAAACAAAAAAGTAATGAATAATGGGAACATATACATAAATTCCATTGGAACACACATAAAATTTGAAAACAATGGATGGAAGATGCATGATAGTGAGATATGGTGAAAACCCTCTCCCCATGTGCTCTCCATAATCTAAAAGGGAAAGGTGTTGAGTCCCTTAAAACCCTATATAAGTGATCCATTGTTTCCAAAGGGTTTTCATGATTTGAATACCATTAGAAGAGTTGTCTCATCACCATGTACTGAATACTCAGGGTGTAACCACATTGGGCACACTATGGTTGTGTTGTTACTATCGTTTTGTAGAATCCATGCCACTTGGAATATCTTCTATATATACATGAAAAATTGAGATCTTTACCAAATCACTGACTATAAAAGAAAAATATCATTTTGGGTATTTGAAATACTTTAAGCACCATTTAATTCTTCTATTATCAAAAAAATCCATTAAATAAAGTGAAAATATAAATTCCCAATAAATTTTGAATTTCATATATACTTGAGGTGTTACAACCTCCCCACCATAAAATTTCACCTCTAGAGGATCGTCATTATCAATTCAATCAACACACTCAGCATTATCATATTACTAAATTATTCTTAATTCACTGCATTCTACTCTAGAATCCCAAAAAAGATTCTGCATCAAAACTCAAAATGCAACGCGTACTAGGCATATAAACAAATTCCAACCTACTCTATTACCATAAAAAGTTACATTTGATGATTCTTGATTCCCATCTATCTCGAGAAACCCTAGAGTTTAAAAAAAACCTATCTCTAATTATAGTTCTCCACACTAAAATATTTATATAATAATTTCTGATTCTGATCCATTGCTCTTTGCACCATCAGAAGTAACAATTCAAAAACATCCAATGGGGCCTAATTACCCATTGAGCGGAGTTACCAACTAACTACACCCAAATGTCTATAAATCTAATAATTATAATTATTTATTACCACTCTCTTATGATTCTAAACCTTTCAAAACATGTATCCATTTTCCATGAAGAGGGACTAAATACACCATATTTTCTTTCAAAAAGTCCCATTAAGACCATGGAATACTCCCTATGTTCTAAATATTACATACATAAGTCATAGTTATAAAATTCCTGTCATTTAAAATAATTTTTCCTAAAATATAACATTGATAAAATTTTGTCACCGGATTGACACCCTAATAAATAAAATGAAATCAGATTTCCCTCTATGAGACATGCCCTGAAACTAGTTCATCCAACTAAACCAAGACATGAAATATTCATTTACAACCCAGAACACTTCCTAAAAAAATTTCACCCCCTAAACCATGAAATGAAATTTGAAGTCACCCTAATAGAAAAGTCATAAAACTGGTTAATCCATAGAACCATGTAATGTAAATGTTTTTCCCTCAAAACAAGTAAAAAATGGTGTTTTAGCTGCTAAAATTGTTCATGAATCTTGGATCACCTCATGAATCACTCTTATGTAACACCAAGGTCATATCGAGCCCCATTCCACTGCACTAACTCCAACCAGCACCAAATATGAATACCAAATCATGTTTTCACCAAGGATCTATCCAAAATATGTTCTTATCATACACTAGTACATTGAATCCACATTGAATGTCATGTGACCAGTCTAATCAAAACCATGACCCATCAAAAAACGAAGGACTATTACCCAAAACCGATATGATTCTCTGCATTATAGGAGAATCATTATTTTCAATAAATAAAACCAAACACCATTCATCTATGAAAAAACTCCTTCCATCATTCAACATATTTATAGGTTTTTCTAGCTCAATCATAACCAAGAGTTTGTAAGGAACATCATTTTAAATCCCATTCCTATCACATGGGAATTGTGTGATTCAACAACCACCAAAACCGATAAATAATTAGGCTCACACCCTGAAACTGCTCAATAGATCAACATCATTAGTTTTAATGATAATTAAACACCTTTCATTCATTTAAAGACATGATCAACAACCATTTGAAATTTATATAGGATCAATTCCCACATCATCCATTTCACAGAACAAAATACTGTTATATAGTCCCCAACTACTGGTGGAAATTAAAAATCCTCTTTCAAACCTCTTAGATTCCCTTCCCAAAAATGTCACATCGAATTTCATGGGTTCTAATTTTATAAATAACATATCACCAACATTAAAAACAATATTTTATATTTTTAAATTACACACACAACCTCAGTACAATCCGAATATAATTTTTTTACATTTTCATATCCCATAATAATAAATCCAAACAAACTCTTAAAGAATGAATTCATATCAAAATTAAGCTCACAATCATATACAAAAATCTTCACATAATTTCATGATCATTTAACCAAAATAAACCTTTTTTCTATTTCTCAAAACTGGACACTTCATATATTTAGTTGAATCTCATATGACCCCCCTTAATAATAGCATTGTTCTAAACTAACGTGAATCTACCTAATCACTCAGTGAACTCTTATAGAGAATATATAATTCTACTATTTCATGTTCACAACTAACCCTATCCTTAGAACCATTATCGATACCAAAACATTCAATATACATTTTATTCCATAGAACAAGTACTCATGGTACTATAATTATAAATCCTTTATGGAATGAAATTCTTTATTCTGAACTCCAATTAACCTCTTGTTCATCAATGTAATAAAGTTAGAATAATACCATTTTTCCAAACTCAATTGTACTATTATTTCTAGGCTAACACCTCTCATGGATTTTCAATGATCATATAAGTCACTAACTCACTAAATCATAATGTTATGTCCAATGGTCTATGGGTGTTCCAACCTAGACAAACAGTGTTCTCTCATAAAAAATTAACCATGAGGTTTCAATCTCATTAATGTATCAAATTAAATATTTCATCAAATGTTACCAACTACCCATCCATATGTCTCATTGAAACACTCCTATATAAAACATTATTCTTAGTGATTAGACTTCTAGGGAACTGATTCTCACCAAGCATCAACCTAAGGTACTCTTTACTTAATAACCATAAATTGGTCAAGGAACATATATATATATATAACAACATATTCTAATAAAATTTATTCCAAAGATGCATAAAAAATGAGTTGGTTACATAGAATGTAAATCCATCTTATAAGTTAAAACAACTTATATATTTTTTATATGAATTTCAAGAACATAATCTATATGTACAAGGATTCGGTTTTTGAATTTAAAAATAATAGCCCTCATACACCCATATTTTCCATTAACATATCAACCATGATGGTGACCCTATCGTCCTCAATGATTCTGTAGATGATGGAGTGAAGTCCCTCCCCGACATTAGATGGACCTGACGCGGTGTCTTCAGACTCCAAATTTGATTATACAAAGCCTCATGATGCATCTCTCCCTTTTGGTCCATTGTGGAAGCATGTCCTCCTTACCATACCCCAAAGCCACCCCAACCATTCCATCTTCTGGCGGATCAGGTATCCTCCTTCAATGAATCAATGAATTATACTTATGTACCCAATTTTTTGACTTATTCCTTTGAAGATGATTCATGTATCCTAAGAATGAATTTTGGGGCTCACTTCACAGTAGATAAGACCCCCAAGGATTCTTCTTGAACTTTACCTTATCTATGGATATAGATCTTCGGGACAGCTTCTTCGAGCCTAATAGAAATTAGTTCTACACCATAATGACCTATCATAATGACTTTGTTGTGTAATAGACCAAAATCCCTATATCAATGAGCTTCTAGTAGTTCCACATCTCCTGATGGACAATGGAGGTTCACCATGGTTGAGAGTATCCTGTGGAGGTGGTGTGGATCATGATATCTAGTTTACCACTCATTTTCAAATATAGGTTTTGGTGGAATGTAATGGGAACTTACATGGTTAATTTTTTTGTGCAGTTTGTAGCATTCTCCATCAGGAAGATGTTGCATCATCTCAAATCAGCATCACCATGGGCCTCTCCTCTCCACCTCCTTCCAATATGAGGCTCCGAGTTGTTTACTCCATGGAATAAATACTAAATATCTATTATCCAGTGATTCACAGATTCTACTCATGCTTTCAAATCCATGTAATTTCATTTTACTTTTTCCATAAATTTGTCCCCAAAGTCTTGAATGTGAGTGTGGGATCCCATTTTCAGGAGAGCATCTTCCCTCTTAGGATCTGTCCTTGATCATATGACCATTCTTGAACCTCTGATAGACCATATGGTGTCTAATTTTACATTGATCCTGGTTCTTATAGCCCCTACCTCCTTATCCTAGCTCTATCAACCTCAAACCATTACTATTCCACCATGCATGAACCTCACCCACTTCATCCCATATAATTATCATCTCTTCATGGATTCCAACACTCTCATCTCCCTAGGTTATGCGAGAAAGGAATCCAAAGGGACCAAAAAATCTGGTATGGTCGTACAGAGGTCTCCCTCCTACAGGGCCCTACATCTTCAACTTACATAGTTCTTTTGTCCATAAAATATAGTGAATTTCTTCATGTATCAACTATCCCCCATACCCTCACACTCTAAAATAAAGGCATTCAGTTGAAGACCCATCTCCTCATGGCGTAGCACTGTACACCTATTTCACCTTCATCATCTTCACATGTCGAACACACAAGATCTAAAACTAATTAATTCTTAAATGATTAGAGTGAATGATATTGGAGGCTTCCATCACATGGGCCAAATTCTAGGAAATCCCTCTTCTAATGATCTCTAACATCCTATATAACACTTGAGTACAGGGAGACTAGGTCAAGACAGAATTTGTATCCAATGAGTTATCCAAGCACAATGGATCAATTATTTTCATTTTGGAACCAAAGAAATGTTCTTCCAAGTGTGGGAATAATTCTAGAAGAATGGGTATGCATCATTATATGCATGTTGAACTGGTGAACTAGCACAAATTTGTATTATGGAAGCCTCTTGTTTCCATGGGTAAGGTGGAAGTGTTGGAACAACATGTATTGAAAAAAGTTCATGGGGGAGATGAGTCTTGTTTCTTCTCATTCGTTTAGGAAAAATGTGATACAAGGAATCTTGATGTTTTACGGAGAAATATCAATGCATTTAACCCATTTAGATTGGATGGTGGGTGGAGACTAAATCTCTATTATGGATGCTTATGTGAAAAAAGTGGGGTTTTCTCCTCTCACTAGAATATGATAGCTTTATCCTCCATCACTGACCAAGAAGGGATTCTAGACCTGGGATTCAAAGATGATAGATTCACATGGTGTACCAACTAGCGAGGTTATAGATGAACAAGGTGTAGGTTGGAACACTAATTCAGCAATCTATAGGATATATCCAATTTCCCTAACAAATAGGCCCCCACCTTAATTGTTAGATCTTAGAACACTCCCTACATCTTAACCAGCATATGTCTAGCCATGTAGGAGGGTCCCACATCTTATTCTCTAGCTTGTGGATGCATCATCATAGCTTATTTACAATGGTTCATGACCCTTGGGAGAAATTGATCCTACTGAGTTTCTATATTAGGTACCACAATAAGTGCGGCGTCTGAAAAAGGATATCAGGGTTTGGGCCAAATCTCTTCCATCTACCAAATCTAATCTGGATTCAATTCAATTAGATATAGAACAAGATGAAATGTGTCTGTAGGAAATCTGGGGTGAATGCTGATTCGTCTCTTTCAAGATCAAGAAATAAAAACTCTACAAAATATTTCTGGAACAAGATAAATTCTTTTCTGAAAGGCCCTATGATACTTGGATCAAAGTAGGAGAACGAAATAAAAATTTATTCCCTGCGTGATTGAAATAAAAATTAAATACTACTACTCCAAATATATTTACAAACTATAGAACATTCACATTTTATCATTACGTGAGTAGTGGTATTGTGAATTCTCAATTTAAATATCTACTATATGATCCTAACCCCAACAGGAAGAACAGTTACCCAGGTGGTCAACTAGACATATTTTGTCTGATACCATGCCTGGTTACATCCAAGGCCAATGGCTTCCTAGAGCATAGCCTTGAAGTGGTGGAAATATGTGCCTCGATAAAATAACTCAAACAGTATAGCATGAATGATCTATAAGGTTTCTCAATTTCCTTTTATACAAGATCCTAGGACATCATTAAAAAGAACCCTACTGAAGAAAATAAGTGATTTATTCTGTGGAGGTCATCTCCATTGGGTTTCATTTGTCACTACTACGGTTCTAATCCCTATGGTGAACGAACAATCATCAATTTTACAATTTAGACTCATTAGCATGTGCAATGTTGCAAACATGGTCTTGGTAACCATAATCAACAAAAAGATCACCCCGTTCATATACTCATGGGTTTCTGATGAATAACACACTTTCATCTAAGGATATTCCATTCACGGGGCCCTGGGCATATCTAAGGAGATTGTTTGATGGATTAATTTATTGGTTTTGGGATTAAACATTTAAATTAAGATGGATATGGGTAATTCAAATATTCACCTTGAGGGGAATTTCATTATTTGGGTTATGAGATTCTTAGGGATCTCTGAATGGGATATCGGACTCATGTTTTTAAGTTATAGTTTGTCATGGCTTAATATTTTATTACTAGGTAAGAAATGTGGATTCTTGAAACTAGTCACGGTGCTAAGATAGGGTGAACCCCTATCTACCAAAATTTCTATCATGGAACAATATTACCTCATCAAACATGTTGTCTCACATATTCATTATAGAAAAATCAATCCTTACATCTACAGAACCCACCTCAGTGGGCTGTTGCATCTCTTATTTTCAAGAAACATGACCTTCTTTATCAAAAACCATACATCCTTGATAAAATTATTTATGGAAAACATGGAATTATATACCAAACAGTGTTGGAAAATAATTAGTATGGAAAAGAGTTAGGTGTTCTTAATAAATTAATGATCATATAGAAGGAGGATAAATATTGAATCAATGTCAGGTTTCTATAAGAAGGCCTTCCTTATGGAGTATCTGGGTGTGACCTTAGCTCTGGGTATAATTCACATTATTTAGTTTTATGGATTGATTAGTAATATAACCAAAAAAATCAGAAACTAGAAAAATTGATTCTTTCTTTTGGTGGAATAATCACCCAAGTTAACTCAGTTTTGACCTCTACTCCCATGAACATCCTTTTGGGGATCAAGGTGACAAAGATTATTCAAAAGGAGTTTGATAAAATCTAATGGTGTTTTATTTGGGAAGATCATGGAGGGGGTATGTTTCATTGATCTACCATGAATAAGATTTCCATAATTGTGGACAATAGGGGAATCGATGTGACGAATGTGGAAGAGGTGATGTATCTATATCAAGAAAAATTAGTAGGGGAAGTCATTTAGGGGCACTTTCTATAGTGAAGAGTCATCAATGGAATGAAAGGGAATATCCTAGGACAGACTTGAGGTAACTATTATTCCTTATGAAATTAACTGAATCTCCACATTCTAATTCATCATAGGCACTCTCGGTGGATCCTCATTTGTGGTGATATCAATGTTTTTTACTGAAAATAGTGGCTGATGTATTGGGATTTTTAGGCTATCCCAGGCTCGAGAAGACTGTGAAGTAGTCCTATACAATTCCTTAAATCATCCAGGAAATCCTTGATGCCAGCATAAAAACCCTCTGTGATGGAATCAGTTTGGAGGAGGCTCATGATGAGTGAATTTTCGTGGGCTCAGCCTCCAACACCTTCTCGGGTTAGGCCTACTGGACGGTGACACTCCAACACCATTGAAGTGATGATTGCGGTGGCACCCTTTGGTGAAAGGAAATTCCTACTATATACATCATCTTGATTTATAGGATTTAGAATCAAGATTTACCAATGGTTTTGGTGCTAAAAAGAATGAGAATACATATTTCTTCATGGTGATCCTATTGTAAGAACCACAAGGTGGAAACCTCAACACACACCTTTTTGTCAAAGTGAGTGGGAAGGGAATAAATGAATTATTCTAGGATAATCCTTTGTCTTTAACTCAGAAATGGATTCCTTTGATGATTTTATTCATCTTTAATTTAGAGGCACCACCAGTAACAAACGCAATATGATTTCTCATTCTATCCTACTTGCAGAGAGCGGTTGGAGCATGTGGGAGGTACAAAAACATTCTAGGAATAAAGATCCCCTCTCTGATCCAGATCATATAGTGAGGCTAAATTCTCCGGAATGGACCATTTAAGTCTCATGGCCTAGTGAGAGGCATCCCATCATCTCAGTTACAACATAATCGGAAGGCAACCCCACGTCTGTCCTAGAAGTCAACCTGCAATCCATTAGGTGAGGTGGATCCCCCTTCATGTGGTCTAATATTGAACACTGATTACTCATGAAACCAAGGATGAATGTGGGAGGAGGTTTGGTTTAGAACAGTTTGATCTTGGTGTTGGTCGCCTTCTCTCTTTCCATCGGGCTGGCGACTCGATTATGGAAGAGAAATAGACTTTTCTTAGTGTTCTGGAATTTTTCCACTATAGAAATATCTCTTCGTCTTTGGTGGATATAGAGTAATATGTTATATGTTTGATTACTAATGGAATTGAGCATTCTAATATGTGGAAAGAAGGAAACTGTAGGGAAGATTTCTAAAATCTATGGCCTTTCCAGAGGTCTCCTTCAAGGTTTTTTTCTGTATTTGGTTCTTCTCCCCAAGGGTGTAAAGATATTATAATGGGTGACGCATTGGGACATCACTTCTTCAGTCCCAAATAACGTTGTTGTACTCCCTTTTTTCCATTATTAATAAAATAAATATTCTTGCATAAACTTCGTGTTATTTTCCACTGGTATCACTATAATGACGATATGTTTCCCACAAAAATGTATCCAATGATTTGGTTATATTGTGTTCCAAACCATGATTTTTTGGAAAACATTATATAAGTTGTTAATGTGTCTATATTCCATGGTTATCATGTAATAATCATCCAATACGGGTTTATCATAAGGGATACAATTTCATCATTGACCTACATGGTTCACTTTACCTACCATGCACAAAATAATACATCATTATCCTTATTATCGATGAACTCTCCATAGATACACATTTCTTACATTCATATAAAATTAGATATATATATGACACCCCTAAAGAGTATAATTACACCATGAACATATATATATCCTGTAGTCAATTCCATAAATATCCTCATTAAGATGATCCAACATCCAAAAACAAATATTATATCATAAATTAAAATAATAATGGTCTTCCTAAATATCCTGAAGGGCTTCATTTTTATTCAATTTTAATAATCCCCTTTTAAGGGTTGAATGGGAACCCATATATATCCTGTAGGCTTTGTGGAATTATAGGACCCAAATGAATTAAAGGAAGTTGTTACAACATATGACTACTTGAAAATAACCCTCCCCAGCATCTTCATCATGATAAACTCTCCACTTTTTCATGGATATATTTCCTATACAAATAACGTCATTATATCCATGTTAATCTAGTTTTCCATTGGAAATGGTGTTGATGGTGCACCATTATAATTTACACCACTTTCCCTGAAACTCCCCAATGGGATATATATACCATATCCCAAAAAGATTCAAAAAAACTTCCTATCAATTTGTAATGACCTGGGTCATATATCAATCAATTGGTACCATGACGTAGTTCACTATTTGTCCTTTTGCATGCCTCCCCATACACCACAAGATACATAATAACAGATGATATTTTTTTACAATAAGGTTACTGTACCAACATATCAGAGATCCTAATAAAATAAAAATATTCCAAATATCATAAAAAACCATAATTACTCCAGTATATAGAAGTAATACAGTACCCGAAACATGATATAACAACTATAAGATGACATAGATGCATATATGTCAGATAGAACACTTATATTATCACATATTCAAAGATTAAAATGATAATAAAACTATAATTGAGAAACATCTACATAATTGACCCATCCCCCATCCAAATAAAAAGTTATACTCAAGCTCACATGCCTCCATCATGCAATACACAATCCCCTTCCAAACCAAGGCTTGTAACCCTATGAATGTCTTCTTTGGAGCCATAGTAATGTAGTGGCCTATTATTGGTGGGTTTTTATAACCTAGGGGGAGAAACCAATTTGGTTTTATACATAAAAATAAAATATATGTTATGTTACTGTGATATACTCACTTGACTCAAAAAATAAATTGTTGAACATAAAAAAATAAACAAACCACCTGTACAAATATAAACTCAATATTGTGGAATATGAATCACCTCATGTTTACCACAATGGATTAAGAATCACCACCTATTTAACAAAATATATATGTCATCACAACCTATTTCCCATACCGGATCAGACATCACAACATGTAACTTATTTTAGATTTAGAAACAAATATCATTTAATCATTATATCATGAGATCAAATTCATCATGAAATTCATTGTACGATTGTGTATGGAGAGACTTACATATAAATAATAACCATACATGCATTCTATATGAATTTATTCAATGAAAACATCATTAAAACTGAGGAATGGGAATCATTTTCTTGTTAAATTTAAAAGTTATCACACAAACACCCACATATGCAAGATAAATCAATATCAAATTAAATAACCAAAAAGAGGTACATAATAAAATATTTTAAATTATATTTTATAATGAATAACCAAATATAAAATATCGGTACTTATATAAGGATTAAAATGTATACAAATAATAAAGTATAAATTTTTTTAATGGAAATTCATTTCCAATATTTTCAAATACATTTTTGAAAAACCCACATCGAAGAGGGAGATAATAAAACAAATTTATCAAAATTGTGAAAGGAAATTATAAAGATCACATAAATAGATACATAACTAGATTTAAAAACATGAAAGAGGATTATTGGTGAAAAATAAAAAAAATAACTTCAATATAAAATCTATTTTTGAGATTGGGGATTATTCATACCAATGTTAAATATTTATGAGAGGAGAATTCACCATAGAAGAAGATTAGAACAAACAATTACATTCTCCATTGTAAAAAATAGAATAATAAATAATTCAATTAATAGTATGAATTTACCAAATATATTTGAAATAAAATCAATGGAATGTTAAAAACATAGTCAATGAGAATATAGTTTCCAACAATCCCAACAAATAGGGTAGACATTACAACACAAAGAAATTTTAAAATTTTAAAATCATATTTTATATAGGGTATTCCGTGCAACACCAAGAATAGAAAGAAATATAACATCTCAAGACTTTATGACATAATTACTATATTATATGAATATATACCTTTTATAAAATAAATACTTGAAGTGCCTAGTGGATCATACAGGTACACTGAGGTGTGTGGGGTGAATCTATGTATATAAGTTTTTACCAATTTTTATTTTCTTTTCCCTTAAACAATTTAATTAAAACCTATGAACTTATTAGAGTTAAGGAATCATCCATGTTTATAAGAACAATTATATCACATTCATGAGTGGAAATATATGATGGACAAAAACTATTATTTTTAGATGGTTCCCCGATTATTTGGGTGACTACATCCTTACTTTGTTTTTGATGATCTGAGACAAAGATTATCCACTAAGAATAAGTCACCAATTACAAGTGGGTTGGTTAGGTATCATCATGAAAATATTAAGGGTTGGTATAAACCCTTTCCCAAATTTTACTAGTATCAAAATAGTGTTATTTATACTAGAAACCCATCGGTGTTTAAAAACAGTTATCATAATGAGAAAGATCACATAAAATTCAAGTTGTCACTATAACACAAAATAGATCTTCCTCAATGATTCATTGAAAATAATTGATTCATCACATTTCCATGACAACTGAAACTCTTCAACTGCCACTGAATATAACAAAAAAATACACTCTATCAAACTTAGTATACACACCTTAATTGTAGAAGATAATATTTCCAATTCAACTCATTGAGGTTATAGAATTAACAGTTGATGATATATTAAAATATTCAATGTATTCTTCATATTTTATTCATAAAAAAAATCTTCACCTCAACTGAATTATTACACAAGTCAACATCATGTGTTTTTCTTGGATGTAGTTCTCAACATCACATAAAAATATTTAATGAATGTAATTATACATGCTATGTATTTTCACTATTATGTAGAAACAAATCCACAACAATTTATATTCATTTGATCTCCTATGTAAAAGAACACAATGATAACACCCACACACAAATATCATCTCATGTTAATTTCTTTCACACTTTACATTTCCTGTGAATGCATACCAACATGTACACCATGCATGGTCTAAAAATAATTCACACATCATTATGTTCTATGTGTCCAAACCATAATCAGAATTACATTTACATTCTTTGATGAAAAAGGAAATATTAGCACCCTGAGTTCAATACTCCTAGATAATCATGTAAAATAATTTTGTTATTCCTTATCACTATATGCATGATGCCACTATCATAGTACTTTTGAAATTCATGTATCACATATGAAATTAAACATTTTCACTGCCATTATACATGAGATTCTAACTATCCTCAATATTTTCTTTTCAATATAATAAGATGCATGAGAAAACTAACCACTTGAACATTCTCTATGAAAACCTCATGCATGTACTACATGAAAATACATCAACTTCACTGCTTAAAGTACATGACCTTCAAATTGATTTCCCAAACTAAATGAATGAGGGGATTTCTTGTGCAAAACACAATCTGTCACATCTCAAATAATTCACAATAGTATAATAAGGGGTGAACTATTTGTGTTCATCATGGAATTGAGAGAGACTTTATATTTCACTACATTGAATTCTTCATTGAAACAATATTCTTCATGAATCTACTAGAGCATGCTAAGAAAATGTTGAATACTCACTAGTTCTCTTCTCTTTCTAGAAAATAGGAACAACCCTGAACATTTGTCTTTCATGAACCAGGGTATTTCCACATCCATGTAACACTCATAATATTCTATCAGAAGATAAATAAAACTCTAAATATAAATAATCTCATCCTTTGATATTTATAGGAATCTACACCATCAACCTAGCTCATGTTCATCATCTTTCTTTAAACAAGCTACCTATGTTTCCCGAAAATGGATAACCACCATCATCATGAAACCACATTTTATGTATGCTTAATTACTTCATACTGATATTCTTTTTATCATGAAAATTAAGTTACATGAGATTTATGTTATAATGGAATCAGTAAAACACTTAAATGGTGTTAGGAAATCTCTACTAGACCACCTGTTGATGTTTCATGAAGGAATCCTGACGAAAAGAAATCCTAGATGGTTCCAATTTAATTTTCCTACATTTTAAACATCACTATATTTATGATTCCAATGATGTTTCATATCATTTAGATCAATTTTGTATCTGTAATATATTCAAATAATTATCAGAATTCTTAGTTTGATCCTTAGAAGAAGCTTTATAGAGAGATCCTGATTAACATATGCTCTTGGCTGGTATCAATAGAGAAGTTTTCATGAAACAATGAATGGATGACCATAGTAATCAATTGATCTGATTGAATGACTAAAATTCTTATAGAGCTAAAAAATGGTCTAAAAATTATTCCCATATCAAAACGTTCCTCAAATCTCCCCTCCCTTTTAATACAATGTGCTTTTTTAACCTGATATAAGTGGTTACAAAATATACACCGAAAGCGATGGCACTACCCCATGCCTGCACCCCATCCACTACCATGACACCCCACATGGTGGCTCGCCACCCCCTCTATGCATGTCTGGGTAGGAATTCCTATGAAATCCACTTTTTTCATCCTTACTAGATGGCTAAGGGCCAGACTACCCACCCAAGCAATATATGTGGCTCCCCTTTGGTTGGCTAGCATAGTTGATGCTCTTTTTTAGTAGGATTACAAAATTATTCTAACATAAGTCACATGAATCAATGAAAAACAATTTGATACTTATTCTAATAATAGTTATCTTGGAAAATAAATATTTTCCATGGACATAATATTTCCTCTATATTATTACTCCTCAATTAATCAACCAATTGATAATGAAGCATCCAAGATCATCAAGACATTATACATCTCCACTTTTCTACATTTCCAAAACATACCGATTCATAATTAGTATCATAAGGTCATCTTAAAATATAATAAAAAATTTGAAACCTCCTAATGAAATTTTAAAATGTTTTTGATATTAAGAATAGTATAGAAATCATTACACTTGTTTTTTCATAGTTAGAAGAAACTCTACCAATTAAATCATTTTTTCCAATTTGTGAATAAATCTAAATTAAAAATCAATGGAAGAAACTCAAAACATCATTAATAGTGACATTGTATTTTCAAAAACAATTATTTTGATAATAATCACAACATAGATTTTACATTCATCGATTTGGGCTCTTCAACCTCCCCTTGGTATTATTTTCAATACCCATTTCACTTTAAAAGTCAACATTTTCTTTTCCCCGTAATTTGATAAGAAAACCAACTATATAAGTATAGGAAGGAAATCAACTTATCTTATTCTTTAATAACAAAAATTTTATTATTTCATTCATAAATATCTTTATTTCATAATATATTCCACTTATTATAAATTTAAATTTATCTATTTGAGAGAATTAATGAATCGCCATTTTTTAAAATAACGAGTCATTAATTAATCCGCTTTAAATCTATGTGGGAGGATCCATTGTAGAAAATCGTAGGGATCAATCTAGAAAACAACATTTTCAGTAATTTTTTTTAGAATATGAGGCCAATACTGAATCATTCTTGTAGTGGATGTTCAACATATATCCAAATAACCTTATATATTTACCTCAACAAACATATTCAAAAAAAACATTTATAAGAATGTACTTATCATTTATTAACCCATTTTACTTTTGTTATCATGTTATCAGTTTTACCCCATTTGACTTAGAATTGTAATTCATATCGATATATGAGAAAATACCTATTTAATTATTGGATTCAATTTATATAATTTTAATGTATCAGATAAATATCTTACCAAAAAATTAAATATTCATTTGATACCAGTTGATATATTCAAATCTCGGTGTTGTTTAGCTTTTTTATCCATGGTGGTATGTGTGTTATCTATTTTATTCATCATGATTGGATTTCATCAAGAATGATCATCAATAAAAATTTTAATTGAAATTGAAATGATGAACACCTTACTGGATAACTTCTTGGATGCCACATAATATTTTCATATCTTTCATATCTTCAGGACCCCCGGAATATATTAGTTACCTTTAATTCCCTTCATAGAAGATACAAAAAAAAGGGAATAAGGGTATTCCTAAATGAATTTCAATTAGATAATTAGGGATGAGATTTAATTTTCATCCTAGAAACTTCATTCAATTTTTCTCTTGATTTATGAAAACTCATCAATCTTTTTCCATCTTTGACTTTCCAAATTTTATATTTTAAGTGAATCATGATCATCTGTATTTCGTCTGATTTCATCTTAGATGGAATATGTTTATACACATTAACAAGTAGTACACATTTATTCTTCTATTCATGCTCTACATTATTAAGAAATTCTTGCTTCGTTTTCCATACGACTAAGCATTCTTTTGGTATATTCTCAAAATTCTTCTGGTGTATAGACTCCTTCACAGTAACATTTATAACATAATAAGACAATGGTTCTTCTACATTGTAATTCCATAGTTCTATTTTTTTAGGAAACATTTTAGGAATTTATTGGAAATATGACTAGACATTTTTCAACTTCTGCAAAAATATCATAAAATCATAGGGTTTTCCTTTTTAGAAAACCTTTCTCAATATTAATAATTTTCATATTTATTTTCATACAGCAAATCCATACCATTATTTGTTGATACGTAGGATTTTTTTTCAACTTCACCTTGCTTGCACAAGAATTTGTGTTTATGACCTTTTTGAAAAGGTCAAAAATATGCATCTTTCTTCCAAAGTAGAAGAAAAATTTCATTAGTATAAAATTCATATCATCATTCTTCTTGGGTGTATCTTAATTCATAGTTTTCTTAACATTTTTGTCCTATTTATACCCTAAGGGAGACTTTTATAAATATTATCTTTGCCATTAATTTTTTTTGGTGTTCTATTTATATATGAATTTGTATATTTCAAAATTGGTACATACGGGTACTCATTATAATTGTTACCAATTCTATTGTAATCACAAATGTCTCCTTGAAAGTTAAATCTATTATTGATAGATAGATTCTTCTTCATTTTTAAATTATTCTTTATGTTTTCAGGGTTTATATTCATATTATATTATATCCCCCTTAATGGTGTCCTTATATAATTATCAATCATTTGTATATTATTCCAACCATCAATATTCCATGGCCCAAATTTCCAACAACAACAAAAAAAGAAAAAAAAATCATGATTTCTTCTTCTATGATAAAACTTTACTGGATTTGGAGTACTTTTTTGGATAGTATGATTCTTCATCTGATCTCATTGTAGAGAACTAGAATTCAGACTCTATTTCATACCCACAGTTGATGATATAGTGGATTAAGACTCATTTTTATTCATCCATATTCAACTAGAATTATTTTTGTAACCATTACTTATAGATGAAACAATATTAGTACAAATAGATAATTCTGGATCATGGTTTAATAGTTTCATTGTGCTTGCAATAGATTTTTCATTAGATAATACAAATATTTTTTCCACATGAATGAGTCTTGTAATAAGTAATAATTTTTTCCAAATTACACTTGGAATTCTTTTTGATCTCATCATTTTGTGAATATTCATCTCAAGGGTGACCTAGATTTCAAAACAAGACATATAACTCAATAAATTTCTTATTTAGAGAGTTATTATAGTCTTTTATTGATTTCACTATATAATTACACAAATTCTATGATGTCATTAATTAATATTCCTTCATATTTTTTAAATTGAATTCCATTTCATAAAACATGAAATTGATGAAATTTATCTCATCATTAATAGCTTTTACTTTTTCTTCTCATTGACTATTAATTTTATGGACATTATCATCATCCATTTGATTTTCTTTCAATTGAGAATTGTTATATTCTTTAATTTATATTTATTAACCTCTTGGTGAAATTATTTAACATTCATATATGTGTTTTTAGTTTATCCAATGCAGAAATCAATTTTGTTTAAAATTTCTCAAACAAATATTTCTAACAAATAGTCCTTTTAGTTAATCTTCAATCAAAGTGAACCATTCATTACAATGCAATATAGACTATTGTTTAGATTCTTTAGCTAGGGTGAATGTTTCATTTTATTCTTCTATTTCAAACTGAGGGTCATAAATACACATGGTTTCTTTATATGAATATTCATGTGTATGAATCATCTCAAATAACAACATTTGTAGTTACTTCTTTCTCAGAAACATTTCTTAGAAATTCATTTTCAACAAAAGAGAAATTTTCATTTCGAATAGATACCTTTTATTCATTGAAATCAATAAGTCTTTCTAGATGTTTATATCACTGAAAATTCTTTTACAAGGCTAGATCTATATCCTCATATTCCCATTCAAGATGCAACTTTTCATCATGTTGTGCCTTGATAAAAGAAAATATGTAAGTAAAAATATTGATATGACCATTAATCATATATTATTTTCTTTTTTAATACAAATCATTGAGTGGTTAAATGAATTCATTTTCATTACCTCTTGATACATACTCATCAAAAGGATGTTTATCAATTTAACTAACAGATGCTACTAATAGAATACCATTATGACTATATTTAGATTTTAAGGAATCCCATTTGATCTTCCAATTAATTATGAGATTTATTACCACATTATTCTATATGATTTACATGGTTTTTGCAGAAACCTCCTTTTTGGCACTAACGTGGTTAGGAAATGAAATTTCCATCATAGAAATCTATATTACTTCTTCAAATTCGAATTTGAACTTCATATAAGTATGATACAATAAACTATGAAAATAATACAGATCCAATAAAAGGTGTAACCTTTAATCTGATAACAACAGGTGTAACGCCCCGACCCTAGTTACCCAGAGTCGGTGCATTATTACATAACATTGGCATGATCACAAGAAAGATCAAATCTCGAAAGACCAATTGGTTTAGTATCCTTGGAAACACTAGATATATTCATAAGTTTTACATTACATCATAAAGTGAAAAACTACTACGACAACATAATGTCTCCATAGTCCACACTATTATCCCCTCATAATATCCCTTCAGGTCATTAATAACATACTTCTTTACATCCTTGGAAAAATAAAACATAGAAAAGGGGTGAGATCAAATGCCTAGTAAGGATAACAATATAGCAAAACATTCAAAAATAAGCATAAACATTTAAGGTAATGCATTACTAAAACAAAAGCCTTTAAACTTGAACTTCAACATAGTATGGCAAAAGTAAAATGAAATAATTCCATTTACTTATTCATATGGATATTATACTAATCGAATAATCACATGCAATATCAATAACCACTTTCATAATGTCGGGATGCATAATGTTGAACTTTAATTTCTTTGTCAAGGCCTCGTCCCAAGACCTAGGGGCTAACTGTAACCAGAACCCAACCCGGAGTGCCTCTAATAACCGGACACCAACCCGGAGTGCCTCTAATAACCGGACACCAACCCGGAGTTCCCCTAATAACCAGAGACCAAACCAGAGTTCCTCTAATAACCAGAGACCAAACCAGAGGGCTTACTTTTACCGGTCCCCAACCCGGAACATACTTGTCTAACACATTCATCTGAATGAAAGGTTGAAATATAAAATAAACATTCGGATTACAAATAACTTATGAAATGTCAATACTCTAAACAAAAACCATGAGTGACATAAGAATAACTTATCCACAGTCAAAAATATCACAAAACCTTCAATAAAATATGGATGTTTTGTATCATAATAAATCAACTTCAAATAAGCTTAAAATCCATCAAAGGATGTTGACATAGATGAAATAAAGACTATTTTAGAAAAATATCTCTTACTATTTTGAAATCATTTAAAAGTCTTATATTTATGAAATAAAACATTTTTTTTGAAAATATTCTTATTATCTTGTAAGGGAAGCTTTGACGATTTTATAACGGCAGTAAATAGCCGCACCCGCCGTATAAGTTAAAAAAACATTCTTACCTTAAATTTGTCGAAAAGGTTAAAAGTGCCTTGTTTGGAAAACGACGGAAAGATTCATTTCAAAACACATAAGGGTATAAATGAATTTAACCCATATTCTTGTAAATAGTAAAAATGTTTTGAAATACATTATTAATAAAACATGGATGTGGATGATAAAGAGATCCCAGAAGATTATTACATATAAACAACCTCGGATAATGAAGAGATTGTGAAATAACCCTTACCAAATTAGTAACTTATGAAACATACAACCCATAAAAGAGGTATCATACAATGAATATGTAAATACACATAAATTAGAGTGTATTACACAAAGAATATAATTATGGGCAGTGCATACACCACACAAAAGGTGATGGTGGAAATATGACATGAATCTCACGGGAATAAGGAGTGAGATGAAAACCCCTTACCTTGTACTTTTCCTTGGTTGGGGTAGGTTAACCTCTTGTATAATGGTGAAATAATTGTTATTAAATTATAAAAGAATCATATACATTAATATGATATCATATATGATCTTTTAATATTGATTTGATAATAATATCTTAGTATTATCGTTGTTTCGGGTGTTAACTTACTTGTTTTCTTTTATATGTTTTGTTATGTAAGACATGTTTGTTATGGATATGTTGTATCTTATTCATATCCAGAATGATATCAAGTCCTTAAACATCATTTTTAAATCATCAAATGATAATTATACTTGAATGGATACGATGGAGAATGAATCTCATCGCGTTCGTGGAGACGGTAGTCCGTACGTACGCACGAGCGACAATATCATTCTTTTAATATTAAAATAATATATAAATGGATGTTATATCATATATACATAATAATTAACATGTTATATTTATTATTTACATGAGTTACACATCATTACTATACCCATCCAAATAATAATATATTGAATAACAATTACACCACGATGTGGAGACTGTAAGCCGTACGTACGCACGTATGGTGACATGTTATTCAAAAGGGTGGATAGAATACTGAATATGGTTGTAACATATTTATAATAACATCACAGTATATATATGGTACTGGAGTTATTATTTTAGAATGGTAAAAACAATGGAAGAAGAAGTGGAAGAAGAAAGGAACTTGGAAAAGGGTGGTGAAATTATTACCTCTTCTTCGGGTTCTTCCTTTTGATTTGATCAAAAGGGCTCTTTAGGTTGGCTTTATGATCACACTAAGGGCTCTAGGATGTAGTGAGGGAAGTTGGGAGAGTACTTGTGCAGAGTTTCGCCGAACCAAAAGGTTTTTAAGGTGTGAAGAAATGAGAAGGAGGAGTGCCCTTTTATAAGAGGGGTGAGGGGAACCTTTGGAAAAGCTAGAAATATTAGTTTATGATAAATTCATATTCGGTTTCTAATGGCTCCAAAGTTGATTATTTAAATTTTAAGGTGGGTATGGGTCGAAAAAAACTAAACCAATAGAATTTAGACAGGTTTGGGTACTTTTATTATCCTTATCTTTAAGTATTAACTCTAAGTTAATTAGTTTCACTTTTACAATGTCTCTTTGTATTTTTATATAATATGGTTAATAAACTTACTATATACATCCAAGATACCCCCAAGTGGTCCATTAATGATTAACCTATCATTATATAAGTCTCTTGGCCTAACCCTAGATTTTTAGTAATTTAATATCAATTAATAATACAATATTTTTTTTAAGAACTCTTTTTTGTCAATTTTGACACTATTCAATAGTTGATTTTTTTGAAACTCATAACAGATTGATTACATCGCAGCAAGTCAATTAAATCAATACTAATATATCATATTATCCTATAAAATTATTTTAATTCATTAAAAGTTTCATATTTTATTTATTTGGGTATTTATAATATCAATTAGTTTAATTTTTCACTATTATAGTAATTAATTCATCATCATTGTGTCATATATAAATTAAATTATTTAATGTCTAAAAATTATAAATAAAATATCATTATGTAGAAAATATTTTTATATTTCTAATGAATATTTATAATCTAAAATACAACATATATAACCATATGTAAAATTTTGTTTTCTAAAAGATATATGCTTGTGTCATTTTTGTATTCATTTTAACTTAATTAAAATAAAGTGTCCCTATCAACTACAAGTGGCACCATGGGGTCCCAAAATAGACCCAAAGATGCCTATGGTCGAAAATTTATCAACCAATTAGGACAGGACACGTTTTAGGGTAATTTAGTATTATTATAATATTATTTTTTAACCCTTATTTCCCATATTTACCCTTAACCATGGTAAATAAAATATTTACCGCAGTAATTATTCAAAATGTCTAAAAATAAAAGTTACCTATTTAAACAATTTGAACATCCTGACTCCAAATATGGAATCTATTTTTCAAAATTCAAAACACAGAAGTGGCAGAAATTAATTTAAAATTAATTCCTGTTGTTAAAACAAAAAGCGTGTTTTTAAGAGATAATAACTATCAAAAGATTGATACTTGTTTATGATCGGTTTAATTGTGAAATTATGTCCCATGACCAAAATTGTATTAAATGGTAAAAATATATTCTAAATATACATTAAAACCACTAAAATTAATAATTTATCACTATTAATTATTTTGATTAAAAAAGTTTTTTTTAATTAAAATTTAGTAATTTTCACTATTCATCAAAATATTATTGTTACCCAAAAAGTACCAAAATTTCACCCTAGGCAAAATTCGATATTTTGAATCAAAAAATTAAGTCCATTTTGAGAGATAAAATTTCAAAATGTTGGTATTACTATTCATAACGACTAGTTTGATCGGTTGTGGTGTGTGTTAAAACTCGAAGTTGCGTACAACACACGCTACTGTATTATTCAAAGGAAAGCGTACCGTGGAAGCTTGGGATGTTTCATTTTAAATTTTTTGATGTCCCCATTTAGTCAAAAAGTTTAAAATATTTTATTTAAAAAGGGTTCACTATTAAAAGTTGGTAAAAGTGCAATACTGAAAATGAATTTGTTCTTACATTATGTCTATGAAACTCATAATATGGATTCTAAAATTATAAGGATTATATAAAGTTTAAAATTTAGTTAATACTATTCATAACCTCTTTTGAACGGATTTTTTGGTAAGTCATGGTGTGCTTGAACTCGGTGTTGCGTGTAGTGAAAGTTATTGTATTATTTTGAAGAAATAACACACTATGAAATATTGGGATGTTACATTCTCCCCTCCATCAATAAATTGCATCCTCGGAATTTGAAATTGTTATTCGAAAATAAAAGTTTGAAAATAGAAAATATATCTGTGGGAAAACCCACATCGGAAATTGGGTTACTAAAATTTAGTCTTAGTTTGAGAAAAAGAGAAATGAAAGGGTCACCACCAAATAATGATCTCGATTAGGATAACATTGTTGGAAATTAGAGACATATAATTGGAAGAAAAACGTAAATATTTATAGGTAGTGATTGAGGTCATCAATCACAAACAAGTTTAAAATTTAGTTCCTTAACCTCATCAATCTATGATGATTTGAAATACCATCGGTTCAACAAAACATAGGGTATTGGGATAACACATTTTTGACGTTTCAAAATATCATAGTTGAAATCCCACATCGAAAAATGAATTAATGAGGCCTCTATTTAAAATAAAGAGTGGAAAGTATGAAGATTACCGAAAATAACACATACTAGGGTTCCATGTAGGAAAATATGGATATGGAGGAGAAATCTAACCATCAATTATCTGATGGAGAGTGGTAGAGAACATGGCTATGAAAAGGCCAACAATCCCAAAGCCATAAATTAGGGGTGATTTCAGGTACCATCTAGGACAACATTTTTGTTCTAAGTTCCTTTTATTAGTGTTGAGCAATTTATTTATGAGATTGGCTAAGATCATAAGGATATATACTTACTTTATAATTAGAGTTTTATCCATTAATAAATTTCAACCACAAACTCATATTTCACTCGCAAAAAAAATTCTATTTATACTATTCGTACAGGGTTCCAAAATAAACGAATTTATAATTAATCTACCAGATCTTTTAAAAAAACTACATTATTTAATCCAGGACATCTCGTGGTCCAGTGGTAGGTGATACACCCTTGTCGCCCTTCGGTTGCGTGTTCAAGTCTCGCGGCCTTGCCGGTCGCGATGGGTTGCCGCCCGACCTCTGGGTTGTCCTTTTATGGAAATCAAAAATTAATCTCAAACTAGAATTTATCCAAAATACTTCTGTCCAAACTCACAGTCCAATATTTATAAGGAAGGTAAACTTAATGTATATCCTTTTTACCCCGTTATAGCATATGAATACCTTCATCATGTATTCTTTTAAAACACTGAAACATCCTGAATTACCATAATACTGATTGATTACATTCATGCTCCCTTATTCTATATAGAATGCTGGATATACTTCATCAATCCAAAAATGTTTTAAACCCCAATAATGATAGAATATACAAATCATTAATCAGCTTCAAGGTAGTAAAGAATATCCAATATATGTTATCCAAATCAATCATGTATTATTCTAAAATCACTACCTCAGTATCAGAACCATATTATGGTTTATCTTTCTCTCAACCATATATTTTCCAAAAATTTAACCTACTATTGAGTCACTTTTCTTTGTTCCACACAATCTCAAGTCCTTAATGAAATAGTACTGCAGTACAATCCTTATATACTCCATAATTATTATAACAAGTACATTGTTGATACAAAACTCAATTGACATAATCAACATAAGAACTCAAATCATTCTTCTTCATTTGTGGTAGTTTCATAACTTGATTATTATCCAATAGCATCATTTGCGGAATGGTTTGACGACTGGGACATAGGATCGAGTAGTGTCCAAACTCCTTGCAAATGAAGCATTGTACATTTGAAACCATTTTCTTACCCCTGCATTCACGTACTTTTTTCCCTTTTCCCCCACACTTATAACAAACTCCCATTCCTTTCAGACAAGTTCCAAGGTGTTTCTTCCCACAGTTATCACATATGGGAAAATTCTTCTTTTCCCTCTTCCCTTTATACATCTTTCTCTCTTCCATCCTTTTCTTCTCTTACTTCCCTTCAAAGCCATATGACTTAGTAAACTCTTTACTTATCTTATCAACACATGATATTATTTCTTTATATGGTGATAATACATGCGAGACTATTTCTCTTGTAAATTATGGCTTAAGACCATGAAATATATGATCCTTCTTTCTCTTTGTATCATGTGCATTGCTAGAGTTCTCATTCCTTCTACTGGGCGCTATTTCTAAACAATGGCATAAACTAGATCAGTTTATGAATCAAAATACATAATCCCATACTTATAAAACACCTAACATAAATTGAACTATTTATGGATATAATCCATAATCATAAAAATATTTTCTTTGAGGAAGTATATACTCATAAACCCTTCATAATGATTTGTAAAGAAAATGAGAGTTATCCTAAGCATATCCCCCGGGAGTGTCGTAACCAAGAGTGCAGCAAGGCCCGTTGTCATGCACCAGTTCTCGTTCGAGTCTAGCTCAAAGCGGTGTTTTCGGGTTTTACCCCTAGGTATATCTGTGCCAGAGCCACCTCAACCTGCTCGTATCCAGACAGGGATGTATTTCTTGGAAAACTCACAAAATCTCTACAATACCAAAAGTCTAGGATGTTCTTCTATACTAATCCTCAAAGTTCATCTTAGGTCTACGTGCTCTAATCAATGTTTATCTAAATATAGCTTCCAAGGTTTGTACTAAACTTCCTCTGATACCAACTGTAACGCCCCGACCCTAATTACCCAGAGTCGGTGCATTATTACATAACATTGGCATGATCACAAGAAAGATCAAATCTCGAAAGACCGATTGGTTTAGTAACCTTGGAAACACTAGATATATTCATAAGTTTTACATTACATCATAAAGTGAAAAACTACTACGACAACATAATGTCTCCGTAGTCCACACTATTATCCCCTCATAATATCCCTTCAGGTCATTCATAACTTACTTCTTCACATCCTGGGAAAAACAAAACATAGAAAAGGGGTGAGCTCAAATTCCCGGTAAGGATAACAATATAGAGGAACATTCAAAAATAAGCATAAACATTTAAGGCAATGCATTACTAAAACAAAAGCCTTTAAACTTGAACTTCAACATAGTATAGCAATAGTAAAATGAAATAATTCCATTTAATTATTCACATGGATATTCTACTAATCGAATAATCACATGCAATATCAATAACCACTTTCATAATGTCGGAATGCATAATGCTAAACATTAATTTCATTGTCAAGGCCTCGTCCCAAGAACTAGGGGATAACTGTAACCAGAACCCAACCCGAAGTGCCTCTAATAACCGGACACCAACCCGGAGTGCCTCTAATAACCGGACACCAACCCGGAGTTCCTATAATAACCGGAGACCAAACCGAAGTTCCTCTAATAACCGGAGAGCAAACCGGAGGGCTTACTTTTACTGGTCCCCAACCCGGAACATACTTGTCTAACACATTCATCTGAATGAAAGGTTGAAATATGACATAAACATTCGGATTACAAATAACTTATGAAATGTCAATACTCTAAACAAAAACCATGAGTGACATAAGAATAACTTATCCACAGTCAAAAATATCACAAAACATTCAATAAAATATGGATGTTTGGTATCATAATAAATCAACTTCAAATAAGCTTAAAATCCATCAAAGGATGTCGACATAGATGAAATAAAGACTATTTTAGAAAAATATCTCTTTCTATTTTGAAATCATATAAAGTATTATATTTATGAAATAAAACATTTTTTTTGAAAGTATTCTTATTATCTTGTAAGGGAAGCTTTGAAGATTTTATAATGGTGGTAAATAGCCGCACCCGCTGTATAAGTTAAAAAAACATTCTTACCTTAAATTTGTCGAAAAGGTTAAAAGTGCCTTGTTTGGAAAACGACAGAAAGATTCCTTTCGAAACACATAAGGGTATAAATTACTTTATCCCATATTCCTGTAAATAGTAAAAATGTTTTGAAATACATTATTAAGAAAACATGGATGTGGATGATAAAGAGATCCCAGTAGATTATTACATATAAACAACCTCGGATAATGAAGAGATTGTGAAATAACCCTTACCAAATTGGTAACTTATGAAACATACAACCCATAAAAGAGGTATCATACAATGAATATGTAAATACACATAAATTAGAGGGTATTACACAAAGAATATAATTATGTGCAGTGCATACACCACACAAAAGGTGATGGTGGCGATATGGCATGAATCTCACAGGAATAAGGAGTGAGATGAAAACCCCTTAACTTGTACTTTTCCTTGGTTGGGGTAGGTTAACCTCCTGTATAATGGTGAAATAATTTTTATTAAATTATACAAGAATCATATACATTAATATGATATCATATATGATCTTTTAATATTGATTTGATAATAATATCTTAGTATTATCGTTGTTTCGGGTGTTAACTTACTTGTTTTCTTTTATATGTTTTGTTACGTAAGCCATGTTTGTTATGGATGTGATGTATCTTATTCAGATCCAGAATGATATCAAGTCCTTAAACATCATTTTTAAATCATCAAATGATAATTATACTTGAATGGATACGATGGAGAATGAATCTCATCACGTTCGTGGAGACGGTAGTCCGTACGTACGCACGAGCGACAATATCATTCTTTTAATATTAAAATAATATATAAATGGATGGTATATCATATATAAAGAATAATTAACATGTTATATTTATTATTTACATGAGTTACACATCATTATTATACCCATCCAAATAATAATATATTGAATAACAATTACACCATGACGTGGAGATGGTAAGCCGTACGTACACACGTATGGTGACATGTTATTCAAAAGGGTGGATAGAATACTGAATATGGTTGTAACATATTTATAATAACATCACATTATATATATGGTACTGGAGTTATTATTTTAGAATGGTAAAAACAATGGAAGAAGAAGTGGAAGAAGAAAGGAACTTGGAAAAGGGTGGTGAAATTATTACCTCTTCTTTGGGTTCTTCCTTTTGATTTGATCAAAAGGGCTCCTTAGGTTGGCTTTCTGATCAAACTAAGGCCTCTAGGTTGTAGTGAGGGAAGTTGGGAGAGTATTTGGGAAGAGTTTGGACGAACCAAAAGGTTTTGAAGGTGTGAATAAATGAGAAGGAGGAGTGCCCTTTTATAAGAGGGGTGAGGGGCACCTTTGGAAAAGCTAGAAATATTAGTTTATAATAAATTTATATTCGGTTTATAATGGCTCAAAAGTTAGTTATTTAAATTTTAAGGTGGGGATGGGTCGAAAACAACTCAACCAATAGAATTTAGACAGGTTTGGGTACTTATATTAACCTTATCTTTAAGTATTAACTCTAAGTTAATTAGTTTCACTTTTACAATGTCTCTTTGTATTTTTATATAATATGGTTAATAAACTTACTATATACATCCAATCTACCCCCAAGTGGTCCATTAATGATGAACCTATCATGATATAAGTCTCTTTTCCGAACCCTAGATTTTTAGGAATTTAATATCAATTAATAATATAATATTTTTTCTAAGAACTCTTTTATGTCAATTTTGACACTATTCAATAGTTGATTTTTTTAAAACTCATAACAGATTGATTACTTCTCAAAAAGTCAATTAAATCAATCCTAATATATCATATTATCCTAGAAAATTATTTTAATTCATTAAAAGATTCATATTTTTTTTATTTGGGTATTTATAATATCAATTAGTTTAATTTTTCACTATTATAGTAATTAATTCATCATCATTGTGTAATATATAAATTAAATTATTTAATGTCTAAAAATTATAAATAAAATATCATTATGTATGAAATCGTTTTAGCTTTCTAATGAATATTTATAATCTAACATCCAACATATATAACCCTATGTAAAAATTGTTTTTCTAAAAGATATATTCTTGTGTCATTTTTGTATTCATTTTAACTTAATTAAAATAAAGTGTCCCTATCACATACTAGTGGCACCATGGGGTCCCAAAATCTACCCAAGGATGCCTATGTTCGAACATGTATCAACCAATTAGTCTAGGACACGTTTTATGGTAATTTAGTATTATTATAATATTATTTTTGAACCCTTATTTACCAGATTTACCCTTAACCATGGTAAATAAAATATTTACCGCAGTAATTATTCAAAATGTCTAAAAATAAAAGTTACCTATTTACACAATTTGAACATCCTTATTCCAAATATGGAATCCATTTTTCCAAATTCAAAACACATAAGTGGCAGAAATTAATTTAAAATTAATTCCCGTTTTTAAAACAAAAAGCGTGTTTTTAAGAGATAATAACTATCAAAAGATTGATACTTGTTTATGTTCGGTTTAATTGTGAAATTATGTCCAATGACCAAAATTGTATTAAATGGTAAAAATATATTCTAAATATACTTTAAAACCACTCAAATTAATAATTTATCACTATTAATTATTTTGATTAAAAAAGTTGTTTTTAATTAAAATTTAGCAATTTTCACTATTCATCAAAATATTAATGTTACCCAAAAAGTACCAAAATTTCACCCTAGGCTAAATTCGATATTCTGAATCCAAAAATTAAGTCCATTTTGAGTGATAAAATTTCAAAAATTAGGTATTACTATTCATAACGACTAGTTTGATCGGTAGTGGTGTGTGTTAAAACTCGAAGTTGCGTACAACACATGCTACTGTATTATTCAAAGGAAAGCATACTGTGAAAGCTTGAGATGTTTCATTTTAAATTTTTTGATGTCCCCATTTAGTCAAAAAGTTTAAAATATTGTATTTAAAAATGGTTGACTATTAAAAGTTGGTAAAAGTGAAATACTGAAAATGAATTTATTCTTACATTATGTTTATGAAACTCATAATATGGAATCTAAAATTATAAGGATTATATAAAGTTTAAAATTTAGTTAATACTATTCATAACCTCTTTTGAACGGCTTGTTTGGTAAGTCATGGTGTGCTTGAACTCGGTGTTGCGTGTAGTGCAAGTTATTGTATTATTTTGAAGAAATAACACACTATGAAATCTTGGGGTGTTACAACAGGGGTGCCCAGTGGATCATGTAGGTGCAAGGGGGGGTTAATTTGTTTAGCTAACTTTTCACAATTTTTAATTTTTTTTCATTTGTCTTACCCCTTTTAATTTAAATCATTACACTTGTTATAGTGAATGAATATTACATTTATACAAAACACAAATATACCAAATGAATTAAATAATGTAAATGTAGTGAAATATACAATATTTTTAAAATATTCGCCCAAATGTAGGTAACTAAATTCTTAATATGTGTGGGATGTTCTGAGACAAATATTCTCCACTAAGAATGAATTACCAATCACAAGTGGGTTGGTCGGGTATCACCATGAAACCATTATGGGTAGGTATGAACCATTTACAACATTATACCAACATCCCCCCATGTTATTTATATTACAATACCAAACGTTTTTATATAAATACAACACCTAATAAAATAAGAAATGTCATAATAAATTCAAGATACTGATAAAACACAAAACTGATATTCCGCTACAAAACACTAAAATAGACTAATTTTTCATATTATCACTTCAACTAAAACACTACACCTACCACTAAATATGATCAATAACAGTACATCCTAGTCATATCAGTATACTATCCTGAATTTTAGAAGATAAAAATTCCAATTCAACTCACTATGATTAAGAATGAAAAATTGACGATATATCAATAATATGAAAGTTATATTTTTCTTTTCCTAATGGAAGAATAATTCTTATGCTCAACTAAATTATAACACATATCAATATCATAAGATTTTCAAGCATGTAGTTCTAAACTTACCTTAAAAAACATTAAATGAATGTAATTATTCACACTATTTTTTCTTCTTTGTGAAATAAAAAATTCACATCATTGTATAGTATTTTGTTCTTATATATTCAAGTACACAATGCTAGAACACACACACATATACTGTATCACTTTATTAACCCTCACAATTTAATTTTCTTGTGCATTCATATTAACATATGAATCATGCATGGTCTACAAATAATGCATGCTTATTTATGTTTTATGTATTTAACCCATAAAATGACTTCATTATAGCCTTTGTTTATACAAAAAACAATATTAGCACCATTAGTTTACTATACATATATTAATAATGAAATATCACTTTGTTATTATATTTTGATACATGCGTGATGCCTCTACCACAAATTTTTGAAATTCATGTATCACATAAGAATGTAAACAATGTAAATTGATTTAATTCATTTGATTCTCATGGTCAATATTATCTCTTCACTATAATAATTTTCACGCACACACTGAGCACTTGAGCATTCTCTATGAAAACCTCATGCATGTAAATCAAGACAACACACGAAATTCTCCATATAAAATATGTGGCCTTCACATAGATCATGAAAACGAAATGAAAGAGATTCTTTCATTCTTGAAACACAAACTATCACAGTTCAAAGCATTAACACAACTATAATAATGGATGAATTCTCTATGTTCATCATGAATTTTAGGGAGACGATACATAGCACTATCCAAAATTCTTTCTAGAAACATGTTCATTTATGAATATATCCAAATGTGTTATGCGTATATTGAACACTCATGGATTCTCTTCTATTTCATGAAAATAGAAACTGTGTGGGACCTTTGTATTAAATGATAAAGAGCATTTCCATGGTTCTGTTACTCCATTAATATTCAATCAGAATAGAAATACTAATATAAATACACATAATCTGAGCCTATGGTATTCATAGGAATATACCCCACCGAACTAGCTCCTGAACATAATATTTCTTGAAATAGAATTCATATATTTTACAACAACATATAATCATCATCATCGTAAAACAATTTTTTCTATATGCTTCCTTACTTTGGTTTGTTCTTCATTTAATCCAGAAAATGGATTTTCATGAGATTTAAATCATAATTGAATAAAAAAACACTCAATGTTTTATCCGAAATATCATATGGACCATCTGTCAATGTTTCATGAAGGAGGACTATTGAACATAACTCCTCGATGGCTCCATTTTAATATTACTTCGATTTAAACTTCATTAAATATGTACGATAAAATAAATGTATAATATAATTTAAATCAATTTAGGATATTTAGGATAATAAAAAATGATTATAAGGCTCAATATGTTCCTCATACAGAGTACCATGGAGTTATCCCAAAGGAAATATTCTCTAAGATGGGATCAACTGATAAGATTACATACAACACTGAATGTGTGGCTTTGATCCAATACCGATCTAATCGGGTAATTAGTGGTTTTTTCTGAGCTATAGTAATGTTCTAAAATTTTTTCCCACATTTAAATAGCTTTAAAATATTTACACCTTTTTAATACAAGGAACGTTTTTAACCTGATAAAAATGTTTACCTAATATACACAAATTTTGTTGGCACTGCCCCATTCCTGCAGCCCCGTCCACCGCCAAGACACCCCACACAGTGGCATGTCGACGCCTCTATGTTATTTTGAGTAGAAAATTCTATGAAAGACCATAATCTCATCCCTACTGGAAAGATTAAGGCTTAGATACCCACCTATGCAGTGGATTCATCTCCCCTATAGTAGGATGGCTAGGATGATTCTCTTTTTGTAGTAGGCTTACAAAAATATTCTGACATATAACATTGGATTCATAGAAAAAATATTTTAAACTTCTTATCAAAATATTCATCAGTATATTTAAATATTTTTCATGAAAATAATAGATCATTTTTCTTTTTTACTCCTCAATTTAGTAATCATTTGATAATAAATCATTGAAGATCATCTAAAACTTATCCATCTCAACTTTTCAACATTTCCTCAATGTATATTTGATTATCCGAATCAAAATATCTTCATCAAAATTGATAAACAATGGGAAACCTCCTAATAAAATTTTCACATGTTTCGGTCATTAATAATAGATATATAATCATCACACTTATTGTTGTTTCATTTGAAACAACTTTTCTAATTAAAACTTATTTTCCAATTTATAAATACTTATCATGATCAATTCAATGATAGTTACTCCAAAATTAAATCATAGTAAAATTTAATTTTAATCAAAAAAGTATAGTGACTACAATTAATGGAAAATTATTACTTTAATAAATTTGGGATCTTCAATACTGAGTTAACTTGCATTGCATGCAATAACATCTTTATTCAATAACTTGTGTTACATGAGAGACAATGTTTTTATAAATAATATTAATATTAATAAAATGAATATTATTAACTATATGTTAAATGGGAGGTTATGAACATGATTAAATAATTTATTAAAATATATTTTTTAAATAATTGATTACAAATGAATATAAAAACCAATATAAATAAAATGTTTTATTAAAAAACTATTTTTTATTGAGGAAAAGAATTTTATCATTATAAATTAAAATAATTACTCTTAGTTAATTAAATTAATGAAATATATATGTTATATATTCAATAAAATGTTTTAAAAGTAATCAAATATATTTTTTATACATAAGATAAGAATAAATACAATTCTACGAATAAAATAGATGTATTTTTTTAAAGTCAATTATCCCACCTTTTAATGGATCACATGTTTTAAAAAAATATTTAATATTTTATAAATATTATTTTAATTTTGTTTTTGAAATTTTAATTTCAAAATTAAATTTGGGTGATTATTTATTATTTGTCTAAGAATCATTATTTTTTGATGAATAGTGAAATAATGTTGTATTTTAATTGAAAATGAATTTTCATATAAATATTTTATAATGTCAAATTCTATTATATATTGGGTTAAAATTAATATTAGATAAATTATATTTCAATTAATCCAATTTTGGTCATTATAATTTTTTTATATAAAATTTATATAAAAAATGCAGTAAACCTGTGAAACTTTTCACTTTAAAAACCCACTTTCTCACTGCGACTACGAGATTATTTTTAAATTAAATTCACATAAATAAGTTAATGAAATTGGAAAAATAGATTATATATTTGGAATAAAAATAATATTTATTATCTAATAAGGTAATCTTAATCTATTTACATTATGATTATTGAAAAATATTGAAATTAATGAATGTGATTAATGCAAAAGCATGGTTTTTCACATCACATGCATTTTTATTAAAATTAATTTTACACACATAATGGAATTTAATTTAATGAATTTTATTTATTATTTTGAATCATTTGGTCTAAATTATCTAAAAAATTTCTTTTTAATCACAATATTAATATATTAATTACCTATGTAAATAAAAATATATTGGCTACCTCAGTAAAAACTATAATGTCACAAAGGCTTTGATCCATGTAAGGGTCCCCTTAAACCCATAAAAAAATATTATCAAAAATGAATAAAAAATAAGGAATTCGAGCCATTTGGGGATAAAATTGAGTAAACATAATGAATAAATAATAAATTGAAAAAAGTGTATTTTCTTGTAATAGCTATTTCTAGACTAATTCATCTCTACCATCTATTATTATTGTATTTTGTGGGTATGTTAGGTAAGATAGTTCTCCCAATAGTGAATACTTTTGTGGACTTAAAATATTTCTACTACTCGTCCATTATAAAAGGGAATTCACTCTTCATACTTCTTCAAACATCACTAGACATTTTGATCATCCAAAACCTGAAAAATTACTCACCAACTTACCTTATCTCAACATAGAATCCTTGTCTTGGGTAGAAAGTAAAATTAGTAAGACATTAGTTAAAACCTAAGGAGGTTACCACATGAAAAGGTAATGTTCATCAATGAACGTTTTTGTTTTATTATTCCTCAGACCTAATAAATTATTAAAATACCGTACTTATATAACATGATAATTATTCCAAATATCTTCTAATGTTTTTATGTTAAGTTTGCGATACAAAATCACAAAAAAATATATCATTTGGGTTATTAATTCATCGTTCATGTGTACGACAGTCTACCACCTCGTGAACCGATGTTATTCTTTCCATTACCACCAATCAAGGTTTGGAATAATGATGGAAATAATTTTCCAAAATTATTTTAATGATATTTTTTATGTCTGTGTGGTTATAGAATTAGTATTTGACACATAACTTCATGATTTACAATTTTGGGAATATTATAATGTCATTCATGTTTAGGGCATACTTCAACCTCACGAAACGATGTGATTTATTCACACTTTTCATTGAATTTATTAAGGATTAGTTTATTTAAAATATATGAATATATGACATAAAAATGATACTGGGATAATATATATATATATATATATAATTTTTATGATTATTTCATTCACTATGAAAAGAAAATGGAAACAACATTAATGCATATGTATGGCCTACCGTCTCCTTGAATTATGAATTTCATTTCTATCACAAATTTTTATGGATTTTTATAAATAACTACATAATTAATATATAAGATATTTAAATCATATTTTACGTTATGGAATTTATGAAATCATGATTTAAGTAAGAAGAACAAAAAAATATTATGTCTAAACATAATAAAAACATGGAAATTAATACATGAAAAAAATGAAAAAAATGAATTATTATTAACAAATAGTTGATAAGATGTTATAAAAGAATAATATATGATATAATATATACTTATATCGTTATTTTATAAGTTATTAAAATATTTAAAACCTCTATATCGGAGGTCAAAGTAAGTACTACATGAAAGGAAGTGTGTTTTGGTGGATTTCATCTCAATTTCATTTCATTGAGGCATATCATATTATAATGAACATAATTAATTTTATATGATTTATAAATTATACCTTGAAATTTAATATCATGATAAATTCAGTCTTCAAGTAATTTTATGTATCAATTTTAATTATTTCATATAATAGGATTTTTACAGAATGTTACCAAGTGTTATTTAATTTCTTAACTCATTTTTCATTCATTGGGTTAAACATCCATTTAATTGATTTTTATAGATCACGTTATTTAAATGGAATGGGTTTTATGTTATTTACTTTTATATATTGATTATTCATTATTTAATCATGATATATTTAATTTTACAAAACCATTACAAAGAATTTTATGTCACCATTATTTTATTTCCATTCTCCAGGTTTCTATGAAGTTTACTGTGACTGATATACATTAATATGCCAGATGGAATAAAGTTATTATAAAAATAATTTTTTTGTAATTTTTGTATTAAATTGTAATATGTGAATCTTTTATGTATATAGTTTACCATAGATACTAAGCAATTTGGTCCTACTGGATGAAATTCGTTGAATCTAATGCTAAAGTAATGGTATCCGGAACCGACTCTAGGATACAAGGTGTGGGTCATTATAGTTGGTGTGGGTCATTATAGTTGGTGTCAAATGAAGTTTCATATAATCCTTGTCAACTAGATTTAGGAAAACATAAATTATAGAACATAACCATAAGGTATAAATTATGTGTAAGTATATAAGATAATCTTATTATTTTGGTAATATATATATTTTCCCTTTTTCCTTTCAATATTTCTATATATGGATACTAAAAGTGGATGTGGTTTTGGGATATATGTACCTAGGAGTAATTACTCAAAAAAGGGTATGTTAGGCTCGAATAGATTGTAATCTGGTAAAAAATAATGGGCCTCATTATGAACTTGATTTTATACGCTCAGTGGATATTAATTAGAATATTCAAATTTTATTTACAAACAATTATGAAGGATTTGTATAGATAACAAAAATCAATGTCCTAGGTTAAACTATTTAATAAGGAAAAATTTGGAAATAAAATGGATGAAGTATTTATGTATTGGTATTCAAGAATTAAATTATATAAGTATTTTTTCCAATGAAGTTATGGGTTATGAATCAAGAAGAATCCAAGGGTTGCGTTAAATTTTATATGTAATTTAGTATTCATTAAAATAAAAGCTATGGATTAGATTATGAATTAATTATTTTATTATTGATCATATAATTTATTTTTTAAAACATCTTTTTTAGTTTTTATATTGCATGTATGTAAAAATATTAAATATATTTTGGAAGAGATGTATTTCAATATTATATTGTGTAACAATAGCTATACATTTTATTGACTAAATTTTAAAGGTATTTATATACATTAGTGTTGATATAATCATTAATTACATTTTAATAATAATCAAATAATATTAGTAGACTTTCTAAAAAATTATATAAGAAAAACCGTAGGAAAATGTTTTTTAATGGTTATTTTTATTTTAATTATTTCTATCATATTTATAGAAACATTACCGTAATTATTTTGATAATAAAAATACATAACCCACACATAGTGTGACAACATGTGACATCCAGCAAAGCGGTGGGGCTTGAACCCATGACCAATGGATGATAAGGGTTTCATGCCTACCACCGGCCTATGTGATGTCTTCATTAATATTTTTATTTTATTTAGTCAAACAATTTGATGTATAAATATCAACCCTAAAGTAGTACTATTATTTTTTAGTTTTCTAGATTAATGTATTAACCATATTGGTTTTGGAAAAAATTTAGAGATCAATAGAAAGGTGTGGAAATCTTTTATAGATATGAAAATCTATTAAAATTGAATTTTAGTTATTCAAGTATAAAAAACCCAATTTTGGATATTTGTTTCAAGGAATATAAAAAAAAATTGTAAATCGATCAAAACACCACCAATTGTTGAAATTGTTGTTATGAAATATAAATGTACCAATATAGTAAAATAATTCATCAGCATTAGAAAAATGTACTTGAAATAAAATGAAATATTATTAATATAATTTTAGTTGATATCAAGGAACAATTAAAACATATTAGATTTATGGTTCTATGACCCTTATCATTCCATTGATCATTAATTTTTTTTGTAATCAAAGACCTCAATCACTATATGTAAATATTTACACTTTTCCACCATGTCTACATCATTATTTTCCACCGATGTTCTTCTATATTAAAACCAAGTCATGAGTTGTTCTATATGATAATGGTACATAACATTATCTATTATAAAGAGGATGTTTTCAAAACATTCTAATGATTTGGGATTTTAATGAAGTAAATCACAAATATCAACTTCTGAATACCATTATTTAAGTTAAAATTGTGAGGACATAATTTATTTAAGGTGGGGAGAATGTAACTCCCCAAAATTTTCAAATACAAACATCATAGTTAATAGAGTGCATAGAAGGAAAAAAAATATAAGGTAATATAACATATCAATAACTTATAACCTATTCACTATTTCATATAAATCTATATATTTCAATGAACACAATATAGAGTTACCTTGTGTTGCACAAAACAATGAATTTCTTCGATATATTGTGTTGGATGGAAGACTGAATTTTTTAATACTATTAATATTATTAAAATAAAAATAACCTAATATAAATTTAATTATATGTTATTAATATTATTGAATAACATATGAAAATATATAGTTAAATTAATTGATTATAAATTAATTTGAAAACCAATATAATCGAAATGTTTTCGTAAAAAAACTATTGTTATGCATAAAATAAATTTATGTTAATAAATTAAATTAATTAATATTAGTGAATGATATTAAATAAATTTTTATTTTATATTTTCAATAACATTTTTTAACAATCATACAATATATTTAATTGGCATAATATAACAAAATATTCAATTTTATAAATTAAATGTTGTATTTTTATAAATGTAGTTTTGAAGACTTTTAATGGTGAACTTGTTTTAAAAAAAATTTAGAAACATAATATTATATAAAAAATTAAATTAAATTTTAATGAGGTATGTGAAAATTATATTATTGTTAGTGTTTGTTATTTTTCTAAGAAGTTTCATTTTTTATGAATATTAAAAAATACTCGATTTTTTTTGAAAAAAAACATTTTCATTTAAATAATTGATAACAATAATTTATATTTTCTACTTTTTTGAAAGTAATATTAGATCATAAATACATATCAAATAAAATTGAGGTAATTATAATCATTTTTTATCTTTAATTTAGATATAAAAACATAGTAAATGTTCAAATTAACATCAATAATGACAAAATGGTGTTTCGTGAATTACATGCATTTATATTAAAATTAATTTAACGAACACAAATATTTTATTTAATGCATTGGGATTAATATTTAAAAAAACTATTCATATATTTTATAATACATCTTTTTTTAATTGTTCTATTATTTGATAAATTACCATGGTAAACAAAATGATACAAGTTTCCTTGGTAAAAAATGTAGTTGCAAAATTAAGTAAACATAAAGACTACAGAATAAATTGAAAAAAAATGTATTAATTTTTTAGTGGTGGAGTTATTTCTATACCAATTAATCCATGACATCTAGTATTTTCCTATTTTTGAGGCAGGTGAGGTAAAGGATACCTCCCAAAATTGTTTACATTTGGGCATTTACAAAAACTATCACTCCTCTATTATAAAAGGGCATTCAATCACCCCACATATTCAAAACACTCAATACATTATGCTCAAAACAAAAAATTCCAAAAATAATCAATAAATTTCATAAAATCTTTCATGATTCCTTATCTTTTATATAAATCCAACTTTGGATGGAATTAGTGTAAACATAAAGATGATACTCGAATAATAGAAAACATTCTTCATCAAACATTTATGTTTTATTTATTCCGAAAACAGCTTAAATTATTTTAATATAATTATTATTTAATAACCTCATTATTTTCAACATAATTATATGATCTTATGTTATGTTTATGACATAAAACACACACAATTCGATCAAATGGATTACAAAATCATTTTTCATGTCTAAAGTGTACTATACCTCGTGAGCCAATGTCGTTTGTTTTTTCCATTACCCCTATCAAGGTAGAGAATAATGATAAAAATATTATTATTATATGATATTTCTAATATTTATGATATATTTATGGTTATGAAATTATTATATAAAAAACTCCATAATTATTTCCAATTTTTAGGAATATGATAATGTCTTTCTTGTGTACAGAGAATACTGCCTCATAAATTGATGTTACCCATTTACACTTTACATGGAATGTTTTAAGGATGAGTTTAATAAATATATGAAACATATAATGACCTAAAAATGATATTCTAATAATATAGATACAAATATAACATTTACATATCTTTCCATTAATATTACATGAAAATGGAAACAATATTCATGTATTTGTACGAACTACCGTCTCTATAAACAATGCATTTCATTTACTATCAAAAAATTTTATGGATAACTCTAAAAACATATATATAATGAATATATATAATAATGAAAACATTTTTTTAAATCTAAAGTTTATTAAATTAATATCTTAATTAGAGAAAAACAAAATAACAAGTTGAGACATAAATAAAAAAAGTCAATTAACACATTAAACAATGAAAATAATGAATGATTCTAAAGAAATGGGTGATAATATTTTTAAAAGAATAATATATGATATAATAAATATTAATATTATTTTTCAAAAATTTAGTAACAGTTTTAAAACCACTATAGAAGAGGTTAAACAATGTATGGAAGAAAATAATGTGACATTTAAGGGTTTTTGTAACAATTTCATTTCATTGAGTAATATTGTATTATTATGAACTGAAATTATTTTGTATGGTGTATATACTTCCACTAGAAATGTAATATCCTGAATAACTCAATTTACAAGGTATTTTAATTTTCAATTTCTATTATTACATCTAAGGTAATTTGAACTCATTATTAAAAAGTGGTAAATAATTTCTTAACATAATTTCCATTAATTAGGTCAAAATTACAATTAAATGATTATGAATTTTCATATTATTTAAATTTCATATATTTTAAATTATTTTTCCTTCTATATATATTATTAATTATTGATGCATGACATCTTCCTCTGTTTGTTACCCATATTTGGCATTTGATATCACATTTATTTTGAATCTTTTCCACATGATTTCATGAATTTAACTATAACTTATATATAAGGATATGTTAGATTGAATAAAATTATTTTTAGGAGATAAATCTAATGAAATTTATATGTTATATTTTAATACAAGACTAATGTATATATATATTGTTTATGAATACAACAAAAATAATCGGTCCTTCAGGATGTTATTCCTTGTATCTTATGCCAATGTAATGGTAGGAGACATAGGCTCTAGGATACTGGGATAAAGGTTTCTACAAACAATAATTCAAATTAAATTTATATAAAGGGAAATTATTTAACGTAGTATTTTCCATTGATAAAGGTTTTATATGACCGAGGTACATCCATTGGAATTAAATACACTATAAAAAGAAATACATAGTGTCTAACAAAATATGTCATAAGGAATAGAAGGTCTAGTAATTAAAACTTAAGATTTCAATAACATTTTAATCAAAACCAACATTAAATATATGTTTTATGTCACAAAAAACCCAAAATTACTATTTTATTTCATATATTGTTTTATCTATTTTGGTTTCTATGTGTTTTCCCAAGCATTTCTTAAGAAACAGTGGTTTTTGGGCCGGTTTCTGGATGGCACACAGTTGGGGAACAGTTAGCAGAAACCATGTTCCATCACTTTTAAAACTTTTATATCTAGACATTGGGAATATAATAAATACATGGTTGAAGAATGAATATATGTCCACCCCCAAAAAACCTTGTGGATTCTCCCTCTTTCTAGGATGAGGTAACTATATTGTTTTTCTAGAGTCTAGTAGAATGTTCTTCCAAAAAATTCCTTTTATAAGGTCACATAAAAAATTTTAATTTAAAATTTTAATTGAAAATTATTTAAAAGAAATCCCCCCTTTACTTCCCCATTCATTCCCCAACACATGTGGAGCTCTCCCCACACCTCTCCCATATATTTCTCTCATCCTCTATGGTGTAATATTCAGTTTTCATCAGGATATGAAGTAGATATTCAAATTTATTCCCTCCTTCCTCCTTATTCATTTATATTAATCGTGTTATTTTTTCTCATAGGGTTCCTACAACCAAGAGTTCTTGTTCACATGTTAAAAAATATGGGGTTTTAACCAGTTAGGGTTCCTCTGGGTTCCTTTCATTTCCCTAAGCTTATTTGATGTGATATTAAGTTTCCATCATCATGAAAATCAAGAGTTAAGGTAGGTTCCCCTTATTTTCAATATTTTAACTTGATTTAAATATTTTTTTTGATTTCCATGGGTGTTTTAATGTTAAATTAAATTTATATTCTATGTAAGTGTAGCGATCCTCAAAAATGGGTTCTCACATTCATTATAAGACTCCTTAAATTAGTTAGTGCATCATATATAATTAAAAATTTTGTTAATACTATTCATGTAATGAAATTAAATAAAAACAATATAATAGATATATTTAAATAATAATATTTCAATGGTATTTTATGATCAATGTTGCTTTCCATATATGCAATCAAACATAATTTTCTTCTTTTAAGATAATAGGGTGTCACAGTCACCCCAACTTCTAAAAATTTCAACCTCAAAAGTTCTACTTATGACCCATTTTACATTTGAAAATTCATTAGTGGAATAAGTACATTGTTAAGTTGGTTAATAAAACATCATTATGAAAAGATAAAATGTAAAATATAATGTTCAACTAGAATAACACTTATCTAGGGCTTAAAATTGGAAAAACTTTTATGGGAAATGAAAATATTGACATGTATGAAAAAACTAACAACACAGGATTAATTTATTATTATGGATAACATGGTAATGAGGAATTTAACCATGACCGACAAATAAATTGGTGATGGGTTAATGGATGATTCATTTCATGTTAAGAAAAATAATCAAATAATGATTTTATTTTAAGGTTGTTTTTCTATTTTCTGGGAATTATTTTTGTCTCAAGACAAACGAATCATGAAAATAGAAATTTGGCTACATTCCATTTAATACGAATAATTTCACCCTTTTTATTTTCTTTTATCAATTTACTCATCACATATTACCATATGAAATTGATATTCAAGATGAATTTGTTTCCCTGAAGATATAATGTTTTATCAAATCTGATCTACAAGTCAGTCCTTCAGTCTATAAATGTTTACAATAACCATAATGGTTATCATAGGTTTTTCAATATAAAAAATAAGACATTAAATTCAAACAATAAAATATAAATTTCAAATAAATATATTAAATAATTAAATATACATAAGGCACCTCTAAAATATTTCTATCCAAATTCAGAAATCCAAATAAAATTAATAATGTAACTAAATATCCAAAATCAACATATCAATAATCCAATATAAATTGAATTTTAATGTCACAGGTAAATACATTGATAAAATATTGACGACTTTAATAACCATTTAAACCTAACCAAAAAATTATTGGTTTCCTGAATTAAATCTAAATATATTCCTTAAATAAAATATCATATTATCAAATATAAATATTTTTTTTGTAAAATTCATTGTGAACTACATTTGAACAAATAACATACAATTTTAAAGTCCACAAATACTATCCCATTTTATTCTTCAGTTTCAATATTTTCATTATCTAAAATACCCATTATTGACTCATCATAAAAAACATTAAGGGTTATCATTCCCTTATACATGTACTCTCTAAAGATGTAACATGGCCACTAAATCAATTTTCATGATTATTAGAACCATTAATCCTATGATTTAAAATACTTAATGAAAAAATACTATACGTGTCATGATTATGATAAAAAAAAATTATAATTCATTATAACACTTCTACACAATAATCATTTATTCCAATCTAAACTTGAAAACACATCACTCCACATCAGTAGTAGTAATTGAATATGATTTATAATTATTTCTTAGTTACCTCTTCAGAAAATTACCTTGGTACTTGGGGAGTTATTTTGAATAGATTTCCATCACATTACATTTGAATCATTGAATTTTAGTAGTTTTTTTTCTTACACATAAATTAATGTTCCTCATGGGATTTTTATTTATAGTTTAATAAATCTCATGTTACCTCTATGAAATTACCATTTTATTTATCTTAACAATTATCACATGTGGGAAAATAATTTTTCACTTATTTCCCTTATCCATTTTTTATATTCTATCCTCTATTCCTCATTTTTTAAATTAGAACCTTATAAATTTGAGAATATATTTTCTATATTGATAATAGATTATATGATATCATAATATTGTTTGAATACCTGAGAGAACTCTTCCCTTTGAAGGATTTATATTAACCTATCATAGAAATGGTTAATAATACACTCTATGGATTATATATATTTTTCATAACATTCCTTTCTAACTATGTAATGTTGGCTTCATACATAGAAACATTATCCTACTTCATTGGCCTCAAACTTAATAATTGTATATCAATATCAGTTTATCATTAACGAGGATTTTTTCCCTAAGAATATCTTTTATTTCAATAATTTTTATTTACACTTCATCCTTAGTGTTCTAAATAGATGACAAATATTTATCTATATCCCATGAGAGATAATAAAATTCCCTAACACCCTTATCATTTTCAATACTTCCCTAAGGAAAAAATATATTTCATAGGAATATTATCCTTTTCTCATCTAAAAATGGACTCATAATATAATTGAATGATGGAGGTTGCTGACACAATAATTTTTCTATCAATTTTAAACAGTGTTTTGGATAAGTAGGTTACTCCATATAGTCATGGTTTTTTCTCATAATATGTGTCATCTTCACAAACATAGATGTAATATTTTCAGCTATAGATAAAAATCTAGTTTCATCCACAAAATCATTATCTTTATAATGAAGGAAATCCCTTTAAATTGATTACATTCATTGATAATGTTTTTAACTCTTTTTCTAGGCATAGTTTCTAAATAATAGAATACATTAAATTAGCTCATCGCATTATGAATTGTAAATTTTGATTTAAAAATAGGTAAAATACATTACATTAAAGAAAATTTTATGCATAATAAATTCGAAAATAAATATAATGGTTTATTTAGGAATAAAATCACTGTAAATTATTGGGTTATATTCCATATTACCTATTTTCATAAATGTATTTACCATTGTTTATATGAAAGTATATCTCATAAAAACTATAAAAACCTAATATAATTTGTCTAATTATTCCTATAATGGTTTTTATGGGATACGTAATTCTAGCCCACATAAGTAACTTGTTATGTCCAATATATTCCACATATAAATAAATAAAACAACATAATCAACTTCTATAAAACTAAATAACTTTCCATTTTAGATTAAATAAAATTCAGAATATAAATAGTTTCAATGGTAAAAAATATCATAAACTATCAATAAAAATATTGGGATGGTAACATGAGATAAAAACCTTAGTAAAGCATGATATTCAATTAGAGATGTTGAAATAGATAAAAATACATTAAAATATTAATGTGAAATTCATGAGGAAAAAACATTTCACATTAAAATTTATTATTTATAGGCTTTTGAAAAATAAAATAAAACATTTTATTTGAAAATAACCATACAAAATCATAATGGAATCATTAATTAAATGACTATTCATGATGTAAGAAAAATATTTTCCTGTTGTATAAGATTAAAAAACTTTTTTTTCATACTTCTTCAGAATTTTTAAAATGTACCTCCTTAGAAAAATGATCATATGATTGCATTCAAACTGTTTGGTAAAAAGAAAAAAAATTGGAAAAATATCATCAAAATATAATTTATAGATTTTTTTAATATTTTTTACCAGATAATCAGAAAAAATATATATTAAATATAAATATTCCCCCAACGGTAACTTAACCCCAAAAAATCCTGAATAATGATATGATTGCAAAAACAACCAAACATCTTGGGTATATATTGAATCTTAAGCACCATGAAAGAAATAACATCAAATTTTAAATTAAATATTAGTAATAAAAAGATATTTATGATATAGTATATCAAATTAATAATATATACACCATAATAAATATATAAGTGGAGAATATTACATATGACTTATAAAATCAAAAGTGATATTAGAATCCCAAGCCTCATATAACACTTTGAGCTATTAAAATTTGAACATAATATTTTATAATGTGATGGAAACACAACACAAATAATATAATGAAAAATAAAATACTAATACTTTACAATATATTTATTTTAAAATAAATTAAATCTTTTTTATATCTTGCAATGAACGAAACACTATGTTTGAATGAAATATGATATTGTGTTTACTTTTTATTATTTAAACATTATACGTACAACCTACCCTTTAAATTGACATGTATTAATATTAATAACTAAATACTCTGATTTATAGGGTTTAAAATTGTATGATATAAATTAAATAGATATATATTGATTAGAGATAAAATTTGAACCATTTCAATGAGAAAAATATTTTCTAAAAAAAGTATTTTTCTAAAAGGTTATTAATTTACACTTTTCGCACATGATATGTAATTATTTTTTTAAAATTCAAGAAATATGGTTCAAGAAAATGAATTTTATTTTTTAAATTAAAATATATAAATTATATAAGGGTGAAGGTTTGTGATTTTTCCCAAAATATCATTTTTTGATGACTAGTTAAAAAGGTAATATATTAATTGAAAACATCATTTTTTTCAATAATTTATAAATTTGATGTATACCTTAAAATGGTATCAAAGTAAAATAGGTCATTTATATATCTATTAATCCAATTTAGTTTATTTTAATCATTTTAATATTTAATTTTGATAAAAAAACATTGTAATTGTTTGAGAATTTTCTTTTCCAAAACCTGGGTTCTCAAAGCGTTTATGGGATTATTTCTAAATTAAAAATTTCCACTAAATTGAATTGAAATTGGAAAATTGTATTATATATTTGGAATTATAATAATTTATATTCTAAAATAATGTCATATATTTTTTTTTAAAATAATAAACAGTAGATAAAGTTATAACTTTTACCATAGTAACGGTAGAAATGAGATTACCGAGTGTTAAACTAAAAGGATAAGATATAATTTTCCCTAAAAACATTTCAAAAATAAATTTCAATGAAATATTTTGACATTTTAATTTATAATTCTTGGTAATAATATAATATGGTTCCTTTTTTTATATGAAAATCATGGGTACACTTTTTATTTTGAAATATTTCCTCTATTCCAATCACCACACATATAAAAAGGCAACCATTATTCTCTCTTATTCACTCACTAAGTCCTTGTTTTCACCAAATTCATATCCAAATCACATAATATCATCCATCCCCACATAAAATAAGGTTTATCTTTTAATAATGCTTTCATAGAAAGGCGTTTGTTATATACTAATGGTTGTTACCTGGAGAAGTGGTAATGTTCTTCATTAAGAATATTGAATTTATAACATTATACAACTTCAAAGATTCATATTAAACCGTTATTATGTAATAAACTAATTATATTACAATTAATTAGTTATATTTTGTATGTTAATGAACTATTACCATCCTCACATCCCATAAATGGGTTACGAAATCATCATTCGTGTGTGTTCATGACTACTACCTTGCAAACCAATGCTATTTTTCTACAAAGACCTATAAAGGATTGGTATTCGATGTATTTAACGTATATATATGGAATTATTAACATAATTATACCTATGAGATCATTATTCATATATAAATTTTTCACTTTCCTTTATGTAGGGGAAATGATAAAGCCGCTTGTTTGTACGGAAGACTACCGCGTCACGAAGTGATGTGATTTGTCTTTCACTAAATCAGTAAATGTAAGGTATTTATAATAATGTTACATAAAATATTCAATATAAATTAAAAAATAATGATATTAAAGACTAATTAATCATTATGATATGTTAAATTATAATTTTCCATCTTACACTAAAAATTGTTAATGTCGCTTGTGTATGTCTGGACTACCTCCTTCAGGAAGATATCTGAATATCTGCATCACCACACCACATGTATGATCTATATAATTATATTTAAGTAGATAATATTTTAATTTTTATATTAACTTCATTATTTAGTGATAAAATATTTCTTACCGTCATTATATAATGATCATTGAAAAATAGAAATGTTAATCATACGTACGTATGACACTCCTTCTTAGTGATTGTAACGTAGTTAACTTTTCAAAACCTTATTTCTATATTATTTTAGAATTATAATTGATGTGAACATATGATAATTATTTCATGATAATTATTATTTATATTTTTAAATTTTTAATGGTTTTACAATTTTCAACCTTCCGAATATATTGTTGACACATAATTAAATTATCATCTAAACATATTACAGAAACCTAATTATTTATGTAATAATATATGACATGTAAATGTATGAAATTAATGGATTAATATATTTTAAAATAGGTTTTAAATAACATAAATAATTAGCATGTTTTTATTATTTAGGATGAGAAATAATTTACGTAACTAGTCAGACTCAATGGATGAGTCTCCTGTCTAACTTTTACATCAATGAAACATATTCCATATTCTCCTCTAATTTAATTTGTTTGGTGTATATAATTCCCCTTTTATAAGTTATATCATGAATCAATTTTACTTCAATTTATTTAATTTTTTTATTTTATTTCAGTTATTTTATAGGGATTACGATTCAAAAATTTCCAATGTTTTAAGGATTTACTTCACAATCCCATCTGTATTTTTGATTGATTATGTTTTTGTATCCCAGAGGGGGATTATTTGAAATTTATATATCAAATTTAATTTATTATCATCACATATTATTTTTAATAATGTATTTCAAGTAATATTTTCATATTTCCCCACTTTGGTACTTAAAATTATTGAATTTGTTTAAGAAAATCTGACATTGTTTATCTTTTTGGTCAGAAGTCCTTTTACATAAAAACCCATGTTTTGTTGAATAATTTCAATATATAATCATTAATTTTCAAAATAATTTATTAAATCTATTTTTAATATTTTTACTTTTTAGAAAATCTTTTGAAATAAATATTCATTTTTCCCAAAACAATGCTCTTTTTGATTTTACTAAAATTGGTAAATGAATAATTGTTCAAACGTGTAAAAAATGAATACACTTTTCCACAATCTTGACAAAAATTTCTTGAAAGGTTATTTTTAAATGAATTCATGGTTATTTTCTAATATAATTTTCTTTATTTTTTAAAATATTTTTTTTGAAAGATTATTTTAAAAAATAAATAGTTATTTTTCTCAAATATGTTTTTAGGATATTATATGGTATTTCTTTACATAAATGACATCAATAATTTAATATAATTATAATAAAATGAGTTTATGTTATATTAATATCATACATTATCTTTAATTTGATGTTTTAATACCATTTTGACAAGGGATGTATCAATTGGATACTGTTCATATTACTCTAGATGGTTTATGATTATGTTTATTCATTGGGGTAATTGTTAAAATTTCATATGCTATTTTTTCAACCAAAATTTCTGTATTGATTATGATTTACCCAATTCAAATGAATAATTCAATGGAATGTATATATGATGGTAGAGGCACAATATTACCCATTAATTCTTTTATTGGTCTAGTGGGACAAACTAAATTAGGTTTTGGATGAGCCTTACCCATTAATATAGATGTCCTCGAACAAGGCCTCAATAATATTTGATGTCTTGGAATAAGGAATTTAAAGTATATTTTATTTTTAAAATATTATTCATTAAATCATTTTTAATTTAGTTATTTATATTCCATTTCATTATTAAAATATTTATAATATTATTTTTTATGTATTATTCTACTATTATTATTTATATGGAATTATTTGATCATCATTTATTTCTTTTATATTTTTATAAAGTTATTTATTATATTTAATGTGTTTTAGTTATTTACCATTCCATTTGATTATTCTATATTTAATCATAACTTCCACTCTTCGATTACCCTTTCTGAGCAACTTAGCTTACACCATACTTATTTTTTATTATCTCCATGATACAAGGATGTGTTATATGATTGATATACATGTATATAGTAAGGTTAATAATAGAATTCTCAATGGAAATTAATTATGTATTTTTAAAAAATATTAATTTGAATTTAATGAATGTATCAAGTTTAATAACACTACTATAAAATTTGTTTCATCAGGATGTGATTCCTTCATCAAATGTTGATATAATAAAGTAACTATATACTCTGGGCTACTAGGGTCAAAATCACTAATGTTGGAACATGAAGTTTTTTGTAAAAACCTTGGGAACTATATTTATGAAAACAAAGATTAGGGAACATAGAACTATTATTAAATTATAGTATATATGTAGAATAATATCCTAACATTTTCATGAGAAATAGATTATGTGGGTTTTCTTGGAAATAGATATATGTATTGATATTATAAGTGGATGTGGTTTTTGGATGAGAGGTTCCTCATCATATAACTCTAAAAAAAGCATTTTAGCCTTGACTATAATGTTACTTGAAATATAAAAACCAACCATACTTTCTACCTCATTGGACACTCGTAGGGGATATGTTTAGTGTAATTGAATGTTTCTTTAAAATTAATTATAAAGTATTAGGAAAAAAATATATCATGAAATAAACCATGGTTATGATTAGGAGACTAACTTTAAAATAATTTTTTTTAATTTAACTTAATAGGATTTTATATTACTTATCATAATTATATGATCTAACTAGTTTGTTACATTATATTTATATAGAGACTAGTATAAAGAATATGAACCCCATTAATACATGTAATCTAGAGAGAAATAATGATCATTTCGTTAAGGATAATATTCCAATAATTTAATGGTAACCGGTCTCGCAAATATTATCAACATATGAGGACAATATATCATGTGTTAAAAATATAAATATTGAATTCTCTCTATATTATAGATTCGAAGAGAATCAATAGAAGAGGAGGGTGTAATAGAAAAATATGTTTAAAGGAAAAAGGGAAATATGGATTTTCACACATGTGATAATTGTGGAAAGAAATACCATGGTTCATTCATAAAGGGAATGGGAGTTTTTTACATTTTTAGAGATGAAATAAACCATGATTTGATTGAATGGGAAATAAAAATCATTTTGATGTCCAATTATTCAACTATAAGGATTTAGGGAACTGTGAAAATGAATTCCCCATGAATCAATGGGATATACCTTAAATATATTTAATGGATAATGGTAAAATATAATATTTTACCATAGACAAGGTGGAATGATTATTGTGCATTCTTCTCGGTTCAATAAATATTCCATAAGTGTATTTTATAAGTGATATAAATGTTATAAAAAATAATAAATAATTAAGGACTCAATTTTTAGAACTTTGTCATAATGGATTTGAAAGAATATGTTGAATGGTACCGATGAACAATAAAAATGATTCAGTTAAAAGTGGAACTTAATGGAAGAAAAATTATTTAAGGATGATAAGCATTAATATGTTCTTGGTGTTTTGATAATGATGTTTGAACAAAAATATGATTGATATGGATAAATAAAATTACAGAAGACTAACTACCATGGAACTAATTGTCAGGACCCATCCTTGGGTCCCATGCCATGACTTCATCAAGCCTTCCTTCCATAGGCCAGGGGCTGGTGACTAGCACCAAAGGCGTAAATCCCAGTAAAAGGGAATGCATTACCTTTATTAAAGTAAACAAACACAACATAGTACACAAGTGAATTAAGCATTAAGTAAAATTGATTACAAAAGTAAGTTCTGAAAAGTAAATGGGACAGTATACAAACCCAACTGAATGTACAGTACAACTGAGATAGAAAATACAATAGCATTAAAGTAAAGCGGCAACCACTAATTCATCATCCGGGAACCCCACCTGATGGGTGGGTTCAAATGGTCTTCTTGGCACCTCGGGTCCGTCCATCCACTCCGTGTACGCCCCACTAGGTGGTCTAACTCAGAGTACCGTCCTGCTCCACAAGTCTCCTCCACGATCAGTGTTGTCCATAGTCTGCACCCAACACAACGTTGTGAGGGCATAACCCATGCAGGGGTTAGTATACGATACTCAGTAGGGACCCCGAGACCCCCAAAGGTCTCCCAGAATCCACAAAGTCTAAACCACAAAGGAAAAAATAAAAACATGAAGTATGAACCAACTCTACTTAGGTATATGCCCCTACAAATACCTAAGTCATCAATCTCAGTTCGGCTCCAACTCTTGAGCCCAAGCACAACCCATTCCATACAGGAATGAAGTCAATCACATCAATGATAATGATTGAAAGTCAAGACTCATCTCACACAGGTATACAACTTTGGAAGAGAGGTGGAGATGATTAGATGTAGCCTATGAATCATCTCCTCTGCCGAACCCACAAAGGATCCTAGAACAGAAGTCTTCACTACCGAACCAACGTAGGATCCAAGCACAGTAACCATCATTTCCGAACCCACGTAGGATCCACGTACAATTGTCATCGCTGCTGAACCCACGTTGGATCCAAGTACAGTCATCCTTGCTGCCGAACCATTGTAGGATCCACGTACAGTAGTCGTTATTGTCAAACCCACAAGGGATCCCAGCACAGTAGTCATCGCAGTCGCAGCTAGCTCTAGGGTTCCTGCACACATCATACTCGATTCCGGGAGGGTCCGCTCCTCGAGTAAAGGGGCTCTACATTAACTTTAACGAAGTCCTCAGTTGATGTATCCTGAAGTCTCATCTCGTCAAAAGGAACTCAAAGCGAATGACGGTGCGTCAATCGGATGCCCGGTCTGAGAGATATTGGCCTTTTCATTCAAGGGTCCTGGTTAGAAATATGCTCGTTTCTAACCTGGCCATTATCCAAGGATTCCCAAAACTCACATAGAATATCGCAAAAGGACAACCGCATAGAAAGTATCCCATTTCCGCAGATGGTGTGTCGATCGGATGCACGTTCTTTAAGTTATTCACGTTTAAGTGAATAATGGGCCCGGCCTGTTACGCCCATTGGGCTGGGGGATCAGGTCACCTAGTTTTGGCGGGTCTGACCCGGTGGGGTTGTCGGATTGGCACAAATATTCATTTGACCTGGCCTGAGGGGCATGGCCCAGCGGGGCGCGCCCCGGCTGGGTGTGACCCAGATGGCTCGGCCAGTTGGCCGAGCTGTTCAGGGGGGGCAGGCTGCCTGAACCGGCAGCGCCAAGTGGCCCCACCCTCCCTAACTGACCAGCTGGAACCGACCGGCTAGAGCCGACCAACCTTCTGGAGCAAGGGGCCCGCACGGGCAGGCTGCGACTCATCTAGCACGGCACCCTCCTCGCACCGCGACTTCCCTCCGCCCGGTCGGCCGATGGGCCGGTCGGTCCTTCCACCGAAGCGGCCTGCGAAGCATGCCGCGGTTCCTTCCTCACAGCTGGTGCGACAGCGCCGGCTTCCTCTGCCGCTGCCTACCCTGGCTGCGGCTCCACATTCCCAGCACTGTGTGACAGTGTCGTACCTGTCCCACCCCGTACCACTTGGCCGTGACTTTCATTCCATGTGCGACGGTGGATTTTGCGCCACCGACCTCTTCCACGTTCCGCCTCCGGTCGCCGATTCCAAAAAAAATAAACAAGATCAAACAGACGTTCATTGGACCGTCTTCGTTCGGCCCGTGCCCTCTGCGATAAGCTATAGCAATAGGCAGAGACAATCAAAGTTATACAATGATGAGCGAAGAACAATTTTAATCCATTAAAATTGAATATAATCCCCTACCTCGATAATTGACGTCACACGTCGGGCGTCACGGAAGACGGAGTCGCGGGGAGAGGATTCGTAGATGACGCCGGAGTGCGTTCAAGGAGGAAGCGGTGTCTCCTCACTTTTTGTGGAGAAGAGAAAGAAAAGTGTGTCATCGTTCTTCGTGGAACCAGAATTTTTCATCGAAGAAGATGTCATTCTTTGCCAGAGGGTCGGTGTTCGTCATAAACTCAAGAGCTCTCCCAATTCTCCTTAGCACAACGAAGCTCCAAAAATTAAATATTAGTCTTGGTCAATATTAAACAAGGGAGCTTCAATGGGGGGTTTATGAGAGTTATGGGGAGTTCAAGGGTTTACGTCCCGTGTGGGACCCACCCCACAAATATCCTCTCATGGGAGGTTATGTGGGTGTTGGCCCCACCTTTAAGCCCCCTTGGGAGGAAATAACCACCAACCATAAAATTAAATTGTGTTACACAAATTTTATTTATTTTAATCTAATTCCCCAAAAAGTAATTCTCATCCCGCTTAAAACGCAACTGCGGTAAATATCCTCTTAAGCAATTATTAGCGCTGCAAGTTCATCGGTACCCTCAGATTTCAATTCTGAGCACCAGTTCAAAAGATAGAAAAACCCGCTCAGTCGTTTATTGAATGTACCTAAGCTAAACTTCGGAATTTGATTCCAGGCACATCGGGCCTCGGAATCAAGTGCTGTAAAAATCCACATACTCATAAAAGTCCAAAGTATTTAATAAAAAAATTTCCTTCAAATTTCAGGGTGTTTACATTACTCCCACATCAGGGCTTTACATCCCCATAAAATTACAACATAAACTAGGGAAACAAATTAGGGTATTGAGTACACATTTGAGCCTCCCACTCCTATGTGCTCTTCTGGAGGTTCTCGTGCTGCCAACGAATGAGCACAAGAGGAATAAACCATCCATGTAGGACCCTCTCCTATCGATCCTCGATCTCCACCAGGACCTCCATGAATGTCACCCCGTCATCGATGTCCAACTCCATGTGATCAATGATGTGGGTCGATTCATGCATATATCTCCTCAGCTGAGATACGTGGAAGGCGTCGTGCACCCGGTGCAACTGAGGTGGAAGGGCAAGGCAGTAATCTACCTCGCCTACTCTGCTGGGACCTGTAAAGGCCTGATAAAGCACGAAGATATCTTGCCGCCCTGGCCAAATCTCTGTAATCTACATCAAGGTGATACCCTTAAGAAAACGTGGTCACCATCCTCGAACTCTAGTGGTCTCCGTCTCCTATCAGCATAAGACTTTTGTCTGCTCTGTCCAGTCCTCATCTTCTCCTGGATGATCTGCACCTTCTCCGTAGCTTGAACCATCTCTGGTCCTACAAGTGCTAACTCCCCAGGGTCAGTCCAGCACAGTGGTGATCTGCAAGGTCGTCCATACAGTGCCTCGTATGGTTACATCCCAATGGTGGAGTGGTAGATGTTGTTTTATGCAAACTCCAACAATGGTAGGTGATCCTACCTGCTACGACCAAAGTCAATGACACATACACGGAGCATGTCCTCGAGAGTCCAAATGGTCCTCTCCATCTGGCCATCCGTCTGAGGATGAAAGGTGGTGCTCAGGCATAGCTGCATCCCAAATGCCTCCTGCAACCCCTTCCATAGCCGGGAAGTAAGGAGAACGTCTTGATCGAAGATGATAGACGATGGAACACCATGAAGAAATATGATCTCTCGAACGTAGAGGCGTCCTGAGCTCTCTACTGAGCCCTACTCTCTAATCGGAAGCAAGTGGGATGACATGGTGAGTCGGTCGACGATCACCTAGATAAAGTCATATCCCCTAGATATACATGGAATCCCCATCACGAAATCCATGGATATCACATCCCACTTCCACTTTAGAACCTCTAAGGGCTATACCAAGCCTGCTGGTACTTGGTGCTCCGCCTTCACTTGCTGGCAAGTGAGGCATCATGAAAGGAACTCTGCTACATCCTACATCAAACACAAACACTAGTGTTGTCATCTGAGGTCCTGGTACATCTCCACCACTCTAGGATGTACCGCTAGAGCGGAAGTGTGAAACACCCTCATCACTTCCTCATGTAGTGCAATTGGTACCATGGTACGTCCTCTGAAGAGGATGACGTGCTCTCCTCCTTCAGAAAATCTATCAGGTACCTGTCCTGTGGAAATATGAGAATTTAGTGTCTCATAGACAACGTCCCCATGTTGTTCCTCTCTGACCCACTGAAGTAGTGGAGGAGTGACTGAGAGAGACTGTAGAAAGGCTTCACCATCTCTATCCACGAAGGATATCTTCAAAGAGGCTAACTGCTCCATCGCCTCTCCAAGTAGATGAATGCCCGATCTCCTGGTGAGAGCATCAGCTACTACGTTCCCCTTCCCAGGAGTATAAACTATCTCAAAGTCATAGTCCTGGATGAACTCGAGCCATCACTGCTGTCTCAGGTTCAGGTCCTTCTGCGAGAAAATGTACTGGAAACTATGGTGGTCAGAGTAGACTGTAAAGAGCTTTCCCATCGGATAGTGCCGCCACATCTTCAAGGCGAAGACCACTACTACTAACTCTAGGTAATGGGTAGCATAGTTCTTCTTGTACTGCCTCAACTACCATGAAACATAGGCGATCACTACCCCCTCCTGCATCAGGACACACTCGAGTCTGGTCCCTGATGCGTCGCAGTAAACTACGTACCCAACACCCTCCTCTGGTATCCTCATAATGGGCACACTACTCAATCTCTGTCTCAGATCTAGGTAGCTCTGCTCGCATCTATCTAACCACACGAAGGGTTTCCCCTTCTTCTTCAAAGATGTAAGAGGTGGTGCAACTCTGGAGAAGTCTGGCACAAATCTCCGATAGTACCCAGCCAGACCTAGGAAACTCCGCACCTCCGTCACGCTCCTAGGTGGCTCCGAAGCAAGTACTCCCTCGATCTTTGCAAGATCCACTGCAACTCCCACCTCTGAGATGACGTTCCCCATGAAGTGAACCTATCAAATCCAGAAATGGAACTTCGAGTGATTACCATAAAGGTGGTGCTCTTGGAGTGTGTCCAGTACAACCGGCTAGTGGTAGGCGTGCTCCTCCTAAATAGTCGAGTAAATCGTTATGTCGTTGAGACTATGAAAAAATGATTGAGTTAAGGCTGGAAGATCCTTTTCATGAGACTCATGAACACTGTTGGTGTGTTGGTTACACTGGAGGGAATAACCATGAACTCATAGTGGTTATACCGACACCTGGAGGTTGTCTTCTTCACATCCTCTTCTCGAACTCTGAGCTGATGATAGCCCGACCTGAGGTCTATCTGTGAGAACCATCATTCTCCCTTAAAATAATCAAATAGGTCATCAATCCTCGGGAGTGCGTACTTGTTCTTTACGGTCACCTGATTTAGGCGACAGTAGTCGACTCATAGTCGTAAGCTCCTATCCTCTTTCTTGGCGAATAAAATCGGAGAAGCCCAGGGTGAAACACTAGGTTAGATGAATCATTTTCCCTGTAAGTCCACCAGCTGTACCCTAAGCTCATGAAGCTCGGCGGGAGCCATCCGATATGTTGGAGTAGAAATCGGTGTTGTACCAGGGTATAGGTCAATGTAGAAATCTACCTCTCTGCGAGGAGGTAGTTCTGGAACGTCGTCAAAAAAACATCTGCATACTGATCCACCACAATAGGAAAACTCGGACACTGCACATCAACCACTCCTAGGATGAGACTAGCCAACTAATGTGTGATTGGATGCCCACTCCTCTACGTAAGTCCATCCTGTGCTACAAAGGCTCCCTTCTCACCGGTGAAGGTGAACCTGCTCCCATCTGTGCGGACACACCACACTTTGTGCCAAATACAGTTGATATGGGAATGGACTGTAGATAACCAATCTATACCCACGATGATTTCATAAGGCCTCGACACCACTATAAGAAGATCACAACCGAAGCTATCACCTCCTGGAGTATGCTCACACTACCAGGACAAGTGTGTAATCATAAAGTCTACTCCCTTAGGAGTCTCTAGCCATAAGAATCATGCCAACGGCTCTGTCAGAAGATCTGAGCACCGAACAAGGGTAGCGGCAATAAAAGAATGTCTCGCTCTTGTGTCTATAAGTACTTCATCAAAGGTAGAGTAGACACAAACAGTACCTCTAATCATCTCAGGTGCACCATGGTTGTCGGCCTTGACTTCCTGGAGCTGAGCCTACCCCTGTATGCCTGCTCCTTGTGGTCGGGGTGGTCCTCCTGGTGGTGGTGGTTGTAGAGCCTCGAAGCATCGTCCACAACCCGCTGCTCGGCCAGCTCCTCCTCCTCGTCCGCCTTCTCCCTACGGACCGCCACGGTCAAACCTCTGCCTCTTCCTGGCAGGTCCCTCTACTGTCTGTTGCTCGTCTGCATGGTGGATCGGGTAGTCACAAGCCATGTGTCCCTACCTGCCGCATGCATAGCACTGCATGCCCCTCGTATGGTTGGCTCTGCTTCGTGTTCCCCGCACATCCGAACCAATATCTTGAGGTCTCCCACCTGATGGCCTGGTATTCTTGGACTTCTGTGACATCTATCTACTACCGGCTGTAGAAGACTCCACTACGTGTCACCCTATGGTGGGTCTCGCTACTGGGGTCAGCTCAGTAAGAATGCTTTCCACAAGAAGGGCTCGCTCAAGTACTACTGCCTGTGTCGGAATGATGAGGGAGACCATCGAAGCCCTGATCTCATGCCTCAGTCCCTACTCGAAGGTCCATGCCCGGAAGAGTGGGTCACGTACCATGTCTGTGGAGTAGCGTGAGAGGTCAGTAAATCTCTCCGAGTATTGGGCTATTTTCATACTGCCTTGCCGCAGATGTAGTAACTCCTGGATGTGCACCACACAGAGGGTGGCTGGAACAAACTCCAAGCGGAAGAGGCTCTCGAAGTCCGTCCAATGTAGAGATGCCCCGTCGTACAACTGGAGCATCAGGCTCCAGCATCTACCTACTGCTACGTGCAGGAGACTCGGGGAAAGGATCACCATAAGGTCAGCTGGTGTCCCCACTAATCTGAAGACTCTGACGATAGCCTCTTTCCAATATTCGACTGCCTGAGGGTCTATCTCTTCGTGGAACATGGGTGGCCTTTGTCGCTGAAACTCGTGCAGCACACTCAGGCAGCATGCACTCTCTACGGCTGGGGCTGGTGGCATCGGTGGCTCAGCGGGTAGTGGTACCGCTGGGGCCTCCACTGTAATGGGGCCCTGCATCGAGGCCTCGTCGCTCGGTGGGCTTCCATCTCTAACGTAGCTCGGAACCCTAGCTGGCTGCCTTCGTGTGGAAATCCAGAAAAGAAACAAGTGCGCCACGGTCAAAGAGTATACCTGGTGAGCTGACACAAAGTAATCACAAAGAAAAATTTTGAAACACACATGCAATCAGTGTTTTCGAACACTGAGTCGGAAATCAAAAATCAGTGTCTGGGTTTACGGATATTTTGGCTGCTGCACCAGCACTGGACTCTCTGGACTAAAAGCCAGACTCAAAACTCTTAACACTATTGCTTCACAGAGAAGAAATTATCAGAGTCCTAAGTTCTACAGTAAAACAGACTCTTCTGATACCAATTTGTCACGACCCGTCCCCGGGGCCTGTGTCGTGACTACCCTAAGCCCACCTTCCATAGGCCAGGGGCTGGAGAATAGCACCAAAGGCATAAATCCTGGTAAATGGGAAGGCATTTCCTTTATTAAAGTAAACAAACACATAAGAGTATGCAAGTGAAGTAAGCACTAAGTAGAACTGAGTACAAAAGTAAGTGCTAAAAATTAAATGGGCCAGTATAAAAACCCAACTTAGAGTACAGTACAACTGAGAAAGAAAATACAACAACAGTAAAGTAAAGTGGCAACCACTGAGTCGTCCTCTGAGAATCCCACCTGATGGGTGGGTACAGATGGTCTTCTCGGAACCTCGGGTCTGTCCGTCCGCTCCGTGTACGCCCCACTAGGTGGTCCACCTTCGGGTACCATCTAGATCCAAAAGGCTCCTCCACGATCAATGTTGTCCGTCGTCTACACCCAACACAACTTTGTGCGGGCATAGCCCATGCAAAGGTGAGTATACGATACTCAGTAGGGACCCCGAGACCCCCTAAGATCTCCCAAAATCCACAAAGGATAAACCAAAAAAGAAAAATACAAACACGAAGTATCAACCAACTCTACTTAGGTATATGCCCTTACATATACCTAAGTCATCATTCTCAGTTCGACTCCAACTCTCGAGCCCAAGCACAAACCAGTCCACACAAGAAAAAAAGTCAATCACATCAATTATAATTATAGAAATTCAAGACTCACCTCACACAGGTATACAACTTTAGAAGAGAGGTGGAGATGATTAGATGTATCCTCTGAATCATCTCCTCTGCCGAACCCACATAGGATCCTAGAACAGAAGTCATCGCTGCCGAACCCACGTCGGATCCAAGTACAGTAACCATCGCGGTAAAACCCACGTAGGATCCAAGTACAGTCGTCATCGCTGCCTAACCCACAGAGGATCCAAGTATAGTCGTCCTCACTGTCAAACCCATGTAGGATACATGTACAGTCGTCATTGTTTTTGAATAGATAGAGGATCCCAACACAGTAGTCGTTGCAGTCGCAACCAGCTCTAGGGTTTCAGCACACAGCGTACTCGATTCCGAGAGGGTCTGCTTCTCGAGTAAGGAGGTGATACATCAAATATCATGAATTCATGAGTTGATTATCCCAATGTTCTGTCTCATCAAAAGGAACTCAACGTGAAAGACGACCCGTCAATTGGACGCCCGGTCTGAAAGATATTGGCTTTTTAGGTCTAGAGGACCGATTAGAAATATGCTCGTTTCTAACCCGGCCATTATCCAGGGATGCCAAAAACTCACATAGAGTATCGTAAAAGGACCACCTCGTAGAAAGGATACTATTTCCGTAGACAGCGCATCGATCGGACACACGTTCTTTAACTTATTCACGTTCAAGTGAATAACGGGCTAGACCCATTAAGCCCATTGGGCTGGCGGGTCGGGTCACCCAGTTTTGGCGGGTCCAACCCGGTGGGGTGGTCCGACGGGCCTAAATATTCCCGCGGCCTAGCCTGAGGGGCGTGGCCCAGCCCGAAGAGGGTGCGGCCTGGCATGAAGTGGCATGACCCGGCCCGACAGGGCACGACTAAGTGGGGCGCAGCCCGGCAGGGCGCGAACCGGTGGGGCACGACCTAGTTGCTCAACCAGCTGGCTGAGCGGTCCGAGGGGGGGGGGGGGGGCTGGCTACCCGAACAGGTGGCGCCAAGTGGCACCACCCTCCCTAACCAGACGACCTTCTGGTGCAAGAGGCCCGCACGGGCGGGCCACGACTCATCCGGCGCGACACCCTCTTGGCACCGTGACTTCCCTCCTGGTGTCATGGATTCACTTCGCTCGACTGGTCGATGGGCCGGCCGGTCCTTCCGCCGAAGCGGCCCACGAAGTGGGTCGTGGTTCCTTCCGCACAGCCGGTGTGACGGCACCGGCTTCTTCTGCCGCGACTTTCCCTGGCTACGGCTCTCTGTTCCTGGAAGGGCGCGACAGCGTCGTGCTTCTTCCGCTGCGGCCCGATTGGCTGCGACTTTCTTTTCATGTGTGACGTCGGCCCTTGCGCCATCGGCCTCTTCCATGTTCTGCATCCAGTCGCCGATTCCAAAAAAATAAACAAGATCAAACGGAGGGTCATCGGTCTGTCTTCGTTTGGCCCGCCCCCTCCATGATAAGCGATAGAAAAATATGGAGACAATCAATGTTATACAACGACAAACAAGGCACAATTTTAATCCATTAAAATTGAACATAATCCCATACCTCGATAATTGACGTCACATGTCAGGCATCACGGAAGACGGCGTCGTGGGGAGAGGATTCCTAGACAACGTAGGAGTGTGTCCGAGGAGGAAGCGGCATCTCCTCACTTGTTGCAGAGAAGAGAAAGAAAAGCGTGTCGTCATTCTTCGTGGAACCGGTATGCTTCGTCAAAGAAGACGTCATTCTTCATCGGAGGGTTGGTGTTCTTTAAAAACTCAAGAGCTCTCCCAATTCTCCTTAACACAACGATGCTCCCAAAATTATATATTAGGCTAGGTCAATATTAAACAGGGGAGATTTAATGGGGGGTTTATGAGAGTTATGGGGAGTTCAAGGGTTTAGGTCACGTGTGGGCCCCACCCCACAAATATCCTCTCATGTGAGGTTATGTGGGTGTGGGCCCCACCTTTAACTCCTCTTGGGCAAAAATAACCACCAACGATAAAATAAAATTGTGCTACACCAATTTTATTTATTTTAATCTAATTCCACAAAAATTAATTCTCAACCCTCTTAAAACGCAACTGCAGAAAAGGTCCTCTTAAGTAATTACTGGCGCTGCTAGTTCATCGATGCCCTCATATTTCAATTCCGAGCACTAGTTCAAAAGATAGAAAAACCTGCTCATTCTTTTACTGAACGTACCCTAGCTAAACTTTGGAAATTTTTTCGGGCACACCGGGCCTCGAAATCTAGTGCCGTTAGAAGCCACAGACTCGTAAAATTCCAAAGTATTTAGGAAAAAATTATCATTGAAATTTCTAGGACTTTACACTAACAAATTATTTTTCAAAAAGTGGTTTATATTATCATTTAGGAGCAAGCATGATATTTGTATTTGTTTAATATATCTTATGAAATATGTTTTATTAAATTAGTACGTAAGAATTCATATATTTATAAGTTTTATGGAAATTAATTCTATTAAAATGATTTTACAAAATCAAGGATGAAGATATTCACATGTTTGGTATGTGATGATTAACATCTACTTAATTTTGTATGGGGGATTAACGTTAAGTTCATTTTGAATATTTAGTGACTTTATTTTTGATGTTATGGATCTTAATCTTTTGTAAATGTTATAAGGTTAACAATTTAGAAAATTTTCTATGTTGAAAAATAGATGATGTTTTAGATATTGATGCATTATGTTTTAAAATTGTTAGAAAAATAATTAAAAACATATCACTCTTTAATCGACCTTATAATCTATTATATGTGATTTTTTCTACTTCATGAATAAAAATAATAACTTTTTGATTTTAATTTATTGGAATAAGTTATGAATTGTAAATTTATAAATTATAAAAATAAGATAAAATTGTGGCTACGAAATATAGATGTGTCAATTAATTTTATTTTCATATATTCTCAATCTATATTATAATGTAATTCCTCATCTCAAGGAAATGGATATTGAAACAAAATTGTCTCCCAATAACATGATTTATATTGAAAAAATATTAATTTAAATCACCATAGATCAATTTTTGTGTGGTCAATAACTTTATCTTCATCACTCAAATTTGTGTGATCATTGATATATATCACTATCTCTTAACCCTTGGGTAGTAGAATTCACTTCTACGCTCATGTTTTCATTTCCCACCAATGTCCTCTTACATAGAAACCTTGTTATGTGTAACTATATATAAAATTTATGTATCCTTACAATCTTGTCATGATGATATTATATTGAATGATCACATTATGTGGTATTTCAAGAACATAATTTTCCAATAACAGACCCTTGATTTCCAAAGATGGGGATTAAATTGTGAGGGAAAAATTTACTAAAGGGGTAGAATGTAACCCCTTTATATATTAGCATATGAACATCATATTTCATAAAGATTATGACTCACAAAATAAGTGTATAAATAAATATACATTTGTCTAATTTATGATATATTTATTTTTAAATAAATTAAATCTCTTTGATATCTCACAATGCATGCAACACTCGGTTTGAATGATACACGATACTATATGAGAATATTATTATTTAAACATTAACTTTATGAAATAGAAATTAAACTTTTTGGGTATTAATATTACTAAATAAAATATAAAAAACATATATTTTACACAGGTATGAAATAAATAAAAAACATATCAATTGGTTAGAGATAATATTAGAACTATTTGAAAGAAAAATAAATTTTCACTAAAAATGTTATTTTTATAAGAGGAAATTTATTCCATCTTTACACACATAATTTATAATTAATTTTTAATAATTTAAGAAATTTTATTTTATAAAATTAACATATTTTAAGGAAATATAATTTCAAAATTTTATTAGGGTGTATTTTTTAATTTCTTATGAAAATTTATTTTTTGATGTATAGTAAAAAATAAAATAAATTTAAATGATTTTATATAAATTATTAATTAATTAAAATTATTCATTAAATATGTTTTAATGTTAAATTATTTCAAATATATATCTATTAATACAATTTAGTTCATTGTAATCATTTAAATATTGATTTTTGACATTAAAACTATCTAAATTTTTGAACATTTTAATATTGAAAATATACCTCCCCATTATGTATGTGGGATTAATTTTAAATTAAATTTTACCATATATATTAATTTAATTTGTAAAATTAACTTAAATATTTTATAATCATCAATTTTTTCCTATCGATCTTGTTTATGTTAATTTGTTTTCAATAATGAATAATAACTATAAAAATATTTTATTAGTTTATAGTAAAAATGGGTTGACCTAGGGGTTAAACTAAAACGATAAGAGTTAAAATGACCTTAATACTTCTATGAAATATATGATATGGAATAATTTATATTATATAATTTTATTTTCTTGATAATAATATATTTTTGATCCTTTTGGAATTCAAAAAATGTGGGTACATGTTTTTATTTTACAAAATTACATGTGGGCCACTCACCACACCAATAAAAGTACACCCCCTATCCTCTATTATTGAAACCATAAAACACTATTGAATCAGAAAATACATTTCTAAAACACTTCCAAACGTCCATACCCTCATCCTAGGGGAATTATTTTTGGATGAAATCCATCCTAGGAAGGATTTTGGTGAAAACCTAAGAAGGTTACCTAAATAAGATGTAAAACTAGTCAATGTGAATTTTAAATTTATTTAATCCTCCACCTAACTAAATTCTCATTAAATAATGATTATTTAATGAAATAAGTATCTTAAATATAATTACATTTTTTATGTTAGGTTTTTGACCTAAAACAATCACCATTACCATCAATTAGCTTACCAAATCATTATCCATGTTTATGGCAGACCACCACCTCCTAAACAGATATAAGGCCCTAGAATTAAACATTAATTAAAATTGTGATAAGTCAATAATTTGAATTTAATTCCCATCAGGGATCTTTTCAGGTTTGATCATTATAGAATTAGTTCATATATTATACATAACACCTTGAATATTACACGTAGACACTTCTACTCACTATCCATTTTTTCATAAAACAAATACTATTTAAGAAATAATCATGTTTTGTTTCATGTTTTAAACAGAAAGACTTTTCATTGATCCCATAATTTACTATATACATATTTATATCATTTTATAAACATTTAAAAACTTGGTATAAGCATAAAAATCATAGTAAGGAATACACAATGAAGGAAATCTATTAGTCCGGGGATAACATGAAATCCATGAGTACATTATCATAAAGTAATAATTTTCAACTTTAAGAAGTAGTAAATATACTTCACTAAATATAATATCATTGTACACCATTTTTCTAACCAATAAACTACCATAAATCCCATAGAAAGGAACATATAACATATAAACTTATATTGGGACATAATAAACTTAAATGGAATAACCATATGGTCGACTTCCACACATATCACTAAATGGAATAGTCATACAGATGACTTCTATACCCAATTAATTGGAGATCATAATGTAATTGCCCATCATTGGTTCATCACAGAACAACTTTCCACTTGGTTTATCACATAACCACCCATCAATGGTTTATCACATAACCACCCATGAAATATCCAAGTACCATTATATCATCATAACACATAAAATATTGCAAATATCAACATTTCGCTAATAAAATTTCGTTTAAAATAAAAAAGAAATAATTTCAAGATATTGAAGTATCCAATCCATTTAAAAAACCATTTTCAATACCAAAACCCAGAAAAAGTTAATAAAGGATTTATTTTATTTTTAAAAACATTATGTCTTATATAGGAAACTAAATATCAAATAATGGTTACTGTGACTATAATGCCTCGACACCAAAATCCCAAAGTTGGTGGATTATTTTAATACATTGTCATGATTACAAGTTACAAAGACCCAAAAGACCGATCATTTTTTGCAGTCTTGAAAAAAAGATTACATACATGAACGTTACATTTAAATTTCAAACATACAACATATTATTAATGATCCTTTGATAACGCCATTAATCTCTTATCTTAACCTTTCTTATGAATCATAATACACTTCTTAGAATCCTGGGAAAATAAAACATAAGAAAGGGGTGAGCTCAGATGTTCTGTAAGGATAACCATATTGCGGAAACATTCAAAAATAAGAGTAAACATTTAAGGCAATGTATGAAACTAAAATAAAATCCTTTTAAACTTAAAGCTCAGAATAATATGGAAAAGATAAATCTGATAATGCTATTTACTTATTCACATGGATATTCTACTTTCCGAATAATCAAATGTAATATCAATAGCTAATTTCAAAATGATGGAATGCATAATGCTAGACATCATAACCACAGAGTGAAGGCCTTGTTCTAAGACTAAAAATAAGATTTTGTCAAGGCCCTTTCCAAGACACTAGTTTGTCTCATTAGACCTACCGATGCATCGAGGAGCTATAGAGGGATCCACCCGTCACTTACTAAGTCCAATTTATTCCTCATATGAAAAGGTGTAAACATAATTTAAACATTAATATTAAAACTAGCATATGAAATGTCAATAATTTATCCATAAACCATGAATGGTATAAAAATAACACATCCACAATCAAACATATCCCAAAACCTTCAATACAATATACAATCTTTTTATCATTATAAATCAACCTCGGTCGAGAATAATATCTAGTAAAGGACATTGATATAGTTGAAAATGATTAGTAAAACTCTTTGAGAGAAATATCCCTTTTTCATGAAATCGTTTTAAATGTCAAAAAATTTATGAAGGAATTAATTTAAAATATATTTTTGAATTAATGTGTCCCATACCAATTTGAAACTTTTTAATGGAATTAAAATTTTAAAACATTCATGTCCATATAAATAATTCCTTAAAATCATTTTGAAAACATGGACATTAATGAGAAAGGATTGGAAGAATAAATCATTAAAACATTTTAAATGATTTTTTAGTTAATTATTACCTTATGATGAAAACTTTTTAAAACTTCTGTATGAAACATGGAAATTCATAATAAATATATCCCAGTAAAAACATACACATAAATAATCTCAGATAATAATGAGATTGAGGGATTCACCCTTACATTGCTCTTTCCTTTGGTCTGGGGTATGTTTAACATCCTGTATAATGAGAATTGAATGTTATTAAATTATACCAAAACTCTATTCATATTTATTATATCATACATGATTCATTTATGACTTCATACTACCCATTTAATAATGACTTCCATATTGAATTAGCATTTTGGGTAATAATCGCTTTCCTTATCGTATGTGTTTTAACTTGTTATTCTTGATCGTATCATTTATATCATGATTTAAATAATTATAGAATATATTACATCATTTATATATAATATATATTTAGAATATAAATATTTATAATAGATATATATATAAAATGGAAGGCACCGTTTATGTTGATGGTAGGTCGTACGTACGCATAAACGCTGTTTCCATTTTCATATCATGTTGAACAGAAGTAAGTGAATAAGATATATGTAAGTATATATATATAGTATAATTATTATTTCATATATTACATACTCATTAATAATATATATTTTTATAATCATCGTTGAATGATGAACATGGAAATGAATCTCATCGCATCGTGGAGACAATAATCCGTACGTACGCACGAGCGACAATATCATTATATTGTTGATGAAATCATATGTAATTGGATGGTATAACATATATATAGAATAAATGAATTGTTATATTTATTATTTATATTAGTTATACTCAATATTATACTCATCCAAATAATGAAGTGTTTGAATAACAAACTACACCACGACATGGAGATGGTAAGCCTTACGTTCGCACGTATGGGGACATTATCATTTATAGGATGGATATAATAAAGAATATGGTTGTACCATATTTATAATAACATCAAAATATGTATAAGGTACTGGAGATATTATTTTGGCATGGTAACAACATATAAAGAGGAAGTTGATGAAAAAAAGAACATGAAAGAGGGTGGTTAAATTATTATCGTTTCTTCGGGTGTTTCCTTCTGAGTTGATCAAAAGGGCTATGTAGTTTGGATTTATGATCAACTTATGGACTCTAAGACGATGGTAGAGATGCTTGGAGGAGATTTGGGTAGGGTTTGGCTGAGCCAAATGGCTTTGGAGGTCTGAAATTAAGAGAAGGGGAAGTACCCATTTATAAGAGAGGTGAGGGTCACTTGTGGAAAAGCTGGAAATATTATTTTATAATAAAATAATTTTCGGTTTATAATGGATAGAAAATGATTTATTTATATTATAAAGTGGGGTGGGTCGAAAAACTCTCAACAAATAGGTTTTAGACAGGTTTGTGTCACCATATTAACCTTATCTTTTAGATTTAACTCTCAGTTAAATGGTTTAACTTTTTACATGTATTCTTGTACTATTATAATAATTGGTTAATGAACATACTATAAATTGAAAAGAGAACATAAAGAGGTTTATTAATGATATATATATATATATATCATTATATAAGTTCTTTTACAGAAACTTATATTTTTAGGACTATTATATAATTTAATAATATAATATTTGTTTTAAAAACGCATTTATGTCAATTTTGACACAATTTATTATTCAGTTTTTTTGAAAGTCTTCATAAATAATTACTTCAAAAAAAATAAATTTAATCAATACTAACATGTCATATTAACCAATAAAATTTATGGATGTCTTAAAAACTTTAAAATTATTTTTATTTTAATATATACAATACCATTTATTTGGTTGGATCCTTAATATGGTAATTACTACATCCTCATTCTGTAAACATTTAATTTAATTATTTAATGTAAAAAAATTATAAATAAAATATAATTATGTAGGAAATATATTTATATTTTTAATTAGTATTTATATTCTAAAATATAACTTATTTAACCCCATCTAAAAATTATTTTTCTAAAAGATATATGTTTATGCCATTTTTGTCTTCACTTTAAATTAATTTATATAAAGTGTCATCATCACTCTTAAGTGGCTTCATGGGGTCACAAAATAGATCCAAGAATGAACATGGTATGTAATGTATAGACCAATATGAATATGGCACATGTTAGTATAATTTATTATTTTTATAATATTATTTTTTTACCCTAATTTTCTGGATTTACCCTTTAACCATAGTAAATAAAATATTTACTGAAGTAAATATTCATAATATCTAAAAATAAAATTTAACTATTCAAACAATTTGGACCTCCTTATTCGAAATTTGGAGTTAATTTTTTCAAAATCAAAATATAGAATTAGGATATATTAATTTAAAATCAATTCTTGTTGTTGAAATAGAAAGTGTGTTTTTAAGAAATAAAAACTATCAAAAGATTGACACTTATTTATGTCCAGTTTAAATGTGAAATTTCATACAATTAACTAAATTATATTAAATTATTAAAATATAGTCTAATTATACTTTAAAACCACTAAAATTTATAATTTAACACTTTAAATTATTTTGATTAGAAAAAATGTTTTCAATTAAAATTTTGTATTTTTTTCTATTCATCAAAATATGAAAGTTATCAGAAAATTACCAAAAAATTATCCAAACTAAATTTATATTACCATATTCTAAATAATAATTAAATATTACTAAATTTAATATATAAAAGTGTTAAATATTGGATTTAAAAAGGGATCTCCATTAAAAGGCGAAAAAACTGCATTTTTATAAAAATACCTTATTTATCTTAAAGTATTAATTTTTCTTACATTATTTATAATAAACAGAAAATATGATTGTTAATATTATATAGGATATATGAAATTTTAAATGTGGTTAATAATATTCATAACCTCTTTTTTTAAGTGATAATTTAATAATATTGCATGAATGTGTCATATCACTTTCAGGGGGCGGTAGTCCAAACTTCCTAAATGAAAATTTTCGTATTTACAAATCATGGAAAGCATAATGGTATATTGTAAATCAAAATTAAAGAATCATAGAGACAATATAATTATAATATATATCATATATAAATACAGTTCCATCATAATGGACACCATGAGAGGTGGTAGGAGAAAATTGAACAATCATCGTTTCGTGTGGTAGTAGTTTTCCGTACACAGAAACAATATGTTCACATACATTAGATGGTGGTGTGTGTAAGTGTAGTTCAAATAATTCACATAAAAACATCATATTAAATTTATTTTACTTGTTTTGTTATGTAATCATAGAATAAGAAAATCAATGGGATAGGAGAAGGAAAATAAAAGAACAGAACATGAGAGAAGACTTTACCTCAAAATCGGGTAACTTCTTTTGATTTGGTCCAAAAGGATTTAATGAACTCCATTATGAACATGTTAAGGATTATAAGAGTAATTTAGGGATTACTAGAGCTTATTTGAGAATAATTTGGATGATACAAAGGGTTTGAGAGGTGTGAGTAAGTTGGTAGAGGTGGTGGCCTTTTATTAGAGGAAGGAGGGTCACTTTAGGAATTAGTTGAAATATTATTTTATTATAAAATTATTTTAAAATTATAAAGGATAAAAATTTATATATTTAGAGGATAATATGGTGATTGGACTAAATCCTCTCAACCAAATGGTTTTATATATGTTTAGGTCACAAAATTAACCATATCTTTAAGCTTTAACCCTTAGTTAATAACATTAACTCTTACCATGTCTTCTTGTATTTTCTTAATATATGGTTACTATAGTACTATAAAATGACAAGATAACTAAAAGTGGATAATTAATTAAATTTTTTATATTAACTAATTAATTTTTTTGAATATCTGATTTTTGTACTATTATATCATTTAATAAAATAGTATATCTTTTAAAAACTGATTTATGTAAATTTTGACACTATTTAGTAATTGTTTTTGTTAAAGTCATAAAAACTTTATTACTTAGAATTAATGGGATTAAATCAAAAATAATACATCAATATAATTCATAAAATTCGTTTATGAAACAAAAAATTCCAAATTACATTTATTATAATATTTATAATAGCATTTTTTGTATCATTAATTAATACGGTAACCAATCCACCATCATTTTGTCGTAAATAAATTTATTTATTTATAGTCTAATTTTTTTAAATAAAATACCATTATTTACAAAATATTTTTATATTTCTGATGAATATTTATATTACAAGGAATTAGTTATATGAAATAATATTAAAATTGTATTAGAAAAAGAAACATGTTTATATTATATTTCTCTTTACTTTAAATTAATTCTTACTACCTGACATTACCACACCCAAGTGGCTCCATGCAGACCAAAAATCAACCCAAGGATTATCATGGTTGAAAATATATCATCAAATATAATTAGGAAATGTGTAAGGGTAGTTTAATATTATTATAATACTATTTTTTATCCTTATTTACCAAATTTACCCTTTAACCATGGTAAATAAAATAATTACTTAGGTTACTATTCAGAATGTCACAAATAAGTGGTACATATTTTAAAAAAATTTAAATTATGATTCCAAATATGGAATCCATTTTTCCAATTTCAAAAAATATAATTGGCAGAATTAATTTAAAATTAATTCCCATTATCAAAACCTTAAATCATGTTTTTTAAAAAGTAATAACTATCAAAAGATTAACATGTGATTATTTCCAATATCATTGGGAAATTACTTCCAATGAAAAATATTGGATTAAGTGATAAAAACATAATTCAATTACACATTAAAACCACTTATAAGAACAATTTAACTACATAAATAAATTATATGAAAATGCAGTTTTGAATTAAATTATAGTATTGTTCACTATTCATTAAAATATGAATTTCCTCATAAAAATTCCCAAAATTTCAAAAAAAGTAAATTTTGTTTATTCCATTTCTAAATATGAAGTTCATTTTTAAAATATAACATATAAATGTGACAAAAACTATATTTAAACAAGGTTCTCCATCAAAATGATGTATAATGACCTTTTAAAAATATTAGAGTATTTTACGTTTAAAATTGGATTCATTCTCATTTTAAGCCTCTAAAATTTATTTGATAAATGTAAAAACATTTTTCAAATATATATAATCACATTTTAGTTAGTTTTGTTCATTCTCACCAATACCATTTCTTGATGTTAATTACCATTTAAAATAATAATATTATTATTATTATTATATTATTCCATATAATTCATAGTTGTGTGCAACATAAGAATTTGGAGAAACCCGTACTTGTGTGTCAATTACGCTCTTGGACAAAGAAGGCCTTTAATATAAAATAAATTTCTTATTCATAAATATTAATAGACATGAAAATTTTTGTTTCTATAAATATCTCGAATGCTACATCATTCCACCTTTTTTTAAATTGTGTACCCCCATTTTTTTACTTATCCAATATGTGGGGGTATTTATCTATCATAGCATTTCAGATTCCCACATAGCCTCTTAAACCATATGGTTTTTCCAAAAATCCATTACATGATGAATCACCTTATTCCACAAAACTTTCTCTAGGTGGTCAACAATATGTACTGGCTGTTCCTCATAAGAAAGATTCTCTTCCAAATGAACTATCTCTGGAATCAAAACATGAGATGGATCTGTTATAAATTTCCTCAACATTGAAACATGAAAAAATTATGTACCTTGAATAAACATGGAATTAAATCCACCCATTACTCAACTGATCCATATTTCTCTATGATTTCATAGTGTACAATGAACCTCAGACCTAGCTTTCCCATTTTAACAAAACACATCACACTTTTCCAATGGGAAATGTTGAGAAATACATGACCACCTACATCGAAAGAAAGATCATTACTTCATTTATCTGAATAAATTTTTATCCTTCTCTGTGATGTCCTCATGTTCTTATGAATCAACTAAACTTTTTCTACCATCTCTTCTACCAATTCTAGTCTCATCAATTTCCTTTCACCTACATCATCCCAGAAAGATTGAGTTCGAAAACATTTTTGATATAATTCCCAAAAAAGTGCCATCTGTATACTGGAATGAAATTTTATATTATAAGAAAACTCTCCAAATCAATATATTGATCCCAAAATCCCTAGTAATCCATTAAAAAATCATGTATCATATCCTCAAAGGTCTATATTGTTCATTCTGAATTCTCATACGATTGATGATGAAAATTTTTACTGAAATGTAAATTAGTTCCCAATGATATCTGAATGAAATTCAAAAAATTATGTGTGAACCTATAAACATGATTAGATACAACGGGGAGAGGAAATCGATGTATCCTAACTATTTATTTTATATAAAATCTTGAATGTTGATATGGAGATAGAGTATCTTGAATAGGTATAAAATGAGAAGATTTAGTCAATAGATCAACAATAACCTATATTTCATTATTACCTCAAGATGTTTTTGGTAATCCCACTAAAAAATCCATGGAATTTTTTCCCATTTCTACTGTGGCCATGGAAAAGGCTGAAGAATCTCTTTTTGTAACAACCACTCTTCTTTAACCAATTGAAAAATCAAACAATTCATTGTAAAGACAGAAATATCTATATTCATTCCATCCCATAAAAAATACTCCCTAATATCTATGTACATCTTAGTACTTCTAGGATGAACTAAAAATGAAGAACTATGAGCTTCACATAATATTTATTTCTTCAACTGTGAATCAAAAGGCAAACATAATCTATTTCCAAACATCAAAACACAGTCTTTATCAATGTTAAATTCTGGTAACATACACTTCTAAACCAATTATACCTTTTTCTAAAACCCACTATCTTCTTTTTGTGCATCCATAATTCTATTTGATAGAGATTATTTCGCTACCACCTGAAAATAACAGAGTTCCTGACACCAACATCTTCCAATCCAAAATTCATCAAATCAGAAACCAAAAGATATCATTCTAAATGTAGCATGGTTAATTTAGTGTTACTCTTTCAACTAAAAGCATCAACCACATTATATGGATTTCCTATATGGTAATGGATTATGAAATCATAATCCTTGATTAATTATATACATATTCTATATCTCATGTTTAATTATTTTTGTGTGAATTTATAATTTAAAATTCTTTTATCAATATATATTTCACACTTTACCCCATACAAATGATGACGAAAAATTTTTAATGAAAAAACAAAAAAAACTAATTCCAAATCATGTGTCGGGTCATTTAGCTCTTGAGGATTCAACTGGCGTGAATCATTATCAATTACCTGATAATTCTATTCTAAAAAAAATCATGTTCTTTCAATGATGCTCACTAAAGATAAAAAATTCACCATTCCAGGAAGGCAAGGCCAAAACTGGATCATTCAATAATATTATTTTTAGTTATTGAAAATAATCACTAATTTATTTTTACCATATGAACATTACTCGATTATTTGTTAGCTTATTTAGTGGGCTACATAACAGATAAATGTTTTCAACAAACCTTTGATAATAACCTACTAATAAAAAAACTACAATTATCTATAATTTGCAACCAAACAATACACTTGCTAAACATTCCATATAGTTTCTTTTATTTTACAGTTTTAAAATTAAACCTTAAGTGACTTTCTTGTTCATCTCAACATTTAGAATATACCAAGATAATATATATAAACACAAGAAAAAATTTATCCAAAAAACTGTTGAAAGACTCCATTTCTACTTTCTGAGCACAGCTTCCCTATATCTTCCATGGAAAACCATTTTGAACAAACATATCTTAGATGAAGCAACATGAAATTCTTTAAATGACATATCATTTCAATTTGATATAATGTAAAATATATTTTATGGATATTATCTTAACAATATTCTAACTCCTAAAGTTATCTAAACCAACCTCTAAAACCAACTATAAGGACCCAATGTTAAACACTACTTAATCTTGAGATAAGTCAATAATTTGAATTTAATTCACAACAAGGATCTTTTCAGTTTTAGATATTTAGAGAATTAGGTCATAACTTATACTTAAAAACATAAATATTATAAGTAGAAACTTCTAATAACTATCCATTTTTTCAAAAAAAAAACATTTTAAAAAGAAACATGTTTTGGTTAATGTTTTAAACAACATGACTTTTCCTTGATCCCATACATTACTATATTATTCTTTAAGTCTAGTGAAATTTTTTTAAAACGTTGTATAATTATAAAAATCTATGTAAGGGATTAACAAATAAGTAAAACTGTTAGTCTTGGAAAAACATGAAACCCATGGATACATTATCACAAAGTAATAATTTTTACCTTTATGAAGTGGGAAATATATTTCACTAAATATAATCCCATTACTTACTCTTTTTATAAAAAAAAGATTATAATAAATCCCATATAAAGTAAAATAAATCATATAAAGTTAACATGGGACATAAACACACATAAATGGAATAACTATACGGTCTACTTCCACCCATATCAGTAAATTAATAGCCATATGACCAAATTCCCTACCCATTTCATTAGAGGTTATAACGTAACAACCCATCATTAGGTTTACCACATAACCACCCATCATTTTTTTATCAAGTAACAACTCATCAAATGTCAATATACTAGTATATAATCATAACATATAAAATACTGAAAATATTAAAATTTCACTAATAACATATTATTTGAAATCACAAGAAATAATTTCAGTATATTTAAATATTCAATCAATTTCAAAATATAATTTCAATAAAAAAACACCAAAAAACATACTAATGGATTTATTTTCCATTTAAAAACATTAAGGATTATAGAGGATGAAAAATATCCAATAATAGTTACGGAGGTGGAGAGGTCATTGTCACCGCATACATTAACAACATTCCTGTTCTCATTTATTAAAAATAATTGTAGAAAAAAGTATTTCCTTTGAATTAAATTAAAAGTCAAAGGGGTTTATTATACACTGTATAAAAGAAGGTGGTGTATATTATCAAAATATGCCTCAATGAATGAAGATTGTGTCAAAGTCCCTCGACTTGAGTCTGACTCATCACGTACAATCATTATACTCTAGAATAACAAACATAAATTAATTTCTACTATCTTTAGAACCATTTTCAATTTTATTATTCCTTTTATATAACTTATTACCACGTTATAAAAATTGCCTAATTATTTAGGTTAATATCGGTCGTTTTGTCGATATTCGGTACTTGAGTCGATAATGAACATGTTTTGATGTAAATTTTACATGTACACAAAAGTAAATGATCTCCAAAATGATATAAATTATTTTAATATCATATATATCCAGTATATATGTATTTATAATAGTAAATAACATTTTGAGATAATAAATGAAATGCACTGTTCATGGAGACGGTTTGTCGTACGTACGCATGAACGCTACTTTCATTTCATTTTCATATTAAAATCAAATGATATAAATGTATATTATACTACCATAATTATATTTATGTCTTGTATGTATCATAGGTTTAATAAAACCAGCCTTTATACGCTCTGTGTATATCCTGAATGAGTCATATCACTTTGAGGGGCGGTAGTCCACACTTCCTCAAATGAAATTATTATGTTTGCACATCATGGAAAGCATAAATCTATGTTGTAAATAAAAATTACAGAATCATAGATAAAATAAAAATATGATATATTTCATACATAAATATTGTGCTACCATAATGTCCACAATGATAGTTATTAGGAGAAAATTGAACAGTCATCCTTTCCTGAGGCATTAGTTTGTCAAACATTGACACAATATGTTTGTATCCATTAGATGGTGGTGTGTGTTAGTCTAGATATAATCATTAACATAACAAAATCCCAGTATATTGAGTATGCTGGTGTTTTTATGTAATCACATAATATGTAGAGAATAGAGAGTGGAGATGGAAAATAAAAGAAAAGAGCTTGAGAGAATACATTACCTCTAAATTGGGTAACTTCTATTGATTTGAACCAAAATGATTTATTTAATAGAATTATTACATAGTTAAGGATTTATGGAAAAAGGTATGGATGTTAGGATCTAATTTGATTATATTTTTTAATAGAAAAAGGGCATGAGAGGTGTGATATGGGGGTAGAGTTGGTGGTATTTTAACAGAGGGAGGAGGGTCTCTTTAGGAATGTCTTGAAAATTTATTTTATTATAAAATTATTTTCGAAATATAATGGAAAAAAGTAATATATTTCGAAGAAAAGATGATGATGGGTATAAATCCTTTCAACCAATAGGTTTTAGAATTCTTTAGGTAAAAAAATTAACCTCATCTTTTAACTTTAACATTAAGTTATAAGCATTTACTCTAACCATGTCTTCTTGAATTTTCATAATATATGGTTACTATAGTAACTCTAAAATCCCAGGGGAACCCAAAGTGGATAATTAATGAATTTTTTAACATTAAATAATTCATTTTATAGAATATTATATTTTTATGACTATTATATAATTTAACAAAATCGTATTTGTTTTTAAAAACACAATTATGTCAATTTTGACACAATTTAATAATTGTTTTTTCTTAAATTCATAAAAATTTATTCCCTCCAACTGAGGAAATTAAATCAAATATAATATTTTAATATCATTCATAAAATTATGTTATGACATCATCAATTTCAAATTATATTTATTTTAATATTTATAATATCATTTATTTGAAACATTAATTAATAAGGTAATCACTTCATCGTTATTGTGTCATAAATAAATTAATTTATTTATAGTCTAAAAAATATAAATAAAATAAAAATATGTAGTAAATATATTTATTCTTATAATTAGTATTTATAGTCAAATTGACTAGTTTTATATCCATATATTAAAATTGTTTTAGTAAAATATACATGTTTTTGTTATATATTTTTTACTTTAAATTAATTCTTGTAACATGTCATTATCACAACAATGCTGCTCCATGGGGTACCAAAAACGACCCAAAGATGACCATGGTTGTAAATATCACATCCAATATAATTATGACACGTTTTAGGGTTGTGTAATATTATTAAAATATTATTTTCAACCCTTATTTACCAGATTTACCATTTGACCATGATAAATAAAATAATTACTGTAGTTTCTATTCATAATGTACAAAAATAAAAGCTAACTATTTACTTAATTTAGAAATTATGATTCTTAATTTTTAATCCATTTATCCAAATTCAAAACAAGTAATCAGTATAAATTAATTTAATATTAATTCCCATCGTCAAAACCAGAAAGTGGGTTTTTTAAGTAGTAATAACTATCAAAGTATTGTCCGGAATTTATATCCAATTTCAAGAATAAATTACTTATAATGACCAAAACTATATTAAATTATTAATTATTAATCCTACTAAACTTTAAAACCAATTAAAAGTACAATATATCTATATATATAAATTAGATGAAAATGTAGTTTTGAATTAAAATGTAGTATTTTCACTATTCATTAAAATATGATTATCATTAGAAAAATACCAAAATTTCAACCAAAGTAAATTTTTATGTTCCAATTCTAAAGAAAAAGTTTATTTTATCAAATATAACGTATAAATCTAACAAAAACTATATTTATTACGGTTTCACTATAAAAGGTTGTAAAATGACCTTTTAAAAATATTGGACTATTTTATGCTTAAAATTATATTCATTCTCATCTTAAACTGCTAAAATTTATTGTATAAATGTAAAAAAAATCAAATAAACAAATATAATCCTATTTTAATTAATTTTATTTTTTCCCTCCAATATAATGGCTGAGAATTAATTATCATTTAATATAATGATAATAATAATATATTACTTTGGATATAATTCATTGTTGTGTGGAATGTAAGATTTCAGTGAAACCAGTTGTCACGTGTTGAGTAACCTATTGAAAAAATAATCCCTCTAATGTAAATTTATTATCTTATTCATAAATATTAAAATATATTATAATGTATAATTATATAAATACCTAGGATAATACAACAAATGTCATTTGTTTCCATTACAACCACTCACGGTTGGGTATAAGGATGTAAATAAAGTATATATATATATATATATATATATTATTTATAACACAATTATACCTCTTAAATCATTATATAATATATAAATTTTTACATTTCATTTCATATGGGATACGTTAATATAACATGTAGAGACCCGAAGCTTGATGTACATGGACATTACATTACATTTGCGGAATACTTAGTACATAACAAAAACACACACACAAGGATCGTAATAGTTTAGTGTCTTTGGAAACTCGGAATGAAATCTTCTAATCGTGGTGAAAGATCTTCAATATCTCCCATAAAGATCTTCCCTTTATTTTTTTTACCTAAAACCTTTATTTATATCCTGGGGAAAAGAAAACATAAAAGGGTGAGCTCAAATGCTCAGTAAGGGTAAACAAAAGAAAAATCAATCACATCATATTCATAAGAACATAACTTTTGGAAATCTTAACCTGCAAAAGAGAGCATAATTTCATAACATGGGATAAATCATAGTAGTGAAATGAAATCCCAATAATCATAACTTAAAACATGAAACTTTGTGGCATACACACATAATCATAGAGAATCATTTCTTGTTAGTCAAGACTCATTGCCAAGACTATCTTAGTGGACAAAGTCCCTTTCTGAATCGAGTAACCCTCATTTCAGTCCTGTTTCACTGAACCGGTATAACCTACCATTTCAGCCATGTCTATCTCATGAGATATAAAATCTTTACCCAATGCATTGGAGGGAGATATAGGTCCCACCCATCTCATAATGATACCATTCTTATGTGTGCCACAAAATCATAAATCATACATCATTGCATAACCCATGTAATACAAATGGGAATCCTAAACATCATGACATCATAAAACAATTCATATAAGAGAAAGGAATTCATAAAAATAATTCCATCAGAACATAAACAAATCAATGTAATAATTGAGATAAAAACAGAACCCTTTATTATCTTAGATGGAAAATAATTTTAATAAAACACTTGAAATGAATTCTTGAGGAAAATATCCTTTCTTCTTCAAAATCAATTTCTTTTCACAAAACATCAAGCAATTTTAAAAGAAAGAGATTTTGTGAAAAATAGTCATGAAATATTATGGAGTAAGCTTCATGAAAATAAGGCTTTATAAAACCGTAAAATCCGTTCATGCCGTATAAGTTAAAAAAAACATTCTTTGTACTTTTGTCGGAAAAGTCAAAAAGTACCTTGTACGAAAAACGACAAAAGATTCCTTTCTTATATTTTACTAAAATTTACCGAAGGGTAAAATTGGATTTAAAAAATTGTAGGTGGATGGAAATAATATTACATATTGAGGAAACATGGATGTGGATGATAAAATACACCCCAGTAAATGCCAAAGTAAAAACAATCTCGGATAAAAATGAGATTGTGATATTTTCTGTTACCTTAGGTCTGATTTGCTTTGTACGTGTCCGAGGCACCTGTATAATGGTTTAAATAATGTTATTTACTTATTCCAGAATCATACATATTGATATGATATCATATATGGTTATATTCTTAGCTTCTTGTTAGTAATATTTCATTGTTACTTGTTACTCGGGTCCTTATTGCCTTTTGTTCTTATGCGTGTTTTGCCGAATAAATTCTTATTCTTATTTTAAGGTTATAGATACCTTATATCCAGAATGGTATTAGTGTAACATATATCATATTTATTCATTAAATTCATTTATATAATTACTATGTAATGATGATCATGTAGAACGAGTCGCATCACATCGTGGAGACGGTATTCCGTACATACGCACGAGTGATGATATCGTTCCTATGATCATGGAATTGTATTTGAGTATATATATATTATTTAGGTATCAATATTACATTATAATAATCATAAATAGTTTCTCATTACACCATTATACCCATCCTTATAATGTGATGGTGGAAAATAGATTACACCACGGCGTGGAGACGGTATTCCGTACGTACGCACACGCGGTGATTTCATTTTTCCGTAGGATGGATAGAAGGTGAATTAGGTTTGTTTCATATTTATAATAACATATCAGTATGTAATTAATAATGATGTTATTATTTTATAATGAAACAACTAAAGAAGAAGTTGAAGAAGAAAGAAATTGAAAAGATCGGTAATGGATATTACCTCTTCTTTGGAACGCCTCTTTGAATCCTCCACTTAGGGAACTAAGATTGGTCTTTGAAGAATACCAGGACCTCTAGGATTATTCTAGTGAAGTGTAGAGGAGAAAATTTCAGGGGTTGGCCGAGCATTAGTGCTCAAATTGGTGTGAGGAGGAGGGGGAGGAGGTTCCCTTTTATAAGGGAGGAGAGGGGCACCTTAGGAATATCTCAAAATATTATTTTATATTAAAGTCAAAATCGGTTTATAATGGTTCCAAAGGGTCTTATTTCGAAGCTAAAGTGGGGATGGGTCTAAATCCTATCATCCAATAGGATTTAGGCAAGTTTAGGGTATTATTTTAACCTTATCAATTAGATTTAACTCTAAGTTAAATAATTTAACTTTTACCGTGTATTTTTGTTTTCTTTCACTATATGGTTAATACACTTACTATAACATGCCAAACGAACCCCAAATTGTATATTATTAATACATATATCCTTATCTAAGTCATTCGGCCGAACCTTAGATTTTTAGGAATAAAATAACAATTAATAATATAATATTTGATTTAAAAACTATTTTGTGTCAATTTTGACACTATTGGATATATGATTTTTGTGAAAGTCATAACAGAATTATATGTTCGAACAAAGTTGATTAAATCAAAACTAATATATCATAGTAACCTATAAAATTAGTGGAATTCATGAAAAGTCTTAAATTACATTTATTTTTGTATTTATAATATCAATTATGTCAATATTTCATTAATAAGATAATTACTGCATCATCTTTGTGTCATAAATAAATAAAATTATTTGACGTCTAAAAATTACAAATAAAATACCATCATGTAGGAAATCGTTTTAGATTTCTAATAAATATTTAAAATAGAATTTATCTTATGTACAACCCTATATTAAAAATGTTTTAGTAAATATACTTTGATTTTAACTCTTTTAACTCTTCTTTGAATTAAATAATAATAAATGTCCTAATCTAATCCAAGTGGGTCTAAATGATAATATTTTACACTTAATGTTGTTTTTGGTCGAGATACACTTGTCCAATAGAATTAGGACATGTGTTAGGTAAATATTAATATCATTCTTACCCTTAATTACCCTATTTACTTTTAACCGTGGTAAATAAAAGTAAAAAGTTACTATTCACCAAAAATTATTTTCATCTCATTGAACAAGATTTTACTTACTGACATCAACCGTGTCTCTCGGATTTTTGAAATTCCATTCACAGAAGCGGTAAAATTAAGTTCTATGAAAAATTCAGTTTTTTAACTACCACTTAGTAGTTTCACTATTCATCAAAAATTGATGTTTTTCAGAACAATGCCAAAATTTCATCCTAAGCTATATTTCATATTCCGAATTCAAAAATGAAATCTATTTTAAGAAATTCATAACATAGAAGTTGCATTAATTAATTTTATAATTAAATCCCACTGTTAAAACAAATAGCGTGTTTTTAAGAAACAATATCTATCAAAAGATTGACACTTGATTATGTCTGGTTTAAATGTGAAATTACTTTCAATGACCAACGTTGTATTAAATTGTAAAAATATATTCTAAATATACTTTAAAACCACTCAAATTAATAATTTATCACTATTAATTATTTCGATTAAAAAAGTTGTTTTTAATTATAATTTAGTAATTTTCACTATTCATCAGAATATGAAAGTTATTCGAAAAGTACCAAAATTTCACCTTAGGCTAAATTCGATACTTCGAATCCAAAAATGAAGTCCATTTTGAGAGCTAAAAATTCTAATATTTAAAAAGTGCTTATTACTATTCATAACGACTAGTTTTAATAATATTTTAATAGCATATCGTTGTTTCATGAAACTCAGTATTGCGTACTACACACGCTATCGAGGAAGGTTGTGATTGCGTGTAATGCAAGTAAAGTCAAAGATGCGTGTTGTGCAAGCTCCTTTTGGTGTAGCGTACAACACAAGACATTAATAAAATTAAAAAGAATATTTTTCATAAAATATCGGGCTGTTACAAAACATGTGTATATGATAGGCTACGACCACACAAAGCGATGTGATTCATCATTCACTAACACTTTACTCGGAAGGTAATATTTATTATATTAACAAATTTATGTGATATAAAATATATTATTATGAAACTTTTGACAAATATATCATTCATAATTTCTAATATATCATTTCATTTCTTAGGGTAAAAAGTGGTAATGTTATTTGTGTATGTGTGGAATACCTCTTTCACATAGTGATAAAAATAAACCTGGATGATATATATAAGCATATTTAAAGAAATTATATTGTATATATGATATTATTACCATTCTATAAATATGAAATATTACTTCAATTATTTCCCTAATGATCATTGAAAACTGGAAATGTTACTCAAGCGTACATACAACCAATGGTCCCCATGATTGTAACATATTTCATATTTCATAAAAAATTATCTTGATTCGTTTTAAAATATTATATTATTTTTAAATATGAAAATTGATTAATGATAATTATTTTTAATATTTATAAATAATGACCTCTTTTATGAAGCCAACTAACAAATGCCATTTTTAGAACATAAGACAAATATCGTCCAAACAACAAACATAAAAATAATTGATTATGAAATCATATTTAACTTGGTATTAATTTAAATAAAATGAATAATAAAATTAAAAAATTATCATGAACAAGTATATAATTAAAATAATAATATTATTCTAGAGTACAATGAATGTATATGATGAGTTGGTCTCAAGGTAAGGTTTTTTTGTCTCACTTTTACTTCCATGAAACATATTCAATATTCACCACTTCTTTCCACAATTTGGTTCATGAAATAACCCATTAAAATGTTATATCATGAATATACTTAACATTATTGTATTACAGTTTCATTTGAAGTCATTTGTTTTATGGGGATTATGATTTTGAATTTATCAAAGTCGTTTGGGTTTATTTAATAATGTAATAGTTATTTGAGAATTGCATCTAAATCGGGGGAATTATTTTGTTATTTAAATTTCATTGTAAATATATTTTATTCAAATTTTATTATTCAGGATCCTTTTAAAGAAATCTTTCCATTTTTCCACACTAGGGTATTTATAATATTTAAGAAAATGTTTTCAGAAAAATAAAACTTTATTTCCCTTTTTGCTTAGAAACATTTTTTTTCCTAAATAAACATATTAGAAAAAAATAGTTTCAAAAGAGATTTTAAAATTCATATAATTATTTATTAGATACATTTTTACCCATTTATACTTCTTTAATTTTTTTAAAATAAAATTCATATCTTTTTCAAAATGATTCTCATTTGGAATTTAATGATAATGTGAATGGAACCATTGTTTTATCATGTATAGAATGTAGAAAATTACACCATAATTATTAGTTGATGTTTTAAAACATATTTTACAAGCATTCATGGTTACTTTGAGATAATTTAGTTTTGAAATTGTTTATGAAAAAAAATTTAACGGTGAAATGTAAAATGAAAATGTTATTTTTATTACAAAAAATTTTATAAAACTTTTATTGTATCTTTATTTATCAATGGTATCTAAATTTCATTGTACTTTTGATCCAATGAAGATATGTTATATTCATATCATAATTGTTTTCTGTTTTTTTTGGATTGAGGTAAATTTTTCTAGGGATGTGGAATTTTGATACCATCCATATTACACTAAATGAGTTATGATTATATTAAAAAATTGTGGTAAATGTAATCATATTGCATGATAGTTTTCCAATATGTATGTTTATGTTTATTAGGTTTTTTCCTTTTCATATGAGGAATGAATTGGAATTAGTAAGTGACTAGAGGTCCCCTCTATATCCCATCTCCAAATCAGAATTTCTCATGAGATAAACCAGATTGGGCTTTAGATTAGTCATTGGACATTTATATAGAAGCCTTGGAATAAGGCCACAATGATAAATGATATCTTGAAACATGTCCTCGACTCTATGATTTGGATAACCATAATTATATAGCCCATAATTATGAACTAATTTATTGATATTCCTCATGATTATTAGACTAGCTAAATTATATATGGTTATATTTCATGCTCATGTGTTTATTTATATGGAATTATTTGATCCTCATTTATTTATGCTATATTATGCTCAATTTATTGTTAAAATTCAATGAGGTGTAGTTTTTTACCTTAATATATTGATTATAAATTATTAATTCATATATTATTTGGAATTAATTCTCTTATTGAACTTTTCGGATAACCCATTTCTTATGTTTTATTTTCCCCTAGATATTAGGAAGTGTTTTTTAATTGATATACAATGATAAACTAAGGGGAATAATGGAACTCTAACAGAAAATTATTTTATTATTTTATATTTTAAAATAAAATGTAATTTTCATTTATTTATCTGTTTTACTAATAATATTAATAAATTTTTTTCCATTGGGATGCAATTCCCTACACATACGCCAATGTAATAACTCAACCATTGGCTTCGAGCTACTAGGGTCTGGGTCATTATGCCTAATGTCTAATTTCCATAATATATGTCATAAACTCATGTATAATAAATATATATTTATGATACATCTATTATATATTGATAATAACATATATATAAAAATATATGATTTACATATAATTTTTTTCATCATATTATTTATTATTATTTATTAAAATTACTTTTTGGAGTAATAATTTATTTATTTTTATGTATGTTTTGGTTTATTATTTTTGTCTTGTATGTATTTATCATGATTTTATCATCTCCAAAATGTTAACAATGATATAATAATCAATTATATTAATTAAATAAATATTCATTGTTATCTTTAGAAGTTATAGATAGAAAAATTAATTACACTGCTCATAAATATTTTTGATTGTATGTATACATGAAATATATTTTCATTTTTAAAATATGAATGCAATGAAAGGTAAATAATAATTATAATTTCTATAATCAATATTTTATAATATAAATCACATATATTTCTGAAATCCATCCTTATTAAGTAATTATTTAGTGAAAAATGTATCACATTGCTTTGTTAAGGTTGTAGTCCAAACATACACAAAAGTGATGTTATCATTTTCCAATAGATTTTAATATAAAAGTTATATATTATATATTATTTATAGAATATTATTTATGTAATTGTTTTCATATATATAAATATATATTATAAATATCTGTAATTATAATAATCTAATTTAAATGGTTGTGAAAAATGAATAACACCTCTATGTAGAGAGGATAAGCCCTAAATTTTCACTAGTAATGTTTTCTATTCTCTAATGAGGAAATAGAGATGGAATATTATCGTATCATAATCATGATAATATATAAATATATTTATTATACTGGTGATATTATCTTATTATGGTTAACAAACAATAAGAGTACATGGAAGAATAAGTAAATTTGAAGGACTTAGTAAATACGATTGCCTCTTTCTCTGTAGACATCCTTTAGATCTCTTATTATGGAACTTTGATTAGATATTTTGGAATAACCAAATCCACTGTAACATGAAAATTGATTTGGGGGAGTGGAATAGTGATGGTTTGGTTGATCTTGATAGCTCAATGTGGTGCAAATAAGTTAAGGAGGAGGATCTTTTTTATAATTGAGGTGAGAAACACTTTTGAAAGTTCTTTAATTATAAAAATATAATAAGTTTATTATCAATAAAAATAAATAAAAATTTAAATGGATTTAATATTATGGTTTTATATGGATTAAATATTATAAAAAATAAATTTTTTTCTAGATTTGTAGTGTTTTAAAACATATTTGTTTGTATAACCACATTATTAACATATTTTAACATTATGTGTAGTAATATATTTTTCACACATAAAAATCCATAATTTCACATATAAGAATTAAAATGGATAATAAAAAGAAAATAAGTAACATTTTTTTAGATATATCTTTCACATTTTCCTCTATTAATATTTTAATGATGGTAAAATTATTTAAAAAAATTATTTTCTTAAATTATTATTAATTTTAATTTTGACATTATTCAATTATTTTATATGAAAATACATCAAGAAAAATATTGATTTATAATATAAATCATTTACACATAAATAATATATCATATTAACCTCAAAACATATCAATCACTATACATAACAAAAATTTTATACTTATAATATTTTTGTATTCTTTATTTTATTCTTGTATTAATTAAATAAACATTCTATTAGTGTTGTGCAAGAATTTAGTGTAATTATATAAACACTAAAAATTTTAAATAAATAATAATCTTTAGTATAATTTTATTATTCAAAAAATGATATTTATATTCATTCAAAACTTTATTTACCCTATTTGATACATAATATAAATTTAAAACTATGAGTTTTTCATTTTGTTACTTTCTTTGACTTCAATATTATGACAGTCATTTTTAGGGTTAAGTATCCACTAAATATATAAATTTCATTCCTAAGTGTATAATAGTTTAATTAAATTAATACAATAATAATTATGATGAATATATAAGACCATTTTACTTAGTTTTATCCTAACCTAATCTGATTTATCCTTTTCCAAGGTGAAAATGTTTACCATAGTTAGTTTTCATATTTACCAAAAATAAATTATTCACATTTACCAAAATTGACCCACCTGAGTCCAAATATGGAATCCATTTTCATATATTTATTACCAATAAGAGAGAAAAATTAATCTAAAATGAATATGAAAATGACAATGAAAAGTAGTCATTTTGAAAAAATGCCATTATATGTATAATAATGTTTTTATTCGAAATTAAATCATAAAATTTATTCCAATTTCTTAATTTAATTATTAATAATATAATTAAAAAGTATTATTTTTAAATAATTTATAAAAAATGTAAATTTTGAAATGATCTAATCAAAAATAAATTTTTTAATATAAACTAGCATTTTCACTATTAATCAGAAAATCAATCTTTTGAGAAAAAAATATAAAAAATAACCCTAAGATAATTTTGAAATGAATATTTACAAAATTAATTTCATTTTATGAAATAATCTTTTCTCAAGTGAAAAAACATAATTATATTATTTTCTCACTTAAATCATTAAAAATATTTTTTAGGGAACTATATTTTTTCAGAATAAAATCTTTGCTAAAAGGTGAAGTTTTATTTGTTAAAAATTAATAAATACATTTTTATTGAGAAGTTCCTTTTTGTTATATATTTCATTATTTTTTTAATAACATTCATACCCACCAATTAAATAGTTTGGTTATAATTATAATATTTTAATAATAATATTTTGAGGTTCATTTAAGGTTGATGTTTTGTGTGCTATAAAATATAAGAAAAGGTTTTATCCCTTTAAATTATCATGTTTTTATATGAAAATAAAAAATCAACCGCTATATAAACATTAAAAAATCAATCAAGAAGTTAGAAAATAGACTTAAAAAAATTCATGTTATAATGATAAAATGAGAAAGTATGTGATATTAAAGAGTATTAATATATCATTTACAAAACCATATAAATAAAATTTACATCAAATATTACAATGATAATCAATCTAATAGCCACTATGGTTTGTAGAACTGAAAATATTCATTCATTGTGCATGGAGGTGATTGTTTATGCATACACAAGATTAATGGACCAATTTCTCAATGAATTGAAAGAGTGAAGGTATAAATTTTTTAATCAATTCAGAATACAATGAAATTTATAAATTGCATATTATTTTACTAATTACACATTTATGTTAATATATTTGAGGTGGTGAATAGAAATTTTAGACACCATTCATGGAGGTTGTAGTTCACAAATTTCGATGACTAATAATCACATTCATTAAAGAATGGATTGAATGAAGGTAAATTTAAAATGTTCTCACAAATGAATTGTATTTTCAATTTAAAAAATTAATATTCAAAACCACCCTTTATACCGACCAAAATAAGTTATGAAAAAAATAGCATTGTTCCATGCAAGCGGTACTCAAACATTATGCACGATATATGCATTTTTTTAAGGATAAAAAATGATTGGATAATTTATATCATATTAACATTATGAAATTTATGTATATATACGACGTTGAATTTATTATATGAACAAATTATGGATGGTTAAGAAGATTAAAACTATAAAGGATGAATAAGGGATGTGTAATACTCATGTTATGATCTTTTATTTTCGTTCTAATTTTCCTCAGAAATGAATGGTAAAAAAAATTAAGGATATGGTTTGTGTTATATGGCCTTTTTAATGAAAAAACATGAAATTTTGAACCATGTAATTCAAATGTTTGGATGTGTAAATAATTGTTTTAAGTGTTTCCTTTTATATGTGATGGGAATGGTTATTTTAGAATTAACGTAACTTATTAAATTATATCATTAAACTCTCCATGTTCAATCACCAAATACATTGAAATTTTAGAGTATGAAAAATTATATAGAAAATAACCCTCTCATCTCACCATATTGGATGCATTAAATTATGATTTATGGGTTTATTCTTTCAGTTTTAACTTTACAAATGAGTAATTTTTCCATGATTAATTACACTTTCAACCATGTAAATTCATTAGAATATTATTTATTAATTTTTATCATACAACCAAACTTGATTATTATAATCCTAGATCTGATATTATTTTAATAAATTAAAATACCCATGGTTAAGAAAATTTATTTATAATATAAATTCATCTAATACTTAATATTTTATTAGATAATTATGTTTAAAAGATTAAAAATCATAATTTCAAAAAAATCATTACTATCAATGATTTTGTGACATAAATTAATTTTTTATAATTCAAATAAAGGATATGTGAAATTTAAATAATTCCATAACTGAATTTTAAAAACATAATATTTAATTATAAGAAAAGACATAAAGTTATTTTCTTTATTAAAATATCCTTTTATTTTATTATTAATTCTTTCTCATCGGTTCTATAAGTTAAGGTAATATTTAAAAAACATAATGATATTCATTAATTTAATATTTGATAACATAAATTATTTGACCTGATTAGTTATTCTAATATATTAATAGACTCTTCAATATTATAAAGATCATAAAAATCATAATTTCATGGAATATTATATTTTTTTAGAAAAGGATCAAAAAACCATACTAAGTAAATTTTGATATTGAAAATTTAGTAATAAAGTTAATTTTATCTAAATTTATATCTGAAAAATATATTTTTACTATTTAATATATATAAGAAACCAATGTTAGACAATATTTAATTAACAATAAACATAAATTATCAATGATATTACTTTAATCTATTTTTTAAATTTTTTTTAATTTTTTTTAATATATTGATTTATTTATTGTTATCATAACGATCATTTAACATTGATTATTTTAATTTTATAATGTTTGATGACCATGAACTTAGTGTTTTCAGAGAGATATTTCACACTCAATATTGTTTGGGAGAAAATAAATATATAGGAATATTAGGATATATCATTCTCCTCATATTAAATATATTACATTCACATAATTATTTTTCTAAAAAATAAGAATGTTAAAATAGATAGGCATGTATTAATATAAAAATCAAAATTTACTTTCTATATTAATAGCTTACCTTCAACATCAAAAAAAATCCTTCTACCCAAATGAGTTTACAGAATTATATATTTTATATTGAAAGAAAAATTCTTTATGTCATAATATTGTACACATAAAATAATTCATTGGTCTTTTTAGGCATTCCACATTGTGTTTCATAAATCATTTTTTTAAAAATGGGAAATTTATCATTTTCATTTTCCAACATCTTAATTTGATCAATCATGAAACCCTATAAAAATATAGTTTTCTTAATGTTTTGGAATTCAACTATTTTCACATTGTAATTAATATTTATAATTTTTATTTTGAATAATAAAAATAATTATATCCTCATTCCATTTCTCAATTGGTTAAATGTTATAATAATCACTAAATTATCCATTGAATTATTATTTTTCATAGTTATTTCTTTTTTACATCCATTAAATTATAAAAATGTATAAATATTATAATGTAAACTTTTTAAATATAAATATTGTAAATTATTTTCATAGAGAAAACAATTCTTAAAAAAATTTCAAACCATATATTATGATTACTTTTCATTAATATATGTTATCCACTAACAAATTTCAATTACCAAGCCTAATCGAGTTATCTTTAACTATATATATATTTCTAAAAATTCATAATGGATTGTAAAGAGAATTTGAATTAACCCAAGAATTTCCCCTATGAGTTTCTTATTATTTGACCTGTTTCTGACAATTCACTATGCACCTGAATGGTGAAAGAGATTGAACAAACCATATATTTTCAGAGTTGATAAGCCTCGATAAAAATTTTCCAAAACCATATTCCCTTTCCTGTATCCATATAGGGATGTGATTTCTACGAAAACCCCATAATCCTTACTTTATAAAAATTATTGGAGGTTCCCCTATACGTAGACTTATTTCTAGGGCCTATACTAATGCTCTGTTGTCATAATCCTTAGACAACATAAAATATTCAATATTAAAAAACTTCAGGTTTATCTAAATAATTTAATCAAACATCATCAATATCATATAAATTATTGATTTCATTTCATGATATTAAATTTTCCACAAGATGAAACATCTAAACATCTTAAATTATTGAAACATTTCTCTAATCCAACTATAGCACTCCTAGTCCCAAAAACCTAGATTTAGTGTTTATAAAATATAATTTACACCACTTTCTATGATACTTATCAATTATTAAAAAATATTTCGCATGTTTAGAGTTCTTGTACCATTTAATATAGATTTTTTGAGAGAAATAAATAATTACTAAAAACTAAATATTAATTACATTCATCAAATGGATAATATTTTCACCACTATATAAGATGAAAATACATCTATAATGAGTCACAACATCAACCATTAATTATTTACAAAAGATAATCTTATATGATTAGAGTACATATACATTATTTCATAACATGGTGAAATAAAATCATATAGAGGGGTGAGATAAAAAACTCAATAATAGAAACAGTAATAAAAAATAATAACATGAGTGATATGGGAAATATCATAATATAAAAATGAGTACTATTGAAATAATGGAATCATGGAATAAATTGACTATATCATATGAAAATGGTTTAAAAAATGAAAATAACTGAGGACCATGACAATATAATAATGTTGTGAAAACATAAACATGACACCATAAGATTATTTAAACGATCCATCCCTCATCAAGATAACATATTTCTCCTGGACAACTACCCATGCACTATAGTTGTCCAAGATCACTATGTAAATAGCATGATATCTCATTATATGGAAATATTATCAAATTATTTATGGGTCTACATAATTTCAAGCTAACCCCTCACGTGATGAAAATCATATATATATATATATATAAATATGTGTGTGTGTGTGTGTGTGTGTGTGTCTGTTCGACATAGTTTCAATCAAAAAATAAAAATACCTAAGGAAAAAATGGGTTTAATATCTTTTATATGTTCCTCCTATAAGGAATCGTTCATGTTTTCATAAACAAACATGAAATGATAAACCTATATAAATAAAATACTAAAAACATATTATAAGAATCATTCTAGGTAAAACCCACTCAATAATTAGGATTAATCATATGGTATTTACATCAAATAGAAACACCATACATGATTTAGAAAAAATATTCCCCCATTTGATTGTTTTTTTGTAATATAGGTGAATAACTTTCAATCATGTAGTGGAACATAGTTCACTCATACAAGAAAATGATTGGAATTAAATAATTCCATTATAGGTGGAATATTAGTCGAGAAAAAAAAATCAATGATGGGTAATATTATATATTTAAAAATAAAATTTCTTAATTGATCAAGATAATGATCGTAGCTAATATCATTTGATGAATACCCTATATCATGGATATGGAATATATGAAAACAATGTGAGATGCATTAGGAAAATTTCACTGTCATTAAGAATTTTCCCTTTATATGTAAAAAATAAATGCTAATATTTTATTAAACAATTTGAATAATAATTTTATTTTTTTAATCATTAAATCAAAGAGTAGAAGAATAATATAAAATGAAAAAATATGTTGGAATGATACATTCGTGTGGGAAAGTATAATAGGGATTCCTTTTGGTCAAAAAATAACCCCTAAAAACTGTTTATATTTTTTCCTTATGAAACATGTTTAAATAAATCCAATTTAATTTAAAATAATTGAATAATAATATTTATAGAATAATTTTAAATACATAAAAACAATTAAAAGAAAAGAAAAAAGTTTTTTGAAATCTATCAATGTTAGAAATATTAAAATAGTTTAAATACCATTTATCAAACCCAAACCACAAAAATGATAAAAAAACATTCATGTCAACATAGTTTAAGTGAAATAAGTAGGTAACCATATTGTTAAAATATTTAGGATATAGATCACACTTTCAATTGGTAAAACATGGATATGAATGAAAAATAACAGTTAGAAAGAATTAAAGGGGATAATATTAATGAAGTAAAGTGATATCTATAGATAAAATGTGAATATGCAATTTGAAAAGATCATGATTAGTAAAATATATAGAAAATAACAATATTTAGAATATATTTCATAGCACACCTGAAAAAGTAAACTAGAATAGAAAATAATTAAGACAAGTGTATCTTTTTAATTAATACCCATGTTATAAAATGTGCATGAAAATGGTCCTAAAATACCATAAATAATGATAATTCATGACAATATGTCAATACAATTGCATAATTACCATATAAATTTAAAATAGTTTGTAGAGTAAAACATTTCCCAATGAATGGATTCTGGGAAAAATCATATTTACATTATTCAAATTCATAGTGGTTAAAACTCTACCATACTATAAAAAGACATCAAATATGATAATAAATTATTTAAAAACATTATACATATCTATAACCCTTTTATAAACTTCATTTATAATTATTTAATGTTAATATAGGGGTTTGTTAGAATTTATATTTAACTTTGGGCGTTAACACATCTAATTATCTTAAACATGCTTTGTAATGGTAATTTTTAGCCACGATATTTGATACCATGTTTACCATTAAAATATTACCTATGGTTCTTAAATATAAATCCCACATTTTTTTTATAATTTTCCACTTTGATCCCATGAATGATTTAATTACAACTGATGAAGATGATATTGGGAAAAAAATATACCGACAGTTTTCATGGAAAATATTGATATATTGTTAATATATTTTTATATTAATATTATAACTCCAAAAAAATTTCAATTTTTTTATTAAATCTTAGTAAAAGTATAAATATTCAACAATTATTCACTACATAAACATTAAAACATCACTCAAGTAGGCCGTAAACCAAAAAAATGCATGTTATGATCAATGATGTAGTATAAAAGTGCTATTAATATAGTTAACATAACATTTATATAATATTATACATGTAATATATATAACATGACTCTATAAAATACATTAATTGTAAAATTAATGATGTGTGGTGTTGAAAAATGAAATTCATTTTTCATGGAGGTGGTTTCCCGTACATGTGTGTGATTAATGAACCGATTTAATAATGAATGGATGGAATGATAGTATATAAAAAATTTTCATTTTAAATTTTTAATAATATTATTATATTCATGTATGTTTAATTATTATTTTTTTCCATCCATCCTAGGCGGTTAAGTTAAATGAGATAAATAATTACTAGAGGTGGTAATCGACACAAACACATGATTAATGTTCTCATTCCTTAATTAATGTAAAAATTATGGGTAAATATGGTGTATAATAATTTAAAAAGTGATTAAGTGACATAAAAACCGTAATTGTTCCTTGAAATCATTCAACATTCAAACCATGTGAGGTAGTTTTGAAAAATGAATTTCATTATGTCATGAAGGCGGTAGTCCTCACATAGAAATGATCAATGTGTTTGTTTCTCTTAGTGGATACCCTAGAATGAAAAAAATATTATATATAGAATATAACAAAATTTTACTGCATATATTATATTTAAATCATTATATTATCAATATTAATGATTATGAGAATGTCCAAAATTAAAATGATAGACTAATAGGAGAGTAATACTCAAGCCAGGAACATTTATTTTCCTACAATTAATCCTTTTAAATAAAGGTCATAGTATAAATAAGGGGGGGGGAATTTCATGGTTCATGGAAGAGGGTTCTAGAATCAAAAAATGGGAAGGTTTTAAAAAATAATTTAAATGGTTTTGTGTGTAAAGAATGGGTGTATTTGTGTCCTTCTATACGTGAAGTAAATGGTTGTTTTGGAATTATGTTAACTGATTAAAGTATTTCCTTACACTATTCACTATTAAAGAACATCGTACACCAAAATTATAGAATATAGTCCATGAAATGTTTTGAACTGAATAAAAACAATATTTTTTTAATATTTTAATTATTTAAATGTTTTTACTTTATTACTCTAGTTTACACATGTGTACTTTTTTATAATATAAGTTTTACATTCAAACATTTTTAATAATTAAAATTTTCCTTATTATTATTCAAAAAACCAAATAACTTGATTATTTAAATCCATGATTTGATATTATTTTAATTAACCAAAATTACTTTGTATAACTAATTTTAATTTTAAAATAAATTTTTAGAACATAAAAACAATTTTAGAGATAATTAGGTTTTAAATAATAAAATTTATGCTCAATTTAATGTTATTAATGTAAATTATTTTTAAGATATAAATTAACTTATTATAAATATAATAATATTTATTTGACATAAAAAAATATATAATATAATTTTATTAAAATAATAATTAATTATTGTAAAAGATATAATACTATTTTCTTTATTAATTAATCCTTTTACATTAATTATAAAATGGATGTTTATGGGTTTTAAATATTAAAATAATAAATTAAAATTAACAAAATTTTTCATATATTTCATATTTTTTTTCTCATGATAGCTTTAGGTAGTTATTTTTCATACTAATATAATGATAATGTCAGTGAAGATATAATTTTGGTAAATACTGTAAATTCTATAAAAAATTGATATTTTAAGAAAATTATAAAAAATTAAATATATATAAATTTTGATATTATAAATTCAAAAATAAAGATAATTTTATGAAATGACCCAATTACCCCTAAATATTCCCATATTGGGATAGTGATTAATAAAGGTAGATAATGACCCCTCGAGTCCCACTGACAGTAGGCCCCGGGATGGAGACTAGCACCATTGGGATATAAATCTCACAATATGGGAGGCATTTCCCTTTATAAGAAAAACATATTGGGAGATAAGATGAATCATCCTTAAAAACTACAAGACACACCCATGCACAAATATATATATATATATATATATATAAGATAAACCCAAACCATACCACACACAATTATAAAATAAATTGATACAAATAAATTATCATCTCAATGTAAATACACAAAATATATCTAAAGTAGTGACATAACCACTATCCAGGATAAGAGTTAGTAATGTCCAATATGGTCAATGAAATATTTTTGGAATCCTGAAAAATATTTATATACATAGCATGATCATACAAGTATACTTAATAATAAAACCTATGTATATCATTCACACCTAAAAGAAGCATATCAATTCCCCTATGAGAGACCAACATTACTAAACAACTCAAAAAGTGGTATAGTAAAAAAACCCTACATCATAAAGGAAATTTTTCCATGTAATAAAATTAATTTAATATAATATAGAGTAAATAACATCAATGATAGGGTACCCTATACCACTTTCCCACTTGTATGTTACTCTCGCACAATGTTGTACGTCCTTACACTCACATCTCTTCTATATACCATATCACATCATTCCCACACACACCTAGGCCTCAAAACACACCCCACCCACATAAAGGTAGGACTCAAAACACATAACAATAAATCTCATCCTAAATACACCTTATAAAAAAGATCAAAACTCATCCTAAAGACACCATGGAAAACAAACTACCTCACCCGCAAACACATAGGCTATCGAATCTCGACTGAAGACATATAGGCCACAAAACACCTTTCATGAAAACAATTGGGATATAAAAATGACCATATAAAGAAATAAAATACCTATGAACATCATATTGTGTCCCATACCTACCTTTATTGGAATACAGAGCAGATGAAATCGGGTACCTAGCTATCTTTACTCCTCACCGGATATTGGAAAAAACACCCCCATGTGACAATATGGGTGTTTAGAACATAGTGATCAACATGTCTAGTGTGAATATATAAATAAAATGGAAAATAAAAGTATATAAATGAATAATATTTAACACTTAAGTCCAACCAATGGTTTCTTAGATAAACCATCAACTCATAACACTGTCACCTTTGCTGCTACCTCTAAATGCACAACACCACAAAACAATATACAAATCCATTTTCCAATTTCCTACCAATTAATTTAAATAACGCAACTCTATTATCCACACCATTACAAACCATTTTAAACATTATTAAAAAAATATATATTTATTTAATCACTAATTGTGAAACTATTAGGCATGACATATTATATGAACCATAGTAAAAGTCATTCATGTGGTGAAGAACCATGGTAAATTAATGAACACCACATTAATGAATCATCATACCACGACCCTTAGATATGGGGTGAATATTTATGAATGTTATTAATGGAAAGGCTCTAAAAAACCAACAAAATGCGCCTTTCCTTATTCAAACTCACTCACGAAGTTCATCATACTAACAGAAACATCCCCCAACTCACAACCACATCTAGCAATACATTACAACACAACCAGTTTTATAACCCTACTGCATAATCATACCATAAAGATAATAGCCCTACTGTATGATCACATGTAATCCAATTCCCCCCACACAAACCATTAATCCCTACATCACATCCCCACATGTACCATGGGAAACACATTTTCAAATTTAATAAGACATCCACTAATTAATTCAACTGGTTAATTTAATGGTTATCAAATAAATTGTATGATCCTATGGCATCCATTTTTTAGTCTAATATACATGGTTAACCAATTTATATAAAAATTTAATAGAAAAAAACATGAATTCCACAAAGCATTTGGTATACAAATAATGACCCCAAAAAGACACGATTTTCTAAGGGAAGTTATCCCATAAAAGTAATAATATTAACAAAATCAAACATACAACCAAATCATGCATCACTTTTAGAAAACTCTTGTATATTGATTCTTAATCCAATTCAGTTATCATTATTAATTAATAATAAACTATCATCCCAAGGTAAAACAAATATATATCTGTCCCACATGATGAAAAATTTAGAAATATAGTGGAAATCATACCTGGAAGAAGAATTATTAACAATTCCTTGTTGTGAAAAAAATAAGGGTGCACATATAGATGGTGATTCTCCAGGGAATCATGAACCAAACTCAAGAAAAATATATTAGGAATAATTTTTTGGGGACATTTTCTCTCAAGATAAAATAGAATATATGGATGAAGGTTAGGGTATCTCAGCTTTAAGAATATCAGGTTGAATTCAATGGTAATTAGATACAGTTATAAATGTCCATTAATGGAGGATCTAACCAAGGCAACATGATTTGACCAATTCAAATAACCTAGAGCCATTGGGAAATAAAGATATAATTTATTTTTTTAAAAGAATCTAAAATCAATCAATTTAGTCATTAATACCAATTAACATCCAAAAATTCTTAAAACTCGGGAAAACCAACACGGGTATAAGAAATGAATATCTTTTGGAAAAGAGGCATTGTTGGTAGTGAGGATCCCTCAAGATGAACAATCTACCACTGTTGGTGCGTCACCACTAGTGGAGACACTTCCAAAAGTGGCATCTCCAGTGAGACACTGCCTGACGAGAAACTACAAGATAAGGCACTACCCGTGAGCCACCACCAGACGAGGTACTGCTACACGAGCACCCATGGATGAGCCGCAATGAGAAATAAACTGGTCAGGAAACCTTCCACCTGGCATTTGGAACCACCATGGTGAGATACCACAAGGGTGAGACACCTCTAGGCTGAGACACAACTAGGGTAAGACACCTCCATGGTGAGACAATTCAAGTGTGAGATACCATAATCAAGGTACCACTAACGAGGCACCGCTAGGGTGAGACATAGACAATGAGGCACCACTAGTGTGAGCCACCATTGGGATGAGGCTCCATTGGGAAATTGAAATATGGTAATTTTTAAATGTGTTGAAACATTTTACCATGACATCCTAGGACACGTTAAACATCAGATTTCCCATAAAGTAATTTACTTGAATAGTCCAATCCAATACATTAGATACCTCTCAAACTATTCACACCCACAATATTTCAAAACCAACCTAAAGGGAAATGATAGGAAGGTTTAGATCAACCATCCCTCGAGATACCTCTCAAAAATCTCATCACACATGAAACATTTCTAGCAACTAAACACATCAATGTCATATGATAAACCACAATGTGTTTTTTGAATGATTGAGTGGAAACCTCTAAACCAACAAACACCACCTATGACATCTGCTAAGCATGTGTTATCATCATGGTTGTTGACATGTTAACCCAAATGTCCAAAAAAGACATTTTCAAACCCACAATAAACAACACCAACAAAACACATGAATCTAGGAATTTTGTCATCCATTTTAAGATGTTATCTGCTCTGGGCGACCCTGACTCACCTTTATGGGTATAATCACATCACAGTTAATGTGTCTCAATTAGGAATCAGGTCCAAATTTTTAATATGTTAGTACATTTTCATAGATCACAAACCAATGGAAATATTTACATCTAATTATCAACATGTTTCAAATATCACATCACAAAGTAAAACAAAACAAGGAAAAAACAAAAAAACTGGGGAACTGGGATCACATCTATGTCTCTATTTCCCATGTACATTACTCATATACACCATGCCTCCTCAAAAAATGAACCAAAGTAATAGTCCATCTTTGAAACACCTTATCCCAAAGATCTTGGATCTCTAAGAGATGCTCCCCAATTGTCAAGTCATAATCGATATCTAACTCACCCTAGTTAATGGCATGGGATTCATCATAAAGATACAAACAAAGATGAGATAGGAAAAAGACCCAATGGATCCTATCTAAATGCAAAAAAATTACAGATGGTACGCCACCATTTCGACCCTCCTGAACACCTCAAAGGCACCTAAAAATATGGGAGAAATATTAATCCCTCTACCAAACATCCTCTTCCCATGTCTAGGTTAAACCTTCAAAAATATATGGTCCCTTGTTTTGAACACCAAAGGAAACCTTATGTAATTGACTTAAGACTTCTACCAGTCCTTCACTGATTTCATCCCCTCGAGAATAAGAAGAACATTCTCTATTGTGTTTGGAACCACATAAGGACCAAGAATGGTTGTCTCCCCAACCTACATCCAACGCAATGGAGAACGTCGTGATCTTCCTTATGAAACATAAAATGGGGAAATTCAAATGGAATATTGATAAATATTATTATAAGGAAAATACACAAAGGTAATGTGTCACGCCTAAGATCCACCAATGTCTAGGATGCATGCTCACAAGCTAACCTCCAGTGTCTAGGTAGTTTTTTCCATATTCCCATATTTATGAGGATTGAATGAAATGATGAATCATGACTATATGAAAAAATCATGTAGAAATCCCCTCCAGACTCGTCAGGAATAATGTTCATCCTAATATGAGATAATGTACCTTGGATATCAATGAAACTACACCAATTTATCAAAATACTTCTTAGCCAAAGTATCCATTGTGCCCTACTCCTTGATATATAAGAAGTGAGGAGATTTTTTCTACCGATCCAAAATCACCCAAATAGCATCAAAACATCCCTGTTATATGAGTTACCCTATGATGAAATCCATCTATATGTCCCCCCATTTCCACTCAAGAACATCCCAAGGTTGAAACAAACCACCAAGAACATAGTGCTCAAACATTAACTATCAGAAAACCAAGAGCTTTTCAACAATTTCTCCCACCACTCATTTCTTCCTAGGACACCAAAACTTCATCCTTAACCTACAATACATCTTGGAAACTCCAAGTTGTACTTCCAAAGATGAGCTATGAAATTCAAAAACTCTCTAACACGCATCAATATAAGAACAAAAATCTTTCCATAAAATAACATCTGGTTCTGATCATCCTCTGACCATCCCTCAAGATGATCACCATGACTAACATGATCATGCATCTCCTATACCTATTGGTCTCCCCACTGAGTCTCCTCCACCTGCTGCATTATTGAATATTGAACCATTATCTAGAACAAAAAATCCTTCAGCTCCATCTACCCTTGCATCTATGTACAAGGCTTACAACTCTTCTACCACTCTATAAGCCTTTTTAGATTTCCTAACAACATCCTTTTGTGAATTTATACTCAAAGAATCAGCCACGAAATTCACCTTTAATGAGGTGTAGGAGCTCTCAAGATGATAATCCTAAAGAAACTCCATCCACCTTCGCTATCAGTACTTCAAATCATGCTGATAAAAGATTTAACTCAAGATATTATGATCCATGAAGACCAAAAAGTGAAACCTAATGAGGTAATTCCACCCCAAATTTAGTGAAAATAGAACTGCTACAAGCTCCAAATCACGGGATTCATGTTTAATTTTATGACTATGTATCATCCTAGAGCTCTAAAAGATCACTGCATTTTAATGGATCAACACGCATCCCAAACCTAGACCAGAAGCATCAGAAAACACCTCAATCAATATTCCTTCTTTAGGAAACAATACATTGGGGAACTAACTAATATACCATTTAAGAGACCAAACGATGCTTGGAACTTATTAATTCAGGAAAAAACTTTGTCCTTCCTATTCAAAGATGTCAATTGGGTTGCATCTCGAGATAAAATTGGTGCAAACCTCTGATAATAACAGGACATACCCAGGAAACTTCAAATATATACCGTGTTGTTGGTTGCTTCCCCAGAAAAAAATACCTCAAACATTGATGGGTCTACTACCACACCCTTTTGAAACACCACATGATTGAGGAAAGGATCCACTCATGTCCATAACTTATACATAGAAAACATGCCATACAAGTGGCGGTGTCTAAGAATATGTGAGATAGTTCTGAGATGCTTGGCATTCTCCTCCTAAAAATCTGAGTAGATTAAGATATCATTGATGATTAAGTTGAAAAAATGATCCCAGATCTCATGGATCATGGAGTTCATAATCCCCATGACCGTGTTTTGTGCATTCGTAATACAGAATGATATGACTATAAAATTGAAGTGCCCATACCTCCATCTAAAGGTAGTCTTTGGGATTTCGATCTCCTTCACCCTCAACCAGTGATATCCAGACCACATTTCAATCTTAGAAAGCCTACTGACCCCTCTTCCCTAGTATAAAATATCATCTACCCTTGTAAGAGGGAAACCGTTTTTTATGTTCACTTTATTTAACCATTGGTAGTCTATAGAGAACCACATACCACCATCCACCTTCCTTATGAACAACACATGGGCACCCCACGATGACACACTGTTCCAAATAAAACCCTTATCCATCAGATCGTCTATATGAATCATCAGCCCCCATATCTATTAAGGATCCATTCGATAAAGAGACATCAAAATCGGAGAAGCACCATGATGCACGTCTATCTTGAACTCGACATCACATTGAAGTGGTGGCATTAGAAACTCCGTAGGGAAAACATATAGGAACTCCCCAATGACCCTAAGAATCTATACCACCCAATGTACACAAATTTCACTTAAAAATCATCCATCAAGGAAAGAAGGGGATCTACACTCTGATTGCCCAACTGGAAAATCCACTCACTGATGAAAACTGCTAACTGACCATCCATATACAAACTCAAGAATCTCCTCTAGAAGAAGTTGATAACAACATGTACGAATTAATACTAGTCGGTGCCATGGATAACATTATATGATTTCAAAAGATCCTAACGGGATTGATGTAGTCCCATCATCAGTCTACACCCCAAGAACACATCATATGAGATCGTATGGCCTCTGACTGGTTTACTAAACACCATAGGAATAAGAAGCCTCTCAATGTCTAGCCCCTGAGAATGGGATATATTGGATGAAACAAAGGAGTGTGATTATATAGAATCAGACAATTAACAAACAATGGTACTAGAAAAACTGATTGTACCTCTATGATCTATTTCCCTGCGGGAAATGATGCCTCTTCAATGAGAAACTGACCATGCCAAATTCTTCTTTAACTCTACTGATGACCACCTCCATGGACACACTCGGGGAATGGTCCCTGATCACAACAAACAACATGCATTCATCCTCTATATTCTCCAACTCCCCTTAGTCTAGAAAAATCATACTACCCTGGCTACTAAAATGGTATCAATGGAAACTAAAATTGAGGCTGACAATGAATCTGTCCACCTAATCCAATATAAGCTGACAAAACAACTAGGAAATGACTCTGGCAATTACGTAGAACCCCACAAATAAGGAAAATAGGACAAAATATCCCAAGAAATTTATAGATACCACTAGAACTAAAAGGACGAAAAGAAGGCTACTAATGTCTACTCAATTCCAGTCCAAACCTCGATGTTCCCAACACCTTAGATCTACCATTGAAAACTCTACCTCTCAAAAACTTTGTTGGCTCCACTCTCATGGAAGACCACATTGCAAGTTCATCCTATCGATCATATCTTCCTTCTGATGAACCTCCAAATACATTGGCAATGTTAAATGAGTAACATCGTAGTATATAGAAGGATAGAGTCCCTACTCAAGACATATTACATGAGACTCATCCTCTGGAAATATATATGTGAAAAAACTCATATGGTCATGGAACATAATTACAAGATCCTACACAGACATACTAACCTGTTGAAGGGAGAGTATCTACTTCCTATTCTCACACTTTATGGATGAAAAAAAGAAATTATACCCAAACTACTTCTAGAAGACATCCCATAAAACATCTTCCCCATTCCACTCCCCAAGATACAACATTCACCATTGAAGCACAACACCCAACATTTGACTGACTACCAATAGGACCTAGTAATCCATTGGGGCTCATAAAAATCTGAAATAAATCTTGAGATCCTCCAACTAGTTCTCTGTTTCCACTTCTAAAACACTACCCTTGTACTTCCCCAAAGCTTATTGCTGGAATGAACAAAAAATCTTCTACCACTAATCCTCCTCCTCAACCAGATGATCCTAACAACATTCAACTAGATTAACCTAACGAAACTCTACTTTATGGTCCACACATGGATGATGACTTGGAGCCATACCTGAAAGGAAAACAAGGATTTATTAAGAATGAGAAGTATAGAATTTAAATTAAGATATTTTTTTAATTCATTCCATTCATTTTACCAAATTTAACCTTCAAAAAAATACCAATTCAAACAATAATATATGTGATTGTGTTGAAAGTACATTTCCTAGGTCTCTAACATGGAAGCAGTTTCATATTTCTTGGTTGTTCAATAAACTCAGAGTCCAAGTACTACATCCCTAAGGTCCATAAAATTCTTTGACCAAGCTTTTCTCTCTAGACTATTTCACACACCAAGGTCAATTGGAATTGTTTCCATACCACCCCATGTAATCCTCACCATGCCTAACTACAAACTCTATCCTATCTCTCAAATATCACATCTGATACCAATCTTTCATGACCCCCTCCACCAATGAAACCCCACTAGAGATGATGATGAAGAAAGGCAGATAATAAACCCTGATTCCCTCTTCAAGTTGGTCTCATGTTGGGGACTAGCACCAAGGGTGTACAAATATCACACTATAGGAGGGATTTCCATTTATAAGAAAACAATATCATGATATAAGATGAATCATCCACAATAACTCCAAGACACACACACACACAAACAGATATATATATATATATATAAGAAAATCAATCCCACATTCATGTATAAATAGAACTAAAACAAATACAATAATGTCTCCATGTAAATACCCATAGTAATGGTACGAAAGAAACACAAAAACTATCAAGGATATTTGCAAGTAAGATCCATCACGGTCCCCAAAATCCTCATGGAAACTTGAAAAAAAAATTATATACATTGGTTGAGCATACAAGTATTCTCTTTAATAAAATCAAATCCTCTCATCCACAAGTGAAAGAATCATACCAATTACCCTGTGAGAAAACAACATAACCAAATATCACAAAAACATGTATACTAAGAAAACCTATCCTCACAAAGGAACACTCATCATATAATTCAAGTAAAATTATATACCATAGAGTAAATCACATCAATGATAGGGTTCCATGCACAAATTTACCACGTTTATGCAACTCTCACCCAACATTGTATATCCCGGAACTCTCGTCCCTTCTGTATACCACATCACATCCTGACTGCACACACCTGGGTCAAAAAAACACATCATTCCTGCACACATTTATCCCCCATAACCCATCTCATTATATATTATCCCAAATACATCGTTGAATGAAAATATCCACTCCTCTCAAAGACCCCTGGGAATGCAAACCACCTCACCTGAAAACACTAGGTCTATAACATCTTACTCGAAGACATCGTGTCCACAAACCACCTCACTAGAAAACACATGGGATGTCACAAACACTATATAAAAACTGATCAAACTTCAACCATTAAATCATTTTCCATACCTACCTCTCATATAAGAGATAGTGGAATAGAGTGGGTACCTAGCCATCCATACTCCTCTCCGAATGTTGGGAAAATACCCCCATGTGATGATGTGGGTGTTCTAAACATTGTTCTCAACATCAATGGGTTGTGTATTGAAATATCAAGAAAAATAAAATTACATATATATTTAATACCAAAACACATGATTATCCTATGGTTTAGAATAAAAACTAGCAACTTAGAACACTATCAACTTTGTTTTTACCTTAAATGCACAACACCACACAACAAGCCAGAAACCCCATTTGACATTTCCAACCAATTTATTTAACCAATTACATTACATTAACCAAAACACCCCAATGAATTCCAAAAATTAATATATAAATAATTATTCATTCCATCACTACCCAGTAAAGTATCAAGCATGACGCATAACAAGCAACACAGTAACAGTCATTCAAGAGGTGAAGAGAAATAGTTAATTAACACACTTCACATTAAGGGCACATCATACCACAACCTCCAGATATGGGGTGAATCATTATAAATGTTATAAGTGGAATGAATCTCAGAAAAACCCACCAAAAACCCACTTCCCCTCTTCAAACTCATCTTCCCCATTCATCATACTAACATAACCCAAACCCAACTCACAACTACATCCAAAAAAAATTACAACACAACAAGTTCAACATATATTCTGCATAATCATATCATTCCCATCACAACCCCACTATATGACCACAAGGAATCCAATCCCCCCACCACACACAAACCATAGTAATCACACACATCACATCACCAGATATACTAAGGAAACACATTTTTATATTTAAATAGGAATACCTAAATCAATTCATCATGTTAAATTAATTGTTATCATAGATACTTTTATGATAATGGGGAAACCATTTATTAACTCAATAGATAGGGTTTACAAATTTATATAATAATTTAAGAGAAAAAAACAATGTTAATTACAAAAACTTCCAGGTGTGAAAATAAGGACCCCCAATGACCATGATTTTAAGTAGTTTGTTAGACCATAAAAATCACAATATGAACAAAATCAAACATACAACAATATCATGCATCACTTTTTTCCGAACCCTATATATTGATTCTTAAACCAATTCAATTGACTATATTAATTCATAATGAAGAATCTTCACAAGGGAAAACACCTATATACCAATCCTGCATGGTAAAAAATATTGAAAGAAGAAGGAAACACAACATGGAAGTATAATGATATAAACTTCCATGTGGCACAAAAAATAGGGGTGCACATACAGTAGGTGACTCTCTAGGGAATCATGAACCAAATAGAGGAAAAATTCAATGGTTGAAGGTTTTGGGGATGTCTGGCCTCAAGATAAAGGAGAAGGTACGGAGGAAGGGATGGGTATATCGAAAATAGGAAGATCAGATCTGATTCAATGAAAATTAGATACAGTTTTAAATTTATATGAATGGTGGATCTAACCAGGACCATGCAGTTTGACTATTTCAAATCCTTGACACCCTTAGAGAAATAAGGATATAATTAAAAAATTTTGAAATGACTCATAAATCCATCAATTTATTCATTAAGACCAATTATTATCATAAATGTTGTTAAACTATGAAAACCTAACACTGGTAGTAGAAAATAAAAAACTAATGGAAAAGAGGCACTGCTAGCAATGAGGCATTGTCGGGATGAAATGCCGACCATTGTTAGTGAGGAACCACTAGGCTAGACACTTCCTAGTGAGGAACCACCATTGAGACACCACCATATTAAGCACCACTAGATGAGGCACCACTCGTGATCCACCTCCAGATGAGGTACTTCCAGAAGAGTGACCTCCAATGCACCACTTCTAGAGAGACACTGCCAGGCCGACCTCCCACCAGGTACGAACTACCATGAGGGTGAGACAATACCAGGGTGAGACACCACAAACATGATATATGGTCAATTAGGTACCACTAGAAATTCTCTTATAGGGTGGGACACTTCCATTGAGGTACCACCAGTTTGTGACACTATTGGGATGATGCAATGTTGAGAAACATTGTAAACTGGGAATTTTTCAAAGTGTTAAAAAGAGTCACCCTGGCATCCCATGAAACGCCAAACACCATTTTTTCCAAAAAGTAATTGGTTGTAATTATCTAGGCCACTACATTTTATCTAATTTTTTTCTACATATTATATATTAAACATTAAGTAGGAAAAAATATTTTATGTTATACCAATTTAATTTTAAATGACGTTCTTAAACCATAACATGTTTCTAATATTTTTTCATACCAATTCAATAATTTAATAAATCTGAAAATCTTATATGTCTAATATATATTTGATATTATGTTATAAATATATTTAAAAAATATTATTATTATTTAATATTGTCACATGACCTTGTTTTTAGTTTTTGGGGATAAAGATATCACACTGACGATTATTGAATGGAAAATATATGTATTGGAATATTGATATCCAAGAGCAGATATATAACTAGAAATTAAATACCATGGTTAAAAGTTAAATCATGATATAATATAATAAATAATTATTATATAAAACTTATATAGAAAATTAGGTTCATATTACAAAATATGTCTAAATGAGAGGAATTTGAGTTGAAAACACCTAAGAAGGTCCTAATTCATTCCCAACAAGCAACACGTATCCTAAATAAATAAATAAATATTTTAGTTACATATCCATGAAACATATTCATAACTACTACCATTTATTCTCCCAAGAAATAATGATTTTATACATATATATTTTTTAGAATGTTTTTATATTTTTCCCACAACAAGTTTTGGTAATTATATAGGTTATACAATATTCATAGGTGTGGTGTCCATATTTATTATTTTTCAAAATACAATTAATAAAAAATAATTAATTTTTACATGTGTGATGATTTTAAATGATTTACGAAGATAAAATTTCCTTTAATGAGTGATTTATTTTTTATCATATATTGTGAAATTGATAACAATCGTTTTTATTGACTTATAACCATTGAATATTTTTTTCTTAGTTAATAAATTACATAATTATATAGTAATAATAATATAAAAAACAATTAATTATTTATTTATATGAAATTTAACAATTAAGTGTGTTTTTATAATCATGCACTATATAATGTCATAGAATTTTTCTATCAGGTGGTCAAACTAACCAAACCATGAATATGCCATAATTATTGAATAATTATGAAATGATTTTGTTGAAATATCATTATACAAGTACTCTAATTATATAATTAATTTTTTAATATTTATTATTAATAAATAAAAATATATTAGAAAGTAATTAAGTGAAGAGATATAACTTTATTATATGAATAAATTCTTATTCTTCTTAGTTCACATGTTTTAGAGAGTTAATTTTAAAATTATTTTCTAACTAACATAAGATTAAAATTTAATTTAGTTTTTATTACCAATACTATACTCAGATCATAAAAATAATATTTAACCTTTAATAAAAAATTTATATCCCTAATTGAATGTCGGTATTAAAAAACAAGATCAATCATATCATGGAGGCAGTAGTTTGCATGTATGTGTTGATGGTGATTTCATTTTTCAAGTATTTCGATAAATAAGTTATATGGTTTAGTTTTATAGAATCATAAATAAGTTATAATAATCCAAATTATATATTTTGTTACATGTTTGGACCATCTATTTTTAGTAATGATAGACAAAAATCAATTTATTTGTGGAGAATGTAGTCCACACATATGAACATTTTACATTTTGATATTTTTTGTATATAGAATAGGTAAAAGATAGTAAATGAATGTAAAATACATAAATATTAACATATGAATATGATAAGGATATATATTTTATCATTTATTATGGTTTAATAAAATTTTATTATCAAGGAGTGCACTAAATGAAATTAAAATGAATAACAGAGGTTAAGAACACAATTCTCAATTATTAGAATATCTACATTCATATTAGGGTTTATTTTGAGATATGAAATTTCCAGAAAACTAAAAACACTATATGGACGATAGAAACTTTTATGATAGGTCTAGAAATATTTTTGGATGAACATAAGTTGTTTTATTGTGAGTGAGAGTGGGGAGAGGAGTTCCCCTTTTATTAGTGAAAAGGCATGGATTTTTTTGTAAATTCCCAAAATCCTTAAATAATGAGATGACACTATAAAAAAATGTGGAACCAAAATTTTAGATATAATCGGTTGGGGATGTGATAGGGTTGATGTAAAGACCCAAAATTTCTAGGTAAGTTTTTTTATTTAAATGGGAATTTTACGGGTCGCAAAATCTGACGGCGTGCGATTCTGAGGCCCGAAGTGCCCGTAATGATCCGTCGACGTTTTTGTTAAAATTAAGTTAACGCGCGTAAGAAATTTTCCTGAAAAAGTGGAATAACTATTAGACAGTAACTCAGATCAGAAATATGAGGGTACAGTTTCACTCAGGATACCGGGTTTACCTTTGGCGCGACTTAAGATTAGTCAGCATGGGCAACCTGTGAGAAAACCCAAAATTGGCATAATTTTAAATAAAATAATTAAATAAATTATTTTATTTTTCAAATGCTTATAACTCACAAATGGTAACTCAGATTTAAAATATGAGAAGACTGCTAAACTCGTGAGTGTATGCTTTCTTTAAAAAGAAACTAAATTTGGTCGGCACGGGCCACCAGAGAACGTTAGTTTTTGGCCGCAAATAAAATAATTCAGTGACAATAATTTTACTGTAAAATTCATAACTTCTAAATGGAAACTTAGATTTAAATTCTGAGGGTACCATTGGGTTCTTTGGGGCTTTTTTCATCTAGGTAGAGCCTAACCTTGACCGGTATAAGTTGAGGGTGACCGATAATAATTTTCCAAACTTTTTTCGAGTACGTTTAGTAAACACATGAGTGGCATTTTGTAACTTTTGAAAAGATTCTTGGAATTGAAATCCGAATGCACCGTTGAACTCACAACGCTAGTATTATCTTAATAAGACTTTCACCTTGATGGTAGTTGGTATAGAATAAAAGTTAGTTTTTGGATTTTCATAAAAAAATAATAAAATTAATTATACAACACTTTATTTTATTTTAAGCTGCCATGTGATTGATTGTTGGTTAAAACCTCTACATGGGAGTTGAAGGTGGGACCACCACACCCAAACCACCCATGAGAGGTTATGGTGGTGGGTCCCACCATAACATAACATCTCGCGAGAGGTTACGACGTGGGGACCACCCTAGATCAAAACCTCTCCACTCCCTCAATTAATTTCATGTGTCAACATAAAATTAAATGCTTTCAATTTAATTTTATGTGTCAACCAAAATCAAATCCTATAAATTAAATTTATGTGTCAACATAAAATTAAATCCTATCATTTTTTTTGATGTAGGAAATTTCGGGGAAGCCTCTTGGAATCCACCCAATAATTAAGCCAATACACCTTTTAAATTGTGCCAAAGCTATTTAATTCGCTTAACCCCCCCCCCATTTTTAAATTACGTAAATGCATTGTTGGAATTTTGGAAGGTTCCTAATAAATGAACCATCATAAATTCCACGATGGTTACATACCTATCCCCCCTCCTATATATATGAATCTTTGGAGGAGGATTTTGGATGGCTTCACCAAGTGATGAAATGCTAGCAAAGTGACGCGGCGCCCAACACTTGGAGGATTACACCTTCTCCAATGAAGAACGAAGAACGCTAACCTTTTTTGACTTCTTCCTTAGACACCTACTAACGTGGACCATTGTAAACGAGCCAACACAACTCAGGTTTGGAATCGAATGGCGGACGTGATGAACGATGATCCTCTACGTATTTTTCTGTGACTCCGTCAACAAACGACTTCTGACTTTTTCCGCTGACATCAACCAACTACGAGCAACGTAAGGGTTTACTTTTGACTAAGTATGATCTTTTCATATGTTTTTCCTTTCTCTCAAAAATGAAGAACGATGAATTGTTTTTCTTACGAACCAATTTCTATAAACTCTAAATGCGGAGGGTGTGGTCCAAACAAACATGGCCCAAAAACCTCCACTGATCTTTTGTGATGTCTCTATGGCAAGGCGATGAGGCGATGGCGACGAAGGCGGCAACGATGAAGGTTGCGCTTCCCACGGCCTCTGCGAATCACGCTGCTCTCCTGCGGCGCACCAAAGCCTCTGGACAAACACCGCTAGCTCGAACGGTGACCTACTAGTGCACCCATGGGCTCCTGGTTCCCTACCTGGCGCACGGCACGCAGCCTCCCAAGGCTCTGCCTAGTGTGCGGCCCGCATACCCGTGGCCTCCCCGTGCCCTGCCCTGCGTGAGGCCTGCCTGTCGTGGCCTCCAAGCGGCATGCCAGGCGAGCGACCCTCCTGCCCGCAGCCCTCGACCCCTGCCAGGCATGCGGCCCTCCTGCCCGCGGCCCTCGCACGCTTCCCAACGCATTGTCGGTGCCCCCGTGGTCTTCCCGGCCGCTGCCGTGCCATACCCAGCGCCCCCGCGACCTGCCCGGCTCCATGTCGGTGCCCCAGAAGCCTGCTCGTCCCTTGTCATGCCCTACCAAGCATACCTGCGGCCTACCCGCACTTCGCACGACCTGTCGCTGGTCTCCAGACCGGCCCAACCTCCCGCGCCATGTCGCCCGGGCCACGCCCCTCACGGTGCTTGCCGAACGGGCCCCAACCTTCTGGACGAGTCACCTACGTGGCGACCTCCAGGCCGAACCACCCTCATAGTCCGCTGAGCCGGGCCCAGAGTATAGGGAAAAACATAGTGGGCTGACCGGGTCGACCCAGACCAGGTTGGCCCAGTCTGGGTTGGGTCGAGTCGGTCCGACCAGGTTGGACCGGACTGAGGCCCACTACTAACCCATTTACCTTCGTGGGCCATATCTTTGGCACCAGACGTCCGTTTGACGAACCATCAGCGACACTGGTTTTATTGGAGCGAAACCATCCCTTTGAGAATTCCAAACTGGAGTTCGGGGTATATTTGAGATACGGTCAGGTTGGATCGTACACGAATCCAACCGGACCCCCGGGAATAAAAGGATAATAACTCACAAACCAAGAGTCCGATTGACACTCCATCAGTTGCACTGAGACCTCTTCGACATGGCGGTCCTTTGAGATACTTCTACGTGGGACTTCGAGAATGTTGGAGTATCAAATAGAATCTTGTGGATCAAATCTTCCACATGCGAGCATGCATTTGTGTGGGAACCTAGTAGGAGGCCGAGACTTGATGACTGCTAATCGATTCGACTCAGAGTGATTTGACTAGCCCAGTGGGGAGCTCCTCTGTGTGAGCGCGGTAGACCCATGGTGTGGAGCACCTCTGGGTGAGCACAATAGACCCATGGTACATGACACATGGAGTACCTCAGTAGGCTACTAGGGGGAGCGCCTCTGTGTGAGCACAGCATACCCATGGTGGGGAGAGCCTTTGTGTGAGCATGGCAGACCCACAGTACTCGACATGAGGATAACCTCAGCAGTACAAGTTAGTGTGAAGCGTCTCTGTGGGACGCGGTAGGCCCACTTTACTCGATAGATAAGGAGTTTTATAGTAGCTGAGGGTTCAGATTGATTCTACCCCAAGAATAAAATCTTGGTTGAGATGAGTCAATAAATATTATGTTTTCCTCATGATTGAGATAGGTTAATAGATAACTTAGGTATATGTATGGGAATATACCTAAGTAATGGTTATACAGTGATTTCATACTTTAGGTTTTATCCTTGTTGGATTTTGTGAGATGTTGAGGGTCTCAGGGTCCCTACTGAGTATCGTTATATTCACCCATGCATGGACTATGCCCGTACCTCATTGTGTTGGTTGAAGATGACAGAAAGCGCTGACTCAGGTAGAGAGTAGCAGGACTGGACGGTGCCCGGAGGTGGATCACTTGGTTGGACGGTACACCGAGGAGACGGACGGATGGGAGTGCTGAGGAGGACATATATACCTACCCTTCAGGTAGGAACCCTGGAAGATATCCCAGTAGCAGCTTCACTTTTCTTCAGTTATAATTGATTTCAGTTGTACTTGTACTTTCCTATTGGGATTGTATTTCCAGCACCTTTTACTTTCCAGCACTTCTTTTGTATAAGGTTTTACTTAGTGTTTTGCTTCCAGTTGTGTTCTCTGATGTGTATTTTTAAAGTTATAAAGAAAATTCCTTCCCGGTTTAGGGATTTATGCCTTTCGTTCTAGTCACCAACCCATGGCCTAAGGAAGGCAGGCTTGGGGTAGTCACGATACGGGCCCGAGGGGACAGGTCATGACAAATTGGTATCCAAGGAGACAGTTCTACCGTAGAACATAGGACTCTGATCTTTCTTTTCTATGAAGCAATGGTGTTAAGGGTACTGAGTGTGGTTCTCAGTTCAGGTAGTCCAGTGTTGGTGTGGCGGCCGATGTATCCATACACCAGGACCCTGACTACTGATCTCCAACTCAGTGCACTAAAACACTGATTGCGTGTGTGTTTTCAAAAGTATTCTTTAATTCAGCTCAACCAGGCCAGCTCACCAGGTATAAATTTTGACCATGTCGCATCTGTTTAGGAGGCCTCCATGAAGACATCTAGTTAGAGTTCCCAGAGATTACACGGTGATGGCCACTGAGCGATGAGGCTCCGGTGCAGGGCCCTCTTGCTATGCTGGCACCTTCAGGTGGTATACCAGCACTACCACCACCCACTGAGTAGCAGATGCCACCAGCCACAATAGCAGACGGTGCACGCCGACTGAGCACATTTCATGAGTTCCAGCGGCTGAGGCCTCTGAGGTTACATGGAGAGAAAGATGAAAAGGCAGTAGAGGACTAGCTGGAGGTGATTGATAGAGTTTTCCAGCTAGTTGAGACACCAGTAAAGCAGATGGTGACCTTAGCTACTAGTATTTTTCAATGAGTGACCATGAGGATGGTCTTCTTAGTGATGAGGCCTTGGTACATAGACCATTACCTGAGATAGTACCTCCGGGTAGTTTGTCACATATATCACTTCTTGTTGGTCACCAGTTGTAACCTGTTGTACCAGTATAAGACACTTGTAGGCTTAGTGAATTACATGTGTTTCAGCATCTGATACCCCTCAGGTTATGAGGTGATCCCGACTCATAGGATATTGAGGACTAGCTTGAGGAGGTGTCTCATAGTTCCCTAGAACTTCTAATGCTTCGGCAGGAAGATGTGTCAGCAGCTGAGTTTTAATCGAGGCATCCCGATCATTCCTGGTACTCAATGAATGTGGTACGATCAGTGCTTTATGGATCTAACATCCAAGAGAGGTGTAATTAAAGTACATCCAAGACAGTATAATTCCTCTACACATTCCTAATTATGATAGTATGCTAGAGAGAACCTTTGTGGTTGAATTTTCTTTGGTTGGGCGGATACAACTCGTGAATGTCAGCAGTGGGAAAGCAGGAAACCAGCGCTAGTCTCAGAGACTTGAGTGTGTAAAAAATTTTTTGGAAGAGAAATTTTTAAGGACAGATGAACATTTAGGGCAGCAGACATATAAGGAGAGCTGGGAGAGCATCATGAAGTTGTGTACATTTCGACATGTTTCAACCACCCACTTATGTGGAACCCTCCAGGATTAGAGAGCTTGAGGAAAGGGGAAGAGAGTAGCTGCATACAGTCAAGGAGTGTGACTCAAAGGCTCTAGGAATGATTCAAGGTATGGTTTGTGTCAACTACTAGCTTCTATAACAATAGACATAGGTAACAATCATTCCTTCCTTCCACGAATCTTGTCTAAGACCTAGAGTTTCCAGTTAAACCTTTGACTTGACCCTCACATCTGGAGATACCATTGGGTGGAGAATTGATAATCACACTTACACCGATAGTGTGATCTGACCCATGAGGCGAGAGTTTCGGTTAGAACCTCTTGTTGGTAGCGTCGAGACCATAAAATTTTTTTTTGGGTTTCGACTTGACATCCACAGTTCACACTCTGCTTGACTGTATTACGCAAAGAGGTTTTGGTTTATCTACAATGATGGCATGGGGTTATCCTTGGTCGGTGATAAGGAAACCCATACAGCACAGGTTAAACTCATGCATAGGAGGGTGCAGCCGATCACTGTTGAGTCGGCCAACCTTACCCTTGTGGTAGGAGTTTTGAGTTTTTAGTTTTAAATAGTAGTGACAGAGCATGGGGACATCTTTTCAAAATATGTTTCCAGGATTACCCCCCCCCCCCCCCCCTCCAAGGGGGAAGGACGTCTGCTTTGGCTGGATACTACCAGAGGTTCATTCCAGACTTCTCCAAATTTGAAACACCACTATCATCCTTGGCAAGGAAGGGGAAACCCTTCGTGTGGTCGGAGAGATGCCAGAAAAGATTTCAAGAGCTGAGGCAGAGGCTGACTAGTGCCCCCATATTGAGGATTCTAGAGGAAGGCATAGGGTACATAGATTACTGCGACGCATCAGGGACCTGACTCGGGTGTGTCCTCAGGTAGGAGAGAATAGTGATCGTGTATGGTTGTCAGCTGTTGAGACATCATGAGCAGAACTATGCTACTCATGACCTGGAGTTAGAACCAGTTGTCTTCTCCTTGAAGATGTGGAGACACTATCTGATGGGAGAGAGTTTTACCATGTATTCGGATCACAAGAGTCTCACGTATATCTTCTCTCAGAAAAAACATAACCTGAGATAGTGATGGTGGCTTGAGTTCCTCCAGGACTATGATTTTTAGATAGTGTATACTCCTGGAAAAGGGAATGTTGAAGTATATGCACTCAGTAGGAGATCTGGTATATAGATTCTAGGCAAGGAGATCGAGCAGCTAGATGCTTTACAGATATCATTTGTGGATAGAGATGGAGCATCCTTTCTACAGTCTCTTATAGTCACTCCCCCACTTCTTCAGCGAGTTAAGGAGGCGCAACGTGGAGACGAATACTATGAGACGTGACGTGGTCAGATATCTACAGGGAAATCACTTGATGGATTTTATGAAGGTGGGGTGCACGTTATCCTCTTCAGAGGATGTACCATGGTACCAATAGAACTTTAGGACGAAGTGTTGGGGGAGTTCCACACATCCCCTCTAGTGGTACATCAAAGAGTGGCGAAGATGTACCAGAACCTTCGGCGATGTCACTGGAGGCCAGGTATGAGGAAGGCGGTAGGAGAGTTTGTCTCTTGATGCCTCACATGTCAGAAATTGAAGGCAGAGCACCAAGTACCAGTAGTCTTGGTATAACCTTTAGAGGCCCTATAGTGGAAGTGGGATGGGATATCCATGGACTTCGTGATGGGTCTTCCACGTACATCCAGGGGTCACAACTAGATTTGGGTGATCGTCGACTGACTCACCATGTCGGCCCACTTCCAACTTATCAGAGAGCAGGGTTCGATTGAAATATTAGGATTCCTCTAGGTGGAGGAGATTGAGCGTTTACATGGAGTACCCTATTCTATTGTCTCTCACCGTGACACATGGATTACTTCCCGGTAGACAGATGGTCATGGGGTTTACTTCCCTGTTATTTTAGGACATAGATTCGCTTGAGCACCACCTTTCATCCTCAAACAGATGGTCAGACTGAGAGGACCATTCAGACCCTCGAGGACATTATGCCTCCATGTGTCCTTGACTTCAGTCATATATGGGAGGATTACTTTCCTTTGGTGGAGTTTGCGTATAACAAAAACTATCAATCCACCATCGGGATGGCACCATTTGAGGGCTTGTATGGTCAACATTGCAGATCACCACTGTTCTGGGCAGACCCAGGGGAGTTAGCACTAGTGGGACCAGAGATGGTACGAGCTACCATAGAGAAGGTGCAGATCATCCAAGAGCGAGTGAAGACTGCACAAAGTAGAAAGAGGTTGTATGATGACAGGATACAGAGACCTCTGGAGTTCGAGGATGGCGACCACGTCTTTCTATGAGTCTCACCTTGATGAGGTCTACGGAGATTTGGCGGAGGCTGCAAGTTATCTCCAAGATTAATCGGACCTTTCCAGGTCCTCATAAGAGTAGGTGAGGTGGCCTACCACCTAACTCTTCCACCTCAGTTGCACCGACTACACGACGTCTTCCATGTATCTCAGTTGAGGAGATGGTGCATGACCATTTCTACATCATCGATAATGGAGAGATGGTCATCGATTACGGGGAAACTTTCACAGAGGTTCCAGTGAAGAATGAGGATCGACAGGAGTGGGTCCTTCTTGGACGGTTTATACCTCTTCTGCGCATTCACTGGCAGCACGGAATCCTCCTGGAGAGCATATGGGAGCGGGAGGCTCAGATGCATGCTCAGTACCCCCACTTGTTCCCTTAGTTGTGATTTGTGGCTTATGAGGACGTAGAGGCCTGAGGTTTTGAGAATTTAATAACCCAGAATTTCCATGTAATTTTTTTATTTAAATGGGAATTTTACGGGTCTGCGAAATCGGACGGCATGTGATTCCGAGGCCCAGAGTTCCCGTAAAGATCTGTCAAATTTTTTATTATGCTTAAGTTAACAATCATAAGATGTTTTCCTGAGAAAGTGGAATAACTCTTAAACGGTAACTCAGATCAGAAATCTGAGGGCACAGTTGCACTCAAGATGGCTGGTTTACCCTTGGTGTGACTTAAGATTAGTCACTGTGGGCCTCCTGGAAGAAAACCCAAAAATGGCATAATTGTAAATAAAATAAGTAAATAAATTATTTTATTTCTCAAGTGCTTATAACTCAAAAATGGTAACTCAGATTAAAAATCTGAGACCACTGATGAACTCGTGAGTGTATAATTTCACTAAGAAGATACTAACTTTGGCCAGTGCAGGCCACCAGAGAATGTTAGTTTTTGGTCGTAAATAAAATAATTTAGTGAAAATTATTTTATTGTAAAATTCATAACTTCTAAATGGTAACTCAGAATGAAAATCTGAGAGTACCATTGGATTAGTTGGGGAGTGTTTCACCTAGGAAGAGCCTAACCTCGTCTGGTGCGAGTCGAGGGTGACTGATAATAATTTTCCAAACTTTTTTTCAGATACGTTCAGTAAACGCATGAGCAGCGTCTTGTATCTTTTGAAGCGGTGCTCAGAATTGAAATCTGAATGCACCGTTGAACTCACAGTTTCAGTATTCACTTAATAATACTTTCACCTCGATGATTGTTGGTCGAGAATAGAAGTTAGTTTTTTCTTTTTATGAAAAAATAATAAAATAAAGTGTACAACACTTTATTTTATTTTAAGCTGCCATGTGAGTGATTGTGGGAGAAAACCTCCAATTGGGAGTTGGATATGGGACCGCCACACCCAAACCACTCATGAGAGGCTATATTGGTGGGTCCCACCTGAACATAACGTCATGTGAGAGGTTGCGACATGGGGTCCACCCGAGATCGGAACAACTCAACTCCCTCAATTAATTTCATGTGTCAAGGTAAAATTAATTGCATTAAATTTAATTTTATGTGTCAAAAAAAATAAAATTATATCAATTAATATTATGTGTAAACATAAAATTAAATCCTATTATTTATTCTTTTTCATGCATGCTATGTGGGGGAAGCCTCTTGGAATCCTCCCAATAGTTAAGCCAAAACATCTTTTTAATTACGCCAACACTATTTAATTCTCTTGACCTCTCTTTTTAAATTAAGTAAATGCATCGTTGGAATTTATGAAGTTTTATAATAAATGAAGCTTCATAAATTCCATGATGGGTACATACCTCTCCCCCTCTCCTATATATAGGGATCTTGGGAGGAGGATTTGGGACGGCTTCAACAAGCGACGAAACGCTGGCAAAGCGACCTGACAACCAACACTTAGAGGATTACGCCTTCTCCAACGAAGAATGACGAACGCCGACCTTCTTCGACTTCTTACTCAGAAACCTACCGATGTGGAGCATTGTCAATGAGTGGATCAAACTCGGGTTTGGAAGTGTTGGGAAGACACGACGAACAACGACCCACTACGTCTTTTTCCGCAACTCCGTCAATGAATGACGTCCACCTCTTTGTGCCAACATCAACCAACTACGAGCAAGGTAGGGGTTTAATTTTCACTAAGAATGACCATTAACTATATTTTTACTTTTCTAAAAAATGAAGAATGAGGAATTTTTGTGCTTACGAACCAATTGAAATCACCACTAAACACGGAGGGTGCGGGAAAAACTAACATGGTCTGACTCCCTCAGCAGATCTTTTGTGATGTCTCTACGGAAAGGCGATGGGTCGACGATAAAGAACGCGACAACGACGAAAGATGTGCTACCTGCTGCCTCCGTGAATCATGTCACTGCCCCATAGAGCACCGAAGCTTCCGCCTGAACACCCCCGGCTCGAACGGCGCCCTGCCATTGCCCCCGCGGCCTCCGGGCGACCTGACTGGCGTGCAGCCCGCCTGCCGGCGGCCTTCTGTCAGAGGAGGTGGTTTTATTATAGCAAAACCACCCCTTTGAGAATAAACCACTGATGTTCGGGGTATTTTTGAGATATAATCAGGTTAGATCATACACAAATACAACCGGGCCCCTGGGACTAAAAGTCTAATAACTCACAGACAGGGCGTCCGATTGACGCTTCGTCAGTTGTGCTGAGACCTCTTCGACATGGCAGACCTTTGAGATACTTCTATATGGGACTTCGTGACAGTTGGAGTATCAACCAGTAGCTTGTGGAGTGAATCTTCCAGAGATGAGTAGACATTTGTGTGAGAACCTAGTAGCTGGCTGAGACTTGATGACTATTGATCGATTTTACTCAGAGGCATTCGACTAGCCCAGTGGGTTGCGCCTCTGTGTGAGCACGGCAGACCATTAGTACTCGACATGTTGAGTACCTCAGCAGGATACCGAGGGGAGAACCTCTGTGTGTGCACAGAAGACCCACGGTGGGGAGTGCCTCTGTGTGAGCATGGAAGTCCCACGATACTCGACAAGAGGAGTACCTTACAAGTCCAAGTTAGTGGGAAGCACCTCTATGTGACGTGGCAGGCCCACTGTACCCAATAGAGAAGGATTTCTCCAGAATCCTAGGGTTCAGATTGATACAACCCTGAGAAAAAAATCCTAGTTGGTCTGAGTCAATGAATTTTGTGTTTTCCTCATGATTGAGATGGGTTACTATATAATTTATGTATATGTATGGGCGTATATCTAAGTAATGTTTATCCGTTTATTTCATACATTGTGGTTTATACTTGTTGGATTTTGTGAGACATTGAGGGTCTCGGGGTCCCTACTGAGTATCATTATACTCACCCCTATACAGGCTATTCCAGCACCTTGTTGTGTAGGTTGCATACGATGGACAACGCTGACTAAGGAAGAGAGTACTAGGACTCAATGGTACCAGGAGGTGGACCACTCGGTGTGACATTACATTGGGGAGACAGACGGATGTGAGTGCTGAGGAGGACATATGTACTTAGCCTTTAGGTAGGAACCCCGAAGGACGACCCAGTAGCTGCTTCACTTTTCTTCAGTTATACTTGCTTTTAGTTGTACTTGTACTTTCTTGTGGGGATTGAATTTCTAGCCCCTTTTACTATCCAACACTTCTTTTGTACAAAGTTTTACTTAGTGTTTTGCTTCAAGTTGTGTTCTCAGATGTGTTTGTTTACAGTTATAAGGGCAATGCTTACCCAGTTAAGGGATTTATGCCTTTGGTGCTAGTCGCCAAACCATGGCCTATGGAAGGTAGGCTTGGGGTAGTCACGATACGAGCCCCAGGGGACGGGTCGTGATATTTGATATATCAAAAATATTCAAAAAAAAATTAAACATGTTTCAGTTCGATTACCCCATTGAATTGTTAATTTTAATATTTTTTATTTTATCACGGTAACTAGTTTTTACCAATGAAAAATTAATCATTATTATTAAAAATAAATTTAACCATTTTATATAATTAATTCCTTGATACTATAAAACAAAAAAATATAATTCAAATTCTATATGTTTTAATAATTAATTTAAATATAATAAACATTTAATATAGGAATATAATTTTTAGAAAATATTATTTTTGTTCAAAAAATAAAATATAGTTCTAAAAAGGACTATTCTATCATTGGAGGAAATACTGAGATAATTTTCAATTTATTTATAAGGATATTGGGACCTACTCAATCTCTACCATAGTTTGTATAAAACAATAGTTTCCATTCAAGCATTAAAATTGTAATTTATGAGGTTCAAAATACGAAGAGGTGTTAGACGTTGACATGATGGGATATTGTTGGGGTGTTTAAGATAGTGGTAAGATATCTTATTCAATATATTAAGGATTTGTTTTAAACCATTCGACATCATATGGAATACACACAACTATGATAAATAATATATGCATAAAATCATCAATGCAACCTATATTTTGAGTTCTGATATAATGTGTTCCTTCATATATCATTTTGGAAGAAATTTATGAGGATTAAGATATAGGGAATAATTTTTACTCGATGCATATGCCACATTGAGATCTTTTATTTCTTTGGAGAGGTGAACTATTGATTAGAAATATTACCTGACTAATCTTAAGTACATGATTTTTCCATGTATCTCCCTTTATAATGTTCATACCAGACTCCACACAGGTAATGAAACCAAAAGTGATACCATTTTTGAATGATATTTCACAAGAGTATCAGCTGGTAAAGATCATAAATAATATATAAAACGTTTTATAAACCCATATAACATAGTTATTCATATTTTTTTTGTAGAATCACTAGTTTTAGGAAGCAACAAGGGAACCAAAAGAGGTGATGAAAAAGAAGTACCCTAAAATCTTTTAGTATATAAAACCAAAATTTCACCAATTGAATTTTTGAAGAAAAAAAGAATGTAATAGATCAAAATTTTATTAATGAAATTCCATTATTCATTGATTAAATTCCTTATTAATTCAATAAACTTATAGAAACTCACATGAACTACATTGGTTATTTTGGTTCATTTTAAGATCTATACAGTTTAATATATGGTTACACATCATAAATGTTGATAATATATCATTTTTTCTTGTATCATTAAGATTTATATATTAAGTGTTATGATAATGTCATTTTGACACTAAAAATTGATGTGATGGCATTGAAAAGTGGGACCGTAAACTAATAATTCAATTTAACGAAGCTTTTGAGGGAGATATAATCAATAGAATTCAGTCAACCCCATGTTAGGATTCAATAACTATAGCTCAAGAGAAACAATTTATATGAAAAGTTGAAGCTCATCCTGATCATGACCCAAACCATGTTCACCGAACAGCCCTAAGAAAATTTCTCCATCACAAAAATAACCCTTATCGAATTCAGTAGCACCATAATAGGATATTTATCTTGTACCAAAAAATGAAATTTTAGTTTTTATTTTTTAAAAAAAGTGATTATATTTATGACATTTTAATATTAATTTTTAAATATTTAAAAAAGAGTTTTATAAAAAAGAAATTCTAATACGATGAAACCGAAATTGTAGTTTATTGATAATATATAGTTTCAATCAAGTATTGTTTTTGTGATGATGTTAAGATTTTTTTTAAAATTATATGTTACTAAATATATTATTAAATAATATTAATTTAATAAGAATGGTAATTGAATTTTATGAAGTCAAATTTAATTTCAAAAATTTAAAAAAATATTTATTGTTAAGAAACAATATTTTTTCAATAATAGTGTATTTTCGTTTAAATTATTTAATTATTAAATTTAAAGAATATATTAGATAAAATAAATACTATTTTTTAAATTATAACATAGAAATAACCCATTGGTGATTTTTTTCATAATTTTCTAAGAGAGTTGAATTTTCATGTTATAAATAAATATGATATAAATATATTGTATATATCAAGAGATCATAAGGATCCAAAAGATATGTAATATATTTCATTATAGCTATCTAAGACAACATATATATTTAAACTTTAAATGAATGTGTTTTTTTTAAATATTTCATATATTATATATATCCTTAATTAATCCTCTTAACGACATATTATATTTTAATGTTTTAAAATCATTACTTATTAAACATGAATCACTTCCACAACACTATGGGTATTTTTTCAACTATCTTCATTCGTAAACTTATAAAATAAAATATTAACTCTCTAGGTATCCCAAATATCTTAATATATTCCTCCCATACTTTTTGATGTTTAGTCACTATGTAAGAGATCATGTCATCCTATTTATTCTAGCTCAATCTCCGTAATGTTCCATTAATTTAAAATTTTTCATGTTGGGTGATATTATTAAATTTTCCTATTATATTCCTTATGATTTCCATAATATAATAGATCAATTTAAATATCATTAACCACTTCTATGAAACATTATAAAGCATTGTTTTTCCGTAGAAAATATCCTGCAAAATTTCATCCCAAAAAACTGTACAGTGAGTCCCCATACCCATTTTGTCACAACCTGTCCCCGGGGCCCGTATCGTGACTATCCCATGCCCGCCTTCCATAGTCCAGGGGCTGGTGACTAGAACCAAAGGCATAAATCCCTAAAATGGGAAGGAATTACCTTTATAAACTGAAACAAACACAACATAGTACGCAACTGGAAGTGAAACACAAAGTATAATTGTATACAAATGAGATAGCTGAAAGTAAAGGGTAGGAAATACAAGCCAAAAAATAAATTACAATACAACAGAAATGATAGTACAACTGAGGAAAAGATGTAATACAGCTACTGGATCATCCTCCGATGTTCCTACTTGAAGGGTTGGTACTGATGGCCTCCGCAGCACTCCACGTTCGTCCGTCTGCTCTGTGTAACATCAGGATGATTGGTCCACCTTTGGGTACCATCCTATCTTGCTTCTATCTGCCTCTATCAACATTGTCCATCGTCTACAACCAATACAACGAAGTGCAGGAAAAGCCCGTATAGGGGTGAGTATAACGATACTCAGTAGGGACCCCGAGACCCTCAAGGTCTCACAATATCCAACAAGGATAAACCACAAAGTATGAATTCAACAGATAACCATTACATAGGTATATGACCATACATATAACTAAGTTATCTAGTAACCCATCTCACTCGTAAGGTAAACATAAAAGTGAATAACTCAGATCAAACCAGGATTTTATTCTAGGGTGGTATCATGTAACACACCGAGTCACACTATTGAAATGTTGGTTGCTGGTGTACTCCTCCTCTGTAGAGTATTGTGGGCATGTTGCGTCACACAAAGGCACTTCCCACTATCATGAACTACTGTGGTACTCCTCCTGTTGAGTATCGTGGGTCTACTGCATTACACAGAGGCGCTCCACATTGTGGGTCTGCTGCGCTCACACAAAAGTGCTCCCCCTCATAGCCTGCAAAGGTACTCCTCCTGTCTAGTACTGTGGGTCTGCCATGTCACATAGAGGTGCTCCCCACTATGGGTCTTCCATGCTCACATAGAGGTGCTCCCCTACTGGGCTAGTCGAAACACCCCGAGTCGAAAGGTCAGCAGTCGTCAGGTCTTTGCCAGCTACTAGGTCTCCGTACTTTACATGCTCGTCTCCGGGAGAATCTACTCCACGAGCTACTATCCAATACTCCAACTTTCACGAAGTTCCATATAGAAGTGTCTGAAAGGTCCACCTTGTTATAGGGGTCTCAACGCAAGAGACTGTGCGTCAATCAGACGCCCGGTCTGTGAGTTATTGGCATTTCTGTCATAGGGGCCCTCTTGGTTTTTATGTTCAAACCAACCTGACAGTACACCAACTGTGTCCAAAACTCAAGTGGGATGTGTCAAAAGAACCGTCTCACTCTAATATTTCTGTCGCCGCAGATGTTTCGTCGATCAGACATATGTAGCCCAAGATATGGGCGAAATGGTAAAAATTGGCCAAATGGGTCTAGGTCCGGTCTGACCTAGTCAGACTTACCTGGCCCAACCCGGCTCCGGACCGAGGTTTGACTCGATCTGCGGGTTTGACCCGGTCTGAGGGGGCGGCCCAACCTGAGGGGTCGGCCCGGCCCGAGGGGGCGGCCCAGCCCGAGGGGGCGGCCCGACCGGATAGCGGCCCGACCTAAGGGCGGCCCGGCCTGGTGGTGGCCCGACCTAAATGGGCGGCCAGACCTGAGGGCGGCCTAGAGTCCTGTTTGTCCCGGCGTCCTAGCGGCAGTTGGATTTAACCGTGACTAGTGGGGAAACCGTGTTCCCCCTAGGTACCCGAACAGAAAAGTTCGTCGGGTTTGAGCCAAAACTGGCTCTTGGTGGCGCCGGTCCAGCACACGCTGGACCCGAGAGGGTCCCGCTGCTCCCGGCAGGCCGAGCGACCAGCCGCTCCCCCTGCTCCATCGCGGCCTACCCTGGTCGCAGCTACCCTTCTCCGCGCAGCGCACCGGTGCCACGCCTCCTCCGCTGCGGCCTCCAGCTCCTCCGCGCGGCAAGACGATGTTGTGCCTCCTCTGCCGCGGCCCGGCATGGCCGCGGACCCCTGCTTTCCTCTGCGCAGTGCGACGACACTGTGGACCTCCACCGTGGCCCGACAGGGCCGCAACTCTACTTCTGCACGACACAACAATGCCACACCCTCCTGGCGACCCGGCGGCCTTGCACCACCAGTTTTCTTCACGGTCGGCCCAACTCCAACCATCGTTGCTCCGCCTCCACCATCAACAAACAAAGATAATCAAAGGGGGAGGGTCGGGCTATGTTCGTGTGGTCTAATACCTCCTCTTTATGGTGTTATCATTCGGTTATCAAACCATAAATTGAACGACGATGATTGGGAATAGGTTTAACTCAAATACCCCTACATTTCTTGTCGTTCGTTGACGGAGTCGCGGGAAGGCGGCATCGACTCATCGATGACGAAAAAATAAGCCGACAACCATCAATGGTAGATGATCATTCAGAGGGGAAAAATTCAAAGATGGTGTTCATCACAGTCATCTCCTTCACTTTTGGCATGATTGAACATCGATGAAGTAGTTTGACGATCTTCGTTGAAAGATGAAGAGGTGTTATTCACGTTCTTCATTGAGAGGATGAAGCATTCTTCATGGGTGAATTTCTTTCTCCCCAAAGCTCCACCAAGATGCCAACCAAAAATAATAAATGAAGATGCCTATTATTTTTTGGCACAACCATTCTAATTATTGTGTTTAATTAAATAAGACAACTCATTTAATTAATGGGTGGTGTTAGCTCAAATAACTAATGGGGGAAGGTGAAGAGTTTCATCCTCCTTTATGGGGAGTTAGGGGGTTTAAAGTTCGTACGATCCACACCAAGGAAATCTTCACAAGGGAGGTTATGTGCGGGTGGGCCCTACCACCATAACGTCTTATGGGAAGTTATAGTGTGGTGTCCCCCACCACGAACCTCCTCTTGGAGCTTTAACCATCAAAAAAATAAATCTAACACTTCATTTTTATTCAATTTAAATTTTAAACCCGAAAAACTATATTCCATTCTCGTTAGAATGCATCTGCGGTGAAGGTATCACTATGTAATCAACGATACTGTGAGTTCAATGGTGCCCTTTTATTTCAGTTCCGAGCACCGGTTCAAAAGTTATGAAAAACCCGCTCATACGTTTACTGAACGTACCCGAACAAAATTTAGAAATTGATTCCGGGCACACCGGGCCTCAGAATCAAGCACCGTAAATTTTCACAGACTCGTAAAAATCCCATGAATTTAAGAAAAAAAATTCCATGGAATTTTTAGGTCTTTAGATTCTCCCCAACTCAGGGCTTTACGTCCCTATAAGCTACAACTTGAACTAAGGAAATAAATGGTGGTACTGAGCATGCATATGAGCCTCCCACTCCCATGTGTTATCCTGAAGGTTCTTGTGTTTCCAGTGAATGCGCACCAGAGGTATCGACCATCCACGTGGGACCCACTTCTGTTGATCCTCAATCACCACTGGAACCTCCGTGAAAGTCCCCCCATCATCGATGTCCAGCTCTCCATGGTCGATGATGTGGGAACGGTCATGCACATATCTCCTCAGCTGAGATATGTGGAAGACGTCGTGCACCCGGTGCAACTGAGGTGGAAGAGCTAAGGGGTATTCCACCTCGCCTACTCTGTTGTGGACCTGTAATGGTGCAATGAATCTCGGAGATAACTTTCTTCCTTGGCCAAATCTCTATATACCTCATCGAGGTGAGATCCATAGAAAGACATGGTCGTCGTCCTCTAAATCCAGAGGCCTCCATCTCCTATCAGCATATGACTTATTTCTGCTCTGTTCAGTCTTCATCCACTCTTGGATGATCTGCACCTTCTCCATGGTAGCCCATACCATCTCTGGTCCCACTAGTGCTGACTCCCATGGGTCTGTCCAGCACAGTGGTGATCTGCAAGGTCGACTAAACAAGGCCTCAAAATGTTCCATACCGATGGTGGAGTGATAGTTGTTGTTGTAGGTGAACTCCACCAAAGGAAAGTGATCCTCCCTGATATGACCAACATCGAGGAAACAAGTACGGATCATGTCCTCGAGGGTCTGGATGGTCCTCTCGGTCTGGCCATCTGTCTGTGGATGGAAGGCAGTGCTCAAGTGAAGCTGTGTCCCGAAAGCCTCCTGCAACCCCTTCCATAGCCGGGAAGTAAACCGTGTGTCACAGTCGGAGACAAAAGAATAAGGTACTCCATGAAGACGCACTATCTCCTGCATATAGAGGCATCCCAATCTATTTACTAAGCCTATCTCTCTGATCAGTAGGAAGTGGGCTGACTTGGTGAGTCGATCAACTATCACCCATATCGAATCGTGACTCCTGGATGTACGTGGAAGAAACTTCACAAAGTCCATGGATATCCCATCCCACTTCCACTCTGGGACCTCTAAGGGTTGTACCAAGCCTGCTGGTACATGGTGTTCCACCTTCACTTGCTGACAAATGATTCATTGAGAGACAAACACAGCTATTTCATTTTTCATACCTGGCCACCAGTGCTGTCATCTGAGATCCATATACATCTTCACCACTCCTGGACGTACCGATAAAGGGGAAGTGTGGAACTCCCTCTACACTTCCTTTTAAAGTGAAACTGGTACCATGGTACGTCTTCTCAAGAAGATGACGTGCTCCCCACCTTCAGAAAATCCATCTGGTGCCTGCCTTGTGGATATCTGAGCACATCACGTCTCATAGTGAGCATCTCCATATTGTGCCTCCCTGACTCGCTGAAGAAGTGTAAGAGTGAATATGAGAGACTATAGATAGGCTGCTCCATCCCTATCCCCAAAGGATATCTGTAAGGCAGCAAGCTGCTTTTTCGCCTCTCCAAGAAGTTAAATACCAGATCTCGTACTGAGAGCACCTGCAACAAAGTTCCCCTTCCCAAAAGTATAGAATATCTCGAAATCATAGTCCTGGAGGAACTCAAGCCATCACCGTTGTCTTAGGTTAAGGTCATTATGAGAGAATATATACCTGAGACTCTTGTGATCAGAGTACACGGTAAAACATTTTCCCATCAGATAGTGTCTCCACATCTTCAAGGATAATACCACTATTGCTAACCCCAGGTCATGGGTAGTGTAGTTCTTCTCATGCTGTATCAGCTACTGAGAACCATATGCGATCCTTGATCACTCCTAAATCAGGACACACCCATGTCTGGTCCCTGAAGCATTGTAGGAAACTACATACCCTATGCCCTCCTCTGGAAGCCTCATGATGGGGGCACTAGTCAGCCTATGCCTCAGCTCCAGAAAGCTCTACTGGCATATCTATGACCACACGAATGGTTTCCCCTTCTTCATCAGGGCTGATATTAGTGTTGAAACTCTGGATAAGTCTGGAACAAATCTTTGGTAGTATCCATCCAGGACCAGGAAACTTCGTACCTCTGTCACACTCTTGGGTGGCTCCCAAAAAAGTACCGCCTCATTCTTCATTGGATGTACTAAAACTCCAACCTCTTATATGATGTGTCCCAAGAAGTGAACCTCTCGAATCCAGAACTGGCACTTCGAGAGCTTACCATAAAGATGGAGCTCTCAGAATGTGTCTAACACTACCTGCAAATGGGAGACATGCTCCTCCTTAGTAGTCGAGTAGATCAATATTTCATCGATGAAGACTACAACAAATAAATCGAGGTATGGCTGGAAGATCCTGTTCATGAGACCCATGAACACTATTGGAGCATTTTTTACACCGAAGGGAATATCTAATAACTCATAGTGGTTTTACGGACACCTAAAGGTCGTCTTCTACACATCCTTGTCTCGAAATCTAAGCTGCTGATAACATGACCTGAGTTCTATCTTCGAGAACCATTGTGCTCCCTCGAGATGATTAAAGAGGTTTTCAATCATCGAGAGTGGGTACTTGTTCTTCTACGGTCACCTGGTTCAGGCGACGGTATTCAACACAAAGTCACAAACTCCCATCCTCCTTCTTAGCGAACAGAATTGGGGCTACCTAGGGAGAAACACTGGGCTGGATGAATCCCTACCCCTAAAAGTCCTTCAGCTATACCCGCAGCTCACAAAGCTCAGCGGGAGCCATCCGATATGCTGGAGTAGATATCAGAGTCATCTTGGGTTACAAGTCAATATAGAAGTCCACCTCTCTGTGAGGAGGTAGTCCTGGGACATCATCATGGAAAACATTTGTGTACTGGTCCACCACTACATGATAAGTCGAACTCTATACATTTGCTACTCCGAGGGTAAGGCAAGCCAACTTGTGAGTGATCGTTTACACCATCATCCGAGTAAATACGTCATGTGCTGCAAAGGTTCCCTCATTGCCGGTGAAGGTGAACCTGGTCCCATCCGTGCAGACACACCGCACTTTGTGCCTAATACATTCAATCAGAACAAGGACTGTAGATATCCAGTCCATACACAAGATAAAGTCATAAGGCCTCGACGCCGCTATGAGGAGATCCCAACCGAAGCTCTTACCTCCTGGAATAATCTCACACTGCCGGCACCAGTGTGTAATCATCATGTCTGCTCCCTTATGAGTCTCTAGCTTTAAGGATCGAGCCAACAGCTTCACCGGAATCTTCGAGCTCTAAATGAGGATAGTGGCTATGAATGAATGAATGACACCTATTTCTATAAGAATTGCAGCTAAGGTGGAGTAGACACAGATATTACCTTGAATTGTCTCCGGAGTGCCGTGGTCATAAGCCCTAGCTTCCTAAAGCTGAGCTCTCCCATGTCCACCCAGTCACTACGCTCGTGGTGGACCTCCTGGTGGTGGTGGTGGAAACACCTCGAAACATCTTCCACCGCCAACTTCTTGACCAGCTCCTCTTCCACGTCCGCCTGCTCCCTACGGACCCCCTCAATCGAACCTCTGCCTCTCCCTGGGATGTCCCTCAACTGTCTGCTGATCATCAAAATGGCGGGTTGGAAAGTCACGATCCATTTGACTTTTCCCACCGCATGAGTAAAAATTCCTGCTCCTGATAGGTAAGTCACTTCCTCAGGTGCCCCACACAACAGATCTTGAGTCCTGTGGACATCCACCTATGTGTTTGGTCAACTTGGACCTCTACGTCATCTTTCTACTTCCAGCTAAAAAAGACTCTACTACATGTCAACTAGTGGGGGGTCTCGCTGTTGGTGACTACTCAGTAAGGAAAGTCTCTACATGGAGGGCTCACTCTGACACTCCAGCATATGTCGGATTGCTGAGGGAGATCATAAATGCACTAATCTCTCTCCTGAGCCCCTACTCAAAAGTTCGGGCCCTGAAGAATGGGTCATGTAGCATATCAATGGAGTAGAGAGAGAGGCCGGTGAACCTCGCTGAGTACTGTTCCACTATCATGCTACCCTTCTTTAGATGCATTAGCTCCTGTATCGACACCACACGAAGGGTGGCTGGAACAAACTCTGCCCGGAATAGGCTCTCGAAGTCTATCCAGAGTAATGTCGCCTCGACATGAACCTGGAGCATCAGAATCCACCATCATCCTGATGCTGCCTGAAGGAGCCTGGCAGTAAGGATAACCATGTAGTCTGCCGGTGTCCCTACTAGACTGAAGACTCTCAAAATAGCCTCCAGCCAATCCTCAGCCGCCTGTGGGTCTATCTCTCCCCGGAACCTGGGTGGCCTCGGGCACTGGAACTCATGCAACGTGCTCAAGCGGCGGGCATCGTCTTCTTCTAGGGCTGGTGGCATCGGTGGACCAACGGGTAGTAGTACCGTTGGTTCCTCTACTGGTAAAGGGCCCTGCACTAAGGCCTCATCGCTCAGTGGGATGTCAGTGCGTACAACTCTTGGGGCTACAACTGGTCGTCTGTAGGGAGGAATCCAAAAAGAAACAGATGCAACATGGTCAATAGTTTATACCTGGTGAGATGACCTGGTTGAGTTGACTTAAGAAAACTTTTGAAAACACAAACGCAATCAGTGTTTTCATGCACTATGTCAAAAATCAGTAGTCAGGGTCCTAGTGTATGGATACGTCAGCTGCCGCACCAACACTAGACTCCATGAACTGAAACCCACACTCAGTACCCTCAACACTATTTCTTCACAGAAAAGAATGAAAAGTGTCCTATGTTCTATGGTAGAACTGACTCCTATGATATCAATTTGTCACAACCCGTCCCCCGGGGCCTATATCGTGACTACCCCAAGCCGGCCTTCCATAGGCCAGGAGCTGGCGACTAGCCCCAAAGGCATAAATCCCTAAACTGGGAAGGAATTGCCTTTATAAACTGAAACGCACACAACAGAGTATGTAATTGGAAGTAAAACACAAAGTAAAACTATATAAAAATGACAGTGTTGAAAGTAAAGGTCCAGAAATACTAGCCCAACAGTAAAGTACAATACAACTGAAATACTAGTACAACTGAGGAAAAGATGTAAAACAGCTATTGGATCATCCTCCGATGTTCCTACCTGAAGTGTAGGTACTGATGGCCTCCACAGTACTCCACATCCATCTGCCCGCTCTGTGTACCGTCACGCCGAGTGGTCCACCTCCAGGTACCATCCAGTCCTGCTTCTCTCTACCTCGATCAACATTGTCCGTCATCTGGAACCAACACAACGAAGGGCGGGCATAGCCCGTGCAGGGATGAGTATAACGATACGCAGTAGGGACCCCGAGACCATCAAGGTCTCACAATATCCAACAAGGATAAACCAAAAAGTATGAATTCAATGGATAACCATTACTTTGGTATAGGTCCATACATATACATAAGTTATTTAGTAACCCATCTCACTTGTGAGGTAAACACAAAAGTCAATAACTCAGCTCAAACCAGTATTTTATTCTAGGGTGGTATCATGTAACACTCCCTGTCACACTGTCAAAACCTCGGATGCTAGTATACTCCTCTATAGAGTATTGTGGGCCTACCGCATCACACAGAGGTTCTTCCCACGGTCCTGGACTATTGTGGTACTCCTCCTGTCGAGTACCGTGGGTCTGCTGCGTCATATAGAGGCTCTCCCCACTGTGTGTCTATCGTGCTCACACAGAGGTGCTCCCCCTCATAGCCTGCTGAGGTACTCCTCAAGTCGAGTGGCGTGGGACTGTTGTGTCACACAGTGGCGCTCCCCACTATGGGTTTGTCGCGTTCAAACAGAGGCGCTCCCCTACTGGGCTAGTCAAAACACTCCGAGTCGAATGGTCAATAGTCGTCATGTCTCATCCATCTACTAGGTCTCCGTACTCCACACACTCATCTCCGGTAGGATCTGCTACATGAGCGACTAGTCGATACTCCAACTGTCATGAAGTTGCATGTAGAAGTATCTCAAAGGTTCACCTCGTCATAGGGGTATTAACGCAATAGATGATGTGTCAATCGGACGCTCGGTCTGTGAGTTATTGGCATTTTCGTCCCAGGTGCCCAGTTGGTTTTTAGGTTCAAACCAACCCGACCATACCCCAACTATGTCCAAACCTCAAATGGGAAATTCCAAAAGAACTGTCTCACTCTAATCCTTCTATCGATGCATATGGTTCGTCGATTTGACACTCGTAGCCCAAGATATGGGTGAAAAGGGGTAAATCGGCCAAACGGTTCCAGGTCCGGTCCAACCTAGTCGGACTGACCCAGCCCGACCTGGGTCCGGACTGGGGTCTGACTCGATCCGCGGGTCTGACCCGGTCCAAGGAGGCAGCCTGACCCAAGTGGTTGGCCCGAATAGAGTGGGTGGCCCGACCAGAAGGCGGACCGACCCAAGGGGGCGGCCCAGCCCGATGGCGGCTAGGCCCGGATGGGAGGTCCAACCTGAGGGCGGCCCAGCCCAATGACGTCCCAGAATAGATGGGCGGCCCAGCCTAATGGCAGCCTGGCGGCTTGGTGGCCTGGTCGGCCTGGCGGCCTGGCGGCGGTCCACCTTAGCTGCGGCCAGGGGAGAAAATGTGTGCCCCTTTGCTACCCAAACGGTCAAGTCGTTTTGGTGTGAGCCGAAACTAGCACCAGGTGACACCGGTACAGCCCACGCGGGACCCGACGGGGTCCCGCTCCTCCCAGATGGCCGAGCGGCCATCTGACCCCCTACTACACCACGGCCCACCCTGGTCGTGTCCCACCTACTCCGTGAGGCGCGACGGCGCCGTACCTCCTCCGTTGCGGCCCGGGTTGGTCGCGGCCTCCAGATATTCCACTGGGCGCAACATAGCCACTTCACCTCTGTCACGGCCCGACATATCCACGGCCCCCTGCTACCCTCCGCGCGGTGCGACGGCACTGTACACCTTCACTGCGTCCTGGTATGGCCGCGACACTCCTTCCGCATGGCACGATTGTGTCGCGCCCTCTTGGCGACTCGGCGGCCTTACGCCGCTGGTTTTCTTCGTGGCCGACCCAACATCGTCTATCGTTGCTTCGCCTCCATCATCAAAAAACAAGGATAATCAAAGGGGTGGGGGTTGGTCCATGTTCATGCGGTCCGATCCCTCCTCGTTATTGTGTTATCATTCGGTTCTCAAATAATAAATTCAACGACGAAGATCGGGAATAAATTCAACTCAAATCCCCCTACCTTGATTTTCATTCATTGATGGAGTCACGGTAAGGTGGCCTTGACTCATCTATGTCAGAAAAAAGAAGTGTACAACCATCTTTTGTAGATGAGCGTTCAGAGGGGATGAAGTCGAAGACGGAATTCTCCATGGTCGTCTCATTCATCGTACCACGATTCACTGTTTCATTTTCACCCTTACACCGCTGTGCTAAACATATTTTTTATTAAAACTTATAAAAATATTATCAAATTGTACTTCATGTTTGATTAAATAATTTAGTTTTTATCACTATTAAATAGGGCAATGATACTTGTTTTGAAAATTACAATGTAGGTGGAGGTGATTTGGAGGGCCCTTGATGAAGTGAAACAAAACTGGGCCAAAATTGCATGGATCCATGGACATCTATCCACTTTTTTGAATAGTACACAATATCCGTGCATCTAAATGGGATGAAATTTTTTGGGCCTGTTCAAAATTCAATATTATACATTTCATATTAAGGAACCCAATCCTGATTCGGCTTGCATGGGGCCCATCCGAACTGATCTGTCCAAGCCACCGAATTTGGACCAAGTCAAATGAGGTGTTCTGTATTTTATCAATATTTCGAGCATTAGTTGTCCGAACGGTGCCAAACATTCGGTGGAGACAGAAAAGAGGTAGGGATACAACTTTTCTATTTTCTCCAAATCGAGATAAGACTGTCTGAAGGACGAAACGCGTCGTGCAAGTGGATTGATGAAATCTGTGTGCCCAAAACCACCTCCCACATTTTCTATAAAAGGGCACCTTGGCCTCCTCATTTGTAAGTTCGGCCAAGGAGTGAAGTGCTGACAATTTGGAGTCCTAGAATAGTCTTCTAATCACCTTGGAGGTTCTAGAGGCCCCTATCCTCATAGGGGGATCAAGAATGAAGAAGGAGTTCCACCCGAGCTTCCTCCTCCTCCCGATGTCGAGCTAAAAGTTGGGTGTTTGTTGTGAGGGAGATACACACATGTCAAGGGAGTTCCGATGCATACATTAGCTACTGGTTTGGAGTAATTTGGGTGTTTAAACATTTCATTCCATGTATCTTATTTTATTTCAAATTTGAATGCTTGATTTGATACATGTGAGTGATATGCTCTTAATTTCTAACCGATCGGTGTGAGGTTTTGAGTGTGTGACTTGTGTTGTTCCGATTGGACATCACAAGAATCCATTTCATACCCAAATTATTGAGATTTCAGTATTATTTGGAAGCTCTTATTCCATGCATAAGTACTGGACCTTGACAATATGATTGTTACGTTCAAGGTTTGGTCCTTAAAGCATTGAAATAAAAGCTTAGGAATTAATCGGGATTCCAATTAACTCCAACCAAAGAATTACTCTAAACCCAAGATGAATCTATATGAGAAATGAACTTGATATGTGTGTAGTGAAATCACATAGACCCTTTTATCTCATATTTCTCAAAATCCACTTGGTCACTCATTTTTTAGGCTATTTCAACTAAGTCATTGTTTTAAACTATTTTCAGAACCACCCCCTCTCTTAGTCATTTTTATTAAAAATACATAGTCTAAACCTACCAACGCTCCTTGAGAGATGACCTAGGGTCTACCCTAGACTATAAATAAACCTTAAAAACATAATAAATTTGACGTGTCATGATAGAACGGTCAAATTTTGGCGCCGTTGCCGGGGAGCACTTTTGTTTTTTGTGCGTGTTTTTGATAAATTTTTTGTAATTTTTGTGAATATTTGTTTGTTTTATCTTCTACCTTTGATTTTATTTTTGTGTTCTAATTTATTTATTGTGTAGGTTCTTTGTATGATGCGTTCTACTCCGGGAGACCTACAAACTTTTTAACCAGAACCGGAGAGGATCCTACATCAACGAAACCGAGACATACAAGACCACACTTTGAAGGAGGAGACATCAAATCTTAAAATTCTTCTTGATCCTTCTTCTTCTTCTGAAACCAAAGTTAAAATTGAACATAACTTTAATAACATGGCTGAAAATAATAGAACACTAAAAGAACTAACCTCACCTGATGTTGATATCCAACCCACTTACATTCAATTACAAGGCGAGGCACCCAATTTTGAACTAAAATCTGGTTTAATTCATTTATTACCAAGATTTCATGGACTGCCTGGAGAAGATCCACATAAGCATTTAAAAGAATTTCATACTGTGTGTTCAACCTTAAAACCTTCTAATGTGGATGAAGAACAAGTGAAGCTTAGGGCATTCCCATTTTCATTAGAAGACACTGCAAAAGATTGGTTATACTATGTCAATTCACCAATTAGGGGCTGGGTAGACATGAAACGCCTTTTTCTTGAAATATACTTCCCAGCCTCTCGAACTAAAACTATAAGGAAAGAAATATGTGGTATAAGACAATCTCAATGGGAAACATTACATGAATATTGGGAATTCTTTAAAAGGTTATGTTCAAGTTTCCCACACCACCAAATAAGTGATCAACTTTTAATTCAATATTTTTATGAAGGTTTGATTCCTATTGATCGAAATATGATTGATGCTGCTGCAGGTGGTGCATTGGTAGATAAGACCCCAATTGCTGCAAGAACCCTCATTGAGAACATGGCACAGAACACTCAACAATTCGGTACACGGTCTAGTGTTCCCATTCGAGGTGTCCATGAGGTGAAAAGTACTGAGTTTGAGAAGAAGGTGGACACGATGTTTGAAGAGGTAAGTACCCTTCTACGACAACTTTCTCTCTCCCAAGGGAAATATCAATCTCCTCCTCCCATCCATTGTGGAATCTGCTCTTCTGACACCCACTATTCTGACCAATGTCCTCAATTGAGAGAAACTTCTAAGAGTTGTGAGGCAATATTTCCAGGACGCCCCTTCAACCAACCCTTTCGGGAAGAACCATACTATCCATCCAACCAAGGGTGGAAAGACAACCAAGCCTATAGGCAAGGGGGGAATTCAAATGAACCTCAACAGCACTAGAACCAACAGGGTCAGAGTAGTCATCCACCACCACCCAGAAATCCTCAACCACCCCAAAGGCCATTCCCACCACCCCCTCCAAAAACCGAGCCTAGCCTAGAAGATATGATGAAACAAATGGCTTCAAATAATCTCCAATTCCAACAAACCACCCAAGCAGCCATACAAGTCCTCAAAACCCAATTTGGACAACTAGCTAACTCAGTGGGTGAAATCCAAAGTCATGGGTCGGGTAAACTACCATCTCAACCAGTAGTAAACCCTAGGGATAAAGGAAATGTTAGTTCCATCACCCTTAGGAGTGGGAAACAACTTAAAAGCCAAATGACCCCTCCATTAAAGTCCTCCCATCCAAAGGAAACCACCATCCCAACTGCTGAAAATGGTCTAAGAGAAGAAACCCCTTTTCCTGAGAGAAGCCCTTCCAAAGGAAAGACTGTGGCTGTTGATGAGCCACCTATCCCAACCATTCCTCTTCCATTTCCTCAAAGGGCTGCCCAACCTAGGAAAAAAAAAGAAACCGAACTTGATAAATAAATCTTGGAAACTTTCAAGAAAGTACAGGTTAACATTCATTTGATTGATGTCGTCAAGCAAATTCCGAGATATGCCAAGTTTCTAAAGGAGATGTGTACCCACCGAAGGCGAATTAGAGGTGATGAGAAGGTGAGCCTGGGGAGGAACGTCTTAGCATTGATACAACCATCACTTCCCACCAAGTGCAATGATCCTGGGACATTCTCGATTCTGTGCACCATAGGGGAGTATTCACGTTCCAACGCTATGCTTGATTTTGGTGCTTCTATTAATGTGATGCCTCACTCTATTTACTCTTCATTGTAGGTTGGTGAACTGAAGCCCACTGGTAATGTTGTTCAGCTAGCAAATCAGAGTACAGCACACCCCTCTGGTGTGTTAGAGGATGTTCTTGTGAGGGTGAAAATTTTAATTTTTCCTGCTGATTTTTACGTGCTTAAAATGGAAGATGATAAGATGAATGGACATGACCCAATTATATTGGGGCGACCTTTCTTGAAAACTGCCAAAACCATAATTAATGTCCATAATGGTACATTATCTATGGAGTTTGGTGGTAATACTGTCCACTTCAATATCCTTGATGCCATGAAGCACCCCTTAGAAGAACACTCCACTTTCTCTATCAATTCAATTGATGTTCTCCCTTCCCCTGAAACAACTTATTTTCATTCCCCTGATCCCCTTTATGAGTTTTCTTAATTGATTGAAATGTTAGGTAATGAATCATGCATTGATTGTTGTAGCGGTCTAGAGAAATGTCATGCATGTTTGTTAATTGATGATTTCTTGAACACAGAGGATCACATGAACATCGACGATACTTCTAAGCTTGTAAAAGCTCATTCCTCATATGAGGATGTTACCATTGAGCAGTTAGGTGAGATCAGTGACTTCTCACTATCACACACACTTCCGTCAATCCAAAATCCCCCAGAATTGTAACTGAAACAACTGCCTCAAGATATAAAATACTCATATCTTGAGAATGGAAACAAGTTTCCCATCATCATTGCTAGTTCACTCCCTCCTGAGCATGAATTGCGACTGCATGATCTTTTGAGGAAGTATAAACAAGCTTTGGGATGGACACTTACTGACATTCCTGGTATTTTCCCATCAATTTTTACACATCATATTTTATTAAATGATGAGGCTAAACCAGTGAGGCAGTCACAACATCGACTGAAACCAAACCTACTTGATGTTGTTAAAAAAGAAGTAACAAAATTGTTGGCTGCTGGAATCATTTACCCTATCTCTGATAGCCAATGGGTCAGTCTCGTTCAAGTAGTTCCTAAAAAAACTGGTCTTACTGTAGTTAAAAATGAAAACAATGAATTGGTTCCAACTCGTGTGCAGAATAGTTGGCGTGTCTGTATAGACTATCGCCGGCTAAACCAAAACACTAGGAAGGACAATTTCCCATTGCCATTCATTGACCCGATGCTAGAGAGGCTAGCAGGGAAGTCCCATTACTGTTTCCTTGATGGGTATTCTGGAGAATTTCAGATCCATATTGCCCCTGAGGATCAGGAAAAGACAACCTTTACTTTCCCCTTTGGTACATTTTCTTATAGAAGGATGCCATTTGGTCTGTGCAATGCTCCAGGTACTTTCCAACGATGTATGGTTAGTATTTTTTCAGATTACCTGGAGAATTGCAAGGAGGTTTTTATGGATTATTTTACTGTTTATGGATCCTCTTTTGATGAATGTTTAAGTAGTCTTGGTTCTGTCCTACATCGCTGTATTGAAAAGAATCTTGTATTAAATTATGAGAAATGCCATTTCATGGTGCGACAAGGCATAGTTTTGGGACATGTCATTTCTGGGGAAGGTATCCAAGTTGACAAATCAAAAGTAGATATCATTTCCTCCCTACCATTCCCTAAAAATGTTCTGGATGTGCGGTCTTTCCTAGGTTATGCTAGATTTTATCGTTGTTTCATTCGTGACTTTAGTAAAATTGCACTCCCCTCTCCCGATTACTCCCAAAAGAAAAAGAATTTGATTTTGATAAAAAATGTGAGGAAGCTTTTAATAAATTAAAATGGAGTCTCACATCACCCCCGGTAATCCAACCACCTCGGTGGGATTTACCATTTGAGCTCATGTGTGACGCCTCTAACAATGCAGTTGGGGTAGTCTTATCACAAAGGGTCGATCGAGCTCCACATGTCATTGCCTATGCCTCACGTACTTTGGACCCTGCCCAAGAAAACTACACCACCACTGAAAAAAGATTTCTTTCCATTGTGTTTGCCTTGGATAAATTCAGGTCATACCATTTAGGGTCCAAATTCATTGTGTTCTCAAGCCATTCATCCCTCCGATATCTCCTAAAGAAACCAGAAGCCAAACCACGTCTCATTCGCTGGATGCTCCTCCTTCAGGAATTTGATCTAGAAATTAGGGATAAAAAAGGAGCAGAGAATGTGGTTGCTGACAATATCAGTAGGATTCTCCCATCCACAAACATTGACTCATCCCCCTGTATTCCCATAAATGAATTGTTTCCTGATGAGCAATTGTACCGAGTGTAAGATGATATTCCTTGGTATGCTGAAATTGTAAATTATTTGGTAGCGTCTTGCATTCCTGCTGATTTCACCAAAAACCAAGCCAGTCGTCTAAAATATGAGTCTCGTTGGTACATTTGGGTTGACCCCTACCTTTGGCGCAGATGTAGTGATCACGTTATTAGGTGTTGTGTTCCTGATAGTGAGTTTCAGTCTGTCCTTAGGTTTTGCTACACACTTTCTTGTGGGGGACACTTTGGTCCCCAACGGACTGCTCACAAGGTCTTAGATTCTGGTCCCTTTTGGCCCACATTGTTTAGGGATGCCCATGAATTCTATAAATCTTGTCCTCGCTGTCAAAGAATGGGAAATGTCTCTAAAAGAAATGAGATTCCCCAACAACCCTTACTCTTCCATGACATTTTTGATGTTTGGGGCATTGACTTTATGGGACCATTCCCCAATTCATTTGGGAAACTTTACATTCTTATGGCAGTGGATTATGTTTCAAAGTGGGTAGAGGCACGAGCCACGAGGATAGATGATTCCATGACAGTTGTGGAATTTTTGAGAGCCCAAATATTCTGTAGGTTCGGATTACCTAGGTTTATCATTAGTGATCAGGGTTCTCATTTCTGCAACTGCACAATGCAATATCTTTTGCCTAGGTATGGGGTTGGGCATCGAGTTTCTACTGCTTATCACCCACAAACAAATGGTCAAGCTGAAGTGTCAAATAGATAGGTAAAATAGATTCTTGAGAAAACGGTTCATCCAAATAGAAAAGACTGGAGTCTTAGACTCGATGATTCATTATGGGCTTACCGTACTGCATTCAAAACTCCAATTGGCATGTCACCATATAGGCTAGTTTTTGGGAAGAGTTGTCACCTCCCTGTTGAGGTAGAGCACCGGGCCTACTGGCCCATCAAACAATGCAATTATAATCATTCTGGTGCAGGTGCTCAAAGGAAGCTGCAGATTCATGAGCTAGAGGAAATGAAAATAGATGCATATGAAAACTCCAGGATTTATAAGGAGAGAACCAAGGCTTCTCATGATCGTCTTATCCTTCATCGTCAGTTCCACATCGGGCAGAAGGTCCTCCTCTACAATGCAAGGATGATGTTGCACCCTGGTAAGCTTCATTCCCGTTGGTTTGGACCTTACAGTATTACTAATGTCTCTCCATTTGGTGTTTTCCAGGTTCAAAATGAAGACACCAAGCAAACCTTCACTGTTAATGGGAAGCGGTTGAATCACTTCCATGAAGCCATTCCGGAGTCCCCAATGGAGGAACTCCAAGTTCAAGAAGCAAACTATGAATGACATCAACCAGGTTTTATCCTTCCTTCCCACATTATCTCTAACTACAGTGAGGACACTGCATACTCTAGGTGTGGGGGGTGGATACATTCCTGGGTTAGTTAAGAATTTTCATCGTTTTCTCCATTTTTTTTCTATTTTTTGCCTTCTTTATGGTATTTTCATTTTCCCCAACAATTTCGAAATTCCATGATGTGGCGACCATAGAGTGGGGAAAGTAAAAATACAATAACGAAGGCTAAAAAGAATTTTTGTATGAGTTTACCATTAAGGAGTGATTTTTAGTGAATTGGTTTTCTGTCAATGATATATTTGGTCGTATCTATGTGAAACCTTTGAGATGATTGATGCTCATTGTGTGAGTAGTTTTTGGGAAAACTGTGTCACTAATATCTCCAAAAAATTTTGCACCAAACCACAATGTGTGATTATTTCTTACTTAATATAAGGTAAATATATGTTGGGTTAATGTTTTTCAGCTTTAAATGATATTTCCATACGTTCGTTCCTTATCCGATCTGTTTCATTACTGTACCAGATTGACCTATGCGTGTTTACCTAATGTCCGACTGTTGTACGCCCTCAAATAAAAAATTGTTGTGTCTTCGGCAGGTCAAAATCCACTCCTCCTCAACCTTTGATCTTGTTATAACTATTGCAATTAGTGTCGTGAGGAGATCAAACAAGGGTTGAGAGATGAGTGTGAGATTTGTTCCAATTGAAACTCAAAAAAATGAGGGGAGTGATGAAATGTGCAACATATGGGGATATCTAGGCCGGGAGCTTATGGTTTGACTTCTGGGAATTCTTAAATGAGTGGGTCTTGAAATATGATTGCAAAGGATGTAGGACAGGTTCTGTGATAAAATCATTTAAGCTGAAAAATGTTAAAATAACATATATTTATTGGATAGCAAGTGGAAAGAATAGCATGGAATGGTTTTAACACACACACACATGGAGAGTTAGTGTCATGATTTACTTCTGAATTCCTTTCTCAATTGGGTATCATGAACCTTTTTGAATTTCGCTATGATATGATTTATGAGACATCTTTTTCTATTTTCACTAGGAAGAACTCCTTGGTGTGATTTGTGCATTGATCAATTTACTTTAAATAAAATTACCTCAAATGATAAATCTTCATGATGTTGTAAATATATATATATGCATCAATGTATTTGGATATATGACTTTTCCCAGGAGTGCAAACGTTTAGGTGTGGGGGTGTGATCGTACCACGATTCACTGTTTCATTTTCACCCTTACACCACTGTGCTAAACATATTTTTTTTAAAAATTATAAAAATATTATAAAACTGTACTTCATGTTTGATTCAATAATTTATTTTTTATCACTACTAAATAGGGAAATGATACTTTTTTTGAAAATTACAATGTAGGTGGAGGTGATTTGGAGGGCCCTTGATGAAGTGAAAGAAAACTGGGCCAAAATTGCATGGATCCATGGACATCTGTCCACTTATTTGAATAGTACACAAAATCCGTGCATCCAAATGGACTGAACTTTTGTGGGCCTGTCCAAAATTCAATATTATACATTTAATATTAAGGAACCCAATCCTGATTCGGCCTGCATGGGGCCATCCGAACTGATCTGTCCAAGCCAACGAATTTGGACCAAGTCAAATGAGGTGTTCTGTATTTTATCAATATCTAGAGAATTATTTTTCCGACCAGTTCCAAACATTCGGTGGAGACAGTCAAGAGGTAGGTCTACAACTTTTCTATTTTCTCCAAATCGAGATAAGACTTTATGAAGGCCGAAACGCATCGTGCAAGTGGATTGATGAAATCTGTGTGCCCAAAACCACCTCCCACATTTCCTATAAAAGGGCACCTTGGGCTCCTCATTTGTAAGTTAGGCCAAGGAGTGAAGTGCTGCCAATTTGGAGTCCTAGAAGAGTCTCCTAATCACCTTGGAGGTTCTGGAGGGCCCTATCCTCATAGGGGGATCAACAATGAAGAAGGAGTTCCACCCGAGCTTCCACCTCCTCCCGATGTCGAGCTAAACGTTGGGTGTTCGTTGTGAGGGAGATACACACATGTCAAGGGAGTTCCGATGCATACATTAGATACTGGTTTGGAGTAATTTTGGTGTTTAAAAATTTCATTCCATGTATCTTATTTTATTTAAAATTTGAATGCTTGATTTGATACATGTGAGTGATATGATCTTAATTTCTAACCGATCGGTGTGAGGTTTTGAGTGTGTGACTTGTGTTGTTCCGATTGGACATCACAAGAATCCTTTTCATACCCAAATTATTGAGATTTCAGTATGCTTTGGAAGCTCTTATTCAATGCATAAGTACTGGACCTTGACAATACGATTGTTACGTCAAGTTTTGGACCTTAAAGCATTGAAATAAAAGCTTAGGAATTAATCCGGATTCCAATTAACTCCAACCAAAGAATTACTCTAAACCCAAGATGAATCTCTATGAGAAATGAACATGATATGTGTGTAGTGAAATCACATCGACCCTTTTATCTTATATTCCTCAAAATCCACTTGGTCACTCATTTATTAGGCTATTTCAACTAAGTCATTGTTTTATACTGTTTTCAAAACCACCCCCACTCTTAGTCATTTTTATTAAAAATACATACTCTAAACCTACCAACGCTCCTTGAGAGACGTCCTAGGGTCTACCCTAGACTATAAATAAACCTTAAAAACATAATCAATTTGACATGTCATGACAGCACGGTCACTCATTCCCTTTTAGAATGGTTGAAGATCGATGAAGGAGTTCGATGATCTTCGGTGAACGATGAAGGGGCATTCTTCACATTCTTCGTTGACATGATGAAGCATTATTCATGGGTGAATGCTTTCTCTCCAAAAAGCTCCACCAAGATTCCATCCAAAAATAATAGATGGATTTGTCTATTATTTGTTGGCACAACCATTTGAATTCTTCTGTTTAATTAAATGAGACAAATCATTTAATTAATGGGTGGTGTTAGCTCAAATAATTAATGGGGGAAGGTGAAGAGTTTCATCCTCATTTATGGGGAGTTAAGGTTGTTTAAAGATCGTGTGGGACCCACCAAGGACATCCTACCAAGGGAGGTTATGTGCAGGTGGGCCCCACCACCATAACCTCTCATGGAAGGTTATGGTGTGGTGGCCACCACTACTAACCTCCTCTTGGAGCTTTATCCACCAAAAAATAATGCAAATACTTTATTTTTACTCAATTTTAATTTAAAACCCGAAAATCTATCTTCCATTCTCGTTAGAACGCAACTCCGGTGAAGGTCTCACTAAGTAATCACCGACGCTGCAAGTTCAACAGTGCCCTCAGATTTCAGTTCCGAGCACCGGTTAAAAAGATATAAAAAACCCGCTCATACGTTTACTAAGAGTACTCGAATAAAACATCAGAAATTGATTTTGGGCATACTGGGCCTCGAAATAAAGCGCCAAAAAATTTCGCGGGCTCCTAAAAACCCCAGTAATTTTAGAAAAAAATTTCCAAAAAAATTCTTGGTCTTTACATATTTCCACCCTAGGTTATTCACCTAGATGTATCAATTATACATTGATTTAAGAATTAATTCTTTTTGTCCCACACTTATTAATCAATTTACTAAAGTTGATAAATAATGTCTTTTTTTTCTATGATATATGTGAAAAACTTATGCAAGTACGTGGTATTAATGTGAATGGTGGAATCTAAATTATACTCACGTCCAACGCACTGGGTAAATATTTTATCTCATGTGGTTCCATGTATGGTACATGTGATATTATCCTAATAAAACTATGTTATATTTTTTATGGTTTGGATTGAAATATTTTTACAATGTCATGTTATTTGTTGTTTCCACATTTGAATGTTTCATTTATGTTATCATGTTATATAATACCGCATTGTTAAATATTATAATTCTCACTCCTCATATTTAATTTTGGTACAAATCTTGGATCACATGTACATAATCATCTGGTTTTATTGTTATATCCCTTAATGGAATTTATATTTGACTCATGTCATAAGTACTTCACCAGGTTATCCCGTGTAGTTTTAGAAAAATGATATAATTTTAGTAGAATGTTGAGGATATTTTTTCAATAATATAAATGTTTTCCTATTTTATGTTGTTATTATATGTACATAATTTACCAAAGTGTATAGACTTCTTGACCTTTAGAGATTTTTATGACTATCATTATGTTTTAAATCCAGAAATAATTCGAATTAATGTTATTGTTTGTCATCAAAATTTTATTTCACTTAGAGTTCTATTATTTTAACTTTACAACATAAAAAATACAATTACTAAGTATACCTTTTGAATATATATATATATATATATCCAATTACCATATATTAAATTACTATATTCGAAACCATTATATTTTTAATTACCATACATGCAATGATCATATTTGAAATGACTATATTTTAATCATATATATATATATAACCACACTAAACTGATTCTATTCAAACATCCCATTTCCATATTTATCATTTTTATCTCACAATTTTTTTTCTATATTCACACAATTCCTTGTCAGTATTTGTTTTGTTATACTAATGGTGATTTTAAATTGTGGGGGTGGTCTAGGAAATATGATAGTTCTAATGATAACCCTCTTTTCAATATATTTCCCTCTTTAATATTTATAGTTTTAATTGATGTAATCATACATGTTGTGTAATACAAAGTTTCATGTCATTTTATAGTACCAATATTCTATGAAAGAATTTTGTTTTTTTGTCCATTCCATATATTGTATGTCTTATTACATAATCTATTTCAATTCTATAGAATAATTAAAAATAAGTAGTATATAATTTTAGAAATATAGTTTATGTAATTAATATTATTCCTAATATATTGGCTTTTTACTCCCCCTAAATAAATTTATTCCTCACTATTTTAATTATCACATACGAAAAAATTACTAAAGGTGTCTAAATTTTAGAGATTAATTGGGAAATAATTTCTTCAAGGATATCAACCTTAAAAACATGGGAATCAGATTAATTTCCATGCAATACACTTACCCATAACATTTTGTTTTTCTCTATCTATGTAGGCCAGGAATATAAAACAATTCATCAGTAAGACCCATGATATAATTTTTTTTCTATATAATTTATATTATATTAATTTGATTGATAAAATATCATTGGTTAAAATGAAATGTAGTTTACTTACTCTCAATTATTTTTCCATTAAGTAGAGACAATAAATCCATTTAAAAATTTAAATAAATTTTTCATAAGTGTAATATTACTTGTGTGAATCATAATTCCACCAAAGATGAAAAATATTCATATTACATGGATTGAATAATGATAGAACTAAATTGTTTTTATTATAATGACTATTATATGGCGATAATATACACAACATAATATATAATCAAATATTTAATGGTAAATAAGTGTATGTTAAACCACTTAATTATCACTACCAAACACTATCGAATTAATTAAACAATATTTTATTTGACCCCATGGTCTAAGAGGTTATTATTGTGGAATTTCATATTAATCAAATCTATGAGTTTCTCGTTTTTCCTATTAACTAAATTCTATATGACTAAAAATATTAATCTTCAAGTTGATACTTTAGAATAAAATTATTTTTTTCTGTCATTTTAACAAAAATATTCATTTTTTATTTCTATATTATTGGTTTATTAACTATATTAATGAATATGAAAAATCATCCAGTTACATTGAGAAATCCCCATGGGTGACTCTTCCCACATTTTGATAGAATGGAAATTGAATCATCCTTCTTTTATCATCTTTATCAATTTATATTTTACGAAATAAAATAATTAAATTAATTTATCTATTTGGATGATCAAAATTACCCATGATGTTAATTATAACTTGACATAGTTGTGTGAGAATAACCATTATATTATTATAAACATCATCTTTTAGAATTAATTACCCATGAAAAATATTTCAATGTCGTCCGTCACATCCATTATTAAAATGGTTCCTCTAAACTCAAAAAATTTCTAAAAACACATGGTTTAACATTATTAATTATCATTTAACATAATATGGAATTATAGTAATTAATAACATTAAATTTAATTAACTATAAAAACATTTACCCATTTAAATCATTATATTATCCTATCATTACTTTTGATTAATTAAAATTAATCACAGCTTAATTGAGTTTACATTATAATGTGTTTTATTATAATTCTTATCCTAATCCCTAAAATAACATGGATATAAATTCCCAATATTAGTTTTTAAATATCACATCATTAACCAAGGAAAATAATTATATATTTTAAAATAAATTCGTGAAATATTTGGCCCACAAATCTTGCATCTGATTGATGACTAAGTCATTTATCAACTAAATATTTTCAAGAAGATTAAATATATGTTCTTATATTAAATAACATTACCCAATTGAACATACCTATATAGTTCTATATTAATTGATAAAACCAAACTGAGACATTACAAATATTTAAAGATATTATCCTATACATAGACTATTATTTAGAGATTTCAGTATGGTTATTTGACCCTAACACTAAAGGAAACTATATTAATATGTAAAACATATAAAAACTTTAATATAAAACCATCCGAGGAAAATATAGATAAACATAAAATTAAATTATATATTTTTCTCAATGAATACATTATATTTCAAACTACACTCAACAAGATAAAAATTGAAACTCTTAATATCATTAGAGGCTAAATATGTAATAATGTTTTTTTAAATTATTAGGATTTTTTTGTTAATTTTATATATTAGATCATTTTCTAATAATATCCCAACTGAAACTCATTACCTTTCCATGCAAAAGAAAATATTTAGGAAGGGGTAATGATAAACACTCATTAAGGGATAAATACACATATGAACATGTTACCCATGGTGAGAATATAAGAATATGGGGAAATAAGAGTATGAGAGAATTATCTGATAAAAATTACATGGAATATGAAAAATAATATTCATTTAGAAAAACTAGAAAGAAAATAATCACATAAATTTAAACATGTATCTTGTCATAATTACTATTGAATCATGAGACAATAATTATGAGTCGGGGGTATAACATCATGACATATCAAAATATTATGGAACAGAATTAAGAATACAAAATTAATAGTGTGGATTGGGATTCAAAACCACTACCCCATAGTTGATTATACATCACATTATATTTCATATAGTGTATGATTGGTCACAAATATTTTCCCATACTATATTAATCATCAAAATATGTTTCCAATTTGACATTAAACACCACTACTCACTTCATAATCATCATAGGAGATGTATGGATTTTTTCAATGTATTTAATGGATATATATTTCCCACCCATCACATAATGATTATCCCTCTAAATTATTTCCCTAGAAAAGTTCCTCTAGATCCAATGTGAAAAAATCATAATCAATTAATCTTTATAATTGGTAATGATAAATGAAACCCAATTTTATATATCTGAGTCATACAACATATAAAATAAATAATGGATCCCATATATACCAAAGGGACTTTTAGTTTTAGAGTTTTATAGAATTAGTAAACAAAATATTACATAAATACTCCCATGTCATTACATGAGTATTTTTTTCCAAATAATATTAGCTTTTCATTTTCAATATTGATTCTTCTTTGATGTACTTTGTCATTTCTAAACCATATGAAAAATAGTTAGAAACATGGGAAGACCCTTGAAACCTCAATAAAGGACATAAAGAAAATTTAAAAAGAAACTTGTTAGTCTATTTATGATTATAAATCACTTATAAATGAAATTATCATTAATACGAACATTTTTTATAAAACAAATTATAATAAAATGGTTTGAAATCAATATAATGAAGTGTTGTTTGAATTCAGGAGAACCCATAATTTATTTTTCATAAAATCGTGTATTTTTACCTTTAAAATAAATGATAATCTAATTAAATAATAGTAATTTTCTTATCCTATAAAGTAAACATATTTTCACAAAAACTAACTAGGGTAAATAAAAAATTCGGGTAAGTTTTATAGGAAATAATCTTCAAATCACTATTATAGTCACTATAAAACACATTATAACCTGCATTGTAAATTGTAACAATTTCTTAGGAGAATCATATAACGAGAAAAAACCTTCCCTTTTCCCAATACATTGGTGTACTATATTTTGTTCACCCATCATCATGAGATATATTGGGCTCACCAATAATGATAAATAACCTCCAAGGACTGTAAAATACAATGGACAAATAAAATCATTCATTTCCATAATAAAACGTAAATAAATATACATTTTAATCGATAAGGTAAATTTTTTGGGATATTGATAAATCCTTTTCTTTTAAAACCCCATTTTCAAATATAAAATAACTAAAACCAAGGGAAGGTTGTTTTTTATATGAAGGAATGATGACAGCTGATAATGTAATATTGATATTGTATAACATTTGTAGTGGGGGGAACATTCATTGATTTCATATTCATTGATACAAAACATTACTTGTATACTTTTGTAAATAAAGTTAAATTTTAAATATTAAATTCACAAAATGATTCCATTATAATTTTTTAGAAATAATATAAAAAAGTTATATAAACTCTCTTGTGAAATTAATTTATGTTCAAATAAATATATCAATAAATTAATATTAATAATATTTACATTGAAAAAAACATTGAAAAAATAAGTCTATAAAAAATTTAAATTGTTTTTTTATGTATTATATCCTTTAAGACATGTTAACTTTTGATCCTATAAAACATTTATTGATATTACATGGAATATATTTTTAAAAACTTTAATGAAATAAAGGAATGGAAAAATATATCCATAAGGATGTTTATTCATCATGAAAAGAAAAAATGTATTTAATTTTTCTAAAGTATCAATTAAAGGGAGTTGGGACTTGAAATACCTTATATTATATCATTCCATGACATATATATTATTTATCTTCTCATATTTTAAGACCCACATTTGGTTATATCATTAAGGGGCATAAGGATTGACACTTTAAGAGACCCTAACTTTCTTAAAAACCTTAAGGATTTTTTTGAAGTGGGCTTGGTCATGGAAGGTCTAGCTATATGGATCTTTGTGGTGTAAATAATTTATAAGATGTGTTTTCATTTTATAGTGAAGGAATTGATTCACATAGAATTATTTAAAATATTCAAAAATAATAATTTCCTTCTCATGTGAATTTGAAAAAATGTGGCCAAAATTTTGAATCTAATATAGGTAAATATTGAAATTCTCTCAACTAATAAAATATTAATTAGTTTTTTTTTTGGAATTTGAATCCTTATCTTTGATATTAACACCTTATTTATCAAGATTAATCATCATCATGGTAAAAAAAATCAACACTCAAGGGATATATATATATATATATACATCTAAGTTATATATTGGCTCAAAAATAGCCAATAGATGAATTATTTGACCATATCCTATCCCCTTTCCCCCTTTCATGTTTTTCTATTTTCTAAATATTTAATTATATATTATTTAACATATAATAAAATTAATGTCCTTTTTGGAAACTATTCATATATTTTGAATTTAAAGGGATTTTAATAGTAATGTAATGTAACACTAAATTATTTTATAAAAGAAAACTATATTAGATAGCATACAGGATATGTAACATCAAACTTTACCTAAGCACAAAATATTTTTATTAAAACAGTTCCATTATAACATAGACATTAAATTTGAGAGTATTAATAGTATTAAAAAATTAATTAAACATATTCAAAAATTGGAAAATCAGTATAAATATATTAAAAAATCAGTAATTAACAAATAAATTTTTAGAAATGTAATTTTATTCTTCAAATGTATTTTTTCAAAAAAAATGATTTTAATTTATTTTATATAATCCATTACTAGAATTAATTTCATGAAATTTCGAAAATTAATTTTATTAAATATAAAACTTTTTAAAATAATTACATATTATTTTACATTGGACGAAGTGTATTTATTTTTGTAAAAATATTTATTTTTTAGCAAATACCTAAAAATATCAATTTTTCTAATACAACCATTTATTTAAAATTAAAAAATTAATATAAAAGTAACATTATTTTCTGAATTTGATTTATTATAAAACAGTAATTCTTTATTTATATTTCATCCATTTAATTACTTTTGAATCATTTTTATATAGGATTTCCATTTAAATTTATTTCTTGGTTTAACAACAACTTGTTTCTAAAACATTTTTGATGTGGCTAAAAAACCATTTAATTAATTAAAATAACTCCAAATGAAGAATTATATAAATTAATTTATTATATATATATATATTATTTATCAATAAATAATAATTCAAAAATCATTTAATTATATTTTATATTCATAGTGTGAGTTAATAATCATCTTATGCTTGATAAATACATTTCTTGAGAAACCTATATTCTCATCCTATCTAAATGTTTACGTTTTTTGTAAATTATTCCGATTATATGAATTTAATTTTATTAAAATGATTATAGATATTGAATCTTCATAATTTATATTATATATTAGTACTCAATTAATATTTTTACATAATTAATTGTGAAAAAATTAAAAATATTTTACCATGGTTATGGACAAAATGGGTTTATGTGGGTGGTTAAATTAAAAATATATGTGTTAAATAGAACTAAACCATTTTATTAATTATATTATATGGAGATATTGTTACCTTATCATTTACAGAAGTTGTTTAGGATACCCAATAATTCTGGTACCCAACCTAAGTTATCAAATACCATAAGGGTGTTCTTGATCCCTAGAGGATCACAACTAGAACCCATGAATCAACAACCACTAAAAGGATCAATATAACACGTCCTAAAAAAGAAAACATTTTATATATATATATAGGGAAAAATTGTAATAGCAGACAATAAATATATTTCATATCGAAATTGATACAGTACAAGTAAATGAAATCAAATTTAGCTAAACAACCTCCAAGGTATAAGTCCAAATGAAAAGGATGTCTAGAACCGAGTCAACTAAACCATGTGATTGAACCAAGAAAACTCATACCATCCCAGAACGAGAAACCAAGACACGGCTAATCAAAATATCACCGCTACAATGTGTTCCATATTTATTCCTATATTAAAAGACATAACAAGGTCAATGCACCACAAAAGGGGTGGGCAAGGTGCGAGCTAAATAGACTTAGTAGAATCATACCTAGTTGTTTCATATCATGCCTCTATAAAAAACTCAATACATGATAAAAAATAATGAAAAACTGGAATTAGAAATAGTTAAAATGTTTTTATATGAAAATAATGATAAATCCTTACCTTTTTCCATAGTTCTAAATAAAGATGGTAAAATAGTTTCGAATCATTTCATATAAAAAAATTAGTAAAATAAATCAAATCATGTATGATATAACTCTTCAAATACAAGGAAGTTAAATTTAAGAGTACAATCCAAAGAACAAGTAATATCATGCCAAGAGTCACTAAAATTTATGCTAGTAGTGAACTAAAAACAACACATACACAATAACACGCATCAAGCCCTTTGTAATATACATAAAATTAAGAGAGTAGAAGTACACCCCCAAAATTTTATCATCCCAATTGTTTCTAATAAGTTCCTAGAATAATAGGCCTATAGACAAAAGGAACACCCCATTATGGAACCCCTCGACTGTATCAATGGATGAATCCTATTAATAAACCATTCACCTAAGTACATAAGGATTCCAATGTGATAAATTTTCAAAAACAATTTATAAAAATAATGAATTTTAATCATTTTCATAAATCTAGCACATATTTATTTGATAATACAATTAATTTTACCAAAATAAAGTGAAAAAACTCATATTTCAGAAGCCAATATCAACATATTCAAATCTATTAGTAAAATTTATTTATAAAAAAATTAATAAAAATTATTTTATTCTGTTCATAAAATATAGTCTATAGATGGAACCATCTACCACAAATTCATTTCTCACATGACTAGAATGGGATCCACCGACATGAGATAAATACAAGATAACAAATCAGATAGTAGAATCAATGCAGACATCTCAAAATCAATTCAACAATAAAAATGGATGATGGAGAAGATGGAAGAGATAATTACTCAATGAATTACCATGTAGATCCAAAACCAATAAAAGGGTCATCCTATGAAATATGATCATTAATAAATTGAGAAAGGATCAAGATAATTATCATTATAGATTAATGAATACCTAAACCTAGAAAAATGATGATACTGTTGTAACAACCCTAACCTTAGTACCCCATATCTAGTTTCTTAAATTATTAAGTTTCCATAGATAAAGAAAATCAACATAGAATGTTTTTAAAATATTATAATATTTTGGAAAAAATATACCTACATCATACAAATTTTACATTGAGAATATAAAATGGAATGTAATACATAATAAAATAATATTCCCAAAATCCTTCAAAATTTATTCCAACAATTAATCATCATATAAAATGTATATAAATAAAATAATTGTGAGATAAAATTCTCAGTATGTTTTTCATACAACAGAATCTATCACAAAGAAAAAAACATTAATCATTAAGGAATGGAAGATGACTGAAACACATGCCAAATAATAAATAACTTTAGTATAATAAAGAAGGAATAAAATATGAACCAACAGTTCTATATAAATAATAACAAGTGGTTAATACATGACCATTGATATTCTTACAAATGGATTAAACAAATATAATTTAAATAATGATGGAATGCAGAATATCATACATATAAACTATCAAGATATTTCCACATGATAGTTATAGTCATGAACTATCCTTAACATAGTTTAAGTCTCTAGGTATAAAACCTTCTTATTTGGAAAGTTGATTCATCCCATGAGAGTACCGACACATTGAGGGGATTACATTAACTAGTCCCCAACCCATGTATATCATGTACAGAACATTCCTAATAAATTGAAGAATCAATATAAATCACAAACAATTCTCCTTATCAAATATCAGTATTGGGTAATTAGTAGGGATTTATTTACATTTCCCCAATAAATCATATAAAAATAAAAAAACTATATATAAAAATGTTATATAGTTTTGGAATTAATACCATAAATCATAAAATAATATTCATTTCAAAAATAAATATAATTTATAATGAAAAATGATAATAATAAATTTAGTGTTTCAAGAGAAAGTCAATAATCACAAAAGTAATTCATATTGTATGATATCTTTTACCCTATAGTAATTTTCACGAAAAATATCCATTGATTAGATAATTCAAATTGAAACATTAATTACCATGATGTATTAATGAATCGTGATGTTACATGTAAATGGGGTATTATATACACCACAAAAACGTTAATTGGTTCATAATAACAAATAAGTCTCACTAGAATGTAAATTGACACCAGATCCCTGGAAATACACTTTATTTTGGTTAAATGAACTTTAACATCATGGAAAATGATATTAATAATGCTTTTAACTTATGAAAAAATTATATGAATATTTAGAATATCATATACTATCCCTTTATAACATATTGTCACCCATTTTTTAATAATTGTTCATTATTTTCATTATTTCGGGTGTTAATTTCCTTGCTTTTTGAGAATGTTTTGACTTGTTATTTTTTCCAACTTACTATGATAATGATTTAATAATATATATAATAAAATAAATTACATAATTAAAATTTATATTCAGTATATATGAATATATATTAATCCATAAAAATTTATAACAGGAAATGAAATACCCAGTTCATAGAGATGGTATGCCTTATGTAATTATGAACATTGTTTCTGATTACATGTTGTATTGAAATAAAGAAAAATAAATTATATCTATATATATATATATATTATTTCCAATATCATTTATATGTCATATATATCACATTGTTTTATTGAACACATCCTTAATATATTCCATGTAAAGCGTGAATGAATCACATCGCTTCACGAGGTGGTATTCCTTCATACACACATGCGATGGTATCACATTATCCTAAAATGGAAAGAATTAGAGACTATGTGTTATAATAATTATAGAAACATAATAACATTATAATTATCATATATATTATATAAAAACAGTACAACCATCATTATTTACAACCTTGAAAGGTTGTACTGGAAAAACAAACAACATTGTCTCCTAAGGCAGTAGTCCTCTATGCACATGAATGATGATTTCATAAACCATTTGATAAATGTCTTTAAATTTGTATTTCATAAAAATAACATAGAAATTATTATTATATATATTATAAAATGTTTATTATATAATCATGGTATAATAGAAATTTGTAGATATGGACAAAAAACCCATTTAAAAGAACAAGAACTCTTCTTGAGGTATCCTCATGTTGTTTTCTATAAAACCTTCAAATGGTTGCTTTTTGCAAATAATAAGGCTTATTAAATGAGGTTGGTGATGTTCGTATGTAATTGTTTAAGTTTTTTTTCAAGAAAAATTGTTTGTAGGGGTGAGGAATGGGGGATATTGAGTTCCTTTTTATATTTTTGGATGAGTGAAATTCTTGTAAATATTCCAAAGTATTGACTATTGGGTGGTCTCCCATAACACATGTTGTCCATAAATTCTATAATGATAGAGGGAATTGTTTATCTTTTTTATATGCACCTCCACCTCAAAAAAATAATGTCATTTATATAATTTCATTCTTTGACTTCTATGTTTCCCTACCTTTACCATTTTGGGTTTTTATTAAAGAAACAAATTGTATAACCTAGGTATTTTTTTTAATTAAGACTAAATTAAAGTTATAACTATGAGATAATTTAAAACCATTTATTATAAATATTATATCTAATTTTAAAAAATAAAAATATCTTATATGTTGAATATAAATTTTAACAGAAGTGCATGTAACGCAAAAACCAGTGCTTTAACCCAAACAACAATAACATATTTTTTAAAATTTAGGTATCCGTATTTTCATTATAAAAGATAAATTGGTCCTTTAATGGGATTTATTTTATATTTTCTTAAATATTTACAAAAAATTTTATAGAATAATTGAATTGTTTGAAATTTTAAATCTTTTACTAATTTATCATTTATTATTAAATAACCTTAATTCTGTTTTTTAAATTTTTTGTTTAATTTGAATTCAAAAATATAAAATAAATGGTGGATTTCTAATATATTAATTTCAAACCAATTTAATGTTAAATAGTTTTATAAATGGTATTATAATTTAATAACTAATTTAATTTAATTAACTTTTAATATTTTGGGTGACATTTATTTTATTTAATTATTAACTAAATAATATCTGTATTAGTGTTTCATAAAAATTTAATGTAATTATTAAATGTATAAAAAATGAAAATTAAATATAATGACAAAAAACACATTTACCATTAAAAATAATATTTATAATTTAAAACAAGATGTTTTTACCTGTCTCAAAACATTATAAATATTAATGTCAAGGAAGGTTCCTTTTTTTATTTTTCCTCACATAACTAAATATAGAGGTAAATATAATAAAATAGAATCTTAATAACTGATAAAAATTATTCCTAATGTTATGAGGTTATAAACATGTCCATTAAATGTGTGTTGAACAATTTGGTAGGTATTTTTACACAGTATATTCTATGTTTAAAAACTATGTAAACTCCTTTTTACCATAATAACTTAAATCAATTTTAACTAGTTTCACTAATAAAGTTTTTAAAAACTTATATTGGACTAATAAGACATTATAAATTATATTAATTAATAAAAAATCCATTTTCCCATATTCAAATATCATATTTGGTAGAATATAATTTAAAATTAATCCTAAAGATGTGATGAGATAGAGAATTTTTAAAGTGAAAATGTTCAAGGGATATAATTGTTTATATATATATATTCAATATGAAAACGTTTCGAATGAAATAAATTGTATTAATTTATATAAATTTTATATTATTTTAATTCAAACCAAATTAAAAATACAATTTAACCATATAAATTATTAAAATTAATTGGGTGTTTTTAATTAAAATTTTTTTGTCACTATTTATCAAAAAAATGAAACTTCGTTGAAAAAACATTAAAAACTAACCTTAGATAATTAGGGTATTTTTTTAATTAAATTATTAATTTTTCATGTAATTTATATAAAATTGGTAAAAAATATTTTCAAATTATGTGTGCTAAGAATTATTAAACCGTCCTTTTAGATAATATAATGCTTTTTAGAAAAAAATTTCTTTTTATTTCATATGGTTTATATTTTATTTATAACAAATAGATAAAAAATAAATTTTTAAAACCATATATTTTCATTATTTTTTTAATTATATTCAAATAACCCATTCAAATATTAAGGTGATAACTATAATTTCAGATAATAATATTAATAATATATTTTTTCGGTAAAACTTGATCTTGCAAGAAATTCAATCTAACTCACTGTCGTGTGTACCACAAGATAAAATAAATGATGCTTGTCTCATATTATATTGAATAAAATATTATTAACTTATAATTTCTAGTGAGTTATAACAATGATTATTAAAAATGATGAATTAAAATGATTAATAACCCAAATAAATGAACTGAAACCATAACTAAGATCAATCACTTAAAAAACAATTTGGAAGGAGATAAAGATTCTAATAAATCCCTTTGTGAGATCCTAGGTCTAAGAGAATAGAGCTATATGAAAATGACAAAAACGAATGAGTCATGTAACATATTAAAACATATACACTGTGATAATTACACATCATGAATCCCTATTTCATAATATGAAATCTGTGAAATCACGATACCCTAAAAAACATATCTTATTGGACTAAAAAACCCATTTCTTCTTTTTTCCTTATGTAAGCCTGTTTCATGTCATATAATTTTTTAATTCATTAAAAACAATTGAATAAACCTACTATGGAAATTTTTCACATTGTGTAATATTTATACAATGTAACAATTTTCATGGAGGAAGCAAACAGACCAGATTATATAAAAAATTCCATCCACCATTAGTGTTTTATAAACATGTGGAGAACCCCTCATAGACTATAATACATCTATACATTGTCTAAATTAATTACAATAAACATAAATCCCAAAAAAATTGTTATTTTCCCTATAAATTGTTCTACGCTCTCGGGAATCCTAAAATGCACCAAAATAAATAGGTAAATAAAAAGAGAGAAGGGAAAAACCTTAAAGGATGTAATACGTTGTTACAAAATCTCTATCATCAGGAATTCCTTCAATATGTAGTCATTTGGAAGATTAATGTTTAGAAATTGGTGAGGCCACTATTCCCTCCACAATGACCAATTCTCCCACATCTTGTCAGAATATGATTCATGTTTTCGTAACACTTTGACAAACGAAACCGACTTCCAATGCATGGATTTCCTTCCATATTTAACGATGTCAAATGGTTTTTGTACAACAAAAATTCAAGGGCCAACTAAATTTCATCCCAATGAAATATGTGAGATGGACTTGTATGGTATTTCTTGAATTTATATGTGAGGAAAACATTATGAATTCCTATAATGTGAACATGAAATACCAACTGATAAACAGCCTCCCCAGGATGCTCAGGGACCTCAAATGGCCTAACATATCTCAGGGCCAATTATATATATTTTCCAAGATAATGGTTACCCAAAAATGGATAATATTTGAATAAAACCTTCTCAAAATGGAAAACCCTAATGGATGATTCCATTGTTTCACATATAATTTCTATTGAATTATAGATTGTACATACAAAGAAATATTTCATGAATCCTCATCGATATCACTCGAAGGACACTCAGTCACACAAGATATGCCTCCACCACCACATCCCAAAAAATAGGTGACCCAAATCAGTGATCATAAAAATCCCTTAAAGGATCTATATTGATTTTCTATTAATATCTATTATTATAATAATATGTAATTCATTCTAGTTGGATATCCCATAATCCATCAAAATATAAGAGAGGATCTTAATAACATGCTTTTTCTACCCATCAATCTATGGATAGTAATTTTTAATCAACATGATAATAGTCCCCATCAACTCTTATAAACACTTCAAAATAATTTGGAAAACATAGGATAACTATCTAAAACAATTCATCGGAGAACTAAATGAATCCTCTCAATCTATAATACACAGAGTTTACCACGGTCCTTAAAATATGGGGTTTCCTGAATAAAAATTAATATAAATAACTTTTTAAATAGATCAAAATATAGCTAGAGATAATTCCTTCTTCATGGAATCCATGTTATTACAACAATAATTTTCATTTAAACCTCATCCCATTTCCGAAATGACACTATAAGTGACCGATGTAAACATAAATGATTTAGATGATTTTTTATTATTTGTTGTAAGGTGTAATAATGGGATACAAAATCCTTAATTTCATGCTTCATATGTGAAAAAACCATTTCCTCATGACATAATAAATCTTACTCGTTCTCATATTAAATAACTTATAAGAACTACAATGTTCAAAAAAAATGAGAACCTCAAATATTCTGGATTGAAAAAGAAGATCCAAATAATGGATAACACCATCTAAATAGAGAGAATAACCAAAAACATTATCCCCATCATATGGTGTTTCTAAAATTACCATAAAATATTCATCCTTATACTAATCTTGTGGAATATTATTTAGAAGAGATGATTATAAAAGTAGGAAGGCTAGAATTATACCTATAAAATCCTCTTTATCATCCTTGTGAAATTGAGTAATGATTCCAATAAGGTTCCACACTCCCTTAAATTCAATAAAATATTATGATGGAACTTTCTTGTAATTATCATCTATAGTAACATTTCCATTCCTTAGGGTGCAGGGGATGTGGAATTCAAGAAAAAAAAAGTTTCCCACCAAAATCCCATGTTTGAGATTAAATTAATTCATAGAAAATATATATCTCAGAATAATATGGTCTGAAAAGAACTTGGTTGTTTCCCCAATGAAGTTATTTCCACCATCAATTTTGTGTATTAATAATTGTTTCCTCCTCTAAATAACAAGTGGGGGAATTATCCCTTGTTGATGAAGTTGTAGATTGTTTTAGGAAGCCACATGATTATCCTGCATAAGCATTCATCCTAAACCAACCACATAATCATAACATAAAACAACATATTCCTTATTAGGATCAGGAAAGATCATAATAGGTGCTAATGTTCGGACTAATTGTAACTCAATAAAAGAAGACTAAAAATTTTCATCCCATATAATATTTACCCATTTTCATATAATATATTTAAAAGGTGATTAAAAAATTAATAAATACCTGAACAACCATCAAATATATTGATAAATACCAAGGATTCATCATATCAAAAATACATATCGGGATCTTCCCAAGATAAATTTGTCATCACCTTCTCAGGATTAACCAATAATACATGCTCAGAAATTGCATTACCAAATTACATCACTTGTTGGATCTATAAATTTCATTTCGAAATATTTTCATACAAATGGTGACTCATTAGGATTTCTAGAAGTAAACTCAAATGGTTCTCATGATCATGATCGGATCTCAAATAAACAAAAATATCATCCACAAACAATACCAAAAAAATTTTGAGATACTCATAGATAATCCAAGTCATCAATGCCATAAAAATTGATCTAGACATATTTAGACCAAATAAATCAATGTATAATTGTAACGGACATTCCTACCTCTCAAATTCATATTCTTTATATTATACTCTATAACTCTTAGATATAGAAAACCAAACCAAACATAAATCTTCACAGTCCATGTTTTCCTCTTCTTCTAGTCAAAAAATAATCCTCAAGAGAAAAAGGATACATTTTCTTACACATTACTTAGTTCAACATTTGATAGTATACAAACAAAAAGAGTGAACTATCTTCCATTATTGAAAAGAGTATTAGGGTTTCCCAATGAGAAAAACTATAGAGAAAAAACATTCACAGTCCAATTATATGACTATATCTTGACCCCTTTTAGCTTTACTAGTTCCATGTGATTAAAGGTTATTGAGATATGAGGAGTACTTGAAATTATTTAATTCATAAAACCCAGCTTCCTCACTAGTGGAATACTGGAGAAAGCATTCGGTAAAACATCAATAAAATTATGAAAAACAGATGGATGATCAATAATGGAAGAAATGTCATCATGCTCAACTACTATAATAGAAATCAAACTACTGATCTCTTGGTGGGAAATTCCATTATCACCAGACCTCATATCCCACTCTCATTGAAATTTCGGAAAACTCCCATCAACAACCATAAATGATACATGGTGATGAAAAAAAATGAATTCCATCATGATGAGTAATGGGAAAATCCATCCTTCTAAAAACCTGAAATTTGTAAATATCGAGAAATCGGAAATCCTAAACATTATTCGTATAAGTTATTGATATAAAAAGAGGACACAAAAACCCATTCTCTTTAATCGTCCCAATGGGTTTCACTAAATCCATAACAAATGAAATGACCTCGGTTAGATGATTAGTCAACTCAAATAATCCAAATATATATGAGTGTGAGACTCCCTTATCAAATAATATAATTACTACTGTGATTAAATAAATAAGGCTCCTATCATTATCACTTAACCCAGCTATACCTCCAATGAAATCTAATCCTCTATATGATGGTACTTGAAATGTATCCGATTTTTTTGTATAGTTTTTTTATATTATATGGTTTATTTTCATGGCTAGGAATTGATACAATGTGGTATTCTGAAGCATTTGTTTCCATGAATAAATGTTTGAAATATATAAAATATAATTCATGAGCATTTTTTCAGAAAAAAGTGAAATAACTCTCGAACAGGGGCCTAGATCATAAATCATAGGGTACCATTGAGTTGAGATTTCAGGTTTTACCCTAGGTACTACATAATCTTTGTTGTTGTGTTCTATTTGTAAAAATTTTATCATGAGAATAATAAAATAAAACAAAATAAATTATTTACTTATTTGTTTTCTAATTGTAATGACATATTTTCACTTTTATATATATGGTTTTAAAAATTTTGCTGGTTTGGCCACTCAAACCTTAAAGATTTTAGATGAACCATTATAGATCTTTCTTGGTGGATGATGATAGATTGGGATTAGATCATGGATCATTATTCCAATAGAGTCTGTGGATCTCTATAATGATGTAAAAAAACTCTTATTCCTCAAATATAGATCCAAACACTAGGTAGGGGTTATTTTTTTTATTTTCTCTAACCTTCTTGATTTCTACGATGAATGTGAATCAATCGACCACATGATTAATCTGCAGATCATGAATATTATGGGATGGTTTTATTACTAGGGGTTTTATTTGGAGAAATAATAGTGATTGTTGGTTCTTCATTGTAATTATCATAGAAATGAATCGTGATCCACATGAACATCGATAGAGATACGTTCCTCTATTCATTAATTTTTCTTTTTTCACCTTTTTATTTATTCATTGTGGGAATTCATTGTTTGGCCTAAGGTTCAACATATCCTAATCAATCGATCATTACACACTCGTTTATTAGTGAAACAATCCTAAATAACATATCTAGGATTGTTACAACATGAGGGAGGAGCAATGGTGGTAGAGGAAGTGGATCAGATGATGTAGATAACCAATTTCACATTATTTGGTGTGTAATGAAGAACATCACATAAATTATTTTTCTAAGATGATTAAAATCTATTTTTCTGTTGATCGGTGTTAGCAAGAATGGAAAATCCCAAATCAATAATATTTGGAAAGGAATGCATGTCCTGTGATATATAGGATGACCTAGAAGATATCCTAATAGATCTGAAAAATATCGAGTAACATGGTGTGTACTTGAGGATTATATGCTATGTGGTCTCCCTAGTTGTGGCTCTAGGGTTCCAACTAAAGTTAAGGATCACGCTTTGTGTGACCCCTATAACATAGAGTGTTTCCCTCCTTGTTTCAGTTTCCATGAACCTTAGAGGGTACATGAACACAGGTAGGGGTACACGAGAAGGATAATTCCATGTATTCCCACACAGACATGGCTTGGAATGGTGTACACAGGCTTACCCATGTAGCATTACATGGGTAGAGTACACAATAAACCACAAGCCATGAACTAATACATGGACATGGACAATTATACATGGAAACAACCATGTGTAACAAGTAGGATAACGAGTGTCTCTACAAATTATGTCATCCTTATATAGACCATGTATTTATAAACTGTATTTCGTGTAAGGAGTTTCTACATGAGAAGACATGAGGGTAGGTTGGAATGTTGTGTACCCATGGTACATGCCGTGTACCCCTTGAAGAGTTCATATGGTTTTTTTTCTTACTTTTTACCTGTATAGGTTGACTGTGTCCACATGGTCCTTTCGATAGAGGGTGTAGTGTAGAATTACATCCATAATACTAGATTGTGATCTGCTCTAGAGGCCAAGTCTCAAATAGTGTTTTGGTTTCACCTCGGGAGACTACAGTGAGATCCTCTATCATCCCTCATCCCAAAGTGGAGTGTGTGGAAACTGCATGACATACATGATTGAGGAGTTTATCATCCTTCTAGTTTCTATATCATTAGGTTTTTAGAATTTTTGGAAAGTAATCCCCTACATTTTTTGTTGATCCATATTTTGTTTTTGGTATCCCCTAGTAGTTATGGTTTTGACCCCTATATGTGTATCTAGGTCTTTTTAGTCCAGGGATTTTTCATTGGGTGGGGACTAATGATCTTTACCTCATCTTCAAGTGTATATTATTTTATCATTGATTGTGGAGTGGGTTATTCAAAAACTATTGTTGCCTCAAAGTAGTATCATATAGATGGAAATGGTTACAACTACCTAGTTTCATTTTATCTTTCCAGATTATATATTGGTGTTTTTTAATACATTGATAGACACATATTTTAATGATTTGACTATACTTAGTGCTTCAAATTTATTTTTTTCAGGGTTTCCTACTGTGTATTGTTATAATCACCCTTGTATGGGCTTTGTCCGCACTTCTTGTGTCTTACGTAGATGATGACCCTTTCGATAATGTAATGGGAACTCAAGGAGAAGGTGGAGAGAAGATGGAGCTTTTAAGACTAATGTTTTTAGTGGGTTCTTTAATTTGAATTAGTCATCTCCCTTGGATTAGGTTGGAATATTTACAGGTTTTTTGATGGGAATTTTTTCCCTTTTCAACATTCAGTAGGTATACGGGCATACTCTGTTATGGGATCTTAGGTGTAAGCATGTGTTGTTTTAGTTTTTTTACATTCCATCATTAAGTAGGAATTGAGAAGGGTGTGTGTGTATAGGTACATTTGGTTAATTCCTTCTGTATATGGGATATTCATACTCAGTGTTGGTTTCCATCTGCTGGCCTATTGGATGCGGGCTTGGGGTAGTCAGGTGTCAGACCTCAACGGGTTGGGTCATGACAAAGTTGTATCCGAGAGTAGATCTACCTAAGGACCGGAGATGGCGAGATTGGTTTGGGAAAAAATATTTAGTGTTTATAGTTTGTATTTTTGGCCAGGGACAATAGTCTAGGTGTGGCGGCCAATTTATCCATACCTTAGGACTCTAATGATCTTCCTCTCAACTCGGTAAATGTAAAAATTGGTTCTTGGGAAAATATTTCATACAAGAATCATATAGGAATGGACCTGTTTCTCATGTCGTTCTTGATTCAACTCCCCGGATATAGTATTTTGAAGGTGGTAAATATTTGTTTTCTTTCTGGATTCCTCTATGGACACAGCAAGATATAATCCCATTGTATCATCACTAGAATGATTCTTCTAGTGATGAGGAATTGGCATAGGGGCATGTACCATAGACATCACATCTAGGTGATTTACTAGCTATACTACCACCCATTGATCCATAACTAGTTATAAAAGAACCTGGTGAGGATGTACAGAGGTTGAGAGCATTGAATGAGTTTTAGAGGGGGTTCTCTTTGGTTTTGGGGTGAGCTAGACCTCCATGTGGTTGAGGACAAGCTAATGACTGTCACTCATGTTTCACACCAATTGAGGAAACCTTCTTACCAGATGGATGTCCCTGCATAAATTCTTTTTAAGGGACCTATTTGTTTGATGGTGGATCATGGTGACTCAATCACAAGAAAAGACAACTCCATCCTAGAGATACATTGAGTATCTCTTCAGAGAAGAGTTCTATTTGTCCATTTTGTGATCGATATGCATCCAGGTGCTTCCACATTTGTTGCATATTAGTATGAAAATGGTAAATTACTCAATGAAGTTATCTAATCCATCATGTTACTCAATTGATAATGTGAGAGATCAGTTGTTTTAAATCCCAAAAATTTGAGTAGGTCCTGTGATGGGTCTTTTGGTTTAAATTGTACCTATATTTCATTTCAACTTATGTTTGAGTCCATGAGTGATCCTTGTTGTTGAGTAGATGTTTTTGTAGATAATTCCACAGTAGTGTGTACTTGAAGTGGGAACTAGGTTTCTCGGACATTGGATGTTTTTAGAAAATGGTATTCACATGGATACAAGAATGTCAAAGGCATTAGGAAGTTATCCAAGGACATAGGGTTAGTAGTGTAGGGCTCTTAGGATGGCTCAAATTATTCATGGGATGTGGAATGTTTCTCATGTGACAGTCAGGGAAATCTAGTGGGGGATTATCTGACCCATTGTACAGCTAATCATGAGACAGTCGGTGAACCTCAAAGGTAGAGTCATAGGCCGGAGTATGGTGGCCCATAGAGTGGTGTTTTTTGGAAATTGGGAATATAAGGAGGAAGGAGGTGGTCATAGGTTCAATATTTTACAAACACCACTACCAGGTGGTCCATTTCAGGCTCAGGTAGCTGGTAAACATTGATTAGGATAGTTTTAGAGTATGGAGGCCTATGACCTCAAGTCACTATTGATGATACAAGGTACAATATATGTCTTTTTTAATTTATTTATAGTTTTGATAGACACAGGTTCATTCCATTCCTTCATTTCCACTACTCTGGTTTTAGATTAAAGATTTTGGATGAGACATTAGCTCAACCCTTACTATGGTAGAATTTGATTGGTATTGACTCAACAATTGCTCACTTTTTCCAATAGTGAGATATATTGCTTGGAGGTGTGACTTGTTTCTGTGATATTTTCATAAAAACAATGAGGCCTTATAATTTCATCTTAGGTATGGATTGGATATCCACCATTCATGAATATATTGATTGTTTTATGCTAAGGATGTGGTGTTTCAGTAGTTATGGAATGATGTTTTCTCTTACGGGTGAAAAGAAAACATTTTTTGAGTAGGATGAGCTCACTAATATTACAGTGCAACTGATTACTAATCGCTTGGCTAGAATAACTCTTGTATTAGTTAATGCTTTGTGTTGTGAATTATTTATAGTAGTGGAGGAGTATGATGTCATGAACCAGGCTGGGTTGTCATCCAACCCTCCAGTCGACCCGGTCATTGACAGGGATCGAAAGGCGTTCCTAATCCCCACGATCTGGAATAAGTGCCCAGGTATCAAAATAATACATGGGAAGGATTTACCAGAAAAAGTAAACACAAAACTACTGACAAGATAAGCGAACTAAAATTTTGAACTGACAACCAAACATACCCTCCAACTAAATTCAAATTAAAAGGTTTAAAACATGAATCAACATCCAAAAGAAAATGACAAAAATAGAAACCAAACCTCAAACAAAACCTCCACGTAAGAAGAGAGTTGTAAAATCTACAAGAAACAAACACCAACCTACACAGGAAGACCATCAGTGACCCGAACCACTATTACTAAGAAGGATGCCTCAACCTGGAATACACAAATAAAAAGGTCTACATACACCCAAAGGTGTATGTACGGTGTGATCCAAGAGCCCGTAGGGAGTCACCCCAAAAAAGGTTCCACGTACAAAAATTAAATGACAAATACATTTACAAGTTAAATTAATGAAAGGACAACAAAGCTTGACATATTTTAAAGAAATCGTTTCTAAAAAGAAAACACTTTCAAAGAAAAAAACTAAAAAAAAAATCACCCTTTAATTTAAGAAAACCCAAACCTTAAAGAAAACCCAAAAGCTACACCGTATGCTGACGGTGAGTGTATAATAGTCCCGGAGCACAAATAGTTGGAGATGCCCTTTTCGTGCTAGCGAAAATATTGGGACCCTAGAATGTCGCGTCTCGATGAACATTAGTATAGGAATCACAACAAAATATGTTCTAATGCACGAGACACTAGTAGATTAACACATCCATAACCTAGTGGTCTCAAATAATCATTTAAAGTTCTGTTAGTGTTGTAATCGTCAAACGAGCTAAGTGAAACTGGGACAGAGCTCCTTCCCTATCACTAGCTTGCTAGATCTAGTCCGCCCACCTAGTGCTGAGGCTTCCCCTTGTGGGATCAATATGTTCCAATTTCACATTTCATGTCAAATATAGATGAATAAAATAAATAGGATGTTACTTACACCCAATTCCACACTTGCGCACAACTAAAAATCTATTTGAAATAGTGTGCACACTCGAATGATTTTTCAAAACTCAATTAAAAAAATTTCAGAATTTTAATTTTAAAACATATTAAATTCTTTGTAATAAAATTCTTTAAAAAGAAACATAACATAGCTTAACACACAAAACCAACTCATCCCTCCTTCAATTCCAATACCCAAAATCGTGTCAAGAACACAAACTGCACCACTCATATCAATTAATAACCCAACCGCACAGTTGAAATACACTTTTTCTGATTAAACAAAACACAAAAAATATTTATTAAGAAATTTCAGAATATGACGCATGACATTAAACATCAACAGTCCACTCAAACCCTCTTTTTGGACAAAACGTATATGAATGCTACACCAGAACACAAACCACGCACTTTGCGCATTTCAAAAAAGAAATGAAAAATTTATAGAAACACTAGTAGACAGTTCAATGTGGGTTTTTGTAGAAACAACCCACTCCATCCACAAAAAACATTCTCTTATTTCCAAACACATGAAACACCCTATCGAAAACACATTTAACAACACTTACACAAATGAAAAACTAACTTCACGTATTATTAAACACTAAGTATTGACTAAATTCATGTTTTCAACAAAAGAACACACCCACACCGCAAAAAAAAATGTTACCAAAAAATCTAACACATGGAAAACTCTGAGAAAACCCAATCCACACCCAAAATAATAAATCATGGAACATAAAAAATTACTAAGAAAGAAAATTGATTCACTAAATAATGTCTAAATGTGGAAACACCTACCTCGCATGATGATCCTTTAGAGAAATGGTGTAAAACACACCCACACCACATTCGTACCATGAAGGAGTAAGAGGAGGCCTAACCAAGGAGATTGAATCCAAAACAAATAGTTTAACCTCAAAACCAATTCCATTTAAAATAAAACACCAAGGGTTTAAAGCGCCACAATTTTATTTAAATTCACACCTGAATCATTTGAACAGTACTTGGTATTTCATGTTCCACTAGAAAGGTCTAGTAGAAGTAATGGGGAAACACATTAAAATCCCTAAAGGAACCATATAAAATCGACCATTCTTTTAAAATTCAATTTGGGCATTTTATCAACCACATGGTATGCATGGTTTGTTAAAATAGATTTAAAGCTAAACTTTGAATTTGGATAACCCATCGCACTCTTAGGAAACAGTGATGGAATGAAATTTAGACCTTGATAAACAATAAACACTTGTCATTACATTAGTAAAAAAATCACACATCATTAAAACACAAAGTAGACAATTGTTTTTCAAAATAAAATTAAGAACATGGAGAAATCCAACAATGAATCAATGACGAATAGTCTAGAAAGCATTGCCTTCGATGGAAAAGGTTCCAACAAGCATAAGAATGACCATCCTAACCCAAGAATTGTGACGAGATCACAAAGAAATATCTAAGAACGAGGGTATAGAAGGGAGGTCGTCCATGATGCTGATGGGATTGCCTAAAGGGGAAGTTTGTGCTATGCGAGTCGACCACAGGAGGGGTGCAATGCAATCCAGGTGGGGAGAAGGGGAGGGCGGCGAGATGGCCTTGGGGAAGAGCAGGGGAAAGTTGTGTGAAATGGATAGTTTCTGAGAAGGAGGTATGGCTGGCTAGACGTAGGGATAGTGTGTGCGGACCATCGGAAAGAGCGGTGAGTAGCTAGATGTGTAGAGCAGGGCGCTGGGCAGGAGGAGATGGAGGCGGCGAGCAGGCTGGAGAGGGAGCAGGGGAGGTCCGGCAGCGCTACAGGCTGGCCAGAGGAAGGGCGAGCTGGGTAAGAGGGTAGGGCCATGGAGGTAAGGAGGTGGTGTGATGGACACTAGGGGAAAGGTGGTGCGATGCTATGGGTCAAGGGGGAGGCTCACACCCTACAAAAAAAGAAAAAAATAATGAGAAATGGAAATCACTAAAAATAAATGATAAATTATAACAATTGTTATAATAATAATAAAAATAATAATAATAATAACAATAACTAAAACAAAAGTAATAATAATTAATAAAATAATATAATTTACATCACTAATATATATAATAACAATACTCTATAATAATTAATAATATCTTCAAATAATAATATTATTAGTATCAGTGAAATATTCTAATTTTTATTTAATTTTTATTTTACCACCATTTAATTTTATTCATTATTAATACATTTAAATTAATTTCCGGAACATCGGGCATGTGGGAAAAGAACCTAGCGAAGCGGTGTGACGACCTAAGTGAGGCCGCATAGCTTTGATAGTGGTGTGTTGAATGCTGTCAAGGCTAAAACACTCATTTATCAGCACAGGAGCATGAAACCCCAGTCGGGCTCGACCACATTTCATATATATATATATAATAAAAATTAAAAGTAGATAAAATTATAAGATAAAAATAAAAATTTAGAAACATAATGCAACAGAATGTTTGGTGTGAAAATTATCCCTATCGTAAACCTTTCCATCCCCAGAAAGCCACTACTAAGCTTGAGACTCAAAGTTGAAACTGATACCCCACTTAGGTTCAAATAGGATCCCCATATTCAACATGGAAAAAGAGGCAAAAACATCATGCAGTAAGATAGTTACTCAATGAAAACTTCAAGAATCATGTTAAAATACTTTCTAATATGTGTCAGTACCACAAAGAGCTAAAATTCCTCATATTGACAGATCAAGGAAAAGAAATCTCACACCCATGGAAAAAAATCAAAAGCCGAAACACCGAAAGTACCATAGAACGAAACCCTACTATTTTTCTGGAATGAACAAACAAGATCAAACCACATACCAAGAACACTATTATCACCTACTACCAAGTCAAATCTCTGAACAGGACCAAAATGCCAACATGGGAAAAGTCTGAAGGGGCTACCCACAATTAAAACCATACCAAAGCCTAATACGAGATTGGAAAACTAACACAGGGAGGCCCATGCAGACACCCCACCATGAGAAAAGTGTTATATCAGTTTATTTATGGGGAGTTTTAGTGAAACCCTCAATGGGTCTCACAACTATTGGAACCAACAAAAACACAAAAACTCAGAGGCTTCCCTGCACTAACCGAACACACCTTCAAAAGGGAAGGGAGGGAGAGGACCAACCATTGGGCATCTCAACCACAACCGAAGAAAAAACAACATTTTAACATCACCAGATGAGAACCATTTAACTTTGAGACTAATTCTCGCTAATATACCCCATATGGACCACTAAAAGGGATTAAATCCAGTGGGATGCAACCCCCAGGACATTAAGGTAATGAGACAGACATGCTTTTTCATAGCCACAGGAAATCCCACACACCCAAATGGTTCATTCAGAACAGAACAATTATTGGAAATAATTTAAATAATTTCACTTCCAACACTGACGACACAAATAAGGTCAGGGACCCATACACTCTTGGGGTTCATAACCATGTTCCAGCTTCACTCTAAGTCCTATGGCTGGACCCTTGATGTTTGAAGCATCTCCTTACCTGATTTCAGGCATTGAAGACTCTCAAACGGAGCTTCTTCATTCTTAGTGCCACATGTAACTATACTTCATTCAAGACAACTCCATCAGACACAATACACTCCGACATCCAACTACACCATTACGGCACATCCACCAAAACAAGGGTTTAGATGATGCACATGTATCACTTCTTCACCTTAACCAAGATACTTAAGAAGGAAATACGCACAATAGACACTCCCCTTTGAACAGAAAAAAATTAAAACTCCCCTAATGGAGGATACACCCCTATGAGAAAATGGATTCCGGACGGATTCTATGAAATCCAACCTTGCTCTTCAAGAGATCTCCTGATGCATACGTCACCAAACATGAACCTTGTGGCTGATGGAAGCACTACCAACCTTTCAACACATCGGTCAACATATATAATTCTAAATTGCATTCACCCTTCCCCACTTTAATTTCTTTCCATGTTTCCCGGGGAACCTTCAAACACAACAATGTAAAACATCATACCCGAAAACCCACACAACTCAAAGAGAACAAAACTCCATTAAACTACCCTCACATTTTTCATCCCACTGCAAGAGGATCCATTTAGTTGTAAAAAGGAGAGGTGGGTTCAATTCAAGAATTCAAGAAGAGAGTTCTCTGATCAACTAGAGGGCTAGCCAAGGGAGAATTTCCGGTGGCCTCACTTCAATCTCATGTTAACTCTTTATAGGGGGAGAACACTAGTCAAGAAAGAAAACCACGTACCTAACCAAACTAGTCCAATGGTCATGGCATACCACTAGAAAATACTAAACAGGAGGAGGGGTCCACTATAAGGGATTCCTGATGTAATTTCAAAATAATTCACTAACATCATGCTTGCATACCAACTTACAAATAAGAATTCAAACTCATGACAGAAATCATTCAGAAAGGATCCTTGGCTCAAAATGCCTCACATTCGACATTTACAAAACACAAGGACACACATCCCAATCATTGGTCATTAACACACTGAATTATCATTTAACAAAACTTTTTGAAAATAAGCAAAGCTGGTGGATTGCAAAAACACCAATGGTGTTCCATGGGCCTCACACTTGCATGTTCTCGTGCCACACTAGCACCCACCTCATATCCATCCAAGAATTTATCCACTCGTTACATTGACCATTTCTCTTTCCATATGAACTCATGCAGGTGGTTTCCCATGAGAACACCAAGGATCAAAAACCAAACCATTACATTTTTCAAAACCAAAACATTCAACCCACACCTTTCGAACCTCGCACATCATTTTATTTTTAAATTGCATTATTTTAAAAAAAATTCCAAGACCAAAACATATTTACATAAAAACCAAATTTCCACAATTCCAAAACAACGAAACTGGGAATAGTGTAAGAGAAAACTAATTTCATTGGGTGATCGGAACATATGGTTGGAAGCAATACGTGAATCACGCCACCGCCAGAGAGGGTATTCTGGGATAGCATCCCCGAATCCATATGGCTTTCCATATCCTTCAATTTCACTAGGACCACTGACCCTACTACTTTTTCATTTCCCCTAAACCAGATTAACCACAAAGACCAAAGACTTAGACATACCTCAACTTACTTTGGTAACTCAAGTCCCCCCTGAGGTGTGCTGGCTAGGCCCCTTGCTCAGAGTTATAATGTTGAGTTCAAAAATTTTAACTCCAGTCTACCTTGACTCTATCCCAAAAGAACATGACCTAAGAGTGTGAACCCCTATGATACAATATTGTCATGGACCACGCTGGGTCGCAATCCTACCTGGAACCCTACACAGACCACGATGTGGCCCGAAGGGCGTTCAAAATACCCATTGGCTTCCACAAGTTCCCATGTATCAAAAAAATATATGTGAACGATTTACCTGAAAAAGTAAACGCAAAACCATAGAAAAGATAAAAAAACTAAAATTGTGAATTGACAAACAAAAAAACCATCCATCTAAAATCGAATTTAATGGTTTAAAACTTGAACCACATCTAAAAGAAAACGAAAAAAAAGAAACCAAAAATCAAACACAACCTTTAAGTAACAAGAGAGGTGTAACATCCACAAGCTACAAACACCAACCTGCACAAGAAGACCATCGGCGACCCGAACCACTACCACTATGCTGGATGCCTCAACCTGAAATTCAAAAAGAAAAAGATCTACATACACCCAATTGTGTATTTAGGTTGTGATACAAGAGACCAATAGTATGTCACCCAAAAAAAGGTTCCACGTATAAACATTAAATGGCTAATACATTTGTAGGCTAAATAAATGAATAGTCACCAAAACTTAAACAATTATAAAGAAACTATTTCCATAAAGAAAGCACCATCAAAGAAAATAACTTAAATAAAAAAACACCCTATCATTTAAGAAAAAAAAACCTTCATGAAAACCCTAAAGATACACTGTATGCCGATGATGAGTGTATTTTAGTCAAGGAGGACCAAAAGCGGGAGTCTCCCTATTGGTACTACAAAATACAATGGGACCCTAGAACATCATGTCTCAGTGAATAGTAGTATAGGAATCACAACCAAATATGTTCTCAGGCATGAGACACTGGCAAGGAAACACATCCAGAACCTAGCGGTCTCCAATCATCAATCAAATATTAGTTAGTGTTGTAATCATCAAACTTGCTAAGTGAAACCAGGCTAGAGACGCTTCCGTATCACTAGCGCTCTACATCAATTCTGTCCACTTAGTACCCAGGCTTCCCCTTTTGTGTTCAAGATGATCCAATTTCAAATTTCATTTCAAACTCAAATGAATAAAATAAATAGGGTGTTACCTAAACCCAATTCCATAATTTCACACACACAAAATCCATTTGAATTAGTATGCACCCTTGAAGGATTTTACCCAACTTAGTTAAAACAATTTCAGCATTTTATTATTTGAACATATAAAATTCTTTGTAAATAAATTCTTTAAAAAGAAACATAACATGGATTAACACACAAATCCAACTCACCCCACCTTCATGTTCAAACACACCCAACTCCACATCATGAACACGAACCGCACCACTCACAACAATTAATAACCCAACAACACAGTTAAAATACCCATTTTCCAAATTAAAAAAACACAAAAAATATCATTAATCAATTTCACAATATGACACATGAATTTAAATACCAACAGTCCACTCAAACCCTCTTCTTGAACAAAACACATATGTACACTACACCATAATATAAACCGTTCACATTGCGCATTTCACAAAAAAAACACAAAATTCTTAAAAACACTAGTAGACAATTCAATGTGGGTTTCTACAGCAATAACAAACTCCACCCACACAACACCTTCCCTTATAACCAAACACATGTAACACCCTGTTGAAAACACACTTAACACCACTTTCACAAATGAAAAACTAATTTCATGTATTATTAAACACTAACTATTGACTAAATGCACGTTTTCAACCAAAGTACGCACCCACAACACATAAAAATGCTACCAAACAAATATAACACATGTAAAAATATAAGAAAACCCAATCTAAACCCTAAAGAAGAAATCAAGGAACATTAAAAATTACTAAGAACGCAAATTGATTCACTAAATAATTTCTAAACATGGAACCACCTACCTTACAAGAAGATCCTTTAGAGAATTGGCGCAAAACACAGTCGCACCACATTCACACCACGAAGGAGTAATAGGATGCCTGACTAAGGATATCGAATCCAAAATAAACAATTAAACCTAAAAACTAGTTCCATTTAGAATAAAACACCAAGGGCTTGAGGCACCACGCTTTAATATAAATTCACACTTGAATCCATTAAACAGAACTTGGCATTTCATGTTCCACTTGAAAGGACAAGTATCACTTTTGAGAAAACACTATAAAATCCCAAAGAAACCTTATATAATCGACCATGCTTCTAAAACACCATTTGAGCATTTTCTTAACCACATGGTATGCATGGTTTGTTAAAACAAATTTAAAACTAATCTTTTAATTGGGATAACCCATCACACTCCAAGGAAACAGTGATGGAATGAAATTTAGACCTTGATAAACAACAAACACATTCCATACCATCATTAGAAAAATCACACATCATTAAAACATCAATAAGACAATGGTTTTTTAAAATTAATTTAAGGTAATGGGGAGATCCAACCTAGAATCGATGGTAGATGGTCTGGAAATCATCGCCTTCTATGGAAATTTCTCCACCAAGCATAATAATGACCCTCATAACCTAAGAATCATGAGGAGATAATGAAGAAAACGCCATGAAAGAAGGTCCGGAGGGGAGGTCATCTTCAATGCAGAGGGGATCAACCAAAGGGGAAGGTCGTGTGATGTGGCTTTTCTAGGGTAGGGGTGTGACGTGATACATGTGGGGAGAAGGGGAGGGGGCAAGCTGACTATGGGGAAGAGCAGGTCGGAGCGGTACCGGATGGAGTGTTGTCGAGAAGGAGGTCTAGTAGGCCAAATGAGGGGATGGAACATGCGGACCATCAGACAGTGTGGCGAGCGGCTGGCTGGGCAGAGCAGGGCACTAGGTGGGAGGAGATGGAGGTGGCGAGAAGGCTGGAGAGAGAGCAGGGGAGGTCTGGCGGTGCTATAGGCTGGCTTGGAGGATGGGAGAGCTGGTTCGGAGGGGTTGTCTATGGAGGTAGGGAGGCTGCATGATGGACACCAGGGGTAAGGGTGGTGTTACGCTACGGGTCTTGGGGGAGGTTCATACTCAAAGAAAAAAAAGACAAAAAATCAAGAAATATGGAAATCACTAAAAATAATTATTATATTCTAACAATTGTAAAAATAATAATTATAATTACTAAAACAAGAGTAATAATAGTTAATAAAATAACATAATTTCCATCACTAATATATATAATAATATTACTCAATAACACTTAATAATATCCTCATATAATAATATTATCATAATCTATAAAATCTTATTATTTTTATTTTATTTTTATTTTACCAGTCATTTAATTTTATTCATTATTATTTCATTTCATTTAATTTGTTGAGAATCGGGTAGGTGCGTAGAGAACCTGGCGAGGTTGGACGACGACCTAGGCGATGTCGCGGGGCTTCGACAGTTGTGCGCTGAATGCTGTCAAGGACAAAACACTCATTTTTCAATGAAAGAGTGTGAAACCCCTATGGGTCTCGGCCCACAATTCATATATATATATACATATATAATAATTAGAATAAAACATAATTTTATGATAAAAATAAAAAATTAGAAACATGATGTGGCGCAACATCCGATGTGACATATGAGGACATCCTCCATGGGGATTTACTAGGTTTAACTCCCTTATAAAAGATAGAATTATGAATCAACTTGCATCCTGGGACGTCACCGATGTCATACCCAGAAATTCAAATTTCTCCCATAGAGATTTGAGAGCTAGGGATGCAGTTGGAGGACTTACAAGAGAAAGGATTTGTGAGTCCCATCATTTCTAATCGATACCGGTAGTGTTTTTTTCTAAGAAGTTGGATAGGATCTGGTGGTTATGTTTGAATTACCAATGCATAAATTAGGTGACTGTAAGGAATAATTATCCACTATAAAGGATTGATGACCTTTTTGATCAATTTAGAGGGGTGATGGTTCTCTAAGATCAAACTCAGACCTAGTTATCAATAGTTGCAGGTGTGGGAAGAGGAGTTACAAAATATATCATTTTGATTTCATTATAGACACTATGAGTATGTGGTGATGTCATTCGACATGATGAATTCCCCATAAGTGTTCATGGGACTCATGGACCAGACCGATCAACAATTCTTAGACAAGATTGTTGTGGTATTCATCAATGCCATCCTAGTGAATTTATATATTGAAGTGGATCAGAATAGATGTTAGAGGATGGTCTTGGACACACTCCAAGACCACCAAATTTACGAGAAGGTAATGAACTATTAGTTTTGGATTTGAGAGGTCCACATTCTTGGACACATCATCTCATCGGCTAGATTTGGAGTGGATCTAGCCAAGGTTGAGGAATTTATTGATTTGGATACACCAAAGTGTGTTACTATGGTGTAGTGTTTTCATGGGTTGCAAGGTACTATCAAAGGATTGTACCCAAATTCTCTATAGTGGAAGATCCATTGAATTTTTTTACATGAAAGGGGAGGCCTTTTGTGGGGACAGAAAGGTGACTGTAGTGATTTTTGGAGCTGATACAGAGGTTGGTGAATGGTCTCATCCTGTGATTGTCAGATGAGGGTGCCTAGTACATAGTGTTCTAAAATTCATCAAGGACCAAACTTGGTTGTGTTATAATGAAAAGGAGAGTTTTCATTGCCTATGGTTCATGCCAGCTGAGACCATGTGAGAATAATGATGTAACCAATCATATTGAGTTTTCAAGGGTTTTGTTCACATTGAATATGTTGAGACACTAAATAATGGGTGAGTTATTTATTTTTTACTATGACCACATGAGTTTCAAGTACGTATTCTCACAGAAGGATCTGAACATGAGACATAGGCGATGCCTAGTGTTCCTCCGAGATTATGACTTTGGGATTTTCTATACTCCTGGGAGGGGGAACGTGGAAGAAGATGCTATCAGTATGAGATATTATTCTTATATATTGTACATGGCATCTTATTAGTTATCCTCATTTTTGTTTTCCTTAATGTACAAGGGTATTTCTTCATATCATCTATTGATGGTTGATACCCAACCACTTTTATAGCATGTCGGGGATGCTTATTGTGTATATACTGACTGTGAGGGTCTATATAATCATAAATCGACTAGACATCATACTGAGGGATATTTTGAATATAAGTCCCTAGTCTAAAACCCTAAGGTTTAGAAAATAAATATATAATGAAATTTTATAATCTATCCATTAAACACAACTTTGCCTCTTCTATGTTTTAAATTTTGAAAAATGGTCATCTAGAGTTGTGTTCAGAATGTAATTTGGAGTCTGATAGAACAAACATGATTTTTGGTTAATAGTAACATACCCTTATGAATGGAATGTGAATAGTAATATGAAACTTATGAATAGTAAATAATGATATTATTTTATTTTTTTAAGGTAGTAAGATAATGGGATATAAATTAATTTTTCAATGTCACATAAAACTAATTATACCTCTAAGATTGTTATTTTTTTAATTAACTATGAAATTATTTAAAAAATAAATTAATAATATTTAGAAAATTATTTTTGAAAAATGGAGTTCAATTTTTAATTCTACATGTCGAATAATTATAGGGGTAAATTTTTGGGATTTTTTCTGAAATTCTTGAATTTTTTATGAATAGTGAAATATGATAAAAGACTGTATATACAAATTATCAGTTAAATACACTATTTATGACACCATAAAAGATGTAAGTCCACCTGGTTCAAACTCACATGCAATTATTACTATTAGGGGTCACATGAAACAACACTATTGTTTGTCTTGAGAGATATAATAAAATAATGAATTAAATATTGAAAATTTACGCCTCTCCTCCACTATAAAAACCCATCACCACACCCTCCTCTCTTCACTCCTCTAAGACTTGAATATCCTAAAAGTTATACCCATTTACACTTACCTAGTCTCTCCCCACGTCCAAGAAGATTCTGGTTGTTCCAAAATACCAAAACCACTTCCCTTAAGGAGATTCTCAAGGAGGATATTTCAAGAGGTAAAGCGCCCTTCTTTTTCATTTGGTTTCATTTCAATTTATCTTCCTTTTCTATCCTCAACTCCACTCCTGGGTCCCAATTATCATGTTAAGTCCATTATAATCTATATACTGGAATTATATCATGTTAATGGAAGAACCATCATAAATATACTTAGTCCCTCCCTTTTATTTTTATAAACGAAATCAACGCCCATGAGGTTCCAATTTATAGCCTTCATGGACGACAAAGTTTAATTTTTCAATTTATTATAAATTACTAGTCATGAAACCATATTTATGGTCAAAATAGACTATAATATATGTATTATAAAATAATTAAAATTCAGGAACCAGAATATCTACATATAATTAAGTTATATGACAAAACTAGTTCATAATAATCCAAATACCGCCGAATAATCGAAGTTATTGTCATCTAATGATTCATCCTAATTACATGTAACCAAATGATAAAAATTACCATTACCAATTATATATGTTCATAAATAATATATAATTCCAATCCTGGGGATTTATAACCATTCCACATGAAATCTATTACTTAAAAACAAGTGAACCGATTATGAAAATAAAGAAAACGAACACCCCGGAACAACGAAATTCAATATAATAATTTAGCAATAAGGTTATAAATGAAATAAAAATAATTATGATAAACTTAATACATGTCCAATAGGTTCTTAAATAATTTATTAATAATTATACTTCCTTATTTCAAGAGCTTAAGTTCAAGAGTGGTACACGTTTGGAGTTAAGGTAAGGGTTTTCCACCCAAAGTTCCATTTTCATTCAGGTTACATTTATTGTCTAATTTCCTCAATGAAATTATTTTGTATTGTTATGTAATCCTCATAAATTATGTGTTGGTATTCTATATATGTACACCAACCAGTATCCTTACCTATTTTCTGGATAGTTACTTGTTCTAAACGAAGCTTTCAAAACCGTTTCAAAAAATACGTGCCTGATTCATGGGAATTTCTCAAATTCATATCTATTTTCAAGGGAAATATATAATCTCTTTTTGGAAACCATTATTCATCTAGAAACATTAATTTTAACATTAAATACTATCTTAATTCACTTCTGTGTTTATACAAATATTATTTCCAAAATAACTCTTCTTTTCAAAATAAAAGTGTATTATCTCAATAATTGCTTAATGATTTAAGAAGATTATTCTCGTTTGATTCAACACTGTTGTCGATTCTTAAGTATTTTTGGGGTTAATTATTTATGATGTCATATACCATATTTTATTGAATGTTTTATGACTAACATTATTGTGGATGATCTATCATAAAACCATTCACCGTATTATTCTGAATGGTTAGTATTTATGTTCAGTAATCTGGGAAAGACAGATACATTTCATAATATAGCTTCAATATTAATGTATTTGTTGTTTATTAATATCCCCACTCATATGAGGAATGAATTGGACTTATTATGTGATGGGTGGGGCCCGTTATATCCTCTCGATTTATCGGTAGGTCTCATGAGATAAACAGACGTGGAATTGGCTGAGGCCTTTCCCATTATGTTATATGGATTTTGGCTGAGGCCTTAATCCTTAGACATCTTGGTCGAGGCCTTGAAAAAATGTTTTAGAATGTCCAGCATATTCACTTCCCTCATTATGAAGCTAGTAATTGAATGTTTATGTGGTTATTCGACAAGTAGAATACCCATGATTATGTTTCGTTATGTCATTATTTTCTCAGCTCATATTCCTGTCATAATGTGTTCAAGTTATTGTTAAAGGCATGTTTTTTCAATTATTCACCATGTATTATGCTTATTAAATCTTCTGCTGTATTACTTACTCTTACTGATTGTTTGAGCTCACCACTTTCTTATGTTTTATTTTTCACAGGATATGAAGAAGTAAATTATGAATGACTTGCAAGCATAATCTTGGAGGCATGGATGTTTCTAATTTAATAAATTAGTGTTGTATTTCCTTTATTGATGTAAAGTTGAACTTATTTATGTATCTTTCTTCCAATAGTACTGAACTACTTTGTCCTTTGGGATGCTTATTCCTTGTTTGTATGCCAATGTAATCAAATAAGGCACCGTCTCCAGGAAACTGGGGTCGGGTCCTTACAGTTGGTATCAAAGTAAGTTTAGTAGAAAACACGGAAACTATATTTAGAAAATATAGATTAGGGAGGACTCCCTAAGATAGTATTTGAGGAAAAACATACAATAACTTCATGGTATTTTGGTAAGTTATTTATTATGTGGAATATTCAAGCAATACATCCCTGTCTGGATACGAGCAGGTAGAGGTAGCTCTGGCACATATATACCTAGGAGTGAAAGCTCTGACAAGGAGTTTCGGGCTTGACCCAGGGTGTCCAGGTATACGACAGTGGGCCTTGCTACACTCTTCATTACGACAGTCCCGGGGGATATACTGAGTATAATTCATGTATTCTTTACAAGCCATTATAAAGGATTTAAATGTAAATTTTTCCTCAAAGATACCATGTTTATGATTATGTGATTAGCTATGTGTAGAATTTAAATTTATGCCTAGTATTTTTCTACATTGAGATTATAAATTATGATACATACCCTAATCTAGTGTATTCCATTATTTAGAAATGGTGCCTTGTGGAAGGAATGGAAATCGCATGAATGCACGTAGGGATTTCCCTTTGATGCATAAAAATGATATTGGCTTTGGTGCTGTGACGGGTGTTGAGAAACTTATAACTATACTGGGACAACTTACTCAGGTTATGAATAATAACCTTCCCCGTATGGAGCATCTCGATCCACCACGTGGAGGAGCTATGTTAGATCGCTTTATGTTACAACAACCTCCATCATTTGACGAGACTACAAACCCTTTTGTATCAGAGCAGTGGATATGATCCGTTGAGAAGATATTTCTCTCCTTAGGATGTAATGAAAGAGAGAAGGTCATCGTGGAAATCTATCATCTATCAGGAGATGCGGATCAGTGGTGGTCCTTAATCAAAAACACAAAGGAGGAGGACAAAATAGAGGATATGGAATGGAGGGACATTAAGGAAATATTCCTTGAGAAATACTTTCCTCATAAACAAAGAGTAGATATGGAGAGGCAATTTTTGAATCTGAGGTAGAAGAAAGATGAGAATGTTGCAAAGTACGAAGCTAACTTCACAAGGTTAGAAAAACATGTTATGGACTACATACGAAATCCAAGGAGAAAAATTAACTGATTCATTGATCACCTAAATCCATTCCTCAGGCGGGCACTGGTCAACCAAATTTTTTTTATCATATGAGGATATAGTTTCATGTGGTATCAAGACAGAAAAAATAATTCACTATGTCTTATGATTTAATGAGAAAGAAAGAAAATAAGAGGGCTTGTAAAAACCCTGGTAAAGGAAATAAGGAAATGGGGAAGAAGGGAAGATTTTAATTTCCACCATGTGACAATTGTGGAAGGAAAGACCCTAGTGCGTGCATAAAAATAAAAGGAGTATTCTACAAATGTGGTCAGAAAGTACATCTTGCTAGTGATTGAAAAGGGAAGAATGAATCCAATGATGTTCAATGCTATAATTTTCGAGTGATGGGACACTATGCTAATGAATGTCCAAAGAGTCAAGGAAATATGCAGCATAAAAGGCCAAGGGATCATGGAAAATCTTATGAAATTACAACTATAGAGGTTGAAGTTCTGAATGATGTTGTGGCAGGTACATTGATTATTTCATCAAACTTAGCCAATGCATTATTTGATTCTGGATCATCACATTGTTTTATCTCTTCCCAGTTTGCTAAGAAAAGTAGATATTTCCAATTTTTTTAGCAAGGGAGTTGTCAGTTAAAACACCTAAGGTAAGTATCATTGCAATAATTTTTTGAGAATCAGTTCCCATTAGGGCATAGAAATGTTATTTATCTACTGATCCCATTGTCATACGCATGATTGAATTTGATATCATCCTCATTATGGATTGGCTTTCACACCATGATACAAAACTTTATTGTAAGAAGAAGGAGGTTAAAATTTTCGATGATAATAAAGAGTACATTATCTTTAGAGAAGCAACGTCACCACCCGATTCTTATTTAGATCCACCCCCAATAGCTCAACTAAATTCCATTATTGGGGAGTAATAGAATGAAATGACTATGGTTGAGGAAAATAATTTTCAAGTAGAAGATGTACCTGTTCTACAAGAATATATTGATGTCATTCTAGAGGATTTACCTCGAAAACCTCTAGAGAGGGAAATTGAGTGTTCCATTGACATAATTCCTGGTTCGAGGACCATATCAAAGACTCCTTATATAATGGCCTTTGTGGAGTTAGTTGAGCTAAAGAAGAAACTAGAGGAATTGAGTGATAAAAGATTTATTCACCATAGTGTCTCTCCAAGGGGTTCCCTATTCTTTTCATTAAGAAGAAAGATGGGTCTATGAAGTTGTACATTGATTATAGGGAAATTAATGCTATTAAAATAAATAATAGGTATCCTATGCCATGAATTGATGATTTATTCGATAAAAATCATGAAGCCCAAAATTTTTCGAAGATTGACCTTCGATCTCAGTATCATCAGTTGCATGTGAGAAGGGAATACATTCAAAAATAGCATTTTGAACCTGGTACGAGCATTATGAGTTTACAGTAATTCCTTTTTCACTAACCAATGCACCATCTATTTTCATGGATCTCATGAACATAGTCTTCAAGTAATATCTTGATGACTTTGTAGTGGTGTTTATCGATGATATCCTAGTTTAATGTAAGAGCTATGAAGATCATGAAAATAACTTGCGCACCATTCTGAAGACTCTGAGAAAAAATTAATTGTATGGGAAGTTTAGCAAGTGTGATTTCTGCCTCCAATTAGTTTCCTTTATGGGACACATTATCTCTAAGGATGGAATATCTGTAGATCATGCGAAGACAAAGGTTGTGAAAAAATGGTCTACTCCAACGAATGTAACAGAGGTACATATTTTTATTGGTTTAGCATGTTATTATCAGCATTTCATTCAGAACTTCCCCCCTTTAGCCCACCCAATGACCAAGCTCACACAAAAAGGGGTTATGATCATATGGACCAAGGAATTTGAAGAGTGTTTAGATTAATTGAATATGAGGTTAGTTAATAGTCCTATCATAACCCTACCATCGGGGAATGATGGGTTTGTTATCTATAGTAACGCATCAATGAAAGGACAGGGTTGGGTCCTTATACAGAATGATTGAGTGATTGCCCATGCATCTAGGCAGCTAAAAATTCCTGAACAAAACTATCCAGCTCATGATCATGAGATAGCAGCGGTAATCTTTTCTCTGAAGATTTGGATAAATTACCTCTATGGTGAGAAATGTGAGATATATACAGATCATAGGATTTTGAAATATATATTCTCATAGAAAGAACTCAACATGAGACAAATGAGATGGATAGAGCTACTCAAAGACAACGATTGCACAATACACTACCTCCCCTAGAAGGCAAATACGGTGGCAAACGGTTTGAGTAGAAAGGACCACAGAATTATGAACAAGATGAGAGTTTAAAGGGATCCTATGTTTATGGATCTAGTAAAGATGGATATGGGAAATATCAAGGAAGGTAACACGTCACTAATTTTTTAAATGGTTTCAAAAATTTCTTTACTCGAAAAGATAAAATGTTCTCAGGCTGATGATGAGGCGTTTGAAAAGAAATTTAAAGCTAAAAAGGATGAGAGGTTGACTGAATTCACATATGAAGGTGGAATTTTGAAATTCAGAAAAAGGATTTGTGTTCCTGCTATTCCCGAGCTAAAGAGATAAATATTGGATGATTCTCATAGCTCTAATTTCTATATACACCATGGTAGCAAAAAGTTGTTCAGAGATATAAAGGAACATTTATTTTGGGAAAACATAAAGAGAGAGATTGTTGATTACATGTCGAGATGTTTAGTTTGTCAACAGGTGAAGGGAGGAAGACAACATTCTGGTGTAGTCATGCAACCCCTTCCAATACCTATGTGGAAATGTGGTGATATTACGATGGACTTTATCATGGGGGTACCAAAGACTCCAAGAATGAATAATACAATATGGGTCATTATTGATCGTCTTACAAAATGTGAACATTTTTTTACTATAAGGGAAGATTTACCACTTTAACGTTTTTCAAGAATATATATTAATGATGTTTTTTTACTTCATTTTGTACCCTCATCAATTATTTATGATCGTGATCCCGGTTTTTCATCACGATTATGGAAGAGTCTTCAGAAGGCCATAGATACCGATCTTCGTTTGAGCACAGCCTACCACCCACAAACTGATGGAAAATCAGAATGGACTATTCCAACATTGGAAGACATATTGAGGTCTTGTTCACTTGATTTTCACATCATGTGGGATCAATATTTACCTCTGGGGGAATTTACCTACAACAATAGCTTCCATTAAAGAATTTAGATGGAACCCTATGAAGAATTATATGGGAGTAGATGTCTTACACCAAAATGTAGGGATGATGTTGGTGAAATAAATCTGGTGGGCCCTGAACTTGTTGAAGAAAAAAGGGAAAAGGTGAAGATTATCCAGAACCATATCAAAACAGCTCAAAGTAGGAAAAATAGCTATGCTAATAACCGAAGGATTTGGAATTTCAAGAAGGATATCATGTTTTCTTAATGTTATCTCCATGGAAGGGTATTATACGGTTCAGTAGGAAGGAAAAATTATGTCTCAAGTACATTGGACCTTTTCTAATTATCGGCCAAATTGGAGCCATAGCTTACCATTTGGCAATGCCGCCAAGTATTTACAAGGTTCACAATATGTTCCATGTTTCAATGTTAAGAAAGTATATGCAAGACCCAACACATGTACTCACTTATGAAGATGTTGAACTTAAGCCCGATCTATCTTATTGTTAAGAGCCTATCAAGATTCTTGATACTAGAGAACAATTATTGAGAAATTAGAAGACTCTTTTGGTAATGGTTCTCTGGAGGAACCATAAGATTGAGTAAGCAACATGGGAGCCCGAGGAGCTTATGTTAAAGAAATACCCAAATCATTTTATGAAATATTTTTTGAATTTCGAGGACAAACTTTTTGTAAGGAGGGGAGAATGTAACACCCCAAAGTTGTGAAAATAAATATAGAATGAAATTTTATAATCTAGCCATTAAACACAACATTTCCTCTTCTATGTTTTGAATTTCGAAAAATGGTCATCTAGAGTTTTGTTGAGTAAGTCATTTGGAGTTAAAAAAAATGATTGTTGGGGAATAGTATCATACCCTTATGAATAGAAATATGAATAGTAATATGACTCTTATGAATAGTAAATAATGATATTATTTTATTTTCTTAAGGTAATAAGTTAATGGGATCTAATTTAATTTTTCATTGTCACATAAAACTAATTATACCTCTAAGATTTTTATTTTTTGAATTAACTTTGACTTTATTTAAAAATTAAATTAATAATATTTAGAAAATTATTTCTGAAAAATGGAGTTCACTTTTTAATTCTACATGTCAACAAATGGAAGGGGTGAATTTTTGGGATTTTTATGAAATTCTTGAATTTTAGATGAATAGTGAAATACAATAAAATGCCATTTATACAAATTATTAGTTAAATACACTATTTATGAAATCATACATGATGTAAGGACACTTTGTTCAATGTCACATGCATTTATTACAATTAGGGGTCACATGAAACAAAAATATTGGTTGTCTTGAGGGATATAATAAAATAATGAATTAAATATTCAAAATTTACTCCTCTCCTCCACTATAAAAACCCCTCCCCACACCCTCTTCTCAGCACTCCTCTATGAATTGAATCATCTCAATGTTCTTCTCATTTACCCTCACCTAGTCTCTCCCCACGTCCAAGAAGCTTATGGTCTTTCCAAAAGACCAAAACCCCTTCCCTTAAGGAGATTCTCAAGGAGGTTATTTCAAGAGGTAAATCACCCTTCTTTTTCATTTGGTTTCATTTCAATTTATCTTCCATTTATATCCTCACCTCACCTCCTCTATCAAAATTATCATGTTAAATATAGTACCATATATATATTGTAATTATATCATGTTAATGGAATAACCATCATAAATATTGTTCCTCCTTCCCTTTTATTTGTATAAATGAAATCAACGTCCATGAGGTTCCAATTTATAGCCATCGTGGATGAAGAAGTTTTGTTCTTCAATTAATTCTTAATTACTGGTCATGAAACCATATTTATGGTTGAAAACGGATATTATATATGTATTATAACATAATTAATATTTAGGAACCAGAATATGTACATATAATTTAGTTATATGACAAAACCAGTACATAATAATCCAAATACCGCCGAATAATCGAAGTTGTTGTCATCTAATGATCCATCCCCATTACATGTAACCAAATGATATAAATGACCATTACCAATTATTTATGTCAATAATTATTATATAATTACAATACTATAGATTAATAACCATTCCACATGAACTCCATTACTTAAAAACAAGTGAACCAGTTATGAAAATAATGAAAATGAACACCCCAGAACAACGAAATTCAATATAATAACATATAAATAAGAGTATAAATGAACTAAAAAGAATTATGATATACTAAATACATTTCTAATAGGATCTAAAATATTTTATTAATAAGTATAATTTTATATTACAGGGGATTAATTTCAAGAGTGGAACACATTTGGAGTTAAGGTAAGGGTTTTCCACCCGAACTTCCATTTTCATTCGAGTTACTTTTATTGTCTAATTTCCTCGATAAAATTCTTATTTATTGTTATTTAATACTCAAAAATTATGTGTGTGTATTCTATATATGTACACTAACCATTATCCTTCCATATTTTTTGTATATTTATATGTTATAAAAGAACATCTCAAAACTGTTTCCAAAAAATACGAGCCCGATACAAGGGAATTTCTCAAATTCATATCTATTTTCAAGGGCAATATATAATCTATTTTTTTAGAAACCATTATTCTTCTAAAAACACTAATTTTATCATGAAATACTGTCTTACTTAACTTATGGTTTTATACAAAGATTTTTTTCAAAATAATGCTATTTTTTTAAAATAAAAGAGTTTTTATCTCAAAAATTGCTTAATGATTTTAGAAGATTATTATCATTTGATTCAACAACATTGTTGATTCTTATGAATTTTTGGGATTAATAATTTAGGATTTCATATACCATATATTATTTAATGGTTTTTGACTAATATTATTTTGGATGATCTATCCTAAAACCATTCACCATATTATTCCGAATGGTTAGTGTTTATGTTCAATAATTGGGTAAAGTTAGATACATTTCATATGATAGTTTCAATATGAATGAATATGTTGTTTATGTTTATCCCCACTCATATGAGGAATTCATTGGAAATATTATGTGATGGGTGGGGCCCACTATAACCCCTCTATGCATCGGTAGGTCTCATGAGACAAATAGACGTGGAATTGGCTGAGGCCTTTCCCATTGTGTTATATGGATTTTTCCCGAGGCCTTAATTATTAGAAGTCTTGGAAGAGGCCTTGAAAAAATGTTTCAGAATGTATGGTATATGCACTTACATCATTATGAATCTAGTAATTGAATGTTCATGTGGTTATTTGACTTTTAGAATACCCATGATTTTGTTTTTTTATGGAATTATTTTCTTAGCTCATATTCCTACCATAATGTGTTCAAGTTATTGTTAAAGCCATGTGTTTTAAATTATGCACCATGTCTTATTTTTATTATATATTCTGATATATTTCTTACTCTTATTGAGTGTTTGATCTCACCACTTTCTTATATTTCATTTTTCATAGGATATAAAGAAGTAAATTATGAATGACTTTCAAGAATAATCTAGGAGGAATGGATGTTTATAAAGGAATAAATTAGTGTTTTATTTCCTTTATTGATGTAATGTTGAACTTATTTATGTATCTTGTTTCCTATAATACTAAACTACTTGGTCTTTCGGGATGCTCATTCCTTGTTTGTATGCCAATGTAATCAAATAAGGCACCAGCTCCGGGAAACTGGGGTCGGATCCTTAGACCTAGACTTAAAACATTACTTAATCTAGAATTGTGTCAATAATTTGACTTTAATTCACTTCTATGATCCTTTTATGTTCAGATATTTAGTGAATTAGGTCATAACTTATTAATTACATCTCAAAAATTGCAATGCAAATAATTCTTCTCTGTCCTTTTTTTTTGACAAAAATATAACTCCATAAAATAAAACAATAATTCTCTTCATGATATAAATATCCTTTAATTCTTCCTTTATCTTACCATTACATATACCCTTTGAAAAACATTTGAAAAACATGGGATGAGCAAAACTGCTCAGTATGGGATTTAAAATATGGAAGGAAAACATTAGTCCATCAATATATGAAAATCACTGAATCCATAATTTTCAATCATAAAACATAAGTTCTTTAACATACCTCATGAAATCATAATATTTATGAATAACATATAGAAATCAGAAATCATATGATTTATGTATAACACCTAGAAATCAAAAATCGTAAAGGTAACATGTGGCACCTATAATGAACATACATTTTAGATTTCACAGCCACATAGGGAGTTACATTTGGAATACCCATCACAGTATATTAAATACATCTCTAAGGAGAATAATTAACATTTACCTCCGTCACATTACCCAATGCATTGTAGAGCTATCACTGGCTCACCCATCCTAGTTTTATCATGGAACCACCCATATTTGGTTTATCACATAACCCCATCAAATGTACAAGTACAATTACCTAATCATAACACCTAAAAGATTGAAATTATCAACATTTTACTCATCAATAAGAAGAACTCAATTCAATATTTTGAAATATTCAATCCATTTCCAAAACCATTTAAAAGATTAAATAATGTGGTTTTTGAATCAAAGTGTCCCATAACACATTGAAAATTTTAAAGGGATGAACATTTAAGAACATTAATGTCCTTATAAATAAATCTTTAAAACCATTTTAAAAACATGGAAATTACTGATAAAGATTTATAAATTAAATATTGAAAACATTTAAAACAATGGTATAGTTAAAGAGTCCCTTACCACTTGAGATGATACTTGAATAAAAATAATTAAAAAATAACATTAAAAGAAACCTATAATAAAATGAGAATAAGAAGATCTATGATCTAATATTTCAAGGGGTAGTATATACACCTAATAGGATAACAAATGTCCATAATATCAAGATACTCCTTAATGAATGGAGATTGAGATGTAGTCCCGTACAAATATTTTATCATTATATTAAGGATAAATCTATGAAATAAATATGTGCAAAAAATATAAATACACCTAATATAAGTGTAAATTATGTTTAAAAAAATCAGAGGTCATTCAAACAAATTCTTTGGAAAACAAAACCAATGACATGGATATTTAACTCAATTAATGGAGATTGAGTTAAGATTTCCCTTACAAAGTTCCTATAAATGATGTAAGAATTTATGAAGGGGGTGATTATGTGTAGCAACAGTATATCCAATAAAACCCAAGTGTAAATTATATCATAAATAAACAAATAGTTATTATAGTCATAATATTGGAATAATATAATCAATGAAGTATGCGTAAAACCCAATGAGAGGAAATTGAGTTTAGAAATTCCATTACAAATATCAATTTGTAAATAGAATAGATAGATTATGTGTATTAACTATATGTAAAAATAAAGAAATTATAAATAAAAGATATGACATAAAAATTTATTTCTCACATAATCATTTCACAAAATAATCATGAATTAAATTATTAACCCAAATAAAGGAAATTTGGTTAAGAATTTACCTTACGAAAATTCGTTAGCCTAACGGTGTCACACAAAAATTCAGAAATTGAGTTGACGAGATTGAAAAAAGTATCTAATAATTTGAATATAAAATGGTCCAAAATAATTATATATAATAACATTCCCCAACATAAGAAAAAGGAAATTAAAAGACATAACACAAAAGAAGTATTTCACTAAAAGAGGAGGGTGAAAGGTTCTCTTACCTTGCGTCTGATTCGTCTCTTATGTTCCTTGTTCTTCCTGAATAATAAAAAAAAGATAATTTATACTTTCTGAATAACCCTTTTCATGTTTATTATACCTTTTATATAACTTATTACAATGTCATGAAAATTACATTATTATTTAAGTTAATATCGGTCATTTTTTAAATATTAGGTACTGAAGTCGAAAATGATCTTGTTATAACAAAAAATTGTTCATGTGGTCAAAAGTATATTATCTAAAAATAGTATTAATGATTTAAATTTTATATATATCCTTTATATATGAATTTATAATATTACATAACATTTGGAGATAATAAATGAAATGTACTGTCCAAGGAGACAGTAATCCATCCGTACGCATTAACGCTACCTTAATTTATTTGTCATATTAAAGAAATGAAAACTAAATGATACATAGGTATATTATAATTACAGTATAATATCATATGATATATTTGATTCATAATTTCATTAACTCCATCCTTTATAAATTCCATGTATGTCATGAATAGTTCATATAAATTTGAAGGGGAGGTAGTCCACATTTCCTCAAATGAAATTATCGTATTTACACATCATGAAAAGAAAAAAGGTATGTTTGTAAATAAAAATTAAATTATGATAGAGACCATATAAAAATAATATATATCGTATATATATATATATATATAATTCAATCATAATGGCCACTATGAGAGGTGGTAGAGGATAATTGAATAATCACCATTTCGTGAGGAAGTAGTTTTCCATCCACAGAAACAGTATGCACGTATCCATTAGAAGGAGGTGTTTGTAAGTGTAGATAAAATTATTCTTAGAAAAAAATACTAGTATATTTAAAATAATTTTTTTTATGTAATAAAAGAATAAGAATATAATAGGGACTGGATAAGGAAAACAAAGGAAAGGAACTTGAGAGAAGACATTACCTCTAAATCAGATAACATCCTTTGATATGAGACAAAATGATTTCTTAAATTTCCTTCTACCCATGTTATGGAATATTGGAGGAAGATAGGGATATTTGGATCTTATTTGGGTAGATTATGGATGATACAAGGGGATTTAGAGGTGTGACTAAATGGTTAGGGGTGATTCCCTTTTATAAGAGGGAAGATGGGCACTTTAGGAAAGTTTTGAAGTATTATTTTATTATACAATAATTTTTGGATTGAAAAAGTCAAAAAGTAATTTATTTAAAATATAATATTATGTTGGGTCTAAAACATCTCTACCAATAGGTATTATACAAGTCTAGGTCAAAAATTTAACCTTTTCTTTTAGCGTCAACCCTTAGTTAACTAATTTAACTCTTACCATGTTTTCTTGTATATTCATACTATATGGGTAATATATTTACTATAAAATTCCTATAGAACCACAAGTGGTTCATTAATGAAATTTGAAACATTATATATCTTAGTTCTACTAATATTGTATTTTTAGTATTATTATATCATTTAATAAAATAGTATTTGTTTAAAAACTCATTAATGTCATGTTTTATACTATTCTGATCATGACTTTTCAAAAATCCATAAAAACTTGAATCTTTAAAAAAACTTCATTAATTAAAATATTATAAGTCAAAATAATCCATAAAATTTTTGGATGACATAAAAAGTTTTAAAATAAATTTATTTTAACATTTATAATCTCATTTATTTAAATTATTTATTAATAAGATAATCACTACAAATTATTGTTTCTTAAATAAATTTATTTATTGGATGTATAAAAATTATAAATAAAATACCATGATGTATGAAATATTTTAATATTTCTAATTATTATTTATAGTCTAATAGATCACTTATATAACCCCATATAAAAATTGTTTTAATAAATGATACACGTTTATGTTACATTTTATTTACATTAAATTAATTCTTATAAAATGTTATTTTCATATCCTAGTGGCTCCATGGGGTCCCAAAATCGACCAAAAGATTCCCATGGTGGAAAATATATCATCTAATAATAATAAGACATGTGTTAGGGTAGTTTGATATTATTATAATATTATTTTTTACCCTTATTCACCAGATTTAACTTTTAACAACGGTAACTAAAATAATTACTGAAGATACAATTCATAATGTATAAAAATAAAATGCACCTATTTAAAAATATTTATGCTTATGGTTAAAAATATGGAATCCATTTTTTTAAATTCAAAACATAAAAGTTTCCGAAATTAATTTCAAATTAATTCATGTTGTCTGACTGAAAATTACTTTTTTATTATAAAACACTTTTAATGGAAAAAGTGGGAAACCGCATACAACGAAAGAAAGCTATTGGACTTCCCCACCCCAGCAAAGGATCCAATAATAAGTCTTCACCGACACAGAACCCATTGGAAAGCAGTCCCACGCAGAAGCACGGGCATGGAACCGATGGAGAAGCCGTACCCTCACAAGCATCCAAATCCAAGAGACCTGCATCGAGAAGAGTTAATGCTCTAATCCCCTTCTAGAGAAAGACCATGTAGCGTGCTGAAAACAAAAAAAAACAAAAATGCAAAGAAAATAAAAATTGACAAGAAGAGATCAAACTCACACAAAGAATTCACCCATGACTGCCAACCAAGGCCACCTGCTTACATTAAGTCGCTAACAAAGAATTTAATGCTACCAGAGTCAATCTCCCTATATAGCATCCAAGTAAAGTATCGTAACTTAATGTCTGGTTCTTCCAAAAGTAGATTCTCAAAAACGGACACAAGTTGGTCCCATGTCTGAATGTACTCCTCAACACTGATCTTCCCATGGTTGAAACACCTACTAGAATTCAGTCATTTTTGTCAATCCAAGAGTATTCCTCCTCACTAAGGGACACCTCTAGAGGCCTCCCCACTATTTTAGCCGCCTCTTCCTTAGTAGCGTTGAGAAATAGAACTTGTTCTATCACGTCTTCTTCAGAGCTTAAAAGCAGAACCAAGGACTGACAATCCTTCTCCCATGGCCTCTGATGTCTCATAGGCTCCATATTGATCGTCGTGTCACTCACCTTCTTTACTGATCATGTCCTCAGAGGAGGAGGTTGTGATGAATAGTATTTCCTCCCCTTTCTTCTTCTGACCCCCCTAGAACTCTTCGGGCTTAGAGCCTCATCAGTGGAATGGCCGTGTACACTCCCTTTGGAAATTGTCACACTGAATCCATCTCCCTCATCTGGAATAACAAAATCTGAACTCAAAACATCCTCTGAAAGGCATTCAAACCTGTTACTCAAAGCAATTGATCTCAATCCCCCTTCCTTCCCACCTCTGCTTAAACCAGGCTTAACCATATCGAGTCTCTGCCTCCCTTCATCGAGCGCCTGATCCATTATTGATTTACCCCCTTCCTCTGGACTTCCACATGAAAATTATCAAACTAGTGATCTCCACCTTTATCCTGTGCACACCTACTAGACGAACTCATCAGATCCCTTTTAAGTCTACTGAACACATCCACCACCATCGGGTTAATATGGACTGCAACCACACCAGTGTCGGGAGACTCCACACCCATTGTAGTGCTGCCCTCTGCCTCAATTACTTCTCACACCTTCTACAATGGTTGCAACGAGTTTCCTTTATCTCTAACCTCTTCACATGTGGCATACAACCCCAAGCCCGATGTCTCACAAACCAGAGGAATTTTATCATTTCCACTGACCGTCATCTGAGCCGTGTCCTGCCCACCCCTAAGGCCATCCTTCATCGACTAAGGTCTGAAGACCCTGCCCGCCAACTGAGCACAATTTTCTGAAGCCTCACTACTGTCTCTGTCTTCCATCCTCGGATTAACTGGAGGTCCCCTTTAGCAGGCCTCCATCGAATAACCCTTACGCTTGCACACAAAACAAAAAAAAATTATGTCCAATTTAAATGTGAAATTACATACAATTACTAAAATTATATTAAATGAAAAAAACATAATACAATTAAACTTTAAAACCAATTAAAAGTAAAATCTATCTATATTAATCAATTAGTAAAAATGGAATTTTTAATTTAAAAAAGTTGTATTTTTCACTATTCATTAAAAATGAACTTGATCCAAAAATTACTAGAATATCATACAAAGTAAATTTGGATGTACCACTTAAATAACATAAGTTTATTTTGTAAAATAAAACATATTAAAGTGAAAAAACTAGATTTAAAAAGTGTTCACCATCAAAAGGATGTAAAACTTTATTTTTAGAAAAATACTTCTCTTATCCAAAAAATTGAATTTGTTATGATATCATATCTATAAAACATACAAGATGAATTTAAAAAATTAAATTCAATATATATCATATATTTAGTTTAAATAATAATCCATAAATAGTGAAATGAAAACACAATTATTCTCTTTTAAATAGTTTTTCATAAAAACACCTCCTTTATATTAAAATGGTTTTTTTTTCATTTATAATAAATTTGTAAACCAATGAATAATTATTTAAACATGTGTAAACATTATTTAAAAATTCAGTTGATCTTATTTATTCCTGTCATTCCAATATCATGGAATTAATTACAAAAATAATATTATAATTATTGTACTATTCTTTTGTATATCTCAATATTGTATGCAATGTAAGATTTTAGAGAAACACATTGTTGTCTGTTGAGTATGCTATTGGAAAAAACATACCCTTTAACCTAAAATTGATATCTTATTCATAATTATTTATATAAATTAAAAAGTATTATTTGATAAATATATGGGTCGTTAAATCCTTCCCCCTTTTAGAAATTGCATCCTCGAAATTTTAAAATTAGGCTTGGACACATCATTGAAGTCCCACATTGAAAAATGAGTCAATAAAAATATCACTTTAAAAGAAAGAAAGATAAATACATAGGTCACATGAGAAAACACAAACAAGGATTCCATGTAGAAAAACATAGATAAAGGAATAGAAACTAATTTTCAAGTTCTAATGGAGTGTGATAGAAAACATGATTATGACAAAGTTAACTACAAAAAAACCATAAAATTGTGATGGGTTAAATGGGATTTTATTTCCCAGTAAGAAAAGTAGAGGAACAACATTCTTTTTAAGTTCCTTTTCAAAATGTTGAGGAATTATTTTACTACTTATAATAAGAACATAAGGAAATATACTTTACTTTCAACTAGAATTTCATCATTTAATAAATTTATACCATAAACTCATCGTTTCTCCAAATGATGAGTATTCATGATGAATTGGTCTCATATGAAGGGCTAGAATCAACTTCTAGATGATCACATAATCCAAAAAGATAAACTATATATTTCCCCTATCTTTAGAAATTAACCAAAACCAAAATGGTTAGTATGAGATCAGATTATCCCCAAAAAGGATAATCCTTTATAAAAAGAAATACTACTCTTAATCTCCAAAATTCAACAAATAGTGCTCAAAGTTAAACAAAGACCATTTAATACACAATTTTCCTTAAAATTATTCAATATAATCCAAACTATGATTGAAACCCAAAACTAAAAATAATTTTATCACATAGTTTTCCATGATAAATATTAACATTTATCTCCAAATTACATCAACTACTCTTAAAGTATCGTACTTAAATATAATTAACATAATCAAATATTATCAAATATAGGTTAATCATTTCCATAAATAAATCGAATCGCTATAAGTCCATAGTAAAAACATAGATTCTTCCAAAAGAAAATTCAACCGTTACTCCTCAAATGAAATCCCATTTTAGTCTATTTTCTATTGGCATATAGTTTCCCAAATGAGAAAATGTCTTCCAAAATAACTATTATCACTTAATCACCAAATCATTTTACTATACTAAGGATATCCATTTGATAAAACAAAATTTCCCAAATTCAAAATATTCTAGATCCATAAAATCATTTAACTAAAAATAATAATTCATACTAACCAGGAACATCACGTTTTCCAGTGGTAAGTGATGCACCTTTGTCATTCCTCGGTTGTGTGTTCGATTCATGCAGTCTTTCCATATGAAATGGGTTGTCACACATCTTACAAGTTTTCCTTTTTTTAAAAATTCAAAAATAACCCTAAAATGTTTTAACCTCAAAGGTTGTCTTTTTTCTATCATTTTCTTCCAACTTAGAAATCCCTCAACATCTTAATTCATGAAGTCTTATATATATTGTCATAATTTTTGGTATTTCACCACCATATGAAAAAAATAATATTCCCAATAGAAATAAAATCATACCTTTATCATGTTGTCCACATGGTTTCATCCTCATCTAGTTCACATAGGTAGAAGGTCCATGCATTACAAAAATGATTTTGATATCCTTCAAAATAATTTGCTTCGTTCATCCAAATTACAGGTTGTACAACTTGGGTCATATGGGTGTTCACAGACTTTTTTCCAGAAAATAATCATTTATGTAATATAATTTCAAAACATCTAATAAAACATTATTTTTATAAAACAGCCAGACCGAGTTTGAGTTGAAACATTCAATCAATGGACCTTTTAAAATACCATAATTATGTGCTCAGAGATGATATTTTAAAAGCAAAAACAAGTAGGTTGAGCAAGGGTCTCCTTCTTCTGCACATTTTTCAAAATCATAATATGCTTCAAAATCTGGAGATGAGGTAAAATATTTGAAAGTTACATGATAATATTTACATTTCATGAAAATATGAGAATATTGGAAAAATAGGATTTCATTAAATACAACCCATGATCCACGATGGTATCGATGTATAGTGATGGCGTTTGATATCTCAAACAACTAAATGAAAGTGAGATGTATGATAGAAAAAGTTTCACAATCATCTGAACCTGACTTTTCAATAATTATTGCAAGCATTTCATCAGGAAGGGATTGGAATGTTCTTTGAGATCCTCCTTTCTTTTGGAGCTGAATTTCTTTGATCTGAAAAATATATAAAACAAGGATTTAACTGAAAGAATAGACATAGGGACTAACCATGTTAATAATGAAAACTTTTAATCCCAAAAGATGTCTAAACCTTTCCTATGATACCAACTATAAGGCTCCAGCCTTAAACATTAATTAATCTAGAGATTAGTTTATAATTTATCTTTAATTCACATCGAGGATATTTTCAGGTTTAGAGCTTTAGATAATTACATCATAACATATACATTACATCTCAAAAATTACAAATTAGAAACTTCTTCTTTATCCAATTTTTTTGACAAAAATAAAACTCCTTAAAATTAAACAATAAATTATTTCTTGATATAAATCTTCTTGAATTTTTCCTTTTTCTTATCCTTCCTTATACCCTATGATTTTTTTCTTCAAAAACATGGGATTAGAAAAAAAATCTCACTAAGGGGTATAAAATAAGGAATGAAAGCATGAGTCCGTCAATACATAAAAATCAATGAAACCAAACTTTTCAATCATAAAACTTATGTTCTTTAACATACCTCATGAAATCATAAGATTTATGAATAACACATAGAAATCATAAATCATAATGGTAGCTTGTGGCATCCATAACATACTTACATTGTATCTTTCACAGCTACATAGGGAGTTATGTTTGGAATACCCATCATAGTATCACTATGGAAAAACTCGTTATTTGTGATAGGTTATTTGCGACGGGAATAAATCTCATCGCAAATAGTCTGACGAAGAGATTATTTGCGACGGGATGGTTTACACGTCGCAAATTATCAATTATTTGCGATGGGAATAGGAGCCACATCACAAAAAGTTACACGTGGTTTGGTGATTTTTTTATGCCAAACCGCATGAAAGAGTATTTGCGACGGGTTGGCACCGCCCGTCACAAATGCCAGGAGGCAGTACGACCTAGTTGTGATTGGGGGATCCCTCGTCGCAAATAGTTCGATCCACGAAGGTTATTTACAATGAGTCCTGTCACAAATAACCATCGATAGTAAAACCATATTTGCGACAGGATGTTGTTCAGTCGAAAAAAGTGTGTCAGCAGCTCACTTTTTTGCGACATGCCCTGTCACAAATAACCTTTTAACCGCCAACGTTAATTAATGCATCTGAAGGTATTTGCAATGGGCCTCATCGCAAAAAGGACCTTTTGTGATGGGAATACCGTTGTAAAAGGTATTGTCGCAACTAATCTAACCTATATATACCCCATCTATTTTTTCTCTCTGCCAAAATTTCATGTTCCTCTACTTCTGTAAACTATAATTTAAAGTGAAAACTTTTGAGAGTTAGCTTTTTTTAACGAAGAAGTTGTGATGTCTCCTACAATTATAAGAGATCAAGTTTAAAGGTATTTATGTTTTATTTAATTTAGAATTTATTTCCGTCCATTATATTAATTTTAATTATTGTTGATTAGTTGTAATTAAGCTAGATTTAAATTTTTTTGTCATCTATATTTATTTGTAATAATAAAATTAAATTATTTGTATTAATTCTTAGTAATTAGTAGTAATTGATCATTAGTAACGATAGTTAGTAATGCATATAAATAATTAGTGGTAATTAGTAATAAGTAGCTGTATTTTGCAGTAATTAATAGTAATTAACACTAATTAGTATTAATTAGAAAAAAATAGTAATAAATATTATCAATTAGTAATAAGTAGTATTAATTAGTAACAATTAGTATGAAATACTAATAAATTGCAATAAATACTAATAAATAGTAATAAATATTAATAAATAGTAATAAATACTAATAATTAGTAATAAATACTAATAATTAGTAATAAATACTAATAATTAGTAATAAATACTAATAATTAGTAATAAAAATACAAATTTATATTAATAAATATTAATAAATTTTAATAAATACAAATAAATAGTATGAATTAGAAATAAATAGTAATAATTTGTAATAATTACTAATAAAATTTAATAAATAGTAATAAATAGTAGTAAATAGTAATAAATACTAATAAATAACAATAAATAGTAATAAATAACAATAAAATAAAAATAAATAGTAATAAATAGTAATAAATAGAAATAAATAGAAGTAAATAGTAATAAATAGAACTAAACAGCAATAAATAGATATAAATAATAATAATAATAATAAATACTAATAAATAGTAATAATTACTAATAAATAGTAATAAATACTAATAAATACTAATAAATATTAATAAATACTAATAAATATTAATAAATACTAATAAATATTAATAAATACTAATAAATACTATTAATTAGTAATAAATATTAATAAATTGTAATAAAAATTATTAAATAGCAATAAATAGAAATAAATACTAATAAATAGAAATAAATACAAATAAATAGTAATAAATAATAATAAATACTAATAAATAGTAATAAATAATAATAATTAGTAATAATTAGTAATAATTAGTAATAATTAGTAATAATTTGTAATAAATGTAATAAATAGTAATAAATTGTAAAAATTAGTAATAAATAGTAATATTTAGTAACAAATAGTAATAAATAGAAATAAATAATAAAAATTAGTAATAATTAGTAATAATTAGTAATAAATAGTAACAAATACTAATAATTAGTAATAAATACTAATAATTAGAAATAATTTGTAATAATTAGTAATAAATAGTAATATATAGTAATAAATAGAAATAAATAGTAATAAATAGAAATAAACACTAATAAATAGTAATAAATACTTCTAAATAGTAATAAATACTAATAAATACTAATAAATACTAACACATACAAATAAATACTAATAAATAATAATAAATACTAATAAAAAGTAATAAATAGTAATAAATAGAAATAAATACTAATAAATAGTAATAAATAGTAATAAACAGTAATAAATACTAATAAATACTAATAAATAGTAATAAATTGTAATAAATACTAATAAATACTAATAAATACTAATAATTAGTAATAAATATAAATAAATACTAATAAATTATAATAAACACTAATAATTTATAATAAATACTAATAAATAGTAATAGATAGGAATAAATAGTTATAAATAGTTATAAATAGTAATAAGTACTACTAATTAGTAATAAATACTAATAAATACAAATAGTAATAATTTTTAATAAATTTTAATAATTAGTAATAATTAGTAATAATTTGTAATAATCTGCCATAATTAGTAATAAATAGTAATAAACAGTAATAAATTGTGATAAATAGTAATAAATAGTAATAAATACTAATAAATACTATAATTAGTAATAAATACTAATAATTTGTAATAATTTGTAATAATAAGTTATAATTAGAAATAATTAAGAATAATTAGAAATAATTAGGAATAATTAGGAATAATTAGCAATAATTAGAAATAATTAGCAATAATTAGTAATAACTCACAATAATTATCAATAATTAGAAATAATTAGCAATAAATATCAATAATTAGCAATAAATACTAATAAATACTAATAAATTCAAATAAATACCAATAAATAGCAATTAATAGAAATAAATTGAAATAAATGGAAATAAATTGAAATATATTGCAATAATTAGCAATAATTAGCAATAATTAGCAATAATTAGCAATAATTAGCAATAATTAGAAATAAATAGAAATAATTTTCAATAAATAGAAATAATTAGCAATAATTATAAATAATTAATAGTAAAATCTATTGTAATAAATTTTAATGAATTGTACTAACTTCGCACAATTTTCAGTTGATTGACGACACTCCTTTTACTCGATGACACTTCTCCTTTCAACTCTCACAAAATCAATACATTATGAAAAGTATGATTCTACGTATGGATATACAATATAATATGCACGTGTTTGAATATGCATTTGTAGGACCACATTTTTCATAATGTTTTCAGGCGATGACAGTTGCAAAAACAAGATTCATCGATGAAAAGGGGGCTCTTTTATCTGACGTCTCAATTACTTGCATCTTTGTCACAATAAAATCATGAAGTAGAATCTTCTCAGATGTATGCTTATGCATTCTCATATGCACAAGAATGAATAAGACTACCTCTGAGTATATTCTTCATTGTGATTTCAGTGTGAGAAATTTGTAAGTAAATGACCCGCCAGACAAAAGAGTAGTTTTCAGTCCACCACAAATTGTGTTTCCCGTAATTAATGGTAATTATTAATAAGTAGTTTAAATTATTTATCTTCTTTTATTGGATAGTGTTTTTCTAATTTCAAACTATTCAGAAACACTAATGATTTTATATTTTTCAGAAAAAAATGGACCAAGGAAGTCAACGACAATCATTATTTGATGATCGCACTTAGAGAAATCAATGTAGAAATCCAAATTGTACTGATTTTAATCCTGTATATATTGAGGGTGTTGAAGCTTTATTATTATTTTCATCATCAAAAAAAAATTTGTTTCAGAAGGCACAAATAAGTGTCCTTGAAAAAAATGTACTCTGAGAACTTTTGACACATTTGACAAGGTTGGGGGACATCTCTTGTGGTATGGTTTTCAACCAATCTATGTTTTTTAGTTTCGATGTGGTGAAATTAGTTCCAAAGAAGATACTAATAACTTGATTCTATATCCATCACTATTTAAAAATTTAATACATGAGGTTGCATGTCCATCTTTTCATCAAAATAAAACTCAAGATGCAATTGATTTAACTCCTGAGTTGCCACCATTTGAATTTTATAAGTTATTGAGGTCTACTAAGGCGGCATTATATCTTGATTTCAAGATAAGAAAATTAGAAGCGGTTTCAAAATTTATGGATATTAAATCAGATAATTCTATGTCAAACAACTATTTTTATCAGATATTTTTTTTGGTTAAAACACTGTTACCTGAAGGAAATCTATTTCTTGAAAATTAGATTAAGATAAAGAGTATGGTTCATAATCTGAGACTTAGTTATCATAAGATTCATGCATCTGAAAATGATTGCATCGTATATTCTTGTTAAAGTGAGTCATTGGATTTTTGTCCCACATGTGGACAGTCGAGGAATAATGAAGCTCAAATGGGGAAGTCTGGATCAATTCTCATAAAAATGTTGAGTTATTTCCTCCTTACACCTAGGTTGCAACATTTTTTTATGTCTCAAAACATATCTTCAATGATGTCATGGCAAAAAACCAAGATTTAAAATGATAAAAGATTGAATATTCTATTTGATGATGATTCATGGAAACATTTTGACTAAATGCATCCTTCTTTTTCATTAAAAGACTGAAATGTGTGATTGGGTATTTCTACTGATAGTTTCTTTCCGTTTGGTTCTTACGGTTTTCAGTATTCATGTTGTCCTGTATTTATAACTTAGTACAATTTACCTCTATGGATGTTGATGAAGTATCCCTCTATCTATTTTACCTTATTAATTCCAGGACATCCGAAAAATAATATTGATGCTTATTTGAAACCATTTATTGATGTGTTAAATTCATTATGGAGTAATGGTGTTAGTACATATGATGTTTCTACGAAACAACATTTTATATTAAAAGCTTCATTGATGTGGATGATTAATGGCTTCAAAGTATATGGTATGTCATCTGGCAGGAGTACACATGGCTCGAAATCATGCCTTTACTGTATGAAAGACATCAAATCCTTTATTCTCATCAATTGAAAAAAACCTTTCAATTTTTACTGTCATCACAGATTTCTTCCAACCAATCATCCTTTTCAGAGGAAAAAATCTCATTTTAGAAAAGGCACAATTCAAAGGGTGTAACCTCTAAAAGTAATCCCAGGTACATAATAAAAGTTAGTTTTATTCTCATTACCTCCCATCACATTTGGGTCAACAGTAATCCAATAGAAAATTCATGGCTTTGGGAAAGAGCATAATTGGATAAAATGGAGTATTTATTGGGATCTTCCTTATTGGTATGATTATTTAGTCCACCACATGTTAGATTTCATGCATATTGAGAAGAACTATTTTGATAATTTATTTAATACAGTTTTGTATGCACCATGTAAGACCAAAGATAATGTAAAGGCACAAGTACAAATTGACCAAATTTTATAATGACCGGAACATAAACTATTTCAAAATATTAAATCACAGAGGTTAGTGAAGCCAAAAGCATCTTATACACTTCCCAAAGAGAGTTGCTTATTTTTTTGTTAGTGGATTTTATATTTGAGATTTTCAGAAAGCTATGCTTACAATTTTGGAATATGTGTTAAGAATGGTCATATTACCAGATTAAAAACTCATTATTTTCATGTTATAATGGAAATAATTATGCTGATTAGAACAGAGGTTTGTGGAATTCTATGATTTGGGATTCCATAACAGACATATCATATTTTTTTGAGACATTTGTGTTGATGAAATAGACTATGATGCACTAGGTAAACTAGAAGAATATGTAGTTATCATTATATGTAAACTTGAAAAAATATTTTTGTCAGATTTATTTGACTCAATGGAACATATGATATTAATTTTTCTACATGAAGCTAAATGAATAGGTCCGTTATAGTTTTGATGGATGTACCCATTTGAGAGATGCATGCAAAAATTGATGAAAAAAGTATGTAACAAAGCATCAGTTGAAGGATCAATAGCTGATGGAGGAAATTGCTGTTTTTTCTACTCTCATTATTTTGAATCTAAATATAACTCATAATACAACCACATGGGAAGGAATGAGGGGAATTATGATGATGAAATTAACAATAAATTATCAGTTTTTAATCTACCAAATCTTTGCTTATATGGACTTTATGAATGATGGATTTTAGATGATGAACATCACAGAGCCCATACATTTGTTCTGATCAACTGTGAAAAAATGAAATCATTCGTATTGTAAGTGGTTCTATCACTTATTCTATAATTTATGTTATAGTAAGTAAAATTATTTTATTTGTAGGATATATGATAATCTTATCAAGAAATAGCTTCTACAAATTACAGTAGCTGCTCTTGAAGAAAGACGATAGAAAAAAAATTATCATTATTTTCAAAAACTGGAAACATAAATTATTTATGGTTTAACATATCAATTTAGTTTATTATTTATTATATTGATAATTGTTTTACAAATTTTCTGGTGTCTCAAAAACCTGATAAAATTGATAAGAAACTGGGTATATTGTGTATCTCACCATCAAAAATGGTTAAATCTTACAATGGATATGTGGTTAATGGTTTTCTATTTCATACACGTGCATATGGGGAATCAAAAAAACAATGAATAGTGGAGTTTTCTTGAGAGGATTGAATCATAAAGAAATTGAAGTTGACTTTTATGGAATGCTAGATGAAATTATTGAACTGTGTTATCTAGTAAAAAACTACATAAAAATGTTTAAATGTCGATGGTTAGATACAGACCAAGGATTGCGTGTTAATCTAATTCAAGGAATCATCGATATTAAATATAAAAGTCTTCTTGAAGTAAATGATCCATTTTTACTAGCTCAACAGGCACATCAAATATATTAACCAAAGTACTGTGCTACTTTAAGAGACCTGATTGATTAGTGGAGAATAATAAAAATGAAATCTCGGTAAAATCTGTTTACTCAAACTGAATGTTGTTCTAATGATGTAAAAGAAATTGAAATTTTTCAAGAGACTACCCAAAATACTCAATTTTAACAAAGAGAAATGAATATTGATGATGAAACCCCAAAATTAAGGGTAGATAGTGGTGATGATGTTAATGATGTTACATATGAATTTGAAATGGAAAGAGATGATGAAACTAAAACTTATATGGATATTTATGACGCTGATGATGAATATGAAGAAATTGACATCGTCATATATGAAGATGATGATGAAGTTGAACATTAACATAGTTAAATGATGTTTATAATCATAAATAATATATATCTATATGTAATAGTTATTTTCAACTGTCTTCTAACAACAATCATTTTTTTTTGTTTTAGATGGACCATGATCTACTTTGTGAGTTAGAGGTGGTTGAGATACCTTTTGATAAAGATGATTTGGGATCATTCGACCCTCAGGATACTAGAATTTCAGGGGGGGTATGTGGAGAGGGAATGGTCTTGCGTTATTTATGATTCCTGACCCTATCTCTGAGTGGCATCCACATCTTTGTTTCAATCCACGTGCGTAGAGGTATGATACCATGTTTATTTTAGTTATCTTTCTTTAATTTATTTATATACTAATTGTTGATTTTTTTTCACAGTTTTTCACATATATCTATTGGTTAGGGGAGCACTATCTTGCACAATTATTTTTCTTAGCCATGGATCACATAGGAATAAATTATCGTAGATGTGCGGCATTGAATGTTCAATCATTGGGTGGTATGTAAATAAATAATATTTATTTAGAAATTTATTTCATTAATAACTTGATATTATAAATTATTTTTATGGGTTTTGGAATCCCATCATTGATAGAATATGTGGAGCTTTCCATAAATCATGAGACCAGTCTATGTGTGAGCGTTTCCTTTAGTTTTTGCACAATTTTAGAAGGGCAGCCATTAATAAAGCAGGAGAGATAGTATTTGATGAGTCATGTAGAGCCGACTGACCATAGTACATTTCATCTCATGTGTGGGATGGATTATGTTCACACTAGTTGAGTAGTGGATTTCAGAGGAGATCTTCACTGGGCCGACATAACTGGGGGAGATAGGTGGTGACACATCGAGCTGGTGGCCATATATTCAGTCCATATAGAGAGAATCTAGTAAGTTTCTTTTATAAATACTTTATATTCCTTTACCTATATATAGTTTATTTTATATTCATATAGAATTTAGCGCATCCCGATATTACAGAGTAAGACATTTATCAGAGGATGTATAGTGATCTAAGCACAAGAGAGATTAAAGGTGATCATCAGCCTGAGATTGTGGTTAGTAATATTTCTTTCTCAGTTTGAAAATTTACTGCATATAATATTTTCACTATTTTAATTTCAAATTGATACTCAAGGAGCCATATAAGGCAATGAACTCTCAGACACGAGATGAGAGTCAGGTCGAGGCATCTGATCGACTACTGCCCACCATTTCAATTAGGCGGCAAGGATGCAGGCGACCCAATGAAACATTGAGAAGGGCCGAGTAGCTGGTATCAGCTCTCATTTGACTCATGGGACATATTATGGTACTGATGTGTTGTTGGAATCCATGTTGAGAGGAGATCATAGAGAGGCATAATCTTCTGGATCATAGTATCAGGAGTAGTTTCGAGCTCAAACTGAGCTTATAGAGAGTTTGCAGAAGCACCAGTAAGAGATGTATCAACAGCACGAGGAGGACATGGGTCGATGGCAGCAGTAGCAGCATTAGCATATGGAGTACAAGTGCCATCTAACTCGTAGTTTAGGGATTGAATTTCCTCCACCATCTCCTCCAACTCCTCCAACTCCTCTAGAAGACTACCCCCCCATTAAATTTTTATTCTATCTAAAACACTTTAATTGATCATTTGTTATAATATGAACTATTTACAGTTTTATCCTTTTATATTGGTGCGATTATTGCATAATTTTTTTTAGTATTTTCAATATTTAAATATTTTATTATTTATTATTAGTATTACATTTTTTAATATTTGTCTATTTTACAAATAATAATAAATATAATAATTATTTATAATTTTTTTACATATTTTTTCTGAATATTTGGAATTTTAATATGATTTGTTTTTTTATTATTTTAATAACATTAATAATTTTTTATTTTCATAAGTATTTGTGACTAGGCCTCTTGCGATGGGGGTATCATCGCAAATAGATTATATATATTTTTTAAATATTTTTTCGATAGGTTTTTTACCGTCGTAATAACTTTTTTTGCAACGGGCTCATCGCAAAAAGTTTATAACATATAAGCTATTTGCGATGGTCAGGTATCCCATCGCAAATACTTTTTTGTGATGGTCCCATTAATAAATGTTCTTGTATATATAATTTATTTAATAATAGATCTATTTTCAATGTCCCTGCTTCCTGTTACAAGTAATATTTTTTACGGCGGGCTCGTCGTAAAATATAATAGTTGCAACGCCATTTTCTACAACGGGCTATTTGCGATGAGCCCCCGTCGTAAAAGGGTTTCTTCTATGGGATCCCATCACAAATAGCCCATAAAAAATAGTCAAATTTCCAGTACTGTATATTTCATAAATCTCTTTGGAGAAACATTAACATTTACATATATCACAATACCCATTGCATTGGAGAGATATCACGACTCTAGGTTTATCACAAAACCACCCGTATTGGGTTAATCATGTAACCACCCATCAAATGTCCGAGCACCATTATATAATAATAACACATAAAATATTGAAATTATCAACATTTAAATCAAAAAATAGAAGAAATAAATTAAATATATTGAAATATTCATCCATTTCCAAAACCATCTAAAAGATTTAATAAAGTTATTTTTGAATCAATGTGTCCCATACCACATTGAAACATTTAAAGGAATTAAAATTTTAAAACATTAATGTCCTTATAAATAAATCCTTAAAACCATTTTGAAAACATGCATATTATGGAAAAATATGTATAATATTACATCTTTAAAACATTTTAAATAATCTTTTAGTTCAAGAGTCCCTTACCACTTGAGAAAATACATGAATAAAAATAATTAAATAATAACATAAAAAAAGAAACCTATAGTGTCATGAGAATAAGGAGATTCTTGATATAATATTTAAAAGTGTAGTATATCCACCTAATACCATAATAAAGCTCCACATTATCAAGATATGCCTCCATGAATGGAGATTGAGACATAGTTCCTTTCAATGATTTTATCATTAGATTAAGGATAAAACAATGACTTAATTATGTGTGAAAAATATAAATACACCCAATATAAGTGTATATAAATATTAATACAATCAGAGGTCATTCACACATATTTTTGAAAAAACAGAACCAATTACATGTATATTTAGCTCAATTAATGGAGATTGAGTTATGATTTCCCTTACAATGTTCGTATAAATGATGTAAGAATTTATCAATGGAGCAATTAAGTGTAGAAAAAGTATATAAAAAAGGAAGTTGAAATTACAGCATAATCAAACAAATAGTTATTCCAGACATAATCTTGGTATAATATAATCATCAAAGTATGCGTAAAACCAAATAAGAGGAAATAGAGATCAGAAATTCTCTTAAAAAGATCATTTTGTAAATAAAATAAATAGATTATGTATATTCACAATGAGTAAAAATAAATTAAGTATAGATAAAATATATGACATCAAATTTTATTTCTAACATAATCATAGCATGACATAATCATGTATTAGAAGATTAAACCAAAGAAAGGAAATTGGCTTAAGAAGTTACGTTATAAAAATTTGGTAGCCTAACGATGTCACATAAAAATTAAAAAAATGAGTTGATGAGAGAAAAAAGGGTATCTCATAATTTGGACATAAAATGGAAATAAATAAGGATATATAATAACATATCCCCAACATAATGAAATGGAAAATAAAATACATAACATAAAATAAGTCTTTCATTAAAACAGGATGGTGAAAGGTTCCCTTACCTTGCGTCTGATTTGTCAAGTATGTTCCCTGTTTTTCTTTAATAATAAAATAAAATTTATTTAAACTAGATTAAGAACATTTTTCAAGTATTTTATTCCTTTTATATCACTTATTATGATGTTATAAAAATTACATAATTAATTATGTTAACATCAGTCATTTTTTCGATATTTGGTACTCGAGTCGAAAATGATCTTATTATAATTAAAAAGCGTCCTTATGGTCAAAAGTACATTATCACCAGAATTGTATTAATGATTTAAATATCATAAATATATATAATATATATATTTATAATATTCTATAATACTTAGAGATAAGAAATAAAAGGCACCGTTCATGGAGACGGTAAGACGTATGTACGCATGAACACTACTTTTATTTATTTTTCATATTAAAGAAATTAAAAGTAAATGATAAATAGGTATATTATAATTACTATATAATATAATATGATATATATGTTACATATGTTCATTAACCCAATCCTTTATAAATATCATGTATGGCATGAATGAGTCATACCATTTTGAGGGGGCGGTAGTATGCACTTCCTCAAATTAAATTATGGTATTTACAACCATGAAAGAAAAAAAGGTATGTTTGTAAAAAACATTCAGAATGATATAGACAATATAAATAATATATATATATATATATATATATATAATTTTCCTTCATTATTTCCACCATGAGAGGTGGTATGGGAAAATTGGACAATCTAGGTTTCGTGAGGCAGTAGTTCGTCGTCTACAGAAACAGTATGTATGTATCCATTAGATGGAGGTATGTTGAAGTGTTGTTCGAATTATTCTCACAAAAACATCATAGTATATTTATAATACTGGTGTTTTTATTAAATAATACAATAATAATAGAATACAAAGTGGAGATGTAGAATAAAGTAAAGAAACTTGAGAGAAGATGTTAACTCTAAATCGGGTAACTTCCTTTAATTTGAGCCAAAATCCTTTCATTAATTTCCTTCTTCCCAAGGTAAATAATCTACATAGAAGATAGGGATGTTGGGAGATTATTTGAGAAGAGTTTGGAGGAGCCAAGGGGAATGAGAGGTGTGACTAAATGGTTTGGGTTGGTTCCCTTTCATAAGTGGGAGGAGGGGCACTTTAGGAAAGTTTTGAAGTATTATTTTATTATAAAATGGTTTTTTGTTTAAAAGATAAAAATTTTATTAATTTATAATATAAAATTTTTTTGGGTCTAAAACCTCTCGACCAATATGTTTTAGACAAGTATAGGTAACGAATTTAACCTTTTCTTTTAAAGTTTGCCCTTTGTTAACTAATTTAACTCTTACAACGTCTTCTTGTATATTCATACTATATGGATAATATATTTACAATAAAATGCCAAAAATAACCTCAAGTGCTTAATTAATTACATTTTCAACATTATCTATGTCATTTCTCCAAATCATATATTTTTAGTATTATTATGTTAGTTAATAAAACAGTTTTTGTTTTAAAAACTCATTAATGTCAATTTTTATACTACACATATGAGGACTTCTTAAAAATCTATAAAAACTTGATTCATTAAAAAAAATTCATTAATTTAAATATAAAAAGGCACAATAATCCCTAAAATTAGTGTATGGCATATAATGTTATAAAATAAATTTATTTTAATATTTATAATCTCATTTATCTAAATCATTCATTAATAAGATAATCACTACATCATCATTGTTTCATAAAAAACATTTATATCTAAAAATTATAAATAAAAAACCATGTTATAAGAAATATTTTTATATTTCTACTGAATATCTATATTTTACGAGATCACTTATATAACCATATATAAATGTTTTTTAAGATAATATACATGTTTATGTAACATTTTTCTTTACTTTAAATTAAATCTTATAAAATGTCATTTTCACATCCAAGTTGCTCGACGGGGTACCAAAATTGCCCCAAGGATGTCCATAGATTGAAATATCTCATCCAATAGGATTTGGACATGTTTTAGAGTAGTTTAATATTATTGTAATGTTATTTTTTACCCTTATTTACAAGATTTACCTATTAACTATGGTAAATAAAATAATTACTAAAGTTACTATTCATAATGTATAAAAATAAAAGGTACTTATTTCGAAAATTTTAAATTTCTGATTCCAAATATAGAATCCATTTTCAAAATTTTAAATACACAAGTTGTTATAATTAATTTAAAATTAATTCCCTTTGTCAAAACCAAAAAAGCGGGTTTTTAATAAGTAATAACTTTGAAAAGATTGACATGTGTTTATGTCAAATTTAAAATTGAAATTTATTAAAATGACCAAAATTGAATTAAATGATAAAAATATAATCCTATTATACTTTAAAACTAACTAAAATTTCAATCTAACTATATAAATAAATTAGTTGAAAAGGCAGTTTTAACGTAAAAATGTTGTATTTTTCACTAATAATTAAAAATGAACATTATTAGAAATATACCAAAATTTAATCTAAAGTTAAATTGGATTTCCTGATTCTATAAAATAAGATAATTTTTTCAAATAGAATATATTAAAGTGAAAAAACAATATTTAAAAAGGGTTCACCATCAAAAGGTTGTAAAACTGCATTTTTAGATAAATACATCTTTTATCTGTAAAATTGAATTTATTCTTATATCATATCTAGAAAAAATATAATATGAATTTAAAATATTACATTGAATATATATCATATGTTTCAAATTAAATAAAAATCCATAAATAGTGATATGAAAACAAAAATATTCTCTTTGAATAGTTTATCATAAAACACATCCTTTATATCAAATTGGTTTTTATTTCTATTTAAAATAAATTTTATAACTAATGAATAATTATTTAAAAATTTGTAAACGATATTTGAAAATTAAGTTGATATTATTCATTCCCACCATTCCAATTTCTAGGCATTAACTACCAAAATTAATAATATTATTAATGTATTTTTTTGGTATATATCATTGTTGTGTGCAATGTAAGATTTAGAGAAACCCCATGTTGCGTGTGGAGTACGATATTGGAAAAATATTCCCCTTTAATTTCAAATTAATATATTATTCATAAGTATTAATATAAAAAAAATTATTATTTGATAAATACCAGGGTCATTACATTGAAGGTGGGGATAATGTTGTTCTCTTTACATGATAGATGATGGTATCCTTAACATTATAGGAGGAGGTGATTTTGGATCATCATACATCCCCATTGGAGGTAAATATTAGTGAGTAAAAGATGTACCTAGAACTCTAACATCATTTTTGGTGGCCAGTTATGAAGAAAGGAGTTATATTTTTTTCTCTTGATTCCTCACATGATTGTAGGTGAAGGCATAACACTAGGTTCCAAAAGGTTTAGCTCAACCCCATGATGTTCCAAATGGAAGTATGATGAGATTTATATAGACATTGTGATTGGATTAACGTTTACATCCACATGGATATGATGCCATAAGGGTTCCCATAGAACAACTCACCGAGTCGACCCACTTCCAAGTCATTTGAGAGTAGAGTTCCGTAGAGGGATTGGGATGACTCTTCCTGCATGAGATAGTCTGACTCCACTAAGTTATCTTAATGATAATCTATGAAAATGATTCATTATTTACATATCATTTATGGAGATTATTTCATGATACATTTAGGACACATCTACATTTGAGCATCACCTTTCATTCCCAAATTGGTAGCAAGATAGATTGGACCATCAAGGTCTCGGGGGACATGCTACAAGCTTGTATGTTTGACTTTGGACATAGTTGGGAAGATCACTATCTGTGGAAGAGTTTTTGTACAATAAAATATATTATTGAACCATTGGTATGGAAGCATTATTGATTTGTGTTAGATAACCTTCATATATCCACTTTATTTGACTTAACTAGGTGATTTGGCACTCATGGGCCCGAAATTAGTGTGAGATACTACATAGAATGAGTAGATCATCCAAGAGTAGAAAAAGACTACATAGGGATTTTAGAAGTCTTTTTCACACTAGAAACAAAGACCTCATGAGTCAAAGGAGAAAGACCTTATGTTTCTAAGGGTCTCACCTCAATTTGGATTAATGAGATTTGGATGTGGTGGAAAATTAATTATGATAATCATTAGTCCTGTCAAATTATTGTATAGATTTGGTGAGGAGGAATACCACAAAGATCTACCAACATTGCTGGATAGGGTACACAATGTGTTCCACATGTCACAACTAAGGAGGTATGTGCATGACCCGTCTCACATTATTGACTGGGGTGAGTTGGGAAATGAGGATGACGATTCTATAATTGTGTATCCAATGGAGATCAAGGATTGGCATGAGATAATTATTCCTGGGATATCAAATCCATTTATGTGGGTGTGATGGAAGCATAAGAATCTTCATGAGAGAAAATGGGAGATGAAGGCCTAGATTCATGTTCATTACCAACATATTTTTTTGTTTCCCTTTTTCGGCTTTTTGGAACATAAATCCCTATGATGAGGAGAATGTAATGTATCTAATTTTCCTTTTCATAATTTTTTTATATTATATGGATTATTATCAAGACCCCAAATTAATAAGTCTAGTGATTCTGAGTCCCAATATGATGGAAATAAATTGTCACGAGTCATCCTCGGGGCCCGTGTCGTGACTACCCCAAGTCCGCCTTCCATAGGCCAGGGGCTGGCGACTAGAACCATGGCGTAAATCCTGGTAAAAAGGGAAGGCATTACCATTTCAAAGTAGACAAACACCACAGAGCAAGAAAGCAGTAGAAGTAAACACTATGTAAAAGCTGATACAAAGTAAGTGCGGAAAAGTAAGTGGGCCAGAATACAAAACCAAACTAAAAGTAAAGTACAACTGGAAGCGGAAAACAACAATTGAAAGTAAAGCCGCAACATCGAGCTGTCCACTGGAATTTCCACATGAAGGGTGAGTACAGGTAGCCTCCACAGCTCCTCGGGTCCAGCTGTCTGCTTCGAGAACGTCCCACCCAGTGGTCCACCTCCAGGTACCGTCCTGCTCCGCAAGCCTCAACCTCGATTATCATTGTCCATCGTCTGCAACCAACACAACGTTGTGCGGGCATAGCCCATGAAGGGGGGAGTATAAGCTACTCAGTAGGGATCCTGAGACCCCTGAAGGTCTCCCAGAATCCACAAAGGATAATCCACAAAGGAAATATACAATCACGAAGTAACATTCAACACCGCTTAGGTATATGCCCATACATATACCTAAGTCATCAATTCCAGTTCGCTCCAACCTCTGAGCCCAAGTACAACCCAGTCCACACAGGAAAGAAAAACGTAAATCCACACAGGATAGCACAACACAATCTACATAGGAAAGCAAAATGTAAATCCACACAGGATAGCACACCACAATCCACATAGGAAAGCAAAACAAGATTTAGCTCACACAGGAATACTTCTTCGTAAGACGATAGATATGATTAGATATTGCCACTGATTCATCTATGTCGTCGGACCCACAAATGATCGATAGGTACTAACCCCCACAATGACCCACAAAGGATCTGACCCACACAAGATCGATAGGTAACTAACCCCCGCAAAGACCCACAAAGGATCTGACCCATAAAGGATCGATAGTAACTAACCCCCGCAATGACCCACAAAGGATCTGACCCACAAAGGATCGATAGGTAACTAAACCCGCAAAGACCCACACAGGATCAGACCCACACAAGATCTATAGGCGCTGGACCACACAGGACCGCTGAGCGCTGACCCACACAGGATCAAACCCACACAGGATCGGTAGCACTGATCCACGTAGGATCGCTCAGTGCTGTAGTCGTCACCGTCGAATCCACTGAGGATGTCTGTACAGTTGTCGTCGTCGTCGCAGTCGTAGCTAGCTCTAGGGTTCCCGCACACAGCAAGCTCGTTCGGGAGGGTCCGCTCCACGAGCCAAGAGGATGATACATCAACTGACACATAGTCCATAGTTGATGTATCCAAAAGTTCTGTATCGTCAACAGAAACTCAACATCGCAGACGGCGCGTCAATCAGACGCCCGGTCTGAGAGTTATTGGTTTTTTCGTTCCAGGGGCCCAGTTGGTTTTTTAGGCAAAACCAACCCGACCGTTCTCCAACTACATCCAAACCTCGAGCGGAGTAAGCCAAAGGATCCATCTCACTTATAGGAATCCATTAAAGTTTACGGCACGTCAATCGGACGTCTGGAGCTCAAGTTATAGGAGATAGACCGAATAAAGTTCGGTATTAGGGGGTTCGGGCCCTGTCCGATCCGGCCCGATACCCCCAGGGTCGGTCCGAACCGGTTCGACCCCTCCCGGGTCCAGGTCCAGCCCACTTGGGCGCGGCACGGCCCGGTCTTGCGGACCGGCCAGGCAACCGGCCCGGCGCGCGGCGCGCTGGCCAGGGGTTCGGCCGAATAGCCGAATTGTTCGGGGCAGGGGGTGCTGGCCCTGCGTGAAGTAAACTGCGGCCCCTTAATGGGGATGCTTCGTCCGGCCAGCCGGGGGTTTCGAACCCCCTGTTCCTCCATGGTCCGGCCGGCCGGCTTCTGCCGCCACGGGACTGGTAAGGCCGGTCCCCTTTCTTCGACACCGGCGGCCCGATACCGACCGTCGGCTCCGCTATTCCACCGCGGACCAGAACCGGCCGCGGTCTTGGTTCGTCCGGCGCGGCGCGACGGCGCCGCGCCCCTTCGCCGCAGCCCCACTCCGGCCACGGTACTTTAGTGGTTCTCCAGTGCGGCGTGACGGCGCTGCGTCTTTGGATCGTTTTCAATGGCGCGGTGCGACGACGCCGCGTCTTGGTTCGTCTTCAATGGTGCGGCATGACAGCGCCGTGCTCCTCCCCCTTTCCTTATCAAAAATCTGCGTGGTGCTTCGTCACCGCATTGCCTTAATCGCCACAACAAAACCAACAACCAAAAAAAGGGGAGGAGTGTCGGCCGTGTTCGTTCGGTCCGACCTCCTCCCGTTATCACGATAACAGGCAGTTCAAAGAAATGGAGAAGCGACATAAGATTTCACGAACTAAAAAATAAAATAAATCTTTACCTCAACGCTGTCATCGAACGAGCGTTCGTCGCGGAATTAACCGTCGTGGAAGAAGAGGTCCGCTGTGGAAGAAGAAGATCGTCGTGGAAAAAGAGAATCGTCGTTGGTGTTAGGTGATCTCTGAGGAAGGCGTCACTCACCGTCGTCCGCTGTCGGAGATTGGCGTTCTTCGTCAGCGGTGGTGCGTTCTTCGCGTTCTTCGTCGGCGGTGGTGCGTTCTTCGCGTTCTTCGTCGAAGAACGGAGAATCTTCTCTTTTTATCCCAAAGGTTTATCACAACACAACCCCAAACATAATAAAATAAGTCCAACACTTATTTTATTATCAACCTAAGCTTTTGAAATTCAAAAGATAAGAAACGAACAATTAATTCGAAGAATTAATTTTAACAATTTAACTGCCCAATTTAATGGGGCGTTTCTTAACCAGAAAAACGCATGGTTGACTATCATTAAAGAGGGGGTTTGCGGGTGCGTTACATAGGAGGGAAGAAACGGTGGGGCTCGTGTGGGCCCAACCTCACAAATATCCTACCAAGTGGGTAGGATATTTTGGGTTCCACCATATCCGCTTAACTTGGCTTAAGTGTCTTTAAGTGAAATAAAATAAAGTTATCGCACCCCTTTTATTTTATTTCATAACTTAACACCAAAAAAATTAAAAAACACACCTGAGCAAACACAACTCCGGAGAAGGCATTCATATGAAATTACCGGCACTTTGATTCCATCGGAGCCCTCGAAATTCGATTCCAAGCACCGGTTCAAAAGTTAGAAAAACCCACTCGTTCGTTCACGGAACGTACCCGAGCCAAACTTCGGAAAATGATTCGGGGCACACCGGGCCTCCGAAACAAGTTCCGTCAGAAACTGCGTTCTTGTAAAATACAAAATAAAATTAAGAAAAAAAGTTCCTTGAATTTTAGAGGTCTTTACATCACTCCCACCTCAGGGATTTACGACCCCGTAAAGATACATCATAAAATAGGGAAACAAAAGTGGGTACTGAGCATGCATATGAGCCTCCCGCTCTCAGGTGCTCTCCTGATGGTTCCTGTGCTGCCATCTGATGGGCACTAGAGGAATCAACCGTCCACGTAGGACCTGCTATTGTCGATCCTCGATCTCCACCGGGACCTCTGCAAAAGATGCCCCATCATCAACGTCCAACTCCCCATGGTCAATGATATGCGACCAGTCGTGCACGTATCTCCTCAGCTGAGATATGTGGAAGAAGTCGTGCACCCGGTGCAATTGAGGTGGTAGAGCCAGGCGATAAGCCACCTCGCCAATCCTGCTGAGGACATGGAATGGTCCGATGAAGCGAGGAGATAACTTTACGCCTCGGCCAAATCTCCGTAATCCACGTCGAGGTGAGACCTGCAAGAATACGTGGTCGCCATCCTCAAACTCTAGTGGCCTCCTCCTCTTATCAGCATTAGGCTTCTGCCGGCTCTGAGTTGTCCTCATCCGCTCCTGGATGACCTGGACCTTCTCTGTCATGGCCTGGACTATCTCCGGTCCCACAAGTGCTGACTCCCCAGGGTCTGTCCAGCACAAAGGAGATCTGCAAGGTCGGTCGTACAACGCCTCGTATGGTGTCATCCCGATGGTGGAGTGGTAGCTGTTGTTGTACGCGAACTCCAACAAGGGTAGGTGGTCCTCCCAGCTGTGACCAAAGTCGAGGACAAATGCGTGGAGCATGTCCTCAAGAGTCTGAATGGTCCTCTCCATCTGGCCATCCGTCTAAGGGTGGAATGCAGTGCTCAGACATAGATGCGTCTCGAACACCTCCTACAACCCCTTCCAAAGCCGGGAAGTAAAGCGAGCATCTCGATCGGAGAAGATAGATTATGGCACACCGTGAAGCTGTACAATCTCCAAAATGTAGAGGCATCCCAAGCTCTCCACTGAGCCCTACTCTCTGATGGGTAAGAAGTGAGCCGACTTGGTGAGTCGGTCGACAATCACCCAAATGGAGTCGTGACCTCTGGAAGTGCGTGGAAGTCCAATCACGAAGTCCATAGATATCCTGTCCCACTTCCACTCCGGGACCTCCAAGGGATGTACCAAGCCTGCTGGTACCTGATGCTCTGCCTTCACCTGCTGGCAGGTGAGGCATCGAGAAACGAACTCTGCCACAACCTTCTTCATGCCCGGCCACCAGTTCTGTCACCTGAGGCCCTGGTACATCTTCTCCACTCCAGGATGTACTGCCAAGGGATAATTGTGAAACTCTCTCAGCACATCCTCCCATAAAGAAAATGGTACCAAGGTACGTCCTCTAAATATGACGTCGTGCTCTGATCCAAAGGATAAACCATCAGGTGCCTGTCCTGAGGATATCTGCGCATGCCACATCTCATAGTCAGCATCCCCATGTTGTGCCTCTCTGAACCGTTGTAGTAGTGGAGGGGTGACTGTGAGAGACTGAAGGAAAGCTGCTCCATCTCTATACATGAAGGATATCTGAAAAGCGGTTAACTACTCTGTCGCCTCCTCAAGTAGCTGAATTTCCGTCCTCCTGTTGAGAGCATCGGCTACTACGTTCCCCTTCCCATGAGTATAAACTATCTCAAAGTCATAGTCCAGGAGAAACTCGAGCCATCACCGCTGTCTCAGGTTCAGGTTCTTCTGAGAGAAGATGTACCTGAAACTCTGATGGTTAGAAAATACTGTAAAGCGCTCACCCATCAGGTAGTGTCTCCATGTCTTCAGAGCGAAGACCACTGCTGCTAACTCCACGTCATGGGTAGTGTAGTTCTGCTCATGCGGCTTCAACTGACATGACCCATAGGATATCACCGCCCACTCCTACATCAGGACACATCCGAGTCCGATCCCAGATGCATCGCAGTAGATTACGTACCCTACTCCCTCCTCCGGCAACCTCAAGATATGGGCGTTGGTCAATCTCTGTCTCAGCTCCTGGAAATTCTGCTAACATTTGTCTGACCACACAAAGGGTTTCCCCTCCTTCGTCAAAGCTGAGAGTGGGGTTGCAACTCTAGAGAAGTCTGGCACAAATCTCCGATAGTATCCATCTAGTCCCAAGAAACCCCGCACCTCTGTCACGCTCCTGGGTGGCTCCCAAGCTAGCACAGCCTCGATCTTCACAGGATCCACCGCAACTCCCGCCTCAGAGATGACATGTCCCATGAAGTGGATCTTACGTATCCAGAACTGACACTTCGAGAGCTTTCCATAAAGCTGGTGCTCTCGGAGTGTGTCTAGTACAACCCACAAGTGGTAGGCATGCTCCTCTTCAGTCATAGAGTATATAAAAATGTCGTCGATGAAGACCACGACAAATCGATCGTGGTATGGCTGAAATATCCTGTTCATGAGACCCATGAAAACTGCTGGAGAATTGGTTACGCCGAATGGAATAACCAAGAACTCATAGTGGCCATACCGACAACTAAAGGTCGTCTTCTGCACGTCCTCGTCCCGAACTCTGAGCTGATGATAGCCTAACCTGAGGTCTATCTTTGAGAACCACCGTGCTCCCTTGAGCTGATCGAAGAGGTCATCAATCCTCAGTAGAGGATACTTGTTCCTCACTGTCACCTGGTTCAGGCGACGATAATCGACACAAAGTCGCATGCTCCCATCCGCCTTCTTGGCGAACAATATCAGGGAAGCCCAGGGTGAAACACTAGGTCGGATGAATCCCTTGCCCTGCAAGTCCTCCAACTGTACCTGTTGCTCTAGAAGCTTAGCGGGGGCCATCCGATATGCTAGAGTGGATATAGGGGCTGTCCTAGGGCATAGATCAATATAAAATTCTACATCCTTGCGAGGAGGTAGTCCTTGAACGTCGTCGGAAAAAACGTCCGCATACTGATCCACCACTACAGGAAAACTAGGACTTCGCACGTCAACTTCTCCTAGGATGAGGCTAGACAACTGATGAGTGATGGGTTGTCCTCTTCTATGTGAGAGTACATCCTGTTATGCGAAGGCTCCCTTCTCGTCGGCGAAGGTGAACCTGCTCCCATCGGTGCATACACATCGCACCTTGCGCCTAATACAGTCAATCTGTGCATGGACTGTAGATAACCAATCCATGCCCAAGATGACGTCCTTAGGACTCGATGCCGCTACAAGATGATCCCAGCCGAAGCTCCTACCTCTTAGAGTAAGCTCACACTGCCGACACCCGTGCGTAATCGTTGAGTCTACTCCCGTAAGAGTATCTAGCAGTAAGGATCGAGCCAATGGCTCTGTCGGAATCTCCAAGCTTCGAACAAGGGAAGCGGATATGAAAGAATGACTCGCTCCTGTGTCTATAAGAACTGCAGAAAGGGTGGAATAGACACAGATAGTACCTCGAATCACCTTGGGCACATCGTGGTCGTAGGCCTCCGCTGCCTGAAGCAGTACCTGTCTCTGCCCGCCAGCTCCCTATGGTCGGGGTGGACCTCCTGGAGGTGGTGGTGGTAGAGCCTCAAAGCGTCGCCCACCACCTGCTGCTCGGCCAGCTCCTCTACCTCGTCTGCCACGGTCGACCCTCTGCCTCTTCCTAGGTGGCCCATCAACTGTCTGCTGCTCCTCGGCATAGTGGGTTTGGCAGTCACGAGCCATGTGGCCCTGCCCGCCGCATGTGTAGCACTACCTGCCTCTCGAAAGACTGGCTCCATGCTGTATGCCCCGCACTACTGAGCCAGTGTCCTGAGGTCGTCTGCCTGAGGGTCTGGTCTGCCTGGACCCATGAGTCATCTGTCGACTGCCTGCTGCAGAAGACTCTGCTACCTGTCGCCCTGCGGTAGGTCTCGCTGCTGATGTAGACTCAGCATGAAATCTATCGATTAGAAGGGCTCGCTCTAGTACTCCTTCCTGACTTGGAATACTGAGGGAGATCAACTTTGCCCTGATATCATACCTCAATCCCTTTTCAAAGGTCCAGGCCCGGTAGAATGGGTCACGTACCATGTCTGTCGAGTAGCGCGAGAGATCGGTAAATCTCTCCAAGTACTGGGAAACTGTCAAGCTGCCCTGTCATAGATGAAGAAGCTCCTGGATGCGCATCGCATAGAGGGTGGCCGGGACGAACTCTGAGCAGAAGAGGCTCCCAAAGTCTGTCCATAGAAGAGATGCCTCATCGTGCACCTGGAGCATCAAGATCCACCATCGGCCCGCTGCCACGTGCAGTAGGCTCGCTGTGAGGATCACCATGAGGTCTGCTGGTGTCCTCACTAACCTGAAAACTCCTGCCACTACCTCCAGCCAATCCTTGGCTGTCTGGGGGTCTGTCTCCCCGCGGAACCTGGGCGGTCGATGGCGCTGTAACTCGTGCATTGCACTAAGCCGACGTGCATCGTCAACGGTTGGGGATGGTAGCATCGGTGGCTCAGCGGGTAGAGGTACTTCTAGTGCCTCAACTGTTAAAGGGACATGTGTTGAGGCCTCGTCGCTCAGTGGTCTGTCGTCACGCTCAACTCCCGTAACCCTAGCTGTCTGCCGTCGTGGGGCCATCCTGAAAAGGAAACAGGTGCGCTATGGTCAGAACAGTATACCTTGTGAGATGACATAAAGTAATCACAAAGAAAACTTGAAACACACATGCAATCAATGTTTTCATGCATTAAGTCGGAAATCAGAAGTCAGGGTCCTGGTGTACGGATACGTCAGCCGCCGCACCAACACTGGACTCCCTGGACTGATAACCACACCCAATACGCTTAACACTATTTTTTCACATAGAAAAAGATCAGAGTCCAATGTTCTGTGGTAGAACCAAACTCCTCTGATACCAATTTGTCACGACCCGTCCTCGGGGCCCATACTGTGACTACCCCCAGCCCGCCTTCCATATGCCAGGGGCTGGCGCCTATCACCAAGGCGTAAATCCCGGTAAAAAGTGAAGGCATTTCATTTTTAAAGTAGATGAACACCACAGAGCAAGCAAGCAGTAGAAGTAAACACTAAGTAAAAGCTGATAAAAAGTAAGTGCGGAAAAATAAGTGGGCCAGAATACAAACACAAACTGAAAGTAAAGTACAACTGGAAGGGGAAAACAGGAACTGAAAGTAAAGCCGCAACGTCGAGCTGTCCACCGGAATTCCCACCTGAAGGGTGAGAACAGATAGCCTCCACAGCTCCTCGGGTCCAGCCGTCCACTCCGAGAACATCCCGCCCAGTGGTCTACCTCCAGGTACCATCCTGCTCCGCAAGCCTCAACCACGATTAGCACTGTCCGTCATCTGCAACCAACACAACGTAGTATGGGCATAGCCCGTGCAGGGGTGAGTATAAGCTACTCAGTAGAGACCCCGAGACCCCCAAAGGTCTACCAGAATCCACAAAGGATAATCCACAAAGGAAAGATACAATCATGAAGTAACATTCGACACTGATTAGGTATATTTACATTCATATACCTAAGTCATCAATTCCAGTTCACTCCAACCTCCGAGCCAAAGTACAACCCAGTCCACATAGGAAAGAAAAACGTAAATCCACACAGGATATCACAACACAATCCACATAGGAAAGAAAAACATAAATGCACATAGGATAGTACAACATAATCCACATAGGAAAGCAAAACAGGATTCAGCTCACACAGGTATACTTCTTTATAAGACGATATAGATGATCAGATATTTCCACTGATTCATCTATGTCGTCGGACCCACAATGGATCGATAGGTACTAACCCCCGCAATGACCCACAATGGATCTAACCCACACAGGATCGATAGGAAACTAACCCCCGCAAGGACCCACAAAGGATCTGACCCACAAAGGACCGATAAGTAACTAACACCCACAATGACCAACAAAGGATCTGACCCAAAAAGGATCGATAGGTAACTAAACCCCATAAAGACCCACACAGGATCAGAACCACACATGATCTGTAGGAGCTGGCCCACATAGGACCACTGAGCGCTGACCCACACAGGATCAGACCCACACAGGATCGGTAGCACTGATCCATATAGGATCGCTGAGTGTTGTAGTCGTCGCAATCGAATCCACTGAGGATCTTTGTACAGTCATTGTCGTTGTCATAGTCGCAGCCAGCTCTAGGGTTCTCGCACACAGTAAGATCATTCGGGAGAGTCCGCTCCACGAGCCGAGAGGCTGATACATCAACTGACACATAGTCCATAGTTGATGTATCCAAAAGTTCCGTATCGTCAACATGAACTCAACGTCGCAGACGGCGCGTCAATCAGACGCCTGGTCTGAGAGTTATTGGCCTTTTCATTCTAGGGGCCCAGTTAGTTTTTAAGGCAAAACCAACCCGACCGTCCTCCAACTGCATCTAATCCTCGATCGGTGTAATCCAAAAGATCTGTCTCTCTTAGAGTAATTCATAAAAGTCGACGGCATGACAATCGGATGTCCGGAGCTCACGTTATAGGCGATAGACCGAATAAGGTTCGGTATTAGGGGTACGGGACCAGTCCGATCCGGCCCGATACCCCCATGGTCGGCCCAAACCGGGTCGACCCATCCCGGGTCCGGGTCTGGCCCGCTTGGGCACGGCTCGGCACGGTCGGCATGGCCCGGCTTGGCCAGCATGGCTCGGTCTGGCGGACCGGCCAGGCAGCCGGCCCGGCGCGCGGCGCGCTGGGTGCGCTGGCCAGGGGTTCGGCTGAACCGCCAAACCGTTGAGGGCTGGGGAGCTTCCCCCGTATGAAGTAAACTGCAGCCCCTTAATGGGGATGCTTCGTCCGGCCAGCCGGGGATTCTCAACCCCCGGTTCCTCCATGGTCCGGCCCGCCCGCTCCGGCCGTCCAGCTTCTGCCGCCACGGGACCGGCAAGGCCGGTCCCCTTGCTCCGACGCCGGCGGCCCGGTACCGGCTACCGGTTCCGCTGTTCCACCGTAGCCCGGAACCGGCCGTGGTCTTGGTTCGTTTGGCGCGGCGCGACGGCGCCACGCCCCTCCGCCGCGACCCCGCTCCAGCCGAGGTACTTTAGTGGTTCTCCGGTGCGGCGCGACGGTGCCACATCTTTGGTTCGTTTTCAACGGCACGTCGCGACGGCGCCGCGTCTTGGTTCGTGTTCAACGACGCGGTGCGACGGCGCCATGCTCCTCCCCCTTTCCTTATCAAAAAACTGCGTGGTGCTTCGGCACAACGTTTCCTTGATCGCCGCAACAAAATCAACAACCAAAAAAGGGGAGGAGTGTCGGCCGTGTTCGTGCGGTCCGACCTCCTCCCATTATCACGATAACAGGTGGTTCAAATAAATGGAGAAGCGATGGAAGATTTCACAAACTAAAAAATAAAATAAATCCCTACTTCCACGCTGTCGTCGAATGAGCATTCGTCGCGGAATTAACCGTCGCTAAAGAAGAGGTCAGCCGCGGAAGAGGAAGATCACCACAGAAGAAGAGAATCGCCATTGGCATTAGGTGATCTCTAAGGAAGGCATCACTCGCCGTCATCTGCCATTGGAGATTGGCGTTCTTCGTCGGCGGTGGTGCGTTTTTTGCGTTCTTCGTCGGCGGTGGTGTGTTCTTCGCGTTCTTCGTAGAAGAACCGAAAATCTTCTCTTTTTATCCCAAAGGTTTATCACAACACAACCCCAACCATAATAAAATATTTCCAACACTTATTTTATTATCAACCTAAGCTTTTGAAATTCAAAAGATAAGAAACGAACAGTTAATTAGAAGAATTAATTGTAACAATTTAACTACCCAATTTAATGGGGCGTTTCTTAACCAGAAAAAAGCACAGTTGACTTTAATTAAAGAGGGGGTTTGCGGGTGCGTTACTTAGGAGGGAAGAAACGGTGGGGCTTGTGTGAGACCCACCTCACAAATATCCTACCAAGTGGGTAGGATATTTTGGGTTCCATCCTAACAGCTTAACTTGGCTTAAGTGGCTTTAAGTGAAATAAAATAAAGTTGATTCACCCCTTTTATTTTATTTCATAACTGAACCCCAAAAAAAATTAAAAACCACACTTGAGAAAACGCAACTCCGGAGAAGGCATTTCTAAACAGTTACCGACGCTGCGATTCCATCGATTCCCTTAGAATTCGATTCCGAGCACCGGTTCAAAAGTTATAAAAACATGCTCGTTCGTTCACTAAATGTACCCGAGCCAATCTTCGGAAAATGATTCCAGCCACACCGGGCCTCGTAATCAGGTGCCGTCAGAAACTGCGTTCTTGTAAAATTCCAAAGAAAATTAAGAAAAAAATGTCCTTGAATTTTACAGGTCTTTACATAAATTTTTGAAATATATTAAATAGAATGTGTGGGTAGTTTTCAGGGAAAAAATGAAATAACATCCAAATGGGGTCCCTAATAAAAAATATGATGAAAACATTTATTTCATAATATGTGTTTTACCCAAAGAGAAACATATTATATGTCATCGTGATCCATTTTGTAAAATTCTACACATGCATAATTAAATAATAGAAATAAAATAATTAATCTAATTTGTTTTGTTTTGATGTTGCCCCATGTTTTACCCTCAAATTATATGGTTATAGAAAATTCTTCATGGTTGGATACTCAAACCCTAGAGATTTCAAATAAAACATTTGAGATATTTTCAAGGTGGATGACGGCGGATCAGGATCCAATCGTGGATCGTCACACCATACGTGTTTGTGGATCTCATCAATTATTGAAACACAATGCAACTTCATAAAATATCGATCCAAACTCTAGGAATTTAATTTTTTGTTTTATTTTCTTTCCCATTTATTACTTCCACTATGAATGTGAATCAACCAACACACTGATTGATCCACAGATCATGCGTATTGCATGAGAATTTAATTCCATTTATTTTTTATCATGATAATTTTGAGAGATTGTTGATTATTCATTGTTATTATCTTAGAAAAAAATCAATATCCACATTAACATTGATCACGGTATATTCTTATTATATTTTATTTTTATTTTCTCTCCTGATTCATAGTTGATGATGTGCATTTTTTATTAGGCCTGAGGTTCGACACATCCTGATCAATCGATCATTAAACACCTGTTTCTTGGTGAAATGATTTGAAATTGAAAATCCAAGTTCAGTATGATGAAAAAAAGGTGTGGAGGTTGTAGCGATAGTAGATTAGATCATGTAGATGACTAATTTCATGTTCTTATAATCATAATGAAGAATGATGCAAAAATTCATTTTTTGACCATATTCATGTTTGATTTTCCATTGATCGGTTCTAGTAAGGACTAGGAAATCCCTGATCTGAAATTTATAGGTTATACAATGGCTTTTTAAATGTTAATATATCATTTTATTTCTTATGATGAAAAATGTTAATGTTATTTGGTTATGTGTGGAATAACTCCATCACAAGGTGATGAAAATAAACATAGATGATATATTTAAGTATATTTAACGACATTATATTATATATATATGATATTATTATAAGTCTATAAATATGAAATATTAATTTACTTATTTCCATAATAATCATTGAAAAATGGAAATTTGACTCATGCGTACGTACAACCAATGGTCCCCATGATTGTAACATAGTTTATTTTTCATTATTTTTTAAATAGTTTTTACTAATTTTAAATATGACAATTACTTAATGATTTTTTTTATATTTATAAATAATGACCTCTTTTACATAGCTAACTAACAAACACCATTTTTTGAACATAAGACAAATATCATCCAAACATCCAACATTAACATAATTGATTAAGTAATCAAATATGACTTGGTATTAATTTAAATAAAATGAATAATGGAATTAAAAAAATATCATAAGAAATTATATGATTAAAATAATTATATTATCCCAGAATACCATGAATAAACATGATATGTTGGTCTCAAGGTAAGGGTTTCTTTTCTCACTTTTACTTCTATGACACAAATTCCATATTCACCACATATTTTTGTTTTTTGGTTCATATAAAATCCCAATAAAATGTTATATCATGAATCTATAAATCATAATTGTATTACATTTTCATTTGACGTCATTTGTTTTATAGGGATTATGATTTTGAAGTTATGAAAGTGGTTAGGGTTTATTTAATAATGTAATATTTATTTGAGATGGTAAATCTTTACATCTCAATTGGGAGAATTATTTTGATATTTACATGTAAAAATAAATATATTTTATTCAACATTGATTATTCTAGATGATTTTAAATAAATAATACCCTTTTCCCACATTATGTTATTTATAATTTTTATGAAAATGTTTTCAGGAATATAAGACATTATTTCTCTTTTTTGGTCAGAATCCTGGTTTAAAAAAAATAGTTTCAGAAGATATTTTAAAATTCATATAATTATTTATCAGTACATGTTTATCCATTTTTTCTTTTTTAATTTTCTTAAAAGAATCATCATGTCATTTTCAAAATGATAATTATTGGGAATTTACTGAAAATGAGAAAGGAATCATTGTTCTATCATGTATGGCATGTTAAAATTTTCCATGATGATAATGAGTTGATGTTTTAGAACTTATTTTACAACCATTAATGGATAATTTGTGATAATTTAATTTTCAAATTGTTTTTCAAACAATTTTTGAAGGTTAATTTTAAAATAAAGATGCAATTTTTATTAAAAAATGTTTTTAACAATCTTTTATGGTATCTTTATTCATCAATGGAATCCGGACATCGTTTTAATTCTGATATAATGCGGATATATTATATTTATATCATAAGTTTTATTTATTTTGATGGATTAAGATCAATTTTTCTTGGGATGTTCTAGTTTGATACCATCCATATTACAGTAGATGGGTTGTGATTATGTTTACTGATTAAGGTAATTGAAAACATTTTTCATGATAGTTTTGAAATATGTATGCTTATGTTTATTATTTTTTTACATTTTCATATGAGGAATTCATTGGAATTAATAAGTGTCTAGAGGGGCCCTCTATATCCTATATCTGAATTGGTAGGTCTCATGAGATAAACTAGATTGTGTTTTAGATTAGGCCTTGTACGTTTATTTAGAAGACTTGGAATATGGCGATGATGATATTAGATGTCTTGGAACATGTCATTGACTCTATGATTTTGATATCCTTCATTATATGGTCCATAATTATGAAGTAATTTATTGATATTCCATGTGATTATTTGAATAACTATAATATCTAGGGTTATATTTCATTCTCATGTGTTTATTTATATGGAATTATTTGATCCTCATTTATTAATGCCATATTATGCTTAATTTATTGATTAAATTTCATGAGGTGAAGCTTTTTACCATAATATATTGGTTATGAATTATTAATTCATATGTTATTTATACTTCTTTCCCTTACTGAGCATTTTAGATCACCCATTTCTTAGGTTTTATTTTCCCCAAGATATTAGGAAGTGTTTTCTAATTGATATATAGTGAAAAACTAAAGGGAATAATGGAAATCTAATAGAAAATTCTGTTTTTATTTTATATTTTAAAATGTAATGTTTATTTCATGTATGTCTGTATTTTTTAAATAATGTTAATCTATTTTTTATTTTGGGATACAATTCCTTGTACATATTCCAATGTAATAACTCCATAATCGGCTTCGAGCAATTGGTGTCTAAGTCGTTATGCCTTATATCTAATTTCCAAAATATATGTCATAAACTCATGTACAATAAATATATATTTAAGATACATATATTATTTAATGACAACCACTAATATCAAAAAATATTTTATTTACATATAATGTAATTCATCAAATTATATATTATTTTTAATTGAAATTACCTTATTGAGTATTAATTTATTCATTTTAATGTATGTTTTGGTTTATTAGTTTTGTCGTATATATATTGATCATGATTGTACCATCTCTAGAATTTTTAAAATGATATAATAATCAATTATATTAGTTAGATAAATATTTAGTGTCATCCTTATAAGTTATAGATAGAAAAATGAATTACACCCCTCATAGAGATTTTATATTTTACGTATACATGAAATATATTTTCACATTTAAAATATGAAATTAAAGAATGGTAAATAATAATTATAATTTCAAGAATTAATATTTTATAATATAAATCATATATAATCCTACAACGAATCCATATTATCCAAAGAGTAAGTGAAAAATGTATCACATTATTTCGTGGAGTTTTAGTCCACACATACACACAAGTGATGTTATAGTTTTCCAATATATTTTAATATAAAAGCTATATATTATATTTTAATTTTAGAGAAATATTTAAGTCATTGTTTTCATATATATATATAATATTTATTTCTATCTTTATAAAAATATAATTTAAATGGTTGTGAAAAATGATTAACACCTCTATGTAGATATGAGAAGCCTTACATATGCACAAGTAATGTTTACTCTTCTCTAAGGGGGAAATAAAGGTAGAATATTAATTTAACACAATAATGATAATATCTAATTATGTTTATGATACTGGTGATATAGTCTTATTTTTTATAAACAATAAGAGTATATAGAAGAATAAATAAATTTTAAGGACTCAATAAATACGAATGTCTCTTTGTAAGTAGAAATACTTCAAATATCATAATAGGGTACTTAGATTAGATCTTTTAGAATATCAAAATCCATTGTAACATGAAAATTAATTTTGGGGAGTGGAATAGGGAGGGTTTGGTTGTTCTTGATATCTCAATTTGGTCTAAATTAGTTATGGAGGAGATTATCTTTTACAATTGAGGTTAGAATCCATTTTTCAATTTCAAAAATGATAAAAATATAATAAGGTTATTATCATTAAAGATAAATAAAAAATTTATTGGATCTAATACTATGGTTTTATATGGTTTAAATATCATAAAAAATAAAATTTGAACTAGTTTTGTTGTGTTTTAATACATGTTTGTCTGTTTAACCACTTTATTAACCTCTTTTAACAATAAGTGTAGTAACGTATTTTTCACACATAAACATCCATAATTTTACATATAAGATTTAAAATAGACAAAAAATGGAAATTGGGAACATTTTAGAAGATATATTTTTCAAATTGTCCTTATTAATATTTTAATGATTGTTAATTTATTTAATAATATGTATTTTCATAAATTATTATTAATTTAAATTTTAACAATATTCATTTAATTTTATGGAAAATATATCAAGAAAATGTTTGACTTATAATATAAATCATTTAGACATAAATAATATGTCATATTTCTCTTAAAACATATCAATCCCTATAAATAACTAAAATTGTATACTTATAATATTTTTTGTATCCTTTATTTAATTTTCCTATTAATTTAATAAATATAGTTTTAGTGTTCTGAGAGAATTTAGTGTAATTATATAAACACTAAAAAATATAAACAAATAATAATCATTAATTTAATTTTATTATTGGAAAAAAATTATATTAATATTCATTCAAAATTGGTTTTTACAGTATTTGGATTCATAATATATATATATATATATTTAAAACTAAGAGAGTAACATTTTGTAACTTTTTTTGAAATTAATATTACGTCATTCATTTTATGGGATAAGTATCCAATAAACATATAAATTTCATTCCGATGGTTATAATAGTTTAATTACATTTATACAACAATAATTTTATTGAATATATGAGGCCATTTTCCTTATTTTTATCCTTACCCAATAAAATTTAACCTTTACCAAGGTGACAAATGTTTCCACAGTTTGTATTAATATTGACCAAAAATAAAATGTTCACATTTACCAAAATTTCCCCGCCTAATTCCAAATATGTAATTCATTTTCTTAAATTAATTACCTATAAGAGATAAAACTTAATCTAAACTCAATACGCAAAACACAACGAAAAGTAGTCAATCTGAAAAATGCCATTATATGTAATGTAATGTTTTTTATTTAAACATAAATCATCAAATTTATTCCAATTATCTTAATTAAATTATTAATAATATCATTAAACTAGTATAATTTTTAAAACATTTCTAAAAAATGGAACTTTTTAAATGATTTAATCAAAAATTAAAATTTTAATATAAATTAGTATTTTTACTATTAATCCAAAAATCATTATTTTGAGAAAAACTAAAGAAAAAAACCCAATGATACTTTCCAAATGAAAATTTGCAAAACTAATTTCATTTTAAGAAATAAAATTTTCTCAAGTGGAAAAACATAGTTATATTATTTTTTCCCAGATATTAACAAAAATATTTTTTGAGGAAACTACATTTTTGAAGAATAAAAAGACTTTACTAAAAGGTGAATGTTTATTTGTTAAATATTAATCAATACATTTTTATTGAGAAGTGCCTTTTTAATATATTTCATGATTTTATTAAAAATATTCATACCCTCCAATTCAATAGCATGGTTATATTTATTATATTTTAGTAATAATATTTTTAGGTTCGTTTAATGTTGATGATGTGTGTATGATAAACGGTTAGAATAAATTTTATCCTATTAAATTATCAAGATTTTATATGATAATATATAATCAATCGCTATATAAACTTTCAAATGTCAACCAAGAAGGTTCAAAATAGACCTAAAAAATTCATGTTGTAATGATCAAATGAGAAAGTATGTGATATTAATGAGTTTTAATATATCATTTACCAAACCATATAAATAAAATTTATATGAAATATCACCATGATAACCAATCTAATATCCATTAATTGTTGGTAGAAATGAAAATTTTCATTCATTGTGCGTGGAGGTGGTAGTCTTTGCGTACACATGATTAATGAACAAATTTCTCAATGAATGGATAGTGTGACGGTATAATTTTCTTTATCAATTCAGAGTACAAAGATATTTATAAATTGTATATTATTTTACTTATTATACATTTATGTTAATATATTTGAGGTGGTTAACAAAAATGTTACACACCATTCACGGAGGTTATAGTTCAAAAATTTTGATGACTAACGATCGCATTCATTAATGATTTTATTAGTTGAAGGTAAATTTAAAATGTGATCACTAAAGAATTGAATATGCTATTTTAAAAAATTAATATTCAAAAACACCCTTTATACCAACCAAAATATGTTGTCCTGAATAACTAATAGCATTGTTCCATGCAAACGGTAGTCATAAATTATGCACGATCAATGCATTCATTTTTAAAAAGGATAAAAAATGATTGAATAATTTATATCATTTTAACATTATGAAATTTATGTATATATAAGTCATTGAATTTTTTATATGAAAAAATTAGGTATGATTAAGAAGTTGAAAAATAAAAAGAAGGAATAAGGGAAGTGCAATAGTCACGTTAAGAATGATTATTTTCATTTGATTTTTCCTTAGAAAGGAATGGTGAATGAAAATTAAGGATATGGTTTGTGTTATATGTCATCTTGAATGAAAAAATATGAACTATTTCACAATATAATTATAAGGGTTGTATGTGTAAATAAATTTTTAAGTGTTTTCTTTTATATGTGTTTGTAATGGTTTATTTGGAATAAACGTAACTTATTTAATTATACCATTAAACTCTCCAAAGTCAATCCCGAAATACAAACAAAATTTGGAGTATGATAAATTATACAGAAAATAACCCTCTCATCCCACCATGATGGATGCCTTATATTGTGATTTATTGGATTATATATTGAGTTTTAGCTTTAACTATGAGAAACATTTACATGATTAATTACACTTTCACCCATGTTAATTCATTAAAAATTTCGTTATTAATATTTATCATACAACCTATCTTGATTATTATAACCCTCGAGATGATATTATTTTAAAAAATTATAATACACATGAAAAATAAAATTTAATTATAATATAAATTCTCATAATTGTTAATATTGTTTTTCAGATAATTATGTTTAAAATATTAAAAATCAAAATTGAGAAAAAATCACTACTATCAATGATTTTGTGACTTAAATTAATTTTTTATAATTCAAATCAAGGATATGTGGAATTAAAATCACTCAATTACTAAATTTTATAAAAATAAAAATTTATTAAAATAAATATTTTTTTTATTATTAAACTAACATTTTATTTTAGATTAAATTATTTTCCATTAGTTCTATAAGATAATGTAATATTAAAAAAAGCATAATGATATTCATTAATTTCATATTTGAAAAAATAAATTCATTTCACCTGATTGGTTATTCTAATATATTAATTGACTCTTCATCGTTATAAAATTCATAAAAATCTTATTTTCATGGAAAGTATATATATTTTTATAAAATGATCAAAAAACCATAACAAGTAAATTATGATATTGAAAATTTAGTAATAAAGTTAATTTTATAAAAATATATTTTTGAAAAATATAAATCTAAAATTTAATATTGAAAAAAACAATGTTGGAAAATATTTAATTAAAAAGAAGCATCAATTATCAATAAAAATATTTCAATATATTTTTTAAATTTAAATAATTAAAAAAATTTGTATAATATATTTATTTATTTAATGTTTTCATAACGTTCTTTTAACATTGATTATTATAATTTAATAATGTATGATGAACATCAATTAAGTGTGTTCAGAGAGAGATTACATAGTCAATATTGTTTAGAGGAGTATATATATACTGGAATATTAGGATATATCATTCTCCTCACATTAAATATATTACATTCTCATAATCAGTTTTCAAGAAAATAAGGATATTAAAATAGAAATTCATGTATTAACATAAAAATTAAAATTTAATTTATATATTAATAACTTACGTTTAACATAAAAAAAATCATTTTTTCCCAAATGAGTTTATGAAATTATATATTTTACATTGAAAGTAAAATTCTCCATGTCTGATGATGATATACAGTAAACATTTCACTGTTCTTCTGAGACATTCCACATTGTGTTTCATAAATCATTTTTTGGAAATTGTAAATTAATCATTTTCTCTTTTTCATCGCCATAATTTGATCTATCTTGATACTCTATAAGAATATAGTTTTCTAATGTTCTGGACTCCAACTATTTTAACATTTTAATTCATATTTTTATTTTTAATTTTGGATAATGAAAATAATTTTACCCTCATTCCATTTCCCAATTAATTAAATGATAGAATAATCACTAAATTATCCATTGAATCCTTATTTTCTATAGTTTTTTATTTATACATTCATTACTTTGTAAAAATATATAGGGATTAGAATGTAAAAATTAATAAATATAAAAATTGAAAATTATTTTCATGGAGAAAACAATTATTGAATAATTTTCATACCATATGTTATGATTATTTTTATTTAATATATGTTATCCCCTAAAAAGTTTTAATTATCTTGTCTAATAAAGTTATCTTTCACTAAACCATTTTTCTAATAATTAATAATGGATTGTAAAGGGAATTGGAATTATCCCAATAATTTCCTCTATGAGTTACTTATTAGGTGACCAATTTGTGACCATTCTCTATTCACTAGAATGGTGAAAGAGATAGAACTAACCATGTATTTTCAGAGTTGATAAGCCTAGATAAAACTATGCCAAAACTATATCCCCTTTCTAGTATCCATAGAATGATACAATTTCTATGGAAACTACATAATCTCTACTTTTTTTAAAATTATTAGAGGTTCCCCTGTATGTAGACTTATTCTTAGGGCCTCTACTAATGTCATGTTATCATAATCCCTAGAGTACAAATTGTTTACATCATGGCCACTCCCTTGGTGATTTTTCTTCTAGGAAGGACCCCATGAATAGCTTTTAGCCTGGGTAACCATTGCTGAAGGAAGGAAAATCAGTATGGATTGAGAAATATCAAAGGCCTCATGCCGAACAGACTGAACCCTCTAATTCTAAGGACCCATTGGAGTCCTCATCTGTTCTGGATTCCTGCCCAGCAAAGCCTATTGGCGATAAAGATTCTATCATTTTGGGTTTTTTGGATACGGTCAATAATTCTAAGCCTTTCACTGATACTCCAGGAGCTTCTCTAACCTCTAATTAGCCTGCACAAGAGGCTCACTCTGTTTCTGGTGATTCCAATAATGATGATAGTGAGAAAGCAGATAAAATTGAGGAGGAATACCTACACTCGAGTGCCAAAAAAGGTAAGAAATATTTTATTGATTCTAATGGTTGTATCACTCCGTGCCCTAAGAAGGCTCGAAGGAGAATTGATTATTCTATTCTAGAGATGAACATTGTCACTAGATCGTCAGGGCCTCGAATGGAGGAAACTAACATCCCTACACAGCCGGTTATCAATAAGAATACTTCTACATCAGAGACTTATAATAAAGAGTACTCCTCCTCATCAGAGGAAGAGGAATCCTACTCTTGGATTGAGGATCGGGATGATAGAATTAATCTTAGAAATTGCAATTGGGTTATTAAGGAAGGATACAATGAGGAATTCTACTCTTGTATTGAGGAGAAAGCAAGGTTGTCTTATAGAAGATATTGTAACAAAGAAATATTTGTTGATAACTATCTCATTATCATGGAGTGTATGTTTGATAAGGTGGAATTTGAGCTTGATCGGAACCCTGATTTTGATTATCTCCAGCTTAGGTGGGAATAGAACTTTTTCACTCATGGTCTGCTTTTCAGTCTAGCACATCAACTGTAGGGCTTTGAAGCTCAATCTGGTTTGTGGATTGCTTTTATTATTTGTTTTTCACTGATCTGTTTCTTTTAATAGAGTTCTGGACAATGGGGCTTGTCCCATGACCTTGCAGGTATGATTTGGAGGTATTCCTTTTCACCTTTGCTCCTCTTTTCATTTTTTCTCTTGCTGGTACAAGCTCTTTATACCTTGTGTAATCAACTGTCTATTTTTTACTTTTTTATTTATAAATTTTGGAGTGCTGCTCTGTGACTTTGTGGTCATTATCCCTAGAAAAAATTAAAAATTTAATATTAAAAACATTATAGTCTATCTAAATAATTTAATCAAATATCATACATATCATGTAAACTATTGATTTCATTTTAAGATACTAAATTTTACACACCATGAAACATCTAAACCTCTTAAATTATTGAATCATTTATCTAATCCAACTATAACACACCCATCTCCACACACCTAGATTTTGTGCTTCTAAAAGTTAATTTACACCAATTTCTATGATACATATCAATGATTAACATATATGTCTAATGTTTAGAGTCCTTGTACCATTTATGATATACTTTTTGAGAATATGGAATAATTTCAAAAAAATAAATTTTAATTATATTCATCAAAGGGACAATAATTTCCCCACTATATAAGATGAAAATACATCTCTAATGAGTCACAACATCAACCATAAATTCTATACTCAAGATAATATTCTATTACTAGATAACTTATACATTATTTTTTTAACTTGGTGAAATAGAAACATATTAAGGGGGGAGATGAAACACTCAATAAGAGAAAAAATAATAAAAATTAATAACATGAGTGACATGGGGAATATCATAATATAAAAATGAGTATTATTGAAATAATGGAATCAAGAAAAAATTGATTACATCATTTGTACATGGTTTAAAAAATGAAAATAAACAAAGACCACAACGTCATAATAAAATGGTTAAAACATAAACATGACATCATAAGAATCATTAAATGATCCATCCCTCATTAAGTTAACATATTTTTCCGGGACAATTACCCATACACCATAGTTGTCTAAGATCACTATATACACACCATGATATCTCAATATATGGAAATACTTCCAAATTCCTTAAGGGTCTACATAATATCAGGATAACCCATCACATGATGAAAATATTATATATTTGTGTTCGATATAGAGACAATCAATAAATAAAAATACATATAGAAAAAACGGGTTTAATATCCTTTATAAATTCCTCCTATAAGGAATCATTCATGTTTTAATAAATAAACATGAAATGATAAACCTATGAAAAATAAAATGATAAACATTTATTTTTGGAATCATTCTAGGTAAAAATGATTCAATAAAAATTGTTAATCATATGGTATTTATATCTAATGGAATTTTTATAGTTGATTTAGAAAAAATAATTCCCAATTTGCTCTATGTGTTTTAATATAGGTTAATAACCTTAACTCAAGTAGTGTAACATAGTTCAATCATAGAGGAAAATATTTGGAATTAAATAATTCTAGTTTAGGTGGAAGATTAGTCTATAAAAAATCAATTATGGGTAATATTATATATTTCAAAATTAAATTTCATAGGTGATCAAGATAATGATCGTAGGTGATATCATTTGAATAATACCTTTCATCATGGATATTGAATATATGAAAACACTCTCATAGTCATTAGGAAAAATTCCACTATCAATAATAATTTTTCCTTTCTATAAAAAAATAAATAAAAATATTTTATTAAACCATTTGAATAATCATTTCATTTTTTAACATTAAATCATAGAGAGGAAGAATAATTGAAAATGAAAAAATATGGTGGAATGATACATTCCCATGGGAAAATATAATAGATATTCTTTTTAGTAAAAAATAACCCATACAAAAAATGTTAAAATTATTTTCTTTTGAAACATGTTTAAATAAATCAAATTTAATATAAAATAATTTAATAATAATATTTATAGAATAATTTATAAAATTAATCAAATTAGAATAAAGGAATAACGTTTTTGAAAAATATCAATGTGGGAAACATTAAAAAAAGATTAAATACCATCTATCAATCCCAAATCACAAGAATGATAAAAAAGTATTCATTTGAACATAGGTTAAGGGAAAGAATAATGTCACCATAGGTTAATATATTTAGGATAGAGATCACACATTCAATTAGTAAAACATGGACATGATTGAACCGTAAAAATTAGAAAGAATTAAAGGGGAGGATATTAATGAAGTAATGTAATATCTATAGATAAAAGGTAAATATAAAATTTTAAAAGATAATGATTGGGAACTATATAGAAAATATCATTATTAAAAATATATTTCATGGCTCACCTGAAAAAGGACTTTAATTGAGAAAATAATTAAGACTTGTGTATCTTTTTAATTAATAACCATATAGGAAAATGTATAGGAAAATGATCCTAAAATACTATAAATAATGATAATTCATGATAGTATAAAAATATGATTGTATAATCACCATATAAATTTAAAATCATTTATCAATAAAACATTTCTCAATGAATGGATTTTGCGAAAAAACAATTTACATTATTTCTATTCACAGTGGATAAAACTCTACCATAATATAAACAACTTCAAATATGTTATTAAATTATTTAATAACCTTATGAATGTCTATAACCCTTTAATATACTTTATTTATAATTATTTAATAATAATATAGTGGTTCTTTATAGTTTATTTTTAACATTGGGTGTTAACACATTTAATTGTCTTACACATGATTCATAATGGTAATTTTTACATGATATTTGATACCATTATTAGAATTCCTAGATTACCTATGATTCGTAAATATAAATCCCAATTTTTTTTTTAATTTTCCACTTTCATCACATGAATGATTTGATTGCAACTATTGAAGTTGATGTTGGAAAAAAAATTATATCGAAAGTTTTCATGAATCGTATTGATATGTTGTGAACAGGTTTAAATATTCATATTAGAACTCCAATTAAATTTTAAAAAAATAATAAATTATTATTAAATAACAATAAAAGTATAAATATTCAACCACTATTCACTACATAAAAAATAAAACATCACTCAAGTGGGTCGCAAACAAATTTTTTTGTTATGATCAATGATTTAGTATAAAAGTTCTATTAGTATAGTTAATATAAAATTTATAGAATATTATACATTTAATATGTATTACACGACTCTATAAAATAAATTAATTTTACAATTAATTGTGGGTGGTGTTGAAAAATTAAATTCATTGTTTATGGAGGTTGTAGTCCGCACATATGCGTTATTAATGAACCGATTTGACAATGAATAGATGGAATGATAATATATAAAAATTTATCATTTATGAATTATAATAAAGTAATTATATTCATATTAGTTTGATTATTAATTTTTTTCTCAATGATACGCAGTTAAGTGAAACGGGATAAATAATTCTAGGAGGTGGTAGTCGACACAAACACATGATTAACAATCTCCTTCCTTAATTAATAAAAGAAATGTGGGAAATATGAAATATAATAATTTAATGATTGAATAAGTTACATAAAAACCATAATTATTTTTGGAAAACATCCGAAATTCAAACCATATGAGTTTGTTTTGAAAAACGAATTTCATCATGTGGTGAGGCTGGTAGTCCCCACATACACATGATCAATGTGTTTGTTTCTCTTAGTGGATACCATAGAATTAAAGAAAGAGTCATTATATAAAACATATATCAAAAGTTTAATATATATATTATATTTCAATCATTATATTAGAAATTTTAATGATGATGAGGCTGTCAAAAATTAAAATGACAGAATAAGAGGATAGTAATAATCATTTCATGAACGTTAATTTTCCTTCAATTTATCCTTGTAAATAAAGGGAATATTATAATTGAGGGTGGAAAATTTTCCTGGTTTCGGGAAGAGGGTTATAGAATCCAAAAAAGGGAAGGGTTTCAAAAATAATTGAAAAGGTTTTGTGTGTAAAAAAAGGGTGTATTTGTGTCCTTTTATAAGTGAAGTAAATTGATGTTTTGGCGTTACATTAACTGATTAACGTATTTCATTACACAATTCATAGTTAAAGATCAATGTACACCAAAATTATAGAGTATGTTATATGAAATGTTCGAACCTACATCAAAACACTATTTTCATTTATATTTTAATTATTTAAGGGGTTTTAAATTATTATTCTAGTTAAAAAATGTGTACTTTTTTATAATGTAAGTTTTACATTCGAACATGTTTAATAATTAAAATGTTGTTTATTAATATTTTAAAAAACAAAAAAATCATTATTAAAATATGTGATTTGATATTAATTATATTAACCGAATTTACTATGTATAATAAATTGTAATTTTAAAATAATGGTGATAAACACATAAAACAATTTTTTAGATAATTAGGTTTTAAAGCTTAAACATTGTGCACAATTTAATGTTATTAATGTAAATTGTTTTTAAGATATAAATTAATTTATTTTAAATAAACATATATTTATTTGAAATAAAAATAAATATATAATATAATTTTATAAAAAATTTAATTAAGTAATGTAAAAGAAATAAAACTATTTTCTTTTTTAAACAAACATTTTACTTGAGATCTAAAAAGGATGGTTATGGGTTTTCAATATTAAATTAATAAATTAAAATTAAAAATATTTTCCATATTTTTTTCACCTAATAGTTTTGGGAAATTATTTTTCATTCATATATAATGATAATTTTAGGGAAGATATAATTTTTGCAAATACTGTTAATTATTTAAGAAATTGATATTTTCAAAAAATGATAAAAAATAAAAACTATATAAATTTTGATATTATAAATTAAAAAATAAGATAATTTTATGTAATGCCCACTTCCCCCTAAATATACCCCTACTTGGATAGTGATGAAGAAAGGTATATAATGACTCAAGAGTCCCACCGACAGTAGACCCCAGGATGGAGACTAGCACCTTGGGGGTACAAATCTCATTATATGGGAGGCATTTCCCGTTATAAAAAAAAATAATGGGAGATAAGATGAATAATCCAAAAAAACTACAAGAAACACACACACACACAAATATATATATATATATATATGAGATAAACCCAAACCATCACACTTACATGTATACATTGAATTGATACAAATTAAAGAATATGTCCATGTAAATACAAAAATTATACCTAAAGTAGCGCTACAACAACTATCAAGTATATGAGTTAGTAAGAACTAAAAATGTCCATGAAATTCTACTGGAAACCCAAAAAAAGTTTATATACGTGGTGTGAGCATACAAGTATACACCATAAAAAACAAAAGTATATCATGCACATGTGAAAGAAGCATATTAATGCCCTTGTGGGAAACCAACATAACCAAACAACACCAAAGAAGGTATACTAAACAAACCCAAACTCATAATGTAATTTTCAAAAAGTAAGGAAATTCTTATAATATAATATAGAGTAAAGAACATCAATGATCAGGTACCCTACACCACTTTCCCACTGGTATGTCACTCTTGCCCAATGTCGTACGTCCCGATGCTCCTACCACTTCTATATACCATATTACAACCTTCTCGTACACACCTAGGCCACACAATACACCCAAACACCCTAAAGCTAGGACTCAAAGCACATCTAATTACAACTCATGCTGAATACACCTAAGAAAAAATATCACAACTCACCCTAAAGATACCAGGGAAAATAAACCTACTCGCCCGCAAACACCAGGGCTATTCAATCTCAACCGAAGACATTTCGGACACAAGCCACCTTTATTGAGAAAAATTGGGATATAAACCACCATATAAATAAATAATGTACCTCTGACCATCATATCATCTCACATATCTACCTCTCTTGGAAGAGAGATCAGAAAAGAGGGGGAACCTAGCCATCTGTACTCCTCACCAGATATTGGAAAATCACCCCCATGTGATAATGAGAGAGTGCCGAACATAGTGCTCAACATGGCTAGTGTGAGTATTTAAATAATATGTAAAATAAAAGTATAAACATGTATAATATTTAACACTCAAGTCCAAACTATGGTTTCTCAGACAATCCATCAACTTAGAACACTATCACCTTTGCTGCTACCTCTAAATGCACAACACCACCAAACAAGACAGAAACCCCTTTTCCATTTTCTAAACAATTCAATTAAATAATTCCACTCAATTTTACACACCATAAAAATCCATTAGAAACTTTTTTAAACAAATATTTATTCATTTAATCAATAATTTATTAGTTATTAGGAATGAAACATTACAAGAAACAAAGTAAAAGTTGTTCAAGAGGTGAAGTGAAATGTTAAATTAATGCACACCACATTAATGAAACATCATTCCATGAACTTTAGATAATGAGTGAATATATATGAATGTTATTAATTGAAAGACTCTCATAAAAAACCCACAAAAAACCCCTACCCTTATTCAAACTCACCCACCAGGTTCATTATACTAACAGAACCAACCCCCAACTCACAACCACATCCTTCAATACATTACAACACATCCAGTTCTACAACCATTCTACATAATCATACCATAAACATCATAGCCCCACTATATGAAAACATATAATCCACTTCCCCCCATACATAAAAAATAACAATCCCATCCATCACATCACCACATGTACCATGGTAAAACACATTTTTAGATTCAATAAATCATCCCTTAGTGAATTCCACTATTTAATTTAATGGTTATCAAATAAATTTTATGATCCTCAGGCATCCATTTATTATTCTAATATAAATGTTTTACCAATTTATATAATAATTTTATAGAAAACAGAAATCATGAATATGAAAAAGAATTAGGTACACAAACAATGACCCCATACATACACGATTTTCTGTGGGATGTTAGCACATAAAAATGAAAATATTAACAAAATCAATCATACAACAAGATCATGCATCACTTTTCCCCAACCCCTATATATTGATTCTTAAACCAATTCAATTATCTCTATTAATTAAGAATAAACTATCATCTCAAGGTAAAACAACTATATACCCATCCCACATGATGAAAAATTTAGAAATATGATGGATATAATACATGGAAGAAGAATGATCAACACTTCCGGGTTGCACCAAAAATAGGGGCGCACGTATAGCAGGTGAATCTCCAAGGAATCATGAACCAAACTCCAGAAAACTATCTATGGAATATGGTTTTAGTTACATTAAATATGAAGAGAAAATAGAAGGTATGGTTGAAGGGTAGAGTATCTCAAAATTATGAATATTATGTCAAATTCAATGGTAATTAAATACCGTCATAAATTTACATTAATGGAGGAACTGACCAAGGAAACATGATTTGACCTTTTCAAATCCCCAAAAAACATTGGGAAATAAGGATATAATATTTTTTTAATGGAATCTAAAATCTATAAATTTAGTCATTAATACCAATTAAAATCCTAAAAGTTGTAAAACTCAGAAAATCCAACTCTGGTATATGAAATGGAAATATTTTGGAAAAGAGTCACTAGTGGTAGTGAGAAACCATCAAGATGAACCAACTTCCACTATTAGTGAGTCACCTCCAGGAGAGACACTTCTAGAAGAGGCATCACCAGTGAGACACCTCCAGACAAGGAACCTCCAGATAAGGCACTTCCTGTGAGCCACCACCAAATGAGGTACCACTAGTTGAGTAACCTGGGGAGAGCTACTACTAGAGATACACTGGTAGGGAAACCTACCACCAAGAATGATGAAACACCAGGGTGAGACACTATAAGGGTGAGACACCTCTAGGGTGATACATCTCCATGGTAAGAAACCGCCAAGGGGAGACACTTCCAATGTGAGCTATCATCAATAAGTTACTGCTAACGAGGCACCACCAGGGTGATACATAGATAATGAGGTGCCACCAGTTTGATCCACTATTGGGATGAGGGGACATTGGGAAACTTGAAAAAAAAGAAATTTTTAAATGTGTTGAAACGAGTCACCTTGACTTCTGAGGACACATCAAACACCAGATTTCCCATAAGGTAATGGACATGAAATGTCCAATCCATTACATTAGACACCTCGCCAACTATTATCATCCTCGATAATTCAAAACCATCCTAAAGGGAAAAGAGAGGAATTTTACGATCAACCATCCCTCGAGATACCACTCAAAAGTATCATCATATATGAATCATTTCTATAAACTAAAAACATTAAAGTTCTATAATAAATCACCCTATCTTGTTTGAATAATGGAGTGGAAGCCTCTACACCAACGAAAACCCCCTCCGAAATTTGGTAAGCAGGTGTTATCCTCATGGTTGTTGACACAATAACCCAACTGACCAAAGAAGACATTTTTGCAACAAAAATAAACAACACCACCAAAACACAAGAATCTTGGAATTTTGTTCTCTATGTTAAGATTCTATCTGCTCTCGGTGACACTGACTCACCTGAAAGGGTTTTATCGTATCACAATTAATGTGTCTCAATTATGAATTAGGTCCAAAATTTTCATATGTCAGGAATTTTTCACTGATCACAAACCAAGGGAAATATTCACATATCATTATCAAAAAGTTTCAAATATAACATCACAAAGTATCACATAGCAAGGAAAAACTCAAAAAAAACATGGGAACTCAGAACACATCTACCTCTCTCTCTCCCATGTACATTACTCATAGACACCATGCCTCCACAACACACGAATCAAAGGAATGGCCTATCTATGAAACACCATATCCCAATGATCTTGGATCTCTACCACACACTCCCCAAACACCACGTTATCCTCGATATCTAAATCTCCATAGTCAATGGAATGGGATTTATCATGAAGATAGTAAAAAACCTGAGATATGTGGAAGACACAATAGATCCTATCTAACTGCAATGGAAATTACAAATTGTACACAACATTTCTGACTCGCCCAAACACCTCAATGAAACCTACAAATATGAGAGAAATATTACTCCCTCTACCAAAACTCCACTTCCCATGTCTAGGGTAAACATTCAAAAACACGTAGTCCAAAAATTTAAACTCCAAGGGACACCTTCTGAAATATATATAATAAATATACTAGTCATGCACTACTTTCATCCCCTTATGATCAAGAAGATAATTCTTTGTTGTGTTTGGAACCACATCAGGACCAACAATTGTTTCCTCCCCAACCTCCATCCAGCATAATAGAGTACATCACAATCTCCCATACAAACCATCAAACTGGGAAATTCAAATGGAATATTGATAACTATTATTATATGAAATATCCTCCAAGTAAAGGTGTTAAAAATAAGATCCACCAAATTTAAAAATGCTTTCTCACAATATAACCTTCAACGTCTAGGTAGTTCATTTCTTTTTCCCATATTTTTGAGGATGGAATGTAGTGATGAAGCATGACTATGTGTGAAAATCATGCTTCAATACCCTCCAGAATCATGAGGTGAACAATTCATCCAAATACGAGACAATGGAACTTGAAAAACATTACAACTGCAACAGTTTATCAACATATATCATAGCCAAAGAATCCACTGTGCCCAACTCCTTGATCTCTAAGAAGTGGGATGATTTTTCCAAGAGATCCAAAATCACCCAAATAGCATCAAAAAATCCCTCATCTATGGGTAACCCTATGATCAAATCCATCGAGATTTCCCCCCATTTCCAATAAAGAACATCCAATGGTCAAAACAAACCACCAAGATCATATTGCTCAACCTCTAACTATAGGAAAACCAAGTGATTTTCCACAAACTCCTCCACCACCTATTTCTTCCTAGGACACCAAAATTGCATCCTTAACCCATAATACATATTATAAAAAACTAGTTGTACTTAAAAATAGGAGCTATGTAATTCATGAAGGTCACTAAAATTCATCGTTACTGGAATAATCAACTTTCCTCAAACCCACATCTCATTCCGACCATCCTCCGACCATCCATCCCGATCATCACCAGGACCAACCTGGTCATGCATCACCTCTACCTCTAGGTCCCCCCTCTGAGTCTTTCTCACTATCTGAATTAGAGAATATTGAACCATAAACTCAAACAAAAAGATTCAACCTCCATATACTCTTACATCTACGTAAAAGGCTTCTTTATCCTCCCTCACTCTCTAAGAATTCACAGATTTTCCAACAACATCCTATTGTGAATTTATGCTCAAAGAATTAGCCATAAAATTCCCATTTAATGAGTTTTAGGAGATCTCAGGATGATAATCCTGAAGAAACTTCATCAAAATTCACCATCACTAGTTCAAATAACACATGGAAAAGATATACCTCATGGTCTTGTGTTCTTTAAAGACCAAAAAGTGCATCCTAATGAAGTAATGCTTCCACAATATTAGTGAAAACAGAATTGCTACAAGCTCCATATCATGGGATGCATAGTTAAATTTTATAGTGAGTAAATTCCAACACCCATAAGAGATCAATGACTTTTACTGGATCAACATGCATCCCAAACATAGACAAAAAGCATCAATAAACACCTCAAACATTACGCCTTCCGCAGGAAACTGGAAATTTGGGGAACTGACTAACATCCCTTTAAGGAAAACAAACGATGCATGGAACTAATCAATTCACGAAAAAAATGGTCCTTCATATTCAAAGTTGTTAACGGGGATTCATCTCGAGAGAAATTGGGTACAAACCTATGATAATAGCATGATATACCAAAGAAACCACGAATATCTACTTCGTTCTATGGTGTTTACCAAGAAAGAACTACTTAAAACATTGATGGTTCTACTACCATACCCTACTAAGAAACCACATTCAGGAGTAAAACCACCTCTTATTATCATAACATACAATTTGAAAACAATCCATACAACTGGCAGTGTCTATGAACATGCGAGACAGTTCTGAGATTCTCGACATGCTCCACCTATGAATCTAAGCAGATTAAGATATCAACGATGAATATGATAACAAAATGATACAGTATCTCATGGAACATGGAGTTAATAAGACCCATGAACATGGTTGGTGCATCCATATTATATAATGACATGACAATAAAATTGAAGTGCCCATACCTCCATTTAAATGTAGTCTTTGGGATTTATCTCTCCTTCACCCTCAACTGGTGATATCCTGACCACATGTCGATCTTTTAAAACCAAATAACCACTCTTCCCTAGTCAAAAATAACATATATCCTTGGAAGAGGACAACTGTTTTTTACGGTCACATGAGTTTACCTTTGGTAGTTTGTACACAAACTTTAACCACTATCTGGTTTCCTTGTGAACAACACTTGAGCACCCCATGTTGGCACACTGGTCCAAATAAAACCCATCTGCATCATATCATCTATGTTAATCCTCAAATACCATATCTAAGAAGGTTCCATATGATAATGATCCATATAAATCAAGGAAGAAATATACTTCAAGTCTATCCAGGACTAGAAATAACATTGATATGGTAGTGTCACAACCTCATTAGGAAAAACATCTAGGAACTCCCAAATAAACCTAGGAATCACTACCACCCAATTTACACATATTTCTCTTAAAAATCATCCATCATGGAAAGAAGGGGCTCTACACGCTGACTTTCGAACTAGAAAATCTACTCACTGACGAAAACCACCCACATACAAACACATGGACCTCTTCAAGAAGAATTCAATAACAACATGTACAAAATAAAACTAGTTAGTTCTAAGGATAACATAATATGATTTCAAAATATCCAAAATGGACTTATGCAGTCCCATTATCAGTCTACACCCCAGGCACACATCAAATGAGATCTTATGGCCTATGAATGGTGTACAAAATACCAAAGGCATGAGATGCCTCTCTATGTCTAGTCCCAAAGAATGGGATATAGTGGATGAAACAAAGGAGTGTGATGCTCTTGATTCAGACAAGTAACTAACAAGGGTACTAGAAAAATTGACCGTACCACTGATGATATATAGCTCTACTAGAACTGCTACCTCTTCTATGAGAAATTGACCATGCCAAAATCCTTTTCCTCTCTACTGATGAACACCTATATGGACACACTCGAGCCGTGGTCCCTAAGCACAAGAAATAGCATGCGTTTAGCCTATACTTTATCCTTCTCCCCTTAGTGGAGAAAAACCTATCGCCCTGGCTGCTAAAACAGTATTACTAAAAACTACTGTTGAGGTTGACACTAAATATGTTCACCTACCCCAAACTGAGCTCACAGAACAACTAGGAAATGACTCTGGTTATTACTAGGAACCCCAAAACCAAGTGAAAATGGCATAAAATATCGCAAGAAATGTATAGATACCACTGTAACTAGAAATACGGAATGGATTATACTGATTCCAACTCTCTTCCAGTGAAAACCACAAAGGTCCAAGCACCTTAGATCTGCCAATGACAACTCTTCCTTTCAAAGAACTCTGATGTCTCCCCTCTCACGATATGCAACATCGCAAGTGAATCCTATCAATCATCTCTTCCTTCTTCTGAACCTCCAAATAAATTGGCAACTCAAAATGAGTATCATCGTACTAGATAGAAGGATGAAGTGCCTCCAGAAGACATATTACATGATACTCCTCTTCTAGAAATAGAACTGTGGAAAAATTCATAAGGTCATGGAACATAATTCATAGATCCACACAGACATACTTCCCTATATAAGGTTGATTATCTCCTTTATCTTCTCAGCCTTCATGGCCAAAAAAATTATACCCAAAACAACTTCTATAAGACAACCCACAAAACATCCACCTCCTTCCACTCTCCTATTACAACATCCACCATTGAATCACAACACCAAACATCTGACTAACTACCAAAGGGACATAATAACCCTTTGGGGCTAAAAAACATAAAGAAATATGGATATCCTCCAACAAGTTATCTGTTTCCACTTCTAAAACACAACTGTTGTAGTTCCCCAAAGCTTGTTGCTGGAAATAATACAAAATCTTCTACCACTAATCCTCCTCAACAGGATCAACCTTGCAATGATCAAATAGATCAACCTAATGAACTTCCACTTCATGGCCCACACATATATGAAGACTAGTATCCACAACTGAAAGGAAGAAAAGGATTTCCTAAGCATGAGAATTATGGAATTTAAATTAAGATAATTTTTTAATTCATTACCTTAATTTTACCATTTTTAACCTTCCCATGAAATACCAATTCAAACAATTATTTATGTGATTATGATGCATGTACCTTTCTGAGGTCTCCAACATGCAAGTCGGTTCATTTTCTTTATTGTTCAATAAGATCATAGTACCTGCACAAGATCATTGACGGGCCTAAAATTCTATGTAAAAGCTTGTACCTCTATACTCTTTCATGCACCATATTCAATTGGAAATGTTTCCATACCACCCCAAGAAATCCTCACCATGACTAACTCCAAAATCCATCATTTCTCTCAAACATCACATCTGATACCAATCTTTCATGACCCCCCTCGACCCTGGAAACCCCTCAAAGGATGATAGTGAATAAAGGGAGATAATGACCCCAGAGTCCCACCTCATGTTGGCCTCTGAATGGGGACTAGCACCAAGGGTGTACAAATCTCACTATATTGGAGGCATTTCCCTTTATAAGAAATAAATATCAAAAAATAAGATGAATCACCAACAGTAACTCCAAGATGAACACACAAATATATATATATATATATAATAGAAACCAAAACCATCCCACATGCATGTACAAATAGAACTAATACAAATACAATAAAGTCTCTATGTAAATAGACATTGTAAGGCTAAATGAGAAACACAACTACTATCAAGGATATGCGCAATTAAGATCCATCATGGTCCCTGGAATCCTCATGGAAACCTGAAAATAGTTATATATATATTGGTTGATCATATAAGTATAATCTTTAATAAAATCAAAGTCTCTTGTGAACGTGTGAAAGAATCATACCATTTCCCTTTATGCGAAAAAGGCATAACCACATATCACATAAACATGTATACTAACCAAACCCATTCTCACAAAGGCACACTCAACAAGTATTTCAAGTTAAGTTATATAAAATAGAGTAAATCCCATTGATGATAGGGTACCACACACAACTTTCCCACTATTATGCTGCTCTCACCCAATGCTGTATATCCTTGCACTCTCATCCCTTATGCATACCACATCACATCCTGCCTGCACACACCTGGGTCTCATAACACATTCTTCCCACACTAACTTGGCCCCATAACACATCTCATTACATATTATCCCAAATATAGCTTGTAAATAAAATCTCAACTCATCCTGAAGACACCTCGGAAAGCAAACCACCTCACCTACAAACACTAGGGCTATCACATCTCAATCGAAGACCCGTCTCCCCAAACCACCTCAGCCGAAAACACATGGGTTATCAAAACCACCATATAAAGCACAGACAGACCTTCAACCATTACATATAATTCCATAACTACATCCCCTAAAATAGATAGTGGAATTTAGCGGGTACCCAACCATCCATACTCATCCCCGAATGTTGGGAAAATACTCCCACATGACGATGTGGGTGTTCGAAACATGGTGCTCAAAATCAGCAGGCTACGTATAGAAATCACAAGTAAAATAAAATTATATACATGTGTAATACCAAACACTCATGTATTACCTTTGGGTTATCAAAAAAACCGTCAACTCAGAACATTTCCATCTTTTCCGCTACCTATAAATGCACAACACCACACAATAAGCCTGAAACCCCATTTTACATTTCCAACCAATTAGTTTAACCAATTAAATTAAATTATCCAAACCATCCTAATCCATTCAAAAATTATTATTACATAAATAATTATTCGTTCCATCACTACCCTGGAAACTATCAGGCATGACGCATAACAAGAAACACAGTAATAGTCATTCAGGAGGGGAAGAGAAATGGTTAATTCACACAATTAAAATTCATGGCACAACATACCACTACCTCTAGATATGGGGTGAGTCATTATAAATGTTATCAATGGAAAGAATCATAGAAAAAACCCTGATAAACACCACTTTCCTTCTTCAAACTTTTCTTCACCATTCATTATACTAACCTAACCCACCCCCAACTCAAAACCACATCAGAAAAAAACATTACAACAAAACTAGTTCCACATCTATACTACATAATCATATCATTACCATCACAAACCCACCATATAACCACATGGAATCAACTTCCCCCCACCCCACACACAAACCAAAAAAATACCACACATCACATAACCACATGTACCAAGGAAAACTCATTTAAAGATTTAATAAGGAATCCCAAAATTAATTCCTCTTGTTAATTTATGTGTTATCATATATATTTTATGATAATAGGGCGTCCATTTATTGACCAAATATATAGGGTTTACCAATTAATATAATAATTTAAAAGAAAAATAAACAACGTGATTTCCAAAAACCATTAGGTGTGAAAAGAAGGACCCCCAACGACCATGATTTTTAGTTGCTAGTTAGCCCATACAAATCACAATGTGAACAAAACAAAACATACAACAAGATTAGGCATCATTTTTCCCCAATCCATATATATTGATTCTTAAACAAATTCAATTAACTTTATTAATTTAGAATAAAAAATATTAACAAGGTAAAACATCTATATAGTAATCTCACATGATGCTCAATATTGATATATGAAAGAAATACTACATGAAAATAGAATGATCGATACTTATGGGTTGCAAAAAAATAGGGGTGCTCATACAGAAGGTGACTCTCAAGGTAATCACGAACCAAATAGAGGAAAAATATACAAGGTAGAAGGTTTTGGTGATGTATGGTATCGAGATAAAGGAGAAGGTTTGGAGTAAGGTTTGGGTATGTCGAAATTATGAAGAATAAATCATATTAAAAGAGAATTAGATATAGATTTAAATTTCCATTATAGGTTTGATCTGACTAATGCCATGCATTTTTACTATTTCAAAGCCCTAATTCCCTTAGACAAATAATAATATAATTAAAACATTTTGAAAAAAATCTAAAATCCATCAATTTAGTAATTAAGACCAATTATCATCATAAATTTTGTTAAACCAGGAAAACCTCACACTGGTGGAAGAGAATAAAAAATAATGGAAAAGAGGCACCACTAGCAATGAGGCATTATCATGATGAAAAGAATGATATTTTCAATGAGTCACCAATAGTCAAGACACATCCAAGAAAGGAACCACCACTGAGACACCACTAGATGAGGCACCACCCATGAGCCACCTCCAGATGAGGTACTGCCAGACAAGTGACCTATTCTGTGCCACATCCAGTGAGACAATGTCAGCCCGACCAACCACCATGAAAGAGATACCACTAGGGTGAGACAATACCAGGGTAAGACACCACTAACATGATCTATGGTCAGCGAGGTACCAAAAACAGATCTTCTCCAAGGTCAGACACTTCCAACGAGGCACCACCAATGCGAGACACCGTTGGAATGATGCACTATTGGGAAACATGGTAAACTGGTAATTTTTCATTGTGTTGAAAAGAGTCACCCTGACTTCCCAAGAAACCTGAAACAACATTTTTTCTAAAAATTAATGTATTTAAAAGGTATGAGACACAACATTTTATCTGATTATTTTTCTAAAAAATATATATCAAACATTAAATAGGAAAAAATATATTATGTTAGACCAGTTTAATTTTAAATTATGTTCTTAAACATTAACTTGTTTATAATATTTTTTCTCAAAAATTATATTTTTTAACATATCTAAAAATCATATATATTCAATATATATTTGATATTATATCATAAATATATTTAAAAATAATATTTTAATTTAATATTTTTTCACGTCCATATTTTTAGTGTGTTGGAATAAAGATATCACACTCAGTGTTATTAAATGGAAAATATATATACATGATTCTCATGATCCAAGAGAAAACATATAATTATAAATAAAATACCATGGTTAAATGTTAAATCATGATATAAGATATTAAATATTTATTATATAAAACTTAAATGTGAAATTAGGTTCTTGTCACAAAATATGTCTTAATGAGAGGAATTTGAGATGAAAATAACTAAGTTGGTCCCGATTTATTACAAACATTTAACACATATCCTAAATAAATAAATAATTTTTTTTAATTAAATATCCCTGAAACTTATTAATAACTATTACCATTTATTCTCCCAATAAATAATGATTATATACATATATATTTTTTATATAGTTATTTTATTTTCTCCCACAACTAGTTTTTTTAATTATATTGGTTATACTAGATTCATTGGTGATGTGTTTGTATTTATTGTTGTTCAAAATTTAATTTATAAAAAATAATTAATTTTTATATGTGAGATGATTTAAAATGATCTAATAAGTTAAAATTTACTTTAGTGAGTGCTTTATTATTTATCCTATATGATGAAATAGATAACAATAATTTTTTTTATTTATAACCATTGAATGTTGTTTTCATAGTTACTGAATTACATATTTATATAATAATAATAGAAACAAATTAATTAAATATATATATATGAAATGGAAAATTGGAATATGTTATTATAATCATCCATGTAACACCCCAAGCTTCCACGGTACGATTCTCTTTGAATAATACAGTAGCGTGTGTTGTACGCAACTTTGAGATTCTAACACACCGTGACCAATCAAAGTAGCCATTATGAATAGTAATACCCACTTTTTGAAATTTTATAAATTTTATATCTCAAAATGGACTTCATTATTGGATTCGGAATATCGAAATTATCCTAGGGTGAAATTTTGGTACTTTTCGGATAACTTGTATATTTTGATGAATAGTGAAAATTATTAAATTTTAATTAAAAACAACTTTTCTAATCAAAATAATTAATATTGATAAATTATGAATCTGATTGGTTTTAAAGTATATTTAGAATATATTTTTACCATTTAATACAATTTTGGTCATAGGACATAATTTCACATTTAAAATGGAATAAACTATTGTCAATCTTTAGATAGTTATTATCTCTTAAAAACACTCTTTTTGTTTTAACAATGAGAATTAATTTTAAATTAATTTCTGCCACTTTTGTGTCTTTAATTTGTAAAAAAAAATATTCCATTTTTGGAATCAGGATTTCCAAAGTGGGTAAATAGGTAACTTTTATTTTTATACATTTTGAATAATTACTTCTGTAAATATTTTATTTACCATGGTTAAAAGGTAAATCTGGTAAATAAGGGTAAAAAATAACATCATAATAATAATAAATTATCCTAAAACGTGTCCTAACCCTATTTTTTCATACATGTCCGACCATGGGAATCTTTGGGTATATTTATGGACCCCATTGATCTACTTGTGAATGATAATAACACTTTATATTAATTAAGTTAAAGTAATACAAAAATGACATAAGCGTATATCTTTTAGAAAATAATTTTTACATAGGGTTATATATGTTATAATTTCGACTATAAATATTCACTGTAAAGATAAAAATATTTCCTACATAATGGTTTTTTATTTATAATTTTTAGGCATTTAATAATAAAATTTATTAATGACACAATAATGATGCATTATTTTCCTTATTAATGAAATAATCAAATAATTGGTACTATAAAAGTTAAAATAAATATAATTTGAAAGTTTTGATACCATACACGAATATTATTGGTTAATATGACATGTTAGGATTGCTTAAATGAAATTGGTTCGAATTAATATAGTTGTTAAGACTTTAAAAAAATCAATTATTAAATATTGTCAAAATTGATATAAATGAGTTTTTAAAACAAATATTATATTTTTAATTGATATTCTATTAGAAAAAATCTATGGTTCAGCAAAAAGACTTATATCATGATACATGTATCATTAATGGACCACTTGGGGGGTCACTTAGATGTATATAGTAAGTTTATTAACTATATAATATAAAAATACAATGTGACATGGTAAATGTCAAACTAATTAACTAAGAGTTAAAACTAAAAGATAAGGTTAATATAATGACCCAAACCTATGTATAATATATTGGTTGAAATTATTTCTACCCATCCCAAACTTATACTTTTCATAATCCACTTTGGAGCCACTATAAACCGAATATTAATTTATTATAAAATAAAACTTTATGTTTTTTCTAAAGAGCCCCTCCTCCCCCTTATAAAAGGACCCTACTTCTAACCAATTCATCACACCTTCAAAGACTTTTGGTTCTGAAAAATCCTTTCCAAATATTCTCTCAACTTACCTAACTTCAACCTATAGTCCTTAGTTTGATCATAAAGAAAACCTCAGGATCCATTTTGATCAAATCAAAAGGAAGAACCCGAAGAAGAGGTAATGTTTTCACCACACTCTTTCAAGTTCTTTTCGTCTTCAACTTCTTCTTTAATTGTAATTTCCATTATAAAATAATAACTCAAGTTTCTTCTATATACTATAATGTTATTATAAATATGGTACAACCATATTCAGTATTCTATCCATCCCTTGAATGACATGTCACCATACGTGCGTACGTACGGCTTACCGTCTCCACGCCATGGTGTAATTGTTATTCAAGAAATTATTATTTGGATGGATATAATAATTATGTGTAATTCATGTAAATAATAAATATAACATGATAATGATTCTGTATATATGATAAACCATCCAATTATATATTATTTTATTGTCAAAAGAATGACATTGTCGCTCGTGCGTACGTACGGACTACTGTCTCCACGAACGCAATGAGATTCATTCCCCATCGTATCCATTCAAGAATAATTTTCATTTTATGGTTAAAAATAATGTTTAAAGACTTAATATAATTATTTATATGAATAAGATACAACCTATCCATAAAAAACACGGCTTACGTAACAAATCATATAATGGAAAATGAATTCGTTAACACCAGAAATGATGATAATACTAAGATATTATTAACATAAAAATGTTAAAAGAACATATATGATATCATATTAATGTATATGATTCATGTATAATTTAATAACTATTATTTCACCATTATACAGGAGGTTAACCTACCCTCAACCAAGGGAATGTACAAGTTAAGGGTTTATTTCACAATCTCTTCATTATCTGAGATGTTTGTACGTAATTATATAATGGGACCTCTTTATCATCTGCATCAATGTTTCTTAAAAATGTATTTCGAGTCATTATTACTATTTTACATACTATGGGTAAAAGTCATTTATACCCTTTTTGAATTTTTATAAGATGTTTATAAAGGAATTGTTCCGTCATTTTCCAAACAAGGTCCTTTTTAACCTTTTCAAAAAAATTAAGGTAAGAATATCTTTTTTAACTTATATGGCAGGTGCTGCTATTTTCTTCCATTATAAACTCATCGAATCTTCCCTTACAAGATTTTAAGAATATTTTCAAATTAAATGTTTTATTTTATAATTACGTGACTCATAAATGATTTCAAAATATAAAGTGATATTTCTATAAAAATGGTTTTGATGTCATCTATGTCAACATACTTTGATGGATTTTAAATTTATTTTAAGTTGATTTATTATGATACAAAACTTCCATATTGTATTGAAGGTTTTGTGATATGTTTGATTGTGGATGTGATATTTTTATACAATTCCTGGTTTATGGTTAATGTATTGACATTTCGTATGCTAGTTTTAATATGAATGTTTATAATAAGTTAAAACCTTTTCATATGAGGAATGTATTGGACTTAGTAAGTGATTGGTGGAGCCCGCTATAGCTCCTCGATGCATCAGTAGGTTACATGGGACAACTAGATGTGGAATTGGCCTAGGCCCTTTCCCAATTTGATTTATGGTTTTATCTGAGGCCTTAGTCATTTTTAGACGTCTTGGCTGAGGCCTTGAAAAAATGTTTCAGAATGTCCGACATTATACATTCCCTCATTATGGAAATAATATTTATTGTTGATGTGGTCATTCGACTAGTAGAATACCCATGATTATGTTTTATTATGGCATTACTTACTTATCTCATATTCTTTCCATAAAAGTATTCATGTTTATTATTTGTAAAGGAATGTGGTTTCAATTATTTACCATGATTAATATTTATGTCATTTTCCGTTGTATCACTTAACCTTATTGAGTGGTTGATCTCACCCATTTCTTATGTTTTATTTTCCTAGGATATGAAGAAGTTAATTATGAGTGACCAGCAGGTATAAATTATTATTTGGATGGGTATAATAATGATGTGTAATTCATGTAAATAATAAATATAACATGATAATTATTTTGTATATATCATAAAACATCCAATTATATATTATTTTAATATCAAAAGAATGATATTGTCGCTCGTGCGTACGTACGGACTACTGTCTCCACGAACGTGATGAGATTCATTCCCCATCGTATCCATTCAAGAATAATTTGCATTTTATGGTTAAAAATAATGTTTATAGATTTAATATCATTCTGGATATGAATAAGATACATCCTATCCATAACAAACATGGCTTACGTAACAAAGCATATAAAGGAAAACGAATTCGTTAACACCCAAAATGATGATAATACTAAGATATTATTAACATAACAATGTTAAAATATCATATATGATATCATATTAATGTATATGATTATTGTATAATTTAATAAAAATTATTTCACCATTATACAGGAGGTTAACCTACCCTCAACCAAGGAAAATTACAAGGTAAGGGTTTATTTCACAATCTCTTCATTATCCGAGGTTGTTTATATGTAATTATCTACTAGGACCTCTTTATCATCGGCGTCCATGTTTCTTAAAAATGTATTCTAAATAATTATTACTATTTTATAGAATATTAATTGAAGTCATTTATACCCTTGTTGACTTTTTTTAAGATGTTTAAAAAGAATCATTCCATCGTTTTCCAAACAAGGTCCTTTTTATCCTTTTGGACAAATTTAAGGTAAGAATGTCTTTTTTAACTTATATGATGGGTGCGGCTATTTTCTACCATTATAAACTCATCGATTATTCCCTTACAAGCTTATAATAATATTTTCAAAGTAAATGTTTTATTTTATAATTATGTGACTCCTAAATGATTTCAAAATAGAAAGACATATTTCTCTAAAAAGGGTTTTGATTTCATCTATGTCAACATCCTTTAATGGAATTTAAATTTATTTGAAGTTCATTTATTATGATACAAAAATTCCATATTGTATTGAAGGTTTTCTGATATGTTTGACTATGGATGTGATATTTTTATACCATTCATGGTTTATGGTTAAAGTATGGACATTTCATATGCTAGTTTTAATACGAATGATTATGATATGTTTAAACATTTTCATATTAGGAATGTATTGGACTTAGTAAGTGACGGTTGGAGCCCTCTATAGCTCCTCGATGCATCGGTAGGTATAATGAGACAACTAGACATAGAATTGGTCGAGGCCCTTTCCCAATTTGATTTATGGTTTTGGCCGACGCCTTAATCATTTTTATACTTCTTAGCCAAGGCCTTGACAAAATGTTTTAGAATGTCTAGCATTATACATTACCTCATTATTGAAATTATATTCATTGTTCATGTGGTCATTCTACTAGTAGAATTCCCATTATTATGTTTTATTATTGCATTATTTACTCAGCTCATATTTTTTCCAAAAAAGTATTCATGTTTATTATTGGTAAAGGCATGTGGTTTCAATTATTTACAATGCATAATATTTATGTCATTTTCCGTTGTATTACTTACCCTTATTGAGTATTTGAGCTCACCCCTTTCTTATGTTTTATATTCCCAGTATATGAAGAATTTATTTAGGAGTGAACTGCAGGCATAATCTAGGAGTCTTGGATGTTTTTAATTAAATATATTTGTGTTGTATTTCTCTTCAAGATGTAAAGTTGAACTTTTTTATGAATCTTGTTTCCAATAATACTAAACTGATCGGTCTTTTGAGACAAGATATCCTTGTGATCTTGATAATGTTATGTAATAATGCACCGACTCGAGGTAACTGGGGTCGGGGAATTACAATCCACAATATAATTTCATAGAATTAGTGAAGTAGGTTGTGAAACTAACCAAACCATGAATGTACCATGATTATTGAATAATTAAGAAATGATTTAGTTGAAATATCATTATACCAGTAGTATAATGATAAAAATATTTTTTTAAAATTTATTTATAAAAAAATATAAAAAAATTAAGAAATCAATTTATTGATATTAAATAAATTTATTCAATGAATAAATTATTATTCTTCTTAGTTCACTTGTTCTGGAGTGTTAATTTAAAAATAATTTTCTAACTACGGTAAAATTATAATTTATTTTAGGTTTTATTACCAATACTATACTTATATCATAAAAAAATATTTAACCTATAATAACATTTTTATATCACTAATTTAATGTTAGTATTCAAAAACAAGATCAATCATACCATGAAGGCGGTAGTCTGCATGTATGTGTGGTTGATGATTTCATTTTTCAAGGATTTTGATAAATAAGTAATATGGTTTAGTTTTATAGAATCATAAATATGTTATAATAATTCTAATTATATATTTAATTACAAGTTTAGACCATCTAGTTTTATCAGTGGTGGAAAACAATTCATTTATTTGTGGAGAATGTAGTTCACACATATGAACATTTTACATTTTGATTTTTTCTACTAATGGTTAAGGTAAAAGATAGTAAATGAATACAAATAAATATATATTAACATATTAATATGATAAGGATATATATTGGTCCATTTCAATATGTTTTAATGAAATTTTATTATCATGGAGTGCACTGAATGAAATTGAAATAAATAAGAGAGGTTTGGAACATAATCCTTAATTATTAGAATATCACCATTCAGATTGGGGTTTAGCTTTTGAGATATGAAATTTCTAGAACACTAAAAACACTATATGATAGATAGGAATTTTAATGATAAGTCTGGAAATACTTTTTGATAAACAGATGGTGTATTGGTGTGAGTGAGAGTGGGTAGAGGAGTTCCCCTTTTATTAGTGAAAATTGATGTAATTTTTATAAATACCCAAAATCCTTAAATAATGAGATTTCACCATAAATGATTTTGGAACCAAAATTTTATATATAATTGGGAGGGGAAGTGATAGGGTTGATATATCAAAAAAATTCAAAAAAAATAAATGTGTTTCAGTTCGATTAACCCATTTAATTGTTAATTTTAATATTTTTTATTTTATCGCGGTAAATTGTTTTTACCAGTGAAAAATTAATCATTTTTATTAAAAATATTTCTTATCATACTATAAAATTAGTTCCATGATACTCTAAAATTGATTTTTTTTCTAATTAAAATTATAAATGTTTAGATGATTAATTTTAATATAATAACCATATAATATAAGAAAATAATTTTGGGAAAATATTCTTATAGTTCAAAAAATAAAATATAGGTCTAAAAATGACTATTATAACATTGTAAAATATACATAAATAGTGTTATATTTATTTAGATGGATGATGGGACTAACTCCATACCCAATTGGAGGTCCAATATAACTATAGTTTCCATTAAAGCATTCAAATTGTAATTTGTGAGGCTCGAAATAGGATGAGGTCTTAAACTCTAACATGACAGGATATTGTTAAGTAGTGTAAGATATTGATAAGATATATTATTCAAGATATTAATGATAAGTTTTAAACCATTCAACATCATGTGGAATACACACTACTATGATATATAATATTTTCATAAAATCACTAATGAAACCAATATTTTGAGTTTAGATATAATATGTTCCATCATATATCATTTTGGAATAAATGTAAGTAGTTTACGATGATGGGAATAATTTTTTCTAGATGCATATGCCACATTGAGATCCTAGATTTCATTAGACAGGTGAAATATTGACTAGAAATCTCACCTAACTAATCCTAAGTACATGATGTTTTCCATGTATCTCTCTTTATGAAGTAAAAACTAGACCCCAAACATGTAATGAAACCAAAAGTGGTACCATTTTTTACTGATATTTAATATGAGGACCAGCTAATGAAGATCATCAATCTTATAGATAACGTTTTATAAAACAATATAACTTAGTTATTCATATTTTTGTGGTGGAACCACAAGTTTGATGAAGCAACAAGGGAACCAGAAGAGGTGATGAAAAAGAAGCACCAAAATTTTTTTTAGTATATGAAACAAAAATTTCACCAATTAAATTTTTGAAGCTGAGAAGAATGTAACAGACCAAAATTTTATTAATAAAAATCCATTATTCAATGATTAAATTTCATATTAATTAAAAGTAATTGTAGAAACTCATATGAACTACTTTTGTTATTTTGGGTCATTTTATGGTATATAAAATTGAATATATAGTTACACATCATAAATGTTGATAATATATCATTTTTACAATGACCATTTGGATTAATATATTAAGGGTTTTAATAATTTCATTTTGACACTGAAAATTGATATGATGACTTGGATAAGTTCAACCATACACTAAAAATTAAATTTATCAAAGATTTTGAAAGAGATATCATTAATAAGATTTAGTCAACCTCATACCATGATTCAATAACTATTGATCAAGGGAAACTATTTATAGGAAATGTTTAAGTTCATCTTGATCATGAACCAAACTAGGTTCTTTGAACCACCTAAAGAAAATATCTCCATCACAAAACATACCTTTAGCAAAATCAGCAGCACAATAAAGGGATATTTATCTTGAACCAAAAAATAAAATTTTATTTTCTATTTTTGGTAAAAATGTGATTATATTTACTAAATTTCAATATTAATTTTTGAATAATTAAAAAAATGTTTTATAAAAAGGAAATTCTAATACGATGAAACTAAAATTGTATTTTATTATTAATATATAGTTTCAATCATGTAATATTATTTTGATGATGTTAAGATTTTTTTTAAATTATATGTTACAAAATATATTATTAAATAATATTAATTAAATATGAATGGTAATATAATTTTAGGACGTCAAATTTAATTTTAAAAACATAAAAAATAATTATTACAAAAAAACTAGACTTTTTTAATAATTGTTCATTTTTGTTTAAAATATTGAATTCTCAAATTTAGTAAAACTTTTTCATAAAATAAATTTAATTTTTTAAATTATTACATAGAAATAATCCTTTGGTTATTTTTTTCATGAGAGTTGAATTTTCATGTAAAAAATAAAAATGATATAAATATACTGTATTATCACGAGATCATAAGGATCCAAAATATATGTAATATATTTCATTATATGTATCCAAGACCAAATATATATTTAACATTTGAAATAATGTGTTTTGTACTTATGTCAAAAAATTTATAAAACCTTAATTAATCCTCCAAACCAAATATTATATTTTAATGTTTTAAAATCATTGCTTTTTAAACATGAATCACATCAACAACACCAAGTGTAATTTTTAAATGATCATTGTTATTAAACTTGTATAATAAAATACTAACACTCTATGTATCCCCAATATCTTAATATAATCCTCCCATACTTTTCGAAGTTCTATCACTATGTAAGAGATCTTTTCATCGCATTTATTCTATATCATTCTCTGTAATGTGCCATTAATTTAAAAAATTTCATATTGGGATATATTATTAAATTTCCCAATTATATTTCTTATTATTTCCATATTATGGTATATCAATTAACATATCATTAATCACTTCTATGAAATATTCTACACCATTTTTTTACCATAGAAATTATCCTGCAATATTTCATCCTAAAACAATGTGCAGTGAATCCCCATCCCCATTTCCACTCATGTTTATTCCCCTCGATGTGTCAATTATTCATTGATTTGGGAAATAAATTTTTGTTACTGATAATTATTAATCAGTTTATTAAATTTGATGAATAACACCCTTATGTTCTAGGATATATGTGCAAAACTTATGAATGTACATGATATGAATGTGAATGGTTGAATCTAAATTACACAGAAGTCCAACGCACTAGGTAATGTTTTTATCTCATGTGATTCCTTGTATGGTACATGCGATATAATCATAATAACATTATGTTATATTGTTTTATGGTTAGGACTGAAATATGTTTATAATGTCATGTTTTTTGTTGTTTCCACATTCCATTATTCCATTTATGTTATCATGTTATATAATGAATCATTGTTAAATATTATAATTCTCAACCTCTTATGTTATTGTGGTACCCCTCTTATATTAATTGTACATATTCAACTAATTCTAGTACCCTAACATTTAAAAAATATTTTCTTTGACTCGTGTAGGATGTACTTCACTAAGTTATCCAGTGTAGTTTTAGAATAATGATGGAATTTTAATAGAATTTGAAGGATATTTTTTCAATCATGTCACTGTGTTCCTATTGTACATTTTTTATTCTGTGTACATAATTTCCCAAAGCTTATCAGATTTGTGGCCTTTAGTGAATTTTTTATTACTATCATTGTGCATTATATACTGAAATAATTTGAATTAATTATATGGATTTTCATCAAAATTTTATCTCACTTAGAGTAATATTATTTTAACTTAATGAATTAAAAATATACTTCCTTAGTATACCTATTGAATATATATATATATATATATATATCCAATTACCATATATAAAATTACCATATTTGAAACCATTAAATTTTTAATTATCATACATGCAATGATCATATTTGTAATGACTATATTTCAATAATATATATATAACCACACTAACCTGATTCTATTCAAACATCACATTTCCATATTTATCATTTATATCTCAAAACATTAATTATATATTCATAGTATTCTTTATTAGTATTGGCTACGTTATACTAATGGTGGTTCTAAAAAAATTGAGGTGGTATATGCTTTATGATAGTTCTAATGATAACCATTTTTTCAATTTATTTCCCATTTTAATTTTTATAGTTCTAATTGATATAATTATCCATGATGCGTAATACATATTTTCATGTACTTTTATAGTAACAAAATTCTATGAAAGAATTTTTTCTATCATTTTAACATAACTCTTCCGATTTTCCTATCTATATTTTTGGTTTATTTTCTATTTTAATGCATATGAAACATCATCCAGTTACATAGACACATTCCCACATGTGACTCTTCCCACATTTTGACAGAATTTAAATTCAATCGTCTTTCTTCAATCATCTTCAAGAATTGATATTTTATGAAATGAAATAATTACCGTAATTTATTTATTAGGGTGATAAAATGACCCATATTTTTAATTATAACTCAATATATATTTGTGATAATAACCATAATATTATTATAAACATCTTCTTTTAAAATTAACTCCACATGAGAAATATTACTATGTCATCCATTACATCAATTATTTTAATGCTTCCTCTAAAATCAAACTTTTTATAAAATCAAATGGCTTAACATTATTAATTAACATTACACATCATAAGGAATTAAAATAATTAATAACTTAAAATTTAATCAACTATAAAAACATTCACCCATTTAAATCATTACATTATACTATAATTGCTTTTGATTAATTAAAATCAATCATCATTTAAGTGAGTTAACTTTATAATGTGTTATATTATAATTCCTAACCTAATACCTAAAAATAACTAAGATATCAATTCCCCATATTAGTTTATATATATATGTCATATCCTTAACCATAAAAAATAATTATATATTTTGATGGAATGCATGAAATTATAGGCCCAGTAATGTTGCATCTGATTGAGGACGAAGTTATTTTTCAACTAAATATTTTCAAATAGATTATCCAAATGTTATTATATAAAAGAAAATCACCCACTTTCACATTAATATATAGTTCTATTTTAATTGGAAAAAACCCAAAAATGATACATTACAAATATTTAAAGATATTAGCTTATACATATACTATTCTTTAGGTATTTTAGTATGGTTTTTTGATCCTAAAACTAAATGAAACTATTTTAATATGTCATAAATACTAAAACAACAATATAAAACCATCCGAGTAAAATATAGATAAACATTAAATTAAATTACATATTTTTCACAATTGAAACATTATATTTCACAATAAACTCAACAGGATAAAAATTGAATCTTTTTCTATCATTGGAGACTAACTGTGTTTGAATATGTTTTTATTAATTTATTATATTAGATCAATTTCTAAACATATCCCAACTGAAACCCATTCCCAAGACATTCGAAACAAAATATTTAGGAAGGGGTAATCATAAACACTCATTAAGGGATAAATAAACAGATCAACATGTTACCCATGGTGAGAATATAAGAATATGGGGAAATAAGAGTGTGAGAGAATTATATGATTAAAATAACATGGAGTTTGAAAAATAATATTCATATAGAAAAACTATTAAACAAGTAATCACATAGATTTAAATAAGCATCTTGGAATAATGACTCTAGAATCATGAGACAATAATTGTGTGTTAGGGGCATAACATCATGACATATCAAAATATTATGGGAAAAAATAAGAATACAAAATCAATATTGTAGATTAGGGTTCAAAACCACTATCCAATAGCTTGTTAGACATCATAGTATATTTCCTATAGAGTATGAGGCAACACAAATATTTTCCCATACCATATTAGGAATCAAAACAAGTTTCTAATTTTACATTAAACACCACTACTCACTTTATAATTATCATAAGAGAACAAATGATTTACCTTATGTATTTAATGGATATATATATCCCACCCATCACATAATGATTAAACCTATATATAATAGCCCTAGACCTGTACCTCTAGATCTAATGTTAAGAAAAATAATACATAAATCTATATCATTGATATTGATTAATGAAACTCAATTTGACATATCCAAAACATTCTACATATAAAAAAAATAATGGATCAAATATAAACTCAATGTATTTTTAGTTTTAGTGTTTTATAGAATTTGAAAAAAAATATTACATAACAACTCTCATGTTATTAAGTGAGTATTTTTCAAATATTCTTAGGTTTTCATTTTCTATATTCATTCATAATGGATGCACTTTTTCATTTTTAAACACTATGAAAAAGAGTTGAAAACTTGTGATTATAATTGAAACCTAAATAAGGATCATAAAAAAAAGAAACTTGTCCGTCTATTTTTTATTATAATTCACATATACATGAAATTATCATTAATACCAAAAAATCAATAAAAAATTATAATAAAATAGTTTGAAATCAATATAAGGAGGTGTTGTTTGAATTTAAGAGAACCAATATTTGTTTTCATAAAATAATGTATTTTTACCATTAAAATGAATAATCATTTAATTAAAAAATAATAATTTTCGTATCCTATGAATTTAAAATATTTTCATGATAAATAACTAGGGAAAAAAAATTCATGTAGGTTACAAGGGAAATAATCTTCAAATCACTCATATAGTCATTATAAAAAACATTATAACCTATATTGTAGATTCCAACAATCACTTAGGAGAAATATATAACCAGAAAACACCATCCCGTTACCCAATACATTAGACCACTATATTATATTTACCCATCATCATGAGATATATTTTTATCACCTATCATGATAAATAATTTCCAAGGACTTTAACATATCTGAAACATAGAAAAATTTTAATTTCAATATAAAACGTACATAAATATACATTTTAACCCATAAGGTAAATATTTTAGAATATTGATATATCCCTTTCATTTAAAAGTCCATTTTCAAATATAAAATACCTAGAAATAAGGGATGGTGTTTTTTTAAATGAAGGAATGATGATAGCTGCCAATGTAAGATGAACATTGTATAACATTTTTAGTAGTGGGAACATTTTTTAATGTGCTATTATTTGATACAAAACATTCTTTGTATACTATCATAAATAAAGATAAAATTTAAATATTAAAATCACAAAATTATTCCATTCTAAATTTTTTTAAAGAATATAAAAAAGTAAGACAAACTCTATTTTGAAATAAATTTATGTTTAAATAAATATAACAATAAATTAAATATTAGGATATTTTCATTGAAAAAAATATTGAGAAAATAAGTATATAAAACATTTAAAATGAGGGTTTTTTGTATTGTATCCCTTAAGACATGATAACTTTGGATCCAGTGAAACATTGACTGAAATTACATGTAATATATTTTTATGTACATTAATTAAATAAATGAATAAAAAAATATATCCATAAGGATGTTTATTCATCATAAAAAGAAAATATGTATGGAACTTTTCTAAAGTCCCAATAAAAGGGAATTGGGAGTTGAAATCCTTTAGATTATCTCACACCATGACATACATATTCTTTATCTTCTTATCTTTGAAGAACCTCCTTTGGTTATATCATTAATAAACATAAGGATGGCCATTTTAAGAGACCATAACTTTCTTAAAAATTCGAAGGATGTTTTGAAGTGGGGCCTTTTAATGATTGTCTTGCTAAGTGGTTCATGGTGGTGTAATGAATTTAGGAGAGTTGGATTCCTTTTATATGGAAGGAATTGATACACATGGAATTATTTAAAACATTAAAAAATAATAATTTTATTCTCATGTGAATATGAAAAAATGTGGCCCAAATTTAGAAGCTAATATCGGTTAATATTGAAATACTCTCAACTAATAAAATGTATATTAGTTTATATTGAATTTGAATCCATATCTTTGATATTGACACATTATTTATCTAATTTAATCATAATCATGGTTAAAAAAATTCAACACTCAAGGGATAAAAATATACATCTATGATATATATTGGCTCAAAAATAGACAGTAGGTGAATTATTTGACCATATCCCATCCCCTTTCCCAAATTCATTTTTTTTATTTTTAAATTATATAATAATATATTATTTAACATATAATACCATTAATTTCATTTTTATGAACTATTAATAAATTTTTTATTTAAATTGATTTTAATAGGTATTTAATGTAACACTACATTATTTTATAAAAGAAAACTATGTCAGATAGCATACAAGATATGTAACATCAAACTTTAACTAACCAAAATATATTTTTATATAAATATTACCATTATAACATTGCCATTTAATTAGAGAGTATAAATAATATTAAAAAATTAATTAAACATTTTTAAAAATTTAACAATCAATGTACATTTATTAAAAAATAATTTGTAAATAATAAAAAATTTAGAGAAATATAATTTTATTCTTCGAATGTATTTTTTCATGAAAAAATGATTTCTATTTATTTTATATAGTAAATTATTATAATTAATTTTAGGAAATTATAATGAACAAATTTGATTAGATATGAATTTTTTTTTAAAATAAAAACATATATGTTTACTTTGGATGAAATGTCTTTATTTTTGGTAAAATATTCATTTTTTAGTGAATAGAGAAAAATATCAATTTTTCTAATACAACCATTTATTTAAAATTAATAAATCAATATAAAATTAACATTAATGTTTGAATTTGATTTATTGTGAAATAATAATTATTTATTTATATTTCATCTAATTAATTACTTTTGAATCATTTTTATACAGTATTTCCATTTAAATTAGTTTTTTAGTTTAATAAGGAATTTTTCTAAAACAGTATTGAAGTGGATAAAAATTAACCATTTTAATTAATTAAATAAATACAATTGAGGAATCATTTAAATGAATTATATATACTTATATTATTTATCAATAAATAATAATTCTAAAATCATATAATTAAATTTTATAGTCATAGTGTTAGTTAATAATCATCATATTCTAGTGAGATACATTTGTTAAAAAACAGATTTTCTCATCCTATCTGAATGTTTTCATTTTACGTAAATTCGTCCGATTATATGAATAAAATTTGATAAAATGGATTATATATATGAAATATTCTTAATTAATGTTATATATATATACTAAATTAATATTTTTACCTAATTAATAGTGAGAAAATTAAAAATATTTTACAATGGTTATGGAAAAAATGGGTTTTGTGGATGGTTAAATTAAAATGAAAAGTGTTAAATATACCTAAACACTTTTATAAATTATAGTTGATGGCTATATTTTTACCTTATCAGGTGAAGAACTTGTTCAGGATACCCAATCATACTGGTAACAAACCTATGTTTTTAAATACTAGAAGGGCGTTCTCGATCCCCACAGGATCACTACTAGAACCCATGAATCAAAAACCACTATATGGATCAATTTTACACAAACTAAAGAAGAAAACAAGATATATATATATATTATGGGAAAAAAAGTTTAATAGTAAATAAGAAATATATGTCCTATCAAAATTGATTCTGTACAAGTGAATGAAATCAAATGTAGCTAAATAATCTCTAAGGTACAAGTCCAAAAGAAAATGATGACAATAACCGAGTCAACTACACCATGTGATAGAATCAAGAAATCTCATACCATCCCACCTCAATAATCTAATACAAAACCAATATAAATATCACCTCTACAATGTGTGCCATGTTTATCCCTATATCAAATGACATAACAAGGTCTATGCACCACAGAAGGGGTGTGTAGAGTGTGAGCTAAAAAAACTTAGTATGATCCAACCTAGCTGTTTCATATCAAGTCCCAATAAAAAATTCAAAACATGATAAAAAATAATGAAAACATTAAATAATAAATAGTTAAATAAAATTATATAAAAAAAATGTAAAACTCTTACATTTTTTCACGGTTAAAAATAATGTTGGTTAAATAGTTTCAAATAATTTCATATAGAACAAAATAAGTAAAAAATTCAAAGCATGTATGATATATCTTTTCAAATCCATGGAATTAAAACTTAAAACGAGTATAATCCAAATAACAAGTAACAACATGCCTTGGGTAACTAAAGGATAGGCTAGTAAAGAACTAAAAACAATACATGGACAATAATAGGCATCAAGCCCCTTATCATATACATAAAATCTAGAGAGTAGAAGAACAACCACAAAAAGTTATCATCCCAATAGTTTCTAACAATTTCCTAGAATAATTGGCCTATTGAGAATAGGAACACCCCATGACTAGACCCCTCGATAGTATCAATGGTTTAATCATATTACTAAACCATTCACCTAAGTACCTAAGGATTCCAATGTGATAAATTTTCAAAACCAATTCATCAAAATAATTATTTTAAATCCATTTAATAAATCATGTTCACTTGACAATGATAATACCATTACATTTACAAAAATAATGTGAAAAATCTCATTTGTTAGAAACCAATATCAACATACTCAAATCATTGAGTGAAATTAATTTATAAAAAATTTCATAAAAATTATTTTACACCATTTACCCAATATAGTATACAGATGGAACTATCTAGACAAAATCATTTCTCACATGACCAGAATCGAATCCACCAACATGAGATAAATACAAGATAACAAATCTAGCCCTAGAATCAATCTGCACATCACAACATGAATTCAACAAGAATAATAGAATATGGAGAAGAATAAATCCATCATACCTCAATGAATTATAATGATAATCCAAAACCAATACAAGGGTTTTCCTCTAAAGGATGATCATGAATAAATCGAGAAAGGATCAAGGTAATTACCATCACAGATCAATGAATACATAAACCTAGAAAAATAATGAGACTGTTGTAATGACCCTGACATCAGTACCCTGAATCTAGTTCCTTACATTATTACATTTTTATAGATACAAATAATCAATATACAAAGTAATGGAAATATTAGAATCTTTTGGAAAAAATATACCTACATCATTCCAATTTTACACGGAGAATTGAAAATGAAATGTTATACCAAACCAAATAAAATTATCAACATCCATAAAAATTCATTCCATGAATTAATATTCACATCATATTCATATGAATAAAACAATAGTGTGATAAAATTATCAGCATTTTTTTACACACATCAGAAGATATCATAAAAAACAATAATCATCAAGGAATGGTAGATAACTGAAACACATGCCAAATAATAAATAACATTAGTATAATAAATAAGGAATAAAATATGAACAAATAATTCAATAAAAATAATAACAGTTGGTTAATACATGACCATAGATATTATTACTAATAAATTAAAAAATATTAATTTCAATAATGATGGAATTTATAATATCATGCATATGAAATATCAAGAGCGATCCACATGATAGTTACATTCAAAAACTTTCCTCGAGATATTTTAAGTCTCTGGGTAGAAACCCTTCTGAATAGGCATGTTGATTCATCCCATGAGTGTACCGACGCATTGATGAGATTACATTAACTAGTCTCCAACCCATTTATGTCATGTATATAACAATCCTAATATATTGAAGAATCAATATAAATTATAAACAATTCTCCTTATCAAAAATCTGTATTGGATAATTGATAAGGATTTGTCAACATTTCCACAATAAATCAAATAAAAGTCAAAGTAAGTACTGTATATAAGAATGTTATATAGTTTAGGAATTAATCTCATGCCAAATAAAATAATATTCAAATTAAAAATTAATATTATTTATCGTGAAAATTTATTATATGAAATTTATTATATTAATAGAAATGGAAGAATCACAACAGCAATACAGATTGTATGATAACTTTTACCAAATAGTAATTTTCAAGAAAAATATCCTTTGATTAGATAATTAAAAATAAAGCATTAAATACCATGAATAATTAATGAATAATGATGTTAAATTTAAATGGGGTATTATATACCCACCAAAAATTTAATTGGTGCATAATAACAAATAAGTCTTAGTGGAATGTAAATTGACCCCAAATCTATGAACAAATGCTTTATTTGGGTTAAATAAACTTTAACATCATGGAAAATGGTCTTAATCATGTTTTTAACTTATACCAAAACCATATGAATATTTATAATTTCATATATTATCTTCTTATAACATATTGTCAACCATTTTTTAATAATTTTTCATTATATTCATTATTTCAGCTGTTAATTTCCTAGTTTTTTTAGAATGTTTTGACGTGATATTTTTTCCAACTTACTTAGATAATGATTTAATCATCTACAAGATTAAATAAATTACATAATTAAAAAATATTTTTAGTATAAATGTATAAATATTAATCCATATAAATTTATAATATGCAATAAAAAACTCGGTTCATATAGATGATAAGACTTATGTAATTATGAACATTGTTTCCATTTAATTGTTGTTTTGAAATAAATAAAACTAAATTATATATATATATATATAATTTCCATTATAATTTATATGTCACGTGGATGACATATATTTATTGAACACATCCTTGATATATTTCATGTAAAGCATGAACGAATCATATAGCTTCACGAGGTAGTATTCCTTCGTAAACACAAGCGATGATATCACATTCTTCTAAAACAGAAATAATGAGAGACTATGTGTTATACCAATTATGTAATCATACAAAAATTATGAATATCATATAAATTATATAAAAACAATTCACCCATCATTATTTCTAACATTGAATGGTTGTAATTGAAAAATGAACAGCATTAGCTCCTGAGGTAGTAGTCCTCTTTACATATGAATGATGATTTCATAACCCATTTGATGGATGTTTGTGATGTTATATATCTTAAAAATAAAAAATATTATTATTATACATAATCTAAAATTTTTGTTATATAATCATGGTATAATATAAATTGGTGGAGGTGGTGAAGGAAATAAAATAAAAATGACAGTAAAGGAACATGACCTCTTCTTCAGGTATCCTTCTTTAGTTTTCTATAAAACCATCAAAGGGTTTATTTTTTTACCAAAAATAAGTCTTATTGAATGTGTGGAGAGGTGTTGGTATATTATTTGTTAGGGGATTGGTTGAGCCAAATTTCATTGAAGGGGGTGAGGAATGGTGGATATTGAGTTCCCTTTATATTTGAGGATGAGTTAAATTCTTGAAAATATTAAAAAGTATTCACTATTGGGTGATCTCCTAGAACACATGTGGCTCAAAAATTCAATAATTTTGGAGTTAATTGTTTATCTACTTTATACACACCTCCACCGCAAAAAAATATGGTCATTTATATAATTTTGTTATTTAACTTCTTGGTTCCCTACCTTTACAATTTTAGGTTTTTGTTAAGGTAAAAATATTTCTAACCTAGGTAATTTATTCATTAAGACTAAATTAATTTGAAAATTATTAGATAATTTAGAAACATTTATTCTAAATATTATTTCAAATTTTAAAAAACAAAAATCCCATATATGTTTGATATTAATTTTAAGATAAGCGCATGTAACGCATAAAACCGTTGCTTTAACCCAAACCACTATAACATATTTTTTACAATTTATGTGTCAGTATGATCATTACAAATGATAAATAAGTCCTTTAATAGACCATATTTTATATTTTTTAATATTTACAAAACAGTTTATAGAAAAATTGATTTTTTTGAAATTTTAAATCTTTTAATAAATTATAGTTCATTATTTAATAACCTCAATGATAATTTGGAAATTATTTATTCAATTTGAATCTAAAAATTTAAAGGAAATTATGGAAATAGATTATATTAAGTTCAAACCATTTTAATGTTAATTAATATTATAAATTTTATTATAATTCAATAATTAATTCAATTTAATTCACTTTTAATATTTTGGGTCACATTTATTTTAGTTAATTATTATATAAATAATTACAGCATTTGTGTTTCATAAGAATTTAATTGAATAATTAAAAAAATAATTAAAAAAATATAATGATAAAAACACATTTACCTTTCAAAATAATATTCATATTTGAAAATGACATGTTTTTACCTGTCTTAAATATTTATAAATATTAATGTCAAGGAAGTTCCTTTTTTATTTTTTCTTACATAACTAAATATAGAGGTTATGTTAATGAAATAGAATCTCAATAACTCATAAAAATAGTTCCTAACGTTTTGAGGTTATAAACATGTCCATTAAATGGGTGTTGGACAATCTGGTAGGTCTTTTTACACCATATATTTTATGTTTAAAAACTATGTAAACAAATTTTTACTTTAATAGATGTAATTAATTTTTACAAGTTTCACTAATCACTTTATTATGATTTTACATTGCATTTATTAGACTTTATAAATTACATTAATTAAAAATATAAATCCATTATTCGATATTCAAATATCATAATTGGTTTAATTTTAATTAAAATAAATCCCAAAGACGTGATGAGATTAATGATTTTTGAAGTGAAAATGATCATGAGTTATAATGGTTTATATATATAAATTCAATATAAAAACGTTTCAAATGAGATAATTTTTATTAATTGATATAAATTTGATATCATTTTACATCAAAACAAATTTAAAATACAATTTATCCATATAAATTATTAAAATCAAATCGTTGTTTTCAATTAAAATTTAGTATTTTTCACTATTTATCAAAAAATGATACTTCATAAAAAAATAAAAAATTAAGCCATAATAATTTTGGTATTTTATAAAATTAAATGTTTATTTTTTCATGTAATTTCTATAAAAGTTTTAAAAATTATTTTAATATTATGTGTGCTAGGAATTATTAAACTATCCTTTAAGAATATATAATACTTTTTAGAAAACATTTATTTATATTTTAAATGGTTTCTATTTGATTTATATCAAATAGATAAATAAGAAAATTTTGAAAACATTTTATTTTCCTAATTTTTTTAATTATATACTGACACCTCATTCAAATGGAAAGGTGATAACTATAATTTTAAACAATAATGTTAATAGTATATATTTTTTCTGTAAAACATGATCTTATATGAAATTTAAGCTAACTTGGGGTTGCGTGTACCAAAAGATAAAATAAATAATGCATGTCACATATTATATTGAATAAAATATTATTAATTTATAATTATTTTTGTATTATAACCATGATGAAAATAAATAAAGAATCAAAATAATTAATAACCCAAAGACGAGAACTCAAAACCCCAACCAAGATCAATCACTTAAAAAATTGATTTGTAAGGAGAGAATGATTCCAAAAAATCTCTTAGTGTGATCCAGAGTTTAAGAGAATAGATCTATAAGAGAATGAAAAAAGATAATAACTCATGTAATATATTAAAACATATACACTGTGATAATGACACATCATGAATCCCTATTTCATAAAGTGAAATCCATAAAATCATGATACCATGAAAAACAAGTCTTATTGGACTAAAAAATCCATTTTTACTATTTCATGATGTGAACCTATTTCATGTCATATAATATTTTAATTCTTTAAAAACATTTGAAGACATCTACTCTAGAAATATTTCACATTGTGTAATATTTTTACAATGTGAAAAATTTCATAGAGGAAGAAAATAGACCATATTATATACAAAAACCCCAACAACCATTTGTGTTCTCTAAACATCGGGGGAACCCCCCATAGACTAGGATACATTTATACATGGTCGACATTAATTACAAAAAACAAACATCCCTAATAATTATTTCATTTTCCCCATAAATATGTTCTATGTTATCAGGAATCCTAAAATGTTCCACAACAAATAGGTAAATGAAATGAGAAAAGAGAAATACTTTAAAGGATATAACAAGTTGTTACAATATCTCTATCACAAGGAATTACTTCCATATAAATCCATGTGGAATAATTATGTCTATAAAGTGGTGAGTACATTGTTCCCTCCACAATGAATTTATATATGTAGAAAAAATTATTATTCCCCATAAACTGAACAATAAATACCAACCGATAAACAACCACCCTAAGCTACTCAGTGAACTCATATGGTCCAACATATCTCAGATCCAATTATCCAGATTTTCTAAGAAGAAGGTGACCCAACCATGGATAATATGTGAATAAAACAATCTCAAAAATGGAAAACTCTAATGGATGATTCCATTGGTTCACATATAATTTTTATTTAATTATAGATTCTACTAGACAAAGAAATATGTCTCGAATCCTCATCGATATCTCTTAAAGGAAACTCAGTCCCATAAGAGAGGCCTCCACCCCCACATCCCAAAAAATATGTGACCCAAATCAGTGACCATAAAAATCATTTAAAGGATCCATTTGGATTGGATATTGATAACTATTGTTACATGAAAACCTACTCGATCATAGATGGATATCCCACAATCCCTCAAAATATAAGAGATGATCTTATTAACATTATATTTCTAACCACCTATCTATGGATAATAAGATTTACTCAACATGAAAATTTTCCCCATCACCTCCTAGAGACTCTTCCAAAACAATTAGGTAAACATAGGATCAATATCTAAAACAATGTCTAAGAGAACTAAATGAAACCTCATAATCTTCAATACACACAGTTTACCATGGTTCTTAAAATTTGGGGTGTCCTGTATCAAAATAAATTGAGATAACTTTTTAAATAGATCAATATATAGAAAGAGATAATTACTTCCTCATAGAATCTATGTTAATCTAATAAAAATTTTCATGTAAACCTCATCTCATTTCTAAAATGAAACCAGAAGAGGCCAATGTAATGAAATATTACTTCGATGTTATGTCATTATTTTTTGGAAGGTTTGATAATGATATACAAAATCATCAATTTCGTGCTCCATACGTGAAAAACAAAACCATTTCCTCATGTCATAATAAATCTCCATTATTCTCATATTAACAAACCAAGAAGAACTATAATGGTAAAAAAAAATTGATCTCCACACATATTCTAGGATGAAAAACTGATCCCAATAATGGATAAAACCGTCCAAATAGAGAGACCGACCAAAATATTTCTCTGCATCATATGGTGTTTCTCAAATTCCCTAAAAATATTCATCGTTATACTAATATTATTTAATATACATTAGTAGATATGATGATAGTAGTAGGCTGGTTATAATTATACCTATAACATCCTCCATATCATCCAGGTGCAACTGAGTAAAGTATCCAAAAAGGTTCCACACATCCATGAATTCTATAAAATATTATGATGGAACTTTCATGTAAATATCATCTATAATACACTACTGGAAAACTAACCTTTACCAACGGTTTGGAGACCCGTAGCCAAGTAACCCATTGGGATAGGTCTATACCAACGGTTTTTCAAAAACCGTTGGTATAGACCTATGCCAATGGTTTTGGAAACCGTTGGTATAGGTAATATGAAATCTATACCAACGGTAATGGAACCGTTGGTATATAAATTCCAAAAATAAAACATCCGCTGGGATTTGAACCCAGGACCCCTCGTTTATCATTGAACGACTCAACCACTAACCTAACATGACTTTTGTGATCATAATTACATAAATATATATATGTATTCTCATAAATATTTTAAATTTTGATTTGTATAATGTTCTCGGTACGAAGGTCTGATAAAAATTAAAAGTACCTATACCAACGGTTTTAACAACCGTTGGTATAGGTCTTTGGTTGAGATTTTGATTCTGTGCAGTATGTTGAATTTTTGGGCCACCTTTCCCAACGGTTTGGCCAACCCGTTGGGAAAGGGGGCATATTTGGGGACCTTTCCCAACGGTTTGGCCAAACCGTTGGGATAGGTATACCTTTCCCAATGGTTTGGCCAAAGAGTTGGGAAAAGTGGCCAATTTGGGGGGGCTTTCCCAACGGTTTGGACAAACTGTTGGGAAAGGGGACCTATACCAACAGTTTTTGAAAACCGTTGGTATAGAAGCATTGGGAAATATCTAATTTCCAGTAGTGAACATTTCCATTCCTTAGGGTTTATGTGATGTGGAATTCAACCAACCAAAGGTTTTCCACCAAAAAACCATGTATGATATTTAATTAATTCATAGAAAATATATATCTCAGAATCCTTTGGTCGAAAAGACCATGGTTATTTTCTACAAATAAAATTCCACCAACATTTTTGTGCATTAATAATTGTTTCATGCTCTGAATAACAAGTGGTAGAATCATCCCCCTATTGATGAAGTTGTAGATTACTTTTTGACACCACATGATCATCCTGCATAAGAATGCATCCTAAACCAACCCCATAATCATCACTTAAAACCACATACTCTTTACTAGGATCAAGAATGATCATAATAGGTACTCATGTCCGGATTCATTGTATCTCGTCAAAAGAATACTGAAAATTTTCATCCTATACGAGTTTAACCCATTTTAATGTAATAGATATAAAAGGTGATTAAAAAATAGAGAAATTCTTGATTGACCATCAAAATATATAGAAATACCACGGATGATTCATATCACAAATACATACATGGATCTTCCAAAGAAAATATTGTATTCACCTTCTCAGGATTAACTAATAATACATTCTTAGAAATCACATTCTCTAAGAACATCACTGATTGGATCCAAAAATTTCATTTAGAAATATTTTCATACAAATGGTGACTCTATAGGATTTCTAGAACCAAAATAAAATGGTTCTCATTATCATGATCAGATCTCAAATAAATGAAAATATCATCCACAAATAATAACTCAAAATTTTTGAGATACTCATGGAATATCCAATTCATCAATTCCATAAATATTGAACTGGAGATAGTTAGACCAAAGACATCATAGTATAATTGTAATGGACATACCGACATCTAAAATTCATCTTGTTTATATTACACTCCATAGCCCTTAGATGCAGAAAAACAAAACAAATAAAAATATTCAGAGCCCATGTTTCCCATTTTTTCTAGTCAATCAAATTATCCTGAAGAGGAAAAGGATGCATGTTCTTATCCATCACTTAGCTAAATATCTGATCGTCCACAAAAAACCAGATTGGACTATCTTCCTTCTTCAAAAAGAGTATTAGGTATTCTCAATGAGAAAAACTACAGAGAAAAAACATTCATTGTCCAATTATCTAACAAAATATTGATCTCTTTTATAAATTCTAGTTCCTTGTGATAAGAGGTTATCGATATTCAATGAGTACTTGAAATTAGTTCATTCATAAAACATAGCTTCCTCTCTAGTGGAATACTGGAGAAATCATCTGGTAAAACATCCATAAAATTCTGAAAATAGATGGATGATCAACAATGGAATAAATTTCATCGGGCTCAACTACTATAGTAGAGAACAAACTATTGAGCTCTCAGTGGGATAGTCCATTATCACCAGTCCTCAAATCCCACTCTCCTTGAAACAACTGATAGCTCCCATCAACAACCATAAATGATACATGGCGATGATAAAAATTAATTCCATCATGATGATTAGTGGGCCAATCCATCCCTATGAAAACATTAAATTGATGAATACCAAGGACTTGGAAATCCTAAAATATATTTTCATTAGCTATCGATAGTAATAGAGGACACCAAAACCCATTATCTTTATTCTTCCCAATAGGTTTCACTTAATCCATAAAAAATGAAATGAGCTCTGTTAGATGATTAGTCAAATAAAAAATCCTAATATATAAGAGTGTGAAACTCCCTTATCAAATAATGTGATTACAACTATGATGAAATAAATAATTCCCCTCAAACTATCGCTTAACCCACACATACCTCCAACATAATCTAATCTTCTATATGAAGTTACTTGAAATATATCATATATTTTTTATTCTTTTTTTATATTATAAGGATTATTTTCCTGGCTAGGCATTGAGACAACATGCTATTCTGAGGCATTTTTTTCCATGAATAAATGTATGAAATATATAAAATAGAATGCATGTGCATTGTTTACGAAAAATTGAAATAACTCTAGAATGAGGCCCTAGATCATAAATAGGAGGGTACCATTGTGTTTAGATTTCAATTTTTACCCGAGGCACTATATAATCTATTTCGGTGTGTTATGTTTGTGAAAATGTTATCCTAAGAATAATAAAACAAAACAAAATAAATAAATAATTTATTTTTTCTTATTGTAATGACCTATTTTCACTTATATATATGTGGTTTTAAGAATTTTGCAGGGTTGACCACTCAAAACCTATAGATTTTAGATGAACCATTAGAGATATTTCATAGTGGATGAGGACAGATTGGGATCATATCATGGATCATCATGCCAACAAACTATGTGGATCTAATTAATGATGGAAACCAAACTCTTATTCATTAACTATCTATCCAAACACTATGTTGGGAGTTATTTTATTATTTTCTCTCTCAATATTGATTACTACGATGAATGTGAATCAATCAATCAAAGGATTAATATGAAGACCATGCATATTATGGGATGGTTTTATTACTGGTTGTTTTATTAGGTGAAATAATTGGGATGGTTGATTCTTCATTGTAATTCTCACAGAAACAAATCATGATCGTCATGAAAATCGATAGATCTCCATTACACTTGTCTTTTATTATTATTTCCGTCCCTTTTTTATTCATCATTGGAATTATTTTTTTCTGAGGTTTAACATATCCTGATTATACGATCATTACACACTCGTTTGTTGGCACAACAATCTAAAATGACATATTTGGGATCAGTACGACATGAGGGAGGTGCAATGGTGGTTGAGGCAGTGGATCAGGTTATGTAGATAACCAATTTTACATTATTTGATGTGTAATGAATATCATCAGATAAATCAGTTTTTGAAGATCATTAGAGTCCTATTTTCTGTTGAACGGTGTTAGCAATAATGGACAATCCCCAATCATTAATATTCGTAATGGAAGGCTTGTCCGACAATGAATATGATGGCGTAGAAGAGATCCTAATGGATCTGAAAAATATGGAGCAACCTGGTGCGTACTTCAGGATTACATACTGTGTGGGGCCCCTAGTTGTGGCTCTAGGGTTCCAACTAAAGTTTAGGATCACACTATGTGTGACCACTATAACATGGTGTGTTTACCTTCTTGTTTAAATTTCCATGAACCACATAGGGTACATGAACATGGGTAGGGGTACACAAGAATGATAATTCCATGTATTCCCACACAGACATGGATTAGTAGGGTGAACACAGGCTTACCCGTGTAGCGGTACATGGGTAGAGTACACAATCAACCACACACCATGTACTAATACATAGACATGGGAAACTATACATGGAAACAACCATGCAGAACGAGTAGGATAACGAGAGTCTCTACACACTGTGTTATCCTTATACACAACATGTATTTATACAATGCATTTGGTGAGAGTATTTTCTCCATGGGAAGACATGGGGATAGGTGGGAATGTTGTGTACCCATTGAAGAGTTCATATGGTTTTTTGTTTTATTATATTTCATTTGTATAGGTTGATTGTGTTCACTTGGTCCTTTCCCACAATGGTATGGTGCACAATTACATCCATTTACTATATTTTGATCCCCTCTAGAGGCCATGTATCAAATAGAGTTGTGGTTTCCCATCTTGAAACAAGAGTGTGACCCTTTATCATCCCTTGTCCCTAAGTAGAGTGTGTGGAATCAGAAGACATCCATGAGTGGGGAGTTTATCCTCCTTCTATTTTCTATATCGGTAGGTTTTTTAGAATTGCTGGAAAGTGATCCCCTACATTTTTAGTTGATCCAAATTGGGTTTTTAGATTCCCCCAGCGGTTCTGGGTTTGACCCCTATATGTGTATCGGGGTCTTCATAGTCCACAGATTTTTCATTGGGCAGTGACCAATGATATATACCTCTTCATCAAGTGTCTCCAATTTTATCATTGACTGTGGAGTAGGTTCTCCAAAAACTAATGTTGCTTCAAGTAGTATCATATAGAAGGAAATGGTTACAATTACCTGGTTTCATGGTATCTTTCCTGAGTATATATGGGTGTTTTTGTTATACATTTATTGATATATATTTTATTTATATGACTATACTTGGGGCTTCATGCTTAGTGTTTTTAGTGTTTCTTACTGAGTATTGTTATACTCACCTTGTATGGGCTTTCACCGCACTTCTCATGTCTTATGTATATGATGACACTTTTGATGGTGTCATGGGAACTCAAGGAGTAGGTAGAGAGTGGATGGAGAATTTATGACCAATGTTTTTTAATGGGAGCATGAATTTTAATTAGTCTTCTCCCTTGGAGTAGGTTGGAATATTTACAGTTTTTTGTAAGATAATTTTTTCTCATTTTCCACTTTTACTAGTTGTACGGGCATAAAATATTATGGGATCATAGGTGTAAGCCCGTGTTGTTTCAGATTTTTTACATTCCATTATTATCTGGGCATTGATATGCGTGTGTGTGTACATGTACATTAGCATAATTACTGCCATATATGGGATATGCCTACTCAGAGTTTGTTTCGATCTCCTGGCCTACTAGATACAGTCTTGGGGTATTCATGTGTCAGACCTCGGCAGGTTGGGTCATGATAGAGTTGTATCAGAGTGTATTTTTAAAAAAGGTCCAGATATGGCATGTTTGGTTTGGGTAAAATTCATTAGTGTTTCTAGTTTGGATATTTGTCCAGGGACAATAGTCTAGGTGTGGCGGCCAACTTATCCATACACGAGGACTCTAATGACCTTAATGTCTACTCAGTACATGTAAAAATCGGTTGTGGGAAAAATATTTGGTACATGAATCATATACGAATGGACCTATTTCACATGACGTTCTTGATCAAACTCCCCAAGTATACTCATTTGGATGGGGTACATCTTGTTTTCCTTGAGGATTCCTCCATAGAGACGAAAAGATAGGATCCCATTGTGTGATCACTAGTATTATCCTACCAGTGAAGAGGAATTTGTATAGGAGAATTTTCCATAGACATCACCTCTAGGTGGTTTACCAGCTATACTACCACCCATCGATCCATAACTAGTTCTAGAAGAACCAGGCGTGGATGCACGTTGGTTGAGTGAGTTTCACAAGTTTCAGAGAGAGTAAACTCCTAGATTTTGGGGTGAGCTAGGACCCCAGGTGGTTGAGGACAAGCTAAAGACAGTAACACATGTTTTACACCTAGTGAGGAAACCTTATGGCTGGATTGATGTCCCTACTAAAAATCTTCTTAAGGGATCTATTTGGTGATGGTGGAGCATGGTGACTCAGTCACATGACAGGAAAACTCTCTCTTAGAGAGACTTCAAGTATCTCTCCAGAGATGAGTTCTATCCATCCCTCTTGTGACGAATATGAATCTATGAGATTCCTCATCTTTAGCAGGTTAGTATTACTATGGTAGGGTACTCGATGAAGTTTTTTGATCTATCATGTTAATCAATTGATAATGTGAGAGATCAATTTTTTAAAACTCAGACCTTTGAGTAGGGCTTGTGATGAGACTCTTGGATTTAATGAAATCTATTTTTCATTACCAACTATGTTGGAGTGCATGAGTAATCCTTGTTGTCTTAGAGATTTTTAGTAGATAATTCTTCAGTAAAGAGATATTGAATTGGGAACCTAGTTTCTTAGACATTGTAATCTTATAGAAAATGGTAGTCACATGGATAAAGGCATGTCAAATTCTTTAGGAGGTGATCCCAGGACATTGGGTCATTGCTGTAGGGCTCTTAGGGTGGCTCGAATTAGTGGAGGGACATGAAATGTTTCTCCTTTAACCGTTAGGGAAATATAGTGAGGGTTTATCTGACCCATTGTATAGATAATCATGATATGGTTAATGGACCTCCAAGGTAGAGACATAGGCTGAAGTAAGGTGGCCCATAGGGTGCTGTTTTTGGAAATGGGGATGATAAGGAGGAAGAAGGTGGTCATAAGTTTGATCTTTTACCACCACCACATCCAAGTGGTCCATGACAGGCTTAGGTAACTGGTGGACATAGATTAGGATAGGTTTAGGGTATGGAGGCCAATGAATTCAAGGCTCTAAGGATGATACAAGGTATGATCTATGTCATCTATAATTTAGTTGTAGTATTAATAGACATAGGTTCTTTCCATTACTTCATTTGTACTTCTCTACTTATATATTAAAGAGTTTGATTGAGAAATTAGCTCATCCCTTACAGTGGTAGAATTTCTTAGGTATTGACCCAACAATTTATCCCTTTTTTCAATAGAGAGATATATTGCATGGAAGTGTGAATTTTCTATAGGATCTCATTATAAAAACAATAAGTAATTATGATGTCATCTTAGGTATAGATTGGATATCCACCATTTATGCCTATATTAACAATTTTTTTCTAAGGATGTGGTGTTTTAGTAGTGATGGATTGAGGTTTTCCATTATGGGTGAATAGAAAAAAATATTGGAGTAGGATGAGCTCATGAATGATATAGTGAAACTAATTACTAATTAATTGGATAGAATGACTGTTGGAGTAGTTAATGCTTTGGGTTGTCAATTTTTATAGTGGTGGAGGAGTATTAGGACGCCCTCTATGAGGATGTATTGTGTTAAACTCCCATATAAAAGATTGAATTATGAATCTACTTGCATCCTGAGACGTCACTGATTTCGTACACAGAAAATCAAATGGCACCCGTAGAGCTTCAAGAGATAAGGATGTAGTTTGAGTACTTACAAAAGAAGGGATTTATGAGGCCCATAATTTCCCTTAGATAACCATTGTGTTTTTTTCTAAGAACGTGGAGAGTATGTTGAGGCTATGTGTGAATTACCTATGATTAAATCCACTGGCCGTGAAGAATAAGTATCCACTATCGAGGATCGATGACATTTTTGATCAATTTAGAGGGGGGTGATGGTTCTCTAATATCATCCTTAGATCAATATATCAATATCTACAAGTGAGGGAAGAGGATTTACTAAATATATCATTTTGATGTCATTATAGTAACTATGAGTACTTGGTGATGTCTTTTGATAGGATGAATTCCCCATCATTTTTCATGGGACTCATCAACCTGATTGTTTAACCCTTATTAGACTCTATTGTTGTGGTATTCATCAAATTCCATCCTAGTGTATTTAGATATTGATGAGTATCACAAGATACACTTGAGTATGGTCCTGGACACACTCTGATATAACCAAATTTATAGAAAACTCCTGAAGTGTTTTTTTATTCGAGAGGTCCACATTCAAGGACACGTCATTTAATAGCCTAGAATTGTAGTGGATATAGCCATGGTTGAGGAATTTCTTATTTAGGATCCAGCCAAGATTGTTACCATGGTGCAGAGTTATTATGGGATTGGAAGGTACTATCAAAGGTTTGTACCCAGATTCTCTATAGTTGAAGAACTGTTAAAATTTTTTACTTGAAAGGGGAGGCATTTTGTGAGGAAAAAAGGTGAAATTATTGATTTGGGGAGCTAAGACAGAGGTTGATGAATGCATTCTTCTTATGATTGTTAGATGAGGGTTCCAAGTACATATTGTTCTACAAGGCATCAAAGACCAAACATGGTTGTGTTATGATCCAAAGGAGAGTTTTCATTTCCTATAGTTCACACCAGCTGAGACCATGTGAGAATAATTATGTAACCAATGATATTGAGTTTTCAATGGTATTCTTCACATTGAATATTTTGTGACACCAACTAATGGGTGAGTCATTTATTGTTTACTATGACCAAAAGAGTCTCAAATACATCTTCTCATATAAGGACTAGAAAACGCAACAGAGGCGATATGACAACCCTGCTTTTTATTACAATTTAGACATGCTTTATTACATAAAACATCACTTGATCCAACAAAGAAGATCGAGAGGTTTAGTGTCTTTGGGGCTTAGGATCATTACATAAAAACTTTAAACTTGAAATACAACATCTTTATTGAAAACTTTCTTTACATGACCACTACATTCCTTCGTACTTAGCATTGCATGGGATAACCTGAGGACATGCATAAGAAAAGGGTGAGCTATAAAGCCCAGTAAGGGAGTAAACAATGAATAACATGAGAAGTACAATACATGTTAGGAAATAGGAACATCAATAGAGAATAAGAGTAACATGAACATAAAGGCATGATAAAGCATGATAATCATAACATGGAAATGTGGCAACAACACTTAACATTGAATTAGCATGAGCCAAGGCTCATTGCACATGGAGCATGAGTAAACCCTCATTGCACTTGAAGAACGAGTAAACCCTCGTTCCACTTGAATTAGCATGAGTAAAAACTCATTGCACATGGCGTATCATGATACTATACTTTATCCAATGCATTAGAGCGCTATAAAGGGCGCACCCTTCTTAAACATTTCATTTCATTCATAAGTGTGCCACATGGATCATAAAACATGGATTCATAAAACATAATCATTTATTCCACGATAAAGGAATGTGGAATTCATACATGAAACTTTATAATCAATTAGTAAATGTGCATAAAGGTGAATACCCTTGATGGATAAATGGGCATGGTATTCACTACACAATGATATTGGCTTAGAAAATCGGTGTGATTTCGGCAGCGTAACAGCGTGACATATGAATTCACAAAAATGGTTGATGAGAGAGAAATGGGTTCCTCATCATATTTACATGTAATGGAAAGTAATTAGGTCATATAGATACATGTACCAACAATTTAAAAGGAATTGAGATTCATGATACAAAAGTATAGCTTGAATATAGAAGGGGAGAAAAAGGTTCCTTTCAGAATTTTGGCATAGTAACGGGTGTACATGGGAGGCATTTAATGAGAGAGAAAGGGGTATCCCATCATTAAAAAAATAAGAGGGCAGTATGGGAGAGGTGAGAAACCATACCCCAACATTCATAATTGAAATTAAAAAGGCAATACCACTTAAAGAAAATTGACAAAAATGACAAAGGAAGAAAAAACCCTTACTTGGAAGTGTGCTTCCAAAGGCTAGAGAGAGGCTTGTGAGAGGATTATTGGGGGCTTGGGGCACCTTGAGAGGATTCTAGAGAGAGTAGGGTAGAGGTTGGACGAACTTAAAGGGCTTTGAGTGAGGAGGAAGTGGGAGCTTGGGTGGGTTTATATAGGAAACGTGAGGGAATTCTTTATTATTTAGGTTTGGGACCCCTTATATTAAAATAATCCAAACCACAAACCATCCCATGGTATTTGCCCATGTTTTCTGGAAAAGGAAATAGGAAAACAATATTTTACAAGGCCAAGGTCCGATCTTATTAAAAAATTAGGGTTTCTTATGTGGAGGTGAGTCACACTCCCATGGAAATTAATTTAAAAAGGCAAAGTGTTGAATAAGTCTTGAGGGCTCCATTAATGCTTTGAAAAGTAAGTCAAACAAAACAAAAACCTCATTATTTTAATGATAAAACACATATTGGCCGAACATAAGGATTATGGTATTTTATTACATCACCATTGGGTCATTATGATGTCATAAAACACATTATACATTTAAATGGTATTTAATTTTTACCCAAAATTTTGACTGTCTCAGAAAATTATAAAAATTTCACCGTTGGATAATTTCGACATTATGATTACAAAAATAATATTTATTTTATCTAAATAATTTTCTAAATATGTGAATTTTCACTTTTAAAATAAAAAACGACATTTATAAAAAAAATCACGGGTTTTGATAGAAATGACTTTCAAACCTTAATAAAAATTTTAATTGCATTCATAAAATTATAAGATCATTATATGTAATAAAAATTTATTTAATATTAATAATAATATTTTATTAAAATATTATTTAATTCAAAAAAATCCGTTAATTTAATAAAATATAATTCATAATTAAATAATAACTAAAAACACCATTTGTACTTTAAAAACTAATTATAATGTATCAAAAATGACTAGAAATTATATTCAATATTATATACAAAAATAATGCACATGAACATAGCACTACTTATTTTTTACATAACCCCTTAAAATAGCCGCATAAGATCTAAGGGTAAGGTGTGCGATGGTGACAGACTCTTGGGGTGACTCGGATAACATCGCTCGAGTTGTAATTTCAATCAACTTCCACTTTTCCCGTAGACGGTCACGTTCGAGCTTGACTTGATGAAGCTCAGCTTGGGCTTGGTCAAGGGAAAAGCCCAAAGAAGCCACCTTTTTTCCGAGCTCTGACAAATGGGCTTCATAAGGGTAAATTCTACTGGATGAGGCCATCGCTTCCTTTGTCTGAGTAGAAAATTGGTTCGTTAAAGCCTTATATTTATACTACTCAGATGATCACTGTTCAACGGCTATAAAAGTAACGATCACAAATCTTAACGTAAAACTAAAGAATTTGAAATCTTATAAAAACATTTTTCATAAAGAAACATTTAACTAGATCAAGAGGGATTTTCTATTAATGAAACTTTGGGTCGTTACAGGCAATGTCTAGTTTTCCTCTTGGATTGTGACTTTAGGATTTTCTATACTCCTCAGAGGGGGAATGTGGCGGACGAAGCTATCAGTATGAGATATTGATATCATCTACAAGACATGGAATCTGATTAGTTATCCTCATTTCTATTTTCCTTCAGGTACAAGGATATTTCTTCATATCTTCGGTTGATGGTTGATACCCCACCAATTTTATAGCATGTCGGGGTTGATCAGTGAGGATATAGTAACTGTGAGGGTCTATATACTCATATATCCATTAGACATGATACTGTGGGATATTATGAATATAGTTCCCCAACCATAAAAATTACTCAATCTAAAGATAATATGATAATTTTAATTTAATTCACATCTAAGATCATTTAATGTTTAGAGATCTATAGAATTAGGTGATAAGTTATAAATTACATCTCAAAAATTACCATGTAGAGAATTCTTCTCAATCCAATTTTTTTGACAAAAACAAAACTTTTTAAAATAAAACAAGAATTATTTTATTTATATAAATATTATTTAATTCTTCCCTTCCTTTACCCTACCTTATACCCATTGAATTTTTTTTCAAAAACTAGAAATGAGAAAAACAGCTCAGTAAGGGATATAAAATAAGGAAACAAAACATTATTCCATAAATACATAAAAATCAATGAAAACATAAATTTCAATCATAAAAAATAAGTTCTTTAACATAACTCAGGAAATAATAAGATTTATCAATAACACGTAGAAGTCAGAAATCCGAATATTTATGAATAACACATAGAAATTATAAGTCATAAAGGTAACTTGTGGCATCCATAACATACTAACACTTTTGATTTCAAAGATATATAGGGAGCTAAATTTTAAATACCCACACAATATATTTAATAAATCACTCTGGAGAAACATTAACATTTTCCACCATCACATTACCCAATTCACTGGAGAGATATTATGTGCTCACCCACCCTAGGTTTATCATGGAACCACCCATATTTAGTTTGTCATGTAACCACCCATAAAATTTCCAAGTACCATTATATAATAATAAGACATAAAATATTGAAATTATGAAAATTTATCTCATAAATAAGAATAACTAAATTAAATATATTGAAATATTCAATACATTTCCAAAAACATTTAAAATATTTGATAAATATATTTTTGAATCAAAGTGTCCCATACCACATTGAATATTTTAAAGGGATTAACATTTAAAAACATTAATGTCCATATAAATAAATCCTTAATACCATTTTGGGAACATGGACATTAAGGAGAAAGATTTATAAGATTAAATATATAAAACATTTAAAAAAAATTTAGATAAAGAGACCATTACCACTTGAGAAAATACGTGAATATAAACAATTAAAAAATAACATTAAAAGAAACCTATAATATTTTGAGAATATGGAGATTCCTTATATAATATTTAAAATGGTAGTATATACACCTAATAGTATAATAAAGGTGCACAATATCATGATATACCTCAATGAAGGGAGATTGAGATGTAGTCCCATACAAATATTTTATAATTAGATTAAGGATTAATCAATGAAATAATTATGTGATAAAAAAAATACACTCAATATAAGAGTACTTTAAGTGTAAAAAAATTAGAGTTCATTCACACATATTTAACTCAATAAATGGAGATTGAGGTAAGATTTACCTTACAAAGTTTGTATAAATGATGTAAGAATTTATCAATGGAGAGATTATGTATTGCAATAGTAAATCCAAAAAAATGCATTTTAAATTACAGAATAAATAAACAAATAGTGATTACACACATAATCTTGTAATAATATAATCAGCGAAGTATGCGTAAACCCAATGAGATGAAATTGAGTTTTGAATTTCCCTTACAAAGTTCAGTTTGTAAATAAAATAGATAGATTATCTGTATTAACTATAATACAAATAAATAAATTATAAATACAATATGGGATGTCAAATGTTATTTCTGAAAAAATAATGTCACAACATAAACTATAATTATAAGAATAACCCAAAGAAAGTAAATTTGGATAAGAAGATACCTTATGAAAATTCGGTAGCCTAACAACGTCGCATAAAAATTCAGAAAATGAGTTGACGGGAGAAAAAATGGTCTCTAATCATTGGGATATAAAATGGAAATAAATAATGATATATATTAAATACCCTAACATAAGAAAATTTAAATTAAAATACATAACATAAAATTAGTCTTTCACTAAAAGAGGAGAGTGAAAGGTTCCCTAACCATGCGTCTGATTCGTCACTTATGTTCCTTGTTACTCCTGAATAATAAACATAAGTTAATTTATACTTTATTAAGAAACATTTTAATGTTTATTATTCCTTTTATATCACTTATTAATGCAATATAAAAATTACATAATTATTTATGTTAATTTGGATCATTTTGTTGTTATTAGGTACTTGAGTCGAAAAACGATCATATTAAAATAAATACATTTCCATGTTTTAAAAGGTAAATTATCTCCAAAATAGTATTAATTATTTAAATATCATATATATCCAGTATATATATATATTTATAATATTCCATAAAATGTCAATATACGAAATGAAATGCACCTTTCTTTGAGATGGTAAGTTGTACCTACACATGAACACTACATTCATTTATTTTTCATATTAAGGTAATGAAAATTAAATGACACATAGGTATTTTAGAATTCTAATATAATATAATATTATATATATTTTCCATAAGTTCATTAACTTCATCCTTTATATGTTCCATATATGGCATGAACGAGTCATATAACATTGATTGGGAGGTAGTCCGCACTTCCTCAAATGAAACTATCAAATTTACAAATCTTGCAAATAAAAAGGTATGTCTATAAATAAAAATTATAGTATTATAGAGACCATATAAATATAATATATATCATATATATATATATAGTTCCATCATAATGGCTACCATGAGATGTGGTAGGGAAAAAATGAATAATCATCATTTCATGAGGCAGTAGTTTTCCTTCCACAGAAACAGAATGTTTGTATACATTAGATGGATGTGTTTGTAAGGGTAGATAAAATTATTCTCAAAAAAATACTAGTATATTGAGAATAATTGTGTTTTTATGTAACAAAATAATAATAATATAAGAGGTAGTGGATAAGGAAAATAAAGGAAAGGAACTTGAGAGAAGACGGTACCTCTGAATCAAGTAACTTCCTTTGATATGAGCCAAATGGATTTCTCAAATTGACTTATACCCAAGGTATGTCTTCTAGTAGGAAGATATGTATATTTGGAGAAAATTTTTCCAGAGTTTGGATAATCCAAGAGGGTTTAGATGTCTGAATAATGGGTAGGGGTTATTCCCTTTTATAAGAGGGAGGATGGGCACTTTAGGAAAGTTTTGAAGTTTAATTTTATTATAAAATAATTTTCGGTTTCAAAAGGTAAAAAATTAATTTATCTAAAAGATATCATTATGTTGGGTCTAAAACCACATAGAAAATAGGTTTTAGACAAGTCTAGGTCACAAAAATAACATTATCTTTTAGCTTTAACCCTTAGTAAACTAATTTAACTCTTACCATGTCTTCATGTATATTGATACTTATGGATAATATAGTTACTATAAAAAGCCTATAGAACCTCAAGTGTTCAATTAAATACATTTTCAAAATTATATAGATCATTTTCCCCAACATTATATTTTTAGTACTATTATATCATTTATTGAAATTTTATTTCTTTGAAAAACTCATTAACGTCATGTTTTGTACTATTCATATAATGACTTTTTAAAAATCCATAAAACACCAATATTTAGAAAAAACTACATTAATTAAAATATATCAAGTCATAATCATCCATAAAATTCGTTTATGGCATAAAAAGTTTTAAAATAAATTTATTTTAATATATATAATCTCATTTAATTAAATCAATCATTAATAAGATAATCATAACATCATCATTGTTTCATAAAAGAATTATTTATTTTATTTCTAAAAATTATAAATAAAATACCATGATATAGAAAGTATTTTTATATTTATAATTACAATTTATAGTCTAAGAGATTTATTATATAACCCCATATAAAATTTTTTTTAAAAAAAGATACATGTTTATGTTACATTTTTCATTACTATAAATTAATTCTTATAAAATGGTATTTTCACATCCAAGTGGATCCATGGGGTCCCAAAATCGACCCAAGGATTTAAATGGTGGGGATATCTCATAAAATAGGATTAGGACATGTGTCAGGGTAGTTTAATATTATTATAATATTATTTTTTACCATTACTTACCAGATTTACCCTTTAACCACGGTAAATAAAATAATTACTGAAATTTTTATTCATAATGTCTAAAAATAAAAGGTACCGTTTATCAAAATTTGATACATTTGATTCCAAATATGGAATCTGATTTTCCAAATTCAAAACATAGATGTTTTGGTAATTAATTTCAAATTAATTCTCGTTGTCAAAACCAAAAAGCGGGGTTTTAAGAAGTTATAACTTTTAAAAGATCGACAAGTGTTTATGTCCAATTTAAATATGAAATTACCTCCAATGACAAAAATTAGATTAAATGATAAAAATATAATCCTATTACACTTTAAAACCAATAAATAGTACAATCTAACTACATGAATAAATTCCTTGAAAAGGTGGTTTTGACTTCAAAATGTTGTATTTTTCACTATTCATTTAAAATGAACTTTATTATAAAAATAAAAAAATATCAAGCACAGAAAATTTTGATGTCCCAAAACTATAAAATAAGATTATTTTTTCAAATATAACATATAAAATTGAAAAAAACTAGATTTAAAAAGGGTTCACCATCAAAATGCTGTAAAACAGAATTTTTTGAAAAATACTTCTTTTATTTGAAAATTTTGAATCTGTAATTATTTAATATCTAGAAAACATATAATATGAATTTAAAAAATTAAATTTAATATATATATAATCTTTTTCATTAATTAAAAATTCATAAATAGTGAAATTAAAAAACAATTATTCTCTTTTTAATAGGTTTTCAAAAAAACACATCCTTTATATTAAATTGGTTTTTATTTATATTTAGAATAAATTTTTTAACCAAAGAATAATTATTTTAAAATGGATAAACCATATTTTAAAATTCATTTAATATTATTCATTCCCTCCATTCCAATGGATTGGCATTAACTACAAAAATAATAACTTTATTACTGTTCTATTTTTTGGTATATCTCAATATTGTATACAACCTAAGATTTCAATGTAACCCCTTATTGTGTGTTGAGTATGATATTGAAAAAAGAATCCCCTTTATTGTAAAATTAATATCTTATTCATAATTATTTATATAAATAAAAAAGTATTATTTGATAAATACCTGTGTCATTACATCCTTCCCCACATTTGGAAATTGCATCCTCACAGTTTTAAAATAGGGCTCAGAAACATAATTAAAGTCCCACATCAGAAAAAGAGTCAATAAAAGTATTACATTAAAATAAATAACGTTAAATACATAGGTCACCTAATAGAACACATACAAGGATTATATGTAGGAAAAAATAGGTAAGAAAGAGAAACTAAGTGTCATGTTCTAATGGAGTGTGATAGAAAACATTATTAGCAGGATGTTAACTACAAGAAAACCACAAAGTTGTGATAAGTTAAATGGTATTTGATTCCCCAGTAGAAAAAGTAGATGGAAAACATTTTTGTTTTATGTTTCTTTTAATAATGTTTTGGAATTATTTTACTACTTATAATAATAACATAAGTAAATATACTTACCTTTCCACTAGAGTTCTATCCTTTAATAAATTACTAAGACAAACCCATCTTTTCTCGAAATGATGAGTATTCATGATGAATTGGTCTCATATGAAGGTCTAGAATCGACTTCTAGAGAATCAAATAACCCACTGAAGATGAACTATATATTTTCCCTATCATTATACATTTACCAAAACCAAGATGGGTAGTATAAGATCAAATAATCCACACAAAGGATAATCCTTTATAAAAAAAATACTAATCTTAATCTCCAAAATTCAACAAATAGTTCCCAAAGTTCCACAAAGACCATTCAATACACAATTTCACTTAAAATTCATCAATATAATCCAAAATATGATTGAAACACAAAACACAAAATAATTTTATCACATAGTGTTCAGTAATAAATATTAACATTTATCTCCAAATAACATCGAATACTCATAAAGTATCATACTTAAATGTAATTAACTGAATAAAAAATTATCAAATATAGCTTAATAATTTCCTTAAATAAACCAAATATCTATATGTTCACAATGAAAAAATAGATTCTTCCAAAATAAAATTCTACCATTAATGCTTAAATGAAATCCTATAGTATTCTATTTTTATTAGGCATATAGTATCCTGAAATAGAAAATGTCTTTTAAAATAAGCTTTATTATTTAATTACCAAGTCATTTTCATATACTAAGTATATCCATTTGATAAAACTTAATTTCCCAAAATCAAATTATTCTTCATCCATAAAATAATTTAATTAAAAATAATAATTCATACTAACCAGGGACTTCATGTAGGCCAGTGGTAGGTGATGCGACCTTGCTGCCCCTAGGTTATGGGTTCGATTCATGCGGCCCTGCCGGACGCGATGGGTTATCACCCATCTTATAGGTTGTCCTTTTTATAAAACTCAAAAATAATTCTAACATGTTTTAACCTCAAAGGTTTCCTTATACCTATCATTTTCTTCCCAACTCAATTAGGCCTCAACATCTTAATTCATGAAGTGTTATATATATTATCATCATTTTTTTATTTCATCGGCGTATGATAAAATAAAAATATTCCTAACAGAATGAAAATCATACTTTATCATGGTGTCCAAATGATTTCATCCATATCTTTTTCATGTTGGTAGAATGTCCATGCGTTGCAAAAATTATTTACAGATCCTTCAATTTTTATTACTTCGTTCATCCAAATACACCTTGTACAACTTGGGTAATATGGGTGTTCGTAGAAAAATAGTTTCAGAAAATAACCATTTATGACATAAAATTTCAAAAAATCTAATAAAACATGATTTTTATAAAACAACTAGACTGAGTTCAAGTTGAAAATTTTCAATCAATGGTCCTTTTAATATACCATATATATGTACTGAGAGACTATATTTTAAAAGAAAATATATAGACGTTGCACAAGGTTCTCTTTCTTCAGTACCTTTTTCTAAATCACAATATCCTTCAAAATGTTGAGATAAGGTAAAATACTTGAATGTGACTTAATAATATTTAGCTTTCTTAAATATATGAGAATATTGAAAAAATATGATTTCATTAAATACAACCCATGATCCATGATGGTATCGAGGAATAGTATAGGTGTTTGATATCTCAAACAACTGATTGAAAGTGATTTTTATGATATAAAAAGGTTCACAATCATCTAAACCTGACATTTCAATAATTATTGAAATAAATTCATCAGGAATATATAGGAATATTTTTTGATCATTCCTTACATTTTAACTGACTTTCTTTTATCTTAAAAAGATATAAAACACGTATTTAACTAAAATAATAGAGATAGGGACTAACCATGTGTATAACGAAAACTATTAATCCCAAAAGTTTTCTAAACCATTCCTATGATACCAACTATAAGTCCCCAACATTAAACATTACATAATTTAGAGAAAAGTTGATAATTTGAAATTATTTCACATCAAGGATCTTTTTAGGTTTAGAGCTTTAGAGAATTATGTCAAAACATATACATTAAATCTCAAAATTTTAAAATTAGCCACTTTTTCACTATCCATTTTTTTTGAAAAAATTAATACTCTTTAAAATTGAACAAGAATTATTTTCTTGATATAAATATTCTTGAATTTTTCCTTTCCCTTACCCTTCCTTATACCCTGTGATTTTTTTTCAAAAACAAGGTACGATGAAAAATTCTCAATAAGGGATATAAAATAAGGAATGAAAAAATTAGTCTATTAAAACATAAAAATCAATGAAACCATAAATTTCAATAATAAAACATAATTTATTTAACATACCTCATGAAATCATAAGATTTATGAATAACACAGAGAAATCATAAATCATAAAGGTAACTTGTAGAATCCATAACATACATAAATTATAGCTTTCACATATATATATATATATAAATAGGTTTTTTTGTATCAAATAACCATCATAGTATATTCCCTAAATCACAAATGAGAAACATTAACATTTTCCTCTATCACATTAAACAATGCATTGGAGAGATTTCACGGACCAAGGTTTATCACGGAACCACTCTTATTTGGTTTATCACGTAACCACCCATCAAATTTCCAAGTACAATTATATAATCATAACACATATAATATTGAAATTATCAACATTTCACTCATAAAACAGATGAAATCAATTCAATATACAGAAATATTAAACCATTTCCAAAACCATTTAAAAAATTTAATAAAGATATTTTTGAATCAAAGTGTCCCATACCACTTTGAAAATTTTAAAGGAATTAAAATTTTAAAACAATAATGTCCATATAAATAAATCCTTAAATAAATTTTTAAAACAAGGAAATTTATGAGAAATATTTATAAGATTACATGTTTAAAGCATTTAAAACAATGTTTTAGGTCAATATTCCCTTACTACTTGAGAAAATACATGAATAAATATATTTCAAGAATAACATTAAATGAAAACAAAAATTTCATGAGAATAAGGAGATTCATGTTATAATATTTCAAAGGGTAGTATATACACCTAATATGATTATAAAGGTGCACTATCAAGATATGCCTTAATGAAATGATATTGAGATGTAGTCCCTTACAAATATTTTATCATTAGATTAAATATCAATCAATGACGTAATTAGGTGTGACAAATATAAATAAACATGATATAATTTTATAATAAGATTAAAACAATAATAGGTAATTCAAAAAAATTCTTGGAAAAACAAAACCAATGACATGTATATGTAACACAATGAATTTAGATTAAGTTAAGATTTCCATTACAAAGTTTGTTTAAATGAAGTAAGAATTTATAAATGGGGTGATTATGAGTAAGAAAAATATATCCAAAAAAAGGATGTTCAAATTACAAAATAAAAAAAAAATTGTGATTCCACACATAATCATGGAATAATAAAATAATATAAGTATGAGTAAAACCCAATGAGAGCAAATTGAGTTTAGAAATTTCCTTAAAAAGATCATTTTGTAAATAAAATAGATAGATTATGTGAATTCACTATAAGTACACATAAATAAATTATAAATAAAATATAGGAAATCAAAATTAACTTCACACATAATAATATCACCCAATAAACAGGAATTATAAGATTATACCTAAGAATGGAAATTTAGTTAAGAAGTTACCTTACAAAAATTCGGTAGCCTAGCAACATCACATAAAAATTCAGAAAATGAGGTGACGAGAGAAAAAAGGGTCTCTCATGTTTTGCATATAATATATACATAATTAATGATATATAATAACATTATTAAACTTATGAAAATGTAAATTAAAAGACATGACAAAAAATAAGTCTTTCACTAAAAGAGGAGGGTGAAAGGTTCCCTTACCTTGCATCTGATTCATCACATATGTTCCTTGTTCTTTCTAAATAATAATCTTATGTTATTATATACCGGAATAAGAACATTTTTCATGTTTATTATTCCATTTATATCACTTATTACTAGATTATATAATTACATAATTATTTAAGTTAACATCGGCTATTTTTTTGGTATTAGGTACTTGAGTCAAAAATGATATTGTTATAATTACAAATTGTCCTTTTGATCGAAATTTCATTATCTCCAAAAATGTATTAATGATTTAAATATCATATATATCTAGTATATACGTATTTATAAAAGTCTATAAAATTTTGAGATATGAAATTAAATGCACCATTCATGGAGACAATAAGTCGTACGTACGCATGAACACTACTTTTATTTATATGTCATATTAATGAAATGAATACTAAATAATTCATAAGTATATTATAATTATAGTATAATATAATATGATATATATGTTACACATGTAAATTAACTTGCACCTTTATACATTCCATGTATTAAATGAATGGGTCATATCATTTTGAGGGGGAGGTAATCTACACTTCCTCAAATGAAATGATCATATTTACACACCATAAAAAGAAAAAAATGTATGTTTGTAAATAAAAATTACAGCATGATAGGGAATATATAAATATAATATATATCATATATATATAACGTTCCTTCAAAATGGCCACCATGGGAGGTGTTTGGGTAAAATTGAATAATCAGTGTTTCGTGAGGCAGTAGTTCCTCATCCATAGAAATAGTATGATCATATCAATTAGATAGAGGTGTTGGTAAGTGTAGTTTGAATTATTCTCACAAAACATCCTATTATATTAATAATACTTGTGTTTTTATGTAATAAAATAATAATAATAGAATATGGAGTGGAGAAGGAAAATAATGGAACAAAACTTGAGAGAAGACGTTACCTCTAAATCAGGTAACTTCCATTGATTTGAGCCAAAAGGCTTTCTTGTATTCCCTTCATCACATGGTAAAGCATCTAGGAGGGATAAAGGGATATTGGGATATTATTTGGGAAAATTTTGGACAAGACAAGGTTCTTGAGAGGTGTGACTAAATGGGTAGGGGTGATGGCCTTTTATAAGTGGGAGGAGGGGCACTTTAGGAAAGATACCTAGAATTAATTTATTATAAAATGATTTTCGTTTTCAAAAGATCAAAAAGTAATTTATATAAAAGATAAAATTATATTGGGTTTATAACCTCTCAAAAAATTTCTTTTAGGCATGTTTAGGTCATGAATGTAACAGTACCATTTAGATTTAACCCTTAGTTAACTAATTTTACTCATACAATGTCTTCCTGTATATTCATACTATAAGGATAATATTGTTACTAATAAATTCCAATAGAACATAAAGTTATTCATTAATTAAATTTTCAGCATTATCTATATCAATCTTCCAAATAATAGATATTTAGGACTATTATTTCATTTAATAAAATATTTTTTTAAACATATTTATATCAATTTTTATACCATTCATATCATGTCTTTTTAAAAATCTATAACAACCTGAATATTTAGAAAAAAAATCATTAATTAAAATATAAAAAGCCATAGTAATCCATCAAATTTTGGGATGTCATAAAAAGTTTTAAAATAAATTTATTTTAATATTTATAATCTCATTTATTTAAATTGTTCATTAATAAGATAATCATTACATCATCATTATTTCATAAATAATTTTATTTATATGATGTTTAAAAATTAAAAATAAAACACCAAGATGTATGAATTATTTTCATATTTCTAATTATTATTTATATTCTAAGTGATCACTTATATAACCCCATATAATAATTGTTTTAATAAATGATACAAGTTTAGGTTACATTTTTCTTTACTTTAATGTAATTCTTATAAAATGTCATTTTCACAGCCATGTGTCTCCACGTGGTCCAAAAATCGACCCGAGTATTCCCATGGTTTGAAATATATCATCCAATAGGATTTTGATATGTGTTAGGGTAGCTTAATATTATTATAATATTATTTTTACCATTATTTACCTGATTTACCCTTTAACCATTGTAAATAAAAAATTACTGAAGTTACTATTCATCATGTATAAAAATAAGTAGTACCTATTTACAAAATTTAATAACTCTGATTCCAAATATGGAATCCATTTTTTAAAATTCAAAAAACATAAGATGTAGAAATTAATTTTAAATTAATTTTCACTGTCAAAATCAAAATTCAGGTTTTTAAGAAGAAATAACATTGAAAATATTGACATGTGTCTAATGCCAATTAAAAAGTGAAATTATTTAAAATGAACAAAATTGGATAAACTGATAAAAATAAAATTCAATTAAACATTAAATAATTTAAATGTATAATCTATCTATATAAATATATTATTTGGAATGTCAATTTTGACTTAAAAATGTGGTATTTTTCACTATTAATTTAAAATGAACATTATTATAATTATAAAATATTTTAATATAAAGTAAATTTTGATTGTCTTGGTTCCATAAAATAAGTTTGTTTTTTAAATTATAATATATAAGCATGAAAAAATATTGATTTTAAAAGGGTTATCCATCAAAAAACTCTAGAACTGAATTTTTTTAAAAATGAATCTTTAATCTGAAAAAATGAATTTGTTCCTATATCATATCTGGAAAAAATATAAGATGAATCTAAAATATTACCTTTAATATATATAATATATTTCTCATTAAATATAAATACATAAATAGTGATATGAAAAAACAATTATTCTCATTAAATAAGTTTTCATAAAAACACATATTTTATATTAAATTGGTTTTATTTCAATTTCTAATAAATTTCTTAACCAATGAATAATTATTTATACATGTGTAAACCATATTTTAAAATTAAGTTGATATTATTCATTCCTTCCATTCCAAAGGCTATGTATTAACTACAAAAAATAATAATATTTTTACTATATTTTTTCTTTATATCTCAATGTTGTGTGCAACGAAAGATTTCGGAGAAACCCCTTTTTTGGTACACTATCCGAAAACGATTCCCATTTAATGTTAAATTATTATAATATTCATAATTATTAATATAAATAAAAATTTATTATTCAATAAATATGTGGGTCATTACACTGAAGGTGGGGATAATATTATCATCTTTACAGGATAGATGATGGTATCCTTGACATTGTCAGAGGAGGTGCTTTTGTGTAAGAAGCCGGATCTTCTTCTAAGGTATGTTTTCCTTTTACTGGTGTTTTTGATGAAATGAGTAGTTTCTAGAAAATTTTTATGTAATCGTCGTGTACTTTACTAGTACACATCTATTAATCATTTACCATGGGTACCTGGGTGTTGTCCGTGTAATGGCCATGCCCACGGTCATGTGTGGTAACTTGAAGACCGCTTAATGTGGGGGCCAGTTAATGCAAGTAAACACCATGTACTTATAAATTACATGCCATGTACTTATAACGTACACACCATGTACTTATAAAGTACACACCATGTACTTTATTTTTTTTATTAAATGGACCGAGGTCACGTCTAATTGGCAGAATCATCTACTTCTTCACCTTCTTCAACCGAGAGCATCCATACAACATGAATCTTCGCTAATCCCTTGATCGATAATCCATTCTCTGATTCGACCGTCGTGGATTGCATTGGGATCAACATGGTAATCTCTTCCTTCTTGAAGAGATTCATTTCCTGATTCATCCTATTTCAAGATTTATCTTCAGTTAAACATTTTAAACATTTCTATAGATCTACTTCATTCTAGTTCTATCCATGGGAAGATTCCAGGGAATATCAATCATATGACGCCGAGGTAGGTGGTTTGTGCCTTTCCATAGATATTATTTGAGTTATATGTTCAAATGTTTCTTATACCCTTGATCGTGGTATTCTGTGTTTACTGTTTCAACAATGTTATTGCCTGTTATTATTTATATGCTTGAGTGGAGGTCAATTGAATATGAATAGGGTTAATTGATATGATTTAGAAGTGTTTTCCATGCATGTTTACTTTATAAATGTTTGGTCATGATAGCCTGTTAAGATACTTTCTTTCCATTCCTAGTGTTGATAGGATGGAGTAATATTATTTATCTGACATGTTGTTATGCTGTAAACAGTTTAGAAAAGTACTTATTGTGGTTTACTTTGGGTTCCATGTATTGTTTGTGCACAGTTGATTTATTCAGGGCTGTCAGAACATGGTGTAGTGGACCATAGGAAGAATGGATGTTGAGGGATTCTCCAGAGTGTCTGTTTTTACTGTTACGATGTGAGATCATAGGGGGAATTGACGTAAGTTATTCCTCATATTTTCTGTAGTTCCTCGACGCTGGCCATAAGGGGAAGGAGATGTTGAGTGATTCCCAAGAGTGCCTTTCAGTTACCTATATGAGATTTTAGGTGGAATTTACAGTGAGTGCTTCCTCTTTGAGTATGTGCTAAAGCTGAACCAGTGCAGTTAGATGGAGTGTACTTCCTAGAGGGTTTCTTGTGTTGTTTTTTTAAACCAGAGGGGTTAGGATGTGAGTACTTCCCAGAGGGTTACTTTATTTTTTTAGCTTCTTTCTTGATATATGAAATTGATGCATTAAAACTATAGGATTTTTTTTCTTTCGAGTAATTCCTTGTTTACTGCTTCATTTAGATTATAGTCTTCCATATATATTCCCTAACTGTTAGGCAAAGATCTTTGGGTGGTTTCCTACTGGGATTTAGTCTCACTCCCTGTTTGGGTCATTCTTTTTAGCCCAAACAGATTATATTACTCCAGGAATAGATAAGGGAAAGTTCCCTTCTACTTCAGGTATTTGATTACTATGGAGAAGGGGATCGTGGGACCAAGATGATGCTGGTGATGCGGTTGGAGATTATCTATTTTCATTTGTACAAATATATTTCTGTATTCTAACATTGTGACTTGTTTGGCTGCTTTCATAGACATATATATCATGCATTATTTATATATGTTCTCCATTTATTTATATCTACAGTCTTGCATTGTTTACTATTGTATGGTATATTTACTACTACCTTTATTTTTATCTATTTTACATCCACTACGATACTCTACCAATGAGGGAATAGTTTCCCCACTATCACACCCAACTCCCTCGCTATTAGTCTAAAGACTCTCTCATTCAGGGAAATGCGCTTGAGGCCATGCGACCAACTGGGTATGGGGTGCCTCTAGGCGGCTTCTGAAACTGGGACATTACAAAGTTGTATCAGAGGAATTAATTTTTTCTTGACTTACTATTTGGAGCCTATAAATAGGGATCAGAAGGAATAAGTACTTGGTAATAAGTTGTACCCAGGAGTAGGTAACCCGTGTATAGGGAAAATCCAATCTACCTCGTTTATTGTAATTTTTCTGGTTTTGCAATTTTATAGATGATTTGATTTCACCATTGGGTGATTCACATGTTTTTTGCTATTATTTTTGGTGTTATTGATGTTCTATTTCTATTTCACCCCAATGAGATGAGAGTATGACATCTCAGGCATCATATATTCCCTTCCTAGAAATCACAACTCATGAATTCTTGCCACGCCCTTTAGGTTTCATTAGAGATTGCATGTAGTTGTGATAGATGTTGTTCTAGATATGTATGATGTTGTGATAGATGACTTTATAGAATACATGTTATTTGATAAGGTATTGTTTTGTGTAAAGAATTAGTCATAATGAACGTCAAACATTGGTTTTTGAGGTGTTATGGGCCCTCATGGACTATAATTTGGTGGATCATTACTCTATTATGTTTATATATGTCATGTATAAGATGCCAAAATATTATTCTCGTAGTGTATGGGCCCTTTCGGATCTAAATTTGGCACTTTAATGTTCACATAAGTGTTTTCTTCATTCTGGAGTATTTTCAGAGGCTTATGTCTGGAAAAACCCAGAATACATGGCCTGTAATGTTGGACACACATATCGTCTGTTCTTTTGTTCAAGAAGAAACTTCTTTTCTTAAGTACACACCGTGTAGTGAATGTACACACCGTGTAGCTTCTAATCGTGTCACTGGTTGTGTGGGTAGAGACACGGGGTTGGGAAATCTTAGTAGAACACACCGTATGATGGATGTACATGCCATGTTGTGTATACCATGTGTCCACCCATGTTACTAACAACACAGAGGGATAAATCTTATCTTATACATGCTGTGTCATATTTGAACATGATGTGTAGTGTAACCCGAGTATCTGGCCCAGTAGATAACAACACAGGTCAGTGAAATCCTTTTATTACACGCCGTGTCTTGAAGAAACACGCTGTGAGGGGTCATCCATTTAACCGGCCATGTAGCTAACAAAATGGGCTGGTGAAGTTCGTCTAGTACATGCCATGTCTGTCACTAACACTTCATGTAGTCTTATTTTAGAAGAACATAGGCAGGGGAAGAGGATTCAAGTACACACCGTGTGTTAGGACAACACGCCGTGTGTACGGGGTGTTACATGACCTGAGTTGGCAGAAGTACACGGACATGTGAAGGCATAAGGAAACACGTTGTGTAAGCATTGTACACACTGTGTATCCTTGTTTTGAAATACTTGATTTCTTTATTTCACTTTTTCCCTTCTTAAACTTCTATGGTTCAGTCCCTATTAATATTGATCTAAGGAGTTCGCTTGACCTTGCAGAGTCATGCCATGGAGACGTCCTCCGGTTGTCCTCCAGTTATATGGCAGTGATCATACACTAGATATGGCTGATCAGGGACTACCAGAAGATCCACTTGTTGTTCCAGTCTTGGAACTAGCCATCATTCTAGACACAGGTGTCGACATACAGTTCTGATGTGGATTTTTGAGGTTTAGGCAGACCTTATGAGGAGTATCGCATCCTATCCTTTCTATGGTAGAGTTGACGTGGGTTATCCAGTAGCAGCATCCTCCCACCTTCACAAGGGAAAAAGGACCTCAGGCTGTAGAGTAATAGATAGAAGCCATGCTTGAAATCTTTGAGTATATGGAGACAACTCCAGAGAGGTGGGTGAAGCTCGCAACTTATATGCTTCAGGATTCCACCAAGAGATGGGGGGACATGATCTCACAGGAGGGATTCTAGCAGGTTATGTCTTGGGATGACTTCCAACGCATGTTTTATGACTACATCTATTCGGAGACTTTTAGGTCCGATCAAGCTCGAGAGTTCATGAGTCTAGAGTAGGGTACTCTCTCAGTTATGGAGTAGTCTTCTCATTTCACAAGGCTATAGCGCTTCACACCTATTCCAGGAGGTGATGAGTAATTTCTGGAAATGAATTTTGAAGATGGTCTCTGGCACGACATCTGATCTCAGGTGAACATCATTAGATTGACTTTCATCACTTATATAGTCAACTAGGCACTAATCATGGAGCGAAATATAAGGGATTCTATAGTGGTGAGCCAGGGCGTCTTGACATTCAGAGTTGGTATCCCTCCTACCGAAAGTAGGGAGCACTGTAGGGAGTCTACATGTGGGAACCTGAGGAAGCGAGAAACATTTTCTAGTAGCCAGGTGGTGTGTTACCAGCGTGGGAAGAGCAAGAATACAAGGCCACATTACCCGAGAGACTCAACAGAGTTCCGATAATGCGGCTAGATGGTCCATCTTTAGTGCTTCTGTTAGATCATCTCACCAGTAGCTCGTGACATGGGTTCTTTGATGACTCCTCGTTAGGGAGAACAACCACAAGTTTCTCACTAGCCAGGGAACTCGAGTCCTTCTGACCGTTCAGGCCAATGGGAGGTCATAGTCATGGTATCTAGACACCATACATTCAACAATAGTAGGGTGGATCAGCCCATAGTGGTAAGGAAAGGTCCCAGTGTTGCGATTCAAGTCAAACTTTTGTGGTGGAGAAGACTCAGCAAGAGCAGGATCCCGGACCCTCTACAGTTCTAGGTACGATCCTAGTTTCCTATGTTTTATCTTATGCTCTTCTGACATAGGGGATTCCCACATCATTATATCTATTGCAGTTATGGAGAGCCTTGGTCTCTATCTCTTTACTTCTGCTGATGTCTTGACACTAGACACACTGTTGATGACAAGAATGGATAGTGTACATCAATGTAAGAAGTTCCCTCTTGAGAGTGGTGGGTTTCACTTCTTTTGGGACCTTTAGGACCTAGAGATTACATTATATGGTATCATTCTCAAAAATGTACTGGTTAGTTCCATTCTGGGCAGTTGTTGATTTCTATCGCCATAGGGTGAGTTTCACATCACCAGAGGGAAGATCGTTTCTTTATAAGGGTGAATGGGATTTTCAAGTGAGAAGAGCGGGACCCGAGCATCATGGGTTTGAAGGAGTTAGAACCCTGATTTCTTGTCTTTACCTGGATTACCGGTGGACTTCAAAGATGGACTTTCCTATAGTCATAGACCATTTACAGGATGTCTTTTCAAAGGACTTTTCTGGTTTGCCTCCAGAGTGAGTGGGGGAATTTTCTATTGATAATATGCCAGGATCGGCACCAGTTTCCATTCATCCTTATAGGATGGCTACACTAGAGTTATAGGAGTTGAAGAAATAATTGGAAGAGTTGCATATTTAGGGGTTTCTCTAACCTAGTACTTCTCCTTCAGGTTCAATTGTCCTGTTAGCAAAGAATGTGGACAATACCCTCATACTTTGAGTGGATTATCAGAAGTTGAACCAGTTGACAATAAAGAACCGATATCTCATGTTGAGGATTGATGATATCTTTAATCATCTTCAAGGGGTCAATGTGTTATAGAAGATTGACATGATATCCAATTACATCATTTGTGTATTATACCATTTGATATACCTCTTACAGCCTTCTGGAGCAAGTATGGTCTATACGAGTACGTGGTTATGCAGTTTGGTCTCACGAATGCACCTGCAGTCTTCATGGCTGTAATGAACCGAGTGTTCCATCCTTACATTGATTCTTTCTTGGTAGTCTTCATAGATGATATCTTGGTGTACTCTCTCACTTGACACAACCATGTCACACATCTTGAGATCATATGGAATACACTAAGAGGGCATCCATTATATTCTAAGATCTCAAAATGCCACTTTTGGATGGACCAAATTCACTTCTTGGGCCATGTAATCTCAGAGACAGGAGTATAAGTAAATTCATAAAAAGTGAGAGCAGTAGTTTCATGGGAGAATCCGAAGAACGTTTTCAAGGTAAAGAGTTTTCTATGGATATCCAGTTACTAATTATGCTTCATATATGACTTTTTACGCTTAGCAGCACCACTAACAGGATTGACTATGAAGGGTGTGAGGTACCTGTGGTCATATTCTTGTGAGTCAGCCTTTCAGGAGCTGTAAGGGAGGTTGACTTCATCACCGACACTAGTATTTCTTGAGCCAAGAAAGAGCTATACTTTGTACTATGATGCATCAGGTTTGGATAAGGGAGTAGTGCTTATGTAGGGGGAAAGATTCATTGTGTATGGGTCATGGTAGTTGAAGCCAAATGAGAGGAATTACCCGACGCATGATATCGATCTAGCTACAACTGTTCATTACATAAGCTGTTGGATACACTACCTATTGGGAGTACATTTTGTGGTTTTCACCAACCAAAAAATTCTCAAGTATATCCTCACTTAGCGTGATCTAAAATTGAGACAGTGAAGGTGGGTTGAGTACCTTTAGTCTTTTGACTTTGAGCTTGCCTATACGCTTGGGAAAGGCAATGCAGTGGATAATGCATTGAGCAGGAGGACTCATATATAGGCAATGCAGTGGCTGATGCATTGAGCAGGAGGACTCATATACAGGCAGTGTAGGAGGACAACAGTTATTGGAAGCATATTTCTCTATTCTCTAAGATGGATATGGAGGTGCACGACAGACAGGGGCATATGTTTTTATCTTTTTTAGTTGTTACCTCTACTCTTCATGATCGAGTGTGAATAAGGATTCTATATGATTCATAAGGACTAGTCCTATAGGAGATTTCCTTGGGAGATGACCCTATTTTTGGATGGACAATAAGAAAAGATAATATCTTGCATTTTTAGGGGCGTGTGTGGTTGTCAGCAGACATACGCGAGGAGCTGATGCGGGATTTTCATTCCTCGGTTTGGACAGTTCAACCTGGTGTCACCAAGATGTATTGTGATCTACACTGTCAGTATTTGTGGCCAAGTATGAAGAGAGATATTTATTTTATCATAATGAGGTGTTCCACCTGCCATCAGGTGAAGGTGGAGCATCAGCGACCAGAAAGGCTTTTGCCATAATTCCCCATTCCCGTGTGGAAATGGAATGATGTCACTATGGACTTCATGACATGTTTCTATGGTCTCCTCAAGAGAATGATGTAGTTTGGTTTGTCATTGAAAACTCATAAAGGTTGCTCACTTCTTATCGATGAAGGATACATTCAGTGTTGATGAGTTGGGAAAGATTTACATCTAAATGATTGTACGTCTACATGGGATTCCACACTACATTGTTTCAGACAGGGATGCCTGTTTTACTTCTCGGGTCTAGAAGGGACTTTAGAGGGATTTGGGTACACACGTACTTCTATGTACAACATACAATCACCAGAAAGATGGTCTATCCAAACATATGATTCAGGTTCTTTAGGACATGCTTTGAGCATGCACCCTATATTTTGGAGGTTCGTCAGAAAAATCACATACCCTTTTTGGATTTTTCCTACAATAATAGTTTTCAAGCAACTATTCAGATGGAACCTTATGAGGCTTTGTACAGTAGGAAATTTTGTTAACCCTTATACTGGATAGTGGATGGAGAAGTAACAATGCGGGGACCTCATCTTGTATAAGACACCATAAAGAAGACAGGGTTGATTTGGAAGCGGATGGATATAGAACAGTCTCAACAGAAGTATTATGCTGATCAACGGAGACGACCTATGGAGTTCGAGGTCAGAGATCATGTATTCTGGCATGTCACATAGAGGATGGAACACAAGAGGATTAAAAGGTAGGTTAAGCTTTTACCAAGGTACGTCAGGCCATTTGAGGTTTTGGAGAGAGTCAGACTGATTTCCTATCAGCTATAGTTACCTCATAGGTACTAGGCTACACATAATGTCATCCACGTTTCTCAGCATCGACGTTATTTCTCAGACCCGTATCATGCTTTCCAACCTGAGGAGGATGAGTTAGAGGTGGATTCCTCAATCCAGGTGCATCCTATCTGGATTTTTTATTGATGTGAGAAGGTTCTCTATGGCCGGTCTGTTCCTATGGTATGAGTTCTGTGGAAGCGCGGGCAAGTACAGGATGAGACCTGGGAGAGGGAGAATGATGTACGATCGTAGTGGCCGGAGCATTTTGAGGATTCTTCTTCTACACCGCCTTTATAGGGAAATTAAGGGAAAATATCTTTAAGGGGGAATGTTTGTAAGAACATGGATCTTTATTTTTGGTATGTTTTAATTTTTGTATTGTTTTTTAGGAAAACAATAGTTTTTAGAAATTTCTTAATTACACACTGTGTACTCGGTTACTACGGGTAGCCGGGTCCTGGCCGTGTAACGGTCGTGCACACAACTGTGTGTGGTGACCTGGATACCACCAAATGCAGGACCGGTTAAGGAAAATACATGTCATATACTTATAAAGTACACTCCATGTACTTATAAAGTACACGATATGTATTTTTGTTTTCATTAAACTGACAGGGGTCATGTTTAATTGGAAGAAGCATCTTCTTCTTCACCTTCTTTGACTGAGAGCATCTGTATAGTGAAGATCTTTGCTAAGCCCCCGATGAAGCATCCATTCTACGATTCTACCGCTTTTGATTGCATTGGGATCACCATTGAATTCTCTTCCTTATTCTTGAGCATCATTTCATAATTTCTCCTCTTTCAAGAGTTGTCTTTAGAAAAATGTTTTAGAATTTTTTATAGATCTACAACATTATAGGTCGATCTAGGGGCCGATGCTGATGAATATCGTTTTTACAACTCTAAGGTAGGTGTTTTGTGCCTTTCTGTAGATAGTCTTTGAGTTATATGTGAAAAAGTGCCCAATACCCTTGATTGGGGTATTGCGTGTTTACGGTTTTAACCATGTTATTGCCTACTATGATGTATATGCTTGAGTAGAATTCAACTGTATTTGAATAGGGTTAATTTCTATGCTTTGGAAGTTTTTCCCATTCATTTTTAGTTTATGAACATTTGGTCTTGCTTAACCTGTTAGACTGCTTAATTTTCTTTCCAAGTGCTGACAGGATAGAGTAATATTATTTATCTAACATGTTTTTATGTTGTAGACTGTTTACCCAAGTATTTATTGAGGTTTAATTTGGATTACATGTATCGTTTGTGCACGATTTACTTACACAGGGCCGTGAGAACCTGGTGTAGTAGACCATAGGGAGAATGGAAGTTGAGGGCTTCTCCAGAGTGTCTGTTTTTTACTGTTACGCTGTGAGGCCATAGGGGGAATTGACGTAAGTGATTCCTTAGATTGTCAGCATTTCCTCGACATGTGCCACAAGGGGAATGAGATATTGAGTGCTTCCCCAGAGATCCCTTTTATTACAAATACAAGACAATTGAGGGAATTGACGGTGAGTGCTTCTTCAAAGAGTCTATGCTAAATCTGAACTAGAGGGGTTAGATTGAGTGTACTTCCCAGAGGGTTTCTTGTATTTTTTTGGTTGAACCATAGGGGTTAGGTTGTGAGTACCTCCAAGAGGGTTACTTTCATTTATTTAGCTACTTGTTTGATATATGAAATTGAATGCATTGAAACTGTAGGATTGTTTACTTTTGGGTATATCCTTGTTTACTACTTCATTTTTATTATAGACTTCCATAAATATTCACTAACTTTTAGGCCCAAATCATTAGGTGGTTGCCTACTGGGGTTTAGTCTCACACCCTATTTGGGTCTAGCTTTTGGGTCCATACTGATTATATTTCTACAGGTATAGATAAGGGAAATTGCCCTTCTACTTTAGATATTTGATTGCTGCTGAGCTGGTGATCATGGGACCAAGCTGAGTCTTGCGATGCTTTTAAAGTTAATTTATTTTCTTTTCTACTTATTTATTTCTGTATTCCAGCATTGTGACTTGTTTGGCTACTTTCCAAGACATATATGTCATGCATCATTTATATATGTTCCATAGTTATTTATATCTACAGTGTTCCGTTGTTTACTGTTTTATGGTATATTTATTTCTTTCGATATTTTTATCTGTTTTACTTCTGCTATGATACTCTTCCAATGATGTCATAGTTTCCACACATTCACACCCAAGGCCCTCGCTGTTAGTCGGCAGCCTCTAGATTTTAGTGAAATTCACTTGAGGCCATGTGACCAACCAGGTACGGGGCTCCTCTTGGTAGCTTTAGAAACTGGGATGTTACATTTGGGAGCTTCATACATCCTCTTTGTAGGAGAATATGGGTGTGTAAAATATGTACCAGGACCTCCAACATCATTTTTGTGGCTACGAATGAAGAAAGGAGTTATAGATTTTTTTCCCTTGGATTCCTCACTTATTTTTAGGTAATGAAAAAACACTAGGTTCTAGAAGGTTTATCTCAACCCCATGAGGGTCCAAAGTTGAAGTGGGTTTGGATTTATATAGAAATTCTGATAGGCATACCATTTACACCCAAGCTATATGATTCCATTGGGGTTCCTGTAGACTAAATCACCATGTCGACCATCTTTAAATCCATTGGAGAGTAGAATTCGATAGAGAGATTGGGATGAATCTACATGCATGATATAGTATAACTCCACAGAGTTTCCTTAATTATTGTCTCTGAAAATTATTTTCTATTTAAATATCATTTACGGAGAGTATTTCATGATATGTTTAGGACTCATATACATTTGCGCATCACCTTTCATTCCCAAATTTATTGCGTGATAGAGCAGACCATCCAAGACTTGGGGGACATTATATGGGCTAGCATGTTGGAAATTGGACATGGTTGGAATTATCATTTTCCTTGGAAGAGTTTTTTAATGTAATATATATTATTATTCCATTAGTTTGGAGGCATTATTGATTGGTGTGGGAGGCCCTTCAAATATCCACTTTAATTGACTGAACTAGGAGAGTCGACACTCATGGGCCCAGAGTTGGTGTGAGCTACTAAAGAGAATGTGCAGATCATCCATGAGTGGATGAAGACTTCATAGAGATTTTATAAGTCTTTTCACAATAGAAACAATGAACTCTTGAGTTAGAGTAGAGAGACCCTGAGTTTCAGAGGGTCTCACCTCGATGTGGATTAATGCAATTTGGTTGTGGTGGAATGTTATATATGAGATTCATTGGTCCCATCCTAATATTGTGTAGAGTGGTTGAGGAGGCAAACCACTTTTCTCTACCAAATTTTCTTGACAGGGTACCCAATCTGTTCCACATGTCGTAGCTAAGGAGGTACGTGCACGACCAATCTCACATTATCTACTGGGGTGAGCTTGACGATGAGGATTGAGATTCCATTATAGTGTATCCAATGTAGATCAAGGATTAGTAAGAGATGATTATTAATTGGATATCGAATCCCCCTATGTTTGTCTGATGGAATCACAAGAATCTTCATGAGAGAAAATGGGAGCTGAAGGCCCAGATTCATGCACATTACCAACATATTTTTATGTTTCCCTTTTTTCAGATTTTCAGAACTTAAATCCCTATAATGGTGAGAATATAATGTATCAAATTTTCCTTTTAATATTTTTCTGATATTATATTAATTATTTTTGAAACCATTCATTATGAATTCTTGTGATTATAAGGCCCAATATGATGGAAATAAATTTTTGAAAAATATTAAATAGAAAATGTGCATATTTTTCTTGAAAAATTAAAATAACTGGTGAATGGGGTGCCTAATAATAAATATGCTGACACTATTTATTTCATAATGTTGGTTTTACCCTATGCGCATCATATTAAATGTTGTCATGATCAATTTTTTAAAAATTCATCCGGGGCATAATTAAATAATAATAAAAATTAATCGAATTGGTTTTTTTTATGTTGCACCATGTTTTATCCTCTAATTATATCATTATAGAAATTCCTCAGGGATGGACACTCAAAACATGGAGATTTCAGAGAAACCATTGGAGATATTTTCATGGTGTATAACGACGAATCAGGATCCAATCATGGATTATCGCACCAATGATGTCTTTTGATCACATCAATTATGGAAACAAATTGCTTCTACATAAAAGATCAATCCAAATTCTAGGTATATCATTTTTTGTTTTATTTTATTTCCCATTGATTATTTCCGATACAAATGTGAATCAATCAACCCACTGTTTGATCTGCAGATCATGTGTATTGCAGGAGAGTTTTACTACATGGATTTTGTATTTGGAGAATTCTTAGAGATTGTTGATTATTCATTGTTATTCTCATAGAAAAAAATAAAGATCGACACGAACATCGATTAGGGTCTATTCATATTATATTTTATTGTTCTTTTCTCCCTCTATTCATAGTTGATGACGACCATTGTTTAGTTGGGATGATGATCAACATATCCTGATCAATTGATCATTAAACACATGTTTCTTTGTGCAATAATCTGAAATTGAAAATCTTGGTTCAGTATGATGAAACAAAGGTGTAGTGGTTGTAGAAATAGTAGATTAGATCACATAGATACCTGATTTCATGATCTTCTGATCATAATGAATAAATATGCAGAAATTCATTTTCCAACCACATTCCAGTTCAATTTTCCACCGATCGGTTCTAGTAAGGACTAGATAAGCCTTGATCTAAAATTTATAGGTTGTACAATGGCATTGAAGACACACAAGATGATGTGGAAGAGATAAAAAAATATCTATAAAATCCCATGAAACATATTATGTACGTCGGGATTACACGTTGTGTGGGCCCCTTGGTTTTGGTGCTAGGGTTCCAGCCGAAGTTATGTATCACACGACGTGTGACCCCTTTAGAATGGAATGTTTTTATCTCCGTATGACTCAGGATGTACCTCAGAGTGTACATGTACATGGGTTGGAGTACATAGGCAATAACATGTAATGTACTCCCACATAGACAAGACATGGATGGGTGTAGATTGGATTACACATGTAGCAGTACATGGTTAGAGTACACGGGAAGGCAGACACCATGTACTAATTCATAGACATGGATAGACAAAAACATACATGAATAGAAAACATGGGTAGGATATCTGTGTCTCTAAATTACTTGTATTCATATACACATCATTTATTTGAAGACTGGATATCATGTGAGGTCTTTCCACCCTGGCAGGAATGGGGATACCTGAACATGTTTTGTACCCCAGCCGCACACCTTGTACCCCCTTCTGGAGTGCTTATGGCTATTTATTTTCTTATTATGGAAAATTATAGGTTGAGTGTGTTCCCATGGTCCATTCGATTAAGGGTAAAGTACAACATTACATCGATATAACTAGATTTTGATCCCCTATAGTGGTTGAGTCTTAGATAGAGTTGTGGTGTCCCTCCATGAGACTTGAGTGTGATCCTCTATCATCCCATATTCCCTTGATATATTTTATGGAATCTTTATGACCTCCCTAAGTAGGTAATCTATCCACTCTATAGTTTTTCACAGGAGAAGGTTTTGTGGAATTGTTTTCATACGATCCCCTACATAGTTGGTTAATCCAGCTTGTGTTCATGATTTCCCCATGTTGTTATGGTTGTGACCCATATCTATGAATCAGGGAATTATTATAACAATGAGTTTTCATTTTGTAGGGACCAGAGATACAACCCTCTTAATCGAGTGTCTCTGATTCTAGCAAGGCTCATGAGGTGTCCTACTAAGTATTTTTATACACACACCTTCCTGGGATTTTCTCAGGCATGTCGTTTCTTATGAAGACAATGACCCTTTTAATGGTTTCCTAGGTGGATAGGGAGTAGGTGGAGTGTAGAAAGATCTTTTCTGACTACGTTATTTATATAGGATCATGTATTTGGTTTATTCCTCTACCTTGGATAATTTTGGACTCATTACACTTTTATTTGGGCTTATTTCCCCCCTATTTCCACTTTAATAACCTTTATAGTCGTACTCTATTAGGGATCTTAGGTGTATGATCTCATTGTTTTAGTTGTTTTACAATTCAACAATGTGTGGTTTTGGAGTGGTGTCTGTGTAATTGTTCGTTAGGCCAAATCCTCACATTTTGGGGATATTCCCACTCCCCACTAGTTTCCATCCCCTAGCTTATTGGAGGTGGGATTAGGGTAGTCTCGGGTCAGACATCAGTGGGTAGGGTCCTAGAAGTGCTTCACTCTAAAGGATTGTAGATAATGAAATGTAGTTATTAAATCATCTAACTATGTTGTAGTAGCCTTTAGAGAGGATGATTCTAGATGATAATGAGACATAGAACTAGCCTAAATGAAATGATGTATATTTTGATAACATCCACTATTATTTCATGTATTCAAAGTGAGGCATCGAAACACTGGTTTTATCCAACCTTTCCACAATGATAGATATTTATGGGTATACTATTGGCTCTAAATAAAGGTATAGATGAGGGATGATATAGAGAACCACCCCCAACACTCCCATGAGGATTAAAAAAATTCCAATTTCTCCCCTTTTTACTGTTGATGAATCCACTTTGTGGAAGAGAAGTGGTAGAATAAACCACCTTTCATGCCATGTTCATTTGTGCCATAATTTCTATGTCTAAAATATCTATGTAAAACAATTGATTCATTACCAATATCAATGATCTGATATCTAGTAAGAAACCAAGTAGTTACTTATGAGCCTTCACAGGCTAAGTAATTACAACCACATTAGAAAATAAACCAGCTCCCTTAACAGATTTGTGTATACTGATAAATAATTCTCTCCCTACAGGGAGGATAGGAAGTTCAGAGACATTGATATAATCAATGCATATAGAAAAAACTATAGGAAGAAGAGATTTTTGAAACCATTAAAGTACCAGACCACATATCAGTCAATATGAACCATGGAATCTCACCATCATTTATTAGGAAACTCAGGTCTAAACACCACAGACTTCACCTTGATACTCGTGTTTGTATCCAATAATTCAATGATTTGATCATTCAGGTCAAGACAATCCTCCACATCAATAGGATAATATTTACTATTAATGGATGGTGTATTGTTTTGAAATAAATTCCTTTATTCATCCAATTATCCTATAAATCCTAATTTTACATTAGCAACTACATTTTGGACTTGAGGTACATTTTTTTCTATAGTACAAACTGCCTTCATGATCACATCAATAGTATTATGATATATACGTGGATTACCTTGAGGAGAATCGACGACACCCTCTTGAGAAACCCACAGAAGATGTCTTATAGGAATACCATTGTAAACCGAAATAGAATAAATGATTATAAAATAGGATTATATAAGTTCAAACCAGAAAACCATAATAAAAAAATATACTATGATAAAGAATTTAGGAAAAGAGACACACTTCCCAACATACAATGATAAATTGAATCAAATCATGGGAAGATCTTCCCATGAAATCGCTAAAACCTACCACTCATGTCCATAAAATCATATCTCAAATCATTAAAATTCCCATGATAAGGAATATTGAGAACAAACCATACTATCTCTTATTCCAAAGAATGATGAACCTGAACTGGATACCCTCTCAAAACAATACCAAAACAAAGCCATCATATACCCAAAGGTCATTACCAATCCTCACAGAATAATGGGTAGAATAAGAGCATTAACAATAATTAATGGAAATTATTTCACCCAAATTGAAGTAACAAATATGACACATATATATAAAAACAACAAAAAAAATTAAAGTGTTAACAAGAAATATATCTCATATCAAAAATGAAACTATAGAATCAAGGAAACTCAAAATTCACTAAAAATATCAAAGGTATAGGTAAAATAACAAAGGAAAACTAAAATAGAAACAACTACTCCATATTATGGAATTAGAAAAACACCCACCAACCCACCATGAAATATCTAGAAAGAGATGAATGAATCCTCTTCTCACCATCACAACACCTTTCCTTTCCCTATATCAAATGAGATAACAAGGTCTAAAAACTACTAAAGGGGTGTGTAGGCTATGAGAAAAACATGCTAAGTAAGACCCCACCCATGTTTTACATATCAAGTATATGTACAAAAATCCAAGTATTCTCAACATTAACAAAAAAAATTGTTAAAAAGCTAAAAATTTATATATCACGATCAAGATAAAACTTTTAACATTTTTCCAAAATTACTAAATACAATAGGTAAAAAAATTTCAAATCATATCATATATGTGATGTAAGTAAAAGAAAATAATTTATTGTGTCAAATATAATTTTAAATCAATGTTAGAACATGATAAAATAGTATATTCCAACTCATAAGTAATATCACACCGAAGAGTACTATAGTTTAGTATAGCTCATAAACTCCCAACTAGACGTATAAAATATGACGAATCAAGCCCCTAGACATAGGAATCAAATATAGAGAGAAGATAAAAACAAAAGAAATTGACCCTCCCAACGGTTATAATATGTCTCTAGAATGATGAACCTTTAGAGAATAATAACACCTTATGTTTGAACCCCCATGATTGTATCAACGAACGTGGTTTATTACCACCCCATCCACCTAACTACAAAAGGATTCCCTTGTGATACATTTTAACAAAGTCACATATTCTCAAAAACCTATTTCAACACACAAAAGTCAATGATAAAATTTTATTTATAAAATATATTAATAAAATCAGAGAAGTTTTGTTCATCCTTCATAAGATAGAGATATGACCACCTACCTCAAACTTGAGTCCCACATGCCTACAATGGGATACACTAACACTGGAGAAATAAAATATAACAACAGAGGCCTAAGAATAACTCCCACATCTTTGAATCTATTAAACATGAAAAATGGATGAGATAGAATGTAGAATACAACATGCCTCATAGAACACTCAGATTTCCCCCAAAACAAATAGGAGGTCTAACTTCTAATGGATGATCTTCAAATAGATATACAGAGGATCTAGAATATTATCATCATAGATCAATGAATCCATAAATATGGCAATCCTATGATACCGTGATCAATATAAATGAATAATAAAAAAGATTACCCACCTGAAGAAGTGATTTGTAATCATAAATAAATAAATAAATAAATGATCTAGAAGGAGAATAGGTCACCATAATACCATTGTATATAAACTAGTTCTGAGTGAAATGAGCCATATGTGAATAGAAAAAAATAGAACCCAATTTTATTGCCTTAAATCCTACAGACCATGAGAATTACAAGTCATGAATCCCTATTTCATGATGTGAAATATGTATAATCGCGGCATGTTGAAAAAATTATTCACTCAAATTAAAAACACAATATTACTATTTCATTATTTGAACCTAATTCATGGAATGTTAAATTCTAACTCCATGAACCCATTTCATGGCATCTATTATATAATGGACTCATTTAATGAAATTTTTTCATAACAAAAAATGTACCATAGGTAGAAAAAATTACAAAATTATTTATAAAAAGAAAAACCATTATCCATGATTTTTGAACATTAGGATAATTCGAAAAAAACAGTTGAATCTTTTATAACAAGTATCCATTAATTTTAAAAAACATAAATCTTGGAATGTTAGGTCATTTTACCCCAATAAACTGTCATTGTCCTCATGAAACCCAAAAAACACCCAACTATAGTGTAAAATGAAAAATAAAAAGAAAAATATATGATATGAGGTAATTGGATGTTAGAAATATTATATAGGGATTAATAATGTCCAATTTCCTTAGCCTTATTTAATTTAGAAGCTGAAGGTATATATTTTTATTTTAAAAAATTTAATGTGTGTCATCTTTCCCACTTATAAATGGAGACCCACTCTACACTCCTAATAAAACCCTCAAAGAATTATTTATTAGTAAGAAACATTGAAAATAAATTCCTAAATTACATCCCCATATCCTATAAACCACAGATATATTATATTTAATATCATGGTAGAATCTAGGGATATTCCTAATGTGGTAGTCTGAAGAACTGGTATCATTCTTTACCAAGAATTTTCACTTATTTCTTATTATACCCCATTCATATGAACATAAAAAATTATTATACTATAAAATAGTTATATAAAAAATAAATATAAATTATTATATCAATTTCATAAACTAAATCAATCCCCATATCTAAAAAATAGCAAACAAACCCATTATTCTTGTGTGTGGTGGACAACCCCCTCACGAACCGATGTAATTCGTTTTGCATCATATCCTATCATGAATAGTTGTTATGATTGATTTATTTCATATATATGATATTAATGAAATATTTTTCATTATAAAAAGGCAATATAGGATTTTCCTTATTACAGTTCTATTCACTGAAAAATAATAGTGTTCTTTATTTGTAAATTCTGGCTAATGCCCCCTTAATGTGATGTGATTATATTTTCATCACCAAATCATATGATGTATATATATAATTGTATAGAAATAAATAATATGAAATTTATAATATCATGATAATTTTATAATTATAAATTTTTTATTACCATTTTTTCATAATGATCACTTAAATTGGAAATGTTACTCATGTATACATACAACCAACTGTCTAAATTATTGTAACACAATTTATTTACCATAAACATATTTAATTATTAGTATTAGAATTATAAATGAAGTAAACATATTATAAATATATCATGGATATTATTCTTGATATTTCCTAATACTGATCTTTATGAAAATTGTCATCACACCAATGCCATTTTTGGCATATTAGATGAATACCTTCAAAACAACCATAGTGAACTTAAAAATTAAATAATTCTAAAAATAATGATAAGAGATTAAATAAATTAAAAAATACACATGAAAAGTTTTTTAAGAAGATAAATAATTAATATATTTTTATTATTATATTATATATGGAATGAATGAGAGTATTTTTATTCAATCTTTGGGACACTATAACTTAAAAAATTGTTTAACATTTCTTAATGATTTATGATTTATATCACTCCCTTCCAAATATTTTTAATCCATATAATTGTTTTTAAAATTATATTATGGATTTTTTTATTTCAAAATTAATGATTTATAAAGGAATTTTTATATCTATTTTGACTTTATTTTAATGGTTCTCAAAATGGAATATATTTTATAGAATGCTTGACTTTATTTAGAATAGAATAATGGAATGTTCTATTTTAAGATATATTTTACAAATTAATTTTACTACCACTATAACCACTCAGTGATGATTTGATTAATTTATATTATTTCATATTTTATTCAAAAGGAAAAAATCTTGCCACTTTTTTATGTATTTTGGTGTTCAATTTGGATTTACCCACAAATATAATATTTTTGATATCTAAAAGAGTATTCATATGAGTTTAAAGTAGTTTAAAAAGAGTTTTATGGTTAAATATGGAAATAATAAATTCTTTTTTTCTTGATAGGGTCCTTTTAAATTTCTTATTTGATGGGTTGAGCCCCATTATAGCTCACCGGTTAGCACAATATAGATCATACATTGGGTTCATAAAAATATAGAACCAATTCATTTGGTAATGATTATGTTCATTGTAAAAATATAATGGAAGATATCCAAATTGTTTTTTTAATTTAGAATGGGTTTTTATGGGTTATATGAAGACAATTAGCCATGTAAAAAAATAATTTTATATATTTATAAATGAGTGGTAATGGAAGTAATTTTATTTAAAAAGGTATGATAATGATATTTTTTAAGGAAAAATGACAACTTTTTAGGAAATAAGGTATGTTTTAAAGAAATGGTTTTCATTGTGTTTTCTTATTTTTAACCAGACAAACATATTTACTAATTTTTTATCCCTTACTAATAATTTGTGGTCATCCCAAATTTTCAAAATGTTTATCAAAGTAATTATTGTAGGTTAAAAGAATGTCTATAGTAGAATGACATGATGATTTTTCATTAAAAAACACACATTACTTTTTAAAAAATTATTTTGTGAAAAATCGATACTGAGTAGAAGTGTTCACCAAGAAATTTATTTGGTTTTATATAAGAGTTATAACGTAACTATCTAAAACCGTAAACCTAAATAGATACTATAATTTTAGAGAATAAAATATTTTAAAAAAATTCCGGATTATATAATGTTCATGGATGAGTACTTATACTTGTTAGTAAAATAATGGATTATATTAAATTAGATGTTTGGATTTCATTTTAGTTTGAGATAAAAATATTATATAACATTAGAGGATAGTATGCTATGGATAATTAGAGTTATTTTTTTTAATAAATATAATATGTTGACTAGGGGATCTCATGGATTAGGATATCATTTTATTTATCATCCACACAAGATATCTTATTATTATTTATTTTATACACTCACAATAATGTTTTTTCATTTTTGAAATTGTTTTTTCCATAAAGAACCATAATAATGAGGGGTTTGAAGGAAAGTTGTGAGGGAATTTGAAGGAGAAACTGAAAATAACGGGAGATATATAAAAATCCATTATGGTCATTCTTAACTAGCTATCATGAGTTGTGAGTAACAACATGAACCTTGGTGTATTTCCCAAAGTAACAATGAAGTGTAAAATTATGCTATGTGGATGTTCTTTTGATAGTTGTAAAATTTAAAATATGAAATACACTATACTTTAATAATTTTAGAAGAATAACCTAGAAGAATTTCATAAAAATAGAGGAATGTGTTTTCTATGTGGTATTGGATGGAATAAAGAAACAATCATCTAAAGAAATATGAATATTCTGTTAAATTCTTAAAGAGGAATAAAAATATTCCACTGTAATATATTTAATATTTTAATTGGGGGGATTATGGCCATTTTGAATATTGATGTTCAGGTAGGAACGATCAAGAACAAGATTAGAAAGATTATGAAAATATTTTTTTGTACTTCCTAATTACATTAATGTTTATGTTGATTAATCACTAAATTAACTATGAAAATTATTGTTTATATCTTAGCTTATGTATTGAAATTATTTAATCATATGTCATAATTCATATTTTTTTATCGGAAAGAAGTATTAAGTAATAATATGGAAAATTATTATTAGTTCATTATGAATATTGTTTAGTGATTATGGTGTCTATATATAGGGATTTAAGAGTTAAGCTGTATTGGTAGATTTAAGGATGATCATTTGTTTATTTTCATTGATACCCTCTTTATGTTATATGGGATGGGATTAATTTTAAAGACATTTATTGATATTAGATATATTTTTAGGGTATATGTAACCATATACCTATCTTGTGAAAATATTATTTGATGGAGATTTATCTTTTCATTTTGTGCATATATGTTCAATTTTTTAGATAAAATCTGGGTTTAATATAATATTTGATCATTAACATTTTTTCTTCAATGTTCAAATAATTTCTATGAATTTTAAATGATTTATATAGATATTGTTTTAAAAAGTTCAAAAAATGCCATGTATGAGAGGACTATGGTCTTTGAACCCAAAACTAATTGGTGATAATGGTGTAGTTACCGTCACTTCCTATATTATATCTTGGGAAATATGATATTGTTTTTTATAAACTATTTGAAAGATAGATATTATTTATATTTCTAGAACTTATGTTTTATCATATACAAAACCATGGTATTGAAAAGATACTTGGTGAGTAAATTTATTTTAGATGAATTTCTTGGTTTTGGGAACCTAGTATGATAAATGTAAATAGAATACTATGGGATTTTATTTTATTGATTACGTTAAATAATATTATAGAATAATATATGATTTCATAATGGTATCTTGGTGATTCAGTTCATTTATGGAAAATATAGAATATCATGGTGGTTATATTATTATGGAATTTACATATTTTTTGCATGAGACTCTAAAAAACATTGGACATATTTAGATTTAAATTTTAATAAAACATTAGAATAACATGTGATAAAACCCGTATAATTTTTGGTTTTGTATCATTATTCGGAATATATTAAACAATTGAAATGAAATTGATTTATGGAATGATTCAGTTTGAACTTTTGTAATCACTATTGTATCTTGGAGTTTAACGATATTAAGGTTTATTCAAATTTGGAAATATTTTACCATGTTAGAAACATTTTCATTTTTGTTACATCTAAATATAAGTAGAATATCGTGTTACCCTTTTTGGGCTATGTAATTAATCAGATATCGGTATTTTTTCTTCCCATCTAAATAATTCATCCCAAATACTCATGTATTAGATAAAAAGTTGAAATTGAGGTGTAATTTGATAAATGTATGAAATTTTAGTTATCTTATAAGTATATAAGATTTTGATAATATTGTATATGGTAAAATAATTACTCAACTCTTGGAAAAGTATGTTGAATCGATATTTTTTTCCTACCAATTTTTTTATGATGAAAAAGAAATAATTTTAGACACGTATTTCATTCAAGGTTTTTTGGTTGTTAGCATTATCATGGTAATTATCATTCTTAAAATCAAAGAACTATGTCACTCTAAATAATTATTTTGACATTATTATTTATAACCATGTAAATATTTTCACTTCTGAAAATTATTTTTTCTTCTAAACCTTTATATATGTTATTCGAGGTAACCTTGGTATTTTCGTTTATTTTTAACAAGATGGTGTTTCATTATCCCTTTTTAAAATATAGTATTTTTAAAAATGTATTTGTAAATTTAATACATTTTATTACTATGATATAATTATAATTGTGATGAAAAAAATTATTAATGAGGGAGAGGATGTAACACCCTGAGATTTTAAAAAAGATTACTTTGTAAGAATGAATATAAAATACGCAACACCGAACATTATCAAACAATGAAATATTATTATTTAAATTTGACACCTATATCATAGCCATGAAATTATCAGGTATGAATAATATTAAATTTTTCTGAAATATATATTAAAAATTTTATTCAATATAAAATTTTTGATTAATTATTAGTAAAAAATCCAAAATAATTAGTAAAATAATTTTATATGTCAATAATATGTTTTTATAAAAAAATGAGTTTTCCACATTTTTATAAGATAATTTTATAATAAATTTCTGATAATTGTAGTGAACTTATTTTGAAAAATGAAATTCATTTTGAAATAATCAAATAGAAATTATCCTATAGAGAAATTTTGGGATTATTTGGAAAATATTGATTTTTTAGTGAGTATTGAAAAATACAAGTTTTCCAAATATAATAATTTCCTTAAAATAAATAGTGTTATTTAAAAGTAACATTTTTCTTTTAATTTTATTTAAATTATCAAAATTATTTTTTATTATTGTTAAAAAAATTAATTACACTTGTATCACCTTAATAAAAGTTTTTAATAAAAGTTTAATTTTTTGTTTCAATGTTCATTTAAAAAAAATTATAATGCATATTATTTACCAATTGTAATTAGTTAAAATAAAACCTAATAATAAATGATATAAATATAATTCATAGATTATATATCATAATATATTAATTTAAAATTAATATATTGATAATTAATAGTAATAGAGTTAATATAAAATCATCATATTCTAGAAAAATACATTTTTGGAAAACCGCTTTTTTATTGCATCTGCAAGTTTGACATTAAATTAATCTGTACTGATTCTGTGAAATGAATTTTGTAAAGTGGATTAAATATTTATTATTAGTAATATTTAGATTATATTATAATATTGAGTTAATTTTTTTTCATCATGAATTGTGAAAACTATAAAAAAAATTTACCACTATTAAGGTAACGACAAGGTTACCATGGGTTAAACAAAAATTATAATGGATAAAATGGAGCAACTAATTTCTTAAAATATATTGGGTATCCATATATAGAAATTATGTCATACAATTCTCCAAAAACATCCATTTTTTAACACTTTTTCATTTTAAAAATATGGGTATAGGTTTTCTTTAAAAAAAATTGAATATGTCCTCACCCCCACTAATAAAGGCCACCATTATCCTATCCTCTTCACAACAACATATCACTATGGCACATCCAATACCATATCAAATAATATCATTAATTAAATAACTACATCCTCGTTTTATGGCTTTTATTATTAATATAATCTAATAAGGATCTTGGTATAATCCTAAAGGGGTTATCTGATGAAGAGGAGTCATTATTAACATAATGTTTTTGTTTTGTTTCTTCTTACACCGTCATAAAATATAATACGTACATTATGATATAGTAAAAATGTATTTAACATTTCTTTTAATTTTATCATGTTAATTAAATAACCTAAATTCATTTCTTCTCCATCCAATGTCAAACAAAACCATCATTAATGCGTAGTATATACTATCATCTTGTGATCTTTTGTAATTCATTTTCCGTCATCTACTATTATATGTGGTTGTAATAATAGATTTAATTTATTTATATAATATGGAAGAATTATTTATTTTTATTAATTGAAAATGTAAAATTTTATTTTTTATGATTCCACTCAATGAAAAATGACATCATAGATCATGTTAATGTGTGTACTACCACTACCTTGTAGCAATGGGAATGTTTTTTCATACCCACATCACATTGATAATATATATAAGGTTATTTCATGAAATAATATATAATTTATGATATTATTGTCATTCTATAAATATGTAATAATTATAACCTTTTATCTAAAATTATTATTGAAAAATGGAAATGTTAGTCATGTGTACGTATGGCCTATGATCTACATTATTGAAATGTCATTAAGTTTTTATATCCATATTTTATGATTAGTTTTAAAATTTTTATTGATATTTAAAAAATATAAATATGTTATGATTAGTATTTTGGGGATGTTAAATTATGGCATACTTAACAATTTTAAACCAACTGAAGTCATTTTTCATATATAATCTTAATTTCATAAAAACATTGGAAGGGAACATAAATTATTAACTAATTATTTATAGAATGGAATGAGATAGAATAATGGGAATAACAAAATTTAATGTTTTTTAATAAATAAAATACATATCTTAAATTTTTTATTCTATAGGATAATGGAAATATAATATGATTTGGACCCATGTAAAGTGACACTCTAACTAAACACCTTATTTTATGTGTTTTAAATATTATTCTCAAATTTATTCTCTTCCATTTCAATATTTTCCTAAATGTTTCGTAGAAATTTTTAATTATTATTCAATATATTCTAAATGGTATTTTTGAAAATAATTCACTTTCGGTACATTATTATTAAAAATGGAATCTTTTTAATTTTTTATGTAAGGGACTTTATTTTAAAATAAATAAATTTTATTAATTTATTTTCCAAGTATTTTACATTATTACCATATTGTAAAATTATTTTATGAGTGTTTTTATATAAACATTAATGATTTATAATGAATATTTTATGTCTCTTTGTATATTGTTTAATTTATTTTAAAATGAATAATTTTAGGCAATTTTTGACATTTGTTACAAAAGTAAAATATAATTTACAATTTTAACTTACATAGTTACAAAGTATTTTCGCACTGACATAACCAATATTTTATGATTTTATTTTATAAAAATATGTAATTTGTTGTAAAAATAAAAAATACAAATCATCTTTTTATGGGTATACTGGTATTTAAAATTGGTTTTTAAAAGAAAATGATATTTGGATATCTGAAAGAGTGTTTCCTATGGGATTCAATGAGTTTTAATGGGTTTTATAATCAATAGTTACAATATTAAATTATTTCATTCTTATTGTGGTCCGAAAAGAAATTTTATATGATTGTTTTATCCCCATTAAATATTACATGTGATCCTGATATAGATTATATGTTAATTACACCCAAATAATTCTCCAATTGCTTGGGTAAAGATTATATTCATTAGAGAATTTTATTAGATATTGGTTTTAGGAGTTATCCAATTTGTAAGGGTTTAGTAAGGGTTATGTGAGTATTAAATAAAGATTATGTTATAAGGAACCTACTTGATTTTTCTATGTTCCCAAATGAGTTTTCATGAAGAAAAATTCTGTAAAATGTACGATGATTACCCCATTAAAGGAAAAATGATTCCAATTTGGGTAAGAAGTTATGATTCAATTAAAAGGTATTTCATGAGTTTTCATGTTTTTCACTATGGTAAATAATTTATTCTTTTTTATGTCCCATATATTTTTCTCACATCACACATTTATAATATAAATTCACATGGTTCAAGGGAGGGTAATGGAAAAAAGGCCATGTTTAAAGTTGTGATGATTTTTTATGAAAAGAAAACATGTTATATTTTCAATGTTTTACAATTTGTGGAAATTTATTCTAAATAAATGTTCTCAACATTTATTTTATGGTTTTAATTATGATTTTTGAAATAATTATCTAAGATTCCTAACATTAAATGATCCTCAAATTTAATATAGTAAATTCATGACATAAAACACAAGATTGTGTAATGGTAATGGTTATGTACATAGATGGAATTATAATAAAAACAATTTCTACATTAATTATACATTTTTATTATTTATAAAATTAATTTAAAACTATAGTTACTCCATCCTATATTAATTTTATGGAGGTTAAAATCATCTATATTGAGTTTTCCTCTACTATAACACTCCACGTGTCAGCCTAGTGTAATAATTTATATTAACATTAAAATAACTAAAAATTAAAAATAAATTATCATTCTAAAAAATATTAATTAGTTCAAAATATACATTAATATTTTAATTAGGTATATTTACTCACATTTATTTCAATAATACATATTTAATACACTATTTTATCTTTTCCTCACCTTTTAAAAGAGAATTAGAAGAATTTGTCTATGATTCATGCTATATAACTCCAAAATTCATAAATATCATTCTATATCATCAATTACTAAAAATAATTATTTATTAATTCGTTAAATGATATATTTATTCTCAAATATTATATTTTTGGCACCAAATGTTTCATTTAATGTGATGCACAATCACTACAACAACACAAAAAATGACTTTCATATTTATCATGAAATAAATTTTAATTGATATTTTTTGAATTATTTTTTATGTTATTTATAGTATATCATCATACATTTATAATTTCAAATATTTTATTAATTTTATATCAAAAATATTTCTGGGAAATAACTACTATACATATGCCATTTAAGAGCACACATAATAAATTTTAACAGTGCTAAAAAGCGCTGAAATCACATTGATGATAAATGGGGTGGTGTCCCATTTATTATCACTAAAAAAGTGATGATAAAAGGGGGTCCTTTATCTATGATGAAAAAAGAATAGATAAAGAAACCCCTTTATCAGTGCTATTTGAGAACTGATAAAGGGAACCCTTAATCAGCTCTTTTTTAGTAATGATAAAAGACTCCCTTTATCAGTGCTCAAAATGGAACTGATAAAGGCCGTACTAGCTACAATGTGCTATTAATATAATAGAAAGCCCTACAAAAACCTGAAAGACTAGTAATTTAAAACAATGATATATAAATTTAATGTGGTTCCATGAATAAAAAAATTTCCACCCATGATATATACAAAAAAATAATTCTACATATCATTCAAACAATGTTTTAAATAATATCATATAAAATTATCCAACAATCATTAAAAATAATAATGTTTCATATTTTGATACATTTTTTCTATATCAAAAATTTCCACCCATGGTATTTTTTGCTGACTAAATGTCTGCAGAAATGCTTAGAAAGAAAACCATGTATCTTGAGATGATGCCGAAGTACGAGTCTTCTAAATGGGAGTCAGCTGATCCTGGTGATGAGTTATCTGATGATGGGGAAAGGGATGCATATGGTTTTGATGTAATGTAACGTTTTTTCTACTGTCTTTACTTGCAATTTTCCTTCAATAAATTTGCGGGACCAGGCTTTCACCTGGTTCAGAATTTCCTGGTATTTGTTGCTGACTAAAACATATCAACCTGAGTAAAAGATTCCTCCCATATAAGAAATCATATTATGTTACTAATAGTATAGGGAAATAAATTAAATATTAATATAAAAGTGTACATTAATAAAATGTAAATATTTAAAAAAGAAACATTTTGTGTTATAGAAATCACACTATGAATTCTATTGAGGTGGGGCTAATTTCCTACACGTCACCAATTATTTATGGACAGTTTTCCTAAAAAATCAAAATAATCCAAAGTGTTCTCTCAGTTTTGATTATGTAACTTTTACTTTTCCTAAAATTAATGTCAAGTTTAAATAATGATACATTTAGAGTTATAATGGACACACCATGCATCATATTGAGGTTCAGATGATTCCCACATGCCATAAATGTCTTATATATCATTTTCATTGAGTATCAAAATAGAATGAATTTGTTCGGTTTTTAGTATGCTAGTTGTGTTTTTTACTAAAATGTACTTATGAACTCAAAAAATGCATTATGAGTCAAAATATTCACATATTTCATTTGTTTGACATAACATTACTTCATACATGTCACATATTACTTATGAACCACTGTCCCAAATAATCAAGACCATTTGAGTACGTTTTCTTAGCTTTCAGTGAGAGACACTTTTTAAACTAAAATAAAAATTTAAAACTGATAACAGACACTTTTAGTCATACATGATAAAATGTGCATCATATTGAGGTGGATTTGATTTCTAAATATCAAAAATTGATCATGGATATTGTACAAAAGTATCAAGTATATCCGAATGCATTTTCCTATTTCTCACTATGTCACTTGTTGTTTTTATTTAAATTAATGCCAATTTTAAATAAATAGAAACACTTTGAGTGATAATTAAAACACCCAATAATATATTGAGATGTAGATAATTCCTACATTTTACAAATGACATATATATCATTTTCCAAAAATAAAATATTAACATGAATGCATTTTCTTGGTTTTCAGTATGTCACTTGTTGTTTTAACTTAAATTGATGTCAATTTTAAATAAAAGGAGACACTTTGAGTTATACCATCCACACTGTGAATCATATTGAGGTGTTTATAATTCCTATATACCAAAAATAAAATATAGATCATTCTACTAGTGTATCAATATTATCCAAATGTTTTTTCTCAATTTTTAGTATGTTAGTTGTGTTTTTTTTACTAAAATGTCATTTGAAACATGAAACATGCATTATGAGTCATATTGGTCTCATAGTGAATCATTTTTTGTGACACTAATTCATACACATCCCAATTTACTTGTGAATCATTATAATAATTTATGAAAACAATCAGTGTGCGTTTTCAAATTTTTTAATGAGTGACATGTTTTGAACTAAAATGTCAATTTTAAACTGATAATGGAAACTTTTTTTAATATTGGTCATAATGTGATACTGATAGAGGTGTGAATGATTTTTACAGGTCAAAAATGACTCATTTATTGTTTTCCAAAACTATAAAAATAATCCTAATTCATTTTTTTCATTTTAATTTTTTCACATGTTCCTTTTTTAAAAAAATTAATATAAATTATAAATAAAAAGACACACAAAGAATCATATTAGCCACACCATGCATCATATTAGGGAGAGGTTTACTTCTACATGTCACAAATTACTCATGGATCACTTATAAAATATAAAAAATTCAGAATTTGTTTGGTTGGATTTCATTATGTCACTATATGTTTTCAATAAAATTGATGTCAATTTTATTTAAAAAAGAGACACTTTTAGTCATAATGGCCACACCATTAATCATATTGAGTTCTGGTTGACTCATAAACATAAAAAATGACCCATGGATCATTTTAATAGTGTATGAAAACAATCATAATGTGTTTTTCATGGATTTTTAAATGATACATATTATTTTTACTAATATTAATGTCAATTTTAAATAAAAAGAGAGCCTTTGAGTTATACCGGCCACACTCTACGTTATATTGAGGTGAGGTTGATTCCTACATGTCACAAGTGACATAAATATTTTTTCCCAAGTATGAAAACAATAAAAATGTGTTTTCTCAGTTTTTATAATTCTATTTGTGTTTTTCTACAAAATTATTTTTACAAACTAGAAACATGCATTTTGAGTCATATTGATTGCATCATAGGTCTGTTTGACGTGATACATCATTATATACATTAAAAATGACTTCGGATTATCTATCATAAATTATAAATACAACTAGTTTATGTTTTATTGGTTTTTAGTGAGTTAAATTTTTTGAACTAAAATGACAATTTTAAACTGATAATATAAACTTTTAGTCATACCGATCACACTGTATGTCAGATTGAGGTGTGATTGATTCTTATACATCCGAAATGACTCATGGATTGATTTTCTAATGTATAAAAATAATCTGTATTTTTTTGTAGGTTTTTAGTAGGTAACATGTTCTTTTTGTTGAATTCAATGTCAATTTAATATAAAAATACACACTTAAAGTCATACCCACCACACCAAGCATCAGATTGAGGCATGGTCGATTCCTAAAAATCCAAAATTGACTTATGGATCATTTTATCAAAGTATAAAATCAATAAAAATGAATTTTTTCAGTTTTTCGTATGTAGCATGTTCTTTTTACTAAGAGAAATGTCAATTTTAAATAAAAATAGACACTTTGGGAGATACATTTCACCTGTTCTTTTTGCTCGATTTTGAGTAGTTTAGTTGATCTAATACCAAATGTATTGACCAATACATTTCATACATAGATATCAAATTTTAGTAGCTTAATATTCTTTAAATAAAATAATGATCCATTCCATTATATTTTAAGAATATTTCTTTTCGTAACATGGAAACATAACAAACTAGTTCATAAGTGTCTCTAATTAGGTTAATCTTTACTAGAAACCTTCATAGACATATCATTCCTAAATCCATTATTACTACGCTGTGTATTTGAAACCTAATAAATGGTGATCATATATTCTCAATAAGTGTAAATAAATAAAATATCAATTATCATATAAGGTTAACATTAGAATATTGATGGTAGAATGAGATATTAATATTAAAAATTCATACCCAGTATAACATAGATCATAATAACGAGGAATAGATAGAATCATGGTAGTTCATAAGACATTAATCTAAAAGGTTTGAAGAATATTATAAACTAATAACCCACACTTAGAGTCATACAGAGCACAAATTGTATCAGATTGAGGTTCTATTGATTGATCTGCAGTTGAATGATCTGTTGTTGAATACTACATTGTTTAAGAAATATTCATGAAATATCTTTTAGGAAGTCATAATTTTCATTCAAATGCCAAGAAATCCCTTAGTACATGCATCCTTATGATTCACTTAACATTTCATGCAACATGGGGTTTCATCATCCCCTTGAAAAGAACATGTTCACTCTTTTCTAGATTATTGTAGATAGTTGAATGGAAAATATTCCTTCCCAAAAAAACTGTATAAAAAACTAAATAATTATTATCTAAAAATGATATGGAAATTAACTTACAAATATTAGATAAAATGATTAAAAATTATTTAATTACATAAAAAGTGACACTTTGAGTCAAACTAGCCACATTGGGTGTTACCTTGCTTTCCATTTTCTTTTTATGTTGAAATGCAAGCACTATATTTTCTTGATTTATAAATTTCCTTAAATTTCCATCCACATATTTTGAAAGAATGTGATAATTGAACCCAATTTTGGGGTGACATGGTTTTGAGGTAGAATAACTCTGTGGAAGATATTGGTTTCATGAGTAGTCAAAATTTTAATTTATATTATTTTAATGTAGTCTTAAACAGATAATATTATGAGGAAAAACATAGTATATTAAAATAGACATTACCTTCTATTTGAATTTTGAGTTTCAACCTCAAAGTCCAATTTCACTCAAGTATGATCAGTTTCAAACAAACCACCCCGACTTGAACAAAGGTATCCACCTGTATAAGAAAACAATTCTTATGTGAGTAATACTAAAAAGAAGTAAATTAAACATAAATATGAAACAATCCACTACTTCTATGTGAGTCAAATCATCATGTTATTTGTGTACATTCTTCCATCAGGTATGTGCCTAATCATTAATGAGAACATATATATGGTCTTGTGAATATGAGTCCTTTCTTAGTATATAGTATTTCTGGAAAAATATAAATACACAAAGGATTAATATATATTTTTACATTAAATAGTAATTATCTTTTAAAATAGCTCTTTATGGATAATAGTTTGTTCATAGAATATGATATCTCATATAAATTAACAAACATAATAACCAAAATATTTTTCATTGGTATGTTTTGTAAAATTCAGAAACATTTAGGAGAATATGTAATTTGTTTTTATATATGTTCGCATAGTGAATCATTAATATATATACCAGGATACTTGTCTAATCATAGAACTTGTATCCTTTCTCATGCATATCCCCTTGCACCATTCTTTATTTTTTGTGATATTGATTTTATTATGATCACATTTTCATATATTTTATTATGCAATTCATTGTTTATAGTCCATCCATATTGTTATTTTAAGGGTAATTATCACATTTTTAGGATTTAGTGGTATTTTGAGCTCAAATGGAAAAAAGGTTAATTCTAGAATATTGATATATTTTTATCACATGGGTATTTTGGGAATAAAATTTAAATTATTATTCCAAATTGAGTGATTAGTTTTTTGTTAAGTAAATTTATTTATTTCCTATAGATTTGTCTTCTGAACTATGGGCTAATTCAGTCGTTTATAGGACAAGAAAATTCAATGAAGTTGTAAGCTTTTAAGTGAGGAAAATATGGACCCCACCTCTTTAACAGAAGAATAAATTGGTAAAAACACATATAAATTTATTTATTCCTTATTTAAATGAAATATATTTCAATTATACACATCCATTATTAGTTTCAAGTCAAAATAATCTCGTTCAGGAATTCTTTGAATTTTCCAAGAAGGTGGAAAATGAAAGGACTTCTTGGGAAGAAATGGATCCATTGTGTAATTAATTAATATATTATGAACAATGAAACTAGGATGGTTGAAATTTTTTGGAGACATGAAAAAGGAATAATTGAACAATGTTCCTTAAGGATCCAATGAGTTAATCCATAGTTTGGATGAACATAAAGGTATGGTTACATGAAGATGTTGTATCTAATGTGGAATGTGGATATAATTAAATATCTTGGAGTAAAATTTCCATAAATCCTACATTGTGTATTCAATGATGTATAAGTTTTGAGGATTAATAGAGGAAATATAATTAAAAAACTTTTATAAAGACACAAGTCACAGATTTTACTATTTATTAGGACATCCATGTAGAAAATTTTAGAGGAGACTTTTGGAGCTAATTCTTTCAACCCTCTCCCTATAAATATGTATCCTCACCCCTTCTCAAATAATTATCACTTCTATGTGTCTATTCTATATTATTTTTTAGTATATTTACATTGTAATAGTATTATTCATTTTTAATATATATTTATCTTCTTCTTAATCGAATTATCATTTTTTATCTCTTCTTTTCAACCGTTTTCTTCACCACTATGAACTATTGTACTCGTGATCATGAGTAACTATCCTGATGAAGTTCCTGAGGGATCATTACAGTGTTGAAACCATGTAATTATACAATAATTTTTTATGTTTCATATTTTCATAGTGTTTGGATGAGGCAAATCTTATGGGAAATGTACCTTTGTGTCTCCACATTCCACATAAGTCTTAGCTTTCTCTTCTGCAATATTCTCCCTCAATCGAGGAGGTGGTTGTACGGTCTCTCGATGATCGTTGAGTGAATCATATATCCACACCCATAGGTATAAGTGTATGTTTATGTATAATATGGAGTATGATAATTACGTAGATTTTAATCTAATAAATAGATGATGATGGTTCACTTAAGATAATCTCTTGGGAGGTTCTCCTTTTTGGCCTAGCATCATTTTGTATACATTCATTCTGTCTACATTATTCATATCATATTTACATTTAATTATCTTGAATTTTCATTTATCCAATATAAATTTCTTTTAGATTTAGATCATAAATTAAAAATATATATAAAATTGAATTACAAATACTAATTGATTGACTTAAAATGCCCCTCAATGGAATGACCTAGGTTAGCCCTTATGCTGCATTTAGTTACAAATATTTTTGAGAGAATGCATGACAATTCTTCATAAAGATGAACCACCCTATCATAATAGAATCCTTATTAAAGAATAATATAAATTATACAATTTGATTTTTAGTTCTATATCATTTTATGCAATGTATTACTTATTGACAAAATGCATCACGTGTAGATAGTGTGTTAGATATCCATGCATTGAATATAGGAAATAAATATATTCAGTATCCAATTATACCATAATTATCCTCAAATATTCCTAAAAACACAAAAAGTAATAACTCATAAATGAAATGAAAATATATTTTATATTATTAAACTATATAATTTAACCCCTGCATTTTTTGTATTAAATAGAGTCTTTTATCAAAAAAATCATTCAAACAATCTGACCTGACCTTCCACAGTTTCATACTTTTTGTTTGGAACTATTTTTGGTTTTTTTGTAGACGCGATGTGAGGAGTAACGAGTACAAAAAAATTCATGGGAAACCCCTTAATTTTTTTTTCATATATATGACTTCCAAAAATATGAAATTTATTTAGTCATAATTAACATAGTATATCAGCTTTTGGAAAATCAAATAATGGGAACATACTTAATGTATACATTTAAAATGGATCCACCTAGCCAATCATGGTATATGATTTAACTTTCACTCTCAACACCAATAAAGTCTTGATATTTATCTATTTATATTTTTTCTTCAAAATCAACTCTGTGATTATGACTATCTGTTAACATTATATCCACATGGACATTTAATGATAGTATATGAAGATATAGAACGGGTGGGGTAATGGTGCATTCAGTAGACATTTTCAATCGGTTGGTTAATACATTAGATGGTTTGCAGTCAGTATTTCTTTTCAACACCTTCCCTTTTTCCGTCTATTATAACATTCATTGGTTCAGACCTTTTTTCAATATTTGTTAATGGGTTTTCTTTAAAAATAAATTTTAAATGACTAGCTCGTTGTCAACATGTTTTTTGTACAAGATATTATGGGTATGCGATGATTTTTCCCACGAATTTTTCAACAATATGAATATCTTCCTCATGAAATGGAATTGGTAGCTCGATGCTGGGCTCATGGTCTATGCTAATAGAAACATGAAAATGACCTTTTGAAAGTGGTTTACAATGTAGATTTTCATTTTGGATATTGAATACTGAAGCCCTCACTTTATGGAGATGCGTGGGTGTTGATAGATATAAATTATAGTCATTGTCACCCTATAGAATATCAATATATAAAGGTATCAATTTCTATCTAATTCAAATTTCATAGAAAAATTTATTTTGACATTTATTACCTCGACTAAGATGTCAGTTTTAGGGGAATGGCTTACCTCATAGCTGGTGGGGCAGGGGAGAGATCTCTATGTGGTGGATGTTCTGGAGTTTCTTATTCTCTTTGCCTCCCCCCCATAATAGTTTTCATCATCTTTCTCTTAAATTAGAATTATTCTTCATGTGTATCAATACTTTATCTCATCTATTTTATTAATTCAAATTTATCCTCATCTTGTTTTGTTTCTCAAAATATGTTCAGGGTATCACCCCAATACCAACACTTAGGATGTGGCCATACAGTTCTACCATTTCAAGGCAACCAATTGTCAGTTTTCATATTGTATAGGTGTTTTTTATTCCTATTATCACTATTTTGTAATAGAAATTTATAGAAAAAAATTATTATGTAATACTTATACATGTTTCCCACACTTCTTTGTGTTTTCATATATTAGTATCCCATCTTTATTTTCACATGCCTCATTCCACAACACATGGCATGGGATGAAAGTGGATTTAGATTGGGAGTCATAAAACTGTATATAAATTGAGGAATATAATTATGGTGGTTTTTCATTTCACATAAAAGTATTATGATAGATTTAAAATACATACTATTTTTTTCAAGTGAAGTGTACCCCAACCCTACTTTACAGTAGTGGTACACTAGTTTTTTTACTCATTCCATATTTCCAATACTCAGTTGTTTTTTCATAAATATAGAAATGTAAATCAATGTGATGAATACCCAGATCATTAAACAACCTATTACTTTCCACAATTCACAAGAAAAGATACATCAGAACGATGGAAAGTAAATTCATCCTATACTTTTTAGGTTATGAGGTGTGTATATATAAGTGATGGGAGAGGGTTTATCTTCCCTTAAACATATTTAAGATGATATATTCTTAGAATTGTGAAAAATACTCTATTAATCCTTCCAACCAGAATTAATACATATTTCATGTAGGTTTCATCTAATATAAATGAACTCTATAATAGATTTGGAAAATTAATTCAATGTTTGTTTATTTTATTTTGTAGTAAAATAATTATATGATATTCTAATGTTATCGTAATCTATTCCAATGTCAATGTCTTAAACCTGACCAAAACATTGTTCTAAAAATATGCATCAATCGACTTCTGTTCCTTACTGATGATTCTTATTTAACTACTAAACCCGGCCTTGTTGGGGTAAACATTTTGGACATATGCATTCCATCCATCCTCATATTTAATTAATTTGACTTTCACCTTAATGATTTTTTTCTAACACCATCAAACTATGACACTCATATTTTTTCTTTGTCCTTAGTCCTTCTTCGCCTACCATTTCCCTAGAATCCACACCATTAATATGTTTTTCTAGAGTGGTAGAATTCACATGTGTAGGTGGTCGTCGTACCTATGCGCATGAGTTTATGTAGGTTGAGAAAACTATTGTTCCTCATGAATGGGATCACCATCACCTGAAGATAGACATTTATCTGCCCTGTGAGCAGCAGCAAGTTGAGAGACCTATTGTGCAATGGTATTGGGACCACTAGAAGGTGAAGAATGTTGGTGTGCATCTGCACTATGAGAAATAGACGGTTGAGAGTCTTGTTGTTCCTCGAGATTGGCAACACCGTCATATGGGGTAGTCATTATCAATATAAGTGGTTTAATATTTAATTTAGATTATATAAATTCAACAAAAAATAGATAATTACATGAGCTAGCATGATGTATATTATAAAATATATTATCTAACAATTAAACTCTCTAATTTTTTAATGGCTAATGGGATTTGAATCCTCTATAGACTATCAAAATCCCATTATTGTGGTTTCATATGACATAAAATGTTTCCTCTAAATTGGGAACTCAATGTAATTATTGTGACATCCCAATGAATTTGTCATCCTCCATGGAATTTTTAGCTGAACCTTTAGTATTTTTGGTTGATAACATGAAAATTGTCTGCTTTTAGTTTGTGGGATATAGAAAATAAAATACATTTAATACCTATGATGGCATTATTAACAGTTCATCATTGTACCCATCCTTTTTGTAATCTACTTTCATGAATCCCAATTCATATTTTTTAATAGCACTCATGTAATAAACACACGTGCATTGAATAATCAACTCTTGTAATGTTTTATAACAAAAATACCATATTAGTTTGATTATTCCAAATATTGAAATATATGTGTTAAGTTGATTTATATTTTTATTACCAGAAACATGAATCAGATCATCCATAATTGAAAATACACTATTTTTTGTGGTACTGTCTTAATGGTGTTCATTTTTATAGAACATTTAACTAATAATTACATACCCATTATAAGATAATAAATACACACATAGTCCTCCAGTTAGCCATCAATGTTGTTATAAAATTGAATATGTATTTTCATCCGACTCATTTAACATATGGTATAGAAACCATCCAATAAACTATTGATTGAGTTTATTTGGAATCCATATTTCAGCCTATGATGGACTGAAATTCCTTACAATTTTGTTGTTCATTTCAACCTATGTGGAAACGTCTAAACTCTTATGGAAAAAATTAAGGTGGGACTTCACCCGATCTGTTTTATTTATTGTGACATCATCTATTCCAAAAATTCCATCATGCATAAGCCTACCAGTGTGATGAGATATTGCTGTACCAATGATTTCCAAACACGATAGGTATTCAATATATAATTTAATGGCATCATCAACAATATATCACTCTACAGTACAACACTCTAGCAGGCTTCAATTTTTTACATACCCTATCAAAATAATTATATACTATTCATTGGGGTTTATCCAACTATAGAGTACATGACCACATATTGGTATCTCTCTAAACAGGTGAACCATTATATCTAATAATGTTGGTGGGAAGAACATTTCCAGTTACTATAATAGGATGGAAATTTTCTTTCTATTGGTAGCAATATTTCCATCTCTATTAGTTTTCTACATATAATATTGAAGAATAAACATAACTTTGTTTATTTATGATGGGAATTCATGGAAAAATGAAATGTAAATCAATAGTAATTAAATATTTCATCAAAACATGGAATTCATGTGATTTTATACCCTTTAATTTTTAATAAATCAATCTCATGATGTTCTTGATATAAAATTAATAACCCTTTGGAACATTTACATCATTCAATAAGTTGAAAAACTGATATCCCTACATCCCGGAATGAGTGTAAATACCTGGAGGAAGAAAAGTTTGTTTCTCAGCCTTCCCTAGCACAAAATCATCCCATATTCTCATGTCAACCTTGTCTATCCTATCCTTATTTAAATACCTTTCTCTTCCAAGTTCATTTAGAGACATGCTGTTGAAACTATCACAAACATTTTTTCAACATGCATAACATCAACCAAATTCAAGACGTACAGACAATTCAAGTATGGTAATTCAAAAAAACTAATTTTTTTTCCAACTTCATTTCATAAGGTTTTTCAAAAATGGTTTACCAAAAGTAGTGTCGACATATTTTACATTATCAAACAGTTGATCACTTGTTAGTGGAGATAATGTTTTATGTTCTTATGATCTTCTATTGAATGATGTCTTCTACGATCGGTTCTTATTCTGTTGGGGTATAAATCTTTGATGGCATAGAAACATGGTTTTTTATGAATGATTAAACATAATTGACTCTATACCCTGTTTACAAATGGGACACCCATGAGTTTCTTTAATTCTATATCCTGAAAAATTTCCATAAGATTGAAAATAATGTATCATCCCATACAACATGGATCTCAATGTGAAATCTTTATTTATGTAAGCATCATACAACATAACACTTGAATCTCCCAATAATTTAAAATTCTTGATCAATGGATCCAAATAAACATCAATACCATTACCTAGTTATTTTGGTCCTAATAGAGCATAGATAACATGATTAATTTTCCTTTCATTCATAGCCATGGTGATAATTTATAATTTACCAACATAACCAGCTATATACTGTGAGTGATACTTTGAAAACCCATAGGATTCACTCCATCTGTAAATAAAGAAAGAAAAATGTTCATGGATCATTTCCAAATTTAGGATACTCATGATAAATTCTCTTCCACTGAGAAGTGTGGGCTGGGTGATGTAGTTTCCAATCATTAATTCTTCTATCTGCATTCCACATCAATTTACATGTAGTATCCCCAATTCCATATAAGCCCATAAGCCTTAGAATGATTGGAATGTACTATACAACTTTCGTAGGACCATATTCATCTCTCTTGTATCGAGAAGAAGCACAACTTGGACATTCTATTAGTGATTTTTGGTCCTTGAGAAATAGTTTGAAATCATTTGGGTATGTCTTCATTCTTTCTGATATCATACCTATAGTTTGCAACATTAATTTGGCATCATATGTCTGTGTCTGGTGCTCATGGTCTTCTGGGAACATGTCATTCAAGAGAGAATGTTGTTATATAAAACTATTTTTACTCTATTCGTTTCCCTCTTTAAAATTATATAGATTTAATATGAATCACAATGCTAAATATTTAGTTCAAACAACATAAAATAGAATCTGTACACAACTCTTCAACTTCTCAAACAATTTTGGGAAATCACAAAGTTCATCTTCAACTTCCTGTATAATATCCTCAATACTATCTTCATCATAATTCACATCTTTTTCACATCCTAAATAATGTCTAATTTATTTTACACACTTGTAATCATATAATATGATCCATAAATTGTATTGTTATCCCATCAACTATATATATTCTCTTTTTCCTTGTGTTTATTCCAAAATTTATAACTCTGATCTATTACGCGACAGATCAAGTTTTCTTTAAACATCTAAGGACTAATGTTTCTTGAAAAAAAATATCATAATCATGGAAAAAGTATTTTATAAGGGTAATATTCATGTTCTTATGAAAACATGATAAAATCTTTTACTCCGTCATCAAACACATTTGTTAGATGATTGTCATCCATATAATCTTTATTCATATCCATCCTATTTTATTTGGTAATATTAATATTTAACAAAATAAATGTGAAACACATTGATATAAAAAATAGCTAAGGGTAAAAAAAATTAGACTTTATGTCTCATTCAATATTAATTACCAATGTCAACTTTCCTAAACCAAGGTCCTTCATTTGGGATATTCTTGGGAAATAAATCTTTAGATCTTACAATATTTCCTTCATTGATCTAACAAAGATAAATTAATCCACAGAAAGAAGTAAAATGGTAAAACCACAATCATAACACAACATATAATGGTATAAATTATTTACATTACACTTCATGAACCTTAATTATTCCATGAATGCATTGAAATTCCAGTTACACTATCGTGGTTCCTACTTATTCCCACAAAAACCCCATTTGAGACTGGAACTAAAACTTCTATTACATTTTAAATAAAACATCAATATGAACTATATATATATCTTCCACTGAATCACCCTAAAGGCATGTAATCAAGACATCTGTTTGTTCTAGAAAAAAAAATATCAATGTAAACCAAGATGGGAATGAAATGAATTGTTATATTCATTATAGTAGGTGATAAAATCGAAATAAAATGTAATTATTTTAAATATTTAATAACATTTACAACTAGATAAACCATTCACTATTTATTATCCTCCACATTCTCCTTTATATGATAAATCTAATTTTTATATAGATACCTCTTTCCTTGTTCCAATTCTAGTTTCTACAATGTTTCAAAATCATCGAGGGATTTCAATTATTAAACTATTTTGTACTCACACTACATTGAGGCCAATATTTAGCCTATGTTGAATCCTATAAAAATATAATATCCACCTGACGTACACCCACATTATTCTTTATTGAAACTTCTATTGACTAGGAAAATTATACAACTAGGAGGGACTAGAATGTGTGTGATCTAACTAGTGTGGTATACATCTAGACCTATTTCATAATTCATAGGGTTCCCATATAGCCAAACATGTGTATGTGAGAAACAAAAGGTCAATGACCATCACCTAAATAAATATAATATAAATAGTAATTCACATTTCTAATCTAACAGCCTCATAATAAAGAGACCATTTTCACATCCATGAATAAGAATAAAGAATTTTATATTAATTATCAATTTCATATATTTGAGGCAAAATGCCTAAATTTACATATAAAACAGGATTCCGCCTAATTTAAACCATGCAGGTGATGTTGGGTGAAAAGTAGGTTTATGAGTTGGAATGGGGTTAAACATTAATTCCCCTTTTACTAGACTGAAGTCATGGTGGTTATCCTATGTGTCAGATAGATTTAGTGACAATCCATTTCCATGGTCTTATTATCAATCTACTTGTCTTCCATATATAATTTATTTGTTTACCAAATTCGTTACAAATATAAAATTATTAGATTATGAAAAAACTATATTTTAGATATCCTTTGAGAAATATTTATAAAATCACATTTGAAATCCCCTTAAAACCCAACCATTTTCACCAATTTCTCTTTAAAATAACACTCCATTTTTAAAATAAACCAATAAATTCCAATAACTCTTTCCCAAAACTAAAATTAATTTTTTAAATAATTCAAGGAATTTTTATTACACAATATTCTTTATCATTTAAATTAACAAAACCCTCTATAGTTTACAAATTTTCTTTTAAAACTTCACACACTCTGGGTTAAAACGAAACTATTAATAAATACCCTTTCAAAACATTCACATCTCTTTATGATATCCAATAGGGTAAGTAAAAAAAATGTTTTTCATGCATCATAAGTCCATGACAAGTGTTTTAATCATTTTAAAGCCATTTAAAAATAACAAAACGTATGTTAAACACATATAATTTTTTTAAAAAACAATTCCAAACACTTGAATAATGTGAGAAGATGCATTTATGAATTTTCATAAATATATAAATCCCAAGATAGGCACTTTATAAAAGATACATGAATAAAAAATAACCAAAATTTTATAAAATATAAAGTTATAAGACAAACCCAAAAAATATAGATTTAGGGAAAATATTCATTTTTTATACAGTAATACCAAATTTCATATATAACATGTTAAATTCCAATAACTAAGTCATTACATGAGACCATTCTTCTTAGATATCACCAAGTGTGAAATTCATTAGAATATATATCAATTATAAATGACAATCCATCACCTGATTGTCAACCATCATCTATGTGATGTAAGATATATGTATCTAGACTATATGATTAATTGATTTAAGAATATATTTATAGCATAACTATGTTCTCGTGATAGTGGGAAACTATTATAACCTATTAATGTGAATTATATTCCAAAAAAAATAAAAAATATTTTTAAATAGAATAATAATAATAATGTGATATTAACACACACACACACACATATATATATATATTGGAATTACTTGTCAATATATAGGTCATCATTATGACATATTGGAGTCTTGGGTGCTTGAAACACAATTATGTTGGGTATCAACATTAATTTTATAATTAAGCATTGATCAGGCGATATTAAATCATGGATTATGAGAAAAAGATTTAGTTTTCTTCTTCTTATTTCAATTATTGAGATGTTAAGGGTGATTTTCAGAAATAAAATCATGAAGGATAACATGTTGGGTGATTCGAATGAGTTCACAGTTTGTCTAAAATTGTTCATCAGCTATGCACCTATTCCTAGACCCTCCTCATCACCATGTGGTTTCCTCTTGAACCCCATAAATTATATCCTAACCATTTGATAACCATGAAATAGAACCATTACTACTTCAAAATTAAATAAAATCCTCTTGAAAATCAATTTTTTACATGGTTCCTCCTAAACCATCCACACCAAATCATGACCCCTTTCTAGAGAGTGTCAAAATTTTGGAATGTAACATGATTCCTCAAATACTTATCATAACACCCAATCTACCACTTGATCCTCATTCCGCATCTTAAAACAACACTTTGAGGAATTGGAAATCTCATGTTGTCAGTCTGAGTCTCATTTAAAAATTTGACCTGTCGAGAGAATGAAAATTCTACATCCTTTAAAAAAAATTAGTTAAAGTGAACATGGGTTCTTTTAATGTCCCCTTCATAATATTAATCATCCACATGAATTCTTCGTGGTCAAAAATACACGTCATGTGACCTACGATGGTAACCAATTATCAAAAATGGACTAGTTTCATTTTTAAATATCTAAAACACATAAAAGGAACGACATCCAACTTAGGGAACTAAACCATACAAAACCCAAGACAATGACCAATACCAAAATAGAAATACCATGATGGAGGCATCCTAGGCCCATATAAAAAAAACATCAATTTTTTATTATCTGATCAACTATCAAGGATATGCTTCTTCCCACAATAATTCTCAACTTATCACTAATAACATCCCATTATAAACACATTCACTAGTTAAAAATAATATATTAAACTTGAACTCATGCTCCTAAAATTTACCAGGAATGGTTCCTAAAAAACAAATGCATAAAATTCATGAGAATTATAACAACTATCAGAAGCAATCCACATCATCAAAAACCCACCGAAGTGGATGCATACCCACTATCCTTCCATGAACAAAAAACATACCATATTTTTTTAAATCTAACTCAAACCCAAAACAAACCTTTATTCCAAAAAACGGCACACAAAACATAGATTTCAACCTTCCACACTCGTATTAAGTGATAACCACATTCAGTCTATCCTTTTGTAACTCACCCCAAAAAACTCGTCTCCAATTTCCTGTCCCTCACCATCTCACCTGATCACAATTTCATTACTCCTAGAGGCATTCCAAAACTACTAAAACATGCACCCAGGAGTCCATACACGAACCCCATAATGATTCGACCATTATATCCTCTACTAACTCAAAGCTATAGATTTACACCCACCACACCACTGTCACACCTCAGAAAGAATCATCACAAGCCCAAAGACGACACACAACTTTATCATCTTCCACAACTAATTTCTCATGGTAATTAAATATAGAATTTTTACATGTACATGAATGGAAAGTTACAAACACCTTCAACCATTTTAGATTGAGGGTCTCACCCCTACAACCAACACGTAACTCCAAACAATACAAGTGTCATCTCAATCGCCTCTCTTAAAAAAATACAGACACCATAACCAATAACACATTAAATTCCCAAATCTATCAATATATTAGGTATGGGGATCCATATATCAAATTATAATCCATTGATTCCATGAAATCAGTTGAACCAAAATATATCTATATATTAGAAATTCATAATAATGTTTAATTAATTGCATACTCATGGAAGTAGTAGGGTTCCATAGTGTCGTAGTCTGGGTAGGTGGGGGTGTTATCTTTAGCGATGGACATTGAGGGATTTGCAGTGGATGGTTCTCAGTGGAGGTGGGATTAGCCACACAACAGATGTGGGTTAGAAGTGGAAATGTGGTCGCAATAGAGGTGGTTCGGCGGTGGAGGTGGGTCCACAGTGGAGGTGGGTTCATGACTTAGGAGGTTTGTGGTGGAGGAGGGTTCTCAACCGAGGATCATTCACAGTAGAGGAGGGGTCACAATGAATGTGGGTTCGTGGCTGAGGAGGGTTCATGACATAGGAGGGTTCACGACTGTGGAGGGGTTAGTAGCCGCATAGATAAAGTTCAGGTTGTGGAGGGGTCGGCGGAGTAAGGGTTAGATTCTACAAGATCATGAGGTGTGTGAAGGAAGGAGGGGACTATAAGGGTTAATTTAGAAATTCAGGTGAATATTTTATCATCTCTAGTTAAAAAACACTAATAATGGTATGTTTTAACTATGCTAAAATAGAAAGCACTGATAAAACATACCTTTATCATTGCTTTTTTAGTGTTGAAAAAGACAATCCTTTATCTACTCGAAAAGGCACTGATAAAGTGCATATTTATTAGTGCTAAAATGGGTTGATAAATATATAGTGTTAATAATTTTTTAATATTATTAAGTATATTTAAAAAATTATATATAATAAATACATATTTATTTATTTATAACCCTAAAAATATATATATATATATATATATTCATATATATATATATAATAAATATAATTACATGTATTTATAAATATATTAAATATATATATATATAATAAATATAATTATATAATTATATTTATTTATAAATTATATAAATAAATAAATATTCATTTATAATTATACAATTATAATAAATATACTAATAATATATATTTATAAAATTATTAATATAACAAAACATTGTTTATCATTTTATAATTATTTAAATCAATAAATATATTTATTTATTGCTATAATTATAAATAAATTTTAATTATATATATTTATAATATTGTACATATAATAAATATATTTTTTATAATTTTATAATAATTTAAAAAATATTTAATTATTTTAAATTATAACTATAAATATATAAATTTATTTATTTATTTTAATAATTACAACATTATAACAAATATATTTTTTATATTTATAATTTTATAAATATATATAATTAATATGTTAATTTTTTTTTAATTATTGTATTATATATATAGTAAATAAATTTTATTATAATTTTTTTATTTATTTAAATTAATATTTATTTATTTATAATTATAAGAATATTTAAATAAATATTGTTTTATTTATTTAAATATTTATAAAATTATAACAAATATGTTTATTAGATTAATCATTTTATAAATATATATAATTAATATATTTCTTAAAATTTTACAATTATTTAAATATATCTATATTTATTTATAATTATAATTATAAATATTTATATTTATTTATCTATATTTTTTATATATTTATGAACATATTTATTCAATTATATAAATTTTTATCATTATAAGAATAATATATATAATTTTTATAATTTTATAATTATTTAAAGTAATATATATTTATATAAAATTATAAATTTAAATAAATATTTATTTATTTTGAATTAAAAATTTTACTATATATATATATATTTATAGATGTCATTATATATATATATATATATTTAAATAATTATGAAATTATAAAAAATGTATTCATAATTTTATAAATTTATATAATTAATATATTAATTATAAATTTTTTAATTATTTATATATATCTTTATTTAATAGAAATTATAATTATAACCATTTTTTAATTATTTCAATGTATTTGTATATAAATATTTATATAATTATTATATATATTATAATTCTATAATTATTTAAATATATATTTATTTAGTTATAATTATAATAATAACTATTTGTATTTACATATAAATATGTATTTATATTTTTCAATATATATATATTTAATTATATATATTTATAACATTAAATGTATAATTAAAAAATATATAATAATTTAAATTTTATTTACATATGTATATATATATATATATATATATTTATAATTATAACTATTCCAATAGGTCCAGGAGGCAGGCATGATTGCACCTAAAAATTTATTAAAAAAGAAAATTGTCAAAGACAAGAAAAATATGGTTGGGGTCATACCATGAGACATGCCCTCATATCGTAATGCAAGACTACTGGTCAATAGTAGAGTCATCATAATCACGCTTATCTTTATCATCATCCTTAGTAGTTTCCCACTATGACGGAGAGTGCTTTTTCTTAAAGAGCACCGAATACTTCTCCTTGATCTATTGTTGTTCCAATGTGAGCTCCAAGTCAGATCCTCTACCATGATCACGTCCACAAACCCTACCATAATATGCATGATCCATATCCTCTTTCATAATATCCTAGTTTGAGAATCCACAACAGCTCCCACATGTTTTTGGATGACATACCTGTCTCCATGACTTAGTCTGTTGCCACTCCCCTTCTCGGCCAGCCTAACCATACGTTTCAACATATTGTTCTTTATTCTATGAATTTAACTGATCATCTGTCAAATTTGAATCATCTACTCAATTTTTCACCACCACTTCCATTGTCAATGGAAGAATATCCACTAGTGATGTGATAACACCATCACCTATTACAATGTATTCTTTCCTTACCATCTTAAGGATTGATCCATTGGGGATTTGATAACACCATCACCAGTTACAAGGTCTCCTTGCCTTACCATCTTATGATTTGATCCTATCAAGCATGAAGATATAGACTTTTTTCATCAACTAAAGCATTCCCTTTACATTTGAGAAGATGATAGATTCATGGGTATACCATGAATGAACCATATTCAATTGAAATTATAAGTAATAAATAATGAGTCATCGGATATGGAAAACATGAATAATAATAATAATGGTGTAATGTGTATATAAAAATTCATGTAACCTCTCAGATCCGGGTCCCACTCAAATTGTTCCTCGTACATGGTTGGCCACAAGGCCTCAATTGCATTTCCCCAAACATAAGAGAAGGAAATATAGTAGTGAGGGCCAAGAGTGTGATAGTGGGGAAACTATTCCCTCATTGGTGGAGTGTAACAAAATGGAATAATACTATACAATAGTCAATGTACTAAACTACATAATACTGAAATAAATAGCAAAATACTGATAAAATAAATAAACAAGCATCATTCAAAACAAAAGATGATGTATCATGTCACATGTTCTAGGAAAGTATACAAACAAGTACACTACATTAATACACAACATAAGTCTCAAAAGCACAAAAGAAACAAAAAAAACACTAGGAAGTATCACAATCCTCGGCTCGGTCCCATTCTCTCTGATTCCTAAGCGGCACATCAAGTAACGGTAATAGGTAACTTGCGATGGTCAAAACCTACAATCATATAATATGTTTTGGCACAAATGCATGGCATGAATAGGGTGTGTGACTAAATCATAGTAGGCAACCACCCATATTCTCTACCAATCTATCAGTGTATATATATAACAAGAATTGTACAATAGTTAAAGTAGTAAACCAGTAGTACACAAAATCAAGCACAATGGATGTCTCACAAGACAATGTTAATGGTATATGTGAATACCAAATACAAGCTTTTTTTTATTGGAAGACACATCATATGTCATCCTGTTCATTTTTCATGTTCTGTGAATTATATAATGTCTCGAGATCTGACCTAGGACTGATGACCTCCCTTATAAATTTAACCATCAACTTGTGACTTAAAATCCATTTAAATCAATCACCAATAGAGCTCTTCCTCAGTATCCCTTAATGTATCCTAGGTTCTCTCAACATTTTAATGAAGACTCAATGAGCCCGACCACCCTTTATATGGATCACTCATAGCCTTTACATTATTACCCTCTTAAGCCAATCCGTTGTATTTTAACTTAGTTGATGGTTCACCCATGGCATATAAGGTGGAATTAGTCACATATTTCGTACCTGGTCTTTTAAACAAGTCTATGGCTCGCCCATTGCAAATTACCTCTTTTTATCATTTAATTCAATTACACATTCCATATCAAAATGAACACATGCAAATTAAACTACCACATATCTTCAACATAGTAAACTAACGTGGGATCCATTTATATAAAAAAATACATTTAAATTAAAATATTACATTTTCAAACATGGGTAACTCACATGAGAAGAACATATAACAAGCCTATTGTGCAATTTAAACAATATTAAGGATTTACACAACTAGTATCTCCCATTTGAAATTCATATAATCAGTAATATATTTTTAACAAGACAAGAATGGGAATTCAAGTCAATCCTCATAGGCATTCTCAGAAAAATGACCATCCTATGAAAACACACCCACGGGGTGGTCCTAAATCAAGGTTCACAACCCAAAACATGCTTTCAAAGCATCTAATTAATTACCTACTCATCAATAGGAAATAATAGGGTTTACTATTCAATCAAGTGGAAACCTAAAAGTGGGAGGGTGATACTTCGGCATCTATAAACACTGTGAAAATCAAATAAAGTCACAAGACTGCCTAACACATATCCATACAACTCTCCTCTTCCAGCATAAAGGTTTTATTTGACCTAGAATAGAGTACATCAACAAAACGTTAAAAAACTCTCAACCTTTTATAATTAAATTGTGAGAAGAAATCAGTAAGAAAGGATCAAAAGTAATTGAGAACTCATCAATGTGATTTAAACATATATGACTGTTCTCGAATCAGGAGTTAGATTATTAAACGAGAGTAAAAATCCCAATCAGATTTTTTTGGGCGTGTTATTCATCGAAGGGGGTTCGTTTCATACTGTCTAGAAAAAATGATGCTAAATAAAGACTTAATAAAGAAAATTACATGACATGTACTTGAGACTACATACTGTGTTTTTACAAATTATGGCCAGAACATTACAAGGTCATGTAACGCGATTATATGGCGTGTATCCTCCCAAACACAACATGTACCTCTATGTTCATGACATGTAGTTCTTAGTCACATTGTGTAAGATTCCTGAAACAAGCCTATCAAACTCTTTTCTGCCATTTTTTTTAGTATGAACTGAAATGGAAAGAACTATACCTCAAGGAATAACCAGGATCTTACAAATTTCCCCCCTTAAAATAATTTACCCCTGAATTTCCCTTCTAGGTTTGGTTAAGGAACATAGAAGAATAACTTTGGCCACTACGATCATATGTCGAACGCTGTCTCCCAAGTCTCGTCCAGCACTCGTTTGTGCTGCCATAGCACCCATACCAAAGGAACAAATCTGCCACATTTATTCTTCATGCTAAAATCCACAATAGGAATGTGGTGCTCCTAAAAAGATGTGTCTTCCTGTTACTCCAATTACTCTTGCTAAAAGGTGAGAGACAGGTCTGAAAAGTAATATTGAAACTATGAATCATGGACGACATAGTGCATATACCTATACCATTGAGGAAATTGAAATTTATAGGAAACCATCCTGAACCTCTCCAAAATCTCAAATGGACCTACATATCTCGGAGAATGCTTACCCTGTCTCCTAATCCTCTTGTGTCACAACCTCACTGCATCATGTAGAAAAACTCGATCCACAACCTCAGACTACAATGTTCATCTATGGTGAATGAAATATGATTTTTGTTGAGACTATGTAGTAGCCATATATTTCTAAATCAACTGGTCCTGCTCAGTGGTCTCCTGGACAAGACAAGTTTCATGAATTGATGCATGTACTGCCTCTAGCCAACACATGGGTTATCTGCATGGCCTACTATCCAATGCCTCACATCGAACCATCTTAATAGTATCTTGGAAGAAATTTTTGTAGGTGATCTTGACAAGGGATTTATTTTTCTCCCAAGAACTCACAAAATATAGGATTCATGCCTGACACATGTCCCCCATTACCAGAATTGGGAACTCTAACATTCAATCTGTCTGGGGGAGGTAAGTTGTGCTTAGAGGCACTGTTGTACCCAAATCCATCTGTAGCCCTTTCCAAAAATGATAATTAACCAGGAATCTTTCTTTGATGTGACAGAATGTGGGGCCCCATGAATTCATATAATCTTCCAGATGTACAACCTCCCTATCTCATCAATTTCCTTGATGGGATGAAAATGTGAACCATTCATAAACCCATCAACCACAACCCATAATATATCATTACCTCAGGGTGACCTTGATAAACCTATCATGAAATCCATCTGGACGTTATTCCATTTCCACTCAAGAATGGGTACCTACTACAAAATTCATACAGTCTTTGGTGTTCTACCTTCACCTGCTGACAGGTGGAACATCTTTTGAAAAAACCATCTATATCTCCCTTCATCCCTGGCCACTAATACTGGTGATGAAAATTCATATACATCATGGTGACACCAGGATGCACTGCCCAAACTGAAGTATAAAAATCATGCATCTTCTCCCCAAAGATGTCTGCCCAAACCCATACGCCACCCTATATACATAGAACCTCATCCTCACCCATGGTTTAACCAAGAAGAGGGTCCTCTCCTAAAAAAATCTCAAATAGAAATAGGCCTTCATAATATGATAGATGCACTGTCTTCACTCTATCTAATTATGTAGAGGTAACAACTAAGGATGTAAAAAAATTCTTCCCCTACCTGTCGTTCACCTCTAGATGAATCTCATAGAACAACTCCATTATCATCAACTCTCTACATGCATGATTCAAAACATTTATTTGGGTGCTCCTTCTCAATGCATCGTCCACTGCATTGCATTTCCCAAGAATATAGGAAAGCCTGAAGTCAAAAGACTATTGTTAGTCCACCCACCTTCGCTGCCTTAAATTCAGATCACACTGAGTATAGATGTATTTGAGAATTTTGTGGTTTTTTACACCCTAAAATGATCTCCCAACATGTAATGTCTCTAACACCATAAGATAATTACAACCACATATAACTTGAGATCATGGGTCAAGTAGTTCCTCTCATGTGGTCTCAGTTTTCTTAACCCACACACAGCGACTGGATCCCCCTGCATAAGCTCTTCTTGTAGCCTGATACCGGATGCATTGCGGTATATAGTATAACTCCACCCTACTCTATAAAATTAAGTATCTTTACTGACGTTAATCTCCCTTTTAGCTCCTAAAAGGCCATCTCTTGAGAATCCGACCATACATACATCACACCCATCATTGTAAAGCTTTTCATCAGCACAACTAAGCGTTTGAAATACAATATGAAACCGTTGTAGTAACCATACAACCATAGAAAACTCTGCCCCTCAAAGTCATTCTTGGGATGATCCTAGGACACAATTTCTCTCACCTTCTCTGGGTCGACTTATACTCCTGTCTCTGAGATGACCTGACCCAGTAAGATAATCTAATCCATCCAGAAGTGGCACATTGAGATCTTAACATATAATTTATTCTCTCTCAGTGTACTCAAATTGATCTCTATATGGTTGACATGGTCATGTTGATCATGATAATACACCAAGATGTCTTCCATGAAAACCACCATAAAATAATCCAACTATGGATGGAACACATGGATTATAAACTCCATTAAAAAAGTTGGCATGTTCGTGAGACCGAAAAAAATGACTGGATACTCATATAGACCATACCTACATCAATTGGATATTCATGGTATGTTTGTAGGTCAAACATGCACTTGATGATAACCGGATCTCAAATCGATCAAAGAGAATAACCAAGATCCTAGGATTTGATCGAAGAGATCATCAATTCTTGGCAGAGGATACCGATTCATAACCATCAACCATTTCAATTTATGATAATTCATGAGTAGCCTTAGTTTACCATTCATTTTTTCTCAAAAAGGACCGGTGAATCCCAAGGAGAAGTACTAGTCGGATGAATCCCTTAGACTTCCAATATTCTAGCTACTTCATGATCTCTTGAAACTTTTTTGTAGCTATCCTATATAAAGTCATGTATACTGGTTAATCTCTAGGTACTATATCGATAGAGAAATCTACATATCATATAGATTTTAAACCTAAAAAGTCATATCGGAAGACTTCCCTAAAATTACTAACCACTAAGGAAAATTACATATGACGTGTCTTCTAGTTATCCTGATATAAAATGGAAATAAATTCTATCATTCCACTCATTCCATGATGCTCGGTTCTATCTCGGCTCGCCTGGACCTCCCATTCACTCTTTTGTAGAAACGATATCCCTCTTGTTACGTGAAACTCACCCTACGACGATAGCGATCGACCAATTCTTTAAAAGATACCTTCCAATCCATTCTGAGGATGAAATAAAATCAAATAATATATACAACACAGAGATCCCAAATGATGTGAAACCCATAAATTTCATGGGGGAACTCCTTGCACTATCGGACACCTACTGTCCTAATCACTAATGTAGTGTCTAGTTTCATAACATCATCATAATTAAAAACAAGGAGCCCTAGGCTCTCCAAAATAGACACAGATATAAAACTAAATGAATCCATAGAATCGAAGAGTGAAAAATCTAAAATAGAGGCAACTTGATACTCTTAATGTAGTAGGTTCAGGATCTTGCTCGAGTCGGGTCTATTTCACTGCATAACTATGTCATATACCGTGACCTTAATACATGACCTGACCACCCTGAACCGAACCACCCTACTAACGCTGTGATCCTGGCGTCCGACTACCATTTCCATTCCCACTACCTCGTCCTGCATCACCTGAAGCATTCCATTTTCTTGACTGTTGAGAAGCTTCTAACCCTACTCCTAAAGATGGAGTTGGTGCCTACCCTCTCTCACTAGATGCTGGTGGAAACTTCTTGCAAAAACTCTGTAAGTGGACCATATTAATGCAATATTGAAATCTGAATTGGTCTATCAGGCACTGAGGTCTAGTATTCCCAATTCATTCACACTATAAGAACCTCATCTGGAAAATGGAAGATACCTTCTGAGTACTACATTCTTTACCGGTATGCTCCAGATCATATTTCTTTCTACCAGCCAAAATCATATCAGATCCCGATAATGAACCACCCATACTCACACCACCAGATTCCCTCTAATTTCACTTGATAATCAATGACTGGTTCACTATGGAAAATACTGTATTCATCTAGAATATATTCACTTGTGAGCGGTTGTTGTATCTGAGACCATCCTCAAATCACATACCCTTTGAAAGATCATCACCCATCAGAATAGGTGATAGGTTCTAGAAATAATTAATGTAAGAAGAGTTATCCATAACTGATAGATATCCCTTATATAGAAGCATAAAATCATGAGATTTTTCAGCCCTCATCATCTTGGGATATAAGTATTCAGAGAAGTGTTTCTGAAAAATCTCCCAATGTTATGCCTTGCTGATGGTCTATTTATGTGGTAACTTGCCACCACCTCTTAGAGGAATCACACAACATATATGTTTCTAGCTTGAAACCCTTCTCAAGAGGAATCTCAAAATGTTCAATTATTGATAACATAGCCTCCAGCCATGACTCTACAGCTTGTGGACAACCATCCCCAGAAAACTTGGTCATATACTGATTTTGGAACCCTTATATTAGTTCTTACATAGATGTGGAAGACTGAGGTTCTCCCTAAATGGTTTTCATAATCCTCATAAAGCCTTCATAGAAAAGTGCATCATCACCTACATCTGGTATAACAGCTATTGCTGCAACTGAAATTACATGAGGGTTCCACTAGTAGCCCATTGCCTACCACCTACAGGGTATTATCATCGCCACCCTCCTTGTGTACTACCAGAGGTCATCATTGTGTAATTTATCTTTAATTTCTATCAAATACACATAATTATAAGTTTATTTATCAATGTACGTAGTTCAATAGAGAAAGAAATAAACATGAGATGTAAATCCTCAAAATTTTACTAAAAATTTGGTACATGGTGTGTATAAACTAAACATAGAATGCCCCCTTAAACTATCACATAGTCATGTACTCTATCTAGCCTAGGTGTGTAAACATCACAGGTACATAGTGTGTAAGAAATATACATGGTGTGTATACTAAATCTATTACATGGTCATCAAATCCCACCAACATGGGCGTGTAAAAACCCCAGGTACAAGTTGTGTTAGTATGGTACATAGTGTTTACAAATGTCTTCCCTCATGGACATGTGCATTTACATGGCTAGAGCCACACGGGTCTACCTATGTAAAACTAAACAGGGTGTACATATGGTATACAGTGTGTTCTGATCAAAACACAATAACCAGTTTTCTATCTCATACGGCCGGACACATGGTAAAAAACCACATGTCATGTACTTAGTGTATGTGGAGTGTACATAAAAAGTACTTTTCTTTTCAAATAGAAGAACAAATGGAATTTTTTCAGAGGACCACACGTCATGTTTCCCGGGTTTTTGGATAGTAATCCTCATAAACATCCCTAGAACCCCTATTTTGTTTTGTTGAATAATGTAATGGTGTGCCAAATTCTGATCCATAGGGGCTTATACTCCTAATGAATCAAATCATGGAATCCACATATATCACATAACAACACAATATATATCCCATGAAAAAATGTGATCCACCAAATTCCAATCCACGAGGGACCATACTCCTCAGGGACCAAAGATTGGCATCCATCCAATTGAAAAGTAACACATACCAATAAACCTATCATATTAGTGGGAATAATTATCCTTGTACCTATCACAACAACATGCATATCTTGATCTACATCTTTCACTACAACATCTATTTAGTATTTCTCTCTAGATGGCATGGAATGAATGTGTGGGATATGTTTTATAAGAAGTTATTATAGAATTGTTGATATGGAATACCCTAATATCCTTAGGTTTCATCAAAATAGAACCAAAATGATAAAAATAATAAGAGCACAAAACATGTGTGTTACCCAATGTTGAAATTGAATCAACTGTAATAGCTCAAAATCCAAAAATTAAAATTTCATTTGAGGTAATTTGGATTTTCCCAATACACGAGGTGGCTAAACCTGGGCATAGATAATTACAAAAATCTATTTCCTTTATATTTTCACCAAAAAGTAAAGAGAAACATGAATGAAATTATCTGATACCACTTTTTAACATCCCGGATCTGCGTGCCACTCAACTGGTGCCCCGTACCCAGTTGGCCACATGGCCTCAATTGCATTTCCCCTATTACTAGAGGATGCATACTTAAAGTGAGTTCCTAGGGTGTAATAGTGTGGAAATAAATCCTTCATTGGAAGAGTGTAACATGGTGGAATAATAATATACAATAGAAATTTTTGTAAACAACATAAAACTGAAATAAATAGCATAAGACTGATAAGATAGATAACAAAACATCATTCAATACAAAAGATGATACAGCATGTCACATGTTCTAGGAAAGTACCAAAACAAGTACACTACATTACTAAAAAATATATGTCTCAAAGAACAAAATAAACAAATAAGAGACTAGGAAGCATCTCGATCCTTGGTTCAGTCCCATGCTCTACAACTACCATATACCACATCAAGTACATGTAGCAGGGTGCTTGACCGGATCAACACCTAAAATCATATAATCTATTTTGGACCAAAAGCATGTCCCAACCAAGGTGTGAGACTAAATTCCAAGAGCCGACCACCGAATGTCTATTCCAATCTATGATTGGATATATATAATAGGAAATGTATAATAGTTAAAATAGTACACTTTGAATACTCAAAAGCAAGCAGAACATATGTCTCAATAATATAATGTATCATGTATAAGTGAAGTATGAATCCAAGATTGTTGATTGGCTTGGTAGACATGTCATAAGTCATAACATTCATTATTTATGTACTATGAATTATATAATGTCTCGAGGTCCGGCCTAAGCTCGATGACCTCCCATATAAAAGAAACCATCAACTTGTGACGTAATAATTATTTAAATCATTTTCCAATAGATCCTGACCTGGGTGTCCCTCAATTGATCCTAGGTTCATTAATCATTTTATAGAAGATTCAATGAGCCCGAACACCCTATATGTGGCTTCCTCATGGAATTCACATAATTAATCTATTGAGCCTTCCATTGCCTTTTAACTCAGAAAATGGTTCACCCAAGGTATGTAAGGTTTAATTAGTCACATGATACCATCCTTGTCATTTAACCAAGACTGCGGCTCTCCCATTTCAAATTACCTCATTTTATCCTTTAATTCAATTACACATTTGATCTCAAAAGAAAAAATTGAGAATTAAACTATCATATGTTTTTAACATAATAAAATCACATCATATCGGTTTATATAATAACCAACACATGTAAATTAAACTATTTCATGGTCAAAAAAGGATAAATCACTTGGGAAAAACATATCACATGCCTATTAGGAAATTTAAAAAATTACAAGGATTAATAAAACATGTATCTCATGTGGGTAATTCATATAATGAGAAATGAATTTTTATCAATCTAAGAATGTGAATTCAATTCATGCCTTATAGGAATTCTCATCCAAATATCCATCCTAGGAAAAAGAGCCCATGGGGTGGACCTAAATCCAAGTTCACAACCCTAAACATTCTTTCAAATCGCCCAATTAATTACCTAATCATAAATAGGAAATAAACGGTTCATTATTCAATCAAGAAACATTATAAAAGTGGGTTCCTAAAACATCAACATATATAAACATCGTGAAAATCAATGAATGTTACAAGACCAACTACCCTGTACTCATAAGACTCACCTCATCCAACATCGGGCTTTGATTCGACCTATAATTGAGCAGATCTACAAAAAGATAAAAAACAATCAACCGTTGGTATCTCAATCGAGAGACAAAAGTCAGAATAAAGGCTCAAACCGAATAGAGAATTAATCGATGGGATTTCAATGGATCTGATGGTGTTCTAATCAGGTAGTGGATGATGAAATAGGAGGTAAAATCCGGTCTGGATTTTCCTGGCTCTGCTACTCATCAAAGGGGTTAATTTAAATCCGTCTGAAAGACGATGCTATGACCAGACATAATAATTTTAAAATAAGTAAGTAGCATGTACTTTAGACTATATGAAGTTTCTGTACAACTCCTAGACATATCATTATGTGGCTATGTATTGGGATTACATGGTGTGTATCCCTCTATACACGGAGTGTACATAAAAGTACACGACGTGTAGTACCAAGTCACATCGTGTAACAGTCATGCAGCTAGACTAGGACCTCTTTTCCCACATTTTCAGAGATATAAACTAAAATGGAAGGATCCATACCTCAGATGAATAATCAGATTCTTACCATTCATGTTGAATACATAACATATATATACGTAAATTATACACACACATCAATATATTGGTTGAACAAATTCTTTGGAAACATATATTTATTTAAATATATATTTATTTCTATATAATTATATTTATAAATATTTATATATATAATTTATTTATATATATATTTATCAATATATTAAATATTAAAAATATAAGCAGTTAAATAAATATATATACTATTTGAAAATTTATTACAATCTTATAATTATTGAAATATAAATTTATTTATTTATAATTATACAAAATATTTTTTAAAACATTATTTATATATTTTTATTCTTAATATATATATATAAATTATAAAAATTCATTTTATATTTATTGTATACCAATAATATTTATTTTTGAATATAAATAAAGAAATTTTATATAAACTAATTAAATTTTAATTAAATTTTTTTATCTATGATAATAATAGAACTAATAAAGGCCCCTTTATTAATTCTATATAAATCAATGATTTAGGGTACACTTTTAGAAGTGATTTTTAAGCACTAATAATGGGTACATTTGTTAGTGCTTTTAGCTAGCGTAGATAAAGGCCTTATTTTAATCAGCGCTTTCTTCTTAGTACTTATAAAACTCGACACGTCCCTTGCTCAAATTTATATTAGTGAATGTTATAAAAGATAGTGTATTTTATTAAAAAAATATTTTTATACTATTTAAAAAAGAAATTAACTTCATTATTATCATTTAAGCATAATTTTTCTATAATAATTAATTCCTCATAAAAAATTTTTATTCTATTTCATCACATTAAAATCATTTAACTGGTAAAATTAAATTCAAGATAAACCCACAAAATATGATGAAAATATGTTCTCCAAGAAAAATTAATTTTTTAATTATAAAAATATTTTATAGAAAAAATTATCAGCATGTCAAATAGAAAAAAATTAAATTAATTTTATGATTAATAAAAATAGATTAATGAAATTTCAATATAAATTAAAAACAAAATGGGACATTATAAATACTTCAATGGAAATAATAGTTTTAGATAAAATTAATTTTTCTATCACTATCAACAATAACATGATCCTTTTAGAAAAATACATAAATTCTATATTAAGATCATATTAAAATGAGTATATCATAAATTATTTAATATTTAAAATAATATTTCAAAATGTGCCCCTAAATAATTTTATATTCACTCAGAAAAATTAATTCTGTTTTTTGAATAAAATTTAATTTTAAACAATAAATTCACTTTACTGAAAATTGTGTTAATATTTAATGATAGTTAATTATTAATTTTTTATTGGTGTTGAAGAATGAAAAATTGAGCATCGAAAACATCAAAAAGTAAGAAATACATGAATATGGGAATTATCTTCCCCACAATGTAGAGGTAGACTAAGGTGTATAGGATCATGTGATTCACGTAAACCTCTTTGAGACACATGATCAAATAAACTTCAAAAGGTCACATGAATGGTGATGTATAGTGCATAGCCTGTAGAAGATCCCGTGTAGCCCCCATGAAAAGTTCATCCACATTTGAGAGGGTTCCTCAGGCAGTTAGTGGTCACATGATAGAATGTAGATAAGCTTATCTAACACATGCGACTTGTCTATTGGTGGTCTCCTGAACACCCCTCTAAAAATTCTTTGAAAATAGGAAGAATATTCCCAAAATGGGGGAGAATGTTGCAGTTGTAAATGTCACAAACAACATCACTGAGAGGTAGATTTATTTTCTTCAACAATATTCTTGAAAACACATGATATCCATATCCTTTGAATAATATGAAATGAAAATAAAAGGGTGAAAGACAAGATCCTAATGTTGTCATAAAACTGACACGATGCACCCATAAATCCCATGGGAAAAAATTTAATCACCAGTTACATGTTCTCCTGGTCATGCATAATCCCACTGACATGTCTCCCTAGTCACATGAAAGGCTTCAAACTTTCCCAGGAGACCACACTCCCCCTATTTGGATTCATAATTCAAACATAACAGTTTGTTCAACAAGTTATCATGCAACCTCATAAGACCTTTTTTCTGTCCTGCATCACATCTCAGATAAGAACAATTATTTCCTTCAACAACACTCATGTGAACTGAAAAAACCATATATGTCCATGTAAATTATTCATGGAAATAAAATGTATAATATGAGAGCCTCTTTTGGTCAAGAAACTAATACAATGAAATGAAATTGTCTCACAAGATCCCTAAAAGGTAGATTTGATCACGCAAAGCCCCCCAGAAAATCCATCATTGCCTCATGGAGTGTCCCAAATAAAGAATAAATGATCACACGAAGTCCATATAATTATTATCCAGATCTTTTGAATGTATTTAGACATGTCATCATGATAATATAAAATCCCTATATCATGTCCACATGTTTTAGAAAACCACTATTAATTAGAAATAATCTAATAAATCAGTTGTTGACGGGATGGTCTCATGGTCACTGGAAATCATTCGATGTCCCCAAATACCCTATAGTTTGACCTGAGGAAGATTAATTATACTAAATCCCTCCAATAAATCTATCATGGATTCACAAATTACCGTCCATGAAAAGTGGTGAAAACCCTCAGTGGTGATGCCTATAAATCCACCACACCAGTGTATAAAAATGCATCCATAAAAGCCTGAAGGAATCATTTGAAACTCAAAATAATGAAACTAGGAATTAGAGTGCATTTCATAGAATTTATTATCTTATTAATTTGAAATTAGATCATTAGGTATGATCCTACGAACAATCTAATTCATCATGAATCTTTCATAGGAACTTCACATGATCACTTATAAATAACATGAAATAATTCTAGCAGGAGACACAATGGATATTCCATATATATACTAAGACATGTAATATATAAAATAATATAACATTAAAAAAATCTAAGGAATATGAAATAAAATTTCATAACAAAGATTAAAATAATGGAGAGTTATGAATTAAATACATGTGTTTATCCTCATGCACTTCATATTAACCCCCCATATAATGTTACAAAATCAGGACATGTCACCTATAACATGCGATGATCATTTATTATACAATTTAGATCATTAGAATACCCATGGATATGTCAAGTGAAAGTCACTTGGCTTCCTTGGGGTATGCCACCCATGCCTCATAAAACCCATCGAGCATGCCATCAAGACCATGAACAACTCTAAACATGTCACCTGAATAAAATGTTGAAACCAATATAAGTCATCTGAGTCTTGTGATAGCACCATGTTATGTCAACTGGCTCTCACAATGTCCCTAGGACACACCATCTAGAACATGTGATGTTCTACAGACTTATCAGCTAGATTTTGTGGTGCCCTCTAGACATGTTACCCCAATAATTCATCCCCCCGCATACATGTCTCATTGACAATTTCAATCCCTCAAAGTGCATATATAAGTTTTCAAGATGAAAACTATGAAAATCAGATCGATCCTTAGAAACCCTCTAAGCATGTCAGCAAGGATCATGCGATGGATTCTAGGATCATCCAGTCAAGACTCACTATAATGATCAAGAATCCGGTAGCCTAGATATGGTTCCTTACAATATTATATTGGAATAAGATAAAATGAATTGCATCCTAGAGTACCATGTAGTATTTTAGTATTGGAAAACTAGATACATACTTAGATCATCCATTATAATTTAAGAAATATAAATATAAAATAGAAATTCCTTTGTTAACACCATTATTCCCCTAGAATATCTCTTCATATAAATCATAGTAAACATCTATGAATCCTGGGAAAAAATAAAACATATGAAATGGGAGAGATGCAATTATGAGTAAGGTTGATGTATAATGGAATTTGTCATGAATCAGTAAGTATAAATAAGATGGGATAGTAAATAACTTAAAAAAAATTCCATTTAATCAATAAAATAAAGTATATGATCCAATGGAAATCGGTCCTAATAAATATATAAAAAGAGAGGTTGAGTTAAGCATTACAAGGTTTATAATAGATACAAGAGGGAACTTTACCAAAGATACCATTATCCCATATTAGAGCACAATATTTGGTGGGTCTTGATTGACCACATCATAGAAATATCCATAAATGAATTATTCCATAGAATATCCACTAGTTGATTTTCCTCCCTGTAATTTGGTGAGAGAACTAAGTTGATATGAGTTAAATTATTAAGGCATTTAACATAATCAGGTTGGATATGCTAAAGAAAATTTCTTATTCTGTTTTCTAAGTCTTGGACTATAATTTCAGACTCAGATTCAATCCATAATAAGTTCTATTTATTTTAAACAACCTATCTAACTGCATATATAGTCATCCATAACATAGCTTCATAAGCTACCGCAACACCAGTTTATTGATAGAATCCACCTTTGAAAATCGATGAAATATTCAGAAGATAACACCACATCCCAAGGGTCCTGGTGTTCTAGAATACACCCAATCAACATTCAATTTGAGCCATGGGTTGATTGGAGGTGTCCGTTAAATGTACATGACCATTTTTGGATTTCTTGGATGGCCTGACACACCCAAGAGTCGAACGATATTCAAATAAGACAAACTATTATTAATTCTTCTAGTTTTTGCGATAACTTATTCATAAACCCTATTTTATATGGAGATGATGTCCTATTATGGAGTGTATTGCATTCCCTTAAACAACACTTCATTGTGGGTCCTCTTGATAGTAGTAAAATTGATTACATCTACTATGAAAAGGAGGTTGTGAACATGTACACTCTAATAAAAAGTGAAAAGTATATCCATGAATGCATTAAGGTTCATATTTGTGTCAAATTTTAGACCAAATAAGGATCCAATATTTTCTAATAAGTTATGTGAAAAACTACATGATTGGAAAATGTGTGGTTCAATTTCTTCAGCACTAATGCATAGGGGACACCCAAAAAAATTAAAAAACTGGACCTTTTGAGTTTATCATGGTTGGGAAATTGGTTTTCCCATATATTCAAGACAATAATGAAATGATATGGTAGTATAAATTATGTGTTTAACTACATTAACCATGATAATGGTTTATTGAATCCCCTATATTCCAATTTATAAAACTCTTTGGTACAGAAATGTCCAACATTGTCTGGTTTCCATAAAAGGATATTAGAATCCATGCAATGAATTATTTTGGAAATATGAAATATAATATTCAGGACTCATTCCTTGAATATAATATTACCAATTTTTTATTCCAATAATATAACATCATCAATTATTCATTATAAGAATCTAATAAATGGGTAAGGCCTTGGACAAAACTGAATCAAGTTTTTCTCATGAGACCTACGGAAACATCGAGGAAATGTAGAGGGCCCAACCCATTACATAATAAGTCTAATAAATTTATAATATGATTGTGGAGAAGTAGAATCAAAATATAATTTTATATTGAAATAATAATACAAAATGTAAATAACTTTCTACATTATGTAAACATAATTATGAACCATCAAGGGTAATATGGTCAATGGTAGAAAAATAACACATACCTAGAAAAAACAATCAATAAAAATTTAATATTATATCTTAGATGGTATAATAATAATTAATCATTAATTAATCACAATATTCTACAAATTATGAGGACATGATTTATAATACTTTAAATGATGTCGCTGAAAAATTCTTTATGAAAATATCTTTTTCATTTTAAAAATATCTTATGATTAAAACCATGAATTAATTATCAAAAAAGTTTTTTAAATAAAATGTAAACTTATCAAGGATTCATTAAATAATTAATGTGATATGAGGGTGGGAAAATATTCTAATTCCATATAATTTAAAAAAACAATCCGTATGTATTTGGGTCGGAAAATTCTCTAACAACCATATTTAAAAAACCATAAAATATTCATTTAAAAACATTTTGTTAAGATTATAAAATGAATAAAAATGAATTTAAACTATCATAGGAATATATTAAATGCATTTTTGATTAAATTTTAAGAAAATATGTAAATAGAAGAGAGATATTTCCTAATGGAGACTTAAACAAGACAATATCAAATAATGATGAGGCATAATAAACCCTTACCACTTTGTAATCAGTTCAATCATATTCTCCAACAAAAGAATGGGCATATAATAAAATATTATATAACAGGATGAAAAATTTATTCATGATGTAACATATATAACTGAACAATATTTTCACCACATAAAATAAATATGTGGTGAATATGACATATGTCTCACGAAAGTCACGGTGAGGCAAAAAACCATAAATTTAATCATATTTCATCCGTACAAATCTGAAAATGTTGTATATATTTTTTAACAAATTATTAAGTTATGAAAGAATCATATTAATATTTATTATATTATATATGATTCCATTAAAACTTTTTTCCACTCATTTACTAATAATATTTTATTCATTTCTCTCTTTCAGGTTTTATTTGTCCCCTTCTATAATTATTGTATTTTCTTGAAATAACCTATTCTCTTGCATAGGATATAGATATAAAATATATAGAATAAAAATATTTTCATAAATATAATTTTTAATCATTAAATAAATTTTATAACCATTTATTAATGTTGACTATAGATAATGAATCCCATCACATTGTGGAGACGATAAGTCGCACAGACGCACGAGCAAATCCATCATTTATATATGGTTGAAAGGGTAATTAAGTGGAAGTTATATTAATTTTCTTGAATATTTATAATTAACTAATTATCATATATATCACATATTTATTTCATTATATCCATCCATATAAAATAGTGTTGGAAAACAAATAAGACCACATCACAAAGATAATAAGTCCTACATTAGAACACGCAGTGCATCTATTATTCATAGGATGAAAAAAATGTGGAATATGGTTGTCACGTAATAATAATGATAACAGCTCGTAATATATATTATATATATTTTATTAATTTATAATGGAAACAAAAAAATGTAGAATAAGTAATAAAATTGATAGAGTCGATAAGGACAGTTTTTACTTCTTCGATGGTCTTCCTTTACTCTATTCTTTTAGGTTCATGTTTGGTTCTTTTGGAAATAATTGAACCTCTATAACATAAATAGGAATCTTTTTAGAATAAATTAAAAGTTTTGGTCAATATAGAGGGATATATGTGTTGTGATTTAGTGATGGGGGATGTGTCATTTTATAATTGAGGCGAGGGTCACTTTTGGGAACACCAAAAATATTAAATTAAAATAAATTAATTTTCAATTCAATAAGGATCCAAATTATGTAATATTAAGATGAAATTATTATGGGTATAAATAATCTCATATAATATTTTTTAGATATGTTTAGGTCACATTATTAACCTTATCATTTTTTTAACCTTTATTTGACCCCTTTAACTCATAATGTGACAACTTGAATTTTACTTTTTGAAGTCAATATCGTTACTATAAAATACCAAAATAACCATATATGGAGCATGGATGAAATGTTAAACCATATCCCAATAATATTTTTCCTAATTTTATATTTTATACCTTTTATATAATTTTATAAAATAATATATATTTTGTAATATCATTATTTTCAGTTTTGACATTATCAATTACATTGAATTTTAAAACATATCAATAAACCAAATAACATTGAAAAAAATATTTTAATGAATCCCTAATATGTCTGTTTCAGCCATTAAATTCATTTTATAATCTAATTATGTAAAATTACATATATTTTAAATTTTTTAGTATCATTTTTTTATATTTATATTAATAAAAAAATTATTACATCATCATTACGTACGACTTTATAAAAATTATTTATTTCAAAAAAATTGAAAATAAATTACCATGATTAATATATAAAATTATATTTCACGTTAATATTTATATTGTAAAATAGATTTAAGTTAACCCCAATTAAAAATTGATATAGTTATTAAAATCATGAATGTGACAACTTTTACTTTTCATTAAATAAAAAACTATAAGGGGCATAATAACATTATAATTGAACCATTGTCATATATATGAACATTCAATTAATATGAATGAAAATAAATAATCAAATAAAATTATTGAATGTTTTAGGGACAATTTATTGTCTTTATAATATTATTTTTACCCATATTTAACTAATTTACCCTTAATAAAGGTAATTAAATTTACAATATTATTTAATTTTTTTTGAAAATAGAAGGTAAAAATTTAGTAATTTTGGAAATTTTGATTCCAAATATGGAATATATTTTTCCAAAAAAAAGTTAACAAAATTTTCCAAAATTAATTTAATATTAATCCAGAAAAAGGGATGAAACAAAGAATTCTTACAGTAAAAATGTTAAAAAGTTTGAATTTTTTTTATGTCAAATTTCAATGTCAAATTAAATCAGATGAAATAAATTATATTTATAAATGTATAATTTAATTATATATAATTTAAAACTTTTTTTACAATATAATCTAACTGTATAAATAAATTATAATAAAATATAGTTTTAAATTAAAATGCAGTATTTTTCACTATCATCATTAAATGAAACTTATCAGAGAAATACAAAAAATTAAACCAATGTTAATCTATATACTTATATTTCAAAAATTATGATTTTTTTTCAAATATAATTTCTAAAATTGTAAAAATTTATTTTTAAAGTATGTGTTCTATTAAAATTCAACAAAACTACCTTTAGGAAAATACACCTCTTTTAGGTGTAAAATTATTCTCATATTATTCATATAGAAGTCTTTTAGATGAATCTAAATATTTTTTTTAAGTAAAAAACTATGTAAATTTCAAAAAAATTAAATATGATCCATTCCATTCAATTAAAATAAAAGGTTTTAAGTATATTTCATTTTTCGTTTAAGCATGGTATTACATCCAATGTAGCCTATCAAAGAGGCTAAATTTAAAAAAAGACATACCATAAAATCTTGGGTTGTATAATTATCCCCTCCTCTAATAAATTGTGTCCTAAATATTTGAAATTGTACATTGAAAATAAAATATTGATACTTGATAATTAATTTGTGGTAAACCCACACTATAAATAGGTTTAATAAACATACTATTAATAAGATGGAAAGGGAAATACAAAGGTCACTACAAATTTAAGGTTTTGAGTTAGAAATCATTAGTGGAAGGTGAAAACATATAAATGGATACTAGATATGACTGGAATGTTTTTATGGAGAGTGATATAAAACATAGTCATTAAGAAAAATAACCATCACAAAACCATAAATCTTATGATCGGCTAAAAGGCCATTGATATCTCAAGAAGAAAAGTACATGAATATCATTTTTGTTCCAAAACCCTTTTCCTAGAGCTGTGGGATTATTGTTTTATCCTGATAGGAATATGATGAAATAAACTGACAAGATTTATTTCCATTCTATAATATTATTCATATCCTTTAGTTGTGTTTCGATCCATTTTCACTACAACTATTAAGCAAGGAAATTAATGATCAAGATGAATTCTTCATGCCTGATGAATAGTAATGAAGCATAAGATTTAAAAATAATTCATTCAGCAATTAAATATTTTGCAAAACCAAAATGGGTAGAATAGTTTTTCCAATATAATAAATTATAATTTAACCTCCAGTAATAATATACAATGTTAAAAAGAATCCATTCCATAAGTAGTTACCTCAAGACTCATTAAAAATACTTATGTCCAAATTCATCATCTAAAAATTTAGAAGGAAGGTTGCTAAATTTACAAAATAAACTTAACATAATATTCCGAAATCGAAATATTCATTCTCTTTTTTTCAAATACATAATATTTTAGCACCTTAAAAATCATAATGAAAATGATATTATTTCCACATACTAAAAGACTAATTATTTCACTACAATCTATATATATATCTCATGATACTTATTACAAGTGCCCAATTGATGAAATAATTCGTGAATCCAAATAGAAAATAACTTTAATTATTATAGTTAATTATTAATCCATTAATTATGATTCATTATATTCTTTCATAATTCCTCCTTCCTTTAATTTTCCTTTTGTAGTCTCTTCATCATCAGCAGTATAACCATTATATGAATAAACATGATGATTCTAACCACTAATGAAAGCATAAAAGCCCAAGGATTTACAAATAAATATAATGAAATTCACAAAACAATAAGTCTCTATGAAATATCACTTTGTTTTAATGAGATGGTCATAACTTAGTTGTTAAACTAAATTTATCCACTTCTTTGTTTTGAATTTAGAAAATATGACATAAACGATTGTGTTCAGGGTTTTTTTGGGGGTATGATGGAACAAAAATTATTATTTTTGAATTGTAACCTACCCTTATGAATTGTAACCTACCCTTATTAATTGAAACCTACCCTTATGAATTGTAACCTACCCTTATGAATAGTAATATGACCCTTGTGAATATTAAATTTCCAAAATAATAGTAACCTCTCCAATGAATATATAAATAAAATTGGGGCATCTTATATGTGATAATGTGACCATAGTAAAAGTATTGGTATTTTTTCACGTCAAAAATAATTAATTACTATTAATTAATTACCATAAAAGGAAATTTATTTTCCCTAAAAGGTGTTCAAAATTTAACAATTTTATATCTTTTGGTTTTAAAATTATTTTATAATACATTAGGTAATTTTTGAAAGAATTATAAAATAAGTTATAGTCTTAAAATATTTATTTTTCAAGTAAATTGTGATTTTAAATAAATATTAAATTATTCATAATTAGAAATTTAGTTTTGAAAGATGGATTTTATTTTTTGGATTTTACACATTGAAAAATAGTGTATGATTTAGAACATCCCCATAATTCCATTATGATGAATAAAATAAGAGATACCCATTTCTATATCATTAAGCCCTCCTAAGTACACCTAGTACCATGTCGATGTTTCATAAGGGATTTTACCCGAACATGCTACATTTCGTCGGATTGCCTTGTCTTTCTTTTTAATCAAATAAAGTTGTATTTTATTTTTATGTAAAACTTATACATATTGTGCATATTATCCAATCTCATGTAACAATATCCATTAATTATTCTCTTACAGGTATATACTTGTTTTTATGTGGTTCCCTCCTCTATACTTCTTGATATGTAGACTCGTTTTAAGGGAACTTCCCAAATTTTAACCCAATTTCATTTTACCTATTTCATCCATTTTAAGACAATTTTTTTTATAAAATATGTATTTTTATCATATAAACCATCTTGGTTCACTTCTGGTTTTAAATAAAATATTATTATCATTTCTATTTTAAAGGCTCTTTAATATTTTCCATAAAACCGCTCTAAAATATTTTATTGCTTAAATTTCTTAAATAAGCTTACATATTGTCACTTTTGTTTGAAATTAATTACCATGATACATGCCAATTTTACTTTAAAAATTTTTATGTATTTGTTTATTTTTTTTCCATGTATACTTTTATGATATGATATTCATTTTGCTTTATGACATGATTATGATACCCACTACTTTCCATGGGTGGCCTTGTGTTTCTAATTGTTTATATATGATTATATATGGGGAAAAAATATTCATGAAAATGTTAAGATGGGTGGGCCTCGATAGAAATCCAATGCATTGGGTGAAGTATATTCTCATGAAATGTTACATGCAAAGGCCTCAGTGGTTAGCCTTGACTCATGATAACAAGTGAAATGGTCTTGGTGGATAACCTCGACTTGTGATCCTCTATGTGCAACGAGCCTTGAATCGTGATAATGTCATGCTTTATGTTTCTTCCACATTACTATTAATTCACTTTTATATGATCCCATGTTTATATGTTATGATTCCTTGTGTTCCATGCATTTTATTTTCATTATTGCAGGACATAAAACCCATGTGGTAATGTTTTATTACTATGATTTTTTCCCTTACTGGGATTTTAGCTCGTCCCTTCATTCATTTGATCCCTAGGGTACCCTTTGTAGATGTAAGGGGTCAAATGAAGTTAGCAACCCTTTATGATGATTAAATAAAGAAGTGTTTTTTAGTCACATGTTTTCAATTATATGTACCTAGTATTCAAAGACACTATAATTCGTGATCCTTGGCTTGTTTTTAACAAATAATTATGATTAAAATAAATTAACGTTATGTGTAAAAGGCTAGGGTCTCTATAGTTGGTATTAGTGGATTGTCTAGTAATTTTTAGAGATTATTAATAGAGAACTTTAGTAAGAAACATTAGTATTAGACTATGTATAAGAAAACACCCCTAAATATTGGTAAGTATAGACTAATTGGTTTATCAATAAAATACATCATTGTCTGGATACATATATATAAAGGATGATCTGGAATAGATGTATCTATGGGTAAAACCCAAAAACACCGCTTGGATCTAGACTCGAATAAGAACTGGTGCACAAAAATGGTACTTACTATACTCTGTTTTTGACACTCATGGGGGATATGCTTTGACAAATTCTTGAGCTTAGTACAAACCATTATTTAGAAAAAAATACCATAAGAATGTACGTTAAGAAATAGATCAAGGACAAACTAGATTTAAACATAGGGAATCAAAAGTTAGGATATACTACTCCTTTACATATTTATCCTTTTATGTTTAATGTTTTCTTTTTTATGATTAATAGCTAAGTATTCAAACCCAAAGCTGTTGTCACCTTAGGAAGTAAAAAAAAGCAAGGGTGAAATTTCATAAGGGGGAAGAATGTAACACCCCAATGATATAAAAATAATTTTAATGAAATTAATGAAATACTAAGTCTCAATGAAAAAAACAGTATTTTTAAGGATATAGTTATAACCTACCAGTTAAACTAAATTTTCCCACTTATATGTCTTGAATTTTAAAAATCTGACATATAGGGTTGCGTTTAGGGAATGTTTTAGGGTCTGATGGAACAAACTTCTTTTTTGGTGAATTGTAACATACCCTTATGAATAGTAACCACCCCATATGAATAGTAGTATGACTTTTTTGAATTTTATATCATTCAATAGAATAGTAACCTGACCCCAGAAAGCTAAAAAAAATTGGGGCATCTTAAAAGTGATAATATGACCATAGTAAAAGTATTGTTAAATTTTTATGTCCTAAATAAATAATTTAAATTAAGTAATTAATTTAGAATAAAATTTATTCTTTCTAAATGGAGTTCATAAATTAAAATTATTGTTTCATCTGGTTTTAAGATAATTTTATAATACCTTATGTAATTTTTGAATGCGTTATAAAATCAGTTATAGTTTTAAAATATATATTTTTTATTTAAATTATAATATTAATTAAAGATTAAATTAATTTTATTTAGAAAATTATTTTTGAAAAATGGATTTCATTTTTGGATTATATAGTTTAGAAAATGGTTTGGGTGAATTTTTGGGATTTCTCGAAAAAAACATGAATTTTTTGATGAATATTAAAATATGGTAAATTACTATATACATTTTTATACAATATTAATCTTTTATACAATATTTATTGAGTCATAGATGATGTAAGAACCTATGGTTCGAACTCACATGCACATATTTCTATTTTTGGTCATTTAATCTTCTCTATTTCTTGACTTATGGGAAAATAATAAACTAATCATTAAAATGTTATGGTAACCCTCCTCCCCTCCACTATAAATTCCACCCACACTTCTCTCTTCTCTTCAATCACCTCGAGACTTAAGGATTCCATAAATTATTCCAAAATACCTCCCCAAAATCCTCCCCCACATCCAAAAATCCCCTAGTCTCCTCAAAATACAAAATCCTCTCCCCTTGAGAGGCCCTCAATGAAGACTAAATCAAGAAGTAATTTCCTCTTTTCTTTCCTTTAATTTTCTTTTCAGGTTCCTTTTTTCACTTTTCATTCTAAACCTATCCTCCTCCAAATGGTATGAAAAATATAGTAAAAGAAAATTACTATAGTTTTATTATTATAATGGTATAATTCATTATCATATCTCCTTTCCTGTCCTTTTATATGAAATAAATTTAAACACAGTCCGAGATGTGTTAATTTATCACATTCAAGGACAATAGGGTATCAATTTTTATTACCATATTTAATTCTTGTCATGAAACCATTTTTTTTGGTTGAACCAGACTAATAAAAATCAATTTTATCTTATGTGATGATATGTAAGCCTTTTTCACACATGATGTAAAATAATAATACAAAAGAAGTTAATTGCGAGCAGAATCACCACATTAATCCAAGATTTTATCATTAATGTTATATATAATGATTCACCTTCACTAAAAATAACGAAATTATTTTTATAACCATGTAATATTATGTATTTCCCCTAATTTCATATAACTTTCATTCTGGACAACAATTTTCAAACAACATGATTATCTGAACCTGAATATTAGTGAACTGATCATTAAAACCATTGAAGAAAATGCTCCCAAATAATGAAATTGAACAACTTAACTCATCAAAAAGGACATGAATGAACTTAATAAGTCTATAAAAATCAATAAAATTTATTTTATGTTGTATAATTATTAATTAATGAACCGAATTTTATTATTGAGGTCATTATGATCAAGCGAAGAACACCATCAGGATTAAGTTAATGGAGCCTCTCTTTCTCACATTTATTCCAGAATCTCCTCTATGTAATGTGTACTTACTAATGATAGGGTATTATTTTTCACCTCCCCCATACTTATCTCATGATTTATAGTAAAATATAAACCTCTTTCTCTCAAATTAAGTGCTTTTATGTACACTCGATACCATGCCGATATTCTATAAGGGATTCTACCTGAACCTCCAACATTCCTTCAGTTTGTTCTGTCATTATTTTTATCCAAACGAAATTGTCTTTTCATTTTATGTAAAACATTTACATACATTTTATATGCTCGAAAATCATGTATCAAGGTCCATTATTTATTTTATCTCAGGCATATTCATGTTTTTTGTGGTTCCCTCCGAAATAATTCCCGTTAGGAGAACTCGTTTTAAGGGAACTTCCTAAATTCTTACCCAATTCCAAGTGCCCTCTGTCGTCTATTTTAAGAAACCATCATTTTTATAAAATCAGTATTATTATTATATAAACTATCTTGGTTCACTTCTTTTTTTATATAAAATATTATTCCCTTTTATATTTTAAATACTCTTTTTTATTTTCCATAAAACTTCCATAAAATGTGTTAATGCTAAAATTTCATAAATACTCTTCTTATATGTTGTAACATCTATTTTACATCACTTACCCTGATACATGTGTATTTTCCCTAATCAATGTCCATGTACTCTTTAGTTCCTATCTTTCATGGATCTTTTTTTATATTCCCATTCATTATGCTTTATGACATGATTATGATACCCATTTCGTTCAATGGGTGCCCTTATGATAATGATTGTTTATGTATGATTACATATGTGGAAAACATACACTTGAGCATGTTAATATTAGTGCTCCTAGATAGTGCTCCAATGTATTGTGTAATGTATTGTCTCATGAGATGTTATGTGCAACGGTCTTGGTGGTTAGCCTTGACTCGTGCTACCATGTGCAATAGTCTTGGTGGTTAACATTGAATTTTGATCCCTTATGTGAAACGAAACTTGAATCCTTCTAAGGTCATGATTTTGGTTGCTACAATATTACCATGAATTCATTTTTATTTTATCCCATGTTTATATATTATGATTACATGTTTTTCTTTCCATTTATTTTAATTATGACATGCCTTCTAACCCTCGTGTTAATGTTTTATTACTATGATTTCCCTGTAACGTCCTGAGTCTGGAGCCCCTCCACTGGTGCCCCGTACCAGGTTCGCTACATGACCTCAAGCGCGTTTCCTCGAACGCCAGAGGATGTCGACTAGTAGCGAGGTCCTTGGTGAGTCAGTGGGGAAATTATGCCCTCATTTGGTAAGGTATACAAGGTAAGAAAACAACAATAAACAATAGAAGTAGTAAACGACATGCATAACAACAGAAACCAAATAGCAGAAACAATGTAGATATATAACTATGATGACAATGATGCAGCAGGTACATGTATCTAAGGCAAAATATCAAACACAACAACATGCTGAAATAAAACTGATACCAAGTGCGAAGGAAAAACAAAGTAAGCTCCTCAGCATCGCGAGCCATGGCTCAGTCCCATGCTCCCCAGCTCCTGGTGCAGTCAAGATCCTGAAGAAGAAGGGCGCTTTACTTTGTCTATACCTACAGCAACATAGTCTTCTTGGGCCCAAAAACATGGCCCAAATAGGGTGTGAGATACAATCCCAGTAGGCAATCACCCATAGATTTGTTCCTAATAGTCAATGAACACATGGAAGTAATAAAAACAAGAAGCAGCAAACAGAAAAGCACAAGCAGCTACAATCCACAGTTCTAACATGTAAAGAACACAAGTAAGTAGTCAGCATCAAGAATAAAACAGGTAACCCTATGGGTAGCTCTCACAGTCTAACCCCTATGGTTCAACCTCTAAGTACTAGCAACCCTCTAGGAGGCACACACAGTCTCACCCCTCTTGTTCAACTACGTAATTAAGCAGACTCTCTGGGGAAGCACTCACCGTCAATTTTCCCCTATAGTCTCATATTGTGCTAAAGGATCTATGGGGAAGCACTCAATGTCAATTCCCCTTGTGGCCCGCATCGTGGATCTACAGACTCTCTGGGGAAGCACTCAACGTCAATTTCCCTTATGGTCTCGCATCATAATTAAAAGACACTCTGGAGAAGCCCTTCCGTCAATTCTCCCTTTGGTCTACTAATCTAGGTTCTCACAGTCCTGAGTATAACTAAACCTATTCTGCACGCATGTATCATCCAGGTAAACCTCAAGAACTACTTGGCTATCAACTAAGGCTCAACAGCAATAACAAAACAATAGTTCTGCTATCCTACAACTAGGCATGGAAACTGGGAAAACGCCCAACAGGAAAAAAAGCATGGAAAAGAAATCTGAGAACATAAAAAAAATACTCTACTCACAAGAAATAACCTCTAATAAAGCAATCAATCAAAGCAGGCAAACAACGTGGGAAAAACATGAAGCATGCAATACCCCGTTCAAGGGTATTGGTGGAATTTGTGCATAATATTCATCAACTTTATACAAAAAGGAACAAACCACCAACCTCGATCCTAAGAGATCGATATAGGTGAACCTCGACGAAAGATTCCACTTAGAACGATGTAGATCTGAGAAAACGCACAAAACGTTCATCCCATGATAACATGAAAACAAGGAGGAATCAAGAAACAAGGCTCAAGCAGTAGGAAGAACTCATCGCTGCGATTCCAATGCAATCGACTGTGCTCGAATCGGAGAATGGACGGAGAGGCGGGAGTCCGTCGAAGATCTGGCCGTACAGCTGCTCTCGGATGGACGAAAGCTGGAGAAGAAGATGGTTTTGGGGGTTAGGCATGACCCCGGTCCGTTTAATGAAAAAAAGAAAGTACACGACATGTACTTCTTAAGTACACAACATGTACTTAAAATTTTTCTGTACTTCGAATTAATCATCCTCCACCTCAGCCTTACACATCGTGTGTGTGGCCCGGACATGGCCAGCACATGGCTTCGAGCCAAGGAAGAGTACACGGCGTGTACTCAAAAAATAAATGGCGTGTACTTCTGAAATTTCCAGAAAATTATTTTTTCTCAAAAAATCCAGAAAAATGAAAAATGTACTAGAAAGAAGATTCGGGTTCTTACAAACTTCCCCCCTTAAAGAAATTCGTCTTTGAATTTCCCTAACGAGTCGGAGAAGAAGAAACCCCGAATAGCTCCGACCACTGTGATCGTACATCGGCCTCCCTCTCACAGGTCTCATCCTATACTTTCCCATGCTGCCATAGCACTCATACCAGAGGAATAGACCGCCCGCGGAGAACCTTCATACTGCGATCGACAATCTGGATAGGATGCTCCTCAAATGATGCATCTGCTTCAAGCTCAACTTCCTCGGGCTGAAAGACATGAGATGGGTCTGAAAAGTACCGTTGGAGCTGAGAGACGTGGAAGACGTCGTGCATGGCCCGATACCTCTAAGGTAGCTACAACCGATAGGCGACCGACCCAACTCTCTCCAAGACCTCAAACGGTCTGACGTACCGTGGTGAAAGCTTACCCTATCTCCAAATCCTTTTGTGCACCAACCTCGGTGAAAAATGTATGAAAACCTGATCACCAACCTCGTACTCCATAGGTCGTCTCCGCTGATCAGCATAAGACTTCTGTTGAGACAGTGCTTTAGCCATCCTCTTCCGAATCAGCTCAATCTGCTCTAAAGTCTCCTGAATTAGATGAGGTCCCAGCAATGTTGCCTCTCCGGCCTCCAGCCAGCATAAGGGTGATCGGAATGACCTACCGTACAAAGCCTCGTATGGTGCCATCTGAATGGTTTCCTGGAAACTATTATGTAGGAGAACTCCACTACTGGAATATGCTTCTCCCAAGAACCGCCAAGGTCTAGAATGCAGGCTTAGAGAATATCCTCAAGCACCTAGATCATGCGCTCGGACTAGCCATCAGTCTGGGGATGGTATGCTTTACTCAAAAGTACTTGTATACCCAAGGCCTTCTGATGTCCCTGCCAGAACTGAGAGGTAAAGCATTCATCTCTGTCTAAAACAATAGAGCACAGAACTCCATGCAGAAAAACGATCTCTCTGATGTAATGTCATCCCAGATCATCGACACTGAATGTCTCCTTGATCGGCAAGAAGTGAGGAAACTTTGTAAGTCTGTCGATGACAACCCAAACAGCATTGTTTCTTAAAGGTGATCTCGGCAACCCGATCACGAAGTCCATCGTAAAATCATTCCACTTCCACTACGGAATGGGTAACTGCTGTAAGAGCCCCGCTGGTCGCTGATGCTCTGCTTTCACCTGCTGACAATTAGAACATCTCATGACAAAACCAGCAACATCCTTCTTCATACCTGGCCACCAGTACAGGCTAAGAAGATCCCGATACATCATGGTGATGCCAGGATGAACTGCCCAAATAGAGGAATGGAAATCCCACATCAGCTCCTCACGTATGTCTATTGGCACCCATATGCATCCTTGGAAACGCAAGATCTCATCCTCGCTCACTGTTCATCCAGGAAGAGGGTCCTCTCCTGACACACTCTCGCACAGGACTAAGCCTTCTGAGTCTGATAGCCGCTTCATCCATACCCAATCAAGTAGCATGGAGGTAATAGCTACGGAAGATAGAAAGGTCTGTCCCCATCTGTCGTGCACCTCTAGATGCATCTCAGAGAACAAATCTGTCGGCTTCCACTCACTACTGGCCTCCTGAACTGCCTAAACCTGAGTTCTCATGCTCAACACATCTTCCACGGCGTTGCCCTTTCCCGACGTATAGGCAAGCCCAAAGTCAAAAGACTGTAGATACTCAACCCACCTGCGCTGCCTCAGATTCAGATCACGCTGAGTGAAGATATACTTGAGACTCTTGTGGTCAGTGAAGACCACAAAGTGCTCTCACAGAAGATAGTGTCTCCAATAGTGCAAGGCATGACCAACAGCTACCAACTCCAGGTCGTGCGTAGGGTAGTTCCTCTCATGTGGCCTCAACTGCCGAGACCCATATGCAATGAATCCATCTCCCCGCATAAGCACAACTCCTATCCCGACACCGGAAGCATCACAGTAAACAATGTAGCTCTTTCCTGGCTCCGGCAAGACTAGTATCGGTGCTGACGTCAACCTCCATTTCAGCTTCTGAAATGTTGACTCACAATAATTTGACCACAAGAACTTCACCCCCTTCTTGGTCAGACCTGTCCAAGGTGCTTCTAGACAAGAAAAGTCCTAAATGAAGCGTCTATGATATCCAACTAGACCTAGGAAGCTCCATACCTCAAAGATGTTCTTCGGATACTCCTAGGAAACTACAACTCTCACATTCTCTAGGTCCACTGATACTCCTGCCTCTGAGATGACGTGACCCAAGAAATGAATATCATCCATCCATAAGTGGAACTTTGAGAGTTTAGCATAAAGACGATGCTCTCTCATTGTACTCAGAATGATCTCAAGATGTGTGGCATGGTCGTGTCGAGTGTGAGAGTACACCAAGATATCATCCACGAAGACCACGATGAAGGAGTCCAAGTAAGGATGGAACACTCGGTTCATCAGTGCCATGAAAACTTCAGGTGCGTTTGTGAGTCCGAAGGGCATGACTGTATACTCGTAAAGACCATACCTGCTCTTGAAGGCTGTCAGAGGTATATCTGATGGTCTAACGCACAACTGATGATAACCAGAACTGAAGTCGATCTTCAAGAACACCCAGGCTCCTCGAAGCTGATCGAAAAGGTCATCAATCTGCAGCAATGGATATCGGTTCTTGACCATCAACTGGTTCAGCTTCCAATAATCCACAAAAATTCGTAGGGTACCGTCTGCCTTCTTCGCAAAAAGAACAGGCGAACCCCAAGGAGAAGTACTGGGTCAGATGAAACCCTTAGGTCGTAGCTCCTCCAACTGCTTCTTGAGATCCTGCAACTCAGGTGTGGCCATCCTATAGGGAGGAATGGACACCGGTGCCGCTCCTAGAACGAGCTCAATAGAAAAGTCTACCTCACGCTCCAGAGGCAAACCTGAAAAGTCCTCTGGAAAGACATCTTTGAAGCGAACCACCGCTAGAGGAAAGTCCAACTGTGGAGTCTCCTGATCATCCAGATAAAGACTAGAAATCTGGGTTGTCACCCCTCCTAGCCCAAGATGCTCGAGTCCCGCCCGACTCACCCGAACGTCCCATTCGTCTCTATGAAGGAAAGATTCACCCTCTGGTGAAATGAAACTAACTGTGTGGTGATAACAGTAAACGGTTACTTGGAAGAGAATCAACTAGTCCATACCAAGAATGACATCATATCCTGTCATCTCTAGGACCTAGATATCCCATAATAAGTGAAACCATGCAACCTCTAGAGGGACCTCTCTACACTGGTGTATACTAGATGTCCTCGTTCCCAAAGGTGTGTCTAGTGTCAATGAGTCGGCAGAAGAAAAGATGCAGAGACCAAGGCTCTCCACAATGACAACAGAGATAAATCTATGCGTTGAACCAGTATCGAAAAGGGCTGAAGATAAAACAGAGGCTACTAAAATCATACCTCGAACAGTAGAAGGGCTGGGATCCTGCTCAAGATAAGTCTGCTCCACGACGAAAGAATGGCCTGCACTGCAGCCCTGCGCCCCTGACTGACCACTCTGAGCTGAACCTCCCTACTGGTGCTGAGGAACTGGTGGCTGACCGCCATGGCCTCAACCTCCACCTTGGCTCGAATGGCCGGAAGAACTCCAGTTCCCTGACTGGTGAGGGACTGGTGGGGATGCTCCTGAACGAGGAGTCATGGAAGAACCCCGGTCACCTGCTGCTGGTGAGAAACCTGGCATAAATGCTGAAGGTGACACATCTTTCTACAAGATTGGCACTCCACGGGGTCTCTCTGGCACTGCGGCCTCATGTGCCCTGTCCGGCCACAATGGTAGTGTGTCACCTGGCTGCCTGATGATGCGTCTCACTTCCTCGAATCACCGTGCATAGGCTCCCTACGGTGCTTCTTGCTGTCATCTGAAGGAAATCTAGATCTGGAAGCAGATTCTGCCCTGACTCGCAGCTCTAGAGTCTTTCTGATTGTGCTCCACAATCAGTGCCTAGTTGACGATGGAAGTAATGGAAGTCAGCTGGAAGATGTTCACCTGCGAGCGAATCTCCCGTCTGAGTCCATCCTCAAACTTCCTCACCACGAACACCCCAATCCCATCCCGAAGGGGTGTAAAACACTGCAGCTCAGTGAAATGAGAGGAATACTCCATGACAGATAGAGTACCCACCTCTATGATCATGAACTCCCGGGCTCGATCGGCCCTCAGGGTCTCCTGGTAAAAGTAGTCGTAGAACACGTGCTGGAACTCCTCCCAAGTCATAGCCTGCTGCTGACCCGCATGTGAGATCACATCCCACCACCTCTTGGTGGAGTCTCGAAGCATGTAGGTGGAGAGCTTGACCCGCCTCTCTGGAGGCATATCTAGATGATCGAATATAGTCATCATGGCTTCCAGCCATGACTCTACAGCCTGAGGTCCTCCCTCCCTTGAGAACGTGGGATGATGCTGCTACTGAAAGACCCACGTCAAGTCTGCCATAGACGAGGAAGGAGGTAGTGCTCCCTGGAAGGCCTACATCATCCTCATGAAACCTTCCCTAAAAAATGCATCAACGCCCGTGAGTGGTACAACAACCGGTGCCAAGGATGGCTCAGCTGGGGGATCGACAGGATGTCCTTGATTAGCCTTGTCTGGCGTCTGATCAATGCCTGATGACAAACGTACGACCAGATGAAGTCTCGGAGGCATAGCTCTGAAATATCAAAAGCACACATTAGATCAGGAAAACAAGGACAGAGAACACAAGAGTAAAAAATGGGAATAGGGGAAGAAAAACAAACAAGATTACAAAACATGACTACACGGCGTGTATAAAACTACACGATGTGTCTTCTTAAATTACTGAAATGGGTGTGTTCTCTCACCCTACAAGTCGTGTACACTTCAAACTACACGACGTGTTGACTCCCACACATGGTGTGTACTAGAAAACTATTCCCCTGCCCAAGTCTCCTTACACGGCTAACCCGCACGGTCGGACTCAACCCGATACTACACGGCGTGTTTGAAACAAACACTGCGTGCACTAGATAAGGCTTCGGCGGTCTGTGTTGTTAAGAACATAGCCGTATACAAGGTTGAACCTTACACGGGGTGCTCTGAACAAACACGGCTTGTATAGGTAAAGGTGACACCATCCCGTGTTGTTCATGACACGGCCAGGTACCTGGGCAAGACGACACGACATGTTCCGAAAAAACACGGCGTGTGTAAAAGAAGTTCATGCCGGTCCGTGTTGTTCGTGACACGACCGAGTACCTGGACAGGACTACACGGTGTGTTCCCTACGGACACGGCGTGTTCTATCCGAGCTTTCCTGGCCCGTGTTGTTAGTTACACGACCGGGTACACAGCTCCGAACTCACATGGCGTGTACCAATGGTACACGGCGTGTTCCTGAAGTTACTCCTACGACACCGTGTTCTACTCACACGGTCAGTGACACGGCCTGAAAACTACACGGCGTGTATCTAAAAAGTATGTATCGTGTATTCTGGGTTTTTTGGGAAGTAGCTTAGAAACTGCACAAAATTCCCGAAACACTAAAAACAAGGGAAAAGATGCCAAATTCGGATCCGTGAGGGACCATAACACCTCAAGAACCAAAATTTGGCGTTCATTTTAAGCAAGGAACAAAACACACATCTTGATAACATAACAGCAAAGAATCTATCAAACATCTATCACAATTGCATGCATAATCCACACAGAGCCTATCACAACAGCATGCAATCGCTAATGCACCCTAGATGGAATGGAAAGAATGCATGGAATGTGATTCCTACAAGTGTCTATATGATTCATGAGATGGAATACCCTCATCTCATTGGGTTGCGATAGAAATAGAACCGCAATATCAAAACAGTAACCGCACAAGTTGTGTGAATCACTCTAGGTGAAATCAGATCAACTATAAAATCTTAAAACTAGAAAACTACAATTAACGAGGTAGTATGGATTTTCCCTATACACGGGTTAGCTACTCCCGGGCACAGCTTAATACCAAGTACCGAATCCATCCTATCCCTGGCTAAGGTCTCCAAACAGTAAAGCAAGAGAAAAAAACTCCTCTGATACCACTTTCTAACGTCCCGAGTCCGGAGCCCGTCCACTGGTGCCCCGTACAAGGTTCGCCACATGAACTCAAGCACGTTTCCCCGAACTCTAGGGGCTTCCAACTAGCAATGAGGGCCTTGGTGAGTCGGTGGGGAAACTATGCCCTCATTCGGTAATGTATACAATGTAAGAAAACAACAATAAACAGCAGAAGTAGTAAACAACATGCAAAACAACAGAAACCAAATAGCGGAAAAAATGTAGATATATGACTATGATGACAATGATGCAGTAGGTACAAGTATCTAAGGAAAACACCAAACACAAAAACATGCTGAAATACAACTGAAACCAAGTGCAAAAGAAAAACAAAGTAAGCTCCTCGGCATCGCAAGACACGGCTCGGTCCCATGCTCCCCAGCTCCTGGTGCAGTCAAGATCCTGAAGAAGAAGGGTGCTTCCCCTTGTCTATACCTGCTGTAATATAGTCTGCTTGGGCCCAAAAGCATGGCCCAAACAGGGTCTGAGATACAATCCCAGCAAGCAATCTCCCAAATATTTTTGCCTAATAGTCAATGAACACATGGCAGTAATAAAAACAAGAAGCAGTAAACAGAAAAGAACAAGTAGCTACAATCCACAAAAAACAAGTAAACCACACAAGTAAGCAGTCAGCAACAAATAGAAAATAGCTAACCCTCTGGGTAGCTCTCATAGTCTAACCCCTATGGTTCAACCTCTAAGTACCAGTAACCCTCTGGGAGGCACACACAGTCTCACCCCTCTGGTTCAGCTACGGAATTAAGCAGACTCTCTGGGGAAGCACTCACGGTCAATTCCCCATATAGTCTCGTATCGTGCTAAAGGCTCTCTGGGGAAGCACTCAAGGTAAATTCACCCTGTGGCCCATGTCATGGATCTACAGACTCTCTGGGGAATCACTCAACGTCAATTCCCCCTGTGGTCTCGCATCGTAATTAAAAGACACTCTGGAGAATCCCTTCCATCAATTCTCCCTTTGGTGTACTACTCTAGGTTCTCACAGTCCTGAGTATAACTAAACATGCTCAGCGTGCGTGAATCGTCCAAGTAAACCTCAATAACTACTTGGCTATCAACTAAGGCTCAACAACAATAACAAAACAACAGTTCTACTATCCTACAACTAGGCATGGAAACTGGAAAAATGACCAACTGGACAAAAAAGCATGGCAAAGCAATCTGAGCACACAAAAAATACTCTAATCACAAGCAAAAACCTATACTAAAGCAATCAAGCAAATATGGAAAACAACATGGGAAAAACAGGAAGCATGCAATACCCCATTCAAGGGTATTGGTGGAATTTTCACATAATATTCATTAAATTTCTACAGAAAGGCACAAACAACCTACCTCAATCCTAGGAGATCAATATACACGAACCTCGACGATAGATTCCCCTTAGAACGACATAGATATGAGAAAAAGCACAAAACTTTCATCCCACAATAACATGAAAACATTGATGAATCAAGAAACAAGGATGAATTAGAAGGAAGAACTCACCGCTGCGATTCCAACGTAATCGACCGTGCTCGAATCGGAGAACGGACGACGAGGCAGGAGTCCGTCGAAGATCCGGTCATACAGTCGCTCTCAGACGGACGAAATCTAGAGAAGAAGATGGTTTTGGGGGTTAGGTGTGACCCCAGTCAATTTAATGAAAAAAAAGTACACGGTGTTTACTTCTTGAGTACATGGCTTGTACTTACCTTTTTCCGTACTCCGAATTAATCGACCTCCACCTCAACCTTACACACCGTGTGTGTGGCCTGGATACGGCCGACACACGTCTTCAAGCCGGAGAAGAGTACACGACGTGTACTCAGAAAGTACACGGCGTGTACTTCTGAAATTTCAAGAAAATACATTTTTCTCAAAAACTCCAGAAAAAGGAAAAACATACCTGAAAGAATATATGGGTTCTTATATTCCCCTTACTAGGATTTTAGCTTATCCCTTCATTCATGAGATCCATTGGGTACCCTTTGTATAATTAAGGGCTGAAATTAAGTTTTGATATCTTTATAATGATTAAATAAAGATATGTGTTTTTAGTCCCATGTTTTCAATTTTATGTACCCAGTTTTCAAAGACACAAGGCATCACGATCCTTGGATGGGTTTCTTGATGTACAATTACACTTTAAATCATTTATGTTATGTGTAAAAGGCTAGGGTCACTATACAAAACATGAAAAAAAATATGGGACCACTAAAAATAGAGATATAGTCACGAAGAATCATTTATAGGATGTCTAAATCATGAAATATTGTTCTTAATCTACAAGTCCATATGTTTAACCTTGGTTGTCCATCGTATTAAAAAATCAATATGATGACATCCAATACATATAGTTATCCTGAAATTCAGTCATAGGGTTATATTCCTTAATGTATGTTTTCAAAAATATAGTTTCTAGTATTTATACTAAACTAGAATCTAATACCATCTTTAAGGACCCAAACTCAAGTATCCTGGAGCTGTTGCCTTATTTTCTTACATTGGAATAAAATAAAATGAATCCCATCCCAAATGACTGAATAGTTTAGTAGTTTTTGAAAATAGATACATACTCAAATATCACTTTATTATTGAAAACATAAAATAAAACATAGAAATTAATTTGATAATTCAATTTTTATCCTACCTTCTCCCTACATACGAATCATAATAAATCTCATGGAATCATGAGAAAAAATAAAAATAATAATGGGGTGAGCTCAAATGCTTAGTAAGAGTTAAGTATAGAGGAAGTTATCACTAATCACTACGTATAAATAACATGGAATGGTAAATAACTTAAAATATATGAAATTTAATCCATAAAATGGTCATAACATGACTCAACTAAAATAGTATCATATAATGAAATATTAATAATCACATGACTAAGAAAATTTAACCACAGATATGCTACTAAATGAATTCTCACATGGACATCAATAACTAATCACATTATGATGGAATATATAATTACATACATATAAAATAAACTATCAATTCATTATTACAATAATATAATATATTCAAATCATCATTCCAAGAATCTAACATCATCAACGATTCATACCAAGAATCTAAAATATTTGGATGGCCTAGAAAAAACCCAATCTAGTTTGTCTAATGAGACCTACTGATGCATCAAGGGGATGTATGGAGACCTTCCCCTCACTTACTACGTCTATTACATTCTCTATATTAATTTGTTTAACCATATTAATCATATAAATTTTTATTAAATTAATCAGACAAAATGTAAATAACATTTCCCATTAAGCATAAATAATCACAAATCGTCTAGAGTAATATGGTGAGTGGTATCAAAAAAGAATATCCACAATCAAACTAATTAATAAAAATTTATTAAAATATGGTAGATGGTATCAAATTAAATAAAAAAAATTCATCCTAAGATTCATAAAATGATGTTGACATAGATGTAAATACGTTAAATGAGTTCTTTGAAACATTCTTATGGAAAATACCCTTTTCACTTTGACGATCAATTATGATTAAAACACCACCGATTTATAAAAGAAAAAAATTTCATTTAATATGACCATGTATACATGTAAAGGAATATCTAAATCATTAAGGAGATGTTATGGAAGAAAAATTCTCTTATTGCATATAAGTTAAAAAACATTCCTTCAGTATTTTTATCGAAAAAGTATCGAATAACATTGATTAGAAAATTACAATATATAAATTTCAAAACATTTTCTAAAGATTCAAACATGAATTAAAATAAATTTTAAAAATAATAATTGAATAGTAAAATCTATCATGATTTTTTTCAAAACATGGGAGTTGAATTTAAATATTCCCTAGTGGATACTTAAATAGATACAATCCCTAATAATTATAAGATTATGAAATAAACCCTTTTGACATTGTAATCTATTTAATTGTATGAACCATGAAAGAAATAACTTTAAATAAAATATTATATACCATGAACAAAAATATATTTGTGATTTAATTTATCAAAAGTGTAGTATTTACACCACACAAAAGACATAAGTGATGAATATGACATATGTATCAAAGATGTAAATATGAGATTAGAAACACAAACCTTAGAAACTATTTTATTCCATATATGCCCAATACTCATGTATAATATATTTAAGAAAATTTTTAACTTATAATAAAATAATATTAATATTTATGATATTATATATGATACACATATAACATTTTTTCCTCTCGTTTGTTAATAATACTTTCATCGTTTCTTTGTTATGGGTGTTATTTTTCCGGTTTTCTCATTCTTGTTTTTTCTAGAGAGTCCCACTTCTCTTGCACTAGATATAGATCCATAATATATAGAATAATATTATTTTAATAAATATTATATTCAGTTATTGAATATATTTTATAATTATTCTTTAACATTTAACATTCATAATGAATCACATCGCTTCGTGGAGATGGTAAGTTGTACCTACACACAAGTGATGAAATCATTTCCCTATGGTTCAAAGGGTAAATAATTGGATGGTATATTAATTTTAATGAGTCAATATCATGTCCAAATTATTAAATATTTACATTATTTCCATCATTATATCAATGTAAATTGGTGATGAAAATCAGATTACACCATACTGTGGAGATAGTAAGCCAAATGTACGCACCCACAATGCTTCTGTTTTACATAGGATGGGTAAAAGGTTGAATATTTTTGTCCCAAAATAATAACAATAACACCTATGAATAAATAATATACTATATTTATTTCTTTTTAAGGGAAACTATGTAACAGCCCAAGATTTTATGAAAAATATTCTTTTTAATTTTATTAATGTCTTGTGTTGTACGCTACACCAAAAGGATCTTGCACAACACGCATCTTTGACTTGCCTTGCATTACACGCAATCACAACCTTCCTCGATAGCGTGTGTAGTACGCAATACTGAGTTTCACGAAACAACGATATGCTATTAAAATATTATTAAAACTAGCCGTTATGAATAGTAATAAACACTTTTTAAATTTTAGAAATTTTATCTCTCAAAATGGACTTCATTTTTGGATTCGGAGTATCGAATTTAGCCTAAGGTGAAATTTTGGTACTTTTCGGATAACTTTCATATTCTGATGAATAGTGAAAATTACTAAATTATAATTAAAAACAACTTTTTTAATCGAAATAATTAATAGTGATAAATTTTTAATTTGAGTGGTTTTAAAGTATATTTAGAATATATTTTTACAATTTAATACAATGTTGGTCATTGAATGTAATTTCACATTTAAACCAGACATAATCAAGTGTCAATCTTTTGATAGATATTGTTTCTTAAAAACACGCTATTTGTTTTAACAGCGGGATTTAATTATAAAATTAATTAATGCAACTTCTATTTTATGAATTTGGTAAAATAGATTTCATTTTTGAATTCTGAATATGAAATATAGCTTAGGATTAAATTTTGGCATTGTTCTGAAAAACATCAATTTTTGATGAATAGTGAAACTACTAAGTGGTAGTTAAAAAACTGAATTTTTCATAAAACTTAATTTTACCGCTTCTGTGAATGGAATTTCAAAAATCCGAGAGACACGGTTGATGTCATTAAGTAAAATTTGGTTCAATGAGATGAAAATAATTTTTGGTGAATAGTTACTTTTTACTTTTATTTACCACGGTTAAAAGAAAATAGGGTAATTAAGGGTAAAAATGATATTAATATTACCATAACACATGTCCTAATCCTATTGGACAAGTGTATCTCGACCAAAAACAACCTTAAGTGTAAAATATTATCATTTAGGCCCACTTGGATTAGATTAGGACATTTATTATTATTTAATTCAAAGAAGAGTTAAAAGAGTTAAAATCAAAGTATATTTACTAAAACATTTTTAATATAGGGTTTTACATAAGATAAATTCGATTTTAAATATTCATTAGAAAGATAAAAATATTTCCTACATGATGGTAATTTATTTTTAATTTGTAGACATCAAATAATTTAATTAATTTATGACACAAAGATGATGCAGTAATTATCTTATTAATGAAATATTGACATAATTGATATTATAAATACCAAATTAAATGTAATTTAAGACTTTTTATGAATTCCAATAATTTTATAGGTTAATATGATATATTAGTGTTTATTTAATCAACTTGGTTCGAACATATAATTATGTTATGACTTTCACAAAAATCATATATCAAATAGTGTCAAAATTGACACAAAATAGTTTTTAAATCAAATATTATATTATTAATTGTTATTTTATTGATAAAGATCTAAGGATAGGCCAAATGACTTAGATAAGGATATATGTATTAATAATATACAATTTTGGGTTCGTTTGGCATGTTATAATAAGTGTATTAACCATATAGTGAAGAAAACAAAAAGACACGGTAAAAGTTAAATTATTTAACTTAGAGTTAAATCTAATTGATAAGGTTAATATAATACCCTAAACTTGTCTAAATCCTATTGGATGATATTATTTTGACCCATACCCACTTTAGCTTCGAAATAAGACCCTTTGGAACCATTATAAACCGATTTTGACTTTAATATAAAATAATATTTTGAGATATTCCTAAGGTGCCCCTCTCCTCCCTTATAAAAGGGAACCTCCTCCCCCTCCTCCTCACACCAATTTGAGCACTCAAGCTCATCCAAACCCTGCCATGTTCTCCTCTCCACTTCCCTAGAATAATCCTAGAGGTCCTGGTCTTCTTCAAAGACCAATCGTAGTTCCCTAAGTGGAGGATTCAAAGAGGCGTTCCAAAGAAGAGGTAATATCCCTTACCGATCTTTTCAATTTCTTTCTTCATCAACTTCTTCTTCGTTAGTTGTTTCAGGATAAAGTAATAACATAAGTATTACTTACATACTGATATGTTATTATAAATATGAAACAACCCTAATTCACCTTCTATCCATCCTACGGAAAAATGAAATCACTGCGCGAGCGTACGTACAGAATACCGTCTCCACGCCTTGGTGTAATATATTTTCCACCATCACCTTACAAGGATGGGTATAATGGTATAATGAGTAACTATTTATGATTATTATATTGTAACATTGATACTGAAATAATATATATATACTCAAATACAATTTCACGATCATAGGAACGATATCATCATTCGTGCGTACGTACGGAATACCGTCTCCACGATGTGATGAGACTCCTTATACATGATCATCATTACATAGTAATTATATAAATGAATTGAATGAATAAATATGATATATGTTAGACTAATACCATTATGGATATAAGGTATCTATAACCTTAAAATAAGAATAAGAATTTATTCGGAAAAACACGCATAAGAACAAAAGGCAATAAAGACCCGAGTAACAAGTAACAATGAAATATTACTAACAAGAAACTAAGAATATAACCATATATGATATCATATCAATATGTATGATTCTGGAATAAGTCAATAACATTATTTAAACCATTATACAGGAGCTTTGGACACGTACAAAGCAAATCGGACCTAAGGTAAGGGAAATATCACAATCTCATTTTTATCCGGGATTGTTTATACTTTAGTATTTACTGGGGTGTATTTTATCATCCACATCCATGTTTCCAGAATATGTAATATTACTTCCATCCACCTACAATTGTTTAAATCCAATTTTACCCTTCGGTGAGTTTTTAGTAAAGAATATGAAATGAACCTTTTGTCGTTTTTCGTACGAGGTACTTTTTGACTTTTCTGACAAAAGTACAAAGAATGTTTTTTTAACTTATACGGCATGAATGGATTTTTAAAACATTATTTCCAAGAATATTCCTTTACAAGTTTTCAAGTTTATTTTTAATCAACTTATTTTAGTTTAAAGTTGTATGACATGTTAAGAAAGGAAAATTGTTTTTGAAGAAGAAAGGATATTTTCCTCAAGAATGGAGTTCATGTGTTTTATCAAAATTATTTTCCATCTAAGATAATAAAAGGTTATGTTTTTATCCCTATTATTACATTGATTTGATTATGTTGTGAGGGAATTATTTTTATTAAGTCATTTACCTTATATGATTTGTTTTATGATGTCATGATGTTTCAAGAATCCCATTTTTGTTACATGTGTTATGCGATGATGTATGATTTATGATTATGTGGCACACATAATAAAGGATTCATTATAAGATGGGTGGGACCTATATCTCCCTCCAATGCATTGAGTAAAGATTTTATATCTCATGAGATAGACATGGCTGGAACGGTAGGTTATACCAGTTCAGTGAAACAGGACTGGAACGAGGGTGACTCGGTTAAAAAAGGGACTTTGTCCACTAAGATAGTCTTGGAAATGAGTCATGACTAACAAGAAATGATTTTCCATGATTATGTGTGCATTCCACAAAGTTTCAAGTTTTATTTTATGATTATGGGGATCTCATTTTCACTTCTATGATTTGTTCCATGTTAAGATATTATAATCTCTTTTGCAGGTTATGATTTTCAAAAAGATATGATATGATTTTTATTTCCTTTATTTGCCCTTGCTGAGCATTTGAGCTCACCCTTTTGTGTTTTCTTTTCCCCAGGATATAAAGAAATGTTTTAGGTAAAAATAAGGGAAGATCTTTATGGGAGATATTGAAGATCTTTCACCACGATTAGAAGATTACGTTCCGAGTTTCCAAAGACACTAAACTATTACGATCCTTGTGTGTGTGTGTGTTTATTTATGTACCAAGTATTCCGCAAGAGTAATGTAATGTCCATGTACGTCATGCTTCGGGTCTCTACAGTTGGTATCAGAGGAAAGGTTTAGTCAACCATTGGAAACTAGGTTGCGAGAACTTTAGTGAGATCCCTAGAGATATTTCTAAGGTATGTCTAGGGATGTCCCTAAGGTTAAGTATACGTATAGGTTATAATACTAGAATTACGCTAACGATGATAGAATTAAACCTAAGATGTTAGATATTGAAGGTACTCCCCCTTTATTATGTTGTTTTCCCTAGCATGATTTTTGCCTCTCACACTATTCTTTTTGGGTTTTAGACGATGGATGGAACCCGAAGGAACCGTGTTGATCAATGCAATGGACAATGCAATTATTTCCCTCCTGAACAAACAAATGTTATGCGAGATGGAGTGCAAAATCTTATTGCTACACTTACACAAGCTATGAATCATTCTGGACTTCCAAATGAGCAGAGAAGGGAACAATATTCTATTGAGTCCTTCATGAGGCAACGTCCACCTTCTTTCAGTGGGACTTCGGATCCACTTATTGCTGAACAATGGATCAGTACCACTGAAAAGATATTTTCAGTTCCTCAATGTTTTGAGCATGATAAAGTCATCTAAGCAGTATATCGTTTGGAAGGTGAAGCTGATCAATGTTGGAATCTTATCAAGAATACGAGGCAAAGAGATGAAATTGAGTCCATGGAATGGGACGAGTTCAAGAACTTGTTTTTCAGTAAGTACTTCCCTCGTATTCTTCGAACAAAGATGGAAAAGGAGTTTCTTGAGCTAAAGAAGAAGGATGATGAATCTGTTGGTATATACGAAGCAAATTTTACAAGACTTGCAAGGTATGCATCTGGAATTATCATCCAACCTGAAAGTAAAGTTGATCGATTTTTCAGTGGCTTAAAACCAAGTCTTCGAAGGGCATTAGCTATAAGAGACTTTAGTACCTATGAAGAAATTATGCGTTGTGCTATCAAGGTATAAATGGAAGTTGGTGTTACATATCCATCTCATGGTTTTGACAAGAAACGAAAGATGGAGTTCAAGGAGAAATCTCAAAATAATGGTGAAAAGAAGATGAATGTTTCCTTATGCACAAAGTGTGGAAAGAAGCATGGTGGAGATTGTCTTAAAGGGACTAGAAAATGTTTTAAGTGTGGAAAAGAAGGTCATCGAGCAGCTGAGTGTCAAAGTAATGGAAAAAGGGATTCTAATGATGTGAATAAAGCAAACACTACAGAGAACGCACCACCAACACTTCAATGCTTCAAGTGCAAGGAAATGGGGCATTATGCTAATAAATGCCCTAATCCAAGGGTTAGTGATGATCGACATGAGCAACCGCTTAAGGCAAAGGACAAAGGGAAGTCACATGCGATCACCATTGGCGATGTTGAATATGATAACGATGTGGTGGAATGATTAAGTGTTTATGTAATGGGATTCCAAAATAATGTTGTATCGTAAAGTATTGGAATATTTATGTATTGGTCTAATGTGGTATTCAAAGTTATTGAGATATTTTTGGAAATAAGATGATATGAGCATAATGAAGGGAAAATGAGAAAACGAAATGTTTAACAGTATTCATGAGCTCATGATTGATATAAGGACTAAGTGATATCATTGTTTGAGTATATAGAATTTTGAGGATTTTGGTATGTGGAAAGTGTTAAATTTTAACTTCATTCATGTTTCACTAAGGTTCAATGGAATACATGATTAAGGCCTTCGAATGATTGGAATTCGATCAACAAGATAGGAATGCAGTATTACGATATATGGGGATCAACGATGATATTAAATCTCTGGTAATCGTTTTCACTATGTTATGAGAGTGGACCGAAGTATTTTAGATAAGCCTAAAGATTGGAATGGATTATGTTGGACATAAGTTAGTATTGTTTTAGGATAAAAGTTTTTTTCGATATTATTGATGGGATGTTATAGTAATATAGTTTTAGAAAAAGGACAACCTGCAGGACGGGCAACAGCCCATCGTGTCGGACAAGGCTATGGAAATCGAACCCACAACCGAAGTGCGACTGGCCTTTATCGCCTACCACTGGCCTATAGGAAGTCCCTGTTTAGTAGAAACTAGTTTTATTATATTAAGCTGTATGGCATATGATGTATAAGTCCATTTTAGGAACCATATATGATTAATCTCACTATAGATCGACTTATGTATATAATTTTTTTGCTAACCTTTTTTTTGAGACAGATGGAATGACCCGTCATTCTATCACATGATCTGCTAACACTTCACGAATAACAAATTCAACTTCATTTATTTAAGAGATGAAGTGGAAATTGTTAAAGGCACGAACAACAGTGAGATTGTACCAAAATAAAGTAAGTATTTATTCTAATTCAAATTCTTTAACCTTAGGGAAACGATCTTGACAACCAAAAATGTTGTCCTAGTGATCTTATATCTGATGAATCAGATGGTACCTTAGATCGTCACAAATTTATGGCTTTGTGATTTCTGGCTTTTCCATAGCCATGTTCTCTACCACTCTCCATCAGAACATGATGGTTAGATTTCTCTTCCATATCCATATTTTCACCTATGTGGAAACCCAGTGATTAGTTTATTTGGGTAATCGTTACATTTCATACTTTAGTTTTTAAAGCCATGTTTTGGTATTCTTTTTTACGATGTGGGTTTCTATTAAAGAAAATTTAGAATAGTAAACCATTTATAACCCCGACGAATTTCGAGGGTGAAACTCATTTTAAGGGGGGTAGAATGTAACAGCCCGAGATTTTATGAAAAATATTCTTTTTAATTTTATTAATGTCTTGTGTTGTACGCTACACCAAAAGGAGCTTGCACAACATGCATCTTTGACTTGCCTTGCATTACATGCAATCACAACCTTCCTCGATAGCATGTGTAGTACGCAATACTGAGTTTCACGAAACAACGATATGCTATTAAAATATTATTAAAACAAGCTGTTATGAATAGTAATAACCACTTTTTAAATTTTAGAAATTTTAGCTCTCAAAATGGACTTCATTTTTGGATTCGGAGTATCGAATTTAGCCTAAGGTGAAATTTTGGTACTTTTCGGATAACTTTCATATTCTGATGAATAGTGAAAATTACTAAATTTTAATTAAAAACAACTTTTTTAATCGAAATAGTTAATAGTGATAAATTATTAATTTGAGTGGTTTTAAAGTATATTTAGAATATATTTTTACAATTTAATACAATGTTGGTCATTGAATGTAATTTCACATTTAAACCAGACATAATCAAGTGTCAATCTTTTGATAGATATTGTTTCTTAAAAACACGCTATTTGTTTTAACAGCGGGATTTAATTATAAAATTAATTAATGCAACTTCTATGTTATGAATTTGGTAAAATATATTTCATTTTTGAATTCGGAATATGAAATATAGCTTAGGATGAAATTTTGGCATTGTTCTGAAAAACATCAATTTTTGATGTATAGTGAAACTACTAAGTGGTAGTTAAAAAACTGAATTTTTCATAAAACATAATTTTACCGCTTCTGTGAATGGAATTTCAAAAATCCGAGAGACACGGTTGATGTTAGTAAGTAAAATGTGGTTCAATGAGATGAAAATATTTTTTGGTGAATAGTAACTTTTTACTTTTATTTACCACGGTTAAAAGTAAATGGGGTAATTAATGGTAAAAATGATATTAATATTACCCTAACACATGTCCTAATCCTATTGTAAAAGTGTATCTCGACCAAAAACAACCTTAAGTGTAAAATATTATCATTTAGGCCCACTTGGATTAGATTTGGACATTTATTATTATTTAATTCAAAGAAGAGTTAAAAGAGTTAAAATCAAAGTATATTTACTAAAACATTTGTAATATAGGGTTTTACATAAGATAAATTCGATTGTAAATATTCATTAGAAAGCTAAAAAGATTTCCTACATGATGGTATTTTATTTGTAATTTTTAGACATCAAATAATTTAATTTATTTATGACACAAAGATGATGCAGTAATTATCTTATTAATGAAATATTGACATAATTGATATTATAAATACCAAATAAAATGTAATTTAAGACTTTTTATGAATTCCACTAATTTTATAGGTTACTAATAAATATTAGTGTTTATTTAATAAACTTGGTTCGAACATATAATTCTGTTATGACTTTCAAAAAAATCATATATCAAATAGTGTCAAAATTGACACAAAATAGTTTTTAAATAAAATATTATATTATTAATTGTTATTTTATTCCTAAAAATCTATGGTTCGGCCAAATGACTTATATAAGGATATATGTATTAATAATATACAATTTGGGGTTCGTTTGGCATGTTATAGTAAGTGTATTAACCATATAGTGAAAGAAAACAAAAAGACACGGTAAAAGTTAAATTATTTAACTTAGAGTTAAATCTAATTGATAAGGTTAATATAATACCCTAAACTTGTCTAAATCTTATTGGATGATATTATTTAGACCCATACCCACTTTATATTAGAAATAAGACCCTTTGGAACCATTATATACCGATTTTGACTTTAATATAAAATAATATTTTGAGATATTCCTAAGGTGCCCCTCTCCTCCCTTATAAAAGGGCACCTCCTCCCCCTCCTCCTCACACCAATTTGAGCACTCAAGCTCGGCCAACCCCTGCCATGTTCTCCTCTCCACTTCCCTAGAATAATCCTAGAGGTCCTGGTCTTCTTCAAAGACCAATCATAGTTCACTAAGTGGAGGATTCAAAGAGGCGTTCCAAAGAAGAGGTAATATCCATTACTGATCTTGTCAATTTCTTTCTTCTTCAACTTCTTCTTCATTAGTTGTTTCATGATAAATTAATAACATCAGTATTACTTACATACTTATATGTTATTATAAATATTAAACAACCCTAATTCACCTTCTATCCATCCTACGGAAAAATGAAATCACTGCGCGTGCGTACGTACGGAATACCGTCTCCACGCCATGGTGTAATCTATTTTCCACCATCACCTTACACGGATGGGTTTAATGGTGTAATGAGTAACTATTTATGATTATTATAATGTAATATTGATACTGAAATAATATATATATATACTCAAATACAATTCCACGATCATAGGAATGATATCATCACTCGTGCGTACGTACGGAATACCGTCTCCACGATGTGATGCGACTCGTTCTACATGATCATCATTACATAGTAATTATATAAATGAATTGAATTAATAGATATGATATATGTTACACTAATATGATTCTGGATATAAGGTATCTATAACCTTAAAAGAAGAATAAGAATTTATTCGGCAAAACACGCATAAGAACAAAAGGCAATAAAGACCCGAGTAACAAGTAACAATGAAATATTACTAACAAGAAGCTAAGAATATAACCATATATGATATCATATAAATATGTATGATTCTGGAATAAGTCAATAACATTATTTAAACCATTATACAGGAGCTTCGGACACGTACAAAGCAAATCGGACCTAAGGTAAGGGAAATATCACAATCTCATTTTTATCCGGGATTGATTATACTTTAGTATTTACTGGGGTGTATTTTATCATCCACATCCATGTTTCCAGAATATGTAATATTATTTCCATCCACCTAAAATTTTTTAAATCCAATTTTACCCTTCGGTGAGTTTTTAGTAAAGAATATGAAATGAATCTTTTGTCATTTTTCGTACGAGGTACTTTTTGACTTTTCCGACAAAAGTACAAAAAATGTTCTTTAACTTATACGGCATGAATGGATTTTTAAAACATTATTTCCAAGAATCTTCCTTTAAAAGTTTTCAAGTTTATTTTTAATCAACTTCTTCTAGTTTAAAGTTGTATGACATGTTAAGAAAGGAAAATTGTTTTTGAAGAAGAAAGGATATTTTCCTCAAGAATGGAGTTCAAGTGTTTTATCAAAATTGTTTTCCATCTAAGATAATAAAGGGTTATGTTTTTATCCCTATTATTACATTTATTTTATTATGTTGTGAGGGAATTATTTTTATGAAGTCATTTACCTTATATGATTTGTTTTATGATGTCATGATGTTTCAAGAATCCCATTTTTGTTACATGTGTTATGCGATGATGTATGATTTATGATTATGTGGCACACATAAGAAAGGATTCATTATAAGATGGGTGGGACCTATATCTCCCTCCAATGCATTGGGTAAAGATTTTATATCTCATGAGATAGACATGGCTGGAATGGTAGGTTATACCGGTTCAGTGAAACAGGACTGGAACGAGGGTGACTCAGTTCAGAAAGGGACTTTGTCCACTAAGATAGTCTTGGCAATGAGTCATGACTAACAAGAAATAATTTTCCATGATTATGTGTGCATGCCACAAAGTTTCAAGTTTTATGTTAAGATTATGGGGATCTCATTTTCACTTCTATGATTTGTTCCATGTTAAGATATTACGATCTCTTTTGCAGGTTATGATTTTCAAAAAGATATGATATGATTTTTATTTACTTTATTTGCCCTTGGTGAGCATTTGAGCTCACCCTTTTATGTTTTCTTTTCCCCAGGATATAAAAAAAGGTTTTAGGTAAAAAAAGGGAAGATCTTTATGGGAGATATTGAAGATCTTTCACCACGATTAGAAGATTACGTTCCGAGTTTCCAAAGACACTAAACTATTACGATCCTTGTGTGTGTGTTTTTTGTTATGTACCAAGTATTCCGCAAAAGTAATGTAATGTCCATGTACGTCAAGCTTCGGGTCTCTACAAACAACACATGGAGAGGAAGTATAAATGAAATAATCTTGAAAGAGTCAATAGATATGTTTACCACTTCTTTAGTGTTATTGCCTTAATATATTCTTAATGGTGTAACATCCCTATTTCAGAAGCCACCTAGAGACGCCTCGTACCAAGTTGGTCACATGGCCTCAATCGCATTTCCCAAAATGCCAGAGGCTTCTAACTAGCATCAAGGGCCTTGGGTGTGATAGTGCGGGAAACTATGCCCTCATTGACAGAGTATCACATCAGAACTAAACAAATGGAAATAGTATAAGAAGTAATAATCCATTCAAAAGTAAAAAATGGAAGACTATAAATAATAAATTTGAGCAAACATATATATGAAAGATTTATGATACATTCGTCTAGGATAGCATCCGAACTAATCAAAATGCTGGAATACAAAATAGTACTAAGCCAATGTTCAAATGAAAAAAAGATAAATATCTCATCAGCATCGCAACCCTCATCTTGGTCCCATGATCTCCAGATCCATAGAAAATAAATTACCTGAAGTAGAAGGGAGCTTTATCTTATCTATAGCTACAACAATATAATCTATTCGGGCCCAAAAGCATGGACGACATAGGGTGTGAGACTAAATCCTAGAAGGAAACCACAAAAATATATGTTTCTAACAGCCAGTGAATATATGGCAGATAATGTGTAAAAGGAAGCAGTGAACAAGAAAGTACTCAGTAGTTAACGATCCATAGTTTCAATGCATTCATCTTCATATATCAAGAAACAACTAACCAAACAATTTAAACTCAAGTAGTTGACCCTCTCATAACTACTCATATCCCATCCCCTCTGGTCCTACCTTGTAACACAAGCAACCAGCTAAACATAAAAGGTAACCCTCTAGGAAGTACTCACAGTCTATCCCATCTGGTTCTACCTAGAAACCCAAGAAACCCTCTGGGTAGTACACTCAGTCTGAACCCTCTGGTTCATCTTTAAAATAGACTCTCTAGGGAAGCACTCACCGTCAATTCCCCCCTGAATTCTCATATAGGTAACTAAAGGCGCTTTGGGTAAGCACTTACATCACATTCCCCCTCTGGCCCATGTCGAGGAACTACAGACACTCTGATAAAGTAGTTACATCAATTCCCCATATGGTCTCGTATCGTAAGTAGAAAAGACACTCTAGAGAATCCCTTACGTCCATTCTCCATATGGTCTATAGACCAGGTTCTCACGGCCTGTGTGATTCATTCAAGCATGGAAATGCATATCGGCCAAAGTAAAACTAAATAACTACTTGAATAACTAGTATACAACATAACATCATGACAGATAAACAAAACTCCATCCTAAAAACAAACAAGGAAGCCTGACATGCTAAGCAAGACCAAACAGTCATAAACAAACATGCATGGGAAAACACTTCCCAAGAATTGAAATTAACCCTATTTTCATTCAATTTACATCTACTCAAGAATACAAGCATTGCAGGAAAATAACAAGGCTAAAACAGTAAACACACAATACCCAGTTCAAGGGTATTGTGCACTTTTTATCATATAAAACAAATACTTTCAACGGAAAGGCACAAACAACCTACCTCGGTGTTGGGAGATCGCTATACATGAACCTCAAGCCTTGAATTTCTAAAGAACATCGTATATCTACAAAACACTCAAAACGTTCAATTGGAGATAACATGAGAAAGAGGAGGAATCATGAAATGAAGCTCTATAAGAAGGCAGAGCATACCGAGGTAATTCCAATGAAATCAACCACGGTTGAATCAGAGATCAGATGCTCAGTCAGGGGCTTAGAGGAAGATCACAACCGTACGAGAGCTCTTGGATGAACCGAAACTAGAAGAAACCCTTTCTGTCTGTCAGATGTGACCCCGATGCATTTAATAAAAAAAAGAGAAAAAGTACATGGCATGTAATTTGGAATTACACGGCGTGAAATTTCCGTTTATGAACCTTTCATTAGGCAGCCTACAGTTCACCCCCACATGGTTGTGTGTGCGGCGATTATAAAAGAAACACACAGCTTCATGCGGCATCCGATTACAAGGCGTGTACTCATAATGTACATGACGTGTAATTGAGAAATTTCTATTTTATCAAAAACGACCAATAAATACTTCTATCGAGACATTGCATTATCCATCCTCTTCTGAATCAACTCTATCTTCTTTGTGGTCTCCTGGACAAGATGAGGTCCCAGCATAGTTACCTCTTCTACCTCCAGCCAGCATATGGGTGATCGGGATGGACTACCCTACAAAGCCTCATAAGGTTCCATCTAAATAGTTTCTTGAAAACTATTTTTTTAGGAAAACTCCACAAGAGGTATGTTCTTCTCCCAAGAACCTCCAAAAACTAAGATGCATGCACGAATCATGTCCTCAAGAACTTCAATTATATGCTCAGACATGCCATCTGTCTGGTGGTGGTAAGCTGTACTCAAAATTACCTGTGTACCCAAAGACATCAGCAAACCCTGCCAGACCTGATAAGTAATATGGGTATCCCTGTCTGAAACAATGGAGTGTGGAACCCCATGTATAACTTCTATCTCATGGATGTACAACCGTCCCAGCTCATCAACACTAATAGTCTCCTTGATAGGCAATAAGTGAGAAACCTTCATGAGTCTATCAATGAAAACTGAAACTGCCTCATTCCCTCTAGGCGACCTCAAAAAAACTATAATGAAATATATTGTGACATCATTCCACTTCCACTCGAGAATGGGTAGCTACTGTAAAATCCCTGCTAGTCGCTGATGTTCAACATTCACCTACTGACTGCTGGAACACCTCAAAACGAAACTAGCAACATTTCTCTTCATACCTGGCCACGAATACTGATGGTGAAGATCACGATACATCTTAGTGATACCAGGATGAACTTCCCAAAATGAGGAACAAAAGTACCACATAATCTCATCGTGTATGTATGCTGACACCCATACATGCCCATGAAAACTAATGATCAAATCCTCACCTATGGTCCATACGGCAAAAGGGTCCTCTCCTGACACGCTTTCTCATAGGACCAAGCCTTCGGAATCTGATAGTTTCCTCATTCTCATTCGATTAAGAAAACTAGAGGTAACATCTATAGAAGAAAGAAACATCTGCCCTTGTCTATCGTGCACTTCCAAATGTATCTTAAAAAAACAGAGCCAAAGGCTGCCACTCCCTGATAGCCTTCTGAACTTCCTGTATCAGAGTCTTCCTACTCAATGCATCTGCCACTGTATTTCCTTTCCCTAGTGTATAGGCAAGCTCAAAGTTAAAGTATTGAAGGTACTCAACCCACCTTGGTTGTCAAAAATTCAAGCCACGCTGAGTGAATATGTACATGAGACTTTTTTGGTCCGTGAAAACCAATAAATTCTCTCCCAAAAGTTAATGTCCCCAACAGCGCAAGGCATGAACAACAGTAGACAACTCGAGATCATGTGTCAGGTAATTCATCTCATGTGGCCTCAACTACCAAGACCCGTATATGATGACTCTTTCTCCTTGCATAATCATAGCTCCCAGCCCAATACCTAAAGCATCACAGTAAACAGTATAGCTCTTTCCCGGCTCTAGAAAAAATTGTATCGGTGATGAATTCAACATTCTCTTCAGCTCTTGAATGGATAACTCACAAGAATATGACCAAAAAAACATCACACCCTTCTTAGTCAGGCCCGTTAGTGGCGCTGCTAAGAGTGAAAAGTCCTGTATGAAACATCTGTAGTATCTAGCCAGCCATAGAAAACTGTTTACCTCAAATACATTCTTTAGCTGCTCCTAGGAAACTACTGCACTCACTTTATTTGGGTCTACTAATAGTCCGGTCTCTAAGATAACATGACCCAAGTAGTGAATCTGGTCCATCCAAATGTGGTATTTTGAGATATTATCATATAAAAAATTCTCTCTCTATGTACTCATAACGATCTCAAGATGGGTAGCATGGTCATGTCGGGTGTGAGAGTAAACCAAGATATCTTCCACAAAAACCATCACGAAAGAATCTTATTATGGATGGAACACCCGGTTCATCAGCTCCATGAAGACTACAGGCGTGTTCCTGAGACCGAAAAACATAACCACATACTCATATAGACCATACCTACTATAGAAGGCTGTAAATTTTATATCATATGGTATAATATAGAACTGAGGATAAACAAATCTCAAGTCAATCTTTAAGAACACACAGGATCCTCGAAGTTGATCAAATAGATCATCAATACTAAGAAAGGGGTATCAGTTATAGACCATCATCTGGTTAAACTTCTGATAATCCACTCAAAGCCTGAGGGTACTATCTTGCTTCTTCACAAACAGGACAGGTGAACCCCATGGAGAAGTACTGGGTCAGATGAAACCCTTGGCCTGCAACTCCTCTGACTGCTTCTTGAGCTCCTAAAACTCTGGTGTGTACATCCTATAAAGAATAATGGACACTAGTGTCACTCCTGGAACAAGATCTATAGAAAATTATACCTCTCGCTCTAGAAGAAACCCTCAAAATTCCACTAGAAAGACATCCCTGAAATGATAAACCAATGGATGAAAGTCTGACGGTGGAGTCCCCTAGTCATCTAGATATAGACTAGCACTCTGGGTTGTAACTCCTCCCAACCCATGATGCTCGGGTCCTGCTCTTCTCACATAGACAACCCACTCTCCCTTATAAAGAAACGATCTGCTTTTTGGTGATGTGAAAATCACCCAACGACGGTAGAGATCGACTACTAACTGGAAGGGAACCAACCGGTCCATTCTGAGAATGCCATCATAGCCTGTTATCTCTAGGACATAAAGGTCTAACAAGAAGAGAAACCCCCCAAAGTCAAGAGGCCACTCCTTGCACTAAGATACAATGGCCGTTCTTGTCCCCAATGGTGTGTCAAATGTCAAGACATCAGCAAAAGTAATGATACAGTGCCCAAGGATCTCCAAAACAACAACCTATATAAAGCTATCAGAAGCCCCTATATCCAAAAAAGCAGAATTTAAAATTGAGGCAACTAAGATCATACTTAAAACTGTAGAAGGTTCGGGATTCGTCTCCTGGTGGGTCTACTCCACTATCAAATTCTAGATTATACCATGGCCATGTGACCCTGCCTGGCCACTCTGAGCTGATCCGCCTTGATGTTGATGAAAACCGGGTGACTTGCTACCACGACTGCATCCTCCGCCTCGGCCTGAATGGCCAGAAGAACTCCAGTTCCCAGACAGGTGAGAAACTGGTGGTGCTTCCCTAGAACAAGAATTCATATAAGAACACATGTCACAAGATCCTGGTGAGAATACATTACAAAATTGGTCAAGATAACCGATCTTTCCGCAAGATCAGCACTCCACCGGGTCTTTCGGGAAATGTGGCCTCTTATGTCCGCTCTTCCCACATTGATAGCACACCACCTTGCTACTAGAAGAAGATATCTCTTGCATCCTCGGATCTTCACACGTAGACTCCCTACGGTTCTTCCTACTCTCACTAGGAGGGATACTAACTCTGGATGTCAAGCTGCCCTGGCTCACAACTCCAGAATCTCTCATATTGCGCTCCGGGATTAGCGCCTGGTTGACTATTGATGTGATAGAAGTCAACCGGAATATGTTCACCTGATATCAGATGTCGTGCCTCAGACAATCCTCAAAATTCCTTTCCAAGAATAACTCATCAGATCATAGAATAGGCTTGAAGCACTGCAAATCAGTGAATCGAGAGGAATACACCATAACAAAAAGAGTAACTTCATCTATACTCATAAACTCTCTTTCTTGATCGTCCCTCAAGGTCTCTGGGTAGATGTAGTCGTAGAAGGAACACTGAAACTTCTCCAAATCCACTACCTGCTGGCGTCCAGCTAGTGAGCTCACATCCCACCATCTCTTAGTGGAATCTTGTAGCATATAGGTAGCGAGAATCACCCTCCTCTCTGTAGGAATCTCTAGATCCTCAAAGATAGATTGCATGGCTTCTAGCCATGACTCTGCTTCATGGGTTCCTCCTTCCCCTATGAATGCTGGAGGATGTTGCTACTGAATGACCCACGTCAACTCTTCCATAGAAGGGGTAGGATGTGGTACCCCATAGACGGTCTGCATGAACCCCATAAAAGTCTCTCGGAACTATGTATCAATAGTTATGTTTGGAATGACAGTTGGTGCCAATACTGGAAATACTGGAGGATCTACTGGAATTCCATGATCCTTCATGTCCGGTGTTTGATCTTTGCCCTGTAACTGGAATACAACTGTAGGACGTCTCTATGGCATGACTCTGCAAGGTCCAGCACACACCTTCGATCAATATTATCAAGGACTAAAAACTAGATGAGTAAGGAGGGAACATGAGAAATAAAGCATTAAAGTTTTTTAAAATAAGGATACATGACATGTATAATGCATACATGGAGTGTTCCTTTAATCCTTTTGGATGGGCTTGTACCTCTGTCAATATTGGTCGTGTAACACCTCAAACACATTGTGTTTTGTCCTTACACACAATGTGTACTTGAATTTTCTTCCCTTACCGGGTACTTCTACATGGCTAAGCCACACGGTTCTCCTTATAACGAGATTACACGACATGTTTGTTCCAGACACGGTGTGTACTAGACGAGCTTCACTGACCCGTGTTTTTCGTGACACATCCAGATACTCGATTGACACTACCCATCGTGTTCCAGACGGAAACGACATGCACTTGAAAAGATAACACTAACATGTGTTGTTAGTTACATGGTCTGATTCCAAGAATACAATACACAACCTGTTTATAACTGAAACGACGTGTATAACCTGATATTTTTCCATCCATGTTGTTAGTCACAGGGGCGGAAACAGGGTCAACATGACATGGCATGTACAACCGGTACACGGCGTGTTCCAACAAGAATTTCTCTATCCCATGTCTTTGCCCACATGGCCTATGACATGGTTAGAGACTACACGACATGTACATAAGGTACACAACATGTACTTAAGAAAAATAGTTTCTTCTAGAATAGAAGAACACATGACTTTTATTCATCAATACAAGAGATGTATTTTGGGTTTTTTCAGAAATTATGCCTTAGAAAGTACTCTAGATCCCAGGAAAACACTGAAATGAACACCAAGGTTCCAAATTGTGATCAGTGAGGGCCCTTACTCCCTGTGAATCAGAGATTGGAATCTTATAAATGTTATAACAATAAAAAAAATGGCAATGATCCACCAAATTATGGTCCATGAGGGTCCATAACACCTCAAGAAACAAAGTTTGGCATTCATTCAAATATAATCTTACACAACAAATACCTTATCAAACAGTAGGTATACTATCAAGGCAACTATCACAACATCATGCATACCTAGCATAACACCTATCAAAACAACATGAAATTGCTAATTCACCCTAAATGGCCTTGCAAGAATGCTTGTAATGTGATTTATAACAAGTTCTTATATGATGCATGGGATGTAATACACCCATCTCATCGGGTTGCAACAGAAATAAAACCTCAAACTCCTTGTTCCCAATGCCGCCTGGAGACACCCCGTACTAAGTTGGTCGCATGGCCTCAAGCAAATTTCCACAAACTCTAGAGGGAAACGACTAGCAGCAAGGGCCCTGGGAGTGATAGTGGGGGAAACTATGCCCTTATTGGCAGAGTATCACAGTAGAAGTAAAAAAATGGCAAAAGCGGATGCAGTAATAATCCATACAAAATAAAATAGCAGAAGACTATAGACAATAAACTAATGCACACATATATATGAATGATTCATGATATATACATCTAGGAAAGCAGCCAAACAAATCACAATCCTAGAATAAAAAACATTTGTAAGAAAATTACAAAAGAAAATAGATAAACAACTCCCTAGCATCGCAATCCTCAACTTTGTCCCAGGCGCTCCAGCTCCATAGCAAATCATATACCTGAAGAAGAAGGGTGCTTACCCTTATCTATAACTGCATAAATATAATCTGTTTGGGCCCAAAAGCATGTCCCAAACAGGTTGTGAGACTAAATCCCAGAAGGAAACCACCACAATATCTTTTCCTAAAAGTCAGTGAATATATGGTATGTAATGAGTAAAATGAAGCAGTGAACAAGAAAGTACTCAGCATTAAAAAATCCATAGTTTTAATTCATTGAATTTCATATATCAAGAAACAACTAACCAAAGCAGGTAAACACAAACAAGTAACCCTCTAGGAAGTACTCAGAGCCTATCCCCTCTGGTCCTATCTAGTAACACAATCAAGCAGTTAAACAAAAAAGGTAACCCTCTGGGAATTACTCACAGTCTATCCCCTTTGGTCCAACATAGCAACACAAGAAACCCTCTGGGAAATACACTTAGTCTAACCCCTCTGGTTCAGCTTTAGAATCGACTCTCTGGGGAAGAACTCACCGTCAATTCCACCCTAAAGTCTCATATAGGTAACTAAGGGTGCTCTGGGGAAGCACTTACGTCACATTCCCCATGTGGCCTGCATCGAGGAACTTCGTACTCTCTGAGGAAGCACTTACGTCAATTCCCCTGGTGGTCTCGCATACTAAGTATAAAAGACACTCTAGAGAAGCCCTTACATCCATTCTCCCTATGATCTATACACCAGGTTCTCACAGCCCTGTGTAAGTCAAGGAAGCATGGAAACACATATTGGACAATGTAAACCTCAAGAACTAATTGGCTAACTAGTCTATAGCATAACAGCATGATAGATAAACAAAACTCCATCCTAAAATACTAGGAAAGGGAAACAAATAAGGCAGTCTAACAGGATATGTAAGACCAAACGGTCATAAAAAAACATGCATGGTAAAACACTTCCAAAGCATAGAAATTAACCCTATTATCATTCAATTATCCTATAATCAATCATACAATCATAACATGAAATTAACAGGGCTAAAACAGCAAACACACAATACCCCATTCAAGGGTATTGGGAACTTTTCCACATATAACTCAAAGACTTTCAACAGAAATGCATAAACCACCTACCTCGGTGTTGGGAGATCGCTATATGTGAACCTCAATACTTGAATCACCCAAGAACACTATAGATCTATAAAACACTCAAAATGTTCAACCGGAGATAACATGAGAAAGAGGAGGAATCATGAAACAAAGCTATAGAAGAAGGAAGAGCTTACAGAGGAAATTCCAACAAAATAAATGGTGGTCGAATTTAAGATCAGATGATCGTTCAGGGTATAATGGAAAGATTGTGGCCATATGGGAGCTCTCTGATTAACCAGACCTAGAAGACGCCCTTTATGTCCATCAGATGTGACCCCGGTACGTTTAATGAAAAAAATAAAATACACTGCGTGTACTTTGGACGTAAACAGAGTGTACTTTCCTTTTACATACCCCACATTAGGTGGCCTCCAGGTCACCCCCACATGGATGTGTGTGCAACCATTACATGTCCATCACACTACTTCAAGAGGCTACTGAGTACACGACATGTACTTAATAAATTCCTCTTTTTCTAAAAAATGACCAGAAAAGAAAAGCATACCTGAAAAAAGATCTGGGTTCTTACAAATGGATCTAGGTTTTAACTTTTGGAAAGATGAGAAAATATATAACATAAATAAGTTGTTTTCATGTGATATGGGTCGGGTTTTTTAGAGCTATAATTCTCAATGTTTTTGATGAATTGAGGGAGGAGGTGTCCTTTTGTAATAGAGGTGAGGGGAATTTTTGTAAAGTCTCAAAATGTTAAATTGATATAAATTAATTATCCTTCAAAAAAGAATAAAAAATTATTTATTTAGAAGATAATATATAAATGGGTATAAATAATCAAATAAAATAATTTTTATACCCGTTTAGGTCACATTCATACCTTTGTCATTTAGTTTTAAACATTATCTAACAACTTTATCACTTTCCATGACAACATGAATGTTACTTTTTAAGAGTCAGTATTGTTAGTATAGAATTCCAAAAGACCTATAAATGGACCATGGATTATATTATAAACTTTATAGAATTCATTTGGATGTATTTTAGATTTTTATAATTTTTATTTCATTTTGTAAAATATTAATAATTTTATAATATCATTAATATCAATTTTTACACCATTAATTGCATTTACTTTTAGAAAAAATCAACACAATATATAACATCCAAAATGGTGTAATGAATCACTAATATGTCATGGTAATCCATAAAATTCAAGAATTATATTAATTATTTAATATTATATTTATTTTATTATTTTTATATGATTTATTTGATATCTCCATTTATTAAACAATTACTGAATCGTCACTGTACAACCCTTTAAGATAAGTATTTACTTCCTAAAAATTATAAATAAATTAACTTGATGAAGATAAAAATATTATATTCTTTATTAATATTTATAGTCAATGATATTTTTAGAATAATACCATATAAAAAAATTTATATTTAAGAAAATCGGGAATGTAGAAACATTGCCTTTTATTTAAAAAACAATTATAAGGATCATAATCAATTACTAATGGAAAAAAGGTCCTTTATCTGAAAAATAAATTTTTATAGAAGAAAAATAACAGAAAAATATAATGGGAAAAAGTGTTATATGGAATTTTTAGTCTTTATTATATTATTTTTACCCATAATTACATGAATTACCATTAACAATCGTAATTAAAATTACTGATTTTACTATTAATATTGCCCCAAAATTAATGGAACCTATATAATAAATTTGTATATTATGATTCCAAATATTTAATCAATTTTTAAAAATTCAATTCATAGATGTTTCAGAAAACAATTTAAAATAAATCCCACAAACGGGATAAACAACTTGTTTTAAAGTAAAGATGTTCAAACATTTGAAATTATCTTGTATCCAATTTCCATGTAAAATTAATTAAAATTACCTAAATATATTTATTAATTTTAATTTATATATTGTCATTTTAAAACAAATTTATATTATAATTTTACTGTATAAGTAAAATAGATTAAAAATTAGTTTTTAATTAAAACGCAGTACTTTTAACTATTAATAAAAAATTATTCTTATCCAAAAATACCAAAAATATAACCAATATAAATTTAAATATTATTATTAAAAAATGTAATTTATTTATTAAAATAAAATTTATAATAGTTTCAAACAATATTTTTAAAACAAGTCTTTAATTAAACGTTGATAAAACTACCTAAAAAAAATTTAGCTTTTACATGTAAAATTATTCTTATATTATTCCTATAAAAATATTTTTGATGAATGTAAAAATATTTGATAATATATATAATATAAAAATTTCATTATTTTATTAATATTATAGATTTATTTAAATATAATAGCTAAGATATAATAACATTTCAGTGTTCATTTAAGTTGGGAGTTGCGTGGAAGATAATTCATCAAAGAGATTAAATTTAAAAATATTCAAACCATAAAATCTTGGGGTTTTAACTCAAGATGTCCACTAGAAAAGAAATCCATGATCATGCAACTAAATTAAAACCTGCCAATATAGGTTATGGTTTGTCCCTAAGATAATTCATCTCGATCATGTGATGTTATATGGCCATTTGAGGCAGACATCCAACAAAATTTCACAAAGACAATAAATGAATATATAAAAGACAATCCAAGCATATCATGTAGACAAGAAGGACAGATCATATGAGAATCCTAGGACTTGATATCATTTTTCATCCTCAGTGTGTATGCCCCATTATAAGGGAAATATAATTGTGTAAGACTTGACCAAAAGAACTATTAGAACTCTCATTCCTTCCACAACCAGGATATACATAATGCCTCATTAAGGCCTGAGCTCTATAGTAACCACCAAAGGGCCATCCTAGTGTGTTAGTCTTACATCTATAAGAAATGAGAATGGTTATTTTACATCCCTTATTTATCGCATCGAGCATATCACACGTGGTCTTAGGTAGTTTCAATAATAATACCATTCAATCCATAAACCTCTAGAAATACTTGAGAAGTATTAGCATGTAATCCCTGCTCTAAAACATAATATGATATGTCCCGCATATATGAGAAAAATTAGTCTACAATTTCGAATAAACTAATATATGATGACCCGTATTCCAACAAAAAAATATACCTATGGAACATTCATAATGTCTCAGGTAAAGTGGGCACCAACTTAGAGGAAAGTCTCATTTGACTTTGTCATTTTAACCATCAATACCCAATCATTACAATGGGATGATCATTCTACAAAAACCCTCACTGGGCTAAGATTCTATTTGAATTATAATGACTTTGATTCCTTCTAAAAATAGGATATGCCGGATTCCTCATCGAGGATCAAGATCTAATTAAAACACCCCATGGGAAATCCCAGCACATAAGCCCCACATCCATATATTGTGACACTGATTACATGTTATCCCTTGTATTTCATACATATAATATCTATCATGATCTTATGGAACTAAAATGGTCAAATTATTCACATCATGAATCTCCACTAGCTAGGGAAATCTGTCCCGACCCGTCCTCGGGGCCCATGCCGTGACTACCCCAAGCTTGCCTTCCATAGGCCAGGGGCTGGTGACTAGCACCAAAGGCATAAATTCCTATGCTGGGAAGGCATTGCCTTTATGAAAGTAAAAAAAACCCAACAGAGTACGCAACATTAGTAACACTAAGTAAATACTGCATACAAAAAATAAGTGATGAAAGGAAAGTGGCTGGAAATAAAATCCCAACAGTAAGTATAGTACAACTGAAAAGCTAGTACAACTGTAGAAAAGTTAAATAGAAACTACTGAGTCATCCTCCGGGAATCCCTCTTAAAGGTTGGGTACAGATGGCCACCTCAGCACCTCAGGTTTGTCTGTCTGCTCCGTGTATGTCTCTCCAGGTTACCCACCTCCGAGTATCGTCCAGCTCAACCATTCTCTACCTCAATCAGTGTTGTTCTTCCTCTACATCCAACACAACGTAGAGTGAGCGTAGCCCGTGCAGGTGTGAGTATACGATACTTAGTAGGGACCCCGAGACCCCCAAAGGTCTCCCAGAAACCGCAAAGGATAAACCAACAGAAGAAAGACACTACCACAAAAAATAAACGAACCCTACATAGGTATATTCCCATACATATACCTAAGTTATCAATATCTGTTCGGCTCCAACTCTCGAGCCCAAGCACAACCCAGTCCACACAGGAAAGAAGTCAATCACATCAATGATAATGATTTAAAGTCAAGACTTATCTCACACAGGTATACATCTTTCGTATAGAGATAAAGATGATCAGATGTAGTCACTGATTCATCTAAGCTGTCGAACCCATGTAGGATACTAGACCAGCTAAGTTGTCGGACCCACGTAGGATACTAGACCAGCTACTCTGTCAGACCCACTTAGGATAATAGTACAGAGGTCCAACTGTCATACCCACTTAGGATACAAGTATAGTTGTCGTCGTCGTCGAACCCACGAAAGATTCCAGTAGGGTAGTCGTCGCTTTCGAACCCACAGAGGATTCTAGTACAGTAGTCGAAGCATTCGTAGCTAGCTCTAGGGTTCGCGCACACAGCACGCTCAATTCCGAGAGGGTATGCTCCTCGAGCAAAGGGGTTGATACATCAACTATCAAAAAGTATAGAGATGATGTATCCCGAAGTTCCGTCTCGTCAAAAGAAACCCAACGCGACAGATGGCGCGTCAATCGGATGCCAGGTCTGAGAGTTATTGGCTTTTCCGTTCCAAGGGCATGGTTGGAAATACGCTCATTCCAAACCCAGCCATCTTCCAACGTTGTCCAAAAATCACATAGAGTATCTCAAAAGGACCGCCTCATAATAAGGGTCCTTGTGCTATAGACCGCGCGTCGATCGGACGCATGATCGTGATGTTATTCGCATTTAAGAGAAACGGGCACGACCCGTCAAGCCCGGTGGGCTGGCGGGTCGGCCCGTTCTGGCTCGGTGGGTCCGACCCTACTAAGGGGTCAGCCCGGCCTGATGGGGCATAGTCCAGCCTGGTGGGGCCTGGTCTGGCCCATTGCAGGTGGCCCAGCCTCGCTGGCACCGCCCGACTAGTTGTTGGTCGCGGCATAGCCAACCGGCCGAGCAACGCGGAGCGGGGGGGGGGGGGGGGGTGGCCCCCCAACTTCCCAAACCATCGGCGCCAAGCAGTGCCACCCTTCTTCCCGGACTGGAGAATCCGTCCATCTTTTCCAGCGCGATTGTCCCTCTTGGGCAGGCCACTATCCTCTGCATGTGGCGCAAGGCGGCGCCGCGACATCCAACGACCCGGCCAGCCGATGATCCGGCCGGTTCGCCCGCCGAAACGGCCCACAGAGTATGGGCCACGGACCTCCGCAGTGCGGCGCCATGGGGCTCCATGGTTCCACCAGCCCGACCATCTACGACTGGTCGGTTCTTCTTTGGCCGAGCGGCCCCTAGTTGCGGGTCGTGGTTCTTGCACACGCGGTCAGCGCGCAGTCACCGCTTTCGCTCGTTGCCGCCTCTTCCAACACGCCTCTATCACGAGTAAAAAAAATCAGGAAACATTGGAGGGTCTTCGGTCCGTGTTCGTTCAGTCGATGCCCTCCACATTAGGCGGTAGCAGTTGGACGAAGACATTCCAACAGATTCAACATGAACGAGATAATTAATTCATGTAGAATTATAAAAAACCCTACCTCATTTTAGACGTTGCACGTCATCGAGCTGCAGAAATAGGATCTTAAGACGACGTCGGGGTGCGTCCGAGGAGGAAGCGTAGTCGACGTTCCTCACAGACGATGACTTATCCCTTGTCGCAGAGGGAGAATAAAGGATGAAGTTCTTCGTGGAGAGAATTTTGTTCTTCATGGAAGGATGAATCTCTCTTCTAATTCCAAAGGTTCCACCAAAATATTTTCCAAGAAAATATTAAAGTAAGGCTTACCCAGATTTTAAAAGATTAGCCAACCAATTAAAAATAATTCAAAACGAATTATTGACACCCAAGTTAATTAAAGTAGATATTAATTATTTGGGTTGGCACAATTTATGAGAGAAGAGGTGGCCTCATTAATTCATGGAAATTCCAAGAGATTCAAAAAGGGGGAGTTAATGGGAGTTTAAGGGAAGTTGAAAGGTTAGGGGCTTGTGTGGGCCCCACCTCACATTATCCTCTCATGGGAGGTTATGTGGGTGTGGGTACCACCACTAACTACCTCTTGTTGGAAAAACCCACCAAACATAAATAATTTCTATAACACAACAAATTATTTAAATTATTTAGAAACCCCAAAATAAAACTTCTCCTCCCGCGCAAACGTAATTGCAGTAAAGGTCCCCTTAGAAGAATATTGACGTTGCGAGTTCATCGGTGTCATCGAATATCAATTCTGAGCACTGGTTCAAATGATATAAAATCCAGTTTGTATGTTTACTGAACATAACCGAACAAAACTTCAGAAAATGATTCTAAGAACACCGCGCCTCAGAATCAGGCGTTGTCAGAAACTACGTACTCATAAAATTCCAAATAATTAAGAAAAAATTTCTTTGAAATTTATGGGTCTTTATATTACTCCCACATCAGGAATTTACGTCCCCGTAAAGCTACAATACACACTAGGAGAAAAATGGGGTTACTGAGCTTGTATCTGAGCCTCCTGCTCCTAATTGATCTCTTGGAGGTTCTTGTGCTGCCAGCGAATGCGCACAAGAGAAATCCACTGTCCACATAGGACCTGCTCATATTGATCCTCGATCTCCACTAGGACCTCCATGAATGTCGCCACGTCATCGATGTCTATCTCCCCATGGTCGATGATGTGGTATGGGTTGTGCATGTATATCCTCAGCTGAGATACGTTTAATACTTCATGCACCTGGTGCAACTGAGGTGGAAGGTCTAGGCGGTAAGCCACCTCACCTACTCTGATGAGGACCTGGAAAGGCCCGATGAAGCGCGGAGATAACTTGTCGCCCCGACTAAATCTCCATAGACCTCGTCGAGGCAAGACTAGTAAGAAAACGTGGTCTCCATCCTCGAACTCTAGTTGTCTCTATCTCCTATCAGCGTAGGAATTCTGTCTACTCTGTGCAGTCTTCATCCGCTCCTGGATAATGTGCACCTTCTCTATCGTAGCCTGAATCATATCTGGTCCTACATGTGCTGACTCCCCTGGGATAGCCCAGCACAGAGGTGTTATGAATGGTCGGACATACAATCCCTCGTAAGGGGCCATACCGATGGTGGAGTGGTAACTATTGTTGTACACAAATTCCAACAAGGGTAAGTGATCCTCCCAACTGCGACCAAATTCAAGGACACATGCATAGAGAATGTCCCTGAGAGTCTAAATGGTCCTCTCAGTCTGACCATCTGTCTAAGGATGGAAGGTGGTGCTCAAGCGAAGCTGTGTCCCAAAGGCTCCTGTAACCCCTTCCAAAGACGGGAAGTGAAACAATAATCTCGATCGGAGATGATAGTCGATTGAACACCATGAATCTGTACAATCTCTTGAATGTAGAGGCGTCCCAAGCTCTCTACTGATCCCTGCTCTCTGATTGGTATGCAGTTGGCCAACTTGGTGAGTTGGTTCATGATCACCCATATAGAGTCATGTCCTCTGGATGTACATGGAAGCCCCATCACGAAATCCATGGATAACCTGTCGCGCTTCCACTATGGGACCTCTATGGACTGTACCAAGATAGCTGGTACCTAGTGCTTTGCCTTCACTTGCGGACAAGTGAGGAATCATGAAACGAACTCTGCTACAGCCTTCTTCATACCCGGCCACCAGTTCTGTCGTCTGATGTCCCGATACATCTTTGCCACTCCTGGATGTACCGCTATATGGGAAGTATGGAAATGCATCATCCCCTCCTCCTGTAGTGAAACTGGTACCATGGTAAGTCCCCTTAAGAGGATGGCATGCTATCCACCTTCAGAAAATCCATCAGCTGCCTGTCCAATGGGTATCTGAGCCCTTCACGCCTCGCAGTCATGTCCCCACACTATGCCTCCATGACTTGCTGCAGAAGTGGTGGTGTGACTGTGAGATACTGAAGAAAGGCTTCCCCATCTATATCCACAAAAGATTTCTGCAACGCGGCTATCTGCTCTATAGCCTCTCCTAACAATTGAATGTCTGATGTCCTACTAAGAGCATCAGCTACAAAGTTCCCCTTCCCAAGAGTATAGATTATCTTAAAGTCATAGTCATGGAGGAACTCGAGCCATCGCCGTCGTCTCAGGTTCAGGTCGTTCTGGGAAATCCTTCTGGGAGAAGATGTACCTGAGAATCTGGTGGTTAGAATAGACTATAAAGCACTTTCCCATCAGATAGTGCTGCCAAATCTTCAAGGCGAAGACCACTACTGCTAACTCCAGGTCATGGGTAGTGTAGTTCTACTTGTGCTGCCTCAAATTCCGTTAACTGTATGCGATCACTAGTCGCTCCTGCATCAGGACACACCAGAGTCCGGTCCCTGATGTGTCACAGTAAACTACGTACCCAATGACCTCCTCTGATAGCCTCAACATGGGCGCACTAGTCAATCTCTATCTTAGCTCTAGAAAGCTCTGCGTACATCTATCTGACCACACGAAGGGTTTCCCCTTCATCGTCAAGGAGAAAAGAGGTTCTGCAACTCTGGAGAAGTCTGGAACAAATCTCTGATAGTATCCAGCCAGACCCAGGATACTCCGCACCTCTATCACACTCCTAGGTGGCTCCCAATAAAGCACTACCTCAATATTCACTCGATCCACTACTACCCCAGCCTCCGAGATGACGTGTACCAAGAAGTGAACCACTCGAATCCAGAACAGACACTTTGAGAGCTTAGCATAAGGTCGGTGCTCTCGGAGTGTATCCTGTACAACCCGCAAGTGATAGGCGTGCTACTCCTTAGTAGTCAAGTAAATTATTATGTCGTCGATATAGACTATGACAAATAGATCTAGGTAAGGCTGGAAGATCATGTTCATGAGACTCATGAACACTGCTGGTGCGTTGGTGATGCCAAAGGGCATAACTAAGAACTCATAGTGGCCATACCAACACCTGAAAGCCGTCTTCTTCACATCCTCATCTCGAACTCAGAGCTGGTGATAGCCTGACCTGAGGTCTATCTTCGTGAACCATCGCACTCCCCTGATATGATAAAAGAGGTCTTAAATCCTCTGGAGTTGGTAAATTCTCTTCACGGTCACCTGATTCAAGCGACGGTAGTTGACACACAGTCGCAAGCTCCCATCCTCCTTCTCGGCGAACAAAATCGAAGAAGGCCAGGGTGAAACACTAGGTCGGATAAATCCCTTCCCCAACAAGTCCTCCAGCTGTACCCTTAGCTCACGAAGCTCAGCGGGAGCCATCCGATATGATGGAGTAGATATCGGTGTTGTCCCGAGGTATATGTCAATGTAGAAGTCTACCTCTCTGCGAGGAGGTAGTCTTCGAACGTCGTCAGGAAAAACGTCCGCATACTAATCCACCACAACAGGAAAACTCATACTCCGCACATCAACTGCTCCAAGTATGAGACTATCCAACTGATGTGTGATCGGCTGCCCACTCCTCTGCGTAAGTCCATCCTGCACTACAAAGGCTCCCTTCTCGCTAGTGAAGATGAACCTGGTGCCATCCATGTGGACACACCCCACTTTGTTCCTAATACAGTCGATCTGAGCATGGACTGTAGATAACCAGTCCATACCCAAGATGACATCATAAGGCCTTGACGTTGCTACATAAAGATCTCAGCCGAAGCTCTTGCCTCCTAGAGTAAGCTCACACTGCCAGCCTTAGTGTGTAAACATCAAGTCTTCTCCCGTAGGAGTCTCTAGCTGTAATGATCGAGCCAACGGCTCCATCGCAATCTCCGAGCTCCGAACAAGGGAAACAACAATAAGAGAATGACTTGCACCTCTGTCTATAAGTACTACAACAAGGGTGAATTAGACACATATATTACATCAAATCATCTTAGGTGCACCATGGTCATAGGCCTCGACTGCCTGAAGCTGAGCCGGCCTCTGTCTACCAACTCCCTGTGGTTGGGTTGGACCTCCTGGTAGTGGTGGTGGTAGGGCCCCAAAACTTCGTCCACCACCCGCTTCTCGGCCAGCTCCTCGGTCTTGTCCGCCTGCTCCTGGCGGACCACCACGGTCGAACATATGCCTTTGCCTAGGAGGTCCCTCTACTGTCTACTACTCATCCACATGACGATTCGGGCAGTCCCGAGCCATGTGAACCAGCCCTCCACATACATAGCACTACCGTATCCTCATATAGCTGGCTCTGTTTCGGGTTCCCCTCACAACCGAACCTATATCCTGAGGTCACCCACTTGATGGCCTGGTCCGCTTGGACCTCTGCGACATCTGTTGAAGGACCCCGGGACAACCTAAGAGGAGAGGGGTGAATTAGGGTGACAACTTTTTCTTTTAATGTGATGGATCTTGTTCCCACGTTGGTAGGAACTTGTTGAACCTGTATGATGAATATTATCAGAAAGCAAACATTCACTTGCACAGAGAAGACACATCACTTTTTACTTGGTTCACCGCTAAGGGATACGTCAAAGGAGCATACGCCGACAAGTTTTCAGTCATACCAAATTCCACTAATCTTCACTAGATGTGGATTACAGAGGTTCGGGCATATTCACTCTGTCCCAGGCTCACTGCCTTTACAATCGTTCAGGGATAGCTCACTGCTTCCCTCAGGTCACTCTGATTGACTCCCCCTGGCTCACTTCCCTTGATGAAGCCACATTAAGTTTATAGACATGAAGGTCTCTTCAGCATTGCATAAGAATCAATCCTTCGTTGTATGTAGATGCTCTATTGAAGTACAATTTTCATCCACTGATGAATACCCCTTTGTCTCTTAAACACTGGGCAAACTACCTCTGGAAGGTACCGTCGCAAAGCACTCTACTTTGTGAGGCTCCCAGTTTTGGGAAGCTCAAACACACCTACGCGAAGCTCCTTCCTTTTCGCGAATCTCACAATTTCGCAGAGCTCAGACCATCGCAAAGCTCAAGCCTTCGCAATTCTTAGGCCATCTCGGAGATCAAGCCTTCACAATGTGACTTCCCTCACAAATCTCACTGAGCCAACACGGATCACACGACTTTCGCTGAGCTAGAATAGCTGCCGCAAAGCTTCTCTTTCGCGAAGAACACTACCTTCGCGAACTTCGCGAAATGAGAGAAACGAATTTTCTCTAAAAAATATATCTACTTTTCTCGAGGGGGTCAGCCTCAATTTATAGGCAATTCCACTGACCCTTGACCCATCCACGTGAAGTCAGTGCCATGTCATTTCTAATCGCGAAGCTCCAAAGTTTCCGCCGGAATTCTATCCAAATCATGAAGCACTTCAGCAATTTTTGGATCGCAGAGCTCGTCATAATCGTGGAGCATTACCGTCAACCTTATTTCACGCCTTCACCATGAATCCCCATCGCAAAGCCCCTCACCTCCGTGACGCACTTCAACTATGGAATTTGCGAAGCTTTGACGTAACCGCGAAGAATCACCACCTCCATTTTTCTGGTCATCACGAAATCCAATCCATGAATCCTCTCTTCGTGAAATTCATCCCTCTTCCATATAAACAAAAGATCTTCATGGATATCCACTTTTCATGATGCTCACCAAACTCCCAATTTTGGACCCCAAAAATTTGGAAAACACTGGGAAACGGCGCCACCTTGTACTGCTCTTTTGTACCGACTAAACTATATGATCTCTTTACTGGTACACATTCTAAACTTCCCCTAAGGATTGACAACAAACAAAAACCATACCCCAAATCATGCATAGAAGACCATGGTTCCAACAATCTCCCCCTTTGGGTTTGTTGTAAATCGGAAAATAATTTCAATAGATCTCCATCCATGTGAAAACCAAAAACGCAAGAATCAACTCATCCAACTCTCTAAGTCTACGTGAGAAATGCTCGGTGTAGAAAAAAGGGAGGAGGCTTGAATTGGGTTCCAGTGTTTTTGAATTCTCAATGACTCCCAAGAATCATTACATGACTTATGAATTCCTTATTATCCTTCTCATCCTATCGGAACATGCATGCCTGAATTTATTCTTTTCTCCCTCATTGACAACAAAGCCAAAGCCTGGTAATTTGTTCAATGTTCAGCTCAAACCATACTCCCCTGGAAAGTATCCCCCCCACAAACCCACATCACATCTATAAAAAGATAAAAAAGTTATCTTAATCGGGGAGAGGGGTAATTCGTAACCTCCTTATGCATTGAGAGGTGGCGGAACACCGAGGTTCAACCGATGCTTCTCAAACACAGCCGCTGACAGTGGCTCAGTCCGGACATCAGCCACTTGCTCATCAGTTCCCACATGATCCATTCTAATCACCCCTTGTTCAAATTTTTCTTTGATAAAGTGATACCTGATTTCAATATATTTCGTACAGGAATGCTGAACAGTATTCTTCGTAAGATCAATTTCTCTCTTGTTATCACAGTAAATCACCATTGGTTTCTTTACCTCATCACCAATATCTGTTAATTGTTGCTTCATCCATAGTAGTTGAGTGCATGCCTTTTTGGTAGAGATATACACAGATTCAGCCGTACTAAGAGAAGTACTTTATTGTTTATTGCTCAACCATCCAACACATTGCTGCCAAATATAGAAGCCTCCACCACTAGTTGACTTTCTGTCTACTACATCACCAGCCCAGTCAGCATTAGAAAATGCTGATAATTCACTGTCCCTGCCTACAGAAAAAAATAACACAAAGTTATGTGTATCTTGAATGTACCTCATGATTCTTTTTACAACCACCATATGTTCCTCCTTTGGATTACTCTGAAAGCGGGCCACAAGGCATGTGGAAAAGACAATATCTGGTCGTGTCGCTGTCAGGTACAGTAGGCTCCCAATGATCCTCCTGCACATGGTGGGATCAACAGAGGCCCCATCCTCATGCTTTCCAAGTTTAGTTCCAACTGCAATCGGAGTTGACATTGGTTTGGAGTCTTGCATATTAAACTTCTTCAGCATCTCTCTTTCATACTTTTCCTGAGAAATGAATGTGTATTCCTTCTTTTGAATCACCTGCAGCCCTAAGAAATATGTGAGCTCCCCAATCATATAAATCTAAAATTCTGATTTCATGTGGTTGGCAAATTCGTCCACTGATTTCTGCCTACTGCCACCAAATATGATATCATCAACGTAGACTAGAACCATGAATTGATATTTTGGAGAATTCTTCACATAGAGATTGTAATCTACTCCTCATCTTTTTAATTTCAGCTTCCTGAGATATGAATCCAGCTACGAGTACCACGCCTGTGGTACCTGCTTTAAACCATATAGAGCTTTCTTCAGTTTGCAGACCTTAGTTTCATCAGTACCCAAAACAAAGACCACTGGTTGTTCAATGTAGACTTCATCTTCGAGTACACCATTTAGGAATTCTGTCTTGACATCCATTTTAAATAATTTATATCCTCATTGGAGTTCCATGGCAAGGAAAAGCCTGGTTGACTCCAATATAGCCACTGGAAAAAAGGTTTCTTCAACATCAATGCCTTCAATATGGGAGTATCCTTTACATACTAGTCATGCCTTGTTTCTGATGACACTTCCATGCTCATCAAACTTATTTTTGATGATCCATTTGGTACCAATCACATTGTGACCTTTGGGTCTCTGAACAAGAGCCCATGTTTGATTCTTTCCAATCTGATCTAATTCATCCTTCATGGATTTCACCCAAGATTCATCATTTGCAGCTTCCTAGAATGAGGATGGATCTACAACTGATAGAAATGTAGATTGCGTGTTATTCCTCATCCTTATTTTTTGAGTGGGTGCACTCTTGTCCCAAATTATGTTTGATGGATCAATATCAGCTCTTCGATTTCTCCTGCGAGGTTCAGTTTCATTCTCTTCAGCCACAGTTTCTTCTTCAGATTCTTCTTCTGAGTCAACATCATGATGTTACTATTGAGTGTTTTGTACAGCTTCCTCTATTTCTGCATTTGTATTTTCTTCATGTTCACTTTCTTCCTGGCTTTCTATCACATCATCATATGATGTCCTTGAAGCATTTGTGGTTTTATCTTCAATTATATTAACATCATTGATTTCCACAGTCCTTCCTAAACACTTGTTGAAACACCTGTAAGCTTTTCTATTCATTGAGTCATCGAGGAAAATTCCTTCATCTCCATTGTCACCATATTTCCCTTGATTTCCTTCTTTGTTCCGAATGAAGCATTTACTTCCGAAGATGTGAAAGTATTTTAAAGAGGGCTTCCATCCATGCCACAATTCATATGGTGTCTTCGTCTCACCCATATAAAGTTCTATTCGATTCTGAATGTACACTACAGCTTGAACAGCCTCTTTCCAGTAATGTCGTGGAATACAAATCTCAATCCGCATAGTTTGTTCCATGTTGTTCACCTGTCGATTCCTACATTCAACAACTCCATTTTGTTGTGGAGTTCTCACATAAGCTACCTCATTTTGTATCCCATGCTTCTCCAGATAATTTTCAAATTCAATGGACGTGTATTCTCCTCCATTGTCAGATCTCAACACTTTTATTGTTCGTCCAGTATCATTTTCGGCGATTCGCCGATATGTTTTCATGTAGTCAAGGACTTTTCATTTCCTATGAATGACCATCACACACCACATTATACTATAATCATCTATGAAAAGGACAAATTACCTTTCTCCATGAGTTCCACCAACATTTATAGGCCCACATACATCTGTATGAATCAGATCAAGAAGGTGAGATGCACTTTTCTTCTTTGGCCGATTTCAACTGTAGACCAACTTCCCACGAGTGAAAGCATCACAAGATTTTTCACGTTCACGCTTCAGGTTGGGAATGTCCATGACAATTCTCAATTTTGATATTTTATCCTTTTCTTGTTGATTGATGTGTCATAGTCTCTGATGCCACAAATTGTTTTCTTCTTCAATAGTCATGTAACATACATTTTCTTCACTATCAACCTGATACAAGTTGCCTTCTATTCTGCATCCCTTCATAAGTGAATTGCTTGTCTTCCCCTTGATAGTGCAGCCTTTCTGATTAAAAGTAACTATAAGTCCCGAGTCACAGAGTTGACTCACACTGAGGAGATTATGACATAGGCCATCTACGTAAAGGACTTCAGTCTTCTTTAGTTCTCCATTAGCTAATTTGGCACTTCCACTTCCATTGATTTTTAGAGCTCCATCATTAGTAAATTGTAATGTACCATCAACCTTCTTTTTGATATTTGTTAGCAGGTCGGAATTACCTGTCATATGATATGAACAACTTCTATCCAGAATCCAGGTACTGTTGTTCTTTGTAGCTTTTTGGGCCACCTCTACAAGGTTGGATTTCTCAATCTTCATCCTTTCCTTCCATGAGACATTGGATTGAGTATATAGTAATGATGGACTTTCAATTATCTATTCTGCATACCCAAGTTCTTCATAGTCAAAATCTTCTTTGAGAGGAGAAAACCTGTTTGAAAGAGTAACACTATCTTGCTGTCGAGACTTGAATTGTATTGAAATTTGGTATGAGGTGTCCATGTCCCTTCTCTACTTGAAATTAATAGCCTTATGACCAAAGTCAGAATAATGATAACAATATCCATAGAAATTTTTTATTCTATAAGAATTATGATATGAATTTTTTCTCCTTTGTTGAACTTCTATATCTTCTCTATTCAGATATCTTCTTGACTCATTGCAATAAGACATGGTATGACCCATATAGCCACATAACTGACACTTCATGAGAGGAAATGTCCTCTCACTTGAATTTCTCCTCCTACCTTCTTCCTTGGGAGAATAGTTAGACTGTCTGTCATTTCTGAATGTTTGAGGATAATTTTTAGTTCTCCTTTTAGTTTAGATTCAGGGTTCATTTTTTAGCACTTTAGGCAACGTTTCAACATGTTCAACTTGCATATTATCTTTCTTTTGGATCTTTTCACTTCAAATAGTTGATTTCTCAGCTTCACAACCAATTCCACTCTTTCCCATGCAAGCGGGTCTTTGATCACTCAAGATTTTTCCAACCCCATCTGAACCACACTTGGCTCTTGCCAGTAATTCTGCATCTGAGAATCTTCCAGACTATATTTTCTTCCTCGATTATTTTGGAATTGATTCAGTCTCATGTTTACTCTTTAGAGTAACAACTTCCTCTTCAAGACCCACAATAGTCTTGGATTTTTCATCTACTCTGGAGGTGAGGTCATTGATGACCTTTTCTTGCTCTTCAATTCTCAGCTTCAGATCCACTACATCATCATTGCTTTCAATTATTTTATAATGTACCTTCACAAATTCTTACATTCATTCAATTTAAGCTTCAAGTTGATCAACGTATTATGTTGATTCTTCTACACTTTATTTCCACTTATTTCAACTCTTACATTTAGTCTTATGCTTATTAACAGCATCCTTAAGTTGCATCTCGGGTTCTACACAAGTTCTCAGTTGTTTTTCTACACCAGTATCTTCTGACATTTCAACAGTGACCATCATGGAATCATGGTTCCCAGTTTTGAATTCTGGTTCTCCTTCATCACAGAATTCATTATCATCTTCTTCCTCTTCACAGAAAAAACTCGTCCTTTGCATTTTCATTCCAGATTTGAACTCTCCCTTTTTGAAGAACCTTATCTGAGGCTTCTCGAAGCTTTCATCTTCACTATCTTCATCATTGATCTTTCTTTAGCACTGAGAGGCAATGTGCCAAACATTTCCACAACGAAAACATATGAGAGGTAACTTCCCTTTGAATTTCCCTTTTCTCTTCTGGAACTTCTTTGCAATGAGAGAAATAATTTCTTTTTCTTCATCATCTTCACCACTACTATATTTTGATATTTTCAGTTTATCCATGGCCTTGAATGACATTTCCTTGCTTACACGAGTCATAGAATCTTCTGGCTTGACTCCCATTTCATATTCTACCAAGCTACTTAGTAGATCATCCAGAGAATGATTGGAAATATCTCTTTCCTCAAGAGCCGACACCTTTTCATTATACAGAGGTGGAAGTCTTCTTAATATGTTCTTTACAATATCAATGTCTTTGATTTCTTCTCATAGACCCTGAATTTCCCCAACCACTTCAGTAATTTGATTAAAGAATGAGTCTGCATTCTCGTCTGGATGCATCTTTAGATCATCAAACTGATTGTGCATCACTTGTAGTTTTTCCTCCTTAACTCTACTATCTCTTTCATAAATATTCTCGAGTTTATCCCACATGGATTTTTCTGAGGTGAAATTCACCACCTTTAGGTAGATCTGATCGGAAAGGGCTGTAGTGAGTGCATTTTGTTCTTTAGCATCTACATCAAAAAATTTCCTGGCTGTTTCAGTCATAGCCATGCCTGTTGGATCAATGACTTGTATTCCTTGCACAGTAGAAAAAAGAACTTCCATTCCAAGAGATATTAGATGAGATCTCATTCTATTCTTCCAGATCTGGAAATTACTTCCATCAAAGTGAGGGACTCCCCTGACATTGACTGCATTCTCCATGACGATAAAGGACAGATTCAACACCAGCAACCTCCCTCTGATACCACTTGAAGGACCCCGAGACACCCTGAGAGGGGAGGGGTGAATCAGGGTGAAAACTTTTTCTTTTAATGTGATGGATCTTGTTCCCATGTTGGTAGGAACTTGTTGAAACTTTATGATGAATATGATCAGAAAGAAAACATTCACATGCATAGATAAGACACAACACTTTTTACTTGGTTCACCGCTAAGGGCTACGTCCAAGGATCATATGCCGACAAGTTTTCAGTCATACCAAATTCCACTAATCTTTACTATCTGTGGATTACATAGGTTCAGGCACAATCACTCTTTCCCAGGCCTACTACCTTTACAAAGGTTTAGGGATAGATCATTACTTCCCTCAGGTCACTCCTGTTGACTCCCCCTGGCTCACTGCCCTTAGTGAAGCCACACTCAGTTTATAGAGATGAAGGTCTCTTCATCATTGCATAAGAAAGCATCCTTCATTGTATGTAGATGCTCTATTGAATTCCAATGGTCATACACTGATAAATACCCCTTTTTCTCTTAAACACAGGGCAAAATACCTTTGTAAAGTACCTTCGCAAAGTACCCTACTTCGTGAGGCTCACAATTTCACGAAGCTCAAACAAGCATGCGCGAAGCTCCTTCCTTTTCACGAAGCTCACAATATTGTGGATCTCAGACCATCGCAAATCTCAAGTCTTCAAAATGCTTAGGTCGTCACGGAGCTCAAGTCATTGAAAAGAGACTTCCCTCGTGAAGCTCACTGAGCCAACGCAAAGCACATGACTTTCGTAGAGCTAGAATAGCCTCCGCGAAGCTCCTCTTTCACGAAGCACACTGCCTTCACGAACTTCCTTCGTGAAACAAGAGCAAAGAATTTTCTCTGAAAAATCTCTCTACTTATCTTGAGGGGGTTGGCCTCAGTTTATAGGAAATTCCACCGACCCTCGACCCATCCGCGCGAAGTCAGCGCCACGTCATTGCTAATCACGAAGCTCCGAAGTTTCCTCTGGAATTATGTCCAAATCGCAAAGAACCTCAGAAATTTTTGGATTGCGGAGCTCTTCGTAATCGCGGAGCATTATCGTCATAATTATTTTGCGCCTTCACCGCGAGGCTCCCTCAAAAATCCCCTCACCGCCGCGATGCACTTCAACTCTGCCGTTCGCGAAGCTTGGACGTAATCGCGAAGCATCACCGCCTCCATTTTTCTGGTCTTCACGAAATCCAATCCATGTATCCTCTATTCGCGAAATTCATTCCTTTTCCATATAAAAAAAGGATCTTCATGGATATTCACTTTTTGAAATGCTCACCAAACTCCAAATTTTGGACCCCAAAAATTTGGCAAACACTGGGAAACGGCGCAACCTTGTACTACTCTTTTGTACCGCCTAAACTGTATGATCTCTTTGCCGGTACACATTCTGAACATCTCCTGAGGATTGAAAACAAACACAAACCATACTCCAAATCATACATAGAAGACCATGGTTCCAACACATATATACTGCCAGCTGCAGAAGACTCCACTACATGTCTCCATGTGGTGGGTCTCGCTACTAGAGACTGCTCAGTGAGGAATCTCTCCACTAGAAGGGCTCTCTCCAGCACACCCACATGTGTCGGGATGCTAAGGGGAATCGTCGAGGCCCCGATCTCATGCCTCAGTCCCTGCTCGAAGGTCCGGGCCCTGAAGAATGGGTCCCATACCATATTTGTGAAGTACTGTGTGAGGTCAGTGAACCTTGATGAGTACTGAGCTACTGTCAAGCTGCCCTACTGCAGATTAAGTAACTCCTGAATCTGCACCGCACGGAGGGTGGCTGGAACAAACTCTGAGTGTAAGAGACTCTCGAAGTCCGTCCAAAGTAGAGATGCCTCGTCGTGCACATGGAGCATCAAGCTCAACCATCTACCTGCTACTGCGTGCAGGAGACATGTAGCAAGGATCAGCATAAGATCATCTTGTGACCCTACTAATCTGAAAACTCAAATGACAGGCTCCAGCCAATCCTTGACTGCCTATGGGTCCATCACTCTGTGGAACCTGTGCTACCTCTGTCACTGAAACTCATGCAATGCACTCAAGTGGCGTGCACTCTCTACTGCTGGAGATGGTGGTATCAGTGGCTCAGTGGGTAGTGGTACCACTGGTGCCTCCGCTGTGATGGGGCCCCGCACCGAGGCCTCATCGCTCGGTGGGATACCATCTTGTACGTAACTCAAAAACCAAGGTGGTTACCTTCATGGGGCCATCTTGAAAAGAAACAGGTGTGCCATAGTCAAAACAGTATACCTGGTGAGCGAACACAAATTAATCTCAAAGAAAACTTTTGAAACACACATGCAATCAGTGTTTTTGTGCACTAAGTCTGAAATCAAAGGTTAGGGTCCTAGTGTATGGATACGTCGGACACTGCACCCACACTAGACTTAAGCCACACTCAATACTCTAAACACTATTGCTTCACTGAAAGGAATGATCGAAGTCCTGAGTTCTTCGGTAAAACATCCCTTTGCTACCAATTTGTCATGACCCATCCTCAGGTCCGTGTCATGACTACCCCAAACCCATCTTTAATAGGCTAGGGGCTAGCGACTAGCACCAAAGGCATAAATTCCTATGCTAGGAAGGCATTTCCATTATGAGAGTAAACAAACACAATAGAGTACGCAATAGAAGTAACACTAAGTAAATTCAGCATACAAAAAGTAAGTGCTAAAAGGAAAGGGCCCAGAAATACAAACCCAATAGTAAGTACAATACAACTGAAAAGCTAGTACAACTGCAGAAATGTAAAACAACCACTATTGAGTCTTACTTCAGGAATCCCACCTAAAGAGTGGGTACAGATGGCCACCTCAGCACCTCAAGTCCATTTGTCTACTCCGTGTACGTCTCGCCAGGTGATCCACCTCTGGGTACCGTCCAACTCTACCAGTCTCTACCTCAATCAGTGATGTCCATCATTTTCATCCAACACAACGTAGTGCGGGCGTAGCCTGTGCAGGGTGAGTATACGATACTCAGTAGGGACCCCGAGACCCCTAAAGGTCTCCCAAAATCCAGAAAGGATAAACCAATAGGAGAAATATACAACCATGAAGTATCAACGAACCCTACTTAGGTATATGCCCATACATATACCTAAGTTATCAATCCCAGTTCGGCTACAACTCTAGAGCCCAAGCACAACCAATTCCACACAGGAAAGAAGTCAATCACATCTATGATAATGATTGGAAGTCAAGACTCAGCTCACATAGGTATACATCTTTCGTATAGAGATAATGATGAACAGATGTAGTCACAGATTCATCTAAGCTGTCGGACCCTTGTAGGATACTAGACCAGCTAAGTTGTCGGACCAATGTAGGATACTAGACCAACTACTCTATTGGACCCACTCAGGATACTAGTACAGAGGTCAAACTGTCATACCCACTTAGGATACAAGTACAGTTGTCATCATCGTCGAACCCACTGAGGATTCCAGTATGGTATTTGTCACTGTCGAACTCATGGAGGATCCCAGTACAGTAGTCGAAGAATTTACATCCAGCTCTAGGGTTCCCACACACAGCACGTTCGATTCTGGGAGGGTCCACTCCTCGAGCAAAGGGGTTGATGCATCAAATATCATGAAGTCCAGAGGTGATGTATCCTGAAGTTCCATCTCATCAAAAGAAACCCAACGCGACAGATGGCACGTCAATCAGGTGCCCGGTCTGAGAGTTATTGGCTTTTCCATTACATGGGACCTATTGGAAATATGCTCATTCCAAACCTAGCCATCTTCAAAATTTGTCCAAAACTCAATTAGAGTATTGAAAAAGGACCACCTCGTCGTAAGGGTCTAAGTGCCATAGACGACGCATCGATCAGACGCACGGTTGTGAAGTTATTCGCTTTTAAGCAAAACGGGCTCGACCCGTCAAGCCCGGTGGGCTGGCGGGCCGGCCCGTTCTGGCTCGACGGGTCCGAACCAGTTATGGGGTCGGCCCAGCCTGGTGGGTCATGGTCCGGCCCATGGCAGGCAGCCTAACCCACACAATTGCGCGGCTCAACCCAGCGGAGCGCGTCACGGCCCGACTGTGCGCGACCAGGGCCGGCTGGCGTGGCCAGGCCCCCGACGGGGCGCAGCCCGGCCAGCTATTGGCTGCAGCTCGGCCAACTGGTTGCTTCTCGGACAACTAGTCGCGGCCTGGCCAATGGGCCGAGCGACGCAGAGTGGGGGGGGGGGTCCCTCGAATTCCTGAACCGGTGGTGCCGCCCTCCTGTCCGGCCGGCCGAAGACGACCGGCTTCTCCAGCAGGAGCGGTCAGCTTGGGAAGGCCGGTGTCCTCCGCACGTGGTTCCAGGCGGTGTCGCGGCCTCCTCCAACCAGGTCGGTCGATGAGCTAACTGGTTTTCCCGCCGAAACGGCCCGCATGGTGCAGGCCGCGGACCTCCACAGCACGGCGCCATGGGGCACCGCGGTTCCACCAAACCCCGCTGGCTACAACCGGCCGGTTCTTTTTCGACCAAGCAGCCCACGGTTGCAGGCCGTAGTTCTTCCTCACGCGGTCGGCGCACAGCTGCCGCCTTCATTCGTCGCCACCTCTTCCAACACGCCTGCATCGTGAATAAAAAAACCAGGATACATTGGAGGTTTGTCGAGCCGTGTGTGTTCGGCCCGCACCCTCCGCGTTAGGCAGTATCATTTGGCCGAAGACATTCCAACGGATTGAACTTGAATGAGATAATTAATTCATGTAGAATTATACAAAACTCCTACCTTGATTATGGCATTTCACATCGTCGAGCCATGGAAATAGGATTCGAAGACGATGTCGGGGTGCATCCGAGAAGGAAGCGTAGTCGACGTTCCTCGCGGACGATGTCTTCTCCCTTGACGCAGAGGAAGAAGAAAGGATGATGTTCTTCGTGGGGAGAACGCCGCTCTTCATGGAAGGATGAAGCTCTCTTCTAATTCCAAAGGTTCCACCAAAATATTTGGCAAGGAAATATTAAAGTAAGGATTCCCCCAATTTTAAAATATTTTCCAACCAATTAAAAATAATTCAAAAAGAATTATTGACATCCAAGTAAATTAAAGTAGACATTAATTATTTGTATTGGCACAATTTATGAGAGAAGAGGTGGCCTCATTAATTCATGGTAATTCTAGGAGTTTCAAAAAGGGGGAGTTTATGGGAGTTTAAGGGAAGTCGAAAGGTTAGGGCCTCGTGTGGGCCCCACCTCACATTATCCTATCATGGGAGGTTATGTGGGTGTGGACCCCACCTCTAACTACCCCTTGTAGGAAAAAACCACCAATCATAAAAAATTTGGGTAACACAAAAAATTATTTAAATGATTAAGAAACCCCAAAATAAAACATCTTATCCCGCGCAAACGCAACTGCGGTAAATGTCCCCTTAGACGAATACCGACACTGGGAGTTCATCGGTGTCCTCAGATTTCAATTCCGAGCACTGGTTCAGAAGATAGAAAATCCCACTCATACGTTTACTAAACTTACCCAAACAAAAATTCATAAAATGATTCCGAGCACACTGGGCCTCAGAATCAGGTGCCGTCAGAAATTGTGTACTCATAAAATTCAAAAGAATTAAGAAAACAATTTCCTTGAAATTTTCAGGTCTTTACACAATCATAGTATATAAGCCTCAATGAATGGAATGACATAAACATACCACATATGTGGGCATATACCTTGGGTTTCATCCCAAGGTAATAATAAAACACTGATAACTTTGATTCCATAAAAATCCCAGATATTTACGATGCATCATCAATACTCTAGTTTAAATTTTCACTACCGAGGTTCCCATAGATATGTATTTTCCACATGATGATATACTAATTTGTTTTAATGAACAATGTGGGTTTTGATTATAGTAACAAACTGGTTATGTTGTATGCCTCATAATGGCTCAATATCCTCCCTAGAATATTAACCACCTCTCTGCATGGATGAAAGTGTTGATGTTCTTGATTATGTAGATTCGATATATAAGAAGATATTCATTACAATAAAATGGATGAAGAACCTCTGATACATATAGGTGGATTCATTAATGAGATTCCCTTTTTCAGCACATAATGGGGGATAACCTTTGATCACATCCATAGGGTAACTGGCCCCGTATTAGGATTAGGAAAATATTCAACAACATATCATAAATCAATAATAGAGTATCAGAGGTGGAAACAATTTCCCCCAAAAAGTGGTTAATTAGCCCGACCTTTCATCCCCTTGAACAATGTGAGTTCATAAGTGCCTTTGGGTATGAATCCCCATCTGACCACCATTATTTAGAAATAAGATATATACCCAGTTATGGATGTGGAAATAATTGGAAGTTTCCATTAAGAATGAAAATACAGACATGAAATCAATGATTGTACAAGAAGTGAAACCCCCCACCATCAACAGTCGTTCCTAAACCGAATTCACCACTTTAATAACCCATTCATCGAAAAAATGATGAAATTTATAGGAAATCAATTAATCTTGACATCTCATTCGGAGAAAAAGAAGGATAGACTGTCCAGATCCTTTCAATGCAATTAGTTTTTCAATGAGGGTTCATGGTCATCTCCTTTCTATCAAAAGAAAAAATTTTGAACCCAATTTTAATCTCTCAAATAAATGAATTATCGGTTAAAAAAGTATCAATCAATTTTTCTTTTCTTATTTTATTCAATAAAGGATCTGAACCTAAATCCTTCAAATAGTAGGATGGTCAGTTTTCCATATATCAAGAAACATTGTTTAAATATCAATGAAAGATGAAAATCCTACCATAAATCTTATGGTTGATCCTCCACGACAGGGGATCCAATGAAATTAATACATCCTCACTTTGATAATTCCACTATAGTAGAATAGGTGGATCATGAATAAATTAAATTTTTTTTAACCATGCATATATTATTGATCACACATTATGACTATGATATTTCATTAGTCATGGGACTTTTTTCTTTATTATCTACATGGATTTAGAATATTATCTCATCAACAACACCACGATACAAGATAATTTATTCATCCAAGAAACTTTCCAGAAAATTATTTACGGATATCAACCCCAAGAGTCAAAAAATAATCTATCCTTCCCAAGAAATTCAATGTTAGGTGATGAAAATAGTGGCCTTGGAGAACCATCGATATGGTGACATCCTGGCCCTAGAAGATTTCTATGACATTATCTAATTACTAAAACTAATTAGTTTACATCATCCAGGAAAAGTTGGAGCTAATCCATTTCCCTCATTGAAACAATCAACTTATTTGGGAGCTTATCCCCGGTGCGTGATAATCACCACCTTGAGTCTCGAATGAAGGTTTATCGAGAAGTCAAATATGGACTAGTTTGGGTTTAGGAGTCACCAAGGAGTGCTCAAATCAACTGTGGTTGATAGTTCCATCCTACTGGTTCCCATTAGTCACTTTTATGAGTGTACCACCCAAGACACATCCATATATGTTACCCATGAACAAGAAATAAGGAAGACACATGAGGTGAGGAAGGATATGGATTACAGTGAATATAATTGTATCCCTACTCCTACTGATGAAGCCTGCCAACATATTTCAGTAGTATCTAGTAAGTACTCTCATTAACATTATCACATGGAAAATGTATTAAATAAATATTCCTCTAGCATGAATGGGGGACGTTAACATCCCTACCCCTGTGCATGATGTCCATCAAAATATACTAGTGTCATAAGGTGTGAAAAAGTTGGTAAATATTCCCAATACAATCAAAGATTTATATCTACACATATAGAAGGTTGAAAATATGTAGGTGTATATTCCTACACACACATTGATAAAATTAAATTACATATTATAAACAACTAAATAACTCCAATATCTTTTCAATGAATTGGAATAAATACAGGGGAACACAAATTTTACAATCCATAAAGACAAGGTAACTCAACACTATGATCATCATAAACAAGTTCATTCTTTAGAGAAAGTGAATATTCTTGATACTATATGAGAGTATTATCAGCCTATATTAGTAAAGAATGAGGAACTATAAAAATCTAATATCCACTCTTAACTGAGGTTTACTAGGTGAGATTGGTATGTGTCAGGGGGCCAACTCATATCCCTACCAAAAATGTCTGGTGTCATATTCCAATGCCCCCGAATTGGGCTCATATCACAATTCTAGACTAGGATCCTCAGGTGATAGGGGAAGATGCCTTAGTAGAGGCCAATATTTTTATAAGATAAAATAATAATCATAATCCAATGTCTGAGGATTGGGCTCATATCCCCTTTATAGCTGAGGGTATCACTATGTGAGAATAGAACATGCCTCAGGATAGGATCATATTCCTGTGAGGGAATCTGCATGGAATATTCCAACAAATCACAGATTCTAGGATCACATTCCTACATACCCTATGAATGAATGCATTAGAACCATTCTATTGAGATAAAAGACTTGGCCCATATCACTTCTTCCTTTTCTAAGTGACATCACCATATTCCAACGAGGAATACATATTCGGAATGCACTCATATTCCTATTCCAATTGGGGCTAACCAAGTGTGAGTGACACTGAATCTCAAAAAAACATCATTTAATTAGCATGGTCTATGATTATATTAGATTTATTACTTCCCAGACTACACATTCTACTAAGTCATAGTATAGGGATATTGGGTGGTCAACCCCATGTGGAAATGAGCTGGATAATAGGAACTAAGTCTTTGAACCCTATGCATAGGATTCCACACAATTTGATGGAGTTTTAGAACAGCCAATCACTAATGGAATTGGTCTATGATATTAGAGAGAGAGTGAAGAGACCATGATCAATTTCAGGTTTACGGTAAAAGTATAATGCCAATCCTAACATGGTATGGTAATAAGGTTTAGGCTATGAATCAAGAAAAGGTCACTGGTACGCCATAGTCAAACAAAAAAGATCTATCATTGAGGAAATTTTTCCCTGGTCTAGAGATAACTACAACCTTAATGACTTATGACTATATTCTAAGCCCGAAATTATCATAGGCCATTTGTCAAAACCTATTGTACTCCAATAATGTTTTGGTCATTCATTAATGATTCTCATGGTTATGGTTACATAAATGAATTAGATAAAATATTGTATTTAACCTGATTACTATCCTTAGGGTTATGATGTTAAGAATAAAATTCAACAAATTTATATGCCCCTACTCTCAACTACTACAATAGGTGGTTTAGCCACTGTTGACGCCGAAAAAAGTCCGTAACTCTCGGAGGAAGTTTCGAAATGACGAAGCGAAGTCATATTCAGAATCAGAGGCCCGATCCGGAGGCCCGGGATGTGGTGCGCAAAATAAAGGAGGATCTGCGCGAAAAATTGTTCTATGCACGTAGAATCACCGGGTTTCGCGGAATTGAGCCGATGAGGCGCACAATCTTTGCACGCCCTGGTTCTGTGCGGCGAGTTTTTGCGCGCCGGCTGCGCTCATCGCGAAGAATTTCGCGCGCCGCCTGGCTTCCGTGATGGAGGTCGCCTATAATTAAAAGGTGACCCCGAACAGTTTGGGGGTTCCGGAATTCGAAGCGACTCTCATGCACGCAATTCTTCTTCCCCCGCGCGCAAGATGGCTTCCAGGTAATCTCTAATTCCGCACAACCTTGCCCTGGAGTGCACCTTTGCACGCAACTCCACCGGCTTCAGTGAATTTTCCCCCTTCCCCGGGTTCCAGCCTTGCGCGCAATCCATGTCTCGTGTGCACAATACCCTGCCGTGCGCGCAAAACCCTGTGCGTAATTCCCTCTCCGCATGCAATTCCCTTGCTCCAATTGCACGCCGCCCCGGTGTTTTGCACGCAAACCTTCTCTTTTGCGCGCAAAGCCCAAGACCCTTCACCTTGATGCCCCTTGGCTAACCCCCTGCACCGGCACCTCATGTCTCCCCTGCCGGGCGTGTGCACCATGCGTTGTTTTCCCATACATCCTTCCAGGCTCGTGCGAAGTAACCTCAAGGTCCATTGGGCCGTGTTTCCCATTGCGTTGCTTTGCCTTATGCTTCTCCGCATAGGCACGCTAACGGCTATTGCTTCTTCGCATAGCCACGCTAATGTGGACCCCCCAGTGGTTCGCCCTGTGGCCCCCCCTTCCATATGGACCTGTCGATGCCTTCCCACCCACAAGGGGTAGAGGATGTGGGGAATGTAAGCCCTAGGGGTGTGGAGTGAACCCACCTCATCCAAGCTGCATGACGTTAAACTGCTAAGCACCTCGTCCTTAACACAAGACGTTAAACTGTGGTCCGACCCCATGCTTTGCACGCAGGGTCCCTCCAGCTCGGACATTTTTTACGACCACTCGTCTCCACAAGAATGTACTCTTCCTCACATGGAATGAGATCCTCCTTGTCGGAGTGGCGTTTGTCCGCGGGGGAAGGGCCGCCTCAGAGCGTAATCCCCTAGCCTTTCTTGCGGATGATTGCACCTGTGCATCTCTATACATCCCCCCTGCCAAGGCCAGTGGAATCCTTTTCCCACTTCACTTTGTCGCACCACGAGCCTCCACCCTGGAGTAAGCCCCGACACCAAGGGCCGCTAACCACGCGTAAGCCCCTGTTTCCTCTTTGGGCCGCTCAATGCATAAGCCCCATTCCGCTTCTCACGGACGCACCCTTCACGACGTGATCGTCTGGTCCCTGCTGCCTCTTGTTTCCCACACCGAGCATGACTCACGTGGTCTTAGAGTACACATCGACCATGACATCCTCTTATGGACCGCCCAGAGCATAAGCCCCATCCCAGCGAACTACGTGGAATTTGATCCGTGCTAACGCACGGTACGTAGGAAGACTCCACGAGGTTCAATCCCACCACCCGGTCGTCCCGACCTCTCCATGTCGGTTCCCTGACCACCTTGGTCCGCCTCAGAGCGTAATCCACAAACCCCTCATCCCGCATGATGTTAAACTGTATCTCGTCCAGCATGACGTTAAACTATATCTCATCCCACATGACGTTAAACTGTATTCCCCCTCTTGGGCCATCTCAGAACGTAATCCCCGTATCTCACTCCACCATCCATCCTAATCCTTGCCCGGACCGCCACATCCTGGTGAGATCATGCCACCCCATCCCACTCCATGGCATCCGGGAAGCCACCCACATGCTGGCCCCAACATCGGTGTTCCCCCCTAGGGGTCCTTCAACCCGATCCATCTCCGCAAGACGTTAAACTCACGACATACCCCATGTTAAGCATGGAAAGCTAATGATAAACTCATATGGTACACATTCCCCGCGTTTGATGTCGTATGCCTCAGGCTTACGCACCCTCGAGAATCCATGTGATGAGGGACCAAGGAAAGACATGCCAACGACGCCCAAACGTGACCATTCTCCTCACCGAAGGTTGCTGCCCCGACAAGACCCCTTGGAGCGTCTCGAAAAAAGCAGCGTAATTAACTGGCGTCAATGTAGATATGGCACCGGGAATGGGATTCACGAACCCGTTTTAAAACTATGAGGGAAACCCGGACTAGGTGATGAGCTCCGAGGAGGAATCCACGGAAGGAAGAACCGACATCCCATCATCCCGGTTTCGATCAAGGAGCAGACGTCCCTAAACAAAGAACGGATGCCGACCGCCTTTGGAAAGCCGGAATGCAGGGTAACAAGCAGCACGTCCTCCCCATAGACAGATGCGTGCGCCCCAGCGAAAGCATCGGAGCAACAAAAATGGTGAACCCGACATGAAGCTCTTCTCCTCAACACGGGGAATGGTAGCCGTTGGGGAATTGGAAGAATAGCATGTCACCAGGTCCGGGTAACCCTCACCGGGACGTGAACCCACCAAGGGTCGAGGCCATCAGGACGTTGACCACTCTGTTCGGTGACATCATCAGCGTGGATCCCTCTCTCCGACCATGGAAGACGGAATGACGCTGGGCCTTGGTTGTTGATCTCCTTTCCTGTTGACGCTAATGGGTTCATCTCCCTGCTTCCAGGAATCAGATCACTACATTCAGAGATCGATATCCACTTTCCCACCGGTGCAGGGGTAGGGGAAGTACCGACGTGTCTACCCCGCGCGGTCCCACCTATTCCACGGTCGCTCTGACTTCGATCGCCGTAGCAGTCAGGTGCTCTCTCCCCCTCTCCCCGTCAGAAATCATCCAGCGGAGGGTGATCAATGACCTGGTTCATAGGTATGACGAGGAAGGGATCATCCCCTCCAGGGGCATGGCCAACTTGGATCTAGAAGCGGCTACGCCTCACCACCATCGCCGCCCTCGAGGGAAGCGCAGGGAGCCGCCGCTTCCCACGCCGACGTTCAACCGCTTCGGGAGCCTATCCCCGGAGCACCATGACACATCCCTCCCCTACGCCAATGAGGTGGGGGATGTCCGAGTCCACTTGATCGGCGATCCGTCCCAGGGGTTAATGGCAAGAACCCTGGCCAGGCTGCATCGATGCCGCCGCCCGACACCCCGAGCCGAGGAGCAGGCAATCTTCATGCTCGCACCGCCGGTTCCAGCCCATATGACTCGACAACATTTTCAAGCACAAGCGGGAGAGAATGACCGTCCTGGGGAATCAACATCAGCATGCACTGTGGCCCGAACCACTACTGACTCATGTTTCCAGATCCCCGCGCACGTTGAGAAGGGGCAGCCACGTGCCCGACTAGGATCGAAACCCCGACCGCCCTGTAAGCATGTTGGGTCAAATATCCTGGTCACAGACACTAGCAATGGCCACTGCGGACCAATCCGCGGTAGTGCCGCTCACCATGAAGGCTCATTCTGTGCCACCGATCTGGGAAGCCGAAAGCTTCTTCACGACGGCTATGCTCCGGGTATGAGTCCTTCCAGCACCCACTGCATGGGGTATGAGGTCACTACCCCTACTTCCAGCCGTGAGAATGGATCCGTTGTGTATCCAGTCGCTCACTCACATGGAGGTCCTCCTCATGTCCCTTTCGACATCTGTCTCGGTGTTTCTCACACCCCGACCTTCAGTCCCCTCTGCCCCAGCTCTATTGTGGCCGGGGTACCCCATGACGGAAATCATCCTTACCCTGAGGAGCTACCCAGGGGCAGGAGGGCCGGGCGTCGTCGCCGTAGGAGTAATGTCAGGGGAGTCCGGATGGAAATTAGACAAGTCCGTTTATCGGATTCTGAGGCAGAGTACGACTCGACAATGGAACCTCCCCCCCAACCCTTCGAGTTGAGGGCAGGGATGGGGATGCGGAGAATCAGTCTCGTACTCCCTGAATGCGAGATTCATATGATTCCCTCCTCCCTTCGAAGTTATATCCAAGAGGACGAGGAATTGGTGTACCGCCAGGGATCAAGCCCGCAGTTTCCATTGGCCTCCTCGGGAGCACCTTTCGCCCCTGTTAGGGAGGGTGGGGACCTTTTCTAGGGACTGACGGATAAGTCGCGAGGCGACACACCCTCGGCGAGCACCGACGCTGTGACAGGAGGCCCATTCGCCGGCCCATCCTATCGCGAGTTGGCATCCAGGGCACTACAACCCCTGGAGGATGACCCAGGGATCGACACCCAATCAGCATGTTCGCCGTATTCCCCACCCTCCAGCCCACCGCCCCGACGGCCTGCCTCCGCGCCATTGCCAATTCCCCGACTTTCTTCGGTGGACGAGCAGGGGTGGCAAGGTCCAGACCCCGAACCGTATCCGTGGAGCTTCTGGACCATTCTTGTAGCGGGCCACTTCCTCGAGAAGTTTTGGCCGGTCGCAGAATCAGATTTTGATGTGCCAGAGTCACTCACCCCAGGAGAGTTTGAATGCTTCCGCCAGATTCTTCGGGTGACTCACTCCCGCCTTCGCCATCAGCTAGATCCTTATCCCGGGAGCCAAGCGCATCTCGAGGAGATCGGTGAGCAGTGTCGTCGGGTAGACCTAGTAGCACTCCCCGCGGTCCGGCACCCCAAGTTGATGGACCACCACAAGGCCCTCCAGCAACAATGCATCCGGATTTTTCATGTACTCCGCAGAGTTATTGATGAAGACACCCCCCACACGCACGTCCGCGGATGGGGGCAGTATGCTGCTCTCCTCTTCTATGTGATGCGCAGACAGCCCGATCCACTGGGCATCCCTGAGGGAGCGTCGCCAAGGGCAGCGACAGTCAACATGGATGACCTTTCATATGAGGGAAACATTGTGGAGCCCCTTGATGGGGACTCACCCCCCCCCCCCCCCCCCCCCGAGGAGAGGCCACTACTAGACCCATCTGGCTAGATTACTCGCCAACAGAGGAGCCTCCTAGGTCTTCTTGTACCCACGGAGGTACTGACACTGGGCCGAAACATCGGCAAGGGTAAAGAGCCCGTTGGGTCTGTCAAACTCGCTGACCCATCTGCCTCGGTGCAGAAGGTAGAGGAAGATCCCAAGAAGGCCATGCTGTTCCAACAGCTAGCTGAGCAAAAGAGGCTGGTTGATGAGATCATGGCCGAACGCATTGCAGAGCGGCAGCCTGACTACGGTGACCCTAGACCAGGATAGTAGGGGAAGGAGCATCTACCCCTTGCTGAGATCCCCCCGGGAAACCGTGATCATGTCATGTTCGCCAACAGGGGAGACACTGGAACCCATGGCAAGAGGGCACGATATGTTTCGTTGAACCCTCCCGAGTGGCGGGACCACCTGGGGGACCCTGCTCGGTTTCCTCCTGGCGCACCGAGAGTCGCTCCGCCAGCTGCCCCGCGATCCGCTGAGTGCGACTACCGTATCGAAGAGCCTGGAAATGCGCTTGTGGTTTGAGATCCCCATCAGGATAGGAATCTGGATCTGGATGATCTGATGGAAGTACTCATCGCTTGCATAGAGGCCCTGGAAACTCGGCAGGTGGCAATCCCACCGGATGGCAAGCCGTACCCAGCATGGGTGGATGACATGCCGGCTCCGCCAGGATTTGAGAACCCCAATTTTTTCCCCTTTAACGGGACCTAAGATCCACCACAACACTTGGCCCACTTCAACTCGAGGTGCGGGACTATGTTAGGTACTCTGGTACAGTGGGAGGCTACCAAGCTCCGGTTCTTCGTTCAGACACTAGAAGGACCAGCGTTCGTCTGGTACAGCCAGCTCCCTGTTGGATCTGTGACCAGCTGGGAGGACCTTCACCAGCAATTCCTCTACCAGTTCAGTTCCACAACCTGGAAGATGAACATTGAAGACCTCTTCAGGTGCAGGCAAAGGCCCAACGAGCGAGTCGTGGACTTCGTCGCCCGGTGGAAGGGGCTCACGTACTCCCTTGACATGCCACTGAATCAGGAGAAATTACTGAAAATGTGTGCAGGGAATGTCAAGGCGGAGTTGGTTCTTTCTCTTATCACACAGAATTACCCTGGAGGGTTCCGGGACTTCTCGGACAAGGCTCAGTGCCTCAAAGAAGCCCTGCAACAGGCCGGTCAGGCATGCCCACTACCTCATGTAATCTCTGCAAGGAGAGCCTCTAGAGCCGAGCCCGCTGTTGTGGCCCAGATAGAGGCCCCCAGACAGCTAGAGTTTCTGTCAGTGAGGCCAGTTCAGCAAGCTCATAGGGGTCCACCCCCATGGGCACGGCCTCCGGCCCCGCAGCGACCGCCTCAAAATCGGCAGGCGCCTTCGCGTAACGCACCGCCACCACCTAGGTGAGGTAATCCGGCTCTGCCTCCTCGGCCTGCTCCTCCGGCCCCTGGTCATGGTCAGCCCCCAAGAGTCCCTTTTCCAGACATAAGGAATCTGTCTTACTTGTTTGGCAAGGCCCAGATACCCGGTTATTTCTGTAGCGCCTTGGAGCAGAGGATCATGTGATTGCCTGAGTGCCGGAATCCAGAAGAGGTGTGTCTCACTGATCACCTTAACTACTTCCCTTATCGCCGGATCCTGGGACACACCATACAACAATGCTATGTGTTCAAGGACTCGCTCCAAGACCAGATTGACAACAACATAGTCAGGTTGGGTCCAGCCCCGGCACAGGTGGCAGGTGTCTTCGTGGGATCAGATGGCAGTAGTGACAACGGGGATGGGTGGGAACAGGTTTGCGACCGTGGGTCCCGAAATTATAATGACTGGATGGCCCGCAGGACGGTCTCTCGTTCCCATGGCATCATCCGTTCCCACCTGAGTCAGCCGGAGCCCTCAGAGTCTGCGAGCGCTGCTTTGGCTTCGACATCCTAGCCTTCTTTTTCCCAGAGGAGCAGGCGGCGGCGCAAGAAGAAAGAAAGCGCCCTACCATTGCAGTCATCTTCTCGCATGCTTGGCGATTTCATGCCCCTGGAAATGGGGATCCCTCCGAGACCCCGTCTGGTAGTGGATGACTCCTTGAGTGAAAGTACGGGGTACGCTTCGGTTAACACCGTAGAGTTGGTAAATCTCTTTTTGGCTCTCGATGATGAGGAGCTCCAGGTGGACCTCCCCGAAATTCTGTGGTACAATTCGGTTAACACCGTAGAGTTGGTAAATCCCTTTTTGGATCCTAACGATGAGGAGTGCCAGGTGGACCTCCCCAATGTCCTCAGCCATCGCCAACGTCGACGGAGTCGTGGCTACGTGAATCACCGGGGCACGGCAGTCATCACCTCCAGTCAGGCCATGCATGCTACCGAGACCAGGCAGTAGCTCGGTACAGAGAGCAGTACTCGCGGCTCCCCCACCCGGTGACAACAGGTTCGCTTCCACCACCGTTTGTGTTGCTGGATCGGGCGGAACCGCATTTCCCGCGTCGCAACCAGCCCAGCCCTGCCACTGGCCGACTATGGCCTTCCGGTCCTAGCACGACAGCCACCTCTCGGGCTTCAGCTAGTGAACAGCGGGACATGCCTAGTACCATTCAGTCACTGGCCCTGCCAGCAGGGCCCGTCATTCCCCCAATCGCAGAGCGACCTCCTGTAAGAAGAAACTCGCATTTGGCGCAAAAGTATGATGTCCTGAAGCATCTGGCCGACATTCTGGCAAGGATTTCCATCCTTGAGGCCCTTCTCCTGTCGTCTGAAATGCGTGAGGAACTCTACGAGGCTCTAAGGATCCCCCTTCAGTTTGAAACGGAGGTAGTGGCTATAGAATCCTTCCACACCGAGGTGATTGAGGAATCCGAATGTCAGGCGGTTATCTCGTTTTTCGGTGAAGATGAAGACCTTCCTATACAGGGGCAGATCCTCCTGTTGTACATCACCGGCCAGTTCAATGGCGTGGAAGTCCATCGCTGTCTTGTTGACACGGGTTCTGGGATTAACTTGATCCCAACTCGGATACTGCGAAAACTGGGGTTGTCTGAGTATGATTTAACTCCCTCCGACCTCAGAATCCAAGGGTATGATAGGACTGAGCAAACTCCACTCGGCAAGATTCATCTGAAGACCCAGTTCAGAAGCTTAATTTCCAATACTGAATTCATGGTTGTCTCTCAGGACACCTCCTACAACGCATTGATGGGCAGTGCGTGGCTCCACCTTCACGCAGCGGTTCCCTCATCATACCATCAGTGCCTCAAATACTCCCTTAAGGGTCAAGTGGGTGTGCTCCAAGGAGATGCGTCTCCGTTTTCCCCTTGTGAAGCTCGTTACCTAGATTCTGACTATTACAAGATCAAGGAAAATCAAATCCTGGCAGGTGAGGTTGAGCTCGCCGCTGTCACGAGTGATCCCTGGGTAGGTTTGGATGACGCATATGTCTTCCCAGTCCATCAGTTGGAGACCATGACTCCCGATAAGGGAGGGTTCTTTGTTGTCTCAGGTACCAGAGGAAGGCATATTTACGGGTCTAAGCAACGGCAGGAAATCACCTCGTACTCTTACACCAACCAGGCTCTGGTGATCCCCGAGCCTCCTACCCCGATACGATATCGGGACGTTGGGCTCATGGAAACGAAAATATGTCATATGTGTCTGTTTCGGCAAGACGGAATAGACCGGCTCAAGCCAACGCATCACCACTGCTTTGATGTCGTAAAGCGTGGCCCCTTGGGCCGAAGGCCGGATGGGATTGGATCAACCGCCTTCGTCGCCATGGTCTCCGCGGTGCATGAGTCTCCCGTCATGACGACCTCTGTCGCCCAAGCCGCTGCTAGCTCCCCATCAGGGTCGAGCACCCCGGAAACGGCTCCCCCCATGGACGATCCCTCCACCAGTAGAGAAGAAGACATGGAAGATTCTCCTCCTGCCTTTGAGGAGGGCATCTCCACCACGGTCGACGAGCTAGTACAGGTGAACCTCCGTAGCGAGGCGGACCCGAGACCCACATTGGTCAGCGCCGCTATGCCTCTCGAGGAACAAAAACAGTACATAAAATTCCTCAAACAGCACCGTGATGTGTTTTCCTGGAGTTATGACGAGATGTCGGGACTAGATCCCCAGGTAGCCGTCCACCGCCTTGGCCTCCCAGCAAACCATCGCGGGTTCAAGCAGCCTCCCAGGAAAATGCACCTCTTTCATGGTGCCATGGTCGAGGCCGAAGTTGATAAGCTCATTAAGGCCAACTTCGTCAAGGAAGTCCAGTACCCCAGGTGGCTAGCCAACATTGTGCCCGTCAGGAAGAAGAACAGTCATATCAGGGTCTACATCGACTTCCGCGATCTTAATCGCCATTGTCCGAAGGATGACTTTCCCATTCCCGTGATAGAGCTGTTAATCGATGCAACGGCCGGGTTCCAAGCCCTCTCCTTAATGGATGGGTACTCCAGGTATAACTAGATCTGGATGGCCCCCGAGGATGAAGAGTTCACTGCCTTCAGGGCCCCCCAGGGTACTTTCTGCTACCGGTTTATGCCCTTCGGCCTGAAGAATGTGGGTGCCACCTATCAACAGGCTATGCACCGCATATTCAAGACGATCCTTGGGACACTGGTGGAATGCTACGTAGATGACCTGGTGGTTAAATCTCGTCAGTGTCGGGACCATCTCAAAGACCTTGAGAAAGTGTTCGGTTTCCTCCTTTATCGCCACTTGAAGATGAACCCATTGAAGTGTGCCTTCAGGGTCACCTCCGGAAAGTTTCTTGGCTTCATTGTTAGGTATTAAGGTATCGAGATTGACCCCAAGAAGATCAAGGCCATCAGTCAGATGCCTCCCCCGAGTAATATTCAGGAGCCTCGAGGCCTCCAAGGCCACTTAGCCTATATACGCCGATTCATTGCAAATCTGGCCGAAAAGTGTAAGCCCTTTTCTCAACTCATGAAGAAAGGCGCCGCCTATGGGTGGGATGAAGAGTGTCGGACCGCTTTTGAGGAAATCAAGCAGTATCTGCTTCAACCTCCGGTCCTGATGCCACCCGTTCCCGGAAAGCCGCTGGTCCTTTACGTGACCGCCCTGGAGTGATCCCTCGGCGCCCTTCTCACCCAGAAGAACAATGAGGGAACAGAGAATATCCTCTACTACCTCAGCCGCATGCTCCTCGACGCGGAAATTAGATATTCTCCCATCGAGAAGAGCTGCCTGGCGCTTGTATTCGCCGTACAGAAATTGTGGCACTACTTGCAGCACCATGAGGTACAGCTGGTCTCTCGGGTAGACCCGTTGAAATACATCCTGAGTCGGGCTATGTTGACCGGCCGATTGGCATGCTGGGCGGTGATCCTACTGCAGTTCGACATTAGGTTCGTACCTTAGAAGGTCGTCAAAGGACAGGCATTGGCAGACTTCTTAGCTTCCCAACCAACCTCTGCGGACCATCCACTGGATTTGGGCTTTCCTGATGAGGCAATCCTCTCAGTCGATCACGCCACCCCATGCTGGCAGATTCACAATGAAGACGCCTCCCGAAGCCCTACCGGTAGAAGGATCAATGATCCTAGGCTTAACAGAGTGGGCCTGGGTATCGTCTTCATCACCCCAGAGCAAGCCGTTCTTCCATCTTCTTTCTTGTTGTCAGAATGCTGCACCAACAATGAGGCAGAATATCATGCCCTCATCACAGGCCTCGAGTTGGCTCTGGAAGTTAACGTACCCCACCTGTATGTAAAAGGGAACTCTGAGCTAGTCATCAAGTAGGTTAACGGTGACTACGCTGTCAGGAAGCCATAGCTCATGTCGTTGCTGGAGTGCACCCTCCATCTAATGGCTAAGTTCCCCTCCCGACCAGATGCCGTTCACGTTCCTCGGTCGCAGAACAGTCGAGAAGATGCTTTGGCCAGCCTGGCCGCATCACTCACGGAGCCCGAACAGGATGACCTAATCATCCATGTGGTGCACCGGAGAGTCATTTCTCCTATTATCCCAGAGGGCGATCGTGGCCCGCAAGTGAACCATCTCACCGCTAGTGCCCCTACGCCAGGACCCCCCCGGGGCTTCAGGCGTGGTGATCGAGACAGTTCCTGACTGGAGGACACCCTTGGTTGAATATCTTCGGCACGACAATCTTCTGATGGACCGAGTAGAGCGTGAACGAATCCGGCGCCGCGTGCCGCAACTCACCCTTCAATGCGGTCCCAGCCGTGAGCAGCTCCTTTACAGGCGCGGGTTTGACAGTGTTCTCCTCCGTTGTCTTCAAATATTTGAGATCCCATAGGTCATGTATGAAGTGCACGCTGGTTCCTGTGGCGCCCACCAGGCTGGGTCAAATTTGTCCCACCAGATTCGGAGGTTGGGATACTTTTGGCCCTCCATGATCCATGACTGCATCGAGTACGCCAAGAGGTGTCATGTGTGCGAAGTTCATGCTAACTTTGTGCATCGGCCACCAGAGCCTCTCCATACTACTAAGTATTCTTGTCCCTTTATGGTCTGGGGGTTGGATGTCGTAGGGCCTTACCCACCGGTGACGGCCCGCCAGTGCCGGTTCATCTTAACTGCCACAGATTTCTTCTCAAAGTGGGCAGAGGCAGCCCCGCTACGGGAAGTCAAGGCTGGTTCTATCACCAACTTCGTGAGCTCCAATATCATCCACCGGTTTAGAATACCTCATGCTATCCTCACGGATAACGGAACCAACTTCTGAGCGGCCGAGTTGAAGAGATTGTACGCCAAGTACAACATTCGCTCTAACCACACCTCCCGCTATCATGCGCAGGAAAATGGACAGATTGAGGCATTTAACAAAACACTCTATAATATTCTGCAAAAAATGGTTGGTCAGAAAAAAAGAAAAGTTGACCGGAAAAGCTCCCCAACACACTTTGGGCTTATAGGACGACGACTCGGAATTCCACCCAGGTGACTCCGTATTCCCTGGTATACAGAGCTGAGGTCGTCCTTCCCATCGAGGTCCAGCTGCCCTCATTGCGCACGGCGGTCTACGACCAGAAAGCGCCGGATAGTGTTTCCGAGATCTGTCTAGACGAATTGGAAGCGTTGGATGGAAGTAGGCTTTGTGCTTTACATAACATGGAAAGGCATCAGAGCAGGATGTCTTGAGATTTCTATAAGAAGGTTCGCCTCCGCTCCTTCCTGCAAGGTGACTTGGTGCTGGATCTTAGAGCGCCCATGATTCCCGGCAGGAAACCACCCAAGTTGGAGCCCATGTGGGAGGGGCCTTTTATTGTCCACAAGGTCTATCCCAATGGAACGTATTCCCTGGTGACTATGGATGGTGATCGTATCACTCCTCCCACCAATTCCAGGTTCCTCAAGAAGTACTTGCCTAAACTGTATGGTCCTGCATGACCTTAAACTGTATGGTCCTGCATGACCTTAAACTGTATGGTCCTGCATGACCTTAAACTGTATGGTCCTTCATGACCTTAAACTGTATGGTCCTGCATGACCTTAAAATGTATGGTCCGGCATGACCTTAAACTGTATGGTCCTGCATGACCTTAAACTGTATGGTCCTGCATGACCTTAAACTGTATGGTCCTGCATGACCTTAACCGGTATGGTCCTGCATGACCTTAAACCGTATGGTCCTGCATGACCTTACACTGTACGGTCCTGCATGACCTTAAACTGTATGGTCCAACATGACCTTAAACTCTATGGTCCTGCATGACTTTAAGCTGTATGGTACCGCACGACCCTAACTTTACTTTGGTCCGAGCTCTAAGACCTAAAACTAAGATCCATATTTCATCCAACATGACGTTAAACTGTATTGCTAGAACTACGTCAAGCTTGATTCTCATCCTAATGGGATATGTAGGAACGCCCAGACCTTTAGTATTTAAGTCCAACTTGAGGTCCGTTGTCACGTCTGTTTCGCCTTTGGGACCTTGACCACAGGATCACCTGGCGTGGTGTGAGATTATGTCCCCATTCACGTCGGGTTTGCAATAGCTGCACCACGCGCACCCTGTCCTCAGGATTTAGCCCTCCTATGTCCAATGGCATTAAAAGACGCTTTCAAGAACTACGTATGGCTTGATTCCCATACATATGGGATACGTAGGACCGCCTGAACACCTAGATGTCAGGTCCAGCCCCATCTCTTAGGAGATCCCACGATCCCCCGGTTCCCAGGGTGTTTGGCATTATTCCCCCTATTTTGCTCGGGGATCCGCCATCTTTTGGATGCTCTCTGACTGAGCCCTTTGACCCTTTACAGTGGTCTACTAATGTGCTCAGGGTACTCTGGTCTAGGACGTGGAGTGCCAGATTTGACTTGGGAAAGTTCCATCCACTTTCCAAGCTTTGTGTCCCCTTCATTCGGGCCACCGTCATCCTTCACACCCAGAGGGACCCCCGAGAACGTCTTGGATACAACGCCCAAGGGATCTCCTACCGTCACGGGCCAACACCCCCAAGGGTTTCAGACAACAAATTTATACAAATCCCACTTTGCGAACATGGTCAGCGGTTGATGCTCATTTGTTGGTCCCCATGGCTGACACGACAGGATGCTGTGTTGCGAACATGGTCATCAGTAATCCTCAGTCGTCACGCCGGTTCCCCTGGGCCCTGAATGTTGGTGGTATGGTTCATGTAATGTTCCTCCCCATCATGTCAAGGTGGAATCTTGACACTCCTTGTACTAACCCTCAGTACACCCCTGCACATCAGACAGACCGAGCTGCGTTACTGTGTCTCTCGGGGCTCCCGCGATCTGAGCGCTAGAGTATGTGCTTGGGTATCTTCTTTACAGGTTGCGTGCAGCTTGACCCTCATCCCCATGGGAAACGAGGAGTCGCCCAGACATTGCGTTTCGGGCTTAGGACAGCTAGGAGCTAGCATCTTCTGTCCCCCTCATGATGGTTGGACCCTCGTCGGCCCCTGGGCCCGAGGCTCCTCTCTCGGAATCACGCGTAGTGATGGTATCGCATCGTGAATGTTCCCCTTGGTCCAAACTATACAACCTTAAACTGTGTTGTTGGTCCAAACCATACGACCTTAAACTGTGATTTCAGTCCAAACCATACGACCTTAAACTATGGTGTCGGTCCAAACCATACGACCTTAAACTGTGTTGTTGGTCCAAACCATATGACCTTAAACGTTGTGCCGGTACAAACCATATGACCTTAAATTGTGCTGCTGGTCCAAACCATACGACCTTAAACTGTGTTTTCGGTCCACACCATAAGACCTTAAACTGTACTATTGGTCCAAACCATACGACCTTAAACTGTGATGTTGGTCCAAACCATAGGACCTTAAACTATGATGTCGGTCCAAACCATACGACCTTAAACTGTGTGCCAGTCCAAACTATATGTCCTTAAACTGTGTTTTGGATCCAAACCACAGGACCTTAAACTGTGTTGTTGGTCCAAACCACATGATCGTAAACTGTGTTGTCAGTCCTATCACATGACCCTAAACTGTGACATTATCATCCTGGTCGCAAGACGGAAAACGGAACTGCATTGTGATGACCTCGTTGTAGAGGACATCACGTTGGGTATTGGTCACGTGCCATGCCATTTGTCAACGCCTATCACAGCTTGATTCTTGTGGCGACACCACGACCTACTACTCTAGGCATGTCGCTTCACAAAAAAAACCACTCACCTTAAAGGAAAAACAAGATTTATCAAATTCTGCTTCTTTTAGTCAAGGGCCATGCCTGCACTTCCCTTTTCCCATGGCACTGGTATCGCACCATGTCACCTTTTCAGAACTACGTATGGATTGATTGTCATCCTTATGAGATACGTAGGAGCGCCTGGGGAACTTCCCCGTGGGCCCAGCCTACCTTCGGGTTCGGTCCCTCGACTCGAGCATTTCCCCGGAGAGCACATGGTAAGTAGGGCTTGGGTCCTCATTCACGTCGGGTTTTGTAACCGCCTTCCCATGTGTCTGTTTCTCCCCTTTCCCATTCACGGTCCAAGCTCTAAGACATTAAACTAAGACGCTTTCAAGAACTACGTATGGCTTGATTCTCATCCTTATGAGATACGTAGGAGTGCCTGGGGCACTTCCCCGCGGGCCCATCCTACTTTCGTTTTCAGTCCCTTGACTTAAAACCTCTCCTAAGGGGGTTGTGCGATGTAGTGAGAGATTATGTCCTCATTCACGTGGGTTTGTTCACCGCACCATACACACCCCCTATTCCCATTCACGCATAGTGTTTGAGTTACTCCACCGTGTGCCTCTTATGTCTCTGTCCGACTCTTGGTCCGAGTTCTAAGACCTAAAACTAAGATCTTCTTAGTCCGAGTTCTAAGACCTAAAACTAAGATCCTCTTGGTCTGAGTTCTAAGACCTAAAACTAAGATCCTCTTGGTCTGAGTTCTAATACCTAAATTTAAGATCCTCTTGGTCCGAGTTCTATAACTTAAAACTAAGATCCTCTTGGTCCGAGTTCTAAGACCTAAAACTAAGATCCTCTTGGTCCAAGTTCTAAGACCTAAAACTAAGATCCTCTTGGTCCGAGCTCTAAGACCTAAAACTAAGATCCTTTTGGTCCGAGTTCTAAGACCTAAAACTAAGATCATATCTTTGACTCTTTACGACTCGCTCTCTCTTGTGGGATTGCACGATGTGGTGCGGGATTATGTCCTCATTTATGTCGGGTTACTCTCAGTGCCGTGCTTATCCCCATATGAGACGTGTTCCCCGTCCCTCATGACGTTAAACTGTATTCCGTCCTGCATGACGTTAAACTATATTCCGTCCCGCATGACTTTAAACTGTATTCCGTCCCGCATGACGTTAAACTGTATTCCATCCCGCATGACGTTAAACTGTATTCTGTCCCGCATGACATTAAACTGTATTCTGTCCCGCATGACGTTAAATTGTATTTCCTCTAACATGACATTAAACCGTGTTTCAAGAACTACGTGTGGCTTGATTCTCATCCTAATGAGATACGTAGGACCGCCCGAACATTTCATCTTTGGTCCATCCCAGGGATTACTGAACCCCGTCCTTCCTTATTGTCGGCCCCTCGGCCCGACCTCATGGGAAGTGGTGTAATCAGGACATCTACCCCGAGAACGTTCAGGATTCCCCATGATAATAAAGGGACGCGGCAGTTCTCTCGCCAAAGAGGCCCCTCCTGGAAATTGGGATGACCCGTGATCAGGTCAGTATGTCCGTCTGATGCGCCTTCGCCATGGTGGCGTAATTTCGAGAGTGTTGGACTCTGTTCGAACAAACCACCACTCCACCTTCCACGCTTTGCATCCCCCCTTATTCGGATCCTCATTTCCTTTCATGTTTGACGGGACCCCCTAACAGTATGGATGCTCGACCTATGGTCCGCCTACAGTCCTGGGCCAACGTTCCGGAGGACTGGTCATGTTTTACGGGACCCCCTAATAGTATAGATGACAGACCTATGGTCCTCCTATTGTCATGGGCCAACGTTCCAAAAACCTGACCACCGATATTTGAGTTAGGCCCCGTGTTGTGAACATGGTCAGCGGTCAGCCCTCATTTAGTGTCCCCCATTCTAGGCCAACATGATATGGATGATGTGTTTCCGCCATGGTTGACGGTTATCCTCCATGTTTGTGCCCCATTGGGTTTTGAATTTGGGGAAACGTGATTCACCCTTCCTCTCCATCCCCCTTTGTTCGGATGGATTTCGATGCCCCCGACATCGCCCCGCTCGTGTGCTAGAGAACATTGAGGAGTCGACACATCAATTGGCCCGGGGTCTCAGAAGTCCAGGCCCAATTTTGGATTCCTGAAGCTTGGTAAATGCCCCACAGTTGAACTAAATGATTGTACGAGCATCTTCTGCTTCTTGCGTTGGGCACGACCCACAGGAGCCTAGGGATGAGTTGTTATTCGTTTTGAAACTATGGTTGAGCGCATTAAACCAAGGGTACAAATGAATGGATTTTTCCATATATGGGATTGAGACGATGAGCAGTACAAGCAGAAATTTCATGAGATGGCAAAAACAAAGCCCTTAGGGATCAGCGTGCTGAAGCGATCTTTCCAGCGCTGCTACCCTTTGGCTGGTAGCCTCTAGGACCTCTTCTCACTCTTTGAAGACTCTCTCCTCATTGGCCACCATAGAGCGTAGCTCTCCAGCCCTAGCTTGTTCCTGCGCCCGCTCAGTTCGAAGTACGGTCATCGGGTGACTCGCCTCCACCAGTTGTTCCTGCGCATCAGCCAGCTGGGCCGTCAGTTGCTCCATGAGCTCAGAGCATGTCGCGATGAAGGCCTCCTTATCTGCCGCCTGCCCTTCGAGGTGCCGGACTTCCTGCTCTGCCCTCAGTAGCACTTGAGCGCTCGCCGATCCTCCCCGGCACTGGGCAATGTCGGTGCGCCGGCTACTCTCGCGTATCTTCTCGGCCATGTAAGCACGAACTGTCAGATGGAGACGCTGAGTGTCAGCCCCTCCGGTTCATAGGAAGCACAACCAGGTCTGAAGTGATCCCATCCGCCTCAGCCAATCTGACTGTGGCTATCTGAGGAAGCATTGGATACAATTACACCCCTTGTGTCGTGTCATCCGGCTCTCCTAGGCTACCTCTGAGTCTGAGTCATCTATCTCCTCAGAGTCAGCGGGTCGGTATATGGGGAAGGCAGCCAGCAGATTGGGAGCAGGATCTGCCACAGGGATGCCTTCGTGAGGAATAGAATCCTCGACGTCCGGGCGACCTTCTTCTCTCGCCCCTGCAGCAATGATTCCTCCACCAGCTTCCGAACTTGTCTCGGGAACAGCGCCGCTGATGTTCGCTACCCCTTGTTCATCAATTGTCGGGGCCGACTCAGTGTAGGGAGCATGTTCTGAACGAAGTGGTATGTCTGCCACTGGTCCACTCACGGATGGCCTGGGCTCCGCAGCCTGACGTGCCTCCAGTGTTGAGATCACTGCACAAGGCATACGCTGGTCAGACGGGATCCTTTGACACCATGCCCCAGTAGTGAAGCGTGAGACTTACAGGAATCCAAAGCGTCGGTCCCCAGTGTTTTGGCCACTGCAGGAGCCGCTGTAAGGGGAGACCCCTCCACGCTTGTTAATTCAATGATGGGTGTCGGATCCCCATCATGTCTCACTGGTTCCTCTCCTCCCTCCTCTGGTGGGGACACCCGACCAATGATCAACTGCTCCTGAGTAGGATGGGGATGTGAGTTAGAAGTTTGAAAGTAGAATGGATGAATAAGGGAGATGAATGAAGACATAGACAAACCTCGAGAATCTCGGTTATGTCAAGATCAGAGTTGGAAATCTCGCCGCTCTCTCGGAGACTCCCGTGGTTGGTCACCCCTTACGACCCCTCACCTTCGGGCTCTTCTTCTTCGTCTTCTCCCTCACCTTTGTCCTCTTGGGTTTCCTCCTCCCCCTCCGTCTCCTCGTCAACGTCACCTTCTCCCGGCGGCATCGCTTCCGGATCATGCTCCTGGCCGAGCATCACTTTCACTATGAAAGGTGGCTCCACACGCCGCCCCCTTTGGCATGAGTAAGCATCCACGACCATTTGACAATCTTGCTTTCGATGGAAGTTTACGTGGTCGGTAATTCGAACGAGCCCAACCTCTGGCATTTGGATCCCGTTTTGCATTATCTTCTGCCAGATGGCTTCGACGCTCAGCGATTGCCGCAGGGTCATCCAGGCCGACCACAGTGCCGGGAGAATTGCGTCTTGGGAAGGTTCGAGCAGATATCTTATCTGCTTCCCGGGCAGTTCCATGGCCGCCTCATGTGACCCCCCTGCGGGTAACGAGGATGTGACAACACCATGTGATGTCCCCGCTGCCGAAGTCTCGACCTGCGCAGGCCTCGATGCCTGACGTGCCCTTGGTCCTCCCCTTCTGACGGCACCGTGCCTTCTTTCCCGTCACCCGGTTTCCGCGCGAGTAACCTCGAGTTTCCGGACGCGCTTGCGTAATATCCCGTCAGGTTACGCAATGGTCCATTGTTCGGCGTATTTGGTTGCTAGGCTGGCATCGACCCCGGTGGGAGGAAGAGTAACGACATTGCTAGAGCAGAAAGTGGTAAACATCAACCACATATGGCGCATGACGCATGGATTCTTCTCCTGCCAGATAGCCGTGAATACCTTCTTCAGCATTCCTTGGAGGAACCTGAACTGCCTGGCAAATCGGGATGGCACGTAAGCCTCGCAAATCACCTTCCCGTCGATCCGAGCCATGAGCACCCCGCCCCAAATGCTCTGGAAGTATTCCTGCAGTTCCAGAGAGCCTCGCCCTTTGTCCACCAGCTGGCCGACTGGGGTGGGGAATGGGCTGAAGTTGAAGTTGGCATGGTTTCCGATGCGGATCCTCATGCCCTCCTCATTGAGCGTCATCGGCGCCACCTCTGCGATGTTTTGCAAGGACGGTCGAAGACAGTTGCCCGGAGGACGGACAGTGTTTGGGAACGTATACCCGCCGAGATGAGCCACCACCAAACAATGGAAGATCTGGAAGGGACCACATACTCTCCGAGGCGACCCCTCTCATGAGATGTGCCCCAGGATGGCATACAGCTTGGCCAGTACGGGGACGCCCAAGTTGAACTGTTTGTTGGAGGCCATGGAGCCCGCCATCACCAGTGTTGTTGGACGGACGCCCATCCTCGCATCCCGCACCGGCAAGAGCCACCCGCTCAGGAAGGCGGCAAGGAACCCGGCATACCGGACGTCCGGTTCCCGGGCCTCAATGACGCGGTAGCCCCATGATTGGTATTTCCCAGCCTCCAGGGTCCTCCAGTATGACCCGTCCTTGTTCCTCTGAGCCGCGGTTGGGCACCGTTTGCCCCGTCCCGGCATCTTAACGGCAGGATCCTTCTCATGGAACAGGCTGAACCATCCCTTGTAGGCAATGTCCTTCAGGAAGTCCTTGACCCCCAGCCTCTCTTTGGCCAGCTGCAGTAGGTGCCACGTCAGCATAGGCATCCGCGACCTGTCTCCCCAGGTTCTCTTTGGAGGAACGAACTCATCGTATTGGTAACCCTCCAGTGGGATACCTCCGATGCAGTGAACGTCCCAGAGATTGATGCTCACTTCCCCATGATGAAGGTTGAATGTGTTGGTGTCAGGATACCACCAGGTGAATAGCTCCGGTCCGAGTTTAGGCTAGCGGTGGAAGTGGAACTACGATGTCCATACAGCCTCGAACAGGCCGATATACCATAGTTCGTCCCCGAACTGGTCACAGGTATGGCGAACCCAGAATTCCCAGACCCATTCGCTGGTGAAGTTTCCCCCGGACCGCAAGTCCCAATCCTTCAGCCAGCCCTTCGTGTCATCCGTGACGCTCTGAAGGAACGTTCTCGCGTAGAGGGGAGGAGAATCCTCTGCCACAAGATCGTCCCCGGTAATGGTCCTAGTCCTCGGGTTCATGACATATACGTCCATATGTCTAGTTTCCCAGTAAGGATGGCCATTATTGGTGATGTTGTAGCGAGGAAGTTCTTCCTCCCGGGTCACCCAAGACCGCGACATGTCCACTTCGAAGCCCGACAGTGGCACCTCCTCTAGGATGCCAAAATTCCAGAGCGGGAGGTTTTCGGACAAGGGATGCGTATTCTGGGCCGGAGTCAGCAGATTGAACAAAGTCAGATTGTTGGAGACAATCACCTTGGTGCCATAAACCACCTCGTTCGCCGCCATTTCTGTCATACGGGCAGCGGCTTCCCCCTCATCAACTCGGTTTGCAGCCATCTCGAATCTTTCGGGAGTTGGACGAAATAAGGATGCAATGCGTGGAATCGGAGAGTTCTGCGCGAAATCTGAATGAGTTGCGCAAAATCCTGGAGATGAGCGCGCAATCGGAACGCGAAGCGCAGAAAAGCCCGAGCAGGCGCGAAATCATGACCAAATTTCGGATGGAATTCCGCGCTACCGGAGCGTTATTACGCGTAGCCACGGAAGCGATTTCACGCAAGAGAGCGATGAGCTTATCATGCGGAAAAAAGAGAAAAGTACGGATTTGGGACCCAGCACCCCTTTTTATAGGCGAGGCTAGGGTTCTGCGCCGCGCGGAAAGAGGATTCCGAGTGCGTCCGGAGGATTTGCGTGCCCCATCGGAATTTTGCGCTCAACTTGACCAGAAGACTCAGCACTTTGTCATTTCGGTGTTTCCCTTGGAATCCGATCGTTGCGACCTCTCGTCGATCCAATTCAAAGGGGGGCATTTGTTGACACCGAAAAAAGTCCGTAACTCTCGGAGGAAGTTTCGAAATGACGAAGCGAAGTCATATTCGGAATCAGAGGCCTGATCCGAAGGACCGGGATGTGGTGCGCGAAATAAAGGAGGATCCACGCGAAAAATTGTTCTGCGTGCGTAGAATCACTGGGTTTCGTAGAATTGAGCCGATGAGGCGTGCAATCTTTGCGCGCCCCGGTTCTGCGCGGCGAGTTTTTGTGCGCCGGCCGCGCTCGGCACGAAGAATTTCGCGCGCCGCCTGGATTCCGCGCCGAAGGTCGCCTATAAATAGAAGGTGACCCCGAACAGTTTGGGGGTTCTGGAATTCGAAGTGACTCTCGTGCGCGCAATTCAGCTTCCCCCATGCGCAAGATGGCTTCTAGGTAATCCCTCATTTCGCACATCCTTGCCCCGGAGTGCGCCTTTTTTCACAACTCCACTGGCTTCAGTGAATTTTCCCCCTTCCCCGGGTTCCAGCCTTGCGCGCGATCCGTGTCTCATGTGCACAATACCCCACCGTGCGCGCAAAACCCTACACATAATTCCCTCTCTGCGCGCAATTAACTTGCTCCAATTGTGCGCCGCCCCGGTTTTTTGTGCGCAAACCTTCTCTTTTTCCCGCAAAGCCCAGGACCCTTCACCTTGATGTCCCTTGGATGCCCCCTGCACCGGCACCTGATGTCTCCCCTGCCGGGCATGCGCGCCATGCGTTGTTTTCCCGTACGGCCTTCCAGGCTCGTGCGAAGTAACCTCAAGGACCCTTAGGCCATGTTTCCCTTTGTGTTTCTTTGCATTATGCTTCTCCGCATAGGCACGCTAACGGCTATTGTTTCTTCGCATAGCCACGCTAAGGTGGACCCCCCGGTGGTTCGCCCTGCGGCCCCCTTCCATATGGCCTTACCGATGCCTTCCCTCCCACAAGGGGTAGAGGGAGTTGGGAATGTATGCCCTAGGGGTGTGGAGCGAACCCACCTCATCCAAGCTGTAGGACTTTAAACTGCTAAGCACCTCGTCCTTAACACAAGACTTTAAACTGTGGTCTGACCCCGTGCTTTGCATGCAGGGTCCCCCCTGCTCAGACATTTTTTACGCCCACTCGTCTCCACGGGAATGGACTTTTCCTAACATGGAATGAGATCCTCCTTGTCAGAGTGGCGTTTGTCCGCGGGGGAAGGGCCGCCTCAGAGAGTAAGCCCTTAGCCTTTTTTGCGGATGATTGCACCCATTCATCTCTGTACATCCCACCTACCAAGGCCAATGGAGTCCTTTTCCCACTGCGCTTTGTCGCACCACGGGCCTCCACCCTAGAGTAAGCCCCGGAACCAAGGTCCGCTAACCACACTTAAGTCCCTGTTTCCTCTTTGGGCCGCTCAATGCGTAAGCCCCATTCCGCTTCTCACGGATGCACCCTTCGCGACGTGATCGTCTGGTCCCTCCTGCCTCTTGTTTCCCACACCGAGCATGAATCACATGGGCTTAGAGTGCTCATCGACCATGACATCCTCTTATGGGCCGCCCTAGAGCATAAGCCCCATCACAGTGAACTACGTGGGCTTTGATCCGTGCTAACGCACTGTACGTAGGAAGCCTCCACGAGGTTCAAGCCCACCACCCGGTCGTCTCGACCTCTCCATGTTGGTTCCCTGACCGCCTTGTGCCGCCTCAGAGCATAAGCCCCAAACCCCTCGTCCTGCATGACGTTAAACTGTATCTCGTCCCGCATGACGTTAAACTGTATCTCATCCCGCATGACGTTAAACTGTATTCCCCCTCTTGGGCCATCTCAAAACGTAATCCCCATGTCTCACTCGACCATCCATACGGATCCTTACCCGGGCCGCCACATCCCGGTGAGATCATGCCACCCCATCCCACTCCATGGCATCCGGGAAGCCGCCCACGTTCTGGCCCCAACATCGGTGTTTCCCCCCTAGGGGTCCTTCAACCCGTTCCATCTCCGCAAGACGTTAAACTCGGGACATACCCTGTGTTAAACATGGGAAGATGACGAAAACCTCAGATGGTACACATTCCCTACGTTTGATGTGGGATGCCTTGGGCTTCCTCCCCCTCGAGAAGCCTTGTGATGAGGGACCAAGGACAGACATGACAACGATGCCCCAACGTGACCATTCTCCTCACCGAAGGTTGCTTCCCCGACAAGACCCCTTGGATCATCTCGACAGAAGCAGCGTAATTAACTTGCATCCATGTAGATATGGAACCAGGAATGGGCTTCAAGAACCCATCTTAAATCTATGAGGGAGACCCGGACTAGGTGATGAGCTCCGAGGAGGAATCCACGGAAGGAAAAAACGACATCTCATCATCCCGGTTTCGATCAAGGAGCAGATGTCCCTGAACAAGGAACAGATGCCACCCGCCTTTGGAAAGTGGGAATGCAGGGTAACAAGCAGCGCGTCCTTCCCACAGATGGATGTGCGCGCCCCGGTGAAAGCATCAGAGCAACAACCACTCAGGGTAGAATTGATCAATAAAGGTAATGAATTGAAAACATAATCAACATACCAATAATAATCGAGGTCAAGAAATTAAAAATCAGACATTAAATATGAATAAATATATAAATCAAATAAATCAAAACATCTACCAAACACTTACTCGAATGAATAATTGGGATTACACAACAATTGTTTGTCATTGATCAGCGATTGAAATGGAAAATGCATGTAACTCGGCTTAGAGATGTAAAAGAACAAACAATGATTTTCTTGATTAATCCATAATGATTTAATATAAATTAAAAAATGAAGGTAATTGTTACATGTTTTAGTTGAGAGAGAGATAATAAGAAAAAATGAGAGAACAACGAGATAAAAACAATATAGAAACCAAAATTGTGTGTGACATTCTCTATGTTGCGTGCCTACTATAGGTAAATAATTCATATTTTACATAACGTGTGTTGGGTCTTCATGTCATGGATATACGATCAAAGATTTTCTCATAGAAATTTTATATCAACATAAATCTCACATGAATCTCATCCTAGATCATTGATATTTATAAATTGACACCTTTTAGGATGTGTCAGTGAACTTCGCAATATATATCTTCATTCAGTACAGATGTTCATAGCAAGAAGTGAAATTTGATGATTACAAGATGATTATTGGTGAATAAATTAAGGCATCATATTCATGTCCTGTAATTTTTTCATGAATTTATTCACAACATTTTATATACTATGAAACATGGTTACATGTCGTGTATGAGAGTTTCATGATGTGTAATGATAATTTTTTTGTTTTTTCTACAACTTTACTATGAAACCATGGAATCCTATTTCTGGAATCAATCAACACATACCTATATAATTGTAATTTAAAACATAGATAATCCTTATTCAATGATAGGAGAATGTATATATGATTTCATCATATCCAATCTCACACACTTTAACAATTACTTCTCCATAGGAAATAATGATCTTAATTGGGATTTCAAATGGTATGAAATTTTTAAATTAAGAAACATTAATTATGACCAAGAATATAAAAATAAGTGTAAGTCGAAAAATTCGGTCTCTAGAATCATCCTTTCACAGAAAATCAGTCATTCCTCATAGCAAAAATCAATAAATAATTCATAATCTTTTAGTTTTAATTTCATTACGGTTCCTTAATTCAATACCAATTTGAAATTTACATCAAAATAAATTTTCCCTCATCACGTAGGGTGAAATGAAACCCGATTAATGATCATAGAATAAATCCATGTTCCTAACTATATTCTTGAATTGTATATATAATATCAACTTCATAAATAAAAATAAAAAATTAATCATGAGGTCTTCAGAAAATAATCTCAACTGACTCTGAAGATGAGGGAAAGTGGGTATATAGTGAAAAGAATAAGCTAAAAAAGAGGGTATGCTCTAAATTATAATTCATGAATTTCACAAAAAGTATAATGAATAAAATACTCCCATAAAAAATGAATTCCACGCCCCTAACTGCTCATGGTGGATCCTTGAATATATCAAGTGAGCCCAGATGGTATCAGGGTCCTTTGTTTTTCTTCTCTTGATATTTTATTTTTTGAAATTCATTTTTATTCCAGATATCACATCCACACCCTAACCATATATGACCATTCGTGGAATTAATGTATATGGAAATGAGGATTTCTGACCTTCCTAAAACACAACCAAATCATCCCTTACTTTTTATTTTTGTGTTTTTCAATGAAAATGGATGTGAATAAAATACCAAGAATTACACATAGATAAAAACAAAATAGTTTGGTAGGCACCACAATACATCTCATTAGTAAAATCATCCCGTGTTCATTGAATTAAAAACTCACCCACTCTTGTTCATGAAAAAGTCATTCATCAAACAAATACTAAGGTAGGAAGGGATAATCAGCTTGGAATAACAGAATCCTATTATGGTAATGCATGGAAACAATGATCATAATGTAAGAAATATGTATGTTGGGTCATATGGAAGAGTATCTCAATAAATACTGCCTCAATCATTTTAAAATTGTATTTATTCAGTCATAGCCTCAATAATATCTCAATGTATCTTTTAATAGGTTTATATATCCCAAGTGTCACTCAATAAATATTCTTATGAATGAATATGAAATTATAGGATCATAATACTCTCATGAATGGGATTAAATATATAAAAATGGAAATCACTAATGGTTTAAAATCTATTAATAATTCAATTAAAAGAAATGTAAAGAAATTTGATTTTGAATTAAATTACTAAAATCATATTTTATTTTAAAAATCTAAATAGGAGAAAAACATGGAATTAAAAAAATATCTATATTAAAATTTTATTTTATTTACGTGGTTGTAATTAGAATAAGGTTTAAATCTTTCTTTTTAATGAAAAATCTCTCCGAAATAAATGAAAAAAAAATAATTAGTTCAAGTATATCAAAATTTAATCTCAAGAATGACTCTTCATCATTAATAATGAGATAGTGTGTACACTATCCATGAAACTGTTGTCATGAACCGTCCCCCGAGGCCCGTGCCGTGACTACCCTAAGACCTCCTTCCATAGTCCAGGGGTTGGAGACTATCACAAAAGGCATAAATCCCTAAAACTGGGATGGCATTACCTTTATAACTAGAGAAAACACGAAATAGAGTACAAGATGAAAACAAAACACTAAGTAAAACTGTATAAAAAAGTGTTTTTAAAAGTAAAGGGTATGGAAATACATGCCCCACTATAAAGTACAAGATGTTGAAAAAGGAAAAAACAACTCTTGGATCGTCCATTGGGAAATACTACCTGAAGGGTAGGTACAAATAGACTCCACATCACTTTATGCCCATCTGTCTCCTCTGTATATTGTCATGTCGTGTGGTCCACCTCCGAGAACAGTCCAGTCCTGGTACACTCAGCCTCGGTCAGTGCTGTCTATAATTTGCATCCAACACAATGAGGTGTGGGCATAACCCGTGCAGGGGTGAGTATAACGATACTCAGTAGGGACCCCGAGACCCTTAGGTCTCAAAAACTCCAACAAGGATAAACCACAAGTTATGAAATCAACAGATAACCCCACCCAGGGATATGCCAATACATATACCTAAGTTATCAAGTAATCTATCTCAATCCTGAGGAAAAAACAAATTTACTTAATTAGATCACATAGGTATACAACTTTTGTAGAGAGTTAGAGATGATTATATACATCCACTAAATCATTTTTTCTGTCGAACCCACACAGAATCTAGGAATAGTATATGGAGATGTCGAATGCACATAGGATCCAGGAAAATTAATCTGAGCTATCTAACCCACATAGGATCCAAGAACAGTAATCGGAGATGTCGAACCCACACATGATCCTGGAATAGTAGTGAGAGTGCAGCCATCCATAGGGTTCCTCACAAAGCATGCTTGATTCTGGGAGGGTCTTCTCCTCAAGCCAATTGTTGATACATCAACTGCCACAAAGTCCCAAGTTGATGTATCCAAAATATCTGTCTTTCCAAAAGAACCCCAATGCGATAGAGAGTGCATCAATCGGACACCCGGTCCGAGAGTTATTGGCATTTTCGTTCCGAGGGTCTGGTTGGATTTATGTTCGATCCAACCCGGCCATACCCCAACTATGTAAAAACCTCGATTGGGGTATACCAAAAGAACTATATCCTTCCAAGATTTACATTGACGCATATTGTTCGTCAAACGGACGCTCGTAGATCATGTTATGGAAAAAAGAGTGGAAATAGGTCGAGCGGGTTCAGGTCCGGTCTGGCCCAGTCGGACTAACCCGGCCCAACCCGGGGCCGGACTGGGGTCTGAACCAGTCTGCGGGGGAAGCCCGACCCTCGAGGGTAGCCCGGCCCATGCTGGGTCCGGCCTGCATGAGGCCCACGGCTGGCGGCCCGTGGGGTCCGGCCTAGCCACATCCAAGGGGGAGGTCGTGCCCCCTTGATTCCCGAAAGACTTAGCCGTTCAGGGGAAATCATAACCGATTCCACATGGCACTAGTCCACATCACATGGGACCCTCACAGAGAGTCCCGATCCTCCCAGCATGTAGAGCGTCCAGCCACCTCTCCCGCGACACAGTTGCGCTGCTCCTCCTCCGGCGACCCGGCGACTCGGGCCGCCGGTCCTTCTTGCGGTCGGCCTTGAACTGGCCGTCGTTGCACCGCTGCGTCTAGTCATCCACGGGCCTCTCTTTTGGTGGAGCGGTTGTTCCACCGATGTCCATGAAACTGTCCGGTGTTCCGTCCGCCCTTCCTTCATTCTACCAGTGTCGTTCACCGGTTCCGACCACTAGCGAACCTTCCGCAGGTCACCAGATGAGTTCCGGTGGCCCAATTATATTTTTGAAAGTGTTTGTGCACTCCTTGTGACGTCGCCTTCATTCCGCAACCATTTTTATGAGAATCGATCATCATGGAATCATGTCTCTTTTAGAGTCAAATTCCACAACGAAGGTAGAGGGGTTAGGCCGTGTTCATTCAGCACCACCTTCCACGTTAGGGTGATATCATGTTGCTTCAAATAATAATCCTCGAGGGAAAATGAATAATGAGAAACAAAACAAATTGTGAACCCCTACCTTTTCTCATTGATCATTGACGGAGTCACGGGGAAGAAGGCGGTGTTGTCATCATTCGTCGCATTAGCCACACACTTCTAATCCAAGCTCGTGTGTCGGTTTGTTGACAACGATGGGGAGGGTAGATCTGTCAAAGATTTCCCACATCGAAGGGGTTTCTAAGGAAGAAAGTCAAAGAAACTCCATACTGGCATTCTTCATTGGAAGAACGTGTTCTTCGTACTTTGTTGGTGAGAGATTTTCTCCCCAAGCACTCTCCTTTCTCCCAAGCTCCCCCAAAAGACAATTTCCAACCCAAAATACCAGATTAAGTTAATATATTATTTAATTGTTGGAACCAAATTCAAAATGGGTGGATTAATTAAATGTGAACAATTTGGCACATTAAGTGTTTGGGGAGTTAAAGTGTCTCCCCTACACTTAATGGAAGGTGGAGGGTATCTCCCTATTAAAGGGGATTTTCAAGGGGGTTTAACCCCGGGTGGTCACCTCCACAATAAACAAGAAGAGAAGGTTTAAACCTTGGGTGGGCCTCACCTCCATAACCTCTCATGGGAGGTTATGGTGGTGTGGTCCCCACCTCCAACCTCCACATGGAGGTTTTAACCAACTAATAAAAATAATGTTTACACAACCTTATTTTTATTTAATTCATTCACTAAAAACCCTAAAACTTACTTTTATTCTAGACCATGTGTCGTCGAAGTGATAGTATTCTTAAGAGAATACCGGTGAAGAAAGTTCAACGGTGCCCTCAGATTTCAATTCTGAACACTAGTTCAAAAGATTTAAAAACCCACTAATTCGTTCACTGAACGTACCCGAAAAAAACATCATAAATTGATTCCAGGGACACCGGGCCTCAGAATCATGCACCGTTAATTTTAATGGACTCGTAAAACTCCCATGTATTTTAGAAAAAAAAATTCCACGGAAATTCCAAGTCTTTACATTTTCCCCTCCTCAGGGCTTTACATCCCCATATGATACAACTCGAACTAAGGGAACACGTGGGGGTACTGAGCTTGGAACTGAGCCTCCCACTCCCATGTACTATCTTGTAGATTCCTGTCCTGCCAGTGAACGTGGACCATAGGTGTTGACCATCTACGTAGGGCCCGCTCCTATCGATCCTCAATCTCCACTAGAACCTCCGTAGTAGTCTCCCCATCGTCGATGTCCATCTCTCCATGGTTGATGATGTGAGAAGGGTCATGCACATATATCCTCAGCTGAGATACATGGAAGATGTCGTGCATCCCTTGCGACTGAGGTGGAAGAGCTAAGCGGTATTCCACCTCTCCAACTCTGATAAAGACCTAGAAAGGTTCTATGAATCTCAATGATAAGTTGACGCCTTGGCCAAATCTCCGTAGACCTCATCGGGGTGGGACCCTTGGAACGACGTGGTGGCCATCCTCGAACTCCAAATGCCTCCATCTCCTGTTAGCATATGACTTCTACCTAATATGTTTTATCATCATCTGCTCTTGGATGATTTGCACCTTCTCTATGGTAGCTCGTACCATCTCTGGTCCCACTAGTGCTGACTCCCCAGGGTCAGTCCAACATAAGGGTGATCAGCAAGGTCGCCCGTATAACGCCTCAAAAGGAGCCATCCCAATGGTGGAGTGATAGATGTTGTTGTTTGAAAACTCCATGAAAGGGAAGTGATCCTCCCAGCTACGACCGAAGTCAAGTACACAAGCACCCATCATGTCCCCAAAGGTCTAAATGGAATGCTCAGTCTGACCATCTGTCTGAGGATGGAAGGGGGTGCTCAATTGAAGCTGCATCCCAAAAGCCTCTTTCAACCCCTTCCATAGCTGGGAAGTAAACAGTACATCACGATCTGTGACAATAGAAGTAGGTACTGCGTATAGCCACACAATCTCCTTCACATGGAGGCATCCCAAGCTCTTTACTGAACCCTAATCTCTGATCGGTAAGAAGTGGGCCGACTTGGTGAGTTGGTTGACGACCACCCAAATCGAGTAAGGTCCCCTATATGTACAAGGAATTCATGACATGAAGTCCATGGATATACCATCCCACATCCACTCTGGGATGTCTAAAGAATGAACCATGCCTACTAGTACCTGGTGATCTGCCGTCACTTGCTGACAAGTGAGGACTGCGAGACAAACTCTGCAACTGCCTTCTTCCTCGCCGACCAACAATGTTGTCTTCAAAGGCCCTGGTACATCTGTGTCACTCCTTGATGTAATCCTAGAGGTAATGTGTGGAACTCCCTCAACACTTCCTCCTGAAGTGACACTGGCACCGTAGTACATCCTATGAAGTGGATGACGTGATCCCCACCTTTAGAAAATCAATTAGGTGTCTGCCCGGTGGATATCTAAGCTCATTGTGTCTCGTAGTCAGTATCGTCATGCTGTGCCTCCCGAACTCACTACAGGAGTGGGGGTGTGATTATGAGAGTCTGTAGGAATGATATTTCATCTCTATCCATAAAGGATATCTGCCAAGTGGCTAGCTGGTCTATTACTTTGCCTAACAGTTGTATACCAGAACTCTGGCTAAGTTAATTTCCAACAACATTCCCCTTCCCAGGAGTATATACTCTCTATAACTCATAGTCTTTAAGGAACTCAAGCCAACGTCGTTGTCTCAGGTTCAGGTCCTTCAGGGATAAGATATACATGAGACTCTTGTGATCAGAGTACATGGTAAAATTCTCGACCATCAGATAGTGTCTCCACATCTTCAAGGTGAAGAGAACTGCTTCTAACTCCATGTCATGGTTTGCATAGTGCTTCACATGTTTTCTCGGCTATCGGGAACCATATGCGATCATGGATCGCTCCTGCATTAGGAGACACCCGAGTCTGGTCCCTAATGCGTCGTAGTAGTCTACGTATCCTACACCTTCCTCTGGAAGCCTCAAGATGGGGGCACTAGTCGGCCTCTTCCTCATCTCCAGAAAGCTCTACTAGCATCTCTCCAACCACGTTAAGGGTTCCCCCTTCTTTGTCAAGGCTGATAGTGGTGCTGTAACTTTGGAGAAGTCTGGAATGAATCTCCGGTAGTAACCAGCCAAACCCATGATACTTTGTACCTCCATCATACTCCTGGGTGGATCCCAAGAAAGTACCGCCTCAATATTCACTGGATCCACTACAACTCCATCCTTCAAGATGTCATGTCCCAAAAATTGAACCTCTCGGATCCAACACAGAAACTTCAAGAGCTTACCATAAATCTGGTTCTCTCGGAGTGTGTCCAGTACTACCTTCAAATGGTAGGTAGGATCCTCCTCAGTAGTCGAGTAGATCAGAATGTCGTCGTTGAGGACTATGACAAAGCGATCAAGGTATGGGTGTAAAATCTTGTTCCTGAGTCCCACAAACACTGTTGGACTATTGGTTATGCCGAATGGCATAACCAAGAACTCGTAGTGGCCTTAACAACATATGAAGGCCGTCTTCTGAACATACTCATCTCGAACTCTGAGCTGGTGATATCCTAATCTGAGTTCTATCTTTGAGAACCATTGTGATCCCTTCAGTTGATCAAAGAGGTCGTCAATCCTAGAGAGTGGGTACTTTTTCTTCACGGTCACCTGGTTCAGGCGATGGTAGTCGACACAAAGCCTCAAGCGACCATTCGCCTTCTTGGCGAACAGAATCGGGGATGCCCAGGGAGAAACACTCCGCTGAATGATTCTTTTTCCTTCCAAGTCCTCTAACTATACCCATAGCTCACGAAGCTCCGAAGGAGACATCTGATATGCTGGTGTAGATATCGGATCAGTCTCGGGGTACGAGTCAATGTAAATTTCCACCTCTTTGTGAGTAGGTAGTCCTGGGACATCATCAGGGAAAACATTTGCGTACTCATCCACCACTACATGGTAGCTCAGACTCTCCACATCAACTGCTCCGAGTGTAAGGCAGGCCAACTGATTAGTGATCGAATGAACCCTCCTTCGAGTAAGTCTTTCCTATGCTACAAAGGCTCTCTTCTTTCTAGTGAAGGTAAACCTTGTCCCATCCTTGCAGACACACCACAATTTGCACCTAATATAGTCAACCTGAGCATGGACTGTAGATAACCAGTCCAAACCCATGATGATGTCGCAAGGCCTCGACGCCGCTACTAGGAGATCATAGATTAATCTCTCTCCTCCTAGAGTATTCTCAAACTTCTAGAACTAGGGTGTAATCGTCTAATATGCTCCCATAGGTGTCTCTAGCTGTACGGATCGAGCCAGCGGCTCCGTCAGAATCTCTGAGCTTTGAACGATGGCAGTGGCAATGAAAGAGTGACTGGAACCTGTGTCAATAAGAACTGCAACTACGGTGGATTAGACACAAACCATATCTCGAATCTTCTCTAGAGCTCCATGATCATGAGACTCAGCTTCCTGGAGTTGAGCTCTCGCCTATCCACCTGCTCCCTTTGATTGGGGTGGATCACCTGATGGTGGTGGTGGTGGTAACACATCCTAATATTGTTCACTGCCAGCTGGACGACCAACTCCTATGCCACATTCGCCTGCGCGCAGTGGATCGCCTCGATCAAACCTCTACCTCTTCCTGGGAGATCCCTCAACTATCTTCTGATCATCTGAAAGACAGGTCAGACATTCATGAACCATGTGACCCTACCCATCGCATGTGAAACACTACATGTTCCTCGAATGATTGGCTCTGTCTCATGTGCCTCACACAATCAAGCTTGTGTCCTGAGGTCGTCCATCGGATGGTCTGGACGGCTTTGATCTCTGTGACATATGTCTGCTACCAGCTGTAGAAGACTCTGATATGTGATGCCCGGTGGTAGTTCTCGTTGCTGGCTACTTCTCCTAAAAGAAACTCTCCACTAAGAGGGCTCTCTCCAACACCCCCTCCAGCGTTGGGATGACTAGGGAGATCATAGAAGCCCTAATCTCTCTCCTGATCCCCTTCTCGAAGGTCCGGGCCCTGAAGAATGGGTCTTGCACTATATCTGTGGAGTAGCACGAGAGGTCAGTGAAACTCGCTTAGTACTGTGCCACCATTTTGCTGCCCTAATTCAGGTGAAGTAGCTCCTGTATCCGCACTTCCCATAGGGTGGCTAGGACAAACTCCACCCGAAACAGGCTCTCAATGTATGCCTAGAGTATTGTCACATCTTCATGCACCTAGAGCATCAGGCTCCACCATCTGGCTGGTACTACTTGAAGGAGACTCGCGGAAATGATCAACATAAGTTTGGATGGTGTCCCTACCTGTCTGAAGACTCTCACCATAGCCTCTATCCAATCCGCAAGTGCATGCAGGTCCATCTCACCCTGGAACCTGGGTGGCCTCTGGCACGGGAACTCGTGCAACGCGCTCAGCCGACGTGCACTCTATGTTGCTGGGGCTACTGGCATCGGTGTCCCAACAGGTAGTGGTACTGTTGGTGCCTCCACTGTGATAGGGCCTTTCACCAAGGTATCATTACTCAGTGGGTTTCCATCTCGTACAACTCTCGGAACCCTAGCAGGCTATCTGTGTGGAGGCATCCTTAAAAGAAACAGGTGTGCCACAATCAAAAAGTTATACCCAGTGATCTGACTCAAATAATCCCTTGAGAAGAATTTTGAAAACAAACATGAAATTAGTGTTTTCTTGCACTGCGTCAAAAATCAGAAGTCAGGGTCCTAGTGTATGGATACGTCGGTCATCGTACCAACACTGGACTCCCTGAACTGAAATCCACACTCACTACACTTAACACTGTTTCTTCTTAGGAAAGAAATATTAGAGTGTTGAGTTCTGCGGTATAAATGACTCCTCTGATTCCAATTTGTCACGACCCATCCCCCGGGGCCCGTGTCGTGACTACCCCATGCCTTCATTCCATAGGCCAGGGGCTGACAACTAGAACCAAAGGCGTAAATCCCTAAAACTGGGATGACATTTCCTTTATAACTTGAAAATGCACAAAATAGAGTACAATCTGAAAACAAAACACTATGTAAAACTGTATAACAAAAGAGTGCTGAAAAGTAAAGGGGCCATAAATTCAAGCCCAACTGTAGTGTACAATAATTTGAAAATGGAAAAAATAGATCCAGGATCATCCACCAGTAAATCCTACCTGAAGGGTAGGTACAGATAGGCTATACAGCACTCTACGTCCGTCTATCTTTTCTATATACTGTCACGTAGTGTGGTCCACCTCTGGGTACCCATCCAGTCCTGGTACACTCAGCATTGGTCTGCGTTGTCCGTCATCTGCATCCAACACAACGAGGTGCGGGAATAGCCCATGCAAGGGTTAGTTTAACGATACCCACTAGGGACCCCGAGACCCTCAGGTCTCACAAAATCCAACATAGATAAACCACAATGTATGAAATCAATAGATAACCCCTCCCAGGTATATACCCATACATATATCTAAGTTATCATGTAATCCATCTCAATCATGAGGAAAACAAAAAGTCACTGACTCACCAGTCACAAGTAGACCACTTTTGTAGAGAGTTTGATATGATTAGATGTATCCACTAAATCATATATTTTTTCGAACCCACATAGGATCCAAGAATAGAAATCAAAACTGTCGAACCCACATAGGATCCAGGAATAGTAATCAGATCTGTCGAACCCACATAGAATCCAGGAATAGTAATCGGAGTTTTCAAACCCACATAGGATCCAGAAATAGTAGCTCGAGCACAACCAGACACAGGGTTCCGCAAAATGCACGCTTGATTCCAGGAGGGTCCGCTGCTCAAGCCAAGTGTCGATACATCAACTTCCACGAATTCCTAGGTTGATGTATCTAAAAGATCCTTATTTCCAAAATAAACCCAGCATGATAGACGGTGCGTCAATCGGAAGCCCGGTCTGAGAGTTATTGGTATTTCCGTTCAGAGTTCCGGATTGGATTTAGGTTAGGTCCAACTAGGCCGTATCCCAACTATGTCCAAAAATTGAGTGGGGTATACCAAAATAACTATCTCCCTCCAATAATTACATCACTATAGATGGTTCTTCAGTCAGATGCCCATAGCTAATGTTATGGGCAAAAGAGTGGAAATAGGTCAAGCGGGTCCGAGTCTGGTCCAGCCAAATCGGACCGACCCGGCCCAACCCGGGTCTGGAACGGGGTCCGACCCTATCCGCGGGGGTGGCCCAGCCCGCGCTAGGTCTGGCCCATGCAGGATCTATCCCACGCTAGGTCCGGCCCGTGCTGGGTCCGGCCCGCACTGGTCCGGCCTGCGAGAGGCCCGTGGCTAGCGGCCCTTGGGGTCCGTCCTAGCCCCGTCCAGGTGGGAGGTCATGCACCTTGGATTCTTGAATGGCCTAGTCATTCATGGGAAATCAAAACCGGCACCATGTGCTGCTGGTCCGCGGCACGCAAGACCCTTGTAGTGGGTCCCGCCCCTCCCACCCGGCCGAGCGGCCAACCCCCTCCCGTGCGGCGCGATTTCGCCGCGCCTGCACCAACGACCCTGCAGCTCAGGCCGCTAGTCCTTCTCGCAGACCACCTTGCACCGGCCGCGATCCTCTCCTCCAACAGCACAGTTGCGCTACCACTTTCCATGTGGTCGGCCGATGTTCCATCCACCCTTCCGTCATTCTACTGGTGTCGTTCGCCAGTTCCGACTGCTGGTGAACCTTCCGCGGGTCACCATATGAGTTTCAGTGTCCCGATTCATGTTCTGGAAGTTTCCGCGCACTCCTTGGGATGTCTCCTTCGTTCCTCAACCATTTTTGTTGAGAATTTCTCATCCTGGACTCATTCCAAATTTTGAATCAAATTCCACAAAAAAGGTGGAGGGGTCGTGCCGTGTTCGTTCGGCCCACACCCTTTGCATTAGGATGATAGCATGCAACTTCGAATAATAATCCTAGATGGAAAACAATGTACGAGAAATGATACAATGTTTGAACCCCAACCTTTTTTCATTGATCTTTGACGGATTCGTGGGGAATAAGGCAGTGTTGTCGTCATTCATCGCGTTTTCCATGCACTTCAAAACCAAGCTCATGCATCGGTTTGTTGACGACGATGAGGTGGAAAGATCTGTTGGAGACGTACCACATCAAAGGGGTTTCCAAGGAAGAATGTCGAAGATGCTCCACGCCGACATTCTTCGTTGCAATAACAATTTTTTCGTTCTTCGTTGACGAGATTTTTTTCCCCAAAGCACTATCCTTTCCCCCAAGCGACACCAAAAGACTATTGACAACCCAAAATAATGGATTAAGTTAATCTATTATTTAATTGTCGGCACCAAATTCAAAATGGGCGGATTAAATAAATGTTATGCATTTGACACATTAAGTGTTAGGGGAGTTGAAAAGGCTCCCCTACACGTAATGGAAGGTGGAGGGTTTCTCCCCATTAAAGGGGAATTTCAAGGGGGTTTAACCCCGGGTGGTCCCCTCCATAATAAACAACAAGAGGAGTTTTAAACCTCGAATGGTCCCCACCACCATAACCTCTCATGAGAGGTTAAGGTGTGGTGGTCCACACATCTAACCTCCACATACAGGTTTTAACCAACTAATAAAAATAAATTTTACACAACCTTATTTTTATTTAGTTCATTGACTAAAAACCCAAAAACTAACTTTTATTCTAGACCAACTACTATTGAGGTGAAAGTCTTCTTAAGAGAATACTGGCGTTGTGAGTTCAACGGTGCCCTCATATTTCAATTTCGAGCACCGGTTAAAAAGTTATAAAAACATACTCATTTTTTCACTAAACGTACCGAAACAAAACTTTTGAAATTGATTTTGGGCACACCGGGCCTCAGAATCATGCACCGTAAATTTTCGTAGACTCGTAAAATTCCCATTTATTTAAAAAAAATTCCAGAGAAATTATAGGTCTTTACAACTATCATGGGAGGGCTATGACATAAAAAGTGAATATTATGGAAATGGATATTTTAAAACTATAATACTAATGAATCGAGTGCTCCCTATAAAGATTGGGACATTACATGGAAACATGAGCAATGTTGACATTTGATTTGGGATACCTGCATATTTTTATTGAATTAAAAATCCAACACTTAATAATACCTTATTCCATAGGATTTAAATATTTTTTAAGCAATAAAACAGGTAGGTTCACACAGTGAATATTAATGAATGACATTTTATAAAAATATATGTATGTGTATACAATAAATATAAATGTGACTCATGACTAGAAAGATAAATCTATTAAATGACAACTAAGATAAAAACATAAATAAAAATTTGATAAAATAGAATAAATATGGGTTTCCTCCCATAAAGTTCTAACAATGACATTTACAAATAGACGAATTGACCAATGTATTTTTCAATATCATTCATTGGCTCAGATCTCCTCTATCTTCTAATAGTACGTGTAGTGGTATCCATTAGATCTCATGGTTTTTTTGTAGGATTGATCACTTTAGGATTATACCATGCATGGATCTGATGTGGTAGGAAAGGTATCCTTTCTCAAGGTGGTGGTGGATAATGACTGCATATATTTAGTGATAACTCCTAAAGATAGAGATCTACATCATCCAGATGCTAAGTCACCCATAGAACAAGGGTATATGATTACAGTACAGGCACATCGATGACCATAAAAGAAGTAGATGAGCTAGACATGTCTACTATAACATTGTAAATAATTGAAAAATAATCCAATTAAAATAGAGGAAAACAATATCCCATATATATAAATTGAAATGAAACAATTATAATTGGGAATATAAAAAAAAATGAGCACCTTTGTTGCATAAAAAATGGGAGAGGGGATATGGGTGAACTAAATGAAATAAACATCATCTATAGTCCACTCCTGAAATGAGTGTGCCGGAAGCTTCCCCACGTAGTCAATTGATGTAATTGTAGAAGGGAATGGGTGATCAACTGATGAATTTGGAGTCATGGTGATGACTACTACCTCAGTGGTGGTGGTTAGGAGGTACTAATTTGATGTGTGAATGTGCATTTGGAAGCTGGATCAATGAATGGGACAACAGTTGATGGACTGGCTACTGGTCCCTTTCCCCTCCAGTCCTTCTCTACCAAATAATCCTATTGGGTTGCAAGGATTGAAGGATATAATGGAATTACATACGGGGTTGTGTCTAGGTCCATGGAATTAGATGATGTAGGGTCTTTGGGATCCATTGGTGGCTGAGAAGCTTCTTGATGTGATGGTGGTAACAAAGGGGTAGTGTAAATAGAGAACATTGTGATATGGATGTACAGGTGCCTCGATAGCTAATGTAGATTCTCGAGGAGGAATATGTGAATAGCCTAGAGATATACCATATGTGATGGTGTGGGTGGAGTAGTAGGTTTGGGGGTGATTTTTGTTGGAAAATGGGTGGGGTTTTTGGGTGGGAATGGAATTTGTAGTTCTTTGGCTAAAGGTGGGGGTGGTAGGTGGTGTAGGGTCTGGTGTATGATCTTGTGGTGATTCATCAGCAGTCTAAACTAATCATGCTTCCCATCAGTCGGTGTCACAATCCTTGGTCACTAGATTCATCATTTGTAGAAATATAAATTCAATAGGCTCTATAGGACTAAGTGAGGTGAGTGTTAGTGTATCATTATAAATACCGAGATGATGAGATAAATAGTTGATGAAAGATCCTCCCATATTCATGCCTCATTCCCAATATGTGTGAGATCTGTAGTAGAACAAAAACTGAGATGCTATGTTCATGAAAAGGAAACCCATAGATCCATAAATTATGATGACATCCATCAGACTATCACTAACATGACACTCGACTCACGAAATCCATGAAATCATAAATTCCATACGTTGGATGCGGAGTGATGGACTTCAAAGCTAGGTGGACTTCATAATCATGGGATTGTTCTATGTGTGAGAATCCTAAAAAATATTCCACCATATCCACTTTTAATAAATCTTATATGGATCAAGATGTAAGGTGGGGAATACCTCAGATGTGGAAAAGTCATTAGAATAAATCCCAAGGAAACCCCAAACTCCAAAAAAGAAATCTCGTGTTTTCGTCCATTTAATCTCAACTGGAGGATATTAATTACACCATAAAACTGAATAGGAAATCAAGATACAACTCCATATTTGTCTCCTCATGCATATCGATGATGGAGGAGATATTTAGGTGGCCATGGATCTAATGGACCTCCTAGATAATATGAAGGAAATCAAGGATGACTATATCGAGAGTTTTGTTGGTCCTCATTGTCTTTGATTGTATCTGTTTGAGTGAAACCTGATTATTTGGGTCCAAGAAGTTAAGGATGGTGTGAGGATGCAGATATTCTCCCACATATGACCTACTAGAATTTTATTGAGATTCATCTAGAATAACTTGTTCCTTTGGGGTTGCAGCAGATGTAGAGGAAGGAGATATAAGGGGTGTGGGAGGTGTGGCACTGCGATGGTGCTTCACTGGTGGGGGATCATCTCGCTAAGGTGTGGGATCGACATGATGAGTACAAACATTCCTTTTTCACATCATTTCAAAGGAATGGTTGTCTATAGGTAGGTGATAATGAAGGCGGAATGAGTAGGATTGATCCATGGGCAAAATAATTGAGGAATGGTAGGGGAGGTGCATGTGTGGTGAGAGTGGGAAGGGGAGGCATCAAGTAGCAAGGGGAGAGGGGGTTAGGTTGCTATGAACCCTAGGTTCAATAATTAAAAATCTTAGGAAATTACATGATGTGTCTTTGAGTTACACCACATGTAATTTAGGGTTTTAAAAAATTTATGGTAGTGAAAACTACATGTTGTTAATTATGAAAACATGCCATGTAATTGCTTCTTTTTTCCAAGCATGATACTAGAGCCTACTCTTGTGATGCCAATATTTCCAAAGGTATTCTAATCATACTCTAACCTAATCTAACCTTGGTGACCTATCCAACATTGTGCCTCAATATTCACTTCGTTTAACAACAGGAGGACTCTTATGTGATTAGATTAATTTAAATCTGATGAAACACCCATCATTTAAGGTTTCTTGATATATTTTTAACCTTTAACCATTAACATTGAATGTCAGTCACCCATCTTTCTGAATCTCAATGGTGTCAAAATGAAGTACTTATATTACCAGAAAGGGTCCTATCCATCAATATTTTTTCTTCTCAGGGAATATTTTTAAACTCAAGTGGAAAAATAAAACCTTATTTCATGATACAAAAATACATCTAGAAATGCGTTGATCACATCATTACTTTATTTTTTATATAATGGTATTTATGTTTTCATAAGAATCATTTTTAATTTCTTCCAATTATTTTAATTTTAGAATCCATGAATCCTTATCGACTTGAAAATCAATATTGATCTTTTAAATTTATGAATATGCGTGATTCACAAGTTGTACTAGAAAATGACATAGATTTACATAATTAAATTGGAATGGAATGGTACTAATGGGAGTTTTGTATGAAGTGTTCTTTGCCCATAATGCATCATCTAACATTAGACTCTAATCCTCTTGACTAGTGTTTGTAGTCTTTTTCCATATTTCATTGATTTCCTTATTTAACATTTCAAATTTCCCACTTGTTTGTAGGTGGAATGGAGTTTCTACGTTATATTCAATTCTGTATTTCTCTAGAGACTACTAGTCTGATTTCTTAAAGATGTTTCCCAATCTCTAATTAGTAATATACGAAATCTAAATCTTTAAAACACAATATTCTTTAAAAAATTTATGACCACCTTTGTTGTGTCATGAGCTATAGTGTCATCCTCAACCCCTTTGCAAATGATGTCAACACCAACATGGATAGTGTACATACCATGTGAATTAGGAAATGGTCGCATGAAATATCTTTCCCACATGTCAAAATTTTCAACTTCTATGATTCGGTTTAAAGAAATTTCATTCCATTTTGGAATGGTGCTAGTTTTTTGCCACTGATAACTGCTTTGAGAATAATACCTTTGATCTTGGTGGAGTGTGGGATACAAAATTACACCATATATAATTTGTTCTATAGTTCATTCTAGACCATTAGGTCCTCTTTTTAGCCGTATATGACTCATGTCTAACACACTTGGGATTTTTCCTTTGGGATGTAGGTTTGCAATAATATATCATCACAATGCTTAAAATGAGTGGTTCATCCCATTATTAGTGTGAAGTTTCATGGAATAATCTTCTCCTTTGTAGGTAATAGAGTCATGGGTGTAGAAATTCCATTGAGATATAGTTTTTAATAGTTTACTACCACAATTGTGCATTTATACTGGATCTAGTTTCATCAAGGAAGTCAACCACTATTTATAGATCATAATAATCCATTATAAGTGGAAGTAGAAGTTGGGATAAATGATTAGTGAAAACGTTTAATGTTCCTTCAATATACTTGATCAAAATGTGTAACTCTTGGTGTGATATGATTCACAGTTTTTGTCTTACATTTTAATATTTTTATTTATAAAATATTATAGCTAATCATGGTTAGATTACATAATGACTATTGACAAAACTAGAGAGGACTGAAATTTATCAAAAGCACATAAAACTATCAATATATCCATCTCTATAGTTTTATAGTTTACCAATGCTTCATTTAGTGTGTGACTAGCATATTTGATGGAAAAAAATGTCACCAAATCAATATCCTAGAACAACGCCAACTTGAAAATAACTAGAGTTGCATAACAATTAAAACTATTTCCCAAATATAGTGAAATGATTATAGGTGTAGCTACCAAGATTATCCTTAATGTGTTGAATTCCTAAAGGCTTCTATTAGTGAACTCAAATAAGGTTTATTTTGATAATAGTTGTTTCATATGGTGGGAAACATTTTCAAAATATTTCATGAATCCATGACAGAATCCATAATGGCCTAGAAATATCCTTATGCCTTTAAATATTGAAGGAACATATAAATCATGTATCATTTTTATTTTATCGGGATTCACTTTCAAGATATTCATTGAAATTTTGTGCCCAAGTACTATTCATCATTGAACAATTAAGTGGAATTTTTACCAGTTTTAAACCAATAACCTCTCTTCACAACATTTCAAGTCTAACTCAATATTTCTTAGATTGACCTTGAAATATATTCCATGAACTTAAAAGTAATCCATGAAAATTTATAATAATTTTTCCACCATATTATGGGATATATCTTTCAGGTACCAGGAAATGGCCTTCAGTGTATTACACATACCAAACAACATGAGTCAATAGGGGAAGGTCCCAAAAGGACTTTTAAATGTTGATTTATATTAATAATATAGTTTAAGTGAATTATGATTTAATCCTGAATATATATCTAGGAAATAGTAGAATATATGTCCTTTTAGTTTCTCCAACATTTGATCCATGAAGGGAAAGGGGAATTGATCCTTCTAGTTTTCTGTATTAAGGTTTCTTAGAGTCCACTTATACTCATCATCCAGTGATGGTGTTAGATGAAATAAATTCATGTACTTATTTTTTTGGAACTGTGATACCACCTATATTTAGTATTACTAGATGTAGGCTCACCCACTCACTATCAGATATTGAAAAAATTATTTCTACATGAAGAAGTTTCAGTACACCCTTCTTAACTACACCATTATTTTGTGGAGTGAGTTTCCTCTAGGTTTAAAGTTTTAGTTTGAAACCATCCTCTATTAAACTTTTATGGGTTCATAATATAGGATTTATACCTTTTATATTAGCCACCCAAAACAATTGACTTTTTATGCCTCTCTAGGATGTATATCAATTTTTCCTCCTATGAAATTATCATTTTTTAGTGAATGAGAACTAGTAGTGAATCAAAAGTCTTTAGTAAAGAATACTAGAGTGCACTGGGGAGAATTTTTAGTTCCAGGTTTAGTGGATTAATTTCTAAGTGTATTAAAGATTCTATTTTTCCCTCTTAAGATGTTATATGCAGTTCAATTCAACAAATTCAAATTCTTCCTCCTTGTGAGGGGTAATTTCTTCCCTACATTCTTCGATTTCTAAGTACTCATATCTATCATCTTTGAGAATGAATTTTTCTAGTAAAAATAATCGACTATTTTTTTTTTCAGATTTCTCCCAGTTGAACACAAAATATTCATCGCCTACTCAGAATATAATCCTTCCTTGATTTACATCAATCAGTTACTTCCCTATGAAATGTAATGGCCAACCTAGAATTATAAGAATATATGCTTCATCTTCCATGCCCAAAATGTGGATGTCCATTGGAATGATGAAATTTTTGTCTTTAACTAAGATATCCTCAATTAGTAACTTAGGGATACTTTACTAATTGGTTGGAAAATTGAAGTTCCACTATAGTTGGTTTGAGTTCCTCGAGTCCTAGTTTTCTTAATACACTCATCGACTTGAGGCTGATGTCGGATCCTAAATCACACAAGGCTCTTCTAAATTTATATTCTCCGATTGTGCATGGTATTGAAAAAATTATTGGATATATCATTTTTTTGGATTTTTTTGCAGAACAATAGCTTAGCACTATTCATTTAGTGATATGACATCAAGTTCTTATGTTATTCATTTTTATAGAGAATATCCTTATGAAATTTCACCTATGTAAGATTTTGAGTGATTGCATCAGGAAATTGAATATTGATGTGAGATTTCATTACCATATCAAAAATTTCATGTATATCCCGTAAATACATCTTTTCCTCTATCTATAAGTGGGAGTGGTGGTTTATAAGGCAGTAGAACAATGTAGAAATCATCTTTATATTTTTCTTGAATTAATGTTATTGTAGAAGGTGGTGCATCTCATGGTACATTTTGAGTATTTTATGTTTTTTTTCATCATTTTTCTCTTTTATGACCATTGTATGATATTTCACGTCCTCAAATGATTTTTTTCTCCTCCACATGATTGCTAAAATTTCAACACATTTCCACTCCTAAGAACAACTAACTTTGAATATTCATTTTGGTATGTCTCTATATTACCTGGTAGAGTACCTGGAAATCTATCTGACAATCTGTTTGAGATGTCACCCATTTGATGATAACAGTTACAATAAACCTCCATTCGATTATGTATTTCTATCCCTTGCATGGTCATCCTATAATCTGACTATTAACCAAAGGATGAAAGTACATTTTTCAAACATCATTCAAGAGGAATGACTGATTGTGGGGGTCTTGGTGGAGCTAGTTGAAATTATTATTGTTCTATAGGATGGATTTTTTGTTGTGTTTGTTGTTGGGGTTGTTTAGAAACACTATTAATTGGATGATATCCTTATGGTCCTTGGTTCCTAAATGGCGCCTACCCAATTATTTTCCAGTAGTACCATTTCATATGTTGTTGTTGTTGTTCCACATGCCTCATTTGATAATTATACTATGATTGCTGAAATAGTTGATTTTTGTGATTTTAATTAATTTAATTACAATATTGTATTTGTTTTTCCAAAACACATTATTTGAAATATTGTTACAGTTTTTTGGCCACTATACATTTCACATGATTAAATTTCTATTACAAGAGTAGGAGGGGGAGGTGGTGTAGTAGGTAGTTGAAAGGATTCATGTATCTTGGTTAATGCCTCAAATTATAAAACTAGTAGAGTATATTGATTTACTTGGGGGATGACACACCTATGTGGACCACGATTTTTTTTCCAAAGATTGGAATGTTATACACTTCATAAAAAATTTCCCAACCTGCCTCAGGAGTTTTAAACATCATCCATCCATTACCAGTGGCATCAAAAACTATGACAGAAGTTGGTTGGAGGCCCTATTAAAACATTTAGAGTTATATACACATATCAAGTCCTCGATGTGGGAACATATGAGTGAGTTATAAGAAATGATCCCATGTTTCCCATGCCAAATCTTCATTAATTTGGGGGAAATTAGGGATTTCATTTTGTAATTTTTCATGTCTAGATTAGCGATAACTAATTTTCTTGGAATTTGTTTGCTAAATAATCCCATGTCATGATGGACTCGAGGGATTTTTTCCCATAATCCTTGGATCGTTCCCATAGGGAAAAATGAAATACTCTTTGATATATGGAATCATAAGATACTCTCTATTTTCTAATTGTACCACAATATTCCAGGATGTTTGAGATATGTTCTTTGGGATATTCACTTTAGAGTCCACTAAATTGGGCCATATTCTAGATCATATGAATGATTCTAGGTTTGATATAGAATGTTTTTTCTAGAATAGGATAGATTACAATGTTGGGTGAAGAACCGTTGATCTATGGAAAACCAAAATCCAAGATGGAGGATTCTGGATACACTTGATGATCTCCATGTATTGAATGTTGCTGGTTTTGTAGTTTTGGATGGTTTGGACCTATTGTATTGTTGTAGTCAACCAAATTTAAATGTTGGCATGCGTAGATGTATCATTCTATTTCTGGTTCAAAGGTAATTTGTTCATCTGCATCATATCTCTTTGAATGATTCAATGGAACCTGATCCATGAAGTAAGACAGAAGGAGAAGGACATAAGGGTTTCCAAAAAGAAAAGACTAAATAGAATAAAAAAAGAGAAGGGGAATGGGTGAGGTAATTTTGGGTTCTTGTTGTAGGTTTCTATATTATTCGCAACATTCAATTATTCCCCAAAAAATGGTGCAAAAATTTGATTTACCCGCACATATCGTGTAATTCCCGTGGGCTGTGGTAAGATTAGATTTATTTTTTTTCTGAAACTAAAATAGCTAATAAAACATAGTATAGTGACTGTGTAGTGTTGATCAAATGGGTAAATGAGTTGGATGAAATGAACTAAGGGTTAAAAGGCTATTCATAAGAGTCCTCACATATTGATTGATTTTGGGAATAACAAATCTCTATTATATCATAGAGTGAAAAAAGTATCATGTTCAATTTATGGGATCAGGTAAAAGGGTAATCTCAATCATTACATGGTATGGTTCTATGGTTTAAGATGTGATGAAAGAAAATGTCACTATTTGACAATGGTCAAACTCAATTGATCTATATAAGAGGAAACTACTCCTAGATTTGGATATTTCTACAGACTAGATGATCTAATCCTAGCTTTTATGGAATAAAGTGTCATAGATATTGGTCATAACCTATTCTACTCTAATTTGGTCGTATTCATTCACTCAAAATTCTAGTGTTCTTGGTTTCCTAAATGGATTAGAAAAATAATTTTTGTTTAACTTGGTTACTACCCTTATGGTTACCATGTTTAGAATTATATATTCATTAAATTTAGACACCCATACTATCAACCCCTACCCTAGGTGGTTCAACCACTCATGGTAGAATTGATTAGGAACATGTAATGAATTTAATACATAATAAACATACCAATAATATTTAAGATCCATGAAATAGAGGTCATGAATTCTTGATTAATCAATTAACAACATAAATCAATCAGAACATCAAAAAATACTTACTTGAAACAATAGCAGTGAAGAATAAAATAAGGGTTCGTCGTCAATCATCGATTCAAATCGAAAACACACATAACTCTACTTATCAATGTAAAAGAATAAATATTTATTTGTATGTTTAATCCATGGTTCCTAATTAGATTTAAAAAATTAAACGAATTTACATACGTATGAGTTGAGAGATAGAGAAGAAGAAATAATGACAGATGAATGAGAGAAAAATGATTGAGAATCTAATAGTATGTGTAACATTCTGTCCGCTACACACCTATGGGATGTAAATAATTGGGATATTACATGATGTGTAATGGGTATTCACTTCATGGAATTATGATCCAAACTTTTCCTTGAAATTTTTGAGTTTTTCATGAATTCCATGCGAATATCATCTTGGATCTTCGATAATTGGATCTTGAATCCTTTCATGACATGTATGTGATCTTTAGTATGTGTATATTTCTTCAGTCTGAATCATCAAAGTGGGAATTGAAATTCAAATGTTACATGACATGTATCGATGAGTTTCATTGTATAATATCTTCATGGACTACAATTCATTAAAAAATTTCTTCACAACATTTCATATGATGTTAAATATTTTTACTCATTATGTAAGAGAGTTTCATGATTTTTAATGATCATTTTTTGTCATTTTCACCAAATTTTCTTTTGAAACATTGAATACCTATTTCCAAAAAATATTCATCACATACCTAGTTCATTATCAAGTAAAACATTGATAATCCTTACTCAAATGAAGAAATATTGTATATATGATTTCATATTATTAGTAACATGCCTCAAGGAAGACTCATATTCCTTCCAAGAATGACCAATTATATATTTAACAGGATTAAGATCAAGATCATACTATTTTTCTGATGGAGTATCACCATGTTAGATTGGGAAACTCCTCAGGAGATGCTCATATTCATATAAATAATGAGAAATCTCTTTGGCATATACTATAATCTTCTCCGCGGTAATCTCATACTCTCACAACAATAGAATATTATCTACATGTTCCGACCACCATCATACAACATATTCACATCCCATCACAATTCTAAAATGCATGAAAACTTATTCTATCCATGAAATAGAACGAGACTCATATCCCTAATATTCTCAATTATAGTGTCCTTGATGTTGTTCAAGACCCGTTCTGAACACCCTAGGAGTCTGTTAAATCTTCAAATGTTGTTGAAGATGACCATTACCATAAAATTACTCCTCATGCAAGTATAAAGATCGTTCATGTGGAATCCACTCTTGAAATCCACCATGGTCACCTCCTAATGAAGATAACTCCAATGGATAATGAAATCCTCCCCTTTCCTGGAAACATGTATATATATATATGCATTGAAAGAATAAAATCACCCATATATAGAGGTGATAAAAACATTGGTGTCAACCACATATAGTTCCCCTTCAAAATCATGAAGCACTCCAATTTAATTATAAAGAGATACCAAGAAGAACTTTCTATGGTATAACTAGTTGGAGGAATGTATGTCTGATGAAGAGGTGGATGACATTGATATATAGATAGTGCTAGCTGTAAAAATCACCCCACCATGTTCTGTCCCATCACCACTACAAACATTGAGGCCCCATATGAGCTAGAAAAGTAGTGAATTCCTTATATGTGCTAAAATTTTATGGATACTCATCAGTGATGGAAGGAAAGACATATCACCTATTTGTGAAATTTTTATATCATTGAGATCATAAATACACAATGTTTCTATTGGGATATAGCCACCTTTTCTATGGCCAAAAACCTAGGAGTGAAATAGTGTGACAAATTCCTATGCCATGTTTTTCTCTACATAGTAAAAAACATATAAGAACATATTTCATGAGCCACTCCAGATGTTTGTATCCAAGGATAGAGGAAACATGGATAATTTCACTTCATTATGTCCACAGAACAACATAACCCTTTAGGTACTATGGCAAGTAATGTCATACCATCCATTAAAATCCGGGAACCTGGTAATGTGTGAGCCATTTGGTCACTAGAAAAAAAATAACCCCACTTCAATCATGATCATACACCAAAAATTATGAAATTGGATAGCCAAATCATCTTTGAATTGGGCCCCTCAAGGAAACAAGAATTCATTTTAGACACAGGATCCAAGGATGCAATTAACCTAATGGCATCCTATAGAAGTTGACTCATACAATGGGATTACATTCAACCTATATCCCAGGTAAGAAAAATTGTGCCACATCAAAAGGCTATAGTAGTAGCTTCCATAAGAACCATCCAGGAGGAGACACAGCTCACCAGTCCATGGGAATATATACTAATTCCCCCACTACTCAGATCTTCAATTCCATAGAGCATTTGGGACATATCATCAGAAACTTCAAACAAACCCAAGACCACTAGTTTAGGGGAATTTTTATCTCAATCATCATCACTAGGTTCATCATCCCTAAGAGAGTACTGGGGACATCAATGTTAATTTTATATCATTCACAACCAATAGGGCTAGGGGAAGTTAAATCATAATTTCCATCATAACAATCATGAAATTCTATACCAAAAGTATTCGATCCCCAATAATAGGGCTAATCATCACAAATTTGTTCCCCGAATAACCCCCAACTCACTGGACTATGGGAGTTTTCATCATCTCCATCACCATAGAGAGAATAATTCAACTCCATGTTGGGAGGTCAAAATTGATGTTTGGCATCCCATACGTTCATCCTGATATAATATACACAACAAATATTTGGGTACCATTTGGAAATCATGATGGGAAACTCCCTCAAGGTCATTACTCACAGGTTGAGATAAGTGGATATTTTGATGAATGTGATCAGACCCCACTGGGGTGGTAAGACAAAATGACCTAATATAGAATTTGGTTCAAGTAACGTCTATAATATGGAAGCAGGGAATCATCTTGTTGGGTTAAATGTAATGAGAAAAAACCATTTCCTTATATGATGTTGTAAATGGTGTCACTTTAAACACAAAAGTGATGGTGGATAATGATTAAAATGTATATGTCCAAAACATGTAAAATATACCCCTATGGGAGGGTTATTGGGATGCATGAATTTTGGTTGAATGCAGCTAGAACTGGAGGATCCTCTGAAACTTGTTACCTTTCAATATTGTGTTTCCACTTCTATAGAGGAACACTGTAAAAGATAGGAGAGAGATGCGGCAATATCTCAGTCCACACCTCCAAGAATCAAAGTTCCTTCCATGGAGAGTAGTTTTCACAATATGATAATGAGATACAAACTCTCAGAAAATTCAATGAGGAGCTAATCTTGAAAAATATTCTTGAAGGGTATGATCTTTATTTGGAGATGAATATTCTTCCTCCCATAGAATGTATTTCTGGAAATGTGGTATCTATTTTTCAGACTGGTTCTATATCCAGGAAGCTAGTCTATGTAAATGAGGAATTAATAAATGATCGTGACTTCCCTCTATTGAGAAGACAATCGGTCCCTCTCCAGGGGATCATTTAGTTTTAGGGCTAATCGAAATCAGCAGGAGATGATGGTAGTTACACCTCATAAAACCCCACCCAGACCCTATAAAAGGGTGGAAGCTCATATTGTAGTTCCCATAGAGCTTTTTAACACCATCGATTAACTAGAAACTTGAATTGGATCCATGGAAGAGAGACATCCACATAGGAAGCCAGATAGGAATCCATATCCCAAATTGGTTGATGATACTTTTCCTCAAAAAAAATAGCAATCTCATCTCTGCTATATTTGATGGAATTGGAGAAGATGAAAAACATCCCACATAATTCATATCCCAATGTGGGCCGATGATGGTCCCTCAAGATTAATTGGTGACAAATAAGATGAGCTGTTTTGTACAAGCTCTGATAGGGCCAACCATTGTTTTGAACAACAGTAAAATAGTATGATCTGTCACGGGATTGAAAGACTTTATTTATCTACTACCTTATTATTTTAGTTTCACACTGATGAAAATTTAAAAATTTTACCAGAAAAATAGAAACCTATATGAAAATTTGAGGGTGCATAACTTTATTACAATATAGAAAGCTTTAATATATTAACTCACCATCTCTTGATCACATGAGAAACTCTTGGAACTCTATGATGAAAATATCTGTGATGATTCACAAGAACCTAAATCCTAATGAGGTATCCAGGTGGGTTATGTGAGTTTGCAAAAATGGACCAATATTTTGAAGATTCCATTCAACAAACCCAGTTTAAATCCCAAATCATTCCCTTAACATAGATAAAAATTATATAAAACAAAAAATATGAACCTATCACTATAAATCTAGAAACAAGAACCTGTCCTAACACCTAGGAAGGGCATGAGCCTCCCATCACCACTAATAGAGCTGAAAAAAACAAAAAATATCTCTCAATAAGAGGCATAGAGAAATTAGGGTCACCGATTTTCTTAAGAATTTATGAATAATGGATACCCTTTCAAAAATGAACAAGTACATAGTTATTTGTTACAAACCATGGACAACAACCTTCTAATGATTCCATAGACCCAGAACCCAGATGAGGTCAACCAGAATGATCAGCCTAATTAATTCACTTTCCATAGAATTCTAGAACATAATATCCATGAATGATTAATCTAAAAATATGTCCTTCAAGTGATGGTAAATTTAGGTTAGTTTGTGTTAGATTAATCCTCATAGTAAGTGTCTTGTATAAACATTTCCTTATTATATGAAGATGTTGATTTCAAAAAATTTCTAGCAAGACATGTATAAAAGTTCAAAAACTAGATGAATCAGAAAACAGTTTACCAATCTTGAGCCACCTTATGATCATAGTTTCTTAGACACAATATAGCTCCACCACCTAGCGAGGTAACATCATATATGTAACGTCCCAAAGTTTCATTAATGGAAAATCCCTCTTGATATAGTTAAAAGTCTCTTTATGAAAAATGTTTTTATATGATGTCAACTTCTTTGGTTTCATGTTAAGAGTTTTGATCATTGCTTTTATAGATGTTGAACAGTGATCACATGATTAGTATAAATATAGGGCTTTAACAATCCAATTTACTCAGAAAAAACAAGTGATGGCCTCATCCGGTAGAATTTCTCCATATGAATCCCATCTGTCGGAGCTTGGAAAAGAGGTGGCATCTTTGGGATTCGCTCTGGACCAAGCCCAAGATGAGCTTCATCATGTCAAGCTCGTATGGGACTGTCTAAGGGAAAAGTATAAGTTGATAGAGATTACCACTCGAGCGATGTTATCCGAGCCACCCCAAGAGTCTGTCACCATCGCACACCTTACCCTTAGGTCTTATGCGGCTATTTTAAGGTGTTATGTAACAAATCCTTATTACTATGTTCATGTACATTATTTTTTTATATAATAATGTATATACTTTCTTGTCATTATTGATACATTGTAAATAGTTTTTAATGTACAAATGGTGTTTTTAGTTATAATTTAATTAAGACATATATTTTATTAGATTAAGGTATTTTTGAATTAATTAATATTTTAATAAAATATTTTTATTATTATAAATAAATAAATTTTATTATATAAAAATGATCATATAATTATATGAATGCAAGTATAATTTTTATTAAGGTTTGAAATCCTTTTTTGTCAAAACTTGTGAATTTTCGATAAATGTCGGTTTTTATTTTAAAAGTGAAAATTAACATATTTAGTAAATTATTTAGATAAAATAAATGTTATTTCTCGAATCAGGACATCAAAATTATCCAACGGTGAATTTTCAAAATTTTCTGAGATAGTCAAATTTTTGGGTAAAAATTAAATACCATTTAAATATATAATGTGTCTTATGACATCATAATGACCCAATAGTGATGTAATAAAATACTAAAAGCTTTATTTTCGGCCAATATATGTTTTACCATTAAAAAAATGTGATTTTGGGTTTTTTTGACTTACTTTTCAAAGCATTAATGGACCCCTCAAGACTTATTAAACACCTTGTATGTTTAAATTTTTTTCCATGGGAGTGTGACTCACCTCCACATAAGCAACATTATTATTTTAAGAAGTTCGGACTTTGGCCTTATAAACTATTTTTTTCTTCTTCCCTTTTCCAAAAACCATGGGCAAGAACCATGGGCTAGTTTGTGGTTTAGATTAATTTAATTTAAGTGGTCCCAAACCTAAATAATAAATAATTCCTTCACATTTCCTATATAAACCCACCCAAGCTCCCAATAATCCTCTATCAACCCTCTCTCTAGCCTTTGGAAGCACACTTCCAAGTAAGGGTTTTTTCTTCCTTTCTCATTTTTTCCAATTTTCATTAAGTTGTTTTTCCCTTTTAATTTCAATAATGAATGTTGGGGTATGGTTTCACACCTCCCTCATACTGACCTCTTTATGTTTGAATGATGGGAGACCCCTTTCTCTATCATTAAATGCCTCCCATGTACACTCATTACTATGTCGAAATACTGAAAGGAACTTCTCTCTCCTCATTTACATTCAAGCAATACTTTTTTATTATGAATCTAAATTCCATTACAATTGTTGGTACATGTATCTATATGACCTCCTTACTGTCCACTACATGTAAATATGATGAGAAACCCCTTTCTCTCTCATCACCAATTTTTATGAATCCTTATGTAACGCCGTTACGTTGCCAAAATCACACCGATTTTCTAAGCCAATTCCATTTTGTAGTGAATACCATGCCCATTTCTCCATCAAAGGTATTCAACTTTATGCACATTTACTTATTTATTACAAAGTTTCATGTATGAATTCTATATTCCTTTATCGTGGAATAAATTATTATGTTTTATGAATCCATGTTTTATGATCCATGTGGCACACTTATGCATGAAATGAATGGTTTAAGAAGGGTGCGCCTTTATAGCTCTCCAATGCATTGGGTAAAGTATAGTATCATGATACGCCATGTGTAAAGATTGTTGACTCATTCCAATTCAAGTGTAATGAGGGTTTACTTGTGCTTTATGTGCAATGAGGATTTACTCTTTCCATATGTGCAATGAGCCTTGGCTCATGCTAATTCCATGTTAAGTGTTGATGCCACATTTCCATGTTATGGTTATCATGATTTATCATGCCTTTATGTTCATGTTTCTCTTATGCTCTATTGATATGCCTATTGTCTAACATATATTGTACTCATCATGTTATTCCATGTGTACTCCCTTACTGGGCTTTATAGCTCACCCTTTTCTTATGCATGTCGTCAGGTTATCCCATGCCATGCTAAGTATGAGGGAATGTAGTGGTCATGTAAAGGAAGTCTTCAATAAAGATGTTGTATTTTATGTTTTATGTTTCTAGGTAATGATCCTAAGCCCCAATGAAACTAAACCTCTCGATCTTTTTTGTTGTTTCAAGTGATGTTTTATGTAATAAATCATGTTGGATTTTGTAATAAAAGAATGGTTGTCATAGTTGGTATCATAGGATAGGTTTAGTTATTTTTGGGATTAGGATTAGAAAACCCTAGTAAAGCCTTAGAGACAAGACTAAGTATAATAAAAACATCCATATGTTTTGTTAAGTACTAAGTAAGTGATTTATCAAACAAATACATCCATGTATGGATACGAGTAGGTAGAGGCGGCTCTGGCATAGATGTATCCTAGGGATAAAACCCGAAAACACCGCTTTGAGCTAGACTCGAACGAGAACTGGTGCACGACAATGGGCCATGCTGCACTCATGGTTACGACACTCCCAGGGGATATGTTTTGATAAATTCATAATCTTAGTATGAACCCTTATTAATGGAATTAAAAAAACTGCCCCTAAGAATATATGTTAGAAAGTAGATCATCAAAAGTCTAGACCGAAGCCTATAGATTCATATGTTATGGAAATAAAATTTAATTTATGAGTCATCATCTTTTGTCTTTGGATTACCCTTTATGTGTTACCCCCTAACTTTCCTTTTATTCCAGCCATTGGATGGTAATAGGAGGACTCGGGCTAACAACCGGTGTGAAGATAATTGTGATGAATGTACGAATGAGATGCCCAATCCAATAGGAGCGGGAATCGTGAACTTTTTCACGCTTCCCTCTCAACTAACTCAATCTCTGAATAGAAACATGGGTCAAGAGGAACGTCCAAACCCCCCTAAGAAGGAACAAGTTTATATCGTAATATTCATGAGACAAAGGCCTCCTACTTTTACTGGATTATCCGATCTCACGATCGCTGAACAATGGATCAACTCTGTTGAAAGGATATTATCCAACCTTCAGTGTTATGAACCAGAGAAGGTTCTGCTGGCTGCTTATCGTTTGGAGAGTGAAGCTGATCAATGGTGGACGTTGATCAAAAATACGAATCCTTAGGAGGAGATCGAGGCATCGGAATGGATGGATTTCCAGAATATGTTTTTCGGTAAATATTTTCCATGCACCATCCGGCTTAAGATGGAAAGGGACACCCTTTACCTCAAGAAAATAGATGAAGAATCTATTGAAAAGTATGAGGAAAACTTCACGAGGCTTGCACGATATGCTTCCGGCTTTGTCATTACCCTCTAATGCAAGGTTGACTACTTATTTAATGGGATGAATCCTAGCCTGCGAAAAGCATTAGCGATCCATGACTTCGAAAGCTATGAGGAAATTTTCCGATGTGCCCTCAAGGTCGAAATAGAGATTGGGGAATCACATGGGTATCATGGGGACAAGAAGAGTAGGGTGGACTTCAATGCTGGAGGTCCGATGGATAAATCCAACGGTGCTAAGAAGATCCAGTACCCCACTTTCCAAATGTGCGGAAAGAAGTACCCTGGAAATTGCCTCAAGGGGATGATGAAATGCTTTAGGTGTGGAAGAGAAGGGAACCTAGCTGTTAACTGTCGGAAAGAAAGTCCTGCGGCTACGACAGAGGAGAGGAACACTCCATTAGAACCTCAACACATTGTTCATTTCTACAAATTCAAAGAACCGGGTCATCTTGAAAAACAGTGCCCTAATCCAAGGGTTTTCGGAGGCAACCAACATCCTCCAAGGCAGTAAGGAAGAGATTTTTCCATCACTTCTGCCGAAGGGAACCCCGACATTGAATTGGTGATTGGTACGCCTGTTATTCATTCAAGAATATCCAACGTACTTATTGATTCAGGTTCTACACATTCCTTTATATCTCGAAAGTTTAGCAGAACAATCCCAGCACCACCACAAATCATGGAAGTGAAGATGTCGATGAGTACGGAAAATGGGGAAATCATTGCATCCCATGAATATAAGTCCTCCCCTGTTATAATATGTGGATTGAATTTCCCGACGAACCTCTTCATACTACCTCTGGTGGAAATTGATGCAATTCTTGGCATGGATTGGATTTCCTTATATAGAGCCAACATAAATTGTCGAGAGAGGTAAATCACACTACATATGGAGAATCGACCCTCGATTCTTTACAAATGTAAGGAGGAAGATGAATCTACTTTTGCTCCATCATCTTAATCATGGATATTACTGCCCTATGAGCACGAGTATCTGGCTTAGATGATTGAGTCCAAGGAAGAAACCATCCTTGAAGAAATTCCTATTGTGAGGAAATTCACTGAAGTGTTTCCCGAGGAATTTCCTGGTCTTCCTCCAAGAAGAGATTTTGAATTCTCAATTGAACTTATACCTGGGGTGCTACCAATATCCAAGAATCCATATAGAGTGGATGTCGCGGAACTTGAAGAGCTGAAGAATCAACTATAGGAGAATCTGGATAAAGGGTTTATACGCCCAAGTGCTTCACCATGGGGTGCACCAGTCCTCTTCGTCAAGATGAAGGATGGGTCAATGCGGCTTTGCATCGATTATTGTGAAAAAAACAAAATCACGATAAAGAAAAAGTATCCTTTTCCACAAATCGATGACTTGTTTGATCAGATGTATGGAGAACAATACTTATCCAAGGTAGATTTGCGGTCGGGATATTATCAAGTAAGGGTGAAGAAGGAAGATGTCCCCAAGACTACTTTTCGTACAAGATACGGGCACTATGAATTCATTGTAATGCCTTTAGGACTCACTAATGCTCCAGAAATCTTCATGGACTTGATGAATAGAGTCTTTAGAGATTATCTCGACAAATTTTTGGTAGTCTTTATAGATGATATTCTAATATACACCAAAACCAAGGAGGATCATGAGGAGCATTTAAGAACTGTATTGGAGACTTTGCGCAAGGAGAAGCTCTATGCAAAGTACATCAAGTGTGAGTTCTGGTTGAAGGAAGTCTCATTCTTGGGCCATATCATCAAAAGCAATGGGATATCTGTGGATACCTCCAAAACATGTGAAATTGAGGGATGGTCGAGGCCAACATCGGTAACGGATATCCGTAGCTTCTTGGGGTTAGCTGGATATTATCGACGATTTGTGAGAAATTTTTCACAATTGTACAACCCTCTTACCAAGCGAACTCGAAAGAGAGTAAAGTTTTCTTGGAGTGATGAATGTGAAGAAAGCTTCACGGAGTTTAAATATAGGCTTATCAATGCGCCTGTGCCCACTTTACCCACAAGTGGGGAACTTTTTATAGTATTCAGTGATGCTTCAAAGAAGGGCTTAGGATTTGTGCTGATGAAAAATGATAAAGTGATATCTTATGCCTCAAGGTAGTTGAAAATACTTGACCGAAACTATCCAACGCATGATCTGGAGTTGGCGACTGTGATATTTTCCTTGAAAATCTGGCGACATTATCTCTATGGAGAGAAATGTGAAATATATACTGACCACAAGAGTCTTAAAAATATATTCACACAGAAAGAGATTAACATGCGCCAGATAAGTTGGATAGAACTCATCAAGGATTATGACTATTCAATCCATTACCACCCTGGGAAATCCAACAAGGTGGAAGATTCCCTAAGTAGAAAGGACCCAGCGATTCTATCAATGATGAGTATTGAGAAGGATCCAATCTTCTTAGACTTGAGGAAGATGGACATGTAAATCATAAATAAGGGAACATCATCAATCATTTCACAAATGATTGCTCAACTATCTCTTTTGGAAAGGTTAAACGATGCTCAAAAAGATGATGTGGGAATTCAAGAAAAAGTGGAAGCTATCGAAAAAGGGAAATACTCGGTGTTTAATGATAATGAAGAAGGAATTGTGTGGTTTGGGAAAAGAATATGTTTTCCATCAAGTATAGAGTTGAAGAAGGAACTTTTTGATGATGCACATAGTTCAAATTTCTCTATTCACCCCGAGAGTACAAAGATGTATTGAGATCTGAGAGAAAACTTTTGGTGGGATAATATGAAGAAGGAGATTGCGGAATATGCATCAAATTGCCTGGTGTGTCAGTATGTGAAGGCAGAGAGGCAGAAGTCTAAGGGGATGATGTAATCGTTGCCCATACCAGAATGGAAATGGGAGAACATCACCATGGACATTGTCACCGGAATTCCAAGGACATCCAAGGGAAACAATGCAATCTGGGTTGTTGTGGATCGTCTTACAAAGACTGCACACTTCATTGCTATTCGGGAGGATTTCTCATTGGATCAACTGGCACAAATATATATCAGGGAAGTGGTAAGGCTACATGGAGTACCACTATCTATTGTGTCTGACCGAGATCCAAGATTCACCTCTATGTTTTAGAAGAGTCTTCAACATGCTCTGAATAATGAACTGAACTTCAGTACAACCAATCATCCTCAAACTGATGGCCAATCCGAGCGGACTATCCAAACACTTGAGTACATGGTGAAAGCATGATGCATGGACTTTAAAGGATGGTGGGATCAACATCTTCCTCTAGTTGAGTTCTCTTATAATAACAGTTTACACTCGAGCATCCAAATGGAACCATATGAAGACCTGTATGGGAAAAGGTGCAGAAAACCAGCATGTTGGGATGGGGTCAGTGAACATAAGCTTCTTGGACCAGAAATGGTCGAGGAAATGGTGGAGAAGCTGAAAAACATTCAACAACATATCAAGGTAGCCCAGAGTGGACAGAAGAGTTATGCATATAATCGTCTTTGATAACTTGAGTTTAAAGTTGGACACATGGTTTTTCTACGCATATCTCCATGGAAGAAGGTCATGAGGTTTGGAAAGAAAGGGAAGTTAAGTCCAAGGTACATCGGCCCCTTTGAGATTCTTGATCGTGTCGGGGTGGTGGCCTATCGACTAGTGCTTCCACCTACCATGGCCAAGGTACATGATGTATTTCATGTATCCCTCTTATGAAAGTACATACCGGACCCTTCACATGTACTTTCTTTTGAGGTGGTACAATTGGAGGGTGATCTTTCTTACGAGGAGAAACCAGTTAAGATCTTAGATCGTAGAGAAAACGTTCTCCAAAATAAGACAATGCCCCTCGTTAAGGTGTTATGGAGAAACCAGAAGTTTGAATAAGAGACTTGGGAATCGGAGGAAATGATGTAGTTGAGTTACCCATATCTGTTTTAGTGTGAGAAAAGGAAAATTTCAGGGGAAAATTTCTTAAGGGGGCATATTTTAATGACACAAAGTTTCATTAATGGAAAATCCCTCTTAATCTAGTTAAAATTCTCTTTATGAATCTTTTTTTCAGATGTCAACTTCTTTGGTTTTATGTGAAGAATTGTGACCATTTCTTTTATAGCCGTTGAATAGTGATCACATGATTAGTATAAATATAGGGCTTTAAAAGTCCAATTTACACATACAAAAGAAGTGATGACCTCATCCAGTAGAATTGCTCCATACAAAGCCCATTTGTTGGAGCTTGGAAAAGAGGTGGAATCTTTGGGCTTCTCTCTTGACCAAGCCCAAGCTGAGCTTCATCATGTCAAGCTCGAATGGGACCGTCTACGGGAAAAGTGGAAGTTGATAGAGATTAGAACTCGAGCAATGTTATCTGAGCCACCCCAAGAGTCTGTCACCATCGCACACCTTACCCATAGGTATTATGCGGCTATTTTAAGGGGTTATGTAACAAATCTCTAGTACAATGTTCATGTACATTATTTTTGTATATAATAATATATATACCTTCTTGTCATTATTGATACATTGTAAATAGTTTTTAAAGTACAAATGATGTTTTTAGTTATTATTTAATTAAGAAATCTATTTTATTAAATTAAGAGATTTTTGAATTAAATAATATTTTAATAAAATATTATTATTATTATTATTAAATTAATTTTATTATATATAAATGATCATATAATTATATGAATGCAAGTTTAATTTTTATTAAGGTTTGAAAGCCTTTTTTTTCAAAAACCATGAATTTTCGATAAATGTTAGTTTTTATTTTAAAATTGAAAATTAACATATTTAGAAAATTATTTAGATAAAATATATTTTATTTCTGGAATCAGGACGTCGAAATTATCCAACGGTGAATTTTTCTTAATTTTCTGAGACAGTAAAATTTTTGGGTAAAAATTAAATACCGTTTAAATATATAATGTGTTTTATGACATAATAATGACCAATAGTGATGTAATAAAATACTATAAGATTTATTTTCGGCCAATATATGTTTTACAATTAAAATAATGTAATTTTGGGTTTGTTTGAATTACTTTTCAAAGCATTAATGGACCCATCAAGACTTATTAAACACCTTGTCTTTTTAAATTGTTTTCCATGGGAGTGTGACTCACGTCCACATAAGCAATCTTATTATTTTAAGAACTTCGGACTTTGGACTTATAAAATATTTTTTTCCTCTTCCCTTTGCCAAAAACCATGGGCGAAAACCATGGGATAGTTTTTGGTTTGGATTAATTTAATATAAGGGGTCCCAAACCAAAATAATAAAGAATTACTTCACCTTTCATATATAAACCCACCCAAGATCCCAAGAAGCCTCTCTCAATCCTCTCTCTAGCCTTTGGAAGCACACTTCCAAGTAAGGGTTTTTTATTCCTCTCATTTTTGTCAATTTTCTTTTAGTTGTTTTTCCCTTTTAATTTCAATTATGAATGATGGGGTATGGTTTCACACCTCCCTCATACTGCCCTCTTTATGTTTGAATGATGGGAGACCCCTTTCTCTCTCATTAAATGCCTCCCATGTACACCCGTTACTATGCCGAAATATCGAAAGGAACTTATCTCTCCTCATTTACATTCATGCAATACTTTTGTATCATAAATCTAAATTCCATTACAATTGTTGGAACATGTATCTATATGACCTCCTTAATGTCCATTACATGTAAATATGATGAGGAAACCCTTTCTCTCTCATCAACCATTTTTATGAATCTGTATGTCATGCCGTTACGCTACCGAAATCACACCGATTTTCTAAGCCAATTCCATTGTGTAGTGGATACCATTCCCATTTCTCCATCAAGGGTATTCACCTTTATGAACATTTACTTATTGATTACAATGTTTCATGTTTTAATTCCACATTAATTTATTGTGGAATAAGTGATTATGTTTTATGAATCCATGTTTTATGATCCATGTGGCACACTTATGCATGAAATGAAATGATTAAGAAGGGTGCGCCCTTATAGCGCTCCAATGCATTGGGTAAAGTATAGTATCGGGATACGTCATGTGCAATGAGTGTTGACTCATGCTAATTCAAGTACAATGACGGTTTACTCGTGCTTTATGTGAAATGAGGATTTACTCATGCTCCATGTGCAATGAGCCTTGGTTAATGATAATTCCATGTTAAGTGTTGTTGCCACATTTTCATGTTATGATTATTATTCTTTATCATGCCTTTTTGTTCATGTTTCTCTTATGCTCTATTGATATGCCTATTTTCTAACATGTATTGTACTCCTCATGTTATTCCATGTGTACTCCCTTACTGGGCTTTATAGCTCACACTTTTCTTATGCATGTCCTCAGGTTATCCCATGCAATGCTAATTACGAGGGAATGTAGTGGTCATGTAAAGGAATTTTTTAATAAAGATGTTTCATTTCATGTTTTATGTTTTATGTAATGATACTAATCCCCCAATACACTAAACCTCTCAATCTTCTTTGTTGTATCAAGTGATGTTTTAAGTAATAAATCATGTTTAAGTTTGTAATAAAATAAGGGTTGTCATAATATATTGCTCAAAAATGTGGTAGTGACCATCAGATGTAGGAATAAACCAAAGATGATGAGTCGTATTCTACTCCAACGCAGGGTCTGACTATTGTATATTTCTTTCTTACAACATATGAAGAATGGGAACCACACCACCAAACTAAACCCTATTTATAAGAAAATATAATATTTTGTTTTGACAATATGATACACAAGGAATACCCATTCTTTAATGATGAATTTGCCTCATGATAACAGTTTCCCTTACATAATTAGAATATAGGAGGCCACATGCACTGGAAATGAGGATATAGTGGACAGAAAAAGTGTATTAATACCCTATATTTCATCCACATACCAATAGAGGAAATAAATGTATCTTATAACTCTATTAAAGTGCTAAAGTAGGACTAAAAGAGGAATGAAAGTGTCCCATAACCCTCTAGTGGTCATCTTCACCCAGTTATCAGGCTTGACTGCTATGTGGTGGTTTATTTTTCTAGTCATCACATCAAATGTTCAAGGTCGGTGCAATCTTTTCCATTGTAAGTAGATGATCCCTCAACCTCTAAACAGGTACACGTCTTTTCCACCTTGAGTTCATAAACTCTTGAACCACATAGAAAATATTATCCCCACCTTGGAATTCTATGACCTCTGGAAAAAAACTATGACATTCTAAAATCACCAGCGGTTTTCATAGCCCATCCCACAATTCAAGATTCCCTCTATTATTAAAAATATGTTTGAGGGGGCCTCTTTGAATCCCACAAAAGCACACAAATGATCATGAAAAAAGTTTTTGTGGCCGAAGATTATTGAGTGGGGACCATCCCATCATAATGTCATATCACCATCTCTTTCGCTGACTAGGAGCAGAAAGAGGTCATCCTTGTGAACATGATTACCATATATGTTATTGGTAAGACTAAATACATTCAAAATCTATAGGGATCTAGTTGATACTTGTTATAGGATCAATCTTAATCTAATTTGAACCCTTCGATGAATGGGATATAAAAAAGGGGAACTATCTGCCACAAAACTGACAATTCAAGGGTATTGTAAGCATGATTAAAGCACTCTCGAGGAGATAAATCGCAAATATCAGTTTGGGGGTCCCACCTCAGACACATAGTTTATGGTTATCAAACATGACACCAAATACAATTCCATCTTAGAATTTCCTTTCTCTATATCCACCTGGAGGTACCTTCAACATTTCATCAATGTCTTAAATAGCCCATAAATGTAAGGTTCGGCATAAAAAATTGTAAAAAAACCCCATTTGAGACATCTAGATCCCCATATTATGAATATGGTTACTATAAATGTGGAGGAAAAAAACAAATGGAAAATAATGATATATAGTTCATATCCCCTAATGGATTAGGGACCTCCCAAAAAATATGTAGAGTATGGTTCAAAATGACTATGTGCTCTCCATAAATATAGTTGAGGTGATACACCAAATAAGAGAGGCCTAAGCCCCTCCTATCCCTAGTGAAATTTTAAAATAAAATTATCTCCCATATCACTATTTAAATACTAAGGTGGTAGGGGATGATGATGTCTCTTCTCATGTCCTATCTCACCACCTTAGTCATAGAGAAGCCCCTAGGTTTCCATATTTTTTTCTGAAAATGTCTCTTAAGACTAAGAGATGGAATAAGATGAGGATGACATCTTGATTACCGCACCTGCAATCGAGGAAGGTGTCTTCACCACCATTGATGAGCTCAAGAAGGTAAATCTGGGAATAGGATATTACCCATGACCTACACCAATTAGTTCTTTGATTTCCTTAGAGATTAAGAGATGTAAATCATATTTCTAAAGAAACATCGATATGTGTTCTCTTGGAAATATCGAAAAATTCTCAGGATGAATTCATATGTGTCTGTGTTCCATAAAAGATTAGCTAAAGACAATAAAGGCTTTAAGAATAAAAAATGTGAGGATACACTCCTCTCATGCCACCAATGTAGAGGAATATTATGAATTTTTTTTAAAAGGAAACATTTTCTGAGATATGAAATACCCAATATGGATTTCCAATACATTCCTCATCCTGAAAAAGAATGGATAAAATTGGGTCTTCATCGATTTTATAGAACTTAATAAAAATTTCTAAAATGAATACCTCTAATTTTTTATCATATAAAACTTTATCAATGTAAATTATGGCTTCAAATACCTTTTCTACATTGATGGGTACATAGGGTAAAAATAGATAAATATAGACCCTAATGATGAAGAAGCTATTTCCATCAGAGAACCCTGCAGGATAATTTTCTATTGGGTCATCTCCTTTGGATTAAATAACGATGAAAAAACATATCAATGTTCCATGAAACATATACTTAAGTGGTTCTTGAGAATAAAAATCAATTGTTATGTCGAATGACTAGTGGTTGGATCACCAAAATTATGTGATCACTTGACAGATCATCAAACTATCATCAATAAGATACAACAACATAGTCTGAAGATGAATTTGCGGAAATACACCTTTGTGGTAACATCTAGGATGTTCCTTGGCCCATGGTACACCACCACAGCATTGAGGATGACATTGAAAAGATGAATTCTATTCTAGAAATTCCACCACTGGAAATATAAAATAACTCAGGGGACTCCGTGGTCTCCTCGATTATATTGGGTATTTCCAAGCCAACTTGTCTTGAAAATCTCTCCCATTCACCAGGATAATGTACCACCAAATTTCCTACCAATGGGATAGGTCGTTCCAATATTCCTTTAGATGTGTCATGTAGTATCTTCTATAACCACCAGTTTTGATCCCACCGGTGGATGTGAGGGAACTCATCTTATATGTGGCCACCATGTAATGCTCACTAGTCTCTCACCTCACATAGAAGAACGATGTAGGGAGTGGGAATAGTATCTACTACCTCAACCATAAATTTCTAGGTACTCGGACCCGATACATTGATGTTGAGAAGAACTGATTCACACTAATCATTACATTGAAGAAGTTGTGGCGTTACATTCAGCACCACAAAGTATATAATGTCAATCATAATGATTCAGTAAAGTAAATCCTTGATCTCCCCATGCTGATTGGTCACTTATAGTGATGGGAGGAAATTCTAAGGAAATAAATCATTCAGTTCATATAACATAATTCGGTGAAATGGAAAGCCCTGGGTGATTTACTCATGGGACATAATTCCCTAGATAATACACTGGTGGTCATTGAGTTCGCATTTTAGGAGGTATTATATAATCATGATACTCCCAAGACATGGGAGATGTATTTTAATGGAACGTTCTAATGTACAATTAGCAAAAGAATGGAAAATATGTGGCCCAATCAGGTTTAATAGGGATTTTATTTTTCTCTATATACAAATATGTTTCTCCCGACTCATTCTCACTATCCCAAGGATACATGAATAATGAGATAGAATACCAAGCCCCCTTTGCTGGGTTGGAATTGGTACTATAGATGCAAATATACAACCTGAATATTAAATGTTATTCATAACTAGTGATAGAGTAGGTAAAAGGTGAATATTCCAAAAAAGGAAGAAATGGTCCCTCTCACTTTATACATCTAGTTACTAGTGGAAGAGTTCCCTTTTAAGACCATATTCCATCATGTTCTCTGATCATAGAATGCTTGTGCTGACACGTTGGATAATGCAACCATAGTCCTGGACAAACTTGATTTGGAGGAAGATATCTTCCATATCATGCACCAAAGAATGTTCTCATGAATAATTGTATAAGATATTGAAGAAATCGGGCTTGTAAACAGATTCCAAGAGCGTGATTAACCGATATCCATCCTTGTATGGATGGAACCTATTATCGATTATCTCAGAAATGGGACTCTCTTAGTAGAACGTGCTAGAAGGGATCATATTGGACATCGTGTTGTGAAATTAACCCTGGGGGATGACACTAATGAGGAAAAAAACATCTAAAACTATGGATATGATAGAATCATCCTCATAAGAATAGAAAAAATCGAGATAAAATCTATCATAGAAGATTTCCATGTATGCTCTTATGATTCTCACCAATCTGGGACCTAACACTCTCCCCATGTCAAGAGGTAGGGTTACAAATGAAAAATCATGACACAGAGCTATCAGGAATATTCATATAAATTTCATTCATTCAAGATCTATGAAAATTTCATCAATCAGTCTTTGTAATTGAACCCTATAACTAAGAATTCCTGGCCATATTATTTATGGGAAATGGATGTTGTGGGTTATGTCCCCCAGCCACAGCTAAGAAACTCAAGTATATCATTACTACTACTCAGTTCTTCTATAAATGGGATGAGGTAGTAACCCTCAATAAAATTGGGGTGAAGAATATACTCAACATTGTAACATCCCATATCATAACTAGGTTTAGTGTCCCACACACAATATTGAAGGACAACTACACCAACTTATATTCTATAGAGATAAAGAAACAATACTAGGGGTATAATACCGATTACAATAACTCATATCACTATCATGAAGTAGAGAATGGATAAATATAGGCTTTAAATAAGACATAGTAAAATATAATCCAGAATATGGTGAACAATGGCTAGATGTCTTGGCTGAAAAATATCCTTCATGCTTTATGGGCCCATCATACCACCAAAGATAATTATACTAAAGAAACACCATACTGAATGGTGTAAGAAAAAAAGGAAATATTTACCATATAATTACAACTTCCCTCTATTAGAATAGATATTTTTGGATAACTCTCATATGATGATCAGTTTAAAAATTGGATGAATGAACTACAAAAACTAAATGTTAACATGTTGTGTACATTACACAATCATGAGTTCCATAGGAATAGAAATTATCAAACCATTAAAAACATGGTTTTCCTCCATTCATTACTCTAAGGAGAACTAATGTTGCCTCTTAGGACCCCAATGGTGACAAGAAAGAATCTTCCAAATATGGAACCTAAATGGGTAGGGCGTTACATTATACAAAATTTCTGTCATAGTAGACCATACTCACTGGACACGATGGATGGGGATAATATCACACCACCAGCCAAGGGTAGGATTATTAAGAAATACATAGTATAATTTTCATCATGCGTATTGTTCTAGATTTAAGAATTTATTCTACATTATATCCCATATCCTGACTACATGATGAAAAAATGTATGGTGGAATCTTGGAAGCACGACGTTAAATTATATGGAATATCTCATCTTGACAGTAGGATGTCAAACTAGATAATATATCTTGTATTGGATGAATGAATTTTAATTGAATAATGACCCATGTCCAATGAATGATATTAAACTGCATGACTAATGTCTTTACCATAAGACATTAAAATGACAATGTTTCTATAACTACATGTGTCTCGATTCTAACGACTACATTATACATAGTGTTGTATGAACCTTTAGTCTTGGGAACAACCTCAATATTCCATTTCTTTCGCACCGATTGATCCGTGTCCTTCCCTCATAATGTTAAACATCATGGAAAATTTCCTTAACACATGATTTAAAATGAAAAAGATTCATGACATCCATCTTCACTCATGTAGGGTGACTGATGTCCTTATCATAGGATGTTAAACTACAAAGAGGATGTCCTTCCCACATAAAAATAAACAACAAAGGTTTTCTATAAATATGTATAGATTGATTATCATTTTGATGATATATGTAGGAACTCCTCAATCCTATATCTTGTTCTAGACATCAAATGATACAAAAATTCCCATATATTATCCTTAATCCCCTCTACATGGTGAGAGGAACCCTTCCTATTCATTTTTTCTCACACTGAGTATAGATCACGTGAGCATGGGAATTTCATTAAGATCATTCCTAAAAAAAGGATTAATAGTTCACAACAAGTTCATCATGGTTATGAATACATGATCTTAAAATCCTTACAATTATTCTTTTCCTCATGATGTTGAACTGCACAGTTGATGTCTCATGCATAAAATAAAATTTTACATTCTCGTGGACCTCTCCCAAGAGGAACATGATGCACGCCAGTCATAGGATGTGGAAAAAGAAAATTTATATTTCTAATGCAGCATAGCAGCTGACCATGGTCATCTCAGTTGAGGATCATTAAAGTCGGTTCAATCACTTATTCTAGTTCACCTATTCTAATTATTTTTTGTTTTTAATTAATTCTTGAAAACTATTTTTTAATGGTTTTGTAAAACTTTCATTTTAAATAATTAAATTAAGAATTCAAATCTAGATGCAAATAGAATGAAATCAATGAAGAACGGTCTTGGTCCTAGGGTTGGATAACAGAGGTTCATTCTTTATGTATTTTTTATTTAAATAAAATTTGATAATTCATTTATTGAAACCTAATTAATGAATTAATCTCCATTTATTTATTATGTTTGTGATTTTAGCATGCATCTGGCACAACAAACCACACCTCCTCCAATAATCATGTAGGGTAACACCTCAACCAAGAATGTTATTCCAACAAGACCCATCTCCACTATATGTCATTTCATCCCTTATAGAAACCCCAACTCCATTGTATGAAGGGTTTTCCTATGAAAAGAGAGGGAAAATAATTAATAAATGAAAAATAAATAAATTTGTAAATAGTTTCGTGGTAGATGATTGCCGCACCCGTGCAATATTCCAGCCTCCACCACAAATAGATTTAAAATATTTTCAATTTGAATCTCATTAATGAAGAACACTGTGAAACCTCCCCTGGGTCAAAGACCGGAGTTATTCACTTTATGTGGCTAAGTGCATAGAGATCATGGTGTAAATATGGAAGAGAGATATAAATTAGATTAAATTTGGAAAATAAAGACAATTAAAAAGAAGGTGGAAACACATTAATAAAAATATGAATTCATTACATGAGAAAAAAACTAAAATAAAACTAAAATAAAGAAATAAGAAAAATATAAATGGCCCCTGGCCTCCTCTCCTTGGTTCCCAGGATGGTGTGGGGAAGGATTGGAATGCTTTGGTAGGTAGGAGCTCCTCTCCTTTTATAGACAGATTTTTTTTCCTCCATAGGTTGTCACGGTTTTGACCCCTTAATTGGCTTAATAATGGGTGGACCTATCATGAAAGTTGTTCATTAATGCGGTGTCTGTTAACCCTACATATTTAATCTCATTTGGCCACTGTTTGTAGGAGTTAGAAATTTTTCATTGGTGGGTTTTGTTTCAAGATGAAGGATCTAGGTAGCTTTCTTTAAGAATATGTCATTCAATTTTTTCATTAATGGATTGAAAACCCCATTTAATATATTTTTTGAACTCCCCTTTGAGTCTTATTTCATCCCCAAGTGGACTCACCACATTTTACAGTGTCTAGAGAGAATTGTGCTTCCATTACGGAGGTGGGGACCATGCTGTCCGCCTGGAAAAATCTTCAACTTTATTGATTTTTTACGGCCTCTAGATGATCGATTCAACCCCTGGTCTAGAAGAATAAAATGAAGGAAATTAAATAAGGATTTAAAAAATTGGACAAAATTTTTGAATTATATGTTTCAGAAAATGACTACAATACCATTAATGTAAAAATCTGTCAAAGATCCAAAATTAAGAACTTTTCACAATTCAGCTCATTTTTATTCAATAATCCTAATTTCCTATTAATTTAATAAAACATTTAAATAAAAGGGTTTTTATCATTTAAAAACATTAATAATTCATTATTATTGTATTTAAAAAATACACATAAATTGGCTCTATCAAATACCCCAACACTTAAACCATGATTTTCCTCAAGCATTAAATCTCAACATGGAATTCAGAAGACACCAATATTACAAATATTCAAATTGCAAAGTGATAAAATTTAAAAAAAATTAATGTAAAATAAAATATTCAAAAATACCCATAAAATTTCAATTTAATTTTCCATTTTTTCAAAGAAATAATTAATTCATGTATTTTACTTTTCCCCTTTGAAAAATGAAGGAACTTATTCTTTCTTTCATTCAAGCATCTAAATTCATTATTATTAAGCATACCACATCAAGATTTAACTCACCGTTTAATTTTAACTCTTATCTCTCAGGATATAATTCAAGTAGAGTTTTTCTCATATCATGAGAACATTCACCTTATCCATAAGCTTGTAAAATAACTTCTTTATCCACATTCTAATGAAAAATGGCACAAAAAATAATGGAGACTTTTCAATGATGGTTGAAATAACTCTGAGGCTTATGGTTGATAAGAATTGATATTTTAAAAATAAAGGCTCAAGGAGGATGTTTATCTCTTATGTACAATTCATTACATCGAAAATTGTAATGAAATTATCCCCTTAAAATTAGCAACACCCACTTCCCCCCAAAACTCAATGAAAGGTCATGATCAAAGTTAAGAATAATAAATGATTAATGCACCCTCTTGATTTTTTTTTAATTTTGTATTTTTTTTATTTTTTATAAATTTATGATTAGATCAAACCTCAAATCCATCTCCTAACCACATAAGATAAGAGGACTTTCATTCTAGAAAATGGTGATTTTTGGTTTTCCCAAATCACAACCCATTTTTCTCATTTTTTAGTTCCTTTTTTTATTTTTTATTTTTTTAAATTCAAATGGGGAAAACTATGAAGTAAAAAGAATGATTATATAACCCCTTAAAATTCCCACAATAGAACCCACACACTTTTCCTTTTAATGAATAACATCACTTCCACCATGATTTTCTTCACCCCAACACTTTATTTTTGAAATATCATGCAAATACCAAGAGTAGGGTAGGAATGGAAAAATTGTCTTGAAACATGGTTCATCCCTATAAAAGTCATTTGTCATCTCTATGGGATAAAAGTAGGATTTATGTAATGGAGGTCATTAAGGATATGGGCTTTTCAAAGATGCCTCAATCATTTTAAATGCGCTTTTGTACAGTCATAGCTTTGAAAAGTTCAAATGCAAGTTTTGGTCAGTGACATGTCCCACGATCACTCAGGAAATATGCTCAAGAATAAATAAGAAGTACTTGGACTAGAAATACCCTCGGTAATGAGGCATATGATATTGGAAAATCACTCATAGAATGATTAATAATAAAAAATAAATTCACATGAATTTTATAAATTCAATATATGAAAAATAATATGGAAATTTCATTTACATAAATCAACTAATTCCATTAAATCACGAGTCATAATTACAATATCCGTGCTTCACTTTAAACATTAAATTTTTAATTTTACTCATTTAATCTCAACAAAATTGAAATTTAAAACATGGAATCACAAGATTCCTAAGAAACTCATGTCTCCAAGATAAATCAAGTAAAGTAATAATTCTAGTGTGGACATTCAATTTTAACATTAAAGATCAAAAAATGTTTTGAAAAAAAAGTGTAAGGAGTTTAAAATATTAAACATTAAAAATTAAATCCCTTTTTAAATAATTTTTTAGTCATGGTCCTCTATTTAAGGTTTCCTTTTCCCATATATGAACATACAAAAGAAAATTAATCACATAAGAACGAGGATCATGTCATTAAAGCTAAAAAATATAAGGAGTAGTGGGTTTTATGATGGAATAATCCAAAAAATAAATTTGAAATATAAAAACCATGTAAAAATAAATCTAGGTATGATCCCCCAAGTGGGCTCTAAATTTTTTCTACCTATATAGGGAAGTAGCAGTTGTTATCCAAAATCATTGGGTGGATGAAGCTTCTTTGATTTGAACTACCACATGTGTATTTTCCCAAAAACCACATATGTGTTCTTATTGAGGATTACTCCATGGATAGAGTACACAAATTCAGCCCCCTTATCTATGTGGTATAATTTGAATGGCAGGGGTAGGATAAAGTATGGATCAACCTCCTTCTTCATTACTACTTTAACAAAATTCTCTTTATCTTATTGTATTCCATTAAAAGATGATTCAATGTCTTTTGGGATCTCCTTTTGTTCCTCATCAAGTGAATCTTGTCCTTTCTCAACATCCACCATGGAATAATAAGAGCCATATGATTCTAAAAATTCCAAACTATTAGAGGTGATACTCAAATTCATTTCAATAAAATTAAATGTGTTTTAGATCTAGATTGTATCATCTCCCTGAGTAGGTTCATCTTGAATATTTTTCTTGGTTCAAAGTTCCTCTTGGAGTTTATTATCAATTGATGGGGGTAGGTCGTCGAGATCCTCCACCATGAGTTTGGCTTCAACTTCATGGATTCCTTCATTGAAATCCTGGAAGACTCGTGGCGCTTCTTTCTTGGCCATGAATCTTTGTAAGTCATCTTGGAGTTCATCGGCCGTGGACATCAAAGCATCAAGTGAGATCCATGTTTCTAGTTCCCTTTCTTTCTATTTGAACCTTATCATTAGAGCATCATACCTTCTTTGGAGTTCCTTATAATTGTAGCCTATTTTTTTCTTATGCACCTATGAGTAATTATCCCATTCATAATAATTTGAGTTTGAAGACTTCATGGAATGGGTTTTTATATATATATATTTATTTAAAATATAAAATATTTACAAAAATGTGAATTATGAAAATGTGATTGAAATAACTTCTTAGCTCCCCAGCAAGGATGCTAGTTTTGACACACGCCTGTCATAGGGAATCGAAAAAGAAAATTTATATTGTTAATACAGCATAGTGGTTGATCAGGGTCATCTCACTTGAGAAGCAGAGTAGTCAGTTCAATAACTTATTCTAGTTCATATATTCTAATTGTTTTTTGTTTTTAATTACTTCTGGAAAACAATTTTTTTAAAGGTTTTGGAAAACCTTCAATTAAAATAATGAAATAAAGAATTAAAATCTATATGAGAACAGAATGAAATCAAGGAAGAAAGGTCTTGGTCCTTTGGTTGGATAAAACTTGTTCATTCATTATGTATTTGGTATTTAAATTCTATTTTATAATTTATTTAGTGAAACCTAATTAATGAATTACACTCCATTGATTTATTAAGTGTGTGATTTTAGCATGCATCTGGTACACCAAACCACATCTCCTCCAGTAATCAAGTAGGGTAACTCCTCAACCGAGAATGTTATTCCTACAAGTCCTAGCTCCACCGTATTTCATTTTATCCCTTATGGAAAACCCAACTCCACCGTATGAAGTGTTTTCCTAATATAAGTGAGATAAAATAATTAATCATTAAAAAGAAATAGATTTGGAAATAGATTCATGGTGGATGACCACTGCACCCGTGAAATATTCCCACCTCCACCACAAATAGATTTAAAATATTTTGAATTTGGAGCACAATAATGGAGAAAACTTTGAAATCTACCCTGGGTCCAAGCCTCAATTTAGTCACTTGTCCTATCTAAGTGCATATAGATCGTGATGGAAAGGATGATGAGAGATAGAAATTAGCTTAATGTTGGAAAAGAAAGATGATGGAAAAGAAGGAGGAAACACTTTAACAAAAATATGAATGCATTACATGAGAATATAAAACTAAAATAAAACTAAAATAAATAAATAATAAAAATATAAATGGCCCTTGGACTTCTCTCCTTGGTTCCTCAGATGGTGTTGGGAAGGATTAAAATGCTTTGAGAGGTAAGAGATCCTCTCCTTTTATAGCATATTTCTGTCATCCATAGGTTTTCATGTTGTTGACCCCTTAATTGGATTAATAACACTTTCTCCCTTTCATAAATGTTCTTCATTAATGTTTTTTTCCGTTAACCCTCCAAATTTCTACTAATTTGTCCACCAGTTGTAGGGGTTATGAATTTTTCATTGGCAGTTTCAGTTTCTAGATGAAGGATCTAGTCAGCTTCTTTTAAAAATATGTCATTAATTTTCCACATTAATGGAATAAAAACTCCATGTAATTTATTTTTTATAGACCCTTTGAGTCCTCTTTTATCCCCAAGTGGACTCATTTCATTTGGAGGTGTTTAGAACGAATTGTGCTTTCGTAATGGGGGTGGGGTCCATGTTGTCTACCCGGAAAAATATTCAACTTCATTGATTTTTTACGGTCTATAGATGATCGATTCAACCCTTAGTCTAGAAGAAAAAAATCAATAAAATTAAATAAATATTATAATGAAATTTTAATCACAAAGTTGGAGTTATATTTTTTTGGAAATGACCAAAATACCATAGATGTAAAAATCAGTCAAAATCCTGAATTAATTAGTTTTCACAATTTAGCTCGTTTTATTCTATAAACCAAATTTTCAGTTATTTTAATAAAACATTTGAATACATGGGTTTTATTATTTAAACATATCAGCAATTCATTATTATTGTATTAAAAATATGCACATAAATTTTCTCTATTAGAACACTAGGGTTAATGATTGGTATCCAAACACACCTCCATTATTAATAGCATTGGGTGGATTGAGTACAATCATCACATTATATGATGTTACACATATATATATATACACCTTGGTCCATCTACAATCATATGTAGAAATAATTCCCACCTCTATGTGTAGGTCAGACCCACATAGAGTGTTTCCAGTTCAATAACTACACGTTTCTTGATTTCTATCATCATAAGATATGTAGTGGTACCCAGATCTATAATCATGTTCCAACTATAGAAACTAAAAAAATGAACCAAAAATACATATGTTCAAATTAATTCAATAAATTTTTCTTATATATGAATCAAATCTATGTATACCCTTCATTTTCATGTAATATATCATGCACAATTTTCCACATCGGTTCCCATATCCTTTCCACATGACATTGAAATGGAAAGAAAATTTCATTACATACTAGTGTTAAAATTTAAGAAAAACTTCCTTGTCCCATGATAATAAAATTTCATGACAAATAAGTCCCCCCTGCATGTCATTAATGTTGGTAGAGCATCACCCATTATCTTTCCTTATGAAAGGACCACATGAGACATACCCTATTTAAATAGAATATGGGGTGCTTCTTCCATCATTTAAGCACCTCAAACCATATACCACATTTTATATCTTTAGTACCTCATGTTTCTTTGAACCATTCATGACCCTTGTAAATGAAAATAGATCTCTATTATTAACCATGGTATTGATACTTAAGGGATGAGGCCTACCAATTAGTAAAATATTGGATTTGTAAAGAGGTATTTCTAATACTTATGATATTTAGGTCAGTGTGGATAAACTCTTCACTTGAGGGTGCTATGGGAAATCCCAATCAGGATAGTCCCATATCATTACTTAGGAGCTAAGAAACTTGATCTGTGATTTACAACATTTTAATCTACCACTCAGAAGGATATTCGAGTGCTCTTGACCTAGGGTATCATAATTGGGGACTTTTGTGACATCTCTAATAGTAGGTCCATGTGATTCATGACCTTAAACTACATACCCGTTTGTCAAATATATACAACCATCATCTCTATACTTTTATGGACCAAATTGAAAAACCCTAAACTATTAGGGTAGGAGACACAAAACATGTGTGGTTGAAAACATGTAAAGGGAGGCCTACGAAAAAATCAACTCTTCTCTCACAAACTCTTCATCTCTAGGGTTTATGGAAAAATTAGGGAGTAAATAAATGTAGTATAAAACTCATAAGGTCTAATTTGTGGCCCTAGTAAAAGATGAGTTATTCTCTATAGACCCCTATATCCTAGAAATGTCAGAGTAATGGTTTGTCAGATCTCCCTAAAATGATAACCTATTCATCGGGATGTGATACAACATTTACGGTATTAAAAAAATTATGAAATATTAATCATTTCATAAATCACCTCCATACCATTTATATATATGGTAATATAACCTCCCCATATAATACTGGTAATATGGACTTTCTATGCTGAAGGGTCCATCATATCATAGGAATCCCCCCTTAAATCGGAGAGTTATCATATTGACCACGTGGAATAGTAGAGGATCACATCATCAAATATAGTTGACCGGTACAAAACAGTTCCCATCTCAAGTTAACCTAGATATTTTTAGACCATGATTTACAATCCACACAACAATACTATTCTAGAAAATTCGACATCCACAATGTTACATCACTATGTATTGTACCCATTCTCAGAACAGAAATGAGATTCTTCATTTTCAGTCAATTTGTTGGACTACACCTCTTGATTTGAATCAAAAGGTGTAGGTATTGGGATTTCCAACTATGAAATAAATTTCCATAGGGTATCAGAGACCTTCCTAGATAGATTTTATTTTATACAGAACTTCATCATCTGGATGGTTGAGTCTCCACAAAATATTCAAGGCTCTTAGAAATTAAAGGATATCATATGATCATGAACATTTGATCGATCTATAAGGGATTTCACATCCCAACTAACAGAAGCATCCCATTGCATGAAAGGATTTTCAATCCTTGTAAGCTTTTCCATACCATGGAGAAACCTGGCCCATCAAGGTGATATGTGTCATCAATGACATGTTTTCCAAAATCTATTTTCATGAAACAAAATTTTTTTATTACAACATAAATAACTGATAATAAAACTATATCGATGGAATATCTTCCCTAGTATTTCACCATCTACCAATATTACCCTCATAAATCATCCATGACCCTTGAAAAGGTCTTTATGATACTTTTTTAGCAATGGTGCCGATGTAAAAGTGATTTGAACTACAAACCAGAGTTGTATCCTACTTCTAGGAAATGATCTCTATTCCTTGGGATTCTATGTTACTCAACAAAAGAACACAAAAAACTGAGATTTTTTGAGTAATTCCTATAATGTCTAAACCATATTCTATGATCATAAATCAATTCCTATTAATAAGACTTTAATCTGCATATAATCCTATAGTCCTAACTAAAATACCCTAAACAACATTGATATAAGGTCTGAGATAAATGAAACTAAAATGTAATGATAGATGGGTCAAGCTAAAAGACTATAAACTAAAAAAAATAAATAGACCAATATAAAGGAACATAAATTACATTTAAGGTCCATACTAAAAGACCTTAAAATTATGTGATAATTGGTCCTAGCTAAAACACCCTAAAATATAGAGACAAAAAGTCCAAGCTAAAAGACCCTAAAGTAAAGTGATATAATGTATGAAGTGAAAGAACCTAAACTAAAACTATAGATTCTCTGAGTTAAAATAACCTAAACTACAACCCAATAATTATTTAGTCTATAAAAATAGGGAAATATGTATGTCCCACAATAAGACCTTCGAAAAAATCATGCTACTCTCTCAAATACATTCATCTTCAGCAATGGATATAATACTATACCTCTATAATGTATAATCTACCCAATTATAATTTTTATAACTACTTAATATCATGATATCCAGATATGATATATTAGTAGGGAATCTCATACTGGTCTACATTAATGAAAACTTCTCAAGAAGAAAATATTATAATGTAAATAATGAGATCCATGCATTCTGGTTTACTTAATATTATACAAATGATGAGTATACATAGAAGTCCATTTAACATCTTATTTTTCAATATATTGTATATCATGAATGAATGGAAAATGAAATTGGACTATAATTTTTTTTTTCAGTAGACCCATTCATTAGTGGCATACTAATGGAGGAATTTCCACATAACCGAGTCTCTCCCATGATCATGTAATCTAAAGAAATGTTGAAAAACTATAACCCCATCCCATCATACGATCAGAATAATAATTTAATTCTACAATGCTTTACTCCAAGGATGTATTGGATTGGAATAACTTGTCAACAAGATTGTTTTCCACTTCCAAAACCCATTGAAACTCCTCTTTCCAAGAAACTTGTTCAAGACACACCTTCACCCAGACACCAGGAAGTCCTTGTTTCTCTAAAACTCTCTTCCGTGCATGTTATAACTAGGATGTCTCTTATTGAAAAGGATGATCCTAGAATGAAGATGGATGATCAAAATTTAGAGATGGTTTATTTCAATCATCTTGTTGCAGACCGTGTCTCAGAAAGATGAAGTCTTCACCACATGCCAGGAAGCTTCCTATGAAGCCTTTTCCATGTTCTATTTCTGTCACGAACCAACTCAGGTCAACCCTGAGCCGGTCACCCGAGCCAGTCCGCAACAAGTCCCGAGGGGTGTTCCCGATCCCCCCGGGATGGCAAATAGTGCAGGGCATCAAAACATACACCTGGGAATGATTTAAGCCCCCAAAAAATAAAAATAAACAACCAGGACCAGACAAAGAAATGAAATAAACTAAGGACGCTGCAGCATGCACAACTGAAAATAAATAAAATAAACTAATCCAGATACAAGGTGCAACTCAATAGAAAGAGAACTAAAATAAAAAACTGAATACCCCAAACGAAAAAACCAAACCGCCACAACCCGATCTCCATGTGACCACTTGGTCACCACCAACCATAAGACCAGCTATGCACCAACATCAAGCACCTACAAAACAGCTCGGGTCTACCGACACCGAGTGGTATAGGTAGGGTGTGAGCTAATCGCTCAGTAGGCAAGCACCACAGATTCCATGTCATTTCTTCCAAAATACATTCCATTAATACTAGTTTGAACTAAATTATAAAATTAGGTTTTCATACACACATTGATTTTTAAAAACAAACATACATGATCCACTACCCTTCATGTTTAAAGCCAAATACAAAGGGAAAGAAAAGGGGAGTTGTGCTCTTTATTTCAAAACATCTAATTGAAATCCTTTTTGATGTAATCACAATTTTACAATTTTCGAAATAAATACCAAAACCAGGTGCAAAGAAAAAAATGTCCACACAAGGAGGGAAATGACTCAAATAGTACTCATAACAGGGAAACACGGGAAATCCTAGGAATGCAGAGGAAGACCAGAACATACTAAACATGTGACTCATCCTGAAGGCATGCCCTAACTCGATGACGTCATAATTCCCTAATGCTCGGCATAGCCCTACATGGCCTAACCGAGGGGCCTAATCCCCATAGCAGCAATAAATCAGTATTCCCCTACTATGGGGCCACTAGCCAGTGCGTAGTCTAAACTAGATCATCAATCATTCTCAGAAAACCTCTTTGCTATTCTAGGTTCCCATGGAAAGTTCTCAAGGGGGGTGTGCTATATCATTCAAACAACAAGTCACATACATATAATCAACACACCACACAAATTGGCACCACCTCATCCACCTCAAAGGTTTTTACCTTGCCTCAAAATAATTATCCAAAGGAGGTCCCATTCCGAGGACACTCCCATCTCATGATAAATCCACGAGGCAAGAGGCAAAACCCAAGAGGGGTTTTCCAAACAATCCTTTCGAAGATGCCAACCTGTCCTTTAACTATACAACATTCACGCATTTACCAATAACACTTTGAAAACCATTTCCAAAACAACAAATACCATTAATTTCATAAAATACTATACAACAACCACTTTTGTAACTAAATAAACCCTTAGAAACTCATTTAAAAAATCAAACCCACCATTTCAAAATAACACACACATTCAAGGGCCATAGGGGCATATACCATTAAGAAAGTAATTTGAAAAACCAATTTGAACATCACCAATACATTTATAAAAAAACCAAACCATGTATTTAAAACCTTTAATCCATTAAAATTGTCAACCAAACAATTTGACAAAAACATAGTATGCACAACCTAACAAAACGCACCACACATTAAAATCCACTCTTAAAGTCATGTGCACCTTAAAACATTTCCCAAAACCAATTTCGCACTTCTTTTATAATTTAATAAACCATTGAAACACCTTATAAAACAATTTTAAATAACTCTCTAAGGATTTTATATCAAGAAAACACCCAAAACATTTAACAAAATAACTTCCAAACAATACCGCTTATCCACATTCAATTGAAAAGGAAAAAAGAACGTGCATGAATGGAAGAACATGTCAAAACCTATTTTTTAGCATGTTAGACTGAGAATAAATCATTACCATAAGCTAATTGCATATGTAATAAAGTGAAAATCAAGGTTTAACAATTAAAAACTAAAACACAAGCATCACATGGAATGAATTTGGAATAAATGGCATGGAACCACCTACCTCAAAGAATTGGTCGCACAAATGCTTTTGAAATCACACTGCCACTTGCTCACGTACACGCACTCCCACAAAAACGCACGCACTAGAAAAATAACAACACCACACCTTAACAAAACAGTCGACACCCAAAGTTAGTGCGACTAAGACCAATGCACAACCAAAAAAACAGGGACTCAAAAACAACATTAGGCACTAATTTGGATGATGCAAAACAAAATAGCGGGTGCATTAACCTTACCCGAAACATTGGCGGCAAGGTAAAACGAGTTCATCCACCTCGCCCTTGGTGGAGGATACCAGAACCATGACCAACGGGTCCCGATACACTAATCAAATAACCTAGGCACCAAGAAAAATACGTAAATCACAACTAAGGTATTAGGGTATGGTCAATTTGAAGAAAAACACCAAAAAGAGATGAAATACCCATAGATCAGAAGAAAGAGGGATGCCGGTAATGGAAAACACGATGGCATTGATGAAAAATGGATGCACTAGGACAGGGGGTTCGGGTTGTGCTGAAAAATGCTGATAAAGGGGGGTTGGGTTCACTAGAGCAGGAGGGGAGGGGGGAAAGGGCCGTCGTCACTACTGGCCGGAGATCAGGCCGTCATCGCCGCTGGCCGGAGTGGGAGAGTGGGAGACCGTCGTGCGGGGTGCGGTCGAAGGGCGCCAACAAGAGGGGAAGTCGAACCAAGAGGGGGAAGACCGATGCGGGGTGCTGTGCACCGGGAAGTGAGGTAGCAGGCGCTACGGGAGGGTGGCATGACGGGAGGCGGGGGATGGCGAGGAGGCTGGGGCAGCTGGCGGCAGATCATGGAAGAGAGGGGGAGGGGTGCGCCGGGTGCGCCTCACGTAGAAGTAGGGAGGAAACAAACATTAGCTCGTGGGTTAGGGTGGGGCGCCGTATATAGGGGGGAAGAGGGGAGAGATGGTGAGGGAATTAAAAAAAATAAATAAAAATAAAAAGAATGGGGTGTGAGATGGATAAGGAAAAGAAATAAAAAAGAAATAAATAAATAAAAAAACAAATCAAAGGGATGGGGAGGGGTGCGTATAGAGCCTGGGTAGAATAGGATTCAATTTCCCTTTCTTTTCTTATCTTAATAATAATACTAATAATAATAATAACAACAAAAATTTTAATGACAAGATTTGTATTAAAAATTAATACTTATATATTCATAATAACATTATGAATTTTCGTAATGATAATATTAATATTAAAAGTAATAATAATTATAATCATAAATTTTATTCAACTTCTTTTAAATTATAACCTTATTAATAACAAATAAATAATTATATTTATAACAATTTCATTGATAATTTTATTAACAATTTTTAATAATTAAAATATTTTTATCTACAAAATAATAATATTATTATTACAATTTAAACATTTTACTTATTTTATTTACATCAGATTTTATTTATTTTAAACATTACACATTTGTGCGGCCACTTGGGCAGATCGCACGGTCACCGCCAACCATGCGATGTCCGCGCACCGATCTAACACTCACAAAAACTGTTAACGCTAAAAAAAATTAGACCATCGCTCAACATGCGACTTGACGAAGCTAGCCGAAGTCATGAAATAATAAAACAAAATAATAATAAATAGGGTCGGGGTGTGACAATTCTCCCCACCACAAAACTTTCTACCCCCAGAAAGTCACCAAGCCAACAGTTAACATAACTCGAGTCCATGCCCAGACAAAGCAAGGAAAAACTATAAATCCTAGGATGACCTTACTCTCAACAGGTCACACCTGACCAATTCAAGAGAAAACTGAAGCTCGAGGTTGAGGGGAGAACACGAGAGGGTTCTCCCCACCATGAGAATTCACTAAAATGAAAACCTTGAAACCCGAACACACCACCCCCGAGGGGGACCAATGCGGGAACACCCAAACTGAACCCATTTAATTTCTCCACATTGACCGAACAACACTCAGAGACATAAACAGAAATCTTGATACGAAATGACCCAACACCCCGAGGATACGAGATTAACTCAACACCTTTCACACCAGCCGAATAAAATCCTCACCGCAACCAGAGACTATAAAACTCCTAGCCCGAACTCAGAAAGGACCCTGAAACACCGCCCATTAATTTCACGAAACCAAACCTCCCCCTAATGAACCCCATTGAGACCCAACTCAAAATTAGAATGACCCGTTTATTCACGAGCCCAACTTCCTTCAAGGAAAACCGAACGATTTGAAAACATACCGAGAATAGATAAGACCTCTTAGACTGTGGTAGAACAAGTTCATCACATCACCACAATTGTGATGAGCTTACAACGGTGACAAGAACAATACAAGGAAACTTTGGATATTTCCCTCCCAAAGCTGAAAAAATGATTCAGAACGACGTTCCACACACCCTCGGCAACTCCAGACTGTGCGTGAGCTTCACCCCGAGACCTGTGGATGGGGCCCTGATGGTTGAAGCATCTCCTGCCTCACAGTCAGACATTTGCATCCTCCAGTCTCCAACTCCCCCCGAACATCGCTCCTATTTGAACTCTCTCCCCGGTGCCCCAAATAGTTTCACGGTAGTAAGAATTAGGATTAATGTGGAAAAGCAGCTTAGAATGCCTGAACCAGCTACAATAGTGACATGCAAGAGAATGGTCCGACAAACTAGAAGTCGGCACCGATGAACATGACTTTTCAGATACATATTCCTCTAGAACACCCCGCTCACCAAATGGGGAACCTTCACAAAAACTGACCACCACCAACTACACCCTGAACTCCAACGACAATGGGACATCTCATCCTTACTAGTCTAGATCTGGACCCTCGAATAAACCAGATATGGTACGAACCTTATCACCCTCAGGAGTTCCCCACAACCCAAAGACACACACTATCTCCATAGACCATACAACTGCATCTAACGGACTTCGACTACCTCGTTAGACAGGAAACACATGAAAAGAACCAGGAACTGGGCATAGCTCATTAACAACTTTAAACGACTTTCTAGGAAGCATGCTCATAACATGAAAAACATCATCGAAATGGGCATCATGACAAAACTCAATCAAATCAACAACACAAGACAAGGAGAACAGGATCATAAGCCAAACATATAAAATACAAGCATAAATCACTTTTCAAAAATCATTATTTCATTAAAATTTTCAAACACACCTATGACACCTTATGAACCGTCACATGTGCATTCATTCAATCTCGCTCACATCATCTGCGACCAATTTCCCCCGCGCACTCTCCGTACATATTCACACATGTGGGACCCTCCATAAGGAGTTCCAAGATTCAAACACTTCTTTTTTCCTTACCAAATCCAAACACATACCTAGTTTTTCCAAACCAATACAGTTTCTCATTGAAAATCCACTTTACTAATTTCAAAAACAATTTGGAAGAAACCCTTTTTTTTCTTTTCGAAATCACTTTCATTTTCAACACACACACACATCGACCGAGTTCAAAATGAAACACAACCAATCATAAACCATCGAAGCGAGGGACTAGTGTATGTACCTAACTCGGTGACATGGTGGTGAGTCATGCCCCATGTAAGACATAACACTAAGAGGACCTTAAACCGGGCATTTGGAATCCACATGGGTCACCACCCCACATGAGGCCTCAATGTGAACCGATTCACTCCCATTGTCATCCCTCAATCCTAAATAACCCAAGAAAAAAGACTCAAATCCTAGACTACCCCTGGTAACTCAGGTCTCGTCGTGAGCAGTGGTGATCAGGCACAGACCCGTAACCTACCTCCTGAGCCCCGACAGTCCTAATCTCCTTCTACAAGACACCCCAAATAACAAGAACCTTCTCTGATACCATTTTGTCACGAACCAACCCAGGTCGACCCTGAGCCGGTCACCCGAGCCAGTCCGCGGCAAGTCCTGAGGGGCGTTCCTGATCCCCCCGGGATGGAAACTAGGGTCGGGAATCAATACATACACCTGGGAACGATTTAATCCCCCCCCCAAAATTAAACAACTTGGACCAGATAATGAAATGAAATGAACTAAGGACGCTGCAGCATGCACAACTGAAAATAAATAAAATAAACTAATCCAGATACAAGGTGAAACTCAATAGACAAAGAACTAAAATACAAAACTGAATACCCCAAACAATCAAACCAAACCGCCACAACCCGATCTCCATGTGACCTCTTGGTCACCACCAACCATAAGACAAGCTATGCTCCAACATCAAGAACCTACAAAACAGCTCGGTTCTACTGACACCGAGTGGTATAGGTAGGGTGTGAGCTAATCGCTCATTAGGTAAGCACCATAGATTCCATGTCATTTCTTCCACAAGACATTCCATTAATTCTAGTTTGAACTACATTATAAAATTTGGTTTTCATACACACATTTATTTTTAAAAACAAACAAACATGATCCACTGCCCTTCAAGTTTAAATCCAAATACAAGGGTAAAGAAAAGGGGAGTTGTGCTCTCTATTTCAAAACATTTAATTGAAATCCTTTTTGATGTAATCACAATTTCACAGTTTTCGAAATAAATACCAAAACCAGGTGCAAAGAAAAAAATGTCCACACAAGGAGGGAAATGGCTCCAATAGTACTCATAACGGGGAAACACGGGAAATCCAAAGAACACATAGGAAGACCAGAACATACTATACTTGTGACTCATCCTGAAGGAATTCCCTAACTCGATGACGTCATAATTCCCTAATGCTCGGCATAGCCCTACATGGCCTAACCGAGGGGCCCAATCCCCATAACAGCAATAACTCAGTATTCCCCTGCTATGGGGCCACTAGCCAGTGTGTAGTCTAAACTAGTGCAACAATCGTTCTCAGTAAACCTCTTTGCTATGCTAGGTTCCCATGCAATGTTCTGAAGGGGGTGTGCCATATCATTCAAACAACAAGTCAGATACATATAATCAACACACCACACAAATTGGAACTGCCCCAGCCACCTCAAAGGTTTGTACCTTGCCTCAAAATAATTATCCAAAGGAGGTCCCATACCGAGGACCCTCCCATCTCATGATCAATCCACGAGGCAAGAGTCATAACCCAAGATAGGTTTTCCAAACAACCCTTTCTAAGATTCCAACCGGTCCTTTAACAATACAACATTCACGCATTTACCAATGACACTTTGAAAACCATTTCCAAAACAACAAATACCATTCATTTCATAAAATACCAGACAACAACCACTTTTGTAACTAAATAAACCCTTAGAAACTCATTTCAACAATCCAAATCACCATTTCAAAATAACACACACTTTCAAGGGCCAAAGGGGCATATACCATTAAGCAAGTAATTTAAAAAACCAATTTGAACATCACCAATACATTTATAAAAAAAACCAAACCATGTCTTTAAAACTTTTAATCCCTCAAAAGTGTCAACCGAACAATTTGACTAAAACAAAGTATGCACAACCTAACAAAATGAACCACCCATTAAAATCCACTCTTAAAGTCATGTGCACCTTAAAACATTTCCCAAAACCAATTTCGCACTTCTTCTATAATTTAATAAACCATTGAAACACCTTATAAAACAATTTTAAATAACTCTCTAAGGCTTTTATATCAAGAACACACCCAAAATATTTAACAAAATCACTTCCAAACAATACCGCTTATCCACATTCAATTGAAAAGGCAAAATCACGTGCATGAATGGAAGAACATGTCAAAACCTATTTTTTTAGCAAGTAAGACTAATAATAAATCATTACCATAAGCTAATTGAATCTTTAATAAAGTGCAAATCAAGGTTTAACAATTAATTACTAAAACACAAGCATCACATGGAATGAAATTGGAATAAATGGCATGGAACCACCTACCTCAAATAATTGACCGAGCCAATGCTTTCGAAATAACACTGCCACTTGCTCACGTACACGCACTCCCACAAAAATGCACGCACTAGAAAAATAACATCACCACACCTTAACAAAACAATCGACACCCAAAGTTAGTGTGATAAAGACCAATGCACAACCAAAAAAAACAGGGACTCAAAAACAACATTAGGCACTAATTTGGATGACGCAAAACAAAACAGCGAGTGCATTAACCTTACCCGAAACATTGGCGTCAAGGTAAAACGAGTTCATCCACCTCGCCCTTGGTGGAGGTTGCCGGAACCATGAACAAAGGGTCCTGATACACTAATCGAATAACTTAGGCACCAAGAAAAATACGTAAATCACAACTAAGGTATTAGGGTATGGTCAATTTGGAGAAAAACACCAAGAAGAGATGAAATACCCATAGATCAGAAGAAAGAGGGATGCCGGAAATGAAAAACGCGATGGCCTTGAAGAAAAATGGATGCACTAGGACAGGGGGTTCGGGTTTCACTGAAAAATGCTGAGAAAGGAGGGGTTGGGTTCACCAGAGCAGGAGGGGAGGGGGGAAACGACCATCGTCGCTGCTGGCCGGAGATCGGGCCATCGTCGCCGCTGGCTGGAGTGGGAGAGGGGGAGGCCACCGTGCGGGGTGCGGTCAAAGGGCACCGACAAGAGGGGAAGTCGAACCAAAAGGGGGAAGACCGATGCGGGGTGCTGCGTGTCGGGAAGTTAGGTAGCTGGAGCTATGAGAGGGCGGCACGACGGGAGGCGGGGGATGGCGAGGAGGCTGGGTTAGCTGGCGGTGGATCATGGAAGAAAGTGGGAGGGGTGCGCCGGGTGCGCCTCACGCAGAAGTAGGGAGGAAACAAACATCGGCTCGAGGGTTAGGGTGGGGTGCCGTATACAGGGGGGAAGAGGAGATAGATGGTGAGGGAATTAAAAAAATAAATAAAAATAAAAAGAGTGGGGCGTGAGATGGATAAGGAAAATAAATAAAACAGAAATAAATAAATAAAAATCAAAAGGATGGGGAGGGGTGTGTATAGAGCCTGGGTAGAATAGGATTCAATTTCCCTTTCTTTTCTTATCTTAATAATAATACTATTAATAATAATAAAAACAAAACTTTTAATGAAAAGATTTGTATTAAAAATTAATACTTATATATTCATAATCACATTATGAATTTTTGTAATGATAATAATAATATTAAAAGTAATAATAATTATAATCATAAATTTTATTCAACTTCTTTTAAATTATAACCATATTAATATAAACTAAATAATTATATTTATAACAATTTCATTGATAATTTTATTAACAATTTTTAATAATGAAAATATTATTATCTACACAATAATATTATTATTATTACAATTTAAACATTTTACTTATTTTATTTACATCAGATTTTATTTATTTTAAACATTACACATTTGTGCGGCGACTTGGGCAGATCGCACAGTCACCGCCAACCGTGCGATGTCCGCGCACCGGTCTAACACACACCAAAACTGTTAATGCTATAAAAAAATTAGACCTTCGCTCAACTTGTGCCTTGACGAAGCTAACCGAAGTCATGAAATAATAAAATAAAATAATAATAAAAAGGGTCGGGGTGTGACAATTTCACTAAAGAGGAAGCCTCACCAGCTAGAACCCACGATTCAGGGGGCCACTTTCTCCTTCTAATAGAGGCCACATCATTTACTCATGTATAGATGGAAGTATTTTAAAATCCCTTGTAACCAATGGTAGAAAACATAAATCGAAGGTGGCCCAATTGATCATTCAACTATTCAGGAGGGTCTTTGAAACTACATCCCAAATCTCACTCCAATTTTTTGATGACATCGACTTGTAGAATGATGCAGACCTTAGGCCTTGATCTAAGAACATCATTGGAATTGGAATATATTCAAGAACTAGGTTTATCAATGAAAGAGTCATGCTCGCAGATTAGGAAGAAGTGATATGAAAACTAGCCTTGATATTGGTCAATCCAATCAGAGGAACCCCCAAGGAAGAAGGGAATTGAGACTCTAATCATCATGGTGAAGACACTGCAAAAAAGGAACATAAGGACTTTTCATCCAGAAGATAAATAATATGGTACCACTAGGTAATCAATAGCTAAGAAAAAATTAAGAAACATACCTTTCTCAGTCACCGAGTTAGAAGCATCAAAAACCCCGAATCTATCTTCGATTGAGGATGAGACACCTTCTTATGAAGAGATGCTTCGTGGAACATCTGATGTTTTCCAAAAATATGTAATTAACTCATCACACTTGAGATCTACTGAAACAAAATATAATATCAGTAAAGATAAAACAAATTAATATATTTTCAAGTCCTAAAGAAGTATTCACCTTCACCATGATTTGTTTCCATCAAGGATATTACAGCAGCAAAGTATATAACTATGTCAGTATCCCCAAAAAGTGAGTCTACCCATGAAAAATCAAATATTGTGATCACTGGGATTTCTGCAGTAGGAAATTAGAATGATTTAATTTTCACCTCAACCATATCTCCTTCTTGATTGCATTGACCCAAAAGAAAAGGGTCTACTAAAAAATGAAAGATTTCTCACATCCTCAGAAGTGGATAAATTTCCTTCCATGTGATCTCAGAAGGAACCAAAACAATTTTGACAAATCAGAAAGTGTTTCCAAAATAATCCAAAGAAAGAGAAGATGTAAATTCCGAACATAATTAAAGATCCTTGAGGATGATACCAAAATTATTTATAGAAATTACATATCAACATCCCTTTTAGGTATGGCTCTATGGATGGTGTCGAAATAGATGTTGTTAATCAAGAAATTGAAATATCTGCCTTCATCTGGGATAGCTGACCCAATGTTCCCTTATCATCAGTCCCTTGGTCACATTCAAGTTTTTAACCCATTGTTTTACTATGGGAATAATATTTAAGGGATGGTAGAATTGGAAATATTCATTTTCCTTCCACTATATCAATAGAATAAAAAATGATGCAAGTGAAATGGATATGACACCACGACCCTTTAGGAATAAGCATGATTTCATCCTAACCACACCATAAGAAATGGGATAACCTTATTCACACATGAAAATTTGCCGCATACCCCAAACAACCATTTGGTGGACTAAAGGGGAATAAAATATCTTACCCATTATTGATTTCAATGATACATCAAGGTATGATAAGAATTCATGGAACTCCTCAAGACAGTCTTTGAAAGAGATGTCTATTGGGGCAGTCAAATGCGGAAGATCTACCAATTTTTTCATTTGCATAGTATAACCTAGAACATAGCTTCTAAGTTACGCATCCTGCAATCCATCCACTTTTTTGATATGACAAGAAATGATAAATTTGAACCAAATTCATCATTTGATACTTCAATCACTACATCCCCATCAGTTGGTTCCTCTATCAGAGATGGGAAGTTCCTTACTTCCATGAGGGGTAATTTCAAGGCTATTCTTCATCTAGAAGGATGGTTTTCTCTATGAATAAGATTTTTTTCAGTAGTTGTTGGAAATTGGGAAGCCTCACTTTCCAATTTTGAAAATCTCGCATTAGGATATTATAGAATCCAAACATCAGTATAATGTAGCGATAAACCTGTTTTTGTATCAAAGGTACGATGGTTTATCTTATCATGAGTCTCCACCCAAGTAAACATAAACAAAAATTATTGCACTACAATCCTATTCTCCTCTAATTGAACATAAATAGAGGGATGAAATCTCAACTAGACACATTAATACTGAAGGATAAATAAAAAATGTTCACACCATTCACAGAGGAGGTCCCCATCAATATGGGTGGAAAGGAAACTCTTGTGAAGTCACCTTATATAGGCCGAGATCTCAAGAATCGCCTACCCGGTATCAACCATATCAACCATCGACACTGTCCCATAAGGTCTGAAGGAGAAGTGGCCATAGCATCTCATATAATCCCTAATGTATTGATCATTAAATGTAATTGGTATTACCCCACTAATAAAATATAGGTATGGTTTTATGTGATCTTAGTGGATTACCTTGATGTTATGATATTTATAGCCTCATAGATAAGCTCTTATCCAACCCCATAATACATGAATGTGGCATGTGATTCTATAAGTGTATTTTCCCACATAAACATGGTTCCTAATGAGATATAGTTTGGAGGAAACATTGAAGACTATCCCAATACCATCCCCCTACCATGGAGGTCTTCATAATGAAATTGAAAACTCTATCCCCAACTTTTTATTGCATTGGAAGAAATTTCCCACTATTGTACATGGTAAGGAAACCAGCCAGTTAGATGACCCAGGTATCATTAGAACAAATTACCATCCCCATTCTTTAAATTTCCGTTCATCAATCATAGGCCAGTGTAAACCTGATGAACTAAGGAATTCCTTTATATGACAAGAATTTAGATTCTTAGATTCTACTCCTAAAAAATCGTATTATTGGAGTATCACTCACGCATATTGAATGGAGTATCTACTCTAGTTTGTGTCTCCTTAAGGAGGGATTTTCTGCTGGTCTAATCAATTATCAAGTGAGAGGAGGAGTCCTTAAGTAATCCCATGTTGACCATGGGGGGATCTCTTCATACATCCCACCCAATATTGTTTAACCACATATCTATTCAGTATCCTACAGTATAATGCCAACCTCACCATGAAAAAGGTGTAAAGTGTTCATGTCTGGGATCCAAAGACTAAGAAGGTCTACCATCAGACCCATGTTGCAATAATAAAATTTCTACAAGATCTAGATAGCCTCATACATGCAAATTTACATTAGTTACTCGAAGAATTCATATGAAATGTATTTTACACAGAAGGGCTATCCATAGTCCATTCCACAAGAACCTCCTAATTGTATGTCCCTGTTGGAAACCCACTCTAACTTATGACTGGAGGCAGACATCTGCATTATCAAGTGGTAAATATGAACATCCATATTAGGTTCTCAATTGGTCATGTTAAATTATGTTGTCATGTAAATTGGTATATTATCATCCTCAATTTCTCCCTTAGTGAAAAATTATCCCCCCTGAGAGATTTTTTCATGGATGGGGTCACAGGTTTTCCTAACCCAATAATGAGGAATGAATGAAGAATGCAGTGAGGGAATGGTAGTTTCATTATTATGAACGATCCCATAAAGGGGAAGAAAATCCAAAAAATGGTATGCATAATATTTAATTCCCATCAACTTAATAAAATTAATCTTGAGTGACCCCACATCATGGTGGAAAGTATGATTCACTCTTTCCCCATCATCATCCCAATGTACTATCTCTTCTTTTTCATCTCTCTTTTATGGTTTTTCGGAACTATGATGAGAACTAGAAGAAATATAAATAAATTTAAGTGGCATATTTTATATAAATGAAACAATTTCATGAACTATAGCATAAACTGAGAGCATCATCCACATCACATGATTCATCAATGGGATTTGTGGATCGTAGAAAGGACACACAAAACGCATGACTCCTCAAGATATTGTAGACCACATAAAACCACATGCCATTTCTGAACTTCATGATTCCTCATGATACTCACGAATGCATGCCCTTGAAAAGGTAACAAAAGTTGCATAATAGTTAAAGGATCATGAGATCAAGAAAAACGTTCCCGTGAAACCTTAAATATAATCATGCATCCCCATGGATAAAAGATCAAATAATTACCAAAAATATGTGTGTGGATTTATTTGATAATGAAACTGGTCAACGAAATTCTTGTGAAGTGGTTATCATTGAGATGTCTTTTGAACATATCTCGAGATCAATTCTTTCAATAAGGACTCATGATGATGCTATGCGAGGGGAGTAGTTTACCAGATTTATAACAACTCGAGTATCTAGTGAATGAATCCCTCTACACTCCATAATTTATAGGTAATTCCATGTAATAAAAAACGTCACATGGTAGAAGAGATGTCCCCAAAGACATATATTGATGATAGTTTAAAATAATAAGGTGGTTATTTACATTAATTGAAATCGGTCCCTTCTCCACACAGACATCACACCTGAGGGGGGGGGGGGATTTGTTAACTCTCTCCAAAATAAGCATTTAAAAAATCTTAAAGGAAGAAATTTTAGAATATGGGTTTTATTTTCTCCGCAATGAAATGGAAGAATAAGGTGTCCATGAACATACTGATAATGTGAAACTACATGATACATGTCATTGGATGACCTTTCAAACATCATGAATATGGTCACACATAATGAAAATCATTCAAAAGATCCCACAAATACCCCTTGATATGTTCTTCTACTATTGTGAGGGAACTCTAGGTAGTCAATGGTCACGTGGTGGGGAAAAATATGATCATATAAGGCATTTTACTTGTAAGATGGAGAAAACCTAAAAAAACCTCCAAAAATGATTTTCAATTAAGAAGAAAATATCCAAAATTTATGAGCCTATTGTAGTCATAAATATTACACAATGCATAGTGATTTTATATGAAATTGATCACGAAGCCTCATGAGATCCAAAGTCATTGTAAAAAAATAAATGGAAATAAATGGGAGAATGGAAGGAGGCTCATGCAGTCAAAAAACTAATGTGATGCATCCATACAGCCCATGGGACCCCACAAAATCTCAGGTGATAGGTCCACTTGGTTGTACTAGAGCCTGATGACATGTCACCCCAGTCACACGAAAGGATTCGAACATGCCCATGAAACCTCAAGATCACCCTTTGGCTCTATAAGATTAACTTAAGGGTTTTTCCATTAGGTTCTCACTTATCCCCATAGGATCTTTTGTTTGGTCACATGGAGCATAACTTTTGGTAAGAGTGAATTTGTTCGACAACAATCAAGAAAACTCATAATAACCCTAAAGAATATATAAAATAAATAATGAAAGAAAAGGGAAAAAGAATGAGCCTCATGAAATTTTAAAACTCATGTGATGCACCAGTACGGTCTCATAATACCCCTTGGAAATCCGGTTTGATCCCAAATTGGCCCCCTTTCAAGATATACTTGTCTCGTAGAATATCCTAGATAAGGCATCAAAGATCATGTGAAAGCCTACCAAAAGACATAAGGATATCATGAATGCCTGTAGATATGTTGTCCTGACAACATAAAAGTCCCTCAATATTTCTTCATGGTTTAGAAAAATCCCTTTAATTGGAATTAATACAATAGAGAAGAAATTGATGGGATGGTCGTATTGTTACTATAAACCATGTCATGCCCCTAGAATATCCTACAATAGGACCTATGTAACACCCCGAGATTTTATGAAAAATATTCTTTTTAATTTCATTAATGTCTTGTGTTGTAATATACATCAAAATAAGCTTTCACAACACGCATCCCTGACTTGGCTTTCATTACACGCAATCACAACCTTCCACGATAGCGTGTGTTGTACGCAATACCGAGTTTCGCTAAACAACGATATGCTATATAAACTAGCCGTTATGAATAGTAATAACCACTTTCTGAAATTTTATAAATTTTATCTTTCGAAATGGCCTTCATTTTTGGATTCGGAATATCGAAATTAGCCTAGGGTGAAATTTTGGTATTTTTATGACAACTTTCAATTTTTGATGAATAGTAAAAACATAGGGTTACTATTTAAAAACCGACTTTTTATTTAAATAATTATTTATTTTATTTAAATTTATTTAAAGTCAACATTGATACATAATACCGATATATGTTCAACACAATTCATTGGAGTCATTTTGTAAAAATTTTAGATATATAAAAGTTTTATTGAACTTTTCACCGTCTTTTACCCACCTCCTATGAGAATTTGTAAATTTACATAAAACATAATTTTACCGCTTCTGTGAGTGGAATTTCGAAAATCCGAGAGACACGGTTGATATCAAGGACTAAAATGTGGTTCAATGAGATGAAAATAATATTTTGGTGAATAGTAACTTTTTACTTTTTTTACCACGGTTAAAAGTAAATAGGGTAATGAAGGGTACCATTGATATTATAATTACTCTAACACATGTCCTAATTCTATTGGATAAGTTTAATTCGACCAAAAACAACCTTATGAATAAAATATGACCATTTAGGCCAACTTGGATTAGATTAGGACATTTATTATTAATTTATTTAAAGAAGGGTTAAAATAGTTAAAATCAAAGTTTAATAACTAAATAATTTTCAATATAGGATTATACATAGGATAAATTAGACTATAAATATTCATTAGAAAGATAATGAGATTTCCTACATAATGGTATTTTATTTATAATTTTTGGACATTAAATAATTTAATTTATTTATGACACAATGATGATGTAGTAATTATCTTATTAATGAAATATTGACATAATTGATGTTATTAATACCCAAATAAATGTAATTTGAGACTTTTTATGAATTATACTAATTTTCTAGGTTAATATGACATGTTAGTATTGATTTAGTTATCTTTTTTCTAACTAATAATTCTGTTATGAGTTTCACAAAAATCAATTACCAAATAATGTCAAAAGTGACATAAAATGGTTTTTAAAACAAATATTATATTATTAATTGTTATTTTATTCCTAAAAATCTATGTTTATGCCAAATGACTTAGATAAGGTTATATATATTAATAATAAACAACTTGGGGTTCTTTTGGCTTGTTATAGCAAGTTTATTAACCTTATAGTGTAAAAAAAAACAAGAAGACACGGTAAAAGTAAAATTATCTAACTTAAAGTTAAGTCTAAAGGATAAAGTTAAAATAGAAACCTAAACTTGTCTAAATTCTATTGGATGAGAGGATTTCGACCCATACCCACCTTATCTTCTAAAGAACTGAATTTTTAGCTATTAAAACCCGAATATGACTTTATAATAAAATATTATTTTTAGTTTTTCCTAAGGTGCCCCTCTCATCCCTTAAAAAAGGGCACCTCCTCCCTCTCTTCCTCACACCATTTTGAGACTTGAAGCTCGGCCAACCCCTGGAAAATTCTCTTCTCCACTTCCCTAGAAACATCCTAGAGGTCCTGGTCTTCTTCAAAGACCAATTTTAGTGCCATAAGAGGAGGTCTCAAAGAGGCACTTCAAAGAAGAGGTAATGTCTGTAAAGCAATCTCGGATAAAAAGCCTTATTTCAAGTAAAAATATCATTTTAGTGTCATACACCTTGTTTTTATTAATGAAAGCTTTTTTATGGTTTTATAAAGCCTTATTTTCATAAATCTTCCTCCAAAATATTTCATGAATATTTTCAACAAAATCCTTTTCTTTTAAAATTGCACGACATTTTGTGAAAAGAAAATGATTTTGAAGAAAAAAGGATATTTTCCTCAAGAATTAATTTCAAGTGTTTTATCAAAACCATTTTTCATCTAAGATGACATTATTTCAAATGTTTATGTTTCAAGTATAATTTCTATATGATTTAAATTGTTTCACTTTTCTTATTATGAAATGATATCCATTTCTTTTATATGGATTATGTGATGATGGGATGATGTTTATGATAACCATTTTATTTATTGGGTTTTTATGAATGATGTATGTTTATTTTGTGGCACAAGTAAGAATGATATCATTATGAGATGGGTGGGACCTATATATACCTCCAATGCATTGGGTAAAGATTTATATCTCATGATATAGACATGGCTGGAATGGTAAGTTAATCCGGTTCAGTATTACAAGACTGGAACGAGGAGTGAACTCGATTCAGAAAGGGACTTTTTCCACTAAGATGGTCTTGGAAGCAATGCCTTGGCTACTATGGAAATAATTTGATGTTCTTAATGTATGCCACAATTACATGTTTTATTCTCATTCTATTTTATCATGATTTATGTTCCATTATGATCTATTCCTTATGTACTTCCATGTTTTATGTCGTTGCTCAAGATTTTGATGTTTAAACATGATGTTCAGGTTTTTAAGTTCAAATGTATATGGTATGTTTTATTTTATCCATGCTTACCCTTACTAAGCATTTGAACTCACCCTTTTTATGTTTTATTTTCCCCCAGGATTAAAATAATGGTTTTAGGTAAGGAAACAAAAAGTGGAAGATCCTTATGGGATATGTTGAAGATCTTTCACCGTGATTAGAAGATTATGTTCCAAGTTTCCAAAGACACTAAACTATTACGGTCCTTGTGTGTCTGATTTTGTTATGTATTAAGTATTTCCGCAAAAGTAATGTAATATCTTTGTACGTCAAGATTCGGGTCTCTAAAGCCTCGTAAAGACATGTTAGACCATATACCTCCACTAACTCCATCATGGATTCACACGATATGTGTTTCACGAAGAGGAGAAAAATCAGGGAAGAGAGGCCTATAAATCCACCACCCTATAATAAAAAATTCAACCTTACACGAATTCATGAATCATAGGAACCTCGAAATGAAACATCCAATAATAATAGTGCATTCCCCATAGTGGGTGATCTTTTAAGAAGGAAATTTTTCAAAATTGTAAGACCTACTGAGAAACTGAAGTGATCATGAAGTGTGCATAAGAACATTGTGTGTTCACTTATAGATCATGATATGGACTTCTGGTAGGTGATGAAAAGGAAATTCCACATAAATTCTAAAATACATGAGACTTAAAACATGATAAAATTGAAAAATATAAGTCATATGTAATAAAAGGCCTGACAAAATTCCAAAATTTAGTAGAAATATGAAAAGAAAACATACATTGATCCTCACACAATTCACATGAACCACCAACATCATGCGATAACAGCAATCATTAAAAGTACCATAGACATGTCAAATGAAATTCATAAGTAACCCCTTTGAAATTCCACCCAAGTCTTGTGAAATCCTTCAGCAATGCCATCAAGACCTTGGAGAGCCATTCTAAAACGTCACCCAAATCATATAATAGAACTATTTCAGGTCAGATGAGTCTCACAATTTCAACATGTACTCCAACTAGCTCTCACAACATTCTCAAGACACATAATCCATAAATCCCAATGTCCAATATACATGTCTACTGGAATATTTGTCTCTCTCTAGAGATGCCATCCTAAATCATGAATTACCCCCAAACATGTCCACTAAGCCTCAAGACACCATCCTCGTATGTCAACTGGTTTTCATGATTATAATATGGAATGTTAGTAGGATCACATGTCACCCTCTAAGAATGTATGTCGAGATCATAAGATGGATTCCACGATCTTCCAGCCAGGTCTCACGAGGTCCACTGAACAATCCATTAATGATCTTCCATCTGGATTCAGACTTGCTTGTTCAGTTTATATGATGTCGCTCATACAATTCAAATTGATCATTTGATTTAATTTTTAAATTTCAAGAACGCAACCTCCGACATGCTAGGAACTTCATAAATTCATGTCATGTAGACAATAATCATATATCATGTAGAATATTTGGTGAGATCACACAATAATTTCATGACTTGATAAACTATTTCATCCTTAGTGTCAAAGCCTTGATCAGAATGGAAATTTTAGTGTGTAAGACACAATGAAATAGAATAAAATAACCTTGATTCCTTCTAGAACCATGATATTTTGTAGGCCTCTCCAAGACCCGAGCTCTATATTAACATACAAAGGGATGTTCCAGTTAATAAGTCCCACAAATATAAGCAATGAGACTAATTATTTTTCATATCTTTTTTCTCACAATAATAATTTGTCCAATGGGATTAGTAAGTCACATTAATCATACCATTGACATCACAAAACTCTATAAAGACATGGGAAAATTCAAAATTTAATCTCTAATCAATGGAATAATATGATTTTTCCCATATATAAGGGAAGAATTAGTGAGAAATCCCCGATCAACTAAACTTTGATGACTCTTATTTATGCAACAACCAAGACACATAATACACCATTCTAAGTCATGTACTCTAGTGAGGACCCACTTTAGGGACAATCCATATTTTTTCCAACATTTCAACTATCAAGACCCAATAATTCCCTTTGGATAATCATTCTACCTCATCCATCAGTAGACTGAGAAGCCAATTGAACTACGAAAACTCTTTTTCATTCCCCTAATTGTATATGTAGGATGCCTCCCTTAGTACTGAGGTTCATATTAATACATCCAATAGGAAGTCTCATCACAAAATCCTAGTATCAAAATGTAGTGAGATTGATGTCATTTTTACCGTGTTTTTCCCACCCAACATAGCTCACGTGGGCTTAGGTAAATGAAATGGTCACATAATTTTCATCATAAATCTCCACAAGCTAGGGATATCGATATATGTGATACTTGAAGAGAGGAATGAAATAAAAATCCCCCATATTAGGTAATATACATTAAGGATATTCCTAATGTTTTGATCAAACTATGTTAATTCATATTCCTTATATAAATAGGATACATAGATCATATTCTCATGTCTTGAGCTTAAATATTTTTTTCTTATGTGCCTCCACATATGTCATTTCTACATGAAGATAAACTACATGGGCTAAAAAATATGTGGGGTTTGATTCCATAAATAAATAGGATATGTATGATGACTCATAATGGATAAATCCTCTCATGATAATATTAACAGACTCCCTACATGGTAGAAAATTCACAAGTTATTGGTTATCCAATTTTAACATATAAGAACATATTCATTACTGAGAAAGGGATGAATAACCTCAGATACATGTGGATGGATTCCCTAATTTGCTTCCATATTCTTTTGAATAAAAGGTTTTATCCTATGATATTTTTTGTAAGTTAACCAGTCGCATATCAGGATTAGAAATAGATTCACAAACATGTCTTGAATCAATAAGAGATTCCAGGAGTAGAAAATAATTCACTAAAAAGGGTTTTGATGAGCCTGACTTCCCATCCCATCAAACAATGTGATTTTTTATGTTTCGTTGGGTATGAAACCCTAATTGGCCACTTAAATTCAAAAAGAAGGTATGTACCCATTTATAGAAGTGGGAAAAATTGGGGGATTCCATTAATAACATTAATGGTTACCCGATGTCAATGATTGTACAAGAAGTCAGCCCCCCCCCCATAATACTCTACTAGTATGAACTGGATTCACTTCCATCTTTACATTTTTTATTGAAACATAAAATGGTAAACCCTATGTGAACGTATTTTATCATGACATCTCCTTCACCGCATAAAAATGATAGGGTGTCGAGTTCCAATAAATCCATTTTGATTTTTTAATGAGGTTTATGGATTATCTATTTTATATTGAAACAATTTGGAAGTTATATTTTATATATATTTCAAAATTTAGTTACTCATGTTCATACCCCCAAATTGAACATGTTGGTTAAAATTGTCATATTTAAAATAAAATGATTTTGTGGATCGTTTCATCTCGGTGTGGTCTATCACATACACTATCGAACATAGGGATATTTAAAACTATCAGGGTGTTGAAATACATGTGTTCCACTAGAAAACATGTAATCATCACATAATTAATACTTTCAAAAAATAATGGACTTCATGTTCCATAATGAATTTTTTCACATGAATAAATTCATCTACCAGATCAATCAGTTTCTATTTTAATTACCCAAAAGTGTTACATTATAAAAAAAGAGGGTGGTTCATAAATCATAATTTAATAGAAACAAATACTCTTTATATAGTGTTGTAAATTCAATCCAATGTTCAAAGAATTTATTTTTAAAGGGATATTATTTTTGATATTTTTATTTATTTTTTAAAACACATATTGAAAAATCATATTATAATTCAATTATTTTATAAATTTCCATGTATGATGATAAGAGATATATAAAATATGGATATAAATACATTTAATGAGGAAATTTGATATATGAGAAGACATGGAGATGAAACAATTTTCCAATTAATATATTAGAGATTGGTTATAATAATGTTTTACTTTTATGAGTGGGGAATACACCAAAAAAGTTACACCTTGCTAAAAATATATTCCCCAAAATTATACGTTACTATATAATACAATAAATGGGTCTAATTTTCCCATTTTATGTTAATTATTTTCTAGATAATGATCATTACACAATGACTTAAAATTTTATTACCAAAAATCCATACATATGGGGTAAACATGAATCAAACTCCATTTGAAGAAATGAAAATTATTTGGTTCATAATTTACCATTTATAGTAAAATTATATAATAAGTATACAACTATGGGAGGTAAATATACCCTAAAAATTAAGAAATTGTTCTTAACGTAAACATAAATAAAGGAATTATTTTTCAATATAATAAATGCTTATGACATGAGTTACATTTTTTGAAAACCCCCATGAAATATAGGGATCATAATTAGTAATTAAATAAAAATATTAAATGATAATTTTTGATATAATACATCAAATATATTATATATATATATGTTACAATTCTAATTATGTGTAACATAAAAATCATGTCTCAAAGAGATTAATATGTCGCAAAACCCTTACATTGGTTATGATTCGTTATGATGTTACAAAAAATATACAACAATTATAAAATTATTTTTTATAATTAAATATCCAAGAACATTATTCATAACTATATACTTTTATAATTCATGTTGGTAATAATTACATACATATAAATACTAGTTAGTTATTACCTACTCTGTCACATCAGGTGTTTATAATTTTAATGGTGTACATTAGTTTCATTGGGGAAGGGTTGATATTTTCTCTTATTCCAAATTTCAACAATAATAAATGATTATTATTACTATGTAAGATTATTTGAGATGATTTATGATGAATAATATTTATTTCATGATATCACTAGTCTTTATCCAAGATGATTAAATTGCAAGAAATCCTATTTTGGTTATTTCTGACGGACCAATGGTGTTTTATTACTTAAAAATTTTAAAAATGTTTTTAGCCATACAAAAAAAATTATTCATTAAATAATTATATCATATTATAACATTATTTTTTTAATAATCATCCATGAAATAAATTCCTATCATTGTTATTGTAGGTGGTCAAACTGACCCAAACCTGAACATAACATGTCCAATGAATTATTATAAGGGGATTTTGGTTCGATATCATAATACCAATAAACTACTTATATAAATTGTCTTATTGGTGTAATAAATTACTTTTAGAAATTAATAAATGGATAATTGATATATAATAAATATTCACATAGTATGAATTAATTTATTCTTTTCTTTGATCTCTTGTTTAAGGCTATTGATTTTGTAACAATGATTTATCACCCATAACATTAATAGGTTATTAAATTTTTATTATCATAACTTTATCAATATTATAAAAATAATATTTACCCTTTAAAACTTCCTATATATCCTTCCATTATTGATGGTAACAAGATGCATTGTACCCTAGAGGCGGTATCGAGTACATTTTCATCTATGATGATTTTTTAGGGAATGCGGTAAGGATGTAACATGGTTTAGTATTCTAGAATAAAAAATAATTTATATAAATAAAAATAATGTGTTCAATTCTAGTTTTTTCTAACCTTATTATATGGTGAAGGAAAATGAATTTTTTTTCAAGGAGTCATTTATTCTCACAAACTCACATCGAATATTTTAATTTTTCGAACTAGAAAATGGTAATTGTTGTTAATATTTGTTCCATTATTATAATAACAAGTACTTATAATATTTATTTTAATCATATAATTTTAATTTTTAATAATGATATTTGAAGATGATGGTGTGAGAAAAAATTAATTATAATTGTTAAAGAGTGGTAAAGAACATATACATCACTTCATGGATCACCTCTTTTGTGAAGAATCCTAAGACTTCGAGGGAAGATAATTTTAGAAGAACGTAACTAATTTATGGTTCATAAAAACTTGAACGATAGGTTTTGGTAAGGTTTGGTCAAAAAACTGGTGGTTCTAGTGGGAAGGAGAGTTGGGTTATGAGAGACATTTTTATTAGTGAAAGGGTACTAGATTTCTATAGATAGCCAAAACTTTTCAAAAATGGAAACTCACAATCATGGAATGGGGCTTCAAAATTTGAGAAATAGTTTGGTAGGGAATGGATAAATACTATCATGATCATAATTCATTTTACACAACGTTCAAACATGTTTGAATCCCTTTACCACCTTAAATTATAACTTTTACCATTATAATTGTTACTGTGCTAACTTGTTTTACATAATGTTACAAAATTTTTATGCATAAAATCAAGGTGTACTGTACTAAAAAAATTGACTTGATGTTTCAAATTTTTTTCAATTTCTTTATTAAATTTATGAAACTGTTAACAATTAATTTTAATATAATAAATATATAATATTTTTAAACAATATGTGGAAAAATATTATTTAAGTTTAAAATATCAAATATATTTTTTGAAAAAAATAATAAATATTTTAAAATTTAAAATATAAATTATAATATAAATATTATCTCATCAAAAAGCTCCATAATTTTGAAGGTCATACTCAAAAACCTATATTGGAAAAATGTTTACGCACTAGAAAAAATCTTATAATAGATTATGTGCATAGAAATTAAATGTTTCAGAACAATAAAAAAATTTCACCCTATTTTAATTTTTAATTTCTATATTAACTTTTTTTCAATTTTTAATAATTAAAATTAAAATAATTATATATTTTTATTTATAATGAAAATAAGTCATATAAGGATAATATTTATTTATTTAATAATATTGTTTTTGAACATTATGTAATTTTATTATTAGTTCGTACGAATTTAAAATATAAGTGATGTTAATATTTTAGTTCACATAATAATATTTTAGAAATGTTCATTTAAATCTATTACGATAAAATATAAAATACATATCAAAACTATCCTTTTAATAATAGTTCTATTAATTTTAAACATAATATTGTTTAACAAATACCATTAATGTTGTTCATTTATGTTATAAATTATAATTTTATTATTCTATTGATAATTAAATATTTGATTTAATTATTTATATTCTTCTTGTCATAACATAATAAAAATAATTATAAAATTTATACTTAATGCATAAATATATATTTACAATAATTTAATATGATATTTTTATATCATTATGAGTTAAATTATTTTATATTTACTACTTAACAATCGATGACATTAGTGTAACTATTTGATATATATCCAGGGAATATATCTTCAATGCCCATATTTCGAATGAACATGTTTTCAATAACCACATTTTGAATGACTAGAATTCTTCCTAAATATATATAAATATATCCTAAAAAACTTATTATATTAACATTTTCCATTTCCATATTTTTAGATCTCAAAAAATGATATCTTTATTAATTTTATTCAACACATTATTAGGGTTTCATTATAATTATGATTTTATATGAGAATAGTGGTCTAGGTTAAATTGTATTTCTTATGATAATACTCTATTAAATTTATTTCCCCCTCCTAATTTGTATAATTTTAATGGATTACATCAATCATGAAGTGCAATAACTACTTTCTTGTTTAATTGTAGTAACATATTATTATGACTATCATGACCCAATCTTCCCCAGACTAGGAAACTTGTCATCTGACCCATGGATATATTGTAAAACCATTGTTTCCTTCCAAGAAATCCACATGATATAAGCCATTGGGGTCACATGTCTGACTGTTGATTTTCCCCACAGTACAACACATGTTCTTTCAGTGTATTTTTTTCATTAATAAACACCCTGGGTATCTTCTAATAAGTTCATCCATCCTTATCTATACATCATAATAAGAACATTTTACTATGGAGTTCAAATCAGGTAGGATCAGAAAAATAATGGTTCATATTATTAACATGGGTAGTAGCATTTAACCTTTTAATTATCACTTTTCTAGAGGTGTTCCACTCTAAATCCATTTAAGAAAAACACCCTCATTATGGACCCCATGAATCCAACTTAGGCAGTGCCTCTGCACTTTTGGATGGGTATAGATATTATATTATATTTCATTACCTAGCCTTCCATAGGCCCCGAACCTAGTATTTTAATCCCAAGGGTATTATATATAACCATTATTTCCTTTTGAGAACACCACAGGATATTAACCATAATGGTATCCTATCAAAGTAATTACCATCCCCACAAGCCAAAACATGTTCTTTCAGTGTTTTGTTTTACTCACTCACACAAAATCATTGGGAAACTTTCCAAAAGTACATCCATAATGATCTCCATAATAAATAAAGAACACTTAACAATGGAGATCTAATTTGATAGGCTACTGAAAAGAATGGTGAACCTTGTTTACATGGGTTGTAGCACTTAACATATTATGTCTCAATTTTCTAGGGGTATAACAATCACATATTAAAGTGTATTTATTTTAATATTTATATTTTTTGAATTTTTACTTAATCCATTTCAATTCATTGGAAGAAATAAAAAAGGTAGTGAATTATAAATACATTGTATTTTGAAATAATGTATTTTCATAAAACATGGGGAGTAACATTTAATAACTTATTACTATTTCAAGAGGGAAACTATGATAATAATTTTAGTAATTAACATTCAAAAACTACAACAATCATCTTATATATCAAAAATTCAACAATCATATTAAAAATTTATTACATTAACAACATCTAAACATAAATTCTTATTCATTGTCCTTATTTTCTACATTATTTATGATATTAACCAATAATATATGTTATAAACAACCATATACTATCATTATTTCATAATAAATAAACTTCTTAGAAATCTAAGAAAAAATATTAAAATTGTATAGAAATAACTATCATATATAAATATATTAAAATATTTAATAAGTATTAGAACTAATTTTTATCATTTCCAAATAACATAAATCAGTTTTATTATCATATTATATTAATTAAATGTTTTTTTGAAATGGAATAGAACACTAGATTTTAAAAAAATTACTAATAGAATATATGATTATATTTAAATCCCGTATATAAAATGATGACTCAAATGTCACTGCATAAGAATTAGAAGGTTTATGATGAACATGTCATGTTAAATTATTCAAAATAATAATAAAAACAACTTATAAACATCATCCAATCCTCAATCCTTGACTTTGTACTATTAATTAAATATAATACTACTGACACAAGCTTAAAAGAAGAGAAAATTAGTATTACAGCGGATAAATTGAGTGAAAAAGTTCATTTGGATGAAAATGATCAATCATATTATCTGTTGTCTTGGAGAACGATTAAAAAGGTTTAACTCCCAATGAAAATTTTCCACAACCACATTGGGATTAAAGGATTAATAATAAAATATACCATGTATAATGGTATGAAATTTTTATTAAAAAACAATTTATTCACTAAAATGATGTGGTGAATGATGATATGGGAATTTCATACTTGGTAAAATAATTATTTTACATTTAATTAAATTAAAATGGTCAAAACCCCATTTAATCACCGATACTACTGTTATATAGTATTAATTCTTCACCTACTACAGAAAATATTTCTAGATGAAATATTCATTTCACCCACACTCACTAACTAAACCAATAAAAAACCATAAAAGTTCCTCCTCAACTTTACAGTTTCAACACTAACCTTCTCATGCCACCATGAAATTAAATGAATATGGAAATTATAGGGACACATAATTGTAAAAAGTATAAATTGTATTTTAGGAGGTTTTAGTAGAATACATTATTTCTATTGATGGGAGAAATTATTCACTAATATATAGGGAGTGAAATAAGATTTTTTTAATATATATTCACACAGACATTGTATTGAACCAGTAAATTTTTCGTTAAGGAAAATAGAATGGAATAAATTTTTTGATATATATCAAACATAAATATAAAAAAAATTGGCTCCTCCCCATTCAAATAAAGGGGACACCCTCTCTCCTCCCATGTTCCTTATTGTCTAGGAAGCTTTATCTCAAAACCTTCTTAGAGGGCTACTAGAACAGAGGATTATTCCTTATAGCTCACAGGCCTCAGATGGATCCCTTTCTCACCTGATGTTTGCTGATGATATTCTGATTTTTCTTAATGTCAGAAGATCATATTTTATTAATCTTATGCGGATCATGGGAGCCTACGATACTCTGATTAGCCAGCAGATTAACAGCAGAAAAAGAAACGTTTTTATTTCTACAAAATGTCCAAGGAGGAGGGTCTGTAATATACAAGAAATTATGGGGGTACAATATAAGAAACTGCTAAAATTGTATCTGGGGGCTCCTGTTTCTACTGGCATGGTGAAAAAGGCCTTATTTGGGGATATGATCAATAAGATGATTGGGAGGATCCTCAACTGGAAAAACATGTTTCTCTCCTTTGGGGGAAGGGTGACTTTGATAAATAGTGTTATCTCGTCGATGCTAATGAATGTGTTATCTATCATTAACCCTCCTAAGGGGAACATTTCTACCATGTAAAAGATTATGAATAGATTTCTATGGGATTCTAATGAATCTGGAAGGGAACATTGGTCCTCGTGGGCTCGGTTGGTGAAACCAATTGAGGAAGGAGGTGTAGGGATGAGAGAATTAAATATTTCCTTGCAGTGGATGCATGTACGGTTAGCCTGTCATTTTCTATTGGGGATGTCGGTGAGGGCCAAACCCCAGATAATTAAATATGGAATGTAATGGGAGGACTGGAACAGGAGGAAATTATCCAGGTTAGAGAGTACAATTGTGTTTCATTTGGATATTTTACAAGGCTCATGTCACTGGGTGATTGGTCGTGGAGAGGTGAACCATTGGAGGGATAACTAGCTTGGATAGAAGATGTTTTTCCCGAGTTGTCCGGGTCTAGATTTGTCTGTGAGAGAGGCATGGAAACATCCCTACTCATTGGAGTCCATTACTAGCCTTGACCAATGAATCTAGTTAAAGATATCGTTCTTTTAGAGGAGGAAGACCTATTATGCTTTACTGAAGTGAACTCCGGGTTATTTAACAGTTATGATTATAAAGGTCTGATTCATCAACCGGGAAGCTAGGATGAATGGGGTGAGCAGTTGTGGTGTAACGAGATTCCGTCGAAGCTGAATTTTCTGGTTTGGCGAGCCCGATATCAGGCCTTTCCCATGGATGATAACATCAAGAAAAAAGGTATTTCCTTGGAGTCCAGGTGTGTATGCTGCAGTAGCCCAAAGAGGGAATCAGTTTTTCATCTTTTTATTCGATGCGATTGTTCAGGTATTCTATGGAGAAGTTCGAATAGAAGTCTTTACTACATATCTTACTGTAATTCTATATATGATTTTCTGAAAGGGTGGTTCTTGGGAGCAGAGAAAAACGGAATAGAGTCCATGTTCCACACCATCATTTTAACCTCAATTTTTTGGAAAATTTGGTAGGCACATAATAAATCTAGATGGGAGGTTAGGCCTTCGACTTCTCTGCATTTAATGAATTTTAAGGGGCTTCTGTTTGAGTTAATGTATCTAATGAAGAGGATCCCAAACTGTTCTGGGTGTTCTAATTCTGTGTATGGTATGGTGTGTCGTCCGAAGCTTTAGGGAGGTTGGGTAAGATGGCGGCCCCCTTCCATCGGCCTTAAACATACTGTGGACGGGTCGTTCGTGAATGGGTTTATGCAAGGGGGGGTGTCTTGTTCTGGATAGCAGGGATCAATTATAATGGAATTTAGCAGCTTCCATGTTCCGGGGAACTCGATGGGGGTGGTGGTATGGGCATTACATACTGGTGTTATGCTCTGCAAAAGGTTAACGTTGATGATCACAGACGTGGAGTCGGACTCTGAGGTGCTGATTCAGGCTCTCCAAGTGAAAGGTGATGTCCCATAATGTTGGACTTACTTGGTTCGTGCATGTGGACTAGATCTTTCTAATGTTTGTGTTGTCCGACATATCCCTAGAGAGTCCAACTTCATGGAAGGAGCTCTTTCTCATGGATGTAGTATTGACACCCCTTTGATGATCTTCTCTACCCTGGGCTCTCTACCCCAATAATGTATAATATTTGTGTTAGGGGATGCTTTGGGGCTTCATCATTTCAGACCTCCATGATCTTGTAATGTAATGTTCTTCTATTTGAAATAAAAAAAATCAAATTTTAGTCAGTCAATAAATCATCCAATAGTTAATGTTGTGTATGTCCCGTCACTCCCCCACCATCACTGATATTTAAATTAGGATAAGAAATGAAATAATTTCTCAATTAACATATCATTTAACATCATAATAATATATTTGAATCTATCATGAATATTTCTAATTTCCAAAGTTCATTACATTAATAATGCAATGATGAAGATCAATTTCAACAAAATAGACATTATCATAGAATGAAATTCTGGATTCTTAAAAAAAATCACTCTATGTATTTCATAACAATAAAAATTCTACAACATGTCCTATTAAATATTATTTAGAAATATCCAAGTCCATATAATCTCCAATAATTGTTTATTTTCTATATTAGATATGTCCTCAATAATAGACATTACAATATTATTTAATAATTGTGAATCCTAAATAATAATTATGACTCCATAAGTATAAACATATCCTATTATAATCCATACGATATTCACTCAATCACCCAATTTTCATAAATATATCTCTATAGTGGAATCCATTCCCTGATACATTCATTTTTATCCCCCTTTCACGGACCACAGCACCGAAATTATATATTCCATGTTGTATCATCCTGAATTTTAAACATACATGCTAAGAATACCCAATGAAAGTTATATGTATGGATGATTAAAAACCATTTACTACCAAAAATTTCTTTACATAGATTCATAACATATATTTCAAAATGTGTTCATATTAATATTTTGAATTTGAGTCTTTCTCTATTAATTACATGTTATAACATGGATAAAGAATAAATTCCATTTTTGTCCTCTAATATGTGTAACCTATTAAAAAAATATTTATGAAGGATTTATCTAATAGAATAAATGTTCCAATAAAATTATATTTAATTATATTCACTATTAAAATAATATTTTCATTCCTCATATTGATTTTATATTTTTTCTGAAAATTTCATCTTTAAATAATCAATAACATTATTATAACCCTCTATAACTAGGATATTACACACATATAACAATGGTAAAAGATGAAAATTATGAAAATGATTTGAAATTGAATCATTAATCAATATTTTTTCAGTTACTCATTTATTCTTATAAAGGTATCAACTTTTTATTCCACTTCCTTGGTTCCAGCATTATCCCAAATAAATTCTTGTTAAGAAATAGTAAAAGATACAATTTTTTAAATAGTAGGGACCCTCCTAATTCTACCATATTAATATCCTCACATTCCTCTCCTAATCACAGATATCCATCCCATTCATATTCTTTAATGATAATTTATCTAAATCTAAAATTCTTTATAGAATAATAAATTTGATAAAAAACATAATAATATAAAATAATGAAGTATACCCTAAAATCTATTTCTATTAAAATATCATCATAACCATCCAGTAATTATAACATACATTATAGTCCAATTATTTTTTAAGGTTATATACACTCATTTTTGTGTAAATTATTTTTTTCTCTTCCTAATATTAGAAGATCAAATTTTTAATTTATTTAAAAAATTTTGAATTTAAAACTCATAACCAGCTCCCACTTCCATGAATCATGTACATACACTAATTTTCTATAAGAAAAATTATCTCCACCATTAGATAATAAAAAAATTATTATTTAATGAATAATAATATTGTTCTATCGTATGCACCTGTTTATGAAACCTAATAGTTATATATTTACATGGATTATTAGTGTGATTAATTCTCTACATAATCTCAGCTTTCTATAAGCCTTCAAGATCGAACAAAGAATCAGACAAGGTTTCCTTTCACCCATACATCAATTAAAAAAATTAATAATATTTGAATGAACATTTTTAATGAATATTACACTATTTATAATAATAATATTTATATTTTCATCATCCCACAAAAGAAAACTAAAATCTGTATTTTGATCAATAATGTGAGAATGTTTTTCAGAGAAATAATTTATAGTATCAGTAGATTCTAATTTTACAAGTACCTAATATAGAAACCTATATACCTATAAATGCGAAATATTTAATATTTTATTTCCAATATATCATTTTTAATTTCCTAAACATTGGATATGGATAGAAATTTTTTTATCAATTTCCATTCCATTTTGATGTCATTGGACCATGAAACGATGGGAAATCCAAAATGTCACCTCTTACATCTATCATTCTCAACCAATGTTCTATTCTAGATATTTTCAATACTATTTTAATAGTTGTTCATGAATTCACTTCTCTAAATGGAGTCCATTTTTTCATAGAGAACACTATAAAAACATTTTATTTATACACACAATATTTTTTAGAGCTCAGACAGTTCACCATGAGACTTGTATTATATCATAGATGACTCTCCATTTTTAGAAATATACAAAACAAATAACACTAATTTTTTAGAAAATAATAACATTCCCTTTGATTTGAGATATGAGTGAATGTTTTCTAATTAAGTTATTCAAAAATGAAAATGGATGGGAATTCATCCATATAAATTATAATGTATTATCCATATTTTTTATACTTGGATGAGATTCGTCTTTCAATAATAGAAATAACCCTCCATTTTCAAGAATAAAATCCCCAAAAAATATATTCCCCACTAATTTCATATCTCATGGATTACACATCATCGTTGGAATATTTTATCCTTTCTAACACATAGGCCCTAATATACAACGATATTTTTTATATTTATTTATAAATTAAAATTAATCACCATGTTATTGTAATAAAGAGTAATATTATATTTTCCCATATTTTTTATTCATTAAAAAATCATAACACTATTTTGGTTATTTTATATAAAAATTCAACAAATATGGTGTAATAATAACTTTTGTGAAGATTCCATTTGGATATTACATTTATTTTTGAATTTTAGAAATATATTTAACCTTATCCATCATGGTGATATTTAAATTTTTTGTACTATTTTTTCAACAAAATTTTCTAAAAAATTGGAAATGTAATTTTTTCATTATGATATGACTTCACAAAATTTCTATGAATCAAATTAAGAATGAATTACCACTCTATGAATAAGAAAAATGATATTTTAGATTATAATATCCCTGACTGTAAGGCATTTTTGATCAGTAGAATTAATACACAATCGATTAATTCTAAACTAGTATTAAACATTTCACTAATTGAATCCTTTTGTATCATTATGTTGTATTTATTTACAATTTCATTCATCCCAGAACACCAGTATGTGTCATCTTATTCTTTGGATTTCTCATGGATCCAAATAATATGCATTTATTATCCTCTTATGTGTTGTTGATTTTATTATCTTCCCTTTCCTTCTATACTTAATGTATTTCATTTAATGTTTTTCAATTCTCGTAAATGAATGCATATAATAGGTATTAGATCATTTACATCATGTAATTTTAATTTAGTAGTTTTATAGTTACTAATCACCAGTCTGGATGTCAAATCATTATATTCCAATTTTGATATTTTTTTAGAAAATACACTAACTTTAATCATGAAGTATTTTTTAAAATGTCTCTTTGATTTGTGTAATATTAAATTCAATAATATGATCTATATTTGATATTCCTTAATCAAAATTAGGCATAGAAATTATATATATCTTTTTATAACATTTTCAATATATAATTATTTTCAGATTTGTTTCGGAAAAAATCCATAAAATCGATAATTTTTTTCTCTACCTTGATATTGAACCTCTAAACATGAAGCAGTGAAACAATACACTATTAAAAGGGTGTTTCAAATATTTTTTCCATTATAGACATGATCAATGATAATTAAATTATAAAATAGATTCCAACACATCATAAGTAGCTAAAACACATTAACCACACATCATATGTGTATTTTGAAACCACAAAATAACCATTCATGGTAAAACTAACAACCACTATAGTCATAGACCACATTAAAAAAGATAACAAGTAGACCACAATACTCTATATATTCCATGAAACGTAAAATAGGTATAGTTTCACTAAAATAGAATCTTCATACTAACCATAATAGAACATGAAAAAATTGATATCTTAAATGGAATAACATATTCCTAAATAATGGATTTGAAATAAAAAAAGTAAAAACACATCATTTTATCTCCAAATTCTTTCAAAGATCTATAATAACTCCTGTATCTCTCCAAATAAAACTTCTGAGCAACATGGAAGGTCAAAGAACTGATATGGATACTGATATATATGTTACTATTCTACAAGACAAAAAAATTAGTTTTATTGTTATTGGTTTTTTTATGAATATAATTTTAATGTTTTTAAAAATTTAATAATTTTTTTTAAAAAAATTAAATATTTATTTTTAATAATATGATTTATATTTTGAGATAGTCAATTATAAAGTGTGTTTATCAAAAATAAATACATAAAAAATATATATATAATATATGTAATGGATATTTTTTATGATGGTTTTTTAAAGATATATGGTTTTAAATTAATTATCCAATTTGATACTCAATTATTCCTACGAAAATATTTAATAATATAAGACAAAAAATAACATTAACAGTTTATTTTTTTTGATATTCTAATAGTGTGTTTGAATTTACAAATATTCCAAGCATTGTATATTGAATCTTATTTGGGAAGTGTGATGAAAATAATTTGTAAATAATTATTTATAAATAGATTCCATAATAATTTTGAGATTTTTATTAGAAAGAGATAGTATTTAAATCGGTGGAAAAAATCATTAGGATATTCATATATATGTATGTGCTAATGACCTCAATGGTGATGTTTTAATCCTATTAACCAATGTGATTGGTTGAATTTTTTTTTGAGATGGAACTAGAAGTGAAACATAAGATTGAATTTTTTTACGTGTTTTTATAAAAACATAATTTTTTTATATTATTATATATAACTAAAAAATAAATGTATCAATATTTTAGAGTGTCCAAAGAGGGAAATAAAAAAATGATAGTGTATTTGTTGGTTTTTTAATGTTATGAAAAAAAGTGATATAGTGTTAAATGATAACTATAAGGAATGGATGTTTGAGATGTGTCAATGAACAGATATATAGTAAATTATTCTAATTCTTATATTTATAAATATTTATTAGTGTTTAGTATGATATATTTATTATGGGAATATATAACATACACATGGAAGATGATTAATTTTCATCCACAGTCATAAAGAAGTATAAAAGAATCCAGTGGTTAGATTATATTGAATAAATTTTTTGAGTAATTATTATAGATCCATCATATCACTTATCTTTTAAAATTTGTCTATTTTTTTATTATACATTTGTTTGTTCCAAAAAAAAATCTAAGTGTTTAAATACACCCATTAAGGGTATTTTGTGATTATAAATGATTCACCCAATGAAATATTATTGGATATTTTTATAGACATGTAGAAAAAATAATCTAATAATTTTTATGTATTATTGATATAGGTTTGTGAATAAAAGTTCATTTTTTCTAATCATGATATATTTGGGAGGTTTAATTATAAAGAGAGGATAATTAATTTAAATAGTCATGAAATACAATTTATAATTAAGGATGGGTGAAATGATCTATATACTAATTCAATAATTCACATGATGTGTGGTACCGATATAATTATTTATGTAATTATTTTTATATTTTTTGATATTATAAAATTTAATTCATTGATATTTGAATGAATTTTTGTCAATTTGGGGTTTTGGCATAATTGGTGATGTTTTATATGATTTTCAGTACTAGAAGGGGGAAATAGTGGGTTTACCAAAGCCATAAATCTTTTATATTGTGATAATTACCCCATAAATTAAACATTTTTATCGAAATGAATCCTTTATTACAATATCATTAAAATGTTATGGAAATTTTATTATTTTGATGGACCTATTTTGTAAATGGTTTTAGGTATTTCGGGAAAATATTTAACTAGTAGTACCTATTTTCCTTATATTAATTGGATATTATACTCACTATATATGTAACTACATAATCCATAATAATTATAAAACATTTACAATTTATCCCCCACAAAAGATATACATATCAGAAAATCATACATATTACTTTTATATAACATGGGGAAATGAAAAAATAAGAAAGGGGTGATATCAGATCCCTTTAATGGGTTAACATGAAAGTTATAAATCAAACATCATAAGTTTACATAAAATGATCACATTATTATACTTTAGATACATAAGAAAAACATAACTAAAAAATCAGGTAATTTAAATAAGGGCATAAATTTTAGAATAAAATAAAAATCAAGTCAATAGATAGAGGTAATAAACCATAAACAAGAGAGAATTTTATGGTTATGATAAAAATAAGAAAACTAATAAATCATTTTTATATGACACAAAAAATATCCTTAGTGAATGTTACATTCATGATCCACACTATAAATTCTAGGCTTATGAGAAATTATATTGTACTGATGAATAATTATCTAATGAAATATAAATAAATCCAATGAAATGGAGGGTGATATATGCACTACCCATAATTCATACATAATTAAATGTTACAGATGAAATATATATTCTTTTATCATATCATACATAACTCGTGAAAATGAAATTGGTTTCATAAAACATTCAAAAGATAATCATTCACATTTTATATCACAAAAACCCCAAGAAATGAAATTTTTTTCATTAGACACATCACAATAGAAAAATTGAAATGAATTGGGTAACATATTTATGTTGAGTTTGTATGGAGTAAGATAATCTCTTATGATACCAACTGAAGGATTGAAAAGATACTATAGATGCTCAATATATAAGAGGGGGTGAATTGTATACATTAAAAATTACTTAAGAAAACTTTTTATAAACAAAATTCACAACATCCCTAATTCTTCACAAATGATTGATTCCAGAAATATGATTCTGAGAATGAAATTCTGGAAAAGTGAATCCTAAAATGAAACATGACACAAATTTACAAAGATAAATATTATACCTTAAATCATATAGAATCTTTCTAAATCAGAGTTTACAAGTATAAGGATGTTTAAGATAGTTATACTTTCCTCTATAATAAAATTTACATTGGAAAACAAATATGAAACACTACAATTAACAAGTAGTAGATATTTTAACCCAAAGAGAAGGATATCCCACAACCTTGGATAAAGGTCCCTTGATTTATACTGCCAAGAAAGTTTGTCTTACCCAAAACCAGGTAATCCCTCAATCCGAAGATCAATATTAATCTTTTTGTCCCCGCACGGCCATGATTTTTAAGGAAATCGGCACCTCTAACTTCACAACTTGAAGTCTCTGATTTTAAGAAAATCACACCTCTACTCAAAGTAATTCTACACAAAGAAAAGTTTTAACAAGGTGTTAAAACTTTTTTCATGAAGCCTGAGAGTTTATAAGAGCCTCTCTCTCTCTAGAAATCACTTCAACAACATTTATGTATGTTCTACCAAAAAGTTTTGAGTTCGTTCAAATGATATCATATTTATAGGCTCGGCTTCAACAGTCGTCTCCCTCCTCCAACGGACATATTTTTCCTTGAATTTCAGAGGGACCTGTATACATGTCACTCAAACAATGGAAAGTGAGTAACTAAATGCACAACATCATTTTATAACCAAAACATGAGTAACAAAAAATATAGTTATATAAAAAAATTCAATAATTTGGAATTTAAGGAAATAAAAGTTCAGAATCTAACCAAAAATACATTCGGTATCTATAATATAAGGATATATGAATTCTGTTTTCCAAGTAATTTGAAACATGAATTATATAGAATTCAGGAGTTTGAATTTCAAGGAAATTCATAATCTAGATTCACAAGAATTTGGAACCTGAACATAGAAGTTTTAGAATCATAATTCCTAAGAATTTGGAGTATGAACTTAGAAAAGTTCGGAGTATGAATTCAGAGAGTTCGGAGCCTGAATTTAGAGAACTCGGAGTCAGAACTCATAAGAGTTCAGAGGTTGAATTCAAAGAACACCGAGTAAAAACTAATATGAGTTTGGAGTCTGAATTCAGAGAACTCGGAGTCTGTACTCATAAGAGTTCGGAGTCTAAATTCAGAGAACTCAAAGTCAGAACTCATAAGCATTCAGAGTCTAAATTCAGAGTACTCGGAGTCAGTACTCATAAGAGTTCGGAGTCTGAATTCAGATCCTGAAAGTAGAGTGCTCTATATCTAAGTATTATATGATCTTGAGGTTTTGGATAAGAAACCAAATTTTATACTTATAAAAAATGAACAATGAAAAACTTGGTAATGATAAATTTCCCTGGGGAAGGAAATTTTCCTTATGAAAGTAAAACATAGGGTAAAATGAAATTTTCCTTAAGATAAGGTGTCTATGATTTTCAAAACAAAAAGGAATGGAAAGGTCATAATGAAGCCTTATTGACTCAAAAATCTCCCCCTTTTTTGAAAGCAAAAACATCCTTATGAAAAAGAATATAAGGGCTTAGAAAATATTTTTCTAGACATGGAAAATAAAAACATATCTCCCTTCACACATGAGCAATGAAGAATAAGACTAACTCGAACTTTGGATTTGGAACCCTAAGGATCGTATTCTAGATTTACGGAATGTGATTTTATACTATCTTGAATATGGAAATCATTGTAATGAAAACTACCCCTTAGATGAACTCCCCCTTACTTAGGGATATTTATTCTTTACACAGAATTATTTTTTCTTTTCTACCCCTATGTGATTTTCAAAAAGGAATTTGAGGGATTGGAAAATAAATTATGATACCTGAAATATTAGTATAAAACATCCAAAAGACAGGCAACAAAACATTTCATTACGATTTGAAAAAAAATTGTACAATAAGGAAAATACAAAAAAAAGGTTGGATTGGGTCTATCATCCTTCCTTCTCCTTGGGAATCAATTTCTTAATAATGGTTTTTAGATTTTTGAGCTCCTTGTGATCTTCCTCAGTTCACTTTATAATCTGATGCTGATCCTCATATTTCTTCTCTAAATCATTTATTTTATCTTCCTGAGCCTTAAGAACCTATTCCCGGGCCTTCAGGACTTATTCCTACTTCAAAAAAATTTCTTATATCTCTATCTTGAGATCGCTTTCCCTCTTCCAACTTTGGAAAACAGAACACAACTTCCCATTCAAATCCTTTACCTCTTGAATCTGAGAATTCTGTTCTAGATTCATCTTATCTTTAAAACTACTTGTGAGATCATTGATCTTACCATATTCTATGTCAAATGCCTCCTTGACACTATCTTGGAACTCATCAAGGAATTTGATGTCTTTTATGGTTTTCCTTGACCCACTGGTCATCTTATTTCATGATCTTTTATAGGCTTCATAGTTGATGAAAAAATTCTTGAGATCAGCCTCATGCTTAACACACTTGTCCATCACCATGAACACTGAATCCGATTTTTGGTTTAAGGTGTGTTGATGCATCTAGAATCTGGAGTCAATGCTTGGAAAAATCGGAATGGTCCCAATAATCTTTTTCAAAGACTGTACGATGAAATCATGTTCAAGGGATGATGATTCCGAATCTGAATTTTTTCTTGGTGAGGTTTCTTTTTCTATCTTAGAACGTTTCCACTTTGAAGATCCACCAGCTTCCTTCTTCTTTACAACATCTTTAGTAGTTGTATAAACAACCACATGTTTACCCTTATCAGTTTTTAGAATGGATTCCTCATCCGGAGATTCATGTTCGCTTTCTGATAGCTGAACAATTTTATCTTCATCTATATCTTTTTCTCATCTCTTGCCTTAGCGTCCTCTGGGTGTATGAAATCATGATTAGAAATTTCTTCTTCGGAAAAATTATTCACTTCTTCCTCATCCTTGTCATCTTCTCCTTTCTCCTCATTTGTAGGGGTATCCATCTTTGAAGATTCTTCTGCAGGAGTTCGTATTGAGAGCTTCTCAGACATGCTTTCTTTCTCATGGAAATCTTCTACTTGCTTAATCAATTCTGTGGTGTCACCATAGATTTCTACTTCTTCTTTAACTTCTTATACTTCTTAGTCTGTTTGAACTTTTTTCAAAGTCACAAATTTTTTCCCTGGAGTTTTAGGTAAAGCTTCTACCAGGAAGGATTCTGGTACTGGAATACTCATAGATGCTTTCTCAGTATCCCTCATAAGGTATTGAACAATCTCTGCTTCATTCATCTTCTTCTTTAGTTTCTTTTATTTCTCTTCCCTTTCCAAACACTCACCTGTCTTCTCCTTTATAGTTTTTTCTTCCACAGGGTCTAGTCCAAACATGGGATGGCCTTCTTTCATGTTCTTCTTATCTTCCCTCCACTTAGAAACTACCTCATATGGATAAGCTTTTTTCTTTTTCAGCTTCAGAGGTGCGGATTGGATTTCCATAGGCTCAACAGTTTTTTCATCCAATACAACTTCCTTCAACTTCCTCTTCCTTCCTCACTTTTTGGACTATTCAGCCACTTCTTGTTTTTTTGAAATAGCTTCAGCTTCTTCCTCTAGTAGGTCATAAAAAACTCCATAGTCTGTATAAAAACCAATTTTCATCCTCTTCAGGGTATCATCGCGGGCTAACATGACTTTGCAATTCCTTGGCTTTGAGGTGTAAGGAATTTTAAAAGATTCTAAGCACTGAACAGTTAACTTAGAGAGAATGGCTGGATGCATGATTATCTAATCCTTCAAGTTTCCATTCTTAATATTCTCAATCGTAATGAGAATATTCTTAACTAGATTGAACTTCCTTTGGTTCACCATGGAATCCAAGATATACATGTCACTTTTCTTAAATGTATCTTTGTCACCTTTTCTCAGAATGATGAACCCTTGAACCCATAATTTGAGAATCCGATGATTTGTAGACAAGTGGGCGATCTTTAGAGTCTATAAATCAGAGAGTCCAAGACATTCCATATCCTTATCCTTAACAAAACATCCTTTGACATCTGGTAACTTATGTGAGTAGAACTCTGCCTCACCCTCATAAGGAATACCATCCAAATTAGCTGCCTTAGTATATGAAAGAGAAAAAGTCGTTCTATAGCTCTTGAATGAAAACTTCTCTTTGCCTTCTTCCTTGAAAAAACTGATTGATTCATAAAATTCAACTATAAAGTCTGGATATACCAATTCATGAGGCACCGACTTCGATACACAAACACTCTCCCATCCATTTAGCTTAACGTTCTTCAAGATGATCAAATCATATTTAGTGAAGAAGTTCGGATGCACCATCCTTTCTCTATAGACCTGCCACTCCGAGATTGGCTTGACAGTGGACATATCTTTCTGAGAGTATTCTTCTATAGACATTCGGAATTGAAAAACCCTTGAAAACCTGGAATGACCTTATGTAGAGGGGAAGAACTTCATCACGTGAGAGATTGAGATTCGATGTGGGACAAACATAGGGGGTCCTTTTTATAGGCGTTTGAAGCGACGATTCATCTTCCAAACTCAATCCAATTGCTGAAAATCATTCTGATCTGATCTGATGGTTGATATGATAGCTTCAAGGAAAACATAGTAGAATCCAATCTTTTGAGGTTTTTAAGAAAAGTAATTGGATTTAAGAAAAAGAGAATCCAAAAATTTTAAAAGAAAATACCAACTAGTAAAATATGATTAAGAAAATTAGAGAATGGAAACATACCGTTCGAATTTCCAGGAAGATTATTCATAATTGGGAATATTCTTCTTGAAGAACATTAGATTCTAAAAAAAAATTGAGAAAGAATTTGAAAAACCTGACTTTTAAAATTTTAGAAAATATTAATTACCAAAATTTAGAAAATATTTATTATGAAAATTTTGAAATTCTTCGTAACAAAAATTTCGAAAATCTACATTATCAAATTTTGAACTACAAAAATTTTTATTACAAAAAAATTACATTTTTAAAACTGTAAGTACAAAAATCTTCATTACAAAAAATTTCATTACGAAAAATTTTAATTACAAAAATATTCGTTATGAAAACTTTTCATTATGAAAAATTTTAAGAACAAAAATCATCATTACGGAAAATTTTCATTACAAAACAATTGTAACGCCCCGACCCTAGTTACCCAGAGTCAGTGCATTATTACATAACATTGGCATGATCACAAGAAAGATCAAATCTCGAAAGACCGATTGGTTTAGTAGCCTTGGAAACACTAGATATATTCATAAGTTTTACATTACATCATAAAGTGAAAAACTACTACGACAACATAATGTCTCCATAGTCCACACTATTATCCCCTCATAATATCCCTACAGGTCATTCATAACTTACTTCTTCACATCCTGGGAAAAATAAAACATAGAAAAGGGGAGAGCTCAAATTCCCATTAAAGATAACAATATAGCGGAACATTCAAAATAAGCATAAACATCTAAGGCAATGCATTACTAAAACAAAAGCCTTTTAAACTTGAACTTCAACATAGTATGGCAAAAGTAAAATGAAATAATGCCATTTACTTATTCACATGGATATTCTACTAATCGAATAATCACATGCAATTTCAATAACCACTTTCATAATGTTGGAATGCATAATGCTGAACATTAATTTCTTTTTCAAGGCCTCATCCCAAGACCTAGGGGCTAACTGTAACTGGAACCCAACCCGGAGGGCCTCTAATAACCGGACACCAACCTGAAGTGCCTCTAATAACCGGACACCAACTCGGAGTTCCACTAATAACCAGAGACCAAACCGGAGTTCCTCTAATAATCGGAGACCAAACCGGAGAGATTAATTTTACCGGTCCCCAACCCGGAACATACTTGTCTAACACATTCATCTGAATGAAATATTGAAATATAACATAAACATTCGGATTAAAAATAACTTATAAAATGTCAATACTTAAAACAAAAACCATGAGTGACATAAGAATAACTTATCCACAGTCAAAAATATCACACAACCTTCAATAAAATAGGGATGTTTTGTAACATAAGAAATCAACTTCAAATAAGCTAAAAATCCATCAAAGGATGTTGACATAGATGAAATCAAAACTATTTTAGAGAAATATCCCTTTTTTTTAAATCATTTTAAAAGTAACATAATTATAAAATAATAAATTCAATTTGAAAATATTCTTATAAGCTTGTAAGGGAAGCTTCGGCGATTTTATAACGGCGGTAAATAGCCGCACCCGCCGTATAATTTAAAAAAACATTCTTACCTTAATTCTGTCGAAAAAGTTAAAAAGCACCTTGTTTGGAAAACGACGGAAAGATTCCTTTATAAACCTCTTATAAAAAGTCAAACAAGGGTATAAATTACTTTAACCCATATTCTAGTAAATAGAAAAAATGTTTTGAAATTCATTTTTAAGAAACATGGATGTGGATGATAAAAAGATCCCAGTAGATTATTACGTATAAACAACCTCGGATAATGAAGAGATTGTGAAATAACCCTTACCAATTTGGTAACTTATGAAACATACAACCCATGAAAGAGGTATCATACAATGAATATGTAAATACACATAAATTAAAGTGTATTACACAAAGAATATAATTATGGGCAGTACATACACCACACAAAAGGTAATGGTGGCAATATGGCATGAATCTCACGGGAATAAGAAGTGAGATGAAAACCCCTTACCTTGTATTTTTCCTTGGTTGGGGTAGGTTAACCTCCTCTTCTTCGGTTTCTTCCTTTTGATTTGATCAAAAGGGCTCCTTAGGTTTTCTTTCTGATCAAACTAAGACATCTAAGTTGTAGTGAGGGAAGTTGGGAGAGTATTTGGGAAGATTTTGTCCAAACTAAAAGGCTTTGAAGGTGTGAAGAAAATAGAAGGAGGAGTGCCCTTTTATAAGAGGGGTGAGGTGCACCTTTGGAAAAGATAGAAATATTAGTTTATAATAAATTAATATTAGGTTTATAATGGCTCAAAAGTTGATTATTTAAATGTTAAGGTGCAGAGGGGTCGAAAACAACTCAACCAATAGAATTTAGACATGTTTGGGTACTTATATTAACCTTATCTTTAAGTATTAACTCTAAGTTAATTAGTTTCACTTTTACAATGTCTCTTTGTATTTATATATAATATGGTTAATAAACTTACTATATACATCCAAGCGACCCCCAAGTGGTCCATTAATGAGACACATATCATGATATAAGTCTCTTGGCCAAGCCTTAGATTTTTAGGAATTTAATATCAATTAATAATATAATATTTGTTTTAAGAACTCTTTTATGTCAATTTTGACACTATTTACTAGTTGATTTTTTTGAAACTCATAACAGATTGATTACTTTGAAAAAAGTAAATTAAATCAATACTAATATATCATATTATCCTAGAAAATTAGTTTAATTCATTTAAAGTTTCATATTATATTTATTTGGGTATTTATAATATCAATTATTTTAATTTTTCACTATTATAGTAATTAATTAATCATCATTGTGTCATAAATAAATTAACTTATTTAATGTCTAAAAATTATAAATAAAATATCATTATGTAGGAAATCGTTTTATATTTCTAATGAATATTTATAATCTAAAATCCAACATATATAACCCTATGTAAAAATTGTTTTTCTAAAAGATATATGCTTGTGTCATTTTTGTATTCATTTTAACTTAATTAAAATAAAGTGTCTCTATCACCTACAAGTGGTACCATGGGGTCCCAAAATCGACCCAAAGATGATTATGGTCGAACATGTATCAAACAATAATGCTAGGACACGTTTTAGGGTAATTTAGTATTATTATAATATTATTTTTTAACCCTAATTTACCGGATTTACCCTTAACCATGGTAAATAAAATATTTACCGCAGTAATTATTCGAAATGTCTAAAAATAAAAGTTACCTATTTACAAACTTTGAACATCATGATTCCAAATATGGGATCCATTTTTCTAAATTCAAAACACAAAAGTGGCAGAAATTAATTTAAAATTAATTCCCACTGTCAGAACAAAAGCGTGTTTTTAAGAGATAATAACTACCAAAAGATTGAAACTTGTTTATGTTCGGTTTAATTGTAAAATTATGTCCAATGACAAACATTATATTAAATGGTAAAAATATATTTTAAATATACTTTAAAACCACTCAAATTCATAATTTATCACTATTAATTATTTTGATTAAAAAAGTTGTTTTTAATTAAAATTTATTAATTTTCACTATTCATCAAAATATGAAAGTTATCTGAAAAGTACCAAAATTTCACCTTAGGCTATTTTCGATACTCCGAATCCAAAAATGAAGTCCATTTTGAGAGTTAAAATTTCTAAAATTTTAAAAGTTTGGTATTACAATTCATAACGGCTAGTTTGATTGGTTGTGGTGTGTTAGAACTCGAAGTTGCGTACAACACACGCTACTGTATTATTCAAAGGAAAGCGTACTGTAGAAGCTTGGGATGATTCATTTTAAATTTTTTGATGTCCCCATTTAGTCAAAAAGTTTGAAATATTGTATTTAAATAGGTTTCACTATTAAAAGTTGATAAAAGTGCAATACTGAAAATGAATCTGTTCTTTCATTATGTCTAAGAAACTCATAATATGGATTCTAAAATTATAACGATTATATAAAGTTTAAAATTTAGTTAATACTATTCATAACCTTTTTTTAATGGCTTTTTCTTGGTAAGTCATGGTGTGATTGAACACGGTGTTGCGTGTAGTGCAAGTTATTGAATTATTTTGAAGAAATAACACACTATGAAATCTTGGGGTGTTACATTCGCCCCTCCTTCAATAAATTGCGTCCTCGCAATTTGAAATTGTTCTTCGAAAATAAAATGTTGAAAGTAGAAAATATATTTGTGGGAAAACCCACATCGGAAATTGGGTTACTAAAATTTAGTCTTAATATGAGGAAAAGAGAAATGAAAGTGTCACCACCAAATTATGATCTCGATTAGGAGAACATTGGTGGCAATTAGAGACATATAATTGGAGGAAAAACATAAATATTTATAGGTAGTGATTGATGTCATCAATCACAAGCAAGTATAAAATTTAGGTCCTTAAACTCATGAATCTATGATGATTTGAAATACCATCGGTTCAACAAAACATAGGGTATTGGGATAACACATTTTTGACGTTTCAAAATATCTTAGTTGAAATCCCACATCGAAAAATGAATTAATGAGGCCTCTATTTAAAATAAAGAGTGGAAAGTATGAAGATTACTGAAAATAACACAAACTAGGGTTCCATGTAGGAAAATATGGATATGGAAGAGAAATCTAACCATCAATTATCTGATGGAGAGTGGTAGAGAACATGGCTATAAAAAGGCCAACAATCCCAAAGCCATAAATTAGTGATGATTTAAGGTACCATCTAGGACAACATTTTTGTTCTATGTTCCTTTTATTAATGTTGAGGAATTTATTTATGAGATTGGCTAAGATCATAAGGAGATATACTTACTTTATAATTAGAGTTTTATCCATTAATAAATTTCTACCACAAACTCATCTTTCACTCTAAAAGATAATAGAACGTAAAAAAATTTCTATTTATACTATTCGTACAGGGTTCCAAAATAAATGAATTTATAATTCATCTACCATATCTTTTAAAAAAAACTACATTTTTTAATCCAGGACATCTCGTGGGCCAGTGGTAGGTGATACACCCTTGTCGCCCTTCGGTTGCGGGTTCAAGGCTCGCAGCCTTGCCGGACGTGACGGGTTGCCGCTCGACCTCCGGGTTGTCCTTTTATGGAAATCCAAAATAATCCAAACCAGAACTATCCAAAATACTTCTGTCCAAACTCACAGTCCAACATTTATAAGGAAGGTAAACATAATGTAGATCCTTTTTACCCCGTAATAGCATATGAATACCTTCATCATGTATTCTTTTAATTCACTGAAACATCCTCAATTACCATATTCTTTATTGATTACACTCATGCTCCCTTATTCCATATAGAATGCTGGGTATACTTCATAAATCCAAAAAAAAATTAAACCCCAACAATGATGGAATATACAAATCATTAATCAGTTCCAAGGTAGTCAATAATATCCAATATAATTTATCCAAAACAATCATGTATTATTCCAAAATCACTACCTCGGTATCAGAAATATATTATGGTTTATCATTCTCTCAACCATATATTTTCCAAAAATTTATCCTACTATTGAGTCACTTTTCTTTGTTCCACACAATCTCAAGTCCTTAATGAAATAGTACTATAGTACAATCCTTATATACTCCATAATTATTATAACAAGTACATTGTTGATACAACACTCAATTGAAATAATCAACATACGAACTCTAATAATTCCTCTTCATCTGTGGTAATATCATAACTTGATTATTATCCAATAGCATCATTTGCGGCAGAGTCTGATGACAGGGATATAGGTTCGCGTAGTGTCCAAACTCCTTGAAAATGAAGCATTGTACATTTGAAACCATTTTCTTACCCTTGCAGTCACGTACTTTGTTCCCTTTTCCTCCACACTTATATCAAACTCCCATTCCTTTCAGGCAAGTTCCAGGGTGTTTCTTTATACAGTTATCACATATGGGAAAATTCTTCTTTTCCCCCTTCCCTTTATCCATCTTTCTCTCTTCCATCCTTTTCTTCTCTTGCTTCCCTTAAAAGCCATAGGACTCAGTAAACTCTTTACTTATCTTATCAACACCTGATATTATTTCTTCATATGATGATAATACATGCGAGACTATTTCTCTTGTAATTTCTGGCTGAAGACCATAAAATATATGATCCTTCTTTCTCTTTGTATCATGCGCATTTCTATAGTTCGCATTCCTTCTACTGGGCGCCATTTCTAAACAATGGCATACATAAGATTAGTTTATGAATAACAATACCTAATCCCAAACTTGTAAAACACATAACATAAATTAAATAGTTTATGGATATAACCCATAATCATAAAAATATCTCCTTTGAGGAAGTATATACTCATAAACCCTTCATAATGATTTGTAAAGAAAATGAGAGTTATCCTAAGAATATCCCCCGGGAGTGTCGTAACCAAGAGTGCAGCAAGGCCCGTTGTCGTGCACCAGTTCCCGTTCGAGTCTAGCTCAAAGCGGTGTTTTCGGGTTTTACCCCTAGGTACATCTGTGCCAGAGCCGCCTCTACCTGCTCGTATCTATACAGGGATGTATTGCTCGGAAAACTCAAAAAATATCTACAATACCGAAATTCGTGGAAGTTCTTCTATACTAATCTTCAAAATTCATCTTAAATCTATGTTCTCTAATCATAGTTTATCTAAATCTAGCTTCCAAGGTTTGTACTAAACTTCCTCTGATACCAACTGTAACGCCCCGACCCTAGTTACCCAGAGTTGGTGCATTATTACATAACATTGGCATGATCATAAGAAAGATCAAATATCGAAAGACCGATTGGTTTAGTAGCCTTGGAAACACTAGATATATTCATAAGTTTTACATTACATCATAAAGTGAAAAACTACTATGACAACATAATGTCTCCATAGTCCACACTATTATCCCCTCATAATATCCATGCAGGTCATTCATAACTTACTTCTTCACATCCTGGAAAAAATAAAACATAGAAAAGGGGAGAGCTCAAATGCCCAGTAAGGATAACAATATAGCAGAACATTCAAAATGAGCATAAACATTTAAGGCAATGCATTACTAAAAAAAGCCTTTTAAACTTGAACTTCAACATAGTATGGAAAAAGTAAAATGAAATAATGCCATTTACTTATTCACATGGATATTCTACTAATAGAATAATCACATGCAATTTCAATAACCACTTTCACAATGTTGGAATGCATAATGCTGAACCTTAATTTCTTTGTCAAGGCCTCATCCCAAGAACTAGGGGCTAACTGTAACCGGAACCCAACCTGGAGTGACTCTAATAACCAGACACCAACCCGGAGTGCCTCTAATAACCGGACACCAACCCAGAGTTCCTCTAATAACCGGAGACCAAACCGGAGTTCCTCTAATAACCGGAGACCAAACCGGAGGGATTAATTTTACCGGTCCCCAACCCGGAACATACTTTTCTAACACATTCATCTGAATGAAATGTTGAAATATAACATAAACATTCGGATTAAAAATAACTTATAAAATGTCAATACTTAAAACAAAAACCATGAGTGAGATAAGAATAACTTATCCACAGTCAAAAATATCACACAACCTTCAATAAAATAGGGATGTTTTGTAACATAAGAAATCAACTTCAAATAAGCTTAAAATCCATCAAAGGATGTTGACATAGATGAAATCAAAACTATTTTAGAGAAATATCTCTTTTTTTAAAATCATTTTAAAAGTAACATAATTATAAAATAATACATTCAATTTGAAAATATTCTTATAATCTTGTAAGGGAAGCTTCAACGATTTTATAACGGTGATAAATAGCCGCACCCGCCGTATTAGTTAAAAAAACATTCTTACCTTAATTCTGTCGAAAAGGTTAAAAAGCACCTTGTTTGGAAAACGACGGAAAGATTCCTTTATAAACCTCTTATAAAAAGTCAAACAAGGGTATAAATGACTTTAACCCATATTCTAGTAAATAGTAAAAATGTTTTGAAATTCATTTTTAAGAAACATGGATGTGGATGATAAAAATATCCCAGTATATTATTACTTATAAACAACCTCGGATAATGAAGAGATTGTGAAATAACCCTTACCAATTTGGTAACTTATGAAACATACAACCCATGAAAGAGGTATCATACAATGAATATGTAAATACACATAAATTAAAGTGTATTACACAAAGAATATAATTATGGGCTGTACATACACCACACAAAAGGTAATGGTGGCAATATGGAATGAATCTCCCGGGAATAAGGAGTGAGATGAAAATCCCTTACCTTGTATTTTTCCTTGGTTGGGGTAGGTTAACCTCCTCTTCTTCGGTTTCTTCCTTTTGATTTGATCAAAAGGGCTCCTTAGGTTTGCTTTCTGATCAAACTAAGGCCTCTAAGTTGTAGTGAGGGAAGTTGGGAGAGTATTTGGGCAGAGTTTGGCCGAACCAAAAGGCTTTGAAGGTGTTAAGAAAAGAGAAGGTGGAGTGCCCTTTTATAAGAGGGGTGAGGGGCACCTTTGGAAAAGCTAGAAATATTAGTTTATAATAAATTCATATTTGGTTTATAATGGATCAAAAGTTGATTATTTAGATTTTAATGTGGGGAGGGTTCAAAAACAACTCAACCAATAGAATTTAGACAGGTTTGGGTACTTATATTAACCTTATCTTTAAGTATTAACTCTAAGTTAATTAGTTTCACTTTTACAATGTCTCTTTGTATTTATATATAATATGGTTAATAAACATACTATATACATCCAAGAGACCCCCAAGTGGTCCATTAATGAGACAAATATCATGATATAAGTCTCTTGGCCAAGCCTTATATTTTTAAGAAATTTTAATATCAATTAATAATATAATATTTGTTTTAAGAACTCTTTTATGTCAATTTTGACACTATTCAATAGTTGATTTTTGTGAAACTCATAACAGATTGATTACTTCGAAAAAAGTCAATTAAATCAATCCTAATATATCATATTATCCTATAAAATTAGTTTAATTCATTAAAAGTTTCATATTATATTTATTTGGGTATTTATAATATCAATTATTTTAATTTTTCACTATTATAGTAATTAATTCATCATCATTGTGTCATAAATAAATTAACTTATTTAATGTCTAAAAATTATAAATAAAATATCATTATTTAGGAAATATTTTTATCTTTCTAATTAATATTTATAATCTAAAATCCAACATATATAACCCTGTGTAAAAATTGTTTTTCTAAAAGATATATGCTTGTGTCATTTTTGTATTCATTTTAACTAAATTAAAATAAAGTGTCCCTATCACCTACAAGTGGCACCATGGGGTCCCAAAATCGACCCAAAGATGCTTATGGTCGAACATGTATCAACCAATAAGGCCAGGACACGTTTTAGGGTAATTTAGTATTATTATAATATTATTTTTTAACTCTTATTTACCGGATTTACCCTTAACCATGGTAAATAAAATATTTACCGTAGTAATTATTCAAAATGTCTAAAAATAAAAGTTCCCTATTTACAAAATTTGAACATCCTGATTCCAAATATAGAATCCATTTTTCTAAATTCAAAACACAGAAGTGGCAGAAATTAATTTAAAATTAATTCCCGCTGTCAAAACAAAAAGCGTGTTTTTAAGAGATAATAACTACCAAAAGATTTACAATTGTTTATGTTCGGTTTAATTGTAAAATTATGTCCAATGACCAAGATTATATTAAATGGTAAAAATATATTCTAAATATACTTTAAAACCACTCAAATTCATAATTTATCACTATTAATTATTTTGATTAAAAAAGTTGTTTTTAATTAAAATTTAGTAATTTTCACTATTCATCAATATATGAATGTTATCTGAAAAGTACCAAAATTTCACCTTAGGCTAAATTCGATACTCCGAATCCAAAAATGAAGTCCATTTTGAGAGATAAAATTTATAAAATTTTAAAAGGTAGGTATTACTATTCATAACGGCTAGTTTGATTGGTTATGGTGTGTTAGAACTCGAAGTTGCGTACAACACACGCTACTGTATTATTCAAAGGAAAGCGTACCGTAGAAGCTTGGGATGTTTCATTTTAAATTTTTTGATGTCCCCATTTAGTCAAAAAGTTTAAAATATTGTATTTAAAAAGGTTTCACTATTAAAAGTTGATAAAAGTGCAATACTGAAAATGAATCTGTTCTTGCATTATGTCTAAGAAACTCATAATATGGATTCTAAAATTATAAGGATTATATAAAGTTTAAAATTTTGTTAATACTATTCATAACCATTTTTGAATGGATTTTTTTTGGTAAGTCATGGTGTGATTGAAATCGGTGTTGCGTGTAGTGCAAGTTATTGAATTATTTTGAAGAAATAACACACTATGAAATCTTGGGGTGTTACAACTATTTTATGTAAAAAATTCTTCGTTACGAAAAATTTTCATTAAGAAAAATTTTAAGTACAAAAATCCTTATTACGAAAAGTTTAATATTTAATAAATTTTTGGAAAAGAATAATACTAAAAATGATTTTAGAAAAAAAAATTAGACTATGATTTTTTTTAGAAAACTAAGAAACCAATGTACTACCCCTATGAAAAAGAGTTTATTACTGTAAGGAGATTGATTTCAAAAAAAAGTTAATAAGGAAGATTAACTTATGGTTATCATTCCTAATGTCTATTTAATGTATTCAAATCTATCATAAGGTAAAGATTTCGTGAAAATATCAGCAAATTGATCTTGTGTTCTGATAAATTGAAAAATGAAATCTCCTTTTTGGGTGTGATCCCTAAGAATGTGATGCCTGATATCTATGTGTTTTGCACGAGAGTGATGTGCAGTGTTTTTACTAAGGGCAATGGAACTATTATTATCACACAGAATTTGTGTTTTGGTGAAACCCATACCTTAGTCTGTGAGTGTGTGTTTCATCAACAATACTTGAGCACAACAACTTCCAGTTGCTACATATTCAGCTTCAATAGTGGAAAGTGCTATTGAGTGTTTCTTCTTGCATGACCAAGAAACTAATGAATCTCTTATGAAATGACAAGTTCAAGATGTCCTTTTTCTATTCATTATACATCCACTAAAGTCAGCATCCAAAAAAAATTTTAGAACAAAATCATTTCCAGAAGTATAAAAGAGTCCTAAAACCATGGTTCCCTTTTAGTAGCGAAAAATTCATTTCATAACCTTTAAATGAGATTCCTTAGGATTGAGTTGATATCTTGCACATAAGCATAATGAAATCATTAAGACTGGACGACTAGCATTCACGTAATGTAAGCTTCCTATCATGCCTCTATAAGATGTTTGATCTATTGGTTTCCCAGATTTATCAAAGATCAAGTGAATTTGAGGTACCGATGGGAGTAATTATACTCTTAGTGTTGTCATATCCATACTTTTTAGTAAGATATTTAATATAATTATGTTGGGATATATAGATTCCTTTTGGTATTTGAGAAATTTGAATACCAAGAAAAAATGTTAACTTGCCCATCATACTCATTTCAAACTCAGATTTCACTAGATCTGCAACTGAATCCGTTAAAGATTACTGAGTTGAACCAAATATAATTCCATCAACATAAATTTTAACAATAAAAACATTTTTCTTATCATTCTTTATAAAAGGGTTGGATATGAATTTACCTTAACATAATTATTTTGAAGCAAAAATCATATAATCTTATCATACCAAGCTCAAGGGTCTTTCTTAAGTCTATAAAAGGATTTGGTAAGTTTATAAACATGTTCAGGGTGTTTTAGATCTTCAAAACTAGGAGTTTGTTCCACAAAATATCCTCAAGAACATAAACATTAAAGAAAGCACATTTCACATCCATTTGAAAAAGTTTGAAGTTGAAGAATGCTGCAAAGGCAAGTAAAACACGAATATATTCCTGTCTAGCTACTAGAGAATAGGTTTCTTCATAGTATATTTCTTCTTGTTTTTTATATCATTTAGAAACCAATCTAGCTTTATTTCTTACTATGATTACATTTTCATCACATTTATTTCTGAAGAATCATTTTACTCCAATAACAGAAGTTTCCTTAGGCCTTTCAACTAAGGTCCAGAATTTATTCCTTTCGAATTTATTTAGTTCATGTTACAGAGCTAATATCCAATCATTATCGTATAGAGAATCATCAGTGCATTTTTAATCTAATTGGGAAAGTAATGATAGATGTTATACTTCATTTCTTAAGGAACTTCTAGTCCTTATAGGTTGATTTAAATCACTAATGGTACTATCATTGGGATGATTCTTAAGAAACAATTGCTCTGGGTTTTGTAAAACCGGGTCATCAACATAGGGTAGAAAGTCTTCTGGCATAAATGCTTCAAAAACATTTTCTTGGATATTTTTATTATCAAAGAGATCATCTATCAAAGGTTGATAAAAAGTTTTTGAAAACACATCCTAAATTGTTGGTTGAGTTTTTTTGAAAACAAAAGGGTCAGTTTCATCAAATTTGACATGTACTGTTTCTTCAATGGTACGAGTGTTTTTATTAAAAACTCTATAAGCCTTAGAAGTTGTGGTGTAGCCTAAGAAAATTCCTTCATATTATTTTGGTGCGAATTTGTGTAGATTATCTTTAGTATTCATAATGAATACCTTGCAACCAAAAACCATGAAGTAGAAAAGTCTAGGTTTTCTACCATTCCATAACTCATAAATAGTTTTATTAAGCAAAGGTTTAATCAAAACACGATTCATAGTATAACAAGAAGTACTTACAGCTACAACCCAAAAATGTTTTTTTATAGAATATTCACTCAACATGGTTCTTGTTATCTCTTGAAGAATCCTTTTTCTTATTTCAACAACACCATTTTATTGAGGTGTTCTAGGTGATGAAAAGTTATGAGTAATGTCTTTTCTACTAAAAAAGGTTTCAAAATTAGAGTTTTAAAATTCTCCTCCCTGATCACTATGAGTAGTTATCAAAGGAATATTTTTCTCATTTTTGACCTGGGCTTAACAACTTTTGAAATAAGAAAAATCTTCAGATTTCTTTGCTAGAAAATAGTCACACGTAAATCTAGTGTAATCATCAACTAAGACAAATACATAATATTTTCCTCTAATGCTTCTAGTTTGTGTTGGGATAAAAAGATCCATATGCACGAACTGTAATGCATAAGTGGTTGAGACTTCACTAACTGACTGAAAACTTGATTTTTGTTTCTTTCCAAATTGAAAAGGATTACAATCTTTTTAAGAATCAAATATATGATCCGGTAGATCCTTAACTAGTCTTTTCGTAGAGAGTTTCAATAGGTTCTTAAGGTTATAGTGTACTAACCTTCTATGGCACAACCATGAATGATCTTTTATTGCACCAAGGCAAGGTATGTCTTGGCACCTATGGTCTTCTATGTTTAGTGTGTAATCATTCTCTTACCTATGGGCAGGAAGAATAAAATCTTCCGTGAAATTGTGTACTAAGAACTTGTCATTTTTAAAATTCACAAGGTAACATTCATCACATAATTGACTTATTCTAATGAGGTTGTGCTTAAGACCATTAACAAATAAAACATTTGAAATCAATGTTTTTGCAAGTAGAATAATGATACCTATACCAATAATTTCTCCCATAGCATTATATCTGAAATTTGATTTCCCAACTTCCATCTTGATAATATTTTCATAGATATTTTTGTCACCAATCATATGTCGGGAACATCCACTATCCATGTACCAAGTATTTCTGTTGGTATATTCACTATTTTCCAGAAAATAAGATTGTTAGACTTTCAGAATCCAATATTTCTTGGATTCGGAATTGTTAGACAATAAAATTTTGGGTATCCATATTTGTTTTAAAAATTAAGTTTTATGAAACCCAAGAGTTTGAACATTATTCAACCAATAATTTTTCTCCCAATGCCCACCACTTGGACATTTAGTACAAAAAGGGGCTCTATATGGAATACGATAGTGGTTTTTGATAATAGGTTGTCTATGAGTATAACCTACTCCAGTAGTATTTCCATGAGGTTTGTTTTGAGAATACATGTTGTCAAAATTTTCATTACCATAATTAAAGTTCGCAAGAAGTTTTTTAAGGGATTATATTTCAGAGTTTAGTCTTATGAATAAATTCCTATCCTCGGGAATTATTTCCTTAGAGTTGGATTTTTCATCAAAAAAATTCATTTTTAAAATAAAATTATTCAGATATTTAATTTTTTTCCTTTTCCGAATTTACTTCCTTATGGTCTTTAGAAGTTTTTTCTAGAATCTCATCCTTATCTTCAAGATCTATAGAAAGGTATAAAATATATTTTGGAAGAATTTCTTCCCCAATATTTTTCTTTTCTAGTTTCTTATAAATTTTACAATTTCTTGCTTCTAATAACATGGAAAATCTAGATACTTCTTCATATGATGGTAATTCTTCATTATCTGAAGATGAAGTATCTTCATTAGAAGTAATATCTTCAGAATAGTAATTCTTATCAAGAGATAGATTTTTTAAAGCCTCGATAGAGCATACCTTGGCCATAAGACCTGTATTTGGGAAGGAAGTAGTAGCAATGAATCCAATATTTTTTTGTGCTGATGATTCATATTCAATAAGATTAACTTTCCTAATAGTCTCCACAGCTAGCACTCCGTGTATCATTTGATTTAAGACTTTTCTTTAGCTTCAAACGATAGAACTTCTTCTTTTTTTCTTTCAAAAATCCTTTTCTTATTTTCCTTCTTTTTCAATAGAGGGAAATCAGGTCTGATATGACCTCTTCTTCTACATTCATAACAAGTAACTTCCCCATATTTCTTATCTTTGTAGTATATCTTCTTGAAATTATTTTGATAGTTATTCTGAGCTACTGTCATGTTTATTATCCGAGAAATATTAGATAATTCATTCTCAGACTTTTCTGTATCACTAGATTCTGACTGAATAGTAACTTTCTTTGTATTTGATCTAGTTACACTTTCTGGAGTCTTGGATTTCATATGTTTTAAAGTAGTTATAAAAGAAACTCCTCTATTCTCATTGTTATTTTTAATATTATCAGTATCTATCTTCATTCTTGTCTCATGCTGAAGAAGAGTTACAAATAGATCATCTATGGAAATCTGGGTGACTTTCCTGTTCTCATCAATTGATGTCCTCTTGGACTCCCACTCATTTGGCATGATGTCTATAATCTTATCTACAAGGGACTCATCATCCAAAATTTTTTCTCCCACAGACTGTAATCTATTCACAATATTCATAAACCTTTGTTGAACTTTGCTTATAGGTTCTCTATAAGTAATGTTAAATCCATGGTATTAAACTCTCAACATAGCTCTTCCCGTATCTATAACTTTAGAAGTACCAAAATGTGTAACTTCATGTTTCTTCTAGATACTGTTTTTAGCTTCATATGAAGATATTTGACTATAGATGTTCCTAGTCACAGAACATAGCAATGTATTTCTGACTTTGAAATTTTCTTGATATTCTGATTTCTAGTGATTAGTAAAAGTTCTCAATTCCTTATCAAGAATCTTATAGTCGCCTGTTAGAATCAGGTAGTTATCAACTCCAGTGTTAATAACGAAAGTCTTTATCCTATATCTCTATTACTAGTAATCATTTCCATAAAAAATAGGAGGTCTGGTGGGATTTAGATTTTCGATAGAACCAACATTTAAACCTGCCATCTCAGGGAAAATCTTTCCACACAAACTTGTTATCTATTAAAGTTTGTAAACAAGAAAAAATATACTAAGCAAAGGAAAATAGAACTTGAGTATCTCTGAGAAAAATATGAATCCGAACATTATCAGTCAGAAAATATGATTCTGAAAAGGTGAAGAATAAGATTCCTCTTCTTAATTTAATCGTGAGATTAATTCAGATTGAACCAAACCTTTGATACCAATTGTTGAGTTGGTATGGAGTATGATAATCTTCTATAATACCAACTGAAGGATCAAAAAGATACTGTAGATTCTCAATATACAAGAGGGGGGTGAATTTTATACATTAAAATTTACTTAGGGAAATTTTGTATAAACAAAATTCACAACACCTTTAATTCTACAGACTTTCTTGATTCTGGAAATATGATTCTGAGAATGCAATTCTGGAAAAGTGAATTTGGAAATGAAACTTATCAAAATATTACAAAGACAAAGATTCTACCTGAAGGTGTATAGAATCTTACTAAATCAGAGTGTACAGTTATAAGGAAGTATAAGATAGTTATACTTTCTTCTACAATCAAAATTACAATGGAAAACAAATATGAAACACTACAAGTAACAAGTAGTAACTCTTTTAACACAATGAGAAGGGTATCCAACAACCTTGGAAAAATGTCCATTGATTTGTACATTCATTAAAGTCTGTCTTAACCAAACCCAGGTAAGCCCTCAATTCGAATATCAGTATCTATCTTTCTATCCCCTCAATCCCTCGACTTTAAAGGAAATTGGAACCCCTGACTTCACAACCTGAAGTCTCTGATTTTAAGGAAATCGCACCTCTAAAAAAAGAAATTCTATTCGAAGAAAAGTTTAAACAAGCCGTTCAAACATTCTACATGAAGCCTGAGAGTTTATAAGATGCTCTCTCTCTAGAAATCACTTTAACAACATGTAAGTAAGTTCTAAAAAAAAGTTATGAGTTCGTTCAAATGAGCTTCTATTTATAGGATCGGCTTCAACAGTCAGCTCCCTCCTTCAATGGTCATATTTTTCCTTGAATTTTGGAGGGACCTATACAGGTGTCACTCAAACAATGGTTAGTGGGAAACTGAATGAACGACATCATTTTATAACCAAAACATGAGTAAGAAAAAATATGGTTACCTAACCAAATTCAATTATTCATAATGTAAGAAATAAAATTTTGGTGTCTAACCAAAAATACATTTGGTATCTATAATATAAGGATATTAGAATTCTATGTTCAACGGAATTCAGAACCTAAATTATATAGAATTCCAGAGACTGAATTTCAAGGAAATTCGGAATCTCGATTCACAAGAATTCGGAACCTGAACTTAGAAAGATTGGAATATGAATTCATAAGAATTTGGAGATTGAACTCAGAAGAGTTCGAAGTCTGAATTCTGAGAGTTCAAAGTCTGAACTCAAGAAGATTTTAGAGTCTGAATTCAGAGAACTCAGAGTCAGAACTCATAATAGTTCAGAGTCTAAATTCAGGTGACTCATATTCACAAATCATAAGTGTTTGGAGTCTGAATTCAGAGAACTCAGAGTCAGTACTCATAACAGTTTGGAGTCTGAATTTAGAGAACTCGGAGTCAGAACTCATAAGAATTCAAAGTCTAAATTCAGAGAACATGGATTCATTACTCATAAGAGTTCAGTGTCTAAATTCATATCCTTAAAATAAAATGCTCTATGTCTAAGTATTATATGATTCTGAGGTTTTAGATACAAAACCGAATTTTATACATAGACAATATGAATAATGAAAAACATGGTAGTGATAAATTTTCTTGGGGAAGGAAATTTTCCTTATTAAAGTAAAACATAGGGTAAAATGAAATTTTCCTTAAGATAAGGTGTTTCTGATTTTCAAAATTGGAACGAATAGAAAAGTCAAAAGGAAACATCATTGACTCAATAGTCTCCCCAAATAATAAGGAATAGAAAAGTAAAAAGGAAGCCTTATTGACTCAAAAATTTATTTCAAATATATTTATAGAATAAGGTCATTCATAATTCCAAATAAAATCAAAACATAACAAAACCATTGTATATTAATTGGTATAGAAGGAGTTAAAGTATCTTCTTTGTAAATACCATTTAATAAATATAATAATGAATATGAAATTTACATGTTATAAAAAAAATTAGGACTTGGATAATAATTTTTGCTAATCAATTGATGTATTCTAACTTTGTGGGCACCCTTCCATTATTGGAATAAAAAATAGGGCATTTACCAGGGAAACCAAATGGAAATACGATTAGAAATATACATATAAAAAATGAAATACAAAGGTAGTTATGGATCATTTCTCAAAAATAAAATGATATGAAATAAGTTATCCAGTGAAAGAAGGTGGAGGGTAAGATTTTATGAATACCCCTATTAAAAAATATTATAATGAAATGGAAAATGACCTATATAAAATTCAATTTCAATATGTTTTTGTAAAATTAACTTAAAAATTATAAATTTGTAATAACATTAGAAATTATTTTAGAATAAATAAAATATAAATATATTAGAAATTTATTTCATTTATATATAATTTAAATATAGAAAGAGATTCAAATATAATGATATAGGCTATTAAAATACATGTTTAGGTTGCTTACATTAAAATGAGATTATTTTCACTCTTAGAGAAAAATAACCGACATATAAAATATTGAAAATATATTATCAAACATTAAAAATAAATTCAATGTTAAAAAATTACTATAATTAATTAGTGAATCATAAATAGGTAAATCTTTGAAAGAAACCAATATAAATCTATATGGAAAACGAAGGTTCATGACTTAATAGAAAAGGTATAGTTGGCTACTTTACAATAGGTAAATGATGATCTATGTCAGATAATGAAATAAGAAGAAGAAAATTAAAACTACATTAATTACTATAGTATAATAAAATGATTTTTTTAATGATAAATCCATAAATGTTCCTTAGTTTGATTATTTTTCCTATTATATCTCCATTCGAAAATGATATTGGTGATGAAACCTTCCAGGAATAGGAAATATAAAATTAAAAGGACCATGAGAATAAGATAATTAAATGGAAATTAAAATCACATAAAATGGTATATATTTCGATCATGAATGAAATAGGTTTGTGAATACATGATATAAAACAAATAATTGTGTTTAATATAAAATGTGTCTCTATTGAAATAAATTTTAAAGAAAAACCCCATACCATCATAAAAATATTCAAGTCAAAACAAATTGAAGGATATGATTTCAAATGATAAATCAATTATATTGAATATTTAGTGGACCATTATAAATAATATTAAAGGTATATTAGATATGAAATTTACAAGAAAAGTTCATGTTTAATAATAAATACATCTCATGTTGTGAATATTTGACAAAATAAACACTCGCATTATTTCACCTCTTAGTAGAAAACTTTCTAAGATCTTGAATAACAAACATTAATATATTAATCACCTATTCTAGAAGATTATTCAAAAGGTTAATATTTAATAATTTTTTTTATAATTATTCTATATAAGAATATTATTCAAATTTATATATTTTCAATAATATATGTGATTAAATTTGAGTGTCTGGTACATGTTATACATTAGAGTAATTTCTATTCATTCATCTTAAAAAATTAATATTTTCCAAATCATAAATGGATTATGAATTTTAAATTTTAATTAATTTATAATGTTTTAATTTAATTTTATATGTATTTTACTTTCTACTTATCATGAGGAATTCATTGAGAAGACTATTTCATTTGTAAAACCCCAAGCTTCTAGGGTACGCTTCTCTTTGAATAATACAATAGTGTGTGTTGTACGCAACTCCAAGTTCTAACACACCACAAAAAAAGAAAACTAGCCATTAGGAATAGTAATACCCACTTATTGAAATTTTATAAATTTTATCTTTCAAAATGGACTTAATTTTGGGATTCAAAATATCAAAATTAGCTGAGGGTTAATTTTGGGTATTTTTTCTGATATCTTTCAATTTTTTATCGATAGTGAAAGACATTGAGTTATAGTTTAAAAACCGATTTTTTATTTAAATAATTATTTATTTTATTTAAATTTATTTTAGGTCAAAATAGATACATAAAACCTATATATGTTCAATGTAATTCATTGGAGTCAATTTATAATAATTTTACATATATAAACATATTATAGAACTTTTCACCGTCTTTTACCCACCTCCTAGGAGCATCGACAGTTTTTCATAAAACATAATTTTACTGCTTGTGTGAGTTGAATTTTAGAAATACGAGAGACACCGTTGATATAATTAAGTAAAATGTGGTTCAATAAGATAAAAATAATTTTTGGTGAATAATAACTTTTTACTTTTATTTACCTCGGTTAAAAGTAAATAGGGAAATTAAGGGTAAAAATGATATTATTATAACCCTAACACATGTCCTAATTCTATTGGATAAGTGTAATTCGACCAAAAACAACCTTAGAAATAAAATATGAACCTCTTGGTCCACTAGGATTAGATTAGTACATTTATTATTATTTTATTTAAAGAAGGGTTAAATTAGTTAAAATCAATGTATAATAACTAAAACATTTTTAATATAGGGTTACACATAAGATAAATTAAACATTAAATATTAATTAGAAAGATAATAATATTTCCTACATAATGATATTTTATTTAAATTTTTTCGACATTAAATAATTTAATTTATTTTTGACACAATGATGGTGCAGTAATTACCTAATTAATGGAATATTAAAATAATTGATATTATAAATATCCAAATAAATGTAATTTGAGACGTTTTATGAATTAAATTAATTTTATAGGTTAATATGACATTTTAGGGTTGGTTAGATTATTTTTTTTCTATGTAATAATTCAATTATTATTTTAACAAAAAACAAATACGAAATAGTGTCAAAATTGACATAAAATTGTTTTTAAAACAAATATTAAATTATTAATTGATATAATGGTCCTAAAAATCAAAATTTTGGAAAAAATACTTATATAATAATATATATGACATTAATGAGACAATTTAGGTTCTATTGGTATTTTATAGTAAGTTTATTAACCATATAGTGTAACAATACAAGAAGACACGGTAAAAGATAAATTATTTAACTTAGTGTTAAATCTAAATGATAAGGTTAAATGGTAACCTAAACATGTCTAAAACATATTTTTTGAGATTATTTAGACCCATACCCACCCTATCCTCTAAATAAGTCACTTTGGAGCCATAATAAACCAAAAATGAATTTATTATAAAATAGTATTTTAGTTTTTCCTAAGGTACCCCTCACCCCTCTTATAAAAGGGAACTCACCCTTCTCTCTAATTCCCACCTCCAAAGCCATTTTGATCTACCGAAACCTTCCCAAATACCCTCTAAACTATACTACCTTCATCCGAGAGGCATTTATTTAGTCATAAATCCAATATAAGAAGCACTTTTGATCAAATCAAAAGGAAGAACCTGACGAAGAGGTAAATATTTCATCAACCATTTCAAGTTCCTTTCTTCTTCCACTTCCTCTTTCTTTGTTGTTTCCATAATAAAATAATAACTCCAGTATCTTTTATATACTGTGATGTTATTATAAATATGGTACAACCAAATTCATTATTCTATCCATCCCTTGAATGACATGTTACTATACGTGCGTACGTACGGCTTACCGTCTCCACGTCGTGGTGTAATTGTTATTCAATACATTATTATTTGGATGGGTATAATAATGATTTGTAATTGATGTAAATAATATATATAACATGATAATGATTTGGTATATATGATATACCATCCAATTATATATTATTTTAATATCAAAATAATTATATTTTCGCTCGTTCGTACGTAATGATTACCGTCTCCACGAACGCGATGAGATTCATTCCCCATTGTATCCATTCAAGACTAATTTTCATTAGATGAATAAAAATAATTTTTAAAGACTTGATATAATTATGGATATAAATAAGTTACAACCCATCCATAACAAATATGACTCACATTACAAAGAATATAAAGGAAAACGAAGTCGTTAACACCTGAAATGACGATAATGCTAAGATATTATTAACAAAGCAATGTTAAAAGATCATATATGATATCATATTAATGTATATGATTCTAGTATAATTTAATAACAATTATTTCACCATTATATAGGATATTAACATACCATCGACCAAGGAAAATTACAAGGTAAAGGGTTTTCATCTCACTTCTTATTGCCGTGAGATTCATGACATATTGCCACTACTAACTTTATTGTGGTGTATGTACTGCCCATAATTGTATTCTTTGTGTAATACAATTTAATTTGTGTATATTTACATATTCATTTTATAATACTTCTTTCATGGGGTGTATGTTTCGTATGATACCAAATTGATTAGGGTTAATTTCACAATATTTTTATTATCCGAGGTTGTTTTTATGTAAGTATCTACTGGGAACTCTTTATCATCCACATCCATGTTTCTTAAAAATGTATTTCAAATTTTTTTAATTTACAAGAAAATGGGATAAATTCATTTATAACCTTGTTTTACTTTTTATAAGATGTTTTTATAGTAATCTTTCCATTGTTTTCCAAACAAGGTACTTTATAACATTTTCGAAAAAACATAGGTAAGAATGTATTTTTTTAACATATACAAAGGGTGCGGATATTTTCTACCATTATAACATAATCAAATATTCCCTTACTTGATTATAATAATATTTTCAAAATAAATAGTTTCTTTTATAATTATGTGACTTTAAATGATTTCAAATTAGAAATAGATATTTCTCTCAAATAGTTTTGATTTCTTCTATGTCAACATCCATTGATAAATTTTACACTCGTTTGAAGTTGATTTATTATGATACAAATCTTCCATATGGTATATAAGGTTTTGTGAAATGTTTGACTATGGATGAGTTATTTTCATGCCATTCATGGTTTATCGTTAATGTATTGACATTTTGTATGCTAGTTTTAAAACGAATGTTTATGTTATATTTCAACCTCTTCTTATGAAGTATGTATAGGACTAGTATGTTCTGGGTTGGGGATCGGTAAGAGTAATCCCTTCGAGTTGGGGTCGGGTTACAGCAGACCCTCTGAGTTGGAGTCCAGGTATAGAGGCTCTCGGGGTTGGAGTCCAGTTACAGAGGCTCTCCGTGATGGAGTCCCGTTACAGAGGCTCTCCGGGTTGGAGTCCCTTTACAGAGGCTCTCCGGGATGGAGTCGAGTTACAGAGACTCTCCGGGGTGGAGTCTAGTTACAGAGGCTCTCCGAGATGGATTCCGGTTACAGAGTCTCTACGGGATTCTGTTCGGTTATAGTTGGCCCCTAGGTCCTGGCACGAGGCCTTGACACAGAAATTAATGTCCGAAATTATACATTCCATATTTATGAAAGTGGCTATTGACATTTCATGTGGTCATTCGACTAGTAGAATACCCATTATTATGTTTCCTTATGGAATTATTTATTCATCCCATATTCCTACCACAAAATTATTCATTTTTATTATTGGTAAAGGCATGTGGTTTCAATTATTCACCATGCTTAATATTTATTTTGTCGTCTGCTGTATTGCTTACCCTTACTGAGCGTTTGACCTCCCCCCTTTCTATGTTCTATTTTTCCCAGGATTCCAAGAAGTGTATTATGATTGATATGCATGTTTAAGCTAATGGGAATAATTCCGTTCTCAATGAACTATCTATGCTCTGTTTTATGTTTGAAATTGTATTGTAAGGTTAATGTATGTAATCTATTTTCCAAGACTGCTAAACCGATCGGTCCTTCAGAACATGATTCCTTGTAATCATGCCAATGTATTAAAATAATGCACTAGATCTGGGTAACTGGGTTCGGGGAGTAATAGTTGGTATCAGAGGAAGTTTAGTACAAACCTTGGAAACTAGATTTAGGTAAACTCTGATTAGAGAACGTAGACCTAAGATAGAATTTGAGGATTAGTATAGACGAACATCTTAGAATTTTGGTATTGTAGATATTTTCTATGTTTTCCAAGCAATACATCCCTATCTGGATACGGGCAGGTAGAGGCGGATCTGGAATAGATGTTCCTAGGGGTAAAACCTGAAAACACCACTTTGAGCTAGACTCGAACAGGAACTGGTGCACGACAACGGGCCTTGCTGCACTCTTGGTTACGACACTCCCGGGAGACATGCATAGGATAATTATCATTTTCATTACAAACCATTATAAAGGGTTTATGAGTATTTACTTCCTCAAAGAAAACATTTTTATGATTATGGATTATATCCATAAACTGTTCAGTTTATGTTAAGTGTTTTACAGGTTTGGAATTATGTATTTCGATTTATAAACTAATCTATTTTATGAAATTGTTTAGAAATGGAGCCTAGTGGAAGGAATGGAAATTATATCAATTCATGCACTCCATGTATGGATTTCCCTCCTACTCATGCTAATTATAGTGGAGTTGGTGATGCAATTGGTGCTGATCAGCTAATCACCGTACTGGGAAAACTCACTCAGCTTATGAATAATAACCTTACCCGTATAGAGCACAATGATCTGCATCATGGAGGATCAATGTCAGATCGCTTTTTGAGGAAACAACCACCAACATTCAATGGGGGTACAAATCCACTAGTATCTAAGAAATGGATAAATTCCTTAGAGAAAAAATTTCATGCCATGGGGAGTAGCGAAAGAGAAAAAGTTTTCATGGTAGTTTACCACCTCACTAGAGATGTTGATCAATGGTTGTCATTGATTAAAAACACAAAGTAAGATGAGGAAGTATCAAATATGGAATGGAGGGAGTTTATAGAAATTTTCTTAGAAAAATACTTTCTACATGACCATCGAGCAGATATGGAAAGACAATTTCTGAGTCTGAGGAAAAAGGAGGATGAGAGTGTCTCAAAGTATGAGGATAACTTTACAGGGTTCACAAGGCATGCTGCATACTATATACGTAACCCAAGAAGTAATATTGACCATTTATTTGTTGGGTTAAAACCATTTCTCTGTCATGCAATAGTTTCGAAATCCATCTCATCGTTCTAAGATATAGTATTGTGTGCTATAAAGACAGAAATGGAATTCTCTAAATCTTATGACAATAAAGTAAAGAAATAGAAGAAGAGAAAGGTGGAGGAAGAGATAGATAAATGGAAAATGGAAAGAAGGATTTTCAATTATGTGATAATTGTGGGAAGAAACGCCCTGGTACTTGCCTAAAAAGAATTTGAGTTTGTTACAAGTGTGGTGGGAAAGGCCACCAAGCTCGTGATTACAAGGGTAAGAAAGAGGTTGTCAATGTTGAATGCTACAATTGTAGAGAAATGGGGAATTTTGGAAATGAATGCCCTAAGCACCAAGGAAACTTACCTCAAAAAAGGCCAAGGGATCAAGGCCAATGTTATGTTGTTACTATAGTTGAAGTGGAATAATTAAGGTATTTGTGTTTTTTTGGACTCAAGGATTATATTCTGGTTATAAAAATAATGTGATATATATAAAGGTTGGAATGAATTAAGTTCAACTTTGGATAGAATTGTTTAAGGTTAAAATATTTCTTATGATTATTTTTGAAAAAGGACAACCAGCAGGTCGGGCAATAACCCATCACATCGGACAAAGATGCAGGAATCGAACCCACAACTATAGTGCGATATGAATTTATTACCTACCACTAGCCTATAAGAAGGCTCCATTATTAAAAAATATTTTTCTTCAATTAAATGGTATGTGCTAATATTTGGAACCTTATATGTTTAGGATAAATATAATATTTTTTTGGTTCAATTATTTTTTGAAGTGAAAGATGAGTTTGTGGCAGGAATTAGTTAAAGGATGTAACTCTACTTGTCAAGTATATATATATATATATATATATATATACCCTCTTATTAAGACTAAATTTTATTAACCTGATTTCCAATGTGGGTTTTCCACAAAGGTATTTTCTATTTTCAACCTTTTAATTTTGATGAGCAATTTAAAATTGTGAGGACGTAATTTATTGAGGGAGGGGAGAATGTAACACCCCAAGCTTCCATGTTATGGTTCTCTTTGAATAATACAATAGCGTGTGTTGTACACAACTCCGAGTTCTAACACACCACAAAAAGAAAACTAGCTGTTATGAATAGTAATAACCACTTATTGAAATTTTATAAATTTTATCTTTGAAAATGGACTACATTTTTGGATTCAGAATATCGAAATTATCCTGGGGTGATTTTTTGGTATTTTTTCTGAAAACATTCATTTTTTGATGAATATTGAAAAACACTGGGTTATAGTTTAAAAACAAAATTTTTAATTAAATAATTATTTATTTTATTTAAATTTATTTTAGGTCAAAATAGATACATAAAACCTATATAAGTTCAATGTAATTCATTGGAGTCAATTTATAAAAATTTTACATATATAAACATTTTATAGGACTTTTCACAGTCATTTACTCACCTCCTAGGAGGATTTGTAAATTTACATAAAACATAATTTTACCACTTCCATGAGTTCAATTTCAAAAATATGAGAGACACGGTTGATATCAGTATGTAAAATTTGGTTTAATAATATGAAAATAATTTATGGTGAATAGTAACTTTTTTACTTTTATTTACCACTGTTAAAAGTAAATGGGGTAATTAAGGGTATAAATGATATTATTATTACCCTAATATATGTCGTAATTCTATTGGATAAGTGTAATTCGACCAAAAGAAAATTAGGAATCAAATATGAACCTCTTTGGTCCACATGGATTAGATTAGGACATTTATTATTATATTATTTGATGAAGAGTTAAAATTTTTAAAATCAAAGATTAACAACTAAAACATTTTTAATATAGGGTTACACATAAGATAAATTAGACTATAGATATTCATTAGAAATAAAAAAAACATTTCCAACATTGTGGTATTTTAGTTATATTTTCTAGACATTAAATAATTTAATTTATTTTTGACACATTGATGATGCAGTAATTACCTAATTAATGAAATATTAAAATAATTGATATTATTAATATCCAAATAAATGTAATTTGAGACATTTTTATGAAATCCACTAATTTTATAGGATAATATGTCATGTTAGGTTTGGTTAGATGAATTTTGTTCGAATAATAATGCTGTCATGATTTAAAAAAAATCCAAATAGTGTCAAAATTGATATAAAATAGTTTTTAAAACAAATATTATATTATTAATTGATACAATGGTCATAAAAATATTAAGATTATAAAAAATACTTATATAATAATAAATATGACATTAATGATCCAATTTGGGTTTTATTGACAGTTTATAGTAAGTTTATTAACCATATAGTGTAAGAATACAAGAAGACGCGGTAAAAGTAAAATTATTTAACTTAGAGTAAAATCTAAATGATAAGATTAAAATGGTAACCTAAACATGTCTAAAACCTATTGGTTGAGGGGATTTCGACCTATCCCCACCCTAGCCTCACTATAATTGACTTTGGAGCTATTATAAACCGAATATTAATTTATTATAAAATAATATTTTATGTTTTTCCTATGGCGCGCCTCACCCCTCTTAAAAAAGCGCACTCCCCCTTTTCTCTAATTACCACATTCAAAGCCATTTGGCTCATCCAAACCCTGCCAAAATACACTCTAAACTGTCCTCCCTTCATCCTATAGGCCTTCCCTTAGTCAGAAACCCAATCTAATGATCCCTTTAGATCAAATCAAAAGGAAGAACCCAAAGAAGATATAAATATTTCATCACCTCTTTCAATTTCATTTCATCGTCCAATTCCATTATAAAATATTAACTCCAAAATATTTTATATAACGTGAGGTTATTATAAATATGGTACAACCAAATTCATTATTCTATCCATCCCTTGAATGACATGTCAGCATACATGCGTACGTATGACTTACTGTCTCCACATCATGGTCTAATTGTTATTCAATACATTATTATTTGGATGGGTATAATAATGATGTGTAATTAATGTAAATAATAAATATAACATGATAATGTTTATGTATATATGATATACCATACAATTATATATTATTTTAATATAAAAAGAATGATATTTTCACTCTTGCGTATGTACGGATTACCTTCTCCACGAACGCGATGAGATTTATTCCCCATCGTATCCATTCAAGACTAATTTTAATTAGATGATTAAAAATAATGTTTAAATACTTGATATAATTCTGGATATGAATAAGATACATCCCATCCATAACAAATATGAGTCACATAACAAAGAATATAAAGGATGAAGAATATGTTAACACCCGAAATGACGATAATACTATGATATTATTAACAAAGAATTGATAAAAGATCATATATGATATCATATTAGTGTATATGATTATTTTACAATTTAATAAAAATTATTTCACCCTTATAAAGGATTTCAACCAACTCTCAACCAAGTAAAATTACAAGGTAAGGGGTTTTCATCTCACTCTTTATTCTCGTGAGATTCATGCCATATTTCCACTACTACCTTTTGTGTGATGTATGTACATCTCATAATTGTATTATTTGTCTAATAAACATTAATTTATGTGTATTTATATATTAATTTTATGATACATCGTTCATGGGGTGTATATTTTGTAAGTTACCAAATTGGTAAGAGTTAATTTCAAAATCTCTTTATTATCTGAGGTTGTTTTTACGTAAGTATCTATTGGGGCCTCTTTATCATCCACATCCATGTTTTGTAAAAATGTATTTTAAAACATTTTTTATTTACAATAAAATGGGATAAATTCATTTATAACCTTGGTTGACTTTTGATACGATTTTTTGGAAGGAATCTTTTCGTCGTTTTCCAAACAAGGTACTTTATAACCTTTTCCACAAAACTAAGGTAATAATTTCTTTTTTAACTTATACGGATGGTGTGTCTATTTTCTATCGTTATAACATCTTCAAAGATTCCCGTACAAGTTTATAATAATATTTTCAAAATAAATTTTTTCTTTTATAATTATGTAACTTTAAATGATTTCAAAATAGAAAGAGATATTTCTATCAAATAGTTTTTATTTCATCTATGTCAATATCCTTTGATAAATTTTACACTCATTTGAGGTTGATTTGTTATGATACAAATATTCCATATTTTATCTAAAGTTTTGTGATATGTTTGACTATGGATGAGTTATTTTCATGCCATTCATGGTTTAGGGTTAAAGTATTGACATTTCGTATGATAGTTTTAATATGAATGTTAATGTTATATTTCAACCTCTTCTTTTGATGATTGTATTGGACTAGTATATTCCGGGTTGGGGAGTAGTAAAAGTAATCCCTCCAGGTTGGGGTCCGGTTACAGCAGACCCTCCGGTTTGGAGTCTGGTTATAGAGGCTCTCCGGGTTGGAGTCCAGTTACAGAGGCTCTCCAGGATGGAGTCCGGTTAAAGAGGCTCTCCGTGTAGGATTCTGGTTATAGAGGCTCTCCGAGATGGAGTCCGGTTATAGAGGCTCTCCGGGATGGAGTCCAGTTACAGAGGATCTCCGAGATTGGGTCCGGTTATAGTTATCTCCTTAGGTCCTAGCATGAGGACTTGACACAGAAATTGAAGTCTGACATTATGCATTCCATCTTTATGAAAGTGGCTTTTGATATCTCATGTGGTCATTCAACTAGTAGAATACCCATGACTATGTTTTGTTATGGCATTATTTACTCAGCTCATATTCCTACCCTAAAATTATTCATGTTCATTATTGGTAAAGTCATGTGGTTTCAATTATTCACCATGCTTAATATTTGTGTTATCTTCCGCTGTATTGCTACCCTTATTGAGTGTTTGAGCTCACCCCTTTCTATGTTTTATTTTTCCCAGGATTCCAAGAATTGTATAATGATTGATATGTAGGGTTATGTTAAAGGGAATAATGGTTCTCTCAGTGAACTATCTATTTTGTGTTTTATTTTTGAAATTGTAATGTAAAGTTAATGTATGTAATCTATTTTCCAAGACTGCTAAACTGATCGGTCCATCTGGACATGATTCCTTGTAATCATGCCAATGTTATAAATAATGCATCGACTCTGGGTAACTAGGATCGGGTCATTGCATCATTAATTAATAAAAAATGGATGGTGTTGTATAAATTAGTTTATGAAATGATTATATTTTAATTATTAAAAACAATTATGTTCCTAAATTAATATCAAATATTCTATCTCCAAATCTATAATTGTTTGAAAATAATATCGTTTCTCATGTAGGTGATTAATTCAACCCAAGAAGAACATGATTCAATATATATTTCTGTATGGTTATTGAAGAGTTTAGTTTTTATTATATATATTTATTAAATACTAATGAAATTTATTATATTTTATTAAGTATATGAATCACAGTTGGGATGAGTTACTAAAAGATGATTGGAGGAGAATATTTTTTATTTATAAATATATCATTATTCCATTTTTCATGTTCTTCATAGGCAGTTAGTTTTACCATGATCAATTATTTTAAATATGTCTTACAGAATTCATAATATGTAATTCCATCACATAAATCATGAAATTAAAAAAATAACTAAACCATTTAATGAATCTTCCAATAATGGTGGTGATTAAAAATGACAATGTTGTTCCTAGAGGTGGTAGCTCGCATACATGTATTAGTAAGGATTTTATTTTTTAAATGAATTTTAGGAGAATATATAATATCTATAACATAAAAATATTAATATATAATATATTATTTATAATACATAAATTTTATATACTTGGTTATAATTTTTATAATATGGTTTTTGTATATGTATAAAATAATAAAAGTAAAAGTGTATATAATACATATGTTGAAAAATTTGATCTTCCCCTAAAGTATCTTTTTGTAATGAAAAACTTTCAGAACATTTTATAGGCAAGAGTATTTAAAACATTAATATGGAAACTATATAAATAAAATATAGAATATTTTCAGGGATATATCGAACCTGAGGTTTTATTTAAAGTGGGTGGAAGTGGGAATATTTTATAGGTCAAATTGAGGGACAAATATTTGGAAAAGATTAGTATATAAGAGATATAAATGGAATTTCAAAATTTTTAGGTGAGATGGGTTTATAAATATTGGAGAATATTTTATTTATGAATTTCAATCCTACCAAAGTAATTCTAGATGGTATGAATTTCGATTATTTTTGGTAAAATTGTAGCCATGTTAGATTACCAATTTAACACATACTAATCCTTTTTAAATTTTATCCATGGTAATTATTTGATTACTAAAAATATAATATCACCCTTAATGACAAATTTATAAATTATAAATCCAAATAAAAATACTATTACTTATAAAAAATCTTTTATAAATCATAATATAAAATTTTATATTAAAATATTTAATGTGTTGATAACTATTTTGTATAAAACTGTTATTTCAATCATTATGTTTTTTTCTTCAATTTCATATAATAATAACTAATAATTAAGTGATTTTATGTCTATTTATAAATATTTTTGAACATCATATTCGATTAATTATATTAATTTAATTTTAGATAATAATATTGGAAAAAATATTATTCCCTGAAAATTAAATTTTTATCATGGTAAATAATATTTATCAATGTAATTTGATTTTATACATAAAAATTCATATAACCGAATTAAATAATTTTAAAACAATTATTATAAATATTAAATTCATTTAATAACATTGAATTTGCTAATTTTGTTTTTAGTTTAACATTGTACTACACATAAAAATAAGTAAAAAACATATAACTTCTATGCACAATATATAACTAAAAGAAACATATCTTATATAATTAGGCTCTCTACATACAATAGAATATGATTTCATAATAACTTAATGTTTCTTGAGGAATGATATGTAAATTTATATTGTGTAACAGAGTAAGTTAGATGAAATATTAGAGGTTATATCGCAAATGATTATATGTTAAGAATTTCCTCACTTACATTCATCACTGAGTAATAGGATGTAATTTATTTAAGGGGTAAAATTTAATAACTCGTGATTTATGATTATATTCCCTCAAATAAATATCATGGTTAATATATTAAATATAATAAATCATATGGTAATTTTAGATAAAACAATATTTTTTTCCTAAAATGATTTTATTATCTATCTAGTTATACCAAATTCAATTTTATCAATGAATCATTAATTATTAATTAATAAATTTTTTTATTTTTTAATTTACCTCAATTTTTACCAATTAATTTAACTACCACTCAGTAATGGTTATATAAAATTTTTTGATTCATTTTGGATTGCTTTTGTGTATAGAGAATGCTATCAAACATAATATTTATTTGAGTTAATATAATCATAAATCATGAGTTATTAAATTTTACCCATTAAATAAATTACATTCTATTACTCACTGATAAATGTTGGTGATAAAATTCTTAACATATAGTCATTTGCAATATAACCTCAAATATTTCATCTACCTTACTCTGTTACGCTATATAAATTTACATATCATTCCTCAAGAAACATTAATTTATTATGAAATCATATTCTATAGTATGTATAGACCCTAAGTATACATTATCTAAAATATACAACTCTCAAAACCAAATAAATCTCCAAAAAATCAATAAAAAAGTATATTCGTATAGAAATTAATAATTACATTAAATCTAAAACTATAATAAACAATTGGTCATAAAACCACACACTATAAAATATATACCAAAATCCTAAAGTATGATAAAATTTAACAACAATATCAAAAATCAATTTTAAATTCCAAGGATTTCAAAACTATATAACCTTATGTTTCATGAATTTAAAATTAATTTAATATATCTATATGAAGAGTATGTTAATTCTATTTTTATATCATTCAATCAAAGTTTTTTAATTTTATATGCTAAAATATTACTTTTTATTAAAATATCATTATACGATTAGTGATACTAGTTTATATGTTTTTCAAATCTAAATGAAAATTACTAATGTACAATCTATAGTTGTTTCATGTATTCCTAATTTTTTTTTAATATCATTGACTATCATCAATAAATATTATTCAGTAAGGAAATTAGTTATGTGTGTAATTATTTAATTTCAATTATGATATTTACCTCACTTTCTTATGTAGGACAATGATAAAAACCTTTTCCAAACCTAATATTCATTAAAATTGTATTCTCAACAATTTATGTATGATAACATATTAAATTTTAAGTCATTGGATTCAAGAAACAATATATTCATAAATTTAATTTTATAAAAATATTTTAACAAAATATAAAAAATGGTTATGATAATATATAAAATCTGAATATGAAAACAATAATATTAATATGTATTCCCCCATGACCCCTTAATTTTTTACATATGATACATTTGGATCAACCTATGATTCCTTATGTTATATCATTTATTATGAATTGTCATTTTTTCATTTGGTTATCTTACTTAATTAATTATAATCACACCCAAATGCATCATAATAGTTTATTAGGAAGAATTTTAATTAACCATATAATATACCCCTCTGTTTCAAACTAGTTGTGTTGTTAGTCCTCTTTGTCCGGAAATAGGTGAAGATCATGTTAATACTCAATCCTCCCTTTTCTGGTTTATTAAACTAAAGTTCTATTTTTTCAGAGCCAGTATCCACTTATAGTATAAAGACATAGATATTAAAAATAATATAATATCACAAAATATACATTACCAAAACATTATATTTTTATCCTATAAATAATAATATAGCATAATTTTTTTTAATGAATTTTGGTAATTGTTTCATTTCCAAATTCCAAAAAAATATAACATATACATTGATGAAAATTTTATATTTTATCTTTTCCATTGAAATTATGACCAACAATAACTTATCAATTGATAATGACCATTAAAACTCTTAATTTATCATTAATAAATAATATCCCAATAATTTATTTTATCTATTCACACCTTCAATACAAACATAGGTGCCCCAAACCAGCACAAGATGATTTAATGATAAAACAAAATAATTTAAATATTTTCATTGAAATACAACCTTTATTTACAGATCATTCACACATAATGTTACATTGTTTATCCGATGACCTTTCTTTCTTTTCGATTTTCATGAATTTTGAAAAAGATATAACCAATTGAATAAATTTTCATTGTATCAAATAGATACCTCCCTCACAATATATGAAACTACATAATCCATAACATGGAATCATGATATCTCAAAAAAAAGATGCACTTTTATTCATATATTACTTTTAAAATTTCATCATGACCCAGGGAAATAGAATTATAAGAAAGTGGAGAGTGTAAGTTCCCCAAAAGGGTAAAAATAATTCATTATAATCCAATATCATAACTGAAAAATATTAGAAAATTGTTATAATTTAAATAAATTTGTAAATTAAAACCCATTGAATAATATAATACAACTCATTTAAAAAACATGGTATAATACTAATCATGAATGAAATTTGTGAGTTTATAAACATTATCCATGAGATAATACGATAGTCATGAGAATAGGAATAAGACTATGATATCAATCAACTATAGAGTAATAATTAGCCTACAGAAAATGTCATTTCAGGAGACACAGCCTCAGTTCCCACACATAAAATAAATAAAAATGTATTGATGAAATATTATTTCATGTGAAATGAATCCTCAACCAATGCATTGGGGGATATATATGATCCCACTCATCATTTATCCATACTTATGTATTATAAATGAAATATTTTTAATGTTTCACATCATATAAATCCCCAATAAAATATTGTAGGTCTCTAAAAACATTCAAATGTTATACATTTTCTTTTTTAAATATCATAGGAACCATTGAATGAAAAAGTTTTTCAATTAAAAGAACTTAAATAATCTGGTTAATGAAAATAGGATTTGTCTTCAACCCAGCCATAGGAGCTCTAATGCAGGTGGAATTTTTAATGTCATGCCCTAAGCCCACATCCAATAGTTTGTGGGTTGGAAATATATTTTGAGTAAGAATATCAAACAAATAGGATACCTTATCCTAATGTACCTAAATAGATGCACACATATCCAAAAACACACATATTATTTAATGTTAAAATTGATCATAAACTTTGAATGAATTCATATATCAACATATCAAATCACTGTACAAAAATGGTGAAAGAATAAAAAGGGGTAAATAGAATCCCAATAAAGATATAAAAATATTCCAACCTATTATGAAGGATGAGAATTATGTCAAGTGGAACACCTAATATGTTCTACGATGTATTTAGAGAAACTATGATCCAAATAATAATTGTAACCCTTTGAATCCATGTAATTTATCTTCCTCTACAGAATAAAAGACATTAGTGGAGAGATCCCATGCATGGGTTTATATAAGAATACCCATAACGACACCTTAAAATCACTAAACCTAAACTATCAAGAGTGAAAATGTTATCTCATCATCATGAAGATATGTTAATCCTAATATGTGCCATAATAAGAATAACTAACATATATTTATTTTAGGATCTATGTCTCAATTTAAATCCCCAACTCTAATTCCAAACTAGTATTTTTCTTAAGGATTCAATGTAACATTAACACATGAGAACCCGCCCCATGAATCTATTCTCATTGATGGTTCCCATTAAAGAGGTCACTCCTTTCATGGCTACTCTATAAAAATTTTTGTGTAGTAACACTATGATATTGTAACATTGATAGGGGATCTCCCCAAGGCGTTGTGGGGTATATCTAACATTATCTAGAATTACCCTCTATGTAGGTGATCAAATTCCTAGATATATTGGTCTTGTTATTCATGTCCCAACCTATGAATTATGAAAATGATAGAGGATCACATCCAATATCACATAGAGGTATTCTAAACTATATCTTAAATCAATATTGAATAGAGGATCACATACTATTCTTAGGACATGATTACCCACTGTACTTTTTTAGTAATTAATTTAGGGAATAAAAACAACAAAAATGGTTTATACATTAGAGAATAAGGACCTCAAGTTACCCAAGGAAAAGTACACACTTTGTATAGTGTATACACGACATTTCCTAGATTCCCCAATTTTTCATGGATACTCCAGCCCGTGCCCATGTACTTTGGCACATGCCCTTGTACTCTAGTGGTGCATGTGCCCTAGGACATGTTCATGTACTATAGGATTATCCAAGCACCATAACATGACCGTTTTCTATTAAAATTACTCTGTACCATGCTATGAAATAGTATTATAGCCTTGATCATGTACCATGTTCTTCCAATCGATGTAGTTGTACCTATGTGCCTAGATTTTACCATGCCCATGTAACGCAGGGGTACAAGTTGGGTCCCTCATCATGTGATGAACAATGTATGGTAGGTCCCATATGCCAAGTGATATTTTATTATTCAAAATAACTATCCATCGTATCCAGTAGACTATGTGGTATTTTTTGTAAGGATATTAGTTTATTGAACAATAATTGTCATTGGTGGGAATATTTTTACCACTAATATTCTTCCAAATTGCTTCCCATCACATCTAAATGCCCCATTGTTAAACTACACATGAAAAAAACCACATATATTACATGATCTTTTATATTCATCATCATACACGTTTCATGAAATCAATATTGAATCTAAACATTATGTAATTATTCATCAATAAAAAATTTAATGCACAATAATCGTTCATTGGTTATTTGTTGAACCATTGGCCAAAAGAAAAATCGATGATGTATATGAGAAGAATTACTAAAGAAATAAAAAAACCAAAATAAATAAATACATCAACCATTTTTTAGGGTTTGCCTCAATATATTATCATGATAATGATGATGGAATAATAATTAATCAACCATTATCAAACTATAATGATTTCTTATATCATGGATGATAAATCCATACTTTAAATTCAATAGTTGAGCCATGATTAAATACATTAAATTTTTTTAGGAAAGATATAATATAATAAAAAAAGGATTATTTAAAAAATAAGAAAAATCAGAACTCAATTATGGGTATATCAATGATGAAAATGGTTTCACATGACTATTGTGGTTGATATCAATGAATTCCATTTAAAAAATAACACTACACTATGGTGCCTTGAAATGTTTTAATGAATTCACCTCCAACTATTCATTTCAAATCGCAAGGGTTATGAATCTAGAATTAGAAAGCCTAAAAAAGTATGATTAAATTGAAAAGATTTATTCTTGGGTAATTTAATAATAAATAAATTGATACATTTATTTATTAATTTATTAATCTCACTACAGTTACACTTTAATAAAATAATCGATGTGCACAATATAAATGTTGTGCCAATAAAAAACACAAATTAAAAATCTAATGGGGTCCTCATATCCCACATCCAAACATCCATTTGTGAGGGATTCCATTATTTCATAAAAACTATACATGTGTGATATAATCTCAATAATATTTTCATTATCAGAAAATTAAACATCCTCAAGCCACAAATCATGTGCATACTCCGTACCTAGAATAGAAAATATAAAAAAATATATTGTATCATTTTAAAATTATATACATATTAGTTATAGTATCCCCACCTTAGATATTTATATCTTAAAAACAAAAAACATACATATATAGGTTATAATATAAAGAACACATGTGGTTATCTCACCACATGGGGATATTAAGAAGATTCACATGTTTCTAATGGATACACACCAAGTGAATCACTCCCCCGTAAAGGATATTCCTTTACCATAAAAGAACTATACTAACTACTCCATGAAGTTAGATTCTAGTTTAAAGTCTAGATCACCCCATTTTATAACACATCAATGGTTGCACAAATATTTAATCATCTATAAAACATGGAAGACCTCGTGAACCCAATCTAACTGATGTGCTAGGTCAAGGAGGTACACCACCTCAACATCCAAGTGGAATATCTGGAATATACAAATAAATATCAGAGATAACATTACCCTAGCCAAATATCTACAATCTAATTCAAGGTGAGTGATTCAGAATGCATACTCTACCACATCGAGGATAAAATTCTTCTTCATGAACTCTTCATAAGACATGTGGTGGCTTTGATCAGTAATTAAATTCTATAAGATGATATACACATTATCATATTATTATCCCACCAACTATGGGACTGTGATTGTAGAATCCCCTAGATCAGTTCTACAATGTGGTGGCCTATAAGGTCTACCTTAAAAATATTTGAATTATTCCATATCAGTGGTGGAGTGGTAACTTTTCATATACCCAAACTCCACTAAGGGTTGGTGATCCTATATTCTATGGAAAATGTCCCACATGAAACTCCCAAGTATTTCATCATGAATGTGAATTTTTTACCCAGTCTAGTCATATGTTTGGGGGTGAAATGTTACAATAAACCATAACCAAGGAACACTGGTGTCATTAAAACCTATAAAAAATCATGATTTCATGTGAGAATCATAGAATGAAATTATCACCAGGGGAACTCCATGAATACTGACTATCTTCTATATGTAGAAGCATGTTAAGCTCTCTAATAAACTCTTCTCTTGAATGTATATGAAGTGGGAAGACCTGTTGACTCATTATTTTATCATTTAGATAGAATCACATCCTCTAGGTAATTTTGGAAGAGATAATGGTATCTTTAAAATGATATTATCCTGCTTCAACTCTAGAACCCCAATGGGTTGAGATAATCCTGACAGAACTTGATACTCAACATTCACATTCTAAAAAGAGATTCATTTGGAGAAAAATTAAGATTTTAAATTATTCATAAATATCCACAAAAACAAACAAGAAATGTTATGGTACATATTTCCCACATCATGATGTACCACTATGGTATATATATGATGCTCCCTTACACCCTACTCCCATAGTATCACAGGTACCATCGTCCATCCTTATTAAAGTATCAAACAATACCCACGTTCATCATATTTATTAGAATAACATCTAGTGGATATCTGAATATGAAAGGTATCACACACAGTAAATCCTACATGAGCCACCCTAACATGATGAATATGAATAGGGGTAATATACACCTACTATAGATAATCTACACCATTTCCTTCAACAAAGGATATATACAATGATGGAAAATGATCTTACGTTATGATAAAAAACCATAAACAAGGTCTTCTAATTGGAAAATATGCAACCAAATTCCTATTCCCCCTAGTATATTCTCTTTCTAAGTAAAAATTTTAGGGGAACAATTTCCATCTCCTCCACCTAATTTTAAGATCCTTGTATGAAAATATTAACTTTAGACCCCAGTGGATATAATAATTGGTAAACATATCACCCACAAGGTATTATCTCCCCATATTTTGGATGAATACAACTATACCTAGCTTAAGATCATGGTACATGTAATACCGCACATGTGACCTCGACTACTGGAATGTAGAAGATATCACCACCTACCTCAATATCCTAAGAAAACTATTCCTAATTCAAGTGGAATCATAGATCCCAACTTACCAAAAATTCTCCTTTATCATTATAATGATGGGTACAATCATATTCATATGTTTTATACTCTTGAACATGCAAATGGAACCTCTCCATCCACACAAACAGAATCAACATTAGGGTGAAAAATTCACATTTGTTTCAATCCTAGAGAAATATGGTACAAATTTCAGATATTGCCCTTATAATAAATGAAATAATTGTACCTCGGTCCCTAAATTGGGTGCGTCCTTTACTAGAAATACATGAACCATACTCATGTCCACTACTACCCCATCTATTATGATGACTTATCCCAATATACAGAACCTGACCCGAGTAGCCCAAAGACGTTTCCCTATACTAAATCATTGCCATTGATACAAGACTCTAATACCCAATGAACAATCTATTTTTTATTTTTGGAATACATATTACATACAATAATGTTACATTAAAACATGAAAGGAAATACTAAAAATAAATTCCACTGGAAACAACCATAAACAACTAGATCATCCCTACAATTCATTCGAAATATAAATATTCATATCATGGAAAAAACATAAGAAATGGGTGAGATGAATTTCACAGTAAGGGTACGAAATATATTAGAATATATAAACATAAATAATATGTCATGGTGAATAAATAAAAATACATGACATTAAAACATAATCTTGAAAATAATATCGATGACATAAAAGATGACAAAATAATACCATGTAAAATAATCACATGATAATGAAAATTAACCATGGATATTTTACTATTTGAATAATCACATGGTATATCATTTAAAAATATCATAATGAGGGAATAAATAATGTTTGACATCATAAACTTACCATCAAGGGTTCAGTCAAGACACCATACATAAGGGGTGAAAACCTAGTGAATTTTGTCTCATGAGAACTACTGATGCATCGAGGGGATATAGTGGGCCCTATACATCACATAATAATTACAATTCATTGCGAAAATAAAAGGGGTGAAACATAAACTAAATATAAATAAGAAATGTAAATAACATCCCCCAATCAATAAGCCTAATCACTAACCAATACAATTAATATGGTGAATGGTATCAAGATTTCACATCGACATTCAAACTAGTCATAAACCATATAATAAAAAATGGTAAATGATATAATAAAATATCAACACCCATTACGAATAAGATTCAATTGTGGTTTTAAAATTGATGAAAACACTCTGATAAAATAACCGAGGAATTCTTGAGATAAATACCCTTTTCATTTTACAAAGAAAAGTTCTTTGGAAAAAACAATTAGTATTTTAAAAAATAATAATATAAAACTAGAAATTAAAACTATATCATTTCATTGAAAAATTAGTAATTTTAGATAAATAATTGTTTATTAAAACACACCATATATGTCACTAGAAAAATGGTACGAAAGTCGGAAGTTCCCTTAAATCATGTTTTCTTAACAAGAAGAATTGATAATGGAACATTATAAAACAAGTATTATACCATATATGAAACATGGTATGACATGGAATAATTATTTTCGAACATATAAATAGAATATATAATAATTATATGAAATTAATGTAGATCTACATTAGGGTAAATAGAGAGATAGCGTAACCTGAATGAAAATGGGGGTTCTGGAAGAAACCCTTTCATGAGTCCAAAAATGTTCTGTATTTGGGCTTAATGTACAGGATAATGAAACTAGATTAATTAAAATTTTAATTTAGAACCTAATAAACTTATAATTTTTTATAATAATTTTTTTTATGTTTTTTATATCCTTTTTGATGAGATATTGAATTAAATTTCATTTTTTGGGAGTGTTCTTTTCCTTGGTTTTCATGATCGATTTACTTTTATATCCATATAGAAGATCTTGTATAAAGAAAATAGTTTTTGATAATTGAATTTATTTTTTATTAATGATCATCTTAAAGATAAAATGGTTATATATTTCATTTGGTTATTTGTGGTGGAGACGAATCATTAGATAAGACGTTAGTGATAATCATTTTGATTATTTTGGATGGTATTGCATAATCCAAAACTAGTTTTATTTTATTAATTAATATTATGAATATATTATAGATTCAGAAAAATAGGAAGGATGTAATAGACATATTATTAAAAATTTCACCATAAATATGGTTTTATGAACAAAATTGAATGTGTAATTGAAAAATGAAAACATGTCTCCCACAAAGGCAGTAAATTGTACCTCATGGATGATGTTTTAATTTAAAAATGAAATTGAGAAGAGACATGTTGGTGAATTTTCCTTTTAAATAATAAAATTACATTATTTAAAATATAATATAGTTATAATTTCACATTGGATAGGTGATTAAAGGGAAGGTTAATAAAATAAAATCCATTGAAAAGAAAATAATAGGAATGAAAGATGATTTTTACCTCTTGAATTCTTCTCCTTGAGAACCTCCTTAGTGGGATTGGATTTGGTATTTTTTTATGGAAAGGGATCCAACATGTGGGGGAGGGGATTGGGAAAATATTCTAGTATATTTTGGGAAAGGATCAAAACATGCATGGTTAGAGGAGAAGAGTTGGTGAGGGGTGGTATTTATAATGGATGAGAGGTGTGTTTTCTCATTAGGTTATTCATTAGTTTATTATTTTGTCTCAAGACTATAAATAGTGTGATCATTATGAGAAAATATATTAAAATAATTAAGGGTAGTTAGTGATTATGATTAATACATCATCCATGACTCAAAGAATGGTTTATATAACTTATAATGTACATATATCATAAATTATCAAATTTTACTATTCAAAAAAATCAATTATTTTATAAAAATGTCAAAAAAACCCAACTTAACCATTTCTCAAAAATTAGAATTCAAAAATGATCTCAATATTATAAATTTTTTTTTTTCTGAAAATGAGAATGTTTATTTTTAAATAAAATCATCATTAATTTGAAAAATACTGATTATAAAATTATAACTGATTTTATAACACTTTAAAAAATAAATATCGTTTCATAAAATTATCTTATTATAATAAGACAAAAAAACTATTAATTTATGAGTATATTTTTTGAAAATAAATTTTTCTTTTAAATAATTATATTAATTATAATCTTTTAAATAAATATTTTGGGCATATAAAAATACAAATACTGAATTTCACATTTTTAAAATCATGTATTAACATATTAAAAGATATAGATATATAATATATTTATTTAGAAGATACATATATATTATTAATAAAATCCAAGGTGACATTACTACTCTATTTTGCGGTTTACTATTCCATGTTTTCACATTAATATTTCAAAGGTCAAGTTTTTATTCCCTTGGTATAGATTTATTAACTTGTAGAAATAAATCTTCTCTAATTAATTATTAATGTATCATGTTTTTATTGTGTTATCTAACTGATATTATGTGATTTATACTATATTTAATAACTATAATAAGGGAAGTTTCATTGATTGAATTTTGCATCATTACATTTCCTTTCCTATACAAATTTCACCCACTAATTTTCCAGAATGTCACCCCATGCAATGATTTGGGTTTTCCTTCATCATAATATATTATAGTTCCCACATATCCTCTTAATTGTTTTGATTTTTACAATGTACCTTTATAATATTAGTCATCAGATTCATCAACAACTAATCTCTAGTTCCTAGAATCCAAATAGGCTCATTAAAGTAAGATAAATCAGATTTCAATTCAATTTCATCATAAGTGAAAATATGAATTGGGTTAGTCGTGTACATCCTTAACAAAGAGATGTGGAACACTTCTTGAAATTTTGAAATGATTTGTGAAATTTCCAAATGATAATACACAAATCCAATTCTCTCCATAATTTTAAATGTTCTGATGTACATGGGGATGTGTTTAACTTTCTTATTGAACTATATGACATGCTTCCGTAGAGATACTTTTAGAAAAACATGAAATCCAACTTGAATCTCCAAATTATTCCTCTGGTTATTGGTAAATATCTTTTACATAATATATGATTTTTTTATATTTGTTTTAATACTCTTTATATTTTCCATTGTTTACTACACACGCTATGTCCCATAATATTCCTATAACTGATTTCATCCCACAAGTTAGTGTATGAAATATATTTCCATATGTCAGTTCGTATGGTACAATTTGAATTCTTGAATGGGAACTATTGTTGTTGGAAAACTAAACCAAAGGTAAATGTGGATCCCACATTCCTTGAAAGTCCTTTTAACATGATCTCAACATGTATTCTAATTTTGTGATCATCCTTTCTAAATGTTTGTCAGTTTAAGGGTGATAATTAGTACTCAAATGTAGCTTAATATCAAAATATTTAGGAATAAATTTCATTATATTTAATTTAAATTGTTGATCATGATCAGAATCAATTGAAATTGTTGCACCATGAGCACTTACAACTTCAATAATATGAATATTTTCAAGTCTCCCCACCAGAAAAGATTCACTTACAGGGAAGAAATGTGTATATTTGGTAATTAGATCAACAATTACCCATAATAAATCATTCTATATTGTTGTATTTTCTAATACAGTGACCAAATCCCTAGTAATGTCATCCCATTTCCATGTAATAATAGGTAGAGGCTGTAATAATCCTCTAGGATATTGTCTATAATCATTAACCTATTGAAAAAAAAAATACCTTGATACATAATCAACAATTTCTTTCTTCATATTATCCCACCAGAAATGTCCCATAAAATATTTTAACATCTTCATGATACCAGAGTGTATAGAAAAATTCGAGTAGTGAGAATTATCCAAAAACTATGTTTTTAGCTTGGGTATGGGGGGAATACAAATCCTCTTCCAAAATTTTATAGTTACATCCTCATACACGAATTATTCCAACTTCCTGTCATTCAAAACATTAATTTTTCATTGAAAATTTACATCATCATATTGAGAACGTTTAATCCTTTCCAATAAAGATGATTGGGAAACCAATTGAAAATGTAAGGATGTTTCACCTTCCATGATATTTCCCATATCCAAATTTTATTTATCCATTAAAACATTATCCTTATCAATCCTCATTTTTTCCAAAAATCCAGAATCCTTCCTTATGAATACATTAACTACCTTATTCATCTTCCATGGGTGGTAATATATTGAACACTCATAATCATTGGGTAGCTTGATCTATCTACATTGCCTCATGTTGATTTCCTTCTGTGGGAAGATATATTTCAAGATATAATAATAAATATATATATATATATCTAACTTCTTTCACCATATTGATGGTATCTCTATATCTTCATAGAAAATATTATATAAGATAACACAAGATCATGAGTTTGATAGATATATTCATGAGTTTTTAGCTTACTTGATGCATATGCAAATAACCCTATTGTTGTGAATAAGGACACATCCAATTCATTTATTTGATTCATTACAATAACTCAAAAATCCACCATTTCCTGATGGTCGAATTAGGATCGAATAATTCACTATTATCCCATAAATTATTCAAAAAAAAATTCACATCATTTTTCTATATGAATTTTACCCCATTATGAGTCTTCTTGGCTAATATGGAAGCTAATCCAGAAAAATTATGAATGAAACACCAATAGTAACCTGCTAAACCATTGAAACTACATACCTCAACTATATTTTTTTGACTTATTTCATTCATGGAATACCTTTTCGTTCATAGTATAAAATGATATTCCATCCATATAGACAATATGGAAAAGAAAAGAAACTGTTTGAAGCTAGAATTTACACATTATAAGAACCTCATATAACTTTTTTATTTCAAGAGTCTCCATAATATTTTTCATGTCGTTATAAATATTTTCTTATATTTAAAATATTTCAGGATATCATAAATAAATACCCCAACAAAATCATCAAGTTTTTACTTGATTACTATTCATTAGATCTATAAAAACATAGGCTTCATTAGTCCATTCAAATGGAATTATTGTAAACTCGTAATGTCCATACCTAGTCCGAAATTAAGTCTTTTGAATATTTTCCTTCCTCGCATGAAACATATTATAACAATATCAAATGTAACTATTATAAAAGTACTGAGGTCCATAAAATTGGAGCAATAAATCATCAACTCGTGGAGGATGACATTTGTTCTTTATTTTGGTATCATTTATGTCTCTGTAGTTAATGCACGGTCTCATGGTGACATCATTCTTCTTGATATAGAGAACATGTGCACCCCGTGGAGAAGAACTAGGGTCAATAAATATGTTATCACTCAATTAAAAAATGTTTTTTCTTCATCTCTATGAATTATACATTGTCCATTTTATAAGGGTTCATTGATATTGGTCTTTCATCAAGGATTAAATCAATAGAGAAGTCAACTTACCACGATGGAGTGTGTCAAGGGAAACCCACTGAATATATAACAATATATTGTTGTAAAATAGGTAAATCATATATTTGATGAAATAGTTTCTCATGCATTAGAGATTTTTTCACATCCACACCGATAATTTAATTCAGAAGAGCTACTGGGGTTGGATCAAGATAAGAATCATGGGATGTAGTTTCTCAGCTAATGATATGGGATTCTACATCTTCCTCACCAATCATGATTTCCTTTTATTTTAATATATTTTATTTAAAAATTTAGGAATAAAACGTATTCTTATAATTATAGAATATTAATCAAAGATATGATGACAATTTTTGAAACTAAAACATTTTTATGTGTCATAAAGGGGACTAACCAACACATATTTGTTGTAATGAGACTTCCATTGGAATTTTTGACATACAACTCTTTATAAAATCAAAATGGATATGTATAATTTTCAAAGAAAACAAGAAAGATATATAAGAATTCTGAGGTCTATAATAAAATAAATAATTGTAAAATCTTGAGGAAACAATTAATGTACCTTCCACCACATCATTTGGAATTTCAACCATAGAATTTTTAATTGCAAATAATTGGACTTTCTCCATTGGCCTTTCTAGGGAATGTTTCATTAGCTACTAGGAAAATCATTTTCAAAATGTCCAATATTTTTGTAATTTTAGAATTGAACATTGGTATCTTCTTTCATTCCCTTACATTCACATGATGGGAAGCCCTTTTCTTAACACTTGTAACAAAAACACATTCCTTTGAATAATATAGCAGGATTATTCTTCCCATTATTATTATATGATGGAAAATCAACTCTCCCCTTATTTCCCTTTTCCTTATTTCCTTTTTCAGAGTGTTCAGAAGACATTATGTTCTATTTATTCTCTTTAATGTCATAATACATTGATAATAATTTATTTATCTTGATATCACATGACACTTCATCTTCATATGATGACATATTTTGGGAGACTAGTGCCCCTCAGAGGAATGGGTTTAACCCTTAAAAGAATAGTTAAATCTTACTCATTATATTGGGTATGTAATCTATAACATGACTTGACAACCATGTAATGTTGGATTAATACTTAGCATCATTCTTATCCTCATTTTGAATCAAATTCAAGAACTATCTCTCCATATTTTCTCATTTTTTTAGGGAAATACTTTTCCAAGATAATTTCCTTAAAATAATTCCATTCAATTTTTTCTATTTCTTCCGACTCCTTTGGGATTTGAATTAATGAACACCATTGATCTGCATCATCCAAGAGATTATAAATTTCCATGAAAACCTTCTCCTTTTCATTACTTCCCAAAGCATGAAATATCTTCCCTAAAGAAATTAACCACTACTCAACTTAAAATAGGTTTGCAGTATCACTCATTGATGGAGGTTACTATATCATGAAGTAGTGTAACATTGGTCCACCACATTATAAATCAGGATCTTTCATACTGGAAACATTATTATTCTTAACCTGATTCAGGTATCCATGTGTATTTATAAGTATTTCAGAACCAGTTGTAGCTCCATTTGCAACATCATTTTCTTGAAAAGTAGGAAAATATCTACATGGATTGAGTTTGTTGGTACAATTTCCATTATATTAGAAGGGTATTTTTTTAAAAAAAATATCATACACTTAATTATGTTATAAATCATAATGAATAATTTTGAAATATGAAGTCACTTAATATAAATTGGAATTTATTCATAGCTAATACCATAATCATAAACCATCATTCTTTTGGGACATATTTGAGTTTAAATCCACATAATAGTTTTTATAAAAACATTAATTATCCTAGTAATATCCCCTAGGTGAGTTAATATAGATTCATAGTAAGACCCGATGTCATGTACCAGGTTACTTCGAGTGAGGCCCGAGACACCATATCGTTTTGTTTCCCCTGTGTATATCTGCACTAGAATCATGTTCACTTTTAGTATCCATATTGGGATTTATTTTTTAGAAGACCCAAATAAACAATATCTTGAAAAAGTTATAGGATGTAGTTATACACTTATCATCATAGCCAATTTTATGGTTATGTTACCTAATCTATGTTTTCTCAATCTAGTTTCCATGTTTTCTACTAAACTTCTTCTAATACCAACTGTAGAGGGGTGGCCTCACTATCTCAGAGCTGGTTCCATACATTAATATATAAGAATATATACATGAATAGAATCATCATAGATAGATCAATTTAGTAGTTTTGGAAGCCAAATTATTTATATGCACTTTACATTAAACATGAATGGAAATAAAACATACTAATTCCATTGTAAAACCCAAAAACTCCATGTTTATACCTACAGGTCATTAATAATATACATATTCACATCTAGAGAAAAAATAAAATGTAAGAAATGGGTGTGTTTTGATGCTTTATAAGGGTATGAAATATAAAATAAGATACAAACATAAATAATAATGCATTTTGAATAACTAAAAATATGCTCCATTAATAAAATATTGAGAATAATATGCTAGGTATAAAAGCTGATAAAATAATTCCATACAAAATAATCACATGATAATGGAATTATAAAATTGATATTGTAATAGTAGAAAAATCACATGGTTTATAATTGACTAATATCACAATGAGGGAATAAATAATTTCGGATATCATAAACATACTATCAAGGATCCATCTAAGAAACCACATATAATGAGTAAAACCCCATTCTAGTTTGTTACATAAGAGCTACAAATGCATCAAGAGGATATATTGGGCCCCAGAAATCACTTAATAAGTCCAATTAATTACTCATATGAAATGGGTGAATCATAAATTACATATACATATGAAATATAAATAACCTTCCTTAATCAACATAGTGAATATCTAACCATTCAGAGTAATACAGTAAATGGTATCAATATAGCACAACCATAGTCAATCCAATTAATAAAAATTTAATAAAATATGGTAGATTTTATAATAAAATTAAAAAAAATTAAGAATAATATAAAATATATGTATTGAAATTGATGAAAATACTCTCATAAAATCATCATGCAATTCCTGAGGGAATTACCTTTTTCATTTTACAAAGAAGAGTACATTTGGAAAAATTACTTTTATTTTTCATTATTACTTGTATAGAAAAATAAATTATCAAATATTGTTTTTAATTAATAAACTATATATTTAATATAAATAATTATTTTTTAAAACATATTGTGGACTATACCTGATAATGTGTAATAAACTGGGAAGTTCCCTTAAACTGAGCTTGCTTATTAGGACGAAATTAGAATGGAACCTTATGAAACATGTATTATCCCATCATGGAAAGGTGAACTAATCTATATATATTATATTGGAACTTATAAATAGAATATATAAGAATAATATTACAATAATGAGATATTACATTAGGGAAAATAGATAGATAGTGAAATCCTAAATGAAAAATAGAGGCTTGGGAAGATACCCTTACCTTATTTCTGAAATTGTTCTGCACTTTTTCTTAAAGTACATAATAATGAATATTGACTGATTAATAATTTAATTTATAACCTATTAAACATTTACTTGATTTATAATAATTTTATTATACACTTTTTTGGATTTTTTTGATGAGTTATATGATTAAATTTCATCGTACATGAACGTTCTTTTCCTTAGTTTTTATGATCAGTATATTTTTTGGTGCTTATAGAAGATCGTGTAAAATGAAAACAATTTTATAAACTCAAATATACATTTTATTGATTATCTTACTGAATATAAAATGGTTATATAAGTAATGTTTCCATGTGGGATGGGGATGAATCATTAGATAAGACATTAGTGCTCATTGTTTAGATTATTTTTGGGGTTTTTCGATCACCACAAACTACTTTTATTTCATTAATTAATATTATGTTTATATGATGGTTCCATAACATTATAAACGATTTAATACATATATTATAACCTTTTAAACTTAAAAATCATATTATTACTAGCCTTGGAGGCCGAATTGATAAATTAAAACAAGTCACTCATAAAGGCAATAAATTAGCACCTCACAGATGTTGTATTCATTTAAAAAAGGAAAATGAGAAGACTTGTAATGATGGGTTTTCCATTTACATAATAAAATTTAAGTATTTAAATGATATTGGAGTTATAATGTAATTTTTTATAGTGGTTTTTAGTGAATAATAATAATATAAAATAATTTGAAAAGAAAATAAAAGGAAGGAAATATAATTTTTACCTCTTGATTTTATTCTCCTTAGTAACCTCCTTAAGGGGATTCGTTTTGGAAATTTTTAGACCAAATGATACTGGATATCTTGGAGGAGAATGGTAATATATTTGAACAAAATTTGGACAAGTTTAAATACATGGAAGGTGTGAGGAGAAGATGTGGTAAGGTTTGGTATTTATATTGGAAGTTTGGTGTGTTTTCTCATGATTTTATTTATTAGTTATTTATTTTCGGTCAAGACTATTAATAGTTTGAAAATTATCACCAAATATATTAAAATACTAAATTTTATTTAGATTTTATGGTGCACACATCTCCCATGACTCAATGAATAGTGTATATTACATATAATGTAAAAATAAAGTAAATTATTGTATTTAACAATTCACCAAAAATTCATGTAATTTAGGAGAATCTAAAAAATCCACCCGAATATTTCGTCAACATGTAGAATTAAAAAATAAACTCTATTTTAGGAAAAATATTTTCTAAAATATGAGAAATTTAATTTTTTTTTAAATCACTATTTATTAAAAAAAATCCGATTTTAAAATTACAACTGATTTTATTACACTTTGAAAAAATATTAATGGACTATTAAAACAATATTATAATCAAAAGAAAAAAAACAATAATTTATAATTATATTGTATGAAAATATATTTTCTTTTAAATCATAATATTTATTTAAAAATTTTCAATATATATGTATGACTTATAAAAATAACAATACTTAATTTGTCTTTTTTAAAATATTTATTTACTTACTCCAAGATATAGATATATCATATTTTTATCTATCAGATAGCCAAATTTTATTTATATTTTCATAATTTAGGTCACTATTCGATTGTCTAATTTTCAATTCATATAGGTCAGTTTAAAATTCCAAAGGTCATGTAGTAATTCCATTGTTATAGGTTCCTTAACTGCTTTAAATACCTCATATTCCATTCAGTAATATTTTAGTATGTTTTTATTTTGTTATCTAAGTTATTTTATGTTATCTATACTATATTAAATAATAAGAAGAAGTAAAATTTCATTGCTAGAATTATGGGTGGTTACACCCAAGAAGAGGACCTCTCAATTCTATAACTAATATATTGAGAACTTCTAGAAAATATGATTATCTCAGTGTATTATTTGGAAAATACTCATGTTTCATGAATGATTCTACTCGTATGCCTAGTACACATAGACTTCATTGGGGAAGACTATAATAAACTAATCTGATATGTGATTAAATTTATGTTTCGTGAGTCCTATGACCATATTTTGAGCATATTTCAGGATGAAAAGAATCACCATGTAATTATAGTCTCTATAGTTACATCAGAATTCCATATTCGATATATAATCAAATAATACTCAAAAGTGGTGATAACCAGACCTATGGTCATTCTTAATGAACCATGACTCCACATTAAATGAGATATATAGGTCACTCATTTTCTGTAGTGGATATTTACTCTTGATTGTCACCTGATTTAGGAGATGAAAATACTCAAACAACAACAAGTTTTCATATGCCTTCAAATTGGCCAACACTTGGGCATCTAATGGGGAAATACTATGTCTGATAGAGACCCTAAATTTTAACTCCATCCACTACTCTTTAGCTCACAAATCTCAATGGTAGGTATCTAATATGTTTCAACAGATGTCAAAATTATCCCTAGGTGACTGTATTTGGACTAGTATATATATCAATGGGGTTGAAATATTTACATGTCCTCGGGTAATATGTCCCAACACTATGCCAATATATCATAGTGCTAAAACCCTTATCATATACATATCCAAGGTTTGCACTATCCAAATTTCAATTAATTAGCTTTATTATACTGTGTGTGATCACATACATCTCTTCTTAAATTTACAAGTCACCAATGAAGGAAAAAAGATCATCCCATTAATACAGATGCATCACATCCTCCACCGAAAATAGTCATTATATTAAAGAATTATGTATATCCATCTCGTTTATAGAATGACAACTCATCACTAGTATATATAGGTACCAAATAATATCTCTCCCCAAAGAGTTAAGTAACAAAATAGTAAGAAGTGTGTGATTTTTTAATCACTTTAGGTAGGAGTCTCCAAGTGTATGGTTCTAGTCAAAGTCTCAACTAAGACCTCAATATCATAAACAGATAATGTGGTAACTAAAGAGTTCCTCAATACTCTTTCTCTTAATACTACATCTATATTATATAATACATGGATCATACCTCTAATAATTCCTAGTGACATTGGGTGATATGCCTCCACTTTTGGAATCTATCCCCATTATTGTCTATTCACTCCTTCAGCCTAGTGTGGAACACCTTATGGCGGTGGTAACAATTGTTCACATGTTATTTTTTAACTACATAACAAAAGGAATACCTCCGATGAAAATTATAAGATCGCTGGGATAATATAAAAAAACCCATGACGGAATAAACCTCATCCATTATTGTAATTGTCCTCATAAAATCCCTATATTTTAATATATATTTGTCTTCAAAATATTTTTTAAATAGATTATGTTCCATGCACCCCCAAGTCTAAATGAATTTTAATACATTATACCATAATATCTAAGGAATTAAATTGGTTGGTAATAATAAAAATAACAATATTGTAAGAAAATATTTATAAAATCAGTTCATTTATTATCAATTGATATTAAATTGAAATAAAAATATTTTTCAATGTAAAAAAGTAATTTTTTGAAAAAACTAATTTTTTTCATGCAGATTATTTTCTTCTTAAACAATTGAATTAATCCATATGGTTTAATTATATTAATGAAATTTTTATGTAATATATTCAATAAATATTTTAAAAATTCAAAAAAATGTTTTTGGCATGAAATAATAATAAATATACTATTCTTTAAAATGTATTTATTAAAATGTTTTCATTGAACATTTCATAATTATTTTAAAATGAATTTATTTCACTGATAGAAAATTGGAATTGATAAAATGGATTCCATATTTGGAATCATGCAGGTAAAATTTATTAAATACAACCCATTTTTTTCATAATCAATAGTAATTATTGGTCATTTTATTTCCATAATAATGTTAAATTGGGTAAATATGGTCAAACATAATATGTTAAGGACTAATAAATGATCCTATTGCATATGATAATTATATTTTATAATTATAAATCATCCAAAATCATCAAAATTATGAATAGATGACCTTTTTTTTACAATTCCACCATGATTATAAGCTTTATAATATTTTATATAATGAGAAGTCAAAATGAAATTATTTTTTATTAACTAAATATTTTTATATAGGGATACATATAGGTTATGTCTATTTATAAAATTTAATTTTAATAAAAATGAATGTTTTCATCATGGTAATTTATTTCAAGTTTTTAGTGATAGTATAATTATAGTGAACGATTCTACCATGTTGAACCAATATTTAATCAATTAATAGAAAAATAAAATAAAGTATTTGAAAATATTGAAAGTATTAAATTTATGAGGAATTATTCATTTAAATGAATTTTTTATATTAATAAAACATATTAGGAAGTTTGGAATGGATTATATTCAAATTCATTACTTTTCATTGGTATTTATGTCAAATTAAATGAATAGTTCCAAATTTCACATCAATGGTAATTTACAATAAATAATATTTTTTAAAGGATTTAATATTTATAAATGAATATTAAATTGGGCATGCCAATGGAATTTGGATTAACCAAACTTTCATGGACAATTTATGAGTAATTTTTTCCAATTACTGTAATATTATTTACCATTTATGGTTATAATTGTTATTACAGCGATTAAGGTCAAATTATTTATCAATGTTTTTAATTAATAAGATAAAATTTTAACTAAATAATGGTATGAATTTTATAATATGATTTTATTTCTACAATATAATAATTTTGATTATATTTACCAGCATATTGGAGAATTTTTATTTATAATGACTCTTTAATATTTTAATCGATTAAAAAATTACACATGTGTCCTTTCACTCCCTCATAAAGGGACACACCTCCTTTCTCTTCATTACATCACATTGAGCCTTCTAGTTTAGCTAGTCCTTAAATTTTCCTCATATAAACATCTCAATCTAATATATTGGGATTATGTAATTCTTCAATGTCCAATCCAATGGGCCATAATAAATTATCTATAGGAGGTATACTGAAGAAGTGGTAGTAATAGAACACAAACTATTTCATTTTGTTTCTACTTATACATGAATTAAATAAAATAAATTCATTATAAAATATTAAAATCTTCATCGATAATATACTTAAATGTTATTTTGATTATTAAATTGAAAAATTTCACCATTTTTTCATAAAATGGGATTTGAATTTATCAATCATGAATATATACAACTTACCGTATCCACCAAAAGATATAATTAATTGTAATTTAGAATCTTTCATGGAGGGTAAATATGATTATTTTAATGTTTATGAATTATATATATTACATTATAATTATTATTTAATTATAATATCATAGAAAACTTATCACATTCCAATTCATTAGAAAATGATATCATATCTCATTCATTCAGGTGGACTACCACCTCTATGAAGTAATGTGAATTTTGTTTAATTTTTTATATAGATATTAATATGTATAGTTTTAATTAATATTTTTGATATTTATAATATAATAATTATTTTGGAAAAGTGAAATATATTTTACATTTCTTTCATTCCTTCCATTAAAATTGGCAACCACATTCATGTGTGTTCATGGCCTATCGTCTCAACAGATGATGTAATTAAATTTTCAATCTATATGATTGATAGATGAATATAAATATTTATATAATGAATCTATATGGTATTAATTTCATTATTAAGTTTTCTTATATGGTAAAACCGTGATCAATGTATATGTATTTGGTCTTCCAAACCAATCCTTACATGAAAAATAAAGAAGTTATCTCCCAGAACAAAGATTTTTAATAATAAATAGTAAAAATATATGTTAACATATAAAAAGTAAATAATAAATATTATTATATATATATGATTGTGGTTTTATAATTTATGTATTATAAATCTATATTTTATAAACATGAGTTTTGATCAGGTAAAAATAAATACGAGAAATGAGGAAAGGGATTTATATTTTAATCCAATATTAATCGAGATTTTTCATGATTGAATTTATATTGAATAAAATATAAGATCATTATATAATTAAACAAATATAATATTATATTATATTTCTATTAAATTTTAATATATATTTTTCTTTTTAATTTCCTTAAATAATTTATTTAATAGATTGAGAGATTATTTTTAAGGAAATCCGACCTTATTTTCCACATCTATCGAAAAATTATTTTTCTTACATATCCATATCTAATTAAATTTATTTGAAGAATATTTTTTTATATTCTTTTGATTATTTAAATTATCTTTAACCATTGATTCAATATTTATATGAAATATTAAAAGGATTTTTATTTTCCTTTTCCAAAAGTGCTACTTTTTTTACTTTTTACAACATAAGTAATGAAATGTTTTTAAATTATAATGTATGAATGTAGTTTCCTACTGTCATGAAAACACAATTATTTAAAGAATCCATTATATTTACCATAGTTATTTTTGAAGAAAATATATTCCATAATAGAAATCCATCTTAGAATATAGGGAGAGAGGTGAGGGAGCGGAGGCGACTACGGAGGCGACTATAGTGATGCCATAGATCTGATGATGACAAGATCTGCTCCCCCCTCCTGATTGGAGGGGGGAGTTCCGCATCCACTTGAAAAAAATTTCTCTCATCTTGGCTCAGATTTTCTGTTCCTAAGGATCCATCTCTCCCCTAAGGTCCCAGATCTCTTTCAGGCGGCACCACAACTTCCTCTTCTCCTGGCTGAGATCAACATTGTTGCGGATTTATGCAAGCTTACCCTAGTTGCATGGTTTTGTATGAAACTCCCTTCATTTGATGAGTTCTAGATACTTGTCTTAGAATCTTGGGAGCTAACGGAGCTCACAGTTGTTGGTATTCTTGATCGGAAGAATATCACAGTTCGTTTTGTCTTAGAGGCAGATTTGATTGCGGCCTGGTCACGAGCTCCACAGAGATGCAGTGGTTCCACCTTATTTATGTTTTGTTCGAGCTTCGATTTCTACATGCGATGAGATCCTGTGACAATTGCAACATGGGTGAGTCTTCCTAGCTTGCCTCTCTCTTTCCAAATTCCCTTGATTTTATGCGTAATTGGAAATTCTATCGGTCGTTCCCTTCGTTCTGATCGTCGTGCCGAGGTTGTGTGTCACCCGATTTGTCACCAAATTTGCATGGAGGTCGAAGTCTAAAGACCACCGGTGGACTATTTCTGGATCACGGATAGCATGGATTTCCACTGGAGGTGGGGTGTTGTCTTTGGGTCTTGGATGCACTATTGCATATCCTATTCCTGATTTGGTCATCTAGAACTGGTTTGTTGCCATGGACAGATGATTCGTACTTCAAAGATGGTTGAAAGGAGAAGCTCTGATAGTGGTCTGGCTATTGGCTTGGACCCAATAATTAGAAATCCCAATTATGGTGATACTGTGATAGTGTGAGGGAGTGTGAATAAAGGCATGGGTGGACCTTTGGATTGTGGTGGACTTACAGTTTCTACTGGGATCAATGATCAGGTGAGAAGACCCTACCTTGGAAAGGCACTACTGGGCACATGTTTGGAGTAGGAGGTGTGGAAATCCTTCCATGCAGAGGTGTGAATGCATGAATATGAAGTGAAAGAGGTGATGGAGTCATTCAATCCATCAGTTCTGCAGGTATTTGAGCAGATAAAATGTGGGCTTGGAGCTGAGGACCTACCTATGTTGGAGGGTGCTGCTGGATCGGGTCGCAGCCTAAACAGAGGAGGAGTGGTTCTTGTACAGGGTAGACATGTCCTCTCAGTTAATAGTTTTGCAGTCTTGGAGTAGGAGGCATCACCCACTATGATTGTTTATTTGCAGGTGATTGAAGCCTTGCATCTGTATATTGGTTCCAATTCTACTAAAAAGGCTATAGTTGATGTCCTGATGGGGACTGTTGAGGACCTTGGCAATGAGGGGTGGACACCATGTCTAGCTATGATTGATCATTATAGGCTCTCTCCAATGACTGGAGGCGAGTCTCTTACAAAATCATAAGGTGTCTATGTGAGGAAAAATGGTGGGTACGCAGGTTTCATCCTGGTGAATCTCATGGGTAAATGGGGACATGTATCTGACAGTGACAAGGAGAATGACCCAGGGGCTGCAAGACCTTCATAGAGTGATATCAATCAAGGTGGTCAGCAGATGTTGTCTAGAAGTGAAGGCGTGGTGACTGCTCCACCAAATAGGAGGCCACGAAAGGACTACTCTTACTTACCGAAGCCGATATCCACGAGGTCCTCATTCAAGAAGGAAAAAGGGGATGCGCCTGATTCTAAAAAGAGTCATGTGATCAAGCAAGAAAATAAGGAGAAACTCTCTATGGATCAATTGTAGCTCATATAGAAGTATCCCAAGGATCTAAATTCCTATGATACGAACTCTGAATGGGAATCAGCTACTGCCGAGGATGTGCCTTATTATGGATGTGGTGAGGATTATGACTACAATGATATGTAGGTGATCTTTTCTGGTTGGTACTGATATCTGGATTTGGATGCACAATATTCTTGTACTCTTGATCTTTTTCCCCTGTACTTTTCATTTATTCTAATAAAGGGTCAGAGTCCTCCCTCTGACTGAGCATTCTAGTTTATATTCCATAATATTTTAGAAATATATTTATTTTAAATAATTTATTTTAAAAAGGAAAAGTTTATTTTCCTGAGGAAATTTACCAGTGAATATTTTAAATGAATTTTCATATTTGATAAATCCAATATATGTTAATTATGTTTTAATGGGTAAATGATCAAATGATACCATCCTTATTCTTTTATTTAATGGTTTATGAGTATTATAATAACTACTTACTAAAACCCATTTTTTCCCATGGGTTGTGTAATGAAAAAAATTATGAAATTTTTATAAAACCTGTTTCTTTACATGGGTTGTGATATTATGATAACATTAATATTTTATGATATTTTTGAACATATATGTATTATTTTCATTATATTATGGGTGGCCATGAATTATGTATCTCTCCAATGGATTTGGTAATTTATTTTAGCTCGTGAGATTATTATGGGAAGAATATTGATGTGATTGATCCTCTATGGGAAACCTAATGATGTTCTTTACCATTAATGGGAATGAATTAATTATGGTTACATCCCATCCTAAGTTCAAATTAAACAATTCCTTATGCTGGTGGATCACGTGGACCCAAGCGCGCCTCCCCATATACTAGAGGTTTCCCAATACAGGTGGGGCGTAAAGGTGGTATGGTTGGGAGACTATACCCTATTATCATAAATGTGATACAGAAATATAAATAAAAATGAAATAGTAGAGAAAAAAATGAAATAAAAATACATAAAGAATAATAAAATATGGCAGAGTAAATTACTAAAAAACTAATAATATTACCAAAATCCTCTAAGTGTTTAATACATGGATGTCTAGCATGATGATAAAAATAGTGAACATGGTACATGCATAAATACATTATTTAGAAAAGTAAATAAAAAAATATTCTCTACAAGCATCCCAGGATTATTATTAATTCTCTGCTCCTAATATCCAACTGTTATCATGAAAATCCACAACCTGTAGAAGGTCACATTCCCTTATCCTTACCTACAGATAGATAGTATTATCATGTACCAAAGGCATCATGAATATGGCGTGAGATATAAATTTCAATATGCCACCACCAACGGTGTCTATGTGTAATCCATGTAGTGCTCATAACTAAACAGTGTGCAGGAATAAGAGAAAATATAATGCAATGAAGAATAAATAAATAACTAGTCCTATTAGGTTCCAAAAGGACACCTGATGGCTCTACCAAGATCAGTTCATTATTTTGTGGAGTGTTTAAACAGTCACTATATAAATATAGTAGTAAAATATATATAGTCTTATTATGTATATTTTATCCACCTATAAAAACAATGTTCTTTTGGATGTATGTGTCCATATACATTGAATAGTTATTCTTGCTCCAAGGAAAAACTCAGACATCGATGACAAGTATAAAAAGCCTATAAATACAATAAAAATGTTACCTGCATTACATCTCTAGAAGATTGTGAGATGTATTCCATGACATTCAGTATGGTGAGTATTTTCTAATTTAATCACTCTAATTGTGGAACATGACACATAAATCCCAACACTTATATAGTGTCAATGGTGCAAGATACTATAATCAACACCCAATGTAATAGAGTGTGGTTCTCTTCCATGATCATCACTCCTTACCATAGTATCACAACCTATGTAATGACGTATTCAAACTTATAAAAGGCTTCATGCATAACCTCCCATGCTACATTTTCATACACACCATATAAAAAATGAGGAATACTCATAATTATTGCATATGACATGCAGAAAAATGTCCCATGTAACTCAAAGGTCAATTCATTTATAGTAAGGAATTGCAATTTAAAATTTTAATTTTGGTAAGAATATCAAATAACATGTCCTTACCAACCTTCATAACCATTTAATTTAATATTTTAAATTCCCCAAAGGAATGAAAACCAATAAATATATAAAACAATTCCTTTAATCAGTCCATTTAACATAATTAAGGAATAACATACATAATTCCATTAGGATTCCATTCAGTTCCATAAATCATTTCAATTTTAATTCAAAAGGCTCTACAGTTCATTCAAAAATTTGAATAGTAATTAAATAATTTTCCGACAAGGTAAATCCAAAAATTAGTTTATCCAAACCCTTATGATGGGAAATGAGCACATTTGAAGAACCATATATCCACGAAAATGCATTTAGAAATAAAGAAATCACATTTCAAGGTCGATTCAATTTTAAACATAGACCGAGGTCTTTGTTGGTGTTACCAACATTTAATTCAATTAACCATAATGGCCAATTCTATATGAAACACCAAATACGTGATCATATATTATTTTTAAAACCTATAAATTACCAATCAAGGATAACTATATATATAGAAATGTCTGAAGTTAAATTTTACATGAAGAAACAAAATTAAATAGGGAGCTTAGAAAAATACAATGCGTGGCATAGAAATTGTGAAATGAGATGATGAAATAGAAGGGGAAAACAACATGACCATATACCTCACAGTCAATGTTTATGCCTCACTCGATATTGGCATTAGATTCAAAGTAGGTTGCATGAAATTTTAGAAACTATCTAATTTCCGGAAAATAGTGAAAATGATCTTACACTTAAATTGTGTGATGGATAATAGGATAATATTAAACCAAAGGTAAGAGATGAGAAGAGAATACATAAAAGAGTCGAAGGCTTTTAATGAATTTCAAATCAGGTACTAGATGATTCAGATAAAGGCGATCCAATGTTGGGGGATTTTTTACACTCATGGTAGAAAATAGGGGTCTGGTCTACCGGAGGAAGAAAGGGAATGATAAAATAGATTAAAAATCAATTGAGGGGAAACAGTAATTTCACCCCAAAATAAGGCGGCACCGAGTTGGTAAACCAATGATAAAATTGTGCTCAGTTCACTGCTACTTTGGGGAAGATATGAAAATTAGGCACACAGATTCCCAAACAAGGATGAAACCATGAGAAATCCTATTGTACTAAAACATAGCATAACTACATGGTCGTGAGCCTTCACTTTAATTTTTTCATACAAACCATGTATTCTATAGGTTCCCCTTTCCACAACCACACAATTTTAGACAAACTCTGTGGGTTGGGTAGCACAATTTCTCTAAACTGTGTAGTCAAGTCTTTTGTCCATTTTTCTAGAACAATGGGTATTAAAAAATATCGGAATGCTCCAAAGAAAATTCATAAGCCATAGAACACATTTACCAAGTTTAAAATGAGGATTAAAATTTAAAAACAAATTATCCATGCCATCATGAAAAGAAGTTTCATTACAACCTCCTATCTTTAGAGAAACTCATCCACATGTTATTCTTCTGAGGGTAAATAGGAATCATCATCAATGAGTTATGGTCACTCTGATCATATATCATCTTCCCCCTCTGATGTTGCAACCTATAATCGAACTTGCTTCTAAATCACCAATACCAAAGGACCTGACATTCCTTGGAATGTCTTTACTCATTAATCCACAATACAAAATAGATATTCCTCAAATGAATCATCTACATCTAGTATAATCTCAGCAGGTTGACATACATGTGATGGGTTTGGATAATATCTAAGGAGTTGAGATACATGAATGATGTCATTCATTGACTGGTATATCTGAGAATGTTTCAACTCATAAGCCATTGTTATGACATATTTCTCAACCTCAATGTGTCCAATGAACCTCTATGAGAGATTACCAAAATTCCAAAAGAATATAGGGACCAATCTAGGAGTTGATAAAAATTAAAACCTATCATCTAACTCAAACATGATAGGTTACTGATGTCTTGGGGAATAAGACTCATGTATGGTATGAGTTTTCTTCATCTATTTCCTAATTAGATTGACCTACTATTTAGTTTCCTGAATAATACATGGTCCAATAATAGATGCATCCCCTACCTCTAGCCAGCACCGAGGTGAGCAAACCAAAATACCATATAAGGATTCATAGGGATCCATCTCAATGGTAACATGATATCTATTATTATAAGCTAACTCAACAAGGGAATAAGTTTCTCTAATGAACCCCCAATGTCGATGACACAAGCACTAATCTTGTCACCTTACTCTTGAATCAAATGTTCCATCTATCCATCAGTCTGTGGGTGATAGGTCGTGCTCATAAGTACCTAAATATCAAATTCCTTCTTTAACCCCTTCCAAAACATTGATGTAAAGAGATAATATCTATCTAAAAGGATATAATGAGGTGATCCATAAAGATATACAACCTTATTAAGGAAAATACTTTGCATTACATCTACCGATAAGGTCTCTCACATTGGTTGTAACTTTGAGACCTTTTTCAAATGATCCCCGAAAACCCATACTTTATCCGTTCCATGAGGTGATATGGGTAGACTAGTAACAAATTCCATCAAGAAATCATTCCATTTCCACTCAGGAAAGGAAAAAGACCATAAAATCCCTAATGGTTGTTGATATTTCACCTTATCCCATTGATATGTTGAACACCATGTGATGAAGCCAAAAATATCATGTTTCATATGAGGCCACCAATACCAGATTCATATATCATGATACATTTTGGTGACATCAGGGTGAACCGACCATGCTGAGGTGTGGAATTCCAACATCGTCTCCTCTTAGTTGTCTTCAAGGACCCATAGATTCCCATGAAACAACAAGGTACCATCTCGATTCAAGGACTATCATGAAGATGTATCATCATATGAGACACTATCCCTTAGGAAATGGCCTTCAGGATCAGATAACTAAATCATTCATACCTATTATGAAAGATTATAAGTCACTTGTATGGATGAGAAGATTGTCTGACCATGGTCCTCATAAACCCAATCTGAATCTCAGAGAATAAGGCCATGTTATTCTATTCCCCACTAGCTTCCTGAACAACATGTGTATGAGTTTTATAACATATAGTATCAACTGCAGCATTTCATTTACCAAGTATATAGGAATTTTCAAAATCAAATGACTGTAGGTTCCCAACCAACCTACGCTACATAATATTCAGATATCACTACATAATGTTGTACTAAAGGATTTTTTATATTATTGTATACCAAAAAATGCTCTCCAAGTATATTGTTTCCCCAACATTATAGAGCATGAACTATAGCAACAATATTGAAGTTGTTCATCATGTAATTTTTCTCGTGAGACCTCAACTAATGAGCCATGTACACAACGAATCACTCGTTCTACATCATAAAAGTTCCAAGAACAGTACATGATGCATCATAGTATACTATATATCTCATTTATGGACATAGAATAATCAGTTTTGGTGTTAAAGCCCAATTAACTTTCAACTCTTGAAAGTATATCTTAGATGATTTTTACAATACGGATTTCACACCCTTTTTGGTCAATCCCATAAATGACATAGTGTGGTGTGAGAAATACTAGGTGAAGTGTATGTAATATCTATCTATCTCCATGAAAATCCAAATGTCAATTATGTTCTTGGTATTCTCTTAGGAAACTATAGCTCCGAAATTTTCTAGGTCTATTTAAAATCCTAACACCGAGATGATATGATCTTGGAAGTGGACATTATTAATCCAAAAGTGGAATTTATTGATCTTATCCTAGATATGATTCTCTACAAGTATATTTATAAAGATATTATGATGGATATCATGATAATGTATAGACTTTTAATTCTCTAAGATATCATCAATAAATACTACCATGAATGATTCCAAATATTGTTGGAAAACCCGATGCACAAGTCCAAGAAGACTATTGGTGTGTTTGTGAGTCCAAACAACATAGCAACGTACTATTCTAAATGGAACCTACTCCTATAATCAATGACAGGTAAGTATGATTTCCAAAAATACACATGATGATAAACTGACCTCAATTCTATCATTTAAAACACCCCCTCTCCTCATATCTGATCAAAGAGGTTGTTTATTCTGGGATGTGGATACCAAATTTTTATTATAAGTTGATTCAAACAACAGTTTTGCACAAAAATGATGAGGGTAACTACCATATTCATGGAAAAAAGTACCAGTTATCACCAAGGAGAAGTGTGGGGTCTTATGAAAACATTATCCTCTATACCCTCTAATTGGTTCTTGAGCTTTAGAAGCGCATTATATTCAATCCTATAAGGAGTAATAGTCACTGGTGTTTCTCTTATCACAATATAAATACTAAAATATAATTTCCATATTAAATGTATACTAGAGAAGTCATTAAAAAAATCTCAAAATAAATTCATTATATGAGTAAAAAAAGTGGGTCATAACCCATGGTCACAAGGAAAAGATAGAAGATATACATTGTCACATTGCCCATCCTATGTTTCTCAGGCCCATATCTAGTCTCACTAACATCCCATTCTACATTATGCACAAACATACCAACCTTGGGTGAGGTATATTTCACTCTCCAATGATGTTAGTAAATATGAGCTTCATAAGAAACTAACCATCACATCCTAATGATTACACCAATGTATATCGTATCTAGGATGGAAAGATTACAAATGAAAATGTAATCACCAATATCTATTGGAAAATCCTTAAATTGGAATATTCCCTCTAAAAAGATACCTAATAGGGTGTATATCATCATAACTCCATGAAATTGTTGGATATCGAGGCCCATAATTCCCATAATATTCTCAAATATAAAATAGTGAGACATTCATATGTCAAAGATGGTAGAAACTAAAGTGGAGGATATAAAAATAGTATGTCACAAGGTAGAAGGTCAGGTGCTATGCTCCTTGAAAATTGGATAGACTTCATGTAATTGAAATGTAAAATGACCCGAAGTCATTGCCTAACAACCCTAATAAATCCCACTCTAATGGAACTAAGAATCATAAGCCTGACTAACTGTACATCGACTACCACCTTGTCCTAGTCGACCAATGGTATTCCAAATACCTATCTTTCGGATTATACTAGCCCTTCTTCAGATCATGGAGTAGGGGTAGATCCCCACTCATAAAAAATTATCATGAATGTCTCATAGAATTGATGGATATATCCCATCCTACCAGATCCTCTTCACTCCACTAGATTATGCAAGTATTGGGGTTTATTATATCCCAACATCCCACAATGCTGAATGATTAATCCACTATTCATGTGTGGAACCTAGTTATATCATTCCCTATAAGAAACCTCAAAACAATGCATGCATTTGATGGAAATTCAACTAATAGATTTAGGTGAAGAACCACCCTCACTCACACCATCTTCTTCCCTCATATTCCTCTCAGTAGTACGAGAATGGTTGAAAGTTTCAGAAATTATAGTCCACCATAAAACATTTTCTTATGATCCGATGGTGTATACTGGCACATCCTTGAATATCATGGTGGTCATTAGATTGTTTCCTACTAGAGTTGGGGTGAACCACTATAGCTTGATGAAATAGTCAGAATACTCTATAAATGGCATAAACCCTAACATAGGTTCGTGGAATCTCTAGCTTTGATAGCCCTCAAAGTCCAGGGAATGATGTAATAATAGAATATGGTCTAAAAATCTACCTAGATCATATCATGATGCTGATATTTTATTGTCATAACATCCCACCACCACATGGCCTGATCATATAGAATATAAAAAGATAACATGACCATGTTCTATGGAGTAATATCTAGATGCTCGAATCTAGAGAGGGTTGTTTCAATCCATGAATCTTTAGTATGAGGACAGTCATCCCCCCAAATGGTAGGAGGATGATGTTGATGAAACTCTCTATTAAGCATTGAATTTTTTGAGGTAGGTTTAACTAAACCTTTTATAACATGAAGAATAAATATGATATTCTCTCATAAATAAGCATCGGTGTCCATATTAGGATTCAGAAGAAGTGCCACAGGTGGATCTACTAAATGAATCACTAGATGATTAAGGAAAACCTCCATAAGAGCATCATCATCACCACCTTTAGGGTGTGTGACTAGAGGACATGATGGGGACATGATATTACAATTCCAAACACATGCCTCTGAAAAAATTCAAGAAATTGAGAATAACACAATAGATACCCCACACCCACTACTATTTTCGGGATTAGGTCCTTGTCTTATTGTCAAATATATATATAAGGTAACATTATTCCCTCTAAAAGTGATATCGATTTGATTGTTTCATTTTTTAACATTTAAATCACTTTAAGAAGATAAATCAGATGAGTTTGCATTTTCTAATCTATATGGTCTGATACTCCTTATGAACCAAAACAATTCATCCACATGACCTAAACCAAAACATGTTCCAGCCCATACGACCAAATGGTCCATGGATCAATATTCCATATTTAACTAATTATGGAGTCTACATTAACCTATTCAAGGAAACAATTTTAGGTTATGGTAGGAACATTATGTATCAATTTTTTTCCAATCACTGTAATAAATTTCATCACAATTAAATGTAATTAAGTAACTAATAATATGAAATAGGAAAATTCATGCCGAAAAATTGACATGACATGGAACATGCATAGAATATTGGTCCAATTGTGCCTATAATGTTGCATGATTGGATGAAAATACATTATTTCACAAGGCCAAGGTAGTAAAATAATTATTTCAATGATAAAAATATTATTAAAATGGTAAATCATGTGCATCACAAAATGATGAAATCATATCAATAATAAATGGTATAATCAATAATTTCAATTTCCCATCACATATAAATTTGGTTTCCCCAATACATGGGTTTGCTAGGTCTAGAAACATGGTCAATTCTAAATCCCTCTAACTCATAGTCTCATATCTAATACCCAAATAGTAATATAAAGGAAAAACAATTCCACTAATGCCACTTTGTACGTCTTGACTTGGGGTCCACTTAAATCATGCCCCACGCTTGTGGGCCACATAACCTCAAGCGAGCATCCCCATGCACTAGAGGCTACAGACTAGAAGTAGGGGTATAAATGTTGTACAACGAGTGAGACTATACCCTCTTCTCGGAAATAGAACAATGTAAAAATAAATAAACATAAAATATTAGTATAAGAAAATGTAATAAATAGATAGAAATAATATTAAAATATGAAATCACAAATAGCTGAAAATACATAACATAATCAAAATCCTCTAATGTAGTGTCTGATACATGGATGTATGGAATGATGATACAAATAGTGAATAAGGGAAAAACATAGAAGCATGATATAAAAATATTATGAAAAGAACAAATGTTGATCCACATGCAACCCAAGGGAATTCTTAGTCCTCTAATCCTAAGCTCCAACTATAAGCAAGAAAATAAACTACCTAAAGAACAGTTCATTCCATTATCCATATGTGAAGACAAATAGTCTTTTTGGTACCATAAGAATCATGGGTATGGTGTGAGATATCAATCATAGAAATCCATAACCAACGGTTCCTACATGTAATCCATGAAGTTCTCATAGCTATACAATGTTTAGGAAAAAGCAGAAATATAATGAAATGTTGAATAAATAAATAACTCGGCCAATCAGGTTTCTAAAAGACACCTGACAAATCTACCATCTTTGGCTCATTATTAGGAGAATCTTTTTAACAATCAATATATATATATATAGTAGTAATATTTATATAGAGAGTATAATTATTTATATTGCATAAACCTTTATGAACTAGGTACATGGAGATGTATGTGTCCATATAAATGGAATACTAATTCTGGATGGTCTGGGATGTAACTCATACATTCGTGATCAGTCTAACAAGACTATAATCTCAATCCAAGTGGTATATTCCCTATATCCCATGAATAATGCGAGACATCATGCATGATAATCTGGATGGTGAGTGAGCCATCATTTCAACACTAAAATCATGGAACATGATGTATAAATCTCAACACCCATATAATGTCAATGGTGTGAGATTCTATACTCAACACTTGATGTGAGGGATTTTGATTATTCACCATACTCAATACTCCTTACCATCATATCAGAACCTACATAAAGGTGTCTTAAAAATTATAAATGGATTGTCACGTAACATTCTCCATTTTTATTGACCCCATATACAAATAAATGAGGCTTAATCTTAATTATAGTATACGACATGCTATAAAATATCCCATGTAACTCAAAGTTCATGTTCATTTATAAACATACGTCACAATTGAAAACAATTATATAACAAATCATAACCAATGGTGTGGAATTACCACCCTTCAAATATATTTCATTCATTACATAAAATTCACAAATGAAAAAAAAACAGAAAGTATAGAAATCATTCCCTTTAGGCAATCCATTTAACAAAATGAAGGAATAACATCTATCACTCCATTGTGATTCCTCTCAATTTTATAAATCATGGAACTTTCAATTCATAAGGCTATAAGGTTATATAGGAAGTGGTATGGTCATTAAAGAATTTTCCAATAAAGTAAATTACAAACATAGGTTGGCCAAACCTTTAGGATGTGAATTGAGCAAAATTAAACAACCATATATCAAGGTGAAAATCATTTAGAAACTATGAAATCACATTAAAAGTGATATTCCATTTTAAATGTAGATAATTGGCTATTTAGGCATTCTAGGAATTAGATGAAATTAATCATTAAGGAAAATTCTACTTTGCATTCCCAAGCTGTGAAAATATTAGGTGTGTACAACCTATGAATTTACAAATCAAGATCACTATATATATATAGAAACTTCAAATGATCAATTTTAAATGATGAAACCAAATTAAAGGGGTTTCTTAGAAAAATCAAACATGTGAAACACCATTATTGATTTAAGGTGACAAAACATAATGTGGAAACAATGTGACCACCTACCTCAAGTCTGTAGACAATGTCTTGATCGATATCTACTTTAGATCTAGAGTAGGATATAAGAAATATGTGAAATGGTACAACACCCTGAAAATAGGGAAAACATGATTTTAATAAATAGCATGATGAATAAGATGATAAATTAAACCTAAGTTATAATATAAGAAGAGAATACTACATGAAGTCCAATGACTTGGATAGATCTCAAGTTAGTTACAAGAAAAGGGAGATAGAGGAGATCCTAGGTTGAGGGATTTTTAAATCTCATAGTGAAAAAAATGGGGCTGGTCTATTAGAGAAAAATGGGAAAGAAGAAATAGGATAAAATTTTAGGTGATGGGAAAATGGTAATTTCACCCAAATATAAGGGTGCATGGTTTTTCCTCACGGTTTGGAAAAACTATGCACAAACCATTCTTAGTTCACTACTACTCTGGGGATCATAACATGGATTAGAGAACAGTTTCCTAATCTTTGTGTAAACCATGAGAAATCTCACTATCCCAAAAATAAAAAGAACCAGATGTATATGTGATTTCGCTTACCAGATTTCAAAGATGCTGTGAAAACTAAATGTTCACCTATGTGAAACTACATTGTTTCAGAGAAACCATGTGGGCTAGGCATCATGAATCAATAAATCGAATGGCCCAGTATTTTTAATTTTTTTCTTAAACTCCAGGATTAGAACAAGCCCGAGAAACTCTTTAGACTCTTATTAGGTCATATTACCCCTTTACAAAGATTAAACCAAGGAGTAAAAAAGAAAAACAAATGATCAGTAATTTCATGAAAATAATGGTAGTTATAATTGGGCTTTATCTGCTATGGGAAACAAGACTATGTGAATGATCCACTATGGTAAAAATGAATTGATTCCTAATCCATTATTCTATCATGGACTCAGTAGTTAACCTTGAAATATTAAATTTTCTCTATAATTATAATGGTACCACACTTATTTCACATGAACTTATTGTTTATGGTCGATTTATGATGATTTTATACTAATATAATTAATGACTTCTGAAATGAAAATGTATTGTTCCATGATAGATATTTATAATCCATGATTGATCGAAAATAAGTATTATATTTTAAATTGTGATATCAAAATAATATTATTTCTTATTCTTTCATATTAAAATCAATTAATATATACCTTGATTGGCCTACTAGGCATCTTACCACACACTTTCTTATGCTTCCATTCATCAGTTTATAATGTAAGGATTAATTAGGATATGTCTATTATGATTAATAAATGTGAATATATTTATGGGATTTGTTAAATATAATTCATGTAATAATTGTATTATTTTACTAGTCTCTAATGATACTTAACCTTCTGAGCCCTTGGTCTTATATTTGTGAAATTAAATGAATATTTGTATAAAGTTAATTAATTTTTATTTATGAAAATCATGGGGTTTTTAATTGGTATCAGAAATTTTTTACTTAACCCATGAAAACTAGGATGATAAAACCATGGTGAGAACTATGGAGATAAGTCTATGTATATGATCACATCGAAAAATTGGGTAATTTTCATGGATAAATTATGTTAAGCATAATTTTTCATAAACTCAGAAGAAAGTGTTAGGATTTTGGGATCCTATAAATTATTTAACAATATTACATGGTTTCCCACTATGATTATTGTTACGCACAAAATGTTTTTAAATTTATCTCAATCGATAGAAAACAAAGTAATCATGTTAACGATGAATCATATGGATAATGAAATGATTTTCTCCTGGGAAATAATATTTTATGGGAGAAGGAATGAATAATATTGTTTAAGTTATCTTATTAAAATTTCAATCATTGATTCATGATGATATTTTAAATGGTCAATGGAATTAACAATGTACTGTGTAGTTTTTTATTACGAAACACCCATCTTAATTTTGTTGGAATTCTGATCCACTAGTGGCTGAGTGATGGATAAACACCATTGAGAAAATATTTTCTATTCTACAGTGCTTAGAACATGAAATGGTAATCCTAAACATTTATTATTTTAAAGGAGAATAATATCATTAAGGGAATTACATCAGGTACATAAGTCAAGAGGAATATAATTAATCTATAAAAAAAATTATTATAGGAAGTTATTTTCCACTATTTAAATGACTATTATTATAATTTCATATATGAAAATTAAATTCTATTAACATAAGAAAAATTAGGATTAAAACATTGATACTTATAAGGATAATGTTACTATACTTTCAAGGTTTTCTTATATTTTGATCATTATCCCGTAAATAATGGTCGGTTTTTTATTTAGTGGATAAAATTTAAATATAGAAAGTTAGTCAAATATATGATACATTAGTGGATACGAATAAATCGTTCATTGTAATATCAGTGTATATAACGAAATTTTAAATTCCCACCTTTACTATGTATTTGTAATGAAATGGAATAAGATGTACCATGGAAACTAAAATAAGTAATAGGGTGGAAGGAAATTGTATCCATCTACATTCCATAGTTATTGGAAGAAACATCAGGGTAATAGATTAAATGGAATTTGGAGTTAATTTAAATGTATAATGGTAGGTCATAGAGACTATGAATGTTAAATGTGATGAATATTACAATTAATGTAATGATGGAAAATAAGTAAACAAAATATTTTCCACTCATGCTCTAATTCTTAAAATTTACGGAGTGTGGGTATACTCCAACCATTTCATGAATTCAAATGTTTTTTTGATAATCGATATTAATAACCTCTTATTACCACTGATAAATGGAAATCAATTATGATAACTACTATTGTAGTGGGTCACAAACATGACATGATGAAAAGTAAAATTCCATCCATTATAGATCAACGATTTTATAATTTTATTCTATGTTGATCCAATATTTTATTTCTATAGAATTTCTTGTGGGCATTGAGTTACCGCCTAAATGATTAGATGTTTTGTTAACATTGATAACTATTCAGGAAAAAATAATTACCCAAACCCTAGTAGCCAATATTTCGTCGTTACATTATTAAATTGGAACTAGATATAAAGAATTACATACCGGGGGAGTCACAATGATTATTTGTTCTGGTAAAATAGATATGTAATTGAATATCACATAATAATTGATGATAGAAAATTTCAATATAGTGTTGTATATGAGTAAACCATTAATCCATGTAGCATATCCCTATATATCATTCCAAATAAACATCCTGACATCCTATAGTAAGGGAGCATAGAATGTAGTGATATCTAATTCTCAATAAGGATATGAATACAGAAAACAATCACATATAAATTTAAAATAATCAATAGATAAATGTGAATAACCATAACACATTCAATTTAACAAATTAATCAAGAATAATATTGTAGGAAACAATTATAATGAAATAATTCCATATTAATAATCACATGGGATTGAAATTTAACCATAGACATTTTAAAAAATAAAAAATAGGCAATCATCAACTAATAACATATTGGGAGAATACACAATGATATAAATCATAACCATACCTTCAAGGCCTCATTCCAATACATATTACTAAAAGGATATGGCCTCATCCATAAATACAATATATTATGTCTCATGAGACTTATTGATGCATTGAGATGCTATATCAGGACACGACATTAATTTATTTAGTTCAATGCATTCCTTATATGAAATTGGTGAATTTTAACCATCAAAATCAATTTTATTGGATTTCTAGCATAGAAAATTTTGAGGCTTTCCTAAATAAATAATCATAATAAAAAACCATTCAGAGTAATATAGATAACCGTATCAAAATAGTATATCCCTAATGAAACTATTCCTAGCCCATCCAAAGAAATAACAATGATGGTATCACTATAATATATTCTAAATGTGATATAAGTGAATGAAGGATTTTTATTTATAATTAAGTGGAAATTAGAAAAAATTAAATTAAAAAATTCTCTAGGACAATATACTTTTCACATTGAAAATAATTTTATAGAATAAAAAATTTCCAAAATATAAAGAAACACATTTTCTTTAAATATATATTTATATACTTGTAATGGAAGCTTCAATTAAATTAGTTCTCCTAAATGTTGGTAATTTAACAAAAAAATTATAAGTTAAAATAAAATTCTATTCAAACAATTGAAATATTTTTATTAAGTGTATCATGTGGAAAAAAGAATATTCCCTTCAAACTGTATTTAAAAAATGGAAATCATTGGTAAAAACATTCATTATAAATAATTATTTTATAACTACACTTATTTTTTATCATATGAAATTTTGAGAATTTTTTAAGTTATTTTATTCCATATTATTATATAGGGTAAAATAGAAAATTACTTTAGAAACTGAAGTAAAATAATTTTTCTATCAACTCTATTTTTCCAAAAACATGGTGTTTACCCTAGTATAATAGTTATATGGAATTAAAAACCACTTAAATATTTTTAGAATGATTTATATTTAATATTTAATTAATTGTATATTAATTTATTCTCACATGATAATTTTCTATATATTTAGAATATAGCTTGGGAAAGAGTTTTCTTATCCTCTATTCTGTATGGATTGGGGGTTTTCTCTAAGATATGAATAAACATAAGTTGGGCATCACAGCTTGTCCCAACATCCCTTTCTTTTTATTTTTCATTCTCACTTTTTTTATTCCTTCATTTATCTAGATTCCCACACACACCCCCTATGGTATTCCACCTTTGTGAAATTGAGTGAAAATTGGAGATTCCAATAGAGGGAGAGAGAAGAATAAGACGATATGTAACATAACAAACCTCGGGAGGAGCCAGATCATTGTGTGTTAGTAGTGGACTATAGAAAGTTAAAAAATTCTATAGATTATAACCAAAAGATGGTTGATATTTCGTTTTTTAGTTAGTCCTAATGTATTTACAATATTCAAGTTTTAATCCATTTAAATCACTTCTTAAGACCCATTGAGGGTTGATTTAACGAATTTTGGGAGAAAATCATTGGTTTAGGCAAAATTTGTTTCTCAATCAAAAAAACCAAGCACATAGTGTATACTTCAAGAACAGACACTTTGGGTTCTTCCTATTTGGGGAAGATGACTTTTTGGAAGTACACTCCACATATGTGGTATACACGCTATATAATTAGACTCATCCATATAGCAGAGTACCCAACTAGAGAGGCCGTGTTGGGGTACATGGCCATATAGAGTACAAAAATAGATTATGTGTGGGTCATATGCAATGTATAGGTACACTGCTATGGAAAATATATGGATTGGTACCCCATATATGGTACTCAACCAAACCACATGTGGGTTTTATGTTGTGTAGAAGTACAAGATAAGGATACATAATATTCTAGGTCATGGGATGTAGATGGGAAGTTACCATATATTGGGTACACACCATGTATATGTATTACATAGCATGTACAAGGGCAGACATGCCACGACTTTCTGATGAACATGCCTGGGAGGAGTTTCAAGGGTATATGTTTTGTAAAATGGTATACATGAAGTGTAATCTTCCCTTGCTACCCTTTTTAAGGTTTTTTAATTTATTCCAACCATAAAGAAGGAATTGGACACATTATCAGTCCATTATGAGTATTATACAACATATATCATGATGGTGAATCCATTGAGGTAGTTTTGGGACTCTTAAGAGTATTATTGGGTTTTTAAAAAATGTATAGGTTTATTATCTAGTAATTGAATCCAACTGTTTCTTGAGAGTGAGACCCTTAATCTAAAATAAGCCATGATCCATTACTATAGTACTATTTTCAATGATTTTTTAGTCCAATATTATTTCTTATCCATTGAACTATAAGACCCTATATAAGACTCCAAAACCTTACAACTATTCCCAAGGACCCAATCTGGGATTCATGTGCTCTGTTGCTGGCCTAGAAAATCCCAAGTAATATCCCATCCAATTTTTAATTATTTAATAGGATCCATTATAGTGTTCATATTCATAAATAAAATAATATTATGGTCCCCATATTGGATACCACTTCTTATATATCATTATAGGATCTCATATAAGAATCCTCCTTTTATCTTTACGTCTGAGGATACCATATTGAATTCCTATATTAGAATATTGTTACAGGATACCATGTACAATTACTCTATTTACCATTACTTCTGAGGATATAGAGGAGGATTTCCATCTTCTATGATGACATAAGATACCTTGTGGGTTGCCCTTATGTTTTTACAACACTCAAATTTTATGACAAATTTGGGAAGAGATTGAAGTGGGTGTCACCTGAGAACTCATTCTGAAAATTTATACAATGGGGATGTGTATGTTGTAGTGGGATTAGTATTCGAAAACCCTCACTATTTATATATATTTATAATTTATTGATATTTATCTAGCTATGCTTTTTATAGGCGCTTCTTGGTATTTGGTTGACGAGTGTGATGTGATGTAAGTTTCTTTATTAGTATGTCCAAATATATTACTTGGGATCCAACATCAAATCATTATTATTGTTTGTTATTTTATTGGGATTACTATATGAGTTTACTAGGATCTATCTTTTTATCCTTTAATTTTTTTTGTTATATTATTCTTAGGAAATTCATATGTACTTCTAGGGATATTGATTTTGAGACTATTATTATGTTATTTGATCATGGTGCCCCTATTTACTGTTATATGGTAGGAAAATTTTGTTATCATGATAGATAAGAAGGATCACACTCACCCTGATTGATTACTAGATCAGAATGCAAGATATGGTGATCCTCACCACTGATTTGAGATATAATCAAGTATAATTTTGATCTCACAAGTGATAGGGATTATTACACTCCCAGGGAGATTACGAGACCGCGATGTTCAACATAGTGCTCCACGTCATTTAATTATTCAAAATATGAATACACTATCCACAAGAAATTATTAGGATCCTCCCTATGGTTTGGGGTAGACACAATTACCAGATTTCCCATATGTAATTCCTTGGGGTGTGGATTTTGATCCATTTATATAAATGGATACCGACCACATACATGGCTATGTATAGAATTCCATTTACAGATTTCATATGGTGCAACCCCTTCGTGTGCATTTAAGTTCAATTTTCATGACCACTTATAGACTAGGACCTAGAACTCATACAAAAAAATGGATTTACATGGATGAGTTGAATGAAATCCATATTGGAGGCCATTTTTAGTATTTTTTGTTATTACATGTAATCCTTCATTTTAGTGATTATAGGTGAATATGGGTGAACCCATGGATAAAACATAAACCTCACTATGGTGACATTTCTTTCTCAAATACATTTATAAAACTGGGTGACGAACGTTTTTTTGATTAGGGTTATAAACCTAGGTATTAACATAATTTTACAAATCATTACTAGTACACCATCAAATTCAATTCTCTTTTAACTTGATGTCCAGAAAATCGGGATCATACAACAATGGATTGAATGCTGTTCATTTACATAATATTTTCACCAAAACCAAGTATATAAACATTTATGTGTATATTTATATATAGTAATCTATATAAAAATATAAATAAATATATTTATATATACATGATGTATCCTTTCCAATTTGACTCGGATCAAAGACTAAGGGATCAATTGTGGTTTCCCTTGATATACATGATTTATCATTTCAGTTATGTATCTTCTAGGGTGAGCATATGGAATGAAAATGTAATTATGAAAAATGATTTAATGGGCCATCATTGGGGTGGACTAATGAGATATTTTATCACCCAAAATCATGGACCTCTATGTACAATCATACCATATATATATTTTTTTATACACTTTACACTACAAGATGGATGAGGTTGAGGTCCAGGCATACATGATCAAGTAGATCCACTCACATGGACTATCTTAATTGGGATTCAAAAGCTTGAAAATGTATTAGAGATTAGGTATGGGGTCTGGATGGGTGTTCCTAGTAAAGAACGATACATTTATTTTAGTTTCCTTTGTGTACTCCTGCATGTATGGTTGGCCTAGTTTTTCACTAGTGTTTTATGTATGACATGGATATTTGGTATTTTATAGTTTTTCATTTACTAATAAACCATGAAACTATTTATATTATTTAAATAATATATACTCTATTTATTACTACTACATAAGATATCAATATATTTCAACTATTTTTACTATTACATAATTGAATAGTCCCCCATGGACAAACCCTAGGCCTTTACTGATAGTCAGATGACTCTAGAAAATTGATATTCCTGCGTGATGAATTATAGGTATATGGATAAAAGAACAGTTTTAGAGGATTCTAGGTCATGAAATTATAAATTATTATCATAGGTTTCCAATTCATCATTTTTACTATTTTTGATATAGTATACATGAGTATTAAGAATGTGTTAGAACAAGTGATTGATATAAGATATATTTATTGATAACACTTGTTCCATTAAGAATTCATGGTTTCCAATAATGTGTGATTGTTGTTATGATACATGATGTTATATTCTTGTGTGAGTTTGTCTTTGAGTGATGTAAATTTTATATGAATGTTATAATTTATTATGTATTTCTATCTCCGGACATTGGAAAGAGGCCAATGATTCATTTTGAAACCTAGCCAAAAAAAAGCAAGGGGAATCTCTTGCATCATATATGTTATGTTGGATTCATGGGTTATGGGAACTCTAGTGTGTTATTTTATGGATTATAGAGTTATAATTTTTATAGTGTCATAAATAACATACTAGTTTTTTATAATAATGATTATTGGTGGAATTTAATTAATATTTTATGAGTACCATATATAAATTTCATTCAGATTACTGGTGATGTGGATCAACATTAAGATGATAAATGGAGAGAGTGATAGATTCTCCCTCATTCATAGGTTCCATGACCCTATTTGGTCAATAAGGAACATTATGCCCAAATTTGTGAACCCCTCATAGTGTTTTGTTTAATAGGTTAGGATTTTAATGTTCTTGTAAAACATATATGGTGTTTTCTAACATATTTTGGAATGACATCCTAAAAAATAAAATAGTGACAGAGATATATGAAAATGATCATTGAGGTGATGTTTTTTTAATATTGTTGTCCCTCGTATGTCAAATTTGGTAATTGGGGCCTTCACATATCGTTATCTAGTCAGATCACTAAGTTTGATACTAATAGGTACATGGATATTTCTTATTCACTAAACATCGAGGGGGTGTTACCATATATGGATTCCCCATGAGTGTCATTTCATTGTACTCTTGTACATTATATCATGATACTACAATGGGAAGTACTTAATGGTTATTCTCAGAGATGATCAATGGCATGGTGGGACAATTCTTGAATGTTTTCACACTTGTAGGTGAGTTTTATAATTACCTCACATGGAGAGGTTTTGACATTAGGGATTGGTGATGAGACCATATGACCCAGTTGTGAGACACGATCCCCAAGGCTCTATGGGATACATAGAGGACCTTAGTTTTGATTCAAAACCATGTAGTATGATGTTTGTTTTGATCATGAGAAACTTGTTAGTACAGATGGCTCAAGATTATGGATTCATATTTAGATAACGAGATTTTTTATATGCCCATTAAATATATATTCATGGCTAGTGATTGGGTCATGTGATATAGGAATATAACTAACTTTATATATTCAAAATTCACCTAGGGTTCTTTGGTATCAAGTCAGTCTTTGATAGGATGGACTATTTTGGTTCCTAGCACTATTAACTAGTGTTTCTCCTGCTGCTAACATAATCATAGTCAGGGTAGAAACTAATGATTGGAACAATTCTCGGTGATGGGTGGTCTTGATAAATATTATGGCAGATGTGAGGTGTCATATTTTGAAGAGTATTTATAATTAATATTCTATCTTTTTTTGAATGAAATGTCATATAACATGGTCATCTTGATTTTTATAATAGATGAGATTCTAGTTTATGAGTTGTGTGATAAAGGTACACACTGATTTCGTGTGGTGAAATTTAAATCACAAATTTATACGATGATGTGTGAGAGATGAGGAATGATGTTTTCAAGTCCTTTCGTTGGTATAGCTTCCCTGGAGTTGGGGTCAAACTTATGAATGTCCATCTATGGTAGAGGGAAAATCAAAAATGAATCAGGTTCTATTAGACAGTTGACTCATGTTTTGACCTGGACACATTTTATCGGTAGACATGGTGTCAAGAGTTAGTTAAAGTAAAGTAATACCTGTTTGATGTGAGTTTTAAATGGGATATTTATACACAACTTTTTATGGAATCATTTTTTTCTCATACTAAGTGATGATATTACTATATCGTTATATCACCCTCGATACACTAGGAGAGCATCAGCTCTACACTGAGCTTTTTTTCTTTTTAAATATCATTCTGGGTTTTTAGTGGATCCTATTGAGGTTTTGCATGAGGATTAGTGTAAGGAAATACATATATTGGGGTGTTTACCATTATTTGTTTGATGTTGGGGACCATATTTTTAAAATTAAATCAAAAATTTTCTTGGAAACAATTATCTGGTAGTAAGAATAGGTTACATTGTGAGGTGAAGATAAAGGTATTCCTATGGTTCAGAGTTCCATATCAATTTACATTGAACATATCAAATATAGGAGAGTTATATATGCTGAAAGAGATGTCATTAGACGGTTAAGAAATTTTATTTTCGTTGATTTAAAAATTATATCATGGAATCTAATCTTATAACGTAGGCTTCTCAAGTAAAATAAGGTTTGTGATGGTGAAGTTGTAATGAACCCTTTTTTCAGGACATTAAATCTTTATAACAAATTTGAATATTTTTTTTATGATTTAATGGGTTAAATTATAATTTTATCTTAGTATGTGGTCTCACATTATTTCTATGTCCATTCTTTTGGTCCTTTAATATGGTGTTTAAACTAATAATATTGGTTGGTGGAATTCCAAAACTATATGAATATTTATTTAATAATTAGTATTTTATATTTAATTACCTAAAAATTAATTTTTTCTCTTGTTTTCATTCATATATCTATTTTTAATGGATCCTCATATTTAGATTTTTTTCCCTAATGTGTCCAAACAAAGGGGTTTTCTTAGGTATGGAATCAACACATATCAGGAAGAAGGACCGGTCCCAGACCCCTTTTTAATTTTTTTCTTTTCTTCCATTTCTTCTTCATTATATTCATTCAATTACTACCCAATATTCTAAAAATCCCCCCCTATGGTATTCCTCCATTCGATTAATTGGTGTGAAATTTGGAGGGAGACTGCTAAATATTGAGAAAACAGGAGGTGCTACAATAGAGCTCATTATGATCTAGATCATTGTGCAGTAGCTGTGGACTGAAGAAACGAGTGATGCATAGGTGGATTCCACCCAATGGTATTCCATTTTTATGTTTTGTTATAAATTCATATATATTTATCATTTTCATGTTTTAAAGCATTTATATTCATACTATAGACCCCTTTTGGGTCAATCTATATCCTTTGGGGAGAAAACTAGTGTTTTAGGCGGATTTGAGGGGTTTCCCATTCAGAAATCCCAATCACATAGCATGTAGTTTAGGAGTACATAACATGAGTTCAAACCATTCATAGAAGATTTAATTTATAGATTTACATGTAGTTTATAAGGTATAATTAATGTGTTATTATATGTTGTTGAATAGATATGTACCCAACCAGAGAGCCCATGTAGGGGAACATGGTCGTGAAGAGCACACAGCTAGACCCAATGTGGATCAGAAACTATGTAGAGGTACATGGTTAGAAAAAATACATGTCCAGGTACCCTTGGATGTTTGCAAGGATGTACCCCATGTGGGTTTCACATAGTTTATAAAAACATGGCTTTCTATATACATGGTAATTCCAAGGGATGTTCATGGGACGTTACCCCACATGGGGTAAATTAAATGTACATGTCTTCTAATTTTTGTCCATAAGATTACACTACATGTCTACTAAAATTAAATTACATGGTCGATCATCAAGTGTGTATTATTTTTACAATATTATACATTCCATGTACTCCTCTCTTACAACCCTTTTGAGTGTTAATCATACATTGACACCTTGGAGTCATAATTGGACACATGTGTTGACTATTTTGAGTATCGTTTCATGTAGATATTGATGGGGAAACCCTATAGGTTGGTTCAGGACTCCTAGGAGTAGTGTTGTGTGTTTTTTAGAATTTATAGGTTCTTCTTATGGTAGTAAAATCCCAAAATCTCCTAATAGTGGGTCTCTTGATCTGAGATTGGCTCTGATCTATCTCTCTAGTATGATATTCCAGGAAATGTCCTTTTAGTCAAAGATTCAAGCTTATCTTTTTACCTAGACAATCTCATGTAGGATTCCTCTTCCTTAAAACAGTTCCCTAGGACCCTCTATAAGAAGCCTCCACTCACATGTTAACCTAAGGAGTCCTATGTAGTGTCCCTTATTTCTATTTACTATTCCCAAGGATCCATTGTCAGATGCCTCTAACTATTTACACTATTTTGTGGGTCCCATGTAGTACTACTCTTCTTATGTAACTTTTTAGAATCCCATGTAATATTATTAACTTTATAGTTACACTTAAGGATCCCTTGTAGGATTCATCTATTTACTCATAGTTAGATGATCGCATGTAGGATTCATCCTTTTACCTTCACTGCTAGTGATCCCAAGTAGGATTCCTCTCATTATTTATGGAAGGAGGACCTAACGGGATAACCTATGTTGGACCTTCCCTATAGAGTACATCTAAATTGGGTGGTGATGGTATTATGTGTCACCTTAATACCCATAAATAACATGTATGTCATAATTCCATAACATTAGTTGTTATTTTATCCCTTTGTCCACCCTCACTCATTATTTGTGAATTTACGTTATTTCTATTGAGGTAGTTATGATTACAATTTATTATTATATGTATTATGTCGATGAGAAAGATGTGATATGACTTCTTTTATTAGGATTCCTTGATTTATTTCATGGGATCCATCTCTCGAATCTTGTTATTCCTTATTCATTTATTGGGACTCCACGTAGAATGTCTCAGGATCAGGCTTCTATGATTTTTTTTGTTTTACTAATATTATGATAATTATATGTACTTTGTGGGATATATATTTTGATCTAATGATTATGATTTGTGGGCACGACATCCCTTATTTCTAATATAATTGATGATGATTTCACCATCCTAAGAAATGAGGATGACTACACACTAATAAAATGGTTAATTGATTTTGGTCCTCACTATGGTACATTTATCTACAGAAGTGAGATATAATCATGGATTATTATTCTATCCTAAGGTATGTGGAACATTACACTCTCACTGATATATTTCTATATATTAGAGTTAGACATGGTTCTCCACATCATAGATTTTCTTGAAAAATGACTATAATATCCTGGAGTGAGGCGTATGATGCCCCATAGGATTGGGTGGATCCATGATTAATGAATTATTCATATGTACATCTTGGGGATGGGGATTTCAAAATTTTTATTAGAATATATACCTTGAATTTAATTTTGTATTTAGATCATTCCTATTCTATATCAGTAATGGTTAAACCTCTTTTGGGTCATCTGAGCTCCAATGTCATGACCACCTATGAAATGAGACATAAGGAAAAAACATTATATTGGAAATATATGGTGTGACAGTCATGAAATAAAACATAGAGACCATTTATAGGATCTTTGGTTACAACTTAGAATCAATCATTTTAGTGATTATATGCAACTATGGTTGAACCTTAGGCTGGGACATGTATCCCCTACGGTAACATAGTTTTCTTTGGAAAATTTATATCACTATACAAAGAAGGTATTTTCAATTGGGATTATGAACCCAAGGATTGAATTAATTATACACATTTCTGTGGTATGATATCTAGCTGAATTTTCATTCAACATGTTGTCTAGATGATTTGGATCATATACTGAAGGATCAAGTACTTTTGATTTATGTTATATTTTTCACCTTTATCATATATCTAAATATATATATATACATTGGGTAATATATATATATATATATATATATATATTCAAATATATATATATATATATGATGGACCCTTTCCCAGATAACCAGGATCACATGCCTGAGGGTCGGTGTGGTTTCATATGATATATTTGATTTATCATTTCAGTTTTATTATGTTTTAGATAATTGTATAACAATAGATTTATAGGTTCATCACTAGGTGTTCCTATTAAAAGTTTTTCTCACCCTTTTAAACTCACTTCCGTGTGTATGAATAACTTATGTCTGTCATCCAAGTTGAGAAAAGATCTCATGATATATAGGGTTGAGTCATAGGGTTTCATGATCCGGAAGACAGACTCAAATGGATTCTCTTAATTATGATGGATTATCTTGAAAATCTCTCAAAGACTAGTTATGTGTTATGTATTAGTGTTTTCCATAGTTCTGTGTAATTTTATTTCAGTTTCCTTTACCTTCTAATGTATGTATAGCTAGCCGAGTGTGTGACTAGTGATGTATGTTTGACATGGTTTTTTAGGGTTTTATAACATTTTTGATTATAATTCAAAAATGATTTTATTGAAATTATTTACTACATATGGAATCATTTTATTAATAATTTTGATTATCTACAGTTATTTTTAATATTGTTACTTGGATTTGAGAGCGTAGTCTTTCTACAAAAACACTATATTCCCTTACTTCTAACCAAAAACCACTAGAGTATTGAAAGGATCACTTGAGGACTTATGGTGAACCAACATTGAGACCCTATTTTGTGGAATCCATGTTGGGAAATTATATTAGAATTTGTTAAATCAACCCAGAAAAATATTTTAGACGACATGTATATGGATGAAAAATTATTTTCGACCGATTAGATAATTGAGGTTGGTTTTTGGTAAAAACATTAATTTGTTCTCTTTTTTAAAGAATGGAAAATAAAAAAGAAAACATGTATTATCCTGATATAACTATATGAGAATAAAATGCATGTGTTTATTGAAATATAGATCATATGATTTCATCATTTTATACATAATGATGAACAATCCCAATAAACAAAGAGATTGTTACATAAACCTCTATAACATTGGTAACATTTGAAGCAAAAATCCCATGAATGAAATGAATAAAATATAATAATAAATACCATAAAGATAATATTAATCCAATTATATTATAAAAAATGGTATTATATACACCACACAAAAGAACTAATATGTGAAAATGGCATGTGTTAAATGTAAGTAAACATGAGACAAGAAACCATTACTATGATTATAGCATTGAAGTTAGAATTAATCAATGAATTGATTATGTGCATCAAATCTAAATCCACAAAAAAAATTAATACAAAATAACATAATTTAATTTCATTACTTAGAAAATCCAAGATTATCAAAGACTTCTAAGACGTATTATAACCTATTGAAAAGATATTTAGTTATGAAATACTTTACCACTTCGTAATATTCAATTAAAATATACATGGATGAAAAAATTAAAAATTAAAAAATAAAATAGCATTATGTGTTAATTATTAATGATATTTCAGGTAAATTAGGCAGTATACGTACCATAAAAATGAAATTATATTAATAACATTATAATTTCCACAACAAAATGTAATTGAAAAAGAATCCATTGCCTTAGGTTTAATTTCCTTCTTAAATTTTTGCACCTCATACAGAATAAATATGTATTTATAAAAAATAGTCATATATTTTATACCATATATGATTTACTTATTGTATATTATTTATATTTTAATAACAATTAAATGTTAAAATAACTATTTTGACTTATTATTGCATCAATTTTCATGTATATTTTAGTTGGTTAATTCTTGTCTTTTTTCATTTATCATGGTCTCATCTGATCCAAACTTTTATCCATTATATATATATATATCATATATCATCATTATATAAGTATTAATAATATTCCAAATAGATTTTGAATGGGAATATGATAAAAATTGTTCGTGGAGAGGGTAGGTCATACATACACCTGAATCATGTTCCTTTTTTTTTATAAAAGATGAAAGATAAAAAAGTCAAACAAAATTTGATCACTACAAAACCATTATAATATCAATTATTTCATGTATATTCATAAAATATATACTTATTACATTATATTAATAAATAAAATGTAGTATTTTTTCAATGCAATGTGGTGTGGGTAGTCCACACATATTAACGAGTGACATTAACGTTTTCCTATGGATTGAAAGGTAAAAATGTATATGTGTTATTATAAATAATAATTATATTATTGTAATAAATATAAAATAAATACTTTAAATTTTTAAATTTATCTATTCATGAGGGTTAGTGATGGAAAATGTATGAATTCTGTTTGTACATGAGTAGTCCACTGTACACATGATCGAGGATTTAATTTCTCATTTCACAGATGATGAGAAAGATATATGTTATTCAATTAACATAATGAAATTTCACTATATTTTAAATAATGGTGTTAATATTTTTTTTGTAATATTTGTAAAATATTTCAATGTGTTAGAGGAAGATGTAAAATTAAAATACTTGGTGAGTAACTTTACCATTACTTTAGAAAACCTCTTAATGGTTATAACTATAACCCTCCCTGATTGGATTTTTGATCAAGAAAGTCCTATATAATGGGTTTAGGAATTTCTAGAAGATATTTTTGTATATAATATATGAACTTAAAGTAATTTTTACTAAAACTAAGAGAGGATAGCAGGTGGCCTTTTATAAGTGAGGGGGAGGATGCACATGGATTTTTAAAAAAAACAAAAAGTGATACCCACATTTTTCACATGAAAAAAGGATTCCAAATGAGTCATTATAAAACCATGGGGGATATATTTTCTATATATGTCCATTAAATAATAATTTTACAAGTTTTAGGTCATTTTACATTGTTCCATTTTAGCTTAAACCCTAGTAAACCTGTTTCAATATCAGTATATGTAAATAATTTTTACTATTTTTACTATTCATTATAACAAAAAATATATTTTAATTAACATATAATAATTATTATAATGATTCTAAATATGGAATCAATTTTTATAAATTCAAGTCAAATAAATGGTATAATTTAATTAAATTTTCATCTCATCAAAGTGATAATCTTCAGATTTCTATAGAAAAAGTTTTTAGAAGTATAGAATATTATAATATGAAAATTGAATATGAAATTGATTCCAATTATCTTAATTTTTTACTATAATATAATTTTACAAATATTAATTTGACAAAACATAAATATTTTGATTTTAAATCTTTATAACTGAAATATAGTTCAAAAAAACTATTATTTTTCTCTCTTAATCGAAAAATTAATGATTTAGAAAATTCTAAATATTTCACTCTAAGAAAATTTAGAAATTTTAATGTTATAAGTTGTTACGACCCCCCCCCCCTCCCCTCAATGTGTACCCCTCCTGGGTTGGTAATGTGAGAAGGGAGATAATGACCCCTAAGCCCCACCTCTAGTTGGCCCTGGGTTGGCGACAAGCACCGAGGGTATAGGAAACACGCAGATGGGAGGCATTACCCTCTAAGAGAATGCATATGGAAGAGAGAGATAAGATAGACACCAACCAACTCCAACATAGACTGAAATATAAAATAAATTCTATGTAAAATTTTTTTATGTCATGTAACCTACTACAACTGAAAGGGAAAAAACTAAAAATACCCCAAAGAAAGTAAAAACATTAGCAACCACTAACTCGGACATCTCCTACCACCCCAACATAGTAGAAACCAGCATGATCTCCAACGTGATCCATGTGACCTAAAAAATATTTTATATATACATAGAGAGAGTATAATAGTATACTCATTAAAATCCTCCCTGAAGTCTCTCGTGCAAAAGCAAAGAAATAATGCTAAAGCACAGTGAACAACAAGTGAAACTAACTCATCACCTAAATAGGTATACTAAGTTCCCCGCCTCACCAAGGATACTCTCACCAAGTAACGCATAAAAGAGTATATAATATAATAAATAATATAAAGGGTACCCCATTACTACTTCCCCACTGGTTTGCATCTTTTCCCCAACATCTCACGTACTAATCATCTCACTCAAAAATTATTGCCCGCAGACACTTGGGCGAAGCACCACAACATTCACCTTGTGCAACAAAACCACCAATTCCACACAAGCAAAGTAACCGGGTAGTTTTTGGGAGGCACCACAGCTCGCATAACGTGTATCGTACGTCGAGTATTAAAACTCAAGAAATTATATCCCTTACACTGAGTAAGGATCCTTAATCCATCATTCCTTATACATGTTACACCTATATAGTCCATAAGATACTATATCCAGAATATATGTGTGTGAAGATCCATAAGCCATTACATCCCACTACACACATATATGGGTAAAACTAACCACTTTGATAACCAGCATAAATAACTACCAAGAGAATAGAGCAGGGCCAAATGGGGTAGTCAGCCATCCATCCTCCCACTAGAATGTTGGGGAAAACACCACACCCCCCCCCAGGGCTCAGAATCCCCGGGGTATCAGTTTCTCTAACTGACAGGGTGGGGTAGCATTTAGAAACACAAAATGTAAAGAATATATTATATCTCACAACCACTCTATGGGCATAAGAGTAGTCTTGGACTCAACTGTATCTAACGTCTCTCGGACTCCCAGATTCCACTTCTAAGACTATGTATCCTATAAGCACACAACCATTTAAAGATCATTAATACATTACATCACTCCCTTTTTATCATTTTCAATTTACTTTAATTAATTATTTAAACACTGATTAACCATTATCAATTTCCACATTATATTTCATTACAATCACACCCAGGGTCCACTGTCCATTTAAATTGTAGCTTCGCTATTACATCCCAGCATGCTCCAACCCCATGGTTTAACATCATTTATTCAATTATTTATTTACATCATTACTTTCCAAAAATCCCAGGAATTCTATAAAAACATTCTATGCTACTAATCACAAGGGGTACAACCCTGTGAGTAGATGAACTGCTTGTCAAGTCTTTGTGGCCTATAGCAAGAGCATAGAACCATCCTCCCTTGAGAAGATAAATACGGAAAGCACATGGAATACCCCGTGTGTCGTCAACCCTTTTGAAAGAAGGGTAAGAAATTCCAACTACCTCATGTAGTGGGGAAATTAAAGCAGATAAACAACCAATAAGAAAATAAAGAATCCAAACATTCAAATCCAACTCATTTCATTATCCCTGGTGTCCTCCTAGACACTAACATGCATAAACTAATGCATCTCGGCACTCTAGGTGTCAACTGCTGCCACAACCAGTGGCCCTCCATGCCCCCACATATCACAACATCCAACCAGGCTCACAACACAAAACAAGCAGCATTAAAACAAACATCATATCAATTGGTATCTTAGCACTTAAACAAGAAAGTGGTTAACTTAGAACCCTATAAGGAATTATTTTTATCAAACATCCAGTTTTTTAAACTACCTTGGATTAACCGATTTAATATTCATAGGTTCCAAATTATAGAAACCTAACTAGTAAGCTATCATAAATAATCACACATGATTATTATATCAATTTGATTAACATCAAATTAAAACAAGAAAAACCATATTCATTTTCATGCCTCTTTATCTTTAGCCAAACCATTGTCAATTATTTTCGGCTTTACGTTCTTTACCAATTTCCATCAAGAATGAAAGGCTAATCAAATCAGGCATAGAAATCACACAATCTAGCAAAAGATAAGGAAATAACATACGATCGATATCAATTCATTTATCTGGTTCAAACATTTATTATGACTATTACATTATGATCCAGTGGGATAAACATGCTATCTATGCATTTGAATGTTAAATAAAAGAGAAGCAATGAATCCCCTACCTCAAATAGTTCTTGACGATCCACACAGCGGGTTACGATCTCCTCCCCCCATGATAACTGTATCCACTTGATGATGTAGAGACACCACCACACTAGTCAACAACCAAGAAAAATCCATTAGGAACAAGGATATAGCATTCCATAAAAGGGTGAGGGGAAATAGGAAGAGATGAACCCAAAATAATGATGATAGAACATACCTTATATCAGAGATCAACTGATACTTCTTGGTTGCACCAAAAATAGAGGGGAACCAATCCAAGGATTAAGGTTCGATCAAACCTATCATAAGGGAAGAAGGAATGGATCGAGTGTCTCACACCAGAGAACAAGAAGGTAGAAAAATGGAGGATGATATATTATCCCTTTAGAATATTTAACAGAGAAGTGGATTAAGATATTCTTGATTTACCATCATTATCATATCACATTAAACCACGTGGTTTGACAATGTAAAAAAACATCCCGAGCCTTATGATCAATTAAAATAGGAGGTATAACCTTTTAAATGGCCTTAGAGTCCTTAAAATTAGGCTTTAAATGCATTTTATGTCAAAGGAAACATCAATGGGGTGAAACTATAGAAAGAGAGAAACACTATTCACAAACTCAAAATTTGGAAAACAAAATTGAGGCTACCGATGGACCACACCATTCTGGAAATACTATTCATGAACTTGAAATTTAGCAAAGAAAATAGAGGTTACAGATGGAACATCACCATTTGGGAAACACTATTCACGAACTCAAAATTTGGAAAAGGAAATAGCAGTAACTAATGAAAGCTTTCCATTCTTGAAACACTATTCACTAACTCAAAATTTGGAAGAGGAAATAGAGGTTAAGGATGGAACCCCACCATTCTGGAAACACAGTTCACGAACTCAAAATTTCACAAAGGAAATAGAGGTTACTGATGAAACCTCATCATTTTGGAAACATTGTTCACAAACACAATATTTGGGAAAAGGAAATAGAGGTTAATGATGGAACATCACCGTTCTGCAAACACTGTTCACAAACTCAAAATTTGGCAAAGGAAATAGAAGATACCGATGGAACCTAACCGATCTGGAAACACTGTTCACATACTCAAAAATTTTGGAAACGAAAGAGGTCGTCATTGGAACTTCACCATTGCATTGTTCACCTAAGGCAACTGATGACACTATTCACATAAGGTTACCAATGACACTGTTCAGATAAGGTTACTGATGACATTGTACACTTATGGTCACTGTTGCACTGTTCACATAAGGTTACTGATGACACTGTTTACATTAGGTCATCGATGTCACTGTTCACATAAGGTCACTGTTGAACTGTTCACGTTAGGTTACTGATGACATTGTACAAATAAGGTCACCGATGTCATTTTTCACATAAGGTCACCATTGCACTGTTCATATAAGGTTACCAATGACACTTTTCAAAGAAGGTTACTATTTCACTGTTCACATAAGGATAACAATGACACTATTTACCTAAGGCTACTGATGCACTGTTGACCTAAGGTTACCATTTCACTATTCACTAAAGGCTACCGATGCAACTCTTCACTGATTGAACTATTCACGAAATTAGAAATTTGGAAAAGTGTAAGGGATATGCCACCTTGAACTCTCGTAACACTGCAAACACCAGATTTCAGTAAATAAATTGTCCTGAGAGGTCTGGGCCATTACATAAGATACCTCTCAAAACATTTTCATCCTCAATAATTCAAAACCAGCCTAAAGGAAATAGAAAAGAGGTCTGAAAAACCACACGTCGAGATATCTTTGAAAATAGAGCAAGCCACAAGATGAAACAAAGAATTCCCTCACATAAACAAAAAATATTTATAAACAAAAAGGGGACATCGTTACTTGAAAAAAGTTAAACATTAAAAAACTCTGAGTGTTGAGCATGTATCTGTGACTCACGTTCCAATGTATTCTCATCCATGTCATCGTGTCTCCAAAAGACACGATCCATGGGGATAGAACTCCTGCGCAACACCTTCTCTTTGTGGTCTTGGATCTCCATAGGTTGCTCCTCAATGGTCACATCACCATCAACATTGATCTCTACCCAATTGATAACATGAGATTCATCATGAAGGTAATGACAGAGCTGTGATACATGAAAAACATTGTGTATCTGGATCATTTATGGGGGATGTGCTACTCGATATTCCACAACTCCAACACGAGATAACACCTCGAAAGGCCCAACAAAATATTGAGAAAGCTTACTCCCATGACCAAACCTTCGCATCCCACTATGGGGAGTCACCTTCAGAAACATGTGATCCCCAACATCAAACTGTTTGGGTATCTTTTGATCGGAATATGATTTCTGATGATCATGCGCTGTCTTCATCCTCTCATGAATCACCCAAACCATATCTGTTGTATTCTGCACTAGTTCCATTCTAAGAATTGCTGACTCTCAGACCCAGTCCAGCTCAATGGAGAACATCATGTCTAACCATACAAGGCTTTAAATAGATCAATACGGATGGTGCAGTGAAATATATTATTATAAGCGAACTCCACAAGGGTAAGTGCATCATCCACGAAACTCCAAAATCTAGCACACAAGAGCATAACATGTCCTCAAGAGTCTGGATTGTTCTCTCTGTCCGACCGTCCATTTGAGGATTAAAAGCCTTTCTAAGGCATAGCTGAGAACCAAAATCATGCAATAGACCTCTCCACACCCTATAGGTAAAACGAGGATCTCTATTAGAAATGATAATCCTTGGGACTCTATGAAGTATCACCACCTCCTCCAGATACTACCTCGATAAAACATTCACCGAGCTTGAATCCTTGATTTCTATTAAGTGGGATGATTTCGTTAAATGGCCCACTACCACCCAAATTACATCATGTTCTCCTGGAGCTCGAGGTAAACAAGTAACAAATTCCATTGAGATGTCCTCCCACTTCCACTGAGGAATATCTAATGGCTAGAGTAGACCACCAAGAACACGGTGTTCGGACTTCACCTTCTGGCAGACCAAACATCGAGACACAAACTCTGCAACCGCACTCTTTAGGCCAGGCCATCAAAACTGGCTCCTCAAGGATCAGTACATCATTCTTTTTCCAGGATGCACCACTAAAGGAGAAATATGGAACTCTATGAGAACCTTCTCACAGATCATCAAAGGAAAAAATATCCTTCCATGATACAACACTAGGTGTTGTTCATCCTTATACCAACCATTAGGGGCCTCACCGCAAACAACTCAGTCTCTCCATACCTCCACCTCTAGATATCCTAATTGGAACTATTCCACCTGCTACACCAGAGTTGATTGCACCTTCATCTGAAAAAGACAACCTCTACCCCCAACTTCTCCCATATCAACATGTAATCTTAAATGTTCTTCTATTACTCTCTAGGAATCAACATATTCACGCACTACATCACCACGTGACTTACTGCTCAACGCATCAGCTACAACATTCCCCTTTACATGAGTGTACAATATTTCAAAGTCGTATTCCTGTAAGAACTCCATCCACCGACTCTGTCATAAGTTCAAGTCATGCTGGGAGAAAACATACCTTAGGTTCTTATGATTGGTGAAAACCACAATGCGCTCGCCAATGAGGTAATGTCTCCACAACATCAGAGAAAACACCATGGCTGCCAACTCAAGATCATGGGAGGCATAGTTACGTTCATGAGGACACCACTACAAAGACCCATAAGATACAACTGATCTTGGCTACATCAGAACACAACCTAACCCAAGATACGTAGCATCGTAGAAAATATCAAACTAAACTCCCTCAGCTAGAAGATAGGGAACTGGAGAACTTAATAACTTCTCCATTAGATACTTGAAAGCTTTATGAAACTGATCAGTCAATATGAATGATTGATCCTTCATGGTCAAAGCATTTAGAGGAGTCACAACTCGGGAGAAATTTTCCACAGACCTCCTGTAGTAGCATGTGAGACCATGGAAACATCGCACCTCTGACAATATCTTGGGGGATGACCAATACACGACTACTTCTTTCTTCGATGGATCAACAGCTACTCCTTGCTGGGACAAAAACTGCTCTATGAAATGGACTTCACGAACCCAAAACCCACACTTACACAACTTCCCCAGATGATGATGTTGATGAATAACTCCCAAAACAGTGTGTAAATGATCCACATGCTCCTCCTCAGACATGTAGTACACAAGGATGTCATAGATGAAAACCACCAAAAACTAGTATAAGTACTCACGGAACATAGCGTTCATCAATCCCATGAACACAGCTAGAAAATTTGTCATGCTGAACAACATTAAAATGAACTCATAATGACCATGATGACAACAGAAAGTAGTGTTTAGGTTATCCTCATCCTTCACATGCATATGATGATATCCAGATGGCAAGTCGATCTTTGAGAACCAACTTGAACCCTTCAGTTGATCAAATAAATCATAAATCTGTGGAAGAGAATAGAGATCCTTTATTGTCACTTTGTTCAAGCGATGATAATAAACACACAATAGAAAACTGTCGTCAGCCTTTTTTACGAACAAAACCGGTCCACCCCATAGTGACACAGTCGGCCAAAAAAACCACAATGTAACAGACCATCAAGTTGTATATGTTGGTCTCATAACTCATAAGGGGCCATCCTATATGGAGACATAGAGATATGAGATTCTCCTAGTTGTAGAAAATCCTAAACTCGACCTCTCGTCGAGGGGGTAATGTTACGACCTCTTCTAGAAAAAAATTAGGGTACTCTTCTATGACCCAAGGAAACGCTAGCTGCTGAACCTCTTTGGAACTCTACATTATCTCATCCATTATGCATGATATGTACAGAACATTCCTATGACCCATATGAGGATCTCTCATGCCAACAAACACCACCGGCTCTCCATCCGCATCGATGAAAACGACCTTCTTCCTTAAGAAATCCATGATAGCCATCACTAAATACAACGAATCCATGCTGAGGATAAAATCATATGGTTGAATTCATAAACATAAGAAATATCCCCAAGACCAGTTTTCCCCAAAACTAGCTCACAATCTCTACATACATCAAACAAGTCAGATCGACCTCCAACTGGTGTAGTTAACAAAAAGGGCCCTCAAATCCTCTCTACCTCAAGTCCCAAATCATGGAAAAGGTAGGTGATATGTAAGAGTGTGTCACTCCTGAATCAAATATGGAATACACAATGGTAGAAAACAAGAAAAGGGTACCTATAACGATGTATGTATCACCTAGAGCTAGCAACGCTAAAGCATGACGATGACCATGACATCCTCCATGACCTCTCTAACCCTGATGACGACCACCACCACGGCTGTGATCTGCTCTCTGAGGACATGGAGCATCACAGAGCTATCGTCTGCCTACCCTATCTACCCTCTACTGATATAAAGCTGGTGCAACCTGCTGCTATTGCCTCTACTGGAACTACCTCAATGTATGAACTCGGAGCAGAACTGTTAGTGCATGATGACTACTCTGAAAGGTTAGAAACTGTCACTACTGATGACCTTGACCACCAGAAGAAAAACCATCCCTCGATCCCTTGGAATATGCCTAAGAGATGTTTCCCATGGAGAAACAAGATGCTGAGGGGTGGGACCTACCCTAGGCCGAACCGAAACTCTTCTACCCTAATAACTTGGAACCACGAACCATAACTCGGATTCGTGAGGAATCATGATGAATCCCCACTCATGATGATCTGGTTCTGTCCAAAGTCCTCTCGACGACCTATACCCATCCCAACACCTCAAGATATGTCTTCAACATAAATGGGGTGACCTGGAACTAGATCTCTAGATGAAAATCCTCCTCGAAATGCCTCAACATGGCCTCCTCATCTCGAAACAGGTCCAAAGAATATTGTAAAAGGTTCCTAAAATTGATTCCAAACTCTCACACACTAGAGCTCCCCAATTAAAGGGTAATAAGCTCTTGGTGACAGGATTCCTTTGCGGTCAATGAAATAAACATGACTATAAACTTGTCTTGGAACTCCTCCCATGAGATCGTTGACTCCTCACGATCCTTGAGGAACAATTACCACCACTTCCTCACTTCTCAAAGTAGCATCGTCACAACCAAGGACACCCAATTCTCCTTCCAAGCATGGATCGAACTGAATCTAATCTCTACCTCCTCCAAAAATTCTTCTGTAACAACTTCCAAAACGGATCCATCATACATCTACAGAGTTTGGAACTAAAACTCTCAAAGTTCCCTCCTCCAAGTGTCATCGTCGTCAAACTCTACCCAGTAGTGATCTACTGGCACAACCTACTGGATGTCTTCTATGAGATCCTGATGAGGACGTTGACCTAAACCCATACCTGAAAAATATAAAATTATTAGAGCTCCTAAACCTGGAATATGGAAGACTAATCATTAAATAATTAATTGTTTTCATTAATTCATTTTAGGTTAACCTATCCCAAGGTATACCCATTCAAACACAGGAACAAAGAATAATGATGCATGATCCTTTCCTAGATCTCTACCCAACAACTAGTATAACCTCATTTAGTAGACATTTTATACTTAAATGTACATAAATCATATCATAGGGGGCCCTAAACTCCTATGTCTTAGCCGGTCTCCAGTGCTTACATCACATGTTAAACTTGACTGACACTGTTTCCCTACCAACTCATGTAACCTCACCTATGTGTAACTCCAAACTCTATCATATCCCTTAATCAGGACTTTGATACCACTCTATCACAACCCCCTCGCCTCCCAACAAAGTGTACCCCTCCTGGGATGGCAATGTAAGAAGGGAGATAACGACCCCCTGAGTCCTGCCTCCAGTAGGCCCCAGGTTGGCGACATGCACTGAGGGTATAGTAAACACACAGATGGAAGGCATTACCCTCTATGAAAACACTTGTGGAAGAGAGAGATAAGATAGACACCAACCAACTCCAACTTAGACTGAAATATAAAAGAACTTCTAATTACAGAAATATAATTCCATGCAACCAACTACAACTGAAAGAGGAAAAACTGTAAATACCCAAAATAAAGTAAAAACAACATCATCAACAAGTCCGGACAGCTCCTGGAGCCCCTAGCTAGTAAAAAATAGCTTGATCTCCAACCTTCTCCTAGTGACCTGAAAAATATATTATATACATAGGGTGAGTATAATAGTATACTTTGTAGGAACCTCCCCAAAGCCTCTCATGAAAAAGTAATGAAAGCATACTAAAGCACAATGAATAACATGTGAAACATACTCATCAACTAAATAGGTATATTAAGTTCCCAGCCTCACCATGGCTACTCTATCCATGTAAATCATACAAGAGTATATAATATAATAAAGAATATAAAGCATACCTCGCTACTACTTCCCAACTGGTTTGCCGCTTTTCACCAACGTCGCACTTCCTAAGCTTCCCTCTCCAAAAAGGCTTTCCCACAAACACCTGGGGGATGTACCACAACATGTACCTCGTGCAACAAAACCACCACGTCCACAAAAGGAAAGTAACCAGGTAGTTTCTGGAAGCCACCACAACTCTCATAACATGTATCATTCATCGGGTATTAAACCTCAATCCATTAAAACTCATACACCGAGTAAGGATCCTCTAGCCACCATAGCCTATACACATTACACCTATAATAATCCATAGGAAACTATATCCAAAATATATGTGTGCGAATAATAACAAGCGGTTACAACCCTCTACACAAATATATAAGGACAACTAACCGTTATGCCTACCAACACAAATAACTACCAAGAGAAGAGAGTAGGGCCAAAGGGGGTAGTCAGCCATCAATCCTTCAACCAGAAGGTTGGGGAAAACACCCCCAGGGCTCAAAATCCACAGTGTGTCAGTTTCCCAAACTGACAGGGTGGGGTAGCGTATAGAAACATAGAAAGTAAAAAATATACTATATCTCATAACCAAACTATGAGCATAGCCTTGTCTCGGACTCAACTGAAGCTAATGTATCTCATACTCCCGACCGCCACTTCTAAAACTAGGTATCCTATAAGTACACAACCATTTGAAGAGCTTTATTACATTACTTCATTCCATTTTTATCAGTTTAAATTTTTTTTAATTAATTATTTAAAAAATGATTAACCATTCTCAATTTCAACATTATATTTCATCAACATCACACACAAAGTCCACTATCCCTTTAAATTGTAACTTCATCATTGCATCCCAGCTAGCACTAACTTCATAGGTTAACATCATTTATTCAATTATTTATTTACAGAATTACTTTCCCATTAACCCATGAATTATAAAAAAACATTATATGATATTAAAGACAAGGGGATCAACCCGGTGAGTAGATGAAATAAATGTCAAGTCTTTAATACCTATAGAAGGAGAATCGACCCATCCTCCCTTGAGAATCTAAACATTAAAAGGACATGGCATACCGTGCATGTCTTCACCCCTTTTGAAAAAATGGAATGAAAAAATAGCTGCCTTAACTAGTGGAGAAAGTAAATAAAATAAAAAAAATAAGAAAAGCATGAATCCAAACATTCAAATCCAACTAATTTTATTATCCCCAGTGTCCTCTTCGACACCCATATTCATAAACTGATGCATCTCACCACTCTAGTTGTCAACAGCTGCCACAATGAGTGGGCCTTCATGCCCCCACATATCACAAAAGCTATCCAGACTCACATCTCAATAAGAGCAGCATGAAAAAAAACATCATATCAATTGGGCACTTAGCCCTTAAACAAGCAAGAGGGTAACTCAGAACCCTACAAGGAATTATCTTTTATCAAACACCCAGTTCATTAAACCACCTTGGATTAACTGATTTAATATTCGTAGGTTAAAAATTCGAGAAACCTAACCAGTAATCTATCACCAATAATTAAACATGCTTACTAAACCAATTTGATTAACATCAAATTACAACAAGAAGAACCAGATTAATTTACATTCCTCTTTATCTTTAGCCAAACAATTATCAATTAATTTCGGCTTTATGTTATTTTCCAATTTCCATCAAGAAAAAATGGTTATACAAAGAAAGTATATAAATTGCACTATCTAGAAAAACAAGATGAAATAACATACAATATATATCAATTTATTTATCCGGTTAAAACAATTATTATGCCAATTACACTGTGATCGAGTGGGATAAAAAATTCTAGCTATACATTTTAACGTAAAAGAAAAGAGAAGCAATGGATCCCCTACCAAAAACGGTTCTTGACGATCCACTCAACGGGTTACGTTCTCCTCCCCCTGTGACAAATGTATCCACCCAAGGATACAGAAACACCACCACACTGGTCAACACCTAAGAAAATTCCATTAAGAACAAGGATATATCATTACATAAAAGAGAGAGGGGAAACAAAAAGAGATGAAACCAAAATAATGAGGATAGAACATACCTTATATTAGACATCAATCGATACTTCTTGGTTGAACCAAAAACAAAGGGGAACCGATCCAAGGATAATGGTTCGATCACACCACTCCTAAGGGAAGAAGGAAAGGATCGAGCATCTCACACCAGGGAAGAAAAAGATAGAACAATAGAGGAAGATATATCATCCCTTTAGAATATTTAATGGAGCAGTGGTTTATGATACGCTGGATTTCCCATTATGAGTGGATCACATTACACCAAGCGGTTTGACAATGTAAAAAACCATCTCGAGCCTTATGAAAAATTAAAACAAGAGTTACGACCTTTTAATCTTCCTTAAAGTCCCTAAAATGAGGCTTTAAATGCATTTTAGGTCAACAAAAATATCAAAAGGGAGAAACTATAGGAAGCTAGAAACACTATTCATGAACATGAAATTTGGAAAAAGAAATAGAGGTTATCGATTAACCTCAATATTCAGGAAACACTATTAACGAACTCAAAATTTGGCAATGGAAATAGAGGTTACCGATGAAACCTCAACATTCTAGAAACACTGTTCCCATACAAAAAATTCGGAAAAGGAAATAGATGTTTCCGTTGGAACATCACCATTCTAGAAAAATTGTTCACGAACTCAAAATTTGGAAATGGAAATAGTGGTTACCGATGAAGCCTCAACATTTTGGAAACACTATTCACAAACTCAAAATTTTGCAAAGGAAATAGAGAGTACTGATGGAACCTCACCGTTCTAGAAACACTATTCAAAAACTCAAAATTTGGTGAACGAAATAGTGGTTACCGATGAATCCTCACCGTTGTAGAAACAATGTTCACGAACTCAAAATTTGGAAAAGGAAATAGAGGTTACCAATAGAACCTCACCATTCTGGAAACACAGTTCACAAACTCAAATTTTGGAAAAGGAAAGAGGTAACCATTGGAACCTCGCCGTTGGAACCTCACCATTTCAATATTTACCTAAGGCCACCAATGACACTGTTCACATAAGGTTATCGATTACACTGTTCACATAAGGTTACTGATGACACTGTTCACATAAGGTCACCGTTGCATTGCTCACATAATGTTACCGAGAACATTGTTCACATATGGTAACTGATGTCATAGTTCACATAAGGTCATTATTGCACTATTCACATAAGGTTACCAATGACACTGTTCACAAAAGGTAACTGATGTCTCTATCCACATAAGGTCATTGTTACACTATTCGCATAAGTTTACTGATGACACTATTCACAGAAGGTTACCGCTGCACTGTTCGCATAAGGCTACCGATGACACTGTTCACCTAAGGCTACCGATGCACTGTTAACCTAAGGTTACTATTTCACAATTCATAGAAAGCTATCGATGTAACTGGTCACTGATGGAACTATTCATAGAATTAGAAATTTGGAAATGTGTTGGGGATATGTCACCTTTACCTATCGTAACACCTCAAACATCAGATTTCAGTAAAGGAAAAGACCTGAGAGGTTCGGGCCATTTCCATTGTTGAGTTAATTTTTTAAAATAAAAATTATTAAATTATTAAATATTAATATTAATTCATGCATGAAATTTGTGATGAAACAACCTTTTAGAAAAATATAGTTCTTCAAAAAGACATATCTTTTTCACTAAAATGATTTATATTTTATTTATAATAAATAGATAACCATTTAATTTATATTATAAATGTTTTACCCACATAATTTGTATAACATAATTATACATATTAATATGCACTAATTTAATGGTCAGGATATAATGATATAGTATATTATTGTTCATTTATACTCAGGGATTTGTGTACCACAGGCTATGAATGAGATTAAACTTGAGAGAATATGTTCTGAAGGTAATTTTAATATAGTTGGTTTATTCCATTTATGGAATTTAATAAAATTAAATTATTTATAATCCTAGAGTATTACATTCTCATGCATTCAATAAATTTCATTCCCACAGTTGGAACTTGTTCTTAGAAATCTAGGGTTTGGATTTGTTAATAAAATTTTTTAAAAACCACATAATAAAAATGGTCAAAAATAAGTCCTCATATAATAGTGATAGGGAAATAAAGGTCATATATAATAACATGTAACAAGGATTCAATGTAGGGTATCATTGGAGGGAATTAAAAATGTTGACGTGGAAGAAAATAATAAATAAATTTATAGATAGATTGAGATAATTGATTAGAAGAATTTTTTTTGGATAAGAGATATTTAATGACCACAAATCCATAAATCTATGATGACTTAAAAGACTATTTATTCAAATATTAAAAAGGTATTAAAATAACAACATTTTCAAGATCCATTACCTATATATTTTGTATTAGTATACTATCATTATAGAGAACACCTGAAAATGTACATACATTATATCCTTATATTTTCATAATCATAATTTCATCATTTTGTTGTGCTTCAGTAAGTATCTATGTCATTTCTTATTCTAATAAATTAGTACCCAATAATAATATTTTTATTCCTATAGATTTTTTTTTATTTTCAATGATTATAAGATCCATAATAGTGTGAAAAGTCAATATGTATATCCCTAAGTATTTACCAAAACCAAAATGATTAGCATGTGTTATCAAAAAAATACATTTATCTAGAAACATAAATAGTAAAACCCAAGGTTCATCATAATCCATTGTATTATTAATTATAAATCAAACAGTTTAAGTAAAAAAAATCATATCAACTGAAACATCATGGAGAAAAACGGTAGGAACTGAACCCTTATCAGGCTTAGTTTGTGAGTTTAAGCATCACAACCACGAAAAATTCAACAGGTTCTACCCCATCTAATGTGTTGTACTTTTTATAAAACCATATTATTAAAATTCATATAATCATATCAAAATATAATTATTGTCCTCAAATATCACATTATTCATCAAATAATATTTTAATTAGAAGGGTTTTGTACTCAACTTATTCAGTTTCCCCAAAATTAAATAATATTAATTGAATATTAAAAATTTTATATCAATGATCATATTGAATCTATGGGTTATCAATAAAATTTATCTTATTTAGATAAAATGGAAAAGAAATATTCTATAAAAATTTTCACTTAAAAATATTCTAAAACATGTGGTTTTATTGAAATAAATGCCTCAAAAAATAACCCTATTCATGAAAAACCCTGATAAGGCAAAGCCTAGAAAGTCGATGTTTATGAAAATGAACTTATGGTCAACCTTAAACACATATGACCATGATTTTATACATAAATATTATTTTAATATTACATGAATCCATATATTTTTCCAAAATTAACATAATAGATATATGGTTTGGGATTATTATAACAAAGATATCATTGAAAATTTACTTTTATAACATAATTTGGGAATTAAAATATAGAAGATAATGAACCATTCAAATTTATATATATTATGGTTACTAAAATTAACAAATAATTGAGTTCTTAGATGAGTATAAAATTTGGGCTAAGTTATAATATAGACTATGAGGATAAAAATAATACAAGAAAACTAATATTGAGTGATATAGAACATTGTCATGACAAAGTTAATAACTAAGAAACAATAAATCATTGAGGTATGAAAATACCAAAAATTACTTATAATGATGGAAAAAAGGGTAAATAACTTATTTGATAAAAATTTACATAATTTTGAGGGATTATTTTACCATTAAGATAGAGTATATGAGAAGATACACTTAATTTATTTGTTTCCATTACATAAGCACAATTTGATCCTCTGAATGTGTTCTTATAAATTACAGTTCGATCTTATATCATACACTATTTAATGGGTATTAGTAATAATATTTTCATGGCTGATGATTTATATTATCTATTAATTAATAATTAGATCCATAAGTCAATACTTATACAGATGGTTTTCATAAGTATTAAAATATGGATAAAATAATAAATAAATCTCTAAAACCTCAAAAACAACACCCAATGTTAATATAATTATTTTTAATTAAAATTTAAACTTAATAATCCCCCAAAATATATCTCACAAAATTTAAATCCCAAAAATATAAAATATTAGATCACACATTTTTTTTCAAGATCAACATTATCATTTAACCCTAGAAAACATTATGTTGCTCATGATTTTAGATACCAAACTTGTGAATACCATGATTCTATTAAAACATAATATGAACCATAATCACTATAAAACCTAAATTAAAATTAATTTTATTTATAAAGTTAAAACTATTCTTATTAATAAAAAAATACAGATTATTGAAGATATTATATAAATCAAAAATTGAAATACTCTTCCTCAAAGATGGAAAAAATCTCTTTATCTTCAAATCACTAATCAATTTCTAGGTTAAAAATATTATTCCATATACATTATCAATGTCAATAAACACTTTATATTAAAAAAAACTTGAAAATAATCATTATAAACATAATATGGTTTATCATCCAGTTAATAATGTGTTATATAAAAATATCACTATACCACTACATCACTTTTATTGTTCATTACTTCAATTCAATATATGTTTCGAAATCCATAATGAAGAAGTACTATAGAACAATACAAAGATTTTTCATTATTATTATACCCAATATATCATTGATATAACATTTATAAATAATTACTAATGATCCCCCATATATTCAAATTTCAATCATTTCACTTCAAAGATTGGAATAATATAACTCCTTCGTTTTTGTAGTAGATAACCCTTAGATTAGCTAATTGACAAGGATAATTACCATGTGCCCCCCACATAATATATTGAATTATCTTAAAATTAATTTCTCTAATACCACCATATATACATAGTAAATATTTTTCCCTTCCTTTAATACATTCAATAAGGTTCTCATTATAATATTCATGGCGTGAATAAAATTGAATGGTCTTTCCTCTATGGGAATTACCAAATGAAAATTCAAAAAACTTTATCATACACATAACAACACATGATTTTGTGGTATGTATCTATTTAAATTAAATCTCCATGGTGTCTTGAGAAGTGTGTAATTTTATTATGTGATCATTATAACCTAACAGTTAAATTAGTGGGAATAAATATTATTAACCACATTATGAAATTTATAATTGTATTACTCATTTATAATGTAGTAATTTTTTAATATTAATGAATTATATTAAATAAATTTATATCATATATATTGAACTAAATTTTTATACATTCATCGAATAAATTTTTTTGTAATATGATAATAATAATATTAATTGTATACATTAAAGGGAAAAACAATTTAAATGCATTTTTACCGCAATTTAATAGAGCACTTGTTGTAAAACTATATTTAGAAACATGTATAAATTATAATGAACAAAAGTACCATTATTTTTAAAATAATAATGTCAACATTATCATTGGAAGCATTTTTTGTTTTTTTATGAAATTTTTTATTTTCCATAGAATAGTGAACAATATTATTTTTTAAAAAACTATTATTTTCATAATATTTAAATTATTTTTAGGACTTTAATTTTATATCAATTTATGTTAAATAATATTTAGTAGTAAATATTATAATTTATTTTATTATGAAACCTTATTTGGGTATAAGAACTTTTTGGACGTAATAATTCTTTTTCTATAAAAGTATGTTTTTAGTTGTGTTTTATTAGTTTTGTTTTAAATTTTATTCTTAAAATTATGTGTTTCGAACTAAAATAATGGATTGAAAATATGTAAATATAATTTCCAAATTTGGTGAAATTTATTATTTTATTTTGTATCAATATTAATTGTATCATTGGTAAATTTTTTATTACCACGGTTGAGGATAAATATGGCACTTAGAGTAAAAATAATCGGAAAATGATTATAAAATTACCATAAAAATTTACTAAAATTCATCGGATGATTTAAAGTCTAATTGTATCACCTAATGTTCTAGTTTTAGTTAAATAATGACTCATGTCCATGAGAATGACTTTATATTATTTAAATTAAAGAGGATCACACAATATCACTTTAATTGTCTTAAACATTTCTTATGTGTCCACATGAGAAAATGTTAGTTATGAAAGAATAAAACTATCCATTTTGAACATAGTAAACAGATTTTAATGAAAAAATTTTATTTATTATTTTTAGAAACCATTTGGATGAGGTTACAATATTTATAATATTTTATTTAAGGAAAAGAAAAATATGTCACATTCATATTTTAATAAATATATTATTTTCAAAATGGTGTTTTTAAGAAGATAAAATTGACTATAGATATTATTTTTAAATTTAAAATATTTTTATACATCATGATATTTTATTTTTAATTTTTAGATAAGAAATAATAACCATAAATAATTATATATGGAGGATGATGTAATTATTAATTTCTAATGAAACAATGAAATAAGTAATATAAAATATATTAACATATATATAATTTGAATTTTTTATGGATATAGAAGATCATTATAGAATAGTATGACCTATTATGGAGGTATTGAATACTTTGGTATGAATTTACAAAGTTTTGGTGATTTCCTTAAGGAAAAATAATGAATATGGGAAAAATTGATGGTGATGATATTTTATCCGAATAATATTTTATTAAATTACATTAAAATAATAAAAATTTAAAAATAACAAATAATTATTATTTTTCAAAAAAATTCATATGTTATTTCTTTATGTTCCAATTTTAATTTTATAAGTAAAATATCACCAAATATAAGTATAAAATAAATGGTTTCAATAATTACAATTAAAATAAGTTAACTATGTTAAATCAATGTCAAAAGGTTAAAAAAAACACTTATCAATTTTAGTGGATGATTAAATTACAACGATATATCATCTAATATTCGAATCCATCGACTTTTTTTTATAGAAACTGAAATTAATATAATTTAATATTTTGTGGTTTTTCGAGGATTCCCCTTACTATAATTAAAAATTGGCACTCTTTCCTTCATTTAATTTCACCATTTTGAGCCTTATAACTTGACCGAACCCCACCCATTTCTCTTAAAAACATCCTTATACAACATTTTGAGTCATTAGTTTTATAAAAAAACATCTCTAGATCCCTTATGAAGAGATCTAAATGAAGTACCTCAAGGAAGAGATAATTTCTTTTACCAAAACATTAAAATTCATATCTTATTTTATACTTCCACTTAATTTGTTGTACCAATTATAAAGTAAAATCTCTAGTATCATCTATATATAAAGATTTTATTATGATTATGAAACAACCATATTGTACATCGTATCCATCCTATGAAAAATGAAATAACTGCACATGCTTACATATGGCTTACCATCTCCACGTTGTTCTGTAATTTATTTTATATGAAAAAAATATTAAAATTGTTTGAAAATGTATTTAATGATTAAATATGAAATTTTTTAAATTAATGTTATTCATTAAATGTCATATCTATAACATATTCAAGATAACCAATACTTTTATGAAAAAACAAGCATGAGAAACAATGTGATTAATTCCCAAAATAGTGAAATGAATAAATATTATTAATAAATGAATGGAAAAACGTCATAAAGGGTTAATATATTATATTATAAAAAATATTAGGATTATTTTATATGTTATTAATATGTTTAAAACAATTATAGTGGAGGTCCTTACACATACAGTTGAAATCAAATCTAAGGTAATAGAATTCTCAACCCCATTTCCATTATTTTAGTTTAACAAATACTCCTTAAATTAATTCATTATATGATTATGTGTCAAATAAATTTTATTATATTCAGTTTTATTTAATATTTTTTATGTTTTTTATAGAAGAGACACATAATCTATTCATTTGGTTATCCCTAAAACATTCTTTTAAAAATACTATTTTAAATGATTCCTTTTTAAAAAAATTAAAAGAATGGGTTTTAAAAAATATATAGAATGAGATGAATTTTACGGTACCGTAAAACCATAATTAATTGAGGAACCCATTACATATTTAAAAAATTATTTTAAAATTATTTTTTTCTTTTATAATTCCACATATTTTTAAGAATATGTGATTTCAAATATAAAAGGTTATTTTCATAAAGAAATTTTTATTGATAATATTAATATGTTCGTGTAAAAATAATTTTATTAATAAAATAATTTATTAATGGTGATATATTATGATACCATTTACCATATTTTATTTAATATTTTATAATTATTTTTCTGGGGATGTATTATTTTGATACCATTCACCATATTTCTCAAGATAGTTTTTTATTATGATTCTTGAATGAGAAAATTATTGAAATTTGAAATTATTGCTTTAAAATTAATGTAAATATTGATTGTTCTTCACCCCTTTCATATGAGAAATGAATTGAACATAGTAAGTTACTAGTAATGTGCACTATAGCCCATCTTCACATCAACAGTTATCTTGAGTCAAACTATACCGGGTTTTGGCCGAAGCCTTAGCCATTTTTATAAACTTCCTAGATGGGGACTTGATAGTATGTTTTTGATATCCCACATAATTTATTAACTCATTATGATATTAGTTATTGATATTCCATGTGGTTATTAAACAAGTATAATATCCTTGGTAATGTTTTCTATCTTGTGTGAGTTATTTATATTGTATTATTTCATAATCATTTATTCTACCATCTTATGATAAAGTAATTTATTAAATGGAAGGTGATTTAATGATTTAAATTTCAATAATTATTTATTCATGTGTATAATGGATTACTCTCTATGTACACCATTTCTAAGCATCTGATCTCACCCCTTTTTATGATTAATTTTTTCCCAGGATGTCAAGATGTTTATAATTGAAATTCATTATTAATCCAGGAGAATAATCGTGTTTTAAAAGTATTCACTATGTTTTATTTTATATTTTAAACATCAAAGTAATATTCCAGTATGTAATGTGGATTAAAAAATGATAAATTGGTTGGTCCTATGGGACTTTAATCTTTTACCTATGACAATGTAATAATGTAAAGCACCACCTCCAAGCTTCTAGTGCCATGGTCTATACAGTTTCAATTAGAAAATTATTAATAGATACCTTGGGAACAAGATTATAGAAATATATATTAAATAACATAACCCAACGATAGACATTGAAGATAAGTATAGAAGAAAATTCCAAAGTATATTTTTTAGGATTATGATATTAGATATGTATGAAATTTTCAATTTGTATTATGTATTTAGCTAGTATAGAGGATATATATAATGAAATTACCTAATATTTGGTAAGTATCTATTTAAAAATTAACCCTAAAATAATGAATTCAAACCTCATAAATTAACATGAACTAACATGTAATAGGGATATCATATTTTATTGTAGTATTCCAATATTTCAAAGGGTAAAATTCTCACAAGGATCTTATGAACACTAAGTCTCACTTGATAATGAGACAAATAAAAAAATCTCTAAGTAATATAGCTTATGAGGGATAAAAAATAACAAGAGTACTACTAGGAAAAATATGGATAAAGGAATGAATATAAATTGGTATTTTCTCACATGTGATAATTATGGAAAGAAGCACCCTATAACTTACTAAAAAGGAAATAGAGTTTGCTAAAATTATAGAGAGAAAATACACTATTATTGTTATTTAAAGTGTATAAAAAATGTTTCTAATGTGAAATGATTAAATTAAAAGGGGATAGGACACTATGAAAATAAATTTCTTATTGTCAAATGTATATACCCAAAAAGAGGCTAATGGATAATGGCCAAGATTATTCTATGATAAAAAAAGAGGAATGATTAATATTCTTGTGTTTGGATTCAAGAATTTTTTTTATTTGAAAATTTTATCAATAATGATCTAGTTATAATAACCATGAAAGGTATAAGGATTATAAAAATTATAACTTCATTAAGGAATTGGAAGTATGAGGTGAATAGAACCAGCAACCAATATAATTGATTGTTTCCGTAATTTGAGCTATTAGAAAAAATATGATTTTGAAAAGATAAATATAAATATATTATTGGTGTTGATAAAATATTAATTATATGTTTATGGGATAGTATTGTTGAATAAAAAGGGGGTTAGTGATTTTATGGTTTATTCTCTCTTTAAATGGTTTACTACATGTTCAGATTTATCAAATATACATGATATACTGTGATTTTATTTTTGGAAGCATGCATGGTTTCATTATTATTTAAAGGTGATAAAATTATTCTTATATATGGTATATGAGATTATAAGTTACAATATTTATTAGTTATTTTAATGATAATTCTATTTTTGGAAATTTAGTGACCATGATTCTAATTCGTTTTTCTATGAATTTGGATAGACATGTTTTGGGTGATTCTTTTGATTATTTAGATATGGAATGGAATATTTTGAACAATAGATATAAGTAGAATAAAGTAGGATTTATAATATTGGATATCATGTGACAACTATTTTGGTTTCCATATACATATACAGATCAAAGGATGTACTTTTGGGTCATATGATTCACTAAAATGAGTCAGGCATAAAAAATCACCATTAACAATCATCTTCTGATGTATTAAATGAAGTGGAAATCAATATAAGCCCAACCAAAGGATGAGAATATTTCGATGCCATAGGGAAAAATAATGTTTATTTCCTTAAGTTCTTATATGGATAGAGAAATAGTCTCTCAATAATTCGAAGACGATTGTGGAAAAAACATTATCATTTTAATTTTCTTACAAAGAAATTAATTTTTATTTAACAAATCACAAATTTATGGTTTTCTGATGGTAGAATATTTAACAACCATGTTCTCTACCACATTCTATTTAAACCTGACTGTTATATTTCACTTCCATGTCCACATTTTCATGAATTTTGTTCTATTTTGAAATCATATTTTTATGGTGGCCTTTGAATTTAAATTTATATCTTTTTAGGAGGATGTTTTGTAAACCCTTTTATGAATAGGTATTTCCATTAATAAATTTTCAAGTATCATCCTTTAATTTTTAATGTGAAATTTCAAATTGAGGGGACATGATTTATTAAATTATGGGAGAATGTAGAACTAAATTATTTTATATTATGTTTATCTTTAAATTTAATCCCTCAAATATCTTACAAATAATGAAATATTATTATGTGATCATTACTAATAGACTGTTAAATCTGCGTGAATGAATAGTATCAACCACATTATGAAATATATAATTGTCCAAATCATTGTTAATGTACTAATTAGTTATTATTATTATTAGTGAATGATATTAATTATATTTAGATATTATATACTAACTTAAATATTTTAAAATTAAACCAATAGATTTTATTGGAATAAAAAAGAATCAATCCAATTTTATGCAAAAAAACTATATTTTTTTAAAGGTAGTTTTACAGCCTTTTAATGGACCACTTTTCATGAAACTAAATATTGAAACTTTAATATATTATTTTGTACAAAAAATCATTTTTTAATAGTGGAATTTCATAATTATCTTAATGTCAATTTTTTTTATTTTTATAAAATTATTAATTTTCTGGTGAATAGAGAAAATATCGATATTTAAAAATATTAAAATTTAATTATATTGAACATATATTTATGCAATTAATTTTATATCAATTAAACATAAATACTTTTTAGATATATATAATCTAATTTATTTCATCTTAACCCCTAATTTCTGTATTAGTATATTTTTTCTTAATAATGAATTTATAAAAAACATCCTTTTAGTTTTGTTTTATTAGTTTAATTTTAAATTATATTATATCACTTAAGGGTTGTGAATTTTAAAATTTTAATTCTTTATTTGGATTCCAATATTCTAAATTTTTTAAATAAGCTCCATTTCTTTTTGTTCTATTTTAATTGTAACTTGGTTAATTTTTTTAATTAACACTATAAAGGGTAAAAATGGTCGTTGAGGATAAAAATAATATGATAATGATTATAAAATTACCCTTAAAACAATCCCAAATTTAATTGGATGATTTATATTCCACACTCAATAGCTTTTTTTAGGATTTAAGTTATTTAATTGACACATGTCGATGAGATGAAATAATTTTTTGGTTGATTATGACATATTGGGGTTGTATTAAATGTATTTGTTAAAATTTATCTAGTTGTATTTATTTTCTCAAGGAAAATGTAAATAATAGTGTCAAAATTCTCACTAATTATATTTTCTCAAAATAATATTTTATAAAATTATTTACAAATATGAAATAATATTTATAGATAAAAAGTTCTTATTATTTTTTGGTATATTTAATAAGTTTTTCAATTATGGTCTAATGGAAATTTTATAAGTAAAAAATATCCAAAATGTTAGTATTAAATAAATATTTTCCATAATTAAAATTAAAATAAGTTAACTAAGGTCAATATAAGTTATAATATATAAAATTAGAAAAAAAAACTTCAAAATTTTATTGTATGATTAGAGAAGAACCATATATCATCTAAAATTATCATCCTTATATATTTTGTTGTATTTGGATAGATAATTAATTTAATATAATTTAACATTTTGAGATTTTCGAAGGGTTCCCCTCACCACAATTATAAAATGGAACTCTTTAATTCATTTAATTTACTTACATTGATCCTTCTATCTCTACCAATACCTACCCATATTTCCTCCCAAATTATTATCCACATCTTAGAGGTAATGGGTTTCAAATAAGACCATCTATAGGTCCCATAAGAATAGATCTATAGGAATTCTCTTAAATAATAGGTAATAATCTTACATATTCATTCAAATTTAATTTTTATTCTATTTCCTCATCATGTGTTGTATCCATTATAAAAAACATCTCAAGTATCATATATATAATTATATGTTATTATGATTTTGAAATATCCATATTATTACTTTTATCAATCCTTTAAAAAATAAAATCTTTTCATGTTCATATATAAGGCTTACTATCTCTATGTAGTGTTTTAATTCATTTTCTATGATGAACATTAAAAAAAGTATACTAAAATGTATTTATGATTTGAATATTATATTTATGAAAATAATTTTTATACATAAGTTTTGTCTACCCTATGTAATAGAAATGGGAACATTACGACAAATAAGAATGATAAACAATGCTATTAACTCCCAAAATAGAGAAATAAAAACACTATTATTAATAAACTTGAGGTAAAATGTTATAAGGGGATAATATATGATATCATAAATATTATCATGATTCTATAATATGTTTATAATATGTTTAAATCCATTATACATGATGTTCGAACATATGCAGTGGAAATTAGACCTAAGGAAAAGGAATTCATAACCCAATTTACATTATTTGGGTTAAATTATACTATATTGATTATGTATTTCAATGTTTCAAATGAATATTTATTATATTAAGTTTCATTCCCACATGTTTGATGTTTATTTATATCCAATACACATAATCGATTCATTTGGATAACACTCAGACCTTCTTCAAAAAAATTAATTAAGTGTTACCTTTGATCAAAATTTAAATAAATTTTTTAAAAAATTATATGAAATTACAATATATTTTGGATTTCATGATTCATTATTTCCATGGGTAAATCATTACAGGTTTACAAGGTTATTTTCAAAGAGAAATTTTTCATTTTTAATTGGCTATCTTTTTGCGAATAAGTGATTTCAAAGATGAAAATGTATCTTCTTAAAAGAAATTTAATTATCTTGATAATGTATCAATAAAAAAACCTCTATTAAATCATGTTATTTATTCAGGTTTGTTTCATAAGATACCATTTAATATATTTTATTGAATATTTTAGGAACAGTTAGACTGGGGATGTGTTATTTTATACCATTCACCATATTTCTCTTGATGGTTTATGATAATGTTTATTGAATGAGAATTTGTTTTATATTTCGTATAAATGTTCAAATATGAATGTTTATGTTGATTATGTTTCACCACATTCATATGAGGAATGCTTTGGATAGAGTAACTGATTTGTGGGTCCCACTATAGCCCCTTGATGCATCAGCATGTCTCATTAGACAAACTAGACATGGTTTTGTCTGAGGCTTGGCCCACTAATGTATATTTAATGGGTTAGGAATTTATGGTATGTTTTAGATGTCCCAAAATATGGATTAATTCATTATGAGATTAGTTATTGTTATTATGTGTTATTATTTGACTAGAAGAATATCCATGTTTATGTTTTTGATCACATGAAAAAAAATATTGTATTATTTGATCATCAATTAGTATTCACTATTATACTCATTTTTTAGTTAAATGGAATATGTTTCAGTTACATAAATTTACATAATTGATTATGCTTGATTTTGATATCTTTCATTATAGGTATACCCTTATTGAGCATCTGATATCACCACTTTTTTAAGTTTTATTTTTTACTTGGCTGTCATGATATTTATTAAGAATGATATGAGGGGTTAAGTTAAGAGAATAATGGTGTTTCCAAGGGACTTGATAAGTTTATTTAATATTTAAAATTTTAATGTAAGATTCATGTCTGTAATATAGTTTCCAAAACTAAAAACTGGTCAGTCCTATGGGATTTAAATCTTGTATCTATGCCAATGTAATAATGTAAGAAATCAAGTATGGGATACTGGGGCTAGGGTCATTACAGTTGGTTTTAGAACATCATTAGTAGAAACCTTCAGTAGTATATTTTTTAAAACATATATTATGAAACTTAACCCTATGATTTAGTTTGAGAATATTTATTCTAAAACATTAAAACAAAAAATTACTATTATGAGATTATCTATGAATAAAATTTTCAATTTTAGTCAATAATTTCATTATTTTTTTTCTTATACGCAACGACATGAACTAATATAGCGTACATGTTAAATTAAAAATGGTTCCTAATATATTGAAAAGGTGCCTCATAAATGTGAAAGATCCAAAGAGTAATAAGGATCATAAATTATATGTTTTATGGAAATATTTTGATGGGAACAATTATGACAAACATTCTCATCATATGAGGACACGAAATCATATGCTAATGGGACAATGAAATATCTCTACAATATTTATGGATTCAGAGGTATGTATGAGAAGAAGAGTACTACAATGTAAAATATAGATTAAATAAAAATGAGAAAGATGTATTTTACCACATGTGATAATTGTGGAAATAATTGCCCTAGTACTTTCTTAAAAGTAATGGGAGTTTTCTAAATTCAATCATGTAGAAAATGTTTTTTAAGGAGGTTATTTTGAATTTTTTATGTTGGATTTTGGTCAAAATTATTATAGGAGACATTATAAATTTTTTTTTATGTCAGTTATTTTAAAACCTACATAAAAACCAAAAATACGAAGCGTTTTTCACGTTAGTTCCTCAAAAACAGACATGGAAAACACTTTTGAGTCGTCATTCATTACATCAGTTTTTAAATAACCAATGTGGTATATTCTTTATTACGTCAGTTATATAATAACTAACATAATAAATTGCACCTCTAAAGTGTTTATCACATTGGTTTTTGAATAACCAACATTATAAACTAGTCTACTAAGCATTTATTCATGTCGACTAAATAATATTCGACGTGAAAACCTATATACTACATCAGTTATAAAATAACCGACATAAAAACCTATTCCATTCCATTTATTACATCGGTTATGAAATAACCTATGTAAAAAACCCATTCACATGCATTTTTTACATCAGTTTTCAAATAACTGACGTTAAAACCCATTCCAATGCATTTTTTACATCGGTTATAAAATAACCCGGGTAAAAACCATTTTTTTAATTTTAATAAAATATTCAACCACAACTATGACCTACCAATGAAGACCTGAAATAGACCAAAACCCAAACAAAACTAAACCAAAACCACCCCACCCCACCAGACAGCCCACCCACACCCCTGGAAGTCCCCTACCTCAGTAGACACCCCCACACCCCTGGACACCCCCTAGACATCCCCCACCCTCCTGGATAGCCCCCACCCCTCGGGACAATCCTCTCACCGTCCTGGACACCCTCCCACCCCATGGACACCCTGGACAACCCAACCCCACTAGACATCCCTCTCACACCCCTGGAACCCCCCCCCCACCCCCTAGACACCCCCACACCCCTGGACAAGAACCCCCCCCCCCCTCTGACCCTCCTAGACTGCCCCCACTCCCCTGGATAGCCCTTCCACACTCCTAGACACCCTCCCTCCCCATGGACACCCTCGACACCCCCACCCCACTGGATAGCCCTCCCACACCCCTGAAACACCACCCCACTAGACCCCCCCCCCCCTCCACACACACCCCCTGGATAGCCTCCACCCTCCGGGACAGCCCCCACCCCTCTGGACATCCCTCCCACCCTCCTGGACACCCTCCCACCCCTTTGGAACCCCTAAACACCCCCACTGGATAGCCCTCCAATTCCCCTGGAAACCTCCACCCCTGGAGACCCCCACCCACACACACAACCCGAGACACCCACAGGACATCCCTTCCCACCCTCTCCAATAGCCCCCCACTCCCCTGGACATCCCTCCTACCCTCCTGGACACCCTCCCACCCCCATGACACCTCCACCCCACTGGACGGCCCTCCCACACCCTTGGGAAACCCCCCCCCCCCCCCCCACACATGCACACACAAAAAAACACCCCTGGACACCCCCTAGATAGCCCCCCACTCTTCTGGACAGACCTCCCATCCTATTGGACACCCTCCCACCACCACAGACTCCCTGGACACCCCCACCCCACTAGACAACCCTCCCACACCCCTGGAAACACCCCACCCCTTTGACACCCACCACCCTACCATTGAGAAGCCTTATAAACAGCCCCCCCCCCCCTCCTCTTGCTTAGCCCCACCCCTCTAGACAACCCTCACACCCTCCTGGACACCCTTACACCCCCATGGACACCCTAGACACCCCCACCCCACTGGATATCCCTGCACACCACTGGAACCCCCCAGCCCCTGGACACCCCCCACACCCCAGACACCCTTGGACACCCCCCCACCCTCTTAGACAACCCCCACTCCGTTGAACATCCCTCCAACCCTCATGGACACCCTCCCACCCCCATGGACACCCTAGACAGCCCCCCCCCCCACGCACCCCTGGAATCCCCCCACCCCATTAGACATCCCACACACCCTTGGACACCACCTAGACTCCCCCACCCTTATACACAGCCCTCACACCCTCTTAAACATCATCCCACAACCATGGACAACATGGACACCCCGTGAAATCCCCCCCCCCCATCCTCAGGGAGCCCCCCCCCCCCCCCACTCCCCTAGATATTCCTCTCACCCTCCTCGACACCCTCCAACCCCCATGGACACCCGGGACACCCCCCAACCCCACTATACAGGCCTCCCACGCCCCTAGAACCCCCACCCCACTAGACACCTCCACACCCCTGGACAACCATTCCCTCATAGACAACCCCCACCCCCAAGACAGCCCTCCCACCATCCTAGACACCCTCCCACCCCCATGGAAACCCTATAGACCCTTACCCCACTAGACAACCTCCCCACACCCCTGGACCCCCCCCCCCATCCACCCAACTGGACACCCCCCCACACACACACACCCCTGGATACCCCTTGGACATCCCCCACTCTCCTCGACATCCCCCACTCCCCTAGACATCCCTCCCACACTCTTGGACATCCCTCCCACCCCATAGACACCCTAGACACCGCACACCCCACTAGACAACCCTCACACACCCATGAACCCCCCCCCCCCCCCCCCCACACACACACACACCCCTGGATAGCCCCCCCCCCCCCTCCTGGACAGCCCCCACCCTCCTGGATACCCTCCCCCCAGGCCGAATCCAAACCAGAAAAACCAACAAAAATAGACCAAAACCAGAAGTAGAGAAAAATTAATCATTCACATATATAACATTCAAAACATAAAATTTCAACAAAAATAACCCAAATCCAACATAAATGACTACCAAATACACAATTATAATGGCAATATTTAAAATTAAATTTTACACTAAAAAACCTAAAATCCAATTAAATGTTTAAAATAATTTGACCATTCCACTTGTAACTTCTTGACCACTTGAGCACTATATGGTTGAGGGTCATCAAATATGTTCAAATTAAAAGGATAGTAGTTAACATATATAATGAATAATTCAAATGAAATATTATAGAAAAGATTAAAATGAAATATTAGTAGGTCAAAGTTCAGAAGTTTTCTGGTTGTAATTATTTCATACATAAATCTTAAAATATAATATCCTCATTTGATGACTCCTAGTTGATCATGACAATTCTATTTAAATGAGTGTAAATTAATAATATTATTTTTATGTAATACATAAAAACATACAAATTATAAATGGGTATTTACATTTACTTTTACTTATTTGATCTTGGAACACCTTTTCATTGTGTTTTTTTGAAAGTAGACCCATCCCCTGTTAGAAAATAATACAAATGGGATAAATTTAAAATTCATTATAATTGATACAACTATTAAGAAATCGAAACTTAATTTTCCAACATATTATTAAAACATTCCCACACATCACCATGGGTAGATCATATCCAATAATTTGTTTTCTCCCTTGGGTAGAAAACACCTATCATCCTATGATCACTAATAAAAAAATTAAGGTTAGTGGTATTATATATTAAATGATAATGAAATATTTTCTAGAGATATATTTCATAGATCTTTGAAAAAGACATAATCCCACACTGTGTGATTATATTTATTTAAATCATTCAGCAATATAAAGAATTCTTTGTTCCTCATCCAATGCATGTGTTTCAGGGGAAATCAAATATGGGTCCATTAATCCATATACATCTGTCATCTCATTATTCTCACATATGTTATAAAGATACCTCATACAAAATAGACATAAGTATATATTTTTAATAAATATAACACAGGGAAAAGGTGTTAATACTTACATGGAAAAAATTTGTACCACATTGATGCCCAACTTATCTCTAGTAATAATATCCATGATATCATTTTTCACAATCCCCACATTTATTTCATGTCTAAAAACATGAGCTTCCATTGGAAACTCATAATGATCCACCAACAAATTTGAATATCTTGAAAATCTATCAAGACTACTAGAATTTGTATATGATGTCAAAACCATTTGTCTTTGTTGTTGTCTATATTATATTTCTTTACCTTTGAAGTATTCTTGTAAAAATAAATAGAAAAATGAATTAGTTTTGACATGTTAAAAAAAATTTAATAAAAAAATAAAGTATAAGATATAACATACATACCTATATGGTAATGAGTCAAAGAAGTCTTGATGGAAAAATTAAAAAATGGTCGATACTAGGTCCATCTGTCGCGACCTCATCTGTAGGTAATGGTACTCAAGAAGATCTATCTATAATATCTTGTATAGTGACCCTATGATGTTCTAAATCTATCTTTTTACAATCAAATATATATTATATATAGTATACCAGACCATATGCTACAATATGATGTTAAGGATCAACAAGATACAACTCAAAACAAGTAGGAATCTATGACGGAAGAGTAAGATAAAAAATGGGGTCTGCGGACTGAGGTGGTGGAGTGGGAGCTACTGGAAGAGGTGGAGGATAAATAATGGGGTCTACAGGGTGAGGTGGTGGAGTAGGAGCTGCAGTCCAAAATTGTATTTGTATGTCTGCAAACATAGATTACACCGATGCTCTAATATTTTCCTCCATCTTCGCATTAATATTTTAAACTTCATCCTCCAAGGATTCTATTTTTTTTATAAACACCCTTAATGGAAGATGTTGAAGAACATGGAAACACTTTTCATTCTGATACACCCATTATATATCCTCATACATGACCAAGATGTTCGGGATTTCCCAAAGATACAAATAAAATAGCTTTCATACTAGAATCAATAAATACCCCCTATGAGCTCTACTCCCAAGAGAATCCTGTATTAATTAATTGAACATTTATGTAATGATTCATATAATATAAAGAATATAGTTATTTTAAATAAATATAATAAATATCTTACAATCCTCTCAGATACGATTCTTGAATCTTCCGAATGATATTGCCCATTTTCCCATCTGAGCTTTGTTCTATTTTTCATTTCCAGATGGAGGGGATGGAGGGGCAACCTCTCCAGACTTTAAAGACTCAGATCTCAGTTTTTTTAATTTTTCTTCCATCATTTGTTCTTCTAATAATGTATACCCTCCCCAAGATAAAATACGAGGGTATACATTTTTAGATAGGATCTCTTAATGAGATGTCCATGTTTACTATAATTAAGAATAAAAAATCATTAACAAAACATTAATAAGATCGTTTATTTCAGAAATCTTATAAAAGTTTACATTCCCCTTACCAAAAATGTATCTTTTTTTCTACATTCAACTAACTATCTCCATGTGTCTTCATATATGAAAGGATATATATGATATGTAATTTCATGAATCTTATGGCCAAAAATTAAATTATATGTGATTGTTGACTTGTAATCCATCCATCTCTTAGCATCCATCGATATGCATTTCTTCCTCAATCCTCCAGTGTCAGAAATATCAAATGTCATCTAATAAAGAAGAGGTAAAACATATTATACTAGAAACAATTAAATAATATGCCAAAAATAGAGAAATATTTTACAAAAATCGTCTCCCACAACTGGGATATTATCGCTTTGTCCACACTTCTCCAATAATAATACAAAATTCTTACTTTTCTCTTACCCTAAGATGGTACAAAACTCTTAAAATCATTTTCATTTGTACCACTAGGAATATCATTCTCATCAAACTCAATGAGTGTCCTCTCGTCCTGTGTACAAGCAAGTGATAATTTTGGTTAATGTGTGCACCAACGTTTACCAACTCTTGAACTCTTCTTTGTCGTTATGGGAGCACATGAGGAAGATTGGGGAACATCAAGAGGAACATGTGGATGTTCCTCCCCAGAGGTACAATCATTATGATCATCTCCAGAATCATGTGGTTGATCAACTGATTGATCTGTCATTATCCTTCAAATAAAAAAAATAAACATTAGTTCACAAATATAAAAATTCATATATTACAATACTAATGTAAACAGAAAAAGAAAAAATTAACTAAGTTACATAATAGTAAACATGGTTAATATGGTAAGCATGTTAAACAATGGTAAATATGGTAAAAATAGTAAACATGGTTGTGTAATTTTAATTCAACAAAATAAATAAATATATAAGTTATGTATATGTAAATTATGGTAAACTATGGTAAACATGGTTAATATTATAAACAAGGTTAATATGGTAAACATGGTAATCATGGCAAACATGGTAAACCAGGTAAACATGGTAAAAATAGTTGACATGTTAAATATGGTAAACATGGTAATCATGGTAAAGTAATTTTCATTCAACAAAAATATTAGACATATAATTTATGTAATGGTAAACATGATAAAATAAACTGAACAAAATAAAAATAAACAAAAACATCTATATATTTGTTTTAATACACGTTTTAAAAAAGAAAAAAATTAAAATATCTAACATCTTATGAAAATAATAAATGTAAACAAGAAATAAACATATGTTACCTGTAATATTAGGAATGTAAAAATTGATTGTCTTCCAAAATTCCTTCATCATGATCATTCTTTATGGCACGAACCATGTCTTTAACATGATCATCATTATGTTCTACTAATCTTTCCATGGAAGTAGGGATCTCAAATAAATCAACATCTTTAACAAGTTGATCCTCACCAACATATTGTTATTTACCTTTTAAAACAACATACCACTACATATCTGATTGATCAACTATATTGAAAATATGTTTTTCATGTGTTGCCATTATAATAGAATCTGTTGTGTCTTCCAATCTATTTAGATTAACAACTTCCATTCCAAATTCATCATGTCTAATACTATTTTTACTAATAAACCATTTTCAATTTAAAATAAGAACATTAATTTTAATGTAATAAACCTACTATAATTCTTCAATGACTCCGTAATATGCACTTGATGCATAAATTGGGTTTTTTTCTTTAGAACTCAAAAAACGCATTGCTTCTATAAACACCAATACATCACTATTATGAACTGCACTTCTATTTTCCTAAGATTATGTATGAAATGTACATCCATTAATGTCATACCTGGACCATGTAATCACATGTAATCTTAGTACACCCTCTAAAAATCTTAATATCTCTGATACATCTAATCTTCCAAGAAATGTTTTTTAAACCATGAAAAAATTGTTTTGTTTTGATCATTACAAATCCAAAGTTCATTCCTCTTTGGATTAATCTGTTTTAACTAATTAATATGCAATGTGATATATGGTTGAGCGTCAACTATGTTATTCTAGATGTATAATTCTAACTTCTTCATCTGTTCAGCTGACAAGGATTTGGCTTTCAATCCATGAGTCCCCTTTGCCACATTATATAATCGTTTATGGTGAGATAGAGGAAACCATACGTACTCCGCCACAGCCAAGTAGCTCATAAAAAACTCTACAACCTCCTCATAAATATACTTTTCAATCATGCTGGCTTCAGGTCGATATGGATTCTTAACATACCCCTTCAATATTTTCATATATCTTTCAAAAGGATATATCCAACAAAATTTACATGTCCACAATGCTTTATTTCAGGAACTATATGAATCATTAAATGCACCATTATATCAAAAAAATATGGAGGGAAATACATTTTCCACTGACAAAGCATAGAAATTAAATCCTTTTCCAAAATTTTCAAATCATTCACATCAATCACCTTAATAAAAATTGAATTGAAAAAATAACACAACTTCATCATAGTATTTCTGACATGGATGGATAATATTCCATGCAATGAAACTGGTAGAATTTGTTACATCATGACGTGAAAATCATGAGATTTCATACTAATCAACTTCAAATCCTTCAAATAGACACAAATATTTACATTTGAAGAATAAACTTGAGACACTTTGATATCATGAATAAACTGACAAAAGATAATTTTCTCTCTCTTGGATAATGTATGACAATCCAGGGGAAGAAATGTTCATCTTCCATTAGGAGTGGGAGATAACTCCAAACGTATTCCCATTGATAGTAATTATAATATTGCATTCCGCCCATATTTTTTCTTTCCTTTAATATCAAAAAATGTTCCAATCAAATTGTCATAGATATTCTTCTCCAAGTCAATGACATAAATATTATGTTTTACTTCATGGTAACTCCAATATTCTAGCTAAAAAATATAGACCATTTCTTCTAAATCTGTCTATCATTACCATATTTTTATGCCTTTCCCAATGCCGCGTTAAGGTTTTCCACCCTCTCAAAATTCATATCAGGGGATAAAGGTTTTGGAGCAATACCAAATTCTTGTGAGACAATGAATGCCTTTTTGTCTTATATAAGAGTGATCCATAGGAAAAACATTCTATGACCCAGGTATACTGTTTTCCTCCAATGATGCAGTTGATAATATGAAGTCTGTTTTTTGCAAATTGGACGTGCTTTATTCCCCGTAACACTGTATCCAGACAAATTTCCATATTCTGAGAAATCATTTATGTTGAACATAAGCACTTCATGTAGTTGAAAATATTTCATTTTATAAGAATCTTACTACCTAATACCATCCTCAAATAAAAGTTTCAAATCATCAATCAATGGTGACAAGAATACATCAATATAATTCATGGGTTTCTTCAGAATAGAGGTAATTATAATTAGAATGACATATTTGTGCTTCATAAAAACTTTAGGAGAGAGGTTTTAAATTATCAATAAAACAGTCCATGAACAATGTGTGCTACAAAGGGTTCGTTATGGATTCATTCTATCTGTGCACAACTCCTTTCTAAGATTTCTAATTTCATTTCCAAATGTAGGATACTACTCATCAATTTTCTTCCATTATGGAAAACCAGCTGGATAATGTATTTATTCATAACATATCTACTCATCAACATTCCATATTAACCTTTTTTCCTCATGAAAATTAGAAAATAAATATTTCAAACGATGAATTATAGGAAGATACCAAAATATCTTGGATGGTATCTTTGTACTCTCTACATCATCCTGTGATTTTTCATTCAACTTATACTGTGATGTCCCACATTTCGGAAACTCTGACAGAAATTCATATTCCTTCCTATATATCATAAATTCATTCATACATGAATTTATTTTCTTGTATCCTAATCCCATCGGGCATAATATTTTCTTGGCCATATAATGAGAATATGAAAGATCATTGTCTTTTGGTAGAATGTCTTTCAACAATTATAGAAGCTCTATAAAACTTTTTTCACTTTATTCGTGTTTCTCCTTCAGGTTAATCAATCATAACACTACCAAAAAAACCATAAAATCCGTACAACCAAGATACAATGTTTTTTTAGTTTCACCATATAGACGTGAAATTGTCAGTTCTATCTAAATTTGTTCTACTATAATATCATGAATCATTTCTTCAATTCCATTAGAGTTACCATCTTGAAAATCATCATCATTAATAGATCTGACATTCTTTCCAGTTTCACCATGCCAAATCCAAGGGCTGTAACTCAGATTAAAACCATGAAAAATCATATGTTCTTTGACCTCTATACTTTTCAAATTCTTCATATTCAAACATTTCCGTCATCGACAAGAAAAAAATTTCACTGCATAGAAAATTTCATTTAGAAAATTCCAAAAAGGCCTCAACACCTTCTTTATATTCATTACTCATTCGATGTGGTGTAATCCAACTTCCACTCATTATTACATATAAATATATTAAAATTATAAATCTTGTTAAGAGAAGACAAATATATATTTATATGAAAAATAGTAACATTTGAATGTAAAAGAAATTAAAATATAAAACAAATCTATGTGTATTCGACAAATATATGCATGAAAATTATTTTAAAAAGAATTTATAATTGGATATAACAGTTTTAAATTAATCTTGGATTCTTTCTTTTTAAGGTACATAAAGAATACATCCTGGTGCAATTGGATTCTATAATCAACCTTCCGTAAATAAGAAATATTAAGTTTTAATATTAATATATGTATACATTCACTACTGAAAATTACACATATCCCAGCGATTTGAAACCATTGGGATGGCCCCTGAAACCGTTCGGATAGAATACCTCAATGGTTTCACACATCATTGGTATGATGGTTGTTGCAATATCCCTAAACCAACAATTCTATTGGAACCATTGGTATAGACTACCTGAAGATAAAATATGTAAAGGGGGATATATATATACCAAGGGGGTGTCGATGGGTGTAGGGGTTGTCTAGGGGGTGGTGGGGGCTATCCAAGTGGGTAGGGGCTCTCCATGGGGGTAGGGGTTGTCCAGGGTGACCAAGGGGGTAGGGGTGTCTAGGGGGTGGGGGAGTGGTGTACAGGGGGTGAGGGGATGTCCAAACCCTACCCCATTGGACACCACCCCACCCCCTTGGACACCCCCTTGACACCACCACCCCTCGGGACTGCCCCCCCCCCCCCACCCTAGAAATAGCACCCCACCCCTCTGGACACCCCCTAGACACCCCCACCCCCTAGATACCCCCTACCCCCCTGGACATCCCAATCACCCCCTGGACACCACCCCCACCCTTGGACACCCCCACCCCCCTCGATTCCACCCCCACCCCCTACCACATAGGACACCCAAACCCACTGGACAACCCCCTCTCCCACTGGAGACCACCCCCACCCCAGGACACCCCTACCCCCATGGAAAGCCCCCTCACCCCCCTGGACACCACCCCCACCCCTACCCCATTGGACACGTTCTTGGACACCCCCACACTGACTCGACACCACCACCCCCTAGAAAACCCCCTCACCCCCTGGATACCACCCACCACCCCTGGACACCCCCACCCCCTTGTAAATCCCCCTCAACCCCCTGGAAACCACCCCCACCCCCTTGGACACCCTATAGACACCGCCACCCCCTTGGATAGCCCCCACCCCCTTGGACTTCCCCCAACCACTCTGGACAGCCCCCTACCACCTAGATACCCCACCCCCTAGACAACCCCTCGCCCCCTGAACACCACCTCAACCCCCTGGACAACCCCACCCCTTTGGAATAAACTATCACCCCCCAGGACACCCCCTGGAAAGCACCACCCCTTGGATAGCCCCCCACCCCCTAGACATCCCCCAACCCCTCTGGACAGCCCCCACCCCCCTGGACACCCCCACCCCTTGGACACCCATACCCCCTTGGACAGCCCACTCAACCCCCTGGACACCACCCCTAACCCCTGGACACCCCCACCCCCTAGACAGCCCTCTCTCCCCCTCGACACCCCCCAACCCTTAGACACCCCTACCCCTTAGAAATCCTCCCACCACCCCTGGACACCACCCCAACCCCCTTGGACACCCCTATACACTACCATCCCCTTGGATAGCCCCCCACCCCTCTAGATAGCCCCACAACACTTTGGACACCCCCACCCTTGGAAATCCCCCTCCCTTCTAGACATCCCCCACCCCCCTAGACACTCCCCACACCCCTGGACACACCCTACCCCCTTGGACAGACCACTCACCCCCCCTGGACACCACCCCCCTGGACACCCCTACCCCTTGTACAGTCCCTTCACCCCCTGGAAACCACCCCCACCCCCTTGGACATCCTCAACCCCCTTGGACAGCCCCCATACCCCCTAAACACCCCCACCCCCTTTGGCACCCCTTGGATACCCCCACCCATTGGGCAGCCCCCACCCGCCTGGACACCCCCACGCACTTGGACAGCCCCCCACCCCCTTGTATAGCCCTTGTACACACACACACACATGATAGAACACACAAAAAATCGTAAACTTGCATGATATATCATCCATGGTTTATTTTACTAGAAAAGAATTTATTATGGTATATATGAACACTATGAAACTTACCGTGATAGCAAGAACAAAGATAGAAAAATAACATATGAAAAAATTAGTTTAGGGAATCCCAAAAAAGAAAAAATTAAACCGAGCCGTGTAAGGAATACTTGAGTATTGTGAGTCGACCTAATAGATTTGGTGATAATAAAGATGATGAATGATATTGGAAAAACAAGGCTAGAGGGAACGACTTTGAATAATAATTTCTAGGTTTTCCATGGGAGAGAGACAAGTCACAGGTCGCCTGATCGAAGAAAATAGAATGGCGGAATATGGGGTGCGATAAATCATTTAAAATCTTTATCACTTCAGTTACTTAATAACCGATGTGATAAACTATTTTTTAATCTTTATAAAGTTGGTTATTTAATAAACAACGTTGAAATTTATTTACAACGTCGATTATTTTATAACTGATGTTATAAATGGAGCTTTATCACGATGGTTATTTTATAACTGATGTGTTAAATTTCCAATATTTTCTTTACCACTTCAGTTGTAAAATAACCGAAGGGATAAAGCTCCAAAATTCAATATTTCACTTCAGTTATAAAATATCCTATGTGATAAAGCTAATCTAAGTTTTTATTACATTGGTTATAAAATAACCAATGTAAAAAAATTGATTCTCCTCGATTCATCACATTGGTTATTGTATAACCGATATAATCAATCGATTTCTACAAATTTTCACGTTGGATATATAGAACTGGTGGGAAAAATGCCGACGTGTTAATCATTTTTTCCACTAGTGATTTTTTAAGAGAAATACCTACATTCTTGTGATATCAAGGGTAATAAAAAGGTTTCTAATGTGAAATTATTAAACTTCAATGGGATAAGAAACTATGAAAATCAATGTCTCAAGCGTCAATGGAACATACCCCCAAAGATGCTAATGTACCATGATTGATATTTTCTACTACCAAAAATAATGTGGAATGATTAATGTTCCTATGTTTGAATTCAAGAATTATATTATTTGAATATTTTAATAATAATGATCTGCTTAAAAGAATCATGATATATATAACTATTATATTGTATTTCTTCTTCTTTATGAAATTAGAAGAATTTTATGAATAATTCCAATAACCAAGAAAAATAATTCTGTTGTAATTTGAGCTTTCTTAAAAAACATGATTTTAGAAATATAACCTCAATATGTACTTGATGTTGAGATAACAATAAATAGATTTTTTTGGGCTATTTTTGGTGACAATGATGGTTGTATGTGATTTTATGGTTTATAATCCCTTTAAAAGGATTACTACCTAATTTGATAAAGGAATATATTCAAAGACCTTTGATTTTATTTTAGGAAGAATCCATTATTTCATTAATGTTTTATGGTGATCATGATATTCATCTATTTGGTATCTGAGATTAAGCGTTATGTTTTTTGTTCAAGAAATCGAATTCTATGTTTATTTCAAGAATTTTGGGACCGAACTTCTAAAGTTTTTGTCTTTGAATTTAGAGAGGCATATTCTATATCAATATGAAGATTAGTTACCTATGGAATGGATTCTTTTTAATAGTGGTTATTATTTTTTGAGGATAATGTTTGATTTATTATATTTTAGATCATGTTTTAACAATTTTGGTTTCAGTAAACATTTATAGGATGAAGGAATGACCAGTGGATCATAAGTTCTGTTAATGTGATTTTGGAATAAAAAAATAATCATCAACATTAAGCTCCAAGTTTATGAAATGCAGTGGAAACAAAAAAATGAAAAAACAAAGGATTTTATTTTTCTTATGACATGGGAATACATCCATTATGTTTATTTTCTTAAGATCTTATATGGATAGTAAAATAGTCCTTCAACTATTGGAAAATGATTTTGGAACAAGAAAATTAGTTGTTTATTACATGTATAATATGAAATCAATGGTCTTTTAACAGATCAAAATATTAAAATTGTTTCATGGGAGAATTTATAATGACCGTATTCTCTATCACTCACTATTAGAACATGATAGTTGAATTTTTCTCCCATGTCCATATTTTAATGAATGTTCTCTTATTTCAGAATTATATTTTCTGGGAAACCATTAAATTTCTCCAGAACAAATTTTTACGGGGATAACTTATAATCCTTTTTCAAAATATGGGATTTTCTCAAAGGAATTTTCATGTGTCAAACTTTAATTTTTGAAGTGAAATTTGAAATTTTGATGATGTAATTTATTAAAAGAGGGGAGAATGTAACACCCTAAGAATTTTTTTATATCTCTTTTTAAATTTTATCTCTTATATTTATTATAAACCATGAAATATTATTTTTTCGATCATTATAACCTAGATGTTATGTTATAAGGAATGAATAATATTAACCATGCTATGAAATATAAAATAGTCCAACACATTTTTAATATTGTAACTAATCACTATTAGTGAATAATGTAGTTGAAATTTATATATTATTTATTCATTCAAATGTTTTCATACACATATCATTTATTTTATAAGAATTCAATATGAATAAACCAACTAAATCTTATGTCACATATAAGGTTATTGTAATATATGAGAAATTATTTTAACAAATCCCAAGAATATTTTTTGATGAAAATACACTTTTTATTTTTAATTCACACATTATAATATGAAAATTTCAAAAAAAATAAGGAATTTTATTTTAAATGTAAATGTGTAAAATTTTAAAGGGATATTTAAAATATTGGTTGGTAATTACAATATGATATTCCATTCATGACTAGAACGTTAAATAAATATTCTATTAAAATTTTCATTAATAATTCAAAAGGACCGCATTAAAAAAAAGTGGATTCATTTGAAATTTTTTTAAAAACAAATATTAAATCACATTTAGAAATGAATTTAAGTAATAATTTAAGATTATAGAATCTATTTTGAAAACAAAAAGTAGAAATAATGAATGTGGAACAAAAAATATTTTTTAATGAAGATATAAATGAAGACTTTTTTACAAAAAAATTGTTCAGCCCATAAATAGAGTAAATTAAGGGAAAAATATAAAAGGGAAACATAAAATATATATTAATTACTACAGTAGAATAAAATTAAATAGTTTCTACAGAGGTATATAACAAAATTTTATCATCAAAAACATACTCAAAATTAATCCAGATAGGCAATGAGATGATACATTAAATCTCATACCACTTGAAAATATACAAATAAAATCCTCGTGAAAGAGGGAACCATAGATTTATAAGTAAATCTGCAAAATATTGATGAGAATATTAACAAAAAATCATTCAGCTTAATTATATACACCATATAAAATACATAATTAATTTATATGGAATATGTCCTATAGAAATAAAAGTGTAATGAAAATCCCATAAACTAAGTTTGAATTTATTCGAAGGTGATTTGACCATTTATATTATAAAAATAAATTTATTATAATTCTATAATGGATGTATTTAGATAATTATAATACCATATATTATCCTCTTATCAAATTTGAACACCCATTTTTTAATAAATCATCCAATATATTGAATCTAAGTGTTAGCTTTTATGTTTATTCATATGCATTTTGGTTCAGTATTTCTGGTCGTTGTACTTTGATATTATTTCCATCATCTCAAAAATATAAGTCATTTTATAAATTTTACATACTTTCATTATAAAGAGATATTTTTTTCATCGATAAAAGTAATATTTATAAATGTGAATTATGATATTTTTGACGATCATAGGTAGTATGTAATCTAGATCATAGTTTTCTTTTTTTGAGGGATGAAACAAAAGAAAGGAATATAAAAATTAAGGAATAAAAATTATTATTATATAACATATATCATATATATTCATTAAATATATCTGTATTAACAACCATTTATAATGTAATTGAAAAATTAATTCCATCGCTTCATGGAGGTGGTGGTCCAAACATACGTAAGAGTAACATTGACATTGTCAAATAGATAGGATGGTAATATTGTATGTAATGACCAAGCAATAAAAAACATATTTTACAATTATTTTAAAAATATAAAAAAATTAAGTTTCCCAATGATCTTCTTGGTTTTGATTTCTAGAGGATTATAATTACCTGTAATAAGTGAAATCATATGTTACAAGTGGACAGTTATCAATTGGTATCCATTTTTTCACCAAAGAATATTTTTTAAAATAAAACAATATTTCTCTTTTTGGAAAATCATCTCAATTGTCCACCTGATCTGATAATTTTCCCAAAAATTTCTTACAAACTGGGAAAAACATTTTAAAAAGTGGGATGAACATAGAAATATTAGTAAGGGACATGACTAAATAAAATCATTAGTCCAATGAAAAACATAAAAAACCAACTAAAAATATTTTCATAAAAATACATTATAAAGAATAAAAAAAATTTGTTCATTGCATCAAAAACATCATAAAACCATTACAGGACCCTTAAAATGGAATAAATTTTTTTTCTACTTCCATATTAAGAGTACCAAATGCATTGGAGAGCTATAATGGGGTTCTCCATTAATATATGCTATATTTGGATCAAGCTTTTTTCATGAGCTATAAGGGGGACCAACCCTTTTTATAAGCAAAATTGGGCTCTCCTCTAAGCTATGATGGGGATCAACCATTCTTATAAGATCTATTGGGTACACATGTGAGCTACAATGTCCGCCAAAACTTCGTATAAGCTATTATGGGCTCAAACCTTGTTATCTGGGTGCATCAATTGTAAATAATTACAAAGGAACAGATCAACAATAAAACCCATAAACACTCTTTTAAAATCTCGAAAAAACACATTCTAATATAAAAATACAATTTTGGTAAAAAAAAATAACTTATAAAATATATACACCGTACACATAATAATGACCCCATTTCTTTGAAAAAAAATTGAAAACATATAACATAAAATTACTTCATTAAATCATTATGATATATAGAATATTTTTTAATGGTATATGAGTTAAAAAATATTTCAACTTTTTAAAAAGAGATAAAGCTGAAATTTAAAATTTAATTTTTAAAAGGAAGTCTATTATATAAAACCCAATAAAAGATCAATTTAAAAAATCAGTGAAATTTTAAAATTACTTTTTTAAAACATTCATATATATATAAATACTTCCCTACTTTTTTTTAAAAAACATAAACATGAGAGAGAAATATTTAAAAAATAAATCTTTGAGACATTTAAAGTGATTGATGTGGCTGGAGGTCTTCACAACCCTCAAAATATTATTTATAAACCAACACTAGTCTAGTGGAGCAGTGTAGAACCCCAGGGAAAGAAGGTGAGTGATCTTATGTTATTAAACAAAATAAACACTACTGTTTTCTGCATTGGAGGGAGTGAACATATTTTTACTTTTTATTTTATTTACTTTTTTAATGGTGTAGTGGAAATAGGATAAGGAAACATGATTTCTTACAAATGAACTAAAATTTAGACTATGTACCAATAAACTAAAGAAATATAGAAAATTAATATTAAGTAGTAGGGCAAGGAACAATGATCAATTATAATACTCAGGAATTATAAATACCAATTAAAAGGTTGACCTTCTCATAAATTTTTTTTGTATAACTCCTCGATGAATTATTGATGAATCTCCCTCACCACAAAATTCAACATGCAAAATAATATTTAATGGAGTTCTCCACACCAAACATCATCTAACTGCTTGAGATTTTGAAAAAGATAAACATTGGAAATATAATCGCCCTAAAATTCCCAATGATAAAGATATTATTACATTGATAAAAAATATTCAAGATCAACCTCACCAGTCGATATTGAAATTATGAACTTTAAAGAACAGTTGGTGAGAGAAAAATTGAAAATATAGTCACAATTCTATCTCCCCGATTGAATATGATACTGAAAAATGAAAAGGATATTAAGATATCTTAGAATAAAACCCAGTAGAATCAAATTCTAGAACAAAGATCATAGTCTATGATCATATTGATTAAATAAGTGAAAAAAATACAATAACATAATACAAAATATAAGGACATAGGGAAGAAAAACTCCCAAAATACTGCTCTACTCTTGGGCTCTTTGGCCTCCAGCTCATCTCCAGTGCTACTCCCAGGAATCCGTTCTCAAAATGGTGTGATCGTGGAAAGAGAATAAGAATCACAATGAGTATCTCCCCCAAAAATTCTACTACTACTCTGCCTTAAAACCCCACTATCATTTGATGCATGTCACTACACGTTTCCATCGACATAACTTCGTTATTTAACCTTTGACCGCACACGTGTGTTTTTTGGTGCATCGCATGTCACACTAGCTTTTACCTTGTAACCAACTTCCAACAGATTATTTATCTTAATGTGGATGTGTTTTTGAATTTGGTATGACCCTTCAAGTATAAAATAGATGATCGTTAAATCAGCTAAAACAAAAATATAATTACTTTAAATAATAAGTTAGATTATAATTGATTTTTATTAATTAAAAGATAACATAATTGTTTATCTTATTTACTTTAATAAAAGTTATTATATAATTTTTTATTTAAATTTGTAAAATTATTACTATAATAATTAATTTCATTAAAAATCTATATTATAATTATTAACCTATTCACATCATTAATTACTATGGTTAATAATTTATTTTTTCTATTATTATTTCAATCTATTATAATAAATAGTTTATTTTAGATATTACAATTTAGTTGTTATAATTTATTTATTTTAATATAATTTATAAAATACTTTAGTTAATTTATTTAACATTTCTATTTTATTAATATTAATTATCTTGTATTTATAATTTATTTATAATTAATATAGTTTTATATTTTAATTAAGTTATTTTTATTTTAGTTATAATTTATGTTTATTTTATTTTTAATAACTCCTTCTTCCCCTAAATTCAACGCATCCCTAGAGGGGAATCTTTTGCGGTTTCGCATGATAGGCCCAATGATTTACTCTTCCTCTGAATACTATGGTATAAATTTAAAATGTAATAGCTTCTGTGTATTTGGTTCTTCTTTAGACTTGGCCTCGACTAGTAGCTCGGAAGGCGATGGCTCAAATCGACTCCTCACATGGAGAAACAATCCTTAGCATCCCATTATTGAAGGTGGAAATAAGTTCATATTAAAACCCCTTGGAGGTGGGGATTCGGTTTTTAGTGGCTTGAGGACTAGATATAGATAGTGCGAAACCCCCTTCTGGTTCTCTATCAGATGACGCATGTTGTATTTAGCTCCTATATGGAAATTACTAGTTCAGGTTTCATCATCAATAGCGCACGAATATCCCCTTCCCTGCTAATACGGATCTGATGAGGATTTGATGATTTATATCAAAAATGAATCCCAATGGAATGGAAGGTTGAAGAAATGGTTCAGATTAAGAACGAATATAGGATTCAGATTTAATGGATGGTGGTCAATTCTACACGATGGGGAGGGGATTGAAAATACACGAGATGTGGAGCATCAGATCCCCTGTAGATCTTATGAACCTGAGGCTCAAAATTTTGAAATTTTGTAATGATTTCCCAGTTGAGTCTGTGATTGTGGATGAGGTTTGAGTCTAGAATTAAAGGTGATGTGGAAGAATTCAGGTGATGGAGGTTTTATGAGTAAGGCGATGTGTCAGTCTGAAGGGATGGGGGATTTTGATAAGGGAAAAGTTGAACTATGGGTGAGTGAAAATGAAAGAAGAAAATGATAGCGTATGAGTCGGTATGATGGACATAGACCGATGATAGGAGACCAATGGCGGATGAAATAATCATTGTATGAAATGAGGTATCAATGTCTGGAAGTGGTGGAACCGGTGCGTGCGTGAGACTAATGAAAGGATATAAATGGTGAGTCAATGAATCACTGGTAAAAAAATGAATCTCTTTTAATTAAAATAAAAGAGGAGTCACCGATAGTGAAAAATAAAAATGACTCACCATTGGTTAAAATAAAATAATTGGTGTGATGAGAAACTAATGAAAGTTAATGAATGGTGAGTCGTGAGAAAAAGGATCGGTGACATAAGGGGATCAGTGCATTGTGACATCGATGAGTCATGACAGCAGTGAGTTAACTCACCGATAGAACAAATTGAAATGATAATAAAAAATTAATATTAAAGAGATAAAAAAAATGAATAAAACACTAACCTAAATTGATTAATACTAAAAAATAACATTAACTAAAATCTAATAAAATTATTATATAATCTAAAATATAGAAGTGACGTATTTATTAACTAATAATTTAAATATTAAGATTAATTGATTTAATATCTAAAAAAATGAAAAACACATTCAAAGAATTAACTAAAAACATTAAATTTAATAAATATTCTAAACTACTAGGTTCATTACTTAAACGAAAAAAATGAAAACTTAAAATTAAAAACACGTTATTTTATTACTTAAATTTTTACTTATCTAATAAACAGAATAATTTGACTTGTTAATAAAAAAAATTATTTTATTTTATTAAATATAATTTAAAGGGTAAGGTTTTAAATCAAAAACTAAATAAGACTAATGAAAATAAGAATGATCAATTAATTAAATAATAAACATATAAAATAACAGAAATATTAATCAGATTAAGATTATTAAACTAGAAAATAAGTTAATATAATTATAATAATTAGAATGACTATATTATCTATTAGAAACACTAAAAACACATATTTAATTATAAAAATGATTTATTAATAAATTTAGTGATAAAAATACAAAATTTACTTCATTTATTAAAAAGAGTTAAAATAAATAGTTAAATTGTTAAGACTTAAGTAAAATATGTTGCAAAACAATGTAAAAATAAAGCCACATCAAATTCCCCCACACTTAAGCATTGTTTGTCCTCAAACAATAAATTGTTTAATCATATTTGAAAAATAGTAATGTGTTTATTATTTTTTCAAAATGTAACATATATAGCCTTTTTAAAATAGAAGACTGTTAATTGTTATTAGGCTGAAGAAAATAAATTTTCAAATCAAGTATTGACTAGAAAAAATACTCAAATGCTAATCTAGATACCAAAGATCATCCATTAAAGAAGGTGTCATGCCACATATTTGGTACTACTTAATGACTCATTTCAATCCAACCTCAAGTACTATGTCCAAGAGTGACAGGAGGTAAAATATCAGTGGAATAAAAAACGTAACAGTATGAAATTTTTACTTTTACTCAATCCTAGATTGAAAAAATAAATATATTTGTTTGAATCACCTTAATGATAAAACCAAATGAATTCTATATAAACAAAATGATCCCTTCATCAACTTGTGTTCAGCATTCCCCTCACCTTAATGAACTCATTTTTGTCCCTAGACACATAATATATTTTTTCCTAATCCATGTATCATGTTTTAAGAACTTCGCAATGCACTTATTCAAGGTGTACATAGGGATTATAGTTAACAGAAACACATCCATCATCTAGGGTCTCAGAGATTCGTCGTGGGATCCCAGATTCCCAGACTATTCTAGTTTTAAAATATTTATATCAAAAATCATTTATATTGGATCATTATGGTGATTACATTAGTAATTAAATGAAAAGACTAAGAATGAATCCCTTAAGATAGATTCAAACTTCCAGTTCCAGCAGCTATGATCATAACTCCACAAACATGTAACCCAAATCACTTTCAATGATAGTCCCAAAACCTAAATCTCCATTAAATCACTAATTAAATATCACTTAGTAATCATCCATTATCATTAATTTCAGACTCATAGCACGACTTAACTTCCAAAGAAATATTGTCCAAAGGAATGACCCATTTGAGGTCAATGTACAATATGAAATTGTGCTTGAATTTTGAAAAAAATATCCATTTTCAACATAAAAATTGAATTTGTAGTGGGAATTGATGGACCTTTCATTAAACATTATTTAGCATAGTCAAGAACTAACTCCTTCCCCCACACATAAAACCCAAATGTTTCCCCATAGTTGATGTCAAATGTGGAGGAGAAACTTTTTAAAGTTATAGTTCAAAATAGATATTCAATAGAGCATATTTTTAAATGTTAAAAGGGTATCTTTTAAGTTCAACATCATGTTTTTTCCACAGAGATAAATTTATAGCTGGTTCGAAAACCCGTATATTCATTATCATTTAAGTACAATGACATAGACTTTCCATTAATGTTAAAACATGGCATGTAACTTGTAAGTGCACAGTGTACTGGGTGTAAGTATTTTAATATATTGAGTTCAATAATGTGTATTATAGAGTAGAAGAATGAATTCTAAAACACTCCAACCTAAAATAAATTCAATACAAAAATGTTTATCCTGCATGTACCACCCCACACTTAATTTCATATAGTGAATGGGTTTAAAAAATCAATGGAATTCAATTTTAAGCAATGAATAACATGTATATTTTTTTGTTCTGCAAAGTGACATGTACCAAAAAAAATTACAGAAATGTGATAAGAATTGGATTTTTTTTCTGATGTATAAAAGACAAGAAACAAAAAATTTTTTCTAAAGCATTAATGAGAAAAAAATTATACAAAAATTAACATTTAATTACTCCCATGACTTATAGTTTAATTACTCCTTTAGAATGGAAATTCCACTCCTTAGATGATAGAAGCAACATCCTAAAAAATAGAGCATATAAACGATGAACAAATATCCATCATATATAGAGCATATTGAAGACAACACAACAACACATTATTCAATGTAAAACAAGAACATAAACAAAATGAAACACAAAATAAAGAACATGTTTTGACTCCCATGAAGCACTGAATTTAAAGTCTTTAGTTAGACTATATTTTATCACAATTTTTTATTTATCAACACAATAAAAATCATGGTTTTCCACCAATAAAGCACCAGATTTATAGTCCCGAGATGAACTCACCTAGAAATAACCGTAGTCACTAGGTGAATGTTGTTTCATTAATAGGAACCTCTACATGTTCTAGGCCCAAATTTTTTAAACCTAAAGATGAATTATGAGGTCATTATGACTTAACACAACTGAAACTAAACACTCATAACCTGAAATAACTGCTAAGTATCACCCTTTAACAGTTGTGGGTATAGTGTTGTACACTTCTCAAATTGTACCATATTTGACAAATTTAAATTTTTTAGGAATGGAATAAGAAGTAGGTTCTTTAAAGGGTGTGGACTTATTCTCATGGATATATCTCTCAACTTCAACACTAACATATTCAAATTCGAGGTTGCATGTGGGTGAATATTGAATAGAAGTTTCAAGAAGAGATACATTAGAGTGCTGAATAGAATTATGAACATTGGAACTAAAGTGTGATTCTCATACTAAAAAAATCTTAGTATCATTGGAATACTCAACACCCTTCATAGTTGAGGATGGATGTGACAGACATAGAAGAGAATTTATTTTTCCCCAAATAGGTTCAGGTCTAACAAAGTTGTAAATCTCTTCCGAAAGATCCTAATCTGGTAACTCACATTAAAAATCTACTTCTTCTATCAAATCAATTCTACAACCATCATCTAGTGTGTGTTCAACCTCTAATTCATGTTCACAATCCAATATTTCATTTTCAAAAACAATGTTTGTATTGTATTCATGAAAGCTCAAATTAGGAGGAGAAACATCTAACTCAGCATCAATAAATTATAATTCAAAATTATTCAGATCCAAACAGTTTCCCATAGAAATGACAACACTACCTTTAATTTCATTACAAAAAGTTTCATAAAAGAGATTATTATTTAAACAAGGCAGTGACAGCTCATCAATAAAATTTTCTTCAAATATTATACCTTCTTCCTCAAAATATACCAACAACATTTCAAAATTTATTGGGTTCACAGTTTCAAAACATGGAAGAGTGGTTTTCAATTTTGGTTTAAAAATTTCAGATTCCGTGTTATCTAGTATAAAGTTCTCTTCCATCTTATTTCCCAGTTCATGTTCAGGTTCATTGTTCAGAATTTCAAGAATTTTGGGTAAAGAAACTTTAACCTTCAGGTTTTCATTTTCTCATTTATCTTCATCCTGGGAGACTTTATTCTCAAAACTTCTAAAATAGTTATTTTTCTCCAATTTATGAATTGTAAAGAGAACTGGGCATTCCTTTTCAATCTGTTTCAATTCATCTTTAGAATTTTCCATCTCAATATCACTAAATATCTTTTTCATATTTTCAATGTTATTAACTTGATTCTGTGAGTTGGTTATTTTCAGATTTACTTCAAAAAATACAAATTCTTTAATGTATAAATATTGTTTCCCATGTTTAGATTCACTTTACTCTTCAATTTAACTTTCAAATATTTTATAAAAATTTTATTTTTCATTTTTGTCAAATTATTCTTGTTCTTTAACCCTTTTTTGTAAGTCCAAGAGCATGTTTTCCAATATTTTCATTCATTGATCTTTCTCATGAGTGTATTTAGCATGAATTTCATAGAGTTTATTATCCTAGGAATTCCAATCATTTTCTCTAGCATCCAATTTTATTTCAATTAATTAAATTTTAGCTAGGAATTCTGGACTAGACTCATATTGTTCATTTTCTTCAGTGTAAACATCCTGTTATGGCTGGTTATAAACACACATCCGAAAAATGTTACCATAATAACCACAACACACACAATGTGGTCCAAATTAATCAATTTTATTAAATGTTCGTATTGAACAACACACTGAATGTCAAGATGAATTTAAATAGGCAACACAAGTAGGAAACATTAATAGTTTTTTAGGATATTTTTATATTATTTTTTAATGCTTTTTTTATAATTTTTTTAAAATTTTCTAAAATATAGATCTCTCAACATATGACTTCTTTGAAAATGACACCAAACATTGATGTGTCTGGAGTTATTCACAACCCTAAATTTGTTTTATAAACCTGAACTAGTCTAGTGGTGTAGGGTCTAACCCAAGGTAAGGCAGGTGAGTGCTCTATGGTTTTTAAACAAAATAAATTCCACTGTTTTTAGTAGTGGAGGGAGTGAAAATATTTTTACATTTTATTTTTGTTTATTTTTTATTGATGAAGTGGAAAAAATATGAGGAATCATGATTTTTTAAAACAAAACTAAAATTTACACTATTTACTGATAAAATAAGGAAATACCGTAAACTTTTATTAAGAAGAAGGGCATGGAATAATGATTAATTTTAATACTCTAGAATTATAACTTCAAGTTAAAAGGTTTACCTCGTCACAACATTTTATTGTATCACTCCTCAATGATATACTGATGAATATCCCTTAACAAAAAATTCAACAGGTAGAAGAATAAGTAATAGAGTTCACCACACCAAACATAATCTAACTGCATGAGATTTTGAAAATTATAAAAATTGGAAATAATCACTCCGTAATATTCCCAATGTCAAAGACATTAATGCTTTGATAAAAAATATCCATGATCGACCTGTCCAATATCTATTAAAATTATGAATTTTAAATAATAGATGAGGAGTGAAAAATTGAAAAGAGAATCACAATTCTATCTTGATGATTGATTATGATACTGAAAAATGAAAAAATATAAAGATAACTAAGAATAAAACCCAGTAGAATCTATTTCCCAAAATAAGATCTTAGCATATCATCATATTAATTAAATTAGTGAAAAAATCTATTAAAAGAATAGAGAATTTAAGGACATAGAGAAGAAGAACTCCCAAAATACAACTATGATCTTGGGATCCATGGGCTCTAGGTCATATCCAATGCTACTCTAGGGAACCCCTTCTCAAAATGGTGTGATCGTGGAAAGGGAATGAGCATCACAATGAGTATCTACACCAAATATTCTACTACTAATCTTCCTTGGAACCTTGTCGACATTTTTTTCATGTCACTACATGTTTCCACTGACATTCTTTGGTTCTTTAACCATTGACTGCACATGTGAATTTTTTGGTGCATCACACATCGCACTTGCTTCTCCCTTGTAACCAACTTCAACGAGATAGATAAATGTATGTGGATTTTTTTTTAATTTTGGTATGAACCTGAAAGTATAAAATAGAGGATCTTTAAATCAGCTAAAATGAAAAGATAATTACATTAAATAATAAGTTAGATTATAATAGATTGTTATTAATTGAGAGATAACATAATTGTTTATTTTATTTTCTTTATTAAATGTTGTAATATAAGTTATTATTTAAATTTGTAAAATTGATACTATAATAATTAATTTATTAAAAATTTGTATTATAGTAATTAACCTATTCACATCATTAATTACTATGGTTAATAATTTATTTTTATTATTATTATTTTCATCTATTAAAATAAATAGTTTTATTATAAATATTAAAATTTAGTTATTATAATTTATTCATTTTAATATAATTTATAAAATACATTAGTTAATTTATTTAACAGTTCTATTTAATTAATATTAATTATCTTATTTTTTTATTTTTTTATAGTTAATATTTTTTTATATTTTAATTATGTTATTTTTATTTTAGTTTTTATTTATGTTTATTTTATTTTTAATAACTCATTCTTCTTCCACATAATTCATCACATCCCCAGTGAGGAATCTTTGGTGGTTTCACATGATAGGCCTGGCAGGGGCCTCTTCCTCTGCAAATCGTGACAACAATTTTAACACAAAAACATCGGTGGCTTCGGTTCGTCTCCAGACTCATCCTCGGCTTGTAGCTCGGAAGGCGATGGCTCATCTGGAATCCTCACATAGAGAAACAATCCTCAGTCTCCCTTTCTTGCAGGTCACAACCACTTCATCTTAAAACCCCACGGCTGCACAGCTTAGGTTTGTAGTGGCATGCAGGCCAGATCTGGACAGGGCGCAACCCCCTTCTGGTTCTCTAGCAGATGGCTTAGGTTAACTTAATATCCTCTATGGAATGTACCAGTTTGGGTTTCATCATCAACAATACACGAATAGCCCCTTCACAGCTACAACATATCTAGTGAGTTTTTTATTATTTTCGTGGAAAATGACTTCAAACGCAGTGGCGGGTTTAAGAAAAGGTTCATATTAACGGTGAATCTAGGATTCAGATGCAATGGATGGTGGTCGATTCATCACGATAGTGATTGGCTTCAAAATAAACGAAATGTGTAGCTTTAGATCCCCTGAAGATCTGATGAACAAGAGGCTCAAACTTGTGAAATGTTGTAATGATTTTCTGGTTGATTCTATGACGGTGGATGATGTTTGAGTCCGGAATTTCAGGTGATGCGGAAGAATGGAGGTGCATGAGGTTTACGTAAGAAGGTTATTTGTTGGTGTGAAGGTATGGGGATGTCCATAGGAAAAAATATGAACTATCAGTGAGTCAAAATGAAAGTAGAAACTGATAGTTTTGGGGTCATTGTGATTGAGAGAGACCGATGAGATGAGACTGGCGGTAGAAGAAATAATCAGTATGTGAAATGAGTTATTGGTGTGAGGAAGTGGTGGAAATGGTGTGTGTGATACCAATGAAAGGATATGAAAGGTGAATTAATGACTCAACGATAACAAAATAATTAATCACCATTAATTAAAATTAAATATGAGTCGCCGATAGTTAAAAATAAAAATGAGTTACTATTGGTTAAAATAAAATAATCGATGTGACGAGAAACTGATGAAATTAAATGAGTAGTGTAAAAAAGGATCAGTGTCTCGAGGGGATTGTTGCATCGTGTCATTGGTGAGTCATGACATCGGTGTGTCAACTCACCGATGGAACAAAATTTTAATTCGAATAAAAATTAAATTTTAAACAGATAATAAAAAGAATAAAATATTAAACTAAATTGATTAATACTAAATAATTAACATTGACTAAAATCTAATAAAATTATTATATAAGATAAAAAACAAAAGTGACTTAATTATTAACTATGAATTTAAATATTAAGATTAATTAATTAAATATCTAAATAAATTCAAAAAACTTACAAATAATTAACTACAAACATAAAATTATCTAAAGATTTTAAACAGCTAAGTTAATTACTTAAATAAAAAATTAAAACTTAAAATTAAAAACACATTATTTTATTAGACTTTAACATAAATATTTACTTATATAATAAAAAAAATAATTATACTAGTTAATAAATAACGTTACATTATTTTAATAAATCAAATTTAAAGGGTTAAGTATTAAATCTAAAAGTAAATAATATTAATGAAAATAGTGATGGACAATTACTTAAATAATAAACATTTAAAATTATTAAAATATTAACTATATTAAGATTATTAAACTAGAAATTAATTTAATATAATTAGAATAATTAGAATGACTAAATTAACAATTAAAAAGACTAAAAACACATATTTAATTATAAAAAATGATCAATTAATAAATTTATTGATAACAATTCGAAAGTGACAATATTTATTAAAAAGTGGTAAAATAAATAATTAAATTGGTAATAATTAAATAAAATGTGTGGAAAAACTATGTTAAAATAAAGCCACCTTAGTGATGTTTTAGTAAAAGAGTCCCTTAACTTGAGTAAAAATTGAAATTTTAATTCTTAATATTCGTGAATAATAAATATAGGATAATTATATTATTTCATGATATATTTTTTATGGTTTATTATTCCTTTTATATTACTTATTTACATTTATAACAAATAATTAATTATTTATGTTCATTTCAAATGTTTTGAGAACATTCGGTACATTGCCCCTAAATGAATTTGGAATGATGTCTATAGTCAAATGGTCACTAGTTAATCATATCCATAATAATAATCATATCAAAATTACAATTTATATATATCAATTATTATTTTTAATATATCCATTACATATTGATATTAAAAATGAACTATGTTACAATCAGGGAGATGTTAGGTCATACGTACGCATGAATAAATTCTCATTTTTTCTATGATCACAATGGAATGAATTAAGGTGTCAATTAACCTTTATATAATTATCATAATATCATATTAATTCTCTAAATATACTTATTTTTATCATTCATGGTATTTGTTGATGAAAAACGTATCGTATCGCTTTGTGGAGGTGATAATTCAAACGTATGAACTAATGGCGTTATCATTTCTTTGTGCATAGAATGGTAAGAATATAAATGATATATAATATATTCAAAATTTGAAATATTTCCTGAAAATCATATATAAAAATTACTTCCATCATCATATCCAATCTTGAGAGAGGGTGCTGGAAAATTATTTATATTGGTTCTTAATGTTGTAGTCCACTGTACACACAGACGACAATTAATTTTCCTATTTGATGGAAAAATTGATGGGTATGGGACATGAAATTGACATAATAATGTATAATTATTTGGAAGATACTATTTTTATTAATTTTTCATTATTTTATAATATTTTAATGAAGTGGAAGAAGAAATAAAACATAAACAATTTATTAAAAATCGTACCTCTTCTTTTGATATTATCATTTGATTGACACCTTAAAACATATATGGTGACTATTATAAATGAACTACAAACCCTGGAATGTAGGTAGGGATTATATAGAGGTATTTTGGAAGCTAATTTCATAGAAAAATGGAGTTTTAAGTGTGAATAAATGATACTATGAGGTTCCCTTTTATAAGAAAGGGGAGGGCACTAATGGGAGTTCTCAGAATATTAAATTAGTATAAATAATTTTTTTATTCAAAGTGTCACCAAAAAGAAAATTTTCATACATAATATTATTATGGGTATAAATAAATTCAAACAAAAATTATTTTATATCTTTATACTAAATTTCTATAGTTATATTTTGGTATTAAACCTTATTTAAGTCCATTAATACTTACCGCGATAACATGGATTTTTCATCATTAGGGGTTAATATATTTTCTATAAAAAGTAACAAGGTCCATAAATTAATCATGGATGAAATTTTCAACCATATCCAATTTTTTTTTGGAATATATGATTTTTAGGAATTTTAGAGCATTTAATAAAATAATATTATTTTCTAATATCATTAATTTTAATTTTAAAACTAATAATTACATTGATATTAACAAATGATAATAAAAATATAAATTAAAAAAAATATTTTAAGACATAGGTAATATTTAAATATAAACTACAAAATTCATGTATGGAAGGTAATTATCTCAAATTATATTTATTTTAATGTTTAAATTAATTATCGTTGGTATTTCTATTAATGAAATAATTACTACTTTAGCATTGTGTTGGAATTTTAGGTAATTATAACATCTCTAAAAATTAAAAACAAATCACCATGATATATATTAATAATTTCTATTTCAAATTAATATTTAAAGTTGATTTTATTATCTTGATAAAACAATATTAAAAATCATATAGTTATTAAAAATACGGGTGTGACATCTTCAACTTTTCATTAAACAAGATATTATATTTTTCATCATCACATCTATGTTGCTACCAAAAGTTATAGTTTTGAGAATTGGATGATTAAGGATGATCATAACTCATACAATATAATTTTGGAATTTTTTAGCATCATTTTATAGTCTTATAATTTTATATTTACCCTAAATTACCTTATTTACCCTTTACCATGGTAATAAAAATTAGTAAAGTAAATTTAATTATTGTAAAAAAATAAAGTATCATATTTAATAAATTTATATATTCCGAATAAAATAAGGAATAAATTTTCTAAAAATTCAAATCACTTATGTGGAACAATTTAATTAACATTTAAACAAGAAAAATGCAATAAAATAAGCTTTTGTTAAAAATTGACTATTTTTTGAATTTAAAATGTTTTTAAAACAAATTAAGAAATTAAATACATTTTAAAAACCACTTTTAGAATATTTCAAATATAAATGAAAAAATATAAAATTAATAATAAATGAAAATCATAATTTGGGATCATAAATACTTGAAAAACATAATTTTTTAAAAAAATCGGTATTTTTCACTATTCAATAAAGATTAATCTTTTTAGTATATTCTGAAAAAATCATCCAAATAAAATTTTTATATGATGAATTTAACATTGAAATTAAAATTTTTAAATACATTTTCTATATGTTCTATAAATTAATTATATTATTTTTACCTAAAAATCCATAAAAACAATTTTAAATAAATATATTTTATGAAGAATAAAATGTCTTTAATAAATGTTGTATGATCATTCTCAAAGTACTATAAAAAATATTACTATATAATTTTAACATTATATTTACTTCAAAAATAAGTTATTTTAATTCATTACAATGAATTTAATTGTTAGGTTATAATGTTCACATTTAAATAGTAATATTTAATTCCTCATTTATTCCGGATGTGGTATATCTTATATGTTATCGAACACAGTGTGTAAGACCAAAATCTTAAATAATATATGTATTTATTGTTTAATGGTTCTATTTTTCCATTTTTTAGGATTTTTTAGTCATTTCTTGTTTGTTTTTGGGATAATTATGGATGTTTTAGGAGGGGTTTTGGGTAGTAAACGATTGTAGCATGGTTTTCCCAAATAGTGTTACATGTCCCAGAGAACCATGGAATCCAAGAAAAACAAGAAATTAATATATGGTTTAAGGTTTTTCAAACCATACACTGACTTATTAGTAACCATTTTACCCCTGTGGGAGGCACACAGTTTTGAAAACTATACGCCAGCCCAAGAAACCATTCACACGGGTTCCCTATTATCTGGAAATTTATTTTAAAAATTGAAAACTTTAAGGAAATAATTTTCATTCACCCTCTATTGACCTAATAGTTTTTAATTAATTTTTGGGAGCTTTTGGTAGGATTTCATGGCCTTACGAACCCTGTTTTGGACAAATTAATAATATAATTCAAGGATCTTCACCTCTTCTTCTATGTGATCTCTTACCCTATGGTTTTCTCTCTCTCTCTCTCTCACCTGTCTTCCCGGACGAGGATTACTGTTTTGAGGTACTTTTCCTTGGATTTAGATCTATTTTTTTAAATTACTTAATCTATTTATCTTGATATAGTTTTTCATACTAGATCCTATTCTTTATTTTGAAATTGATCTTATTGTTTCGATTAAGGGATTTCCGACAGGAGTAAAATTCATCAACGATCCTGAGGTCAATGGTGTAGTTGTAAATTTCCCATATTCGTTATTGTAATTTTTTGTGTATAGCTATGAAATTTCATTTTACATGTTATGAAATTTCAATCAAAATGAAATAGTTAATTTTTTTAATCAATGTAATTAATGGAACATTGTGATAATGGGATTAGTTGATCAGGTGAAAATTAATTTGAGGAAGAAAGTGATTTTGAATATAGACAATTTATTATTAAGAGTATAAATATTATGATAATGGTAATTATGGGATGGTTCGAATAACCATGATGGATTAATGGGTCACATGATTAAGTATTTAATAAATGGTTTAAAGGGAATTTTTTCATATTATTCCATGTTATTAAGGTGATGAAAATTTATAATTATGATAAAATAAATTGGTATACATTAATGATAATGTTTTATAAGGTGGTTAATATGGATTAAAATTTATGAATATGAAATTGGGATCTGTTTGATATTGTGATATATATGAAATTGTGATATATGTGATATATGTGTGTGGTTCAAGGATAGATGATTCAAAATACCATATGTGATTTACTAATACCTTAGTGTGGGACACATTCATATGATATAGAATCCCATATTTTATAAAAACTTTTTGTGGTATAGGGAATGATGCTTCAAATACCCATGGTGTTATACACATGGTGTTCTTGGGCCAAAATGTTGTCATTAGACAATGGTTCCATGTAGATGTGATAAAAAATTTAAATTCAATTAAAAATGGAAGACCATGTTATATTGAATTATAAATCTCTATGTTATATGGTTCAGGATCCATCATTAGATGAATATGTTATTGATGGCTCAGGTTTTATTATGAACTCAAGGAATTTGTGTTGTTAAATAAAGAAAAATTGAATATGTAAATTGTTTACTTTATCCTTTTTACTATATTTTTTATAATACATCATACAATATTATAGATTGTTTAATATTTTATAATTCCTTGGTGGTTTCCTACTAATTTATAATCACATCCTACTTAGATTCCATGATTGGTACATCAATAGAATTCATGTTTACAACACAGGATAAGGGAAAGAGACCTATATTATATGGATGAGTAGGGATGGAGAATGGATGAGGGAGCCGAACATGGTGTCAGGACCCGCATGGTAGTGTCAGTGTTCCTTTGCCTTGGTTTTTCATTTTATGGCACTTGACATATATATGGCATGACATGTTTACTATTTTGGTTTTAGTATTATTTAGGCTTTGGTTATCATGTGTAATGGTTTGTTTTGGTTATAGTGTTGTTTGGATATTTGAATTTGGTAAATTTTTATATATTTATGGTGTTGAAATTCCTTGATATAGTTGGTATAGTATCCTCATATTTTTTCTATTAGACCCTAACATCAAGAGGAAATCCTCTAGAATATAGGGAGTCACTCCTATAGTCATGTGACCAACAGATCGGTGAACCGGTATATGGAACCAGGGTTGGGATGTTAGAATGAGATATCAGTGAATTTGTTTTGTTTTATTATATTATGTGTTACTATTTGATATAGGTTTACATGAGATTAGGATGGGTTAGGCCTTGTTCATGAGGTCATTCATGGGAGTATCTAACCCATTTGTGGTTGTAAAACCATTCACCCATTATTGGATTCTTGTTTTTGATATGTTTTCTTATAGTTTAATGTTATTTATCCTTCTATGATGTACTTGTTGTGTGATGTTATTGATTTGGAGATTTTTTTTGATATTTCACTCATATCTTTGTATGTAATTAGATTTGTATATGAATCTCTCATTTTAGGAACTCTGTATTAATTATTACAAGCATCATATTCAGCACACACATAAAAAAAGTTTTTGGGATAAATTGTTTAAATAATAATTGATTTTCTTTTTTATGTATGTTAAATAAAATATGTCTCTAATATTAAATTTTCAAATTTAAAAGATGAAAAATTAGATAATTTGAAATGGATAAATAGGTATCTAATGAGAAAATTGAATTTTGAAAGTGTTTTACCCAATATGATCCATGAACCACGTGAGGGGTGGTTAAGGTTAGTGTTAGTGCCTTATATTTGACCATATAGGGGGGTATAGGGATTCCATGTTATGGATTAATGTGAATCCTTTTAATTGTGTTAATACTATATTTTGTGTCTGAATACATATGTTTGGAATTGTAGAGATATTCTTCCATTATTATTCTTGTTGATATAACGACTGGATGACATGGTCGTTAATGTTCCTCTAGTTGTGGAACCAAAGGCACCAATAGTGCTAGTGAGGAAGTCAACGAGAAGTTACATTATAACATTTCTCACATTATAATGTTAATATAAAGAGACCTAGGGTGGGTTGTGAGGAGTTGTCTGACAATAAATTGGAGTTACAGTTTCTACACCATCCAACTAAAACTAAAGAAGGTGGACCTGAGGCTACTGATTTATAGATTGAGTCTATCCAAATGATACTTTTCAACACCTACAATGTAGAGATTCAAAATGTATACTTATATTTTATGTGGTCATGTGATGCCTTAGAGGGACATCTAGACTAAGGATGAATACCTAGAGAATATAGTTTGTAAAGACTATCAAGAGAAGATGTTGGAGAAAATTTAACCTACGATGCTCGTGAAGGATAGGGAATTTGATATTTTGATGTTGACTCGGGGTATTATGTACAATATATACAATAAATTACAATTTATACAATTTTTTTGGTTTGTTCTATAATTTCCATGGGATGAGGCTTCTATAGTAAAATGATTTGATACTCTGTTTCCTAAGGACATATCATGGATCTCAGAAGGAAAAGATGACGGGTTTACTATTGAGATCATGCTTGAAGTTGAGCAGATAAATATTTGACCTTTTATAACGGCATCATAAGAGCTTAAATATCTAAATAATAAACTATAATTGTTTATGGATAATGATTTTATTCATACAAGTATGTCACCTTGAGAATCTCTAGTCTCGTTTTCAATGAATTCTAACGAGACACTGAACTTTTTTACTGATTAACATAGGTTTAATATGATAACAGTGAAGAAATGATATCCTCTTCCATAGATAGGTGATCTCTTTTAATAGTTTAGAGTTTTTTTGAGTTCTATAATGATTAAATGAGATCAGGGTATCAATATTTGATTGTTCAACCCTATTAAATAACTTGGACCAATTTTATAAGAATGTATGGTCTATATGAGTTCATCATGATTTCGTTTGGGATGATGAATGATCCAATAGTGTTTATAGCCATGATGAATATAATATTCCACTAATACTTCTACCAGTTTGCGGTTATTTTCTTGGTTGAAATCTTAGTGTAGTCCAAGATTCATGATACTCATCCAATCATCTTTACATCGTCCTACATATGTCGAGAGAGAATCTCCTATACGCCAAGTACTCAAAGTGCCAATTTTTTTTAATTATGAAATTTTTTTGGGTCACAACATCTCAAAAGAAGGTGTGAACATGGAGCCAGATAAGGGATGGACAATTGTTTCTTACGATCCAATAATGATATTATTTGATATCCATATATTTCTAGGCATGGCAGGATACTTTCAAAGGTTCATCCATGACATTTCCCATGTGGATGAACCTCAATCATGATTGACAATGAAGGGAGATAATTTTAAATTGTTGGGATAATGGGAGAAATATTTCTATAATTTGAAGAATAATTTGAACAACACACCAATATTGATCCTACCTAATCCATTTGAGGAGTATACCATGTTCTATGATGCATTTGGGATAGGACTTGGAGAAGTGTTGATGTAGGGGGGTTTTACTATGGTGAATGGGCAATGATAATTTAGGCCACATGAAAGTAATTACCACACACACGACCTCGAGTTAGCCACATTATTTTATTCCTTGATGATATTGGGGCATTATATATTTGGAAAAAAATTTACCATGTATACTAATCTCAATATGTTAAATTATATCTTTTCAATATGGGACATTAAACTTTCGAAGAGGGGGTGAGTTGAGTATATGCAGTCATTGGATTTTGAAAAAGAATATATGCCCGAGAAGAGAAATAGTGTTTTCGATGCTTTGAGTAGTAAAACATAAGACTATAAAGTATAGAGATCTAGTTCTGAATGAAAGATTATTAGTTTGTTGGATGGGATGCCTGTTGTGTTTTGGGAGTGCAAGGAGAAGATAACCCTCATCATAGTTTCTATGGAGTCCACACTTTTGTGCCAAATAAAGTAGCGGCAATATGAGGATATTGAGTGTTTATCCTTTTTGGAAAACCTTGAAGGTGGGGTATCACCTTTATATTGGTCTATAGATGACGATGATAAAATCTATGTATGGGGGCATGTAGTTGTGTCTATTAGTATGTGATATAATATTTTTCCTAAATTATAATTCCTCAATGTGGGTAGTCCATTTATGTTTGTCCAAGATGTACCATGACTGATATCGATAGTATTGGTGGACAATAATGTAGGGATAAATTGTGGGTTTTACACCATGATACTAGACCTATATATAGGTGAAGCCTGAAAATCAATAACCTAATGTTTCTTATAAATTATTCCCATTTGATAATTCTAGTAGGTTGGTGTTATAATAGATTTTATGGTGGTTCTCCAAAAGAAACCTCAAAAGAATGATTCTATTTGGGTGATTGAGGAATGATTGATGAAATTATAATATCGCATTCTTAAATGAGAGACCTTTTTAGTGTATTTGTTGGTAGACTTGTACATTCAAGGTATATTTCATCTACATGAGGTTACATGGAGTATAGTTTTAGACCATGACTCACATTTCACATCATGATTATAAAAAGGATTTTAGAAAGCACTTCTTATGTAGTTATTTCTGAGTTTGACTACCCCTCCCCCCCCCCCCCACAAATATATATGCATTAAAAAATGTATTATTTTGGAATGTGAATATATTTTATGCGATCACGTCCTATATTTTGGTGGGTCTTGGGGGAAAAAAACTAGAACATATGAAGTTCACCAATTAAAAAAGTTATTAGAAACTATTTAGATGGAACCATATGATAATATTTATAGTAGGCATTCCAGATCACCTCTATGTTTGATGCCGGTAGGTGTGTTAGAGTTTTGGGGACTATGTCTATTGAGAGAGACATCAAATAAGTTTCAATTGATTTTAAAACATATGGCTATGACCAAGATTATATTGAAGTCTTATACTGATAGATGTTGATAAACCCTTGACTTTTTTGTGTCTAATCTTGTTTTTCTCCGACTTTCAACTAGAATGGGTCACCATAGGATTGAGAGGAAGGGGAAGTTGATGAATAGGTTTTTATGTCCTTTTTAGGTTGTGGAGAGAATAGGTCTAGTGGTATTCCAATTGGATCTTCCACAGATATATAGTGGTATGAATGACGTTTTTCATATGTCATAGATTCAATGGTATCACCCCTGACCATTCTCATATGAATGATGTAGATGATGTTCAACTGGAGATTGATGTGTACATTAAAGAGTATTTGATACATGTGTTAGATATCAGTGAAAATGTATTGGTGGGATCTCTTATACTAGTAGTTATAGAATTATGAAACACAGACGTGTTTTGATGGAAACATGGGAGGGGGAAGCTGATCTTCCAACTCAGTTTCCCAATCTCATTACCTTGGAATCATTATGATGATTGAGATGTCAACTCAAGGATGACCTATTAGAGGTAAGGGATATAATCCCATCAATTTTAGAGATATCTAGTTATTTTTTTCTAGTACTCTTTTACCCTTATTTTAAGTATATTTTTATTGAGTATTGTCTTAGGTGAGTTTGGGAACATTATGGAAGTTTTAATAGGGATTTTTTATAGCTAATAGTTGGTGAACTATTTCCACAAACCATGCACCCTCCCCCTAAAAACCTTGAATTCTCAGAAACAGGGTAAATGCACGGTTGGCACACTGTTATCCAAATTATTCACCCACTTATTAGATATCATGTGACCCCTAGGAGATGCGAACTATTAGAGCACCTGGTTTAGAAAACCCTATTCCATAGTCCCAGAAACAATGCACACATGTTTTATTTGATTTAATTCTTTTTGAATTTGTGAACCCCCCATATTTTACTATCATTTTACCCCACATTACCTAAGACATTTTCCATCATTTATGGGAGCTTTCATATGGATACCATGGCATTAAATATGACATTATTGATGAATTTATGATATGGTTGAATGATTTGAACCTCTAACAATAAATAATTTCTTCCCATGTGGATTTACCTCTCTCCCATCTCACTTTTTAGAAGAAGATAATTTTTTTATCCTCTATGGGAATGGGTTTAGATCTATGTTTTTATATATCTGAATCCATATGACCTAGATCTATATTTTGTGTATAGATCTCATTCTTCATTGTGAAATTGATCATTCCATTTCAATTTTGGGATTTATGTCAGGGTGAACATTCATCAATGTTCTTTAGGTTGGTGGTTTAAATTTAAATTTCTCATAGTCTTGATTATAATATCGTAATAACCAATAATTTTCCATAAATTCTTTTCACAGTTTATTGGAATTATTTTGAGACTAGGCGCTGGGATGACACATTACTCCGAGGACCGGGGCACCCAAATATAATTTTGAACTTATTTTAAGATAGCATAAGTGAATGTATGTGCAGATTTTTAAGTCTTTTGAACCAGTGCTCGGATTAGAAATATGAGGGAACTATTAGACTCATAGCGTGGTGATTTTCATAGGATGGGCCAAATATTGAATTGTGCGGATCGACTAGAAAAGAAAATTTTTCTAACATAAAGAAGAAAAATAATAACCATAAAATTATTTTTTTTCTTCTTTTATTTCTATTGAGAAATGATTCGTAAAATTTGTGATGCAACAACGAGGAGATGTTGTATTCACTAATGACACTCATCAATTGAACAGTGTGGAAACACTAAAATGCTCAACAAATTTTCTTTATTAGTTAAAAAAGGAATCAATGTTGACAAGAAACCCAAGAATTTCTCTGATTAAACATCAAAGTAAACCTATACCATCGATGAATGATGTAGAATAAAAACAAAGTGAAGAAACACCAATATAATAGATCAGATTTGATGATCGGAAAATGATGACGAATGACAATGATTAATAGATCAAAAATGATGATGTGAATCTCATCCATCATTAGTAGAGGATCTAACAATCTAGGTAGGGGTTTGCTGTGATTTATGATTTCCCCATTGAAATTCTAAAATTGAAGAACACAGATCAACCCACTAACTTGTTGATCTATGGATCGTGTGTTTATTTGGGGGGTTTTTCTTATTGGGTTTTCTAAAGAGGGATTTATTTATTGTGTCTGATAGAACATCATCCTAAAACCTACCCCCATTTTAAAACTCTATCATGGAGGGCATGGGACGATATGGAAAAGGCATAAGACCCTCCATTTCGGAGTTCTTCATGAAAGGAAAATTGAAAAGGGTTAAAAGGAGTATTTTAGGCCTTCACAGAAATGGTGACACCTCATAGAGGCAGAGGAGCAATCGATGTGAAGAACAGGCCACCTGTGTGGACCTGGTGTCCAGCAGCGGCACACCAAAACATTGTTCCATAGTTGGCTGACTTGGATTGATCTAGTTGTAGTGTAGTGGGAGGTCCCCCCGACATGTGGTAGGGATACACCTCATAGCCTCGGTCCATGCTTCTTGAGAGCACGTGGTCGATTGACCACGTGCAGGGAGTCCATCTGACCATATAGTGGGAGGCCTCTGTCACTTCACCACAACAAGAATGGAGGCCCTTTAGATAAACTATGGGGCGAGGGGTGCCAAACACGGCTTCCAGCCATGTCTCGGACATATGGAAGTGGTCCTCTTATGGGGTACCAGGTAAGGTGTAGGCCACCCCAGCGGGCTGGGCTGGGGTGTTCAGACCAGGTCGGACCAGAATCGGACAAAACCGGCCCATTTTTGGGAAAAAGCCAATAACGTGAAAACCAAGCGTCTAATTGATGAGAAGTTTTTGAAATTGGAACCCTCGTGACAAGACAGAACTTTCGGTATACTCTTTGGAGGTTTTAATGGATGTTAAAATATGGAAAATGGATTGGGGAGCGTTTCTCCCAAGATAAAGCATGTTGCGTGTGGAAACCCTACAGTTGGAAGAGACCTAAAGATTGCTGAGAAGAGACCCTATGAGGATCAGCTACTATGGCCCAGTGGGAAGAATATTTTGTGCGACCTAGTAGGAACATGGTGGGAATGTATTTTGTTTTACCTGAAGACCCATGGTACTCAACAAGTGGAGTACCTCAGCATGAAAAAAGTGGAAAGCGTCTTCTTTTTGACCCAGTATACCCATAGTACTCATGAGGGATGAGTACCACAACAGTCCCAAGGATAGTGGTATGTGTATTGTGTGTGACCAAGAAGTCCCACTCTACTCATTGATGAGTATTTCCCTATCAATCTATGGTGTTCGATGATGTGACTAACAGTCATACTTTCCAACTCTAAATTATACCAAGTGTGAGCTATCTTATGTCGTGATCATGCTTCATCGTCATGTTTAGTGGTTTTATATTCAGATTCCTTTGTGGATTTTCTTTCTTTTTGGGGGGACCTACTTTATATTTTGTTACTCACTCCTACACGAAATTCACCCTTATGTGTTGTGTCTGATGCAGATGACTGCCACCTTGACGGAGGACATGGTGGCCTAGAACTCGGTGGTTCTTAGTGAGACTAGGCAATAGGGGTGTACTTCTATGGATTCCAAACAACTACTCTCTACATACCAATCGGGTTGGTTTTTCAGTAGATGGATATCAATAGTTTCATTTGTATGTTCTTGTTTTCCAATGAGGATTTTTTTGGGTTTGTATTCGGGATCATTTAACATTCAGTTGTACTTTTACACAGTGGTTATTTATTATAGCCTGCTTGTTTTACTTTTCCAGCTTTTGGATGTGTTTGTGTTTCGATGCATATAGGTACTCAAGAAAATTCCTCCAACATGTAGTTTTATTCCTTCAGTGCTTGTGGACAACCCCTGAACTTTGGACGGTGGGTTTGGGGTATGAAATGACACAAGGATGTAAAGATCTAAGGTAGGGAGAATGTAATAATCTAAAATTTTCCCAAAAAAATTTAACTATTTATTAGAATTATTTCGAGACCAGGCACTAAGACAACACTTGATTCTGAGGCCTATGGTGCCCAAAATGTAATTTTTAACTTATTTTAACTTTACTTATGTGAACGTATGAACGTGTATTCCTATTTTTTGATCTAATTCCCGGATCAAAAAATTTAACAGCACTGTTCGACTTGGAATATCAAGATTCACCTAGAAAAAGCCTAAAATCGACCATTGATGTTTGACTAAAAAAAGATAATTTTTATAACTTAAAGAAGATAAATAATAAATTTATTATTATTATTATTTTCTTTTCTTTCCGTGGAGAAACAATTAGTCAACACTATGAGACTATAAACATTGATGTTGTATTCATTAATGACACATATTAATGGAACAGTGTGGAGACACTATAATTCAAAAACATTTTATTTGTTAGTTAACCAATGATTCAGGGTTTACAAACAACCTTGGAATATCTCTGATTAAACGATGAAGGAAACCTCCACCATCGAATAATGACAGAGATTACAAACATGAAGATGAAACACCTAGAGATCATATCAGATTCAACATATGATGAATGATAAAGAATGCCAATGATTCACAGGTCGAAGACAAAGATGTGGATCTCATTCATGATAAGCACTGGATCCAATAATCTAGGTAGGGGTTTTTTGTCTTTTATATTTTCCCCAATTTTATTCTAAATGTAATGAACATGAATCAACACATAAATAGGTTGATATGCATATCACACTATTTTGAGGGAGAGTGTTATTATTGGGATTTATACATTGGGATTTAATTATTTTATTTTATTTAAAATCATCCCCAAATCTACCCCTATTTTAGAACACTAAAATGGGGGACACGAGATGACACAGACTAGTCCTGAACCCCTCCATTTGTGAATTTTTCATGTCCGAGCAATTGAAAGGTGCAAAAAGGAGGATTAGAGGAATTCACAAGGAAAGAGACACCTCATAGTGGTTTGAGGTGTAGTTAGAATGAAGAAAGGACCATCGATGTGGACATTGTGGCCCACAGTTGTGGCTAAGGGAAGAAGGTGGCATTCCATGAGGATGTGCAGGAGTTGGCTAGTGCGGTTGGATCAAGCGGCTGTGCAGCGAGGGGAGCTCCTAACTAGTCTGGAAGCTGGTGGCTGGGATATAACCCCCTGTCCATGTCGGTGGAGTAGCCTACAGCTGCGGTCCGCACTTCACGGGAGAATACAGTTGATTGACCACAAGCTGGGAGTCTAGATGGCAGCGTAACAGCAGGTCGTGGTTGCTTGACCATGTTGGAGAAGGTGGCCCTGTGGGACAAGTAGAGTCGGACACCACTTCCAGCTGTGTCCCGACCTGGTGGAACCAGTCCTCCACAGCAGTCTAGACCAGCAGCCCAATGTTCTAGTATCCCAATGGGCCAGACCCAGTCTAGACTAGGTCACTGTTGGGTTGGATCGGACCTGGACCCATCCGACCTGTTTTTTGGGAAAATGCCTATAACATGCAATCTAAGCGTTCGGTTGACAAGATGTTTTTGGTGTTAGAACCCTAACGACGAGGTCGGCCTTTTGTTATACACTATGGATGTTTTAATGGATGTATAAATACCATGAATTTCATTGGGATCAGTTCAGTCGAGATCAATCATGATACCTGCAGAAACCCTACGGTTGGTTGAGACCTAAAGACTGTTGATAAGAGACCATGTGTAGATCGACTACTATGGACCAGTGGGAAGAGGTTTCTGTGTTTCCCAGTAGGCCCATAGTGAGGAATGAATTCTGTGTGACCCATTAGACCCATGGTACTTGATTTTTGGAGTAACTCAACATGGAAAATGTGGGGAACATCTTTTGTGTGACCCAACATACCCACGATACTCATTAGGGACAAGTACCACATTAGTCCCAAGGTTAGTGGGAAGTAGCTTTTATGTGACCCAGCAGGCCCATTGTACCCATTGAGGAGGATGTATCCAGTATCCCATGGTGTTAGATCATGTGAGTAATGGTACTACTTTCATACTCTAAATTATACTTGGTGTGAGTTGTCTTGTGTCTTGATCATGCTTCATGGTCATGTTTCTTGGTTTGATCTGTGGATTGCTTTGTGGTCTTTCCATTATGTTCTGGGGTCCCTACTGAGTACTTTGTTACTCACCCTAGAATGGGCTTCGCCCTCACATGTTTTTCTAGTGCAGATGACCGCCACCTTTAAGGAGGACTTAGTGTCCTATTAGTCAGTGGTTCCTAGTGAGAACAGGCGGGTGGAACATACTTCCACAAATTTTAGAAACTACTCTACAATTACCCATTAGGTGTGGTTATCTGCAGGTGGTTATATAGAGTTTATTTACTACTTTCTTATTTTCCAGTTAGTCTTTTTTTGGGTTTTTATTTGTTCCCATCTGACTATCAGTTGTACTTGTACTAAGTGGTTATTTATAGCCGCTTGCTTGTTTTACTTTTCTATCATTGGGATGTGGTTATGTGTCTGTGCGTATAGGTACACTGGAAAATGCCTCCCAATTGTTGGTTGACTCCTTTGGTGATAGTCACCACCCCCTAGCCTTCAGGAGGTAGGCTTGGGTGCTGTCATGGAACGGGTCCTGGGGGAAGGGTCGTGAAAAAATTAATTAATGAAATTTTTCAATTGAAATTTCCACCATGGGAAATTACACTCAAATTGAATTAATTAATTTTTTTGTTAATTGATGGAGTTTATGGACCATTGTAATAATGGAATTGGTTGTTCATGTGATAATGTAATTGGGGGACAAAGGGAGTGTTACACTGGATAATTAATTATTGGGAGTATGAATTTTATGAAAATAGAAATTATGGGATGGTTGGATTAACCATGAATGGTTAATGGTTTATATGATTAAATGTTATATAAGTGGTCTAGTGGTGAATTTTTCGTATTTCTTCGTGTGATTAAAGTGAATAACCTTGATTGTTTTGATAAATTGAGAAGGTAAAATTTAATGATAATATTTGATAAGAAGTTTAATAATACTTATCCATGGGGTATATGAAATTTTAATATTTGTGATATTGTGATATATATGAAATTGTGATATATGTGATGAATATGTGTGGGATAGGGGGTAGTTAATCAAAAACAAATATGTGTTGGACTGATATAAGATTGCGGGACACATTCTTATACTTCAAATGCTCCTATGTGATAAAATATGGTTTTGTGATTGGTAATGATGCTTCATATACACACATGGTTCTAGAAATGGTTTTCTATGTCCAAAATGTAGGCATTAGAGTATTATTCCATGTAGCTGTGATATGAAATTGAATTAAATGGATATTGAAAGGCCATATTATAATGAATTATGGATCATTATGCAATATGGTTCAATCTTAGGAACGATCTGAAATAGGTATTGATGATTTGGGTTTTATCTTGAACCCACTAAATTTATGTGGTTATTTAAATAAAAATTTAATATGTAATGTGTTTATATTTATCATATGTACTTTATTCTTTATATAAATGAATTTATTATTGTACTTTTAATGTAGTGACCCAACCCCAAATAGATTGGATCCATTTTAAAATTTGATAACTTATGAATGATTACTAGGAATCAAATCCCACTCAAATTATTAGTTTAGTAGTCTTCATAAAATAGATACAAAAATGAGTCTTGTGTTAAAAATGAATACACTAATTGCTTTAATTTTTTGGGAATAAAATTTTCTCATATAAAATATATTTTTATATCTTCCTTACTAAACATTTTTTATTTTTGTGAAAGGAAATAAATAAGATCGACCTCAAATCCTCAATAAGTGTTAAGTACAATGGAAAAAATAATTAAACAATTAAAATAATGAATATGTAAAGGTTAATAACAAAACAAAAAAATCCATGTAATCAATAAATTGAGAGAGAGTGTGTAAATAATATGGAAAAGTAAATAACTGAAAACACATTCCATTTAAATAACTGGAAATGGAAAATCCTTATAGATGATAAATAACTAATACAAAATCAATTTAATCAATAATTGAGATTGAAATGAAACCATCGATTTTATCATAGTGAAAATATTATGTGTAATGATAACTGAATCTAAATGATAAAATGATTAGTTATTAGATTCAATTTCCCATTGGTGAATAATACCCATATCATTAGTCCCATTAAAAAGATAATTTAAAATATACTAGGTGAAAACACCACTATGGTTCTCCATCTGACTCATCCCTTGAGACTACAGATGTGTCGAGGGGATATCTAGAATCAGGACCCACCCATGTTGTACCTGTATAAATAATTCCTCATATATCAAATAATCAATTTAATTTGATAACAATGTTCCTTTTCAAATATCAGAATTGAGTAAAATATGTGGTCTTATCAATATTTTCCTAGACATCAAATAATATTGAAATTAAGCAGAATATGTAAAAATGGTATATATTTGAAGAAATAGTCACATTCATGATAAATGATATTGATATTTGGGGGAAATTTAATGATAAATCGTCATTGGAATGTGAATATTTGATTGGGGATAGAAAAAAAGAATCAAGTTATTGATTTCAATACTATCCTTGTTCAAATAAATCATAAAACATCTAGAGAAAGAACAAGATCAGTATTAAATCAAAATAACTTAGGTGGAGTAGGTATAAAGGGTTGTTGTTGTTGATTAATAAAAATAGCATAAAATATCATAAAAACATAATTAAGTAAAATAAACTTTTCAATTTCAATATTTTTTAAAATAAGTTTTATATTAAAAAAATTATTAAAAAATAATTTTTTTAAAAAATTTTTTTTAAAAAATTCAATAAAATAAATTTTTAAAATTACATAGTAAGATTCAAGGAAATGATTGTGGGTAACTCTGTACTAGTTAAAAAGAGCATTCCTCTTAAACTATAAAAAGTATAGAAAAAACCTGTTAAGAAATGTGACGTTAAATTTTCTATAAAACAAGAAATGGGAAAACAATTATTTAATAAACCAATATAGGACGATAAAAAAATTGAAATTATTTTATAAAAATGCTTTTGAGAGATAACATATCTCTTAACAAAGAGAAAAATTGGCTCATGTTTTATAATTTTTTTAATAAAAACTTTTAAATAAAAATAAGTAGGAAAATGTTAGAAATACTTAAAAAAGAACATGAATAACCAAAAAAGTTGAAAAATAACATGTTTATTAAAAATGGATTATATAATTTCGTTTAATGGGAAATTTTGAATAAACAATCTTTATTAGAATGATATTGTGAAATAAAACCATAAAATTATTATAATGTTGATGTGGGAATTAATTAATGAATAGATTATGTAGATCAACAATAAATCCACCTATAATATGTTTAAATAAATATATATATATATTTAATTTCATTATTCATTTAGTCATAGAATATTAATGACAATGAGGATTTAATAAAACCCAATGAAGAATAATTGAGTTATGATTATTTTTACCATTCAGTAACATTATGTTAAAATCTCCTTATATAAAATAATTTAAATTGAAACTCAAAATACCATGAATATTGACCTGTTAAAAATATTAAATGTCAAAATGGAATAATATATACTATATAAAAGAAACTAGGTGCTTGACAATATTATATGCCTTAATGAAATGAAATTGAGACAAAATCCATTACCTTATGTTTATTTTATGTTGTGTTGTTTTAAACCTCTTGTATAATTATTGAAAATACAATTAACAACTTATACCATCACCATAATATTTTTTATATTATCTTATTAATCATCTGTTAACCGTCCTTTAATATTTTCATCCTTTTAGGTGTTAGTTGAGATTTTATTCAAGTATGTTTTGAATAGTTATAGTTGTTCTTATTATGCCGATCATGGATTAATAATCTATAGGATGTAAAAAATGATGTAAATATCATATATATTCATTATATATGTATTTATATTAATCCATAAAATTTTGATATAGGATATGAAATACACAGTTCAGGGAGACAGTAGGCCATATATATGGATATACGATGCTTCTATTTTATTATCATATTAAAATAATGAACTGTAAAAGATAAGTATGTATAAAAAATCCAATTGCATATATATTTAAAATATTTAACATAGTATAATTAAAACCATTGTTAAAAAATTCCATGTATATCATGAATGAATCACATCACTTTGGGGAGGCGGTAGTCCACACGTTCACATACGATGTTATCATATTCCCATAAAATATAAATAATGAAGGTATGAGTTATATAAGAATTAAATAAGAATAAATAAATTATAAATATTGTATAATATATAATATATAAACTATTAATCCATCATTATTTATAATAAAAAAGGTGGTAAGGGAAAAATTAATGACATCGGTTCTGGAGGCGGTAGTTCACCGTACCCACGAACAATAATTTCATATCCCATATAATGGATGTGTGTAAAATTCTAGGTCTAAACTTTATAATAATAAATATATCAGTATATTTAAAACACTAAGGTTATTATGTAACCAATATATATAATTAAAGGAAGGTTTGGATAAGTAAATGAATCATAAGTGATCGTCAGAGAAAGTTTCCTCTTATTCGAGTAACTCATTTTGGTTTATACCAAAATGCATCCCTGGTTTGATTTCATCCCAATATGGGGATTCTAGGATAAGGGGATGAATATAAGAAAATTATATGGTTAGCTTTTGGATGAGATAATGGGTTTGTTCAGTGTAAAATAGTTGGAGGACCAGGTGCCTTTTTATAGTGTAGGAGGAGTGACATTCCTGTAAATATAATAAAGGTAATCACTATTGATAGGTCTCCATTAAATAATGTGCATCCAATTGTGAAAAAAATATGATAAAAGGGATTATATGTTCGTTATTTATATATATATTTGGTTTTTTACATGATTATAGGTAATTAGTTTCGTTAAGAATATGGTTTAGTCCCATGATAAGCTTAATTATACCTTAATCAGAGTAATTAATTTTAATTATTTTCACTAATAATTATTTTGTAAACCGATGTTGAAATTATTATAAATTATAAATTATTTGGATTCAAAATATGGAATCCATTATTCCAAATAACAATCAAATAAATTGTATAAAATAATATAAAATAAATCACACATACATGATGACAATGTGGGTTTTTAAAGTTAGAATGTTTAAAAGATTGAAATGCTTTAATATCTAATATCAATTTGAAATTGATTATAATGACCTAAATTGAATTAATTTATGAATATTTAAACTAAATATACTTTTCAAAAATATAATATATAATTTTACTATATAAATAAATTAGACAAAAAATTCATTTTAAATTTGGTATTTTTCAATATTAATAAAAAATAAATCTTCTCAGAAAAAAATGAAAAAATCACCCTAAGTTAATTTTAAAATTAAAATTTAAATAATAATTTAATTTTTTCATATAAAATTTAAATTTTTTCAAATTTAGTTTTAAAATTTGTGCTCCCTTAAAAGGTGGAAAATTTTTCTTTTTTGGAAAAATGCAATTTTGAATTAGAAAATGGGATTTATTCTTATATTTCTACTATAAAATCTAATGGAAGAATATCAAAAATATTTTATGGAATATATAATATATATACTTCAATATTATTATGAACTAATAGAATTTAATTTAATTTATTATGATAAAACTCTATTGGTACATAATAATAGTTTTTATAAAAACATCACCTTTATATTCAATTTGTTATTATATACATTTTTATTAATTAGTAACCAATGAATTAAATCATATATATTCATATTTTAGATAATAATATTCAGGATAAATATTTTATTGACTATGTTATATCATGTTATTGTTAATAATAACATTTTAATAATATATTAATGTTCAGTAAAACTCTATCTTAAAAGTAATGCAGGCTATCGAAGAAACTAATTGTTGTGTGTGACACAAGCTAACTCAGTATTTTGTAATTTAAAAGATATAGAATATATTAAATGTAATAAATATATTTTAATGTATTAGTATTTTATATTCAATTCTAATATTGTTGTGGTGTATCATACATGTTATCAGATACAATGTTTTTACATTAGAATTCTGAGGTGTTACATTCTCTCAACCTTAATTATATTATGTACTAACAATTCAAACATTATATCATAAATCGAGGTTTTTATATTTAAAAATAATTTTTTTGAAATCCCACATCATGATAAGATTTAATAAAATATCCTATTAATAATATTGAATTAGAATTACAAAGACCACATGGAATAATATCTTACGGGCTCTATATGTTAATGAATTTTAGTGGAAAGTGGAGATACATACATAGAGAAAATGAATAAATATTTATAGGAGTCATTGAGGTCATTGATTAATAATATGTTACTGATCAATTGAACATTTTAGTAATAAAATACATAAATATATAATGATTTAAAATAACATTTTTTCAACAAAAATGAATTTATTAAGATAATTTTTTTGGGTCATTTTCATAATATTGGGAAATTCTTCTATTGACCAATAAAATAAGAAAATAAGAATACGTGATATGTTTCAATATCATAATAACAATTCCGTCTTTTTTTCCTTAAATAAAATTCAAATTCATCCCATACTCCCTAAAATTGATAACCTAAAATGAATATTGTTTATTCTGGAAGGATTAAAATTTATTTTTAATAGATTGTAAGATCAGTAAAACAATTCTGTATGTTTGTCTCTAACTATATTCTAAAACAAATATGTCAGTAAAATTCAAAAACCTCAATTGTGATACAATTTTTTCATTATTAGCATTTATTTACTAAATTATTTAGCTAAACTAAATTAGACATTATCTAGTACATCACGTATGGAAGAGGTAGGCCGGAATTCGTTATCATCCCTGGGTCACAGGATCAAGCGCCCCCAAATTATCGGGTTTCCTTTTTGAAAACAATATTATTGTAATTCCTATGATGTTATGACTAATTTCATATAAATCCTTGAAATTTAATCCTTAAATAACCTTTTTTAAAATGGATTTAATACAATCTATTTTTTAAAAAAGACTATTAAAATTATTTTCCAATTAATATCATTTCTCTACTAATCATATGAACCCTATTGGTTATCATTATCTTTAAACATACATATATAAATATAAAATAATTATTCCTAAAATTAAATTTTCTACTAAAACTGTTACTTTTAATAATTTTATACAAGATGACCTCACTCTTAAAAAACTTCAATTATAAAAAAACAAAAAAGTGGTGTTTAATATAGAGAACATATGATCAACCTTAATATCATATTCTATTGGTGGAATCTATATCACTTACGTTAATTAAAACATATGTGCTTCAATGATAATCCTCAATTTTTATCTGATGGTAGTGATCTCTAATCTAGTTTTTCCTAAATATAGTTTCTACGATATCTACTCAACTTTCATGGATACCAAATACAATTTCCCAACCCTTGTAATCCTAGATACATAGTCTAGTACAATAAAATTAGAATGATTACAAGGATTAATGTCCCAAATAACCAATCAGTTTAGCAGTATTGGTAAACCATATTCACACATGAGTTTGTTATTACAAATGAACACACCAGTTACAGCATAATTTTTTTTAAATATAACTTTATCACTACTTATCATATCAATTAATATATTTCTTAGTACACTACTGGTATTCTTGGGGAAATAAAAAAAATAAGGGTGATCTCAAATGACCAGTAAGTGTCAGTTACAATGGAAATAATAATTAATCAATGAACATAATCTATTTGGAATGGTAAATAACTCAAAACACATGCCATGTAATCAATAAATAGAGAGGAAACATGTAAAAAATATTTAAAGGTAGTAAATAAAATCAAATTCCACTTAAATATCTAGATAAGGAAAAATAAATATGTCCAGGTAAACAACCGAAACACATTCTATTTAATCAATAAGTTATATTGAAATGAATCCGTATATTTTTTCCTTGTTAAAATCTCATGGATAATGATTATTGAATATGAATGAATATATACATAATTATTTGATTCCACATTTCCATGTTAAATTATACCTTTACCATCAAGACATTTTATAATATATTTTAAAACATACCAGGTGAAAAACCCACTATGTCTGGCCAACTGAATCGTTCTGTGATACTACAAATGCATTCAGGTGATATCTATAACTAGTCTCCACCAATTTCATACCTATCCATATCATTCCTCATATATCATATAGTCGATTTAATTTATAAAAATTGCACCTAAAAAATTATCTACACTGAGAAAATGATATAGGTTTACCAATATTTCCCAAGATATCAAATAACTTTCAACATTAGCACCATAAGTAAAAATTGTATATCGACTAGGTAATATTCTTATACATGTTAAATTATAATGATATTTTTTTGAAATTTAATATTAAATAATCACTAGAAAGTAAATATTTTAATGGTACTACAAAACAAATAATAAAGTTAGTGAATGAAAATAATATCCATGGCTTAGGAAATAATAAACCATATAGAAGAAGAATAAGGATGATATCAATTGAAAATATCCCAAGTGGAGTAAGGATAATGGGTTTTTTCATTGATGAATAGAAATAAAATAAAAATATATTGAAATTTATTTTTAGGAAAATAACCTTTTCATTTTGAAAAAAATTGAAAATACATTTTAATTTTAAAACAATTTTAAAAAAATCATTGAATATAACATTGTAAAATTGAAAATGAAAATTCAATGAAATAATGATGATTAATTCCATACAAGATATAAAGAACATTCCTTTTCTATGGTATAAAGGATAGAAAATTTCATTTTTCAGAAAGTTTCAAAAAGATTAATTAAAAGGATACCGGTGTAAAAATTTCAATAATAATTCATTTTCATATGGATAAAAACATTTTTGAGGATCAATTTTATTTGAATTGTTTTGAGTGAAAACATATCTCTGACCAAATAGAGAAATAGAGTTAGTTTTCTAGAAGTCACTTTTCATTAAATTTTCATAAAATAGAGAGAAAATTTTTTATTATTACTAAAAAATATGATGAAAAAATAATTTAAAACATAGTCAATGAATATTAATGATAATGAGGAAGTAATATGACCCCATGAAAAATAATTGAGCTATGATTTTTTTACCATAGGGTAACATTATGCTCAAACACCATTAGATTAAATAATACCAATTGAGTTTAAAAATACCATTAATAATTATGTATTCATGAATTAAATATCATATTGGAATTATATACACAATATAAAAGAAACTGGGTGCATAACATTACAATATGCCTTAATGAAAGTAAATTGGGAAAAAATCTCTTACCTTATTCATCCTTTTATTATCAAGGTATTTAACCTCCTATATAGTATTTTAAATTATGTTACAAAATTATAAAAGTACCATAATAATTTTTACAAAATATTATATTAATATCCTATAAAATATTATTTCCTATTAGTTAAAAATCATTCATTATTTTCATTCTTTTGGGTGTTAATTGTCATATTTTTCATGAATGTTTTGACTTGATATATTAGTTATTATTATAGAGATCATGGTTTTTTCATCTACATGATGTAAAACATGACATAAATATTATATATTATAATTATATATGTATTTAGTATAATATGTGAAATTTGGATATTTGAAATGATACATACTGTTAATCGAGATGGTAGGTCTTACATAGGCATAAACATTGTTTCCATTATATTTTCATTTTATAAGAATGAAAAGTATCTGATATTTAGTAATATTATAATAATTGAATCAAATTTATTTCATATGTGTCACATAATTTTACTAAAACCATTCTTAACACATTCCATGTATAGCGTAAATGAATCACATCGCTTTAAGGAGGTGATAGTCCACATGTTCTCAAACGATGTTATCATTTTTCCACAAAATGGAATATTGGAAGGTATGATTTAAATAAGAATTAAATAATACTAATGATATTATAAATATAATAAATATAATATATAAATTATAAATCTCTCCTTTTCTCCAACATTTAATTTTGGTAATTGAAGAACGAATGTCATCGGTTCACGATGTGGTAGTCCGTCATATGAACGAATGTTTATTATATATCCCACTTGATGGAAGTATGTGAATGTGTGGGTAAAAATATTAGAATAAAAAATATAATTATATTTTATATACTGAGGTTATTAATTAATCTTTATATAGAAATAATTTAATTGGGGGAGATGAAAATGAAATAAATGCGATCGTTGAAGAATGTCACATCTCATTCAAGAAACTCTGTTTAGTCTACACCAAATAAATCTGGTTGTTTCCATTCTGACCAAAGTGAGACTTATAGATTAGGGGAGGTAATTTTGAGCTTATTTCAGTAGGTCATTGATGATACAAATGAACTGTGCGGTTTGAATAAGTGGAAGGTTTGAGTTCCTTTTTATAGTAGAGGAGGAGTATCATTCTTGTAAATATTAAAAGTTAAACCCAATTAAAAGGTATCCCATACATCATGTGCCTCCAATAATATTCCAAATTCTTTAAAAGATTGTATATGGTCGAAATTTTTCATGAAAATAGGTTTTTTACAAGTTTCTATGTCATTTTGGCACATCAGTTTGAGGTATAGTCCCATGTGAATCTTAATTTTACCTTAATCACTATAATAAATTTTAACTGCATTCGCTAATATTGTCGTTCAGAAATTAATTAGACTATATTATACAATAAAAATTATTATGATTCCAAATATGAAATCAATTTTTTTAAATTAAAATAATATTTTTGTTAGAAATTAATTTATAATTAATCCTATAGATAAGATGACAAAGCTGGTTCGAAACGTAATTTTTTTCCAAAGTTTGAAATGTTTTAATATCAAATGTCATTTAGAAATTGATTGAAAAGACATAAATTAGATTAATTGATGAATAATATTACTTAGTATACATATAAACTATATTAAAATATAATTTTACAAAAAAATAAATTAGATGAAAAATATTTTTTCAATTAAAATTCGGTATTTTTCACTCTTATTAAAAAATGAAAATTCTCAGAAAAATATCAAAAAAATCCCCATAGGATAATTTTTTAACAAACGAAGTACATTAAAATAAATTGTTTTCTTTTTTGAATTAAATATTTAAATATTTTACAAATATATAATGATATAATTGTTATTTTTAGGAATCCTTTCTAATGGAATAATAAGTTGACCTTAGGAATAGTAATATAACCCTTAAAATAGTAAATCAGCTGATAAAATAGTAACCACACCAATAAAATCATAAATAAAATTTATGTATCCTATATGTGAAAATATGACATATTTTTATATAGGAATTACAAATATTTTTTTTGAAAATGATTGATTAAGTGTTTGTATTTTTGTAAAACATAAATATTTATTTACAATTTTATAATCAATATTAATATTTGAAGGGAAATATATCTTCATAAAATAGATTTAGGAATTAATATTTTATTGTGTAATGATTATAACATAATTTTATGTGACTTAATTAATTTTTTAAAGTGTTATAGAATCAATTATAGTTTTAAAATAGGTATTTTCAAATAAATTTTTATTTTAATTGAAAAATAAATTTCAAATAATTATAAAATTAATCTCAAAAAATTGAGTTCATTTTTGAGTTATGCATTTTGAAAAATGGACCGGTTTAATTTTTTATATGTTTATGAAATAGTAGATTTTTTTTAATAGTGAAATATGATAATTTGTGAAATAAGATGAATAGATGAATTATTGAGTCCTGAAAAATGTTCTAATAGGGTAACTACCCTTGGTAATAACTTAAATGCACTAATTATAGTATTTAGTCACAATAACCAACACAATTTCTTATCTAGAGAAATATAATGAAATTAATGATTAAAATAATGGAAAACCCCCATATCCTCCAATATAAATACCACCCCTCACCACCTCATCCCCTCACACATCAAAGCCTTATAACCCACTTAATTTCATTAAAAATCCCTTCCAAATCCTCTTACCCATGAATAAGACCTATGGTCCCACCAAATTTCCAAAACCAAGGGCCTTAAGGAGGTTCAAAAAGAAGAGAATTCAAGAGGTAAAATTCCTCTTTCATTTCATTATATTTTGTCTTTATATTATTTTTCTTTTATTATAATATATCCATATAACCTTATCCAAGAGGATTTAAAACTATTGTATATTATATATATTGTAATTTTATCTTGTTTGTTGAAATATTCATCATCATACTTTGTTTCCTCTCCCATTTATTCTAAAAATAAAAAGATCACCAGTGATGTGTCGATTTACCGACATCGTGGAGAATGTGTTCTAAATTTCCATTACCTCCATCCTGGATGATCATAAACCCATTTTAATGGTTGAAATAGGTTTTAAATTTCGTTGTATAAACTCTTTCATTTTCTACTATTAACATATATTCATAATATTGAATCCTGTAAAGAAACTAGTTTGTGATGATCAATGAACTACCAAAAATATTTAAACGAATATCATTAATTTTTTTTCCAATAAATCATCATCATATCTAAATAAAATGACATATGGTATAATTTATTTATTTTTAAACATCTAAATACCATTTCATTCAACTTATGTAGTTTCTCTTCCTTTCGATAAGAAATTCCATAACAAATCTATCATGGAGACCATGTAAAGAATGCACCCAAAAAAATTGAAATAACAAAATATTTATAGTAATCGGGTGAAAATATGTTATAAAGTGAACATATAATGTATTATAAATATTAATTTAGTTTTTTAATATATTAATAACACACATTGAACCATTATATAGGAGGTTTTGACACATTTAAAGTAAGAAAACTAATGGTAAGGGAATCCTTAACACAATTTCCATTCTTTGGATTTAATTTCTACTTTATTGATTTTTTCATACCCTGATTATTTATGAAATTAATTTTGATTATATTATGTTGTATAATGTTCATTTATAGTTATTATATATATTTATTTCATTTTATTTTTTTGTGCTTTAATGATTTGGTATGTGTAATGGAATTTCCATTTAAAATCCTTTCAAGTGTCTCTTTTATATAATTCAAAATGATTGTTATTTTTTAATTTCATGATAATTTTATTCAAGTTTAATTATTTTTTTATATGTTTTTATAGTTATTTTGGAAGAATATGTTGTCATTATTATGTGAAATATTTTCTATTTTAAAAGTGATTTTTTACGAAAATCTGTATTTTGAAATATGGAATTATTTTTACTAAGGGTTTTAAATGAGCGATAATGTTTTGTATTTCATGATATTATACTTCGAAATTATTCATGTTGGGTTTATCCCATTATATCTCGTGATATAATGAGTTTCTCTATATTATATATCAAGTAATGTTTTATTGATCCCATTATAGATCAAGATATGATGGGTGAGTCCCATTATAGCTCACCAAGGAATTGGGTATTCCTTAAATGGAAGTAGGCGGATAGGTTTTTCCATTTTTAAGGGTAATATATGAGTGATATGTAAATATGTCCCAAAGAATCTTCATGATGTTTATATGCATGAAAATGAGTAATTATGATTTTTTTTAATGTTTTTTATGTTATCACTCGATTAACGAATTCGTTACTTATATCCCTTACATATATTTTTGTTCTAATCCAAATTTTTCAAATGATTCTCATGGGTTATAAGGATGTGTAACAAAATGATGGAATTCAGGTAAAATTTAATGATGACTTTTCAAAGAATTTTTTTTTTTATTTTTAATGTTTTATATTTTTGATGAAATGGATACTCTTTAGTAATATCCACTTTTTGGGAATGTTGAATATTATGTATGTATTATGAATTAATTAGAATCAAATATTAACCTAAAAAGAACCTCAATGTGAATTAAAGTACGTTAATTAATAAAATTCAAGATGACGTAATGTTTGATGGTTGGGTCCTTATTGTTGGTATTGTTGGATGGTTTAGATAACCATAGGGATTAGAATGTTGATAATAGAATACCATAAATGATTTTTAATTCATGGTAAATTTAAAATGATATAGAATTTGAGGATTTCGATGTTTCTTAGTCTATGATATGTATGTTTAGAATGGTTTTCCACTAAATAAATTGGGAAGCTGGTGTAGGAAGGAACCAAGAGGATAGTATTTGAATGAATCTAAATCCTGTAATGGTTGGAATTATAACCGAGAAGTTTGTGATAGTAATGGATTATATGGATTTGATGATAAATGGTGATGGTGTTACCGCTATAGAGGATCATGTTCTACTATAAAAAAACATTTATTTTCTTGATCATTTCATTAGGCCAAATCCCCATCATTTATTGGATCATCTGACCTGGTGGTAGCTGAAGGATGGATTAATTCTCTAATAAAAATATTTTATGTCATGGGATGTTCATAATGCCAAAAGATAACACTATCCATTTATTTTTTTAAGGTGAATCTGATCAATAGTGTTCCATAGTTTAGAATTCTATAGAGAAATATGATCTTGATACATTGTAATGGGATGAATTAAAGAGTCATTTTATTGAAATGTTTTTCCTAAAACTAATTGACTCAGAATGGGGAAAAAATTCATTGAAATGAAGTAGAAAGATGATGATTGTATGCTAGCATATAAATCCAATTTTATGAGATTGACTTGGAATGTACTGGAATTTACATAGGAAATTGATAGTAAGATTAATAGATTTTTCTCTGGTTTGAAATAATTTTTACAAAGATCTTTGGATTTATGATTGTGAAAAAGCTATAAGAATCTTGTTTGCTGTGATGAAAAAGTTGAGGTAGAGTTTTTTGACATGTATGTGCCTCATGATTAAAATAATAAGAAGTCATTAGGTTTGAAGGATTTGGTAAGGAATTAATGAAAGAAATCTATAGGTATGAAAATAAATTTCCCTTTTTGTGAAAAGTGGGGTAAAAAGAAACCTGGATAATGTCTTGTAAGTTTATGAAAATTCAATTTATGGGGAATGATTGGAAACATGTATCTTGAGTTCTTGGAAAATGATAGGAAAAATAATGAAAACCTAATGGCGAGATGATTTAACTCTAATGAATTATGTTATTTTCTTAATTTGTTTCAAATGGAGATCACTTAGGTAGGAAGTTATAATGGTTGTAAGTAGAAGGTTGTGGAAAAATCCATTTTAACTACTTCAAAATATTTTGATCAATTATGTGAAGTTAAATATGGTATATTTCATTTTTACCAAATATCCTGATGAGTGCTTTGATTCAGGGTCTACCCATTACTTCATATCTGAGAAATTTTCTATTAAATTTGAAATTCCACCTCATTAAATAAATCTATAAATCCTGGTAAAAAAATAAAAACAATATTGAGATTAAAATAAATTATAAGAGTATTCGTATCTTTGTCTATTGAATGAGTTTACTTCAAAACCACGTTGTATATTCTCTAGTAGAGTTTGATGTTATTCTGGGTATGGATTGGATTTTTATTTATCATGCTAAGATTGATTGTAGAGTTAATGAATTTTTTTCCTAAAATCATTTCAGTTTGTATACAAGAATGAAACTATACCATTAACAACATATCATAGAGCCATGAATATTCTAAAAATGGAAAGGAATGTTATCTAGCTCATATTATTGAAATTAAATAATTGTTCAGATTAATGATGTTCTAGTGGTAAATGAATACCTGGATGTTTTTTCTAATGAGTTTACTAGTTTTATACCTATATAAAAATATTAATTTACTGTTAGCATATTTCTTAAAGATAAGCCATTTTATAGACCCCTTATTGAATGGATCCAGTGGAACTTCTTGAATTGATAAATCAGTCGCAAGAGTTGCTTGAATAATGCCTCGTCTATCCATGAATTTCACCATGGCGTTCTCCAATCATATTTATTAAAAAGAAATAGAATTCAATATGAAATTACATTAATTTCGGATCCCTGAATACAATCCCTATTAAGAACAAGAGTCATTTTCTTCATATTGATTATTTATTTGATAATCTATAGGGAGTATAGTATTTTTCAATGGTTGACTTGAGGTTATGGTACTATCAGTTGAAAGTAAACTAATTAGATATTCCAAAGATGGTGTTTCGTATATTATATGGGAATTATGAATTTGTATTTATGTTTTTTGGGTTAACTAATTCACAAACCTAATTCCTGAATATTATTTCATGAGTTCATGGATATTACTATAGTTGTGTTTATTGATGAAATTATGTTACATTCTAAATTTAATGAGCATGAAATACATATTAGGAATGTTTTGAAAACCCCCCAAAAGGAACTTTTATGGAAAAATCAAAAAATGTGAATTTTTATTGCAAAACAAAATCAATCCTCAGTCACATTGTTTCTAAAGATGGAATAATTATTTATCCTTTTAAAATAGATGTTATTCAATATTGGAAAAGATCCATTAATATAACTGAGATTCATAGTTTCTTAGGTTTGGAAGGATATTATTAAAGGTTTATTAAAAACATTGCATGGTTATTGACCCCAATGTGTAATTTAACTATAAAGGGGTTGTGTTCATCAAGAAAAAATAATGCGATGAATGGTTTCAAGAATTTAAAAGACGGTTGGTGAATGCACCAGTTTTGGAGATGCCATCATGAAATGGTAAATTTTTTATCTATAATGATGCTTCATTGAATGGACATGGTTGTGTCATAATGAATAATGCTTAGGTAATTTATTATGATTTATGTTATTAGAAACCCAATGAGATAAATTACCTTTTGTTTTTTTCATAAACAATTTAGAGGCATCAATTTTCTGGACTAAAATTTAAAATATATACTGACCATAAATGTTTGAAATATATATTTACTCAGAACGTATTGAACATGAGATAAGGAATATGTATATAACTAACCAAATATTATGATTTCATGATTCATTATAGTCTTATAAAATAAAAAAATTTACTAATGCTTTGAGTTAGAAAAGTAATGCTACATTAACCATGTTATGTTTAGAACGTGACTCCTTGGTTAATAATTTGATAAATTTTGGTATTGAAGTTTTTGGTGCTGGAAATTCCTCTGTTTTTTCTCAAGTGACAGTACAGTCAAATCTATCAAAGAGAATAAATTATGCTCATAAAGAAGACCATCTGTTAAATAAAAAGGTAATATTTATTAAAAAGGATATTTTTATAGTGTCAACGTTGATAAAGATTGTGTTTTGAGGTTTAGAAAGAAAATATGTGTTCCTTGTGATTCTCACCTGAAGAAATAATTGACATGTGAATATCTTAGCTCTCTATTTTTAGTTCATCCTAGAAGCATCAAGATGTATAGAGACATCGAGTTAATTACTGGTTGGGTGGAATGAAAAGAGATATTGGTTATTTTTCCATGAAATGTTTGACTGGTGAATAGGTCTAAGAAGAGTGGACATTACCAAAGGGGATGCTTTAACCTTTTCCAACACTAGAGTGGAAATGGGAAAATATATCCACACACATGGTGGTGGGACTACCAAAAACATCACGAGGTAACAATGTGATTTGGGTTATTAGTGATCGAATAATTAAATCTACACATTTCATTCCTATTCTCGATATTTTGACTTTGGATCAGCATTCTCAATTGTACCTTAATGATATTTTAATGTTACATGAAGATCCTCTATCCATTGTATCTGATCGAGATCCCATGTTTACTTATAACTTTTAAAAATACCATCAGAATTCATTGGGAACTGAATTAAATTATAGAACAACATTTCATCCCAAATATGATGGATAGACCAAGTGAACAATTCAACCCTTGGACAATATGTATCGATATTGTTCATTGGATTACCAGGTAATTTAGGATCATCATATTTTTTTAGTTAATTTTTCGTATAAAAACTATATTCATTCTAGTATATAGATGAAAAATTTTGAGGCATTATATATGAACTGGTGTCAAACTCAAACTTATTTGGGATGATGTAGGGTAAAGGAAGTTGATGTGACTATAATTAACAGAAGAAGTGGATTAGAATGTGAATATAATCCAGTATCATAAGAAGAAAACTTAGTGCCGGCATAAAATATATGAAGATAATAGGATGAAAGACATTTCATTCGAGGTATGAGATCATTTTTGCTTTAAAATCAATCCTTTTAAAAAAATTGTGTTTTGGTATGATAGGAAACCCAATTAATGATTCATTTGACCTTTAGAAATCTTGGATAATGTTGGACCAGTTTACTAACGAATAGATTTTCTTTTTTTTTATCTCGTGTAGATAATGTTTTTCATGTTTCAATGTTGATAATGTTTGTGTCATATTCATATCATGTTTTGACCATAAAAGTAGTTCATCAAGAAGAGAAAATTTCTAATGAACAGAAAACTATTTTGAATCATGATCACAAAGATCATGTATTGCGGAATATTGTAATTCACCAGGTTAAGTTTTGGTGGAGAAAACAAATGGTTGTGGAAGTAACATGGTAATATGAAAATCCTATGAGAGAAAGGTATCAGCACTTGTTTAATAAGTGAGTAAAAATCAGGTGGACACAATTTCACAAAGGTTTGGAGAATGTAACAACCCATGTAGTTACAAAATAAGTTTTTTTCTTTTTGAAATTAAATATTTAAATCCTTTAAACATGTGTAATGAAATAAGTGGTATTTTAAGAAATTGTTCACGATGGAATAGTAACATGACATTAGGAATATAAATATGAAACTTATAAATTGTAATAAATCCAATATAAAAGTAAACACACCAATCTGAGTGTAATTAAAATTATATGTATCTTATATGTTAAAATAGTATATATTTATATCTTTGAGGGAGTTAATAAATGTTTTGAAAATGATAGACTTAGTGTTGGATTTTTTATAAAACATGAATATTTATTTAAAATGTAAAATTAATATAATTATTCAAAAGAAAATATATTTAAATAAAATATATTCAGGAAATAATATTTTCTTGTATTTTGATTATAAGATTAATTTATGGGATTTTAGTTAATTTTTCAAAGTGTTATACAATCTATTATAGATTTAAAATGGTATTTTTCGAAGAAATATTATTTTAATTTAAAATTTAATTTCTCATATTTAGAAAATTATTTTCGAAAAATTGAGATTATTTTTTAATTATAGAAATATAAAAATAGTTTGGCTGAATTTTTGGGATTTTTGGAACTAATTTAATTTTTAATGAATTATGAAATATTATAATTTACGAAATAAGATAAATACATGAATTATTGAGTCATAGATTATTTTATGCTCAGTTAAGAACCCTTTGTTCAAAATCACATTCACTACTTATTTTATTTAGTCACAATAACCAAAAAATTTCTTATCATGGAAAAAATAATAAAATATTGATTAAAATAATGGAAAACCCCCTATCCTCCACTATAAAAACCACCCTCACCACCTATTTCCCTCAAACATAAAACTGAAATATCACGATTAATTTCTATCCAAATAACATTTCTAGAAACTTATACACGTCAAAGAACTACTGGTCTCAAAAAAAGGCCAAATCCATGGGCCTAAGTAGCTTCTCAAGGAAGAGAATTCAAGAGGTAAAAATCCTCTTTCATTTTCTTTTCTTTTCGTTTTAGTTATTTTTCTTTTATTAAACTCTCATTACATACCCTTATCAAGGATTCATGAAAACTCTAGTATATTATATATACTAGGATATAATAATTCATAGGGAAATATTCATCATCATAAAAATTCTTCTCTCCCTTTTGTTCTAAAAATAAAAACATCATCTGTGATGTGTCGATGTACTGACATCTAGAATGATGTGTTCTAAATTTCCATTAAAGCCTTCACGGATGGTAATAAAACAAATTTAATGGTTTAAAATAGAAATAAATTTTATTCTATTCCCTCTTTTATGGTCTGGAATTAATATATAAGAATAATATTAAATTATATAATGAAACTAGTTCATGATGATCAAAGAACAACCAAAATGATTTAAATGAATAACATTATTGTTTTATCTAATTAATCATCCATATATCTTTAAAAATGATATATGGTATAATTTAATTTTTTAGAAACATTTAAATACAATTTTGTCCATCTTTTTTAGTTTCTCTTCCTTTATACAAGAAATTCCATAATAAACTTACTGTGGAAAAAATGTAAAGAACGCACATTAAAAAATAGAAATAACAAAATATTATTAACATATAGTTTTAAAGATATAATAATTAGATCCTATAATATATTATAAATATTAATATGGTTATTTAATATATTAATAACACTCTTTGAACCATTATACAAGGGGTTTGGATGCGTTTATACTAATACAAACCCGATGAAAGGGAATTCTTAACCCAATTTCCATTCATTGGGTTAACCTTCAACTTCATTGATTTTATCAAGATATGATTATTTGTAAAATGATTTTGGATTATATTACGATTTATTATGTGTATTTAAATGGAATATATATATATATTCCTTTCATTCTATTATTTTATTACTTCAATGATATTGTACTTGTAAGGTACATTCCATTTAAAATCCTATTAGTTTTCTGCATTACAATGTTGAAAAATGATGTTCTTTTTTTTATTATCATGATATTTTTATTCTAATTTCATGATGTTTTATTACTGTAATATTTATTTTATATATTTTTATATATCTTTTGGAATAATATTATATCAATATTGTGTGCCCTGTTTTAATATTTTAGAAATGTTTTCTTATGGAAAAAGGGTTTTTGAAAGGGGGTGTGTTTTGCTCAAGGGTGTAAATGAGTGATCAACTGTTTTATTTCAAGATATGTTCTTCAGAATTTTTTTTGGTTTTATCCCATTTTAGATAAATATAAGATGGTTTGATCACCATTATAGCTCAATAAATGTTTGGTTGAGCCCATTATAGATCAAGATATGATGGTCCAGTGCTGTTATATATCTCCAATGCATTGGGTACTTAAGAGATGAATGTCGACCGAAAGGTTATTACATTTGTAAGGATGACTGTATGAGTGATATGTTAAATATTTCCCTGGGAAAATTCATGATGTTTTTATTCATTCTAATGAGTTTTTATGAAATGTATTTAATGGTTTTAATGTTATCACTAGTTTAAGGATTTACTTAGTTATAACCATTATGAAGATTTTGTGGTCATCCCAAGATTTTATATTTTTTCATTGGTTTTAAGGATGTGTAAGATAATTTGGGAAGTCTAGTACAATGTTATAAATATTTTTCAAACAAAACATGTTTTATTTTTAATTTTTTATATTTTGACTAATTGGATACCGTTTTGTAGTACCCACTTTTTATGAACATGGAATGTTATGTATGTATTTTGTCATAATTCTCTAACACTCTAGACCTAAAAATATCCACAATGTGAAATAAATATGTTCATGACTAAAATTTATGATTTTTTAATGTTTTAATGATGTGTTCTTATAAATTTTGATATTATTCTTTCAAAAATTATGCTTATTTTTAAATATCATTTATTAATTTATCGAAATTTAGTTTTAAAATAGGTATGAAATTGAAAGGAAACCAAATTTTGCTGATATAAAAATAGATTTTTTATGCACAAATCTATATTTATTCTTATCTTCTTCTAGTAAAATATAATGAATAAATATAAAAAGTATTTTATTGAATCATTAATATATATATATATATCATTAATATCATTAACTAATAGTATTTAATTTAATTTATTTTTATAGAACAAATTTAGTGGATAATAATAGTTATAAAAACATCACATTTATATTCAATTGGTTCTTATATTCATTTATAATTAATTGGTAACCAATGAATTCAATAATATATATTAATATTTTATAAAATAATTTTTATAACTTCTAAATCAATGGAAAGGTTATATATTATTTTATTAAATAATACTATATTGTTGTTTGGTAAAATTGGGTTTTGTGTGTCATTCAAGCTATCGAAGAAATTTGTTATTGTTTGTCAAGAAAAATAACTTAGTATTATGATAATTTTAAGCTATAGAATTGATTAATATATTAAATTTATTTTTTATGTCTACATATGTTATATTCCATTATATGCTTAGTGGTGTGTGTCATAAACACAATCACATATGATGTTCTTACTACAGAATATCAGGGCATTATACTGGATATTGTTTAGATTCTATTTTTAGTGTCATGCTAAGTTGTACTCACATCCAACTCAAGATTCTAGATCGGTAGTTTAACAAACTACAATTTTTTTTAAAAGATATGTGAAACTAATTTATGTTACATGGCTGAGTTGAGAGGGATCATTTATTAATGAACCATACTTGGTTGCAGGACCTGATTGGGAGTGTCAATGTTTCTTTATATTGGTTTTTTATTTTTACAATTGACATGTATATGGAATGAAATGAATAATGTTTTGGTTTGAGTATTATTCCTTTTTTGTTATTATGTGATACTGGTTTGTTTTTGTTATGGTACTATTTAGATATTTTAACTTGGTTATTGTTTACTTATTTCCACCGTTGTTTTACTCTAATAACGAGGTTATAGTCTCCCAATATTATATATATTAAACTATAATTGAAATTTGGAACCCTCTCGCATATAGAGAGGCACCACATAGGTCATGTGACCAACCGGATTAGGGAACCAGTTTTTGGCACCCATGTCAGGATGTTACATAGTTTTTCCTTTTAAATTGTTAGGATATTTAATTTTCTCCCATTTTAGAAATTATGTCATTAAAATAATAAATTTAGCCTCAGAAATTATGGTTTAACTTTTTAAAATACCTATATTGAAACACAAATTCAAAAATGGATTAATAAAATGTCCTCCTATAAGGAAAAAAGGGAAGTACGATGGTCACCTGACATAACATGTACATGGATTATATGTAAGAATACATGAACATGGGAGAGAAAATAAACTATAAAAATTTTATGGATAGTGATATATAACATGGTCATTATAAAGGAAACCATTAATGAATAGTAAATCTATGATGGGATAAAAATAAATTGATTTATTATTAAAAAAATTTAAATGGATAACATTTTAATATAATGTATAAATGTTATTTTCATAGGTTTGATGAAAACTTGTACCATATTTTAAAAGAAAACATAGAGGCTTATTTCTTGAGAATAATAATTTCATCTTTTAATACATTAATATCATAAAATCATTTTTTCTCTCATAATGATGATCTTTTAAGATGGATTTTTCATACTTGAAGCACTAGAATCAACTTCTAGAGAATAACATAATCTACCCAAGATTAAATATTTATATCTCCTGAATTAAAAAATTACTAAAACCCCAAATAATTAGTGAAATACAAGAAAATTATTCAAAAAGGATTGAAATTATATAATTTAAAACTAATTTAATCTCCAAAATTCAATAGTAATACCCAAAGTTCAATGTAGACAATTCATCAAACCACTATCCTTAAAATTTAAAAAAAATGTTATTGAATATGATTTAAACACAAAATTTAAAATTATTTTATCACATAGTATTCCATGTTGAATTTAAATATTTTTATCAAAATAACATCAATCACTTGTAAATTTTTATACCAAAATGTAATTTCCCTGATCAGATAATATCCATTGTATTCTAACCATTTCCATTAATATCTTTAATCAAAACAAAGAAAAAAAACATTATATATGTTTACAATATGCAATTGAACCATTATTCCTAAAATAATGTCTGATGGTAATCATTTTACCTTAATTATATAGAGTTCCCAAATTAGTGAATGCCTTCTAAAATAACATTAATCACTTAATAACTAATTTTTTTTTCCAATATCATGGTTATCTCTATGATAAAACTTTTTCCAAAAAAACATAACCTTTATACATTATATGTTTTAAAAAAATAAAAAAATTCACAATAAGGACATTGTGTTGGATAGTGGTAGTCGATAAACCTTTATTTCCCTTCAGTTGTGGGTTTAATTCTCATGACTATTTTGTATGTGATGAGTTGTCACCCATCCCCCAGGTTTTATTATTTTGAAAATATATATTATTATACTCCTTTTAAAATTCAATAAATTTGAGAAACATCTTGAAAAATAACATTAATAAGTTTTAACATCAATGGTTATCTCATAACTTTCATTTTTCATCCTGAACTTTAATGACCTAAAGTTACCTAAAAAATAAATGTCATAAAAAACATGATTAGTAACCATAAAATCTTAGAAATCAAATACGCAAAGGTTTTCTTAAGACATTGGTCTTATGATCAAAATTATAATTATAAACCCACTATTGTATCCCTAACTCTTAATATTACTTCACTTGAAAACATCCAAATCATCAATGCTTTGTAAACCGTACTCTAACACCAACAATAAGGACCTGAACATAAAAAACACATATTGATGGTTTCATAAAAAATTAAATCACTTTTATTTCCCAAATAAATTTTTGTTTTATAGTTTTAGTGGATTATGGAAAGCTCTTAAAATGTAAACACATATATCACAAGTGGACACTTCTGACTCAGTATCCAATCTCTTTTCCAAACAAAAAAAATTAAAATAAAACATAGTTTCTCTTTAGAAAAAAACTTCACAATTATCCCCTTCTCATCATACTTGTCCTAACTCTTCCTCAAACCATGTCAAAAAACTTTTTAAAACATAGGATAATGACAAAAATCTTCATAAGGGATTCTAAAGAATAAAATCGAAATTCCATTGACAAATATGAAAATTCCATTAAAATAATTTCTTAAAAACACATTTGAATGAATTTAAAATCCATGTAGGTCACATGGAGCATCACCATCAGAAAAACCTTACAGAACCATCAAAAATGGAATAATCATATGGTAAACATCTATCTCAAAAGAAACCAATACATTGGAGAGCTATAATGGCTTTCACCCTACATATAATCTATATTGGTCTCACCCATTTTTCATGAGCTAAATGGTACTAAACATTTTGAATAAGATATATCATTATCAACTATTATATATAATGTGGATCAACTCTTCATATAAGTTATATTGAGCTCATCCCTGAGCTATAAAGTTGATAAACCCTATGTATAAGCTATAACTAGATTAATGGATGATATATCAGAACATGAATCATAAATAATTTCCCAGGACCAAATAATGTATAAAGCACTTGAAAACTATTTTAAATCCATTTGAAAAACACTTCCTCATATCATTTTTTAATATATTTTAAAAAATAATCACTATACACATTTTAATTAAACCATTTTTTTAGAAAAAAACTACGAAAACATCTAAAGGAAACATTAAATAAATAAATCTTAATGAATGTTGAAAATATTGTTCATGTTTTATCTGTTAAAAAAATTAAATTGGAAATTTTAAAAATATATATAAGTGGAACATTAAAAGATGATTTCGAAAATAAATTTCATAACATAAAACCTTAAAAAAGATCCAGTTTGGGAATTTTTTTAAGAGAAATTAGTAAAATAAAAATTTAAAACATTCATATACATATAAATAATTTCTAAAAATTCATTAAAAAACATGTACATCTAATATAAATATTTATAAAATAAATCTTTAAAACATTTAAAATGATATTATAGTTAAAGAGTCCCTTACCATTACTTTGAATCTTCATGTACCATCTTTATATTCCATAATAATAAACATTGATTAATTATTTGATTTATTTAAATATTTTTTGATTTTTACTACTACTTGTATATTACTTATTATAATGTTATATAATTTAAATATTTATTTAAGTTCACGTTGGATGTTTTGTTGAGATTCGTTATATGATTCCAAAATGATTGTTGTATGATGTATAGAGTAAAATTGTTCACTAGTAAATCATCTTAAGAAGAATAATAATTACTAAATTTTCATATATATATATATATATATATATATATCAATTATAATTTTAAATATTTCCATTATATACGGTCATGAAAAAGGAACTATGTTATAATCATGGAGATATTTGGTTGTACGTACAGATGAGTTACATTTCCATTTTCAAATGATCATATTGGAAAGAAATTAGGTATCAATTTTTCATTATATAATTATCATAATGACATATTTATTCTCTAAATATACTTATATTTATAGTTTATATTATGTCGTGATGAAAAATGAATCACCTCGCTTCAGGGAGGTGATAATGCAAACGTTTTCATGAAAGACGTTATCATTTCTTTATGCATCGCAAGGTAAGAACCTAAATGATATATTATCATTTTAAAATTATAAATATATTATTAATATAATATATACATCTACATTAATTACATCATTTTTTCAAGTACCAATAGGGGGTGATGGGAAAAATTAAATCAGTTTGCAAGGCGGTAGTCCCCATTACACAAGGACGACGAATTTGTTTCTCATTTGTTGGAAAATGAGATAGATTAAAGAAATGAAACTGAAATTAAAAGGTATAAATATATGGATAATACATGATTTATTATTTTTTTTATGGTTGAATACGATTTTAAATAATAGGAGGAATAAATAAAACAGAAACAATTGATTATAAACAATACATATTCCTTAGAAAGTCTCCTTCTATTAACACCTTAACACCTCTGTGGTGAGTGTTATACCTACAATATGGAATACATAACGTGGTTAGATATTCTAGGAAGGTATTTGGGGAGATATTTTTTTGAATAAAATGGGTCTTATTTGTGAATAAATTAGAATAAGAGGTTCCGATTTATAGGAGAGGGGTGGGACACTATTGGAATTTCTCAAAATGTTAAATTAATATAAATTAGTTTTCAATTAAAAATTACCCTCACATATAAAATTTTAAGATAGCATGATTACGGGTAAAAATATAATCATAATATAAATATTATATTTGTTTTTACGGAATTTATACCCTTATATTCTGGTATTCACCCTTCTTATGTCCTTTAATACTTACTACGATAACATGAATTATTACTTTATATGGGTTAGTATTGTTACTATAAAATAAAGAAAAACATAAATTAGTCATGAATGAAATTTTAAACCTTATCAAAAAAATATCAATCTATGTTTTTTATTAATTTTAAATAATTTAATAAAATTTTATTTGTTTCAAAATATCATTAATGTCGATTTTAAAACTATTCATTACATTATCTTTTAGAAATTTTAAAATATAAATTAGATACATTCAAATTAAATATTTCAATACATCAATTACATGTAAATTTTATCTATAACATTTTTCAATGACATTTATTATCTGAAATTTAATTTACTTTAATATTTCAAATAATATTTATTTAATTTTCCCATTAATGAAATAATGATAAAATTAGTGTTGTGTTAGAATTTTAGGTAGTAATTCCATCTCAAAAAATTAGTTATAAATTACCATGATATAGATAAATATATTATCTATAAAATTAATATTTATATTCTAAGTTATCATTTGGATAAATCTATATGAAAATTGATCATTGTATAAGAAATATGTGTCAGACATCACAGTATTTTCTATAAATGAAATATTATATAAGTCGTAATCTCATCCAAGTGGCAATAAATAGTCAATATTTTAATACTTGGATGATTATGGTCGAATCTTACTCATAAAATACAATTGGGGCATGAGTTAGGGTCATTTTATTGTCCTTATCATTTTATTTGCACCCGTGATTACCTAATTTACCCTTTACTATAGTAATAAAAATTACCAAAGTTATTACTCATATTGGACACAAAAAAAACAGACATATTAACAAAATTTTGGAATTAAGAATAAAAATATTTAATAAATTTCTCAAAACTCAAGAAAAATAATTGGAATAACTAAATTTAAATCGGAAATAATAAATAGAAAACAGTTTTTTAGAAAAATTAAGAATTTTTAATTTATAATGATTCTTTCTCAATTTAATTATAAAATTATTTTCAAAAACCATAATTGAAGTATATTATATCCAAATTTACTATTAAAAATTTTAAAACTATCTCAAAATATAATGTTAAGTTATAGATTCTTGAAGCATAATATTTTTATTATGGAGTGGGAACAATAAATTTATTTAAAATAATAATTTATTATTATTCATTACCACAAATTTCATTGCTATGTTATAATTATCACATTTAAATAATAATATTTAGTTGTTCTTTTAAGTTGGATGTTTCATATCTTATACATTATTTAACAGGGTTTTTCCTCTTAAAAACATGGTATGTTACCTTGTAAATACTATATTATAATTATATAGTAACACCTAAATCCTAAATATTATATATAACCATTAAGATGATCATTATATCCATTAATTAATGAATGTGATAGTAAATTAATTGTATAGCAACAAGGAAGTACTAGTTCACCTATACACACAAGAGATACATTCACATCTCATTTTAAGGGATATAGGGTTTCTATTTATTTTTACATAAAAATAAAAAAAATTAATTAAATTAATTATATTTAGTTATTATTTAATTTAAGAATATAATATATTTATAGAATTTTGATGAATAACATACTGAAAAAAAGTCGGGTAGGAAGATTACCTCTTTTTCAGTAGGGATCTCTTAAATACCTTCACAAGAACCAATTATGTGGTTAGTAAAGAATAAAATCATATATAAATTGTATATAGGGAAGTTTTAAATGGAATTGAGTTTGGATTATTCTATATATATATATATTCCTTTATTTGATGAAAACAAAAGGGAGATGGGGTGTCCTTTTTTTAGAGAGGGAAATGAAAAACATGGATTTGCAAAAGTATTTAAAATTTAATTAAATAATTTCTATCAATAATGATTCCAAATGGATATATATTTGATAAAATGGTGGATATGGTTTTAATATCATCATTAAATTAAATTTATTTTGGTAATGGTGTCATTTTAAAATGTATCATATGATTTAATTCCTTTGTTAACTAATTTCATCCACAACTATTATAACAACTTTTTCAATCTTAAAATGATATATTTTTTCATATAAGTTAACAATGAGATCAGAAATGGGTAATAAGTGACATTTAACACAACTTATTATCTTACGTGTCCTATATATATATATTAAAAATATTTATGAATTTTTTTATTAAATATAAAATATCATTAAAGTTGTCGATGACTCTACTCATTTAATTTGAATTTAATGAAATGAATATATTATTTAAATTATTATATAAACCTTTCACACATCCCAAATATTTTATAACCCTATATAAAATTAATTGGTTTTAATGATTCATCCAAAATCAATAACTTTTATTCTTTTTTAAAACATTAAATGAATTTTCAACTTCTTGCACATGAATTGTATCGGTGTTGTCTATAAAAACAAGGTAATTATTTCATCACTAAAAATAAAAACATAATTATCATCGTAAAATTTTAATTAATATTTAAATAAAAATAATAATGAATTTTTTCAATTTTTCATCCTTCTGTATAAAATATTAAATTCAAAAGAGTGGCCTTTTGAAAATTTCATTAAATAAAAAAAATCCATTATCAATGGAAAATGAACCAAATATAAATATATTAGAATTTTTGACATATTTTGTAGATTTTATTTCATACAGTGAAATTTAGTAATTTTTTGGGTTGATATTGAGAGATTATCTCATGGTTTTAATAATAATTTTATCATTTTACCTATACTAGGTAGAATTATAATTACTACTATTTATATTCATAATAATAAAAAATAAAAAGAGTTCTATGAAAGAAAATCAAACATTTTGATTAAAAACATTGTAATAGTTTTTAATATTACATTTATATATGTTCTAGAAATAAATTTCAATATAATAGAGAAAGTGCAATAAAAATCATTTTTTTTATAAAAAGGCATTTTAAAGCATGAAAATTAACTTCATTAAAATTATATATATTACTTATTAAAATGTATATATGTTAGGTACACTATGTTAAATACCCTGATGGGTGAATTAGGGTATAATAGATTAAACCTAGTGCCCCTTTGGATCTTATTTCATCACTGAAGAAAACACACTTTTCACTTTCCCCCATAGAAATATATGAACCGAAATGAAATTATGCACATGACACAACAATTTTACTTGTTTCACACTCAATGGACTATGTCCAAGGGTCATATAATTATGATTGGACAATGTAACAAATACAAAAGATCTAAATTATAGTTAAAAGGTTCATGAAAGATCTTGTATACCTAGGTTCACTGACTTTATATGGTTTAGGGTTATCCCACTAAATTCCCAAGGGTAACTTCTTATATCTCTTCCTCTTTCTCACTGTCGGTGGGAAGGATCGTTGTATCTAACTTACATTACTCCCTAATCTTGGATGGAATCCACACACAGTTTAAGGACTTGTTGGTCCCTTAATTTTCCTGAAATCATATATCCTAAAGTACAGGTAGATGCCCTATTCAACTCTATTTCTCACCCAAAAATGAAATCCATTGTTCTGTATACTATTAGTTAGTGTAAATTACATTCACTAATTGATTAATTCCCTTCGTGATCCACCTACTTCTTCTACAAACCATGTAGCACATACTCATTTCTTACCACCTCTTCTGCGTACTTCATCTCCATCCGCTTCCATGTATCACCTCTGTGTACTGCCTCCATGAACTGTCTTTATATACCACCTCGGCATACTGTCTCTACTTCTGCGAAATACTTCTTCCTTTTGACTACTTCTCCTTCAATGATCATTTTCATATGTAACAAAAGACTTTAATTTTTGGGATTTTGATCCCTTAAATACACCATCATGAACTGTTCCCATTAACTCCTCCTATTGTGGAATCCTTATCACAAAATACTTCACCATTAGAAGAATTATCCATTATAATCCACTTTTACACTTCACGTAATTCCCGAAGTAAATATGTTCTCATAGGAATATCACTCTGCATAATGATGGGATTATAACCCCTTATATATAAAAATATATCTAAAAAATCTTATAATCCAAGATATACCAAATATTTGATGTGGTATAGCCTTCACCGCATACCGCTTCTTCTATGAACCACTTTTCCCTACCTTGTTTGTGTACCACAACTCTTCCTACACAACTACCAAATTCACTTACTCAATTTTGAAATAATTATCCCTCAGAGCTCAAAAAATCACCACATAATTTATAAAAACAATAATCCATCCCACAAACCATAATCCTCTAATGAACTTCATTGCATCTCTCTAACTGCTTTCGTGCATTGCTTCTGCAAACTGTTCACCTTACACGAATAGCTAGCCTTTCCACGAACCATTTTTCCTTCCAAAAACCATTCCTTGTACCTCCTTTTCAATCTTATTACTATACTTTGTGGTCTAAATACTATTTCATAATATACATTAAAACCCTGTTGCAGTCATATTCATTTTTCAATAAACAAAATCACACACTAAACATACCAAGAGGACACATTGAGGGATTTTTCCCTACAAAATAACTATATAATTATTAATAATATTGATATAATGTAACATTAATAAAAATTCAAAATAAAGAGGTTCCATTAAATTACTTGATTTAATGAATATAAATGACATTACTTCAAAAATCTATATTACTTCGTATTTAGTGAAAAATCAATCATTTCATGAAATATCCATAAATTTCATTAAAAGATAATTTTGATATTATGAATTTAATAATGATATAATTTTTTTGAAATTAAATTTTAAAATTTAATGAAATTAATTATAATATTTACAAACAATATGCAATCATAAATATTTTATTAAGGAATGATATTTTTGAAACATAAAATAACATTACTAAAAATTGATTATTCTTATATTACACAATATCAAATAAATTTTAATTAGGAAGAAATTTTTTATAAACATTTCATAATGTGAAAATTACTATTCATAACCATAAATTTAACAGATTTTCAATAATATATAACATTTCAATTTTAGATCAACGTTGAATGTCATGAAATCTATAGAAGAAATACAATTTATTTAAAGATATATATTTTATAAAATCATTATTGTTACAAGAATAATATGAAGAGTTAATATATCCTCAAAGTTGTTTTTATCCATATATTTTTATTTGTGAAATAGAAGAAAGAAAATGAGTCACTATACTATATTCTGATATTGATCAAGGGAAAAAAGGTAAATAACCCCTCAGTGAATAATCATCATCTCGAAGAGAAAGTTGTTTCTATAGTAAATTTCTAGAAGACAGAAAATCAACCCTCAAATTCAGATTAGGATCTGAGATTTCATTTCATAAAAACAAAAAAGACATTTGGATCATAATGAAATATGTACTTTGAGATGAGGTTTCATGGTTTCAATGAATCATTTTCTAATATAGAAAATAAATTCATATAAATCAATTATTCGTATGACCCTATCATCTATAATTCTATTATAACATTCATTGTTATTTTGAGTCATGAAGTATAATTTAAAATGGACATCAGATTGATAGTGAGTCATTCCTAAATATTTTGATGATATTATACCATTTCATTTATTGATGGTGGCTTAAAAGTTTTACCTTGATAATATTTCACTATAGTGTACTTTATTTCCCTAGTGCGTCAATTTTGGTAAACTATATACAATAACCTTTAGTGGTGACCCATGAAAAATCATTGTGTGTTCTCATTGTTTTTATATTGCAATAATATTTGATATTTTGTATCATTGTAAATGATTTAAAGATATCTTGAATTTTTTTATAGACAATAATAGAACAAGATATGTGGAGGATAAGAGAATCAAAAAAATAAAAGACCTATTTGGCATTCATCCTAATTGAAACCCCCTCCAAAAGAGATTATAATATGATTGGTGACATATTATAACAAACTATATGATTCCTCCCTAATAATAAATAAGAGGAGTCATGGCCCTAAAAATATAGTCAATCACAACTCCAATGAGAGTTATTATAAAACCTTGTTACACATCAAATTAAACAAATCTCTAATCTCTAAGAAAAACCAAACTATCCTTAAACAATACCACTACTAGGATGCTCTCAAAAAATAGTTCTTGGATCACCACCATTGTAGATAAATTCAGGTATATTAAATTCAACTAATCCTATATGGAGTTGTTTAAAAAATGCTAAAAATGGAATAACCTCATAATATCATCACCAACAAACATTGGGAAAAAATATAATAAATATCTTTTGTATGAATCACATTTCAACACTTACATTCAATCATAAAAGAAATATATAATATGTTATGACTTATAGAACTTCAATGTCTTTGGTATGAACTATTATAAGAAGAAAAAAAGGAATTTAATTCCAATATGTCCCATTATATTCATTTACTTAGTCTAGGACATCCCATCAATTCATTTATTGGTTGAAATTGGATACAGAGTTTGAGATTAAAACTCCTTTATAGTTTTGTTTCAATCTAGTAAAACATTGTAGGTATAGTTTCAACCTAAAAAATAGCCACAGATAGACTACCCTTTGATTAAAATATATGTACAATAAACAATTACAACACCCTCATTATATCTAACATATATGTCACCTATCTCATGCTTCTGAACCCATAAACTAAATAAAATTAATTAGTCTATATGGAAACTACAATTCAATATGTGTTATTGGAAAAAATTAGTGCTGTAACTAAACCAATATGGCTTGATCATCACCAAACATGTAGAATTATACTAATGGTTATCATGGTGTGTTATCCATATAATATAAAATTAACACATCCTAATAAATCTAATGAAATTCACGTTATTAAAGATAGAGTAAAAACTAATAAGAAGTAAATCATTCATTTATTCACATTCATGATAGAATATAAGGGAATCACTTAATATCAATATAACGACCACTGGCCTAGATTAAGGGTAGTGAACCCACATTTATTTTTATCATAAAATCAATTATCAAATAATAACAACATAACATAAAGATGAATCTAGTCTTGTATAATTTCACATTCATCTAATACTATAAAACTATACGTAATTGGTTCGAACCACTACAAAATAATAATCCATAAATCATAATAAGGGTTCCCCAGCACATGTATGGATTTGAATTTCATGTGAATATTTCGTTCATTATAAAATTCAGGAACACACACCTCATTCAATCTAAGGCCCTAACCCAAATTCCTCTAAAAAATTTCCTTTACCTGGTCACATTATGACCTCCATCATGCCTCCTTATATTTTAATGGATGAAGACTATCAATGAGGGTCTAATTAGGTATATCAGTGCACTATAACATTTACTAGGGTAAGACAATAAAAATAAAATGACTAAATAAAAAGTAAAAATGATAAATAACCAACAAAAGAATATGTCCCCTAATAATATCTCAAAATATGATAGTTTCCCATAATTTAATACAAAATACGTGTCTTGTCTTAGTTGAGACATATGTCAATGGAAAATGAAAATAATGAAATACTAAAAATCCACAAATTGTTTCCTCACATCATGTTCTGCCCCCTCATCTATGCTACATCCCAAATCCTAATTAGACCATATTGAATTGTTCCTTTTACCCTATCATCTATAATAATAACAATATCTTACTAGGTACCTATGACATCCTTAGAAAGGAATTACTATAACTCCGTAGGCCTTCAATTATAGATTCTAAATGAATATCTAATCTAATATTAGTTTATATAGATGAAAAAAAGAAAAATAAATGAGTAATAATATGTAAAAAGGATTCAAAATTACTCATTTATAAATTAACAACATTGACCTTTAGATTCCAAATAACACATGACCTAATAAATCCTTCTTCGACCTGGGGTTTTTTTTTAACAAATATAATGGGGACCTCATACATTAGAAAATGAGTATCAGTCTAGTAATCCAACCAAGGATATGGAATTCCATGTCCGAAAATACCAATCAATTAGGTGGAACACCATTACTAGCATCATATACAATTGTGTGAGGAGAGCTATGGCTAAACACCCCAATCACTTGTGTATAACACTATGTCCAACAACCAAAAAAAATTGTTAAAGAAATCATTCATTTAAATAGACAACCTATTTAATATATCAATGAATAATGAATTTTTTCAATTATCCATGATTCCATTATTAATTTCATTCAACACCGTTATCATACTTCCAAAAAAATGTTCCTTTTAACATTTTTTCAGAACCACAATCATTAAAAACTCTTTATATGCACTTAATCACATAATCATTCCCCATTAAACAGGTTACACTTCCACACTTATTTATCTCAACACCCATTTAACTTTATTAAGATAATCCAAAAAAACATTAAACAATGATAATATACAGATCCCAAATAAAAAATGTTTATTCTCATAAATCGTCTAATTCAACATTTAACAACTCGTTTCAATTTTTTCCATGGATTTTAAAACCCCATGTGTATCCATAAGCATGGTCTTATTATTTTCAATGGATAAGACAGGGTCCGTGAAGGGTCAAACACACCAAAATAATTCCCAATTTAATTTTCTATGTCATAGAATCAAACAAACATTATGCTGGAATAGTAACACAACCACATGAAAAAGAAAAACATCAACAACATGGTAATGGTGTAACAAAAAACCAACCATAATTTCATTCCAAATTACCCATCCATCCTCCTATCCTGATAAATGTTATAAAAACAAAAACACAAATGAAAACCCACCCAAGGAAGTAGGGTTTAAGAGACATAGAAGAAGATGATCCACCAAGATAAGTTTCTTCCAGAATAAAGAAAAAATAAGACTCATAGACTAACCCAAGGCATCAAAATTTTCATTAAATGACCTTAAAATTTACCATTATATTAATGGGAATTAAGATTGTAAATTTGGATAATCCTAGTTCATTGAATAAGATATATGAATACAATTTAGAATGAAATTTGGGTGAAATCGTGTAATTAATGGGAGGTAAATGTGGTAAATATATCACTTGTAATGTGGTGCATGGATATAAAATAATAGAAACCATGTTCCAAATATGTGTCATCATCTATCTATGAGGAAACCTAGTCACCTAGTTTTCTAGGTCACCACGATGGATTGAAAACCTTTGTGGAATATATGTCAAAAGATCTATCCTTCCTAAAATAGTATATAGGCCACCCATATTTTATTTAAAATATATGGTCCCCCTTCTCTACACCACATGTCCAGGTTGAATTCATAGTACTAAAGGTATGCTAACTAATCTCCATGTGTTGTATGAACCTTTTCTTCTCTTTATCATGTACCAAACCCCTATGATAGATCAATTTCCTTCCCTAATATTGAGATTCATTCCATTAACCAGTTTAAATAGAGGGAAACAAAAATTATAACAAATCATATCTCATCAAACGATTAGGTTCTTATAATATTCCTTGAATTTAAAGACACATCATTAAGATTATCTCATGAGCTTCACTAATCCTAAAAGAATAAATGATGGTCCACCAGGATGACATATATTCTTACTTCTCTCAAGTTTCATCCTGAACAAATCCATGTTCCCCCCACACTTAGACAAAAGGAACAATCATACCATGTATATTATTCCTAATAGGAATACAATTATAGATTATATGCTCCTAAATATACACATCATGTTCCTCCCCAACATTATCAACATAAATCACATGAGAAGGGTTAGGTTGATATTTTCATATCTGTAAAACATGAAACATTTCTTTAATATCACTATTCCACTATGGAAGAGACAGAATATATTAAATTTATATAACCATACCAATAATCTCAAACAACCCAAAAATATCTAGTCTCTAACATGGAATATTTTTGATTCCGATGGTGACCTAATATCATAGACACCTGAGGGAACACATGGTCACCCATGATAAACTCAAGTGGTTCTGATATAGGCTAACCTATGACTTAAATATACACTTTTCTATTTACATAATCTTCTCGATCAACTCAGAAAATTTTGACATTATTAAAACATGACTTCGTGTAAAAAGAATTATTCCCCCACTTTTATCCAGCATAATGGTGATATACATGACTTTTAATATAATGGATTAAATATTAATATTTTAGTAGTTTTAAAATAATTTTTTTAATTGGATTACTCAACAAGAATAATTTTGTTAACCATATCCCACCAAAATATTGGATACATTCTCTCAACATGTCCTCTAACACCTTGATAGTATGCTTTGATTATCTATATTTTGTTGGGGTAATAATTACATCAAAATCACTTGATCACCCTATACATTTTTCAAACCTTTCTTAAAGTGTGAGGTAAAATGAGGATACTAATAAAAAGCTACACTTCATTTGTAACGACCAGAAATTTTAAATAAATCTTGTTTCCTAATTTTATGTGTTATTTTATTTTATTTTTATACTCAAAAAAATGTTTCATTTGATAACATGAGTATAATTAAAATGAGACTGTTGGGTTTTGACTGTTATTTGGCCATTGGTCAACATGACCGCTGGAAACTAAACGTTTTGACTACTGTCTCTAAATACAAGCAATCTTGGATAATTAATGTAGAAAGAAGATTCGATGGCCTCACCCAGTAGTCTTGGACCGATCGAAGCCCATCTAACAGAACTTGGGAAGGAGGTAGCAACACTGGGCTTTGCTCTGGACCTAACCCAAATTGAACTTCATCGTGTGAAGCTAGAACGGGATCGCCTTCGCGAGAAGTTCAAACTGATATAAATTACTACTTGTGCGATGTTGGCCAAGCCTCCCTCGGATTCTATCACCTTAGCACACCTTACACTTAGGTCATATGCTCGTGTGATAAGGGGCTATGTAAGGAGACCGTAACTGCCTTGTGTAATCCTTTGTTTTAAATAAAAAATTGGGATTTCTTCTTATGATGAAGTTTATGAGTTTTCAAATGTCCGGATAAATTTAGTATGCATATTTTTGAAGAATTTTAGAGAAAGGATATTTTAAAAATGTTTATTTAAACCTTAAATAAATAAAAATGTGTAATGATTTTCAAAAAATGGTCTTCTAAAATTATGTTCAGTATGAAATTTTGAGTCTAATAAGATCAACCAGATTTTTGATGAATAGTACATTATGAATAGTGGTTTTACGCTTAGGATTAGTAATGTGACCAAATGGATTAGTAAATTCACTCAAAGAAAGTTTTAATATAATTTAGACACCTAGATTAAGTAATGAGATTCAATAAAATGGGTAAATCACAGTTTCATAAATTATTATTCAAGTATTAGTTTTTTCGGGTGAATAGTGTTTTTTAATTAAAAATTAAATTAAAATTATTTAGAAAATTATTTTTATAAAATGGATTTCATTTTTGAACTCAGAGCATCGATATTATGTTAAGGTAATTTTTGGGGATTTTTCTGAAAAAATGAATTTTCGGTGAATAGTGTGTTTATTTAAAAACTGAATTAAAAATATTTAGAAAATTATTTTTATAAAATAGAGTTCATTTTTGAAATCAGAGCATTGATATTTGGTTAATGTAAAATTTTGGGATTTTTCTGAGAAAGTTGAATTTTCACTGAATAGTAAAAATACAGTTTTAGGGTTTCGGTATGTTTAATGACATCATAACCGTGTCATGATGATGTCATGAAATATTTTAAGGGATGGTCGACTAAAGAGGATTAATTATTGTGTGGGGGTCCCCATGTGGCCTAACTCTATTGGAATTACCATGGGATGGCCCATGCTTTTGAGAAAACCACTTTTGAGGTGTCCCTTGGCCATTAATGCCTTGTCCCGTCAATTTCCCTATAAATACCAAGCCCTCCTCTCATATTTTCGACTCCAAAACCATCCTCAACGAAGTTATGGTCTCCTTACCTCCCAAGGAGTCCTCCCAAGGTTCCCCCCAAGCCCTCAAGGTCCAAACCTTTGAGTTTTAAGAGTTACGTTTTAAGGTAAGGGATCCGACCTCTCTCTTTCTTTTCAAGAAATCTCTTTTATGTAATTTCTTTAATGCGCCATGTTCTTATGTTAAAGGATGTTCTTTTATACTCCTCTTACTTACCTTTTCATGTTCATATAATTAGAGATCCCCTCTTACTCTCATTATTTCTTTTTATGATGTTTTAAGTGGCGTCGTTAGGCTGCCAAAATTTTTGTAACGGATTCTTTCTCCCATCTCATTTTTCAAGATCTATTTTCATGTAAAGTATTTCAAGTTCCTTTTTATTATATTGGGGTATGATCTCTGAATTTATCATACTCATCTTTTATGATCATATGATTAGAGACCCCATTTTATCTCTTCAATTAAGTATTTTTAAGTTTTAAGTGGCGTCGTTAGGCTGCCGAATTTTTAAGTGGTTCTTTCACCTTTCTCCTTTTTCAATGTTCTAATTCCATGTCATGTCTTTCAAGTTACTTTTTATTATGTTGGGGTATGATCTATAAATATATCATACTTATCTTTTATGTTAATATGATGAGACACCCTATTTGATCTCGTCAATTCATTTTTGTTGATGTTTATGTGGCGCTGTTAGGCTGCCGAATTTTTAAGGGATTCTTTCACCCTTCTCATTTTCAAGATTTATTTACATGTCATGTCTTTCATGTTCCTTTTTATCATGTTGAGGTATTATCTCTAAATATATCATACTGATATTTTATGTTCATATTATGAGAGACCCTATTTGATCTTGTCAATTCATTTTTGTTGAAGTTTAAGTGGCGCCGTTAGGCTGCCGAATGCTTAAGGGATTCTTTCACTCTTCTCATTTTCAAGATCTATTTACATGTCAAGTCTTTCATGTTAATTTTTTATCATGTTGGGGTATGATCTATAAATCTATCATACTGATCTTTTATGTTCATATGATGAGAGACCCTATTTGATCTCATCAATTCATTTTTGTTGAATGTTTAAGTGGCGCCGTTAGGCTGCCGAGTTTCTAAGGGTTTCTTTCACCCTTCTCGTTTTCAAGATCTACTTTCATGTCAAGTCTTTCAAGTTCCTTTTTATTATGTTGGGGTATGATATCTATATCTATCATACTGATCATTTATTTTCATATGATGAGAGACCCTATTTGATCTTGTCAATCCATTTTTTGATGTTTTATGTGACGTCGTTAGGCTGCCGAATTCTCATAAGAGAAATCTTATTTTTGTCTTCCTTTCATGTTCTTCGTTTCATATGTTATATCATTCAAATTTCATTACCATGTTCTTAAATACTATATATTCTGTTCCCCTACTGTTTTATGTATCATTTTTGAGTGGGTGACCCATGTCTCCTCTCTTTTCAATGTTTTCTAAAACCATGTATTGTAGACGTTATGCTGCATAGTTTTTTTCTCAAAATGCCTCCCTCTTTATCTCAAAATTATTTTATGTTATTATGTGAATAATAAAAGCTCTTATTTCTACAGGGGTATTCACATATTTATCAAAATTTTCTATTTTAAATTCTGGGATTTACATACATGAATCCCTCTTTCCCTTTCCATGGGTTTAAAGTGACGTAAAGATCATATCTTTAATGTAGTTTTTAAACGTTATGATTATGAAATGAAACCCATTCCTTTTTTTTCTATATGGGTTGTTTATGAAATTATTGATGATGATATATGTGGCTCACATGATAATAAAGACATTTCAAGGGTGCGCCCAGATAGCACTCCAATGCATTGGGTAAAGACTTAATCTCTAGAGATGACTTTTTAGACTGATACCTTGGTGAATAACCTTGGTAATTTTTAATGACACCTTGGGGATGGACCTTGGTGAAACAAAATGATTGTCAATATTAAATGTTGCCGCCACATCTTCAAGTTATGAAAAATGTTATTTTTATTATGATGTATCTCATGATTTCTTCCTCTTGCCTTAAAGTTCTTTTCATGTCCTTATTGAAGTATCTCAAGTTCACATGTAAAATGTTTCTCTTGTTTCCCTTACTAGGCCTTCTGCTCACCCTTTCTTTTGATGTATGTCCCCGGGTTATGAGATGCAGTAATGAACCTAGGATGAACTTAAGGAGAAGACTTTCAAGTGATTAAGAAGAATTCTTTATGTTGTTTTCATGTATTATGTTCCATTTTTCCAAGACACTAAACCTTAAAGATCCTCAGTTTTGTGTAATGTAATGAAAGTTTATGTTATAAAAATACGGGATGCTATAGTTGGTATCAAAGGATGGTTTAGTTATTTGTGGAAATTAAGATATGAAAACTAAAGGAAGAACCCTATCTAAAAGTTTAAATATAGGAAATCTTCCTGGTATTTTGGTGAGTATTGAGTAAGGGGTTGCCAAAAAAATACATCCATGTCTGGATACGAGCAGGTAGAGGTGGCTCTGGAACAGATGTACATAGGGGTAAAACCCAAAAACACCACTTTGAGCAAGACTCGAATGGGAACTGGTACACGACAATGGGCCTTGCTGCACTCTTGGTTACGACACTCCCGGGGGATATTCTTTGGTAAATTCATAAGCTTAGTATGAACCGTTGTTAAAGGAGCAAAGATAAAATAAAATAAATATTCACATAAGAATATATGATCATGGATAACCTATATGGGAACCTAGGGGATCACAAGATAGGGTATACTTTTCATCTACAAGTTATCCTTATATGCTTTCAGTTCCTTTTCATGATTATTGGCTAAGTACTTAAGCCCCTAAATATGCTTTCTCTTCTTAGTTAATGGTGGGAAATTGAAGAACATGTCCCAACAACCAATGTGATAGGAAATGCGACGATTGTCGTATTAATATTACAGGGATGATTAGGGTATTAAAAGATGATAATTATTTTGGAAGACGTTCACTATTTTAGGGACCCTATATGATCGAGGTAAATAGATTACTACGGTATTTTCATTGAGGAGTAAGGTTGACTTATAATTTGAAGAATTGATAAAATTAAGGTGGACTTATATTAATTTAGGTTACTTGTGGGAATGAGTAACCTATCTTGAGTAAAATATGTTTAGGTTATCTACTTTTGTTATAAGATGTTAGGAGTGGTTGATGTTGTATGGAGATGAACAACGAAGTTTGTTTGGGATGACTATGTTATCAAATCCTTCTTGTATTTGGGTTTCAATCTTAGTTTGGTTTATTTTGAGGAATTTTAAGGACCGTTATTTATGGAATGGTCTATGATGAACTTTGGGTAGTACCATGGAACTTTGAAGATTTAAAAGTAGTTTCCATTCCTATGAGATTCTTTCTTTTTGAAGAGTTTTTTACCTTAATCTTTCTGTTTTTGGGATAATGTTTAAAGATAGAAGAAATAGATAGTTAATCTTTTGTAGATTATGTGATTCTCTAGAAGATGATTCTTGCGCTTTTTATGAGACCAAGTGTTTTTGAATTCTCATAATTTGGAGAAAAGATTAGTGTTGGTAGGGACTTATTAAAGGATGAAAATCTAATTGAAGGTAGGTATATTTTCTTATGTTTTTGTTCTATGTAGTAAATGAATTCCTCAAAATTATGAAAAGAAACATAAAAAAATGTTGTTGGTTTACGTTTCCTACTAGGTAATCAAAGACCGTTTACACACATCATAAGTTTGGGATTTTCTTATGGTTAACTTTCTCCTAATCATGTTCTCTATCACTCTCCCTCAGAACTTGACCCTTTGTTTTCTCCTCCATGTCCATGTTTTCCTTCTTGGAATCCTAGTGTGGGTTAACTCGGGTGACCTTTGTACTTCCCTTTATTTCTTTTAAAGTAATAGTTTTACTGACTCCTTTTTCGATGTGGGACTTTCAATGAAATTTCAAAACCCAATTTTAAAAATTGCGAGGACGCAATTTCTTAATGGGGGAAGATTGTAACGACCCGAAATTTTAAATAAATCTTGTTTCCTAATTTTATTTGTTATTTTATTTTATTTTTATACTCAACAAAAATGTTTCATTTGATAACATGAGTATAATTAAAATGAGACAGTTGGGTTTTGACTGTTTTTTGACCATTGGTCAACATGACCGCTGGAAACTAAATGTTTTGACTATTGTCTCTAAATACAAGCAATCTTGGTTAATTAATATAGAAGGAAGATTTGATGGCCTCACCCAGTTGTCTTGGACCGATAGAAGCCCATCTAACAGAACTTGGGAAGGAGGTATCACCACTAGGCTTTTCTCTGGACCAAACCCAAACTGAACTTCATTGTGTGAAGCTAGAACGGGATCGCCTTCACGAGAAGTTCAGACTGATAGAAATTACTACTCGTGCGATGTTGGCCAAGCCTCCCTCGGATTCTCTCACCTTAGCACACCTTACACTTTGGTCCTATGATGATGTGATAAGGGGCTATGTAAGGAGACTGTAACTACCTTGTGTAATCCTTTGTTTTAAATAAAAAATTGGGATTTCTTCTTATGATGAAGTTTATGAATTTTCAAATGTCCGGATAAATATAGTAAGCATTTTTTTTGATGAATTTTAGAGAAATGATATTTTAAAAATGTTTATGTAAACCATAAATAAATAAAAATGTGTAACGATTTTCAAAAAAATGGTCTTCTACAATTATGTTCAGTACGAAATTTCGAGTCTAATAAGATCAACTTGATTTTTGATGAATAGTAAATTATGAATAGTGATTTTACACTTAGGATTAGTAATGTGACCAAATGGATTAGTAAATTCACTCAAATAAAGTTTTAATATAATTTAGACACCTAGATTAAGTAATGAGATTCAATAAAATTGGTAAATAACAGTTTCAAAAATTATTATTCAAGTATTAGTTTTTTCAGGTGAATAGTGTTTTTTAATTAAAAATTAAATTAAAAATATTTAGAAAATTATTTTTTATAAAATGGATTTCATTTTTGAACTCAGAGCATCGATATTATGTTAAGGTAATTTTTGGGGATTTTTTTGAAAAAAATGAATTTTCGGTGAATAGTGTGTTTATTTAAAAAAATAATTAAAAATATTTAGAAAATTATTTTTGTAAAATAGAGTTCATTTTTGAAATCAGAGCATTGATATTTGGTAAATGTAAAATTTTGGGATTTTTCTGAGAAAGTTGAATTTTCAGTGAACAGTAAAAATACAGTTTTAGGGTTTCGGTATGTTTAATGACATCATAACCGTGTCATGATGATTTCATGAGATATTTTAAGGGATGGTCGACTAAAGAGGATTAATTATTGTGTGGTGGTACCCATGTGGCCTAACTCTATTGGAAGTACCAGGGGAGGGCCCATGCTTTTGAGAAAACCACTTTTGAGGTGTCCCTTGGCCATTAATGCCTTGTCCTCTCACTTTACCTATAAATACCAAGACCTCCTCTCATATTTTCGACTCCAAAACCATCCTCAACGAATTTCTGGTCTCCTTACCTCCCATGGAGTCCTCCCAAGCGTCCCCCAATCCCTCAGGGTCCAAACCATTGAGTTTTAAGAGTTACGTTTTAAGGTAAGGGATCCGACCTCTCTCTTTCTTTTCAAGAAATCTCTTTTATGTAATTTCTTTAATGAGCCATGTTATTATGTTAAAGGATGTTATTTTATACTCCTCTTACTTCCCTTTTCATGTTCACATAATGATATATCCCATCTTACTCTCATTATTTCGTTTTAGGATGTTTTAAGTGGCGCTGTTTGGCTGTCGATATTTTTGTAACGGATTCTTTCTCCCTTCTCATTTTTAAGATCTATTTTCATGTAAAGTATTTCAAGTTCCTTTTTATTATGTTGGGGTATGATATCTAAATTTATCATACTCATATTTTATGATCATATGATGAGAGACCCCATTTTATCTCTTCAATTCGGTATTTTGATATTTTAAGTGGTGCCGTTAGGCTGCCGAATTTTTAAGTGGTTCTTTCACCTTTCTCCTTTTTCAATGTTCTAATTCCATGTCGAGTCTTGAAAGATACTTTTTATTATGTTGGGGTATGATCTCTAAATCTATCATACTGATCTTTTATGTTCATATGATGAGACACCCTATTTGATCTCGTCAATTCATTTTTGTTGAAGTTTAAGTGGCGCTGTTAGGCTGCCGAATTTTTAAGAGATTCTTTCACCCTTCTCGTTTTCAAGATCTATTTACATGTCAAGTCTTTCATGTTCCTTTTTATCATGTTGGGGTATGATCTCTAAATCTATCATACTGATCTTATATGTTCATATTATGAGAGACCCTATTTGATCTCGTCAATTCATTTTTGTTGAAGTTTAAGTGGCGACGTTATGCTGCCGAATGCTTAAAGGATTCTTTCACTCTTCTCGTTTTCAAGATCTATTTACATGTCAATTCTTTCATGTTCCTTTTTTATCATGTTGGGGTATGATCTCTAAATCTATCATACTTATCTTTTATGTTAATATGATGAGAGACCCTATTTTATCTCATCAATTCATTTTTGTTGAATGTTTAAGTGGCGCCGTTAGGCTTCCGAATTTCTAAGGGGTTCTTTCACCCTTATCGTTTTCAAGATCTACTTTCATGTCAAGTCTTTCAAGTTACTTTTTATTATTTTGGGGTATGATCTCTATATATATCATACTGATCATTTATTTTCATATGATGAGAGACCCTATTTGATCTTGTCAATCCATTTTTTGAAGTTTTATGTGACGTCGTTAGGCTGCTGAATTCCCATAAGAGAAATCTTATTTTTGTCTTCCCTTCATGTTCTTCGTTTCATATGTTATATCATTCAAATTTCATTACCATGTTCTTAAATACTATATATTATGTTCCCCTACTTTTTTATGTATCATTTTATAGTGGGTGACCCATTTCTCCTTTCTTTTCAATGTTTTCTAAAACCATGTATCGTAGACGTTATGCTGCATAGTTTTCGTCTCAAAATGCCTCCCTCCTTATCTCAAAATTATTTTATGTTATTAAGTGAATAATAAAAGATATTATTTCTATAGGGTATTCACATATTTATCAAAATTTTCTATTTTAAATTCCGGGATTTACATACATGAAACCCTCTTTCCCTTTCCGTGGGTTTAAAGTGACGTAAAGATCATGTCTTTAAAGCCGTTTTTAAACGTTATGATTATGAAATGAAACCCATTCCTTTTTTTCTATATGGGTTTTTTATGAAATGGTTGATGATGATATATGTGGCTCACATGATAATAAAGAAATGTCAAGTGTGCACTCAGATAGCGCTCCAATGCATTGGGTAAAGACTTAATCTCTAGAGATGACTTTTTAGACTGATACCTTGGTGAATAACCTTGGTAATTTTTAATGAAACGTTAGGGATGGACCTTGGTGAAACGAAATGATTGTCAATATTAAATGTTGCAACCACATCTTCAAGTTATGAAAAATGTTATTTTTATTATGATGTATCTCTTGATTTCTTTCTCATGCCTTAAAGTTCTTTTCATGTCCTTATTGAAGTATCTCAAGTTCACATGTAAAATGTTTCTCTTGTTTCCCTTACTGGGCCTTCTTATCACCCTTTCTTTTGATGTATGTCCCCAGGTTGTGAGACGCAGTAATGAACCTCGGATGAACTTAAGGAGAATCATTTCAAGTGTTTAAGAAGAATTATTTATGTTGTTTTCATGTATTATGTTCCTTGTTTCCAAGACACTAAACCATAAATATCCTCAGTTTTGTGTAATGTAATGAAAGTTTATGTTATAAAAAGACGGGATGCTATATCATTACATTCCATAAATATATGTCATCAATGAAATATATATTTCACCTTAATGGTCAATGGTGAATTTTCAAAAAAAATGGAATGAATCAAATACCATAGTTAACAAGTCTATAGTCACCCATATTGCATCACTAACCCATGGATTCCTCAACAAATGCACCAGAAATTCCAATTTATCATTATCCTATATCCATTTAGGAATGATAAATGTTTGTAGTAGACTGGATAGCCACTGGTTCTCATCCTTCACCTGATGAATTTTTTTATAGAATCCAAAAACCTTATAACTTCTTTTTCATTCATGGACACCAATTCTTTTTGTGAATATCAAGGATCATTATAAAAAACCAGTTTGAACAACCAACTTAGAAGCATGAAATTGATCCGTCATCTCATACCAAATACATGTGGTCACAATAATGAATTCATGGAAGTGGTAAATATCATCATCATTGATAGTATTTCTAGGTGGTATATCAAAACAATCATGTTTTCCCCAAAATTGAATAAAATTCAAATCCTTATATAGCCTTCCCTTAATAAAACTCATGAGTATGTGATCAATTGATAAAGACATTGGGATCATATATCCCCCCTTATCCAAAGCAGAAAGTTTCATATCGGGAAATTAGGACATCATCTTATACATGGATTTAATCTCACAAACAGCATGATCTTTTTCCATGTGGATCAAATCCTTGGAAACAATATTCACTTTTATCATATATAATCTAGGAAAAAATATAATGATTTCATGAAATAAACACATCTACACTATTTAGGATTTAATTAAATCATGGAATTGATATATTTGAGTCTCTTATGATCTATATTAATAAGAAAATAGTTACAAATGATAATTCCAGTAAGATATTATGTCATGAACCACTACGAACAACTGGAGATCATTTATAGTATTGTTTCATTCATGTTTCCTCAAAAGAAGCGATACATACTGAATGAAAAAATCTCGCTTCTTTAAATATTTCCCAAGAACAATTGTAGATTAATAATAGTATAATATATACACCACACCAGGTTTTGGTAACTCCTAAATCTGTGTAGTGGTCAAACACATATTTACAACATCAAAGTAATTCTAACATTCCATAGACCACAAAAACATTATACCCACCATTTTTAAGGCTAAGACTTGAACCACCAATAATTAAAATTATTTTCAAATCCATTGCTATAAACCCACAAAACCCAAAAGGATTCAAATATCTATAAAATGAAGGTATATTATCATCGAAAAATATCTTTGAAATTAATAGTGTCCACAGACTCACTATCCTCCATGATGATGTGTCCTATGAATTGAAAAAATATTCTCTTGAATTAAATCATAGATTATAGGGAATATAGGAAATGCTCATATTGTGTACTCATAACAATGTAAATATAATGGGAATGATATTCTTATACACGAGATAAAATAGTGATGTCATAAAAAAATTGCCCAAAAGCTGATAAAAAAATGTGATTTTTTTCATCAAATCCATAAAAAAAGAACGAGCATTAGTAAATCCAAAATATGTCAAAAAACAAATAAAAATGACTCCAAATTATGAAATCATTTCATGTAATATCAGAAGGTCATATACATAAAAGATGATATAATGATCTTATTAAAATTTTAGATAATAAACTATAATCCCTTAGTTTTTCAAATAGATCATCAATACGAAAGATTGGATAATAGGTTTTAATCAACATCGGGTTCATCATTAAGTACTCGACATAAAAAAAATGTTATATCAACCTTATTTAAGAATAAAAAAATACATAAGGATACATAATCATATTGGTGAATGAATTATTACTATAAATATAAATGAATTAATTATATAACATATCAAAGGTGTAGTATATACACCACACAATGAAAATAAGTGGTGAATTCACCATATGTATAATGGAAGTAAATGAGAGATAAGAAACTCCAACCCAAGGATCGACTTCTACATTTGTGTCAGAAACTATTATAATAAATAGAGGATTATTATAAAAATATTATAGTACCATAATCATATAAATAATAATATATATGACTTTTTTATAGTATTTTATCACTCATTTATTAACAATTCTTTTTTATAATCACTTTTCAGGGGTTATTGACATTATTATTAATTTCTAAGTTAGTTTAATAATTATTTTCATTATATTTTGATTATGTTTAAATTATCCCTATAATCTAAAAAATGATATAAATATCATTTATATTTATTAAATATAAATTTATAATAATCTTCAAATGATATAGAGAGAAAATGGATTACAACAATCATGGAGAACATAGGCCGTACAAATGCATGAAAGATGTTTCAATTTTTCTCTAATGATAAAATGAAAGGAATATAAATATTAATTATCAATTATATAATAATTTTTATTTTATATATAATTAATTTATATTTATATTATTTATTATTTATATTGTTCATGTAAAAATAAAATTAAAAAAATTTCACATTTCAACATATAGGATGTACCCTACATCAATGCAAGAGAAAAGTTATTTTCATCAAATGGAATAGAATTAAAGAGTTCATATGTGATATAATAATTTCAAATGTATAAAATTTTCATTAAAATAATATATATTTTTTGATCAAAAATTACATCTAGTTCTGACTGGTTGTCATAAAAAAATTAATGAAACTGGTTCACGAGGCAATAGTCCTCTGTAAGACGAATGATGATTTTTATCACATTTGATAATGGTAGAGATGGATAAATATTATTCCATAACCCTAATAACATATAATTATATGTTATATTATTTTTAAATATATTTTAGGTGTTAATACCTAATTTTAGGTAAAAAAGAATAAATAAAGTAAAATATATTTGTTATTAAAATTAACTTCTGTAGGAGAAATGTCCTTCGGATATACTCTTAATAACATTAGGGGTTGTCTCTTGAGAGGAACATAAGATCTAGAATGTGTCTAATTATTTTTTATAGGGAATTATTTTGTGTTTGGTTGAGAAAAATATCTTTAGTAGAGTGAGTATGTGAGGGGGTGGATTTCCCTTTTATAAGTGGGTAGAGAGATACTTCTTGAAAAATGCATCAAATTTTTTAAAAAAAATCCAAAATGATTGTCATTGGTATAAAAAAATATTCCAAATAACAATAGGTTCGAATTTGTGTCATTATATGGTGTAAATATGAAAATAAAATAATATTTTACATATTTTTAGTACATTTTAATCCTTATCTTGTTTGTTTAACACCATGAAAAACCCATTTTTATGTTACCCAAATTAGTTAATTTTTATATTGTTGCTATTCATTTTTTAAGAAAAATATGATGAAAATATTAGATAAAATAAATTATTTTGATTCAAAATATTTAATCCATTCTTATAAATTAAATTTGTTGAAGTGGTATGACAATATTTTGAATTATACCCACTGATGTAAGGAATAATAGGGTTTTCAAAGAAATTGTTTCACATGTATAAAAGGATTTCATGTAAAATTTAAAAATCAAATTGATTCCAATGCCATAAAATAGTTAAATTTTAATATAATTGAAGTAATTGTGTAATTTCCCTGACCTCTCTAGACCATTCCTTTGCTGAAATCTGGTGACTGAGGTGTTCTGGGAGGTCAAGGTGACATATCCCCAACACTTATCAAAATTTTATGTTCATGAACAGTGTTTCCAGAACAGTGAGGTCCAATAATAGCCTTTACTTCCTTTACAAAATTTTGAGTTTAGGAATAGTGTTTTTAGATTGGTGAGTTTCAATAGTAGCCAATATTTCCATTTCCAAATTTCGTGTTCATGATCAGGGTTTCCAGCTTCCTACAGTTTCTCCCCTTTAATGTTTCCTTTGACGTAAAATGAATTTAAAGCCTTTTTAAGGACTCTAAGGCTGATTCAAAGGCCATAACTATAATATTAATTTTTCCTAAGGCTCAGGATGAATTTACATGGTCAAAACGCATGGTTTAATGCGATCTGCATTTTAATATAAAATACAGTGTATCTTAAACCGTTGTTCCATTAAATATTCTAAATGGATGAGATATATTCCTCCATAGTTCTACCTCCATGATCTTAGGTGTGAAACGATTGATCCTTACATTCCTTCCATTATGAGTTGCGTGATCCAAATTTCTTCCTTGGATTGGATCCCCTCTGTTTTTAATGAAACCAAGTTGTATCGATCGATCTTTGATATAAGGTAAGATATATCATCATTCTTTTGGGTTTATCTCCTTCTATTTTTCCTTAACCTTTTATTGGATTTTATCTTCATATTCTTAATTGAGTTTTCTTGGTTGTTGACTGGTGTGGTGGTTTCTCTGTATCCTCGGGTGGATATAGTTTTCATATAGGGAATAGATCGTAACCTGTTGTGTGGATCGTTCTCGTATAATAAACGTCAAGAACCTTTTGAGGTAGTGTATTTGTTGCTTCTCTATTATTTTACATGTGACTATATAGTGAGCATGTTTTAGCCCAATGTATCACAATGGAATTGACATAATAAATATTTAAAATGGATAAATAAATTGATATCGATCATATTTTATTGACTCTTGTTTTTCTAGATAGTGTTCTATCTATGATTGCTTTGTTTAGCTTTTCGTTCTTGATGGAAATTGTTAAAGAACGTAAAGACATAATTAAATGATAATTGTTTGGCTTACGGTAAAGAGGCATGTGAATGAATCTAGTTCTTCTTGTTGTAATTTTATTTTAATCAAATTGATGCAGTAAGAATGTTTAATTATTTTTGAATACGTAATGTTTAGGTTTCCTAGAGCAGGAACCTATGAATAATAAATCAGTTAGTTCAAGATGGATTAAAACACTAGATGTTTGTCAATTAATTGAAGGGTTCCAAGTTACCCTCTTTCAAGGACCAAGATCCCAATTGATATGATGTTTTTTTCCTGCTTCCTGTGTTGTTATGGGATCCTAGAAGGCCGTTGTGATATGTGGGGTAAGGGAGGCCTATTGGTTGTGGTAGCAGTTGATGCCTACAGTGGCATGATGTATCAGTTTATGCATATTGGTGTCAGGGAGGACACTGGAGATGATGGAACAAGTTGGATGGGAATTTTTGGTTGCTTGTTTTTTCTTGTTTCTTGTTTCTCTTCCATACATTTCCCACTGCTCAAGGCAGCTAGTTTTCTAACCCTCCATCCAAAAGGGGAGAAAACGCTTGGGGTTTCCACATGTTTTTTGTGTTTATATTCCAAAGGGTGGATTGGACTATGCTCTTTCTATAGGCGGTAAAGACTCTATGAGTAGTTCATATACTCACCGTGTTGAGCCCCCTTGTGTTTAGTAGCTTAGAATGTTTATCTAGAATTCCTGGGAATATGGGAAAGTAATAATGTTGTTAATAAATGATTGAATAAATGATGATAATCCATGGGGTTAGATCTAGTTGGGATGCAATGTTGAGGTTGACATTTAAAGGAATAGTGAACTTTGGGTGTGATTCTAAGGAAATATAATGTGTAAATTATTAATGGTTATATTATGTTTAAATAATTAATTAACGTTAAGTGAAACTAATAAAATGGAATGAAGTAATATATTAAATCTATTAAAATGGTTGTGTTCTTATAGGATAACTAGTCTTAGAATTAGAAGTTGGGAGTCCGAGAGACAATAGCTAAAGTTGATTATATGACTAGTTTATTCCCATAGTGTGGTTGTGAGATATTTTATATTCTATACTTTTTGTGTTTCTATACGCTACTCCACCCTGTTGGTTAGGGAAGTGGACACCCTGGGGATTTTGAGCCCTAAGGGGTTGTTTTCCCCAACATTCTGGTGGGAGGATGGATGGATGACTACACCCTTTGGCCCCAATCTCTTCTCTTGGTAATTACTTGTGCTGGTAGGCATAGAGGTTGGTTTTACCCATATATGTGTGTAAAGGGTTTTAATGTCTTGTGTTTATTCACACACATATATTCTGGATATAGTTTCCAATGGACTACTATAGGTGTAACAAGTATAGTTTTTGATTGCTTGAGGATCCTTACATAGTGTATGGGTTGTAATGGCTTGAGGTATAATTCTCGGTGTATGATACACATTATGTGATTTGTGGTGGCTCTAGGATAAGACCAAGTTACATTGCCTACATGGATGTGGTGGTTTTTTGCATGAGGTGCATGTTGTGGTGCTTCGCCTAGGTGTTTGTGGGAATGCCTTTTTGGAGAGAGATGCTTACGATGTGAGACGCTAGGGAAAAGTGGAAAACTAGTGGGGAAGTAGTAGCGGGGTACCCTTGATATTATTTATTATATTACATACTATTGTATGAAAAACTTGGTGAGAGTAGCCATGGTGAGGCTAGGAACTTAGTATACATATTTATGTGATGAGTTAGTTTCATTTGTTGTTCACTGTGCTTTAGCACGCTTTCTTTACTTTTTCACGAGAGGCTTCAGGGAGGGTCCAACTGAGTATACTGTTATACTCACCCTATGTATATATAAACTATTTTCAGGTCACATGCAGGATGTTGGGGATTAAAATGGTTTTTACTAGTTTGGGGTTGCAGGAGCTGTCATGGCTTATGGTTGCTGCTATTTTTACTTTCCTCTAGTAATTGTAGTTTCCCCTTTCAGTTGTATTACTTTTACATGACATTACATATGTATACTTGGGATTTATTTTATAATGTAGTCTGAGTTAGAGTTGGTTTGTGACTGTTTAATCTCTCTCTTTCACATGTGTTCTCTTAGAGGGTAATTCCTCCCATTTGTGTGTTTACCATACCCTTAGTGCTACTAGCCAACTTGAGACCTACTATAGGTAGAACTCGGGAGGTCATTATCTCCCTTATCACATTGTTGGCCCAAAATGGGTACACTTTGTGGGGAGGGGTCGTGACAGAGTGGTATTAGAGGAATGTTGAAGGACAGGAAAGAGTTTAGTGTTAGGCAGAGGTGTGGTTGCATAGGTTGGAATGGAAATAGTTTCATTCAAGTTTAGGAAGTCATGTAAACACTGGAGACCGATTTTTTTGTGAACTGTGAAACACTAGACCGCATGGTTGTAGACCTTTCATGTTTATGAGATAGATTTATTTGGTTGCTTTTTATGACATTCTCTCTTTTGAGAGGTATCTCGATGGGTGTTTGTTCGTACTCTGTTTGGTTTACCATTTGTTGGGTTTTGAATTCTCGAGGATGAGAACATTTTGAAAGGTATCTGATGTAATGGCTCAGACCTCTTTGGTCCATTCCTTTGCTGAAATCTGGTGTCTAAGGTGTTCCAGGAGGTCTAGGTGGCGTATCCCTAACACATTTCCAAATTTCCAGTTCTGTGAATAGTGTTTCCAGTTCAATGAACAATTTCATTGGTTGCCTTATGTGAATAGTGAAATAGTGGCCTTATGTGAATATTGCAACGGTATCCTTATTTGAACAGTGCACCAGTAGCCTTATGTGAATAGTGAAATGGTAGCCTTATGTGAACAGTGCAATGGTAGCCTTATGTGAACAGTGCAACAGTAGCCTTATGTGAACAGTGCAACAGTAGCCTTATGTGAACAGTGAAATGGTAGCCTTATGTGAATAGTGAAATAGGAGCCTTATGTGAAAAGTGCAATGGAAGCCTTACGTGAATAGTGAAATGGTAGCCATATGTGAATAGTACAAAGGTAGACTTATGTGAACTGTGCAACGGTAGCCTTATATGAACAGTGATTCCAGAACGGTGAGGTCCAAAGGTCTCTTTTATTTCCTTTTCCAAATTTTATGTTCATGAATTGTGTTTCAAGAATAGTGAGGTCAAAAGGTATCCTTTATATCCTTTACAAAATTTTGAGTTCATGAATAGTCTTTCCAGAATGGTGAGGTCCAACGGTAGCCTCTATTTCATTTTCCAAATTTCGTGTTCTTGAATAGTGTTTTCGGATTCTTATAGTTTCACCCCCTTGATGTTTCCTTTGACGTAAAATGAATTTAAATACTTGTTTTAAATACTCTAAGGCTGATTCAAAGGACATAACTCCTATATTAATTTTTTTCTTATGCCTCAGGATGCTTTTACTTGGTCAAACTAGTTGGTTTAATGTGATCCACTTTTAATGGAAAAGCCAACGTATCTTAAACTGTTGATCTTTTAAATATTCTAAAGTGATGAGATGCCTTCCTCCCTAGTTCTACCTCCTTATTCATGGGTGTAAAATGCTTGAACCTCCCATTCCTTCCCATAGGAGTTGTGTGATCAAAATTTCCTCCTTGGTTTGGTTCCTATCTATTTTTGGTGCAGCTAAGAAGTTTCAATCGATCTTTGATATAAGATATGATTTATCATCATTCTTTTAGGTTCATATACTTCTATTTATCCATTCCCTTTTATGGAATTCTATCTCCATGTTCCTAATTGACTTTTATTTGGAGTTTACTGGTGTGGTGGTGTCTCTACATCCTCAGGTGGATACAGTTTTCACATGGGGAGGATATCGTAACCTGTTGTGTGGCTTGTTCTCGTATAAATAATGTCAAGAACCGTTTGTGGTAGAGGATTTGTTTCTTCTCTATTCTTTTATGTAGAACTGTGTAGTAATCATGTTTTATCCCACTGAATCCCAATGGAATTAACATAATAAATATTTGAACTGGATAAATAAATTGATATCAATCATATGTGATTGCCTCTTGTTTTCCAAGATAGTGAGATATCTATGCTTACTTTTTTTACCTTTTCGTTCTTGTTGTAAATTGGTGAAGAACATAATGCTCAGGATAATTAATAAGTGTTTGGATAAATATAAAGAGTAATGTAAATGAATATGGTTCTTCTTGTTGTCATTTAATGTAAATAAAATTGATGTAGTAAGCATGTTTAATTATTTGTGATAGCTTACTATTTAGGATTTCCATTGTTGGAACCTATGAATAAAAAATTTGTCAATTCAAGAAGGATTAAATTACTGGTTGGTTGATAATTACCTGAAGGGTTCTAAGTTACCATCTTTCTTGTCTAAGGGCCAAGATCCCAATTGGTATATTGTTTTTTTTATACTTCTTGTGTGGTGATGTGAGCCAAGATGGTTGTTGTGATATGTGGGGGTAGGGAGGCCAATTTTTTGTGGAAGAATTTAATGCCTAGAGTGGAAAGATGCTTCCGGTTATGCATGTGGGGGTCGGGGAGGACACCAAGGATAAGGGAATGGGTTGGATGTCAATTTTTGGATGCTTGTTTTTTCATGTTGGTTGTTTATCTTCCTTATATTCCCCACTGCTCAAGGCATCTTTTTTCTCAGCCTCTTTCCAAAAGGGTTGAAGACACATGGGGTATGACACATGATTTCCATGTTTAGCTTACTGAAGTAGGATGGGTCTATGTTATTTCTATAGGATGCAAACACTTTATGGGTATTTCATCTACTCATGGCATTGATCCCCCTTTTGTTTGGTATCTTAGAATGTTTTTTATAAAGCCAGGGAATATGGAAAAGTAATAATGTTTTTAAGAAATGATTGAATAAATGATGTTAACCCATGGGGATAGAGCCTGTTGGGACGCAATGCTGAGGTTGAAATTTAAAGGAAAAGTGAACTTTGGATGTGATGCTAATGAAACACAATGTGGAAATTATTAATCGTTCATTATTGTTTAAATAATTAGTTAACATAATGTGAAACTGATAAAAAGTGAATGAAGTAATATATTAAAGCTCTTTAAATGGTTGTGTGATTATCAGATACCTAGTCTTAGAAGAGTCAGTTGGGAGTCTGAGAGACGTTATCTGTAGTTGACTGTTAGAGTAGGTTATTCCCATAGTGTGGTTTTGATATATAGTATATTCTAAACTTTTTGTATTTCCATAGGCTACTCCACCCCTTTAGTTAGGGAAACTGACACCCCACGAATTTTGAGCCCTAGGGGTGTTTTCAAATACATTTTAGTGCGAGGATGGATGGATGACTACCCCCTTTTGGCCTCGCTCTCTTCACTTGGTAGTTATGTGTGCTAGTTCACATAGTGGTTGGTTTTACCCATATATGTGTGTAGAGGGCGATAATGGATTGTGGTTATTCACACACACAAATTCTGGATATAGTTTCCTATGTACAACTATTCGTGTAACATGTATAGGTTGTGATGGCTTGAGGATCCTTACTTGGTGTATAGGCTCTAATGTCTTGAGGTATAATGTCTAACTTATTATACACGTTATGCGAGTTATGATGGCTCCCAAAAACTACTGGGTTACTTTTCTTACATGGACGTGGTGGTTTTTTTGCATAAGGTGCATGTTATGGTGCTTTACCCAGGTGTCTACAGGCAAGACTTTTTGGAGAGATATGCTTAGGATGTGCGACGCTAGGGAAAAGTGGAAATCCAGTGGGGAAGTAGTTGTGGGGTAACTTTGATATTATTTATTATATTTTATACTCTTGTATGAAATACTTTGGTAGAGTAGAAATAGTGAGGCTGGGAACTTAGAATACCGATTTAGGTGACGATTTTATTTCACTTGTTGTTCATTATGATTTACCATGCTTTCTATAATTTTGCACGAGAGGCTCTGGGGATGATCCTATTAAGTATGTTGTTATACTCACCCAGTGTATATATAAACTGTTTTTCAGGTCACTTATAGTAGGTTGGTGATCAATCTATTTTCTACTAGCTTGGGGTTCCAAGAGCTGTTCGGGCGTGTAGTTGATGCAGTTTTTACTTTTCTTTTTTACTTTCAGTTTTCCCCTTTCAGTTGTAGTAGTTTTGAATGAAATTAAATATGTGTACATGTGATTTCTTTTATAATATTTTCCAAGTTGGAGTTGGTTGGTGACTGTCATATCTCTCTCTTTTTCATGTGTTCTCTTAAATGTTAATGCCTCCCATTTGTGTGTTTATTATACCCTCGGTGCTAGTCTCCAACATGGGGCCTACTAGGGGAAGGACTCGGGGTCATTATCTCCCTTCTCACTTTGCAATCCAAGGAGGGTTACACTTTGTGTGGAAGGGGCCGTGACAAATTGTACATTTAAAAAATTTAACAAATAATTTAACTTTGTAAATAATTTATTTAAATGGTAGTTTTTAATAAATTCATTATCATCAATATTCATAATAAAATTTACCTTTTTAGAAAATTCATAAAAATTCAACTAAAAAACTTTTTGACATATTATGATAAAAACGTATGTTCCTTTTATCACATAAATTTTATAAATGTCTCCAAAGTTAGTTTTATCATATGTACACTCGATGGGAGAAAACTATTTTCTTTGAAAAATATTGTTGTCTAGAAACCATTTAATCTTCATTCAAATTAATATTATTACATTTGGAATCCATAGAAATCCATTTATATTTTTTTATATGTTTAAAAATTATAATTTTCATAATTTATTTATTACTATTCATACCCACTCTTTCAATGGATAGTGTAAAATGGCCATGTATTAGATAATATTTTAATGTAGTATCACATTTCATTTACAATCATCATTTTATTCCTCAAATTCTATAAAAGAGATTGATTTTATTTAATAATTGGAATTTTTTTAATGTCACAAGAATTTATATTATCCTATAATCTTGTTGTTGAGTGTCAAACATGTTATCCAAAATCATGTTCCTGTTTTCAAAATGTTACGGTATTAAATCCCCACCAAATAAATTGCATCCTCAAAATTAAATATTGATGTTGATAATCAAGGGTTAGAAATTTGAAAACAACACTACTAAAAACCCACATCTGAAAAGGGATTAATAAAAATTATCCTAATAAGAGAGAGAGGGATGTATAAAGGTCAAATGGAATAACACATACCTATGTTTCTATGTTGGATGAAATTGGTGGAAACTAAATATATGGGAATTGAAGAAAATAGTAAATAATTATAGTGAGTGATAGAGTTCATTAATTATATTAATGTTATTAATCAATGGAAATTCAAGGACATAAAAACCATTAATTTAGGATATTTTAAAAGAAAATTTATTCAAAATAAATTAATGTGTTGTGAAATTTTTTTCAATATGCTTTTCTTATAGTTAAATAATTCCATTTATAACTAGATTGAGAATATAAGAAACTATAAAAGTTTTATATCATTAGATTTCATAGAAATACTATTTTTTGGGTTTTCATTGATCATTTTAAACTTCAATTCATACAACTAGAAATGAATATCCAAAATAAATATTTCATGCCTAATGTAATAATATTTACTGTTAACAGATAATACAATCCCTAAAATAGTTACATGTACATCCATATGATTATAAATATTTCACAAAACCAATACGGTTATTAAAAAAATTATCCAATATGCTTAATTGATATCTAAACCTCAACAATAACACTATTTGTTTGCAAATAATATTTATCCATTTCATTAATCAATTGAAAACAATGACATATTAACCAGGACATCATATCGGTCAGTGGTAGGCACAAAAAACTTATCATCCTTTAGTTTTGTGTTCAAGACCCATGACCTTTTCAGATGTGGAATGTTTTCATCATCATGATTTTATTACTTTTTTTTAAAACTATATTAATATAATTTATATGATTTTTCAATATCCCTTAAGTACCTCAACATAAAAAACTAGATAATATTTAATTGTTTTCAATACCATCATAAAACCCTCTTTAACCTTATTATCTCAACATTTGGGACATTTTATGTGTTTTACTCCTTCAATCACATGTTTTCAAAGAATTTATAATTTCAACTAAAACAATTTTTTTAGTAATATTCATCACATACCCCCAAGTATGTAAAAAGGTACTTCTATAGTAATATCCTTGTGTACTTCATGATTATCATAATGTTAATATCAGTGATAAAATATTACAATAACATAAATTTTAATAAAAAATTAACATTAATTATTCCACATCATCTTTAGTTATATCAGAATCATGGACATGACCTATTAGATTTTTTTGAGGTTTTTCCACTTGAATTCTAGGAAATTCATTTGCATAGTTCCCCATATCATTTCAGTATAAGAATTTAAAATTGGTATATTTTTTCCTTCCCTTGATACCATGATCATGGTGACATGTTTCTCCACATATTAATAAAACCCCTTTCCATTATTAGTATGTATCGAAATTTTTCCTTCCATTATTATCACATGTTGTAAAATCCTTTCTTTTTGTCATCCCTATATGATTATTTTTCTCTTCTATCCCTTTTTTCCCTTATATCCCTTCAAAGTAATAAGAAATGGAGTCTTCTGTTTCTCCCTTGATAGAAAAAGATAATATATCTTCTTATGATGATAATGTTTGGGAGAATAGTTCCTTTCAAAAGATTTTCATAATCCCATCAATGAAATTATATTTCTTACACATTATATTAAGTGCATTTATTCAGTTTCCATTTCTTCCACTAGGTTTTATTTATAAATAATGGCATGCACTAGATTATATCATAAATCTTTAAATAATAATGTATAATCAAAAACCTATTTAAACACATAACATAAATTGGAAAAAAACTCACATCAAATATCATAATCATAAAAATGGTTTCTTTGTTTATATATTAATATTTAAATACTTATTAATCCTTTTTAAGGAAAATTTTAATTATCCTAAGAATATATCCTAGAACTGTTATACAAGGAGTGTTGTAAGACCAGTTTTCATGAAACGGTTGATGATGAGGTCTTATATAATACAACCTTTTTAGAGTTATTACACCTATGTACATATTTATGAAAACTATGTCAACTTGTATTCTCCAGATAAAGGCAAATAACTAGGAAAACCATATAATATATTAATTTCCAAAACATTAGGATATTCTTCAATTAATATCCTAATAAATCTATAATAGGGTAATTTTTTGTAATCTATGTTTTCAAAAATCTATTTCCCATGGATTCTACTTATTTTCCTCTGATACCAACTATAGTGACGCATGCACCATTAGCCAAAACTCATTCTCTACCACAAAAACATTCTCCCGTTAATTACATCCTTGGTAATTAAATATATTCTCTATAAAACATATCCATTTCTCAGCTATAAATGGATTTGTATTCCAATTTAATGAAGGATGTTTTTTATGAATAAGGAAGTATAAAATTGTTAAAATGCATTGTGGATTTACATATTGTCCCATATGGTATGTTTATTTATCATAAAATGAGTTATCAATCCCTATATGTTCATAATTTGATCACTACGGGCTATAGTTCCAACTCCAACTTCATTATCTTTCCCAAGAGGTAAATCCCTACAAGGGATACGTGCAACAATTCTACTAAGTTACATTTTAAAGTGATGGAAAAAAAATATTATATCAGAAAAATATTATTTAAAATATTTTATCCGAGAACTAGTGAAACACAAAAAATAAATTAAAAAAATTATCCAAGGCTAATCTCAAAGTAAGAAACAAGTTTTCAATGGAAATTAATTAAATAATAAAAATATTTTTAAACAAATCATAATGGTTTTAACGAAAATTTAAATTAAAACTAACATATACCAATAGATTATCAAACCTGAATTGTATTATGGTCTATTTTAATATACTAAAAATTTCTTAGGTTATGAAAAATGTTCTATTATTTCTGGTAATTAACCGTAGATAAATTTTTACCAAAATCACACCCACTTTTAATATCTTCAAGGGTTTTTACCTCTTGGAATAACCAAATAATTTATTCATTACAAAAACATTTGGATGTTTTTATATATATATCCTTAATTTTGATCTTCAAATTATGTTCACTAATCTATTTTTTCATAAATCTAGTTCATGAGGATTCTACTAAACTACCACAGATGCCAACTAAAAAGGCCCTAACCCAAGTAGACCAAAGATTGTGATTCCATTTTTACAATGGATTAATATAAAATGAATCATATCCTGAGGACTTTATAGTTTAGTAGTCTAAGTAAAATAGATAATTTACTTTAATGTTACAATATAATTGTGAACATAAAATTTAAAATATTATATTTTTTGAATTTCATCATTATTTCCTCTTGAATAACCCTAAAAATAAGTCATAATAAATATCTTGGTATACTTGGGGAATAAACATATGAATGGAGTGAGATGAAATAATAAGTAAGGGTATGCATATAAAAAATGTATCATGAATAAATAAGTATAATCATTATGGAATGGAATATAATAGAAACATATTCAATTCAATCAATTTTTTTATTATAATATGACAAGAATAAATGATGATTGAATAAGTCCATCTATATAATCCCATGAATTTTATTATTAACCTTGGATATTATAAATTATTGAATAAGAAAATAGATCATAATTAACTAATCTCAAAATGATGGAATGCATAATGTGAGAAACCATAACTATAGATTAAAACCCTCATGCTAATATATTATACATTAATGGGTAAGGACTCAGACGAAAAACCCGAGTCGGGTTCTCTCATGAGATATAGTGATTCATCAAGGGGATATATTGGGCCCCAATTGTAACATATGATGTCTAATTAATTCCACTTTTGAAGGTGGTGAAAATTAATCAATAGAAACATTAATATTTAATAACTACCATATAAAATGTTAGCAATTACAGAAATCAATAATCTAAATCTGAAACCATCATGTTTAATATTAATGGTAAAAAACTTGTAAATCTATAATAAAACTGATTATAAACCATCTGTAGAAATTATAATGACGTTATCATTACCTAAAATCCTCATTGAAGTGAAATTAAAATAAATTTGTGGTCGTTGATGAATATAAATTCCACGAAAAGATCCTTCAAACCATCTAAAGGAAAATACACTTTTCACCTTGAAAATAAAAAATTAAATATAAATATTCACCAAACATTTTGAACATAATTTCCATTTAAAATATTAAGTTAATCATATGAATTATGGTTTATAAAATTTATTGTTAATGATGGTGGGAAATTCAATTAATGATGTTAACATTAATACACATATTCTTTTCTAAATTTCAGTAAAATCCCAGCATTCTATGTGTGGGAAACGATATGAATATTTCAATAAACTTATTTAAAGATACAATTTAATTAAAAAATATATTTAATAATTCATTTTTATAGTGTCAAAAACAATTTTTAGTGATATGGTTTTGGAATAAAAATTATTTTTCACTGAAGATGGAAATAAAATCATATTTTATTAATATATTTTCCAAATCATTTTATGTACCGAAGGGAAAAATAAGATATTATTGTTTGAAAATATCAGAAATAACTATATGTTATTAAAATATTTGCTTTTTCTTATAAAATTTTAAAATAACTTCTATTAATAAAAATTCATGTATAAACAACAATAATTAAAATGATTTTGAAATATAAATATTTTTCCACTATGGAAATTATAGAATTGTATGCCCCATATATGGAATTACATAAAATGAAAAGTTAAATACAATGAAGAGAAATATATTCATTCTATTAAATATTAAAATTGTATTCATATACACCACATAAAGGAATAATTTATGAATGTGGCATATTTCTTGTAGAAGTAATATTAAGACGAGAAACTGTTACATATGGTTTTTTAACAATAGTATGTTACTGAACGTCATATATGATAAATATAGGTTTATTATAAATGTATTAAATAACCATAATGTTATGATTAGTACCATATATTCATTTTTTATATTCTTTTATGGTCTATTTGTTATCAATTCTTTTTTAAAATCGCTACTTGAGGTGATAATTGCTTCGTTTTTCATTTCTGTATTGGTTCTATGTTTTCTATCAATTTACACAGATCAGGGTTGCATCATGTTTATCATGATATATATGATATAAATATAATATATATTAATTATATAGGTATTTTTTTTAATTTATAAACTTTATAGACAAAAAATGGATTACACTATCCATGAGGATGTTAGGTCATATGTACGCATCAATGTTGTATCCATTTTTTCAATATAATTAATTAAAATAAAATAAATTTAAATCTAAATTTATTAAATAATTGTTATCTAATATAAATAATTTATATGAATTAAATTTATCTTTATTTCTATACATTTAAATAAAATTTTTAAAATGTTTCACATCACTACGCGGAGGCTTTAGTCCACAAGTACGCATATGACATGTTATTTTTTCCAATAAATTGGGAAGGAAAGAAGTAATATGTTATAATATATTTTAATATTTAACTTTATTTCCGGAATATATAATATATTAATTAATTTTAAAAGTAATATCTTTCATATAATTATTTAGTTAAAAAGTAATCACATCTCTTTATGAGGATGTTGTTCGGTGTACAGAAATGTAATGTTATTATATCCTCCACGAAATGGAAATGAAGAAAATATATGTGATATAATAATTATAGAAGTAAAATTATATCATATATAAAATATAAAAATATAATTTCATCCATATATAAATATTTCATTGGTGGTTATGGAATGAGCATTACATCAGTTTGTGAGGTGTTAATGTTTTGTACACACAATCGATTGTTTTGTTACACATTTGATTCAAATGGAGATTGATATAAGCTATTAAATTAACATAATAAAATATAATTATATATTAAAAAAATTATCTTATTTTATTTTTAAAATATGATTTTAAGTATTTGAAATAAGAAATAACACAGATACACTAGTTTAATGAATTTTACATCGTCTTCAGAATGCCTCTATAGGTTCATACTTAAATCCTTCATAGATTGGATTCATATTAAAAACAATGACTATATTATGTGTGAATGGAATTATGGATGGAATTTTTGTAGGTATTTTCCAAAACTAAGGTTTTTTAGGTTTGGAGAAGGGAGTATAGTGGTATCCTTTTATAATAGGGGTAGAGGACACATATTATATTTTTAAATTGATAAAACTATACAAACATTATTCTCAAACCAAAAGATTCAGAAAATGGATCATTAATGAAACTTACAGATGAAAAGGTCTAAATATCTCTATCTAATATGTTTGGGACATGTTTTAGGTCATTTTTACATAAATATTCTTAGTTTAATCTCCTCCCCTAGATTAACCCATTTCTATCACAACAACGGTAATTAATTTTTTACTTTTTTTCATGTTCTTATGCTCAAAAATGAAACTGGAATTATTAGTTAATGTAACACCCTAAGAATTCATAGTGTGTTATTTCTTCAAAATAATTCAATAACTTGCACTACACGCAACACCGAGTTCAATTGCACCATGACTTACCAAGAAGCCATTAAAAAGAGGTTATGAATAGTATTAACTATATTTTAAACTTTATATAATCCTTATAATTTTAGAATCCATATTATGAGTATCTTAGACATAATGCAAGAACAAATTCATTTTCAGTATTGCACTTTTATCAACTTTTAATAGTGAACCCTTTTTAAATACAATATTTTAAACTTTTTGACAAAATGGGGACATAAAAAAATTTAAAATGAAACATCCCAAGCTTCCACGGTACACTTTCCTTTGAATAATATAGTAGCGTGTGTTGTACGCAACTTCGAGTTCTAACACACCACAACCAATCAAACTAGCCATTATGAATAGTAATACCTACCTTTTAAAATTTTATAAATTTTATCTCTCAAAATGGACTTCATTTTTGGATTAGGTATATCGAATTTAGCCTAAGCTGAAATTTTGGTACTTTCCGGATAACTTTCATATTTTGATGAATAGTGAAAATTACTAAATTTTAATTAAAAACAACTTTTTTAATCAAAATAATTAACAGTGATAGATTATGAATTTGAGTGGTTTTAAAGTATATTTAGAATATATTTTTACCATTTAATATAATGTTGGTCATCGGACCTAATTTTACAATTAAATCGAACATAAACAAGTGTCAATCTTTTGATAGTTATTATCTCTTAAAAACACGCTTTTTGTTTTGACAACGGGAATTAATTTTAAATTAATTTCTGCCACTTCTGTGTTTTGAATTTAGAAAAATGGATTCCATATTTGGAATCAGGATGTTCAAATTGTGTAAATTGGTAACTTTTATTTTTAGACATTTTGAATAATTACTGCGATAAATATTTTATTTACCATGGTTAAGGGTAAATCCGGTAAATAAGGGTTAAAAAATAATATTATAATAATACTAAATTACCCTAAAACGTGTCCTAGCCTTATTGGTTGATACATGTTCGGACATAGGCATATTTGGGTCGATTTTGGGACCCCATGGTGCCACTTGTAGGTGATAGGGACACTTTATTTTAATTAAGTTAAAATGAATACAAAAATGACACAAGCATATATCTTTTAGAAAAAAAATTTTACATAGGGTTATATATGTTGGATTTTAGATTATAAATATTATTTATAAATATAAAAAGATTTCCTAGATAATAATATTTTATTTATAATTTTTAGACATTAAATAATTTAATCTATTTATGACACAATGATGATGAAGTAATTACTATAATAGTGAAAAATTAAAATAATTGATATTATAAATACCCAAATAAATATAATATGAAACTTTTAATGAATTAAACTAATTTTATAGGATAATATGATATATTATTATTAATTTAATTGACTTTTTTCGAAGTAATCAATCTGTTATGAGTTTCACAAAAATCAACTATTGAATAGTGTCAAAATTGACATAAAAGATTTCTTAAAACAAATATTATATTATTAATTGATATTAAATTCTTAAAAATCTAAGGTTCGGCCAAGAGATTTATATCATGATAGTTTCATTATTAATGGTCCACATGGGGTTCTCTTGGATGTATATAGTAATTTTATTAACCATATTATATAAAAATACAAAGAGACATTGTAAAAGTGAAACTAATTAATTTAGAGTTAATACTTAAAGATAAGGTTAATATAAGTACTCAAACCTGTCTAAATTCTATTGGTTGAGTTTTTTTCGACCTATCACCACCTTAACATTTAAATAATCAACTTTGGAGCCATTAGAAACCGAATATTAATTTATTATAAATTAATATTTCTAGCTTTTCCAAAGGTGTCCCTCACCCCTCTTATAAAAGGTCACTCCTCCTTCTCGTTTCTTCACACCTTCAAAGCCTTTTGGTTCGTCCAAACTCTACCCAAATACTCTCCCACCTTCCCTCACTACAACCTAGAGGCATTAGTTTGATTAGAAAGCCAACATAAGGATCCCTTTTGATCAAATCAAAAGGAAGAACACGAAGAAGAGGTAATGATTTCACCATCCTTTTCCAAGTTCATTTCTTCTTCCACTTCTTCTTCCTTTGTTGTTACCATTCTAAAATAATGACTCCAGTATCATATATATACTGTGATGTTATTATAAATATGGTACAACCATATTCAGTATTCTATCCACCCTTTGAATAACATGTCACCATACGTGCGTACGTACGGCTTACCGTCTCCACGTCGTGGTGTAATTGTTATTCAATATATTATTATTTGGATGGGTATAATAATGATATGTAACTCATGTAAATAATAAATATAACATGTTAATGATTCTGTATATATGATATACCATCCATTTATATATTATTTTAATATCAAAAGAATGATATTGTCGCTCGTGCGTACGTACGGACTACCGTCTCCACGAACGCGATGAGATTCATTCTCCATCGTATCCATTAAATTATAATTATCATTTGATGATTTAAAAATGATTTTTAAGGACTTGATATCATTCTGGATATGAATAAGATACAACCTATCGATAAAAAACACGGCTTGTGTAACAAAACATATAAAAGAAAATTAGTAAGTTAACACCCGAAACGACGATAATTAAAAGATATTATTAACAAATCAATGTTAAAAGATCATATAAGATATCATATTAAGATATATGATTCTTGAATAATTTAATAACAATTATTTCACCATTATACAGGAGGTTAACCTACCACAACCATGGAAAAGTACAAGGTAAGGGTTATTTCACAATCTCTTCATTATCCGAGATTTTTTATACGTAATAATCTACTGGGATCTCTTTATCATCCACATCCATGTTTCTTAATAATGTATTTCAAAACATTTTTACTATTTACAAGAATATGGGTTAAAGTAATTTATACCCTTTTGTGTTTTGGAAAGAATCTTTCCATCGTTTTCCAAACAAGGCACTTTTAACGTTTTCGACAAATTTAAGGTAAGAATGTTTTTTTTAACTTATACGGTGGGTGTGGCTATTTACTGCCGTTATAAAATCGTCAAAGCTTCCCTTACAAGCTTATAAGAATATTTTCAAATTGAATGTGTTATTTTATAATTATGTTACTTGTAAAATGATTTAAAAAAAAGAGATATTTCTCTAAAATAGTTTTGATTTCATCTATGTCAACATCCTTTGATGGCTTTTAAGCTTATTTGAAGTTGATTTATTATGATACAAAACATCCATATTTTATTGAAGGTTTTGTGATATTTTTGACTGTGGATAAGATATTATTATGTCACTCATGGTTTTTTTTAAAGTATTGACATTTCATAAGTTATTTTTTATCCGAATGTTTATGTTATATTTCAACCTTTCATTCAGATGAATGTGTCAGACAAGTATGTTCCGGGTTGGGGACCGGTAAAATTAAGCCCTCCGGTTTGGTCTCTAGTTATTAGAGGAACTCCGGTTTGGTCTCCGGTTATCAGAGGCACCCCGGTTTGGTGTCCGGTTATTAGAGTCACTCCGGGTTGGGTTCTGGTTAAAGTTAGCCCCAAGGTCTTGGGACGAGGCCTTGACAAAGAAATTAAAGTTCAGCATTATGCATTCCATAATTATGAAAGTGGTTATTAATTTTTCATGTGATTATTCGATTAGTAGAATATCCATGTGAATAATTAAATGGAATTATTTCATTTTATTTATGCCATACTATGTTGAAAGTTCAAGTTTGAAAGGATTTTGTTTTAGTTATGCTGTTTATTCTTATCTATGAAAGTTTCCGCTATATTGTTATCCTTACTGGGCATTTGAGCTCACCCCTTTTCTATGTTTTATTTTTCCCAGGATGTGAAGAAGTAAGTTATGAATGACCTGCAGGGATATTATGAGGGGATAATAGTGTGGACTATGGAGACATTATGTTGTCGTAGTAGTTTTTCACTTTATGATGTAATGTAAAACTTATGAATATATCTAGTGTTTCCAAGGCTACTAAACCAATCGGTCTTTCGAGATTTTATCTTTCTTGTGATCATGCCAATGTTATGTAATAATGCACCGACTCTGGGTAACTAGGGTGGGGGCGTTACAGTTGGTATCAGCGGATGTTTAGTACAAACCTTGGAAGCTAGATTTAGATAAACTCTGATTAGAGCACATAGATTTAAGATGAATTTTGAGGATTAGTATAGAAGAAGTTCCTGGAATTTTGGTATTGTAGAAATTTTTTGAGTTTTACGAGCAATACATCCCTGTATAGATACGAGTAGGTAGAGGCGGCTCTGGAACAGATGTACCTAGGGGTAAAACCTGAAAACACCACTTTGAGCTAGACTCGAACGGGAACTGGTGCACGACAACGGGCCTTGCTTCACTCTCAGTTACGACACTCCCGGGGGATATTCTTAGGATAACTCTCATTTTCTTTACAAATCATTATGAAGGGTTTATGAGTATATACATTCTCAAAAGAGTCATTTTTATGATTATGGATTATATCCATAAACTATTTAATTTATGTTATGTGTTTTACAAGTTTGGGATTAGGTATTGTTATTCAAAAACTAATCTAATGTATGCCATTGTTTAGAAATGGTTCCCAGTAAAAGGAATGAGAACTCTAGAAATGCGCATGATAAAAAGAGAAAGAAGGATCATATATTTTATGGTCTTAAGCCAGAATTTACCAGAGATATAGTCTCACATGTATTATCATCATATGAAGAAATAATATCATGTGTTGATAAGATAAGTAAAGAGTTTACTGAGTCCTATGGCTTTGAAGGGAAGCAAGAGAAGAAAAGTATGGAAGAGATAAAGATGGATAAAGGGAAGAGGGAAAAGAAGAATTTTCCCATATGTGATAAATGTGGAAGGAAACACCCTGGAACTTTCCTGAAAAGAATGGGAGTTTGTTATAAGTGTGGAGGAAAAGGGCACAAAGTACGTGACTGCAAGGGTAAGAAAATGGTTTCAAATGTACAATGCTTAATTTTCAAGGAGTTTGGACACTACGTGAACCTATGTCCCAGTCATCAGACTATGCTGCAAGTGATGCTATTGGATAATAATCAAGTTATGATACTACCACAGATAAAGAGGAATGATTAGAGTTCTTATGTTGATTATTTCAATTGAGTGTTGTATCAACAATGTACTTGTTATAATAATTATGGAGTATATAAGGATTGTACTGTAGTACTATTTCATTAAGGACTTGAGATTGTGTGGAACAAAGAAAAGTGACTCAATAGCAGGATAAATTTTTGGAAAATATATGGTTGAGAGAATGATAAACCATAATATAGTTCAGATACCAAGGTAGTGATTTTGGAATAATACATGATTGTTTTGGATAAATTATATTGGATATTATTGACTTCCTTGGAACTGATTAATGATTTGTATATTCCATCATTGTTGGGGTTTAAAACATTTTTGGAGTGATGAAGTATATCCATCATTCTATATGGAATAAGGGAGCATGAATGTAATCAATAAGGAATATGGTAATTCAGGATGTTTTAGTGTATTAAAAGAATACATGATGAAGGTAATCATATGCTATTACGGGGTAAAAAGGATCTACATTAAGTTTACCTTCCTCATAAATATTGGACTATGAGTTTGGACAGAAGTATTTTGGTTAAATTATAGTTTGAGATTAATTTTTGATTTCCATAAAAGGACAACCCCGAGATCAGGCGGCAACCCGTCGCGTCCGGCAAGGCTGCGAGACTTGAACCCGCAACCGAAGGGCGACAAGGGTGTATCACCTACCACTGGCCCACGAGATGTCCTGGATTAAATAATGTAGTTTTTTTTAAAAGATCTGGTAGATGAATTATAAATTCATTTATTTTGGAACCCTGTACGAATAGTATAAATAGAATTTTTTTTACGTTCTATTATCTTTTAGAGTGAAAGATGATTTTGTGGTAGAAATTTTTTAATGGATAAAACTCTAATTATAAATTAAGTATATCTCCCTATGATCTTAACCAATCTCATAAATAAATTTTTCAACATTAAGAAAAGAAACTTAGAACAAAAATGTTGTCCTAGATGGTACCTTAAATCATAACTAATTTATGGTTTTGGGATTGTTTGCCTTTTCATAGCCATGTTCTCTGCCACTCTCCATCAGACAATTGATGGTTAGATTTCTCTTCCATATCCATATTTTCCTACATGGAACCCTAGTATTTGTTATTTCCGGTAATCTTCATACTTTCCACTCTTTATTTTAAATAGAGGCCTCATTAAATCATTTTTCGATGTGGGATTTCAACTAAGATATTTTGAAACGTCAAAAATGTGTTATCCTAATACCCTATGTTTTGTTGAACCGATGGTATTTCAAATCATCATAGATTGATGAATTTAAGGACCTCAATTTTAAACTTTTTGTGATTGATGACCTCAATCACTACCTATAAATATTTACGTTTTTCCTCCAATTATAGGTCTCTAATTGCCACCAATGTTCTCCTAATCGAGATCATAATTTGGTGGTGACCCTTTGATTTCTCTTTTCCTCATATTAAGACTAAATTTTAGTAACCCAATTTCCGATGTGGGTTTTCCCACAAATATATTTTCTATTTTCAACCTTTTATTTTCGAAGAACAATTTCAAATTGCGAGGACACAATTTATTGAAGGAGGGGAGAATGTAACACCCTAAGAATTCATAGTGTGTTATTTCTTCAAAATAATTCAATAACTTGCACTACACGCAACACCGAGTTCAATTGCACCATGAATTACCAAAAATCCATTCAAAAGAGGTTATGAATAGTATTAACTAAATTTTAAACTTTATATAATCCTTGTAATTTTAGAATCCATATTATGAGTATCTTAGACATAATGCAAGAACAAATTCATTTTCAGTATTGCACTTTTATCAACTTTTAATAGTAAACCCTTTTTAAATACAATATTTTAAACTTTTTTACTAAATGGGGACATCAAAAAATTTAAAATGAAACATCCCAAGCTTCCACGGTACGCTTTCCTTTGAATAATACATTAGTGTGTGTTGTAAGCAACTTCGAGTTCTAACACACCACAACCAATCAAACTAGCCGTTATGCATAGTAATACCTACCTTTTAAGATTTTAGAAATTTTACCTCTCAAAATGGACTTCATTTTTGGATTCGGAGTATCGAATTTAGCCTAAGGTGAAATTTTGGTACTTTTCGGATAACTTTCATATTTTGATGAATAGTGAAAATTACTAAATTTTAATTAAAAACAACTTTTTTAGTCAAAATAATTAATAGTGATAGATTATGAATTTGAGTGGTTTTAAAGTATATTTAGAATATATTTTTACCATTTAATATAATGTTGGTCATTGGACCTAATTTTACAATTAAACCGAACATAAAAAAGTGTCAATCTTTTGATAGTTATTATCTCTTAAAAACACGCTTTTTGTTTTGACAGCGGGAATTAATTTTAAATTAATTTCTGCCACTTCTGTGTTTTGAATTTAGAAAAATGGAATCCATATTTGGAATCAGGATGTTCAAATTGTTTAAATAGGTAAATTTTATTTTTAGACATTTTGAATAATTACTGCGGTAAATATTTTATTTACCATGGTTAAGGGTAAATCCGGTAAATAAGGGTTAAAAAATAATATTATAATAATACTAAATTACCCTAAAACGTGTCTTATCCTTATTGGTTGATACAGGTTCGGACATAGTCATATTTGGGTCGATTTTGGGACCCCATGGTGCCACTTGTAGGTGATAGGGACACTTTATTTTAATTAAGTTAAAATGAATACAAAAATGATAGAAGCATATATCTTTTAGAAAAACAATTTTTACATAGGGTTATATATGTTGTATTTTAGATTATAAATATTAATTATAAAGATAAAAAGATTTCCTACATAATAATATTTTATTTATAATTTTTAAACATTAAATAATTTAATTTATTTATGACACAATGATGATGAAGTAATTACTATAATAGTGAAAAATTAAAATAATTGATATTATAAATACCCAAATAAATATAATATGAAACTCTTAATGAATTAAACTAATTTTCTAGGATAATATGATATATTATTATTAATTTAATTGACTTTTTTCGAATTAATCAATCTGTTATGAGTTTCAAAAAAATCAACTATTGAATAGTGTCAAAATTGACATAAAATAATTCTTAAAAAAATATTATATTATTAGTTGATATTAAATTCCTAAAAATCTAAGGTTCGTCCAAGAGACTTATATCATGATAGTTTCATAAATAATGGACCATTTGGGGGTCTCTTGGATGTATATAGTAAGTTTATTAACCATATTATATAAAAATACAAAGAGACATTGTAAAAGTGAAACTAATTAATTTAGAGTTAATACTTAAAGATAAGGTTAATATAAGTACCCAAACCTGTCTAAATTATATTGGTTGAGTTGTTTTCGACCTATCCCCACCTAAACATTTAAATAATAAACTTTTTAGCCATTAGAAACCGAATATGAATTTATTATAAATTAATATTTCTAGCTTTTCCAAAGGTGTCCCTCACCCCTCTTATAAAAGGGCACTGCTCCTTCTGATTTCTTCACACCTTCAAAGCCTTTTGGTTCAGAAAAAGTATGCCCAACTACTCTCCCAACTTCCCTCACTACAACCTAGAGGCCTTAGTTTGATCAGAAATCCAACCTAAGGAGCCCTTTTGATCAAATCAAAAAGAAGAACCCGAAGAAGAGGTAATGATTTCACCACCCTTTTCCAAGTTCATTTCTTCTTCCACTTCTTCTTCCTTTGTTGTTACCATTCTAAAATAATGACTCCAGTATCATATATATACTGTGATGTTATTATAAATATGGTACAACCATATTCAGTATTCTATCCACCCTTTGAATAACATGTCACCATACGTGCGTACGTACGGCTTACCGTCTCCACGTCGTGGTGTAATTGTTATTCAACATATTATTATTTGGATGGGTATAATAATGATATGTAACTCATGTAAATAATAAATATAACATGTTAATGATTCTGTATATATGATATACCATCCATTTATATATTATTTTAATATCAAAAGAATGATATTGTCACTCATGCGTACGTACGGACTACCGTCTCCACGAACGCGATGAGATTCATTCTCCATCGTATCCATTAAAGTATAATTATCATTTGATGATTTAAAAAAGATGTTCAAGGAATTGATATCATTCTGGATATGAATAAGATACAACCTATCGATAAAAAACACGGCTTATGTAACAAAACATATAAAAGAAAATGAGTAAGTTAACACCCGAAACGACGATAATTAAAAGATATTATTAACAAATCAATGTTAAAAGATCATATATGATATCATATTAATATATATGATTCTTGAATAATTTAATAACAATTATTTCACCATTATACAGGAGGTTAACCTACCCCAACCAAGGAAAAGTACAAGTTAGGGGTTATTTCACAGTCTCTTCATTATCCGAGGTTGTTTATACGTAATAATCTACTTGGATCTCTTTATTATCCACATCCATGTTTCTTAATAATGTATTTCAAAACATTTTTACTATTTACAAGAATATGGGTTAAAGTAATTTATACCATTATGTGTTTCGGAAATAATCTTTCCGTCGTTTTCCAAACAAGTCACTTTTAACCTTTTCGACAAATTTAAGGTAAGAATGTTTTTTTTAACTTATACGGCGGGTGTGGTTATTTATCGCCATTATAAAATCGTCAAAGCTTCCCCTACAAGCTTATAAGAATATTTTAAAATTGAATGTGTTATTTTATAATTATGTTACTTTTAAAATGATTTCAAAAAAAAGAGATATTTCTCTAAAATAGTTTTGATTTCATCTATGTCAACATCCTTTGATGGCTTTTAAGCTTATTTGAAGTTGATTTATTATGATACAAAACATCCATATTTTATTGAAGGTTTTGTGATATTTTTGACTATGGATAAGCTATTATTATGTCACTCATGGTTTTTTTTAAAGTATTGACATTTCATAAGTTATTTTTAATCCAAATGTTTATGTTATATTTCAACCTTTCATTCAGATGAATGTGTTAGACAAGTATGTTCCGGGTTGGGGACAGGTAAAAGTAAGCCCTCCGGTTTGGTCTCCGGTTATTAGAGGAACTCCGGTTTGGTCTCCAGTTATCAGAGGCACCCCGGGTTGGTGTCCGGTTATTAGAGGCACTCCGGGTTGGGTTCCTGTTAAAGTTAGCCCCAAGGTCTTGGGACGAGGCATTGACAAAGAAATTAAAGTTCAGCATTATGCATTCCATCATTATGAAATTGGTTATTGATTTTGCATGTGATTATTCGATTAGTAGAATATCCGTGTGAATAAGTAAATGGCATTATTTCATTTTATTTATTCCATACTGTGTTGAAATTTCAAGTTATAAAGGCTTTTGTTTTAGTTATACATTGCCTTAAATGTTTATTCTTATTTATGAAAGTTTCCGCTATATTGTTATCCTTACTGGGCATTTGAGATCACCCCTTTTCTATGTTTTATTTTTCCCAGGATGTGAAGAAGTAAGTTATGAATGACCTGCAGGGATATTATGAGGGGATAATAGTGTGGACTATGGAGACATTATGTTGTCGTAGTAGTTTTTCACTTTATGATGTAATGTAAAACTTATGAATATATCTAGTGTTTCCAAGGCTACTAAACCAATCGGTCTTTTGAGATTAGATCTTTCTTGTGATCATGCCAATGTTATGTAATAATGCACCGACTCTGGGTAACTAGGGTTAGGGCGTTACAGTTAATATTTATTATATTTATTATAAATATAGAATCCATTTTTGAAAATTCAATTCACAGAAGTGAAAAAATTTAATTTCAAATTAATCATACAGATGTAATGATAAAGTTGTTTTTCATATATGTATTTTTATGGAAAAGAAGATCATATAATACTTTTTTTACTGGAAATCATCATTATATGAATTTAAAATTAAATATTTAGATATATTATCTATAAATTTCATGTAAATAATTCTTCAATAGTGGTAAATTTTTTCAATTAAAATTTGGAAACATTATGCTCTTTAAATTTTTTTTATAAAAATGTATTTTCAAACAAAAAAGATATAAAAAATCCAATATAAAGGTGGTTAAAATTTAATTAGTTGGATTAAAAATAAATAAATAATAATTTATTTAATTTAAATAAAATTAAAATAACATTTTCCTTCTAAATTACATGCTCTATTTTAACAAAATGACAGTTTTACAAAATTCATTATTTTTAACTATTCACTGAGAAATAAATATTATTAGGAAAATCAAAATATATCACCTTAATAAATTTTTTTATTATAATTTTAAAAAAAATTCTCATTTCTTGAAAGAAATATATATAAAATTAGTAAAAATAAATTTTACATTTCTTGTTAAAAGAATAATTAAACATCCTTTCAGGAAAATACTATTTTTCAAACAATACATATATTCCTTTAAAATGGTTCTTAATTTATTCAAAATAATTATATAAAATTAAATTTATTTTGTACATGTGTAAACCATATAATTTTCATAATTTAGACAGCCCTATTAAAACATTAAAATATAATAGTTAGGATAGAAATGTCTTTCTTAAGGATAGTATTTTAATAGAGTCTCATGATTCATTTAAAACCATTATTCGATACATTGAAATATTACAGGAGATTTAATTTATATAAAATATATATTATAATGTATTGGGGTTTTACATTCTCTTAAAATTGAGGTGTTTCGCTTCATATACTCTATCAAACTAAATTTTGTTCTTTCAAAATCACAACATTTTATAAATTTACAACATGGTAGTGAATAATATAATGGAAATATTTATTCAAGGGTAAAGAGTTATTAGATTTGTCTCCATTGAGAAATTATAGAACATATATTGTTAAGCAAATTTTATTTAAATAAAGTTGAATAATAAAATAGAAATATATTAGATAATATTATGGGAGAGGTATCCCCATTGTGGCCATTTGTGATAAAGAGGTTCTATCAAGGGATATATAGTAGTAAAATAAATTTTCATTTTAGAAAAAATTTAAAATTAAAAAACACAATAGTAAATTATCTAAATAATTTCAATCCATGAGGTATCTATTGGTCCAGATGGTTCCACCCAAAAAAACATTTTTAGCTAAATATTACATCATTTCAATGAATACACAATATATCTCACAAATAAACATGATGAAGAATCTCAAAGGTTTAATTTAACTAGAAAAAAATACAAAAAACATATTATTTTTATACAATCGTCACAATTACAAACATATTTTTTTATATAAATTACCTTTTACTATCATCATACTTATTACCCTTATCCCTAACAAAGATAAAAATAAAACAAATAAGGTCTTATATTAGATAATCAATAAGTGTAAACAATGGAGATATCAGTCTATTGTAGCATTTTAGAAAAATAAGAGAAAAATGGTATGATAACATGATCATTAGAATAAAAAATTATACCAAAAAATTAATATATCATAATCATGAGTCATAGAGTAATATTGGTTGTCAACAAAATATAAATCATAGGATAACCAAAATGTATAAGCCATGTGAACATATCATATAAGAATTACCCTGTTAGAAAATAGAGGAATAAAGAGTGGCATAATAATAATTTTTGAAACCATATGTTTAGGATCTCTTCATATACCATCATTTCATAGTGGATATGTACACATTATTGAAAATCCCACCTAATGAATTATAAAATTATATTAAGAGTGACTTCCACCCAGTTAACTCTTTCATTATTACCCAATGCATTGGTGGGAAATATAATTATAGGACCAAATATCATATTATAATAATAAATTCATATATATATATAACCAAATAAAAAAAATTCATCATGCCATTATATAATATCTTATATATAATAACTTGGTTTCATATATATCTCTTTATCATAAACAGTACAGCATTCATTGTGGCTAGAATGAATACTTGAATGAAAATTGGTTTGATGGAAGTCACCACATCATCATAAAAAATAATTAAAATATTTAAAATGGAATAAAGGTAACATATATCATGTTTTTAATTAAAAATGTCAATGTTTGTTGAAATAGATAAAAAATTGACTTAAAATAACATTTAAATAATTTATAAGAAACATGGAAAAGGTCATTTTTGTTTCAAATTTTCCAAACTAAAATTTCTAGGAATATTACGAAAATTATTTAATTTTAATACTAAAATGTAAAATTATAAAATAATCCTCAAAGAAAATAAATTTAATGGTGGTGTCAAAATTCACTATTACAATGTGTGATAAATAGTATCATTTTCACACTATTGTAAAAATAAATAAAAGTCACTTTTATAAAAAATATGATTCCATTATAGTTTTTCTAAAAGGTATAAAAAATTTAAAATGTATTCAAACAATAAATTGGGAATATAAATGACTGCTACATAATTAATTATAAATTTATGGACTTGGATGCTAAAACTCCTAAAGAATAATCATGTAAATTCAGTTTTTCATAAAATCATTATTTGGGATTTATTTGTTGTAGAAAGAAATAAAAATATGAAGAAAATATTAACACTTAAAAATTATGCACATGATAATAAAAAGCACGTCCTTTTATATTTGTGAAGGTACACAATTTCAACAAATGAAAATTTAAAATTTAAGGATACTAATTAAAAGGGAGATAAAAAATTAAACATGTTTATATGTTTTGAATAATAATCCCCATGAAATAATAAAAATAAATGAAACATTAAATTACATGAACATAACAAAATTCTTGATTTTACAGGCCAAAATGGTAGTATTTAATCCTATTTATTTAATATTGGTCAATAATATAACATATTTCCAAATAAAGACTATACAAGATGATAATTCCTTACTACTTTTGTAACATTCGAATAAAACCCCTTAGATGAATTAATACAAAATGAAACATTAAATAACAAGAAATATTATGGATCAATGATGTAAAATGTAAAAGTTGTGGCATATACACCTCATATTAATATATAGGTTCATATCATCAAACATGTGTTAAAGAAACAATATTGAAAGGATGAACTCTTACATCACATATTAATTGTAATATAAGCACTCTTAATTAATGTATAATAAATGTAAATTTATTTTAATTCTATACCATATTCATATACATATTATTAAAATATTATATGATCCAATTATAACATTTAACATCCATTTATTATTAAATCTTTAATAAAAATACTATTTCTAGGTGTTAACTATTTTTTTATGTAAGATTTAGTTGGGATTCTCAATTCCAATCATCATTATAAAGGTTACATCATCTCTATATTTTTAATAATGATATGAATACAAAATATATTCATTACAAACATATTTAGAAATTTTCATAAAATGTATATATAGAAAAAAGATTTACACAATTCATGGAGATGATTGTCTATATGTTTGTACGAGTGATGATTCATTTTTTGATAGATGGAAAGAATGAAGGGGAAAATATAACTCAATATTACATTACCATAATAATAGGATAAATATCAAATATTCTAAATGTATCAATAATTATAATCATCAATGTGAGTAAGGGATTTAAAATGTAATTTACTACTTAGTTATGGTGGTAGTTCACACGTACATATGAGTGATACTTTCATCTTCTATTTAATGGGGAAATGAGAAGAATAATATTATTTAATTAACATAAAACCATTTAAATATATCGGATAAAGTGAAAGAACTCATTTATACCTCTACATAAGGAACCAAGGTTTATTTTTTTTTAAATAAGAGGAAAATAAAAATATTTCTAAGGATGTCAAAAAAGGGAATGTATTGGGAATGGATATCTTGGTATCTTAATGTAGTTTAATGAATAAATGAAAGAGGTGAACTTTTATATGGTATGTAAAGGAAACACTTGTAATTACAAAAACATTTAAAATATTACAATGTCATACAAAAGTAAAATGAATCAAAGTGTCCATATATTCAAATATATGGTTTATTATGGCTATAATATCATCCAAAAATAAAATTTGTACATGTTTACGTGGATATTTAAAAAATATCATATGGTTTGACTCCTTAGTTATCCTATTTTAGCATTAATCATATTAATTACAATATAAATGATAGGGGGATATAAATTTTATTTTAATGTAAATATTGTATCATAAATGGAAAAGTGGTGAAATTGTAGAACATATATCATCTTCATTTCCCTCTTTTAAGATTTTTGTGATTTTTGGTTAATTTAATAAAATATTATATCCATGAATAACATTATTATCATTTTTTTGAAATATTTATATAATATCAGTCTAATGAAAAAAATAGAAAATTAAAAAATTTAAACTAATACTTTAAAACATAAAAATTTTATTATATTTATATATAACATTTTTAATAACTATATCTTATATATGTTCTATTACTGTTAATATATTAAAAATCATTTATAAAATTTACAATTAATTGATGACATATTTTGCCTATGTTGTCTAATAATTTATGTTAATTATATAATCCCTAAAAATTTGAAATAAATTTCTACAAATAAAATAATATAATAATCTTAAAAATAACCTTTAATATCCATTCACAGCTTTTTTTATCCCTATTTTAACCCCTCAGATATGTTTTTGAGAAGGCGAGTTACATTTTTTATTTTTTTGTTACATGAAATATTACATAGGTAATTTTCAAGGAAAAGTTTTCCAAAAATAGGTAAATGTTGGGACTATGGTGATAATGGCCTAATTTTTTTCATCCATTAAAAATTAGGATCAAAATTTATTGGTCTTAATACATAGTTTTAATCAATGATATCCAAATGTTTTCTATTACTGATTTTAAAAATCTAGATTTCCAATATGGAATCTATTTCATAGAATTAATATTCTATAAGTTTTAGAAATTAATTTATAAATATATGTTCAATATGTGATAATAACACTTTTTATGAAAAACATTGTTTTAAGCATAGAAATGGAATATTTTTTATCCCATGAATAAAAAATAATAGATAAGTGAAATACTAATCTAGTGAATACAGTATACACATTTAATTGAAATCAGTCTCCAACAATGATTAATTTTATATATTAATATAAAACACACCCTCACATAATTTTTTTAAAAAAATAACATAAATTTAATCCTAAATTGATTTTAATTTTTATTTATAATCAATTGATATTGTAGATCCCCATGCCAGATTTGTTGAGTCAAAAGTTCTGTTTTGACATTTATGTCTTGATTTTGAAATCATAAATGTATTCATATATGTTTATCGTATTGACTATATCGATAGTACTAACCCTATCAATCGTACTGACTCTGTCAATCATACTGACTCTATCAATCATACTAACTCTGTCAATCGTACTGACCCTATCAGTCGTACTGACCCTGTCAGTCGTACTGACCCTGTCAGTCGTACTGACCCTGTCAGTCGTACTGACCCTGTCAGTCGTACTGACCCTGTCAATCGTACTGACGCTGTCAATCATACTGATTGTGTCAATTGTATTGACTCTTTCAATCATACTAACTTTTTTAAATCATAATCACTTTGTATCATATCAATACATTACACTAAGTAATACTAATATTACTCATATTTTACTTTTATCACATGCTTGTTTTTAACCTTTATCAAACACATGTCAATCGTACTCATGTTTATCATCTTCGTATATATTTTGTTTTAACCAAAATGGTGTCGTGGAGTTTGTCAAAATGATGTCACGTTTTCTGTTTCAATATGACCGTTATAGTGCCATGTGTCCAAGTCCTTCCGAGTTCTCCGGTGAAATATGACTGTTGGAGGAAATGTGACCTTTGGAACCTGAGGCCTATAAATAGGAGGTCATTTGAAGCTGAGAAGTACAACTGAGAGACTTTTATCATTCTTGGTACTATCAAATTCTAGAGAGAGACACTGTGACTTCTCTTTTTCTCTGTAAGAAATCCTTGAGATTACAAAACATGAAGGACTCATTCTTAGTTTTTGTATTTCATTAAGTACTTTGTTCTGCTTTGTGCGACCGATCAGGTGATAATGATCGAGGGCTGCTGAGGACAGGAAGATGGTGCTACCGATCATCGTGTCAAGGGTTTTCTAGTGTTTAAAAGACAGAGGTTCTGATTACCTACAAAATCGGGGTCTTGTTTGGATAACAAGACAAATGTTATGATCATCATATCGAGGGATTGTGGGGATAGAAAAATAGACGTTTTGATCATCGTATCGAGGGCTTACCAAGGTGGTGGTAAGACAGAACTCCTATCCTAGGTGAAATTATACCCTTCTCTTTGGGATAAAATAATTTTAATACCTTTACATTTCCGCTACTATTTGTTTTATAAAGGGAAGTGTATTTTTTCCTTTCTTCATTTCATATTCATTTGTAATTGTTTCAATTACAATAATATTGTTACATATTGTATCGATTGATTCTACACGCTTTATGGTAGAATCCTTCACTATTGTATTACTCTGATTATTGTATTCATTTTGAATACAATTGCTTTATACTTCTTATAGTATTACATCATATCATACCTTTATATTCAATAGATTTGAGGTTAATTGTATTGGTTGTGAATTGCATTAGTTTACGATCATTTAAACTAATTTTCGTAGGTGATTAAACACCATGTTTTTAACCTACAATTCACCCCCCCCCCTCTTGTATTGTTCCATCTAATATACATATACATCTATATATCGATCCAACAATTGGTATCAGAGAAAGTTTCCACTGATTTGTTTTGCTTACTATATTTTTCAGATTAATTTTTGTTTCAACTATTTATATCACTAACATGTGGAGTTGAAAAGATTGTGTTTTATTAGATGACAGGAAAAAATATTGGATCAATTGATAATCTAAATCCAACTAGAACACCTATCTTTGATGGGAATGATTATGAGTAATAGAGAGATTGAATGAAGGAATTTGTTATTAGTACTGGTGTAGACAATTTTATTATGCTTAATGGAGGTTACAAAATTCCTGACAAAGAAGTCAGTGCTTTCACCAATCTAGAAAATAAGGAATATCAACTGAATTACAAGGTATGCAATAATTTGATATATTCTATGACCAGGAATATATACATCTAGATACTATCTTGTGAAGCACCCAACTATATTTGGAAGAAATTGGAAGTCACACATTTTGGTACATCTAAGGTTATTGAAACAAGAAGAGAAATGATTCGAGCAGAATATCATGGATTTCTTTTTCCTTATGGGGAACCAGTATGTAAAGTACAACAAAGATTAATGACAATTGTAAATAGTTTACAATCCCTCGGAAAAAATGGTCTTGATGATGAAGATTTTGTAGAAAAAATTATTGGTATAATGTCAAATGAATGGGAGTAAAAAAGGCCAACTATTGATTAAAACAGAAAAGTTTCCCAGTTTACTATTGATGAACTCTTTGGAAATCTTCTATAGCATGAGACAATAATGAATAGAGATGCTGATTTTAATAAGAAGAAAATTGGAAATGGAAGTGTAGCTTTTACTACTATATATAAAGCTAAAACACCTAAAAGGATAACAAGATCCAAAGCTAATAAAGTTGTTATGTCAAGATCAAGTGATTCTGATCATTCAGATAATGAGTTAGCCAATCTTTCTCAAAGGATGAACAAGATTGTGGGAAAGAAAGACTTCCAATACATATTTCAAAAGAAAGATAGGAACGATAAGAAATATTCGTAGGTAACTTGTTATGAATGTAATAAAGTAGGTTATATAAGACCTAATTGTCCTTTACTGAAGAGAAAAGACAGAAAGGATAAACATTCTGAAAGAAATAGGAAAAGGTATTACAAGACAAATACAAAGAAAGTCTTAAAAGAAAATGATACTTGGAGAGAAAGTGGTAGTGATTCATCATATGATTCTTGAGAATATGAATGCACTGGATAGAGGAATATTGGACTTATATCCAGACTACCAATTGAAGATCATTGTTTCATGGCTAAGGTGCACAGTGCTGAAGCTATTAAAAATGTATCCTTAAATGCAAATTATTCTGATAATAAATAATATGATTATTTAAATGATGAGTCTTTATCATCAAAATATCATACATTACCTTCTTTTGAAGAAGTCTCTAGGTTTTCTAAACTACTTGAGAATAAAAATTATAAACTCAAGAAAAAACATGATAAAGAAAATTATAGAATTTCAATTTTAACTAAAGAAGTATTAGATCTTTCTAATAATCTTGATATGAAAACTTCTTATTTTGAAAGTATTTTAAAAACCCTTGAGAAAGTCAAATCTGATAAGGATAAACTTTCTAAGGATCATGAAAATGTAATATCTAAGAAATATGTTTTTGAGCCTAACTCTTGTTCAAAATCAAATGTTTTAGAGGATAAAAACTTAGTTTTAAAACTAAAGTCGGAGATTTTTTCCTTGAAGAAATTTTTGTCAAACTTTACTTATGGAAAGGAAAACATTGACAAAATGGATTCTCAAATTAGACATTTTAGAAATCATTCTGGTTTTGGTTATACTCATTCTAAACCATTTTTAGTAATAACTAATTTGTTCCTCAAAGTACCACTTTTGGAAAAAAGTTTACATGTGGTGGACACTGGAAAAAAGATTTTTCTCTTAATAGAACCCAGTCTTTAGGATTTCATAAAGATCCTTTTGAAAAAAAATATGGATTCCTAAAATTCTTTTATCTAACCCTTCTGGATCCAAACAAGTTTGGATTCTGAAAAACTAATTTTTTATTTTTTAGGAAAATAAGAAGTGTACCAAAAAGAATATTTGGTACATGGATAGTGGTTGTTCTCGTCACATGACTGGTAACAAAGATTGCTTTGAAAATATTATCGAAACAAAAGGTGGAAAGGTTACCTTCGAAGATAATTATCAAGGAAATATTGTTAGAATAGATAATATTGTTCATCTGGGAAAAGTTATTATTTCAAATGTTTTTTTTTGCTAATGGTCTTAAGAACAATCTCATCAGCATAAGTCAATTATGTGATGAAGGATAACTTGTGAATTTTAGAAATGATAAATGCTTAGTTGACAATTCCAAGGATGAATTCATTCTATCTGCCCATAGGAAAGAGAATGTATACCCTATTAACTTAGAAGACCTTAGGATCCAAAATTTACCCTGCTTAAGTGCAATAGAAGTCCAATCATGGCTATGGCATAGAAGATCAGGACATTGTAACCTAAGAAACCATTTTAATCTTTCAAAGAAACGACTTGTAAAGGGTCTACCGAATCATAGATATGATTCTTCAAAGGTCAGTGACCCTTTTCAATTTGGAAAGAAATATAAAACTATCTTTAAATCAATTAATAATGTTTAAACTTCTAATGAATTACAACTAGTGCACATGGATCTTTTTGGTCCTTCACAAAATGGATGCATAGGAGGAAAATACTATGTATTTATTTTAGTTGATGACTTTACACGATTTACATGGGTCTATTTTCTAACAAAGAAATCTGAAGCCTTTTTCTATTTCAACATTTTTAGAGCCCTAGTCAAAAATAATAAAAACCTACCATTGATTACTATCCATAGTGATCATGGTGGTGAATTTAAAAATTCAGATTTTGAAACTTTTTGTTGTAAGAAAGGTATTACTCACAATTTCTCATCTCCAAGAACTCCATAGAAAAATGGTGTTATTGAGAGAAGAAATCATATTCTTCACGAAATGACACGAACCATGTTGAGTGAATACTAAATTGCTAATCACTTTTGGGATGAAGCTATTAGTACTTCTTGTTATACTATAAATTGTGTTTTAACCAGACATTTTCTTAATAAAACACCTTATGAATTGTGGACTGGACGAAAAACTAAAGTTTCATACTTCATAGTTTTTGGGTGAAAAGTATTCATTCTGAATACTAATGATAATTTACACAAATTCACAACAAAATATGATGAAGGAATATTTCTAGGATATTCTACAATTTCTAAGTCTTATAGTGTTTTCAAAAAAATACTTGTACTGTGGAAGAAACAGTGCATGTTAAATTTGATGAAACGAATCCTTTTGTTTTCAAACAACCCCAACCTACATCTTCGGATGTATTTACAAAAAAAATTATCAACCTCTATTAGAATATCCTTCAGAAAAGAAAAATGTCCAAGAAATTATTTCTGAAACTTTTACCCCAGAAGATTTTCTACCATATGTTGATGAACGGGTCTTACAAAACCCAAATCAATTGCTTATTAGGAATCATCACAGTGAGAACATCATTGGCGATGTAAATTAACCTGTAAGGACCAGAAATTCCTTGAGAAATGAAATAGAACATCTTGCATTTCTTTCCCAATCCGAACCTAAAAGTCCAAGTGAGGCCTTAGGTGATGCAGATTGGATTAAAGCAATGCAAGATGAACAGAATGAATTTGAAAGGAATCAAGTCTGGACATTAGTTGAAAGACCTAAAGAAACAACTGTAATTACTGTAAAATTGGTTTTTAGAAATAAATGTGATGAAAATGGAATCATTGTAAGAAATAAAGAAAGACTTTTTGCTAAGGGAAATAATCAACAAGAGGGAATAGACTATAAAGAAATATATGCTCTGATAGCTAGACTTGAATCTATTCATATTCAATTATCCTTTGAAGCATACTTTAATTTCAAATTATTTCAAATGGATGTTAAATGTTCTTTTCTAACTGGTTTTGTTCAAGAAGAAGTTTCTATCGAACAACCCCTGTTTTTATAGACTCAACATTTCCTAATCATGTTTTTAAACTTACCAAATCTTTATATGGCCTTAAACAAGCTCCTAGAGCACGGTATGATAGACTTACATGATTTCATTTACAAAACAATAATGTAAATGTTACAATGTATCGAACCCTTTTTATAAAAATGGAAATTAAAAATCTTTTGATTGTTCAAATTTATGTTGAAAAAATCATATTTGGTTTAACTCAGCAGTCTTTAATTGATTATTTTGAAAATTTATTGAAATATGAGTTTTTAATGACTATGATGGGTGAGTTGACATTATTTTTAGGTTTTCAAATTTCACAAAAACCAGAAGGAACATATATATATATCAACATAAGTATATTAAATATTTACTCAAAAAGTATGTATATGACAATACTAAATGTATTAGCACTCTAATTGGTACATCAAATACACTTGACCTTGATGAAACTGGGAAACAAGTATATAAAACAACTTTTAGAGGTATGATAGGAAGTTTGTTATACATGACAGTTAGTTTAAAAGACTTAATGTTTTCTATATGCTTAAGTGCAAGATACCAATCAAGTCCAAAAGAGTCTCATTTAAAAGTTGTGAAAAGAATCTTTCGGTATTTAAAAGGAACTTAAGATCTAGGTATTTTCTATTCTTCTGGAAATGATTTCGTTTTATAATGTTTTTCAGATTCTTCCTTTGGTGTTTGTAAAATGGATAGAAAGAGTACATCTGGAACATGTCATTTCTTATGAGATTCCTTGGTTTCTTGGTCCTGTTAGAAACAACACTCAGTAGCACTTTCCACTACTGAAACTGAATATGTAGCAGTTGGAAGTTGTTGTGCTCAAGTTTTGTGGATGAAACACACACTCACTGACTATGGATTGAGTTTTTTCAAAACTAAAATTCTATGTGATAATACTAGTGCCAGAGCTATTAGTAAAAACCCATCACATCAATCTCGTGCTAAACACATAGATAATAGGCATCAATTTGTTAGGGATCACACACAAAAATGAGATATTATGTTACAATTCATCGGAACGCAATTACAACTTGCTGATATTTTTACAAAAACATTACCTTCTGATAGATTTGAGTTTATAAAACATAATCCTGGAATGATTAAATTAAAATAATTATTCATATCTAATTAATGTTTTACACTTCTCCTAACATTAAAAAACTCCTCTTAAAAATGAGGATAACATTTTACTTAATGTTTTTTTATGATCTTAATTTGTTTATTCTCTTGGTTTATTATTCTGTCTTTCTAATTATCATCTTGACTGATTAGTTATAGATTTTTACCTTCGGTTTGACATCTTGTTTCCCTGGTTACCGTATTTATTTTCTGTCCATCAGCACGTCAACCTATGCTAACAGCTTTGTTTTCCATTGGCACGTCAACCTATGGTAACAACTTTATTTTTCATCGTCTTGACAACCTATGGTAATGAATTTTTTTTCCCTCAGCTTTACAACCTATAGTAATGACTTTGTTTTCCATCGGCTTGACAATCTATGGTAATGACTTTTGTTTCCAATGGCTTGACAACCTATGGTAATGACCTTGTTTTCCATCGGCTTGACAATCTATGGTAATGACTTTGTTTTATAATGGCTTGAAAACCTATGGTAATGACTTCGTTTTCCATCGGCTTGACAACCTATGGTAATGACATAGTTTTCCATCGGCTTGAAAATCTATGGTAATGATATTATTTTCCATCGACCTAACAACCGATCGTATTCTTTTTCCAAAAACATATGTATTTGCTTTTTTTTCTATTGTATTATACTATGTTAATACTATTAAGCCAACAATTTCCTTACAATCTTTAACAGGTAAATTCTTTCCTTACTTTTTATTGTTTTACATAATTTTTATTGTTTCTCGTTTTAAAAAAAACCCCTTTAAATACTATCCATTGATTTTTTCCTTCTAATCTAAACTATAGAAGATCAGCGGTCATCCTTTTTTGCTTCCAAATAGACCCCCCTCCCCAAACCCACGCCGGTTTTTCAGATCTCATGGCGAAGCTCTTCCCCCATATTTTAAAGACTCTCTGTGTTCTTCCATTTGCTGCAACTATATTCCTCAGTCCTATGCCAACACTCCTGCCGAAATGTCTTCAATAATGTTTTCAGAGAAAGACTTAGTCAAATAAAGGTTAGTTTCTCCGGACTTCTTTGACACATATCATTCAAAATCAGGAGAATTATTTTGTTTCAAGGCTAGGAACATATCTCTGTTGAAAAACATGTATCTCAAGATTTGGTACTTATTGAAGAAGTTAGCTAATTCTACAAAACCGTATCTTTTGAAAAAATATGACAATCAACTTTTCTGTATACGATAGAAAAATATCAATGTTTGTGAAACAAGAAGCCCACTTTCTAAATTTCTCAACATAATGTGATTCTTTTTGTCCATCTCATAAACTACTAGAGAAAGTTGGTATGTTTAATAAAGAAAGTGATTAAAAGTAATTGTTTATTATAAATGAAGAGAAGATAAAAGTAGCTCATTTATCTCCAGATAATAGGTTTCTGGTGCTTTGGATACAAGGGTTTCTTATCCCAAGGAAAGGGGATAAAGAAACTCTTAAGGTTTCTGATATCTTCATCTTAGACTATCTTGTAAACATGAGAAAGGTAAATCTCATGGGATACATTTTTGAAATAGTAAAGAATGTCAAGTCAGGAGAAATCAAATCTCATTTGATTATATATCCCTCTATTCTTACAAATTCCATTCTTGAGAGCATGAAGTTTTGTAATATTACTTTGAAAGGTCAATTGAAAGAGCTAGAGCCTTCCTGGATATGTAAGAATATGCAGAATAAGTTGTATGTTTGTTTCGATAATAACTCAAAGCTTTTTTCCAAAGATGTAGAAGCTGAATCGACATAGAATCAATCGGCACCAAATCAATCAGCACCTTTTCCAATCAAAGATAATCCAACTGTTTTTGTTCCTCAAAAATCAGATCCACAAACTAGTTCAATGCCAAAGAAGAAACCTAAATATAGAGAGGAGGATGTGGCCAAGTGGAGGAAAGATATAGAACAAAGGAAAGAAGTTGATCTTAAGTTCGGTCTTGATCCAGGTGAATCTTTTACTGAGAGGATAAGGGTAGAAGATACTATTCAGGATGAAAAGAAAAATAAGACTCTTTTGAAAAGGAAAGCTCAAGAATTTTATGTTTCTAAGATTATGAAAATAGTTGAAGAGGCTAGTGCTCAACTAACAGAAGAAGTGCATCAAGAACCTATCGTATAGAGTCTTCTATAGAAAGAGAAAGGGAAACAAATTTTGGAAGAAATAAAGGAAGTTGAAGAAGATGAAGGAGATTTTCTTTTGGAATTTCTTCAAAGTTCTAGAAAGAGTAGAGAGGAATATTTTCAGAAGAAAAGTTAAGGCATTCAAAAATCTCCTCATGCTGATCAAGAACCAGGTGAATCTTTTGAAACTCCAGATAGAATTCCTTCCCAAGAAAAGAAAGGTGATAAATATTCTCATATAGAAAAATTAATTGTTATAAGTAAAAAAGTAGAAGAAGAAATAAAGAAAAAAGAAAAAGAAAAAGGAAAACATCCAGTTGAAGACTCAAGCCGATCAAATGAACTGGATTCATACGATGAGGATACTGATTTAGAACACACTATTTCTCTCAAGAAGAGTAATTACATTTTTCATGTTTTATGGAGGATTGAGAAGACCATACATTATTTTCCTCTACTTGAAGTGAAAATTGATGTTATCACTAACATTCAAAGGAAAAGCATTGGTTCTGTAAGAGAACTCAGAAAGAGAGTATTGTCAATTGAAGACGGTTTAAAAGTGCTATCTGAAAGTTAGGCTACTCATAATAACGCTTGCAATATAATGAATAAGTGTTCATAAAAAACTGAGAGCTTAGTGAATGATCATGAAATATCAATTGAATACCTAAGGAGGCTTTCAAATGATCTTTCTATTTCATTCAATAATCATGACAAAGAAACCATTGAAAGGCTGAATCAGATTTCAACAACCCATGGAGCCAATATTCCTTCAGCAAAAGAGCTAAAAGAGAGAATAAATGATTTTCAGTCAGTGCTTTCGAAGGTTTAATCTTTCAAAGATGAAATAGTTATGTTAAACAAGAAATATTCTGACTTTCAAAAGACAACAAGAATATGAAAGACCGAATTGATACTATTGAATAAATAATTAAAGTCCAAGAAGAAATTATCCAGAATCAGGATCAGCTTTTTTCCAATCAAAAAGAGCTTCTCAGATCCCAGGGTGATACTATATCTAAAGAAAAGAAGTAAATCAAAAAGATGAAATCCATTCTTCATGAGTTGATCAAGAAATAAAATGAAATAGAAAACAAATGAGTATTTTATCATTATTCTTTTCTATAATTCTTCACACTTTTTTACTCTCAATGAGATTTTTGTTATTTTATCCATTACTTTGCATTTCTTTTCTCTAACTTTTTCATGAAAATATTTCCCCATTCTTTTCGTAAACCACAAAGGGGGAGAATGTTTTAAAAATGGGGAGAATGTTTTATAAGAGGAAGAATTTTTTAAACAAATTCTTCTAAATCAAGGAAAATATACGAATACAATCTTTTGGAAAGTACATACCTAAGGGGGAGTTATTTGTATTCAAATTCTTATTCAGAAGAGTTTCCAATAACTCAGGGGGGAGATAAGTATTTCATTTTTCTTTTATTTATGTTTTCTGATTTCCAAAAAGGGGGAGATTGTTGAGTCAAAAAATTTCTTTTGTCTTTTATGTCTTGTTTTGGAAATCAAAAATGTATTCATACATGTTTATCGTACTGACTATTTAAATCATACTGACCCTATCAATCGTACTGACTCTGTAAATCGTACTGAATATGTCAATCATACTAACTCTGTCAATCATAATAACACTATAAATCATACTGACTCTGTCTATTGTACTGACTCTGTCAATCATACTCACTCTGTCAATCGTACTAAATTTTGTGAATCAAACTCACTTTGTATCATATCAATACATTACACTAAGTAATACTAATAGTAATCATATTTTACTTTTATCACAAGCTTGTTTTTATCCTTTATCAAATACATGTCAATCATAATCATGTTTATCATCTTCGTATATCTTTCATTTTAACCAAAACGGTGTCATGGAGTTAGTCAAAATGATGTCGTGTTTTCTGTTTCTATATGAACGTTATAATGCCAGGTGTCCAAGTCCATCCGAGTTTTCCAGAGAAATATGACCGTTGGAGGAAATGTGATCGTTGGAACCCAGGGCCTATAAATAGGAGTTCATTTGAAGTTGAGAAGTAAAATGAGAGACTTTGATCATTCTCTGCTACTATCAAATTCTAGATAGAGACGTTTTGACTTCTCTCTTTCTCCGTGTGAAAGCCTTGAGATTACAAAACCTGAACGACTCGTTCTTAGTTTGTGTATTTCATTAAGTGCTTTGTTCTGCTTTGTGTGACCGATCAGGTGATAACGATCGAGGGCTGATGAGGATAAGTAGACAGTTCTATTGATCATCGTATCTTGGTATTTCAAGTGTTTGAAAGATAGAGGTGATGATTACCAGCAAAATCTAGGGCTTGCGGGGATAGCAAGACAGATGTCTGATCATCGTATCGAGGGCTTGCAAGGATAGAAAGACAGATGTTCTGATCATTGTATCAAGGCCTTACCAAGGTGGTGGTAAGACAGACCTCCTATCCTAGGTGAAAGGATGCCCTTCTCTTTGGGATAAAAGAATTGTAATACCTTTACATTTCTGCTACTATTTGTTTTAGAAAGCGAATTGTATTGTTTCCTTTCTTCATTTCATATTAATTTGTAATTTTTTCAATTACAATCATACTATTACATATTGTATCGATTGAATCTACACGCTTTATGGTATAATCCTTAACTATTGTATTACTCTGATTATTGTATTCATTTTGAATACAATTTCATTACACTTCTTATAGTATTACATCATATCATAACTTTATATTCAATACATTTGTGGTTAATTGTACTGGTTGTGAATTGAATTAGTTTAAGATAATTTAAACTAATTTTCTTAAGTGTTTAAACACCATGTTTTTTAACCTACAATTCACCCCCCTATTGTATTGTTCCATATAATATACATATACATATATATATTGATCCAACAAGATTCACCACTGGGAGGGGTGGGGTGTATCCAAGGTTTCTTTTTACAAATCCCTTTTCATTCAAATTGAACCTCTATAACATGGTGATGTTCTCTATCAACTCATTATTATCTCTCGAACTCAAATTATGTGTTTTAATAACCACAAAGGGGAATAAAATAGAATTTACAAGGTTTGGAATAAATACCTACTCTTTTCCAAGTTGGTTATTCCCCCAAAAAGGATTTTTCCTTATAATTTCACTATCTTTACAAGTGATTACAATGGCTCTGGGTCTAACTAAGAGAATATGTTAACTTCTGTCTCCAAAAAAATACATCTTTCTCCATATCCAATGTGAGACTCCTTCAACTCTAGGAACCAACATGAAGACTCCATCTACTCTTGGTTCCAATCTGATGTTATTAACTATAATGAAAGGATTCATCCACTATATGATGATTATCTGATCTTCCTCCAAGATCTTGTTTAATCAAACTTTCTCTTGTACAATTCTAGTACATTTGGAATGTGTATGGTATTCCTCAACAATATTATATAAAATATTCTTTATTAGTTACCTAAATGCAACAATGATCAGTATATTTTTTCATCTGAATGAATTTTTGGCCTCACAATAATGTGTGGATATTGTACACACACATTCTTCATGAATATTTTATCAAAGATTGAAACTTTCACAACCTTAAATCCCTTATTATTGAATTCTCAATTTGAACTAAAAAATATAATTCATACATGAATATGTAATGAATGGTATCCAAAATATATTTTTTTGGTTTCTCAAACATAAACAATAGCACATATTCTGAATTTTATTATTATTATGTTATTTTATTTTGTTTATTTATTTTTGGGGTCTCCAATATCTTCATGCGTTCATGTGTTCTACACATTCCACCTTTATCCCTTTAAATAAACCATCAACTACCTTTCACTATCCTAAATGGATGAGTGAAATTTTATCTTTCACGCACATAAGATTATGAATGATTCTATTTATTCTTGTGTGAAAACACAAATGGGTGTAGGATACCTTTCTACATTCAACAATTTCTTCACAAGATAATGATTATGAGTACATATAATCAGTGTATCAACCAAAAAAAATACACTAGGAAGAACTCATTGATATAGGTGCTTCATGAAAAATAGGGACATGTAATGAGATGTCCCTGAATGACTTTGCAAAACTAGTTATTTCACGATGCTTTTCACGATTGCATTTCATTTTTCCAAAACCTTGTTATATCAACATTATTATTAATGAAATAGATATGGATTGTATTTTCAAAAGTTTAATTCCCATGAATATCCTCTTTATTCTTCTCAAAACATTATATTGAGTACGGGTTCACTTTGTGAACCATACGGTTGTGATTTCCCTATTTTACTCTGAAAAAATGAGAGCTCTCAATATTTGCATCACCTCACTCTAATGAGGTCCAATAGTTTCTTAGGAAAAGAGGAGTGTTCATATCATTTCCTTAGATCCATATCAATCCTCATTGGAGACTCATTCAAATCTATGAGAACTTGTCCATTCCTTAAACACCCAACTCGTTGGGGGTATCTCAATTGTTCACTACAAAACACAGTGTTTTCATTTATGGGTAATCATATGTAATTTGTGGTGTCATCCTATTCACCATTCCATTTCCATATATTTATCATGTTAAAATCTCAAAAAACTTATTATTAAAATGAAATATAACATCATTTGTTTTCTCTGCCAAATCTCATGGTTTTTAATTTATCTCATGGAAGCAAGATAACATTCTAGGCATGGTATTAACTCGATCAAATGACTCTTGTTCCATATACATGATCATTGAAGAAGAACAACATCTCAGTCACGGTTGTCTTAGATTAATCTATAATGTATTGTTGAATGTAGAGGTATGAGAGTAGGAAGATGAATTCTTGAGATAATCAAACATTCCAGATTAGCACGACAAAATTGACATGCTTTTACATGTAACTTTTTAGTGGAAGAAAAAAATGATTTCTACTCAAGACATCCCACAATGAATTATCCAGTAGAAGGATCATGGTATAAAAATATTGAATTGTGGGGAGTGTCTTAGAAATATCCTCTCCCCTCCTAGTACTTCCCCATACCAATTCACCTACCGTCATGTCGCCCCTCATGGTGGAACCTCTCAACTCCTTATACACGGGTGTCACAATTTCACTCCTTCACATGCTCATGCCAGCCTTGAGATCTCTAGGGAACCCTCATATAGGCATTGATGACCCATATGCCCCTCATGTTGCCTCGGTTTATGGTTCCTTTCCATACTAGGGGTTCAACCAAATATTTAATAATGGCCACCATATAAAATACATATAATTAATGTTCTACCCCAAATTTTGAACCACCTCAACCATTACCCTTTCATCATAAAGATATTATATTACATTTTCCATGGAACCTTATCATTAATATTCATCCCACATTCATCATTAAATCTATATTAATATATTTTCATTTCTATTTCCTTACTTCCTCATGAATTAAAAACACTATTCATGAGCATTATTCTTCATGAAATTACATCTTTCATGGTCAAAACTTGTTGTAAACAATTTACACACTCTAGTACACTTGTTTTCATAACTATTTTTATCACTTAAACAATAATCCTATTTAACATGGATAGTTGTCCTGGTTTCAAATTTAATTCCATTGCATTATTCCATTATTGTTCTCCATGAATCACTACGACCTCATCATGAAATTACCAATAAAATATTGACGTTTCATTCAAAAAAATGCAACACTGGTCCCAACTATCTCCCCCATTGTATTTTCAATTAAATACATCTTTTTAACATAGTTTAGGAGTCAATATGTGTGAACAACCTTTTCTCCCCTTATTGGAAATCAAATGAAAGTGAAAAGTGGGGATGGTCACTAAATATGTCCTCATCCTTTTGAATATTACTTTTAGAATACCTCTGATAGAGAGGGATGATATCCCATGGGTTTTCATATCATGGATTCTTTAGTGGATCTCATGTATGTCAACATGGGCTAACCTAGTGTTGAAAACAAGCGAGATATGACCAAATATTTCAATGTTGTCCATAACCAGTCATACATGGGAAATCACACTAAGAATATCTCATCTATCATTCAAGGGGATATAATTAATCAAATTTATCAATGGCTAAATTAATTATGAACATTATTCAACAAAAAAATCAGATAGTTCCAATGTAATGATAAAGATCCCACTTTATCTCATTTTTTCATCAACCAAGAACTCCCCCTTAATTGATAAGATAATACAATTAATAACATGATATACAAGTGTGATTGAAATACTAAGACCGCTAATGTTGAATTTCTACCAATATATTTATTTCATTTCCATGTTTTCTCTCCCATAAGAGATTCTAAATTTTCTTGTAATTCTTGAATTCCAGTAGACTCAGTGAAGATAAAACTCATCATTTATTCCAGATGTGACATCTTTAGACATCTCCTTAAATTCCCTACATGATTAGTTCAAGACACATAAAATAATTGTGAATATTGATGGAAATTTTGGTTTCTCAAAAGTAAAATACATAATGAGAGATTTTACTCAATATGAGATATTTTATTATAAAAATGTCAACATGAGAATATTTCTTTAGACTATTTCTTTTGTGAAGACTCTCTTGTATATGGAAATATTTCTTCTTCTCTTGAACATTATACTTTAGCTATATAACTGTGTATACCTCAATATTTTTAATCTTAATGTTTATACCTATTGAAAAATTCTCATCAAATTCCTCATCATTTTTTGGGACCACTTATTTTCCTTTATATTTTTATTATTTCCCAATATCCTCCATTTTTTATCCAATTTATAATAATGTGGCCAAACAACTAGGCATTTTTTCATGACATCATCGGCCTTCTTGGGGTCTTCTCATGACATGAAATTTTCTTTATTTTGAATCCTACTCCCTTTCATAACATAAGGAACATCTCATTTTATTATAATCATTAAATCATCAACCTTTTCCCCTTCCAAACTATATATTATACAATATTATTCTAAAATATTAAATTGTTTTTGTGTAGATAGTTTTGGTGAAGATCTATTATCATGATATTTTTTTAAGATTTTATTGTTTTGCCTCTCATTAAACCCCCCCCCCCCACCAATTCATTATTCATCCTTAGTACACACATGTCAAACCCACAAGAGTAAGATTTTTTACCATTCTTACCACAAAACCAACAAATTATGTGTAACTTTATTATACCATATTGGTTCCAAATTAATATAGATTTATGTTTGTGTTTTATCTCCTTTGGATGTTTTGTCCTCAATGGAAATTTTTTCCTTCCCCATATATTGGAGATTGATTTGTAAGACATATTTCTTAGGTCTCAAAAAACTCTTCTTCTTCAGTGGGAAACATGTTTTCAAGATTACATATCACAATTTATTTTTCATCACTTTTTAATTTTTGTATCTTGATATAACTAAAAAAAATTATTTATTGATCAACTCATCATTTTATTTATTAAATATATCTATTAACTCATTATTTTTTAAATAGTTAATTTGTTTTTTTTCTTCTGCAAGACTCATCATTTTTTCTTGAAGTATTCAGAATGTCCATATATATTTCTAGTTCCTCTTTTAGATGTCACTCAATTTTTATTCTTTCATCATCCTCATCACTAATACAAGAAGAAATGGTTGTTATTTCTATATGAAAAGAAACTAATTACATTATCTGAAGAAAAAATTTATGATTAATGACTCTTATGATTACTCATGAGATTTCTTTTCATGTTTTGTAATGTTTCTTCGTATTCAAAACCTAATTATTTTTGTGAAATATCTCATCATATGATTCTGGTTCTGATTCTGATTCTTTAGATTTAATCTTTAGATACTTTTGGGGAAAATGACCACTTCTTCCACAATTTAAACATTTAGGTGGTTGGTTATTGTTTCCCTTCTATTTTTTATTCTTGAATCCCTTTCACATAATGAAAATGATTCAATTGTTGTAATCATTATCCTCAAAACTCTCAATATCATCATATTCATATTCCTCTTCATCCCTAAAATTTCCCTTTCTCATTCCTCTAAAGTCCATTTATATCTTCTCATTATTCTTTAATGATATAAATTTCCACATCCCATAATCTATGAGAATGCTGCAAAGTTCATCAATAGATAAGCCATCTCTTTCTTCTAGGGTTGAAACATTGTAATTAAAATGATCTAGAAAATTACTCATCAATTTTATGACAATGATTAAGTCATATTTGTTCTCACCAAATATTGAATGTTGATAACTATATCATTCACTCTTGTGAAATATTCATCAATAAATTCTTAACCATTAATTATAACACCCACAAACATACTCCAAACTTTTAGAATGGATTCCTTGACTTTTTCATTTCCTTCCTAGCTACATCTGTATTTATTATAGATATCCTTGGTAGTCTGAAGACCCATTTCCTTTGTGAGGACCGTTTCTATTATAGCTATCAAGTTATAATTTTGAGCTCTTCCCTCTACCTCAATATTTCACTTATCATATTGTGTCATAGAAGCATCATCAGAAATGGGTGGGAAACCCACTACTATGGTATTTATCACTTCTATGATGAGTGATAGAAGACATGGTATCATTATATACTTACAAATATGATAATTATTTCTATAAAATGATGGAATACATTAGTTATTGATATAATTAAGATTATACATATTTCATAATTATTATTGAATATTTATTGGGAACCTATGATCTGATACCACTTATAGATCCCTGGGCTAGATTGACCACTCTGAGGGGAGGGGGAATTAGTAGTTTCCTTTTATGAATCCCTTTTACTTCAAATTAATCCTCTGAAACATGTTAAGGTTCCCTATAAAATAATAATTATCTCTCAAAAATACCAAATGTGTAGTAATAAAAATAGAAATAGAACACATTGTATTTACAAGGTTCGACATAAAGACATAATTCTTTCCATGTAGTTTATTCCCAACAATATGGATTAGTTATTATAATTTATTTATCTCCGCAAGTGATTAAAATTAATCTAACATGAATAAATAAACTTTGTTTCTTTTTTCTCCAAAAAATTTATTCTTTTTATATCTCCAAATGATAGAATCCTTCTTCTCCTACCTCTAACAAGAGGACATAAACTACTCAAGGTTCTGACTAGAAGGATTCACCTATGATTAATGACATGATCCACTACATAATGACTCTCTAATATTCTTCCATGTTCTTTTTCAATAAATCTTTCTCATGTTCAAGTCATGTACCTTAGAAATGATACTATTTTTTTCCAAAAATTTCTAATCACATGTTCTTGATCAATTGCTATATTGAAATAATGTTCAGGATATACATCTATTTAAATGATTTCACAAAATCACTAAAATTTGTGAAAGTTGTATAGACAAATTATTATTGTGTATTTAATACAATAATAAAACATTTAGAAACTAAAATACCATTATATTTAATTACAAATTAATAATCATCAAATATACATTATGTATGGAAGTTTAATGCATGGAATATGAAATAATTTGTTCAGGTTCTCAAAAATAAACTATATGAAATATTTTGATTTTTTTTATTCATTTGTAATATTCATTTATTTCTTTATTTTTAGGTGTCTCAAATCTCTTAACCTATACACATGTTTCACATTTTCCACCGTTATCCATTTTCACACACCTTAAATTTCCTTGATCTATCTTAAATGGGTGATTGATATTTATTCTTTCTCACACATTGGTGCTTTCTTGTTTCTCATTATTATTTTCAAAACCAAATGGGTGTAGTACACCCTTATATGTGTAAACTCTTAATCACATGAAAATGTGTAATAGTATAAAGTCTCAGTGTCTCAACCAAGATACAGGAACAAATAAGTATTCGCAGTTTTGGGTTGTTTTTGTAATCTAGGTAGATTTAATGCATTTTACCTGCATGGATTTGTGAAACAAGATCATCCACAAAGAATTTCAAGATTTCATTTCACTTTTTGAATGATTTTTCAATCAACCTTCTTCTTCATAAAATAGCTAAAGAGTGTATTTCCAAATGCTGAACTCTTGGAACCATTATCATCCTATGTGAATGTTTATCATAATGAGATATTCCCTTCATGAATATAGATAGTTGTAGTTTCTCTAATTTTGATCAGCAAAATGATACCTACCAATAATTGTAACACGTCACCAGAACAAGGGCCTATAATTTCATATGAAATTGGGATAGTTCATCACATCACCTTAGATCTGCATTTAAATCCACATCAAGGACTCATTCAAGGATCTAATAATAATTTTTAGTCTTGTCCACTATTTAAAAACCAGTATCATTCAGGGTATCTCAAATGTACACCACAACACATGGTGCTTTCCTTCATGAATTAGAATATATCCTTTGTGGTGTTATTATCATCTATATTCCCTTTTCAAATACTTCTCATCTGATATGATCAAACCCATTTGTTATTATAATGTCTTATAACTTCATTTTTATTTTCAACTGAATCTCATGTTCTTTGATCTATCACATGAAGGACCGATAAAATTACATGAATGGAATTGAATTAATAAAATGACTATTATTCCCTCTACACGATATATAATGTTTTGAAACCCTAAACTAGGAATTTTATACATTTGATTAATTTCCTGATGTTGGAACCTTTGGTTTAGTTTTGGGTTGAGTTACCAATATTAGTTTTATATTTTTGTAGTTTCCGTGTTGCTTTTAGGTAGGTGCACAGTTTTTGTACACGGTTTGATGAGAAAGCATGTAGCCTGTTGAGATGGGGAGTTTTCTTACTTAATTTTAATCATTCATGGATGGGAATTCATAGTTTTATAATGTCTTGAGAAAAAATGTTCAAGGTTCAGGGGAATACCATGTGTCTTGAGGGTTGGTGTGTGGGGAATGGTGCATGATTTATGCATAATAGGAGGAAACTGTATTGAAACCATGCATTATGTTCTATAGTTTTTGTTGTGGAATTTTTCATGGTTGGGACATGGTTTCCCAAACTATGAGTCTAAGCCACATGAGGTTTCCCTTTACTCTAATAGAGTACTCATGTTTGGCACAGGTTTATTCAAACCATCTGGTCGAACCATGCATGTTTCATAGATCCTTAAGAGTGTGAAATTTCTCTTTTTACCATCAACTGATTTACTCCTATTGCAGAATTTCCAAACGTTGATCAACCTAGGCACACTAGGGGGATCCAAGAGATCCCCAATCTTTGGTCCCCTTCCTCCATTAAAGATCAATGAAGGTTCCTATGAAATTTTCATTGATTTTTTGGTTGATTTCCTCATCTTTATCACCTTATCTCTTGGATCTTGTTTCTTCCATGGTGGGTGTCTCTCTTGGAAGAACCCTATGGGTTAGGGTGGATGTGTTGGTTCTTTTTATTGGATGTTAGTGTGTATATACTGTCTCTCAATCTCATTAATTCCTTATTCTAATGTTTTATAGTGTTTTCACATCATTGAGGTAGGTTTTTTTCATCCACTTCCATTACAGAACATTACATTTGATTATTGATCTATCCTAAATGGTTTCTAAATGAATTTCCATTTCCAGTGATGTGTTAGTATATTTTTTGGTGTTTTGTGATAGAAAATTGTTGAGAAATAGTTTTCAAAGGGTTTCTTTAATTATGAATATGTTTAAATGCACACCAGGTGTTTGATGAAATTTCTATTGGCTTTTTAATGTGAAATTTGGATCTTTGGGTTTTGTTATCCATTTTTTAAGATTTGGAATCATGGTTGGGTTAGTATTTGGGTGCTTTTATGGAGAAATTAATGACTTTTATGGTGTGATGATTATTTGTGGATTATTTTGTTGGATTAAAAGAAAGTTATGATTCTTTAAAAATGGGTTTTTGGTGATTTCATTGATACGTGAATAGTGTCATTAGTTGTTTTCACATCCATATTTCATTGGTTTCACATAGGCATAGGAAAACGAATGACAATGGACCTTGAGAATGATGATTCCTTGATCCATGGTTGTTTAAAGGATCCACCACACTTCCCTCATTCACTTCCCTAAAAGTGTTCTGTGATTTTTAAATGGTGTATTAGTGCTTTAATTATGGTGGTTATTGAATGTTTTTTATACCTTATGTAAAATGTTGGAAAAAATAAATGGAATTTGCGGGGAAAGTGTGTTTATGTTTGGATTTCCAAATGTAATGGACATTGTGGCATGTTGTCTTCCTTATTGTGAACCTTCAATGGGGTTTCTAATTTATGTATGTTATGTGAAATGTGTGTTAAAAATGGATTTGGTGTGTGTATGGATTTGAGAGGGACTTTTCTAAAGGAAATTGTAGGATTTCATGGTTACTATTCTAGTTGGGTGTAGAATCCGGACCTAGATTACCACCAAACATGTAGTCAGACTGGTGGGTCACACATTCTCAAGGGCACCTCCACATATTCTAGAGATTTTTGACTAGTAGTGAGGGTCTTACAAGGTGATAGTGGGGAGAATATAAACACTTATCAGAGTTGCATAATGGTATTAAAGAAATTATGAGAACCAAAATGAGGATGTTGTAAATAAATGAAGGACAATAGTGAAAGACAAATAATAACAATTGAATAAAAAGAGGACAATGATATTTTATAAAATGAATTCATGTACAATTACGTTACTTAGACTAATATAGTAGACATACAACATGATTTTCAAAGTAGTAAAAATACATGACTCAAGAAAAGAAACGAAATAGAAATCCTAAAGGTGATCTACAAGAGAACCATGAGATACAGCTTTGTCATTTTCTCTAGCTTCGTCCTTTTCTCCTAACTCTCATGTACATGCACAAAATAATATGAAATAACCAATGTCCTACAAATTGAATGTCTACATGGGTATCCTAGTTAAATGGAGGCCTGAGTAGGGTGTGAGGTAGAAATCTCAGTAGGCCGACACCCATAGGTGATATCCCAATCTAGTTAGTCCAATATAAAATAAATAAGTACATGTATATAGAATAATAAAAATTTAATAAATAAGAAAACACTTATCCAAGACCCTAAGGGATACATGATGGCCACACATGCTTTGGATCATAGATGGAATATGTCTAATCGGTCACCATGTATATATATATAGTAATAACAGGTGAATAGGATACATTCCCAATATCCATATAGAGTGAGAGACGTCATGGTACAATACTAGGGATGCGAGTGAGCCAATAGGAAACACTCTAATTATGGATCATGGAACGTAAATCCCTTCTCTCAAATAGTATCTCTGGTGGATAGATTATATTCCCTAGATCCTTATAGAGTGAGAGACACCAATCTTAAACCATCATAATGTGAATGACCCACCACGAAACACTCGAATCATGGAATGTGGTGCAAAAAACCCATCACAAATATAGTATCTATCGTTGATAGTGTATAATCCCAAAATTACTATAGTGTTAGAGATACCATGGTACAACACTTGATATGTAAGTGAGCTAATAGGAAACACACTAAAATGGAACGTAACTGATTAGGTATAAAAAAATCATCATGATCATAGGTCGAAAATATTTTCATCATCCCCACAACTTAAGAGATCATAACTATCCATGGGACATGGGTGCTATACACGAATTGAGAGAAATCACTAGTGATATTACATTCAACATCCCTCGAGTACCATAATTGATCAGGGGGAGTGTAATGATAATAACCATAGTCCAAGGAGATCATAATCATCCCCACCACTCATGAGAGCGTAATTGCCCACTTGTCTTGTGTTCCAAACTTGAATGACATATCATTAATAAGGATGTATTTCCCATAAAATTTGTCCTTAAAAGGGACTCCATGACCATATAACATATCATTACTAAAATATAGAATATAACACATAAGGTAAAAAAACATATGCATTCAAATACCCATTTTCAATTCCACTTCAAGGAATCCATTTCATTTGATCAATTTAAAACATGGTAAATTAATTAATTATGAATAAACCATTTAATCAAAGTCATTACATTAAATTAAACTAATCATGGAAATTTATTTATTATAACATGGTCATCTCCATATAAAAATTCATGCAATGGCCCTTCATCAAGGAAATCCATTCCATCCAAAACATTTAACTTACATGATTAACGCATGCCTATCATAAGTCATGGAAAAACAATTATTTCCTAAGTTAAGATGCAGTAATGTGGTTGACCTAGGATGTCTCCCAAAGAGGAGTGCATAGAAAAAAAAATTGTCACTTTTAAAGGAGGGTAAAAATTGGGTGTTTTTTTAGAATAAATTAATAATATAATGATTGAAATGAAAATTGAATTTCAATTGATTGGAAAACTACGATATTAAAAGGGTGATTAGGTCAGGTTTGGTATCCCAATTGTAATGGTATACTTGTTCAATTTAATTCAAACATATTATTCTTAACTGATTTAAGTGAGTTCCCACAATCATTTCCTCTCACTTCCTTGGTGAAATTATGACAGTGGGAGAAAACATTACCAAGATCTAAGTTTGGTCAACTCTCCTACCATGTGAAAAAGAGTTATATTGAAATTACTCAATTGTCTTGGGAAATTAGCAATATGGTATTTTTTATCCTAAACAATAAATAACATTCACTACTCCTTTTACACATACTCGCGATCATCGAGTACTTCACCACTAATCCATGGTCTATTCCATCATATATAAACCAGAAATCTATGGTGGGAGATAATGATTATTTTAACAAGGAAAAAATAAATAACGGAATTAAAATTAAATAAAAATCATACTTGATAATAAAATTATCTATATGAATTTGAAAACAAATTTTAAGAAGAAATAAATTACATTCAATTACATCCAAGAACTCAAGCATTACAAAATAGAAAACCAACCCTTCCCCGATCACTCAAAATATTAACCCCACCATGGTAAGGGTAATGGAGATAAATTGGGAATAATAAGGCTTTACAAATATATGGAAATGGAAATAAATAAAATAAATAAATCCAAAAAGTTTTCCTCCTTAGTGTCCTATAAGGAATGGGATGGAATGAGAAGTTTTGAGAGGGAGGATCTCCCCTCCTTTTATAGCTAGAATCTGTCCCCTAAAAGTTTACATGTTTAATCCCAATTAAATAAAATCTTCACATGTTTCAACATTATTTAATGTTTTTAATAATTATATTGGGTGTTTCCCCTCAAAATCTCAGCGTATTTGTACAAGCAATCTGATATTTATGCATGTTTTACTTTGAAAATTTATTATATCCTATCAGACTCTCCAAATCGAAATCCTTTAGATTATGATGCTTTAATGTCCACCATAACGCCTATTATCTAATCCTCGCCTTCATGAAAGATGTTAAAAAATGTATTTGGAATCCACCCACCAAATTTCATAGAAATTGAGTTCATCATGAAAGAGTTATGGACCCCACACCAAAAATCAACAGATTTATAAACAGTTTTGATGGTCCAACTATTGAGATTATTTTGAGTTTCCATATGGCCAATTCAATTTTTGGTCAAGAAAGATTAAATTAATCCCTGGATTTGTAGAATCTTTAAAATAAATAATTTTTAAATTTGGATTAGTGTAGAAAATGTTATGGAAAAAATATAGAAATACATTAAAATAGTTTAGATTCGAAATGAGCCATTTTTACTATTCAACTCAAAAAATCACCAATATCATAAAAATGCAGAAAATAATCTTAAAATAAAACCTATTTGGGTTTAAAATAATAAAATTAAATGTAAATTTAATAAAAAATATTTGATCAATCAATTCCCTCCCACTTATCACTTGGACTCATGGACATGTAAACATCAAAATCAAATCAAATCAAATCCAAAACACATACCAATGAGATCTACCAAATCCGAAGTAAGAAACAAAAATATATCTTTCTTCCTCATAAAAAAATGTATTATGTTTTCCTTTTTATATTATTTAATATTTTTCCACTTCTTTTCTTATCCCATGCACACAAAACACCAACCTCATGTGAATTTTCTTTCATCCCATAAATTTAAATGTTCAATAATGAATTTCTCATCCAAACTCACTAAAGAGTCACCATATTCTTGATAAATTCCTAATTCTCCACCCGATGTGAGTCAAGGACATGTTTTTATCATGAGGAATTTTATGGTTTTTTCTATGGATTCCAATTGGTATGATTTATATGTTAAAAATTCTGAGGCTGAAAAAGGAGGGCTTGGCTCTTTTTGAAGAAAAATTTAATGATTATAATTTTCACTCAAGTATGGTCTTCTTATCTTACCATTTTTAGAAAATATGTTCCATAATAATAAGAACACAAGGAATTTTCATGCTAATTATCATTTTACCAGCAAAAATTTCATCTCAAACATTGTTTTTCTTGAACGCTCAAGATAGGACCAAATTTATTTTTACATTGGAAGCTCCAAAAAGGCCCAACTTCTTTTATCATGAACGCTACAGAAAAGGAACAACATTTAACAAAATTAAATATTTAGTAGAAAGATAAAATCTTAAATATTTTATTTTCCACCAAAAGTATCACCAAATGAGGTGGTGGAAGACAAGACATCATCCCACAAAATTAAGTTCGACTAGATCATTCAATTTCTCTTCAAGAGGAGGTTGGATAAGGAAATTTGGCTTGTAATGTGGCAAAAATAATATGTTTTTCATGGATTATAAGGGATAAAAGGATTATTTTATAAGGTAGGATATAAAAAAAGGATTATATTGAAAACGGGTCTCACAACCAAATAAATGTCTCAATCATTTAAAACACAAGTACCTCAAACCCTTGTGTTTTGATCGGAATAAATAAAATTCAAATTAAAGCAAGTGTGGTTTTCTTATCTCAAGAAATGAGATGAATGTAAATAATATGAAAAAAAATGGTAAATAAGCCTCATAGGAAAGTGATTTCAAAAATAAATACAGTGATATGTGGCATGAGATTTAAAAATATGAGTACTTTTCATGAAATTCCAAAAGATTTAAACTTGAAACAATGTCATTTCAGCATTCATTTAAGCATAGTTTCATGTAATATATTGCTTAAATCACTGAAATGAGTTTCAAAACTTTAAATGATAATAATTTTAGCTCAAAATTTTTGAAAAAATACTAAATTTTAAAAATAAACACAAAAATATCTAAAAAATGCATTATTATGAAAGCAGAAAACTAAACATGAAATGAAAATCCCAAAATTCAAAGGTTACCTCCCACACACTTAATTTATGTATTGTCCTCGTTGAATTAAACTTTATTTTACATGTTGTAATATTTGAAAATTATTCACAAAAGGAAAGAAAATATAATGGAGATGTATGACCTGACTTATTGGAAATGCAATGTTGAGTTAGGATCTTAAGTGTTGCTCTTTAAAAACCTAAAAAAAGTAAAAAAAGATAACATAGGAAATTTATTAAATGAAATGAAAATATAATTTGAATAAGAATACATGGATAAATCTTGTTTTAATCCCCCAAGTGGTCATTGGATTTTGAATTCCTCCATAGGTACTTTTCTAATCGGTTATCCCCAATCTGATGGTGGGTGAGGTTTCTTTTTCCTGAACCAATAAGAATTATTCTTTCCAACATGAACTTGTTCATTTGTTTTAGGACTCCATTGATATAACATACCATTTTCACCCCCATTTTAATGAGATAAAACATGCATGGTGGGGTTATTACAATGAATGAGTCTTCCTCTTTCTTAGTTTCCACTTGCAAAATTTCTTCTTCATTCACCAATGTGTTCTCAAGGTATGCTTAATTAATGGAATAATCAAAGGGAATGTCAGATTTTAACTCTATTTGAAAAAAATAAAGCATGAAGAATCAATATCAAATTCATCCCTTTTAATATAACTATCTTGTGTCTCATTTTCTTCTAGAAAATCCACATTGATCTTCTCATGTACTCCCTAAAATAAAAGTTCAATAGGTTTGGGGAGCTCTTGATTTTTCTCTTAGGATGAATCTACTTTTTTATAATCTTCCTCTAAGTAAATACATGTGTTTATGGAATCTGAAAAATTACAATAAGTGGAGTTAATACTCAATTTAGTTTCAAAAAATAAAATGATAATTAGTTTATGAAAGTATTTCATCCCTGAGTTTGTTCGGATTAAATTGCTTCTTCAGTGGGAGGTGTCTCTTGTGGTTGAATTTTCCTAGATAGTATTAGGTAGTTATACTCCCCTATGATATCTTCAAATTCCACCACTTGGTTGGTTTCTTACTTCAATGTTGCTGAATCGTCTACATTATTAGGGATGTAGGGATAAATTAGGTCCTCACACTCATTCCAGAATTTATCTAGATATTGTTGATCTCCCATATGTATTTTAGCAGAAAAATATTCTTCATCAATCTCCTCCAGCATTAATTTAGTTGGGAATAATGGATCATAATTTAATTTCATCAAGGCCTCTATGGTTTCTTCAACTTGAGAGATATGTGGGAATACTTCTTCCACCAATTTTTCTGTTTCTTGTACTTTTTATGGTTCTAACTGTTGATCTAGGGTGGCATGTACATATTCTATTATCCACTCTATTGTACTCTCGAGGTTTTTCAATGTTTGACTAATTCTTTCAAATTGCGCTTCATAATCCTTATGAACTGCTTATTCTTGGGGTTTCACATTGACAATTTCTTGATAAAATTTCATAAAATACCCATAATTTTCATTTAATTTTCTTTCTAATCCCCCCAACACTAGGTTTTTGAGGTTCTCTTCATGGTTTTTAATGAGATCCTTGAATTCACCCTCCTTGATGACGTGGATTCGAGCTACCCATATTTGTTTAGCCATGAAATAAACTAAATAATATATAGACAAAGGTGATTCAATAATTGGTTCTCACAATTGTGGGTAATTATTACATGAATTAATGAAATAATCATTTGAAACATCATATTAAAATATTTTTTATGTTTTTATTTTGAAAGAGTCAAATATTAAAAATTAGATTTTGGAACTACCTCCCTGGAAACAGTTCCATGTTTGACTCCGCCTGTCTTAAGGTATAGAAAAACAGTTATTTCCAAAGATAAAATGTGGTAATGTGGTGGACCTGGATGTCTCCCGAATAAGAGTACACACAAAACATTTTGACACTTTTAAATGAAGGTCAATATGGGGTGTTTTTTAGAATAAATTAATAATATTACGATTGAAATAAATATTGAAATTCAAATTATAGAAAAACTATAATATTAAAAGGGTGAATTGGTTGGTTCAGATTCCCAATTGTAATTAGATGCTTGTCCAATTAAATTTAAACCCTTTCTTCTAATGTTATTAAAGTGATTTTCCAAAATCGTTTCCTCTCACTTCTTTGGTGAAATTATGAAGGTGAGAGAAAACCTTACCAAGATCTTAGTTTGGTTAACTCTGTTTCCATGTGAAAAAGAGTTGTATTGAAAATAATCCATTGACATGGGAAATTCCTGATCAATTCTTGTTTATCCCAAACAATCAAAAACATTAATTACCCCTTCTACACGTACTGACAATAGTCGATTACTTCACCACTAAACCATGTTCTATTCCATCGTATATAAACAAGAAATTAGTGGATGGAGATAATGATTATTTTACCAAGGAAATAATCCATAATGAAATTAAAATTCAAGAACAATCTTACTTGATAAAAAAAATATTAAATTGAAAACCACTTTTAAGAAGAAAGAAATTTCATTCAGTTATGTCCAAGAACTCAAGCATTAAAAAATCAAAAACCAACCCCTCCCCGATCACTCAAAATATTGACCCCACCATGGTAAGGGTAAACGAGATAAATGAGGAAGATAAAGGTTTTAAAAAACTATGGAAAAATAAATCCAAAAAAGTTCTCCTCCTTGGTGTCCCATAAGGAATGGGATGGAATGAGATTCGTTGAGAGGGAGGATCTCCCATCCTTTTACAGCTAGAATTTGTCCCCTTATGTTTTTCTAGTTTTAGACCGATTAAATGACATATTTACGCATTTCGACCTTCTTTAATGGTGTTCATAATTATCTTGGGTGTTTCCCCTAAAAATCTCATCATATGTGGACATGTATTCTGAGAGTTACTACCATTGTACTTTTATAATTTATTCGGTCCAATCATACTCTCCAAATTAAAAACCTCTGGATTACGATGCTTTAATGTCCACTAAAACAACCTATTAAAATATACTCACCTTCATTAAAGATGTTCCAAAATTCCTTTTTCACCCACTAACCGAATATCATAGAAATTGTGCCCCACCATGAATGTGTTATGGACCCCACACCAAAAAATTCCAGATATGTAAAGAGTTTTTGTGGTCGAACTATTGAGCTTCTTTTGATCATCCATATGGCCGATTCAGCTTTTGGTCAAGAAGTATTAAATTAATCACTAGATGTGTAGAATATTTAAAAGAAATAATTTGGAAATTTAGATTAGTGTAGATAATGTTATGGCCCAAATACAAGAATAATTTAAAACAGATATAAAACTAGTATGGGCCATTTTTACTATTTAGCTCAAAATATCACCAATATCATAAAAATGCCGAAAATCAACATAAAGTAACAATTTGTCTAGATTAAAATAATTAAATTCAATGTAAATTTAATTTAAAACATATGCTCTATTAAAGATTAATACAAGGTAATAGGATTTAAAGTGTATAGAAGGTGTAAAGAAGGTGTTACAGTCCAAAAGGAAATTACTTACATGGATAATCCCCATAAAAAGCATGATAATTCCTTAGAAGGATCTTGATCCATTAATATATTATATTCGAGTGGCCAATATTTGCACTAATAAGGTATATTGGTTACATTGAAATTTATAATGAAAAAGGGGAAACTCATTTCATAATATCAATGAAGGCCACATCTCAACATGCTATATACCATACCGTAACATCAACGAATTAAAGAAGAAACAAGGAAATAATGATGGAAATCATAAATATCTAATCACTAGTTTTTAGCATGAATAGAGAACACCTCCATTGGAGGGATTTTATTATTAAATCATTATGTTGTTAATAAAACATTTAATTTTTTTCAATTAAGCATCACATCCCATTCATCAAGGAAATTCATTGTAGAAAACTATCATACAAGGAAAATCATTAAATAAATGTGAAAAGAAGGTGAACTTAATTAATTAATCCTTCACTTAATTTAAAGGGTATGTAAATGGATCAAACCTCAAAATTAGACCCAACCGAAGTACTCTGGCACCCGATGACAATTTTAACTCGAAGATTCTCCACACTTGAACATACATACATTATATATATATATATATATATATATCCATTAATACAATTAAAATATTCCCCTCCCCATGAGGTAATATGTCACGACCCGTCCTCGGGGCCCGTGCCGTGACTACCCCAAGCCCGCCTTCCATAGGCCAGGGGCTGGCGACTAGCACCAAAGGCGTAAAATCCCGATAACTGGGAAGGCATTGCCTTTATAAAGAAAACAAGCACCACAGAGTACAAGCGGAAGTAAAACACTAAGTACAAAAGAAGAGCTGAAAAGTAAAAAGGGGCCGGAAATACAAGCCCAACTGTAAAGTACAACTCGAAAGGGAAACAGCGACTGAAAAGTAAAGCTGCTACGCTGAGATGTCCACTGGAAATCCCACCTGAAGGGTGGGTACAGATAGCTCCTCTGCTCCTCGGGTCCCGCCATCCGCTCCGAGTATGTCCCGCCCAGTGGTCCACCTCCGGGTACCGCCTCGTCGTATAGTCCACCCCCAGGTACCGTCCAGACCTCGAACCTTCGGCTTCTGTCAGCACTATCCGTCGTCTGCAACCAACACAACGAGGTGCGGGCATAGCCCGTGCAGGGGTGAGTATAACGATACTCAGTAGGGACCCCGAGACCCTCAAGGTCTCACTAAATCCAACAAGGATAAACACAAGAAGATCTCAACAGATAAACTCTACTTAGGTATATGCCCATACATATACCTAAGTTATCAAGTAACCCATCTCAATCATGAGGAAACACAAGGATTGTGAAAACGACGGATAACCACTACCCGGGTATATGCCCATACATATACCAAAGTTAGCAAGTGACCCATCTCAATCATGAGGTAAACACAAGGTCAAAAGTCTCAGCTCAAACCAGGATTTTCATTATCGAAACCGTAACTGCTGAAGAGCTCCGTCTCTAGAGTGTACAGTGGTCCTGTCACGACTCCGAGGCTGCCGCTCACTAAACTAGGACTGCTGAAGTACTCCTCCTGTCGAGTACTGCGGGTTTGCGGCCAACTACCTGGCGCTCCGTCCGCTGAGGGTCTGTCGCCAAATACCGGGCGCTACCCAGATAGCCTACTGAGGTACTCCTCCTGATGAGTACCGCGGGTCTGCTGCCAACTACCAGGCGCTCCGTCCGCCGTGGGTCTGCCGCCAAATATCGGGCGCTCCGTCCACTGGGCTAGTCGACTCACTCCAAGTCGAGTCGGTCAAGCAGTCGTCAGGTCTCAGCCGGCTACACGGTCTCCGTACTCTGCACGCTCGTCTCCACCGTCACGGGTCTGTCGCTACAACCAAGCGCACACACTCCGTAGAGCATCGCGGGTCCGCCGCTACAACCAAGCGCTCCACCGCCAAGGATCTGCTGCTGCATCCAAGCGCACCACCACTGTCAAGTACCACGGGTCCGCTCCATGAGCTACTGGTCGATACTCCAAGTATCACAAGGTCCCGCGAAGAAGTGTCTCAAAGAATCGTCTCGTCACAGGGGTCTCAACGCAACAGACGGCGCGTCGATCGGACGCCCGGTCTGTGAGTTATTAGCCTTTTCGTCCCAGGGGCCCAGTTGGTTTCGTGAGCGAAACCAATCCCGGCCGTATCTCAACTGCACCCCGAACTCCCATAGGGTATACTCAAAGGGACCGTTACTCAACGTAACCACCAACGCCGCTGACGGCTCGTCAAGCGGACGTCCTGTCTGAAAGATATCAGCTTTCCCGTTCCAGGGGCCCGGTTGGATTTCGGGTACAATCCAACCCGGCCATACTCCGACTGTACCCAAAACTCGGGCGGAGTATGTCAAAAGTTCCGTCTCATCAAGAGGAAGTCAATAAAACAGACGGCGCGTCAATCGGACGCCCGGTCTGTGAGTTATTGGCTTTTTCGTCTCCGGGGCCCGGTTGGTTTTTAAGGCAAAACCAACCCGACCGTACTCCACCTGCGTCCAAACCTCGGGCGGAGTATGCCAAAAGATCCGTCTCATTAAGAGGAACGCAACGCGACTGACGGCGCGTCAATCGGACGTTCGTGGCTCAAGATATGAGCGTTTCCGCTCCGAAGGCCCGGTTGGTTCCGTGAACGAACCAACCCGGCCGAACTCAAAGTAACCCGAAACCTTGAGTGCGATATACCGAAACGACCGTCTCGATCCAAGGATCGCGTTTCCGCTGACGGTTCGTCGATCGGAGGTCCGAGGCTCAAGTTACGAGCCAAAAACCAAATCTGGTTCGAAACGGGGGGTCCGGGTCCGGGCCGACCCGGCCCGACCCCCCCCCCCCCCCTGGGCGGCGCGGTGGCCGGCGGCGGCGGCCGGCGGCGGCGGACGGCGGTGGCGGCGGCGGCGGGCCGCGGTGGCGGCGGCGGCGGGCCGCGGCGGCGGCGCTTGGCGCCGCACGTGGGTGATCACGCGGGGGGCAAGGCCCCCGCTTTGCTTCAAGTGGCGCGGCCTTTGTGCCGCGCCTGGGTAACAAAAACCGCGCCACGTGGGGGCCGGTTTTGGAGGGACAAACCGGGGGGCTGCTGCCCCCCTTTCATGGAACCGCCCCCCTCTTAAAGAGGGGGGTTTTATGTGCTGGCCGGGGGAATTATTTCCCCCGGTTTTAAGACGTCCGGCCGGCCAGCTGGCCGGCCGGTTTTCTCCAACGGGACCGGATATTCCGGTCCCCTCCTCGGCTTCCGACGCCGGCGGCCCGGCCGCCGGTCTCCTCTTCCGCCGCGGCCCGGAACCGGCCGCGGTCTTCTCGTCCCGCCGCGGCCCGGAACCGGCCGCGGCGTTCGTCATCCGGCGCGGTGCGACGGCACCGCGCCCCTTGCCGTGCTTTGATTCTTTTCAACGCGGCGCGACGGCGTCGCGTTCTTGAAGATTTTTCCTCGGCGTGGCGCGACGGTGCCGCGTAAATTAAACGCACGGTAATCCGCGTGGTGCGACGACACCACGCCTCTTTGCTTCCATCGCAAGAATTAAGCATGAACGAAGGAGGGGGTTCGGCCGTGTTCATGCGGTCCGGCCCCCTCACGTTAAGCAAATAACTCAACTTAAAAATTCAAAGTCTCATGTTAGACATGCGAGATCCATGTTCAAGAAATGTAATAAATAAAGAATAAAACAACAACCCCTACCTCGGGTTCAAGATTCGAAGAATCGTCTACGTTCCGCGGAAGACGGTGTCGCGGAGGTCGGGCGTCGCGGTCGTCGTTCGTCAAATCCGTTGACGAAGTGTTATGCCCGAAGAGACCCGACGTTGGCGGATCTTCGTTTGCCGACGAAGAAGGTCCGAGGAGGAAGCGGCGTTCCCTTTTGTTGACACCGAGGACGAAGAAGAGAGGCGTCGTTCTTCGTCGGAGTTTGAGCGTTCTTCGTTCTTCGTCAGAGCTTGAAGATGAAGAGGAGCTCTCAAAAAGCTCTCAAGGGAATAAACAAAACAACCCAAAAACAAATAAGATTACATCTTATTTTATTAACACATAACTCAAAATAATTTCAAATGTTTGAAATTCAAAAGAGTTTAACTCCCCAAAATTAAATAAGTAACTTAAGCCATTAAAGAGGGGGGTTAAGGATGTTGAGAGAATTTGAAAAGAAAAAGGGGTTCGTGTGGGCCCCACCACACTTAATCCTCCCAAGGGAGGTTAAGTGGGTGTGGGTCCCATTTCCAACCTCCTTTGGTAGGTTTTTAAAATAAGTTAACATAAAATTTGTCTTACTCAATTTTATTTAACTTAACTGAAAAACCCCAAAACTAACTTTCAACCCGCAACAAACGCAACTCCCGAAAAGGTCTCTTTAAGTGAATAACGGCGTTGCGAGTTCATCGGTGCCCTCAGATTTCAATTCCGAGCACCGGATCAAAAGTTAGAAATTCCCGCTCGTTCGTTCACTGAACATACCCGAGCCAAACTTCGGAAATTAATTCCGGGCACTCCGGGCCTCGGAATCAGGTGCCGTCTGAAACCGCACTCTTGTAAAATTCTAAAGAAAATTAAGAAAAAATTTCTCTTGAATTTTACGGGTCTTTACATTACTCCCACCTCAGGGCTTTACGTCCCCGTAAAGCTACAACAAAAACTAGGGAAACAAAAGAGGGTACTGAGCACGCATCTGAGCCTCCCGCTCCCAAGTTCTCTCCTGGAGATTCCCGTGCCGCCATCTGTTGCGCACAAGAGGAATCGATCGCCCATGTAGGACCCACTCTGTCGATTCTCTATCTCCACCGGGACCTCCGTAAAAGTCACCCCATCGTCAACGATGTGCGTCGGGTCGTGCACGTATCTCCTCAGCTGAGACACGTGTAAGACGTCGTGCACCCGGTGCAACTGAGGTGGTAGAGCCAGGCGATAAGACACCTCGCCAATCCTGCTGAGAAACTGGAAGGGTCCGATGAAGCGCGGAGATAACTTGCCGCCTCGGCCAAATCTCCGAATACCACGTCGAGGTGAGACCCGCAAGAAGACGTGGTCGCCATCCTCGAACTCCAGTGGCCTCCGCCTCCTGTCAGCGTATGACTCCTGCCGGCTCTAAGCTATCCTCATCCGCTCCTGGATGACATGGACCTCCTCTGACGTGGCCCGGACCATCTCTGGTCCCACGAGAGCTGCGAGATTTCTTCTTTGCCGATAAGAGAAACCTGGTCTCATCCCCTGGATGAACCACATTCTTTGCCTAAAACAGTCAATCCTAACATGGATGATACTAATCCATACCAAGGATGACGTCGTAAGGCCTCGACGCTACTACTAAGAGATCCAACCGCTACTCTCGCCTCCAAGGGTTGAGTCACACTGTTGACATCAGTGTGTGATAACTGGGTCTCCTCCAGTAGATGTCTCACAAGTGAGGGTCAAGTCAATAGTCAACTGGAACCACTTAGTAACATCACAAAAGAGGACAGGAAAGAAAACATCACAAAGGAATGCGTCTTTTATTATTGCCGCTCATATTACAAGACGCTACACAAAAGCAACATCAACATGGAACTAGAAGTACAAAAGACGTATCCACTAGTTCCGCTCCTGTCCACCTGCTTTACTGTTGCTCAAGTATTTGTTGCTGCCTCAACCTCGGTGGCTCCCCCCCAAGCCTGCGGATCGAGGAGTCGGACAGTCACGTGCCAGGTGACCCTTTCCGCGGCATGAGTAACACAACCTGCTCCTTGCACGGCTAGCTCTGTTCCCACTCCGGGTGCCCTGCACCACCGGTCCTAAAACCCGAGATCGCCCATCTGCTAGTCTGGTCCTCCTGGACCTCTGCATCATCTGTCTACTGCCCACAGATGACTCGGCTTCTGATCGAAAAACACGAGGCAAAGGCAGAATCTCCTGTACACGCTCGGGGTGTAGAGATACTGGCACAAACTCCACCCTGAAGAAGGTCTCGAAGTCTTCCCATGCGAAGTTCATCTCATCGCAAAACTGAAACAAGTGGCTCCACCACCTACCTGCTGCTGCGTGTAGTAGGCTCGCAGCGAGGATCACCATGAGGTCTGCTGGTGTCCTCACTAGCCTAAACACTTGTACCACTGCCTCCAGCCAGTCCTCTGCAGCCTGGGGGTCCGTCTCCCCGCGAAACCTGGGCGGTCGCTGGCGCTGAAACTCATGCAGTGCGCTGAGGCGACGTGCATCGTCAGCGGCTGCTGCTGGAAGCATCGGGGGCTCGGCGGGTAGAGCTACCGCCGGTGCCACTGCTGACAAAGGGCCCTGCACCGAGGCCTCGTCGCTCGGTGGACTGTCGTCATGTTCGATTCTCAGAACCCTAGCTGGCTGCCGTCGTGGGGCCATCCTGAAAGAAACAACGTAACACGATCAAACAATTATACCTGGTGAGCTGACCTGGTTTGAGCTGTTTTAAGGGGAAAAACTTTTGAAAACACACACGCAATCAGTGTTTTCGTGCACAAAGTCGGAAATCAGTTGTCAGGGTCCTGGTGTATGGATACGTCGGCCGCCCACACCAACACTGGACTCCCTGAACTGAAAACCACACTCGGTACCCTTAACACTATTGCTTCACAGAAAGAAAGATCAGAGTCTGCGGTAGAACCGACCACCTCTAATACCAATTTGTCACGACCCGTCCTCGGGGCCCGTGCCATGACTACCCCAAGCCCGCCTTCCATAGGCCAGGGGCTGGCGACTAGCACCAAAGGCGTAAAATCCCGATAACTGGGAAGGCATTGCCTTTATAAAGAAAACAAGCACCACAGAGTACAAGCGGAAGTAAAACACTAAGTACAAAAGAAGAGCTGAAAAGTAAAAAGGGGCCGGAAATACAACCCCAACTGTAAAGTACAACTCGAAAGGGAAACAGCGACTGAAAAGTAAAGCTGCTACGCTGAGATGTCCACTGGAAATCCCACCTGAAGGGTGGGTACAGATAGCTCCTCTGCTCCTCAGGTCCCGCCATCCGCTCCGAGTATGTCCCGCCCAGTGGTCCACCTCCGGGTACCGCCTCGTCGTATAGTCCACCCCCAGGTACCGTCCAGACCTCGAACCTTCGGCTTCTGTCAGCACTATCCGTCGTCTGCAACCAACACAACGAGGTGCGGGCATAGCCCGTGCAGGGGTGAGTATAACGATACTCAGTAGGGACCCCGAGACCCTCAAGGTCTCACTAAATCCAACAAGGATAAACACAAGAAGATCTCAACAGATAAACTCTACTTAGGTATATGCCCATACATATACCTAAGTTATCAAGTAACCCATCTCAATCATGAGGAAACACAAGGATTGTGAAAACGACGGATAACCACTACCCGGGTATATGCCCATACATATACCAAAGTTAGCAAGTGACCCATCTCAATCATGAGGTAAACACAAGGTCAAAAGTCTCAGCTCAAACCAGGATTTTCATTATCGAAACCGTAACTGCTGAAGAGCTCCGTCTCTAGAGTGTACAGTGGTCCTGTCACGACTCCGAGGCTGCCGCTCACTAACCTAGGACTGCTGAAGTACTCCTCCTGTCGAGTACTGCGGGTTTGCGGCCAACTACCTGGCGCTCCGTCCGCTGAGGGTCTGTCGCCAAATACCGGGCGCTACCCAGATAGCCTACTGAGGTACTCCTCCTGATGAGTACCGCGGGTCTGCTGCCAACTACCAGGCGCTCCGTCCGCCGTGGGTCTGCCGCCAAATACCGGGCGCTCCGTCCACTGGGCTAGTCGACTCACTCCAAGTCGAGTCGGTCAAGCAGTCGTCAGGTCTCAGCCGGCTACACGGTCTCCGTACTCTGCACGCTCGTCTCCACCGTCGCGGGTCTGTCGCTACAACCAAGCGCACACACTCCGTAGAGCATCGCGGGTCCGCCGCTACAACCAAGCGCTCCACCGCCAAGGATCTGCTGCTGCATCCAAGCGCACCACCACTGTCAAGTACCACGGGTCCGCTCCACGAGCTACTGGTCGATACTCCAAGTATCACAAGGTCCCGCGAAAAAGTGTCTCAAAGAACCGTCTCGTCACAGGGGTCTCAACGCAACAGACGGCGCGTCGATCGGACGCCCGGTCTGTGAGTTATTAGCCTTTTCGTCCCAGGGGCCCGGTTGGTTTCGTGAGCGAAACCAATCCCGGCCGTATCTCAACTGCACCCCGAACTCCCATAGGGTATACTCAAAGGGACCGTTACTCAACGTAACCACCAACGCCGCTGACGGCTCGTCAAGCGGACGTCCTGTCTGAAAGATATCAGCTTTCCCGTTCCAGGGGCCCGGTTGGATTTCGGGTACAATCCAACCCGGCCATACTCCGACTGTACCCAAAACTCGGGCGGAGTATGTCAAAAGTTCCGTCTCATCAAGAGGAAGTCAATAAAACAGACGGCGCGTCAATCGGACGCCCGGTCTGTGAGTTATTGGCTTTTTCGTCTCCGGGGCCCGGTTGGTTTTTAAGGCAAAACCAACCCGACCGTACTCCACCTGCGTCCAAACCTCGGGCGGAGTATGCCAAAAGATCCGTCTCATTAAGAGGAACGCAACGCGACTGACGGCGCGTCAATCGGACGTTCGTGGCTCAAGATATGAGCGTTTCCGCTCCGAAGGCCCGGTTGGTTCCGTGAACGAACCAACCCGGCCGAACTCAAAGTAACCCGAAACCTTGAGTGCGATATACCGAAACGACCGTCTCGATCCAAGGATCGCGTTGCCGCTGACGGTTCGTCGATCGGAGGTCCGAGGCTCATGTTACGAGCCAAAAACCAAATCTGGTTCGAAACGGGGGGTCCGGGTCCGGGCCAACCCGGCCCGACCCCCCCCCCCCTGGGCGGCGCGGTGGCCGGCGGCGGTGGCCGGCGGCGGCGGACGGCGGGGGCGGCGGCGGCGGGCCGCGGTGGCGGCGGCGGCGGCGCTTGGCGCCGCACGTGGGTGATCACGCGGGGGGCAAGGCCCCCGCTTTGCTTCAAGTGGCGCGGCCTTTGTGCCGCGCCTGGGTAACAAAAACCGCCCCACGTGGGGGGCCGGTTTTGGAGGGACAAACCGGGGGGCTGCTGCCCCCCTTTCATGGAACCGCCCCCCTCTTAATGAGGGGGGTTTTATGTGCTGGCCGGGGGAATTATTTCCCCCGGTTTTAAGACGTCCGGTCGGCCAGCTGGCCGGCCGGTTTTCTCCAACGGGACCGGATATTCCGGTCCCCTCCTCGGCTTCCGACGCCGGCGGCCCGGCCGCCGGTCTCCTCTTCCGCCGCGGCCCGGAACCGGCCGCGGTCTTCTCGTCCCGCCGCGGCCCGGAACCGGCCGCGGTCTTCTCGTCACGCCGCGGCCCGGAACCGGCCGCGGCGTTCGTCATCCGGCGCGGTGCGACGGCACCGCGCCCCTTGCCGTGCTTTGATTCTTTTCAACGCGGCGCGACGGCGTCGCGTTCTTGAAGATTTTTCCTCGGCGTGGCGCGACGGTGCCGCGTAAATTAAACGCACGGTAATCCGCGTGGTGCGACGACAGCACGCCTCTTTGCTTCCATCGCAAGAATTAAGCATGAACGAAGGAGGGGGTTCGGCCGTGTTCATGCGGTCCGGCCCCCTCACGTTAAGAAAATAACTCAACTTAAACATTCAAAGTCTCATGTTAGACATGCGAGATCCATGTTCAAGAAATGGAATAAATAAAGAATAAAACAACAACCCCTACCTCGGGTTCAAGATTCGAAGAATCGTCTACGTTCCGCGGAAGACGGTGTCGCGGAGGTCGGGCGTCGCGGTCGTCGTTCGTCAAATCCGTTGATGAAGTGTTATGCCCGAAGAGACACGACGTTGGCGGATCTTCGTTTGCCGACGAAGAAGGTCCGAGGAGGAAGCGGCGTTCCCTTTTGTTGACACCGAGGACGAAGAAGAGAGGCGTCGTTCTTCGTCGGAGTTTGAGCGTTCTTCGTTCTTCGTCAGAGCTTGAAGATGAAGAGGAGCTCTCAAAAAGCTCTCAAGGGAATAAACAAAACAACCCAAAAACAAATAAGATTACATCTTATTTTATTAACACATAACTCAAAAGAATTTCAAATGTTTGAAATTCAAAAGAGTTTAACTCCCCAAAATTAAATAAGTAACTTAAGCCATTAAAGAGGGGGGTTAAGGATGTTGAGAGAATTTGAAAAGAAAAAGGGGTTCGTGTGGGCCCCACCACACTTAATCCTCCCAAGGGAGGTTAAGTGGGTGTGGGTCCCATTTCCAACCTCCTTTGGTAGGTTTTTAAAATAAGTTAACATAAAATTTGTCTTACTCAATTTTATTTAACTTAACTGAAAAACCCCAAAACTAACTTTCAACCCGCAACAAACGCAACTCCCGAAAAGGTCTCTTTAAGCGAATAACGGCGTTGCGAGTTCATCGGTGCCCTCGGATTTCAATTCCGAGCACCGGATCAAAAGTTAGAAATTCCCGCTCGTTCGTTCACTGAACGTACCCGAGCCAAACTTCGGAAATTAATTCCGGGCACTCCGGGCCTCGGAATCAGGTGCCGTCTGAAACCGCGCTCTTGTAAAATTCTAAAGAAAATTAATAAAAAATTTCTCTTGAATTTTACGGGTCTTTACATAATATGTACAAGGAAGGTATATATACCTATAGATACGTATATATATATCAGTGCAAGCCCTCCAATTGTCATCAAATGCTCTATAAACAATACCATGAACTCAAAAACACCACGACCAGGACCAAAACACTTAAAGTAAACTTCCAATAACTCATAAAATTGAAATCCCCAATTATTAATTAAGATAACAAAATGAAAATGCATACCCAAAATTGACAACAGTCGATCGTGACACCCGATCTACTTCTCCTTCAGTGGCGGTTTCTAAAAAATAAACCAAGGAGTCTTGAGGGAGCTTATGTATAACCAAACCATGAAAAAACAAAAAATAATAATTATCCTAACTTTTGGGTTTCAAACAAATGAGATAGGGTGATGAGGAGACCAAAAATCATCCCAAGGAAGGAGGTTGAAGTAGTCATGTGTCATAACATCATGATTTGAAGAGGAAACATATGAAAATAATTTAAAGTTCATTGAGAGGAGTGAGAGGTGAGTTGGGGGGTCACATGTTTTCTAAGGGGGAGAGGTTGGGTGCATGCATCACATGAAAAAATAGGGGGAGAGTTGTGAGACCACATTTGTTTCCTTAAAACCTAAACGAATAATAATAATAAAAATAAAAATAATAACAATATTTATAACAAAATTAATAGAAATAATAATAATAGTAATAATAATTATATTATTATTAGATCATTTAATTTTCTTATTTATGTTTTAATTTAATTTTTTTGAATTTTAAAGAAGGGCGACATCCCTGGTTTGGGCTATAGGCCTTAGAAAACTAGGTGACAACCATGTTCCTTCAACTCTGCACCTGAGGCACACTACATGGGGGTTCATGGATTGGAAACTGTGTTCCTACCATGCAGTGAATAGATATTACATACATACTAAGGCCACTGACTTTGCACAACCCATACAATATCCTCAACCCACTAGTATAAGGCCTCATGTTTTTCTATTGTGGTTTGCATGGTTTCAGACAAACAATGTTCCCTCTAAAGGTTCTTTAAAAGTTTATTTCCTATTATAGGTGGTCCCAAAACACATTGAGACACTCAAGAAACCTAACAGGCCTTCACCCCAGTCCAAAAAAAATCTTTTTGAATGGTTCAAAATCGATGAATGAAGTTCTGATTCTCATTTAAAATTCCCTTCCACTAAACAAAAAAATTTAAATTCCTATATATTTTTTGTCCAGTTTAAAATAAGGTACTTTATATCCCGCCCACATTAGATCTTATCATACTCAAGAAGAATTTAGGAAATAAATAAACACCACCTAACCTTCAATGATCATGAATATTTATTCAAATGGTCATGTTGAATTTCTAATCACAAAACACTCCTTCGATAACCATTTAATCACACAATACCAAACCCATCAAAACTAGAGCTAATGATCATTATAAAACAAAAACACAAAGGTGTATATTACCTTATCTACTTAATATAAATACATGATCACATTGTTGTCTCATTAAAAGTATGGAAAAGGGTACTTCCCACCTTAGGATTTAACATTAACGAGGGCTAATTTGACCGACATCACTTCCCACTGTCGGAATTTTCTACGAGAAACAACAATAAGAATTATAAAGATTCTATTGGAATGATTTCATTAAAAAGGAAAAGTTAAATAATTATCAACATAATTTAATTGGTCACCCAATTATCCTCCAATACACTTCTGATCCATTTCCTAACCACACTCATCATTTCCATATGGAGTGATTTGGAAGAATTCCATACAATTGATCAAATTTAACATGACGAGGATGAGTTGAGAAATCAATAGTAGACCCATCATAAGACCTTCATATTATATGACCGGAATACTAAAAATGGAACTGCAATGCCTACCCCTAATGATTTTTTCATTTACAAAAATCACACCCACCGAAGTACCCACATGTGTTCTGATGATGTCCTATGATCAAAACACCATCAAAACCTTTAATCCATCAGGCCTCGACACAACCAAATGTGTAATATAAACCCATCCCACTAGCATCGTTACCCTTTAAACACACCTCCGAGACCGACTACGCAACTAAGATAACCTCAGATTCCAAAAGATGGGGTATAAGGAAGCATCCATATTATTTTGTCCTCCAGGTTTCAATTAATACATTTTCACAAAGCCAAAACATCCACATAAAAACACTAACTGAGCCTAGAGTGGCATCCACTTGGTGGTTGAGTCAATGAAAATAGTCGATGTCTATGTTTTCATCTTAGGAATTCATAATTGGGAACCCAAGTATAACCCTTGACTAAGAAATGTTGAAGGAAAACCGTGAGTTAGTATGAAACACCGAAATAAAACCACCCAACATGATCAACAACTTTTAATGATATATCACGATGTAAGACTAACATTCTCATATTTCATATAGGATGATGTCAACATAGGGGGTATGCTCATTGATAAGAAAAATACACTAAGAGGATTTAAACGTCTTACTATAAATCATACCTAATTACTAGAAAGAAGAATATTCAATCCATAATCGGTTGAATTCAAAGAGGATATGTATCTTCCCCAAATGATATGTACTTACAACCGATCAAAATTACTTTTTCCACCCAAGGCATTAGGTGATCGCTCATGATTTACCCACCAAAGTCCACCAAGACCAATGAAAATTATAAATGGTTTCATTCACAACCAAAAAAAATCAATGTCATTCTTTCAATAAAGCGTCGACCCTTACAAAACTCACAAGGCCAAAAAAGAAATTTATGCATAACCGACCATTTCCAACTAGTCCTCCAAGGTTGTGCTCATTCTACTTGGAAGGACACATTAAACTCAACTAATGTGATGGTCCCCACCTTAAGAGTGTCCCATTAGATCGAATGGAAGATAAAATAGATGCTCACAAGAAATATTTATCAAAAACACCTTAAATTAACATGGGACACTCCTCTAAGCCATGATCACAACATCAAAACCTTAAAAGAAAGCCAAAACTAGACCGAATGGCACGTCAAAACACCAAAGTCTCTTGGGAGTCATCATAGGAATTGGGATGAACTTTATTGCCTGTAATTCCAAGGTCACACTACTATGATGATGACCTGAGATAGTACACAGTATCATAGGGCTCAATGGAACCATCGAACTCAACTGGTTTATTACCACATTTAGGACATGATGGTATCACGTGTATCAATGCATACTACCCCAAGGTTACATGAGAAAATGACACTTACAAAATAAAAAAAATTATTATCAACCCTATGCATTCATGTATTGGATGTAGGGTACAAGAGATTCATCTTAGAGTCGAACTGCACCATACGACCTTTCACTTGGATTATGACATGGCATGCCATCCACTGATGAGGAAAAGAAAGAGTGAAGTGGCCTAAAAATTATCCAACCATTCAGGAGGAATTTATAACCATCTGAACCTTAGATTTACTCAATGCTCAGGCCCATATCAGTGTCCAAGGAATACCATGACCACCCATCCAAAAAAAAAAGTATCATTAAAAGGTAAGTGGGGTCCTACTAGGGACAACAGAACCCGAATGTCATCCAATGTCAGAAACCTAAGATAATTTATCAAGTATTATAATATTTAAGGGTGATACATACCATTAGATAGCCTCTTATGAAAGTATAAGGTGTTGAACTATAATGGGGTTATTCTTATGAAGGACACTATGTTCAATCGACGATCATCTAAGCCTTTTCCAAAAAAAGAAGAAGGCTTGCAGAAAACAATCAAGCTTCCATTCCAAGGTAACTCAAAAAAGAAACTCAAACTACCCTTACAAGAGGTTTTACACAAGGGACCCAACTATAGGTTCCATTTTCCAAGCCCTTTACATTTAATTACATTTAAATCCATATACATATAAAATATTTAATTCAAAACATTAGGCACGATTTTATAAAAAACACAAGCTACGTGATTTAGTTAACTCTCTAAAGGACAAACATTAAAGATTCATCAAACACCATTATAAAACATTAATAATTTATTAAAATCCCATCATTAATAGGAAATTTAACAAAAAAATTCCCTTTTATGACATTTAAAAATGAGGTTTCCTATGAGGGCCCCACTAAGCCAACTTGGGTTCAGTATAAAACAACCCAATAGTATTTTCATAGTTTTGGGGGTTTTAAATAACCCAAATGGGTCATATCATATGGAAGGTACAATAACTAACCTAATTAGGTCCATTTTCACATTTAACTGTTACGCAATTCATTTCTAATTAAAATTTAACTTTATTTACATTTAAAACCATTACACAACCTAACATAGTCACGTAGCAATGATCAACTACATGGGTTTTTATTTCCTAATTCATGAAGTGACCATAAACTTCATGGATTCACAATTGGATCCCAATAATAAAAACTAATGCCATATTAGAATATAACATGATCAAATATATAACAATCCATAAAGATCCCTAGAAATTTAGAGTTTCTCATTTGGATCCCATCAATCAAAAACAATTTACCCTAAAAATTTAATTCTATCATCCCTTTATAGTGGTTCAAATTCATGTTTTACATTTTCTGATCTATAAGGTTCCCATACACCTTACAACTGAAAATAGACTCTCATTGTAATTGAAACCAATAAATTTATCCCGTGAAACTAACTTCATATTAAAACATATCTATCATTTTATCATAATCATTAACACATAAAGCATGCTATAACACAGAAGCATGAAATATCAGAAAATGTGGATAAATAGTCAAGAAACATGGCATACAACCACTAATTCATGTTATATAAACATAAATGATATTAAAAAATAATTGATTAACACTCAATAAAATTAGTCGGATTACTACAAATACAACCACATGGAATAGAACGTGAATGACATGTTAATCCCTAAGTTCATATAATGATGCATACAGTGATTCTTCCTTGCTATACCAGGATAAGGAAAAAATAATATAAAATTATACAAATTTTCAGCTGTAGAAAATACCCAAATAATTAAAGGTGAAATAAAAATCAACTATAATAGAAGATAACGAGGAAAATAATTCCCAGCCCTAGTCACTTGGTCATTTCCTTTACATAGGGGATCAGTCCCAACAATGACTACAAACCAAGAGTCGAAACATTCCTAGTCTCCAATCCACTAACTGAAAATAGTAACACAAAAGAAAAAATAAGGATGTGATACCACATTATTACATCCCTACATAGCTTCCCACTAAATAGGTTACTGGACCAGTCGGTCATATGGCCTCAAGAGATCCTTCCCTTATGCAGAAGGCTACTAACTTGCAGTAAGGGTCTCAAGAAGTTATTGTGGTAAGACTATACTCTCTTTTCAGTGTATAAAGTAAGTATTACAAAAATAATTATCATGATACAATGGATGCATCAAATAAATTAAAAATAATAGTAGAATGAAAATAATAACAATTTAATAAAAAGTGTCTAGTGCCAGTTTATACTACGCATTCATGTACAATGATGATATTTAAGCTAAATATGTAAACATAGATAATGATTTTCATAATAGTAAAAATACATGATTTAGGAAAAGAAATTAATTAAATATAGAAAAGATAATATCTAGTATTATTCTAAGCTCTAGATCATTCCTTTTCTCCTAAATCCCAAGTACTAGAATGCAACAACAAGCAAGGTCCGAATTCCTAAAAACAAAATGTCTACCCGGGTACCCCAATGTAATGGAACCCAGAGCATGGTGTGAGCTATAAATATTATTAGGATAGTATCCATGTTGTTTATCCCATTATAGTTTGTAAAATATAAATTAAAGTAGTATAAGTAAACAGAATAATAAAAATTGAAAAAATAAACAACCACCCACCCTGTTTCATAATGGACACCTGATAACCATACCTACTTTCAGATCATAGTCAGAGCAAGTCTATTTAGTCACCATATATATATATATATATATATATATATATATATATTGGAAATGGTACATTCTATACATCCTTATAAAGTGAGAAATTCCATGCTAAAATAGTTAGGTTTCCATTGATCCACTAGGAAACAGTATAATAACAGAACATGGCACGTTATTCCCATCACCCATATATTATATCTGGTGTAAATGAAACATGTTCTACTTCCCTATAGAGTGAGATACTCCATGCTACAATACTCTTAATGCGATTGATCCCCCATGAAATACTCTAATCAGAGAACATGGTGTGTAATTCAAATAACTCATTTAGTACATCTGGTGGATAGGATGCACACCTTACATCCCTATAGAGTGAAAGGCACCATGATAGAACACTTAGGATATAACTAAACCACTATGAAACACTCTAAAATGGAAAAAAATTAGTAGGTATAGTGTAATCATCCCGATTTTAGGCCGAGGAGATCTTTATCATCATCACCCCTCGAGAGAGTGTAATTTTATACGAGTCTTGGGTGCCACACCCTAATTGAGATAATTCACTAGTGAGACCCCATGAAACACCCCTCGAGTATCTTTAGTGGTTATGGAAAGTGTAATCATCCTGACCAAAGTTCTTGGAGATCATAATCATCCCCACCACATGGGAGAGCATAATCATCCATGAGTCTTAGGTGACGTTTCTGAATGAAATATCATTAATACAAACACCATTACCATAGAATATTTCATTAAATTGGATTAATTCCATACCTCATATCATTAATAACATTTAAAATATAACACATAAGTAAAAAAAATCCTTTTATGAATTCAAATATCCATGTTTAATTACATTTCAAGGATTCCATTTCATTTAATTCATTTAATACAAGGAAAAACAATTCATTACGAATAAACCAGTTAATCAATGACATGGAATTAAATCAACTAAACATGTAAGTTCATTTATTGTAACAATTACATTTTAATATAACCATTTGAGTAAATTATCTCCATCAATTCAATACAATCCATCCAAAATATGTTATTTACTTTATCAAAATAAGGGAATTCGATTTAATGTTCAGGAAACAAAATAGAAGATGCTATAGTCAAGAGATAAATCACCTACATGGTTACCCCCTTAAAAAAACATTCCAAGACCGTAGTAGAATATTGGTCCATTAATCAACTAGATTTGAGTGACAAATCTATGCACTTATAAGTTACATTAGTTACATGAACATTTATAATGAAAAACTGGAAACTTATTTCATAACATAAATGAAGGTCAGGTCTCAACAAGATATATACCAAACTATAAATTCATCAAATAAAATAATAACCAAGACAATAATTTTGGAAATCATCAATGTTTAACAAATAGTTTTCATATTTTAGACAGATCACCTTCATTGGAAGGGTTTTATTATTAAATAATGACATTGTTAAATATTCAATTCATTTGTTCAATTAAATATGACATCCCATTCATCAAGGAATTTTTTTTAGAAAAATAACATACATGGAAAATAATTATATAGAGGCATGAAGAAAATTCAATGAATTAATTAACACTTTCATGAATTAAAAGGGAAAAGAAAGGGATCTTACCTCAAAAGTAGACTAAGCAGAACAATTTTCCCACAAGATGACAATCTTTTCTTGATGATTCTCTACACATATATGCACATCACTTATTATATAAATATATTTACCAATTAATAAAATGTAATAATTCCCCTATCCATGATGTAATATGTACAAGGAAGGTGTATATATATATATACATACCTATGTATATGAGTACCAGCCTTCCCGTAGTCTTCAACTACTCTGAAAACAATTCTACGAACTCAAAAACATCGTTGCAAGGAACAAGACAGTCCATGGAAACTATTAGGAATTCTTAAATAATGAAAGACACAAATATTATTTAATTGTCCACAAATAATGTAGAAAAAACATTACCCCAATTATCGATGGTAGATGGAGACATCAGAATAACTTTTCATCATGTAATCTTTTTTGGAATATGAACCAAGGTGTCCTGAGGGACCCTTCACATAACTAAACATTGAAGGAAAAAATCATCATTATCCTTTCCCTAGAGTTTCATAAAAATGAGTTAGGGTGATACGGAGACCATAAATGTCTCCATGGAAGGAAGAGTAATGAGGCATGAGATATACCTTGAATATTGGAATGAGAAACACAAGAAAATATGGTGGAGTTTTTGAGAAGAGGGGGAGCCAAGGTGGGGGCCACATGTGCGCCATTTAAGAGGGGATGGGTGTGTGTGTCATGTGATGAAAGAGGGGGATTGGGGTGGTCCTGCATTTTTTTCCCTAAAACCTAATCAAATAATAATAATAATACTATCAATAATAAAATTATTATTGTTATTATTATTGTTATTATTATTAAATCATTTCATTTAGTTTTTTTATTTTAGTTTTAATTTAATTATATTGATTTTAAAATATGTTAACTCGTATGTTTTTGGCCACATCGTTTGGAAAACCGTTCATGAACTATGTGCCCTCTATTGGGCACAAAAGGCATCCCACAGAGACTAGACACAAGGTTTGTAAGCTGTGTGCCAACTATATGGTGAATATTTATTAGGTATTAACTCTTTCCACTAACTGTGTGAGATAGTCCCATTTTTTGGTAAACCATTTGGAGCCCAGATGACAACCTCTATCCATCAGCATAAGGTTCAACATTTTTCTGCTATGGGTTAAATGGTTTCAGAAACACCGTGCCCCCTCTACAGGTCATTCAAAAGTTGATTTTCAATGGTTGCAACTTTTTAAAATCCACGAGACACCCGATAATCTTAATGTGTCTTCAACCATGTCCAATAAAATAAATTTTAATGGTTCCAACTCCCAAAATTAGTTTTAGATGCTCCGTTTTAAAAAAATCCCTTCCACTAAATGCAAAATTTAAAATTCCTCTAGATTTTTCATCCATTTCAAAACATTGAACACTACATTGGGTTTCCAAATGGATTTAATGATAAGTTCATGTGAAAAATGGTATTCTTTAAATTTTTGAATATTGTGAAAATTTGATTGAAATAATATATGGAATGAAGGCTCAGCTAGTATTTCATAATTACTAGGAAGGTGGTTTTGTTTTTGGAAAGTGGGGGTTTTCAGGTGATCCTTAGTCAATAGATTAGTGAGAATTGTGTAATTAGTGATTTCCATGAGTTCTTATGCTGCTTGGAATGTATATGTAAATGTTATTATTTATTTAAAATGTGAAATTTAATTTTTTTCACAATGGGAATCTTGTGTGTCTTGGGTGGAAGACTATAACTAGTGTGCTACTTGATTCGGTGAGACCGAGGTTTGGTTTCTAATAGTAGGATTGATTCTACAACACTAACGCAACATGTGATATGATCAGAAACAACTAGTTTATTATATGAGATCCCCTCTACTGGATCGTTCATGGGAAATCTGTTGGTTTTGTCATATGATATGGAGATCATTAGTCATTAAGATGGGATCTACCCCACTGGCTTGAGCACATGAACTCTATTTGTATTGGTTGGAGGATTTTATCACTAATGTATGAGGTTTATAGGGTCCCACATGTGTTAGTTACCCATTGGGATTTCCCATGGTCTCATCTTATGATATGATGCTTTTGTGATATGGTGATAACCATAATTATACTATGGAAATTCTGTATATTTCAGTTTCAAAGAATGTTCTTAGATAAATGTTTTCCAAAAAAGTGTTTTCCTAAAAACGTGTTTCCTTAATGTATTTTATATGATATGTTTATAAAATACCGACAATTCTCGAATTTTTATGTTCTATTTATTTATATTGCATTTGGATATTAGACCTACTAGTTTATATCTTCTTTTTCTATTTCTTTTAATTTTTTCTTATCCCCTTTTTACCAGTTCACACTTATTTTTATTCAGGTTATGGTTTATTACTAGAATTTGAAATGATAGAACTGTTTTTAACAGAAAGCTATGTATGTGTTGTTCTAAAAAGGGAACTAAAAGAAAACTTTGTTGGGTTTGGTCAATTGAATAAAATAATACTTTATAACTTTATTTCAAACTAGTGTTTGTGGACAGTTTTAGGAAAGGTTGGGGATTAAATTAGGGGTGATTACCTATAGAGATGCTTAATCTCACACACAACACATGTCACATGAAAACAGTATACCTAGGTTGTTTTGAAGTTTCAGTTTCCAAAAGAAAAAATTGGTCATGTGGTTAGTGCACACCATGTGGTCATGTGGAGATTGTGTTACCATGTTTTGGTTTTTGTTTTGTGTTTTGATTTTGTTTTGTTTAGTAGTTTTTGTATTGGGATTGGAATTTTTTTTGTTTGATGTTCAATATTTTTTGTTATGATTAATGCTTAGTTTGGTTATATTATCTTATTATTTTTTAGAAAAAACCATCCCTATTATATTATCTTGACATCAAGAACTAATTTCTGGCCAATGGGGACTGGGAATGCACTTCGGGCCATTTCTCAGGATGGTTCAGGAGTCGGGTTGGATGAAACATCATCCTGGTTCATGAAAAATGATATTTAAGAAGCCCTTTTTTATATGGGTTTTCATGTAGATTGAATACCCAGACTTTTGGGACAAAAGAGGTTGGGAAAAGAAGGATTTCATGAACCCTTTCTCATAATGATCCCAGAGTTTCTAGGTGTAGCATGGTATTTGAGTCCCTGTTTTGGTTTTGGGTTTGTGTATGGGGATTGAAAATATAGGTGAGAAGGTGTTATGATGTGATCTCAAATAGAGTAGTGACCCATGTGGAGTCTGAGTACTTAGTTCAATAAATTCCCCATGGATGTTGAATAATTAGGCTATGTCCCACTAACCATGTTGATAGGATATGCATGACTACTGGATCCCTATTCTAGGAGTTTAGTGTGAGTTTTGTTCTTTTTTGTTTCAATACATTAGGGTTGATTTTCCAAATTGATGTTGGTTTTGGGAAAAGAATATTTGAAATGAAAAAATGGATTCATATTTGGTTTGTTTTTAAAAGGACTTGGTGTGTCAGTTGGTTTTGAAAAGGTGAATGTGCAATTTTAATAAAGTGGTCTTGGTGGAAGGATTTTTTGGAAATTATAATTGAGCTATTGTTTTGGAAAAGATAATTAATATTCTATTTCAGATGTTTGGATTAGAATATATTTTTTTTGGATTGGGTTGATCATCTATTTGAGTTTTGATTTATGTTGATTTTGGTTATGTGTTTTTCTTATGTGGAGATTATCACACCCAAAATGATCCCAGAGGTTTTTATTGAGTCTCTTCTAATTTTTTGACCCAAACTGAACACTGAGTGGGGTTTCAATGTCCATTACATCTTGGTTATTACTTGTATTTCATGATGATCAAGGTGATATAGAGTCTGTGGAGTGTCTTAATAAAGTGAAAGGTGTCATCATGTTTTTGAGAGCCCCCAAAGAAATGAGGGATTGAGCTATATGTGGTTTTTTATAGTTTGGAATTGGAAATGTGTGAGGTGATATTTCTAACATAATTTGAGGTTTTGATGTCTTGAGAAGTTATTAAGTTGAGGAATTCTTAGCTGAGTTGGTTTTTGTAGCATAAGAAGTTGTTAATATAGTATCTCTTGAATATTGTGAAGTTTCACCATATGGAAAGAGGTATGTGCTAGAGGGACCAGTTCTTAAAGATTCTATTTTTCCATCTCCAGATTTTCCATCATTATACTAGTAATTCATCTATATTTAGTATATCCAGTTTATGCATTTGAAGTCTTCTTGTCATAATCATCAAAATTATTTTCATTGACGATGTTGTTTGGGTCATTTGGAGAAATTCAGTAAGAATCATGGCAACAAGAGGAAGTCTTGAATAGAGTATGCCAACTCCTATATATTTGGAAAATTATTCATTAACACATTAGGGATCCAACCATATGAACCATATTTATGATTTTCACATATATAGAAATTGTTAGGGGTGTAGGATCCTTGGCCTAGTTTTTTTCTTTAGTGTTTGAGTGGAGATGGTTAAAGCTTCTCTATAGTAATTTTTACTACAATCTTGAGTTCCACTTTTTTATAAGAATCATGGTATTTTTTTCCTTCAAAATAATAGTGTTGGTTCCTTTTAAATGTGAGTCAATAATTAGTAGATCATTATTACACTGGCTTAGTTTCTGTATATTGGTTCAAATTTTCAGACATGCTCTCTTTAGAGAAGATTGAGTCTGGGGGAGTTTGTGAACTATTTATTTATTAATATTTTTGTTTGATTTCCTCTCAAGATTTTTCTCTTTGTATTGGGGGTTTCATATTCATATTGGGAATTCCTATCTTATTTGCATCATGTTGGGAATTTCAATGATGGTCATGCTAGTCAGGTTCTTATTTTTGTGAGAACCCTCTCCCTTTTTATAAGTATGTTTTCCTTATTGTTTTCCATAAAATTGTTTGAGTGTGACTTGTGGAGTAAATGGTTCACCTAAGGATTGTGGTTCCATTTGGTTTTGTTCACTGTTATTTACGCTTAGTATTAAACTTGTCTTATCATTTTGTTGGGGGAGTTTATTTTGGAAGAAAGATTTTATAGTGGGGATAATTTTCATAACCCATCCTTGGAATTTCATTTATTTTATTATTTTCTTTATTTTGGATCCTTTGTTTAAGGTTTGGGTCAAGTTCTTGGTTTCAAATTTTGATTTTTTGAGTTCCATAAGGGATTTTTGGCTTGTGAATGGGTTGAGTAGAAACCATAAAACATATTGTGGAATGTGGTGTTTTCTGTTCATTTTATTATTTCATGGTTTGACTTGAATTTTTTGATCTTTTCTTGGGATAAACCATATGAGGTCAAGGTGAAAACTTTGTGGCTTTATGGATGGTTTTCGGGGCACGAAACTCGATTTTAGGAAACTATGTAGAAACCGGGCGACGGGTTTATCAATTTTGATTGATGAATTTTTCACAATTTGGGCATAGTTTCCAAAACCATGTGGACAAAATAGGTGAGGTTCTTCTTCCCTTTTGCACGGTGTGCATGGTTGTTGCATAGTTTTTCAAACCATACATCCAAACTGTGTTAGTTTCCCATATCATTAAAATTTTGAAATTTTTCTTTTTTCCCTTAGATTTTTTAACCCTATTTTGGAATTTCCTCCCTTATTTTAACCTAGGAATACATGAGGGCTCTAAGAGACCCCCCTCACTTACTCCATATCCTCTATTGAAGCACCTTGAAGGATATTAGGTATGTCTCTTGGAGTTTTTTTGTCTTTTCCCTCATCTTCATCACCTCATATCTTGGTTATTCATTCTTCCATGGTGGGTTTACCTCTTGGTCAAACCCTAATGGTTAGGGTTGATTCATGGGATTTTTTTTATTGATTTTAGAGTGTGTTGATTGTATCTCAACTTAGTTATTATTTTTCCCAATGTTTTGTGGAATTTTTAAATTGTTGTCATAGGTGTCTTCATCCATTTCCTTTCATGTACATTCAATTTGATTCATTATATTTCATAAATTATTTCAAATATTTTTTCCTTTATTATTATGGGTTAGTATAAATTGTTTTGGTGTTTTCTAGATGTAAAATTGGAGGAAAATGGTTATCAATGGGTTTCATTAATTTTGCCAATTTTAAATGAAAACAAGGTGTTTAATGAAATTTAAATTGGGATTTTAATGTGAAATTAGGTTCTTAGGGTAGTTTTTTCTCTTGTTTATGATTTGGGAATGTGGTTGGGTTTTTATTTTGTTTTTTTATTTGGAAATTAGTGACTTTTATTGTTTGATTCTTTCGTGTGGATTCTTGTGTTGGTTTAAAATAATGTGATGTTTATTTAAAAAGAGTTTTTGGATGATTTTAGGGGTACATTAAGATTGTTATTGGATGTTATCACATGTATATGTGTACAATGTGTACATAGGTATTGTAAAACAAATGATAACATTCCTTGGGAATGATGATTCCCTGATCCATGGATTTTTAAAGTCTCCCCCTCCATTCCCTCTTTCAATTTCCTAAAATAGTTCATTGATTTTTAAAGGGTGTATAGTTATTTAATTTTGGTACTTATTGATTGTGTTTTATTCAAAGTGTTAAAGGTACAAAAGGTGTTTTAAAAGTAATTTGAGGGGGGTTTTGTTTAAATTTGGGATTCCAAAAGTAATGGACTTTTTTCATGAGGTATTTCATGTTCTTTACCTCGAATTGGGTTTTTGAATTGTAAAACTGATGGAAAATGTGTTTTAAATGTTTTTTTGGTGTGGGTATGGATTTTAATGAGGATTTAACTATTTAAGTGGTTGTAATTCATGTGTACTATTATTGTGGGGTTTCCAAAAGGGTTTCATGAGTTGTTAAAATTATGAAAAGACATGTTTTGAATTTTTTAATATTTTTGAAAAATGATTAATAATTTGTCTGGAATTAAGGATCATCTAGTATTTTATAATTCTTGGTGAAGTGGTTTTTTATAAAAAATGGTGGTTTCCATGTGATCCTTGATCAATGGATCAACGTGAGTTTTGAAAGTGTTGAGTTCTTGTTCTATTTTGTTTCATGGCATGTGTATCTGAATGTGATGATTTATGTGGCATGTAAAATGGAATATCAACACAAAGGGAATCTTGACTCCCTAGGTGGGTGTACTAGATCTAGTTCTATAATTGATTTGGTTATACTGAGGTCTAGTTTATTCTAGTAGGATTGATGCTACTACACTAACTAAACATGTTATATGTTAGGATACCACGAGACCTTGGGATGGGATCCCCTCTTCTGGATTGTGCAATAGAATTCTGTTGGTTTTGTATTATGATATGGAGACCATTATACATTGGGATGGGATCCCAACTAATGGTTCATGCATGGGAACACTCTTCGAATTGGATGGAGGATATGACCAGCATGGTATGATGTTTCTAGGGTCCCAGTTGATCTAGTTACCCAAATTGATTTCCCACAATTATCTCTTGTGACATGATGCTTATGTGATGTGGTCCTAACCATTGGTATATGTTGGAACTTGTTTACATTTAAATTTAAAATAATGTTTATTTGAGAAATTGTTTTTCTTAAAAATGTTTTCATTAAAATCTCTTTCTTTGATGTATTTTCTAAGAGATGCGTAAAAAATATACCTGATTTTCTATCTATATGTTTTATTTATTTCTGATGCATCTGGATATTTTCCCTACTATTTTATGCCTACTTTTTTTGTTTCCATTAATTGTAGCATAGGCCCTTTTTAATATTAGACATGGATTTGTAATCATGTTTTGGTATTTGATGGGGTTTGGAATGAGAAAAACGTTTTTAATGGAATGTTATATATGATTTATTTTAAAAATAGAATGGACAAATGTGTGTTGTTATTTATAATTAATAAAATAATACTTTTATAATGTATTTCAATATTGTGTTTCTAGATTTATTTGGTAATGGAAATGAATGGAATTTGTGATAATTACCCACTGAGATATTTAAGCTCACACCCTAATTTATCCACTCTGGGTAGAAAGACCATATCTATTTTTCAGGATCAAGTTTATGGTTCGGTTTCCTATGGAGATGGCTAGTCTTTTGGTTTGTGGTGACCAGGAGGTCATGTGGAGATCTTGTTAGTGTCATTTGGTTTTTTTTTTGTTCCTATGTTTTTAAATTTGGATTGGATTTTTCTTTGTTTATTTTCATTTATTTGGTTTTGTTGTGTTCTTAGTTTGGTTACTTGATCCTATTTTGGTTTTGAAATAATTTTCACATTATATTATCTTCATGCCTGACAGTATTTTCCAGCAACTTGGATCAAGAACAACCTTTGGGCCATGTCTTTCGATGGGATGGGTGTCAGTTCGGATGGCACACAAACCTAGTTCGTGACAAAAGAAGACTGAATAATCAGTCATGGTATGATTGGATTCAACTTTAGTGTACTGGTGATCATCTAGAGATGAGGGGTAAAGATGACTACTCAAGATGGTCAGATAGTCAAGATCAATGTGAGTGGACAGACATGCTTTAATGTCTATCTTATTAGTAGAGGAAATATTCACACAACTCAAGTATTCACACATCAAATTATCCATCAAATATATTGCAGTATACCAATCAAGAACTTTGAGGATTTTCTCATAAATATACTCTCCTCCTCTCAATACCTCCCCATACAGAGTTCATTTTTCTTCATTCCACCCCACATGGTAGTGGTGCCTCTCTATATACAGGGGCACTGCAAGCACACTCCTGTGTCAACTCCTTCCACCCCCGGGCTATCTAGAGAACTATCCGTTGGATGTTGCTGACTCTAGGGGTGCCACTTGTGTCCTATGTTCACCGTGTCTTGGAATCTAGTTTGTTGCCTAATTTTTTAATCATGGACACCATAAAAAATAATATTAATAAATGATGTAACTTCTCATCCTAGGATCCACACACTTGTACCCCGAGCTGACCGGTCACATGAACTCAACTGCCTATCACCTTATGTTAGAGGATACTAACTAGCAGTGAGGGTATGATAAGAAATTCATGGGGATACTATACTCTCTTTTATTAGAGTAATACACCATTATAAATAAACAAAAAAAAATTATGAATCATGTATATAACCAAAAATAATTCCAATATCTCAAGATAATCAATGAAATAAAATACGACATCCAACTGAAGTATAACTCGTGTCTTGAGAATGTAGGCATCAAGTGTCTAAAATGAGAAAATAAAATAAAGTCACTTACAACTCCCAGGACGGACCCAAACAATATATGGTTTCCTCATTGAATCTCCATCGAGGAATCATTCATCTAATATAGGGCCTTTTACCTTGACCTATCATGCAACAACAATGTCTATTCAGGTACCAATTAGGTAGCCCGAGTAGGGTGTCAATACAACTCAGTATCCCACCACCAATAGTGTATAAAAACAATCTAGTGAATAATAGTTTATGTATTTGTAATAATAATATGTAAAATGAATAAACAACCAATTTATCACATTATTAAATATTCTCTATTTAACCACATAAACCCTTGGGCACCTCACGACACCCAATCGTCCATACCTGCTTCATACCATGAAAGAATCTGAACTATCCCTAAGGGACATCACATTTGAATTACCATGTCAATATTTTTAATACTTTTCTGAATTATCATGTTATACTTCACCATTAAATAATACATAATTGAATGATCATGTTAACATTCTTAACTCTTGGCAGAATGTTCATGTTACCATTCACTATTTAATAGTACATAATTGAATGAACTGTTTACCTATAACTCCCAAAGATTTTATGATATATATTATATTTAATTTCTTTGATGTCTTGTGTTCTACACTACACTATTATTAGCTTGCACTATATGCAACACTATATTTGTTCGCAGTATACACACACTGTTCTTGGATTGTGTTGCACATAATTTCAAGTTCATTTGATAGAATTAATTTCAAACAACACTGATTATAGTTTTCGTTAATTTATAAATGAACTATGTTTGGATTTTGTAAAACACCACATGAAAGAAAGTTTTAACTACATTCAACACTGACTTGGCTTGCGTTATATGCAAGAGCGACCTTCCTTGATAAGTAGCATTGTATGTGATACAGAGTTTCACTATAAAATGATATGTTATTAAAGTATTATTATTTAATATGATTTAAACTAGCTGTTATGAATGGTATTAACTTCCTTTTTATTTTTGTATAACATTAGAATACATCTTACACTTTTTCTAGAACATTATATGAGAACAAAATCATTTTTTTGAATAAAAGAAGTATTTTTTTAAAAATGTTGTTTTACCTCCTTTTTATGGTGCATCCATTTTAAATCTAGTTTTGAAACTTTTATAAGTTAAATATGAAAAAATAAACTTCTTATTTGGATGATTGACATAAAAATTTACTTTTGTTAAAATTTTGATATTTTTCTAGTAAAATTAAAATTGTAATGAATAGAGAAAAATACTGCAATTTAATTCGAAATTGCCTTTTTATATAATATATTTATATAGTTACATTATCTTTTTAATTTTTTTTAAAGTGTAAATTTATTATATTTTTATAATTTAATCCAATTTATTTCATTGGAAATAATTTCACTTTTAAATTGCACATAAACACATGATAGTTATTATTTCTTAAAAACCCGCTTTGTGGTTTTAACAACAAGATCTATTTTTAAATGAATTAATGAATCTTATGTGTTTTGAATTTGGAAAAATTGATTCTATATTTTAAATCATAAAGCTAAAATTTTTTAAATAGGTAACTTTTATTTTTACACAATGTGAATAATATCTTCAGTAAATATTTTATTTACCATGGTTAAAAGATAAATATTGTAAATAAGGGTAAAATATAATATTATAATAATAATAAACAACCCTAACACATTTACCAATCCTATTTTATTTGATATTTCTTTCCATGGGAATACTTGGGTCGATTTTGGGACCCCATGGATTCACATGGATGTGAAAATGACATTTTATAATAATTAATTTAAAGACAATTATAACCAAAACATATATATTTTACTAAATCAATTTTAATATAGGGTAATACAACTGATAACTATATATATAAATAGTCATTATAAATCTAAAAATATTTCCTAAATCCTGGTATTTTATTTATAAAATTTAGACATTAGATAAATATATTTATTTATGACACAATTATGATGTAGTGATTACCTCATTAAAGAATGATTCAAATAAATTAATTTATAAATATTAAAATAAATTTAATTTGAACATTATGATTTCATCCAAATATTTTATGGATTACATAGAAATATTATGGTTTATTTAATTCATTTTTTTGAAATAATCAGGTTGTTATAATTTTTTTATAAAAAGTCAACTGTGAATAATGTCCAAAATTTACATAATTAATAACTTAAAACATAAACTAGTTTATTAAATGATATTAAATTAATAAAAATATACGAATTGGAAAAATAGTTAGTAAAAGTATTATGGGTTGTTTTAATGATATGGTAATTACATTAACCCACAAGAATTAAATAACATGATATCAAGGTAAGATTAAAAGGGTAAAATAAGGGTTATACAAAAAAGGTAAAGATAAAAAATATTCTAAAATTGTCTAAAAATTATTGGATTATGTGTATTAGAACCAAAATCATATTATCTTCAAATTAAATAAGTTTTAAAGAATTTTTAAATTTAAATTTAATTTATAATAAATTAATATTTAAGGAATTTCCAAAAGTGCCCCTCTCCCCTCTTATAAAAGGGAACCTCCTCTCTCTCCTCTTAACTCCATTTTGAGCCTTCATGCACAGCCAATACCTAGAAATTCCTATTCTAAACTTCCATAGTAACATTCTAGGGGTTATTTAATTCTCAAAAGGCCAACACTAGTTCCCTAAGTGAAAATATAAAAGGAGGCCAGTCGAGGAAGAGGTGATCTCTTATAACGATTATTTCAAATTAATTTCTTCTTCGGCTTCCAATTATTTAGTTATTTCATTATAAAGTAATAACTTCAGAATAAATAATATAATTATATATTTTTATAAGTATGAAACAACCCAATTTCACCTTCTATCCATCCTATGAAAAAACGAAATCACCACGCGTGTGTACGTACGACTTACCCTCTCCATGTCGTGGTGTATTCTGTTTTTCACCACCGCCTTACATAGATGGGTATAATTGTTGAAATAATAACTATATAATATTATTATAAAATTATAATAATTCTATGATATTATACACCATCCACTTCAACACCATTCAACAATTATGGGAATGATATTATCACTCATGCATACATACAACTTACCATCTCTGCAACGTGATGAGATTCCTTCTCCACGTTAACCATTCAAGAATGATTATATAGTATATATAATAAATAATCATGAAATATATGACATAATAATAATACTGGATATATGTTTTTGTGTGTGTGTGTCATTTACTTACTTCCAATCAATTTAATAAGGAAACAAAAACGGTGTACATGCGTACATACGGCCTACCGTCTCTGTAAACAGTTTATTTTATTTCTTTTTTCTATCTATATATATTTATATAATGAAAATATATATTATAAAAATCATGTTTTACATTATTTAAGTATTTAAATCATTACATTATTAATAATATCGATAATAAATATTCAAAACATGTATGATAAATAAAATGATTATTACCCAAAACGTTGCTTTAACAATGATTTAACAAATGAACGGGTAATATAAAGTCGTAAGTGAATCATATATGATATAATAAATATTTTTATGGTTATATTACAAATTAATAATATGTTTAAACCCACTATAGAAATGTTTCAGACAAATATGGAAGAAATCAGACCAAAGGTAAGGGATAATTTTTTAATCTCATTTTTACTTGAGATTTTTTATACACAATTATTTAATTGGGGTATATTTATCATGCAATTAATGTTTTCTGAATATGTATTCATAAAATGTTTAATATTCATCTATTAAGGTTTAGAGTCATTTTTACCAATTTTGTTCTATTACTACATGGTATGGAAGGAATCTTTCCATTTTTTTACTAGATGAAGTATTTTTTGACCTTTCCAAAAAAAAGTACGATGAGAATGTTTTTTAACTTATACAGCATGAACCAATTTTTATGCTTTCATAAATCATTATTTTCATGGAGATTAATTTACATGATCTCAATTTTATTTTAAAATAAATTATTTTCCTTTAATATAGCATGACATTTTGAGAAAAGAAAACACTTTTTAAGAAGAATGGATATTTTCCTCAAAAATTTATTCCATGTGTTTTATCAAAATTATTTTCCATCTATGATGACATAGGTTATGTATCTATCCATATTATTACATCGATTTGATTTTTTTATGATGGAATTATATTTAGGAAGTCCATATATCTTATATGGATTATTTTATGATGAAATGATGTTTAAGAACCCCATTTTATTTCATAAGTTATTCTATGATGAATGATTTATGTTTTGTGGCACGTGTGAGAATGATTTAATTTTGGGATGGGTGGGACCTATATCTCCCTCCAATTCATTTGGTAAATATTTATTTCTCATGATATAGACATTATTGGAACAACATGTAAATCTGCTTCAATAATACATTGTTGGAACAACATGTAAACCCGGTTCAGTAATGAACTATGTCCACTATAACGGTATTGGAAGCAATGGCTTTGATACTATGTAAATAATATTATTTTATTATTATTTTTCCACAATTACATGTTTTTCTCCCATTATATTCTTTTAAAGACCCGTAAAATTCAAGGAAATCTTTTTCTTAATTTTCTTTGGGATTTTACAAGAACGTAGTTTCAGACGGCACTTGATTCCGAGGCCCGGTGTGCCCGGAATTTCTATCCGAAGATTAGCTCGGGTACGTTCAGTGAACGAACGAGCAGAAAATCCTATCTTATGAATCAGTGCTCGGAATCGAATTCTGAGGGCACCGATGGAACCGCAGCGCCGGTAATTTCTTAGGAACGCTTAATCCGAAGATGCGTTTACACGAGAGAAGTTGATAAAAATTGTGGAAGTTAAAAATAAAAATTTAACAAAAATTTTTATTTTTACTCTAAGTGTTTAATCCTTTGGATGGAAGTTGGGTAACTACCCAACCTCCCTTGGGAGGTTATGAGGGTGGTGGGGCCCACATGAACCCCGCCCCTTCATATCCTCTAACCTCCTCAACTCCCATTAATTTTTTTAACTTAAGTTTATTAACTTATGGAATTAATGAGGTGAGTTAATGTGGAATTAAAACACTTGAATTTCAAAAGCCTTGATGTGTTAATAAAATAAGTTAAGAACTTATTTTATTGGGTTGGTGTTTAGTTGTTTGAGAGCCTTTGGAGAAAAATCTAAGGAAGTATTGAGTTCTTCATTCTCTTTGATGAAGAACGCGAAGAACGAACGATCTCCGATGTGGAGTGCCGAGCCCTCGGAGACTGTCTTCTGCAACACTGACCCGCGACGCGATGTCTTCTTCCACGACGTTTTTCTTCCGTGACGTCTCTTTTCATGACGGTTTTCCATGACGAAATATCCTTCAACGTCTTCAAATCCTCTCTTTGTGATGCCGACGTTCGTCATCTCTTTTATCAAGGTAGGGGTTTATTTAATTATTTAAGTTCGTGATTTCTTGTTTTTCGTTCTTCGTATTAATACGAAGAAATGTTATCGGTTAATGAGAGGGGGATGGACCGCAAAAACACGGTCGACCCTCCTCCTTTATCCTTGTATTATTCTTTGTGGTTGGGACGGAATGGCATGGTGTCGTCACACCACGCGGGATCGTACGGGAAGTAATGTGTGGCGCCGTCGCGCTGCGCCGTGAAGTTGAACAAGGACGCGACGCCGTCGTGCCGCGTTGAAGAAAACTGAAGACACCGCAGCCGAAGCGGGGCCGTGGTGGAAGGGCGCTGTGTCGTCACACCACACCGGACGAACCAAGTCGCGGCTGGTTCCGGGCCGCGGCGGAGCAGGGTGACCGGCGGCCGGTTCCGGGCCGCCGGTGTGGTCGAAGGAGGAAGGACCGACCGTCGCCGGTCCTAGTTGGCAGAACCGGTCGGCCGGTGTAGGCCGGCCAGACAAAAGGAAGCTGGGGGAATTAATTCCCCAGGCCGGATCCCAAAAACGGCCCCCATTAAAGGGGGGTCGCGGTTACACCAGGGGGGGCAGGCGCCCCCCCCCCCCCCTGCCAAACGGCTCGGCCGTTGGCCGAGTTGGCCAGCGCGCTGGGCGCGCAGTGCCCAGGCCGGGCCGCGTCGGGCCGGGATGACCCAGACCCGGGGTAGGTCGACCCGGTTCGGGCTGACCGGGGGGTCTCGGGCCAGGTCGGTCTGGGCCCGAAACCCTCGTTTTTGGACCGTCTTCGGTCTTTTGCTCATAACTTGGGCTACGGACCTCCGATCGACGCACCGTTAATTGTGATGCGGTCCTTGAATCGAGACAGTCGTTTCTGTATATCGAACTCAGGTTTCAGAATAATTTGAGTTCGGCCGGGTTGGTTCGTTCTCGAAACCAACCAGGCCTTCATAGCAGAAACGCTCAAATATTAAGATCTGGATGTCCGATTAACGTACCTTCAACTTTGTTGGATTCCCCTTCGTGAGAAGGATCTTTTGGCTTACTCCGCCTGAGGTTTGGACGCAGTTGGAGTATGGTCGAGTTGGTTTTTCCTTAAAAAACCAACCGGGCCACTGGGACGAAAAGGCCAATAACTCTCAGACCGGGCATCCGATTGACATGCTATCTGCGACTTTGAGTTCCTTTTGAAGATACGGAACTTTTGGATACATCAACTCTGGACTATGTGTCAGTTGATGTATCAGCCTCTCGGCTCGTGGAGCGGACCCTCCCGAATGAGCTTGCTGTGTGCGGGAACCCTAGAGCTGGCTGCGACTGCTACTGTGACGACGATGACTATACAGAGATCCTCAGTGGATTCGACGACGATGACTACAGCACTCAGCGATCCTATGTGGATTAGTGCTACCGATCCTGTGTGGGTCCGATCATGTGTGGGTTAGCGCTCAGCGGTTCTGTGTGAGCTAGTGCCTACAGATCATGTGTGGGTCCGATCCTGTGTGGATCATTGCATGGGTTAGTACCTATCGATCCTTTGTGGGTCCGATGACTTAGATGGATCAGTGATCATCTCTATCTTCTTTCGATGAATTATAACTATGTGAGCTGAATCCTGTTTGCTTTCCTATGTGGATTGTGTTGTGTTATCCTGTGTGGATTACGTTTTGCTTTCCTGTGTGGAATACGTTTGCTTTCATGTGTGTACTGGGTTGTACTTGGGCTCGGAGGTTGGAGCGTATTGGAATTGATGACTTAGGTATATGTATGGGCATATACCTAAGTAGTGTCGGTTGTTACTTCGTGATTGTATATTTCCTTTGTGGTTTATCCTTTGTGGATTTTGGGAGACCTTCGGGGGTCTCGGGGTCCCTACTGAGTATCTTATACTCACCCCTGCATGGGCTATGCCCGCACTACGTTGTGTTGGTTGCAGACGACGGACAGCGCTGATCGTGGTTGAGGCTTGCGGAGCAGGGCAGTACCTGGAGGTGGACCACTAGGTGGGACGTACTCGGAGTGGTAGGCTGGACCCGAGGAGCAGTGGAGGCTATCTGTACCCACCCTTCAGGTGGGACTTCCAGTGGACGGCTCGACGTTGCGGCTTTACTTTTCAGTTGTTGTTTTTCTCTTTTGAGTTGTACTTTACTTTCAGTTTGGGTTTGTATTCTGGCCTGCTTACTTTCCACACTTACAGTTATACCATATTTTACTTAGTGATTTCTTCTTCTGCTTGCTTGCTCAGTGGTGTTTGTTTACTTTACAAAGGCAATGTCTTCCCTTTTTATCGGTAATTTACGCCTTGGTGCTAGTCTCCAGCCCCAGGCCTATGGAAGGTGGGCTTGGTGTAGTCACGGCACGGGCCCCGAGGACGGGTCGTGACAAATTGGTATCAGAGGAGTTCGGTTCTACCGCAGAACTTTGGACTCTGATATTTTTCTATGTGAAGCAATAGTGTTTAGCATATTGAGTGTTGTTATCAGTCCAGGGAGTCCAGTGTTGGTGCGGCGGCCGACGTATCCGTACACCAGGACCCTAACTTCTGATTTCTGACTTAATGCACGAAAACATTGAGTGCATGTGTGTTTCAATTTTTCTTTGTGATTACTTTGTATCAGCCCACCGAGTATACTGTTCTGACCGTGGCTCACCTGTTTCCTTTTCAGGATGGCCCCACGATGGCATCCAGCTAGGGTTCCGAGAGTTGAGCTTGACGACATCCCACCGAGCGACGAGGCCTCGGTGCAGGGCCCTTTGTCAGCAGTGGCATCTGCGGTAGCTCTACCCGCCGAGCCACCGATGCTTCTAGCACCAGCCGCTGACGATGCACGTCGCCTTAGTGCACTGCATGAGTTCCAGCGCCAGCGACCACCCAGGTTACGCGGGGAGACGGACCCCCAGGTAGCCGAGGACTGGCTGGAGGCAGTGGTACGAGTTTTTCGATTAGTGAGGACATCAGCAGACCTCATGGTGATCCTCGCAGCGAGCCTACTGCACGCAGCAGCGGGCCGATGGTGGAGTTTGATGCTCCAGGTGCACGATGAGACATATCTCTTCTGTAAAGACTTTGACGGCCTCTTCCGCTCGGAGTTCTTCCCAGACACCATCCGTGCGGTGCGCATCCAGGAGCTTCTTCAGCTACGGCAGGGCAGCATGACGGTCACCCAGTACTTGGCGAGATTTACTGATCTCTCACGCTACTCTACAGACATGGTATGGGACCCATTTTTCCAGTCCCGGACCTTTGAGCAGGGATTGAGACACGAGATCAGGGCATCGCTGATCTCCCTCATCATTTCGACTCAGACAAGAGTACTGGAGAGAGCCCTTTTTATCGAGAGCTTTCTTGCTGAGTCTACACCAGTGTCGAGACCCACCTCAAGGCAGCATGTAGCAGAGTCTTATGCAGCAGGTAGTCGACGGATGACTCTTGGGTCCAGGAAGACCAGACCCTCAGGCAGACGACCTCAGGACACTGGCTCAGCAGTGCGGGGAACATAGCATAGAGCCAGTCTTTCAAGAGGCAGGCAGTGCTACTCGTGCGGCGGGCAGGGCCACATGGCTCGTGACTGCCCGACCCGCTGTGCCAAGGAGAAGAAGATGGTTGATGGACCATCGAGGTAGAGGCAGAGGGTCGACCGTGGCGGTCCACAGGGAGGAGGCATACGAGGAAGAGGAGTTGGCCGAGCAGTAGGTGGTGGGCGACGCTTTAAGGCTCTACCACCACCACCACCAGGAGGTCCACCCCGACCACAGGGATTTGGTGGGCAGAGATAGGCACAGCTCCATGCAGTAGAGGCCTATGACCACGGTGCGCCCGAGATGATTCGAGGTACTATTTGTGTCTATTCCACCCTTGTTGTAGTTCTTATAGACACAGGACCAAGTCACTCTTTCATAGCCGCTGCCCTTTTTCAGAGCTCAGAGATTCCGATAGAGCCGTTGGCTCGATCCTTACGGCTAGAGACCCCTATGGGAGAAGACTCGATGATTACGCACTGGTGCCGGCAGTGTGAGCTTACTCTAGGTGGCGAGAGCTTCGACTGGGATCTTCTTGTAGCAGCGTCAAGGCCTTACGACGTCATCTTGGGAATGGATTGGTTGTCTATGGTCCATGCACAGATTGACCGTATTAGGCACAAGGTGCGATGTGTACGCACCGACGGAAGCAGGTTCACCTTCACCGGCGAGAATGGAGCCTTTGCAGAACAAGATGGACTTCCGCAGAGGAGAGGACAGCCCATCACTCATCAGTTGGCTTGCCTCATCCTGGCAGCAGTTGACGTGCGGAGTCCTGGTTTTCCTGCAGTGGTGGATCAGTATGCAGACGTCTTTCCCGACGACGTTCCAGGGCTACCTCCTCGCAGAGAGGAAGACTTTTATATTGACCTGTACCCAGGTACAACCCCGATATTGACTCCCGCATATCGGATGTCCCCTGTTGAGCTTCGAGAGCTTTGGGTATAGTTGGAGGACTTGCAGGGCAAGGGGTTCATCCAACCCAGTGTTTCACCCTGGGCTTCCCCGATATTGTTCGCCAAGAAGGTGGATGGGAGCTTGCGACTTTGTGTCGACTATCGTCGCCTGAACCAAGTGACAGTGAGGAACAAGTATCCGCTACCGAGGATTGATGACCTCTTCAATCAGCTCAAGGGAGCACGGTGATTCTCAAAGATAGACCTCAGGTCAGGCTATAATCAGCTCAGAGTTCGAGATGAGGACGTGCAGAAGACGACCTTCAGATGTCGGTATGGCCACTATGTGTTCTTGGTTATGCCTTTCGGCGTAACCAATGCTCCAGCAGTGTTCATGGCCCTCATGAGAAAGATCTTTCAGCCATACCTCGATCGATTTGTTGTGGTCTTCATCGACGACATTTTGATTTACTCGACGACTGAGGAGGAGCATGCCTACCACTTACGGGTTGTACTAGACACACTCTGAGAGCACCAGCTTTATGGTAAGCTCTCGAAGTTCCATTTCTGGATACGTGAGGTCCACTTCTTGGGACACGTCATCTCTGAGGCGGGAGTTGCAGTGGATCCTACGAAGATCGAGGCAGTGCTAGCTTGGGAGCCACCCAGGCGCGTGACGGAGGTGTGGAGTTTCTTGGGACTAGCTGGATACTACCGGAGATTCGTGACAGACTTCTCTAGAGTTGCAGCACCACTCTCAACATTGAAGAAGAAGGAGAAACCCTTCGTGTGGTTAGATAGATGTCAGCAGAGCTTCCAAGAGCTGAGACAGAGATTGACCAGCGCACCCTGAGGAGGGAGTGGGGTACGTAGTCTACTGTGATGCATCAGGGACCGGAATCAGATGTGTCCTGATGCAGGAGCGGGCAGTGATCGCCTATGGATCACGTCAGTTGAGGCCACATGAGTAGAACTACGCTACCCATGACCTGGAGTTAGCAACAGTGGTCTTCGCTCTGAAAACATGGAAACACTATCTGATGGGAGAGCACTTTACAGTCTTTTCTGACCATCAGAGTCTCAGATACATCTTCTCTCAGAAGGATCTAAATCTGAGACAGCGGAAATGGCTCGAGTTCCTCCAGGACTATGAATTTGAGATAGTCTATACTCCTGGGAAGGGGAACGTGGTAGCTGATGCTCTCAGTAGGAGGACGGGCATTCAGCTACTTGAGGAGGCGACAGAGCAGCTAGCCTCTTTGTAGATATCCTTCGTGGATAGAGATGGAACAACCTTCCTCTAGTCTCTCACAATCACTCCTCCACTACTGCAGCGGGTCAGAGAGGCACAGCGTGGGGACGCTGACTATGAGACGTGACGTGCACAGATATCCTCAGGACAGGCACCTGATGGTTTCTCCTTTGGAGCCGAGCACGACGTCCTATTCAGAGGACGTACCTTGGTACCAGTTTCTTTATGGGAGGAGGTGATGAGAGAGTTTCACACTTCTCCTTTGGTGGTACATCCTGGAGTGGTGAAGATGTACCAGGATCTCAGATGATAGCACTGGTGGCTGGGCATGAAGAAGGTTGTGGCGGAGTTCGTTTCTCAATGCCTCACGTGCCAGCAGGTGAAGGCTGAGCACTAGGTACCAGTAGGATTGGTACAACCCTAAGAGGTCCCATAGTGGAAGTGGGATGGGATATCTATGGACTTCATGACTGGACTTCCACGCACTTCCAGAGGTCACGACTCCATCTGGGTGATTGTCGACCGACTCACCAAGTCGGCGAACTTTCTACCCATTAGATAGCAGGGATCAGTGGAGAGCTTGGGATGAATTTACGTTTAGGAGATTGTACGGCTTCACGGTGTGAAATCATCTATCATCTCCGATCTAGATGCTCTCTTTACTTCCTGGATTTGGAAGGGGTTGCAGGAGGCGTTCGGGACACAGCTACGTCTGAGCACAACCTTTCACCCTCAGACAGATGGTCAGACAGAGAGGACCATTCAGACTCTCGAGGACATGCTCCGCGCATGTGTCCTCAACTTTGGTCACAACTGGGAGGACCACCTACCCTTGGTGGAGTTCGCGTACAACAACAGCTACCACTCCACCATCGGGATGGCACCATACGAGGCGTTGTACGGCCGACCTTGTAGATCTCCTTTGTGCTGGACAGACCCTGGGGAGTCAGCACTTGTGGGACTGGATATGGTCCAGGCCACGACAGAGAAGGTCCAGGTCATCCAGGAGCAGATGAGGACAGCTCAGAGCTGGCAGAAGTCATATACTGATAGGAGGCGGAGGCCACTAGAGTTTGAGGATAGCGACCATGTCTTCTTGTGTGTCTCACCTCGACGTGGATTACGGAGATTTGGCCGAGGCGGCAAGTTGTCTCCATGCTTCATCGAACCGTTCCAGGTCCTCGGCAGGATTGGCGAGGTGGCTTATCGTCTGGCTCTACCACCACAGTTGCACCGGGTGCACGACGTTTTCCACGTGTCTCAGCTGAGGAGATACGTGCACGACCCGACGCATATCATTGACCATGGGGAGCTTGACGTCGATGATGGGGTGACTTTTGCGGAGGTCCCAGTGGAGATCGAGGATCAACAGGAGCGGGTCCTACGTGGACGGTCGATTCCTCTAGTGCGCATCAGATGGAAGCACGGGAACCTCCAGGAGAGCACTTGGGAGTGGGAGGCTCAGATGCGTGCTCAGTACCCACATTTGTTTCCCTAGTTTTCGATGTATCTTTACGGGGACGTAAATCCCTGAGGTGGGAGTAATGTAAAGACCCGTAAAATTCAAGGAAAATTTTTTCTTAATTTTCTTTGGGATTTTAGAAGAATGCATTTTTAGACGGCACTTGATTCTGAGGCCCGGTGTGCCTGGAAATTCTATCCGAAGTTTAGCTCGGGTACATTCAGTGAACGAACAAGCGGAAATTCCTATCTTATGAACCGGTGCTCGGAATCGAATTCTGAGGGCACCGATGGATCCAAAGCGCTGATAATTACTTTGGAACGCTTAATCCGAAGTTGCGTTTACATGAGAGATGTTGATAAAAATTGTGGAAGTTAAAAATAAAAATTTAACAACAATTTTTATTTTTACTCTAAGTGTTTAATCCTTTGGATGGAAGTTGGGTAACTACCCAACCTCCCTTGGGAAGTTTTGATGGTGGGGGGGCCCACACGAAACCCACCCATTCATATCCTCTAACCTCCTCATCTCCCATTAATTTTGTTAACATATGTTTATTAACTTATGGAATTAATGAGGTGACTTAATGTGGAATTCAAACACTTGAATTTCAAAATCCTTAATGTGTTAATAAAATAAGTTAAGAACTTATTTTATTGGGTTGGTGTTTAGTTTTTTGAGAGCCTTTGGAGAAAAAGCTAAGGAAGTCTTGAGTTATTCATTCTCTTTGATGAAGAATGAAAAGAACGAACGATCTCCGACGTGGAGCGCCGAGCCCTCAGAGACCGTCTTCCGCGACACCGACCTGCGACGCGACGTCTTCTTCCACAACATTTTTCTTCCGCGACGTCTCTTTTCACGACGGTTTTCCACGACGAAATCTCTGTCAACGTCTTTGAATCCTCACTTTGTGAAGTCGACGTTCTTCATCTCTTTTATCAAGGTAGGTGTTTATTTAATTATTTCCGTTCGTGATTTCTTGTTTGTCGTTCTTCGTAGTTATACGACCAAATGTTATCGGTTAATGAGAGGGGGTCGGACCGCACAAACACGGCCGACCCTCCTCCTTTATCCTTGTTTTATTCTTTGTGGTTGGGACGAAATGGCGCGGTGCCGTCGCACCATGCGGTATCGTATGGCAAGTAATGTGCGGCGGCGTCGCGCCACACTGTGAAGTTGAACAAGGACGTGACGCCATCGCTCCGCGTCGAAGAAAACTGAAGACACCGCGGCCGGAGCGGGGCCGCGGCAGAAGGGCGTGGTGCCGTCGCACCGCGCTGGACGAACCAATCCACGGCCGGTTCCAGGCCGCGGCGGAGCAGGGTGACTGGTGGCCGGTTCCGGGCCGCCGGTGTCGGCGAAGGAGGAAAGACCGGCCGTCGCTGGTCCTTGTTGGCAGAACTGGCCGGCCGGACAAAAGGAAGCTGGGAGAATTAATTCCCCCTGCCGGCTCACAAAAACGGCCCCCATTAAATGGGGTTCGCGGTTACACCAGGGGGGCAGGCGCCCCCCCTCCCCCCCACTTGCCAAACGGCTTGGCCGTTGGCCGAGCTGGCCAGCGCGCTGTGCCCAGGCCGCGCCGCACCCAGGTCGGGCCGGGCCGATCCGCACCTGCCCGGGCCGACCCGAACCTGGGGCGGGTCGACCCGGTTCGGGCCGACCGGGGGATCTCGAGCCAGGTCGGTCCGGGCCCGAAACCCCCGTTTTCGGACCGTCTTCGGTCTTTTGCCCATAACTTGGGATACGGACCTCTGATCGACGCACCATCAGTTGCGATGAAATCCTTGAATTGAGAAGGTTGTTTCGGTATATCGCACTCAAGGTTTCAGAATACTTTGAGTTCGACTGGGTTGGTTTGTTCACGAAACCAACTGGGCCCTCGGAGCGGAAACACTCATATCTTAAGCTCCGGACGTCCGATTGATGTATTGTAGACTTTGTTGGATTCCTCTTAGTGAGACGGAACTTTTGGCTTACTCCGCCCGAGGTTTGGATGTAGGTGGAGTACGGTCAGGTTGGTTTTGCCTTAAAAAACTAACCGGGCCCTGAGACGAAAAAGCCAATAACTCTCAGACCGGGCATCCGATTGACGCGCCGTCTACGACGTTTTGTTCCTGTTGACGATACGGAAATTTTGGATACATCAACTCTGGACTATGTGTCAGTTGATGTATCAGCCTCTCGGCTCATGGAGCGGACCCTGCCGAACAAGGTTGCTGTGTGCGGGAACCCTAGAGCTGGCTGCGACTGCTACTGTGATGACGATGACTGTACAGAGATCCTCAGTGGATTCGACGATGACAACTACAGCACTCAGCGATCCTGTGTGGATCAGTGCTACCGATCCTGTGTGGGTCTGATCCTGTGTGGGTCAGCACTCAGCAGTTCTGTGTGAGCCAGCGCCTACGGATCCTGTGTGGGTCTGATCCTGTGTGGGTCATTGCGGGGGTTAGTACCTATCGATCCTTGGTGGGTCTGACGACTTAGATGGATCAGTGATCATCTCTATCATCTTTCGAAAAAGTATATCTGTGTGAGATGAATCCTGTTTGCTTTCCTATGTGGATTGTGTTGTGCTATCCTGTGTGGATTACGTTTTGCTTTCCTATGTGGAATACGTTTTCTTTCCTGTGTGGACTAGTTTGTACTTGGGCTCGGAGGTTGGAGCGTATTGGAATTGATGACTTAGGTATATGTATGGTCATATACCTAAGCAGTGTCGGTTGTTACTTCGTGATTGTATCTTTCCTTTGTGGTTTATCCTTTGTGGATTTTGGGAGACATTCATGGGTCTTGGGGTCCCTACTGAGTATCTTATACTCACCCATGCACGGGCTATGCCCGCACTACGTTGTGTTGGTTGCAGACGATGGACAGCGTTGATCGTTGTTGAGGCTTGCGGAGCAGGGCGTTACCTAGAGGTGGACCACTAGGTGGGACATACTCGGAGTGGTCGACTGGACCCAAGGAGCAGTGGAGGCTATCTGTACCCACCCTTCAGGTGGGACTTCTAGTGGACGGCTCGACGTTGCGAAATTACTTTTCAGTTGTTGTTTTTCCCTTTCGAGTTGTACATTACTTTGAGTTTGGGTTTGTATTATGGATCGCTTACTTTCCACACTTACAGTTGTACCAGCTTTTACTTATTGATTGCTTCTTCTGCTTGCTTGGTCTATGGTGTTTGTTTACTTTACAAAGGAAATGTCTTCCCATTTTATCGGGAATTTACGCCTTGGTGCTAGTTTCCAGCCCCTGGCCTATGGAAGGCGGGCTTGGGGTAGTCACGGCACGGGCCCCGAGGACGGGTCGTGAAAATTCTATCATGGTTAATGTTCCTTTATTATTTATTCCTTACTTACTACCGATATTGTTTTCATGACTCATGATTTTTATGTTTAAACTTTAAGTTCATGTTTTTTTGTTCAAATGTTTATGGTTTGTTTTATGTCGTCCATGTTTACCATTATTTAGTATTTAATCTCACCATTTTTATCTTTTCTTTTCCTTAGGTTATAAAGAAATTTTTTGGTAGGAAGAAAAGGGGATGATATTTATGGGAGGTGTTGAAGATCTTTCACCGTGTTAGAAGACTAGGTTTCATGTATCCAAAGACAATAAACTAATTTGATCTTTAGGTTCCTTTTTGTGACATATATTAAGTATTCTGCAAAATAAATTTAATGTTTGTGTATTTCATGCAGGGGTCTCTACAGTTGGTATCAGAGTGAATGGTTAGTCATCCTTTGAAAACTAGAATGTGAAAACTTTAGTGAGATCCCTAGAGATATTTCTAATGTGTGTATAGGGATGTCCCTAATGTTATGTATAAGTGTAGTGTATAGTACATGAATTACGATAACAATCATGAATAACCTAGGATTAAACCTAATATATTAGAGATTGAATCTACCCCCCTGATTATGTAGTTTTCCTAGTAGTATTTTTCCCTCTCACACTATTCTTTTTGGGTTTTAGAAAATGGCTGGAAAAATGATGATTCATATTAATAAAGAATATAATGGATAATTGAATAACATTGTTCATGAGAAACTAAATGAAACAGGATATGGAAGTGGAAACATCGTTATTATTCCTAATTAACAGTCTCATAATATGATCAATAATCTCAACATTGGTAAGCTTCCTAGACCAGCTAATAAAAGAAAGATGGAGTTTTATGAAGATAATATAGGGAAAAAAGATCAATTATCCTCATGTAGATCATGTGGGGAGAGGAATAAAGGATAATTTTTCAAAGGAACTGGAAGATTATTTGGGTGTGGAAAAGAAGGACACAAGGATTTTAATTGAAAATTAAAAGGTTCAATTAACACAATGTACAAGGATAATGGTATCTCTAAGACATCAATGGAAGTTAAATGTTTTAAATGTTGAATGTATTGGAATTATGAAAATTGATTCCCTAAGGGAAAATCTTGTGAAGAAAATCAGCATGGTTGTATGGGTAATATTTATGTTTCTAACGATGAAGATATTACAAATGATATGTGAGATGAGTTAAGTGTTAAGAAATAAAACGATGAATCTATGCCAATGGTTTAAGAATGTTGCGGAATGATTTCATGTTTATCAAGAGTAATGTTGTATAAGTAATTTAGTAGTACTATGGAATAAATAATCATCTCATCATTGTTACACTATTTCTTTACTTATGTATTTGATAGTATATGTTGAATGGTACTGGTATCCATAAATGGTTATTCAGATATATTTTGAAAGCACGTGATATGAACATAATGAACGGATAAAGAGATAATGAGATGCTTGATAGTATTAATGAGCTCATGACTAATATAAGGACAAAGTGATATCATGGTTTGAATATTTGAATTTTTGGGATTTTAGTATGTGGAAAGTGTTTAATTTATACATCATTCATGTTTTCATTAAGGTTCTATGGTAATTCATGTTTAAATAGAATACATGATTAAGGTATTCACATATTGGGAATGTGACAACCAAGAACTACCTGATGAGATATGGGAGATAAATGTTATATATATATAGTTAAAATTTTTATATGTTTTATTTTTTTTAAATGATTCTACTCTTATCCATTTATAGATAGTATAAGTTAATTTCCATTTTATGTTTGTTAGATTAATGTATTATCTCACTATAGGTGGACTTATGATTTTTGATAACATGTTATAAATATTTTTTTGAGATATATATAATGACCTATCATTCTATCACCTGATCTTATAACACTTAAAGAATGAAAAATTCAACCACATTTCATTAAATAAGAGATCCGGAGGAAATTGTTTAGGGAATGATCAATGGTACTGAAATCCAGTAAGTATTTCTTCTCATGAAAAAATTCTTCAACTTTTGGAAAATGTTCTTGAAAACCATAAATTTTATCCTAGTAACTTCTTATTCAATGAATCGATGGTCCCTTAAAGTTTCATAGATTTATGGATTTCTGGTAGTTAACATTCTCCAAACCTTATTCTCTATCACTATCAATCAGAATTTGATAGTTATGTTTCTCTTCCATATCCTTGTTTTCATTTCCCACCTATGTTCTCCTATATGGAAACCCAATGATGAGTTAATTTCGGTAACCGTTATGTTTCTAAATATAATTTTTTAAATTATGTTATCGTATTCATTTTTACAATGTGGGTTTATATGAAAGAATCTATCCAGTAGAAACCCATTTGTATCCCCAATGAATTTTGAGGGAAAATTATATTTAAAGGGGGTAGAATGTAACACCCAAAGATTTTTTGAGATATATTTGTTTTAATTTCATTGATTTATTGTGTTGTATCCTACACTAATATTAGATTGTGCTATACACAACAATATATTATCTTTCAGTATACACAACACTATTCTTGGCTTGCGTTGCACATAATTTCAAATTCTTTTGATATAATTAATTTCACACAATAATGATTATAGATTTAATTCAATTTATAAATGAACTATGTTTGGATTATGTTATATTCAACACTAATTTAATCATTCACTACATGCAACACTGACTTCGCTTACGTTACACACAAGAGTAACCTTTCTCGATAGCTTGCATTGTACGTGATACTGAGTTTCACTATATAATGATATATTATTAAAATATTTATATTTAATAGGATATAAACTATCCATTAAGAATAATATTAACCAAATATTTAGTCTTATATAACATTACCATTCATCATACACATTTTCTAGAACATGATATGAGGAAAAAAACAATATTTTGAATAAATTAAGTATTTAAAAAAATTGTTTTAATTCCTTTGGTGGTGCACCAATTTGAAATATAGTTTTTGACACTTGTATAAGATAAATTTGAAAAAAAAATCTTATTTGGAAGGGGTGAATAAAAATTTAATTTTGTTTAATGTTTTATATGTTTCTAAAAAAAATTAAATTTTAAGGAATAGTGAAAAATACTACATTTTAATTTGTAACTTCCTTTTCATCTAATATATTTATATAGTTAGATTTTCTTTTTTCTATTTTTTTTAAGTGTAATTGGATTATATTTTTATCATTTAATACAATTTTGGTCATTTGAAGTAATTTCACTTTTAAATTGGACATAAACACGTCATAGTTTTTACTTCTTAAAAACCCGCTTTTGGGTTTTGATAGTGGGAATTAATATTAAATTAATTACTACAAGTTATGAGTTTTGAATTTGGAAGAATGGATTCTATATTTGGAATCATAAAGTTCTAATATTTTATATAGGTACCTTTTTTGGACATTATTAATAGTATGTTTAGTAAATATTTTATTTACCATGGTAAAGGGTAAATCTGGTAAATAAGGGTAAAAAATTAAATTATAATAATATTAATCTACCCTAACACATGTCCTTATCCCATTGGATGAGATATTTACAACCATTTTCGTACATGGGTCAATTTTGGGACCCGATTGATTTGCATGGATATGAAAATGACATTTTATAATAATTAATTTAAAGTAAAGATAATAATAACCAAAACATATATATTTTACTAAATCGATTTTAATATTGGGTTATATAAGTGATATATATGTCTATAAATAGTCATTAGAACTATAAAAATATTTCCTACATCATGGTATTTTATATATAATTTTTATACATTAGATAAATATTTTTATTTATGTCACAATTATGATGTAGTGATTAACTAATTAATGAACGATTCAAATAAATGAATTTATAAATATTAAAATAAATTTATTTGATCATTTTGATTCCACAAAAAAAATTAGGATGTAATTGAAATATTATAGATGAGATAAATACTTTTTTAAGGTATCATGTTGTTATAAATTTCTAAAAAAGTTATGTATGAATAGGGTCCAAAATGGACATAAATCATAACTTAAAACATAAAATAGTTTAATATATGATATTAAATTACTAAAAATATAGGATTTGGAAAATAGGTTAATATAGGTCCAAATATGTCATAAATAACTTTTTTTAGGTCGTTTTACATGATATGGTAATTACATTAACCCACAATGCGTAAATAACATGATATCACAATATGATTAAAAAGGGTAAAATAATGGTTAAACCAAAAAGATAAGGATAAAAAAATATTAAAACCTTGTATAAAAATTATTGCATGATGGGTATTCAAAAAAATTTCATATAATATTTTTATTAAATAATTTTTGTACCATTTTTAGATCTAAATTTAATTTATAATAAATAAATATTTTCGAACTTTCCTAAAGGGCCCCTCTCCTCTCTTATAAAAGGGCACCTCCTCCCTCTCCTCTTCACTCCATTTTCAGCCTTCAATCTCAAAAAATACCTTACAGTTTATCTTCTAAACATCCCTAGTTAAATTATTGCGGTGATGTTATTCTCAAAATACCAAATCTAGATCCCTTAGAGTAAATTTAAAAGTATCATGTTGAGGAAGAGGTAATCTCTTCTACCAATTCATTCAAATTTATTTCTTCTTATACTTCCTCTTAATTAGTTGATTCAATATAAATTACTAACATCAGTATCACTAATATACTAATATTTTATTATAAATATGAAATAACCTCATTTCACCTTCTATCCATCCTACAAAAAATGAAATCACCGTGCATTAATATGTACAGCTTACTGTCTCCATGATGTGGTGTAATCTGCTTTTCACCCCCGCTATACTTGGATGGGTATAATGGTATAAATAATAACTATATATTATTATTATAACATTATAATAATTATTATATATTATACACCATCCACTGCAATACCATTCAATAATTATGGGAACAATATATTCTTTCATGGGTACATACGGCTTACCATCTCCACAACACGATGAGATTCCTTCTCTATGTTAACCATTCAAGAATGATTATAAATTATGTATAATAAATAATCATGAAATATATTACATAATAATACTAATATATTTATGTTTGTGTGTTTTTGTGTATATATATATGTGTGTGTGTGTGTGTGTGTCTGTGTCATTTACTTACTTCCATTGAATTTAATAATGAAACAAAAAAGGTGTTCATGCGTACGTACGACCTATCCTCTCAATGAAGAGTGTTTTCCATTTATTTTATATATCTATATATATTTATATACATAATATATATAATATATAAGTCATTTTTTACATTATGTAATTATGTAAATCATTATAAAAGTAATAATATCAAAAATAACAAGTCAAAACACGTACGATAAATAAAACAATTATTACCCAAAATGTCGCTTTAGCATGGAATTGGAAAATGAACGAATAATATATAGTCGTAAGTGAATCATATATGATATATTAAATATTATTATGGTTATATTGAATGTTAAAAATATGTTTAAACCCATTATATAACAGTTTTGAAAATATACAAAAGAAATCAAACCCACGGAAAGGGATAATTTTGCAATCTCATTTTTATTTGAGATTGTTTATATGTAAGTATTTAATGGGTGTATATTTATCATCCATGTTCATGTTTTATGAAAATGTTTAAATTTTTTTTACTATTCATATATGTATTTTTAGATTCATTTTTACCAATTTTTTACTTTTACAGCATGGTATGGAAGGAATCTTTCTTTTGTTTACAATACAAAGTACATTTTGAATTTTCCTAAAAAAGTAAAAGGAGAATTTTATTTAACATATACGGCATGAACAGATTCATAGGATTTCAGAATGAATTATTTACATTAAGATTCCATTTCAAGGATTCCTATTTATTTTCAATTGAATTCTTCTATTTTAAAATTTCATGTCATTTTTAGAAAAAAAAACATTTTTTAAGAAAAAGTATATTTTCCTCCAAAATTAAGTTCAAGTGTTTTATCAAAAATATTTTCCATATAAAATGACATAGGATAAGTATATATCCCTATTATTACTTTTATTTCATTATTTTTATGATTAAATTATTTTTATGATTTCCATTTATCATATATGTATTATGTTATGATGAAATTATGTTTAAGAATCCCATTTAATTTCATGTGTTATTCTATTTTTAATGGGTTTTTTTTTTGTTTCACATGTAAGAATGATTTCATTATGAGATGGGTGGGAACTATATCTCCCTCCAATACATTGGTTAAGATTTATATCTCATGAGATAGACATGACTGGAATGACAAGTAAATATGGTTCAGTAATACATGGCTGGAACAGTAAGTAAATTCGGTTCAATAATAGACTATGTAAATTGTGATGGTATTGGAAGCAATGAATTGGATACTATGAAAATCATATTATGTGATTATTAGTTTCCATGATTACAAGTTTTATGTCAATGTTATTTTATCAGGGTTAATGTTCTTTTATGATCTATGCCTTATGTACTGCCATGATTTATTTCATGAATCATGATTTGGATGTTTATACTTTATGTTCATGTTTTTATGTTCAAATTTTTATGGTTTGCTTTACGTCATCCATGTTTACCCTTATTGAGAATGTGAGCTCACCCTTTTTATGTTTTATTTTCCCCAGGATATAAAGAATATTTTTTTGTAGGAAAAGAAAAGGGGAATATCTTTATAGGAGATGTTGAAGATCTTTCACCAAGTTAGAAGATTATGTTTCATGTTTCCAAAGACACTAAACTAATACGGTCATTGGGAATCTCTTTGTTTCATGTGTTAATTATTCCTCAAATGAAATTTAATTTATATTTTAGTCAATCTTGGGTCTCTACATTAACATTCATAACACTTTGCTGAATTTCCACATTACAGTTTACTGATTAATAATACATAATAGAATGATCATGTTACCATTCCCAACACTTGGCCGAATTTCCAAGTTACCATTCAACATTTAATAAAACATAATTGAATGTTCATGTTACCATTCATAACACTTGTCTAAATGTCAATGTTACCAACCACCATTTAGTAATAACATATATCATAATAAAACAATATTACATATATCTCAACCACAAATTAATTAATTCAATAATTAAGAAATCTCTTTACAATATCAACATCTAATAATTTATTCACCAACTAATTATTCAAACACATAATTTCAAATTATCATAATTAGTTCACCAATTAACTATCCAATTCATAATGTCAATATCACTTAAATAATTCTACAATTAATTATCCCAGAACCATTATATCAGTATCCCATAATTAATTCCCCAATTAATTATCTCATTTTCTAACATCAATATAACACACTGAATTCCTGATATAATTATCCACAAATCCCATAATTTCACAATTAAATAATTAATTAATTCACCAAATTAATTAATTCTACTTTTATATTCAATTACTAAAAAAATCTAAAAATTATTCATTTTTCATTAACATAATTAGTATCATGACTATGTGATTTGAATGTTAGACCACATTCTCCAATTTTTTGAAAAATGCTCTCCAACGTAAGAATAACCAATTTTAAGGGAGTCAATCAAGAATACAATTAAAAACGTGATTTTTCTCTAAATCCTAAATCCAAGATAAAAAATATCAATGTATTAACGTCTTAGATATTGATCTAGATCCAATAGAGTATAAAGATACCTCTTTTATCTGGAAGGAGGATCATATGAGAGATAGATATCTAAATGAGAAGAAATCACACACCCAAATGGTGAAGATATTTAATACTCCTTTTGATTATCCAAGAATATAGTAAAAAAGGCTTGGAATCTATCTGGGATACTTCAATATCATGAAATAGATCCTAGGGTCAAATGAGGAGAGTTGTAGATAAAAAATAGAGAATTCTTCTACACAACATGTTTAAAATAGTGGGATGGAAATTTACAAGGCATATAATGTGATTACACATCGTGTAAATGTTTTTAATGGAATACGCTAGAAAAAATCATCAGATCATATTTTTTTGAAACCCTTGAACAATTACTTAATCTTTAATCCATTTACATGGCATATAAATATTTAACAATTGATTTTTCATCCCATTTTACACTATAAAAAACCTGAATCTATTTTAATATTTCCCATCTCACCAAGAAACAATGAAAAAATTAACAAGATGTACCTCAAAAAGGAATAAATCATACAATATCCCCCCTTATAACAACTCTTACTCAAGATATACTCCCAAAAAACACTATGACTCTGAGGTAAATAGATCAGTCCATTTATCCCTCATTTATGATAATCTCTTCCATATTTCCTCCATCACATACCCATGTTTCCACAATATCTGAAATATCATCATGGTATTTTCCTGCAACACTTTCTCATTGTAATCAAACGCACATAATAGATTCTCATTAATGGATACACCTATCTTAAGATAAACAACATCATCCAACTCTATGACATGAGAAGTGTCATAGTGATTCCTTTTATTTTATGATATAAGTAAAACGTCATGCATAACACTATTTTTCTAGAGAGGATCCATTTGGTACGCCACTGGTCTGATTCTCTCCACCATCTCAAATGGTCTAATGAACATGGGAACTAGCTTTCCCTATCAATGTATCATGAGGAAACCCAATCTAGTTGACACCCTAAGGAATGCATGAATACCCTCTGTAAACACTATGGGTTTTCATCACTGATTAGTATATGATATCTATCTACTATGAGGTGTATCCATATAATTTTCAATTAGATGCAACTATTCTGACGTATCATACCCAATACTTTTTCCCAACAACTTTGACTGACCTGCCACCATCCACCCTAGGGGTGATCTAAATGGACTACCATAAAGTTCCTTGTTTGGTTCCATCAATATAGTTTCTTGATAACTATTTTTATAGGAAAACTCTATAAACCAAGTTTCTTCTCCCTAGATCCATCAAAATCAAGAACACATACTCGCAAAATATCCTCAAGAACATGTATTGTATGCTCCGAATTCCAATAATTCTTTGGGTGGATGGCCATACTCAATAAAACCTGTATATCATGCACCTTCAACAAGACTTGACAGAAGTGTGAATTAAAGCCTGATTCAAGATCTGAAACTACAGTATGTGCCACCCTGTGATGGTGTAATATCTCCCAAACATATATCTCCTTTAACTACTCTATTAGGACAGTTCCCCATATAGGAAAGATATGTGCTAATTTTGTGAGTCAATAAACAGTTACCTAGATATATTCATTCTTCCTAATCATCATTGGATGTTTAACCACAAGGTGATGGTCATGTCATCCCCCTTACATTCTATATTTTCCAATGGTGGTAGCAAACCACTAGGTCACTGATGATCTACCTTCACCTAGTGATTGGTGAAACATTGTTCCATTAACTATGATATCTCCATTACTATGTTTGCCCCCCCAAAAATATTTCCAACATTCATAGAACATTTTGGTCACTCCGTGACGTACCAACCACTTCAAGGAATGAAATTATTACATCATCTCCTCTTTCATTCTCGTAGGAACAAAAACCTAATTCTTGACATAGATGATATCATCCTCATCTTTGATCCAATCAGAAGGAGACTCCCCACCTTTAAATATTTCCATCAAGGTAAAGTGTTTTGGATCCTCATACAACATGTTTTCAATCTGGATCAAATGTGTTGACTCTATTAAGACTGATAATAGAATCATCCTCTCCTTACTATCTTGAACCACCACATGAATTTCAACCGGCAAGGTCCTCATATTCCACTTAGTAATAGACTCCAGAACCACCGGAGTCCTAGTTTTCTGAGTCAATTTATCAGCCACACTATTTCCCTATCTGGGCATATATCAAAGATCAAAATAAAATAAAAACATATAATATACCAATCCTAGATGTTGGATATTCAAGTCTCTCTACGATAAGTTTTATCTCATGCCCTTGTGATTGGTAAAAAATGTAAAATTCAAACCAAACAGATAATGTCACCAACACTTCAAATCATAAACCACAATAGGTAACACATGGTTTTTTAGTAGGGTGGTTATTTTAATGTGGCATCATCTTACCAAACCCACAAACTACATCTCGATATACTAGCATCAACATGGATCCAATTCTTACCCAAGAAGCTTAAAAATACACTGTACTCTCACCTAGTTTAGGTATGATGAAGATTGGTGCCGATGTCAAATTCTTCTTCAACTCCTTGAGGGAATTATCACAAGCATCTAAAAATTCAAATTTTACCCCTTTCTTGGTCAATCCTGAAAATGGTATTTCCAATCGATAAGTTTATAGGATAAATCTCTAATAATATACATATGACACTAGAATTCATCAAATATCAAATATGTTATAGGAATTCTATGAAGAAACCACTATTTTCACCTTTTATAGATCCATGATCACACCATCCTCCAAAATGGTGTGACCCAAGATGTGTACCTAGTCAAAAAATACCCAGAACATAGTTAGATTAGATTACAGTTGATGCTCTCCCCTTGTACTCATGAAAATGTCAAGATGATGGGCATGATCACCATCAGTCTTGGAGTACAATAAGTTATCATCCAAAAACACTACCACAAACTGGTCTAGTAACAAAAGGAATATTCTATCAATCATGGACATAAACAATTATAGTGAATTCTTCAACCCAAAAGGCATCATGATATACCCATATGGACCATAGCTTCTTCTAAAATCATTCCTCAGAATATCAGAAGTCTGAACACTCAGCTGATGATACCCGGATCTCAAGTTGATCTTCGAGAACACAAAAGCATCTCTCAAGGGGTCGAATGGATCATCGATATGAAAAAGAGGATAGTGGTTCATTACAATCATCTTGTTCAACTTTTGGTAATCAACAATTAAGTGAAAACTCCCATTATCCTTCCTTTAAAATAGTAAAGGTGGTCCCCAATGTGATGTACTTGAATGGATAAACACTTTATCCTCCAACTCATCCAGCTGATTCTTGATCTCTTGAAGCTTAGTCAGTTTGATTCTATATAGTGGAATAGATACAAACACATTATAAGGACCCTACCTCAAACATTACATAGTCTTGAATTATGTCAAGAATTTTCATTGATGATCTTTTCAGGTTTAGAGTTTTAGAGGATTAAGCCATAACTATTACATAACAACTTGAATATTACATGTAGACACTACTGCTCAGTATCCAATTTTTCATAAAATAAAAACTCATAAAAGGAAACATGTCTAGTTCCATGCTTTATACATCATGACATTTCCATGATCCCATCCTTGACCATATTCATCTTTAAGTCTTGTGGGAAACATTTCAAAAACTTGGGATGAGCATAAAAAGATCATTAAGAGTTATAAAATAAGGAAGGAAAATAGTATGCCATCAATAAATACAAATCAATGAAACCATAATTTTCAAACATAACATAACTCACGAAATCATAAGATTTAGGAATAACACAAACAAATCATAAATAATAAAGGTAAATTATAGCATTCATGACATACTTACATTTTAGCTATCACATCTATATAGGCTTTCACATTTGGAATACCCATCAAAGTATATTCCCTAAATCTCTTAGGATAAACATTAAAATTTACCTCTGTCACATTACCCAATGCATTGGAGAGCTATCATGGGCTCACCCACCCTAGGTTTATCATGGAACCACCCGTATACGTAAACAATTCCCAAGAACCCTAACATATTCATAACACTTAAAAAAAGAATAAAGGAAATATAACATTTCCACATTTCAATCACAATATATCATTTCAAGATATAGACATAATCAATGCTTTATCAAAAAAAATTCAAAACCATTTAAAACATTTAATAAAGATATTTTTGAATCAGTGTGTCCCATACCACTTTCAAGCTTCTAAATAAATTAACATTTAAAAACATTAATTTCCATATAAATAAATCCTTAAAACCATCTTTAATACATTTAAAATCATAATCTTGTTAAAGAGTTTTTAACAAAATAAGAGACTCTTGAAAAAAAATAATTAAAGAAGAAAATTGAATCAGAACATTATAATATCATGAGAATAAATGGATTCACGATATAATATTCCAAAGGACAGTATATAGAACATATAAGAGTGAATTAGTGCATAACAACAATGAAGTCTCAATGGAATTTAAATTGAGATGAAATCCCTTATAAAAACTATATCCGTAGATTAAGGATAAATAAATTACATAATAATGTGTGAAAAATATAAATACACTCAATATGATTTGATATTAAGTGTAAATCAATCATAGGAAATTCACACATGTTCTTTTTAAGACAAAACCAATGACTTGGATGTTTAACTCAATGAATGGAAATTGAGTTAAAATTAATCTTATCAAGTCAATATCATTAACATGAGAATTTATCCATGGAGTGACATTGTGTATAAAAAGTATATCCAAAAAAAGGGGAGTGGAAGTTACAATAAAAATAAATAAATATTTATTACACACATAATCTTAGGATGACATAGTTAAGAATTAGAAGATTAACACAAGTAATCAAAATTGGTTTAAAAGGTTCCTTTACCAATTCGGTAACTTACTAAACATAAAACCCATAAAAGATGGATCAAAAAATGAAGATGTAATACCCATAAATTGAATTATATTACACAATTAATACAATCATGGGAAGTATATACACAACATAAAATGAAATAGTGGAAAATATAGCATGAATCTCATGGGAATAAAAAGTGGGATGAAAATCTCTTACCACATTGTAATCAATCGAGTCGTATGACTAAAAGTTAAAAACCATGAAATTATTCACAGAATAAAATGAATATAAAGAGAATCATAATTATATATCTATATAATGGCAGTACACAATACACCACATGCAATTAATTAGTGGCAAATAATGGAAATCTCACGGAATTAAAAGCGAGATAAGAAACCCCTTACCTCGTGTCCGACATGACTTGTGTGTTCCTTGTTATTCCTGAATAATAAAATTAAGTTAATTTATACTTGATTAAGAACCATTTTTAATGTTTATTATTCATTTTATATCAATTATTACCATGTTATAAACATTATGTAATCATTTAAGTTAATAGTGGTCATTTTGTCGATATTTGGTACTTCAGTCAAAAATGAACACCTTATAATTACAAGTGGTCCATGTGGTCAAGAGTCCATTATATACATAATTATATCCATGATTTATTAATCATACATAACTAGTATATCTAGTATATATATTTATTTATAATCGTACATAACATTTGGAGATAAGAAATGAAATGCACCGTTCATGGAGACGGTAAGTCATACGTATGCATCAACGCTACTTTCATTTATATTTCATATTTTAATTGAATGAAAACTTAATGATAAATAGTTATATTATAATTATAGTATAATATCATATACAATTTCAATAACTCCAACCTTTATACGTCTCAAGTATGGTATGAACGAGTCATATCACTTTGAGGGGGCAGTAGTCCGTAGTTCCCCTAATCAAATTATCGCGTTTACTCATAATGGAAACCATAAAGGTATGATATAAATTAAAAATATATAATCATAATGAAAACATAAAAAAAAATATATCATATATTAATACAGTGCCATCATAATGGCCACTATAAGTGGCGGTAGGAGATAATTGAACAATCATCGCTTCATGAGGCGATAGTTTTCCATCCACAGAAACAGTATGTTCTTTACCCATTAGATGGAGGTGTCTGTAAGAGTAGTTAGAATCATTCTCATAAAAACAACAATGTATACTGAGGATACTATTTTTGTTAAAAAATAAATTAATAAAAAGAGTTTAGGGAGTTGGAGATGTAAAATAAAACAAAAGGACTTAAGAGAAGACATTGCCTTTAAATTGGGTATCTCCCTTTGGTTTGAACCAAAAAGTTTACTTGAAGGGCCTTCTTCCTATGGTAATGCTTCTATAAGGAATATATAGATCTTGAGATATTATTTGGGAAGTTTTTGGACAATCCAAGGGTCTTGAGAGGTGTGAGGAATGAGATATAAGTGAGGAATTTTTATAAGGGGAGGAGGGTCTCTTTAGGAAAGTCTGAAAATATTATTTTATTATATAATTATTTTCAGTGTTTAATGGTTTTAAACTAATTAAATATAAATATCAGATTCCTTAGGGTATAAATAAAGTCATCCAATAGTAATTTGATAGGTTTTGGATATTTTTTTAGTTTTTATAATCTTATTTATTGAAATCATTTATTAATGAGGTAAACATTGCATCATTATTGTTTCATAAATAATTTTATTTATTTGACGTCTAAAAATTATAAAAAATACCATGATGTAAGAAATATTTTTATATTTCCAATTAATATTTATAGTTGAAAATATAACTTATATTACGCCATGTAAAAATTAATTTCCTAAAAGATATTTGTTTGTGTCATTTTTGTCGTTACTTTAAATTAATTAATCTAAAGTGTCATTATAACTCCCAAGTGGCTCCATGGGGTCCCAAAATCGACTCAAGGATAACCATGGTTGGAGATTACTCATAAAATAAGTTTTTTACAATGGTTAAGGTAATTTTGTATTATTATAATATTATTTTTACCTTAAATTTCCAAATTTATATTTAACCGCGGTAAATAAAATTCAAAAGTTACTATTCACAAAAAAAATATTTTCATCTTATTAAACCAAATTTTACTTACTAATAACAACCATGTATGTTGGATTTTATAAATTCAATTCACAGAAGCGGTAAAATTTCATTTAAATGAAAATGTATGTTTTTTAACTACTACTTAGTGGTTTACTATTCATCAACAATTGAAGTTTTTCAGAAAAAATACCAAAAATTCTGCCTAATCAATATTTGATATTCCAAATTCTAAAATGGTTTCTATTTTACAAAATTCAAAACATAGAAGTTGCATTAATTATATTAAAATTAATTCTCGATGTCAAAACAAATAGCATGTTTTTAAGAAACAATATATATCAAAAGATTGACACTTGTTAATGCCTAATTTCAAAGTGAAATTTCTTCCAATGACCAACATTAGATTTAATGGTAAAAATATAATCTAGTTAAACTTTAAAAAAACTTGAAAAGATAATATATCCATATAAACAAGTTAGATTAAAAGGCAGTTTTGAATTAAAATACAGTATTTTTCACTTTTCATTAAAAATTAAATTTTATCCAAAATATACCAAAAAATTACACAAAGTATATTTTGATTCCCCAATTCTAATGAATAATTTTATTTTCTCAAATAGAACATATAAAATTGACTAGTACTAGATTATAGAGGGTTCACCATTAAAAGATGGAAAATCAACCTTTTAAAGTAAATTATGCTTAATATCATATTCTTTTTTATTTTAATCATCTAAAATTTATTGGGTAAATGTAAAAACATTTAACAAACATGTATATTAATATTGTAGTTATTTATTTATTCATTGCAGATCAGGTACGCCATCGAACATATCATACCCATTAAAGTAAAATTAATATTTAATTCACAAATTTTAATAAATAAGAATATTTTATATTCTTTATTTACCCGAGATATTACATCCTTCCCCCTTTTTGGGAATTGCATCCTCGCAATTTTAAAATTGGGGTAGGAAACATCATTGAAATTCCCACATTGGAAAAAGAGTAAATAAAACTATCATATTAAAAGAAATAAAGATAAGCAGAAAGGTCACCTGAGACAAGAGATACTAGAATTCCATAAAAAGCAGGATATGGTGGAGAAAAAAACCATTATGTTCTGATGGAGAGTCATATAAAACATGATTAACATAAATTTAACCACCAAAAAATCACAAACTTGTGATGGGTTAAACTGTCTTTGATTCCCATGTAATAAAAATTAACAGAAATTTTTTTTATTTTAAGTTACTTTTCATGAAGTTGAGGAATTTATTTAAAAGATTCAATAAGAATATAAGGAAACATACTAACTTTTCATGTAAACATTCATCCTTTACTATATTTATACCACAAATTCATCTTTTCTCCAAACGATGAGTAATCAAGATGACTTGTTCAAATTGAAATCACTATAATCAACTTCCAGAGGATCACATAATCTAAAAAAGATGAACTATATTTTTCCCATATCTTTAGACATTAACCAAAACCAAAATGGTTAGTACAATATAAGATAATCCCCAAAAAGGATAATCTTTCACAAAAAGAAAAATTATTCTTAATCTCCAAAAATTTCAAAAAATTCCCAAAGTTCAACAAAGACCATTCAATAAACAACTTTCCATAAAATTATTCAAAGTAATACAAACTAATATTGAAACCCAAATATCAGAAGGATTTATTCACATAGTCTTTCAAGATTAATCTAAACATTTATCTCCCAATAAAATCAACTACTCTTAAAGTCTCTTACTGAAGTGTAATTAACCAAATCACATATTCTGTCTGATAGGTTAATCATTTCGATAAATATCCCAAATAACTATATATACAAAATATAAACATAGATTCTTAGAAATTAATTTTCCACCATTACTCATATATAAAAATTATTCCTTGAATAGAATTTTCATATATAAAACTTTAGGGTTACACATATTATAAAAATTCTTCCAATGTAATCCCATCCTCAAAAGACCCTTAATACCTTTAATCATTTCATCATCTTAAAATATACCATAACTATTGAATACCTTACATATTTACTTCTTACTCATTTAAGGTTCTTCATTATCCATTAACCATTCTTTACCTACTTATTCTAAAATACTTCTTTCCTACAAACAAAATCATGAGTCATATCCTAAGATTCAATAATATCGAAATATATGTTAAGAAATAATCCATACCTTTTATTGGTCATTATCAGTTTCTTCATCCTCAATAGGAATGGAATTAGGTATTGGTAAACATATAGTTGCACAATCATGGTGATCTCATTCCCGAAACTTCTTCATAGGTCATCTGTTTGTATAATTCCCATGCACATCACATTTAAAACATTCAATTGATCCCTCAGAAAGAACTTCTTTCCCTTTCCTAGATTCAACTAAATGCTTCATTTTTTCATGGAAGGTTCTTTCTTTATGAACTTCATTTCCACATCAATTTCATCTTCCCATACTTTGAAACATTTTCCTATGTGTTTCTTTCTACATCATTGAAACATAGGTTTATGAGCATACTTACCTTAATGATTATTACCTAAACTTCCATAGGGATTTCTTTCTTTCATATATGATGCCTTATTAAAATCACCATGGTTCAAGTGGTCAATCATGACTCCAGATAGGTGTTTGAGAATAACCAAAAGAGTTCTCATGGCAACTCCCATTTCATTCAGTTGCTCATTCATAAAACTGTCATAGTTTTCTTTACATACACTATTACTTTGGTGCCTCCTAGATTGAACCATTTACAAAAATCAAAAAGGTAAGTGTGAGTATATCAGTAAAATCATCATATAATATCTTATGAGGATGGTAAATAATAAGATATACGTATTCCTGTTATCTTAAACTCATTCACTTTATCTAAACTAACAATGACTCTTTCTATAATTATAACTATTATGGTTATGTCACTTATTCTTAAAGAACACCCTAACCTCTAAAGTTATCTAAACCGACCTCTGATACCAACTATAAGGAATCAGGCTTAAACATTACTTAATCATGAATTATTTCAAGAATTCACATTGAGGATCTTTTTAGGTTTAAGGTTTTAGAGGATTAGGCCATAACTATTACATAAAACATGAATATTACATGTATACACTACTACTCAGTATCCATTTTTTCATAAAATAAAAACTTTTAAAAAGAAACATGTCTAGTTCCATGTTTTAGACATCATGACTTTTCCTTGATCCCATCCTTGACCAAATTCCTCTTTCAGTCCTATGTAAAACATTTCGAAAACTTGGGATGATAATTAAATTCTTAGTAAGGGTTGTAAAATAAGGAAGGAAAACATTATCCCATCAATAAATACAAATCAATGAGACCATACTTTTAAATCATAACATACCTTATGAAATCATAAGATTTAGGAATAACACACACAAATCATAAATCATAAAGTTAAATTATGGAATTCATAACATACTTACATCGTAGATATTAAAACTACATAGGGAGTCACATTTTGAATACCCATCAAAGTATATTCCCAAAATCTCTTAGGAAAAACATTAATGTTTACCTCTGTCGCGTTACCCAATTCATTGGAGAGCTATCTCGGGCTCACCCACCCTAGGTTTATCACAGAACCACCCATATACGTAAACAATTCCCAATAACCATAACATATTCATAACAATTAAAACAAGAATTAAGGAAATATAATATTTCTACATTTCAATCACAACATATCATTTCAAGATATAGATATAATCAATGATTTATCAAACCATTTTTAAAACCATTTAAAACATTTAATAAAGAGATTTTTGAATGAAATTGCCCCATACCACTTTGAAACATTTAAATAAATTATAATTTGAAAACATTAATGTCCATATAAATAAATCCTTAAAACCATCTTTAATACATTTAAAATGATATTTTAGTTAAAGAGTTTTTAACAAAATGAGAGACTCTTGAATACAAATAATTGAAGAATAACATTGAATCAGAACTTTATAATATCACGATAATAAAGGGAATCATGATATAATATGCCAAAGGACAATATATACACCATATAAGAGTGAATTGGTGCATAAAAACAATGAAGTCTCAATGGAATGTAAATTTTGATGAAATCCCTTATAAAAACTATATCCTTAGATTAAGGATAAATCAATTACATAATAATATGTGAAAAATATAAATACACTCCATATGATTAGATATTCAGTGTAAATCAATCATAGGTATTCACACATGTTCTTTTTAAGACAAAACCAATGACTTGGATATTTAACTCAATGAATAGAAATTGAGTTAAAATTACACTTATCAAGTTCATATTGAGGACTTGTGAAACTATTAATGGAGTGATTACGTGTATCAAAAGTATATCCACACAAAGGGGAGTGTCATTTATAACACGAATAAATAAATATTGATTCCATACATAATCTTATCATGACATAATTAATAATTACAAGATTAACCCAAGTAATGGAAATTGGGTTAAAAGGTTCCCTTACCGATTTGGTAACTTACAAAATATACAAACCATGAAAGAACGATCATAAAATGAAGATTTAATACCCATAAATTGAAATATATTACACAATGAATATAATCATGTGTAGTACATACACCACACAAAAGGAAATAGTGGCACATATAGCATGAATCTAACAGGAATAAAAAGTGAGATGAAAATCCCAAACCACATTGTAATCAATCAAGTCGTATGAACAAAAGTTAATAACTACCAAAATATTCATAGAATAACATGAATATAAAGGGAATAATGATAATATATATATAATGTAAGTACACAATACGCCACATGCAATAAATTAGTGGAAAACAATGGAAACCTCAAGGAATTAAAAGTGAGATAAGAAATCCCTTACCTCGTGTCTGACATGACTTGTTTGTTCCTTGTTCTTCCTGAATAATAAACATAAGTTAATTTATAATTTATTAAGAACCCTTTTTGAAGTTTATTATTTCTTTTATATCACTTATTACTATGTTATAAACATTATGTAATCATTTATGTTAATAAATGTCATTTTGTCGATATTTGGTACTAGAGTCAAAAATTAACAACTTATAATTGCAAGTTGTCCATGTGGTCAAGAGTCTATTATCTCCAGAATGATATAAATGATTTAGATATAATATATTTCCTATATTTATATTATATATATGTATTTATAATAGTAAATTACATTTGGAGATAAGAAATGAAATGCACCGTTCATGGAGACAGTAAGTCGTACGTACGCATGAATGCTACTTTCATTTCTATTTAATATTTTAATATAATTAAATCATAATGATAAATAGTTATATTATAATTCCAGTATAATATCATATATAATTTCAATGACTTAAATCTTTATACGTCTCACATGTGGTATGAACGGGTCATATCACTTTGAGGGGGAGGTAGTCCGCACTTCCTCAAATGAACTTATCTCATTTACTCATAATGGAAACCATAAAGGTAAGCTATAAATTAAAAATACAGAAGAATAATGAAAACATAAACAAAATATATATCATATATAAATAAATTTCCATCATAATAGTCACCATAGGAGGCAGTAGGAGATAATTGAACAATCATCGTTTCGTGAGGCGTTAGTTTTCCATCCACATAAACAGTATGTTATTTACCTATTAGATGGAGGTGTGTGTAAGAGTAGTTAAATACTTCTCATAACAAAGACATAGTATATTTAGGATTATTTTTTTGTTATAAAATAAAGGAATAAAAATAGTTTAGGGGGTTGAAGATGTAAAATAAAACAAAAGGACTTAAGAGAAGACACTGCCTTTAAATTGTGCATCTCCCTTTTGTTTGAACTAAAAGGTTTTCTAGAAGTTACTTATACCTAAGGTAAGTCTTCTAGGAGGAAGAGAGGTATATTTAGATCTTATTTGGGTAGTTTTTGGATGATCCAAGGGGCTTTAGATGTGTTAGGAATGAGTTATAAGTGAGGGATTTTTATAAGGGGGAGGAGGGGATCTTTAAGAAAGTGTGAAAATATTATTTTATTATATAATGATTTTCGGTTTCTAAAGGTTTAAAACTAACTAAAGTAGTATATAAGATGTCTCACGGTCGAAATAAAATCATCCAATAAGAATTGGACTGGTTTTGGATATTTTTTTTGTTTTTATAATCTTATTTATTTAAATCAGTTATTAATGAGGTAAACATTGCATCATTATTGTGTAATAAATAATTTTATTTATTTGATGTATAAAATTTATAAAAAATTTACCATGATGTAGAAAATATTTTTATAATTACATTTAATATTTATAGTTGAAAATATAACTTATATAAACCCGTGTAAAAATTAATTTTCTAAAAGATATTTGTTTGTGTCATTTTTGTTTTACATTAATTTAATTAGTCTAAAGTGTCATTATAACTCCCAAGTGTCTCCATGGGGTACCAAAATAGATTCAATGATTTCCATGGTCATTCATGACTCATCCAATAAGTTTAGGAAAAGTGTTAAGTAAATTTTGTATTATTATAATATTCTTTTTACCTTAAATTACCCTATTTACCTTTAACCGTGGTAAATAAAAGTCAAAGGTTTCTATTCACCAAAAAATTATTTTCATCTTACTGAACCACATTTTACATAATAATAAAAACCATTTATGTCATATTTTCATATTTCAATTCACAGAAGCAGTAAAATTTCATTTAAATGAAAAGTTCATATTTTTAACTACTACTTAGTTGTGTCACAATTCATAAAAAATTACTGTTTTTCCGAAAAATACCAAAAAAAATTCCAAAGAAATATTTGATATTCTGAATTAAAAAATGATATCAATTTTAAAAAATTCAAAACATATATGTTGCAGTTATAAATTTAAATTTAATACTCATTGTCAAAACAAATAGCATGTTTTTAAGAAAAAAATGTCTATCAAAAGATTGACACTTGTTAATTCCCAATTTCAAAGTGAAATTTCTTCCAACGACCAGAACTGGATTAAATGGTAAAAATATAATCTAATTAAACTTTAAAACCATTTTAAAATATAATCTACCCATATAAATAAGATATATTAAAAGGCAGTTTTGAATTAAAATACAGTATTTTTCACTTTTCATTAAAAATTGAATTTTATCAGAAAAACACCAAAAAATTCACCCAAAGTAAATTTTGATGTCCAAATTCTAAATAATAATTTTATTTGGTCAAATAGAAAATATAAAAGTTTCAAAAACTAGATTTAATGAGGTTTCTCTATAAAAAGATGGTATATTAACCTTTTAAAGTAAATTATGCATAAAATCATATTCTTTCTTATTTTAAGACTCTAAAATTTATTAGGTAAATGTAAAAACATTTAACAAACATGTATATTCATATTTTAGTTAGTTCTATCCATTCCTACCAATAAAATGGCTAGGAATTAACTACTATTTAAAATAATATTATATTATTATTTTTCAGTATGACTCAGCATTGTCTACAACATAAGATTTCAAAGAAACCTGTTGTTGCGTATCAGGTACACCATCGAACATATCATGCCCTTTTAAAGTAAAATTAATATTTAATTCACAAATTTTAATAAATATGAAAATGTTATATTCTTTATTTACCCGGGATGTTACACTCATCCCACATCATGAGCACAATGGTTAATGCAATGGTCACCCTTAGAATATGTTATCATTAACCTCCAAGGGAAACATTCAATGTAGGCTCAGTATGTGACTAGACATTCCATACCCATAATTATGTCCAAGAAAGGCATGTCATGAATATAGATATCATAGAGAATTTTGTACTCCAGGATCTTGAGAGAATATCCCTTACACAAATAAATGTATATAAACTACACTGCCAACAATGTATCTTTAGTCATTACCCCATTCACAAACTACACCATTAGGCTCAAACCATTACCAATTTTTGCAGATATAAATGAATGAAGGCATTAGTATAAAATAAGTCACTAGATAATGTATAATATACAAGAATATTACTTCGTACTATAAATGGTCATGCCTCATTGTCCACATGTGTAGGTTATACCACATGGAATTTTTCTGCCACTCCCCTAGGATGTCATCAGACTCCCATGAGTCTCACCACTTTTTTTATATGGGAACTCTTTCATAGGAGGACCATGTTATCTTCCTCTACCACCTCGGCCTATAGACCACCAACTTCTAGTCTGACAAAGTGTAGAAGGTACCCTTCCCACACTATGACTCTGCACAGCTACACCTTCACTAACCATCTATCATTGTGACCAACATATCTTATATAAATTTCCCATATTTACACAAGACCAGCACACAACTAGTGATCAGGGACAATCTCTATGATAATGGACCAACCTAGAAAACCAATAAAATATCACTCTCGTAAGGTCCAATGAAATCAACCAGCCTATATGCATACTCTACCTTTCATTTCTATACCTAAGGTTTCCATAGCGATGCTTCCTTCTCTTGAAATTCACACCAACTAATCGTCCAGTAGCAATTGTTAGTCCTTTATTGGAATCCACTTTCAAGTTCCACACAACTATGAGAGCCTAATCCACCACCTTAGAAAAAAATGTTTAATTGAATGAAGACAAATTAGTACTTAATCTATAACATAATTTCTTTTTGAATGCATCTCTCCATAGTTGTATCATCTCTTGATAACGCATGAGTAATGAACGATAGGTTTGTAATGTATCCAATATAGTCTATCATCAACATGCTTCACTGAATCATCTTTATGAATTATGCTACCCTCTCTTATCTTAGAGTCTCTAAGTAGAATTTATCTAGGAAATTATTTGAAAATCCCTTCCATAGAATACCCTCATCGTACTCTGTCTATGCATGAATTTACCACATGTGCATCACTAATCCTCAAAGCATATAAGTTTCCAAATTGACCCTCTTTTCGGTAGTAGTCTCCAATTGGTCATGTAAAATTTGGATAATCTCAACCCAAAAAATTTCTCCCACAATTACACACACTTTTATAAAAGTTAGTGGGTGATTCCTCAGAAACTCTCCCCATCAGGTCATACATACTCATCACAACCTCCCATAGGACACATTCCATGAATTGCATGAATTCAGTGATGTTCTCTTGAAACTACTCCCCTTCTACATCAACCGACACTGTAGGTTCCTCAGGCTACACTACTAGTGGAGTATATCCAGCCACAACCTTCTTTCATCCCCTCAATAAGTGTCATCATGGAGGAATATCTTTACAATTACAAATACACACCTTAGGACAAGGATTCAAAACATTAACATATTTATGTAAGAGGGAGAACACATCAAGAGAAAACAAGTAATTTTCCCAAACACCGCCACATAGTCAAAACTGAGGCACTAAAACAACCCTTATCTATCTTAAACCTTGGTCCTAATTAACATGGTAAACACACTCTCATATTTAAAGTTTATCATTTATAGTCCCATTTATTCTCATTTTTCACCGTTTTACCAATTTCATATTCATGTTAGGAACCATTTTCAATTAAACTTTTCACACAATAAAGGAAAAAACAGATCAAGTTGAACAAATTCTAAAAAGATCATTTCTCATGTATTCCTAAAATGAAGCATTTCACAAGAGTCCTAAGTGCCTAGAAAGATTCACATAAACACAACTCTCATTCTAAACCAGGCCACGAGTCAGTTCCTAACAATTACTAAAAACAGAAATGGAGTCACACAACAAGTGCATCACCAAAGGTGAAATAATATTTAATTATAATATAAAACAACAATAAAACATATTGAACTATGAGTACTTGGGTTTTCTCAAATATATGGTTTTACAACTCCCATGCCTGAGCTCATAACCAAGCTCTGACTATTTATTGTCTCTTTTCTACCTTTCAAAACTACTATGACAAAAGAAAAATGTAAGGAAACTTGGAGCTTTGATACAACGTTGTAAAATCCCAATCCAAGTTCCATACACCGGTTCCTCGAGATGGTCGGTCACATGAACTCATGCACAACTCCTCATATTCTAGATGTTGTTGGATAATAGTGATGGTCTAACAAGTCAATCATGGGGAGAATATACCCTCTTTGATCCCTATAATATACAATTATAAATAAAAAACAATTATGGAAGAATATATATAACCAGAATCAATTCCAATATCTAATGGTAATCAAAGTATGAAAATATAATATCAAACTAAAGAAGAAATAATTTCATTATAATGTATGTTTCAAGTGTCTAAAATTAAACCTAAAAATAAAGACACTAAAAACTCACAATAGGGTCCCAAACCACATATATTTCCACCATCCAAGCTCCATCCCCAAATCAACCATCTAATACAGGGCCATTTCCCTTGACATTTCCTATAATAACAAAGTCTATTAGGGAACTAATACGGTTGCCTGAGTAGGGTGTGATTATGAATTAGTAGGACACCACCAATGTTGGCTAAAACAAATATACTCAATAATAGTGTATGAAAATAATATAATAATAAGTACAATGAAAAAATAAATAGTTTACCACATTATTAAATATTATCTATTTAGATACATAAACTTCTAGGCTCCTAAGGACATGCAATCCTTAATACCTAATTCAGCCTTTGTCGAAGTCTAAACTATCCCCAAGTGATATCACATTTGAATAACCTTGTTACCATTCTTAATAATTGGGAGAATGTCCTTGTCACCATTCACAATTTAATAATACAAAATTAAATGAGAATGTTACCGTTCATAATGCTTAGCTAAATGTCCATGTTACTATTAACCATTAAATAATACATAATTGAATGAGAATGTTACCATTCATAATGAATTGATGAATGTCCATATTAACATTTGTTATTTAATAATACATAATTGAATGAGCATGTTACTATTCATAACACTTGGTTGAATGTCTTTGTTACCAATCAACATTTAATAATTCATAATTGAATGAGCATTTTACCATTCATAACACTTGTAAAAATGTCCATATTACAATTCACCATTTAATAATCACATATATCATAATAACACAATATTACATATATCTCAACAACCAATTAATTAATTCAATAATTAATCAATCTTTTCATAATATAAACATCACATAATTAATTTACTAATTAATTATTCAAACACACAATTTCAATATATCATAACTAATTTTCCAATTAAATATCTAAGTCATAACGTAAGTATCACACAGTTAATTCCATAATTAATTAACCTCATACCATAATATCAATATCCCAAAATTAATTCTCTAGTTAATTATCTAATTTCATAACATCAATATCACATAATAAATTTCATAATTAATTATCCACAAATCCAACTATTTCACAATTCTATAATTAATTAACTGAGAAAGTTAATTAATTCCACTAGAAAATTAAATTTCTAAACAATTATTACAATTATAAAATATTCATGCACATAATCAAAATCATGATTATAGGATTTGAAAATTAAATCACTTACCTCAATTTGTTCACAAATTCTTACCTATGGAAGAATCCTAAATTTTTTGAAGATCAAACAAGAACACAAGGAAGAATGGGATTTAAATCAATATCCCAAATCTATGATCAATGTAATCATGGTATAGAAATATTTGATCTATATATATACACAAAAATTGATAAAAAAAATATTTTATTTGGAAATAAGAGTGAACAAGATATAGATATATAAATGATAAGAAAAAACATACCTAGATGGTGTGGATATTTTATCTATCAGTTGATCGAAAAATAATGGAGGTTAGAAAGTCTTGGAATCTGCCAGGGAGCCTCCGAATTTGTGAAAGAGAGCTTAAGGTCGAAGGAGGAGATATGTGGCCAAAAACAATGGGTAATTCATCCGCATAAGACATTTATTTTAGCTAGTCATGAATTTACACAGAATGTAATGTTATTACACCTCATGTATATGTTTCTAATGGAAAACATTGAAAAACACATTACCTCATATTTATTTTATTGAAACCCTTAAATAGTTACAATATGTGTATTCAATTTACAAGGCGTGTAAATGTTATTCTAGGAATTTTGTAGCCTAATTTCCTCTCTAAACAACCTAAACCCCTTTTAATGTTTCCTATATCACTAAGAACCCATGAAACACTTAACAAGATGTACCTAGAAAAGGAAGTGATCTTAAATATAATTCTAAAGATCATGCTTCTAGACTCAACATATATAAATTTTGTACATATTTTTTTATAAAATAAGCTTAACAAATATAAAAAATTTATTACATCTCAAGAACATTTATTGGTCTAGTTTTTATTGAATTATATGAATTTCATAAATCTTATAAAATGGAACAAAATAGAATGAAATATATATATATATATATATATATATGTATTAAGCACTAGCCTTCCTTAATGAATTAAACATCACAAAAAAATCTACTAAACCTAGGAAAAATAAAATTTATCCATATAGTGAGAAATTATTTTTCTTTGTAAGGGGTTTCAATTTTTGGATAAATATAATAAAAAATATTATTTTCAAAACATTATTGAAAAACTACAGAATCCTTTATAATACATCATTTCATTTCAAATTAATTATGTTCAAAATTTTCTTTTAATATATTCCAATAATTCATTGAAAAAAATATGGAAGCTTCATAAAACAAAGACCTCAGGCCACTTGAATCAATGATCGATGTTTTGTGCTAACCCAGTTTCCTAGATATGCGTTCAATTCCCAATTTACCACCAAATTTACAACACTCATGTGTTAGATTTATGAAAACATTTTGATATTTATATATATATACATACATTATCCACTAGGTTTTCTAATTAAAAATCATTGGAAACATAACCTAACAAATAAAAGTATTCTTATAACTTATTTAAGAGGGATTCTGATAAATTAGACCAACTAACTTTATCCACTTTTCATAAATGAATATAAATTTATCCACATTCTCACATATAACAAACTCAAAAATAATTTACTTCATATATATGATTCAATACTCATATGTATACAATTAATAAAAATTAATACATGCATGAAATGTCAAGTATTATAGATTTTGGTCATATCCTATACAAATTATTATATTCATGTATGTATAAAGATTTTGCACATATAAATGATAGGTTTTATTTATAATAGGCACAAAAATTAATAAAAATACACATAAAATGATATTTTCATAAAATTATATATACCTCGTAGATAGTTTATTTATAGAAGAACAATTTAAATTTTAACAATAACAAAAAATGTTTTTATATTGTTTTAAAATATATTATATATAGATATACTTAATAAATTATATATATATATATCTTTATAAATCACACAAAAATGGATAGATTGAAAACAATATGAAACCATTTCATATATATTTGAAAATAAATTATTATCCCCTTATAAACTCTTAAATAAAATGCAATTAGGTTGATATATATATATATAGATTGATAATTTGAAATCAAAATCACCCCTTCAAAAATAATGAACATTGTTTTATAAACAAAACTAAAAATCATCCCTTATATCATATTTTCTAAAAATTTAAGGATAGTTAAATTGATGTACTATATTTTTATATGTCTTTAAACATTTAACATAGACTTATAAAAATTAATTAAACCATTACATTTGTAGTATTTGAAATAATATTTAATTCAAAACCCTTCTCATAAATGTTTTGAAAATAGTGGGATATTAATATATAATCATATATGTATATATCTTTGAAAAATAGAATAAAAATAAGACTAACCAATACATTATATGATAAAATTTAGAAAATATAATTCTATAATTTGTAAAATAGAATGTAACACTTAATTTCTTAATTTATTAAAATTTTTATATGGATATATATATATATTTATTTATTTATATATCATTGTAATTTAAACTTAACTAATAAAAATAAATTAATCTGTTACCTATTGCTGGAAACTATAGTGGGGAGGAAACTCTTACCTTCTTAGGGAGAATCAACTAGTGGAGGGGTTTTTATTGGTTCTTCTAATAAGGGAGGAGGTTTATCCCTATGAATAGAAAATATATAAAAAAATTATGTTTCTTAATATTCAATGGGAATATATAATTTTTTTATATTAATATTTTTTGTGCATGACACACACATGAAATTTAATATTATTATTCTTTTTTAATTATATTTATGGTTTTCCACCCTATGGTGTTTCTCACACAACATATAAATATATATTAATATCAACTTTTTTTATTTTTTTATTATCTCACCAATCATTATATTTATAATAAAATATTATATTTCTTTTTCAATCATTGTATATCATTGTTCGGACTTTTCTCTCATTAATGTTTCTCCATAAATTTGGTTATTTGACATACATCTTGTATTATATTATATATTAATATATATTTTTTAAATAATTTTATTCTCTTTGATTTATACTTTTCATGTTTTTTTAAAGATACATGAATTTTGTTTTTTAACAAACGCACATCATGTTTTTATAAACATAATATGATATTTTTTATTCATTGAAATTAATATATATTTAAGTTTTATTTATCATAATATATTTATAATTATATATATTAATAAAATATTCTCTCTTTTAAAATAAGAGTATATTATGAACATTGCATATTATAAAATACTTTTAAAATAAATATTATATTTTAACTTATTAAAAAATACATTTATTTGATGGAAATAATATTTCTTGAAAAGTAGTATTTTTTAATTTTGAATCAAAATATATTAGTTTTTAATAAATCTAGTATTAAAATATTTCTTGATTGTCTTTAAATTATAAAAACTATAATTAATTATTAATTAATTAAATTAAATTACTATTTAAATTTCTGGGGGTGTTACCTTCTTCCCCCTTAAAGGAATTGTGCCCTCAAAATTCATTCATTGAAGATAAGAAAATTTTGAATTTCTATCTTCAGAATTAAGAGACGCTAGTACTGCTAAACTTATATACTCCACCGCTTAGAAGAAAAAATCTAATCACTAAATTTTTCTAAACCATTGCTCTAATATTAATTATAACACCCTAATCCCTTTCTCCTGGAATCAGAATATATAAATTCTACATGTATGTTTTTAGAAATGAAACTAAACAAATACAAAACATCAATATACATACTAATGAAGGGTTTTTTCCAGACACGTGTTGCTCCCTTAGATATTTCCTCTACCCATGCATTCCAAAAAATATATATTATGCCTAATTTCAATCCACTCGATTCGCGATTTACCTCCACCTCTCAACCTGTTGAAAAAACCCTCGATACGCTCCATCTTTATCTAATGATTCCTCCAAAAGTAGCATCTCATCGGAAAACTTTATCTGCAACATCGTGCAATTAGAAAAATCTATCTTCAAAACTCCACATCATTGCTCCTTCGAGACTTTGTCTTCTCTCCTATACCGACATCGCTTTTCTGAATCACTGATTCAAAACCCTCCACCGTTTTTGATTCATCATTGTCTGATGACTTCACCATGATCATCCATTGAAATCTACGGTATGCGGTGATTGTCAACACACTGTTTTCACCTTTTCGTATATCCGTAAACTAGGGTTTTGTAATCTCCACCATTTTCGATTCATCACTTTTATGTTTTTTATTTGATTCTCTTCATACAAACTTTACATGTTAGGATGGACCCGCTGGAGACTACGCCCTAGAGATGGATTCCAAATCCTTTGCAGACATTTTTTTGGGATAAGTTATCGGTGGAATACTCATGGGGAGTCTATTGCTTTGCGTATTGAGCTGAGGAAGTATCAACACTGAGGACTTGCTACAATATCTTTTTCGACTAAATAGGTTTGGTCTCTTTTCGATGATCTAAACTATATACTCCAGTATCTATATCATTCTAATTTCTGTCAATGATACGTTGCAACATGCAATACTCATCTAATACTGTGTTGGTTCATATGAAGCTGGTACTTGGAGATTCCTATAGGACTTTCATTTCATTCTATGAATGTGCTTTTGTTGGTTGTAACATGCATGAAATAATCACATGAAAATAAATGTGTTATTGTAGGTAGTAATTGTATGTTAATGTTTTGATGATAACAAGTTCATGAAATTCCTTTATTTTCTGTCATTTGTTCAGGTCTAATATGTTCTCCCAATTCACCTTTTCTTTGCAGCCTTTGTGATTCACTATTCCATGGAGTTTTGTTGGTAAAAAACATTGTTGGCAAGGAGCCTTCTGTACTTGGTTTGGATACCTTATCACAAGAAATATTGTCTTTTCATGTTTGTACCTTCAGTTTCCATTGAATGGTACTCAAGTATTAATTCTTTATAAAAACTATACTTGCAACCAACACTCTTGATGGTATATATAATTTGGAAGTATTGTACACTGTAGAATAGTATCTTTATTAGTTACTGCTTTTTTCAAGTTGTTTGAGTTTATCGTATCTCAAAATTTATTAATGTGACTTCTATTTAATTACATTGTTATGATGCATAGAAGCATAGAAATTGGTCATAATTAAAAACCACTTATTAATGGTGAGTACATTATTTATATGGTTTATCTTCCCAAAAACAATGAATCAGAAGAGTTCAACTCTCTAGATCCAACTGAATTTCCATACATTAATCATTGCAACTGTTTAATATTGTTGAGTTAATATGTTTTTATCAGTGAATAATCCATTTTCATTTCAATTCAGTCTTGATGATATAATTTTTCAAATCCACAGTCATCTTTTATTTTGTGCAGGTATATTAAAACCTTGTAATTGCAGGAATTATTGTTGTTGTACTATTTCAAACCTATTTGATTGTTCTATTTTTATCCTTAAAACTATTAAACATCATATTTCTACTTAATCATTACAGTTAATTTTTTTAAGGAAAGAATCCCGGAGTTGGTGGTACATTACAAATCGTTCATTTTCATGAGATGAGAAAATATTCATAAATTTGTTTTTCTTTAGTTCTTTTAATTCATATCTCATCCAATTACCCCATCCATCATCCATCTATTTACAGGTACACTGAATTTGGAGGGACTCTTCCTTTCTAACCTACTAAAAACTATGCTTCCTAGAATTAATCAAATAAACAGATAGGGATCTATGAGATAATCTAAAGACAACTGAATCATATACTCAAGTTCTGCATAGGGGAGATTTTAAGGTTCACCATTCACTGAATTATTGAGGTTATTTCATTCATAATTTATTTTTGGATTCATATTATTTTTTATAAAACACAATTTAATGATACATTCATAGTATACATATCCTATATAGATACTCTAACCCCCCATTCCCTAATTCATCTCGGCCATTATTTCTTCAACATTATTTATTATGATTATATTCTCTAATGTTGCAGGTCTATTCATTAAAAATATTATGTTTTATGTTTTTCCCATCTATGTTAGATGAACCAGGATAAAAATTATATTGTTCATACGATTGGGATTCATTATTTCTGAATGATCAATCTTATGATATTTTTTAAATATTTATTTTGAAAATGTGCAGTTTATAATCTTACTAAGTTCTATGGAAATGATGAAATATGGGCTGGTGGTTGCAGATCATGGTTCTTCTCTTACCAGTGTCACAACTTCAGTTCATAGCACTGTCACGGGGGCTGCAACATATGGAATCCAGCATAGAGTTTTTATTTTCATACACTGGATTCTTCCATTAGTGATTTAATCTTATTTCATTTCTCCACTATTTTTTGACTGACAATAACTGGCCCAGTTGCCCCGAAGTGACAGTAGTTCTGCTTCTACAAAGTGCAGAATTAAGATTATGTTACCTACTCTATTTTGTTGATTACATGTGCTATAGATTTCAAATTGGGGTGATCCTTATGAAGTTGGAAAGATTATAAGATTACCTAAAACAATAATAACTGCATAAAATTTGGGCTCGATCATTTTTTAACTCAAATTTTGGCTCAAAGATGTTTTAATTTTACAGCTACAAAATTATCTTTTATTTATTTTATTGTTTTAACACTTTTGATTGAGTTTATTTCAGGTTTTATGTAAGGATATATAAGTAAGAAGTTGATCAATCAATTGGAGAGTTTTTGTGTCCTCAACCACGAGGTTCCCCTTAGGATCCTACCGGGGGCCCTCTGGGACGTGCTAGGAAGCATGTGCTTCTGTTCTACACACTAGTAACCTGGTAACATCCCGTTGGAGGTTAATATATAGTTAGTTATGCTCATATGAATTTAGGATAAATGGTTTGAATTTTGTGTTGACACAGATGTAATGTTAAGGGGGTATTCTATATGTCTATCGTTTGAAGACTATTAGTGGGAATCTACATACTCCACTAGATTTGGTTGTTTCAGGTTTTTATGTTAACATCTTTTACAATAATATACTGTTTCCCTTAATTTTTTTCAATAGACAGAAACATCCATGGTGCTTTGAAGCTCCTCTGTACTGAAGATCTCCCACAATCTCACAAGATAGATTTATCTATTTCTCAAGATTTTAGGTTTGATTATCATCTTCCCTCTTTCTACTTTTATAGCAAGTTGAATTTCTAAACATCATAAAGTTTCTGCTGTTTTTTGACTGACATTAACTACCTAATTTCTCGAAGTGACCATAGTTATGCTTCTATAATGTGCATTATTTTTATGATGTTACCTACTATGTTTTGATGATTATTTGAGTTGTAGATGTCATATTGGGGTGATAGTTACCGACTTATAAATCTTATAAGATTATTGAAAACATTCATAACTGCTTAAAAGTCTGGCTCGATCATTTTGGTACTCAAATGTTGGCCCAAATCTATTGTAATTTTGTGGCTAAAGAATTATTTTTTTATTTTTTTATTTTAACAGTTTCAATTGAGTTTATTTAAGGTTTTATGTTTCGATATAGAAGGAAGATGTTGATCAATTAATTTGAGTGTTTTGGTGGCTTAAACCACCAGGTTCCCCATTGGATCTTACTGGGGCCCCGATAAGATGTTCTATGAAGCAGGTGTATCTGTTCTCCACACCAGCAACCTGGTAACTTCTCATTGGAGATTAATATGTAGTTAGTTATTCTCACATGAATATATGGAAAATTATTTGATTATTGTCTTGATACAGATGCAATGTTAAGGGGGTATTCTGCATGTCTATTGTTGGAAGAATATTAGTGGGCAGCAACATAACCCCCAGATTTGGATGTTGCAGATTCATGATAGTTTTATGTTATCATCTTTTACAATAATATATTGTTTCCCTTAAATTTTTTCGATAAAAAGAAAAATTCAGGGTTCATTGAAGCTTCTTTGTACTAGAAGTCTCCCACAAGCTTACAAGTTTCATTTCTCTTTTTCTCAAGATTTTAGGTTCAATTTAACTCTTCCCTCTTTCTCATTTTCTATTTCAGGTTCACATTTCCTTCATATATTCCATCTTTCCTCTTTCTCTTTTTAATTTTCTGGTTTGGTGTGCCCTTCACATGTTCCCTCTTTCAAATTTATCTTCCTAAGCCTGCTCTGCCTCCAGTGCCTCTACCTCCCCCTCCGCCTGGTCCGCCTCAGTCAGCCTCTGATTTTAGAGATATGGTAGGATTTCTTGATTTCAATCATATACTGGGTTTTCAATTTTATTTTTCATAATATATAATATATATATTTCTCATATTAGATTTTGAAATAGTATATTGAATTCATTTTACTTATTCAGTATACACGGATTGCATATTAAGCACATGCATTCTAATATTTTATTTCTAATATTGAATATCTAATATTCATCATATGCATAATAATATAAAATTGTAAACAAGGTATATTATTCTTCATTTCTGTGCAAGTGGCTTCTCATATAGTTCTTATAAGTTATTATTGTGTCAATATAGTATTTTTAACTACAAATACCATATTGATATTTTAGTATTGAATTTGTAATATAAGAAATATGTATATTACATAATATGGAAAAGATAACTGAAAATAGACCAAGGTTATTCTACATTTAGTAGTATATTTAATGAATTTTACATTTTAACTATATAAAGATTACATATTCAGTATATGCATACTGAATACATAAAAATGATGGCTACATAGGTTTATATTTTTGAAAAATGATGAGTTTGGGATTCTGGTAGAAGCTTCCTCTGTTTAAACCCAAAACGCTGTTATTTTCATTGGAGATTTAAGAAAACAGTATCCAGAATCATCACCATCAATTTGAAGATAGTTTTAAAGTTATAGAAATATTTGAAAATGCCTCACAAGTCATGTATTTTCATAAACAATATTTCAACCATGTAACTTCTCAACTTGAATACCTAGATCTAGTGCTTTATATGTGTAATGATGATTATGGATGTTGATTTCAGAAATCTCCAGGAGGTGTTTCATATGATTAATATGAAATATTACTTGACTTATATTCATAATAATATCAAATTGAAAACAAGGTATATTATTTTTCATCTAACTACAATTGTCTTTTCAGGTTCTTCCTATCAAATTGCAAACAAGGTATATTGGTGAGATGCTGGATTATTACCTATTATTCAGAAATTAAATTCCAGGTAAAACAAGTGCTATATTATGTTGAACTATTTTTAGTTTGATCTCCAGGATTTTTACATCCATATATCACACACAATTATTAAGGTCTACATAGAATTTTTAAAAAACATATATGGCACAAATGGACACTTTGTGACTTCACATGTTCTACTATTTTCCTTTTTTAGGTATTTTATACTATGGATGCGGATTTTCAGAAATTTTTTGTTTTCCTTTTGATTCTACAACGGTGTTCTAGTAACAATGTAAAGTTTTCACCACATTGTGACTATTTCCCCTTATTCAAACAAGTCTATATTCTGCACTACCTTCTTAATGTGGAATTTATGGGGTATTTATAGTTTAAGTCATGTGGCCATGGATGTTGGTGAATACAAGATATTTCATTATGTATTAAAAAAGTGACCATCTCATGAAAGTATCATTTTCTGGGAATATTTACTTAAGTCCTATGATTATTCATATTGAATTCTTTAGTTTGTTACAATTGTGGAAAATGATTAATTTTCATCCTTTGTCATATAAACATGTTTAATTATAGGATAATTATGATATGGAAAAAATATTTTTTTCACTATATTAGTTCATTAGTGCATAATTTTCATTATATTTTTTGGAATATAAAAGCATGAAATCCATTGTGTGGGTGGTATTTTTAGGCTAAATATTCCATATTATGAACATCTAATAAATTTATTTCTTATTACATGAATATTCTAGACAATTCTACGTTGAGCATTGATCAAAATAGTATAGAATATTTTCACTATCACAGGTTCAATGTTAACCAAAGACTCATCAATATTCATGGAGAAGAACTCATGAGTTATCCTATTTATGTATTATATTTTATAGATTTGTTTTCATGGATGAAACCATGATTCCAGTACCAACTAATAATACTTTAATTGGATTATTCATGTATTCTTCTAGACATAAAGACACACACACACACATATATGTATATTTTCAAATAATGTTAAAATTCTTATGAAATTAAATCAAGGGTGTGTGATAAAATTTTCATCATAAAGTGGAATTTATTTATGATCATGATAGGTTAAAAATATAAACTCCCAACTATATTACATTTCAAAGAAACCACACCGAATGAAATCATGATTCCTACTAATCTCCACACCAAAATTTTCTCAAGCCCATCAACTCCTTTCAAAATCGAGAAACCTTTAAACTCTCTCTAAGATGCCTTCAACCATTTATCACAATCTCACCTCTTTCCTCCAACTTCTCATTCACCTCCACCTTTGGTTTCATCTATGCCTCTTATCTCTAACTCTTCCATTCCATCATGTTCCATCTCCATCACAATTAGTCTTCACTTCATTTACTCATGTCACAGGCACCCCATTCACTTCATTAGCATCATTTTATTCTATACATTATATTGAGTACAAAAAGATAACAATTTTTTTTGAATGACGCCGAACCAGATGATTTGAAAGAAAAATGAATAGTCTCGTGCATTTGCACGGGTGGAGTACTAGTTTATTACAAATCAAGAACTATTACGGGTCTAGTTTTTAAAAAATTAGATACATTTTATAAAACGTACAAAACATTAAAAAATAGAATGAAATAAATAGAATTCTTGAGTGTGTTGCTTCCATATTGAATTACACATCATAATGTAAATCCACTAAACCTATGAAAAATAATTGTAAACTATATTGTAATAAATTATATTGAATAGTTGGGGGTTTTAAAATATTTGATAAATAATATTAAAAAATTATTCTTTTAAAAAAATTGATAAAATTACTTATGACTTAAAAAATACTAAATTTATTTTGAAATAAATTATGTTCAAAATTTTATTTAAAAATATTCGAGTGATTTTATTAAAACAATATGTAAGATTCTAAAAAAATATTAAGGCCACTTGGAACAATGAAGGCTATCTTGGTCCTAAATAGTCATTGAGGGATGGGTTCACTCCTCAATTCCCAAACATAATTACAATGTTCAGGTGCTATATTTATGAAAACATTTTAATCTTGTCATATATATACATACATTGTTCAGTGGGGTTTGTACTATAAAAATAGTTGAAAAAAAAGCTAAAAAATAAAATAACACTTATAACTTAATTAGGATATATTTTGATAAATTAGATAAACTAACTTTCACCAATTTTCAAAAAAGAAGATAATGTTATCAACATTGTGACATAAAAGAAACTAAAAAATAATTTCCTTTGTATATATGATTCAATACACATATCTATATAATTAATAAAAACGAATGCATTCATGAAATGTGAATTATTATACATTATGGTCATATCCAATAAAAATTTTGACATTCATGTATGTATAATGACTTATCACACATGAAATGATACATTTATTTATAATATGCACATAAAATAATAACATACGCAAAATGATATTTGAATAAAATGATATATATCTCACAGATATTTTATTTACATGAGAAAAAAATTAAATTTGTCAATAACAAAACAGTTTTTTGAATTTGTTCAAAAATATATTTTATATATACATAAATAATTTTATATATATATATATATATATATTTGTAAATAAGATATAAAAAGATAGATTGGAAAAAAGTTATCAACCCCTTGCATATGGATTCGAAACTAAAAGATTTATCCATTATAATTATTAAATCAATTGTAAATAGGTAGATACATACATACATACACACACACACACACACACACACACACATATATATATATTATATAAATTGATAGTTTGAAATTAGAACCAACCCTTTCAAAACTATGAACATAGTTTGATAAAAAAAACTGAATAATTTCCTTTACATCATATGTTATTAAAATAAATAATGATAATTAGATTGATATACATATATATATATATATGTATATGTATATATGTATATGTCTTTAAAAATTAAACATTGACATATAAAAGTAAATTAAATCCTTACAACTATAGGCTTAGAAATAAAAATTATTTCAAAACCCTCCTATTATAATTTTTGAAAATTGTTAGATATAAATATATAATAATATATGTATTTAAATTTGTAAAACATACAAAAAATAAAACCAACCCTACATGATTTTATAATATTTAGAAAATATACGTATATAATTCCTAAAACATAAAATAACCCATACATTCATAATTTCATAAATCAAATAGATAGATAGATTTTTATATATATCTATATATACAAGTATATATATATATCATTTTAATATAAATGTAACTGATAAAAATAAATTAAACCCTTACTTGTTGCTGGAGACCTAAGTGTGGACGAAAATCATTCTTTCATGGTGAACGTCATCATGTGGAGTAGTTTAAATTGGGTCTTCTAATGTGGTAGGAGGGTTATCCATATGTCAGGGAAATATATAAAAAACTCTTTGCATCTTATGCTTCAAAGAAGATAAGATTTTTTTTATATTAATATTTCTTTGTGTGCATATCACACACCCCAAATTTAATTTTTATTATTATAGTTTTTTATTTTCTTTAGGTTTTTCTACCCTATATTGTTTTTCAAGACACTTATATATATTAATATCATCTTTTTTATTTTTTTTATTATATCACCAATCATTATAATTATAATAATATATTATATTTCATTTTTAATCATTATTTATCATTTTTATAACTTTACTCTCATTCATGTTTCTCCCCAACATTTTTTATTCGACACGCCTCTTGTATTAAATTATATATTAATTTCTTTTCTTAATCTTTTAATTCCATTTTTTTTCTCTTCTCATGTTTTATTAAATGTACATGAATTTTATTTTTTTAACATATGCGCATCATGTTTTTTAAACATATTTTGAAATTTGGTTTTCTTTTATATTAATATATATTTTTCTTTTAATTATTTATAATAGTATAATTATAATTGCATATATTTCTAAAATATTTTATCTTCAAAATTAATAATATATTCCTATGATTAAATATTAAAACATACGTTTAAAAAATGAATATAACCTGACTTATTCCAAAAATATATATATTTATTTAATGAAAATAATATTTCATTACATGTAGTATTAATAATTTTGAATAAAAAACATAGTTTTTATAAAATAATTTATTAAAACCTTTCTTGAATGGATTTTAAATAAAAAATATATAAAATAAATACTAAATTAATATAAATTACTATTTAAAATTATCTGGGTGTCACATTACAAATGGTCAACAAAAAATTCCAACCACCTCAACTATTAAACCTTCCTCCACATGTTTTAATGTTTATTTTTTATGGAAAAATCTCATTAATATTCATTTCTCATTATTCATGAAATATATATTCATATTTTTTTATGGCTATGTCTTCACATCCTCATGCATTAAAAACAAAATTCATGGGGGTTCTTCTTCATTCAATTGCTTCTTGCATTGTTAGTACATGTGGTAAACAATATGCACACTCTTTTTTATAGATTGTATTCACTTTTAAGATCAATTCAATAATTTTTATTTTTAATAAGGAAAATATTCTGAGAACAACAACCAATTCCATTTCAAGAATCGATAACAATTGTCTAGGTATCACGAGTACCTCATAATCAATATACCAAACTCATATTGAAATGTTATTGATAACAAATAGAACAATGTGCCCAATATATTACTAACAAATTAATTTTATAAATGTGTGAAACATAATTTTTTCCAAATTTATTTGGTCCTATTTATTCCATCATATTTAAATAGGTAGGTTATAATGATCTTATATAAATAATATTTTGGTATAATGTCACTATTAGTTTAAACCCGGTGTTGTGTAAAGCACATGATATTGAAGAAATTGAATTTATTTAACATGAAATATTTCATGAAATATTTTGTGGATACATTAAACATAATTTAAATAATATCACCAATGAAATTCAATTAATTATTTGTAAAAACCTAAGGATACTTTTCACTCAACACATTCTGGGATTCCCATGTAGCTTCCTCCAATTGTTTGTTTCACCAATAAATATTTACATTGTGAGTGGTATTGTCACATAGTGCATTCACCCTATGATCTAGAATCATTAATATTTTCTCCTTATAACATAGTACAATTTCAAGTGTTACGAATTCTATATTTAGAAATATTTAATGATCATGTATATACATCCCCACAATATATACCTTGAACACACCATCAACTTGAGAGATATTTGGTGGGAGCACATAGCGATAAACTACCGTCCTGATATAATCAATAATATCAAAGGCTCAAATATTCCTAGGGGAAAAAATTCATCATTATAAATATCATTACATTATTCTTGGGAGAAATTAAATGAAACACATTTTCACCAACATCAAATTCTAGATCCAATTATCAATTTATAGTGTAACTTTTCCACAGACTCTATGATTCCTTGAAATTATGTTAAATGAGTTTGACATTATCAATCATTTCCACATTTGTCACAATTACTAATAGTATTCTTTCTAAAACATTATCACAACATGTTGGAGTTAAAAACATCATTATATATTTGGATTTATAAGGATCCACCTTCAATCTCAAGTCAATTATATTATTATTATAAAATTACACTAAAGAAGGTTTTGATCTGATCCACCATTAGAATTTATACAGGATAACCATAGCATGAATTATATAGATTTAATTTTACTTATAGAATAACCATATTTATTAAGTTGATAATTAATATTGAAACTCAACATTGTGTCCATAGAACAAAGAAGATTCTTTTAGATTATTGAGGTAAACAGAAGATCCCAATATAATACAATATAATTTCATACTCCATGAAATCTTATAGAATCCTCAATGTATACTAATTTAAACATGATCTAGTGATAAATATTCTTTGATAGTAATGAAGTGTACTCTGTTCATATAGTGATCAAATAAAACCCAAGTAGGATTTTGGACTCTTGACATTGGTGAGTCCAGTGATAGAATCCAATGAGACATTATAAAATTTTTATTCTCGTATGTTTTATGGTTATAACATTACCATATATTTTAATATCTATAATTGAATTTTATGATATAAAAAGAACTAATATATATACTCTTCAATATGTCAAATCATGTTATCCCATTTGAAATACTCATTGAGATTTCTATAAATATTTTTACTTCTGTAATGAATAGAAAATGATGAACTAAGAGCATTATAAAATAGCTATTTTTCATGCTTGGTATATATTGGACACATACTTAAGTAGAAAACAATATTAATCCACCATGATCATTGATTAACTCAGGAACTTTTCTCACCTTCTTCAAGAATTATACATCTTCCGTTTTGTTACTTCATGATCCCATAAAGGATTGATGGTTGATAATTAATTTGGGGTTGATAAGATGTATCCAATTTGTTAATTATTTCATGATCAACCATTTAAAATTACATAAATATTTTATCACATTCCCTCCTCATCGTGTAAAGCTAACATGGTCTTCTGATTCAAAGCATCACCCCTTGTTTTCATTCCCATAATACAAATGTATTTAATAATCATAATTATTAATCAATTATATCCATATTCTTTAGTTCATATTCCACTATTTCTATATTAATATATTCTTAAATATTCTATGAACAGTGTATATATCATACCTTTCACCATACAGATACTACTTCTATATCATAACTGAAAAAATTACCATTAGAAAATATAGATCATGATTTGGGTAATTTTTCTCTTATTTGTTTTAATTTTCATGAGGCATACATTATCATTTTGTCATTATAAAAGAGGAAACATCCCTTTATCTCCATTTATTAATTATTAAAGATCACCATCCCATATAGATACCCTCCCTTTTCATAAATTTACATTACATAACTTTTTTTTCATACATAAAATATTATACAAATAGAAACCCAAAGACTGTACTAGTCTAGTGCATATGGATACATGGAAATATAAACACTAGAACATAAGTGAGATATATTATCTCCCACATGGTTCTTTTGGATGATCACATTTTTTATTCACATCATATTGAATACATATATTCAAATCCTATGGGAAAGGAAACATAAAAAGTCATGAGATTAGATTCTTAATATGGGTAAACAAGGGATAAATGTAAGCATAAACATGAGAAAAAGGAAATGAGAACATGATCATGAATATAGATGATCATACCCTACATATCAAAGATCATAAACTGGAATCATGGAATAAAAAATGTAAGTTAATAAAACCTTAATCATAATTAATTAAATAACATAATCCATGAAATCAAAAAATATGAAAAAAACATAGAACTATGGAAGATACATAAGCATATAAAATGATTTCTGTGGTAATAAAAGAATTGATTTTGGGGCCATCTTAAAAGAATGGATTCACTCCCTATACTATCTTTTTATCCATAGTTCACTCCCATGGCCATATTAGTATGATAAATTCACTCATAATACCATCTTGGTAGTCAAGGGTTACTCTCATGGCCATTTTAGTAGACAAGGATCAATCCCAAGACCATCTTAGTATTCAAGGATTACTCCCAAGTACATATTTGTCTATCTCGTGAGATATAAATATTTATCTATTTAATTGGAGAGATATATAGGTCATGACCATCTCATAATGAAATCATACATAAATTTACACAAAATCATAAACTATCATATGATAACCCATGAAATGAAATGGGTGTCATAAATATGTAATGATATCATAAACTACGTAAAAATATACATGTTTCCTAATTATTTCATAAAAATAATAACCCCTGAAAAGTAATGGGTTTTAAATGAATATAACCCAAGAATGAAAAACAGGTTTCATAAACAACATTCCATAAAAAATCAATTATGAGAATGAATATTAATGGAAACATTGAATAATTTCCACAAAAAATCATGAGTAACACCAAATGATGTCATCTTATATAGGATGCCACACCCCAGCCCCTGACTACCCCAAAGCTGTTGTGGTTTTATATAAAACATGGTGTATAGTTTTTTTAAAATAAAATCTGAATAGTTACTCATCATGTTTCATGAAAGAGGTTATTTTTTGTTTAGGTCTTAGAGAATCAGATACAATTATTACAATTCTTCAAAAACTTAAAGAGCAAGAGTCTCCATAATGCTGCCACCATACAGTGTAACTCAAATCTATAAAACTTATAAAATTTAAGTTAAAACGTATGGTGAGCATACAAATTCCTATTAAGGGGTCTTAAAATGAAATAATGTTTCAATTAAAACCTCTTTAAAACATTCCTTTAAAATCATTAATAAAATATTTTCTTAATAAATGATGTAATACATGAATCATAACATAACATTTTTTCCAAGAATTATAAGTGAACATTTCAAGGAGCACTAAATGAGTTGCAAAGAAACATTTTCCAATTATAAGCATTATCATACATAATATAGGGTGTGAAACATATAAGGTAATATTCATTATAACTTTAATAGGTGTGACATGTAAAATTGTATCAACTGAGAGTAATAAATGATCGGAGTAGTGCATAAAATAATAACTTCAATTTCTTCCCTTACCTACTGTGAAACATAAACTGGCTAATAAATCATTGAGTGCTAAAATAAACATTATGACATAAGAATTTAATTTCTCTGATTCTCAAAAGTACAAGTTATTTAACCATGAATATTCTACTAGTCGAATATCCACTTGGTAAATTACGTTTCATAATCATAATGAGGGAAGTGCATATGCCGGATTATTTCAAGGCCTCGTGTCAAAACCACAAACTCTATCTCAAAGCCTGATGCCAGGACCATAAATCAATTTCTGAAAGGCCTCATCCAATTCCACGTCTAGTTTTCTCATGAGACCTACTGATGCACTGAGGGGCTACAGCGGGCCCCACCTGACACTAAATAGGTCCAATGCATTCCTCATTTCATTAAACCAAAGTGAATCAAACAACTTTAATTAATTAAATTACTTATCACTTATCATTCCAAGTGTGACATATTACTTGGTTTCTCATTTCATATTATACAATGTGTCTCATACCACTTTGAATAATTATCATATTATTCAAATTGTCTCATATCACTTCGAATAATTTAATTCTTTATTCCATAAAAGGCAATTTGAGTTTAATTACATTCTTCACCATTTACATATACAAATTGAATCATGCATATAAGTGATAATAAAAATACTATCAACATCATGGTTATATCAATAAATGAAAAGTATGGTAGGTAGCACATGTGACAATAAATAATGCACATAAAATATAGGTTTTTCACATATAATGATAACCCCCAAAATCCTTATTATGAAAGTAAACATTTTATATTCCAAAATGCATAATTTGAAAATTTGGATAATTTTCATTTATATTTAAAACACATGTTGATAAATGGGCATATTTAATAAAAAAAAACTTAATGATTGAAAACATTTATTACGGAAGATTCAAGTGATTTAGAAAGAGATTTTACTTATGAGAATCATAGAAAGTAAATGCTTATGAAATATTTTTTATTTTAATACATAGAGATATATCAGCCAGTTTATGTTTCATAGTTATTAAGGGAAGAAATTGATGTTATTATTTTATGTGAAACTCTAATCATGTCTTACTCTCAGTTGTTACACTTTTTCTTGTAACACCAATTAAATTTAGAATTACTCTTACCTTATATAAAGCACACCCTATATTTTGTATAAGAATTCTTATAATTGGAACATGTTTCTTTGCAACTCTAGAGTTCTCCATGAAATTTTCACTTATAATTGTTGGAAAATATGTAATGTTACGATTCATGTATTACATCTTTTCTTATGAAAATGTTTTATGAATGATTTTAAAATAATGTTTTAAAAAGTTTTTATTTGATATAAAACCTTATTTTGAAACCACTTATTAAGAAATCATATTCTAACCCAATGTTTTAACATAAATTTTATAGCTTTAGTAGATCTGAGTTACATGGTTTGGTGGTAGAATTTTGAAACTCTTTCTCTTTCAGTTTTTGAAGAATTTTAATAGTTGTATCGGATTATCCAGGACCTAAACCAAAAATATCCTCTTTAGTGTATCATGATGTGTAATAATGAGATTTAATTTTATTTTTTACAGTTTTACATAAAACATGGTGTTTACTTTTTTTTATAAAAATAAAATATGAATAGTTACACATCATGTTAGACTAAAGAAGAACTCTTTGGTTTAGGTCCTGGAGGATTAGATTCAATTGTTAAAATTCTTCAAAAACTGAAAGAGAAAGATTCTCCACGTTGTTGCCACCAAACAGTGTAACTCAAATCTACTAAACCTGTAAAATTTATGTTAAAATGTAGGGTGAGAAAATAAATTCCCAGTAAGGGGTTTTAAAATAAAATAATATTTCAATTCAAACCTCTTGAAAAAATTACTTTAAGTTCATTCATAAAAAATTTTCTTAAGAAAAGATATAATACATGAATCATAACATAACATTTTGTTCAAGATTTATAACTTAACATTTCAAGGACCACTAATAGAGTTGCAAAGAAACATGTTCCAATTTTAAGTAGACTCATATAGAATAAAGGGTGTTCATCATAAATGGTAGGATTAATTCTAACATTAATATGTGTGACATGAAAAAGTGTAACAACTGAGAGTAATACATGATCAGAGTTGTGAGTAAAATAATAACTTCATTTTCATCCCTTACTAACTATAAAACATAAATAGGCTGATAAATCTCTGAGTACTAAAATAAAAATTATTCCATAAGCATTTACGTTCTCTAATTCTCATAAGTACAAGCTCTTTAACCATGAATATTCTATTAGTTTAATATCTACATGGTTAATTAAATTCCATATTCATAATGAGGTAAGTTCATATGTCGTACTATGTCAAGGCCTCATGCCAAGGCTATAAACTCTGTGTCAATACCTTGTTCCATGACAATAAATAAAATTTGGAAAGGCCTCTGCCAATTCCATGTATAGTTGTCTCATGAGACCAACTGATGCACTGAGGGGCTATAGCGGCCCCCACCCAACACTAAATAAGTCCAATGCATTCCACATTTCATTTAATAAAAGTTCATAAAACCACTTTGATTTGTTAGATTACTTATCACTTTTCATTCAAAGTGTCACATAATACTTGTTTTCTCATTTGATATTATTCAAAGTTTCTCACACCACTTTGAATAGTTTTTATATTATTCAAAGTTTCCCATACCACTTCAAATAATTTAATTGTGTATTCCATAAAAGTTCATTTGATTTTGATTACATTATTTAGAATTTAAAAATACAAAGTGAATAATTAATATAATTGTTAATTACGGTACTATCAACTACATGGATATGGAAATAAATGACAAGTATGGCAAGCAACACATTTGACAATAACTAAAGCACATAAAATTCAGGTTTGTCACATAAAATGATAACCCCAAAAATCGTTATTATGAAAGTAAACATTTTATTTTCAAATATTCATAATTCTAAAATTAGGATAATTTTCATTTATATTTAATACTCATGCGGATAAAACGGAATATTTAACAAAACAAAACATAATTATTAGAAAGATTTATTGCGGCTGATCAAGTTCTTTAAAAAATGATTATTTCATGCAAATCATTCATTAATAAAAATACATTTAATCATATTTTTCTATAAGTTCTTACCATGTATATGTATAAAACATTATTTCATTCTTAAAAATAGGAGTGCATATAATAGGGTAACTATTGTTATTGTATAAATGTGGGTTAAAAGGAAAATTATATGAATTAGATAAACACTAGGTGTATACACAGAATTTCCTAAAACAACAGAATGTTTAATAAATTATTATGAACATTATACATCTCACTGACATAATTAAATCACCAAAAAATTGTTTTTATGAAAACATAAACAGATGGTGATTAAAACACAATGATATATACATATAGACGTTTATAAATATATAAGTGTTTTGTCCAATAATATTATTCTTTCCATTTTATAACACTACATAAACATTGAAACTAAATATTTAAGAGTCTTAAAATCTATCATAATAGTGTTTTATCTAAAACTATACGATTATATATATGTATATATAATAGATACATAATGTTTATAAATTAATTTTTCATGAGAAATATAATACCTCCAGTTTAAAATACTACTTAAACCCAAAATACAAAAGACATAGAATTGGGAATAAGAGAGGTTTATCTAAAATGTAAGGTTATATAAATATATATTAGTATACATAAATAAATATATGTATATATTCTTAACATAAAAATGAATGACAAACTTATGTCCCTTACTTTGTTCGAAGGATGAGAAGGAGGGGTCCAAGAAAGCTTGATAGAGGCATTGGAGAGTGGTGAACTCGTAGGGTTTGAGTGAAAGTTGAGTTGTATATGTAAATTATATAAAAAATATATTAATGCAACTTGCATGTAGAATCAAGACTCCTAGGTTTAAAATAATACTGAGGGTATTGGTCTTGTGGAAAATGAGTGAGAAGAGGGGCCACCCGGTGTCATGGGTGTGGAAGAAAAAAAAGAAAAGTGTAGCAAGGGATGCTGGTGTAGCACATGAGGGAGGAAGAAAAAGATGTAGAGTTGAAATGCTGGGAAAGATACAGACGACCCAAATTTTGTGTGATCAGATCGGATGGGATAGGGTGAAATCAGGGTTTAAAAAAAGCTAAACGGTTGGGATTAGATATTATTTTATCAGATTATTCTGGATGACATAGTGTTTTTAAAAAGGTTTTAACGGCTGTGATTAGATCCTGATGGATCGGAAGGTTGTTATAAAATGTGGAGGTTAATATATGGCTACTAGGAATTGAGGACCAAACTGATCGGATTTCTCAGATCGCGTGTAGCATGATCTAGTGGTCCAGATTTCATTTCACCCAAAAAAAATCCATCCCACATCAAAATGGGGAGGCTTGCCGAGCAACCTTATATGCCCGGGGCTCCTGTCCATAGCTCAGAATACTCCCTCCCCCCTCTAGGTACCACCTTGTTTCGGGTTCTGTAGGTGCGCTCTATGCCCACCCTTGCTGATGTTCCACCCCACATAGTGGTGTGCTCCATTTCCCTTGCACTTGCATGCCCATGCGCTCTTAGGGATTACTATGACCTCTGTGTGCACGACATAGCATGCACCATACATGCGCACCTCCATGGGCCATTTTCCAAGGGTTGTGGGTGAGATGGCACACCAATGCCTTAGGTGGCTTCCTACACGGTGTCCCTTAGCTAGGTGGGGTGCTCACCAACTCTTTTGCAAAGTAAAGTTCATTTTTGTTAAACATAAACATAAGATTTCATATTCATATATAGGTGTCTTCAAACAATTAATATGAATTCTCTATTATGACTAAACAAGGTCCTAAAACCAATATTTTCCTTATTTTATAAACAATAAAGTTTTAAAACATAATGTTTTAAATCAAGGTTTAGTACATTATAGAGATAATATTATATTATATTTAATACCCAAAATGTATTTTTAGTTAAGATCTTGTTTTATATATCATGGATGAAAACATTTATAAAACCTTTTTAAGACATTTTAAATATTTAAATACTTAATTCACAATGTATAGATAAAAAATAAATACAACCATAGTTATTAATTTCATTTTCCCAAAGTAAAATATCAAACTAAAAAACATGTGTCATTGTACCAAAACTAAGAAGTATCAAATATGTTCTTATCTTGGTATGATTCAAACCCATTATCCTTCTAAAATATATAAAAAGAGTTTGTTAAAAACATGTTTAAAGTTTTAACCCCAATTCACACTTTAAACACATGGAAAACTCAATATACCTAGGTATTTTAAATTAAACCATTAGGATACCCAACGACTATATGGTATTTGGATATTAGAGACTCTACAGTCACCTAAAGGTGGAAACGGTCGACTTTACATAGGCCTTATAAAGACATTAATTAGGGAATTATGATTTCAAATGTTGGGACAAAGATGATGTTGTTCCTCATTACTCTAATTCATAGCATGGTTGAGGTGGCTCTGGCTATATTGATGTTCATTGTGACATATCTAAAGGACCCCTACTATTTTCGTGGATTTTTTGTAGTATTAGGTGGTCTCCTTGTAATTATAATAGGACTTTTTGTGGGTATTTTTAGTTAGTTGGATTCTCTTAGTCCTAGAGCAATGTAAACATTTCAGTATTCATTAAAAAAATAATGTTTTATGTTTATTTTCAATTACTATTTTGGAAATCATGTAAAATAAGTAAAACCATAAAATATTATTATTATATAAGAAATAGGTTTGGGGCGTCACATTATTCCCCCTTTAAATAATAACATCCTTGCAATTCTAAAATACTCATACACACCTACTAGTAAAACCAATCACACGCCACTCTCGAGGTCCCTTCACCAAGACCACCACTGAGGGTAGGGTGTTAACGACCTCAGGTGGATTCCTAAGGTAGTATTCAGCTCCTCAATTTCCTTGGTCTAGATACACTATGAACAGCTAGAGTGAATCCTATACATAAAGCACTCATCCTTCTATAGAGAGGCACGAGTGGTGTGGAGGTTGGAGATTTTAGAGTGGACTCATTTCTTATAAATCTCGCATACCAGGTTGTGCTTGAAAATGTTTATGTCATTGAGTTCCATGTACATACTAAAACTCAGGACCTGAAATAGATAGGCTGCTCAATGGTCACATTCCAATGAAGCTTTTAGAAACTAACCTAGAACTCTGTAGTTATCAGCCAAAGTGAAACATATAAAAATCCATTAGTGATACTTTCCTCTTTTCCTATATTCTGAAAATTGTTCATTTTCAACACGGTAATAAACAAAATTGTCTCCTTGGTAGAGATGGAGGATGTTTATCCTGTTTGACACCCGATTTATTTTTTTGCAAGGCAGACGTATGTTTTCATAGGGATAGTATTCCTTAGAGAAATTTTTGACAATTATAATCCCTAAATGTTTGGTTGGAAGTGATAAAAGATTGGTTGGTGAAATCATGCCTTCTATCAGAAAAATTACAAGATACATGTTTTCAGTATGGCTAATCTATTTTAAAATAGGGACGTTTTTTATAAATGCATATTAAAATGTCAAACAAAAATACAACATTATTCATTTATACAGAGTTCATAAAACAAAAAATAGTTACACAAAAACTCGTACTCTCTCACAAAACACTAGAATGGATTTTATAACGTCTATTGAGATGTCACTTCACAAGTACCACCAATTTTGGGGATATTTCTCATTCCCAGATAAGTGGATCCCAAAAGCGGTTCTAAATTCTTCAATCTCTTTGTTCCAGATGAAACGTGGTAAACTAAGATCAACTGCATGTGAGAATATGAAGTTTAGTGTGAGAAAATCATGTCGTGTATCAAGTTGAGAGACATCGGTATAAACTTGATATCAATAAATTAAATGGGTAGTCTCATTCTCAAGGACTTAAAAGTCCATAAGTTGACCACAGAGACCATAGGTCATGATTTGGCATGGGTATGATGCTCAGGGGGGTCACCTTCCTAGGTAGCCTCTTGAAATTCCTCTCGAGATATAACATTCCCACCTAGGGTAAAGAATTTAAATAAACCCTCAAAATATTTTCCCTTCCATGAATAGAACGACAATTAAGCATTCATCATCAGAAAATAATCAAACCTTACTCCTCGGTAATTTTGGAGTACATGTAGATAATTGGGTATACAATAGAGGAGTTTTCATGAAAAAAGAAGGCTTTCAAAAATCTCATTGCCTTCAAAACATGATTTTCCTGCTATAGTTTCTAATACTTTCATTGGGAGAGATAGAAGTCTTGATTCATCTGCCATCTTAAATTTTTAAGGAAAATTATACTTAATATATCATAATCTTGTTTTTTATGATTGTTCTAATTTTCAATGGTTTCCTAAACCAATCCTCTCATACCAATTGTCATGCCTGATCCCCTGATTTCCCCAGAGCTGGTAAGGTTTTACATAAAACATGGTGTGTAATTTTTTTTATCAAAAAGAAAAGTTGAGTAGTTACACATATTGTTCCACTAAAGAGGACCTTTTTGGTTTAGGTCCTTTATGATTAGATAAAATTATTACAATTCATCAAAAACTAAATGAGAAAGAGTCTCCATAATGCTTCCATCAAATAGTGTAACTCAAATCTTCTAAACCTGTAAAATTAATGTTAAAATGTAGGGTGAGCATATGAATGCCTAGTAAAGGTTTTTAAAATAAAATAATGTTTCAATTAAAACCTATTGAAAACTATCCTTGAAAATAATTCATAAATGATTTTTTCAATAATCGATGTAATACATGAATCATAACATAACATTTTTTCCAAGAATTATAAGTGAACATCTCAAGGAGCACTACCATAGTTGCAAAGAAACATGTTCCAAATAAAATCATGCACATATAGAATATAGGTTGTGCAACATATAAGGTAATTTTCATTCTAACTTTAATAGGTGTGACATGAAATAGTGTGACAACTGAGTGTAGTACATGATCATAGTTGCACATAAAATAATAACTTCAATTTCTTTCCTTACTAACTATGAAACATAACCTATATGATAAATATCTGAGGGCTGAAATAAACATTATTCCATAAGAATTTAATTTCTATTATTCTCATAAGTTCAAATATTTAAAGATGACTATTCTACTAGTCAAATATCCACTTGGTTAATTAAATTTTATAGTCACAATGAGGGAAGTGCATAGGTCGGATTGTGTCAAGGCCTCGTGCCAATGACATAAACTCATTGTCAGGGCCTTGTTCCAAGACCATAAATCAATTAGATAAAGGCCTCGGCCAATTACACATCTAGTTGTCTCATGAGACCTACCGATGCACCGAGGGGCTATAGTGGACCCCACCCGACACAAAATAACTCCAATGCATTCCACTTTTATTTAAATCAATGTGCATCAAACCACTTTGATTTATTAAATTACATATCACTTATCATTACACGTGTCACATATTACTTGGATTCACATTTCATATTATTTAGAGTGTCCCATACCACTTTTAATGATTTTTATATTATTCAAAGTGTAACATACCACTTCAAATAATTTAATTCTTTATTATATAAAAGGCTATTTGAGTTTGATTATATTCTTTAGAATTTACATATACAAAGTTAATCATGAATATAAGTGTTAATAAAAATACTATCAACTAAATGTAAATTGTAATAAATGACATGTATGGTAGGTATCACATGTGAAAACAACTAAAGCACATAAAATATAGGGTTTTCACCTAAAATTATAACCCCTAAAATCCTTTTTAAGAAAGTAAAAATTTTATATTCCAAAATACATCATTCTAAATTTTGGATTATTTTCATTTTTATTTAAAACAGATGTTAGTAAATGAGAATATTTAGTGAAACAAAACATAATTATTGAAAAATTTTATTAAGGAAGACTCAAGTGCTTTAGAAAAATAAATATTTCATACAAAGCATGCATTCATAAAAATACATTTAGACATATTTATATACAAGTTATAACCATGCATATGTATAAAATCTTATTTCATGCTTAAAAATAGGAGTGCATACAATAGGGTGACTATTGTTATTGCATAAATGTTGGTTAAAAATAATTTTATATGAACTACATAAACACATGGTGTATAAACATAAGTTTCTCAACCAACATAAGTTTTAATATATTATTATGAACATTATACATCTCAGAAACATAATTAAATCACCAAAAATTGGTTTTTATGAAAACTTAAACAATTTATGATTAAAACACAAATATATATACATATAGTCATATATATATATAAGAGTTTTGTACAAAAATATAATTCTTCAAATTCTATAACACTATTTAATCTTTGAAACTCAATATTTAGGAGTCTTAAAATCGAGAATAATAGGTGTTTATCTAAAACATTATGATAGTATATATTTATATATAACTGATACACAAAGTGTGTAAATAGTTTTTTCAAGGGAAATATAATCCCTATAATTTAAAATAATAATTAAACCCAAAATCTCAAAGTCTTAGAATCGGGCATAAGAGAGGTTTATCTAAACTGAATGGTGATATATATATATATAAGTATACATATATATATATATATATATCTATATTTTCTCAACATAAAAAATCCAGACAAACTTAATTTCCTTACATGGTTCGAAGGAGGAGAATGAGAGGTCTGGGGAATCTTGATGGAGGTGCTGGAGAGTGGAGAACTCGTACGGTTTGAGTGAAAGTTGAGTTGTATATGTAATTTATATATAATATATTTTTCATACCACTTTCATGGATAACATATACTCCTCGGTTTAAAATAAGACTGAGGGTGTCGTTCTTCTGTAAAACAAGTGAGAATAGGGTCCACCTGATGTTACCGGTGTGGAAGAAAAAAATGTATGAGTATTATGGGATAGTGGTGCAGCGCATGCGGGGGGAAGAAGATAATGTGGATTGGAAAACTGGGAATGAAACAAACATCTAAGATTAAGTGGGATCAGATCAGATGGCTAGGGTGAAACCAATGTTTAAATAAAAAGTAAACATTTGGGATTAGATCTTATTTGATTGGATGGTTGCGGAAGACATTGCGTTTTCAAAAAGTTTTCAATGGTCGTGATTAGATACCAATTGTTTGGATAGTTGATAAAAAACACATAGGGTAATCCATGACCGCTATGAATCAAGGACCAAACCGATGGGATGGCTCAGATCTCATACAGCGTGATCTGATAGTCCATATTGTGTTTCTCCCAAATAAAACTTCATCCCACATTGAAATGGGGAGGATCCTAGAGTTCCTTATCATCTCGGAACTCCAGGCCATATCTTAGATTACCCCCCCCCCCCATCCTGATACCGCGTCGTACTGGGTTTTGCGGATGTACTCTGCACCCACACTTGTCATTATTCCGCCCCGCACAGTGGTGCACTCTGGTTCCCTTGCACTCTCATTCTCGTGTGTGATTAGGGCTTACTATGCCCCATGTGCACAATAAATAGTATGCACCATGAATTTTCACCATCCTGGGCCATTTTCTAGGGGTTTTGGGTGAGATGGCCCACCAAGGCCTTGAGTGGCTACCTACAAGGTGTCCCTCAGCTAGGTGGGGTGATCACTAATTTTTTTTGCAAAGTAAAGATTATTTTTTTTAAACATAAACATAAGTTTTCATATATATATATAAGTGTCATCAAACAATGAATATCAATTCTCTATTATGACTAAACAAGGTCCTAAAACAAATATTTTCCTTATTTTAGAAACACTTCAGTTTTAAAACATAAATTTATAAGTCAAATTTTATTACATAATAGTGGTAATATTATATTATATTTTACACTAAAAATGTATTTTTAGTTAAAATATTGTTTTATACATCAAGGATGAAAACATTAATAAAATATTTTCAAGAAATTTGAAATATTTAAATACATAACTCACTATGTATAGATAAAATATTGAATACAACCATAGTTATTAATTTCATTTTCCCAATGTACAATATCAAACTCAATAACATGTTTCTTTGTACCAAAAACCAAGTAGTATCAAATTTTTTCTTCTCTTGGTATGATTCAGACCCATTATCCTTCTAATATATATAAAAAGAGTTTATTAAAAACATTTTTAAAGATGGAACTTCAATGCACACTTTAAACACTTGGAAAACTCATTATAGCAAGCTATTTTAAATTAAACCACTAGGAAACCCAACAATTAAATGGTTTTATGCCCATTAGAGAATCAATGGTCACATAAAGAAGAAAATGTTCACCTTTACATAGGCCTTATAAAAAATGAATTAACGCATTCCAATTTCAAACGTTGGGACAAAGAAGATGGTGCTCATTATTCCTCTGATGATTAGCATGGTTGCAGTGGCTCTGGTTATACTGATGTTCATTATGATGGATCTAGAGGACCCCTAATATTTTCATGGGTTCTTTGTTGTATTTTGTGTTCTCCCTGTAATCCAAATAGGACTTTTAGTGGGTATTCTTGGTTAGTTGGAATCTCTTCTTCCTGAAGCAATGTAATCTTTTAAGCATTCATTGAATAAATAAAGTATTATGTTTATTTGAAAGTATTGTTTTGTACATCATGGAAATGAGGTAAAACCAAACAATATTGTTATTAAATATGGAATAAGTTTGGGTCATCCAATAGGAAATAATTTTTAATGATATTTTAAAATCATTTGTTGATGAAAATATCCTTTCCCAACTGAAAAATTATTTTTCAAACATAAAACATTTTTGAAAAATGTTTTCATTGATAAAAGATTTTAAAAGTTATAATGAATCTTTGAAACCCAGAAAACATTTCTAAAATCATTTTACCTCCAGAATTATAATTAAAATAATTTTATTTTTTAAAAACATGTTTGAAAAAATGGGTTTTGAAATAAAACAGATTTCTTACCGAAGAGAGTGGTGTAGTCAAACTTTAATAAAAACACTTTATTAACTATTTTATGTAACAAAAAATAAAAAAATGGTAACAATATGTTAATATATTATTAATTAATAAGGTACAAGAAAATTCATTATAGTTCTAAAGATATGGATAATAATATTTTCTCAATGGAATCATAATGATAAGCAATATGGAAAGGAGAAGATAATGTTTCAATAAAGTATTATCACTTGGTAACATGGGATCATACTCTCCATGTATGAAAATGAAATTAAATGAAGCCTAAAATATCATTAAAAGAATTATATTCATGATATAAAATTTCAAATTTTATTATACACCACTCTTAAAAAGAATGTTTGTGCATAACAAAACATTTTTCTTAAGGAAGTAAAATTGTGACTAAACTATCCTACCAATTTGGAAAATTTTGAATTATTACCCCCATGAAACAAATATAATATAATAGATTTTTAAATACCCATAAGTTTAAGAATAAGAATCATATAATCATTCAAGGACATTACATACACCCAAAAAAAAATAGTGAATATGGAATGTATCTCACATATATAAAAAGTTAGATGAAATTCTATCACCTTGTGTCTTGAATCTAATCATACTCATACAAGAGTACTTTATTAATAATTGAAAGTATATTATAAATATTTTACATGATCAAAATATTATATCTAATATCATATATACTTTTTATTGTGAACGTATATTACCTGCAAGTTATCAATTATTTGTTAAGGTTTCACTTTGGGGTAATATCTGCATTTTCCTTCACATGTATCTTAATTTGTTATATATTTGGTCCTTATACTTATATAATAATTTAAAGGATGTAAAAAAAGATAAAAATTTAATTTATATTCAGTATATGTGAATTATAATAATCTATAAGAAATATAATTATAAAACGAAATACACCATTCATGGAGACGGTATGACATATGTTCACATGAATGATATTTCTATTTGATTGTCATATTTAAATTATGGAGTAAATTAAATATAAGTATATACATAATTATTGTAGTAGAATTATTATATCTTATATATATCATATAATTTTACTAAATCCATCCTTAATACATTCCACGTAGTGTGTGAATGAATTACATCGCTTTGAGAGGGTGGTAGTCAACACTTCCTCAAATGAAATTATTATATTTACACATGTTGGAAAGTATAAATATATGTGTTTTAAAATAATAATAAACTCTTAAATACATTAAATATAAAATATGTATTATATAAAAATATAGTTTCTATCATAATATCCACCCTGATATGTGGTAATGAAAAGACAAACAATCATTGTTCCAGGTGACGGTAGTTCACTGTACACATAAATATTATGATCATTACCCATTAGTTAAATGTTTTTGTATGTTTAGGTTGAAAAACTCGTATAAAAACAACTAAAATTATTGAGGATACTTTTTTTGATTTATGATCATGGAAGATGGAGAGTGTATTCTAGGAGAACGAAAATTAGATAATGTGTAAAGACTCGGAATTTCCATGTAATTTTTTTTAATTAAATGGGAATTTTATGAGTCTGTGAAATTTTACAGCACATGATTCTGAGGTCTGGTGTGCCCAGAATCAATATCTGAAGTTTTTTTTCAAGTATGTTCAATAAAAGAACAAGCGGGTTTATATAACTTTTTAACCAGTGCTCGGAATTGAAATTTGAGGGCACCGTTGAACTCACAACGCAGGTATTCGCTTAAGAAAACTTTCACCTCGACGGTAGTGGGTCGAGAATGAAAGTTAGTTTTTCGTTTTTTCGTGGAAAATAATAAAATATAATGATCTTCAATTTATTTTATTTTGAGCTTCCATATAGATTTTTCAGGTGGGGTCAACCGGAACTAAACCTTCACATTGAAGTTGGAAGTGGGGAACACCACACCTTAACCCCCATTGAGAGGTTATGGTGGTGGGGACCACCCGAACCATAACCTCCCATGAGAGGTTACGGTGGTGGGGACCACTCAAGTTTTTTTAAACCTCCTTGAAACCTCCCATTAATTGGGAGAAACCTCTCAAGTCCCTATTAAATGTGGGGGGAGCCTCTTGGTATCCTTCCAATAATTATAGCCAACGCAGCTCTTAAATTGCACCAGCATAATCTAATAAGCTTTCTCCTTTTAAATTTAAATAATCACATCCTTGGAATTTAAGAAGGTTCCAAATAAATGAACCATCATATATTCCAATGATCATTACCTACCTCCCTCCCTCTCCTATATATAGGAAGCTTGGGAGGAGGTTTTGGGACAGATTCACCAAGCGACGAAGAACTGGTAAAGTGAGGCGATGCCCAACACGTGGAGGATTATGCTTCCTCCATGAAGAACGCATTCTTCCAATGAAGAATGCCAGCAAGGAGCGAAATTGACTTAGAATTCCTTCCTCAGAACCTACTCCGATGTAAGACGTCTTTGACTACGACGAGTCGGTCCACAAACCGACTATCGAAGAAAACGCCGATGACACTGACGTCTATATTTTCCCAATGATACATCTTCTTCCCCATTCCAACATCGACAAACATAGAACAAAGGTAGGGGTTTTACTTTCATGTTAATGCTTTCCTTTATTTTCCTTTGTGGATTGTAAAAGAATCGTTGTGGAGGATATAGAATTTTAAGTGCAATGTTCTCTTTACTTGATGGACTGATTTCTATCATCCTAAAAGTGGAGGGTGCGGGCCAAACTAACATGGCCCGACTCCCTCCGGCGATCTCTTTTGTGATGTTCTTTGGCATGGTGACAAAACGACAAGGCGATGAAGGCGAAAGGCAATGACCATGCTCCATGCGGTCACTGCAACCCGTGTCGGCCCGTGCCTCTCGGCTCCCGACCTCCCAGCCCTCTGGCCTCCATGTGCCCCAGCCGAACTACACCGGCCTAAGACGTGCCACCGCACCAGCCCGCACCTCTCATCTTTCGGCCGCACGCCGGCCTCCCGTGCGCCCCGGCCAAACCACGCCTTCTCGAGCCCCACCATCGCGCAGGCCCGCATCTCCCATCTCCCGGCCACCCGTCGGCCCCTAGTGCGCCCCGGCAGAACCATGCCAGCCTGAGTTGTGCCACTGCACAGGCACATGCCTCCCGAGCTCCCGGCCTCCTGGCCTCCCAGCCTCCTGGCCAACCGCGCCTCTCGAGCACCCCGGCCGAACTGCGCCACCCGCAGGCCTGGCCGCGCTGCGCCCTAGCTGAATCGGCCCCCAGCTGACCCGCGGCCTCCAGGCCTAACCGGCCTCGGTTGAGCTACCCCAATCCTCTCCCTCGCGGTGCCCTCCGAGCCAAGACGCCCTCACACTGAACTATGGGTGGTCCACGCCCATGCATCCGGTCCTCACCCTAGCGGCCCTCTGCGGCCCCTCGCGGCTTTCTAGGCTGAGCCCAGCTGGCCAGGATGAACCCAACGGGTTTTCCCACCCAACGGGCCAAGCTAGATCCAACAGGTTAGGATGGGTTGACCCAAATTGGGTCAGCCTGGACTAAGACAGGCCGAGTCAGTCTGACTGGGTCAGACCGGACTCGGGCCTTCTACTGACCCTTTACATTCTTTGGCCATATCTTTGGCACCAGACATCTGTTTGAAAAACCATCAGTGGCACTAGAAATCATGGATCTTGATGGTCCCTTTGAGTATACCCCACTGGAGTTTGGGTTATAGTTGAGATATGGTTAGTTTGCATCATGCATGAATCCAACCGGGCCCCCAAGACTAAAAGTCTAATAACTCTCAGACCGGGCATCCAATTGACGTTCCATCTATTACATTGAGACTCCTATGATGAGGTAGACCTTCAAGATATTTTTCTTCATGGGACTAAATGGAATTTGATGTGTCTCCACTTTCCTTGAGGAGTGGACCCTTTCAAAATCAAGTGTGCTTGTGCGGAATCCATGTGCATGGCTACTTTATGACTGTTGTTCCTGGATCCTATGTGGGTTCGACAGTTCTGAATACTGTTCTTGGATCCTGTGTGGGTTCGACAGTTCAGACTATTGTTCTTGGATCTAGTGTGGGTTCGACAGTTCTTACTACTATTCCTAGATCCTGTGTGGGTTCGACAGCTCTGACTGTTGTTCCTGGATCTTGTGTGGGTTCAACATCTCTGACTACTATTCCTAGATCCTGTATGGGTTCGATAGCTCTTAATATTGTTCCCAGATCCTGTGTGGGTTCGACAGTTTTGATTTCTGTACCAGTATCCTACGTGGGTTCGACAGAATAGATGATTTAGTGGCTACATCTAATCATCTCTAACTCTCAACAAAAGCTGTATACATGTGTGAGATGAGTCAGTAACTTTTTTGTTTTTCCTCATGATTGAGATGGATTACTTGATAACATATGTATATGTATGTGAATATACCTAAGTGGGGTTATATATTGATTTCATACCTTGTGGTTTATCCTTGTTGGATTTTGTGAGACCTAGAGGGTCTCAGGGTCCCTATTAAGTATCTTTATACTCGCCCCTACACGGGCTCTTCCCGTACCTCGTTGTGTTGGATGCAGACGACAGACAACACTGACCAAGGCTGAGTCTACCAAGACTGGACGGTACTCAGAGGTGGACCACATGGCCTGATGGTACACGGAGGAGACGAACGAACATGGAGTGCTGTGGAGGCAATTTGTACCTACCCTTCAGGTAGGATTTCTCGGTAGACGATCCATGAGTTGTTTTACCTTTTTTCAGTTTCTTGTACTTTACAGTTGGGCTTGTATTTCCGGCCCCTTTTACTTTTCAGCACTCCTTTGTTATACATTATTACTATGTGTTTTGATTTCATCTTGTACTCTTTTATGTGCGTTTTCAGGTTATAAAGGTAATGCCTTCCCAGTTTTAGGGATTTACGCCTTTGGTGCCAGTCGCCAGCCCCTGGCCTATGGATGGTGGGCTTGGGGTCATCACGACACTGGACCCAGGGGATGGGTCGTGACATAAAGGATCTTGAGGGAGGATTTTACGTCTTCTGTGGGTAACTCAGTTTGGGATTGACCAAAGGGATTCCTTTGATTTATTTCTACCTAATGGAAAAATTAAAGGTGAAAGGGATGTATTTTGAATATATATTTGTGTATATATTGTTCAAGTTGAAGTTTCTTTAGAGTTATGAGTAAATGGGAGGGGAGGCGGCCTTTTGGGATTAAGGAGGAGTGGAATACTTATAAATTTTTGGAAAAGGAATTAGAGACACGTTTTTTCCATTTTATATGGAACCAATAATGGTAAAAAAATAAATAAAATTGAGGATATGGTCAAAATATGTTCATAAAATTAATTTTGGACAAGTTTCAATGTTATTTGGGCCCTTAAGATTAATATTTAGTCTCTTATGAGTCTTATCTTTTCATTAATCATTGTAATTAATTTTAATTACTTTACCTAATTTTATTGGTCAAAAACAATGATGAATTTATAAGAAATTATAAATTATTTTTATTCTAAATATGTAATCCATTTTCCCAAATTCCATTCATAGAAGTAAAATAAATTAATTTAAATTTAATCCCACTGATGAGATGACATTACATGGTTTTAAGGTAAAAACATCCAATGGTTTAATTAGTATTTATGCCCAATTTACTATTGAAATTGGTTATAATGACCTAAATTGGATTAAATGGTAAAGTTATGGACTAATTAAAAATTTTAGTCATTTTAAAATATAATTTAACCTTATAAATAAATTAGTTGAAAAATTAGTTTTGAATTAAAATTATTCATTTTTTATTATGCATCTAAAAATGATGTTTCTAAGAAAACACCTAATCAATGTTGTGTATTCCACAATACAAGTTGGTGTTTCCTATATATCAATCCATCATGGTAAACTATGAATGTAATATTTCACACAGTGAAATGAAAGATATAAATGAAAATTAAATTATTCGATAGAAAAAATGGTCAATAAAAATTCACGGTGTTACATTCTACCCCCTTAAAATGAGTATATCCCTATAAATTAATAATTACTGGGAAAATTAGGATACATATACATAATAATATACCCATATTCTCATTTATATTTCTCTATCATGTGATTTCTCCAAAAAAACATTGGTCATGCAAGTGGTTTAGTTTCGTAGAACTTTTGTTGTGTGATCTAGAATTTTAACTGGTTGTTCCTCATAAGAAAATCCACCACAAATAGTATGAATTATATGTTATGTATATAATAAGGATCAGTTATTTACTTATTAAATAGAGATATATGAAACACATCATAGGCTTTAGAGAGATTTGGAAGAAGTTCCAATAGATAGGATATCGTCCCTATACAATCAAGAATTTCAAATGGACTAATATAACTATGGATTATTTTTCTTTTCTTCCTGAATATCATAAAATTATTTTTTGGAGATACTAATAAATAGAAATTCTCACCAAATTCAAATTATTGATCTCATTTTCTATTATCAGCATAAAATTTCCATCAAATTTGAGCTACCATGATGAGTTGCTCAATGATTCTAATGTTCTCAACCATTTCTTTCGCAATATCAGGTCCCAATTGCTTTAATTATAAAAATTCATCCTTTTATTTTGGAGATCTAAATTTCATACCACATTGTTACCCAAATTGTTTCATATAAATTCATGATTTAAAGTTTCCATTGTAAGAAAACTCAACTAGAGTATAGTTTTGATCCCAACCACCTTTGAAGTCTAGAGAACAAGATATCAACATGTCTTCTAAGATTTTAATTATTCATTAAGACTGAATAAATGTTTGAGGATGATAAGTTTGATGAAACTCAAATTCATATGATGTGATTGGTTAGGGATTCTTCGAAACAATGAGGTAATCCTCAGATCCAGATCCAATTAAATAAAATTTGGTACTCCATTAAACCATAACACATACTTTATGTACATCCTAGTATGCTGATATAAAGATAAGTCTTCTCCGATAGTGTTTATGTGTACTTACTAAGTAAGGTGATCGACTACCACACATATAAAATTAATCCCTTTAAGGTTTTTGGGTAGTCCAACAACAAAATACCTAGTGATGTTCTCCCATTTCCATTCTGGTATGGTTAATAGAAGAAACTTCTCCTTATAATTTTGTGTTTTGTCCATAACATGTTGGTATACCATGAACCAAGATACAAACTCCATGATATCCATCTTCATTCCATCCCACCCAAAGTATTCGTTCAAATCCATATACATCTTCACACATCTAGGATAAATAATGAATGATGAACTATGATCTTATTCTAATATATCCTTCTTGAAAAATTGTATGGAAAGAACACAAACATGATTCATATAACTTAATATTCCATCTTGATTAATGTTAAACTCAGGAACATTTCTAACATTATTTTGTAGCTCTACATCTTCCTTATGCACCTCCTTAATCGTCACTAGGATATAAGGTTGAATATTCTATTGTGCTAGTTAATATCTTCCCCTTCATTTAGTATTTATATGTACATCCTTTTAAAATCTATAAATATCGGATCATTTGTAATCCTCATCCTGGATAAGCTAGCATGACCTTTTTTACTGAAAGCATCAAACACCTTGTTCTCTTTCCCAGGGTGGTGATGTACTGAGTAGTTAGAAACCTTTTCCAACTATAACCAACTTCAATGGAATATGTTCAACTCATGTTGTGTGAATATATATTTAATAATTTTATGATCGGGATATATATCACAGTTTTCTTAAAAAAGATAATTCCTTCATTTCTTTTAATGAAAAAAATGCCACTATTAACTCCAAATCATGAGTTGGGAAATTTTTCTAATGATAATTCAACACTCATGAGGCATAAGTGATGACAATGTTATTCTGTATAAGAAAACATACCAATCCCTTCATAGATGCATCACTATAGATTACAAACCCTTATCCACTATAGGGTAATGTAAGAATAGCTGTGATGACAAATCTTCTCTTCAATTACTTGAAAATTTATTCAAATTAAGCTATACAGAGGATCTTTAAAACAATATAAGTAAACTTCTTCAAAAAATTAGATAATCATGACGCATTCCCCTCAAACCATCAATAATATCCAGCTAAACAAAGAAATAAATGGATCTCAATCACTTTGTTTGGTCTAGGCTAAGAAATCAATAGCCTTATTTTCATGGATGTACTAATATAGCATCTCTTGAGATTATGTGACCAAAAAATTTATCCTTTTGTAGCCAAAATTAAAACATTTCCAATTTTTAATAATTTTTCTCTTTTTATAGTGTATTTATTACAATTATAAAGTGATCTTCATGATCTCCATTTTTATCTTAATAGAGAATAATATCATCTATAAATACATCCAAAAACTGATTGAGGTAATCTATAAACACTCTATTCATAAAATCCATGATGATAGCAAGGAAAATAGAAAGACTAAAAGGAATCACTACATATTTATATTGTCCATACCTAGTACAGAATGTCGTTTTGGGTATATAATCTTTCACAACCCTCAAATAATGATAACCAAAATGAAGGTCAATCTTGGAAAGTATTTATATTCACAAAGTTGATCAAAGAAGTCATTAATAAGGGGAAGAGGATACTTGATCTTGATCATGATCTAGTTCAACTCCTAGTAATCATTTTAGATTCATATTGATCCATCCTTATTTTTCATAAAAAGGACAAGTTCCCTCCAAGGTGACACACTTGGATGAATGAATCCATTATCATGGGTTTCTTGGAGTTTATTCTTCAATTATCATAACTCAATTGGAGATATTCTATAAGTATTCTTTTAAATTTTTTTGGAAATAGTTATTAGTTATTTTGAGAAGACAACATCATGTTTTAGTAGAATGCTGGGAAATTATTCTAGAAATACATCCAAAAATTCCCATGGAATTGGCATATCATTGATGTCGATTAAATCCCCAACCATTTGAGAAAACTAATCTTTTTGAATGGAAATTAAGACCCATGCACTGGACATAATCACCTTAGGAAGTTCAAATTATCTCCAGATTGGTGGATGATCATAGGAGGGTTTAAAATATCAAAAACAACTTTCCATCCTCAGAAATTGATGTGGGATATTTTTCAAATAATGTCAATCCATGACTAAGATGACATCGAACTCAAACAAAGGTATAATGACAATATTTACAGGAATAAAATCCTTAAAAACATAAACTGGAGAATAATCATAGATATGGGATGCAATCATCATACCATTAGTTGTTTTTACTACTAATTCTATATATAATCATTTTGGTGGAATGTTTACACCTTTAGAAAATTTTTTGGATATGAAAGAGTAACAAGATCCATAATCAATTAATATATTAGGAATTATAGAGCGGATGGTAACTAAACCATTCATGACATCATTATCAAACCCCTCATTAGAAATAGAGATTACATAATATTTCCCCTTCTCCCTTGTCTTAAGAGGGTTTTTAAGTCGATCAAAATCCCTAGCCCTAGGGTTTGGGAATTGGTTATCATAATTACCATTCCCCATACCCTTGTAGCATTAGAGAAGGATAGGTTCCTTTTGTTCCATTTTTTCTCCATTCACACATTTATTTAACTTCTTCCCATCACTTTGGCAATAGAATGTATGATGGACTTCCCTTCCACACTTAGAACATTTAATTTTCCACTTAAGTCAATTTCTTCTAGGCTTCTTTCCACACATAGAGGATAAATGAATGGTCATATTAATATCTTTATTGTTTTTATATTTTCCTTTAATCTCCATATTACAGTAATTTTCTAATCCATGAGATTTATATGTGACACAAAACTCCATTTTAACTATGATTTAACAATGAAAAATTTCTTCACAGCTACTATAGTCTCTTATGGACAACACCCTTTTCAAACTCAGAATTAATCCATTGAAGAACCAATTATATTTACATTCAAGTTTGATGATAATTTCTAATATGTACATAGTAAGTCTCATGATATTATCCTCATAGGTACTAAAAAATTCATCATCATTTTTCATTTAATCAAGGAATCCTTCTCTATATTTGCATGAATTATCCAATTAATGTACTTGTTGAAAAATAAGATCTTGAACTCATCTCATTCCTTGGATTCAATTTATTTTTGTTCCCTTATATTATTTATTATATTCCCCCACTAGTCTGTTTCACCATATAATTTATAAATATCTAGAATGAATTTCTCATTATATTAACTCTAGATAATCAAGAATACCTTTTCAGTAGTATTATCCATTGTTGAGAAACTAGTTGATTAGAAGACCCTCTAAAAGAAGGTAGTTGTTTCCTCATGAAATACACAACATAATGATGTTCCCTTCTTTTCTCATTAGTAATTCCACCATGACTAATAGTTTGAGAATGTAATGTTAGCATAATAATTAGATTTTTCATTTTATGTATCGTAGAATTTTGTTTCTTAGAAGCACAATCATTACATTTTACGTCACAATCACCATTAACACAGTTCCTTTGGGTCTTACCCTTGACTAAGACCGAAATCACGGTGTTAGAAACAGTTTTCATAATAAGGAAACCACATAGTCATTAAATTAAACGTATAGGATGTATAAATTTTGACACCTTGGTTAGTCTATCACACCTTATTTTTATCCTATATTATTCATAAACAGCACCTATTTAAATCCTTTATGATTGTTCATGATGATTTTATGAATTGCGAACCCATATCCCCTAGGAGTGTCACACCACTTGTATAATAAGGCCCATTGTCATATACCAGGTTATGTTAAGTCACACCTAAAACAACTTTTCAGAGTTGTTACTCCTAGTTACATCTACCCCATATCCACATCCACTTACAGTATCTGGACAGTGATTTATTTCTTGGAAACCAATCACTCTATCCTTTACCAAAATTTGAAGATATTTTCATCCACATTTCCATATCCTTAAACATATCCTTAGACATGTCCTTAGGCTTCTCACTAAGGTTTTATAGTCCTAGATTACAAAGGTTAACTAAACCATTATTGTGATACCAACTATAGTGACCGTATATTTTTATAAATTAACATTACATAAATTTTTTAGAATACTTAAAAAATTATACCAAAAGACACCCAAAGACCATACTAGTATTGTGCCTTTGGAAACATGGAATCATAATCAATAGTACATAACTGAGGTAAAATATATCCCACTATATTTTCCTTCACTAGCACCCTTTTTATCCACATCATACATGATACATATTATCATTAATTTGGGGGAATGAAACATAGAAATGGGTGTGCTTAGATTCTTAGTAAGGGTAAATAAGGGATACATGTTTGAATAAACATAAGAATAGATGTATGAGTATTTGATCATGAAATTATATGATCATACCCTGTATATTAAATATTATAAACATTAATCATGGAAACAAATTGGCAATTCATAAGTATTGAATCGAATGGAAAGAATATACATATGCCATGAAATTACAACATTGGAATAAAACATATAATTGTGGAATAAATAAAATAATATAAAATTATTTACATAGTACTCAAGGAATTGATTTCAATGAAATCATAATATCATATGTTCACTCCCCTTACAGTCTTGGTAGTCATGGTTCACTCCCAAGGCCATCTTAGTAGTATTACATTACTCCTCCTACCGTCTTGGAAGTTATGGTCCACTACCATGTCCATCTTAGTAGTCAAGCTTCACTCCCAAGACCATATAGTAGTCAAGGATCACTCCCAAGACCAATTTAGTCTATCTAATGAGATATAAATCGTTCCCTAATTCATTAGTGGGAGATATAAGTCCCAACCATCTCATTATGAAATCATACATACATGTTCCAAAAGATCATTAAAAATAATATAATAACCCATGAAATAAAATGGGTTTCATAAACATGTAATAATATCATAACTAAAGGAAAAATATACAGGTTTCATAATCATTTCAACAAAATCATAACCTATGAAAAAAATGTGTTTCAAAGGCCTATAACTTGGAAAATAGAAACATGTTTCATAAAGATCATTCCATCAAAACATAATCCATTTAGATAAATAATAGGAATGTAAATAATGAAAAATTTCCTTAGAAAGGCATGGGTAACAAAAACACATGTCATCTTAGATAGTAAATAATTCTGAAAGAAATCTTAAAAATATTTTTGGAGGAAAATATCATTTCAGCATTGAAAAAAACTATTTAAAACATAAAACATTTTCGAAAACCTTATTAATTGAAAATATCGTTGAAAACATATAATTGAAGATTTAAAATAATAAATTTATAAAATAATTTTCCATTAAAATTATATTCAAATAACATTTGAAAATATTTTTTTGAAACATTTTTTAAAACATGATTTTTGAAATAAAACATATTTCCGACCGAAGAGAAAGGTAAAGTTGAACATTATTAAAAACACAGTCTTAACTATTTTATATATCAAAGATTAATAAAATTGTACCAATATATGAATATATATTTAATAAAAATATAAAAATAAAATTCATGAAATTTCCTAAGATATGTATCATATTATTTCATCAAAGCAACCTTAAACATAAATAATCATCAAAAGAGATGTGATTGTTTCAATAAACTCATACCACTTGGAAACGTGGGATCATACTTTCCATGTAAGAAAAAAAATTACATGAAGAATAAAATATCAATAAAATAAATATATTTATTGTATAACATGTAAAATATAACAATATACACCTTGAAAAAATAATGTTGGTGGATAACAAAACATGTGTCTCAAAGAATGCAAATTCAGACAAAATTGTCTTATAGATTTTGTAAATTTTGAAACATTAGACCCATGAAATATATATCATAGAATGGATATGTAAATACCCATAAATTTAGTAAAATTTATCATATAATACATTAATGGGTAGTATATACACCACACAAAACAAACAAGTGATGAACATGGAATGTATCACACATATATAAAAAGTGAAATGAAATTCAATTACCTTGTGTCTTCAATCTATTCGTACTCATATAATATTAACAAAAAATGTTTTATGTTTATTTTAAATCTTTTAAATAAAAATATTATTATATAAAATACCATATATGTTTTGATTATGACATTATATTACCATATTGTTAACAATTCTATGTTAAGGTTTCACTACGGGTAATATCCAGTTTGTTCTTCTCTTGTCTCTTAATTTGTTATATATTTGGTCCATATAATTTTATAATGATTTAAATACTATAAATCAAGATATAAATATTAATTGATATTCAATATATGTTTATTATAGTAATATATATTATATATAAGTATGAAATGAAATATTTCATTTATCAAGATGGTAGGCCCACGCATCAACGATGTTTCCATTTTGTTGTCATATTGAATGAAAGAGTGTAAATGAAATACAACTATATATATCATTATTTAAGTAGAATTATTATAATATATATATATTATATGTATAAAAAACCCATCCATGATAAATTCCATGTGGTGTGTGAATTTACCACATCGCGTTGAGGAGGCGGTAGTCCACACTTTATCAAAAGAAATTATCATAATTACACAATATATAAAGTATAAATACATGATTGGTAAATTAATTAAAAACTAATAAATAATTTATAAATATCATATATATTATATAAAAATATATTTTGAATCATTATTTAAAACATGAGAGGTGGTAATGGAAAAAAATTAATAATCATTATTTCCTTAGGATGCAGTTCACCGTACACATAAACAGTATGTCTGTTACCCATTAGATGTAAGTGTGTGTAATTGTTGGTAAAAAAACATGGAAAAAATACGTCTCATAATGTTATGGATACTATATTTTTTTATAATTATGTAATAAGGATAGTGGAGGGGTGGATAATGAAAATAAGATAAAGGAGCTTGAGAGAGGATGTTGCCTTTTCATTGGGTAACTCCTTTTGGATTCCACTAACTGGATTCCTTAGATTAATTTATTCCCAAAGGTAATATTCAAGTGGGGAGGTATCAATGTTAAATAGCTATTTTTCAAGATCTTGGTCTATCCAAACTTACCAGATTGGTGTGGGGAAGTTGGATGGAAGGATGCCTTTAATAGTGGAGGAGTGGCACACTTGTAAATTTTTTGAAAAGGAATTCCACCCATATTTTTTCCAATGTAAATTAAACCAGTAATGGTTAAAAGTATATCCAAGGGAGTATATGGTAAAAATATGGATAGAAAATGGAACTTGGACAAGTTTATAGATCACTTAGGCCCTAAAGATTACTGTTTAGTCACTTATCATGCATAATTTTACCTTAATCATTGTAACTAATTTTTATTACATTCACTAATATTTTGATTTAAAAACACTGTTTAATTAATTAGAAATTATAAATTATTCTCATTCCAAATATGGAATCAATTTTTCCAAATTCCAATCACAGAAGTGGCATAAATTAATTTAAATTTAATCCTATAGATGAGACAACATTGCATGTTTTTATAGTTAAACATCCAACAGTTTGGTATGTTTTTTAACCCAATTTAAAATTAAAATGGATTTTAATTACCAAAAGTTTATTAAATTATAAATATATTATGTAATTAAAATTTTAAATCAATTAAAAATACAGTTTGTCCATATAAATAATGTAGATGAAAGAGAAGTTTAGAATTAAAATTCAGAATTTTCCAATATTCAACCACAAATGTTGTTTCTAAGAAAAAAACATAAACATCATCATATGAAAAATTAAAAATTTTATATTAAAAATTGAAGTTTATTTTATCAAATTATATTTCAGTTTTTTTCTAAAATTAATTTCTTTTTTAAAAAAGGACACGAAAATTAGTTTCTTTAAGAAAATACTATTTTTAAATATAAAATTACATTATTAAAAAATATATCTTTCATTATAAATATGTTTTATTTTTATAAAAACATTATAAAAAATATTTTAAAACTATTTATTACTATTCATATCACTATGTTTAACTGCTATTTTATAATTATCTCATTTAAATAATTATGAAAATTAAAATTATATTTCGTAGAAACTTGGTGTTTCATGTAATGTACGCCAAATCTATATTTCATGTAGTGAAATATAAGTTGGGGTTGAATTTATCTCAACCCAATTCAATTTAGTTTGAATGTAATTTTTTTACTTAGTGAAATGAAGTAAATAAATAAAAATTATTTTATTCGAAAGAAAAAAATTATCCATAAAAACTCGAGGTGCAACATCCCCTATCCACTATAAGTTACTATAAGAATAGTCATGATAAACAACCTTATATTTGATTCTATGAATCAATTTAACATAGTATTTCAATAAGAAAATGACACACTTTGGACTCATGTTGATGTTTGGATTTTATAGTCATTAGAAATCCCTCACAAATCATAGGTAATATTGTTCCAACCCAATAATACAATGTACATCTGTTACTATTGTTTTTCTAGGCCATTGTTCAATAAATTCCATATTTAAATGATCCACAAATATACCCTTAATTGAGATTATATGACCCCTGAATGAAACTTTCTAAACAAAAAAATTCACACATTGTAAATTTATTACACAACCTATCCTTCCTCATGTTCCTAAGAAAAATTCTCAAAAAAAGTATTTATCTACATAGATATTTAATTCTAATAGTATAAAATCTGGAAATACTATTTAAAATGATAATTTTAATATCTAATGAATCTTTTCATTAAATACATGAATATAGTTGGATAATTCTACATTCCAAATGGGGTTACTATAAATTTATAATAACCATTCCTCATACATAAGGTTATATTTGGTTTATCCTCAAATATGATCCGTATATGGTGATGTTAAAAAAATATCAATATTAGAAACATATTTAGATATTTATAATTGATAAAGAAAAACATTGATATGTGGTATGTGACATCATGGGATTTTATGATATATTTCTTTTTAATGAAATTTCATCTCAAAGATTGATTTTGGTACATTGATCCATGAGTTTAAATTAAACATAGTAATAAAATTTAGTATATGAATAAGAATAAAAAAATTTTGAAAAAAAATATAATTTTTCTAGATAATTAAACTATATATTATTAATAAGTAACTAATTGTTACTAATTTCATTATATGCTTCAGAAATACTTTTCTTTTGAAAATTATTTATATTTATATTAGTGTTAAATTATAAAACTAATTTATTTTAATTTTAGAAAATTTATTTTAAAATATGAACATAATTTTTAAAATTATAATTTAAAAAATATCATCGAAATAAATTTGTGTATAAAAATGGTTTTTTGATTAATTGTTAAAATAATAAATTTATTAGTAAAAAACATTCCCTTTCAAGAACATAACAATGTAAATTATATTTATAAATCGTTTTAAAAGTTATATTAGGTAAATTAAATTATTAAAGATACAATTTTTTTAATTGGACTCATTTTTATGTTTGATTTGGATATTAAAACATTATATACTTATGAATTTTTTTGTAGAAACCCGATTTTTTATCATGATTATTGGTTTAATTAAAAATTAGATTCTAAAACCTCATGGAATTGAATTTGAACATTTTGATTCCATATTTTGAATCATTATATATAATACTATATAAAAAAATTAATCCTTATTTTTTACCATAATGAATAGTAAAAGCAATATAAATTTGTCACCATAGTTATGGTTAAACTATATTTTGTAAGGATTCATCACTAAGATAAGGGTACATTTTCAACATAAACTTCTGTAATTTCTATTGGATATACATATATAGACATAAAAATTTATCCAAATCTAATATATTTCTATTTGGATAAATGTTTCTTAAGAAATGCATTATTATGTTTAAGTTTTTTTAGAAATTCCAAGAATGTCTTCTCTACCACTTATAAAAGGACACCACTACCTTCATTTCCTAAAAGAATTTTGAGCCTTATACATTGACCAGAAACTAAAATATTTTTTTATATTTAGCTATATCCAAATTATATACGTTATTTTCTATCCAAAATCTCATCCTTGTTATCTATAAGAGGAGATATAAAGGATTCCTTTCAATGATTAAGTAATTTCAAAAACTAAACTCTTTATTTTTTTCATATATTTTTACCTCCCCTAAATATGGGTTATTTATAATAAAATATAAACTTATGAATACAAAATATTATAAAATGAAAATTTATGTCATTAAGTCACCATTATTCACACTCTTTTCTAACAAAATTGAAGTGAAATTATCGCTCATGCATACGTATGACTTATCATCTCTACATAGCTGTAAAATTCATTTTATATACCCATATTTTATTGATTTGTATTATGTTAGGTTTAATGTTAATATTTTATCATTCATAAATATTTATAATTATATAATGAAAAAATATTGTTTACCTTCTTACCTTACAATCCTTTGGAAAATGACAACATCACTCGTGTGTATATATAGACTACCACCTCCAGAAAGTGAAATAATGTTTTTCCATTTACATTTTAAATTGACTGTAATAAGGATATATTTAAAGAATATATATAATATATATTATATAATAATGTTTTGATGATACTTAATTAATATTTACCTTTCATTCATTCCATTTTTCAAATAGTGAATATATCATTCTTGTGTATATAAAACATACCATCTCCAAGAATGATGTAATTAAATTTTCTATCTATATCCTTTGTAAATGAATCTAAGTTTATAATTAAAAAATAATTAAGCATATATATTATGTTTATATAATTATTTAATATATATATATGATATATCTCTGATAATAGTACAAATACTAGAACTAATGAACTAAAACTCTCATGAAAAATGGAATACATAACAAGTGAAAAAAATGATTTAAATAAATAATTATAATGAAATTGTTAGGAAAGATTATATTTGGATAATATGTGATATTATAATTATATAAAATAATTTATTATATAAGAAAAATAAATATGAATTTATTATACATTGGGTTAAATCACATATAAAGAAAGTGGAACTCAATATAATAGTTTTATGTTATAATCTCATTATTTAGCAGGATTCATTATAATTAAGTTCTCATTATAAAATTTTATATAATAACATTAAATAATACAATTTATTTTTTTATCGTATGGTTATTTAATTATAATAAATGTATTGTTTTCACTTTTATATTTTTAACACCTCTATTTATTAAAAGAATGATTTTATAGAAAATCAATGTTATATCTATCCTCGATCAAGACTTTTTTCTCCCATGTCCATTTTTCCATTAAAATAACTAAATGAAAATTTTTGATACCCTATTAATAATTTTTAAAAGATGTCTAAAAACATGTTTTAATTATATAATATTATATAAAAGGATTATTCTTTTCACTTTCTAAACAAGGTACTTTTCATCCATTTTATAGTAGTATGAGGGGAATTTTTTTCATTCAGCTTATATGGAATGAAAACCATTTCCCAACATATTGACCAATAAATTCATTGAATATTACATTTTATGTTTTCTTGTTTATTATCAATGAAAATTTCTTCCATAAAATTTGAAAAATTAATTTTTTATTTAAAAACATTATTTCCAATTTGAATGGATTTTCATTATAAAAATGATTTATTTGTGTTTTTATGTTATTTTTATTGATAAAGACATTAATTGTTTTATGATGATTATAATTTACTCGGTATATGATCCATGGATAACATGTTATTATTTATATGGGTGGTTTATGATTACAGTTAAATTTTGTTTATGGAAGACTCTCTTTTTCATTGGGTTATGACATGATTAATTGATGAAATTGTTATGAAACCCATTTTTTCAACAAGTTAGGATAGGATGAATGTTTTATAATCATTTGGAACATTAATGTTTGATTTTATTTATGTGATTAGTGTTCCTAGAAATATATATCCCTTGAATTCATTTGGTTAATATGGACATCTCATTGGACATACAAGACTGTAACATGGTGTCACCCCAATTCACTACAAGACATTCTCTACTATAACAGGCTTAAGAGTGAACCATAACTTATATAATGGCATGGGGAGTAAAAAACCCACTATTATTATATTGGATGTGACTCTTTACTAGTAATGAAATTATTTTCTATGATTATGTGTTTTATAAAAATATATATCTTATGCCAAAACTTTTCCAAAATGTATCATGATATATGATTCCATTTTGATACTTGTATGATAAACTAACATGATCTAACCCATAAATCAAGAGTATGATCAATTATATATAAGGTATTTATTTAAAATTACAAAATCATGAAATCATGTCATTATCATTATTGTTTTTTATGTAAAAATTTATATCTCTGTTATTTACCCTTATTGGTCATATGTTATTCCAACTAGTTTAAATACCATGAGAGTGTTTGAATCAGTACATAAAAGATTAAATCTACTTCATGAACCAACCCTTCTTCCGCAAATTTTCCATACTTACTAAGAGAGTTATTCTTCTACGAACATACTCTCATCCATGTAAAATATTCCTTTGCGGGATAAAATAACCCATAGACCACATTTCATGAAATTTTACAATGAACAAATTCACCCTTTATGGAATCCTCCCTCGTGAACTCTTCTCTATCTCAGACTCCCCCCAAACTCTTTCAGACATAGCTGAATTTATTTATGAAGAGAAGATGTTTTCTAATGATAATAACTCTAAGAAATTATTGTATTAATGGTCCTTATATTTTCAAATAGATCCATAAAATTCATTAATACATTTTACTCAAATCTTTGAGGCAGGACAGCCTTCACCATAGCCTGCTTCTCCCATGGACCATTTTTACCCCGTGGTCTATGTACCTCCACTCTTCATTCATGACTGCTGATCTCTTTCATGATAGAAACCATTTTTGGCTCCTCCAATCACTGCATTTTTTCCAAAAAAGAATATCCATTCAACGTACCACAAGACTTATGTGAACCATTTTCCTTCTGTGAAATATAATCTGCCATAAAAACCGTTTTACATATACAGTCGATGTACAACGCTTCATGGTTTACATAACACTATTATGTCGAATCCTTCCTTTTTCTAATTTCCAAAATTAGTTCCATGTACCACCTTTTATGGTCTGTAATCTATATTTAATGGTCTATGATCTATTTAATCCTATGTGAAAAATCTTCCACTGAAAAAATAAACTCCTAATTTTGATGAAAAAAATGGAAAACTTTGGGAAACTCTGCTAGCTTAGAAGCCTACTTCAAAAACATCAACCAAACTCATTCGTAGTCATCTGGAATTTTAATAAAAACAACCAACCCAAAAACACTAAGAGGATACCTTGAGGTATTTTCCCAACATCATCTATGATCACCCTTTATTATGTATCCATTCTAAAAAATATGGAGATTGGTTTAATTTCTGATAATTCTAAGATGGGTTGTAATAATGATGAGCATAGATAGGGATGATGTAAGCCACATATTAAAGAAATATTTAAATATCCTTATTTCAAATGATACTGGACTTATTCGATTCTAGTATTGAACTAAAAATATATTTAATAATCATTGAATAAAATTTCGTATTTATAAATGAAAAATGGCTCTATAAAGATTATATTAGTTGAAGGTTTAGATTACGTTTTAATTTTTTGTGGAAAAATTAGTGAGAACACTTAGGATAATCCTATTTAAATAAGAATATAATATTTAATAGAAAATAAAAGTGTGTGTTTTTTCTAGGAAATCATATCTTTTTGGATACTACAATTTGATATGGTTTGGGAAGAAATTCCACTAGGGGTACTAACCACCAAAATTTTTGGTTTAGTATATCTTTCTCATCATTATATTATATAGTGAGTATTATATTTCTACACTCTTGCTTTTACAATCCCATAGAGATTATTAGATAACATAAATTTTAATTATGAACCATTATGAATTATTTGAATATATAATGACCATAAATGTCCTAGGATAAACCTAAGGTTTCATAATATTAAAGGATGATTTCATGATAAAGTCATCCTATGAATTATTATTTATGATTATCTGATTTACCACTATAATTATTACTTCTCAGACTATGCTTTTTAGTTTTAAAAAATTGATAGAACCTAAAGGAATCATGATAACATTGAATGTGATAGATAATTTATTAATTTTTATCCTATGAAACCAAATGTTCTCTGAAATAAATTTCATAATCATGTTTCTATGTTTATGAAACATTATTAATATAAGAATCATATATAACTCCTTAATGATAAAATTAGTGAAAACATTATATTTATTCATTCATGAGGTAATGTCTACCATTATATTAGTGGTACCCCAGAAACACTAGGTATAAATCAATTGATTAGAACCAATGGAAAGATATTTTTCATTTTTCATTTTTTGGAACATGAAAATTTTATCATGTAGGTTTATCATTTGTAGAGTGAATTAGATGACCATTTTACTATTATAAAGAAAATTTGGAAATAGTGTGATATATATTCCATTTTTTGGGATGATTTGAAGGGTTTATTTCTCACTAGATACGTTCCTTGTATCCTTAAAATATAAATAGAGAAGGAATCCCTTGAGAATATTCAAAATGATAAAGAATCTATTTTTAAAGGAAGAATATTTTACAATATATTGGAGGTACATTTTTGGTATTATCATCCTTCCAAAAACTATGTTTGATCAATTACTAAGAATCTTAAAATCGTGTCTCTAAAGGGTGATAACTATAAGAGACATTGGTGGTTATTGATGAATAATTTAATTTGTTGTCAAAGTAGAAACAGTTAGTGGATTTACTATTAATTTTCATGGTTTTGAAAATAAATGAATGACGGGATTCGAAGAAAATTCTTATTAACATATAGAGAATAAGATAATACATTATTCATAATGTGTGGAGGGAAACATGGAGGTAATTATGTTATGGAAATTAGGAATCATTTCATATATGGAAGAGAAGGTTATCAGGTAATTGAATACAAATGTAATGGGAAGCCAAAAATAGGTAATAATGTGGAAAATCAAAATAGAATAAACCACCCATAGTCTACTATTTATTTTGCTAACCGGTACCAAAATACAATGGTTAATGGTTAATATTGACTTATGCAATGTCTTAATCCAAGATAAAAAAGGAAAAATATTGAAATCATTATTTATATTGTTCATAATGAAGTGGTGAATGGTATACATACCATCCACTCTAAACTACTAATTTCTTGTTTTATTTAATAACTAAACACTATTTTCATGTTTTGAGCATACTAAGGGTATCACAATACCATTGAAAATGAAAAGATATTGAATTAGTTGTAAAAACCAGTAATGGAATGATGATCACATCTCAAATCTATAATTATTATTCAATTGAAGTTTGAGAATATGTTTTTCTATAAAATGATGTTATTCTCCCACTTTTTGGATTTTAGGTAATCTAATGCATGGATATCCTTTTTATACAAAAATCCATCATTAAATTCTAATTAAGGTATGACATGTTTGATATTCTGAACAAACCTTTGAATATATATCAATGTAATTATTCATAACAGTTTACACTAGAAATCATATCCATTATATAGGAATTCATTCCGATTATAAAGTATTTTTTATCAAAAATGGTTTAGAATGCACTCAACATAAATGATATGACTATTATGTGAGGTATTTTTTATTTCTTTCAAGAATAATTTCATATCCCTACATTGAATAATGAAATTTTTTCCCTATATAAATCATACCTAGTGATACGCATATTTCAATGACTCTATATGGAATTTCCATGATTCAGTTTTATAAATTATATAAGAAACTGTGGGAAAATATCAATAATGGATCCATTCATCCATGTGAATCGCCATGGGGTTTAAAATTTATTTTAATAAAGAGGAATGATGTATTAATGAGACTCTACATTGATTATCAAGAACATAATAATAATAAAATGAATAAGAATCCTTTACCTTGTAATAATGACTTGTTTTATCTAATTCATGATACACAATACCTTTTAAATTTATTTCCTTATTCTAGATATAATAAATTGATAATCAAGAAGGAGGATATTCTCAATATATTTTTTATGAAATTTTATGGACACTATGAATATATTACGATTCCATTTTCACACTATAATTTCCATGAAATCATCTTAGTTTTAATTAAAAGAGTCTTAATAGATTTTCCTTATCTATTTTTGGTTGTATTTATAGATGATATTCTTATATATTAAAAAATTAAAGAAGATTATGAATATCATTTGAGTATTATATTCAATACCCAAAGAATGAGTTGTTTTAAGAAGAATTTACCAAGTGTGATTTCCAGTAATAGAAATTTTCATTTTTTGGGACATATAATCTCGTGTGAGGGTGAAATAATGGAATCATAAATGATTTAATAAGAGAACATTGTCGTAGACCACCAAGGTTACTAATTACAACATTTTTCTTTATATGGATATATATTATCAACACATTATAATAAATTTCTAATGGTTTTTTAATAAACTCCTTATGTTTACTCAAAAAGAATCCAAGTCACATTGGATTGATGAACATGAAGAAAAAATCAAGGAACTACAAATAAAATTATTAAGTGCAATTTTTTATACACTAACCTATAGTGTAGAAGGGGATGTGATCTATAATGATTCATTGAAGAAGGTACATGGATGGATCCTCATGTAAAATGAGATGGTGATTTCTTATGCCTCCTAAAAATTAATTTTTTTTATGAGAAAAATTACCATACTCTGGATTTTGAGTTATCTATGGTAGTTTTTTTTATTAATTATATAGAGGAATTGTCTTTATAGATAAATATGTATTATATATACTGGTAATAAAATTTTGAAGTATATATTCATTCAAAAAAAAATAATATGTTCCAAAGAATGTGGTTTGAGTTAATTAATTAATAATTTTGAGATCCTAAGCATCCCCCCCCCCCCCCGCTGAAGGAGATCAATGTGGATGGTTCTTTTTATCAAAAGAATTGCACATGTTTATCTATTATGAGGATCACAAAACAGAAGAAAAAAAATTATATATTTTCAAAATATGTAATTTGAAATCATGAAGTATAGAGGAAATAATATCTTACTGAAATGAGTATAAAATCATCAAGACCTGAGAGGATAAATAGGTATAGAAGGAAGATATTCAGATATAGAAGAGGGTAATATATATACCATATTTTATCCAATATTGTGATTGGATGTTAAAGTTCATGAACCATTTATTAATCTCATAAATAAAATATCGGATTAAGGATCTATTTCATGAAGCTCATAGTTAATAATTTTCCATTCATCCTAGAATTATGAAGATGTATGGTGTACTGAGACAGTATTTTTGGTGGGAAAACAAGATGATGAATTTTAAAAAATAAATATCTTGGTGCTTGTGACATGAGAAACTAAATTATAAGAAATTTAATTCTATGTTTTTGTTCCAACTATTATCCAAGAAAAAATTAATTTCATAAACACCACTATTGATTTTTTCACTGGACTCCACAAGACACCTCAAAGTCATTTTTTTATTTGAGATTTAGTTGATCGCCTTATGAAGATAGAAAAAATATTTTATCTATGAGAATATTTATATACTAATTAATATTACATAATATAAATTATGTAAGTGGTAAAGTCTTAGACCGTACCAAATTATATTATATATTAATTTTCTCATCACATTACACTGATGTTCTAGTTAAGTATTCTATAGGCTATAGATATAGAATTGAATTTTAGTACATCATATCATCCTCATAAATATGGTTATTCAAAGATGAACAATCAAACCCTATTAGATAATATGGTATCATGTTCAATGTATCTTAAAGGATGGTGGGATCAACAAATTCCTTTGGTCATGTTCAGATACGATAATAACATCCATTTGAGAATTCAAAAGTCTCTTAATGAGTTCCATATATTGATGAATTGTATAAATAAATTGTAATGAGATGGACTTAGAGAAATAAATATACTAGGACTTGATCTATTCTAGGAAATGGAATTGAAATTCCAATCCATTTAACAATGCATCAATGCATCTTGTATTCAATATGAAAGTTATGAAGATAATTTTTAGGGAGATCTATAATTCATTTTTATTGAGAATTTTTTTATATGGATTTCACCATGGGGTAAAGTTATGTCATTTAGAAATAATTATATGTTGAATATAATGTATATTGTTCACTTTGAGAACCTTGATTTATTATGTGTTGTAGCTTATCACCTAACACTTCATCGAACCTCTCTCAAGGTCATGATGCCATCTATGTATATCTCATGAGGAAGTACATACATGAACCTCCAAGTATAAATAACTAAGAAGACATACCACTATAAAATGATCATTCTTATAAATAAAATCAATATGTATATTATTTAGTAGAGATAATTTTATATGGAACAAGACTAATCTCTATGTTAAATTTCTCGATGGAAATTATAAATACAAAGAGTGTAAGGACCCGGACCCTGAATGCCCGGATCCGGTGCCTATGAGACGTGATATACTAAAATTTTATTAAAAAAATTTAAAAAATAAGTACATCATGTCCCAATATTACAGAGGCTCGTGAGGTTCAGATTCTGGGAAACCAGCAGCATCTGAAAATTCTTTTAAGACATGACTGATACCTGAAAAATTTTAATCAAAAATTTAGGGTGAGCATTGAAATACTTAGTAAGGGAGTTTGAAAATACTTAATATAGCTTTTGAAAACATCTATTGAAATTACTTTCACATAAATAAAAATTATTCCTTTGAAGAAAATATCCTGACATTTCAAAGGTTGCTATAAAACAATTAAGGAATTTCATACACAAGTATTTGAACATTTAACTGAAAGCTAATAAGAATGTTTGTATAAAAATTCCTAAATACTAACAAGTAAATTAGGCATAGCATATAAGGTATGAAAGTACTACTAAGCATGAACATTATCAGAGTTCTACATACACAATTTCACTACAACTTATAAAAATGAACATTATGACATGATTAATGTAATGCTAACATTTGAATTAAAAATTATGGAAAGGTATACTGATCATGCATCATCACTATCTCGTCATATTCCATGTGCACTTTATTCTCATACTCATAGGTAATGGTTCTATACCAAGGATATTTCTCTAGTCGAACTAATCACTTGGTTGGTCTTATACTAAAACATAATGAGGAAACGTATAATGCTGGACTCATGTCTGAATGTCAAGGCCTCGTGCCATGACCTAAGGGTAAAAACCCAATCTGACTGTCTCGAGAACTATCGATGGATCGAGGAGCTTACTTTTAATAGTGCCTAACCTGGAGGGATTACTTTAACCAGTCCCCAACCTGGAGGGATTTCTTTTAACCGGACCCCGACTCGGCAGTCTAATACATTCCTCATATGTCAATAAGGTCTGATATTCAAGGTGTCTCATACCACTTTGAATATTTAATATCCAATTGATATTACCCAAAAATACTCTAGTGTTTTTCTGAAAACATTAGGCAAGCTTCTAAAAATAAAATAACTAATTCTGAGACTGCTCGACTAATGACAGGCCATGATGGATCCATGCCCAAACCCTTCCTGTCTACCACACTCGAGAGTCGGGTTTTCTGAAAACATTTTTAAGCTTGCATTAAATATGTATACATTTTCCCTGGGATTTCATATATTAGAACTTGTAAAAAATATTTTATACATAAGTAATGCATATACATATTCACATTTATATTTATATATACTTTCATAAGAATTTATTTTCTTGTTCTGAAGTAGTGGATTTACACATCAAAATAACATTGAAGATATGGAAATAAATAATCGAAGGCATACATAGTATGGTAAACATTCTTTGCACATAAGATAACACATTAAATGATGGGTGATTAGGGATTTTCACATGAAATGATAACTTCTTAGTTTAATGTCCCTTTTTCATGCACATTTAATAAAACGCATGCTGATAAAAGTCCTAGTGAACATGCAATTAGACCAAATCACAATTTGATTAACTAATAACAATAACTACATGGGGGTTCACTATGTAACAAACTTTTAATGGGGAAAGAACATAATTCCTCAAATCATTCTATCCATAACATAATCATTTCAAATAACAACGAAGATAATATAATCAATGTAGGTTTTACATAAGCACATTTTGGCTTAGCCACTAGATTTAGCATTCATTAAGGTCTTACATGCATTGTTTATATTAAAAGCATTAATTGAATTCTGATATTCATTACTTGGAAATAGGGTTTTGGGAAATTATACATATAAAAATATTTACACAACCGTATGTACAAGAGATATACATATTTAGTATTTTCATAACTGAATAATATTTATTAACATCTTACATATAATAAATATTTCAACTAAATATTTAATTAATAAATCCACTTGAATGAAGACCAAAACATGTAGGGTTTATAACATGTGTGACTGAAAGTGCACACATATATGAAATTTAGGGTTTTTCACACTAAATATAATTCCAATTGAACCCAAACGACATTTCTCATCTAAAAAATTACTTAAGACTTGGAAAACATCTTTTAAAATTTATAAAACGAATTTGGATGGGGTTACATAAACATGTATACACGAATAGACTTAAGTTTTAGAAACATAATTCCATTTAAAACCCTAAACTTAGTTCGCACATAAAATATTACTTAAGGATTAGTATTCATGTATTGAAAGTCATAATCGATTGTTTTGGAAAACATTTTTGCATAATTACATAATTATACATTTACATATACAAAGTTTACAAAAAGGGATTTTCATATTAAAAGTAAATTTGAAATACCCTTTATGTGTATATAATCCTTTTTAAATCACACTGATGTATTTGAAAATATTCAAAATAGATTTGGGTTGGGGTTATATACATATATATATATATATGTGTGTGTGTGTGTGTGTGTGTATACTTATACACCTGAAAATATGTACAAATAAGATATATAATAGAATCCTTTCAAAACTAACCCTACATAAATTATTTGAGTTCTCAAAACATTAACAACCTCCATGGAAACCCTTAATCAGGAAGGGTTTTAAGGTGTATACATAATTATATACACTAATTAAATATATATATATATATATATATATTATATACAAAAATGTAAAACAAGGGTTTGAGGAATAAAACCGCTTTAAAACTATCCCTTACACCCTGCTTGAAAGTGGAATAGAGGAACGATCCAATACTGAATGTATATATATAAATATATAAATACATATTGTATATCTGATTATATACAAAATTGTATGATTAAAACCACATAAAAAGAATTTGGTAATTTGAAAACATTACAAAATAACCACTTACACAGACTGCGAATATGTGTGCTTTAATGAAACATCAAGATCTTCTTAAAAACATTCAAAACAGAAGGGATATATAAATATATATATATATATATTTGCAATCTGCATATATAGAAATATATATATATATTAGTGGTTTTGTAAAATAAAACTAATTGAAAATAATCCCATACATTAATTATACCCTGTATGAACCTTATCAACATTTCAATGGCCCATTTTGAAACCATAATTGAGAAAGAGATGATGCATATATATATAAATACACAAATACAATTTACCCAATTATACAAAGAGCATGTATAATCGGTTTGTATAACAAAATAGGTAAATGGTCCCTTACATAAAAGGGGGGGAGGGTTTCGGCCTAGAAGAAACTTGTTAGAGGAGCTTGGGAAGGCTCTAGAGGTCTTGGGAAGCTTGAGAGTCCAGGAAAGAATTTGAGGAGATGAACCCGTAGGGTTCATTTGCATGGAAGGAGGGTTTAAAAGTCCAACAAGCCTCGGCTAAAACCCCATGAGGATCCTACTGCTTGACTACCGAGAGTGAAGACAGACATTTGAGTTAGAGAAACTCCAATGATAAAATAATGAAGAGTTTTATATATATATATATATATATATATATATATATATATATATATATATATATATACAGCTTATCTGAGACGGTGATCTTCGGTTGGAAATAAAGAGAGGTAGTGGGGTAAGCTCATGGAAAGGTGTATACAAGGGATCCTTAGGGGTCACTGACGTCAGGTGTAGTGGAGAGGGAGTGAGGTGAGGGCGAATGACTACTATTTCGGGTCACACCATGAAGAATAAGACTGCATGGGAGGCAGGGGAAAAGGACAGATGGCTAGGATATCCTTCGCGACTCAACCTCGGCCCCGGACGCATGGTCACTGCCCGCCAGGCTCCCGGTGGCTCGACTTTCTTGGCTTCGATCAGCGCAACCCCTCACAGAACCATAACCTTTGGTTTACTATATTAATATTATATTTTATCTTTATTATTTATTCTTTACTATTATTGTTTTATAATATTATATTATTATACCTTTAATACATTTTATAAAAGTAAAAAGTTATAATCATAAAATTATTTTAACAATAATTTTTAAAAGGAAAATGTTTTAATACTTTTATTATTAAACTCATTTATAAACATATAAATTTATATTTATAATTCATAATATAATTTAAAAAAAACTATTTCTAATTAAAATAATTTGAAATAAATAAAATGTACTTATTATTATTTATAAAACATTTATTATTACTTATATTATTTAAAATAATTTATCTATTATGTATTCATGTACCATATCATTAAATTTTATAGAACATAATATTAATAATTTTATTAAAACATTAATCTAAAAAAACAAATAATAATTATCCATTCGTTTTCATAAATAATGTATTTTACTAAATAATATCCTCTAATAATTTCAAAGTGACATGTATAATAAAATTATAGTAAGATTAGTTTTATTAATAAATTTATAACAAATTAATCTAGTCATAATTTGATGATGATAATAATCCAAAACTACTTATATAAAACAATTACATATATAAAATACATCACTTATTATTAAATATATTTAATTAATTTTAACCCATCGTTGAGTTTTTAATTGATATTTAGCTAAATCCTTATGGACTAATGGCTATAATTATAGTCGTCAAGTTTCCAACGGCTACTAAGGGTAACGGTCGGACTGGTGCCCTATAAGACCAGGACTTGGAGTGTCTTAGTTTCTAAGGAAAGAGAATGGTTCTCATCATCCCACTGGTACTCAGTACTGCTGTGGTGGCACTAGCTATTTTGATGCTCATGATGGGTCCTAATGATCCATATTATGATGTTGGGATTGTTTTTATCTTCGTTAACCTTCTAGTGATCTTACTAGGGTTTTTATTAGGCATTTTTGGTTAGTGTTCTTTCCTTGTAAACTCAGAATGTTATAAGACACTTTGGTGTTAAGTTATTAAATAAGAAGTTATGTGTTTTATCATTTATATTTTGTTTTCTTAAAGGGAGAAAACTTTTATGGCATTAATCACACAATTTCTATTTATAAGGTTTTGAAATATTCGGGTTGTTACATTATTTCCCCCTTCAAAGAATTGCGTCCTCAAAATTCTATTCATAAACTGAAAAAGAAAACCCCCAGACAATCATCATCACCAAAATGGGAGATTTGGCTCGGTCAATGGAATACCCAGGTTGGTACTCCTTTCCTCTGATTCACTAGCCCAGATACACCTTGAGTAGTATGTCTTGAACTCCTGCTCATGTGTTCTACACATAGGCTTCCATAGGGAGGATCATGCGGTAATAAAGTCGAGGATGTCCGAATGGACATATTCTCTGGTACTCCTCCGAACTATATCACGCTCAGGATATTCCATTGGAACGAAACGATAATATAGACTGAGGTTTAGAATCTGGAACATGAAGGCTGCTATGCGGTTCCCATCTTGGGCAGCTACTAGGAAATATGCTCTGGCAGAAAAATTCTGTGCCAGAGTGAAACATCAAAAAATACCATCGAAGTATCTTCTCCTCTACCTATAATAAGGGAGTTGGGTATTGTCAGTGAGGTGGAATACATGATCATCCCCTTGAAAGGAATTAATAATTTCATGGTCGTTGGACAAATCAAACATTCTTTGACATGATCCTCGCAAATGGAGGAAGGGGGGATCGTCCACGGTGCACATCCTGATTAATATTTCCTCCAAAATTTCATCAGTTAGGGATGAGATATTTGTTTTTCCATCCATCTAAAAATACATTCATGATAATTCAATTAAAAGATTAGATAAAGTAAAGGCAGGAAAGGAAAAAAAAAATATTTCAATAACACATATGTTTATACATCTTTTCCTGAGTCTACCACATGAACTACTACTGACTTTTTGACACAGCCTCGCTGATATCCTTAGTGATTTACTTACTCAAACACTCTAGTATTTAGCAACTAAAAAGGAAAAGAACATAAAACAACTAGGTTTTACATTTACAGAGCCCATCTCCACAACCTGTTTGCTGATGTCTTCAACTCTATTCCCAGGGTGGTTCTCAGTTCCTCTATTGCTCTTGTCCAGACACACCTTGGGAAAGTGAGGTTAAACTCCTGCATAAAACAATTAGGCTTCCAGATATAGGCATGATAAGTGTAAAGCTCAGTGATATCCAGATGAACTCGGTCCCTACATATTCATCGTACTACCTCAAAGTCGAGGGGTTTGATGTCAAAGAGTCTCTCGTACAAACTGAAACTCATGACTTGAAAAAGATAGGCTACATAGAGATTTCCCTCCTCTGAAGCTTCTTGGAAAACCCTTTTAGCTATATAGTTTGAAGATAGGGTAAAACATAGGAAAAGACCTTCATAATATTTCCCCCTACGTGTATTTTACGCAAGTTGTGCATAAGTTATACGATAGTAAACATGGATCATTCCATGGAAGAGTCGAATGATATTTGAGTTGTCCAACACTTGGTAAAGAAGATTGTAGGATAGTTGGAGGTTCCTAAAGGGTTCATAGTCTTCCATACATGACTTAATGATTATAGTCTTAAGGACTTCAGTGGGAAGGGACAAAATACTTGTTAGTGATATTTCATCTTCCATCTGAAAATTATAATAAAACCACTTAGTAAGGTTTAGCCATAGCTATATTACCTTGTTTTCTAGTATTGTCTGAATCTATCCTCTGATACCAACTGTAAGAACCCGGACCCCGAATTCCTGGAGCTGGTTCCTATGAGACATGATGTACTAAAATTTCATTACAAACATTTATAAATAAATACATCATGTCCCAATATTATAGAGGTTTAGGTTCTGGGAAACCAGCAGCATCTGAAATTTTTTTGAAGACATGACAGATACCTAAAAAAATTTAATCAAAAACGTAGGGTGAGCATTGAAATACTCAATAAGGTGTTTTTAAAATACTTAATACAGCTTTTTAAAACTTCCTTTGAACATAATTTCACATACATAAAAATTATTCCTTTGAGGAAAATATCCTAACATTTCAAAGGTCGCAATAAAACAATTAAAGAATATCATACACAAGTATTTGAACGTTTGCCTGAAAGCTAGTAAGCATGTTTGTATAAAAATTTCTAAATACTAACAAGTAATGTTGATGTAGCATGAAAGGTATGCAAGTACTACTAAGCATGAACATTATCATAGATGTTCATAAACAATTTCATTAAAACTTAGAAAAATTCACATTATGACATGATTATTGTAATGATAATATTTGCATTAAAATTTTTGGAAAGGTATACTGATCATGAATTATTACTGTCTCATCATATGCCATGTTTACTTTATTCTCAAACTCATAGGTAATGGTTCTATACCAAGGATATTTCTCTAGTCGAAATAATCACTTGGTTGGTCATATACTAAAACATAATGAGGAAACGTATAATGTCGGACTCATGTCAGAATGTCAAGGCCTCGTCCCATGACCTAAGGGTAAAAACCCTATCTGACTTTCTCGAGAACTGTCGATGCATCGAAGAGTTTACTTTTACCGGTCTCCAAACCGAAGGTCTTACTTTAACCAGTACCCAACCTAGACGGCCTTCTTTTAACCGGACCCCAACCCAGCAGTCCAATACATTCCTCATATTTCAATAAGGTCTGATATTCAAGGTGTCTCATACCACTTTGAATATTTAATTTCCAATTGATATTACCCAAAAATACTCAAGTGTTTTTCTGAAAACGTTAGAAAATCTTCTGAAAATAAAATAACTAATTCTGAGACTACTCAACTAATGACAGTCCATGATGGATCCACACCCAATCCCTTCCTGTCTACCACACTCGAGAGTCGGTTTTTCGGAAAATGTTCTTAATCTTGCATTAAATATTTATATATTTTCACTGGGTTTTCATATGTTAAAACTTGTAAACAATATTTGATACATAAGTAATGCATATACATTTTCGCATGTATATTTATATATACTTTCATAAGAATTTATTTTCTTGTTATAAAGTAATCGATTTACACATCGACATAACATTGTTGATATGGCAATAAATAATCAAAGGTATACATAGTATGGTAAACATTTTTTTCACATAAGATAACACATAAAATGACGGATGATTAGGGTTTGTCACATGAAATGATAACTTCTTAGTTTAAAGTTGCAATTTCTTTCACATTTAATAAAATTCATGCTGATAAAAGTCCTAGTGAACATGCAATTAGACCAAATCACAATTTGATTAACTAATAACAATAACTACAGGGGGTTCATTGTGTAATAAACTTTTAATTGGAAAAAACATAATTCCTCAAATCATTCTATCCTTAACAAAATCATTTCAAATCACAATGGAGCTAATATAATCAACACAGGTTTGACATAAGAAAATTTTGGCTTAACCACTAGATTTAGCATTCATTAATGTCTTACATGCATAGTTTGTATTAAAAGCATTAATTGAATTCTGATATTCATTACTTGGAAATAGGGTTTTGGGAAATTATACATATAAAAATATTTACACAACTGTATGTACAAGAGACGTACATATTTAGTATTTTTGTAACCGAATAATATTTATTAACATCTTACATGTAATAAATATTTCAAATAAATATTTAATTAATAAATCCACTTGAATGAAGACCAAAACATGTAGGGTTTATAACATGTGTGACTGAAAGTGCACACATATATGAAATTTATGGTTTTGCACACTAAATATAATTCTAATTGAACTCAAATGACATTTCACATCTAAAACATTACTTATGGCTTGGAAAACATCTTTTAAAAATTATAAAACGAATTTGGATGGTGTTATATAAGTATGTATACATGAATACACTTAATTTTTAGAAACATAATTCCATTTAAAACCCTAAACTTAGTTCACACATAAAATATTACTTAAGTGTTAGTATTCATGTCTTGAAAGTCATAATCGATTGTTTTGGAAAACATATTTGCATAATTACATAATTATACATTTACATATACAAAGTTTACAAAAAGGGATTTTCATAGTAAAACTAAATTCGAAATATCCTTTATATGCATATAATCCTTTGTAAATCATACTGATTTATTTGAAAATCTTCAAAATAGATTTGGGTTGGGGTTATATACATATATATATATATATATATATATTTGTGTGTGTGTGTATACTTATACACATGAAAATATATACAAATAAGATATATAATGGAAGCCTTTCAAAACAAACCCTACATGAATTATTTGAGTTCTCAAAACATTAACAACCTCCCCAGAAACCCTTAATCATGAAGGGTTTTATGGTGTATACATAATTATATACACTAATTAAAAATATAAATATATATATATATATATTGTATATAAAGTAATGTAAAACAGGGGTTTGATGAATAAAACTGCTTGAAAACTATCCCTTACACCCTGCTTGAAAGTAGAAGAGAGGAACAATCCAATACTGAATGTATATATATAAATATATACATACATATTGTATATCCGATTATATACAAAACTGTATGATTAAAACCACATAAAAAGAATTTGGTAATTTGAAAACATTACACAATAACCACTCACACAGGATGCCAATATGTGTGCTTTAATAAAACATCAATATCTTATTAAAATCATTCAAAATAGAAGGGATATATATATGTATATATATATTTCAATCTGCATATACAGAAATATATATATATATATATTAGTGGTTTTGTATAATAAAACTAATTGAAAATAATCCCTTACATAAATTATACCCCCTACGAACCTTATCAATATTTCAATGACCCATTTTGAAACCATAACAGAGAAAGAGATGATGTATATATATATACACACAAATACAATTTACCTGATTATACACAGAGAATTTATAATCAGTTTTCATAACAAAATAGGTAAATGGTCCCTTACATAAACGGAGGAGGAGGGTTTCGGCCAGGAAGAAGCTTGCTGGAGGAGATTGGGAAGGCGCTGGAGGTCTTGGGAAGAATGAGAGTCCGAGAAAAGAATTTGAGGAGATGAACCCGTAGGGTTCATTTTCATGGATGGAGGGTTTAAAAGGCTAACAAGACTCAGCTCAAACCCCACGAGGACCCTACTTCTTGACTACCGAGAGTAAAGACAGGCATCTGAGTTGTAGAAACTCCAATGATACAATAATGAAGAGTTATATATATATATATATATATACACACAGCTTATCTGAGATAGTGATCTTCGGGTGGAAATAAAATGAATAAAGAGAGGTAGTGGGGTAAGCTCATGGAAAGGTGTGGACAAGGGATCCTTAGGGGTCACGGGCATCAGGTGTAGTGGAGAGGGAGAGAGGTGAGGGCGACGACCTACTGGTTCAGGTCACGTCGCGAAGAAGAAGACTGGGTGGGAGGTAGGGGAAAAGGACGGATGGCCAGGATCTCCTTCGCGACTCAACCTCGGCCCTTGATGCATGGTCACTACCTTGCAGGCTCCCGGCAGCTCAACTTCCTCGGCTTCGATCAACACAGCACCTCAGAGAACCACAACCTTTGGTTTCCTATATTAATATTATATTTTATCTTTATTATTTATTCTTTACTATTATTGTTTTATAATATTATATTATTATACCTTTAATACATTTTATAAAAGTCAAAAGTTATAATCAGAAAATTATTTTAACAATACTTTTTAAAAAGAAAAAGTTTTAATAATTTTATTATTAAAATCATTTTTAAACATATAAATTTATATTTATAATTCATAATATAATTTAAAAAAACAAATTCTAATTAAACTAATTTGAAACAAATAAAATGTATTTATTATTATTTATAAAACATTTATTATTACTTATATTATTTAAAATAATTTATCTATTATGTATTTATCTACCATATCATTAAATTTTATAGAACATAATATTAATAATTTTATTAAAACATTAATCTAAAAATAATAATAATAATTATCCATTCCTTTTCATAAATAATGTATTTTACTAAATAATATCGTATAATAATTTCAAATTGGCATGTATAATAAAAATATAATAAGATTAGTTTTATTTATAATTTTATAACAAATTAATCTAGTCATAATTTTATGATGATAATAATCCAATACTATTTATATAAAACAATTACATATATAAAACACATAGCTTATTATTAAATATATTTAATTAATTTTGACACGTCATTGAGTTCTTAATTGTTCTTTAGCTAAATCCTTAAGGACTAATGGATATAATTATAGCCATCGAGTTTCCAATGGCTATTAAGGGTAATGGTCAGACTAGTGACCTATAAGACCAAGACTTGGAGTGTCATAGTTTCTTAGGAAGGAGAATGGTTCTCATCATCCCACTAGTACTCAGTACGGCTGCGGTGGCACTAGATATTTTGATGATCGTGATATGTCCTAATGATCCATATTATGATTTTGGGATTTTTTTTATCTTGGGTAGCCTTCCAGTGATCTTACAAGGGTTTCTATTAGGCATTTTTGGTTAGTGTGCTTTCCTTGTAAACTCGGAATGTTATAAGACACTTCATTGTTAAGTTCCTAAATAAGAAGTTATGTGCTTTATCTTTTATATTTTGTTTGGTTAAAAGGAGATAACTTTTATGGCATTAAACACAAAATTTCTATTTATATGGTTTCGAAATATTTGGGGTGTTACATTACTCCCCCCTTCAAAGAATTGTGTCCTCACAATTCTATTCATAAACTGAAAAAGAAAACCCCCAGACAATCATCATCACCAAAATGGGAGATTTGGCTCATTCAATGGAATACTCGGGTTGGTACTCAGTTCCTCTTCTTCACTAGCCCAGATACACCTTGACCAGTATGTCTTGAACACCTACTCATGTGTTCTATACACAAGCTTCCAAAGGGGGGCTCGTGCGGTAATTAATTCAGGGATGTCCGAATGGACATATTCTCTGGTACTCCGCCAAACTATATCATGCTCAAGATATTCCACTGGAACGATGCGATCAGATAGACTGAGGTTTATAATCTGGAACATGAAGGCTGCTCTGCGGTTCCCATCTTGGGCAGCTACTAGGAAACATGCTCTGGCAGAAAAATTGTATGCCATAGTGAAACATCGAAAAAGACCTTCGAAGTATCTCCCCATATTCCTATAATAAGGGAGTTGGGTATTAGCGATGAGGTAGAATACATGGTAGTCCCCTTGACAGGAACGAATAATTTCATGTCTCTTGGACAAATCAAACATTCGTTGACATGATCCTCGCAGATGGAGGAAGGAGGGATAGTCCACGGTGCACGTCTTGATTAAGATTTCCTCCAAAATTGCATCGGGCAGGGATGAGATATTTGTTTGTCCATCCATCTGAAAAAACATTCATTAAAATTAAATTAATAGTTATGATAAAGTAGAGACAAGAAAGGAAAGAAGATAATATTTCAATAACACATAATTTTATACATCATTGCCTGAGTCTACCACACGAACTCTTACTGACTCGCTGACACAGCCTCACTGACATCCTTAGTGATGTCCTTACTCAAACACTCTAAGATCTAGCAACTAAAAAGGAAAAGAACATAAAAAAACTAGTTTTTACATTTACAGATCCCATATCCATAACCAGTTCGTTGATGTCCTCAACTAAATTCCCAAGGTGGTTCCCAGTTCTTTGATCTCTCTTGTCCAGACGCACCTTGGGCAAGTGAGGTTAAAATCCCGCATAAAACAATTGGGCTTCCAAATATAGGCATGAGCGGTGTAAAGATCAGTGATATCCATAAGAACTTGGTCCCTACAGATTCGTCGTATTACCTCAAAGTCTAGGGGTTTGATTTCAAAGAGTCTCTCGTACAAACTGAAACTCAAGACTTGAAAAATATAGGCTGCACAGAGATTTCCCTCCTCTGCAGCTTCCTGGAAATCCCTTTTAGCCAGATAGCTTGAAGATAGGGTAAAACATAGTAAAATACCTTCATAATATTTCCCCCTACGCATATTGTATGCAAGTTGTGCATAAGTTATAGATAGTAAACATGGATCATTCCACAGAAGATTCGTAGGATATTTGAGTTGTTCGACACTTGGTAAAGAAGCTTTCAGGATAGTCGGAGGTTCCCAAAGGGTTCATAGTCTTCCATACATGACTTAACGAGTATAGTCTCGGGGATTTCAGTGGCAAGGGACAAAAGACTTGTCAGTGATCTTTCGTCTGCCATTCGAAAATTATAATAAAACCACTTAGTAAGGTTTAGCCATATCTATATTACCTTATTTTCAGGAATTGTATGAACCTATCCTATGATACCAACTGTAAGGACCAAACCCCCAAATTCCCAGAGCCGGTGTCTATGATACATGATGTACTAAAATTTCATTACAAACATTTACAATAAATACATCATGTCCCAATATTACAGAGGCTTGTGAGGTTCAAGTTCTGGGAAACCAACAGCATCAGAAAATTCATTGAAGACATGACTGATACCTAAAAAATTTTAATAAAAACGTAGGGTGAGCATTGAAATACTCAATAACGGGTTTTGAAAATACTTAATACTGCTTTTGAAAACTTCCTTTGAAAATACTTTCACATACATCAAAATTATTCCTTTGCGTAAAATATCCTGACATTTCAAAGGTCGCTATAAAACAATTAATTCACTTTATACACAAATATTTGAACATTTAACTGAAAGCTAGTAAGCATGTTTCTATAAAAATTTATAAATACTAATAAGTAAAGTAGGAATAGCATGCAAGGTATGAAAGTACTACTAAGCATGAACATTATTAGAGTTTCGCATAAACAATTCCACTATAACTTATAAAAATGCACATTATGACATGATTAATGTAATACTAATATTTTCATTAAAAATTATGAAAAGGTATACTGATCATGCATAATCATTGTCTCATCATATTACATGTGCACTTTATTCTCATACTCATAGGTAATGGTTCTATACCAAGGATATTTCTGTAGTCGAAATAATCACAAGGTTGGTCATATACTAAAACATAATGAGGAAACGTATAATGACAGACTCATGTCTGAATGTCAAGGTCTCGTGCCATGACCTAAGGGTAAAACCCCAATCTTACTATCTTAAGAACAATCGATGCATCGAGGAGCTTACGTTTACCGGTCTCCACCCCGGAGGGCTTACTTTAACTTGTCCCCAAGTTGGAGGGCCTTCTTTTAACCAGACCCTAACCCAGCAGTCCAATACATTCCTCATATGTCAATAAGGTCTGATATTCAAGGTGTCCCATACCACTTTGAGTATTTAATATTCAATTGATATTACCCAAAAATAGTCCATTGTTTTTCTAAAAACATTAGGAAAGCTTCTGAAAATAAAATAACTAATTCTGAGACTAGTCGACTAATGACAAACCATGATGGATCCATGCCCAAACCCTTCCTGTTTACAACACACGAGAGTCTGGTTTTCTGAAAATTTTCTTAATCTTGCATTAAATATGTATACATTTGCACTGGGTTTTTATATATTAAAAATTTTAAACAATATTTGTTATATAATTAATGTGTATACATATTCGCACGTATATTTATATATACTTTCATAAGAATTTATTTTCTTGTTCTAAAATAGTCGATTTACACATTGACATAACATTGAAGATATAGTAATAAATAATCAAAGTCATACATAGTATGGTAAACATTATTTTCACATAAGATAACACATAAAATGACGGGTGATTAGGGTTTGTCACATCTAATGATAACTTCTTAGTTCAAAGTCCCTATTTCATTCACATTTAATAAAATGCATGCTGATAAAAGTCCTAGTGAACATGAAATTAGACCAAATCACAATTTGACTAACTAATAACAATAAATACAGGGGGATCATTATGTAATAAAATTTTAATGGGAAAAACATAATTCCTCAAATCTTTTTATCCTTAACAAAATCATTTGAAATCACAACGATGCTAATATAATCAACACAGGTTTGATAGAAGCACATTTTGGCTTATCCACTAGATTTAGCATTCATTTTGGTCTTACATGCATTTTTTGTATTAAAAGCATTAATTGAATTCTGATATTCATTACTTTGAAATAGGGTTTTGAGAAATTATACATATAAAAATATTTACACAACCTTATGTAAAAGAGACGTACATATTTAGTATTTTCAAACTGAATAATATTTATTAACATATTACATGTAATAAATATTTCAACTAAATATTTAATTAATAAATCCACTTGAATGAAGACCAAAACATGTAGGGCTTATAACATTTGTGACTAAAAGTGAACACATATATGAAATTTAGGGGTTTTCACACTAAATATAATTCCAATTAAACCCAAATGACATTTCACATCTAAAACATTACTTAAGGCTTGGAAAACATATTTTAAAAATTATAAAACGAATTTGGATGGTGTAACAAAAATATGTATACATGAATACACTTAATTTTTACAAACATTATTCCATTTAAAACCCTATACTTAGTTCGCACATAAAATATTACTTAAGGGTTAGTATTCATGTTTTGAAAGTCATAATCGATTGTTTTGGAAAACATATTTTCATAATTACATAATTATACATTTAAATATACAAAGTTTACAAAAATGGATTTGTATATTAAAAGTAAATTCGAAATACCCTTTATGTGTATATAATCCTTTGTAAATCATACTGATTTATTTGAAAATCTTCAAAATAGATTCCGGTTGGGGTTATATACATATATATATATATATATACTTATACACCCGAAAATATGTAAAAATAAGATATATAATGGAAGCCTTTCAAAACTAACCCTACATGAATTATTTGAGTTCTCAAAACATTAACAACCTACCTAGAAACTCGGAATCATGATGGGTTTTATGGTGTATACATAATTATATACACTAATTAAAAATATAAATATATGTATATGTATATATATTGTATATACAGAAATGTAAAATAGGGGTTTGATGAATAAAACCACTTGAAAACTATCCCTTACACCCTTCTTGAAAGTGGAAGATAGGAATGATCCAATACTAAATGTATATATATAAATATATACATACATATTGTATATCCGATTATATACAAAACTGTATGATTAAAACCACATAAAAATAATTTGATAATTTGAAAACATTACACAATAACCACTTACACAGACTGCCAATATGTGTGCTTTAATAAAACATCAATATCTTCTTAAAATCATTCAAAATAGAAGGGATATAAATATATATATATATATATATATTTGCAATCTTCATATACAGAAATATATATATATTAGTGGTTTTGTATAATAAAACTAATTGAAAATAATCCCTTACATAAATTATACCTCGTACAAACCCTATCAACATTTTAATGACCCATTTTGAAACCATAAAAGAGAATGAGATGATGTATATATATATATACACACACAAATACAATTTACCCGATTATACACAGAGCATGTATAATCGGTTTGCATAACAAAATAGGTAAATGGTCCCTCATATAAATGGAGGAGGAGGGTTTTGGCCTGTCAGAAGCTTGTTGAAGGAGCTTGGGAAGGCGCTGAAGGTCTTGGGAAGCTTGAGAGTCTGGGTAAATAATTTGAGGAGACGAACTCGTGGGGTTCATTTGCATAGAAGGAGGGTTTAAAAGGCCAACAAACCTCTGATCAAACCCCACGAGGACCCTACTGCTTCACTACTGAAAGTGAAAGCAAGCATTTGAGTTGGGGAAACTCCAATGATACAATAATGAAGAGTTTTATATTTATATATATATATATATACAGCTTATCTGAGACGGTGATCTTCAGGTGGAAATAAAATGAATAAAGAGAGGCAGTGAGGTAAGCTCGTGGAAAGGTGTGGACAAGGGATCCTTAGGGGTCACGGGCATCGGGTGTAGTGGAGAGGGAGCGAGGTGAGGTCGACAGCCTACTCTTTTGGGTCACGCCACGAAGAAGAATACTGCACGGGTGGAAGGGGAAAAGGACGGACAGCCAAGATCTCCTTCATGACTCAACCTCATCCCACGATGCACGGTCACTGCCCGGCAGGCTCCCGATGGCTCCACTTCCTCGGCTTCGATCAGCGCAGCACCTCAAAGAACCACAACCCGTGGTTTCCTATATTAATATTATATTTTATCATTATTATTTATTCTTTACTATTATTGTTTTATAATATTATATTATTATACCTTTAATACATTTTATAAAAGTCATAAGTTATAATCATAAAATTATTTTAACAATACTTTTTAAAAAGAAATGGTTTTAATACTTTTATTATTAAACTCATTTATAAACATATAAATTTATATTTATAATTCATAATATAATTTTTTAAAAAAACAAATTATAATTAAACTAATTTGAAACAAATAAAATGTACTTATTATTATTTATAAAACATTTATTATTAATTAAATTATTTAAATAATTTATCTATTATGTATTTATGTACCATATCAGTAAATTTTATAGAACATAATAGTAATAATTTTATTAAAACATTAATCTAAAAAATAATTATTATTATCCATTCGTTTTCATAAATAATGTATTTCACTAAATAATATAATATAATAATTTCAAATTGACATGTATAATAAAACTATAATAAGATTAGTTTCATTAATAATTTTATAAAAAATTAATCTAGTCATTATTTTATGATGATTATAATCCAAAACTATTTATATAAAACAATTACATATATAAAATACATTTCTTATTATTAAATATATTTAATTAATTTTAACACGTCGTTGAGTTCTTAATTGTTCTTTAGCTAAATCCTTAAGGACTAATGGCTATAATTATAGCTTTCGAGTTTCCAACGGCTACTTTGGGTAACGTTCGGACTGGTGCCCTATAAGACCAAGACATGGAGTGTCTTAGTTTCTTAGGAAGGAGACTGGTTCTCATCATCCCACTGGTACTCAGTACGGCCGTAGTGTCACTAGCTATTCTGATGATCATGATGGGTCCTAATGATCCATATTATGATGTTGGTATTGTTTTTATCTTGTGTAGCCTTCCAGTGATCTTACTATGGTTTTTAGTAGGCATTTTTGGTTAGTGTGCTTTCCTTGTAAACTCAGAATGTTATAAGACACTTCGGTGTTAAGTTATTAAATAAGAAGTTCTATGTTTTATCTTTTATATTTTGTTTGGTTAAAAGGAGAAAACATTAATGGCATTAAACACACAATTTCTATTTATAAGGTTTTGAAATATCCGGGGTGTTACAAAGAGGCAATGTGGGAACCTAATGAAATGATGAAATAGAGACATCCAACATTATTTCTGTATGAGTGATTTAATTTAAGGTGAAAAATGTTAAAAAAAGATTTTAAAAGAATATAATTTTTTTTATGGAGTATTAAACATATAACATTTAGCTTAAACAACTCAAGAAATATTCTTATAAATTTAACCACTTTGATAGCTTGGGGAAAATGCCACCCCGAATCGAGATAAACAATAATATGTCATACAATTATAACCCAACCACTAGATTGGAATTTATCAATATTAGTAATTAAATTATGAAAATAAAATATTTCTATTGATTATAAATAAAATTAAATCCTTTAAAAGAAAAATGAATGTTTTTTGGAAAACTATATTTTTTTAAAAGATGGTTTAGTCACACTTTGTGTACCTAATTTAAAATTAATTTATAAAACAATTATAACATTTAATTGATAAAATGAACATAATTTCTTAAAATTTAATATGTAAATTTTATTATGTTTCATTTTTGGCATTTCTCAAAAAATATTTATTTTTCAATGAATAGTGAAAAATATTGAATTTTAAATGAAAACAGGATTTTCATTTAATATAAATTTAAATATATATTACATTTAAAATTATTAAAATAGTAAAATTATTTCAATTATATATAAATTAATATAATATATATCATTTCAATTATTACCATAAAGTTATTATATTTAAAAAACATGCAAGCATTTGAACATTTTCTATTGGAAAACCTCTTTTCTTGTCTATATGTGGGATTAATTTTAAATTATATTTTTCTTATAATGTGAATTGAATTTAGAAAAATAAATTATATAATTGTAATAATAAAATTTTATATTATATAATAAATTCAAATTTAATTTTTTACCATAATGAATTATAAAGAGAATTCAAATTATTTTCGCACTTAAGGTAAAAATTGATATACTAGAGGTTAAACATAGTATATAATGTTAAAATGGCCTAAAATATTTTAAAATATATATATTAATGAAAATTTTTGACATTATAATTTCTATATGTCGATAATAATTTATATTGGGCCCTTTTTCCATAGTAAAAACATCCGAAAAAAGTTTTATTTTCAAAAATTACAAGTGTGTTAATCACTTCACTTATAAAAGCCCACCCACGCTCCTCTCTTAATCACACCATAAAATAATGTTTTTTTGGAAAATAACTCCACAGAATCCATACCCTCATCCTTTATAATTTTTTTCCACAAATCCATTATAGGAATACAAAATGTATAATCCTAAATATGTTGTTCGAGAAGAGGTAAAATTCCTAAATATGTGTTTTTCTATTATTTATTCTGCCACCACCTGAAATTTTTATTAAATATTATCTTATAATAACCTATGAATATAAAATATAATGAGGTGTATTTATTTTTACTTTATGACCTAAAAAATACTAAAATCCATCAAATGGGTTACAAAGTAGTCATTCATCTCCATAGACTACCGTTTCTTGAACAGATGTTATTTATTATTCCATTACCACCTCTCACAATTTGGTATGGTGAAGTATATAAAGTATATGTATTTTGCTTATAAGTTAATTTTATTTTTTATTCATTATATCATAAGTACCTTTTTACATTCTATTCCGTAGGGGGTATGATAAAGTTGCTCATGTGTACGGAGGACTATCAACACTTATAACAAGGTGATTCATTTTTCACTAATGATTTACATGGAAGGTAATATAGATATTGTTACATAATATATATTATATTAAAGGAATAATTATGCTATTAATGAGATATTTATGATTCTTAAATGATATTATATATATTTATTTCTTACATTTAACTCAATAAATGATGGTAACATTGTTCTAGTACAGGTGGACCAACACCTTCATGAAGAAATGTGACTTTATTTTTACCACCACATTACATGGATGATATATATATATATAAGTTATATGGTATTTATGATATTATTATCATTATAAAATAATAAAATATTTTATACAACCCTTCAACAATGATTGGTGAAAATTGGAAACATTACTATTGCGTACGTACGACTTACCATCATCATGATCATAACATACTTCATTTCTACAAATAGTACTACTTGATTGGCATTAAAATAATAATTAATGTATATATATTATAATTATATCATGATTATTTTTCTAGATATTATGGAAATATATAAAAAACATCTGAAATAGAATATTCGTGTCAAATTAGGATTTAGAAAACCTGGAAATTAACACATGAAATAATGATAATAATGAAAGATTATTAATGAACTAGTGATAATATGTTATATGTAAAGACCTGGAAATTCCATGTAATTTTTTAAAAAATTATATGGGAATGTTACGAGTCCATGAAAATTGATGGTGCGTGATTTTGTGGCCCAGTGTGCCCGAAATGAATTTCTGAACTTTTTTTTGGGTACGTTCAGTAAACGTATGAGCAGGTTTTTGTAACTTTTAAACTGGTGCTCAGAATTTAAAACCTATGGCACTTTTGAACTCGCAGCACCGGTATTCACTTAAAGAGACCTTCACCTCGATCGTAGTTGGTCGAGGGTGAAAGTTAGTTTTTCTTCCTTTCGTGAATGAAGAAGAAAAATAATATAACAATATTTTATTTTATTTTTGAAACCTTTCTACATGGGTTATGGAGGTGGGGACCACACAAAATAGAAAACCCACAAATTAAATTCTAGCAGTGGGGACCACCCGAACCCCTCTTAATTTAGGGAAAGCCTCCCAACTTCCAATAATTAATTATACCAACACTCCAATTAATTATTCGAGCCATTTAGTTTTGTTCCAATATAAATTAAATTTATAAACCGGACATAGTTTATGTTGGCTCCTCATTTAATCATTTGGGGGGAAAATTTTTGGCAAAGGGGAGAGTGGGGAGAACTTTTGAGAAACATTTTCCAACTAAGAACTCATCTCCTTCGACGCATATTTCTCCAATGAAGAACACCGTAGAAGCATCTCCAAAGACGAACAAACTGACAATCGAGGAAACACTGACATCACCAACTTCACCCTTTCCTCTCCTCACCAACGTTAACAAGAAATCAATGTAGGGGTTTTGTTGTTTTTTTGTGCTTCGAGTTGAATTAATCCTTTTGATTCGCCTGCAATCGAACTAATGCGGAGGGTACGGTCCAAACGAACGTATCCTGATCCCTCCATTATTCTTCATTGCTGTTGTATTCTTCACGGTGGAGAAATGAGGCGACTGCCTCCAAGGATAGTTGCACGGAAATGGGGTGGTGCGCGCCCGCACCGCAGGTAGAGGAAGAGAGCGCATGGAGGCCAGAGGGCGGTCGTCTATTGTCGGCCGCAGCGATGTACAAGGGATGGTCGGCATTCCACCATCCACGGAGGGATGGCACACGTCGTGGCATCATCGGAGCAAGGGGAAGCGGCCCGCCTGGCCGCGATGGATGGTGGAAAAAGGCTGGCGTTCGGATGGCCGTGGAGGGGTGGTGAAAGATGCGCTACTGAGAGGAGACAAGGGGCTGGTCGTTATGGTCGGCTGAGCTGGACCGAGTGGGAGCTCGTGGGTCCCGCGTGCTACTGGCGACCGAATGGATAAATCCATTCAATGAGTAGAGATGTGGGGCGCGCGACTCCCCCCCCCCCCCCCCCCCCCCACGCGGCCAAGCTGGGCCAGACCCAGCAGGCCGGGTCTACCCGAACTAGGTCGTGTCAGCTCAGGATGGGTCGGTCCAGGTCGGTCTGACGGGGTCGGACCGGACATGGACCAGCTTCGACCCATTTCTGCTCTTGCATCTATAACTTTAGCATCGGACGTCCGTTTGATGAACCATCTACAGTGCCAGAAACCATGGAGCGAGATGGTCCTTTTGCTATACCCCAATTGAGATTTGGATAAAGTTGGGGTACATTCGGCTTGGATCAAGCACGAATCCAACTGGTCCCTCAGGACTAAATGGCTAATAACTTACTGATTGGGTGTTTGATGGATGCACCATCTATTTCATTGAGACCCCTATTACGTGGTAGTCCTTTGGGGTACTTCTTTGTGGGACTTTGTGGAAGATATAGTATCGACCTGTGTCATGAGGATCAGAACCTCCAAGAATAAAGTGAGCTTAGTGCGGGAACCCAGCTACGGTCTGTAACATGAGAAAGTGATCTTTTGTGGGTATGTATTTTAGGATCACACATGGATCCACTCTAGAAATCCATGTGGGACAACACTTGGATCCTTTTTTGTTCTTCTGTACTATGATTTTGTGTGGTTAAGATGATGTACAAGGATCCTGTGTGGGTCTGACGATGTACTAGGATCATGTGTGGCTCTGACGATGTACTAGGATCCTGTGTGGTTCTGACGATGTACTAGGATCCTGTGTGGGTATGACTATGTACTAGGATCATGTGTGGGCATGACGATGTACTAGGATCCTGTGTGGGTCTGACGATGTACCCGGATCCTGTGTGGGTCTGACGATGTACTAGGATCCTCTCTGGGTCTGACGATGTACTAGGATCATGTGTGGGTCTGACGATGTACTAGGATCCTGTGTGGGTATGACGATGTACTAGGATCCTGTGTGGGTCTGACGATGTACTAGGATCCTGTGTGGGTCTGACGATGTACTAGGATCCTGTGTGGGTCTGACGATGTACTAGGATCCTATTTGGGTATGAGGATGTACTAGGATCTTTTGTGGGTCTGACGATGTATTAGGATCCTGTGTGCATCTCACGGTGTACTAGGATCCTGTGTGGGTCTGACTATGTACTAGGATCGTGTGTGGGTTTGACGATGTACTAGGATCGTGTTTGGGTTTGACGATGTACTAGGATCCTATGTGGGTCTGACGATGTACTAGGATCCTGTGTGGGTCAGACTATGTACTAGGATCCTGTGTGGGTCTGTCTCTTGATAGAGTAAGATGATCCAACAGTTACATTTAATCATCGCTATTATTGTACCTAAGATATACCTGGTGTGAGCTGAGTCTTTACCATTGTGGTATTCTTCTATGTGTCTTACCTGTGTGGTATTTACCTTCATGGTGATACCTTTGTGGTATTCTTCTATGTGGTATAATTTTGTGGTACTTACCTTCGTGGTAATCTTTCCTTTGTGAAACAGTTGTACTTTTTCTAATGAGTTGGTCCTTGTGTCTCATCATGAATGAGATGGGTAATTTATGATAATTTAGGTATATGTATAGGCATATACTTACGTAGGTTTTTCACTGGTTTACATGCTTTGTTGTTTATACTTTGTGGATTTGGTGAGACCTTGAGTGTCTAGGGGTCCCTACTGAGTATCGTTATACTCACCCCTGCACAGGCTTCACCCACACCTTGTTGTGTTTGGTGCAGACAATGGTCAATGCTGATCATGGTTGAGGGTACCAGGACTGGATGGTGCTAGGAGGTGGACCATAAGGAGTGTCCGTACACAGAGGAGACAGGCGGACGTGGAGTGCTGAGGAGGCGTTATTTACCTACTCCTCAGGTAGGAACCTCGGAGGACAACCCGGTAGTTGTCTTTCTCTTTCTTCAGTTGTATTTTATTTTTAGTTGTACATGTACCTTTACTATTGATCTTGTATTCCGTCCTCTTTTACTTTCATCACTCTTTTTTATATACATTTTACTTGTGTTCATATCTCGTTATGTGATTGGTTTAGTGTGTTACAAGATATAAAGGCAATGCCTTCCCGGTTTTAGGAAATTCTCCTTTTGGTGCTAGTCACCAGCCCCTGGCCTATGGAAGGCGGGCTTGGGGTAGTCACGGCACGGGCCTCAGGGGATGGGTCATGAAAAATTAGTATCAGAGGAGTCGGTTCTACCGTAGAACATTGGACTCTTATCTTTTTAACGGTAGTAGTGTTAAGTGTAGTGAGTGTGGTTATCAGTTTATGGAATCCAATGTTGGTGTGGTGGCCGATGTATCCTTACACCAGGACCCTGACATCTGATTTCTGACTCAGTGCACGAAAACACAGATTGCGTGTTTGTTTTGAAAAGTTTTCTTTGTGATCTTTTTTGAGTCAACTCACCATGTATAACTTATGGACCGTGGCACACCTGTTTCTTTTCAGGATGCCTCCACGCAGATATCCAGCTAGGGTTCTGGGTATAGTACGCACTGATATCCCACCAAGTGATGAGGCCTCGGTGCAGGGCCCTCTTCAAGTAGAGGCGCCAGCAGAGGCACCAGCGGTACCCTTACCTGTTGGAACATCGATGCCACCATCCCCAGAAGGAAAGAGTGCACACCACTTGAGCGCATTACATGAGTTCCAGCGCCAGATTCCACCCAGGTTTAGGGGAGTGATGGACCCACAGGTAGCTGAGGATTGGGTGGAGGTCATGGTGAGACTCATCTGACTGGTAGTGACACCAGCTGATCTCATGGTGATCCTTTCTTCCAATCTTCTACAGCCATCAGCAGGTAGATGGTGGAGATTGATGCTTCATGTTCATGATGAAGTGACACTTCTCTGGATAGACTTCATGAGCCTGTTTTGGGTAGAGTTTGTCCTAGCGAATCTTCACGCAGTGCGCATACAGAAGCTTCTTCATCTGCTGCAGGGCTTCATGATTGTGCCTCAGTACTAAGAAAGGTTCTCTGACCTCTCACACTACACCACTAATATGGTTTGGTACCCATTATTCAAGGACCATACCTTCTAGAAGGGACTCACGTGGGAGATCAGGGCTTCGATGATTTCAATCAACATCCTGAGGTAAGAGTGGGTGTTAGAGAGAGCCCTCTTAGTGGAGATTTTTCTTGCTGAGCAGTTTCCAACAGCGAGACCTACCACCAGGCGTCACGTAGCGCTGTCTTCTGCAGCTAGCAAAAGACAGATTTCACTGAGCTCTAAGAGGACCAGACCTATTGGAGGACGACCGCAGGATTTTGGGTCGGTTGTGCGGGGGCACCAGAGACAGATCCAATCATGCGAGGAATAGGAATTGTTTCACATGCGGCAGGCAGGGTCACATGGATCGTGAATCCCCATCCCGCCATACGGATGATCTACCGATGGTCGAAGGACAACCCAGGTAAAGATAGAGGTTCGACCGAGGAGGTCTGCAGGGAGAAGGTAGACATGCCAGAGGAGCGGGCCATGTAGCAGGCGGTGGTGTACGATTCAAGATGTTACTTCCACCACCACCAGGTGGTCCACCCCGACCACAGGAAGCAGGTGGATAGGGGAGAGCTCAGCTCCCAGCAACTCAGGACTACAACCTTGGCGCTCTAGAGATGATATGAGGTACAATCTATGTCTACTCCACCTTAGCTGCAGTACTTGTAGACATAGGTTCTAGTCATTCTTTTGTTGCCACTACCCTCGTTTAGAGCTTGGATATTCTAGTAGAGTTTTTGGCTCGATCTTTAGGGATAGAGACTCCTATGGGAGTGGATTCAATGATTAAACACTGGTTCCGGTAGTGTGAGCTTACTCTAGGAGGTGAGAGCTTCGGTTGGGATCTCTTAGTAGCGGCATAGAGGCCTTACAATGTCATATTGGGTATATAATATTTATCTACAGTCTTGGCTCAGATTGACTGTATAAGGTGAAAAGTGTGGTGTCTCCGCACAGATGGGACCCGGTTTACCTTCACCGGTGAGAAGGGAGCCTTTACAGCACAGGCTTGACTTACCTGGAGGAGAGTTTAGCTTATCACTCATCAGTTGGATAGCCTTACCCTCGGAGCGGTTGGTGTGGAGAGTATGAGTTATCATGTTGTGGTGGATCAGTACACGGATGTCTTCCCGGATGACGTTTCGGGTCTACCTCCTCGCAGGGAGATAGACTTTTACATTTACTTATACCCCATGATGGCACTGATATCTACACCTGTGTATCAGACGGCTCCCATGGAGATTCATGAGCTGCGGGTTTAGCTGGAGGACATAAAGGGGAAGGGGTTCATCTGGCCCAGTGTTTCTCCTTTGGCATCCCTAATTTTGCTCGCCAAGAAGGTGGATGGGAGCTTAAGACTTTGTGTTGACTATCGGCGCCAGAACTAGGTGACCATGAAGAACAAGTACCCACTCGTGAGGATCGAAAAACTCTTTGATTAGCTAAAGGGAGCATGGTGGTTCTCAAAGATAGACCTCAGATCAGGCTATCACCAGCTCAGAGTACGAGACAAGGATGTGTAGAAGACGGTTTTCAAATGTCAGTATAGCCACTACAAGTTCTTGGTTATGTCATTCAGCGTGACCAATGCTCCAGCAATGTTAATGGGACTCATGAACAGGATCTTTCCGCCATACCTTGATTGCTTTGTAGTAGTCTTCATTGACGACATTCTGATATACTCGTCAACTGAGGAGGTTCATGCCTAGCACTTTTAGGTAGTTCTAGACACACTCCAAGAGCACCAGCTTTATGGTAAGCTCTCGAAGTTACAGTTTTGGATTCGAGATGTTCACTTTCTAGGACGCATTATCTGAGAGGCTAGATTTGTAGTGGATCCATCGAAGATTGAGGTGGTACTTTCTTGGGAAAACCCAAGAGTGTGACAGAGGTATGGAGTTTTTTGGGTTTGGCTAGTTACTACCAGAGATTTGTGCCAGATTTATCTAGTGTTGTAGCACCTTTATCAGTGTTGAAAAAGTAGGGGAAACCCTTCGTGTGGACAGAGAGATTCCAGCGGAGTTTTCAGGAGCTTAGGAAGAGGCTGACTAGTTCCCCCATATTAAGGCTTCCAGAGGAGGGCTTTGGGTACGTAGTCAACTGCGACGCATTAGGGACCAGACTCGGATATGTCCTGATGTAGGAGCGAGCAGTGATCATGTATGGTTCTCGACAGCTGAGACAACATAAGCATAACTATGATACTAATGACCTGGAGTTAGCAGCAATGGTCTGCGCCTTGAAGATGTGGCAACATTACTTGATGGGTGAGTGTTTTAAAGTCTACTCAGATCACAACAGTATCAGGTATATCTTCTATCAGAAGGACCTGAACCTGAGACAGAGGCATTGGATTTAGCTCCTCCTGGACTATGACTTTGAGATAGTCTATACTCTTGGGAAGTGGAATGTAGTAGCACATGCACACAACAGGAGATCTGGTATACAGCTTCTAGGTGAGGCGACGGAGCAGCTGGCCCCTTTGCTGATATCCTTTGTGGATCGAGATGGAGCATCTTTTCTTCAGTCTCTTACAGTCACTCCCCCACTTCTTCAGCAAGTCTGGGAGGTGCAGTGTGGGGACACTGACTATGAGGCTTGACATACTCAGATATCCACATGACAGGCACCTGATGGATTTTATAAATGTGGGGAGCACGTCATCCACTTCAGAAGACGTACCATGGTACCAGTGTCACTTCGGGAAGAAGTGTTGAGGGAGTTCAACACATCCCATCTAGCGGTACATCCAAGAGTGGCGAAGTTGTACCAGGACCTCTGACGATAGCACTGGGGGCCTGGAATGAAGAAAGCAGTAGCAGAGTTTGTCTCTCGGTGCCTCACTTGTCAACAAGTGAAGGTGGAGCATCAGGTACCAGTAGGCTTACTTTAGCCTTTAGAGGTCCCAGAGTGAAAGTGGGATGGGATATCCATGGACTTCATGACAGGACATCCACGTACATCCAGATTTCATGATTCTATCTGGGTGATCGTCGACCGACTCACCAAGTCGGCCCAATTCCTACTGATTAAAGAGAAGGGTTCGGTAGAGATATTGGGACGCCTCCATGTGAAAAAGATTGTGCAGCTACATGGAGTACCCTCTATGATTGTCTCTGATCATGATGCACGTTTTACATCCCGACTATGGAAGGGTTTTCAAGAGGCTTTCGGGATGCATCTTTGTTTGAGAACCGCCTTCCATCCTCAGACGGATGGTCAGACTGAGCGGACCATTCAGAACCTCAAGGACAAGTTGTGTGCTTGATTTCTCGACTTCGGTCACAGCTAGGAGGATCAATTGCCTTTGGTTTAGTATGAATACAACAATAGCTATCACTCCACCATTGGGATGGCACCTTTCGAGGAATTGTACGGCCGACCTTGTAGATTTCCTTTGTGTTGGACTGACCCATTGGAGTCAGCACTCATGGGAACAGATATGGTATGGGCTACCACAGAGAAGTTACAAATCATCCCGGAGCGGATGAAGACTACACAGAGTAGGCATAAGTCTTATGCCGATAGGAGATGGAGACCTCTAGAGTTTGAGGATGGAGACCATTTCTTTCTATAGGTCTCACCCCGACGAGGTTTGGAGAGTTTTGGTCAGGGTGGAAAGTTATCTTTGAGATTAATTGGACACTTCTAGGTCCTCAGAAGAGTTGGTGAGATGGCTTACCACCTAGCACTTCCCCCTCAGTTGCACCAAGTGCACGACGTCTTCCACGTATCCCAGCTGAGGATATACGTGCAGGACCCTTCTCACATCATCGACCATGGTGAGTGGAACATTGATGATGGGGTGACATTTACAAATGATCCATTCAAGATTGTGGATCGACAGGAGCGGGTCCTTTGTGGGAGATCGATACCTATGGTGCGCGTTTGCTGGAAACACAGGAACCTTTAGGAGAGAACATGGGAGTGGGAAGCCCAGATACATACTCAGTATCCCCACTTGTTCCCTTAGTTTGAGTTTTTTTTTACGGGGACAAAAAACCCTGAGTTGGGGGGGAATGTAAAGACCCAGAAATTCCATGTAATTTATTTTAATTATATGGGAATTTTATGAGACCACAAAAATTGACGACACGTGATTCTGAGGCCTGGTGTACCCGTAATGAATTTATGAACTTTTTTTTAGGTTCGTTCAGCAGAAGTACGAGTGAGTTTTTTTAACTTTTAAACCGATGCTCGGAATTGAAATCTGATGGCACCATTGAACTCATAGCACCGGTATTCTCTTAAATAGACATTCACCTTGACCGTAGTAGTTCAAGGGTGAATGTTATTTTTTGTGCCTTTTGTGGATGAAGAAGAAAAATAAAATAACAAACTTTTATTTTATTTTTGAAACCTCTCTACATGGGTTATGAAGGTGGGGACCACCTGAACTAGAAAACACCCAAATTAAATTCTAGCAGTAGGGACCACCCAAACCCCTCTTAATGTAGGGAAAACCTCCCAACATTAAAAAAATTAATTATTCCAACTATCCAATTAATTATTTGAGCCATTTAATTTTGTGCCAACATAAATTAAATGTATAAACCTACCATAATTTATGTTGTCTCCTCATTTTATCTTTGGGGGGGATTATTGGAAAAGGGGAGAGTGGGGAGAAATTTGGAGAAACATTCTCCAATGAAGAACTCTTCTCCTTCAATGAATATTTCTCCAAAAAAGATCTATGTTGAAGGATCTCCAATGATGAACAAACTGACGATTGAGGAAACGCCAACGTCACTGACTTCACCCTTTCCTCTCCTCACCAATGTCAACGATCAATCAAGGTAGGGGTTTTGTTGTTTTTTTCGTGGTTTGAGTTGAATTAATCCTCTTGATCCACCTGCTACCGAACTAATGCATAGGGTATAGTCCAAATGAACACGCCTAGATCCCTCCACTATTCTCCATGGTTGTTGTATACTTCGAGGTGGAGAAAGGAGGCAACTGCCTCCTAGGCTAGTCACACAGAACTGGGGCAGCGTGCACCTGTGTCGCCGGTAGAGGAAGAGGGCACGCAGAGGCCAGAGGGCAGATGGATATTATTGTTCGTGGCAGTGGAAAAAGGGCGGTCGTCATTCGGAAGGCCTCGGAGGGGAAGCGCATGTCGCGCCGCCGTCAGAGCAGGGGGCCATGACCCGCCTGGCTGCGGTGGATGGTGGATGGTGGTCGGCATTCGACAGGGTGCATGGGGGCGGTGCACGACGCGCCAGAGGGAGGAGACAAGGGGCTGGATGTTATGGCCAACTGAGCTAGACCGAGTCGGACCCCGTAGGTCCAGCGTGCTGCTGGAAACCAAATGGCTGAAGTCGTTCAGTGAGTGGAGGCAGGGGGCGCGCGACTCCCCCCCCCCCCCCCCCCCCGCAAGCGGCCAGGCCAGGCCGCCCAGGCTGCGTAACCCAACATGGGTCGGGCCACCCAGCGTAGGCTGGGCCGAACCCAGTGGGCCGGTCAACCCGAACTGGGTAGGTTCGGGCCAGGCCAGGTTGTGCTGGGTCGGTCCAACCGGGTCGGACCAAACCTGGACCAGCTTCGACCCAATTCGCTCTTTTGGCCATAACTTTGGCACCGGGAGTCCTTTTGACGAACCGTCTGTGGCGCTCGAAACCTTGTATAGAGACAGTCCTTTTGGTATAACGCACTTGAGATTTGAATAAATTTGGGTTATGGTCCGGTAGGATCAAGCAGGAATCCAACCGGGCCCTTGAGACTAAAAGGCTAATAACTTACAGATCGGGTGTCCAATTGAAGCACCTTCTATTACGTTGAGACCGATATTACATGGCGGTCCTTTTGGATAATTCTTCGTGGGACTTAAAGGAATATGGAGTATCGACCTGTGGCTTGAGGAGAAGAACCTCCTAGAATCAAGCGAGCTTAGTGCGGGAACCCAGTAGCTGGTTGTAACATGAGATAGGGATCCTTCGTGGGTCTGTATTTTAGGATCCCACATGGATCTGCTCTTGGAATACATGTGGGACTACTCCTGGATCTTGTGTGGGTCTACTATACTAGGATCATGTGTGTGTGTGACGATGTACTAAGATCCTGTGTGGGTTGGAAAATTTACTAGGATCTTGTGTGGGTCTGACAATGTACTGGGATCATGTGTGGGTCTGACGAGGTACTCGGATCCTATGTGGGTCTGACGATGTACTAGGATCATGTGTGGGTCTGACGATGTACTAGGATCTTGTGTGGGTCTAACGATGTTCTAGGATCATGTGTGGGTCTGACGATGTACTAGGATCCTGTGTGGGTCTGACGATGTACTAGGATCTTGTGTGGGTCTGACGATGTACTAGGATCTTGTGTGGGTCTGACGATGCACTAGGATCCTGTGTGAGTCTAACGACGTACTAGGATCCTGTTTGGGTATGATGATGTACTAGGATCCTGTGTGGGCCTGACGATGTACTAGGATCCTGTGTGGGTCTGACAATGTACTAGGATCCTGTGTGGGTCTGCCTTTTAACAGAGTAAGACGATTCAGTAGTTACATATAATCATCTCTACTACAGTACCTAAGATATACCTGGTGTGAGCTTAGTCTTTTCATTTTTGTTATTCTAGTGTGTGGCATACCTGTGTGGTATTTACCTTTGTGAGGATACCTTTGTGGTATTCTTTTGTGTGGTATACATGTGTGGTACTTACCTTTATGGTAATCTTTCCTTCATGGAATATTTGTACATTGGATAAGGATTTGGGCCTTGGGTTTCCTCATTAATGAGATGGGTAATTTTTGATAATTTAGGTATATTTATGGGCATATACCTAAGTAGATTTTTCACTAGTTTATATGCTTTGTGGTTTATCCTTTGTGGATTTTTTTTGACACCTTGAGGGTCTTGGGGTCCCTACTGAGTATTATTATACTCACCCTTGCACGGGCTTAACCCACACCTTGTTATGTTAAGTGCAGATGAAGGATAGCGCGGATCGAGGCTGAGGGTACCAGGACTAGACGATTCCCAGAGGTGGACCATACAATGTTTCGGTATGCAGAGGAGATGGGCGTACTTGGAGTGTTGAGGAGTCGTTCTGTACCTACCCTTCAGGTAGGAACCTTGGAGGAAGAACCAGTAGTTGTCCTTCTCTTTCTGCAGTTGTATTGTATTTTTAGTTGTACTTTTACTATTGGGCTTGTATTTCAGCCCCTTTTACTTCCAGCACTCTTTTTTCTATACAGTTTACTTGTGTTCGTATCTCGTTGTGTGCTTGGTTGAGTGTTTTATATGATATAATGGCAATGTATTCTCGGTTTTAGGGAATATTCTTTTCAGTGCTAGTCTCCAGCCCCTGGCCTATAAAAGGCGGGTTTGGGGTAGTCACAGCATGGGCCCCAAGGGACAGGTCGTGACATTATAAAAGGAACTTATATGTTATTAAAAATAATAATATGGTTATTTTATAATTTCATAACATTTAAAAATAACTATATAGGAGTTTAAATCATGTTAAATGAAAATGAAGCATGATGTAAGAGAATTCGATTCAATTTATCTTTATTAAGGAATATTATAATATTATGAACCTAATTTTTTTTATATAGTATATATACTTCACCTATAACCTGTAATATCATTATAAATTAATAATTAATCATATTTTTCCCTCAATTATAATTCATTAATTCAAGCAGATTTGACATAAGAGTTATCAAGTGGTGAATAATTTCAAAACCCAATTTCTTTTCATTGGGGTATATTACAACATCTTCATATTTGATATTCTAAGATTATATTTGGAATGACTTTTAATTGTCATATATTTTATATCCAATTTTTTTATTTTTATTTAATGTTTATACACAAAATTTACTCATTGATTAGTCCCCGCTTAAATGTTATAATCATTGTAATGTTATTAATTTACAATGTCATTTTAATCAAGATTATTTATTCTTGAATTTTTTTAAAAGAAAATTATTTAACTATTTGCTAAAAAAAGATTTTCTTTTATTCTTTTATAGTTATTAGTGATATGTTTATGTAATTGTGACATTTTTTTCACATTTTGTTAACTAATATTATTGGGAATATTTTTTTAATAAAATCTTAAAATATTTTTATTTTCTGTTAGAAATGTGTTTCTTCAAAAACCATGTTTTCAAAATAAATATTCCTAATATTTTTGAAAAAAAATTACATATGATTTATTATATCAATTTTTAACCATTTTTTATTGTTTTAAAAAAAATTAAATGAATATTCATTTTTTTTAAAGGATCGTTAGGAATTTTGTAAAAATGTGAATGGTTTGTTTATATTAACCTACTCAGAATGTTCATAATTTCCTTCCTTCATGAGAAATAAATGTTTCAAATCCTTCTTTACATTTTATGTAGTTATGTTCAATGAAATGTAATTTAAAATGGTTTTGTGAAATTCTACTTTTAAATTCTTATTTTCAAAATAAAACTGATACTCTCCTCAAAAAAATCAAAGAACTTTTATGGAATTCCTATTCATCAACAACAACAACCCATTATGTTTTTTATAATCCATGAGGAATATATTGTATTGAAACCATAAATATTAATATTACTGGTGACTTTACTAATTTTGACCATGTAATGTATTGAAATTATCATACATGATTGATTTTGGAATATATTAATTTTCCCTTGAATTTTTAACTTTGCTATAGAAATTATATTTCCCCTATATACCCAAATTATTTATCCTTTATATTTTTATTTCACAAACCATATATCATTTATAAATATGGTGTGCTACATTAAATTTTATTTAATAATGTGGTTAAATAATGTTAAATTTATATTCTTTACTCCATAATGATATTTAATAATTAGGCACATTATTCAAGAATTAAATTAATTATTTGATATGTGATGAGATCTTTGGAAAACAATATATCAGTGGGGGTTGAATTATATATCACCTTGATTCATCAGTAGTCTCAAGAAGAGAATTTTTAAGAGAGAATTAAATAGGTTTTTACATGTAGTTTTAAACTATAATGTTAGTGTTATTAATGGTAGTGGTATCGTGAATCCAGAGCTCATGATGGAAAATAATTAAGAATTTTCTTCATAGAGAAATAAATTATTATTATCCATGATATTTTTACCATGATATATATCAGGATAAATTTCATTCTCAATTATTTATTAATTGGAATATGTTTAAAGTTATTTAACTTTTACTGCTGATTATTCCTTTTTATTAATGATAGTTATGTTTTTTATTAAATGGAAAGTAGATTAATTTATTTACCTTTCCATATTTATTATTCCTTATCATATTATCTATGTGTTTTCATAATGATATTATCTATGGATGAATTTTCCTCTTATTATGTCTATTAAATTCCATGTTATATTAATTTATTTATTAGATTTTTTGATTATGTCTTATTTTATTCGATAGATGAGCTCTAATATGAAATGTATATTTATTTATTTACCTTTAAATATTGATTATTCATTATTTATTCATAACATAATCCATTGTAATAAACCCTTCATGGGAATTAGAGCTGACCCATATTTGTATTCCATTCCCAATAATCCATGAAGTGTACTAAGATTGAAAGTTAAGGATATTCTATATTGTATAATGTTATCCTCCAAACCAATTATGTTGTAATATGTTTTTCCAAGAGTAATTTTGGAATCATGTATGTGTATATTTTACATGTGCTGCTAAACTATTGGGTCAATTAGGATTTGATTCCTTGTATGTTGTTTCCATATATTAAATTAGACACCAACACCTTGATAATTTCATTGGTGTCGATAAATTTGGTATCCAATGGTATTTAGTATGAACCATGGAAAATATATTCAATAAATCATAGATTTGGGATAATGACCCTATGATTGAATTTGAGTATAAGTAGAGAATAATATCATAATGTTTTTGAAATGATTAATTGTTTTGTTTTTCCTAGGAAAACATCCATGTTTGGATACTATAGGAGGACCTTATATTTTAATATATGTACCTTGGGGTAAAAAATCTTAAAGGTGTGTTAGGCTTGAACTGATTGTCACTTGGTTCATGATTGCAGGCCCTACCATTCCCTTGGTTTGACACCCACATGGGGTATTATTTTGATAATTAACATTTTATTTACAAACCATTATGATGTATCTATATATAGGATGACAATTAAAGAGCTAGGTTAAACCTAAGGTTTCATATACTGAAAACATGGTGTCATAGTATAACATAAAAATTCTTTATGTGTGGAAGAGGGGGTAGTAATATAAATAATTGATGAGGAAAAATGATGAATGCAATGGAAGGAAATAAATTTCATCCTTGGGATCAATTAGAAATTCATTATCATAAATTTTGGGGACCTAGGAATTATATCAGAAAATTACCTCTTTTAATGGTAAAATCATAGATGAAGGAAGGACCTATGTGAAAATAAAATGGATGAATTATTTATGTATTATTATTTAAGAATTTAATTTTATATTTATTTTTATAAATGGTATTTTTGATAAAATAATCATAAAACATCTATATATTGTCTGAAATTTTGAAAATATATATGTCTTCAATAACTTAAGATTTATTGTTACAATTATGGGTTTATGAGTTATTGATTGATCATATGTTCAAAATATTTAAAACCCTTATCAGGATTTTTGTGTTAGGAGTCTTCCAAGACTATGTATATTTTTTTATAAAATTATGGAAATTATATGTTTAATTGGAAATTATATTTTAGAAATAATGCCCTTATATTTGATAGATATATTTTTAACTGTATTAATAACCATTACGGTTGATATAAATAAAATTTTATTAAAATTTATGTAAAATATATAGGTTGTATTGATAATCATAGTAAAAATATTATTTAATGGTTAATATTATTAAAAGGACATCTATAAATATTTTTTTGTAACATTACAATAATTATATTAATATAGCTTTAGAATATGGATAACAATAATTCGGGTTGACAACCCGTCACTTTTAGAATGGTCCTAGGGCTTGAAAACATAACCGAAGGATGATAAAAATTTAACATAGAACACCATCCTTTGTGATTTCATTTTAATATGTAATTTTTTTAGTTTAATGATTTGATGATTAAATATTAATGATGAACTAGTGTTGTTACTCTTGTGGTTTAGAGATTAAAGTATCATATTGAATAAGTTGTGATAATTATTTTTGTTTTGGAACATTTATATATATATATATATATATATATCTGTGTGTGTGTTTGTGCGTGTGTGTAAAGAAATTACACTCCATTATAGATTATACAACCCATTAAAATGGAATTTTAGTGCTTTGATCATATGAAATTTATTTTTGATATTAATTTTTGGAGGAAAATATGAATTTGAAATTTCTTGAAGCATAACTAAAGGATTAAATTATTCATATAAAATAGAATTGTATCCAGTAATTATATTAAATTATAGTAATTTTATATAAGAAAAATTCATCATCATTATAAAAAGGCTATTGAGAAAAAAATAATCCAATTACATTCACATCTGATGAATCAAATTTTCTTTTACATCATCATAGAGTTATGGTTTTGAGAACCTTAGTATTAAATTGATCATTCATCTTCTTATATAGATGACCTCTATCATTATATTTAATTATTTAAACATTTATTCCAAGTATATATCTTCACATGCCACCAATTTTCCTATACTCAGAATAATAGTAATGTGTTATTCCATATAACCTTTGTATTTTCCTTTCTCTCTTAATAATAGGTGATTTTATTAACCCTTATAATATATGGGTCTTTCCACAATGGAATTTCCAAATTCAGAAACCTTGATTACTAAGATGAATTATAAATTTATAGGATTCAAATTATTTATGTTTTGAATAATATAAAATTCCTATATTTTGAATGAATATTTTTTTGGATAGTATGTGTGACTTGGAACACAGTTCATAAACAACTAATGAAGTATTCTTATTTAAATTTAATGTATTTGATAGTTTTTAGAACCCGAAACCCCAAGTCCAAATGATTGAAAATATATTATACCATTATAAATTAACTATTAAATTATAGGGTATGAATAGTAATACAGAAAATTTGAAAATTATGGTTCTATATTGATAATAAATAATATAATAATTATTTAATACAAAAAGTAATGTTTTTTGAAAAACTGTATTTATGTAAAAGACGGTTTAGTTGACCTTTGAAAATATAAGTTAAAATTAATTTTTTACAACATTTAGAAACATTATTATATAAAATTACATCATCTTTGATATCCAAATCTCTGTATTATCTTTGGGTGAATTTCTGTGAATGTTTTTTGAAAGGATTAATTTTTAAATGAATAATGAAACATTCTAAATTCTAATAGAATATATCCATTTAATTAAAAATAGTTATAAATATAAGTTACATTCCATAATGTTTTTAAGGTGAAATTAGTTTAATTATATATAAAATATTATATTTTATCACATTTTTAACATTTTCCTCATGATTTTTTATATAAAAACCATATAATCTTTTAATGATTTTCTCATTGAATAAAATATTTCTTGTCATATTTGTGGGATTGATTTTAAATTATATTTTGAGAATTATTTGAAAGGAATTTATAAAAATGGATTCCATATTTTGAAAAATAATAATTTATATTATCTAATTAGGTTAACTTAAATTAGCATCATAACCAATATTTTAAAAAGAAATATTTACCATGGTTATGGGGGTTTACTAGGGGTAAAAAAAGAATATAATGGCTAAAATGACATAAAAATAAGTATATAATATATCTAATGAATGAAAAAAGACCTTATAATGTATAATTATCTATAATACTACATTTTTTACACTTCTAGAATGTAAAATATACAGTACAACTTTTTCTTTTCCAAAATCAAAAGTGAGCCATTCATCTCACCCTTAAAAGGCCACCAAATATATCCTATTATTTACACATTAAAACCCATTTGAGTTAGTCAATGTGTACAAAAATCACTTCCAAATTACATAATTTCGTATTATAATCCTTATTTTGGACATAATTAAATCCAAGGAACATATTAGGTATAATCCTAAATAGGTGGTCTCAGAAGAGATAAAATTCATACAGATGAATTTTTCATTAATTTATTCTTTCTCCTACATAAATTATTATTAAACTGGGATAATATAACAAAATATGTATATTAAATAAACTGATATTTTATCTATTAATTAAATTACCTGAAACCATCCCCACTTCCGTAAACTTTTTTGCAAAATCACCATTCATGCATACAGATTACTACTACCTCAGAGAAAAATGTAATTTTTTTCAATTAAAACCTCTTATGGTTGAATATAGTGGTGGATATAGACTATGTATAAAAACAATTTAACATAAATATAAATATCATGTAATTATTTCACGTAAATTTTTTTTTACTTTTTATTCTGTAGGGGATACGATAAGGTTTCTTGTGTGTATAGTGGACAACCACCTCACGAAGCAGTGTGATTCATTTTTTAATAACGCTATAAATGTTAGGTAGTAAAGAGAAATTTAAATAATATATGTGATATAAATTAAATAATTATGATATTAATGATATATATTATTCCCAAAATATAATATATCATTTTCTTTCTTACATTTTAAATCATCTAAAGATGTCAACATCATTCGTTTACATGTGTAATACCTTCATTATGAAGTGACATGACTATGATTTCATCACCACCGCACATGAATGATATATATAAATATATTTAAATAAATAACATTGTATTTATTATATCATGATAATTATGGGAACATAAAATATTACTTTCCATCTTTCTATAATTAATAATTAATAATGGAAATATTACTCATGAAAATGTATGACCAACCATCTCTATGGTCATAACAAAGTTCATTTTTCAAAACCATAATTAATAAATTGTCATAAAAGTATAATTTTATTATAAATATGACAATTATTTAATGATTACTATTCTCGATACTCTTAAACAATATAATATACACATAAAACATAACATTCAAGAGAAAAAATGAATGATAAAAAAAGTATATTAACATATGAAACAATAAAAAAATGAATGTTTATTAATGAATGAGTGATCTATTACATAACAGTATAGAAATTTTAGCTTGATAATTTGAAACAAATATGATTATTGAGGTGTCCAGGGGATGTTTTTATTGTTTTGGGGTAACAATGGAATTCTAGTAGTGTTTCATTTCATGAAGTAGGTAATTTTGGAGATGATTCATTATAGAGGTGGTTCATTCTAGTTATGATTCATTCTAGGGATGTTTCATTTTGGTAGTGATTATTTTTTTAAGTGATTATTTTTTTATGTTATTATTTTTTTTAATTGATTCATTTATGGATGTAGTTCATTGTTGTGGTGAGTTATTCATATAGGTAGTCATTCTATAGGTGATTCATTCTGGTGGTGAGTTGATTCTAGCGAAAGGACATTCTGGTTTCATGTTGTTCTGTTTGTGAGTCATTATGGTGGAAATTCATTCTAGTGGAAATTTATTATTGTAGTGATTCATTATAGTGGAAAGTAATTCTAGAATTTATTCATATCTTCTAGGAGTCATTTTGGTGTTCATTCATTCTTTAAAAGATTCATTCTATTGGTGATTAATTTCTTGTGGTAGCTCATTTTATCTATGAGTTATTATGGAGTTGAGTCAATTGTAGAAGTAAGTCATTAGGGAAGTTACTACTGGGTGGTACCATTCTGGTGGTGGCATCCTGGTGCTGAATCCCTTGTGGTGACTCCATAAAAGTGACAGTTGATAGTATTTCAAGTTTTTCCAAAATTCATAAATTTCCATTTCAACATCATATATGATGAAAATTGGGTTTAGTGACTTAATTACTATTTTTAAAAGCTATTTTAATCAAGGATGATTATATCCTCTATATAATTAGTTTCTGAAGTGTTTTTAAATTATTAATTCATTTGGTTTGGATGAGATTCCCCTATAATGGTAAAAAACCATATCAAATTACACATGTTTTTTTTCTAATACTTCTAATTAAAATATCATTCTTTATCTATTTCTAGGATTATATTATCTTTATATGAGTGGTTCTGAAATATTTTTTCATGTGATGTCATAGATCCCTTTTTCCAATGTTTGTTCATTTTCTCCCTTGGTTCATTAACCTCAGATGCTTGCACCCCTAATTTTGGTGTGTTGAGTATATATAAAGGTTCTTTTCCCAACATTTTAATTTTTTCATTTCCCCTTTTTATGTGAAAAATAGAATTGGTTGATTTTTTTGTCTCATAAAAATATATTTACATCTATATTGTCATGTAGAAATAACTGGTTTAAATGAAATAGAACATGGAAGAGTAATTCTTTTTATGAATTATATCTTTTTTATATTTTGATGTTGTGTTTATCTAGGTTTTTTGTATCCCTGAATAACATGGTTATCGGAATCCCCTATTTATTAGTTTTTCTTTTATGTTTTAATGAACATGTAGTGTGAATTGTTATGACCCCGCGTTAAATAAATTTTTAACCACATATATTCGATTAATGAAATGGATTCACTAGGATATAATTTATTCTTTGATAATGACCCTAATTGAGGATGTGTAATTCAATGAAATCTTCTATTCTGAGACAAGAAATGGTTTCAACATGTGTTTTGATATGATTTTGGGTACAATTTTTTATTGGGTCTTAGCTATGATGATTTGATGCATGGTTGGTGGAATTACTGTGATGTTTTTGGGTGTAGTGGATGTGATATGTAGTGGGGTTGTGATGGTTGTGGTAGTGTGGATGTATAGTAGGGATATGATGGTGATGGTACTATGGTTATACAATAGGGTTGTGATGGTTTTGGTGGTGTAGTTATGAAACAAGGAAATGATTTTCCTTAGTTATACAAGTTTCCCATTTAGTAATTTAAATTAAATTCATAATAACGATATTGAATAGGTATTTGTAAAGAATGATTTGATAAAGGTCCAAGTGGTTTAAATTTTTAAAATTCATATAATAAATAATGGGATGGAAGGATGAAACAAAGTGAATATTTTAATTAAAATAGGTTGATAATAGATAATCTAGAAATTGGTTTTAATTGAAGATGGTTTGTGGCTCATGGATTTCATTGGGGTTTGTATGAATTTTGTGGTAGTACAGTGTAAGGTAATGTTAGGTTATGTTTTATGTGTTAGTTGTAAACACATAATATGTGACTTATGTTTAGTGAATCAATATGTGTAAACATTGTATATTCCTTATGTTTTCTATATGCGCCCCACCCATGTTGGTCACCGTGTATTAGAAAAAAATTTATTGGGGTGTTTTATTCTAAACATATTGATGGGAGTATTGATGGATGTGTACCCATGCTTCTTGAATCACTATTATAGTATTTGGGGATATTTAGGGGTTGTGATGGTCAAATGTCAACAATAACAATGTCTACTTGTGATGTGATAAGATGCGATGGACCAAGGGTCTTCATGCTAAATGGGATTAGATGGGTTATGGTGGGGGACATTCATGGTAGGAGGGGGGAATGATTTTTATTTCTATCATATTCATGATTCTCTACTACACTGGTTATGATATGTGATGTGAGTTCATAACTAAATTATTTGTGGGTAGTGTTTGGGGGTATATGGCGTTATTTTGAAGGGTTGGGACCACCATGATGTGTGATATCTGGTCATGAGAGGGGAAAATAATTGGGAAAGAAGTGTGGGGTACCCTATAATTGATATGATTCAAATAATATTTTTATACATGTATTTTTTATATGATTACTGGTCTATGGAATAGTTGGGGTTTGGGTTTGATTACCTATATAGGTGTTGTTTGGTTCTTTTATTATTCACATGTATAGACTAGTATTCCCTTTTCACATGTGACTAAGAGACTTTTTTCATACTGATTATACTTATATACTCACCCTTCATATATAAAAGTGTTTTTAGGTTTCAAGGAGGACTTCATGGACTGTGTTGGAAATGAAAAGATCACACCATTATACAGTTGTTGTGTTGGGGATTTAGATTTGTTTTTGGGTTTTTACTTTGTAAAATTTTATATGTATGTATTTTATTTATATATGCTTTATTGGACCGTTTATCATTATTTTATATTATTATAGGGAATATATTACGTATAAATCATCTTATCTCATGCTCTTACATTATTATAGAGTGTCATTCCTCCCATATTTGATATTTTTATACCCTTGGTGGAAGTTACAAACTCTAGGCATACTGGAGGTGGGACTCATGGATCATTATCTATCTCCCCACATTGTGGCATCTTGAGAAGGAGGGGTCATCACACAGTTTTCTTAGAGCATGATGGTTAATATATAGGATGGATTGAAGAGTTAGTTATAGTATATATTTTATTGATTGGTATTGAAATAGTACCAATTGACATTGGTACATGTAATTTCCCATGGAATCAACTAGGACACCATGTTTTAGGGCCCCCTGATCTAGTGAACAAAATTTGAGATTATTCAATGTCCAAGTGATGTGATCCCATTTACTTGGTAGAGATATAAGATATGAACATGCATAATGATGACATGTGATCTTGTTTTAATTGGGATGTTTTGGAAACGTAATAATGAATAAAGTGAATTAAAATGAACCGTAATAAAACTCCATAATACCAGGATTTGGAAATATTTGTTTCTCTTCATCTATGGGTCCTGGTCATTATTCACCTGTGGCTTAGCTAGTGGATGTTCATCTGGGTGACCTAGTTGATCATTGGAGGGTCTATATGGTGGATGCTGATGATCAGTGGTAGAGGACATTATGATTAAATCAACAAAAGTCTTTGAGGAAGTATGAGGGAAGAGTTTCAAATATGGAGATAGAGGGATAGGTTGAGAAGTTAGGGATTAATTTATTTTTGATATAGGACCTGAAAAAGTATTGGGTACCCTTTCCATTTATTCATATATGAGTAGTTTCATGTTAGTGGATTATTTTATACCTCGGTTAGTGGATGGAGGTAGATGCTTCATAGGTTGACTTCCAGAAGGCGTTCTAGGAGGATTTCCTTTAATCAAACATGAAGATTAGAAGGTTGAAGGAGCTATCAGCCCTTTAACTTGGGAGTATGTCTCTATAGGATCTTGGGATCTTTTTCATGAACCATTTACACTTTTCCCAAGATCATTTTCTAGTCGAGGAGTCATGAGTGAGGTGTCTTGAGGAGGCACTCCATCCTTTGATATATTATACAGTTACTCCTTTTACATTACAAATGTATCTATAGGTTCAATAGAAGTATGTGGTTATTGAGTAAATGAACTAATTTTGAAGTCTACCATATGATGGGAAATAGAAATTTTCCTTAAGGAGTATATTTGTCAATGGTATGTCTCAGGTGAAAGGTAATTTGATGTTTCGACAATCAACAAGATGACTTGAGAAGCTTCCCCTCCATCCATATAGAGCCAGTGGTTTCTATAAAATACCAGGGGACATCATACTAGTCTGATTAATCTATGGAGTTCATAGACATATTTTAGGTTATTTCCCAATGGATTCTTGAGGTTAGTTTGGTATAGGTGGGAAAGTTTATCATTATCCTTAGCAGCAGTTACTAGTGAGGTCATTCCAGTAATAGGGGAAGCCAGACTATGATATAATGAAAGTATATTTGGTAGCGGAGGCTGATGTTATGACCTACCTCTCCCTAAGGGAGCTCAAACGAGAAATTTACATAGAAGTGTTCATCAAAAAAGAGGCAATGGATCTTGGTGTTTTTAGATATAGGTAGTGGTGACACCAACACCAAAGGGGCCAGAGATCATTCTAGGTACAATAAATTTATCAAGTAACCTTATTTGCGCCTTATTTAATTTTTTAGCTTCACAATTATTTTTTCAACCTCCCTTTTCTATGATATGGGACTATATAAATAGATACTTCTCATTTTCCAAGTGTTGACTATGCCAGTTGAATGCTAGAATAGCTTATTTGATGAATTTCAGGGATCTTCACAGATGATGGGGAAGCACCACTCATGTATTGATATTTTATTACACTAGACTTAATAATATGTTGTAATCCTCAGTATTTAAGTTTTTTATTCTATGTGTTCTATAAAATGATAATTCTATTGTATAGTTGTGTTCTCAGATATCGATGGCCAGGATGTTGTTTTCATTGGTGAGAGTGGTTTCTGGGTAGGATGTCTTTGTTTAGAGACTGTTATTTCCTTAGTGGATGATTTTAATGTGAAATAAGTAGAAATAGTGACATATGAGGCTCCCAAGGTTTTTAGGGGGTTCTTGAATGTTTTCAATGGGGAGGTCATCACACTACCCCTTGTTATGACATTTAGGTTTGGATAGACTTGCAGCGTGGTGATTCTCCAATTTTGATGGCTCTCTATCATATGGTTCCTTCTAGGTTTTTGGAGACAAGTATTCATATAAAATATCTAATGTAGAGTGAGTTCATCATACCTATTTTGTCACCATGGGGTTCTCTAGAGTTATTCTTTATGAAAAAGCATAGTGGCCTGAGGTTTTGAATAGATATCAAAGGTTTAACCAGGTAATGGTCAAGAATCTATATAATCTTCTAAGGATATATGTTCTTTTAGACTGGTTTTGGTGAAACTGTTGTTCCTCCAAGAAAGATATGTGGTATGGATATCACCATGTGGGGGTAATGTATGAATATATCATGAATACAACATCAGATATAGGTATGGGAACTTTGAGTTCTTGATAATACCTTTTAGTGTCACCAATACACCAACTATGTTCATGGGACTTATGAAATCTATATTCCATGAGATCCTACATTGGTTCATTTTCATATTCATCGATTAAATTCTGATCTAATAATGTTTATAAGTGGATAATGTAGAGAATCTCAGAGTTTATTCCAGGTTCTTCATCACCACTATCTCTATGTAATGTTGTTAATGTTTATTTTTTGGACATGATAGGTGCATTTCATTGAGCACGGGGTTTATCAGTTGGTTGTGGAAGTCGACCCATAAATGATCAAGGTAGTTTTTTATTGGGTATAACCCACGAAGTTGGATGAGGTTCATAGATTACATGAACTCATAGGATATTATCATAGGTTTTATCTTGGTTTGTCTCAGGTTGAAGACCCCATGATAGTATTGACACACAAAAAATCATTTGGAGAGAATGATAAATGAAAAGTAGTATTCAATAACCTTGATGGGATGTTTGGTAGTAATCAAATTTTTTAGTTTCCTGAGGAGTGTGTGATTTTCAGGGCTTTCTATGATGTGTCCCATCTGCGATTAGTATGTGCCTTGATACAGTTAAAGGAAATGATCTATTTCTGTTAAAGGTAGATACACCCTCATGATTATAACTATACCACCCATGATATGAAGAAAGTTGTTTTTGTTTATGCATTGAATATTTGGTGACATTATCTCATTGGGGAGATATTTTTATTCTCCATAGATCACAAGATTTTGAGGTATTTTTTTCTCAGTGTGATCTAAATCTGTGATGGAGGTGGTGGTTGAGTTTCCATTAGGACTACAATTTTAAGATCTATAATATTATTAGAAAGGGGAATGTCATTGAAATTTAATTGAGAAGAAAGTCAGAGAATGATGTTGTTTATGAGCCTGTGGATGCGTGATGTAGGAGACATAATCCCTACACTTAGATGTGTGAGTGGTTGGTCATGAAAGATTCTTGTTTTATATAATGGTACATTATTCTCTGATATGACACTTATACATTCCTTAGTGGGGAGACTCTGAGGTAGAAGGATATGTGATCATGTTGGCAATTTTAATGCTCTAAAGGGATGGTCTGAGGATGGTATGAGTAAGAATATGTTTCATATGAGTTTTTTTTATTCTGGTATCGATGGGTGATAATTTCCATTGTGATTTTCATTTCTCACCATTGGTTGGACACTCAAGAGTTTCTTATATAAACCCTAGATTGAGGATATAGTTTATGTGTTGAGGGATTAAATGAGTAGTGGAAGTGTTTTTGGCTACTTGTTTTGTCTTCTAATATGTAATGGTATACCATCATGTTCTTTGTATTTTTCTATAACCCATAGAGTATATTGAGTATAAATATGATGACTTGTAAATGGATTTAGTCCTATAGTTACCTCGATATCTGGGTATTTATGATGCTATCTACATAATTTGTGGACCAATTGATGAAATTGGATGACTTTATAGAAATAAACTAGTTATAAGTAATAAATGTTTTGGAAAATGTATATGGATGATGTGGTGTGGCTGCATGGAATCTTAAGGTTCATTGTCTCATATTTGGACACACATTTTATATCAAGAATCTTTATGGGACTGTAGCTCACTTTTGGAACTCTGTTCTGCCTCATCATCACATTCCACCCTCATATGGAAGGGAATAAAGAGAATAAAATCTTGGCATGGGATGATATATCACGGGTTTCTTTCATGTACTTTGACAGATCATGGGCACAACACCTTCCATTGGTCAAGTTTTCTTATAGTCACCGCTATAGATCAACCATTTTCATGGCCATGTTTGAGAAATTGTATGGGTATCCATGTTTTTCTCCATTATATCAAAAAGGGTATGGGGATTCATAATTTCATAGACCCTATGTGGAGAAAAGAACAACATAAAGGTTTTAGTTTGTTCCGAAGAGGATGAAAGTAGAACCCAACCCACAAAAGTCCTATGATGATTGTAGGAGGAGTCCCTTGGAGTTAAAGGTTGGATACCACATGTTCTGGATGGTTTTTCATTTACATGGATAGTGGAGGTTTGGAAAAGGTATTAATCTCTCACCTCATTATGTTAGGTTGTTTGAGGTGTTGAGGAATTTTGGTGTAGTGGATTACCAGCTGGCACATCCACCACGACTAGAATAGATACACTATGTCATCCACCTATCTCAAATCCATCAGTATCTTCACAATTACTCCCATGTCACTAGATGGTGGATTTAGATATTGATGATGATGCATAATTTGAGGAGAGTCCAGTGGATATCCAAGATTTTCAATAGAAGTTGATGTGAGGAGGAACCATTCCCTTAGTTCATGTGATGTGGAGGCATAGTGTCCTAGATGAGAGTACATGAGATCTTGATCTCATGATTTATTCCCCATACCCAGAGCAATTTTTAATTTTTCTTTTCCCTATTTTTATTTTTTATGTCTTTTCTATACCATGGGGTTTTATGTGGTATGTTTTTTTCCCCTTGATGTGGTGTGTGATAAAGTTTCAACATGTGGAAAATGGATGAAATGATTCTTCATCAAGATTCATTATACTCTGATGGGATTAAACCCATGTCTTCAATTCATTACTGACCATTTTGGATAGTATATTATCATGGAGGATAAAATTCCATAATTCCAATGTTTGGGTTATTATGGTTCGTTCAACTATTTGATGAGTTTTGGATTTCTAGTTAGGATTTTGGTGTATCTTAGATGTAATATGATCATTGATAGATATATTATGGTATCGATGTTCAAACCATTTCACTTATTCCTTCTCGGTTGGTTTTTAATTTTTGTGGGAAAGAATAGTTTGAGAGGTTTTTATATAATGTAATATACCTTCCATCCCATTATATTAACAAAAATATGATTACTGAGGTATCTGGAGATTTATAGGGTTTTGGTAAGAACATGGATCTTTATCTCAGGTGTGGATCTTGATTTCTGGTGTTTTTGAGAAAAAGTGGATTTTCATGAAATTTAAGGAGTACACGTCGTGTACTTATTAGTAGACATTGTGTACTTATAAGTATAAACCATGTACCTGGTTGCTGTGGGGGACCGTGTACTAGCCGTGTAACGGCCGAGTACATGGCCGTGTGGGGAGACCTGGAGACCTCTTAATGTAGGGCTTGGTAAAGGCATATACACACTATGTACTTTTAAAATACATGTTGTGTACTTTTTCTTTTATTTCATTAAACGGGACGGGGTCACGTCTCATTCCCAATTTCATCTTTTTCTAAAAATGTCTCATCCAGGAGCGACCGAGGAGCGCGATTCTTCCAAGATCAATCGATCTATCATCCATTCTCTGATTCAATGGTCATCGATTTCGTTGGAATCACCACGGTGAGCTCTTCATTCTTCTAGAGCCATGTTTTCCTGATTTCTCTCCTTTCGTAAGATATCACTGATTGAGTTTTTTTGATGTTTCTGTAGATCTACCGCATTCTGGGTTGATTCAAGGGTCGACGTTTGAGAGTGTTCTTCATACAATGACAAGGTAGGTGGTTTGTGCCTTTACGTAGTTATTCTTTGAATATTATGTGAAAAAGTGCCCAATACCCTAGAACAAGGTATTGTGTGCATAGGGATTTTATCCATGTTAATTCCTTCTATGAATTGTGTTTTTTAGTAGAGGTTGTTTGATTGTGGATAGGTTTATTTACCTTGTTATGGATGACTTTTCCCATGTCTGAACTGATATTGGTTATTGGGCCTTTCCTTTCCTGTTAGGATGCTTGCTTTCCATGCCTAGTGTTGTTAGGATGGAGTGATTTATCTGATGTTGTCTTATGAATGAAGCGGTTAGACAAGTAGTTATTACTATTTACATTGTTTGTTAAACATTGTTGGGCATGATTGACTTACGCAGGGCTGTGGGAACCTGGTGTAGTATACCATAGGAAGAATGGATGTTGAGGGCTTCTTCAAAGTGTCTGTTTACTTTTCACACTATGAGACCATAGGGGGGATGGATGTGAGTGCTACCTCAGAGTGTCTACAGTTCCACGTTGTGATATTGCACAAGGAATTGGACATTGAGTTCTTCCTTATAGTGTCTGATGTTTACTGATAAAATACCACAGGGGGAATTGACGGTGAATGCTTCCTCATAGTGTCTTTGGTAAAGATAAACTAGAGGGGTTAGACTTTGAGTACTTCCCAGAGGGTTTCTTGTGTTTGATAGGATGAACCAGAGGGGATAGTCTATGATTACTTCAAATATGGTTACTTTTTTTATTAGCTACTTGTTTGATATTTGAAAATGAATGAAATAGAACTATAGGATTGTTTACTTTTGAGTACTTCCTTGTTTACAATTTCATTTTGCTTATTTCCTTCCATGTATATTCACTGACTGTTAGGCATCTATCTTTAGGTGGTGGCCTACTGGGATTCATCTCACACCCTATTTGGGTCATGATTTGGGTCCAAACAGATTATATTACTACAGGTATAAATAAGGGAAATCACCATTTTACTTCATGTACTTGATTTCTATGGAGCTAGAGAGCATGGGACCAAGCTGAGGCTTGTGATGCTGATAGAGATTATTTTTGTCTTTGTACGTTGGTTTAGTAATGTATTCCATCATTGTGACTTGTTTAGCTATTTTCCTAGACATATGTATCATGAATCATATATATATATATGTGTGTGTGTGTGTGTGCTCCAGTTGTTTATTACTTACAGTCTTCCGATGTTTACTTATTGCATGTTATTACTGCTTCTGCTATTGTTATCAATTTATTTACACTACATTACTCTACTAATGAGGGAATAGTTTCCCCACTATCACACCCAAGTCCCTCACTACTAGTCGGTAGGATCTGGAATTTGGGGAAATGTGATTGAGGCCATGTGATCAACTGAGTACCGGGCATTTATGGGAAGCTCCCAGAACTGAGATGTCACAAATTTGTATCAGAGGAATTATTTTCTTTTTGAATTATTATCTGGAGCCTATATTCTTGTATAGGAATTAATATGTACTTTTTAATAATAAATTCCAAGGATTAGCTAACTCATGTATAGGTGAATTCCAATTTACCTCGTATATTGCGATTTTACTGGTTTTGTAATTATTAATACTGATTTTATTTCACCATTGGTTGATTAAAATGTTTTGTGTTCTTATTTTTGATATTATTGAAGTTCTATTTCTATTTCAACCCGATGATGTGAGGGTATTCCATCTCATGCATCATATAGGCACTTTCTATAGATCACATGTCAGGCATTCTTTCCATTGCATTTAGGGTGCATTACTGATTTCATGTTGTTGTGATAGATGATGTGCTAGATATTCATGCTGTTGTGATTGATTCCTTGATAGAATACCTTCTATTTTATATGTTATTGTATTGTGTAAGGTTTCATTTGAATGAACACCAAAAATTGGTTCTTGAGGTATTATGGGCCCTCATAGATATGAATTTGGTGGATCATTGCACTGTTATTCTTGTTTATGACATGTATAATATTCCAAAAATTGATTCACGGGGAGTATGGCCTCCCTTGGATTGAAATTTGGAACTTCGATATTTATTTTGGGGCTTTTCTAGGTTCTGGTGTAGTTTCTGAGGCTTAATTTTCAGAAAACCCTAGAATACAAATTTTTTAATGATTAATACACGCAATGTATCCTTCTGTTCGGGAAGGAACTATTTTTATTAAGTACACACTGTGTAATGTATGTACACACCGTGTAGTCTCTAACTATGTCACGGGTTGTCTGGACAGAGACACGGGGTTGGGAAATCCTTGGTGGAACACTCCATGTACTGGACATACACACCTTGTGTTTAGACCATGTGTTTAGTTGTGTGACCTATGAAACTGGAGTATTTTGGGAAGTTAGTAAACGTTGTATCTAGAACACACACGCCGTGTATAGTCATCCGTGTAACCGGCCGTGTAATTAACAACACGGGTCAGTGATGTTCTTTATAGTACACGTCGTGTCTGGGGAAAACACGTCGTGTAGTATTGCAATAGGAGAAACGTGTGGGTTACGTCATGTAAAAGAACTCAGGCAGGGGAATAGGATTCAAGTACACATTGTGTGTTAGTACAGCATGCTGTGTGTATGTGGTTTTACATGACCTGGGATGGAAAAATAACACATTCATGTGAATGCTTAAGGGAACACGCCATGTAGGATTTGTACACGCCATGTATCCACCTTTTAGAAATTTTGAATGCTTTCTTTCTCTTGTTCCCTTCCTGCACTTCTAAGTTTCATTCCTTCTTAATCTTGATCTAAGGTGTGTGTTTGACCTTGCAGAGTCATGCCACTGATATGTCATCTGGTTCTATGCCACATACAGGGAAGTGACCAAACAACGGACAAGGCAGATTAAGAACTACCAGCAGATCCTCCCATCATGATAGTCTTGGCACCAGCCATCATTCAAGACATAGGTGCTGATGTGCAGTTCTGAGAGGGATTCATGAGGTTTATGAAGACCTTCTCAAGAGTACTGCCTCATGCCCCGTCTATGAAAGCGTTGATGCTGGTCTTTCAGCAACAACATCCTCCCACCTTCTCAGGAGATGGAGGACCTCAGGCTGTAGAGTCATTGTTATAAGCCATGATGTCGATATTTGATCATCTAGAGATGCCTCAAGAGAGGAGGTTAAATATTCCTACCTACATGCCTTGGGATTCCTCAAAGAGGTGGTGGGATGTGATCTCACAGGCGGGACGACCGCAGGTTATAGATTAGATGAGTTCCAGCATGCCTTCTATGATTAATTATACCCATGGAAATTGAGGGCCAATCGAACCTAATATTTCATGACTCTAGAGAAGGGTACAATTTCAGTTATGGAGTATTCTTCTCACTTCATAGAGCTACAGCACTTCACACCCATCCCAGGAGGTGATGAGTTATTCTTGGAATGGAAGTTTGAGGATGGTCTTAGGGATGACTTCTAATCTTAGGTGAACATCTTCAGGTTGAATTCCATCACCTCTATAGTCAATCGAGCGTTCATCAAAGTGAACAATATGAGGGATTTTTAAGCTTTTGGCCAAGGTGGTTTAGCATCCAGAGTTAGTACCCCTCTGACCAGCAGCAAGAAGCACTACATGGAGTCTATGCATGGAGATCCAAGTAAGAGGAATACTACTTCTGTTGGCCAAGTGGTGTGCTACCAGTACGGGGAGGGTGGGAATATGAAGCCACATTTCCCGAGAGACCCTGTTGATTGGAGATCTTGTGGAAAGATGGGTCATCTTCAGTGTTTTTTTTCTGTTTTTTTTTCACCATCAGCTGGTGATAGAGGTTCTTTTACGACTCCTCATTTAGGAGCAGGACCACCAGTTTCTCATCAGTCTAGGAACTGGAGTTCTTCCATCCATTTAGGCCGAGGAGGTGGTTGTGGCCATAGTAGTCATTCACTAGTCTTTCAGCGACAATAGGGTGGATTAGCTCAAGGTGTTCAGGCAAGGTCACAGGGCGATGATACATTCCAAACTTTTGCAGTGGAGCTGACCCAGAAGGAGCAGGATCCCGAACCCCCTATAGTTTTAGGTATGATTATAGTTGCCTCGGTCTAATCTTCTTCACTTTTTGATACAGGGGATTCCCATAGTTTTATATTTGTTTCTATTATGGATATCCTTGGGCTCTTTATCTTTACTTTTGTTGATCTCTTGAGATTAGACACTCTGTTGGGGACTAGAACGACTAGTTTACGTCAGTGCTAGGAGTTCCCTCTTGAGGTTGGTAGGTCTCACTTCTTTTGGGACATCTATGTCTTAGAGATTACAGGCTATGATTTCATTCCTGGAATGAACTGGTTGTTTTTCTTCTAGGTTGTTGTTTATTTTTATCGACATAGGGTGATTTTCACATTAATAGAGGGAGGCATGTTTCTACATAAGGGTGAATGGGATGTCCAGACGAGAAGAGCAGGACCCGACCATCATGGGTCGGGATGAGTTACAACCTAGATTTTTAGTCTATATCTTGATGACCAGGGGACTACACAGTTGGACATTCCACCAGTGGGGGATCATTTCAGAGATGTATTTTTAGAGGACTTTTCAGGTTTGCCTCCGGAGTGAGAGGGGGACTATTCTTTTGATCTTGTGACAAGAGTGGCACCAGTGTCCATTCCTCCTTATAGGATGGCTACACCAGAGTTACGGGAACTCAAGAAGTAGTTAGATGAGTTACATGATATGGTTTTCATCAAACCCAATAATTCTACTTGGGGTTTGCATGTCCTTTTTGTGAATAAGGAAGACTTTACCCTCCGTCTTTGTGTGGATTATCGGAAGTTGAACAAGTTGATGTTCAGGAACTGATATCCCTTACCAAGGATTGATGATCTCTTTGACTAGCTTCGAGGATCCCAGGTGTTCTAGATTATTGACTTGATATCTTTTTATCATCAGTAGCGCATTAGACCATCTGATATACCTCTTAAATCCTTTCGATGTAGGTATTTTCTATACGAGTATGTGGTTATGCCGTTAGGTCTCACAAACACACCCACAATTTTGATGGCACTGATGAACTGAGTGGTCCATCCATATTTGGATTATTTTGTGGTAGTCTTTCTGGAAGATATCTTTGTTTACTCTCAGACTCAACACGACCATGCTACCCATATTTATATCATTTTGATTACACTGAGAGAGCATCAGTTATATGATACTCTCTCAAAATGATTCTTTTGGATGGACCAAATTCACTTCTTGGGTCATGTTATCTCAAAGACAGGAGTATCAGTAGACCTAGAGAAAGTGACAAAAGTAGTATCCTAGGAGTATCCAAAGAATATCTTTGAGGTACAATGTTTTCTAGGGATGGGTGGATACTATAGGTGTTTTATACAATACCTATTATCCTTAGCAGTGCCACTGAAGGGTATGACTAAGAAGGGTGTGCAGTACCTGTTGGGTGATTCTTGTGAGTCAGCCTTTCAGAAGATGAAAGGGAGGTTAACTTCAGCACTGATACTATTATTGCTAGAATCGGGAAGGATCTATACTTTATACTATGATGCATCACGTATTAGGATGGGAGAATTGCTTATGTAGGGGGAAGTGTTCGTTACATATGGGTTTCGGAAGTTGAGGTCACATGAGAGGAATTACCTAATGCATAATATTGAGTTGGCTATAGTTTCTCATGCCTTAAGATGTTAGAGACATTACCTATTGGGAGAGTGTTTTTTGGATTTCACTGACCAAAAAAGTCTCAACTACATCTTTAATCAGCATGATCTAAATCTGAGACAGCGAAGGTGGGTTGAATACCTTAGGTTCTTTGACTTTGATCTTTCCTACATGCCTGGGAAAGGCAACACAGTGGCTGATGCGGTGAGTAGGAGGACTCAGATACAGGCACTTTAGGATGCCAATAATGAGTGGCAGCTTATGGCTCTGTTCTCAAAGTTTCATTTGGAGGTGCACAACAGAAAGTTGTAGACATTTCTTTATTATATAGCGGTTACCTCTAATCTTCTTGATTGGGTGATAATTAGGAACCTATCATACATTGAAGGCCTAGTTCTATGGGAGAGAGTGTTAGGAGAGGACCCTATTCTTAGATGGACTGTAGGCGAGGATGAGATCTTGCACTTTCATAGACACGTATTGGTGTCAGAATACGTACATGAGGAGCTGATATGGGACATTCATTCCTTAGTTTGGTAAATTCATCATGGTGTCACCAAGATGTATCGATATCTACACCATTAGTATTTGTTTCTTGGTATGAATAGAGATTTTTCTGGGTTTTTCATGAGGTGTTCCACCTATCAGCAGGTGAAGGTGGAGCATCAGTGACCAATAGAGATTTCACAGTAGTTACCCATTCCTAAGTGGAAGTAGGATGGTGTTGCGATGGAATTTTTGACATGATTACTGAGGTCACCTTGAGGAAACGATGCGGTTTGGGTTGTCATTGATAGAATAACGAAGGTTTCTCACTTATTTCCAATCAAGGAGAACTTCAGTGATGATGATATGGGAAGGATGTACATATGATAGATTGTACGTTAACATAGAGTTCCACACTCCATTGTTTCAGACAGGGATGCATGTTTTACTTCTCAGGTCTGTTAGGGACTACAGAGGTCTTTGGGTACAGAGGTACTTATGATTATATCTTACCATCCCCAGATAGATGGCTAGTCCGAGTGTACGATACAGGTGATAGAGGAAATTCTTCGAGCATGCGTCCTATATTTTAGAGGTTCTTGGAAGAACCACTTACCAATTGTGGAGTTTTCCTAAAATAATATTTTTCATACAACTATTCAGATGGAACCTTTTGAGGCTTCATATAGTAGACCATGCCGATCACCACTATGTTGGATGGAGGCAGGAGAGGTAGCTATGCTAGGACCCCATCTTGTCTAGGAGACCACAGAGAATATAGAGTTGATTCAGAAGAGGATGGCTATTGTACATTCATGACTGAAGTCTTATGCTGATAGGCGTAGATGACCTCTGGAGTTTGAGGTCGGAGATCAGCTTTTCCTGCATGTCAAACCGAGGTTGGGAAACATGAGGATTAGGAGACAGGTTAAGCTTTTGCTGAGGTACGTCGGTCCATTTGAGGTTTTTGGAAAGGGTCAGTATGGTTTCCTATCGATTACAGTTACCTCAGATGTACTGGTATATGCATGAAATCTTCCATGTTTCTTAGCTATGACGTTACTTCTCAAGACTGTCTCATTTTTTTCAACCTGAGGTGGTTGAGTTGGAAGTGGATGCCTCATTTGAGGAGAACACTATTCGGTTTGTTGATCATAGTGCAAAGGTTCTTTGTGGCCGGCCGGTTCCTCCGATACGAGTGATATGGTAACATGAGCGAGTACATGATGAGACTTGGGAGATTGAGGCCAACGTATGATCGCATTGGATGGAGATGTTCAAGGATTATTCTTCTATGCCACCTTTCTAGGGAAATTCTGGGATGAATTTCATTAAGGGGGTAAATTTTTAAAACCCGGATCTTCATATTAGGTATAGATCTTGATTTTGGGTGTTTTTGAGAAAAAAGAGGATTTTCTGGAAATTTAAGGAGTACATGCTCTGTAACCGGTTTCCGCAGGTGACCGTGTACTAGTCATGTAATGGTCTATTACATGGATATGTGGTGTGACCAGGAGACTGCCTAAAGAGGGGCTCTATAAAGGAATGCACATGCCATGTACTTTTAAAAGACACATTGTATACTTTTTCTTTTATTTCATTAAACAGACTGGGGTCGCGTCTCATTCCCAATTTCATCTTCTTCTAATGAAGTCTCTTCTAGGATTGACCGAGGAGCGTGATTCTTTCTAGATCCCCTGATCTATCATCTGTTATCCAATTCAACCATTGTCGATTGCATTGGAATCGACATGATGAGCTCCTATTTCTTCTAGAGCCCTGTATCTGGATTTCTCTCCTTTCATGAGATATCTTATGTTGATCGTTTTTTATGTTTTTGTAAATCTACCATGTTATTGGTCGATTCAAGGGCCAACATTCGAGAGTGTTCTTCGTACAATGCTGAGGTAGGTTTTTTGTGCCTTTTTGTAGTTAGTCTTTGAATATTATGTGAAAAAGTGCCCAATACCCAAGAACAGGGTATTGTGTGTTTATGGATTTTAGCCCTATTAATTCCAACTATGCCTCGTGTGCCTAAGTAGAGGTGGTTTGATTGTAAATCAGTTCATTTACATTTTTATGGATGTCATTTCCCATTTTTGAACTAATATAGTCCATTGGGCTTATCTTTTCCTGTTAGGCTGCTTGCTTTCCATGCCTAGTGTTGTTAGGATGGAGTTATTTATATGATGTTGCCTTATTCTTGAATCTATTATCCAAGTAGTTCGTAAGGTTTACTTTGGTTTTTAAACCTCGTTGTGCACGATTGACTTACACAGGGCTGTAAGAACATGGTGTAGTAGACCATAGGGAGAATGGATGATGAGGGCTTCTCCAGAGTGTATGATTACATTTCACGTTGTGAGACCAAAGGGGGGTGGATGTGAGTGCTCCCTTAGTGTGTTTTTAGTTCCACATTGTGAGACTATAGGGGGAATTGGATGTTGAGTTCTTCCCCAGAGTGTCTCTAGTTAACCGAAAAAATTCCATAGGGGGAATTGATAGTGAGTGATTATTCGGAGTGTCTTTGATAAAGATGAACCATAGGGGTTAGATTGTGAGTAATCCCCAAAAGGTTGCTTGTGTTTGATATTTTTAACCATAGGGGATAGACTGTGATTACTTCCCAGATGGTTACTTGTTTTTTATTAGCTTCTTTCTTGATATTTGATGGATGATATTAAACTATAGGATTGTTTACTTTTGAGTAATTCCTTGTTTATTGCTTCATTTTTCTTATTGTCTACCATATATATTCACTGACTGTTAGGCATAGATCTTTGGGTGTTTTCCTACTGGGATTCATCTCACACCCTGTTTGGGTCATACTTTTGGGCCCAAAAAGATTACATTTCTGCAGGTATAGATAAGGGAAATCACCATTCTACTTTAGGTACTTGATTGTTGTGGAGCTTGAGAGCATGGGACCAAGATGAGGCTTGTGATGTTGCTTAAGTTTATCTGTTTTCTTTCTACTTTTTTTAGTATTTTATTCCTACATTGTGACTTTTTTGGATGTTTTCTTAGTCATATGTATCATTTATCATTTATATAAATGTGTTCTCCAGTTGTTTATTACTTCTAGTCTTGCACTGTTTACTTATTTCATGTTATTACCACTTCTGATATTGTTATCAATTTATTTACAATGCATTACACTAATAATGAGGGAATATTTTCCCCACAATCACACCAAAGTTCATCGCTGTTAGTCAACATCCTCTGGCATTTGGTGAAATGTGCTTGAGGCCATGTTACCAACTGGGTACGGGGCACCTCTGGGTGGCTCCCAGAACTGGGACGTTACAGTGTTTTTGAGGTTAACTGTGGCATTCTGGTGGTGATTCATTTATGGTGATAGGTCATTTTTTTGGTGACTTATTTTGGTGGTGAGTTATTTCTAGTGGTATTTCATTCTTTTGGTGAGTCATTAAGGTGGTGATTTATTCTAGTGGTGAGTCATTTCTATCAGTAGGCCAATATAGTAGTAATTCTGGGGGTGAGTCATTTCCAATAGTAGGTCATTGTAGAAGTGACTCTCTGGTAGGGACTCATGGGCGTTGGTAGTAAATAGTGTTTATATATTTTCCAAAATTTACATATTTTACATTTTGACATAATTTATGATGAAAATGGGTTTAATGACTTAATTCATGTTTTTTAAAGATGTATTAATAGAGGAAAATTATGTCATCTATTTAATCAATTTTTGGGGACTTTTTAAATGATTAAAATATGTGGTTTTGATGAGATCTTGAACTAATGGTAAACTAAAGCATATCAAATTCAACTCATTTTGGATCTAATAGTTCAAAATAAAGGATCCTTCCTTCACTCTTTTAGGGACTGATTTCTTTTAAGGCAAGAGGTTACGTTGGATTTTTATTATGGATTCATGGATCCATATTTCTTGAATTAGTTCATGGTCTCCCTTTAATAGGTTTCCTCATGTGCACACACCCCCTATTTTTAGTGAATCATGTTTGTGTAAATATTATTTCTTTATATTAGTAATTTCTTCATTTCTTCTTACAATTTAACACATGATATGTTTTTTATATTTTCTTATCTTGGGAATATTGTTGCATATAACGTAATAAAGATAATTAACCAGTTCAAAAATAATGGAATGGGGTAGGGGAATAATTTTAATTCCTTTATATATTTTTGATATTGTAATGTTAATTTTATCAATTTTTTATATAACGGAATACCATGGTTGTCAATATCCCCATTTTTTGTGGTTTTATTTTTTGTTTTGATACCCATGTTGTAAAATTTGTTGGTAACCCACTATAATGAAATGGTTAACCCAGTGTATTTAGTTGATGAAACAAATTCCCTAGAATTATATGGAATCTGTGATAATTCCCTTAAATAATGAAGTGGAATTGAATGAAATCCCCTATGCCTAATCAGAAAAATGTTGTTGTGTGTGCGATAATATGTTTGTGGGTACGGTTGTGTGTTGTGTCTTGGATGTGATGATGTAAATCATGGGTGGTGGATTTATTGTATTGTGTGTGGGGGTAGTGGACATGATATGTGATTTGGATGTTATTGTTATGGTGGTGTGGTTGTGTAGTGGGGTAGTGATGGTGATAGTGGTGCAGTTGTACATCAGGTTTCCAATGGTAGTGGTGGTGGATTTATATAGTAGGTATGGGATAGTGGTTGGATAAGATAATTGGTTGAGTACTATTGGAAATTAAATTCATGATAATGATATCAAATTGGAATGTTTAAAAAATTATTTGATTATGGTCCATGTGTTTTAAAGTGTTAATGTTTATATACGAACTAAGGGTCGGAAATACAAAGAAAGGATACTTTTATAATTTAATTGGGTTGATAATGGATAATATGGAAATTTAATTTAATTGACAATGGTTTCTAGATTGTGTTTTTTTGGATGTTTTATGAATTTAATGATAGATCTAAAGTGAGGTGTATTTATGAGATGTTTCATGCCTTGGTTTTGAACCCGTAGTATTAGGCTTCTGTGTAGTGAATATATATGTATTTACATTGTATATTCATTGTTATTCCTATATAAACATGATTGTGTTTTCATGAAGCATCAAATTTATTATGATTTAATGATGATTGTTAGTCTAGGATAGACCTTATGTCGTCTCTCAAGAAGTATTGGGGGTTTAAAGTGTTTATTTTAAAAAAAATTGAATAAAATGGGGGGAGTGTTGAAAATAGTTTTAAAAATAAAATGACGCAATTTATAGAGTTTAATAGTTAAAAAACAAGTTTATATTAAAAATTATATGATTAGTATGTGCTCATTTATAAGTTACTACGCCACTTAAAAATCTTCCAATTTTCAATTGATTTATAGGTTTTGGTGTAATATTTTTGTTGTGGGTTAACCAATATCTTATGTACCGACATGCCTCTAAATCAAGGAAAATAGGACTAAACCATGACACAAAATAAAGTAGTCAAATTACATACCCTTATAATTATTTAAATTTTTCCATGGAACAAAGAAATATCAAATGTTTGTGTGTGAAGAAGATTCTCATGTTGTCTAATTGGGACAAAACAGGTCGCACAATTATAATTACACTACAATTGGTTATAAAATAAAATGTGTTAAATTAAATTAATAAAAAAATGCTAAGATATACCTAAAAGAATAATTACAAAAAAATGTACCCTAAACCACTAGTGAATTATGTGTCAGAACTCCCTCTTCATGTGTGTATCTCCATTGAAATGATCACCCATTTTTGAGCTCGACATCAGGAAGAGGAAGAAGCTTGATAGTATCTATTTCTTAATCTATGATCCCCCTATGGGGATAGGGGCCTATAGATACTCTAGGATGAGATGAGGAACACTATGTAACTACAAAATCGAATCACATCACTCATTTTCCAAACATTCAAATGAGTTTCCCAAGGTTTCCTTTTATATACTGAATTGGATGTGGTTTGGGCACCTAGTATTCATTATACCACTTATATCTCAATTTTGGACAAGTAAATAGTGATTTCAGGACATCGAAAAAAGGGATGAACTATTTTTTATCCTCTTAACTATCTCTATGTTTTTGTGGGAGGACATTGGGAATCTTTATTTGGATAAATTTTCAAAATAGAGAACCTGACATTTGAATTGGTTTATATTTGGTCTGATGGAAAGATTCGTTTGAATGGACCCATTTATGGTCTAATGGGGCTTGGGTGTATTGATATGAGTCGTTTCAAATGAATTTTTTGATCACCTTAGAAAATTATATCCCATTTTGATTCACTAATTTTACATAACATGAAAATGTGGAAAAGTATTCATGGACATCCATGTAGTTTGGCCCATTTTGATTAATCTTCATTTTGGATCCTCCAAATCATCTCCTCCAACAATGTAATTACCTAGAAAATTAAAATATACCATTTAAACAGTGATAAAAATTAAATGATTTAATTAATCATAAAGTGCAATTTTTTATTATATTTGGAATTTATCATACAAATATTTGTTTAATAGAGTAGTACAAGGGTTAGATAAAATAGTGAATTGTAGTGTGATCACACACCCAAACCTAAACATTTCCACTTATATATAAAGTCACATTAAAAAAATGATGCAAGGAGATATTCTCAACGTCATGAAAATTTAATCCATGATAGAAATTTGATCAAATGAAAAATCACACCAAAAATTTATTGTCAGTGATCATAGAAAAAGATATCATATAAATTTTATTAGAATGAAAATATAAGATATGCATGAAACCAATTGAAACAAGTTATTCATAAGTTAACAATATCATTAATTATATAAATATGTGTGTGAAAAAAATTTCTTGTTTTTCTTCCCACATTCTATCTATTAAATAAGGGATATTTTAAATTTTTGTACATAAACGATTCTATCCACTGAACCTTCACTACATCATTTGAAATAAAATTTCAAGACCCACTCAATTAACCATTCTTGGAAGTCAAACCTTAGTCCCATGACCTATATATCCCCATATGTTGTATATTTCTTCACTACCATCATTTTTTTTCAAATATGAACTTGAGAAAAACATCATAATCATTACTCACCACTTTTTTGATCTCCCCATGAGACTGATTTTAATAGTCATAACAAGATCAAAAGTTAAAGAACAGTAGTTTTTAATATGGGTAAAACAAAACCCATGATTTTAGGTTTTCCTGTTATTTTAATATTAATTTTTGTTTAAATTTTTTTGCTGTCTACAATAGTCAGATAACAGGTACAAAGGCGTTGGAAAATCCAGTATAACAATGAAACAGATTGGATAAATAATAAACATAGGAAAAAATCATCTCTTAATGCTAATAAATATTAAACTAACTTATATTTACCTTCTATTAACTATTAAATATTCAAAATTCATTGTTTAGTGATAAAATATTTAGAGAAATTAAGTGAAACAATTTTCATATAATCTACTCACAAAAAGGGTACCATTTTTCTCAATGGTTTCAAAATGATATAACCATTCGTATTATTGAAAAATGAAAAACATTTATTAAAAAATCACACATCAATGTTAAATTCCTGAAAAAAACATTGTATTAATGAATTTTTTTCTATGGTTAAAAAATATGAAATGAGGATATTTATCAAGACTTTTCAATAATTCCTTGATTAAGTAGAAATAATTTCCATGATAAATTTGGAATCAAAAATTAATATTCCGACACAAAAAAAAATCAGTGGGGAAATAGAGGGTATGGATGTGAAAATACAATCCAATAATCAAAAAAGAAGAAATAGAAAAAATATGATGAAAATTCTTAACTAACCTAGGAATATACTCATCCCCACACCTAGAGTATGTAGTGTCATAATTGTAATAAATGAAAATGTGGGATGGATGGATAAAACCCGATGGGTGTCATTCATAGGTTTCCTCGTGAACTTGGAGTTCTTGAATCATAAACTCCAAAATGGCTTTGTGAAAGGGCTTTAGCCTCTACCCATTGAAAATAAAGGTTTATTTTTTTCTTCATTTCAAACCTAGGAATCACCAAATGGATAAACATTAGTAATATTGTATGGGCCAAACCATCAGCAAACAAGATTACCTGGATGCAACATCAGCCTTTCATTGAAAAGGAGTACCTTCTACCCAATTTGGAATTGATGACTAAGTATGAGGTGTTCATAGAAAGCTTTTGTTAGCTCCATATAAATATATGTGATCTCATATGAATCTATATGCATTTCCTCGAACTCCTAAATTTTCTCCTTCCTTTAACCACCATCACAAGAATGATTATAATTGAATTGTTTAATGTCCTATTAGGACCGATTCTCTATATCAATAGGGTGGTAACAAATCCTTCGAAACGTAGGTTGATAGGGTAACATTACAATGGGGGTTTTAAAGGAAGTACAGTAATCCCATAATTAATCAAAATGTCTAAGACACCAGTCATTTATATTAGGTTGAACCATAATTTCAAGAATATATTTTCCTTCCCTTTTAGAAACCTAATCATGACCATTGAATTCTAGGTGATATGAAGTAGACACTTGATTCTAGATCCCATACTGACACAAAAGTGATTTCTTTATTATATTGGAGAAATGAGAACCATAGTACCTAATGATAAACCCAGTTAATCCAAACCTATATAAAAATTAGGTTCACAAAAATTCCAAAACTACATTAGAATCATCATTCCTTATGGATCATGACTCCACCCATTTTGACACGTAATCAACTACATGAATAATATACATGTTTCAAAAAGGTTTTGGGAAATCACCCCATAAAATCAATGCCCTAAACATCAAAAATGTCCTGGAATATAAAGGTTTGTTTTGTAATTTCATTAGAATAAAATACATTCCTCATTATTTTAAAAGTAGGACAAGATTTAAAAAAATGGGCATCCTGAAATAATGTTGTCAAAAATAGACCAGAATCAAGGACTTTGTTATCATTCCATTGGGGACCCAAGTGGACCCCACAATCTAGAGTGTTCAAAAACCTGTGGATAGACTCAAAAATTTTATCAAGAAAAAAAGCCCTTAGTACATGATCACTACATGTGTTCCAAATGTAGGGTTCATCCCAAATGAACCAACATGACTCATGTTTTAGATATTCACCTCATTTTTTTTCAAAGTCAACAATAATGCAAGATTCTACCAAAAAATTTACAATTTCAACATACCAAGAATAATATATTTCACCTATTAAAAATTCATATCAGGAAACATGTCATTTATGGGAATACATGATGAAGGGTAAATTTATAAGTATGGTAGTATCCTACTAATTTGTTCATCCTCCACAATATCTACTCCTTTTTTATCCCAAATTTCAAGATTAAATTATTAAAGGAGAAGTAACCAATGAGTGAGATATGGTTTAGTTTCTAGTTTCTTAAAAAGATTATAGAGAGATTAATGGTCGTAGAACATAATGAATTTGGACCCTAAAGGGTGTTACCAATGTTTATCCAAGGTAAACATAATGGAAATGAATTATTTTTTCAATTGTGGTGTTGTTTTCTTGGACAGGGTCTAGTGTGCATGATTCATAGGGAATGTCATATAAAGATTGATCAACCCATTGTGATAAGAATACCCCCACTACATAGTTAGTGGAATCACACATGAGTTCAATTATTAAATCCCAATGAGGTGGTTCTATTATCAAGGGTGTTGTGAGACTCCATTTAAATTTCTCAAAGGCTTCATCACATTCTTCATCAAAAAGTTTTTTTTATTTTAGATTAACTAGAAGAGGGGGAGTGTAATATTAAAAAAGTCATGAATGAAATGATGGTAAATTCTAACATGGAATAAGAAGGACCAAACATCCCAAAATTTTTTTGTGAATTATAGATAAGAAATGACATCTAGTTATTATTTATCAAATGGGATACATACCCATAAATGACATGCCCAAGTATTATACCTTCTCACACTAAAGAATGGAATTTCTCATCATTTAATACAATATTCATTTCAATATAGTCATGTAGGATAGAACCAAGACTACTCATACAATCATAAAAATAGGATCCAAAAATAGTGAAATAATCAATTAATACTTCTATGAAGTTCCCCATGTATTCTAAAAAAATACTAACCATGCATCGTGGGAATGTACCAAGAGCATTGCACAGACCGAATGCAATCTGTCTATAGGAAAATGTGGAAAAGTGTCAAGGGAAATTTGTATTTTCCTAATCATAAGGGGAAATATGTATATGAAGGTATCCAAAATACCCATTAGGGAAATAGTAGTGGGACTTCACTGCTATTATCTCTAGTATCTAGTCAATGATTGACAATATAAACTGGTCATTCCTAGTGATTTGGTTTAATCGATGATTTTCTATATAGACATGCCAAATATTTTTCACATAATATAGAACTAATTCATTATTTTAATTTTTATTTATCATAGGACCAGTTTTTTAGGAACTAATTGCACTGGACCAACTAATTGGTTGTCATAGATGGGGTAAATGTTTCTATTAGCCAATAATTTTGTTTCCTCCTTTTCAAAAACAACTTGGTGGTTTGGGTTTAATCAATGTTATGCAACCGCACTGGTTTAGCCTCATCATTTAACAGTATATGATGTGTGGAAATTGATGGTATAAAACAAGAAATGGCATTGACATTCTATACAAACACTTTTTTCCCTCCCTCAAAAGTTTAGGCAGTCACAATTCATGCTTTGGAGGGAGTGAACTAAAAATGATGACGTGCATCTTATTTCCATTCACAAAATATGAATATTTTAAATCTTGAGGAAGTTGTTTATGTTTATATTTAGGTAAATTTTTGATTTATGGGAGTCAATGTGAATGTGAGAGGTCATATAACTCATCTAACTGCTCATTGGTAACATCCTCAAATGAGGAATGAAATTTTACAAGCTTAGTAGTGCCATTAATCATCTTTGGATCATCAGTGATCAAGAAACCATTAACTAAAAAACATGAATTAAATTTTTCTAGACCACTATAACATTCATTGCATGATTTATTACATAGTATGTCTATTATGGAATCGAACACATAAAGGGGATTAGGTGGAATAAAATAAGTTTTTTTTTGGAAAGGGAGTACATCAATTGAATTTACTAAAAGTGAGGAATGCTCTTCTAAGGTATACTTCATGGAATCAAGGATGTTGAAGTGGAAAATTTCACCACCAATATCCATATATAATGTACCTTTGTGGACGTTAATTATGGTTTTTTAGTTTTCAAAAAAGTTCACCCCAATATAAATGATTTGTTCCATTCATCATATCCTATCCAATTTTAAGAACATAAAAGTAAGTAGGAAAAATTAAATTTTAATCCATCTAAAGAAATCCTATAACACAACAATAGGGTGTGCATACTCTAGTTTTCTATTTGAACAAAAAATTTAGTGGTCTTCAGTTTCCCAACCTACATTGAAGATAAAATGGATTGTGGAACCCAATTTTTAGAAGTACTAAAATCAGGCATTAAATTGGAAATTAATTACAGCCCATTGGTGAACATGATCGATATTTTTCTAGGATCATTTAATTTGGTAGGAAGTTATGGATCTTTCAATACTGATACATTACTCCCTAATATCACATTCTCATCACCTCAACATTTCCTTTAGGGAGTTCACATATGTATAAAAAATGGGTGTATCTTATAAATTTCTTCACGATATCAATCAAGGGAATGTTAACCTGTATGTTTCTAAAAGATACCAACATTTATTTATCAAGTTTAGTTTCATTTTGTTCTTGTGTGTAGATTTCAATTTAGGGAAATGGAATATGAATGGATGTTACTGGTGGTTCATTGATAGAAAATATATTTCCCTTGGTGTTATTTTTCTTAGGACATGTATTTTCTTATCTTTGACCATTTTCAATGTTATGTCGGTGGTTTCCTTAGGAGGGGATTAATCTAATGGAGTGGTCATTTGATTTTTATGTTGTGTCCCAATCCTAAGGATGATTTTACATATATTTCTTTTATCAATAGGGTTGACTAGTGTTTGATAGGGTAGTTTTCCCAACCCATAACCTTGGATTTCCACCACCATGTTATAAAGTTGGCCTAATTGTGATTTTAGGACTTGTGTAGTTTCTTAACCAATTTTTTGGAATTTTATATTTATATCTGTTTGTTTAATAATTTCTTCATGGTTAGGCTCTGCTTTTTGACGGGGTTGTTAGAAAACCATTATGATGGTTGAGGATTTCTTGGTAGTGATGGATGATTACTCTATCCCTATTGGTTCCATGGTTTTGTGGTTGGTTTTATTACCCCATTTCTTATACTCATTATTGTCTTTCGACCTATGGTTGGATAGATAGTAAGGTTCTTTCATAATGGGTTTGTTATAGGGGAATTCGGGGAATATTTCAACAGAACTCCAAGAATTTTCTATCAATTGAGGGTGTTTTTTAGAATAATGGGTTTCAGAAGAATAGGTACCACAATGGATGGGGGATAATATTTCTATTTCCCTTGGTAAAGAACATGTATTTGAATAAGGGTACTTACCTCTTCAAATATCATGTTCACCTTCTTCTCAAACTCAGAAATCTACACCTAATAAGAACCTCGTATGGGAATAATAGACCGAAAACCAAATTTTTGAGTGTTATGTGCCATGTTCTTAATGAGGTTCCTTGAAGCAACTAGGGTTTTATCAACTAGTGCTCTACATGCATCAGCATCAATCATGGTTCTATAGATAGAAATTAATCCTTCATTAATATACTATATTAACTGTTGATCACTTATTTTGTGGTGTGGATTTCATGAACAAAACCTTTTAAATAATACCCATTATTCATGTAATTGTTACCCTTATGACTTCCTTATACCACATATTTATTTCCTTACAATTAAAATTCATGAGGATGAGATGTATTTTTTATGAAAAAGGTGTTTCAGGTCTTCTCAGCCTCTAATTGGTGAATTCACATAATAAATCCAATATTTTTCAGTGAATTATAATGAAAAAATGGAATTCCCTAAGCTTTACTTATTCTTCATCAAAATTAGAAGGTTTTAATATAGAACACAGAGTGTGAAATTTTTTTAACTAATTATGTGAATCTTCTCTCGTGAGTCCATGGAGTCTTGGTAATCAGTGAATTAAACTAGATTTAAGTTCAAAATTGGGTTCCTTTCCTTTCATTTGAATATAAGTGAGTTGGATATGAACATTAGGTGAGGTTATCTATTTTAGTGTAATTTTATTTTCATCCATGTTATATAAGTTATGTTCTTTTTCAAGATTGGTTCTAGAATAAATGGGTTTTAGAAATGTAAAGAGTTGTGGGGTGTCCTCATTCAAAGGGTTGTCATATATGTCTCAGTTTCATTGACCTAGGATCATCATCAGTTTGGGTTCGAAAGAGGGTACATATCCCAAAGAAGAACACATCATGAAAAGAACTTCAAAAATAAATCAGAACACAAAAAGATGTGTAAAGGTATCAAATAAAACAAATAAATAATCTCAAAATTTAAAAATATCGTATCAAAACACACACAAAAATCCAAATCTCTCCCAAGGAATAGTGCCAAAATTTGATCATGTTTTCATGACATGTCAAAATGATTATAATTTAAAGGTAACATTATAGTCTAGGGTAGACCATAGGTCATACCTCAATAATCTTTGGGGGTTTAAAGTCTATATTTTTAATAAAAGGACTAAAATTGGTTGAGGTTTTGAAAAAAAAATTAAAAATAAAATAACTTATTTTAAAGAGATTAATAGTTGAAAACAGGTTGATTTTGAAAAAGAAATGATAATTATGTGATAATTTCATAGTTAACACACCACTTAAAAAGTTTCTTATTCTTAATTTTTTTAATAGGATTTATTATAATCCTTTGGTTCAGGGTTTACCGGGATCTTGGGTACACATAAGCCCCTAAAATGATTCAAATATGACTAAATCATGACACAAAAATCATTTATTCAAGTTCCAAACCCTTATAATGCTATAATGTTTTACAAGGAACACTAAAATCACAAATTTTTAGAGTATAAATGATTCTTATGTTGTCCAATCAGAACAACACCAGTCACACACTTAAAATTACCCACTGATTGGTTAAGAGATAAAAAGTGTTTCAATAAAATACATCAAAAAAATTAAGATACATATAAAAGAAAATTTCAAAAAAATAATATGCACAAAACTTATAGATTATTATGTACAATAAATCCCTCTTTAATTATATTGCTCCCTCGTAATGATCACCCACCATTTATCCTGACATTAGGAGGAGGAGGAAGATCGGGTGGATCTTTGTCTTCTTACATGACCCCATATTAGGATAGGGGCCACCAAAATATCTAGTATGAGGAGTGGAATCCTTTAGAACTCCAAAATTTAAGCACATAAATCCTTGGAAGAAAATGTAAATGAGGTTCCCAAGGATACCTTTTCTAGCCAAAATGGGAAGTGGGTTTGGGAACCTAGTTTTGGTTATAATTCTTATACCTTAATTTTTTATAAGTAAAAAAGTTATATCAGGACATTGAAAAAAGTAATGTGTTGTTGGCTGGCTTCTGGAATATCCCCATGATAATTTTGGGGGCCATTTTACATATCTATTGAGAGATATTTTAAAAATACCATACCTAACTTTGGAATTATGGAAAATTTGGTCCCCTGGATAAATCATTTTAGATGGGCCAACTAATGGATGAATGGGGCATGGGCATCATAATAAGAATTGTAGCTCATAGATTTTTATAAAAGGCCACAAAAGTTAAGCATGGTTTGGTTAAATTATTTCATGGAAAATGAAGAATGGTGGAAAATTGTTCATGAGCTTCAATGTAGTTTAGCCAATTTTGATTAATCTTCATTCTGGATCATCTAAATCACCTCATCAATTAATGAAATAATAAAAAAAAGTAGAATCTATCTTTTTAAAATTTATAATAATCAAATAATTTAATTAATCATTAATTTCAAATTTTTATTAAATTTTTAATTTACAATAAAAATATCATTATAATATAGTAGTGTAAGTGTGAAATAAAATAGTGAATCACTACATGATTAGTTCCCCATACACATTGAGAACGTTGTGTCAACACCAAATGTTTTGGGGGTATTTTTATCCAACATCACTATGGGAGGATGGAAGGATAGATGCATAATCTTCCCTGATCCCAATTCTAGGTGTTGGTTATATGCATGGGTTGGGAAGGATGGTTGTTAAAAGTGAAACTATCTATATGTTATCTACATGAGATGTGATATACCATGGTTCATTGTGATATATCTGATGTGATAGATTATAGTGGGGTTTGTTCCTAGTAGGTGGTGTCATGTGGTTTATTTTCTTCATGTTAACTATAATCGACTATATGGTTATGAGATTTGATGTTCGGTGATGTACCATGATCCTGCGGGAAGGATGTGATGTGGTGTGATGTTATTTAGAAGAGGTGGCAGAAACATGATGTACGACATTGGGGTTTAAGAGTGGAAAATTAGTGGTAAAGCTATGAAAGACACACTATCATCGATATGATTCATAATACATTATTATACTTGGATGTTTTATTGGGCGAGTGTGCCTAGGATTTTTTGGGGTTTTGGTTAGTATACCTCTATAAATGATGTTAGGATATGGTGTTTTTCTCAAAGTTTCATTAGTATGCTCTTTTCACATTTTCATGGGATAATTTGATTGTCCTACTAATTTTACCTATATGATCTCCCTGCATATATAAATATATTTTCGGGTTTCCATGAGGACTTCATGGACTATGATGGACATTACTATCTCATGCCTTTATGAAATTATTGTTTCGATGCTTTATCATCCATTTTGGGTATTGATGTTATATAATTTTATATGTATCAATTTATTTATACATTTGATATGTGATGGTTTGAATTTATTTTATATTATTTTAGAGATTTTTTTTATGAATATTATCTCGTGATCCAACTTTACTATTGAGGGTATTACCATACATACATTGGATTGTTATACCCCTGGTGCTAATTACCAACCTAGGGACAACTGGAGGTGGGGCTTAGGGGTCATAATCTCTCTACCTTAATTAAAACATCTTTAGAGGGAGGGTGTCAGGACATGTTTTTATAAATGGATGAGATGTGATATTATAAATACTATTGGGGTTATTTTGTAAGATAATTTATTTTTTAAAATGACTAAAAAATAGGTTAAATTAAATTCAACCAAAAGGAGGCATGAGGTAAGGTTATTCGTCTTAGTTTCACTTCATTGATACATATTATAATATCATGAGCCTCATTTCATTTATATGGTGTATATATTGACACTTTTGGAATTTAATATTAGGATTCCTGAATAATTCATGGTATTTTGAGTTTCAATATCAATTATTAAATCCAATTGGATTATAATAAATATAAACTATGTTGTAAAAAATTTCATAACATAATTTACTTTAATTTAGTTTTGTTACTTTTTTACAACCATTAAAATTATAATATTATTTTTGAATTGAAATTTAATTATATTATGTATTTTTTGCAACTTTTTTCTTTGTATTTACCATTGTTACACATAATTTATTCATTGATTAATACCCACTTAAATTCTATGATCACTTTGAGGATTTATTTAACAATATCCTTCCAATTAATATTGTTTAATCATCAATTTTAGTTGAATTATATTATTTCATCATATCCTAATAAACCCATTTTTTCATCAAATTTGGTTAGTAAAGATATTTCAAGTAATATTAAAAAATTTACTCTTTTCTAGTTAAAATGAATTTTATGGTTTTTTTTTGAAAAAGTAACATCATTTATCTCTTCGGTCAAGAAATTTGTTTCATTCCCAAACCATGTTTTCTGAAAATGTATTCATAATTATTTGTATCTTTATCCAAATGATTTATTAAAGGAATTTTTATCCACATTTAGTTTTTAGAAAATGTTTAAATGGAATCGTCATGTCATTTTCAAAACAAGACCCATTTTTCTTTTATCAAAAAAATTCGATGGATTTTTTTTAAATAATCATCATGTACAAAATATCTTTCCCTTATGAACAATAAATGTTTTAAAGATTACATTATAGGTTTCAAAGGATATTTCAAAAGAAAATAATTATATATTTTTTTTAAATATTGTTCTAAAAGGTGATTTTCTACATGAAATGATATTTTCCAAAAGAATTATTTTTTAAAACTTTTAATGTTATTCATATTAATAAATTAACAAAACCCTTAATTTTGATAATACTACCCTAGGGATATGTTGTTCTGATACCATTATTATTAATTCTATATAATTTTTGTGCTCATTTCGACAAGGTAATGTATTGGAATTCACTTCCACAGTTCATTTTTTAGTTGTTGACTTTTCCTTGAATTATTAGAATTTTAATTGATTTTAAATTTCCCACAAATATCCAAAATATTTATCATGGATATTTTCAATTATTAAACTATTTATAATTTTACATATGATGTTCTACATTGATAGTTATTTGTTTGTGTGTGTAAATATTAATAAATTTGTATTATTTTCTCAATACAGAAATTTGAAGATAAGGAACATTTATTATGAATTAAATTAATTTTCAGATATAAAATGAATGTTTTTATATGAAGTGACTAGTGGAGCCTATTATTATGTATCCCATAGATTCATTTTAAGTCTCATGAGGTAGATCAGTAAGATATAATTAATCTATTTTATAAATGTAATTTTAAACTGTATTTTAAAAGTTCTTAATTTTAGATGTATCATGTTTCTTGTGATCATGACATCCAATAATGAAGATTTTCCTTTAGATATAATTAAATTATTATTATCCCTGACATTTTCACAATGATATTATCTATAATTTCTATTCAATCACAATTATTGATTAAATGGATCATGCGTTTAGTTATTTACATTTCCATATTGATTATTCCTTATTTATTCATGATATTATGTTGTTGGTTAAATGGTATGTATGTTTAGTTATTTACCTGTCTGTATTGATTATTACTTATATTATTATCCCTGATATTTTCATTGTTAAATTATATATGGATTCATTTCATTCTCATTTTATTTATTAAATGTAAATTTTTTTAGTTATTTTTCACTCCACATTTATTATGTCTTATCTTATCAGGATAGTCATGTTGATTATATGGCATGTGTGTTGATTTATTTATAATGAGATATTGATTATTCATTATTGATTCATAATATATTCTATTTTAATTATCCATTATAAAGAATTTGATATCGTGCTTATTTTTTTCCTATATGATGAATACATGAAGTGTACTATGGTTGACAAGCCAGGATATGACAGATGTAATATAGTTATTCTTGAAAAAAAAATTGAAATTTATAGTTTGAAATATTATATTCGAATCAAGTATTTATCTACTTTACCATGCCTAATAAACTATGCATTCCTCCAGGATGTGATTACTATTGATATTTTCTAATGTAATATATATGACACCAGCTTCGGGCTACTAGGGTCAGGGTCACTACAAGATATTTTTTTTAAGGGTGTAGAGTTCAACACCATGAGATTTCACGATATATTACTTATTAAAAAGTTTTTCCTATTTTTGGGATTAATATACACACAACACTAAGTATAAATGAATCATAATATAGTATAACATTTTATCCAATATGTTTAATTGGTTTTATGAATGGGATTAAGTTTTTTAAAAATAAATGTATAATGGTTTTAGATAAATAAAATGATCTAATAAATAAGTATGTATTTTTTAGTAATTAATTTATATACATCATAAAAAATTCCTAAAAATGGATTATTATTATTATTTCATTTTAGGAAATATATAAAAAATAACAATTTTTGAAAATTTATTTGGCATAATTATAACACCCTTAAATATTAAAAAATATATTTTTACCAAATTAATATAAATATTGTACATTTTTTTTAAATGAAATAATTCTTTTTTGTGGATTTACTTGCAACACAGGGTATGTCTTATGTTAGATTCAATTTCGAGACTTGATTGTATTATATATGCAACAAAGAGTTTAAATGAAACATGAAATATTATTAAGATATTATTATTTAAGATGATAGTTTTCAACTTGCTATTGGAATTGAGGTTATGAATAATACTAATTAAATTTTTAAAATTTTATTAATAAATATATATAAAATAATTTTATCTACCAATTAATTATAAATTTAAATTGAATCCTTTTGAATATAAAAATAATCATTCTCAAAAAAGCTATTTTTATATGCACAAGTCTGTTTCATATAAATAAATTAACCAAACTCAATTTTTACTGAAATAAATGAAATTTGTATATTAGATATTCAATCATGTATTTATTATTCATATTAAATGTTTTCTATTATATGAAAGAATAATTAAAATAATTTTATATTTAACAATTTTATTATTCTAAAAAAAATCTTTTTCCCTTTTGCGTACTTATAATAAAATTAAATTCTTAAAATTTAAATAAATAAATTTTATAAAATAAAACTCATTTTTGAAGTCATAATTTTAATTTTATCTTAGGTAGAATTTTTGGTTTTTCTCTACAATTTATTTTTTTGATGAATAGTTAAAAATAGTGAATTTTAATTGAACAATTCCTTTTCTTTAAATTGATTTTTAATGTAAAATAAAAATTTGAACTGGTTTTAAAGAAAATATAGTTCAAATTTATATCAAATAAAACGATTTAGGTCATTATAATAAAATTCATATTTAATTATGAGATAAAAACATTTCATAATCTTCATCTATTTCTCTCTAACACAGTGCTATCTAATCACGTTGGTGACATTAATTTTAAATTCAAATTTTAGAATTATTTAAAAAAAATAGTAAAATAGATTCTTTAACGAGAAATATAATATTTTATGTTTCTTAATAATATAAACCTAATTTTATTATAAAATTTAATAATGAATGAAGTGAAAATGAATTACCAGGGTTAAAGTAAAAAAATCGGTTTACTAGGTGGTTTAACAAAAAATATAATTGTAAAAAATAATTATAATGTTTTCCGAAAACTATTTTATAATGATATTTTGACCATTACTACTATAATTTTTTATAATGGCATAATTTTTACCCATGTGACATATGAAAAATCTAACACCCTGAAAGATTTAAATATGACCATCATATTCGATATCGTGCCATATATACAACAACAAGCGAAGAAAAAAATATGAAATCATTATAATTTATTAGTTATTTAATATTTAAATAAATTAGATAAACTATATAGATTTAAATTAATATAATAGAGATTTATCTTTCATTTTAACACAACAATGAGTTTCTTCAATAGATTTCTTTACACGCAAAATAGGGTTCTACCAAACAACAATATACTATTAAAATTATTATTTAATATGATAGATACCACCTACCTATTTGAATATTTGGTATGAATAGGATTAACTAAATTGTGAATATATATCTTTTACACACACTTATTTGTTATATTTTTATTATCAACAATATTAATTATCATTTTGAATTAAAATAAATGTTATCAGAAAAAACTGAATTTTATTAGAAGAAAACATTATTGTGCTCGGTGCACATAATCTAGAATTAAATATTAAATAGTTAATAACATTTATATGAATAATCTAACCTCATTTTTAATAGTGAAATATGAAAATTCTCTTAAAGTGAAATTTTGGAAATTTTCTAAGTTTAATTTTTTGATTATTAATGAACAATAATAAAATGTAATTGAATATGAATTTTAATTTAAAAAATTTATCAAGATAAGTTATTTTTAAAATTTATTTTAATGTAAAAATAGGTCAATTATAAAACTATTAAACCAATTTAATAAATTGTAATCATTTTTATAAAAAAAATTATAATGTAATGTTTTGAACATTGTCACTTCGAAAACCTGCATACTTGCCCCATCTACGGGATTAATTTTGAATTTTTTTATTTCCACTACAATGAATTTAATTTTTAAAAAAGAATTCCATATTTAGAATAATAATTAATAATACTTTTTAATGGGGCCAAATTATTTTTTAACTAAAATTAATTGTGAAAACAATAAAAATTAATTAGAGCAATTGAGGATGAAAGAAGTTTACTTAGTGGTTAATCTTATAATTCCAGGTGTAAAAATGAGAAAAACATGTAAAAAAGAAATTTTATTACCATATTTTATACATATAACTTGTATTGTTGATAGTGGACCATTATTATATCTTGGGTACATGAAAAAAAACAAGGGTGGAATTCACACTATCAAAAAAATTACATGTGTGCCACTCATCCCACTTATACAAGTTCTCCCCTATCCTATACACTCCACACCTCTCCAAATAATTAGATTGAACAATATCTATGAAAATCATAGAAAAAAATACCTCCCATCATCATCGAATACTTAATTTGGCCATAAAATTCTTTAACAGTTTTAGTGGAAACATAATAAGGATACCCAAAGATGAGGATATGTTCCTCTATGAGCATTTTTATTTTATTTTTTCTTTCCAACCTCTTTAAATTCTTATTATACCATGATTATATAATGAAATAATTATATTAAATATAAATATATTTTTTATATTTTATGGATACAACCTATAACTTCATACAATTCCGTTAAATGGGTTACAAAATCATTATTCAGGTGTACAACAAACTACCGCCTCACGAACATGTCCTTTATTTTTCCATTACCACCATTCATTGTTGGGAGAAATTATGGATTTATAGTTTATATGTTATATATATGATATTAATGATGTTATAATGATTTTTAAATTATTATATCAGACATACCTATGTGCTTTTCATTTTGTGGGAGTGCAATGATGTCGCTCGTGTGTATAGAAGAATACCACCACATAAAGTGTGATTCATAAACACATTATAAGGATGGTATTAAATATGGGTTTAATAAAAATATGTGATATATATTACATAAAGTTTTATAAGGTTAATATATATATAATATATAATAAACCTGTAAAGACCCGGAAATTTCAAGGATTTTTTTTTAATTTCTTTGGAATTTTACGAGTGCGCAGTTTCTGACGACACTTGATTTCGAGGCCTGGTGTGCCCGAAATAATTTTTCCAAGTTTATCTTGGGTACATTTAGTAAACGAACAAGAGGTTTTTCCTATCTTTTGAACCGGTGCTCAGAATTAAAATCTGAGGGCAACGTTGAACTCGCAGCGCCGGTTTTCGATTAAGAAGACTTTCATCTTGGTGGAAGGTGATCAGGTATAAAAGATATTTTTTGGGTTTTAAATGGGTTAATAAATACTTTGGACTTTTACGAGTCGATGGATTCTGATGACACGTGATTCTGAGGCCCGGTGTGCACGTAATCAATCTCCGAAGTTTAGCTCGAGTACGTTCAGTGAACGGACAAGAAAGTTTTTCTACCTTTTGAGCTAGTGCTCGGAATTAAAATCTGAGGGCACCAATGAATTTGCAGTGTCGGTAATTGCTTAAGGGGGCACTTACCATAATTGCGTTCGCAAAAGAGGAGAAGATAATTTTGGGGGGGTTTTTTAAGAAGTAAATAAAAATTCTCAAAACAAATTTTTATTTCTAAGGGAGGTTATTCCCTCCCATGGGTAGTTAAGGGTGGGGCCCACAGCCACTTAATTACCCAAGTGAGGAGGTTAGAGAGGTGGGGCCCACACGAGCCCCACCATTTAATTCCCTCTGATCCCATTAACATCACCTCATTAATTTGGAAAACCTCCATTAAATGTCACCTCAATCCATTAAATTATGTCAACCCATAATTTGATGAGGAAGCCTCCTCTTTCCCTCTTTTAATTTTAACAGCCAACGCGTTTATTAAAGGGGAATCTTCTCTCTCCCTTCTTTAATTAAATGTCAACACATTTTAATTAGTGTGGTGAATTAATTACGGGAGAGTTTCTTTGCGTGTAAAATAAAATGATAGGGGAACCTATTATTTTATTAAGGAGGAGAGCTTCATTGTGTGATGAAGAACGCCAGCCTCCGACGAAGAACACCGACCTCTGACGAAGAACGACGAAGAACGCCGACCTCCGATGAAGAATGACGAAGAACGCTGGTTCCTTTGAGATCGACGACGCGCCACCCTTACCATTCTCCGCGGCAAGAGAGGAGACGATGATTCCTCCTTGGTGCGCCCCGATGATTCCTAAGATCCTTTCCCCAGCAACACCGACGATCGTCTTCCGTGTTGAGGTATGGGATTTTGAATAATGTTTCCTTTTGTGATTCTTATATCCCGGGAGTGGCGTGCAATTTTTTGGTAATGTTTGAACCACTAACACGGTGAGAGCGGACTAACGAACAAGTCCAAACCCACCGCTGCTTTGTTCATGATGCGCGGAATCCTTGGAGATAACGAAAAGGGACCGAAAAGGCAATTGGAGGCCTTCACAGTAATCTATGGGTCCCGTAACGACCGTAGGCGCAGACGGGAGCAAGAACGGACCACCAGAATGACTCCAGTGGCCCGCGGAAAACTCCTACAGCACTGGTCGTCAGTACGGCGGTGCCCCAGCGCGCCTCCGGCAGGAGCCTCCATAGCTGAAGCCACAGCAGCGAGGAGCTAAATCCCGCGGCCGCGCGGGATCCTGGGCGACGCGACGACGGTCGCCCTGTCCGCGGAGCGCAAAAGGTGCGGGGGACCGCGTCCCCCCAGCTCGGCCTGCTGGTCGTGCCAGTGCACCCCCCCCCCCCCCCGGCCGGGCAAGGGCGGGTCGCGTGGACCGGGCCGAGCCGCACCCAGCCGGGCCGGACCCTGACTCGGGTCGATCGAGGGGGGTGGGGCTGGGTCGGACCAGGCCCAGACCCCCCGCTTCGGACCACTTTCGGTCTTTTGCCCATAACTTGAGCTACAGACCTCCGATTGATGCACTGTCAGTTGTGTAAGAATCCTTGGATCATGAAGTTTGTTTCAGTATATTAAAATCGAGGTTTCGGAAAAGTTTGGGTACTTCTGGGTTGGTTCAAACTCGAAACCAACCGGGCCCTTGGAGCGGAAACGCTTATATCTTAAGGATCGGGCATCCGATTGACGTGTCGTCAATTTAGTTGGGATACTTTAGTTGAGAAGGTCCTTTTGACTTACTCCACTTGAGTTTTGGACGCAGATGGAGAATGGTTAGGTTGTTTTTAGCTTAAAAACCAACTGGGCCCCTTGAAAGGAAAAGCCAATAACTCTCAGACTGGGCGTCCGATTGACGCACTGTCTGTCGCGTCGGGTTTCTTTTGACGAGACAGAACTTTGGGATACATCAACTGTGGACTTCATGAAAATTTATGTATCGTCTCTCTCTTTCTCGAGGAGCGGACCCTCCCGGAATTGAGCATGCTGTGTGCGGGAACCCTAGAGCTGGATGCGACTGTGACGATGAAAACTAGACTTGGATCCTCCATGGGTTCAACAACGACGGTGACTGTACGTGGATCCTCTGTGGGTTCGGCAGTGACGACGGCCATACTAGAATCCTCCATGGGTTTAACGACGATGACTGCTGTTCTTGTATCCTATGTGGGTCTGGCAGTATTTAACTCTATACTTGTATCCTATGTGGGTCCGGCAAAGTAGCTTGTCTTGTATCCTTTTTGGGACTGACCGCTTAGTTGGTCTTTTATCCTATGTGGGTCGGACAGCTTATATTAATCAGTGGCTACATCTGATCATCTCTATCTCCTTATGAAGTTTATACCTGTGGGAGCTGAGTCTTTATTCTCAATCATTATCTTTGATGTGGTTGACTTGTTTTCTTATGTGGATTGGGTTGTGCTTTATTATGTAGATTGGGTTGTGTTTTCCTGTGTGGTCTGGGTTGTTCTTTCCTATGTGGACTGGGTTGTGCTTGGGGTCAGGAGCTGGAACCGAACTGTAATTGATGACTTAGTTATATGTATGGGAATATACCTAAGTAGAGTTATTTGATACTCGTTATTTTATCTTTCCTTGTGGTTTACCCTTCGTGGATTCTAAGAGACCTTTGGGGGTCTCGGGATCCCTACATAGTATCATGTACTCACCCCTGAATGGGCTATGCCCACACTACGTTGTGTTGGATGCAGACAATGGACAGCACTGATCGAGATGGAGGCTTTTGGAGCTGGATGGTATCCGGAGGTGGACTACTTGGCGGGACGTGTACGGAGCGGACGACCGGACCCGAGGAGTTGAGGAGGCTATCTGTACCCACCCTTCAGGTGGGACTTCCGGAGGACGACTTGGTGTTTCTGTTTACTTACTGTTGTTTTACTTTCCCTTTCAGTTGTACTGTACTTCTAGTTGGGTTTGTATACTGGCCCATTTACTTTTTTCAGCACTTATCCTGTACTTAGTTCACTTAGTGTTTACTTCAGCTTGCATACTCTATTGTGTATGTTACTTCATAAAGGAAATGCCTTCCCTTCTTTTGGGATTTACACCTTTGGTGCTAGTCACCAGCCCCTGGCCTATGGAAGTTGGGCTTGGGGTAGTCACGGCACAGCCCCTCAGGACGGGTCGTGACAAATTGGTATCATAAGAGTCGGTTCTGCCGCAGAACTCAGGAATCTGAAAATTTCTTCTATGTGAAGCAATAGTGTTAAGGGTATTGAGTGTGGTTATCAGTCCAAGGAGTTCAGTGTTGGTGCGGCAGCCGATGTATCCATACACTAGGACCCTGACTTCTGATTTTCGACTCAGTGCATGAAAGAATTGATTGCGTGTGTGTTTCAAAAGTTTTCTTTGTGATTAAATTGTGTCAACTCACCAGGTATACTGTATTAATCTTGGCACACCTGTTTCTTTTCAGGATGGCCCCACGATGGTAGCCAACTATGGTTCTGAGCTTTGTGCGAAATGGCAGCCCATTGAGTGACGAGGCATCAGTGCAGGGGCCCATTACAGTGGAGGCACCGGCGGTACCTCTACCCACCGAGCCACCGATACTACCTGCCCCAGTGGCGGAGAGTGCATGCCACCTGAGTGCGTTGCACGAGTTTTAGAGGCAGAGGTCGCCCGGGTTCCACAGAGAGACGGATCCTCAAGCATCCGAGGATTGGCTGGAGGCTATCGTCAGAGTCTTCAGGTTGGTAAGGACACCAGTAGACCACATGGTGATCCTTGTCGTGAGTCTCCTACACACAGCTGTAGGTAGATGGTGGAGCTTGATGCTCCAGGTGCACAATAAGAAATCTCTTCTTTGTAAGGACTTTGAGAGCCTCTTCTGCTCAGAGTTTGTTCTAGCCACCCTCCGTGCAGTGCACATCCAGGAGTTACTGCAGTTGCGGTAGGGCAGCATGTTAGTAGCCCAGTACTCGGTGAGATTTACCAACCTCTCACGCTACTCCATGGACATGGTATGGGACCCATTCTTTTGGGCCCGGACCATTGAACATGGGATGAGGCATGTGATCAGAGCTTCGAAAATTCCACTCAGCATCCCGACCCAGGCGGGGGTGCTGGAGCGAGCCCTGCTAGTGGAGAGCTTTCTCTCCGAGCATCCATCAGCAGCAAGACCCACCACATGACGGCATGGAGCAGAGTCTTCTGAATCTGGCAGTCGAAAGATGACGCAGTGGTCCAAGAGGACCATGCCGTCTGGTGGGAGACCTCAGGACACGAGTTCGGCTGTGCGGGGCACATGACGCAGAGTCATCCTTACTAGGAGAAGACAGTGTTATGCATGCGGTGGGCAGGGTCACATGGCTCGTGACTGCCCGACCCATCATGTAGACGAGCAGCAGACCGTGGAGGGAACTCCCAGGCAGAGGCAGAGGTTCGACCGTTGTGGTCCGCAGGGAGAAGGCGGACGAGGCATAGGAGATGGCTGAGCATCGGGTGGTGGACAATGCTTTGAGGCTCTACCACCACCACCCCCATGAGGTCCACCCCGACCACAGGGAGTTGGCGGGAAGAGGCAGGCTCAGCTTCAGGCAGTAGAGGCTTACGACCACGGTGCACCCAAGATGATTCGAGGTATTATCTGTGTCTACTCCACCCTTTTTGCAGTTCTTATAGACACAGGTGCGAGTCATTCTTTTATTATAGCTGACTTTGTTCGGAGCTTGGTGATTCTAACGGAGTCATTATCTAAATCCTTGTGGCTAGAGACTCCTACGGGAGCAGACTTGATGATTACGCATTGGTGATGGCAGTGTGAGCTTACTCTAGGAGGCGAGATCTTTGGCTGCGATCTTCTTGTAGCGGCGTCGAGGCCTTACGACGTCATCTTGGGTATGGACTGGTTATCAACATTCCATTCTCATATCGACTTTATTAGGCTCAAAGCGCGGTGTGTTTTCATGGATGGGACCAGGTGCACCTTCAACGAAAAAAGGTAACCTTCGTATCACAGGATGGACTCACGCAGAGGAGGGGGAAGTCGATCACACATCAGTTGGCTAGTCTCATCCTCAGAGCAATTGACATGCGGGGTCCGAGTTTTCCTGTATTGGTGGACCAGTACGTGGATGTTTTTCCTGACAATGTTCCAGGACTACCGCCTCGCAGGAAGGTAGATTTCTAAATAGGCATGTACCCCAGGACATCAAAGATATCCGCTCTAGCATATCGGATGGCTCTTGCCGAGCTTCTTGAGCTGCGGGTACAGCTGGAGGACTTACAGGGGAAAGGTTTTATCCGAACCAGTGTTTCACCCTGGGCTTCTCTGATTCTATTCTCCAAGAAGGTGGATGGGAGCTTGTGACTGTGTGTTGACTACCATTTCCTGAACCAAGTGACCATGAGGAACAAGTATCCGCTTCCGAGGATTGATGACTTCTTCGATCAGCTCAATGGACCACGTTGGTTCTCGAAGATAGACCTCAGGTCAGGCTATCATCAGCTCCGAGTGCGGGACGAGGTTGTGCAGAAGACAGCCTTCAGGTGTTGGTACGGCCACTATGAGTTCTTGGTCAATCCCTTCAGTGTGAGAAATGCTCTAGCAGTGTTCATGAGTCTCATGAACAGGATCTTCCAGCCCTACCTCGATCGTTTTGTCGTAGTCTTCATTGACGACATACTGATTTACTTGACGACCGAGGAGGAGCACACCTACCACCAACAGTTTGTACTGGATACACTCCGTGAGCACCAAATTTATGGTAAGCTCTCGAAGTGCCAGTTCTGGCTTCGAGAGGTTCACTTCTTGGGGCACGTCATCTCAGAGACGGGAGTTGCAGTGGATCCCGTGAAGGTCAAGGCGGTACATGGTTGGGATCCACCCAGAAGCATGACGGAGGTGCGGAGTTTCCTAGGTCTGGCTGGGTACTATCGAAGATTTTTACCAGACTTCTCCAGAGTTTTAGCACCGCTTATAGCTTTGACGAAGATGGGGAAAACCTTCGTGTGGTCAGACATATGTCAGCAGAGCTTCCCGGAGCTGAGGAGGAGATTGACCAGTGCGCCCATCTTGAGTCTACCGGAGGAGGGCGTAGGGTACATAGTTTACTGTGACGCATTAGGTACCAGACTCAGGTGTGTCCTGATGTAGGAGCGAGTAGTGATCACTTACGGTTCGCGGCATTTGAGGCAGCACGAGTAGAACTACGCTACCCATGACCTGGAATTAGCAGCAATGGTCTTCGCCCTGAAGAAGTGGCGACACTATCTGATGGGCGAGCGCTTTACAATCTACGCTGACCACCATAGTCTCAGGTAAATCTTCTCACAGAAGGACCTGAACCTGAGATAGCGGCGATGGCTCGAGTTCCTCTAGGACTATGACTTTGAGATAGTCTATAATCATGGGAAGGGGAACATAGTAGCTGATGGTCTCGGAAGGAGATCGGGCATTCAGCTACTTGGGGAGGTGATAGAGCAGTTAGCTGCTTTGCAGATATCCTTCATGGATAGAGAAGGGGAAGCCTATCTTCAGTCACTCCTCCACTACTTCAGCGGGTCATAGAGGCATAGAGTGGGGATGTTGACTGTGGGACGCGACGTGCACAGATATCCACAGGGTAGGTACCTGATGGATTTTCTGTAGGAGGAGAGCATGTAATCCTTTTTAGAGGACGTATCATGGTGCCAGTTACACTACATGAGGAGGTTCTGAGGGAGTTCCACACTTCCCCTTTAGCGGTACATCCTAGGGTAACGAAGTTGTACCTGGACCCTAGACGACAGTACTGGTGGCCGGGTATGAAGAAGGATGTGGCAGAGTTCGTTTCTCGGTGCCTCACTTGTCAGTATGTGAAGGCAGAGCACTAGGTACCGGCAGGCTTGGTACAACCCTTAGAGGTCCCGAAGTTGATGTGGGATGGCATATCCATGTATTTCGTGATGGGGCTTCCATGTACTTCTAGAGGACACGACTCCATCTGGGTGATCATAGACCGACTCACCAACTCGGCCCATTTCCTACCAATCAGAGAGCAGGGCTCATTGGAGAGCTTGGGACACCCCTACATTCAGGAGATCGTACTACTTCATGGTGTTCCATCTTCTATCATCTAAGATTGAGATGCTCACTTTACTTCCCGTCTTTGGAAGGGGTTGCAAGATGCATTTGGGATGCAGCTACGCCTGAGCACCGCCTTTTACCCTCAGACGGATGGCCAGACGGAGTGGACCATTCAGACTCTCAAGGACATGATCTGTGCATGTTTCCTTGACTTTGGTCGTAGTCGGGAGGATCACATACCCTTGGTGGATTTTTCATACAACAATGCTCCCACTCCACCATCGGGATGGCACCATACGAGGCATTGTATGGCTGACCTTGCAGATCACCTCTGTGCTGGACAAACCCTGGGGAGTCATCACTTGTAGGACCAGAGATGGTCCAGGCCACGATGGAGAAGGTACAGATCATCTATGAGCGGATGAGGACGGCTCAGAGCCGACAGAAGTCCTATGCTGACAGGAGGCGGATACCACTAGAGTTCAAGGATGGTGACCACGTTTTCTTACGGGTCTCACCTCGACGTGGACTACGAAAATTTGGGCAGGGCGGCAAGTTATCTATGCTCTTCATCGGACCATTCCAGGTTCTTGGCACGATAGTCAAGGTGGCTTATCAACTGGCTCTTCCACCTCATTTCCACCGGGTGCATGATGTCTTCCACATATCTCAGCTAAGGAGATATGTGCACGACCCGACGCATATCATTGATCACAGGGAGCTGGACGTCGATGACGGGGTGACTTTTGCGAAGGACCCGATGGAGATCGAGGATCGATAGGAGCGGGTCCTACGTGGATGGTTGATTCATCTAGTGCGCATTTTTTGGCCGTACGGGAACCTCCAGGAGAGCACATGGGAGCGGGAGGCTCAGATGCGTGCTCAGTACCCTCATTTGTTCCCCTAGTTTATGTTGTAGCATTACGAGGATGTAAAGCCCTGAAGTGGGAGTACTGTAAAGATTCGTAAATTTCAAGTAATATTTTTTTATAAATATTTTTGAATTTTACGAGTCTGTGGCTTCTGACGGTACGTGATTCCGAGGCCCGGTGTGCCCGGAATCAATCTCTGAAATTTAGCTCGGGTACGTTCAGTGAACGGACGAGCGGGTTTTTCTAACTTTTGAACTGATGCTCGGAATTAAAATCCGAGGGCACCGATGAATTCACAGTGCCAGTAATTTCTTAAGGGGGCACTTACCGTAGTTGTGTTCTCAAAATAGGAGAAGATAATTTTGGGGGGTTTTTTAAGAAGTAAATAAAAATTGTCGGAACAAATTTTTATTTCTGAGGGAGGTTATTTCCTCCCATGGGTAGTTAAGGGTGGGGCCCACAACCACTTAACTACCCAAGTTAGGAGGTTAGAGTGGTGGGGCCCATATGAGCCCCACCATTTAATTCCCTCTGATCCCATTAACATCCCCTCGTTAATTTGGCAAACCTCCATTAAATGTCACCTCAATCCATTAAATTATGTCAACCCATAATTTAATGAGGAAGCTTCCTCTTTCCCTCTTTTGATTTTAACATCCAACGCGTTTATTAAAGATGAATCTTCTCTCTTCCTTATTTAATTAAATTTCAACACATTTTAATAAGTGTGGTGAATTAATTACGGGAGAGTTTCTTTTCATGTAAAATAAAATAATAGGGGAACCTATTATTTTATTAAGGGGGAGAGCTTCGTTGTGCGACAAAGAATGCCAGCCTTCGATGAAGAATGTCGACCTCCGAAGAAGAATGAAGAAGAACTCCAACCTCTGACGAAGAATTCCGGTTCCTCGGAGATCGATGACGTGCCACCCTTACCTTTCTCCACGGCAAGAGAGGAGATGCTGCTTCCTCCTCGGCGCACCCCAACGACGCCTACGATCCTTTCCCCGGTGACACCGATGATCGCCTTCCGTGTTGAGGTAGGGGATTTTGAATAATGTTTCCTTTTGTGATTCGTATATCCCGGGCATGGTGTGAAATTTGTTGGTAATGTTTGAACCACTAACGCAGTGGGTGAGGACTAATGAAAAAGTCTAAACCCACCACTGGGCGAGGTTTACAGACCTCTCGTGCTACTCCACGGACATGGTACGGGACCCATTATTCTGGGCCCGGACCTTTGAGCAAGGAATCAGACATGAGATTAGGGCTTCGATGATCTCCCTCAACATCCTGATGCAAACGGGGGTGCTGGAGAGAGCCCTTCTAGTGGAGAGTTTTCTCGCTGATAAATCACCAGCGGTGAGTCCCTCCGCAAGACGACACATTACGGAGTATTCTGCAGCCGGCAATAGAAAGCAGACGCAGGGGTCCAACCGGACCAGGCCTTCAGGTGGGAAACCTTAGGATATAGGTTCGGCTGTGCGGGGCACATGGCACAGAGCCAGCCATACGAGGAGTAGGCAGTGCTATGCATGTGGCGGGCAGGGTCACATGGCTCGAGACTGCCCGACCCGCCCTGTAGATGAGCATCAGGTGGTGGAGGGACCTCCCAGGAAGAGGTTCGACAGTGGTGGTCTGCCAGGAGAAGACGGACGTGACTGAGGGGCTAGCCAAGCAGTAGATGGTGGATGAACTTTTGAGGCCCTACCACCACAACCACCAGGAGGACCACCTTGACTGCAGGGAATGGATGGACAGGGGAGATCTCAGCTTCAGGTAGCTGAGGCCTACGACCATAGAGCTCCGGGAGCAGACGGGCAGGAGATGGACTAGCTCCAGGCAGGGAGACTTTTTTTCATGTTGCTTATAGCTTTGTTAATGTCATTTTTTGTGGATTCTTTGTGTCTTGTACTTGAGCTTCAGTAATAAAAGACACTTGTTCTTTGTGACGTTTACCTTCTCGTCCACTAGTATGGTTGATACTAAGAGGTTCTGGTTTAAAACTGTTGACTTGATCCTCACTTTCGAGAAACCTACAGGAGGAGACCTAGTGACCACACACTGCTGCCGACAGTGTGACTCGACCCTTGGAGGCGAGAGTGACGGTTGGATCTATTTGTAGTAGCATCAAGGCCTTACGACGTCATCCATGGCATGAAATAGTACCTTTCATGTCAGGATTGAATGTATTAGGAAAAGAACATGGTTCATCCAGGGGATGAGACCAGATTTCTATTTTCGGCAGAGGAGAAATCTCAGTAGCTCTTTGGTGGAACGTAGATGAAGAAGGGTGGAGATGAGTTCTTACAATTGGCTAGTCTCACCCATCGTTCGTTGAGAAAACAGTTTGCGGCTCTCTCCAACTCAATAGTCTCAGGTGTATTTTCCTGTGTGGATCGGGTTGAGATTGGGCTCGAGAGTTGGAGGTGAACTGTAATTGATGACTTCGGTATATGTATGGGCATATACCTAAGTAGAGTCGGTAGATTCTTTGTGATTGTATCTTTCCTTTGTTGTTAATTCTTCATGGATTCTGAGAGACCTTCAGGGGTCTTGGGGTCCCTACTGAGTATCGTATACTCACCCTTGCATGGGCTATGCCTACACTACGTTGTGTTGGATATAGACGATGGAAAACACTGGCTGAGGTGGAGGCTTGTGGAGCTGGACGGTACCCTGAGGTGGACCACTTGGCGGGATGTACACGGAGCGGACGGTCGGACCCGAGGAGCTGAGGAGACTTTATGTACCCACCCTTCAGGTGGGATTTCCAGAGGACGACTCGGTGTTGCTGTTTTACTTACTATTGTTGTACTTTCCTTTCAGTTGTACTGTACTTTCAGTTGGGTTTTTATACTGGCCCTTTTAGTTTTCATCACTTACCTTTTACCCAGTTTTACTTAGTGTTTACTTCACTTGCGTACTCTATTGTGTATGTTACTTCATAAAGGAAATACCTTCCCTTTTTTTGGGATTTACGCCTTTGGTGCTAGTCACCAGCCCCTAGCCTATGGAAGGCGGGCTTGGGGTAGTCACGGCATGGGCTCCGAGGACGGGTCGTGAAAATACCTTTCTTTACTTTAGTACGACAAGAAAAAGGAAATAGTGTTTATACATACAAACATGCTATTGTCTCTATGAACAATGTATTTAATTTACAATCACAAAATTTTATAGATTGATATAAATAAATATATAATTAAAGTTTATAACATTTTTTTCATTTTTTTCATTTGATATATGATTATAAAATTATTGAGGTGAGAGGAATAAAAAATAACAAGTCAACACATATTCAAAAAACAAGAAAATTAAAACCCAAAATAATTAAAACAATTAAATTTTATGAAAAAATGGTGGATAAGATGATATAAAAGAATAATATATGATATTAGAGATGTTATTATGTCTATGATGTGATTTAAAAACAGTCTTAAAACCATTACATAAGATTTTAAAGAGTGTTCATCCAAATGGAATCATAAGGTAATGTATTTCATCATAATTAACATTCAATTGAAACTTATTTGTTATTATGAACTAATTCAATTTGATATAGTGAATTTACTTCCCCATGATGTGTAATATCAGGTATAATTCATGATTAATTTTATTTAATGTTTCAATTTATATTTTTTTCTTCTTAGGGGATTTCAATTAAGACTTACCATATGGTATGGAATCTCATAACTCAATTTCATTTCGTTGGGTTATATTACTTCCTCATTGTCATTAATATTATTTGATAATTCATGTACTAAATTTTGACCATATTATTTTATATCTACTTGTTTTATGTGGATTTAATTTTTATAAAATAATCGATTCATTGGTCTATTACCACATCAAGGTTATGATATTTGTAGGTGTAGACTTCACCATCCAAATTTATTAAGGAATTTTTAAACATTATTTCCATTGAAGGATATTTTTTGATACTATTTTAAGAACCCTATTAATTTTCTTCTCAAATTATTATTAATGATTATTTTCCAATAAGAGTACCATTTTTTCACTAATTGGTACTTAAAATTTTCTAGATAATGTTTTTTTAATTAAAACCGAATTTATTCCACTATTCGGCTAGAAACATATATTCATTCAAAACAATGTTTTCTGAAAATGTTTTAAAAAATGTTATTAACCATTTCAAAATTATTTCATAAAGTAATTTTTTCCAATTTTTTATTTTTACCAATCTAATCAAAAGTTATCTTCATTTCTTTTTCATAACTTTGATCTTTTATAATCTTATTACAATGAGAATTGAATTTTATTTTTTACCTTTTACGATAAGTACGAAATTACCCTATGTCATTTCTTTAAATATATCTTTAAAAATTTACAGTTCTATATTTATAGAAAATATTTTCAATTATGATCTTGAATAGAAATGATAATCAAATTTTTTATGTGTTAGAAATTTATTTTCAAAATAAAGAGGTTATTTTACTCACAAACTTTTTTTAATGATATTATTATGTCATCGATGAAAACAACCCTTATTCATAATAAAATGGGTATTAGAAATATTTATACTATAATTATTCTTTATATAGATGTTTTATGATTATTTTTTTACAAATTATAGTTTCTAAATTCCCTTATTTGATTAATTATCATAGTTATTAACATCCACTTGAGTTATTCACTTTCCTCTGATCATTCAATTTTAAATTTCCCCTAAATATCCATATAATTTATCATTGATATGATTAATTATTGAAGTATATTCCATATTTACATATGGTGTTTACTTGTAACGTTATTTGACTAAAAATGGAAAATCTATAAATATGTATCCTTCACTCAATATAGATATTTGAAAAGGAATATTGTTTATGAATTATATCAATTACTCGATATGAGAGGAATTATTAGTTCATTCAATACACGGGTTGGTGAATAGTTAATGAAACCCCAAAAATGTTTTAGTATTATTATGGGATGAATATGTTTCATATCCTTAGATAATGTGTTTTCACCTAATATATTTTATACAATGTTGAGGATATATATATTTATAGTGATGGTTTCATTTTACTATGAAACATGTTGCTTGATAATTCAAAATTAAATTTATTCAATATTTAGTTGTTAATATCCAGGATATTTTCATTATAAAATTTTCTCAAGAATACTTTCAATATCAGTTATTGATTAAATAGAATTGTTTTCATTTAATTACCTTTCTATATTCATTATTCATTATCAATTCATGTTGACATGTTGTTCAAATAGGACATGATTTCAGTTATCTTCATTTCCATATTGATTATAATAATTGATCGTTACTACTTCCACAATATTTTACCCTTTCTTTCCATTTGAACTCACCCTTATATTTTTCATATAGATTTTTTGATGTTTGATATAATTGATATAGAATAGATTCATAGATAATATAATGTTATTTCCAAATAGTTTTTTTTTGTAACTTGGGTATTCCAAATATAATGTAAGAAACATGTATGGATTTATTTTAATAAGATTGGAAAAATGATTAATCCTTTGGGATTTGTTTAATTATATCTTATTCTAATGTTATGATAGGAGTAACTAGCTCTAGGCTTCTCGGTCAGGGTCTCTATAGGTGGTTTCATAGCTGTTTTAGTATAAACCTGAGGAACTAGATTTTTGAAATCATAGATTAGGGAATATAAAACTGTGGAATAATTTTAGGATATGTATATAAGAACATATTAATGATTTTTTAATATAGATATTTTGTATTTTTTCCTAGAAATACATCTATGTCTAGATACTAAAAATGGACACAATTACGGCATATGGGTACCTAGGGGTAATAATTCCGAAAAGGGTGGATTGGGATTCAATCGAGAACTACCTTGTATATGAAAAATTAACTTACTATGAACAAGTTTGACACTCCAAGTGGATATGCTTTGTATAATTCACATTTTAATTACAATCCCCAATGATTTATTTGAATAGATACTGGAAATAAACAACTTAGGTCAAACGTAAGGTGTTATAGACTGAAAATAATGTTTCAAGACATATACATCCTATAAATAATTATATGGTCTTCTCCCTATGATAATTATTTCTCACATTATGGTTTGTGGTTTTAGTCAATGGATCGAACCCAGTGAAATCATGTCAAAATTTAACATGAAGGATGAGGAGGGGATAATGAGAAACCATATGAGATGATGATTTGAGTGAAATATATCATATTTATGTGTAATCAGTTTTCCTAAATTATGACTAAAAAAATATACCTTAACCAATATTTTAGACTCACCAATAAAAGGGAATAATTTAGTTTTCTAAGAGCTCAAGTGGTGAGGACCATGGGAAAAAAGGCACAATATCCGTCATGAATGAAATGTGGAAAGAGACACTCAGGAATGTGTCTCAATTGAACATGGAAATTCACTATGTTTTGAAAAAGGTTATGAGGAAAATAATTATCAATGAAAAAATGATGAGCACAATGGAAGGAAATAAATCTCATTCTATGAATTGATTTATAGTTTGTTTCATTATATGTGGTGAACCTGGAAAATAACAGAGTCAATTCCCTCTTTTAATCATAACCCCTAGACCATTGAAATATCTATTTGGATGTAAAATTGATGAATTATTTATGTATTATGATTCAAAATATAAATTGTTGATGCATTTTACCAGTAGTATTTTTTTCAATAATCATGAATCATCTAAAGAGTCTGTAAAATTTTAGATGCTAATGTGTATTTATTAACTTAATAGTTATGGATACCATTATGGGATAATTATTTTAAGATTAATCATAATTTCAAATCCATAAACACCACTTCTTAGGTATTATGTGGTTGTAATGTGAAAATATTGAGGATTTTTTTGGGAGAAATTTATGGAAAGAATATGTTTTAGTGTAAAAGTTATTTAATGAATAATGCCTTTAAATTTTCTAGATATAAGTATAAGGGTATTGATAACCATTAGGGTGGACATGACCATTAATTATATTGTAATAAAATTAAAATAATTTTTTCATAGATTGTAATAAAATTAATAAATTTTGTTTAAAAAATTAATAAAAAATTCATTTAATGATTAACTTTATTTCTAGGATGTCCTTAATATTTTTGGGGAAATTATTTTAATTATATTTATATAGCTCATAAATTGAAAACCCACATGCACGGTGACAACCTATCGTATCCAGCAAGTTAGTGGAGCTTTAACCCATGACCGAAGGATAATAAGGGTTTCACGCCTTCCATTGGCCTATGTTACATCCTAGTTAATATATCATATTTTGTATAACAAAATAAATAAATAAATATTAATGATGAACTAGTAGTAATAATTTCAAGGATTACATATTAATATATTAATCATATTGGTTTATAAAAATATTTAGAGAAAGACAGAATTACTAGTCTCTTTTATGGATCTTATGACCTTTTAGTTGTGAATTATTATTATTTAGGCATAAAAAAATTAATTTTTTGATTTTTATAGATGTAAGTGATGTACTCGAAATTGATCAAAGAATAAAATATGATTAAAATTGTGTTTATAGAAATATAACATGTTATTTTATTTACTTTTATTCATATATAGTAATAAAATTGATCAAATTTAGGAAAAGGGGATTGAAAAATAATGTTATTATTTGACATTCGTATCCTTGGAATTAAATGGTCCTTTAAATCTGCAGGACCCCAGGACACCCTGAGAGGGGAGGGGTGAATCCAGGTGACAAATTTTCCTTTTAATGTGATGGATATTTTTCCCATGTTGGTAGGAACTTGTTAAACTTGTATGATGGATATGATCAGAAAGAAAACATTCACATACAGAGAGATGACACAACACTTTTTACTTGGTTCGCCACTAAGGGATACGTCCAAGGAGCATAGGCCGATAGGTTTTCGGTCATACTAAATTCTACTAAACTTCAATAGCTATGGATTACAAAGGTTCGAGAATAGTCACTCTTTCCCAAGCTCACTTCCTTTACAAAAGATCAGGGATAGCTCATTGCGTCCCTCGGATCACTCCTGTTGACTCCCCCTGGCTCACTGCCTTTGGTGAATTCCCACTCAGTTTATAGACGTGAAGGTCTCTTCATAACTTCTAATGAATAAATCCTCTATTTTATATAGATTCGCTATTTAAGTCCAACTTCCACCCGTAGACTAATCTCACTTTGCACCAAGGTATCGGGCAATCTTCCAGCTTTCGTGTAACTCCAAAAAGACCGGCGTACTTCAACCACACCTGGCACGTTTCTCCAAGACTATCACGCATGTTTCAAGATGGCGCACAAGTACTGGCGCTCAAGTCCAAACCGGCATGCAGGTTCACCTCAACCACTTGCATGACACTCACTTCTTCAGCTTCAAACTCGTGCAACTCATATTCTTTTACGCCCAAACCGATTTTGGTGCGCAACTATCAATTATCGCGCTTCTTCAAAATCTGGCACGCAAGTCCACCTAAACCACATGAGCGACACCTCCTTCTTCAACTCTAAACTTGGGCGACCCACTACCTTTCTCACCCGAACCACTTTGGGAGTGCAACTATCACCTGGCGTGCAACTCTACTTGCGCGACCACACACCACTTCCGCGACCACCACACCTGCGCGATAGGAGCTCTGATTTTCTCTAAGTGTTGAGCTCATGTCAAATGAGGAAGGGTAGACCTGTATTTATAGTCATTTTGACACCCTGTGTGACGGCACGCAAGTCTCCCCTCGGTGCGCAAGTCTCACCACCCTTGTCTTGTCGCCCTTGTCCCTGTCGCGCTAGTCACTTGCATGACCAAACCCAAAACTTTCACGACCCTTATCCCTTTGCCATATTTTGATATTTTGATCTTGAAAAACATATGGTGCACAAGTTTCCAATCCTCTAAGACCTCGGCACGCAAGTCCCTTTGCCAAAAACACTTTTCTCCCTTTGTCAATTTTGAGGCCTAAAAATTTGGAAAACACTGGAAAATGGTGCCACCTTGTATCTGATTTTTTGTATCGCCTCCAAATCATCCATTACTTTTTAGAAATTCTTGAATAAAACATTGATCTTTAACCATAACCCTTGAACTCGAAATGTCACCATGAAATCCCCTTTTTCAACAAATTTGTATGTCATTGTTTTCTTTGTCAACAATCACAATCACCTCAAAAATGCTTCTTTTCTGTGATTTTCCTTCTTCAGCAACTCTTCTTCTTTCATCACAAATTCCACTATCATGATATATATCATTTGATAGATCAGCTTTAGCGTCATCATATTTTGATACAATGTGAAGTGCATGGCCATCTCAGAATTTCAATCCCTTGCACATTGTCTTCTTCTTCAACCATCATTCTCTAATTCATGTATATCATATGATTCTATTCTTAAAGAAGTCTCTTGCATGGTTCTCATGCAATCATGAAGAATTTCATGGTTTTCATCAAATACCCATTAAGTATCTTGCATGGTTCTCATGAAATCATGAATAATTTCAATGGTCTTCATCAAATACCCATTCTTCTTTAATCATCCTCAGATGGATTATACCTCACCATTCTTCACTGTTGTAAACAATGTGTCACCTTTGAAAAAAGTTCTCTGAACTTATGATTAGTACAACAATCATTTGAATTTCCATTCCTCCATTTCATTTTATTACTTCTTGATCTCCTTAATTTTGATCTTTATTGGCAACTATTGACAACAAATACAACCTTATACACAAAGTGGTCCCAACAAAATCATCATATATTTATGGTTATTGGGCCCATAGAATTCCATTTTCCATTAAATTTCTTATAATCTATGACATCAATATCATTTATTGGTTATCTATTTAATGTAAATAATAATAATAATCAATTAAGGGGAAAATAAGTATTTTTAGAAAAATTGTATTTTCCCAAAAGACGTTTTATTCGGACTTAGCACGTGTAATCTAAAATTGATTTTTGACACATTTAAAAATTTAATGAAAATACAGACATCATTTTTAAAATAATTATATAAAAATTATATTAGGGGGAATTTTTGTGATTTTTTTATGAGGATTAATTTTTGATTAATAGTGAAAAATATTGAATTTTAATTTAGAAATGCCTTTATAATTAAATAATTTATAATGATAAATAATATATTTAGTTATTTTTAATGTGAAAATGGTAAAATTATAAATACTTTTAACCAATTTAGTTAATTTTATTAAATTTCATATAGAATTATTATATGAAAACATTATAATCTTTTGAACATTTTGATGTTAAAACATGCTTTCTCAACTCATCTTCATGGATAATTTTAAATTGAATTTCCAAATTCTGAGAATTGAATTTGGTAAAATGGATTCCATATTTGTAAGAAAAAATAATTTAAAAGGTATAATGTGGTAAAATTAATTTTTTTCAAAATTTATTATTCTAAACAGTTAAAATTAATTACATGGATTAAGAAGAAAACAAGTTTACTCAGTGGTTAAACAAAGAATATAAGGTCTAAAAATGACACAAACATGTCCAAAAGCCATTAGATTTCTATATTTCTATAATAAACCTTCTATTATGAGAGATTTATTATTATTAGGGACTAGTAACATGGAAAAACATTAATGGAATTCACTCTTTCAAAAAAATATCATTATTCCCCTCATCCAACTTATAAAAAGCCACCCCTTTTCTATCCACTCAAAACCTCTCATTACATTTTGCGTGTTCAAAATATAACCAAATCAGTCTCCAAATTCCATCCCCTCATCCAATAAGACTTATTTTTGGCATAAAGTAAACCCTTAAATATTATAGGGAATCATTAAGGGGGATACCTTAAGAAGAGGTAATGTTATTCTAAAAGGGTTTTTATTTTATTTCCTTCCCACCGTAATCAATTCCTATTATAACACATGTAAATTAATAGCTTTTCTCATGGATATGGATAGTTTATTTTTTGTTCTAATTCCTTAAAATGAACCTAAGGATGTTTCCTAAAAGGTTCATTGTGGTCTAAGTTTCATCTATGGATCGTTTTTAACCTAGAGACCCGAAATGGAAAGAAAATACGGTGGAACAAATTAGGGAAAAAATATTATCCTAAACCGCACAGATTCCCTAAACTGCATGGTTATAATTAGTGGAGCACATGGGGTCTAACATCTTGTCTGAAATCTTGTGACATAAGATGAATTTTTGTACAATGCTGCAAGATTTTGGGACAGTACATTTCCACTTTATTTGTGTATAATTAGACAAACCATGCTCCTAACCATGTGAGGTTCCCCTTGAATTATTATTTTAATGACCCTAAAAAACCTTGAGAGGGGAGGTTTGAATTAGGATGTAAACTTTTTCTTTTAAACTTATGGATCTTGTTCCCATAATAGTAGGAACTAGTTAAACCTATCTGTTGATAAAGTGTAGGAAAAAAATCCCATTCATAGAGAAGACACAAAAATTTTACTTGGATCACCACTAAAGGATACATAGATTGACTATATGCTAAAAGGTTGTTGGATGTACCAAAATACACTAATCTTAAATAGTTGTGGAGTAAAAAAGTTTACCACATTCAATCTGTGCCAGACACACTGCCTTTATAGGTTTTTAGGGATAACATACTATGTCCCTTAGATCACTTCCATTGACTCCACTTTTCTCAATGCATTAGGAAGAACCTAAACTCGGTTTAATGACATTAAGGTCACTTAAATGGGTTGGAATTAAAACATAGATCCTAAACTATAGATAGATTCGATTTTGAAGTATTATTTTCCCCTATAGATGCAGTCTACTATTCTGTGTACTACTTCTTTTTGAACTTTTCCTCTATGAACATGCCTTCTCCCTCCATGTACTGCTCTTCAATGAGCACTACCACTATGAACTGGACTTCTTCCCCTGTATACCACGCTACACTGTGTATTGTGAGTTATCTTCAATGTATTATGCAACTTCCACTACGTAATGACTTTCTTCGCATAATGTGAGGCTTCTTCTGGGTACTACCCTACTCTACATACTACTCTCACAGACTGTATCCACATACTGCTTCATCTCTGCAGACCAACACCACCTACACTAATGGTCTTTCAAAACAAGACTAGACTTTACCGAAGATGTTTTTGATTTTTAATTAAATTATTTGTGGGGTTTTCTTCTCGGGGACTACTTTTACATTTCACCAAATTCCTGTTATTTTTCAAATTTTAGAGCCACCAACTATAGAAGGGATTATTGCTCCTTATATAGGAAAATATAATTAAAAAATCCTCAAGATAATGATTTACCAAATATTCATTGTTTCACCTCCATCCCCGTGTACTACACATATCCTATGAACCATTTTACCTACACGATCCGTATAATACCATTATCTCTATGCAACAGCACAAATCACCACCTCATTTTTGCAAACAAAACCCTTCAAGGAACTTTAAAACACTATCTCATTTCTACCAATGAAGAACTTCCCCGCATAACATTTTCATTCCATGTACAACAAGCCTTCACAAAAACCATTTTATTTCAGTCTGTGTAGCACCCTTATTCGTCTGTGAACGATTCCTGATACATGGTATGAGGTTCATGTCCTACCCTACACAATTCCATTCCTTTATTGAATTCCATTTCAATTCCACATCTTGTTGACTCCTATTCATAAATACTTCCAATGCCAAAAACAAACTCCTGATTTTGAGTTCTGAACAATTGGAAAAAACACAAGAAAATTATGCCAAATTCAATACTACTTTTATTCTCAAATTTTATAACACATTCCTCAAAAATTACTTAATCAAAACAATGTTGATTGACAAAAAACACCTACCATACTTCATTTCCAGTAATGAATGACCTTGGTTCCAACAATCTCCCCCCACTGAGTTTTCTGGAAATCTACTGATAAATTCAATGAATACCCTATAATAAAAACATTATAAGTGGGAAAAAATCATCCAATTATATAAGTATACATGAGAAATGAGTGGTGTAGAAAAAAAGGGGTAAGCATGAATTGGTTTCTCATAATACCAACACCATATTTTTTTCTTCATTTTCATCATTATCCCCCATTGAAACATTTTCAAATTTCTATATTCTCTATATTCCTACAAAAAAATAGAAAAACATTACATTATCATGTAATTTCTCCACTCTCCTACATTTTAAATAAACCCAATGAATCAAATTTTGACTTGTAATTCTTTATTCAAACTCCCCCTGGATCGTATTCCCCCATAAACCTCCTAATGCACTTGGAGGTTCTTAAACATTGAGGTTCAACCGATGTTTCTCAAATAAGTGTGCTGAAAATGGATTTGTAATGATGTTATCCACTTGATCATCAGTTCCAACATGATGCATTTTAATCATTCCTGATTTATCGTTTTCTTTGATGAAGTGATATCTGACGTCAATGTGTTTTGTACAAGAATTCTGAACAAGATTATTATTAAGATAAATTTCACTCTTGTTATCATAGTGAATAACCATTAGTTATTTTACCTCGTCAACAATATCAGTTAGTTGTTGGTTCATCTAAAGTAGTTAAATGCTAGCCTTTTTAGTGGATATATATTCTGCTTCATCAGTACTGATAGAAGTGATTTCCTATTTCATACTCAACCAGCCCACATATTTATTTCTAATGTTGAATGTTACACCAATTGTGGATTTTCTATCCACTACATCTCCAGCCTAGTCAGCATCATAAAATGCTGAAATTTCATTATCATTTCCTACATCAATGTATAAGACATAATTATGAGTACCTTGATTGTACTGCATGATTATTTTCATTACTGCCATATGTTCTTCCATAGATTACTATGAAAGTGGGCCACTAAGCATGTTGTAAATAAAATATATGGACATTCCATAGTCATGTAGAATAATATTCCAATGAATATCCTATACATTGTGGGATCTACGTTTTTCCAATCTTCATTCTTTCCTAGTTTTGTACCAACTTCAATATGATTCAACATTGGTTTGGAATCATGAATATTTAATTTCTTCAGAAAATATCTTGCATACTTATCATGAGAAATGAAAGTGTCATATTTATTCCGAATCACTTGCATCCCAAAAAAGTGCATGAGTTCACCAATCATAGATATCTCAAATTATGATTTCATCTGATTGGAAAATTCATCCATTGATCCCTACCAACTTCCACCAAATATAATATCATATATGTACACCAGAACCATGAACTGATCATTCTAAGAATTCTTCACATAAAGATTGTGATCCACATATCCAATATTAAATTTGATCATCCATATATAAGAATCTAGCTGAGAGTACCATGCTTGTGCTTCCTGTTTCAGACTGTATAGATCCTTCTTTAATGTGGAATCCTTCAATTCATCATTACCAAGAATTAAGTTAATTGGTTGTTCAATATAGACTTATTCTTCAAGATCACCATTTATGAAAGTTATATTGACATCTATTTGATACACTTTGTATCTTATTTGAATTTCTATAGGAAGAAATAGTCTAATTGACTCCATCATAGCTATAGGAGAAAATGTTTATTCTACATCAACAACTTCAATATGGGAAAATAATTTATACAGTAGTCATTCAGTATTTTTTATAACATTTACATTCTTATTATATTCATTTCTGAAAATACACTTCATACCAATCTCATTGAGGTTTTCAGGTCCCTTAACTATATCACATGTTTGATTCCTATTGATCTGATATAACTCTTCATTCATGGATGTAAGTCATGATTCATCCTTTACATATTCTTCAAATGTTGATGTTTCCACAACTGATAAGAATGCATATTGTGCATATTTAATAATTCTCCTTATCAATGTGGGATCATTCGAATCCCCAATGATGTTGTATTAATAAATTTCTTCTCTTAGATTTCTACTGTGAGATTCCAATGAATTTACTCAATCCACAATTTCCTCTTCTGATTCTTCTTTGGAGTCAACAACATGACCTGACTTCTTGATGTTTTTTATTTCTTCTTATGCTTCTGTATTTTTATATATTCCATGTACACATTCTTCCCCATATTCTATCACATCTGTAGATTAATTCCTTGAGGCATTTTTGGTTTTATCTTTAATGATCATCACAATACTACTTTTGAAAATTTTTCATAGACATTTTTCAAAACATTTATAGGCCTTTATATTCATTGAATATCCAAGGAATATTTATTTCTTATGAAGCATCACCATAATTCCCTAGAATTTCTTCATTGTTTTAGATAAAGCATTTACTTATGAAAATATGAAAATACTTCAATTAGGGCTTCCTTCCATGCCACTACTCATATGGTGTACTTTGTTCTCTCATTTAAATCCATGTTTTATTTTGAATATACACTGCAAATTAAACATCCTATTTCCAAAAATCATGATCGATACAACTCTAAATCAATATAGTTCTGGCCATACTATACTTTTGTCGATTATGGGACTCAACAACTCCATTTTGCAGCAGAGTTCTCACAACAACCACCTTATGTTGTATTCCATGATTCTCTAGGTAATTTTCAAACACAATGGATGCGTATTTCCCTCATTTATAGACCACAAGACTTTTATTTTTAATCCATTATCATTCTCATAAATTTGGTGATATGTTTTCCTGAAATCAAAAAATTTCTATTTCTATGCATAACCATCACACAAGCCATTATACAATAATCAACAATGAAAAAGACCAAATAACTTTCTCCATATGTTCCAACAACATTTATCAGACCACATAAATCTATATGAATGAGATTAAGGATATTTGATGTTATTTTATTCTTTTCATTATATGAACTGCACACCCGCATTCCTCGCATGCAAGCATCACAAGTCTTCTCTTATTTCAGGTTTAGATTTGGGATGTCCATGAAAATTTTCAGTTAAAATATCTTTTAAATATCTTTTTGATTTATGCGACCCAATCTATGTTTCCATATGTTATTCTCTTCTCCAATAATCATGTAACAAATGTTCTCTTTAGTATCAACCTAATGTATGTTATCATCTATTATGCATTCTTTCATGAGATAATTCCCTATATTTCCTATGATAGTACATCCTTTTTTATTTAAAGTCACTTTAAGTCTTGAGTCATATATTTGAGTCAAACTTAGGATATTTTGACATAATCCATCCACATAAATATCATCAGTCTTCTCCAGCTCTCCATTAGCCAGTTCAGTACTTCCACTACCTTTGATATTCAGAGCACCATCATTACATATCCTTATTGTTCCATCAACCATTTTTTAGTATTCATTAATAGATCTTAATTTACCATCATATGAGAAGATAATCCACTATAAATAATACATGTACTGATGTTCATAGTAGCCTTAAGAGTTATATCTGCAAAGTTGGATTTTTAAACATTCTTCTTTTCCTGCTAGGAAATATTAGTTTGAGTGAAATATAAGGATGGTTTTTTAAATCTCTTTTCCATGTACATATGTACTCAATAATCGTACTCTTATTCCAAATGAGGAAAAATATTTGAATGAAAAAAACAATCTGGTTGATGAGTATTGACTTTTCTCTAAGTTCTATATGATTTTTCGATGCCATTCCATTGCATGCCATCAATATCTTTGTGGCCATAGTTGAACACTGAATACAATATCCATAAAAAATGTTTCTTCTATAAGAATTATAATATAAATTAATTCTCATTTTTTTACTTCATAACTCTTCCCCATTCATGTGTCTCAATGCCTCTACATGTTATGACATGGTATGGATAAGATAGCCAATGAAGTGAAATTTCACAAGTTAGAATGTCTTTTCACATATATTCCTTCTCATGTCAATTTATATAGGTGGGAATTTTGACTTCAAATAATCTTGGAATGCATATTAATAGTTTTTAGCTCTCCTTTTAGTTTAAATTAAGGGTTTTTTCTTTAATAATTTAGGTGACTTTTCGACCTATCCAACATTCATCTCTCTTTATTTTGACTCATTTTATTTCCAACATTTGATGTTTTGAAATCACAACTGATTCCACTGTTGTCGATGCATGCAACCTTTGGTCATTAAAAATATTTTCAACTCCATCATAACCACACTTATCACTCTCTATCAACTCAACATATGAATATTTTTTGAATATTATTTTCTTCTTTATTTCTTTTGACATTAAATCAATTTCGTGTTTACTCCCCATAGTAAAAACTTCTTCCTCTAGAACATCAATGATGTTGGACATCTCTTATATACTATAGGTAAGGTCATTGGTGACCTTTAATTGTTCTTAAATTATTATTTTTAGTTACACTAAATTTTTAGAACTTTTAAGTATTGATGATTTTACTTTCACAAAATCATCCATTCATTCTATTTGAGATTAATGCAGATCAAATATTTTGATGATTCTCCCCCAATTTTCCTCCACTTATTGCAACTCATACATTGATACTCATGCTTATCAAAAGAATCCTTATGATGCAACTTGGGATCCACATGAGTGGTCAACTAATTATCTCCAACTTTATCTTTTGATGGTTCTATTTTTTCAATTGTATCCATCATTAAAGCATGGTTTATAAACTTAAATATTGCTTCTTCTTCCTCAATGAATTCATTTTCATCGTCTTCTTCATGATAGAAAAAACTAGTTAATTGTAATTTGTTTCCAGATTTCAAGTATCTATTTTTGATGAACCTTTTATAAGGCTTATGAAAGTATCTAATTTAAATTGTTTCATCATAGAAATTTTAATGGAATCGAGAGGCAATGTTCCAAACTTTTCAAAAAAATGTGAGAGGTAACTTGATTTTAAATTTCCATGTTCCCTTCATGAATTTCATGGAAATGAAATAATGAATTTATTTTTCCTCATTATCTTCATAAACAATATCTCCTAAAATTTATATTTTTTTCATGTATTTGATTACCATTTCTTTTTTCAAAAGATTCATTGCATCTTCAGGTTTGACACTCATTTCATAATCCAGTAGACTTCTCATCTGATCATTCAATTAATGTTTAGAGAGATCCCATTTTTCAAGGGATAACACCTATACATTGTAATGATGTGGAAGTCTTATCATAACTTTCTTTATAATATCATCATATTTTAATTCTTCTCCAACTCCCTTTATTCCTCCAACAAAATTAGTAATTTTATTAAAAAACACATATGCATTTTCACTAGGATTCATTTTTAGATCATCAAACATGTAGTTCAAAACTTGGATTTTCTCTTCCTTCACCTTATTACCTTCTTCATATGTGTTCTACAATTTTTCCCACATAAAATTTTATAATGTAAATATCATCAATTTTGGATATATATTCTCAGAAAGTTCTATATTGACTGTATTGTGTGCTTTGGAATCTGCATCAACCATTTTCCTCTATGTATTAGTCATTGACATCCCGGTTGGATCAATTCCCTATATTCCTTGTGTAGTGGAAAACATGTCTTCTATTTCAAGATATATTAGATGAAATCTCATCCTATTCTTCCATATCCAATTGTATCTTCCATCAAAGAGGCGTACTCCCCTACCATTTACTATATTCTCCACTATAAAAATGAATGGTAGATTTAACACTAGTAACCTTTATCCTCTTATACCACGTGAAGGACCCTATAACACCCAAAGAATGGAGGGGTGAATCATGGTGTCAAATATTTATTTTAAACTGATGGATATTATTCCCATGTTGGTTGGAACCTGTTAAACCTATATAATGAGAAAGTGTAGAAAATAAACAATCACATGCATTGAGAATACACAGCAGTTTTACTTGGTTCACCACTCAGGGTTACGTATAAAGAGAATACTCTTAAAGGTTTGTGTTAATACCAAAATCAACTAATCTTTACTATTTTTTTATTAAAAGAGTTTATCATAGTCACTTTATGCCAGTCGCACTGCCTTTAGAAGGTTTTAGGGATAGTACATTGCATCCCTTTGATCACTTCCATTAACCACCCCCCCCCACCCCACCCCATGGTCAATGCATTCGTAATAATCATAACATAGTTCATCAAAATAAATTCCACTTCAATGGTTTTTCATTAAACATACCTCCTCAAATATAGATAAATTCATTGTTTAAGTCTTGTTTCTCCCTACAAATGTAATCTACTATTCCATATACTTCTCATTTGCAAACTCATCCTCTATGAACTAGCCTTCTTCCTCCGCAAACCATACTGCATAATGTACTCTGAGTGCTCCACAAACTGCCTATGAGAACTGGGATTCTTCCTCTGTGTACCATGCTACACCATATACTACGAGTGCTCTACCATTTATGTTGCTTCTTCCACTACATACTAACTTGATCCATATACTACGAGGCTTCCTCTACATACTACCATACTCTGTGTACTTCCCTAGTAAACTACATCCTCGTACTGATTCTTCTCAATAGACCAACTCCTCCTCCATAGACTATCATTTGTGAATTTTCCTAGACTTTACTAAATTCCTTTAAAAAAAATTTATTATTGTCTTTTTGGGGTTTCCTTCCTAGAAACTACTTCTAGATTTATCCAAATTATTCTCATATTTTTAATCTTAGATCTACCCACTAATGAATGGATTAGTGCTCCTTATATTGTAAAATAGAGCTAAATAAACCTCTGAACGACGATTTATCAAATCTTCATTGTATCACCACCTTTACCAAGTACTAAAAATCTCCCACAAACCATTTTCCCTTACAGTATGTGTACCACCATTCTCCCTACATGGTGGAACAAATCACTACCTCATTCCCACAAACAAAACCCTTCATGGATCTAAAAAAACACTATCTCATTTCCACCAATTAAGAAACATCCCACATATAGTTTTATTTCCTTGTACAACAAGCCTTATCGTGAAATATTTTCTTCTAATCTGTGTATCTCCCTTCATCATCCGTGAACCATTCCTGGTACACGGTACATGGTTCGTGTCTTGTGCTATATGGTTCTCTTCCATTGATGAATTACTTCACTATTCTGCATCTCATTGACTCCTATGTATAAATCCATCCTGTGAAAATAATAGAATTTCAATTTTGATTCACAAAAATTTGGAAAACACTGGAAAACCACACCACCTTCAATTCTACTTTCAGTATCAAATGTAATACCAAATTTTGTGAAAACACATTGATCAAACCAATATGGATTGTCAACAAACACAAACCATAATCCATTTCCAAAAAAATAAAATCTTTGGTTCCATGGTATTTAGGGAATGGTTGGTGGAAATTTAGTGCATGGTTTGGCCAAACATGCCGACAAACTTTGAGCCATTGTTTTGGGGTAAAATTACTATAATTCCCTGTAGAAATGATTCAAACATTTTATTCTTCTCCATTTTCCTTCCTCCCACAGTTTTCATATCCTCTTTATTGCATTGATCTCTATCTCGCCTCTTCTTAGGTTTGGTTCTTACTCTGTCATTTTTGGAACAAATCATTCACCATCGAAAGCTACACAAATCCCTCGGTATTGTATTCCTTTTACTCCCTTCTATTTTAAGGTTCCTCTTCTATCATTTGATCTATTTATATCCAATGGATTTTGCAATATTTTCTAGGATTTTGGCACTTTATTTATCTTATAACATTCTAGGTCTATTCATTCAAGAATAATGGATGATTGGGGTGATAATATATTGAGGTATGTGGTTTAGGTCTTTCCTATTTCCTTTTGTTGTAGTTTATATAATGCTACATTGTTCCACTCACCATACTACTACAGTATTGCCTCAAGTAAGACCAATAAATTAAATTGACAAGTTCCTCATATATATTTTGACCCTACCCTATATATAATTCCATATGTGGTTGTATTCCTCATCTTTGGACACCCTTTTGGATGTTACCACCTTTAATGGCATATTTTCCCATTCTTTTTGTTGTTATCCACCTTGTGCGTTTGTGTTTCCCCTTGGTTAAATGCCTTAATTTCCAATTTGAATTTTTCTAGATTATAAACCATGAGTCAGTACCCTATTTAAATGCCTATTATTATTACTTAATGAAATTTAACATGCTCTATGCCTTATGTTATCACATTACATGTTATTCCATGTGAATAATGCCTTTTCCATTTTCCATGCCACTTTTACTTGGGCTAAATGACAATTTTCCTTTATTTTTTGGTCTAGAAATAAATGATTAGGCTCATCCCATATTTCATACAATGTGCCTTATAAATTGAGATAATTTATAAATTCTATGTACTTATTTCTTAATTCCATGTTTGATGGATTGAGTTTTATATCTTGGTTATCTTGTGATATTGCATTTCTTTTTAATAATAATGTGATGGTGTATTCTATGCCATGTGATATATGTGACTTTGTTGATATGGATCACCTACTATAGGATATGAGAGAACATGGGTCCCAATTCATGGATTCCATGGATGGACCTTCAATGTTTAGTTTGGAAATACTTGATTTTTCAGGAGAAAAACATTGTTTTTTCATGTATAGGCTTTCTGGGTGGATTTTCTATTATCATGAGTGACATCGGTTCCCTAGGGGAGAATATGAGGATAGAACCATTCAAATTATGGCTATGCCATGCCTCGAGTGAAACATGTTCCCTTGTGTGAGATACTTGTTATGGACTTAGAGTCACTATGTCATAAGTGAAACAAGGTTCACCATTAGGGGTCTCCATAGACAGACATGGTGGCATTGGTTATATCAAATACCCATATAGTGGCCCTCAATAATTTTATAGATCACCTAGGATAGGATTAAGTCTCTATCATGGATTTGATGGGTGTATTTATTACTTGTATTCCTATGATGTATTTCATTTATATTATGACTATTATTATGTGATTTTATTGAAATGTAACCATAACGCAAAAGAACTATCTTGGGGTATATCAATCATTGATGATTTAATTAATATTTCCTTCAGCCTATACCTTATTACTTGTACAATTACTTTAGTTAAGACATCCATATTGGGAAGAAGAAGGTGTTATCAGCTGGGTGTCCATTTAGGAACACGAACCAAAATGTTTATTTATATATTCATAAATTTCCCTGTATTTATTAATTTTTCATGACACTCTGCTCATTTATTTGTATAATTAAAAGGATTGTACATAACATTATGGGTAGTGGCCAACTAAGATTGTATCTCACACCCTTATTAGGTCACCTTCAGTAGTTGATCTGTCTTTATGATTTCTGATATTGAAAAAAGGAAATGTGAGGATTCCAATACATGATTCTTTTTTTCTTAGATTGGAGTAATGGACAGAGAACCAAGCCTATGATCTATATTCTTGTAGTAGTTGTTTTTATCATTTTATATGTTTTTCTAGAATATAGTATATTCTTGAATCCCTAGTTCCTCGTACTCACATTTGTTGTAGAATATTGACCATCATCATAATTTTATCAATTATTTTTATTCAAGTTCCACTAGTTTTCTATTTCTTTGGCATGACTTATTTTGTTATTTCTACTACATTTTGTTTCATATCTATGATTACTCTATTTATTATCTATTGTTTACTATTCTCTATAATCCGATCTATGATGAAATAATCTCCCAAAATACACACCCTAGTCCCTCACATCTAGTTGATAGCCTCTGGCATTCATGGAGGCATGGTTGAGTTCTTTTTATATCGCTATCTCAGGGAATCGTTAAGTGAAATCCTAGGAAGGATGCTACAATGTTTTATCAAGGTCCTTTTTCCATTTTTTTACATTTTTGGATTATATAGGGGACTAGGACATTGGAATTTGGAATTTATCCTATGATTGGACATAGACAGCCCATGTATAGTGGAAACCCAAATTACCATGGATAGAAAATTTGTGTTACTGATTATGAAATTTATAATTGATACGACTTCATCATTTGGTGGAGCACATGTTTTATGATGTTAATACTATAAATTTTTTTGAAATTATATTTTATATATTATATCTTGATGATACTATGGTATAAAAAACCATGCATCATACTAGGTACCATAAGAATTAAATTTTTATGCATTATTTTATGAAATATATATATTTCAAGTGAAATGACTATTTTTAATTTGATTGATGTTATGGCTTATAGTTATTTGTTAGAAATATATAAAAATGTTCCAATTCATCTTACAAGAACACGTTATGGTTAGGATTAAGTGTATGCCCAATTTCAACTTATATTATATATGACACCCTATAAATTTGAATGGTGATCAACCTAATAAAACGAAATTAAAATGGAATTAAATGTATACATGAATTAAAATGAATACCACCTCCAAAATGAAATGTTCACCATATATATGAAATGGGAAACCTTGATCCTGACCAAACCTTAGAAATGTGAATTTGGTAGTGTATTAGTGATCCTTAATGCTGGAAATCCTTTTCTTTATTTTCATAAAGCCGGTTTAGGATAACTGGTAACCACACAACCAAACCGCCATCTTCAAAACCATGGGTCCACCGAAACCCCAACATCCAAAATCAAAACAACATCAAAAATTCAAAATTCAAAAACAGACCAAACCACATGATCACCTCGAGCCACACAACCTCGAGAAATGTGACAGTGCAAAATCCAACATCGCCTCCAATCAACCGTCGGCGAGATAAGTCGGATCACCACACACCACCATTCACAGCGGGAAGACGGTGGAGCCGTCGTCGGAGCTGTACACCATTCACAGTAGGACCAACATCAATCATTGGAGCCAAAGCACCCACAGACCACCACAATCATCTCGACCACCGGAAAAACAAACAATGAACCACGAACCACGACCTGTCTAGAACAGACAAGTAAACCAGATCATCTTCATCCACCGAAGCACGGGAGAGCATCACCATCAACTGTAGACACCACCATCGACGGTCCAAAACCAAAACTCCAACCCTCTGCGGTGAACATCTAGTCCTAAATCGACAAGCCATCAAAAAATTCCCAAACATCAAACCCGCATCACCCTACTCAAAAGATTAAAGCAAGAAAACAGAAGAAATCTCCCAAAATACTGGACGAGAGCCCAGGAGAGAACCTGATCCAAATCCCATCATCGTCATCTATCAAGCCCATAGGAGACACACTTCACCACCTATTTCACGCATCCACAGAAGAAGAAGCTCCCTCAACCCGTAGAAACTGGGACTCAGCCTCTGAACAGTTGTGTTGCCGTGAAACCCTATCCAAAGAGTGGAGTCAAGCCAAGAAGCCGACAAATCAAGCCCACCATCGAGAAGGCCGAGCCAAGGAGGTCGTCGTTGTGAACAGCGAAACCAAGGGGAAAGGAGCCTGAGCGGGATGAGGGAGGTGGTGGTGACGGGGGAGAGCTCTCGCAGCGGCGCCCCATACGGCCTCATTCTTTTATCATATCGTCAACTTTTATCAGTGATCCTTCAATGACCCTTTTTTCCTTTATACATAGAATTGGATCTAAGATCATTATAAGGGTTATGTTGTGTTTGAGATGCCATGTACCTATATTTCTTTCATCGCATTCCATATTTGGTTCCTCTTTTTTAAATTACTTCTGAGGAGCGCACATGTAAACTATAGATCAATGCCTCCATGACATACTCATGTTTAATTCCAAGCGAGTGGTGTTGAGCACACTCTAGTGGTGGTGGGCCCTGAGCCACCCAGGATACCTCTAGTAGTGCCAACTAAGGGACCCCTATTGTTCTTCCACTAGGTGTCGATTAGCAGTTTCAAGATAGTTTTCTCTCATTTATCCAATCTATTTATGGTGCTCCCCTGCCTACCCTGACTATGTAAATGCTGACTCGGGACTTCCAATAGTAGAATCCTCCCACCTTCTCAAATAATGGCATACCCCGGGCTACGAATTCATGTCTAGAGGCCATTATATCTATCCATGACCTTATAGAGATTCCTCTAGAGATGTGGGTCAAGCTCACAACCTATATATTACATGATTTTTCCAAATTTTAGTGGGATTTTAGCTCTCGGTCAAAGAATTACAAGGGTATGGTCAATGAAGAATTTTATATGGTCATCTATGATCACATATTCCTGTGGACTATAAGTTTGGATCTACCTATGGAGTTCGTGTATATTAATTAGGGATCTATGAAGGTTCTATAGTATTCTTCCCTATTCACCATGATCCAGTGTTCTGATCCATCTCTGACCGGTAATGAGTTAATGACCATGTGTAATTTTGATGATGGGCACGGGCATGTTGTACTCTCCCATGTGAAACTAATCTGATTGACATCCATTATATAGATAGATAATGAATACCTAATTATAGAATGAAATATTAAAGAAGTTGTAAATGGGATCTAGGGAGGTTTGGTTCCAAGGTAGGGCAATTATTCATCTGGTAGTATGAAGCAACATTTTGAGGGTGCATGTGGGTCCAGTTCCAACCAAATGACATGAACTGATAGCTCTATAGTGTGTCAAAAGCAAGGAGGGAAGGGTCATAAGAAGCCCCAGTGCATGAGGAATCCGATTGAATGTAAATATTTTTCCTACATAGGTCACCATTAGCTCTTCTCTCATTATTCTACTCTATCCTCCATTAATAGAAGATATATACTAGAACCACTATCAGGTATAGGATCTATGACACCATGTTAGGTTGGGAGTTGGTTTTCTACATGCTGATCAAACTAAGGTGGTCAGGCCCTAGAGATTCAGAGTCAGTAGAGTGGATCGACTCATGCTAGTCAGGTAGCATCTCCAAGTTTTGTATCCATCCATATTTGTTTAGTGAGACATGTACCTAAGGAGTAGAGTCAAGTTCCTTGTACATTTAGAAAAATTATATGTGTGACCTCTACTTTAGTATCTTAAATTTTTGATGCATGTGAATCACACTCTTTTATATGTAACGCGATTGTGGAAGGTATTGACATTGTAATTGAGTACTTTTATGGAATAATGTATCACATCATTCCATTAAAGGGTTAAACATAGGGAATATTCTAGTGTTATGAGTTCCCTATTGAAATAGGTGGGTTCCTTTTATTCTAGAGAATCTTCGTCCTTGATGTGACCTGCTTCAATGTCATTATCAGTATGTGATATATTGTACCTTATCATTACCATGTGGAATGTTGTCTCTAGTGGATATCATTCACATCACTTGAGGGAAGCATGTATATACACATGGGTGAATGGGATATCTATAAAAGTTGATATGGACACAAAAAATGATAGGCTAGGTAGGGAGAGATCCCAGATGACTAGTCTCTTTTTGAGCAAGTAGGGAATGTAGTTAGTATAATTCACTCCTATGGTGGATCACTTCAGGGATCTTCCCTATTAATTTCAATATATTGCATAATGAGATAGGGTTTGATTACACCATATAGATAGTTCTATGTGTGGCACCAATGTCCATTCCTCCATATAGTATTTCACCTACAGGGTTCCACAAACTCGAAAAGCTTTAAGATCTTGAAGATAAGGTTTTATCAACCCCAAAACATATGTATCGGATTCACCAGTCCTTTTCACCAAGATGTTGGATGGTACCCTAATATTTTATATGGATTACCACTAATTGAACCAGATTTCAGTAACGAACCAGTATCCACTACCTCGAATATAAAATATATTCATCTTGATCCAAGGATCAAATGTTTTATCCATGATCGATATGAGTTTGGGATACTATCGTGTGTGATTGATAAAGAATAACATATCTTATACAACATTACAGAGCTGGTATGACATGTATGAGTATTTGTTCATGTCATTCAATCTGATGAATGCAACAACAGTCTTCATGGCACTGATGAATCAATTTTTCCACCCTCATCTTGATTCCTTTGTGGTGGTCTTTTTAGATGATATATTAATGTAGTCACACACCTGAGACAACATTTTTACCCATATTGATATTGTGATTAATATAATAAGAGATAATATATATTATAAACTTAGTTAATTCCATTTTTAGACCAGTTAGGGTCACTTCATGGGTCATATCATATCTAAATATGGTGTATCTATTAACCTAGAGATGGTGAGAACTATGGTTTTCATGGGATATTCCCAAGAATGTTTTTTAAATATGTATTTTCGGGGGGTTTTATAGATACTATAGGCAATACATGCAGTACTTTTATTTCCTAAAACAATAATTATGGCCCTTACTAATAATGGTTTGATGTTCATATGGTCTGAATACTGGAAGAAAATTTTTAAAAGATAAAGGGAAGAAGTAATTCAGCTCCAAATAAAATTCTTCCTGATCTGGTAAAAAGTTATAAATTCTTTTTTGATTATTTGGGAATCAGTTTGGGTGTAATTTTGATGTAGGGAGTTCGATTTATAGTGTATGGATCTCATAAGGTGAGGCATCATGAGTATAACTATTTTATGAAATTCCTTGGGCTAGAAGATGTGGTTCATTATCTATTTTTTGGGATATAATACAAATTAGGTGGATGAGTTATCATTTACAAGGATAATAAATGTCCCAAATACATCTCCACATAGTGATACATGAATCTAATTTAGTGTAGGTGGGTGGAATACCTAAAATAGTTCACCATTGAGATCTCTTACACACTCTATAAGGGTAATGTAGTGGAAGATTCCTTGAGCCCAAGGACTGAGTTTAAATCTATCAAGGAGTCAAGAAGTGAGTGGAATATAATAGATATCTGTTTTGAGATGTATCTTGATGTTCATAAATAACATGAACAACCATTCCTAACCACTTTAGTAGTGAAATTCTCCATTCTAGAGTCATTCAGGATGTGATATTGATCATATTCAGAAGTATTCATCCTGATTTAATGTCACATACATGAAATATTTAGAGGTATTTTTCATTTAATTTACATCCTTGATTTGTTTTGGTGGTTTTTCATGCATTTTTAAAGGAAATAGTGGGTTTCCAAAATTTGGGCCAACCTAAGAGCCCATTTCCAGTTTTGAAAGTATATTTTGTTTCTTTAATAACTCCTTCGTTTTTCAACATTTTTCAACCATTCAACTTCCAAAATTACCTTACTTTAATTATTAAAACCACAAAATAATTTTGGGCCCCTTAAAAATTCATTAGAATTATGGATTTGGGTGATAAAATTAGGTATTGGGCCAACCCGAAACCCCATTTCCAGTTTTAAAATTGTTTTGTAATTCTTTCATAAAATATTCATTTTTTATCCTTTTTCGGTGATTCCACCTCTCACACATTCCCATCGAACCCAGACACACCCCCATCTTCGTTGTCGCCTCTTTGGAGCTCATATTGATCGCGATATAGGGCCGAACTTCTGAATCTCTAAAAAACGTCCAGATTTCTCAAGTAAGTTGTTTCTCTTCCTTATTCCTCCCTTCTTCTTAGGGTTTCTTCCTTTTTTATTGAATCCCCAAATGTCCAGAAGATGGGGTTTCATACCTAGGGTTTTAGTTTTGAGTTTCTTGGTCCAATCCTCTAGTTTTAGGTTCAATTTTACTCCTTTGTGGTGCGGCGGAGGTGCGGTTGAAGTGACGCACAAGGATTTAAGGGTTTTGACTCTTTTGGTATGTGATTTCATATGTAGGTATTGTATAATGAGTTGTCTTGATGTATTTAGGTTTCCATTATGTTCATAATTCATTATTTTGATTTCAAAAATTGATTTGGGTAGCATTTTAAAAGTGGTATATTTTTAAGTGCCAATCTTGTGTGAAAATGGGTGTTTTACATGTGTAACCCATATTGTGCCTCTTGGTGTTGTTTTATAATTCAGGGATTGGATTTATAAAAATGTTTTGATGCTGAAATTTATATTTTGGTATAATATTGGTCTCCATTTGGTTTCAAATATGGGATTTTAGATTAATTTAATGTGCAACATTTGATTAATTTTCTTGAAATTGTTTTATGGAAATTATAAATGGTTTATTGAGTTATGCAAAAGGTGAAAAGAAGGTGTAGATATTGTTTTGAATGTGTGTGCCAGAACTGATATTTATATGTGAGTATTTATTTTGGTAGCATGTGGTGACTATTTGAGCACAATACGGGAAACCCGGGTATCTAGGTGGGCTAACGTGTACTAGTACGCTAGTGAACAGAGGGGTTTTGACCATGGTTCACTTACCAAGTCTGACATGGATAACACTAACAAAACTATAATGGAGATGATTTGAGACCACTAGGTTATGGGTATGATACCTACTAGTGGCTCGTGCACGAGAACGAATTTCGTTAGGGTTACTTTCACTGAGTTACGAGGTACTTGGGGCTCACAACAAACTAGTACCTAGGGGGGTTCCTACGCTTGGTGCTCGTGGCCTTTTTGGCATTTAAACTTTCTTCATGGTATTTTGGGATGTGAAAACCAGTAGATTGAATGTTTTATTCAATTTCACTGATTCTTTATAGTTATCCCCATTGAAATTTATTTTCTTTTCAAAGTTACACTTTTAGAAATAAATGCCACTATTATCTATTTATAACTCTTGCAAGCCTTTTATTTTACAATGCCTATCACTTGAAATACTTGGGTGATATCCTATTGGGCTTAGTCTCACACCCTACTTACACCTTTGGGTGTAAGTAGACTTGATCATGTTTGACACAGGCAAAGGAAAAGCCTTGGGCGATGGCAGTTCGGGTTGCTAGTTTCTCTCGATGGTGCGGTGTTGTGGAGACGGCTTGTGGGTGTTGACCCCTTGTCGTGTGGAGTCTCATGGGCTGTTTGCTGATACTTTTATGTACCTTTGGACCTCTTGTGTCTTGTTTAAACTCATATACTAAGTTCTGAATTTTTATTAATTCTTGTTTGGCATAATTTTTCAGATTTGGTTTGTTGTTTGTTTTTTGTTATCTTGTGAACCCAAACTCGGGTAAATCGTTCCCAAATGAATTTTTATGATACCCAGGCACTTGTGCCAGCCCGTGGGGATGGGGAATTCCCTTCGGGTCTTGCCATGAGCCGGGTTTGGTGCTGGTTTGATGGCGACCAGATTCGGTTCGTGACAAAATGGTATCAGAGGAGGTTAATGTTTTTGGGTTATATTGTTATTTTGGGATGAGTCAGGATAGACAGGAGCTAGGACTATCGGGGATCAGGGTTTTGGTTGTGAGTAGGGTGTCTGGCCCACACCTCTCATGGAATACCCTGAGTCACCAGGGGATGTTGGAATTTAAAGATTGACTTCACTTCTAGGTGAGACGTGTGGGCTGCAGAACACATGTGGACATCATGCGGATGTGTTGTAGTTGTTTATTTTATTACTGAAATGTGTTTTGATTATCTATATTTGAGGTATTTGATTAAAATTTTCAGAATTGTGGTATTGATTATTATTTTGTGACTGTTACATTTTGTAGCAACATGCCTCCCCGGAAAGCTCTCACGCACCCACGGGAGGAAGCCGGAGAGAGTTCTCCCACATCAATTGATCAGAGGATAGTTGAGGCCGTGGTCCGGGCTGTCCAGGCTCTAGGATATGGACCAACTCCAGTTCCAGCTCCTATTAGAGAGGATGAGACTGGTCCTAGAAAGGACAAGGCCCAGGAGTTCCTGAAAAATAATCCTCCAACCTTCCAAGGAAGCTCAGAACCCCAAGAAGCAGAGGAATGGATCGAGAAGATCGAGAGTATGTTTGAGTTCCTAGAAACACCTGAGGAGCTCAGGGTGAAGTGTGCCTTCTTTCTGTTGGAGGGTCCCAGCCGTAAATGGTGGGAGTCAGTGCTTCAGGCTGGGAAGAATGAGCAGATGCGTTGGGGAGATTTCAAGGCTGTCTTTAATGAACAGTACTGCCCTGAGGTGTTGGCTTATGCCAGGTCTAGAGAGTTCATGGAACTTGTTTAGGGAAATCTATCTGTGATGGAGTATGCCAACTGTTTCGCTGAGTTGGTTCGGTATGCTCCAGAAATTGTCTCTAATGAGCAACCGAAGGCCCAGAGGTTTGAGAAGGGCTTGAGACAAGAGATATACTCCCAGGTGTTCTTGTTTAAGATGAGGACCTATGCTGAGGTCGTTGATCGGGCGTGCATGGTGGAGATTGATAGAAAAGGCAGGGCTGTTTTCTATGGTTCTGTATCAGCAGTGGGAAGTGGAAGCTCCTCAGAGAAGAAAAGGAAGTGGGAGGATCATGTGAAGAAAGGAGGAGGCAGTTCAGGGAACTCTTCTAGGCAGTTGTCATCAGCGGCTTCTGATGCGAGATCGGTCATGTGCCACCATTGTGGGAAGCCCGGGCACATCCATCCAGCATGCCCTCATCCTCCGAAGACCTATTTCCAGTGTGGAGGTATGGGACATGTGCAATTCTTTTGCGGGATAGCGCGTCCACTTCAAAGTGGGGCAGGATCCATGGCTCCCAGAGGAGTGCCAGCACAGTCTGAGCCGTCGAGGACTGGGGGATCTCGATTTGGTAGCCGTGGTGGTAGGGCTAGGTCATCTTCTGGGCAGAGCCAGTTCAGGGCACAGCCACAGACTAGCGGTCATCTTCAGGCAGAGACTGGACATCTCCATGCGGTGGATCATGCACCACCAGGATCAGAGGCGGTACCATCGACTGTTCGAGGTACCGTTTTGATTTCATCTTCTATAGATACTGCTCTTTTTGATACTGGTGCCTCTGTTTCATTCATTTCTGCCCGTTTTGTGGACATTCTGAATCTGCCAACTGATTTGATGTCATTCGCAATGGAGTTGGTGACACCGCTGGGAAAGAAGAAGGAGCAGGGTCTCAGGTGCCCATCATGTGCGCTTTCTGTGTCAGGGGTTTAGATGGAGTGGGACCTCTTGGTCTTAGATATGAAACTTTTTTATGTCATACTCGGGATGGATTGGTTAGTACACTTCCAGGCACACATCGATTGCTATAGACGGCCTGTGAGTTTCACGGCACCTGATGGGAGTCGTCAGGTTTTTCATGGAGAATGGGATCCTCGGTCAGGTCGCGCAGGGCCTCCACTCCCAGAGTTGGGAAGTGTTATCTTCCAGTTATCTTCTCTTATGCTAGAGGATGGTCTTTCCCCTGAAGGTGCACTACCTCATGTAGTGAATGAGTTTCCGGAGGTATTCCCAGATGATTTTTCAGGCTTGCCCCCAGAGCGGGATGTGGAGTTTTCAATTGATCTGGCGCCGGGAACACAACCGATATCTCTTCCCTCTTATCGCATGGCCCCCACCGAGTTGAGGGAATTAAAGATACAGCTGGACGACTTAGAATCCAAAGGATTCATTCGCCCGAGCGTCTCTCCTTGGGCCGCTCCTGTGTTGTTTGCAAAAAAGGCTGATGGATCCCTCCGGTTGTGCATTGACTACCGGAAGCTGAATAAGGTAACAATTAAAAACAAATACCCTTTACCCAGAATAGATGATTTGTTTGATCAGTTGAAGGGGGAAAAGTGGTTCTCAAAGATAGACCTGCGTTCAAGGTATCATCAACTCAGGGTGAAGGAGTCAGATATCCCAAAGACAGCCTTCCGAAGCAGGTACGACCACTTTGAGTATTTGGTCATGCCCTTTGGATTGGCAAATGCTCCAGCAGTCTTTATGGCACTTATGAATAGGTTTTTCCATCAATATCTAGATTCCTTTGTTGTGGTGTTCGTGGACGACATTCTGGTATACTCTAGCTCTGAGGAGGAACACGAACATCACTTGAGGGTCGTTTTGGGTACATTACAGGATCACCGCCTCTACGCAAAGTTGTCAAAGTGCAGTTTCTGGATCAGGGAGGTGAGATTTCTTGGGCATGTGATCTCATAGAATGGAGTTTCAGTGGACCCTGATAAGATTAGTGCGGTTATGTCATGGGAGCAGCCGAAGAATGTGTTCAAGATTAGGAGTTTCCTTGGCCTGGCTGGTTATTATAGGCGATTCGTTCGGGATTTCTCTCGTCTTGCTTCACCGATGACTACCCTCACCCGGAAAGGGGTGAAGTTTGTATGGGGTCCAGAATGTCAGGCATCATTCGAGGAGCTGAAGAGGTGATTGACTACTGCCCCCGTGATGATTTTACCAGAGGCTGGAAAGGGATATGTGGTTTATTGTGATGCCTCGGGTATGGGTCTTGGGTGCGTGCTTATGCAGGATGATCACGTGGTGGCGTATGGATCTCGCCAACTCCGGCCACACGAAAAGAACTACCCAACCCATGACTTGGAGTTGGCAGCAGTGATGCATGCTTTGAAGACGTGGCGCCACTACCTCTTTGGGGAGAAGTTTGTGGTCTATTCTGATCACAAAAGCTTGGCTTATATCTTCTCACAAAAGGCCCTCAACATGATGCAGCGTCGCTGGATCGAGTACTTGCAGGGGTTTGATTTTGACATTTTCTATACCCCAGGTAAGGGTAATGTAGTGGCTGACGCCTTGAGCAGAAGGGTTCCAGTGCAGGCTTTGAGGAAGTCCAGTGATGAGTGTACATTGATGGGGATCTTTTCTCAGATGCATGTGGAGACCAAGGAACATAGTGGAGGGGCATTCTTGGCGAGCATCCAGTTGACTCCTTCTCTGTTGGATTTGATTCAGCAGGAACAACCTAGTGATGAGCTTTGTCAGCGATCGAAGCAGTTTCTTCATGGTGGGGAGACATCCTCTGATTGGTCGTCGTCTCCCGACGGCATCTTGTGCTTCAAGGGTCGTTCGGTAGTGTCGTTATCTCTACAGAAGGTGGTGATGGAGGATAGCCACCAGTATCAGTGGGTTGTCCATCCGGGTGCCACTAAGATGTATTATGATGTCTGTCGGCAGTTTTGGTGGTCTGGTATGAGACGGGACATAGCGTACTTTGTGTCGAGATGCTACAGATTCCAGCAGGTGAAAGTAGAGCACCAAAGGCCCTCCGGTTTGCTCCAAACACTACCCATTCCTACCTGGAAGTGGGACGAGGTTTCCATGTACTTCATTGTTGGATTACCTCATACACCTTGAGCTAAGAATTCCATTTGGGTGGTGATTGATCGTCTAACCAAATCAGCCCACTTCATTCCGATCATAGATACATCTAAAGTGGATGAGTTGGGCCGTTTGTATCTTCAGGAGGTGGTGAGACTCCATGGTGTGCCATAAGCAGTTGTCTTAGATAGAGACCCTTGTTTCACATCTCTATTCTGGGAAGGCCTTCAGAAGGCCTTGGGGTCCCAGATTAAGATGAGCACAGCATACCATCCGCAGACGGATGGTCAGATAGAGCCGGCGAATCAGATTTTGGAGGGCATGCTTCGTGCATGTGTCCTAGACTTTGGAGGTTCTTGGGATAACCATTTGGGATTGGTTGAGTTTTCTTATAATAACAGTTACCAATCCTCGATTCTAATGGCTCCTTTTGAGGCACTCTATGGTCGGCCTTGTCGGTCCCCCCTCTGTTGGGCTGAGGTAGGTGGGACCTCACTACGGGGGCCGAGTATGGTGCAGGAGACATCTGAGAAGGTAAAATTAATCAGGCAACATTTATTGATAGCTCAAAGTTGTCATAAATCATATGCTGACCGGAGGCGTCGAGACCTAGAGTTTTCTGTGGGTGACAGAGTATTCTTGAAGGTGGCCCCTCGTTTAGGCCATCGTCGATTGGGGAAGAAAGGTAAGCTGACTCCGCGGTACGTCGGGCCATTTGAGATCATCGAACGTATTGGAAAGGTGGAATACAGGTTGGCCTTACATTCTCAATTGACGTCCATCCATGATGTCTTCCATGTTTCTCAGTTGAAGAAATACTACCCGGATCCGTCCCATGTGTTGAGTTGGGAAGAACTAGAGATAGAGCCTGACTTGTCTATTGTTGAGAGGCCAGTGAAAATAGTGGACTCCCAAGAGAAGATACTTAGAGGGAAGTCTATTCCATTAGTCCGGGTTCTATGGCAGTATGGAAATGATACACATGAGACATGGGAGCGAAAGTCGTGGGTCGAGGAAGACTACCCGTTCTTGTTTTCCAATCAAGCCTCATGTTGACTTTCCGGGGCGGAAAGTCCTTCATGGGGGAGAGAATTGTCACATACATGAAATATTTAGAGGTATTTTTCATTTAATTTACATCCTTTATTTGTTTTGGTGGTTTTTCATGCATTTTTAAAGGAAATAGTGGGTTTCCAAAATTTGGGCCAACCTAAGGGCCCATTTCCAGTTTTCAAAGTATATTTTGTTTCTTTAATCACTCTTTCGTTTTTCAACATTTTTCAACCATTAAACTTCCAAAATGACCTTCATTTAAATATTAAAACCAAAAAATAATTTTGGGCCCCTTAAAAATTCATTAGAATCATGGATTTGGGTGATAAAATTAGGTATTGGGCCAACCCGAAAGCCCATTTCCATTTTTAAAATTGTTTTGTAATTCTTTCATAAAATATTTATTTTTTATCCTTTTTTGGTGATTCTACCTCTCACACATTCCCATCGAACCCAGCCACACCCCCATCTTCTTTTTTGCCTCTTTGGAGCTCATATTGATCGCGATTTAGGGCCTAACTTCTGAATCTCTAAAAAACGTCCAGATTTCTCAAGTAAGTTGTTTCTCTTCCTTATTCCTCCCTTCCTCTTAGGGTTTCTTCCTTTTTTATTGAATCCAAAAATGTCCAGAAGATGGGTTTTCGTACCTAGGGTTTTAGTTTTGAGTTTCTTGGTCCAATCCTCTGGTTTTAGGTTCAATCTTACTCCTTTGTGGTGCGGCGGAGGTGCGGTTGAAGTGACGCACAAGGATTTGGGGGTTTTGACACTTTTGGTAGGTGATTTCATATGTAGGTATTGTATAATGAGTTGGATTGATGTATTTAGGTTTCCATTATTTTAATCATTCATTATTTTGATTTCAAAAATTTATTTGGGTAGCATTTTAAAAGTGGTAGATTTTTAAGTGCCAATCTTGTGTGAAAATGGGTGTTTTACATGTGTAATCCATATTGTGCCTCTTGGTGTTGTTTTATAATTCAGGGATTGGATTTATAAAAAAATTTTGATGCTGAAATTTATATTTTGGTATAATATTGGTCTCCATTTGGTTTTAAATATGGGATTTTAGATGAATTTAATGTGCAACATTTGATTAATTTTCTTGAAATTGTTTTATGGAAATTATAAATGGTTTATTGAGTTATGCAAAAGGTGAAAAGAAGGTGTAGATATTGTTTTGAATGTGTGTGACCAGAACTGATATTTATATGTGAGTATTGATTTTGGTAGCATGTGGTGACTATTTGAGCACAATACGGGAAACCCGGGTATCTAGGTGGGCTAACGTGTACTAGTACGCTAGTGAACGGAGGGGTTTTGACCATGGTTCACTTAGCAAGTCTGACATGGATAACACTAACAAAACTATAATGGAGATGATTGGAGACCACTAGGTTATGGGTATGCTCCCTAATAGTTGCTCGTGCATGAGAACGAATTTCGTTATGGTTACTTTCACCGAGGTACGAGGTACTTGGGGATCACAACAAACTAGTACCTAGGGGGGTTCCTATGCTTGGTGCTTGTGGCCTTTTTGGCATTTAAACTTTCTTCATGGTATTTTGGGATTTGAAAACCAGCAGCTTGAATGTTTTATTCAATTTCACTAATTCTTTATAGTTATCCCCATTGAAAGTTATTTTCTTTTCAAAGTTTCACTTTTAGAAATAAATGCCACTATTATCTATTTATAACTCTTGAAAGCCTTTTATTTTACAATGCCTATCACTTGAAATCCTTGGGTGATATCCTATTGGGATTAGTCTCACACCCTACTTACACCTTTGGGTGTAAGTAGACTTGATCATGTTTGACACAGGCAAAGGAAAAGCCTTGGGCGATGGCGGTTCGGGTTGCTAGTTTCTCTCGATGGTGAGGTGTTGTGGAGACGGCTTGTGGGTGATGACCCTTTGTCATGTGGAGTCTCATGGGCTGTTTGCTGCTACTTTTATGTACATTTGGACCTCTTGTGTCTTGTTTAAACTCATATACTAAGTTCTGAATTTTTATTAATTCTTGTTTGGCATAATTTTTCAGATTTGGTTTGTTGTTTGTTTTTGGTTATCTTATAAACCCAAACTCAGGTAAATCGTTACCAAATGAATTTTTATGATACCCGGGAACATGTGCCAGCCCGTGGGGATGGGGAACGCCCTTCGGGTCTTGCCATGAGCCGGGTTTGGTGCTGGTTTGATGGCTACCAGATTCGGTTCGTGACAGTTAGAGCATTACAGGAGAGAACCCCCATATTATTTGGATTTTTGACAGAAGTGGAACTCTAATATTTATTGGTCGTGTGTTTATGCCTACAAATGTACAATAATATTTTGTGAGGGAAACAATTGACTCTGTTTTGTTTGTTCTCCCTAGGATTACCATGATATACCAGTATATCTGCCATTAGTATTGGTTTCTAGGTATAAACAAGAATATAATAGGCTTCATCACTAGGAACTCCTCTTGTCAGTAGGTGAAGACAGAGAACTAGTGAACTGCTTGACCTCTATATCATCTCTCCATTCCTGATTGTAAATGAAACTACATAAAACTAGATTTCATGAAAGTAATTAATAGATTCCCTCAAGGAATTGATGTAGTTTGGGTGATCATAGATAGTTGCACCAGGGTTTCAAACTTTATGATGATCTGGGAAACCTTTTCAGTTGATTGGCTATAAAGGATTTATATCTGGGAGATTTCATGCCTTCATGGAATACCCCATTCAATAATTTTAGACTAAGATTCCTGGTTTACCTCATGTTTTTGTAAGGGGTTGAAAAAGGAACTTAGTCCAAAGGTGTTTTTTGTGTATGTCCAATCACACTTAGTCTGATGGGAAGTTAGAGAAGATGATATGGGTTTTACAGGATATTCTTGGGTCCTATATCCTTAATTTAGATTTTCAGGGTAAAAACATATACCTCAGATTGAGTTTTCCAAAAAAAAAGTTTTTATAAAACAATTCATATGGATATGTATGAGGCCCTCTATGGTAGATTATTCTATGCACCTCTTTAGTGGCATGAGGTATGTGAGGCAGCTCTATTAGGACTATCTCTTGTATTGACACATCAAATAAAGTCCATAAGATTCAAAGGTATATGGCTACAACTCAGTCTAGGAAGAAGTCTCATATCGATCGTCGCTGCAGAACTCTAGAGTTTGAGGTGGGACATCGGTTCCTTCTTCGTGTATCACATAGATTGGATCATAGAAAAATTAGGAGATAAGGAAATATATTTCTTTGATATTTAAATACCTTTGAGATAGTGGAGATGGTTTTCCTGGTCAGCTATTAGTTATTGTTTCCTCAGAGGTACCGGGCCATGAATGAAATCTTCCACATATCATAGTTTCAATAGTATCATTCCAACTTGTCTCATTTGTTTGAACATAAGGATATATATCTGGAGGGAGGTTAATTCTTCAATGAGCATTCGATATATATTATTGATCGTATCTCGTAGTCTCTCTGAGGCATGTTAGTTCCTCTAGTCTATGCATTATGGAAGAATAGATGCATACAGGAAAAGACATGGGAGTGGGAGGCCGATATATGAGGGAAATGGATAAAATTTTTCTCATAATACATTTTACCACCCATTGAAGGGAAACTCGATGAAGATTTGTATTAAGTAGGTGTGGTTGTATTGTCCTAGATTTTATCAAATTTAAATAGATCTTTTTTTATTAGATTATTTACAATGGACCTAATGATGTTTCCTAAAAGCATCAAGGAGGTCTTGGGTGAATCTCCGGATCTTTCATAGCTTGGATCCCAAAAATGAAATGAAGAGACTAAGCTTTACTATTAGGAGAAACTGTACCAGTTATACCATGTGGTTTCCTAAACCATGTGGTTATAGGAAGTACAGTGAAGGGGATTGCATGGTTTGTCTGAATCTGCGAAACCATTGGAACATGGTCATGTAGTGATGTAGGCTTTTAGGATAGTGAGTTTCTACACAATCTATGTGCGGTTTGACAAACTGTTCGCCTAACCATGTGAGGTTCCCCGTTGATGTAGTAGTTACCACATGGTTGGCATAAAAGTTGGCCAATAGTGAGGCCAAACCATGCACCATTGTTTTTAGGTTGAGATTACTATTCTTCCCCTCTTAAATAAATTAAATTTTTTCTTCTTCTACCTTTCCCTTCCACCATCAGAATTCATCTCCTCTACATGTGTGTATCTCCATATCCACTCTCATTAGGTTTTGTGATACCTACTTCATTCATAGACCAAATCCTTCACCATTGGAAGTAGTGGAACACACTCTATCAGCTTATCCAACCACTCTCTTATATTTTGATGTTCCTCTTCGATCCATTGTGATATTTATGTGAAATGTATTTTATAATATTTTCTTAGTTGTTTGAGATTTTATTTACTTACTCTCATTCTAGGTCAATTCAATGCTCGATAATATATTATTGGATCGGTACTACATTGAGGTATGTGGTCTAGGAATTTCTAGTTTTGTTTCATCTCATTTTAAATAACACACCATTGGGCCCATGTCAGACTCATCAGGTGATGCCTCAAATATGAACAACAAATTAAATTCATGGGTTCCCCATGTCTATAATAACCCAACCCAATGGTGAAGGCCATCCACGGTCATTCGCCTCATTATTGTTCACCCCTTTGTGTGTTACCAACATTAAGGTTGTATTTACCAATACTTTGAGTTGTTAGACACCTTGGGAGTGTGTGTGTGTGTGTTTCCCCTTAGTTAAATTCCTTATTTTACAATTTTAATTGATTTACATTGTGAACCATGAGTTAGGTACCTCTTTAAATTCCAATGTTTAATGCTTAATGATTGGTCACATGCTCTATGCCTTATGTTATCACTTTACATATTAGGGTTTGTTCTTAAAGCATTTGGATTTTTCCATTCATCTTTTTCTTGGGATAAATTCTAATTTTCCTTTAATAATTTTCATGAAATTAATGCTTAGGCTTATCTCATATGTTATTCCATGTGCCTTATACCAAGAGCGTATTGCTAAATGTATTGTACTTGTTTCCTGTAACACCCTGATATTTTATGAGAAATAATCTTTTTAATTTCTTTGATGTCTTGTATTGTACGCTACATAAAGATTATTTTTCACTATACTCAAAACCTTATTATAATTTAGTATACTCAAATAATATACTTGGCTTGTGTTACACGCAAGAGCGACCTTCCTCAATAGTGTGTGTTGTACGCAGTACTGAGTTTCAATAAACAACGATATATTGTTATAATATTATTATGAACTAGCTGTTATGAATATTATTTCCCACAATTTGAATTTTATAAAATATAATTCATCTTATACATATTCTAGAACATATTATGAGAACAAAATAAATTTTTCGGGTAAAATAAGTATTTTTAAAAAAAATGCAGTTTTTCCACCTTTTGATGGCGCACCCACTTTCAATCTAGTTTTTGACATGTTTATAAGATCAATTTTATTAAATAAACTTATTTATTTCAATAATTATATAAATATTAACTTTTTATAATTTTTTAATATTTTTCTGTTAACTTTTATATTTTTATGAATAGTAAAAATATGCTAAATTTTAATTAAAAACAAATTTTTTCATCAACATAATTTGTATGGTTAAATTATAATATTGAATAGTTTTAAAGTATAATAGAATATATTTTTACCATTTAATATTATGTATGTCATTATCATTAATTTTACATTGAACTCATAAGTAAAAACATTTCAATCTTTTACAATGTTTTTACTTTCAAAACCTGTTTTCTCAACAGTGGGATTAATTTTAAATTAAATACTGAAACTTATGTGTTTTGAATTTGGAAACATGGATTTCATATTTGGAATCAGTAGGTCCAAATTATTTTAATAGGCTACTTTTTATTTTTAGGCATTATGAATAGTAACTACGGTAAATTTTATTTACTACAGTTAAAGGTAAATTAGATAATTAAGGGTAAAAATAATATTATAAAATTACCCTAAAACTGCCAAAATTATATTGGATGAATAAAAGTCTACCCATATAATCTAAGGGTTCGAATATATTCATTTCATGGACTTTTGACCATGAAAATGATGTAATTATAATTAAATCCAAAGAAAGTGACAACATGTCACTCTCTTATATTTTATAAGTGTAATAATTTTAATTTAGTGATATAATTCATAAAACATCTAGAATAAATAGTCACCAGAAAGATAATAAAATTATCTACATCATGTTAATTTATTTATAATTTTTAGGGATTAGATAATTATCATTAATGGTGACACAATAGTGATGTAGAAATTATTTTATTCATTGAAATATCAAATAAATGGTTTCAAAAATAATAAAATAAATATTATAAGAAACAATTAATGTGATCCATGAATATTTTAGATGAATATGACATGTTAGGAATATATTAAATATTTTGGTTTTAATATATCTTCTCTTTTTATGTTATTTAAATTCAAATAATTGAATAGTGTCAAAATTGACACTATTGATATTTTATAAAAATAAGATATTATTAAATTGTTTAAAAATCACAAAAATATTTTAAAATTATAAATTGAAATTTATATGGTCTAAAATTTCATAAATTATCCAATTATGGAAAATTCACAACACATAAGTAATTATTTATAATTTAGAATATTATTACCAAAAATAAAATTAAATAGATTAAATAAAGATAAATCAAGTTGATAAGGTTTGAAATAAATTTCCAAAATGTCTAAATTTTGTTTTTTGATGATATTAAAACCCTATATCATCTCATATTCTAATTTTATTCATTTTTAAAGTTTTTATGTGGGTTTTGGGTTTATTATCAACTAATATTTTGGAGGTTTCCTAAAGTGCCCCTCTCCTCACTTATAAAAGGGCACCTCCTCCCTCTCTTATTCACAACATTTTGAGCCTTCAGGCACGGCCAAAACCTATCCATTTCTCTTATCCACTTACCTATAAACATTATATAGGTATTGGTCTTCTTAAAAGACCAACTTTAGTGCCCTAAGAGGTGGTTTAGAAGAGGCGCGTCAAAGAAGAGGTAATATCCTTTACTAATTCTTTCAAATTTATTTTTTCTTCTACTTCCACTTCTTTATTTGTTTCAATATAAATTAATACCATAAGAATAACTCATATACTTATATGTTATAATAAATATGAAACAACCCAATTTCACTTTATATCCATGCTACGGAAAATGAAATCACCACGCGGGCGTCCGTACGGAATACCCTCTCTACGCCGTGGTGTAATCTGTTTTTCCACCACCAACTTACTTGGATGGGTATAATGGTGTAAATAATAACTATATATGATTATTATAACATTATTCTAATTATTATATATTATATCATCCACTCCAATTACATTCAGTAATTATGGGAATGATATCATCTCTCGTGCGTACGTATGGATTACCGTCTCTACGATGCGATGAGATTCATTCTCCATGTTAACCATTCAAGAATGATTATAAAGTATATATAATAAATAATCCTGAAATATGTGTCATAATAATTATAATTTATGTATGTATATGTTATTTACTTACTTCCATTCAATTTAATAAGGAAACGAAAACAGCGTTCATGTGTATGTACGACATACCGTCTCCAAGAACGGTGTATTTCATTCCATTTATCGATCTATCATATATATTTATATGATGAATATATATTATATATAAATCATGTTTTACATTATGTAATTAATTAAATCTGGTTATAAGTAATAATATCAAGAACAACAAGTCCAAACATGTATGATAAATTAAACGTTTTTACCCAAAACGCTGCTTTAACATGGAATTGACAAAAGAACGGGTAATATAAAGTCCTAAGTGAATCATATATGATATCATAAATTTTATTATGGTTATTTTACAAGTTATTAATACATTTAAACCCATCATAAAATAGTTTCAGACATGTATGGAAGAAATTTGACCTAAGGTAAGGGATAATTTTTCAATCTCATTTTTATCTGAGATTGTTTATTCGTAAGTATTTACTGGGGTTATATTTATCATCCATTTCCATGTTTTATATAACTGTTTTCATAAATTATTTACTATTATTCCATGTATTTTTAAATTCATTTTTACCCCTTTTTGACTTTTACTATGTAGTATGGAAGGAATCTTTCTTTTGGTTACCATACGAGGTACTTTTTGAATTTTCTGAAAAAAGTACAAGAAGAATGTTTTTTTAACTTATATGACGTGAATGGATTTTTGCGGTTTCATAATGCCTTATTTATATGAATATTCCTCTACAATATTTCATGATTATTTTCAAAAAAATTATTTTTTTTTAAAATATCACGACATTTTGAGAAAATAAAATGATTTTAAAGAAGAAAAGATATTTTCCTCAAGAATTCATTTCAAGTGTTTTATCAAAACTATTTTCAATCTAAGATGACATTATTTAATATGTTTATGTTTCAAGTATATTGTATCTATTATTTACATGGATTAATTTTTCTTATGATGAAATTATATCCATTTATTCTATATGGATTATGCTATGATGGGATGATGTTTATGAAACCCATTTTATTCATTGGGTTATGATGAATGATTTATGTTTATTTTGTGGAACATGAAAGAATGAATTCATTATGAGATGGGTGGGACCTATATCTCCCTCAAATTCATTAGGTAAATATTTATATCTCATGATATAGACATGGCTAGAATGGAATGTAAATCTGGTTTAGTAATACTGGGCTGGAATGGCAAGTAAACTCGGTTCAGTAATGGACATTGTCTACTATGATGGTCTTGGCAGAAATGCCTTGGCTAATATGGAAATATTATCATGTTCTTAATGATTTGAAATAATTACATGTTTTATACCCATGATATTTTATCATGATTAATGTTCTTTTGTGATCTATGCCTTATGTACTGCCAAGATTTATTTCACAACTCAAAATTTTGATTTTTAAACTTTATGTTCATGTTTTGTTTAGTTCAAATGAATATGTTTTGTTTTATTTTCTCCATGGTTACCCTTACTGAGAATTTGAGCTTTCCCTTTATATGTTATCTTTTCCACATGATATAAAGAAAGGTTTTAGGTAAGAAAAAAATGGTAATTTCTTTCTGGGAGATTTTGAAGATCTTTCACCATGATTAAAAGATTATTTTCCAAGTTTCCAAAGACACTAAACTATTACAGTCCTTGGGTGTCTATTTTTGTTATGTATTTAGAATTATCCAAAAGTAATGTAATGTCCATGTATGTCAAGCTTTGGGTCTCTATATTTGGTATTAGGGGAAAGGTTTAGTTAACCTTTGGAAACTAGGATGCGAAATCTTTAGTGAGATCCCTAGAGATATTTCTAAGGTATGTCTAGGGATGTCCGTAAGGTTAAGTATAAGTATAGGTCACTATCTTGGAATTATGATAACGATCATGAATATCCTAGGATTAAACCTAAGATGTTAGAGATTTAATGTACTCCCCCTTGATTATGTTGTTTTCCTTGTATGATTTTTTCCTCTCACACTATTCTTTTTGGGTTTTAGAAAATGGATGGAAACAGGAAGATTCATGTTAATGGAGAATATGATGGACAATGGAATGATGTTCTTCATGAGAAACCAAATGAAATGGGATTTGGAAGACCAAACATCGTTATTATTCCTAATCGTCAATCTCATAATATGATCAATAATATCAACTTTGGTAAGTTTCCCGACTTAGCTAATAAGAGAAAGATGGAGTTTCATGATGATCATAGAGGAAAGAAAGTTCAATTTCCCTCATGTAAATCATGTGGGAAGAGGCATCAGGGGGAATGTTTCAAAGTAACTAAAAGATGATTTGGGTGTGGAAAAGAAGGTCACAAAGCCATTAATTGTAAAGGAAAAGGTTCTGTGAACACTATGGACAAGGATAATGGTATTGCTAAGACATCAACAATGGTTAATTGTTTTAAATGTGGAATGTACGGGAATTATACAAACCAATTCCCTAAGGTAAAATCTCATGAAGAGAATCATCATGGTTGTATGGGTAGTATTTATATTGATGATGATGAAGAGACTACAAATGATATATGAGATGAACGAAGTGTTGAGAAATAAAATGATGAATCTTGGTAAATGGTTTAAGAAGGTAGTAGAATTATTACATGTTTATCAAGAATAATGTATGGTACTATGGAATAAAGAAAAACATAAGGATTTTTACCCTATTGTTTTTCTTTGAGTATTTGAATGTATATGTTAAATGGTACCATTAACCGTGAAAAGTGATTAAAATATTTTTGAAAATAAGATAACATGCGCATAATGAAGGGATAAGGAGAAAATAATATGTTTGATAGTATTAATGAACTCATGATTGATATAAGGACAAAGTGATATCATGGTTTGAGTATACAGAATTTTTGGGATTTTGGTATGTGGAAAGAGTTAGCTTTTGACAGCATTCATGTTTTCAAAAATATTATATGGGAATTAATACATGATTAAGGAATTCACAAGATTGGAATGTGACCAACAAGATATATCTTATGATATATGGGGGATAAATGATGGTATTCAATGATTGGTAGATTACCTTTTTAATAATAGTTTTCTTTATACTATGAGATTGGACAGAAGTATTTTGGATAATCCAAAAGAATGGAATGGATTATGTTTAACATCAAATAGTATTTTTTAAGGCAAAAAACTTTTTTCTAGAATGTTATAATAGTATATTTTTAGAAAAAAGGACAACCTGCAGGACGGGCGACAACCTGTCACGTCGGACAAGGTTGTGGGAATAAAACCCACAACCGAAGTGCGATAGGCCTTTATCACCTACCAATGGCCTACAGGAAGTCCCTAGTTAGTAGAAATTAGTTTTATTTTGTTAATCGGTATAATAGATGAAGTATAAGTCCGTTTTTTGAATCATATACGGTTAATATCACCATAGATGGACTTATGTGTGTATAATATCTTGTGCTAACTTTTTTTTGTGATAGAGACTGATGGAATGACCTGTCATTCTGTCGCATGATCTGCTAATACTACAAGAATGAAAAATTCAACTTCATTTCTTTAAATAATAGATGACATGGAAATTGTTCCGAGAATGACCAATGATGATAATACACTAAAATCAAGTAAGTATTTCTTCTGATACAAAAATTAATCAACTTTAGGGAAATGATCTTTAGAACCAAAAATGTTGTCCTAATACCCTCATATTCGATGAATCAAATGGTACCTTATATCATCACAAATTTATGGCTTTGTGATTTTTGGATTTTTCATATCCATGTTCTCTACCACTCTTCATCGGAACATGATGGTTAGATTTCTCTGCCATATCCATATTTTCACCTATATTGTCTTATGTGGAAACTCAATGTTGAGTTACATTGGTTGACCGTTATGTTTCTAACTTTCATTTTTATTATTAAGTTTTAGTATTCCTTTTTATGATGTGGGTTTCTATGAAATAATCTTTCAAGTATTAAATGATTTATAACCTCGATGAATTTCGAGGGAGGAATTCATTTTAAGTCGGGTAGAATGTAACACCCCGAGGTTTTATGAGAAATAATCTTTTTAATTTATTTGATTTCTTGTGTTGTACGCTAAACCAAGATTATCTTGCTCCATATTCAACACCGTATTAGCTTTTAATATACGCGAACAATGTACTTGGCTTGTGTTACACGCAAGAGGAACCTTCCTCAATAGCGTGTCATGTACGCAATACCGAGTTTCACTAAACAACGATATATTGTTATAATATTATTATGAACTATCCGTTATAAATATTATTAACCAAATTTTTAATTTTATAACATATAATTCATCTTACACATATTCTAGAACATGGTATAATAACTAAATAAATTTTTCGGGTAAAATAATTATTTTTTAAAAAAATGCAGTTTTGCCGACTTTTGATGGCGCACCCACATTAAATCTAGTGTTTGACACGTTTATAAGTTCAATTTGATGAAATAAACTTATTTATTTCAATAAGTATATAAAAATTAACTTTGGATGATTTTTTAATATTTTTCTGTTAACTTTCATATTTTGATGAATAGTAAAAATACGCTAAATTTTAATTAAAAATGAATTTTTTCATCAAGATAATTTATATGGTTAAATTATAATATTGAATGGTTTTAATGTATAAATATAATATATTTTTTTCCATTTAATATTATTAATGTCATTATCATTAATTTTACATTGAATTCATAGGTAAAAACATTTCAATCTTTTTCAATGTTTTAACTTTTAAAACCTCTTTTCTCAAGAGCAGAATTAATTTTAAATTAAATACTAAAAATTATGTGTTCTGAGTTTGTAAAAATGGATTCCATATTTGGAATCAGTAGGTCCAAATTATTTTAATATTCTACTTTTTATTTTTAGGCATTATGAATATTTACTACGGTAAATTTTATTTACAACTGTTAAAGGTAAATTAGGTAATTAAGGGTTAAAATAATACTATAAAATTACCCTAACACCTGAAAAAATTCTGTTGGATGAATAAAAGTAGACCCATATCACCTAAGTGTCTTAATAGATTCATTTCATGGAATTTTTACCATGAAAGGGATGTAATTATTATTAAAACCAAAGAAAGTGACAACATGTCTCTCTCTTATATTTTGTAAGTGTAATAATTTTAATTTAGTAATAAAGTTCATAAAACTTCAAACATAAGTTATCACCAGAAATCTAATAAAATTATCTACATCATATGAAATTATTTATAATTTTTAGGGATTAAATAATTTTAATTAATGGTGACACAATAGTGATGTAGAAATTATTTTATTGATTGAAATATCAAATAAATGCTTTTAAAAATATTAAAATAAATAATATATGAAAAAATTAATGTGCTCCATGAATTTTTTATATTAACACGACATGTTTGGAATCTATTAAATATTTTGGTTCGAATATATCTTCTGTGTGTATTTTATTTAAATTCAAATAATTGAATAGTGTTAAAATTGACACTATTGATATTTTATAAAAATAACATATTATTAAATTGTTTAAAAATCACAAAAATATTTAAAAATTATAAATTGAAATTTATATGGTCTAAAATGTCATAAATTATCCAAATATTGACAATTCACAATATATAATTAATTATTTATAATTTAGAATATTATTACCACAAATAAAATTAAATAGATTAAATAAGGATAAATCAAGTTGATAAGGTTTGAAATAAATTTCCAATATGTCTAAATTTTATTGGTTGATGAGATTACAACCCTATCTCATCTCATATTCTAATTTGAGTCATTTTGGATGTTTTTAAGTGGTGTTTGGGTTTATTATAAATTAATATTTTGGATGTTTCCTAAAGTGACTCTCTCTTCTCTTATAAAAGGGCACCTCCTCCCTCTTTTCTTCACAACATTTTGAGCATTCAACCTCGCCCAAACCCAATCCATTTCTCTTATACACTTCCATATATCAATTATACAGGTTTTGGCTTTATTCAAAGACCAAATTTAGTGCCCTAAGAGGAGGTTTAAAAGAGGCGCGTCAAAGAAGAGGTAATATCCTTTACCGATTCTTTCAAATTTATTTCTTCTTCTACTTCCTCTTATTTATTTGTTTCATTATAAAGTAATAACATTAGTATCAATCATATACTGATATGTTATTATAAATATTAGTTTCATTATAAAGTAATAACATTAGTATCAATCATATACTGATATGTTATTATAAATATTAAACAACCACATTTCACCTTCTATCCATCCTACGGAAAACGAAATCACCGCGCGTGTGTAGGTACGGAATACCGTCTCCACGCCGTGGTGTAATAATTTTTTCCACCACCACCTTACTTGGATGCGTATAATGGTGGAAATAATAACTATATATGATTATTATAACATGATTCTAATTATGAGATATTATATCATCCACTCCAATTCCATTCAATAATTATGGGAACGATATCATCGCTTGTGCATATATACGGATTACCATCTCCACGATGCGATGACATTCATTCTCCATGTTAACCATTCAAGAATGACTATAAAGTATATATAAAAAATAGTCATGAAATATGTGACATAATAATGATACTGTATTTATGTATATGTTATTTACTTACTACCATTCAATTTAATAAGGAAACAAAAATAGTGTTTATACGTACGTACGACCTACCGTCTCCATGAACGGTGTATTTCATTCCATTTATAGATCTATCATATATATTTATATTATCAATATATATTATATATAAATCATGTTTTACATTATAGAATTAAGTAAATCAGGTTATAAATAATAATATCAAGAACAACAAGCCCAAACACGTATGATAAATGAAACGATTTTACCCAAAAGGTTGCTTTAACTTGGAATTGACAAAAGAGCGGGTAATATAAATTCATAAGTGTATCTTATATTATATCATAAATATTATTAAGGTTCTTTTAAAAGTTAATAATATGTTTAAACCCACTATACAGGAGTTTCAGACATGTATGGAAGAAATTGGACCTAACGTAAGGGATAATTTTTCAATCTCATTTTTATTTGAGATTGTTTATTCGTAAGTATTTACTAGGGTTATATTTATCATCCATTTCCATGTTTTAGAGAAATGTTTTCATAAAGTATTTACTATTATTCCATGTATGTTTAATGTCATGTTTACCCCCTTTTTACTTTTACTATGTAGTATGGAAGTAATCTTTCTTTTGTTTAGCATACGAGGTACTTTTTGACTTTTCCGACAAAAGTATAGGAAGAATGTTTTTTTAACTTATACGGCATGAATGTATTTTTATGGTTTCATAACACCTTATTTCCATGAAGCTTCCTATTCAAGATTTTATGATTATTTTCAAAAAAATTATTTTCTTTTAAAATCGCACGGCATTTTGAGAACAGAAAATGATTTTGAAGAAGAAAGGATATATTCCTCAATAATTCATTTCAAGTGTTTTATCAAAACTATTTTCAATATAAGATGACATTATTTAATATGTTTATGTTTCAAATATAATTTATCTATTATTTACATGGTTTCATTTTTATTATGATAAAATGATATCCATTTATTCTATATGGATTAGGTTATGATTGGATGATGTTTATGAAACCCATTTTTTCATTGGGTTATGATGAAAGATTTTTGTTTATTTTGTGGCACACGAAAGAATAATTTCATTATGAGATGGGTGGGACATATATCTCCCTCCAATGAATTGGGTAATGATTTATATCTCATGGGATAGACATGGCTGGAATGGCATGTAAATCTGATTCAGTAATACAGGTCCAGAAGGGCAAGTAAACCCGGTTTAGTAATGGACATTGTCCACTATGATGGTCTTGGCAGAAATGCCTTGGCTACTATTGAAATCATATCATGTGCTTAATGGTTTTCCAAAATTAAATGTTTTATACTCATGCTATTTTATGATGATTAATGTTCCTTTTTTATCTATTCCTTACGTACTTCCAAGATTTATTTCAAAACTCATGATTTTGATGTTTAAACTTTATGTTCATATTTTTTTAATTTCAAATGTATATGGTTTGTTTTATTTTCTCCATGCTTACCCTTAGTTAGCATTTGAGCTCACCCTTTATATGTTTTCTTTTCCCCGGGATATAGAGAAAGTTTTTACATAAGAAAATGAAAGAGGAATATCTTTATGAGTGATACTGAAGATCTTTAACCATGATTAGAAGATTATGTTACGAGTTTCCAAAGACACTAAACTATTACGGTACTTGGGTGTATATTTTTTTATGTATTAAGTATTCCAAAAAAGTAATGTATTGTCCATGTATGTCAAGCTTTGGGTCTCTACATTTCCTTATTCCATGCTTTATGAGTTCAACTGTATTGCTTTATTGTCTTATGGGACTAAGTTTCTTATTAGTAATCAAGTGATGTTGTGTGGTATGCCATATTATATATATTCTTTGGTTGATATGGATCACCTAATATGGGTTGGTAGAGAACATGGATCCATATTTAAGGATCACATGGATGGACCCTCCATGTTTGGTTTTCATCTACATGACGTGCTAGGAGAGATACATTGGATTTTCATTTATTGTCTCCCTAGGAAGATTCAATAAACTCGTGACTGACACAAGTTCCCTAGGGGGAAACCAAGGATGAAACTATTGAGAAGATGGCTACACCATGACTCGGGTGATACCCAGTCCCCTATGTGAGATATTTTTTATGGACTTAGAGTAACCATGTCATGTGTGATACACGAGATGATGTTATGGGTCACCTGGGATAGACTCGGTGTCATTGGTTATATTGGAGACCCCTTTAGTGACCCTCTAGTTTTTTATAGATCACCTTTGATGTGATCAGGTTTTGACCTTGAATTTGACTAGTTCATTGATTTCAATTACACATATGATGTTATTCATTTATATTATGATCATACTTATGTGGTGTAACTGAAATGTGGCCACCAAGATAAAGAACAAGACGGGGTCTGTCTACCATGGCTACATTAATTATGACGGACTTTAGTATATACCTTATTACATTTACATGTGCTTTATTTTATAAAAATATAAGTTTACAACTTTTGATGCATGACTGTTCTTCTAGGATTTGAGTTTTAGGAAGAGGACAGGTCCAATGCTTGAGATGCTTATAGTAGTAGTTTTTATTTTTTTTATATTTTTTCAGCTTATAGTAGTTGATTGTTTCCCCAGTTCCCCATAATCACATTTATTATAGTGTCATGATCATCATAATCATTGTATCTATTATTTTTATTGATCTTTGACCCATTTTATATTTATTATTCTTGGCTTATTTAATTATTTCTATAGATTTTTATTTAATATATATGCTTCGTCTATGTATTATCTATTGTTTAGCAATGCCCATACTCTAATGGATGAGAGAATATTCTCCCAATGTATACACCCTAGTACCTTACTTCTAGTCGATAGCCTCTGGCATTTAGGGAGGTGCGCTTGAGGTCTTTTGGCCCACTGTCTCTGGGCACCATTATGTGGAATCAGATTCGAGGTGTAACAACATGATTGTATTTAGTATCTACCATATACTAGGATGTTTTATTATATAATTAATATTTAAAAACTAACTTAGATCCACCAAATGGGTTATGAAACCACTGTTTGTTTGTATGAAAAACTACCTCCTCATGAACCAATTTAATTCATTTTTCAATCACCACCTATAAAGGTTTTAAATAATGATTGATTTATAGATTAAATATTATATTTATGATATTTATTATTTAATTATTCTTATGAAATTATTACATGACACATACTATTGTGATTTAAATTTTATTTGAATATGATTATGTCTCTCATTTGTATGATGAACTACCGCCTCACAAAGTGATGTGATTTTTTCATTCATTACATGGAATGAATTAAGGATGGGTTTGATAATAATATCTGAGGTAAATTAAATATAAATTATAATATAATTATAATATATATATATATATATAATTTAATCCTCTTTCCTTCAATATAACAAGAAAATGGAAATAATGTACATGCATACATATGACATATCATCTCTGTGGATGGTGTATTTCATTTCATATTACCAAATTTTATTGAATATTCCAAATATATATGTAATGAATACATATAATATTTAAATTAGTGTTTAAATTCCATAGATGGAAAAATTCCTGATCAAAGAGAGAGTAAAAAAATAACATGTCAAATCATACTCAAAAAACAAGGCAACTAACACCCACAAAAAAGAAAATATTGAATGATTATTAAAAAATAGGTTATAAAATTTCATAATAGAATCATATATGATATTATAAATATAAATATGGTTCTTATGTAAGATAATTAAATTATTAAAACAATTTTACAAGTTCTAAAATATATTCTAAAATAGCTTTTAACCTAAATGAATCGTAATGTAAGAGATTTCATCTCAATTTACATTCCCTTGAGTGTTATCTATTATTATGCATTAATTAACTTTTTATGGTGTATATACTTACCATTGACATGTAATACCAAGAATAATTCATTATTCATGGTATTTCATGTTTTAATTTGAACTTTTTCATCTAAGGTGGTTTGCATTATGAGTTTTTCAAGGGTTTATGTCACAGTCCAACTTTATCCATGATTATTTAAACATTACATTCCAATGAATAAATTTATTTGATCATTATTTAATAAAAATAATATAATTTTATTATCATATGGATATTCATGATTATTTTCAAATAACATTCTTTGTTTCCACTCTTTTTTAATTAAAATATTTTAGATAACATTTTTTATGAAAACCAGACTTCATATATCTCCTCAATCGAAAACCTGTTTTCATCCAAAATCATATTTTCTAAAAATGTTTTCAAAAATAATTTTAACTACTTCAAAATGATTTAATGAATTCATTTTTTAACATTTTTAATTTTTATCAAATTTCTCTAAATAAATCTTCTTGTCACTTTTCAAAGAATCCATGTTTCTAAACTTTTTACAACGTAAAAGGAAAGTTTTTTTTACCTTGTATGAAATGAAAAAAAATACCTTGGGTCATTTCTTTGAAGCCTCGTTAACATGATTAAAATTATATTTTTATTTATTTTTTTAAAAAAATATTATAAGAGAAAGCTGTTTTCAAAATGATCTATATATCATAAAGTGATTTTCAAAATAAAAAAGTGTATTTTTTCAATTGTTTTTTAAGGATTTATTTATTTCATCAATTAAAAAAACGTATTTTTTTCAATGGGTATAAATCATATCAATACCATCCTCATTATTACTCTGGATGTATTATTTTTATTTTGAAAAAGGATAGTGTTGAAATTCATTTGTTTGAGTCATTTTTTATTAACATTACCTTTAGTTATTCACTTTCCCAGGATCATTGAAAAATAAATTTCCCATAAATATCCATATCAGATATCATTGATATGTTTATTTAATAACTGCTGTATGATTTTTACATATGGTGTTTACTTGGAATTTTATTTTATTAATGAGGGAAATATTGAAAAATTCGAATTCATTACTCAACATAGAAATTTGAAAGGAACATTGTTTATGAATGAAGTAAACTATTCGATATATTAAGAATGAATTGGTCATGAAATAAATGGGTTGGGGATCATCTAATGAAAGCCTCTAAATGAATCGGTAGTCTCATGGGTAAGAGAATTTACCTAGACCCTGCTAATGGGTATTCTCTTGGTATGTTTTAAACTATCTTGAGGACACGTCTGGATGGTAAAGCTATCATGATCCTAGGAAACACATTGTCCTATAATTAAGAATTTACTTCATTTAGTATTAAGTTATTATGATCCAAAAGCATTTCACAATTAAATTATATAGGATGCATTTTATTATGTGTTATTGATTAAATGGCATGTTTTTTATTTACCTACCCTTCCATATTGATTATGCTCTATCTATTCATGTAGTCAAGTTATTTAAACTATATCTTTTTTTAGTTATCTTCCATACCGTATTTATTATTCCCATTAACTCATGATTGTTTCCACTATATTTAACCCTTACTGATCATTTTAGATTACTCTATTTTTATTCCTTTCACCATGATTCTACATTGATCACTATGACTAATATGCATAGATATTCTAGAAGAAATAATGTTTATTTCAAAAAAAATTATATTGGTATTTTTATATTACAAAAATAATGTAAGACTCGTTTTTACATCTATTTTACTAATACTAATAAAATGACCAATTCATTGAAGTGAGATTCCACATATCTTAAGAAAATAGAATTGTGTTAGGAACAGGCTTTAGGAATATGAGGTCAGGGTTTCTACCGTTCATAACTGAGAAGGTTTAGTAGAAACCTTCAGAACAAGATTTATGAAAACATAGTTTAGGGAATATAACCATATGATATATTTTAAGGATAATTATAGATGAATATACTATAGTTTTTTTAATGGTAGTGATTTTGTGGTTTTCCCAATAAATATATCCATATTTTGATACTACATGTGGTTGTGCTTCTGGAATAGATATACCAAGGGGTAAAATTTCAGAAAATGGAATATCGATATTTACTCAACCAATAACAGGTATATGAAAATAGTCTTTACTATACACACATTTTGACACACCTGGGGGTATATTCTTAAGTTAATTCATATTTTCTTTATAGACCATTATGAAGGATTTGAATAGATACTACAAATATGTTACCTAGATCAATCCAAAGGTGTCTTGGATTGAAAATAATATTCCATGATTTAGACATCCTATAAATGATTATATGGTCTTCTCACTATAATAATCGTTTCTATAATGGATTGAACCTAAATAAATCACATTAACATTAAACCATAAGGTTTATGAGTTAAAAATGAGAAAATTAATGAGTTGATAATTGGAGTGAAAGATATTGTGTTTATTCATAAAAAGTTTTCATGAAATATTATTAATAAAATATTTCATAACTGACTCCTAGACACACTAAATAATAAGAGTATGGTGTTTTCAGAAATATTGAGTGATGGGGATCATGCAAGGAAGACGGCTCAATTTACATTATTTCAGAAATGTTAAAGGAGATAGCTAAGAAGTTGTCTCATTGGAATATGGATATACTTTATGCGTGGAAAAAAAATAGAATAAAGAATATAATTTCTAAGGAAAATGAAGAGTCCTATAGAAAGAAATAAATATTATCATAAGGATCCATTTATTGTTTTTTTCCATAAATTTAGGGATCCCAGGAAACACCAAATTCAATTAACTATTTGAATGTCTAACAACTAGACTAAGAAAATATCATTGTGGTAATAAAATAGATTAAGTATTTATGTATTTCGATTTAGGACATAAATTTTTCAATAATTTTACCAATATTATTTGGCTTACATGAATCATAAAATATATATGAATTTTGTTAAATTTATAAGAAATTGTGTATTAAGTAATATAAGTGTTATGGATACCATCACTGTTTATTAAAGTAATGATTGATCACAAGTCCAAATTTTTAAATACCACTTTGTAGGTCTTCTGTGGTATGAATATCTCAAGATTATAGATATTTTAGGAGAAATGTTTGACAAGAATATTTTTTTAGTATAAATTTTATTTAAGGAAAAATTATACTAAATTTTAAAAATATAATTTTAAATATTTTGATAACTATTATGGTTGATATGATATTCATATATAGTAAATTAAATCCTTAGCACTAGGAATAGGTTCTTGAAAAAAAATTATCCACAAAAATTCATATCTGGTGAATCACATGGCCTTTTAAATCATCACATATTTATGGTTTTGATATCATTAACATTACATTGATCGTTCACTAAAATTAGATCGACGACCTCAATAAATATATATAATTTACTATTTTAATCCATATATATATCTTCAATTTAAACAATGGTTTTATTACTTTTAAACCTAGATATATTTCATTCCATGTGACCTTTTTTACTTCCCATTATCTCTTATTAAGATTGAATTTTATTAACTCTTTTACAATATGTGTTTTTAAATAATGATATTTCCAAATTTCAAATAGTTTATTATTGAGATCATTTCTTTGTTGAAAGAAGAAATTGATGTTATGTGGGGAGATTGTATCACCCATAAATTTTAACATATAAACATTATATTTGATATCGTATATGGAACACAACAACAAGTGAAAAAAGGAATACATCATTCAGACAAATCATGATATATTTACTATTTTAAATAAATTAAATCTATTATTTTTCTTTCAAGGCATGATATACTGATTTATCTTTAGTTTCATGCAAAAACTAGTTTCATTGAAATCTTCCAATACATGCAATACTAGGTTTTACCAGACAAAAATATATTATTATTATTATTATTATTATTTAATATGATTGTTATCACATAGCCATTGGAATGGAGGGTGAGAATAGGATTAAATAAATTAAAAATATATATAGTTTACACGCAGTTATTTTTTATCTATTTATTATAAAAAATAATATTAATCAATTAAAAAAAAGAATTATTTTTCTAAAAAATATGTATTTTCTTAAATGATGGTCAGTCACGCTCGAAACACATCATTTAAATAATTAATTTTTTTTAAAATTTATTGAAAAAAATTAACATATTTTTTAAAATTAGAATTTGAAAATTATATTTGGATTAATGTTTTGTATTTTTCTGAGAAGTTTCATTTTTTAAAGAATAGTTAAAAATACTGAATTTTTAATTGAAATTTGACTATTCATTTAGATAATTCATAATGTTATATTATAATTTTTTGTGTTTTAATATCTAAATATTTCAATAATAAATATATATAAACAATATATTTCATTGGAATTAATTTTATATAGATTTTTTAATGTAAGTAATTGTAAATGTTTGAACATTTTCACATTAAAACCCAGCTTTCTTGTCCTGTCTATGGGAAATATTTTAAATTGAATTTTTCCAATTCTAAGAATTGAATTTGGAATGATTTTTTCAATATATGAAATAATAATAATTTATATTTTCTAATTTTATCATATAAATTGTTGAAAAAATTTATTGGTGAAAATTTTTAAAATTAATTACAGCGATTAATGAGAAAACGAGTTTACTTAGTGGTTAAACATTGTATATAATGTTTAAAAATGACTGGAAAGATATCCAAAAACAATTTTATTGAAATATATGGAAATTTTAAATTATGTTTTATATAATTGATATATTTTGGGTCCTATTTACATAAAACAAATGTTGGTGTATTTCTCTCTTTTTTAAAATTACTAGTGTTCCACTCACCCCACTTATAAAAGGACACCCCTATCATTTCCACTCCACACCTACGAAGCAATTTTTTCAACTAATATAATACAAAATAACCCCCAAAAAATCTATACCATCATTTTATAAGCCTTATTGTTGGATTAAATAAAACCATTGAATGTCTTAGTGCAATATTAAGAAAGGTACCATAAAAAGTGGCAATGTTCTTATAATAACATTTTTATTTTCTTTACTTTAAAAATCATTAAAGTCCTTCTATAACATGATTGTTTATTATCCAAATTATATTAATTATACTGATATATTTTAATGTTATTTATATGAAAAAAACCTCACACACTACCATCAATTGGGTTATGAAATCATCGTTCGTGTGCACGACACACTACCACCTCACGAACCGATGTCATTGTTTTTTCCATTATCACCTTTAATGGTTGTGAATAACGAGGGATTTATAGTTTTTATATGATATTTTTTATTATATTATGCTTATGGAATAAGTAAATCATATATTAATTCATGATTTAAATTTTTTAGGAATACGATGGTGTAGGTCGTGTGTACGGAGGTCTATTTCCTCACAAAGTGATGTGATTCATTCACACATTACATAGAATGTATTAAATATGGGTTTAATAAAAACATGTGATATATATCACATAAAAATAATACTATAATTCATATATATATAAATATATGTTTATTTTATTTTATTTTATTTTAATGTGATACAAAAATGGAAATCGTGTTCAGGCTTATGTAAGGCCAACCTTCTCCATGTAAACTGCTTTTCATTTCCTATCACAAAATTTTATGGATTACTCTAAATTCATAAATACTAAAAAATATGACATATAATTAATTTTTTTACATTCTAGTTATGGAGAAATAAATATTTAAGTAAGTGGAAAATATTAAAACTCCAAACAAACTTAAAAAACATGGCAATTAACACACGAAAAATGAAAATAATGAAGCATTATTAACAGACATGTAATTTAATGATATAAAAGAATAAAATATTATATTATAAATATTAATATTTGTCCGTTTTATTTTAAAAGATAATAAAATAATTATATATGAGTTTATATAGTGTTCAATAAAATTTAATTGTATGGTAAGGTATTTCGTCTCGATTTTCATTCCATTGAGAATTATTTGTTATTATTCACTAATACACTTTTATATGGTGTAAATACAATTTACTTACCTTTAATATCATGATTAATTCATTATTAATATTATTTTAAGTTTTAATTTGAATTTATTAATCTATAGTGACATGAAATAATAGTTTCCATGCGGTAAATAATTTTATAAGTCAATTTATTTTCATTGGGTTATATTACTTCCTATTTGTCGTTCATATTTTAATATAATGTTGTGTACTAACTTTTTTACTATTTATTAATGTATTTAAACTTTTTTAGTTTTATTTACATTTGATAAGAACAATAAATTCTTTGGTTTATTCTCACTTCAATTTTATTATCTTTGTAAGTGTTTACTTTGCATTCTTATTTTAACCGGGATTGTATAAACTTGACATCACATTGAAGGACAATATTTTTATCATTGATTACTAAACACATAAATATTTTTATCCTATTGTAATTAATCATTATTTTTAACTAATCATACCATTTTTATAATATAATGTACTTAAATTATTTCATATAATTCTTTTTATGATAAACCAATTTCATTTCTATCTTCAGTCAGAAAACTTTTCCCTTCTAAATCCTCGTTATCTAAAAATGGTTTATAAAATATTTTTAACCTTTTAAAAATTATTTATTAAATAAATTTTTACCCATTTTTACTTTTTACCTAATGTATATAAATGAATCTTCTCATTGTTTTCCAAATAAAGAACTTTTCCGTCCTTTTTAAAATGAAAAAATAGAATGTTATTTTTACATTGTAAAACATATATAGAATTAACGACCATCATTTATTTGTTGATTTATTTTTATGAAAACATGCATATTTATGAAGATACTTTTTTTAAATATTATTTTCCTAGAAAATAATCATCAAAATTTATTAGGTTTTGAAAAGTAATTTTCAAAATAGAAATTATATTTTCCTCAAGGATTTTTTTAAAGATGTTTTTATTTTATCAATGAAAACAATCCTTATGTTTACTCTAATTGGTATAAATCATGTTGATACCATCATTAGTCATCTTATGGACAGAGTATGACTATTTTCAATAAATATAGCTCAATAAATCACATCATTGAATCATTTTAGTATTTATTAACATCTCCTTGAGTCATTAACATTCTTGTGATATTGAACCTTAAATTTCCCATAAGTATTACTATTAATTATCAAGGATTTGATTATTTCCCAAAACTTTTAACATTTTTAGTATGGTGTTTACTTCAATAGTTATTTCAATAACTAGGGAAATATTGAAAATACATATACTTTACTCAAAAAGTACATTTTAAAAGGAACATTGTTTATAAATTAAATAAATTATTTTGTAAATGAGGAATACATTAGGTTTGTAACGCACGAGTGGGAGACCTGTTAATGAAAACCCCTATATGCATCAGTAGACTACTGGGATGAATGGTTTTGGCTAACCTCAGATAATGGGTTTCCACCCATTATTTTTTTAACCTTTTGAGGATATATATTGGTAGTGAAGATATCATGTTCCTAGGAAACAAGACATCTAATAATTAATTAATTTCTTCATTCAGTATTTAGTTATTACTATCCAGAATATTTTCACTATGAAATTATATATGGATTCATTTAATTATTTTTAATTGATTATATTTAAATATATCCTAGTTAATTACATTTCTATATTGATTATAAACTATCTATTAATTGATAAAGTTATTAAAATTTCTTCTATTTTAAATTTTTTACCCTTCTATATTGATTATTCTAATTTACTCATTACTGCTTCAGATGTATTTTACCCTTATAAGTAATTTGATCACACCATTATATTTTTTTTAATTATATAGTATTCCATGAAGATTATTATGTCTAATATTCTGGAATACTATATAAAGAAAAATGTTTTTTTAAGTAAATATGTTGAAAATTTTGTATTTCAAATGTAATGTGGGACTAATTTTTGCATTTTTTTTACAAATACTACTGAAAAAATTGATCCTATAGGATTTGATTCCTTTTATATTTTGATAAATTATTTTTATAAGAAATTGGATCAGAGTTTTTGGGGTTAGGGTCGCTATGAAAAACATGAATGGAAAAAAATTTCAAAAATACCAAGTGTTTCATTTCCCCCACAATAATTGGCCACCCCTACCCTCTCTTATTCATACATTAAAAATAATTTTTATAGAAATTACCTATGAAAATAACATCCCAACATTATTGATATCATCCTAGAAGTCTTATTTGGGTCAAAATTACAACCTGGGAAGGCTTTTAGTGAGAACATATGAAGGATACATTAAGAAGAGGTAACAGTCATCAATGTGTATTTTTGATTTATTTATTATTAAAACTACATAAATTCATATTATACCATGAATATATACTATCCTTAATGTATTAAATATACTAATATGTTTTTATGTTAATGTAATGACATATAACTGTATCCACATCTATCTAATGGGTAAGGAAATCATAGTCCATGTGTACGGTAGACTATTGCCTCGCTAACTGATGTCATTCATTCTTCAATTACCACCTCTCGTAGTTATACATAATGGATAATTCATTATTTATATATAGTATTTATAATATTTATGATGTTATTTTTATTCTATTATTATTATGTTCCATATACCTTAATACTCTCTATTTGTGGGAATATGATAATGTTTTTCATGTGTACAGAAGACTACTTACATGCCAAGTGATGTAATTCACTCAATATTTACATGGAGTGTATTAAAGATGGGTTTAATTAAAATATGTGATAAATTCTATAGAATATTATTCTTTAATAATAATTTATTATTTATTTTACTTTCTTTAAATTCATAAAAAAATGTAAACAATGTTCGTGTATACGCAAAACCTACAATCTTCATGAATAATGTATTCTATTTCATATAACTAATTTTTTTTTATTATAAATAAATATATAGTGAATATATTTTATATTTATATAATTAATTACATTATGTAGATGATTAAATCATGATCAAATTAATAGTACCAATAATAACAAGTCAAAAAATATATGAAAAAGAACACGGTTATTACCGAAAACCTGACATTAACATGGAATTGTTTGTAAATGTGTAATATAAGGCCATAGGAAAATCATATATGGTATGATATATATGATTTTGTGTATGTGTGTTTCTTTAATATATTTATAAAAAATATATATTTATTATATATGATTTTTGAATGAGTATGACGGAAGTTAAGACTTAAGGTAAGGGTATTTATAGTCTCAGTTTTATTTCTAAGAAACTTATGATATATTCAATACTAATTTATTTTTTGTTGTTTATATAAAACCCTATTAAATTATATATCCCGAATCTACATAATTTTTTGATAATTATTGTTTCTATTTATGTTATTATTTCATGGGGATTATGGTAGGGGTATTTGTCTCAATTTTCCTTCATTGAGATATATGTTTTATTATGCACCTATATACTTTAACAAGGTGTATATGTAGCCCCATTGACATGTAATTTCATGAATTTATTTCCGTCCTAGTATTTTAAATTTTTATTTTATTTTCTCCCATCATGGTTCCTATGATGCAATTTTATCAATATGGTAATGAATTTATGTTACAATATCTTTGTTTATCAGGATTATTTTTTATTATGTTTTAGATGATGAATTATTGTCATCCATCAACCATGAAACTAATTAATATTTTTTCCACTAGCTATTTATGGCACTTTAATATAATATTACCATTTACAAACTCGTTTTTAGATTATATTATTGAGAATTTTTTTTAAGAAAAACTGACATTATTTCTACCTTATGTCGGAAATCAAGTTCCCTCCAAATACATGTTTTCTAAAAATGTTTACAAAAATGTTTTATTATTCTCATATAATTTTTAACTTAAATTTTCTCACAATTTTAATTTTTTACAAAAAAAAATCAAAGGAATCTTCATATCCTTTTCCATAACAATTCCCCTTATGCTTTTACATAAAATTTGAAAATAATATTTATTTCTAACATTCACAACATGAATAGTATTAACCAATATAATGAAAATTAAATGATTCCAAGATTCATTTAAATTTTAAAAAAATAAAAAAAATTCCATAATATTTGTTGAATTATTAGATTTAAAAAAAAATCAATATGGAGAGAATTTTGAATTTTTTTTATCTTTTAAAAAGTGTTTTTCAAAGAGAAAAAAAAATCTTTTTTTCAAGAAATGTTAGAAATTAAATTTAAAATATTACAATATGAATTATAATTGATATTTTTAAAAAATGTATTTTCATATATTTTTTTGTTTTAAAAATAGATTTTCAATGAAAATCAATGTTCCTCAACAAATGTCCCATGTAGTCTTTCAAAAAAAAAATTCATCTAAGATGAAATTATTTTCGGTTACTTATTCTTTATTGGGGATATGATCTAATTATAAAATTATTATTATATCTTTTAATGGTTCATATTTATGAAAAAGATTTGTTTATGAAACCCATTTCTCATCCACCAGTTATTCCATAATAAAATGTTTTTGATACCGGCTTCTTTTTGTATGGGTTATTCTTTAATAAAATTATGAAATTATGAAATATTATAAAACTTTTTTTACAATTTTTATGTTATGGTGAAATGATTATGAAACTCATTTCATTTTTTGGGTTCAAATATGATGAAATTTTTATAATATTCTATAACACATATGTATGATTTTCATTATGTGATTATAGTTATGTTATAACCAGGAATGGAAGTTGCATTATAAATAAAGAAGGGCGGGACCTATATCTTCCTCCAATGCATTGGGTATTGGTTTATATATCATGAGAAATAATTGTTGGGAATTGAGTGTGAACATGGTTTAGTATGACATGACTGGAATGTGGAGTGAAACTGGTTCAATAAGATATGATTGTGATTGGGAGTGAACATGCTTCTATAGGACAAGGCTAAAATGGGGAGTGAACTCAGTTTATTAAGAGATTTTATTCTGTATGATGGTATTTTGTGTGATGCATGACTACTATAATGGATTGGGGAGTGAAACCATTCCACTTTGAAAAATGGGATTCCATTAGGGACTATGGTGTGCCCTACAAAGGAGGTGTAGCTTCCCATTGAGTTCCCTTATATGTTTTGGAAATGAGCCTTTACTACTAAGGAATAGATTTTATATGATTCTGTGTATTCCAAAAATCTATATCTTATTCCATTTATATGTTCTCATTACTCATGATATTTGATTACCATATGATTCATGTCTTATGAACTTCTAATATTTATTCAACAAATCTTGTTTATGATTTTTAAAAAATGGGTATGATCCACATAAGATATCTTCTATTATCACATTTCCATATGATAATAATAGGTTGTTATATAATCATTATGATTACCCGTGATGAATATATGATATCCACCTTTCATATGTTTCCCTTCCATATGTTATAAAGAAATGTTTTTTATATGTTATGTATATGGAGAATATGGGAAAGTATTTATGCAAATAATTAAATATCATTAACCAAATTAGATTACTTTGTTCATAGATTAAAATGGAACTAAACAATAATGGTCATCATGCTTGTTTTTTTTATTTTAATGAATATTATTTTAAAATGATGTCATTTCTATATAAGAGAGGCCTGAGTAACCAATATTTATGTCAAAGGAAAGTTTTAGTTAACATTTAAAATCTAGCATGATAAAACATTACTGAGATATCTAGGTATATTTCTAAGGATATTTCTACTATCTTCCTTATGGAAAATTCTATGAATTAGTCAATGTATTAGAAAATGTGCAACATTATTGGTAAAGTATAGGGTGAGTGGTTTACATGAAATTAAATACCTTCATGGATACTAGATGTGGATTTTAATATATTATATATGTACCTAGGCATGAAAACCCCCAAAAACAACATTTTGAACTAAACTCAATTGGGAACTAGTTCCTGAAAATATGCCCTGTTGTACAAGTAGTTTGGCACTCTAAGGGGATACTATTTGAAAATCCACAGTCTCTTTTCAAAACATCATTAAGGATTTAAATAGAAAATTTCTTGTATGGGACTAGGGAAAGCATTGGGTGTCAATGATTAAAAATAATGTGTCCTGATTATGAACACAAAAATGATTTTTCAGACAATGTAATTTTTCGTTTTGATTAATATTGTTGTCAATATAATTTATAGTCATAATCAGTGCTAGGAACCCAAAGGAATAGGACTAAAATTTAATTTAATTGATTAATTTATTATGGGTATAAAAATGGATGATTACTCGAGTAAAGGATGTTATGATTATTCAAAATGAGTTTCACAAAATAGGATTTACAAAGAGCACCTTAACCAACTCGCAAACTCACCAATGAATAGAAGGAAAGAGTTAATTGAGGGTCTGGGTGTTATTATATCTGGGGTAAAGAAGATTTAGTTTCATGTATATTGATAATGTAGAAATAAGAACCCAAGTGAATGTTTTAGGGGAATGGTGAGATGTTTGGAATCTATAAAGGACACAAAGTATGTAACTACAAATGGAAAATTAAATGTTTAGTTAACACAATGTATGGGGATATTTGTCTCCATATAATATCATCAAACATTGAACAAATTAAATTTGAAAGGTATGGGAATTATAAAAATTTATTTCCTAAGGTAAAATCATGTGAAGAAAATCATCAAGGTTGTATGAGTTACGGTTATATTATTGATCATGATGAGACTATAGATGTCATTTGAATGTAAAGTGGTATTAATGAATATTATGATGAATAATAGATAATTTTTTGATAAGGATGTGTGAAGAATGAAGTATTTGTGTATTGAAATTATGATATTATGTTATAAAAATCATTTAATATATATATGTATTGTTAATTGTAAGTTTTACATTAAGGATTTTAAGGGATATACTGAATGATTTAGATAGACTGGAATAGTGATTTAATGGAATGTTTATTTTTTAAATATTAACCATAATATGTTTTAAATGATGTGATAGTGATTTTGGGATAAATATATGACTCATTTGGATAATGTGAATTTAATGGTGTTTATTTCCTTAGAACTGATTAATGATTTTCTAAAATGTTATTAATGCTATTATTGGTAGAGTTTACAACATTTTTGGGTTTAAGGAATATATAAAATAATCATTATTTTATGTAAAAATGAGGATGCATGTTTGTTATCAATATGTTTTTTTGATAAATATGGTTTCAATGGAATACATTATGAAGATATTCATGTGTTCAATATGTGACAATTAAGAGTTATTTCATGTTTTTATTGGATTAATGATAAGTTCATTTTGGAAATCTAATGACCTTCAATAAGAAATTTTTTATTTTTAATCATTATGAAGGGTGATTTGTTTAACCATATTTGAAATGTATTATATTGAAATCTAAATGAGATTTTAGATGTTATTGTATTATATCATTCATATTTTATAACCTATGTCGACAAATTGGTTTTTATTAAAACTAGAGATTAAAGGAATGTGTTATCATTATTTATAGATCTAAGGAACCATAGGATCTTCAAGAATTTATAAATACACCATCATTTCATGGAGTAAAATTTAAAGTTAAAATTAATAAAGGATCAACCATAGGGTCATATTGTTCTTATGAAATGTAAATAAATACAGTAATCATTTCTTCTCATGAAAATTATCCACTATTAGGAAATGGATCTTAAAAATAATTCAGATTATCATTATTATTTTTTATATCAATGTCATTTTTAATTTCTCTATGGTTTATTTCATTAGGGTCATTAACCTTCTCTATATCACCCAAATTTTGGGGAGAAATTTTTTCTATCACTCTCTGGTAGTATGTGAGTGTTAATTTTCTATTTTATGTCCATATTTTCAATTGTAACTTAATTTCTCCCATTTTAACACCTATTATGTGTTATTCTATAATAATTAAGAAAATAGATTTATCTTTTTCAAGAATATATTTTATTAACCCACTTTATTTTGAGGATTTTTATGGTGGAATTTTCAAAAATTAAACCTTTTATGACCATGAGGAATTTGGAGGGAGAAATTCATTTTTAGGCGATAGAATGTATCACACCAAGATATTATGAAATATATTTTTTTCAAATTAATTTAAACATTTTGATATTTTTCTTTACACACAACTACATGTTTATGTATAGTTACACGCAACACCGAGTTTGTCCTGCATTACATACAAGATCGATATTATTATGAATTACATGAAACACAGAGTTTAAATGAAATATGGCATATTAGAAAAATATTATTAACTAATATAATAAATGTTACCTATCTATTGGAATGGAAGTTATTAATATTATTGACTAAATTATGAAAATATGGATTAAACATTATTATAAATTGAATTATTTAGAGTCTAATTAATTATAAATGAAAATAAAACACTTTTAAAAATAAAAGGAAATAATTTTCTTAAAACAAATTATGTGAACATGTGTGTTTTATATCCATAAATTAACCAAATAACATTTGGTTAATTATTTTATTGAAATTTGTATATAATATATACCATAAAATGTTTATCATTCATATTATATGTCTTCTAGAAAATAAATAAAATTAAATAAAATTTCACACTAAAAACATGTATTTTTCTAGAAAATGGTTTTGTTTCCTTTTTATGCTCTTATTTTAAAATTAATTCTTTTTATAGTTTTAGAACATTAATTTGATAAAAAAAATTTATAAAATAATTCTAACATTAATAGTGAACATTGACTACTATGATGGTTTGGGGAATGAACCCATTCTACTATAAGGAATCAGCTTCGATTGGGGATGGTAGTGTGTCTTACTCGGTAGGTTTATACACCCATAATGTTCCCTTATATATATTTTTTTGAAATAATCCATGACTACTAAGTAAATTATTTTCTATGCTTATGTGTATTCCACAAATCGATGTCTTATGAGTATGTCATACTCTCGTATATCATGTTCTTTGATTCCATTATGATTCATGACTTATGAACTTCTAATAATATTGATGTGACTCAAGTTTAGGATCAATTATAGTTTGGGTATGAACATAATAAGTTATATTCATTGTAATATACCCTTTATTCTTACACTTTTCCCTCATAAGATCATAAACTGATACCTTTTATATTAATGCTTATGAAGCATCTGATCCCATCATTTATTATGTTTCCTTTCCTTAGGTTATGAATTACCATTTTATGTAGGGTATGTCTATAATGATTAAAAAATGGGAATATCCTTAATAGAAAAATTTAATATCATTTACCATATTAGAATATTGTGTTCCACGTTTCCATACACACAAAAGAGTAACAATCCTTAGATATTTACTTTTGTAATGAAATGAAAATTCATCAAAAAAATCTATAATATCCATTTATTAGAATCATGTAGAAATATAAAATGAACATCATTTTTGGAATCAAATTTTCAAAATTACCTTATAATGAAACTTAGATAATTTTCTAAACTGATTGATTTTTCTATGAATAGTGAAAAAAATATTGATTTTTAATGAGATCTTTTTTATTGAATTAATTTAAAAATTAATATTTAATTTTAAAAAGGTTTTAAAATTTTTATTAGTTATATTATATTATTAATAATCTAATTTATGGCATTGGAATAAATATTTTGTTGAATTTTTATATAATAAATTTTTATACTTAATGAATCTTTTTTTTGGAAAATCACTATCTCGTCACATTTGTGGGATTATATTAAAATAAAATTATTCAACGCATAAAAATTCAATTTTATAAAATATATTCTATATTTGGAATCACAATATTTAATAATATATATTATGTAAAATGTACTTTTTCGTCATAATGAATAGTAAAAACATTAACAATTTTTCACTGGGGATAATGATAAGACTTGTTTATTGAGGGGTCAATCTGAGATATAATGGAGATGTTTCTACATAATCACGTTTCAATCCAATTTAATAACCTTAATTCTACATGATAATATCCAAAATTCATATCACTAACCATTTAGAATCATTTTTCATTGGAATTTCCTTATTATATTTTATTCTTTTAAGAAACTCTAATTATGTCCTCTCCCTATCATATAAAATGACCACACAACCTTCTATTATTTAAAATAAACTATTCCTTATATCAAGAAAATAACTTAAAAATCCATTATAATATTACATATCCATGTTCTGGTGGTTCAAGCCTCCCCATAAGACTGACCATATGATCCTTAAGAGGATATTTAATGTATTTCATTAAAATAAGTGGTAATCAACTTATCCAATATCTTTCGGATATACTTCAACATTTACAAATTCCATAACATCTTGTTATAGTTTTTTTCCTAAGCCCCTAATTTTTATCATGATTTTTTTGGGATTCATTTGATGTTTCTTCGAGTTAATTTTTGAAATTTTTTTATGTTTATAGGATACTACATTGTTAGTGCATAGTTGGCACACAAATATCCCAAACCGTGCACCTTTCTATAGAAAACATGAAAATCAGGCAATGGGTCTCACACAACATGCACAAAGTTTCATAAACTATTCACCCTTTTTGGAGAAACCATGAACCCCATTTAAAATGCTAGAAATATTTCACTTATTTTGTCTAAATTACATGCCTCTTCCCAGGAAATAGTGTGGATATGTTTTTGGATTTTCCAAATTTTAATTAAAAAGTCTATGACCCTCCTTTTAGGTCCCCAATAGACCGATACAACCCCAAACCAATTTCTCACAACCAAAGATCTCCCAAGAAGAATTGTTGGTACCTCAGATCCCTCTTAAAATAGATTTGAAGCTTGAGTAATGCCCATTAATATTAACTCAACAAGTTTCTTTTTTTCGAATCTCATTCATCCATAATCTATTCTCTCTCCCCTAGGTTTCTAGGAATCCAAGATTTTTTTTTGGGTTCTAATACACTCTATTATATACCTAAACCTTGGTATAATTCCATTTTTCCTAGTATTTGAGATCATTTTTTCATGGAAAAATCCCGAACAGGGGATCAGTTGTCTCCAAGGTAGTTGGTTTTGTTACAATGCTTACTTATTATTAATCCTAAATTGATTTTTATAATTTCAATTTTTTTAATTAAATGATATTTATTGGTTTTTATAAAATGTATTTAAGTTATAGTATTGGAAAAACCCAATTACATTGACTTGGGATTTTCATGGAAAATAATTTTTTTGACATAAATTGGAAAACCCCCAATTCCATTGAATTTGGGGATATTTATGAGAATTTTTTTAAATTTAAATTTTGGTTTTTGTGGAAATTGTTTAAATTAAAATGTTGAATTTAATTGGGGAATGGATTTGATGGAAAACTTTGAAGACAACATTTTCGTTGAATAAGGGTTTTGGTAACAAATTTATGGAATTTGTTTGAAAATTAAATTGTTGAATATAATTTGTCATTGGGGATTTTTAATTGAATGGATTGGTATCAAATCCTTATATGTGAAAAATGTCTTAAGAATTTTATTGATAGAAACCTTAGGGTTTTATCTTAGTGAATAGGAAAGTTTTCTTATTAAAACCTCATCATAGTTTTAAAGGGAAAATTGGAATATTTGAAATAAAAATGGTATTAATATTATTTTTAGACATCTTGAAATAAACTTCACATCATTGTATTTTACTTGAGAACATGCAATCCTTTGGTAGTTAGTGAGTTATTTTGATGAATTTTTATGACTTAGAAAATTATGGAAGCTCATATAAGTACATCACATTCTTTAAGAGATGGTGATGAGTCCTCTTTGGCCTTAGGCCCATCGGGAAGTATGTACATATTTATCTATTTCACATGGTTGGGTCCCTAGAGCCTAGAAATATCATAACTTATTATTTTATGAACACATTTCTTGATTGATTTTATTTCAAATTACTATATTCCATTTTTTGTATAATTTTTTGCATGAACATTGAATTTATATATTCCTTTTAATATATAAGTTTTTATTTAATACATTTTTGAAAAGTTCATTTATTTTAAAAATATCATAGAATTTTTATTGTAATTTTTTTATATAAATATATTTCAATCATTTGAAATTTGAAGCATGAGTTTCTAATGTATTTCTATCTTTTAAATCATAGAGAATGATTTGTTTAAATATTCTTTTGAAATTTCAAACCATTTTGTTTTAAATTGAAAGAAATTATTTGCTTAATTTAATATTTGAATCCGTTATGAAATACATGGTGAGACCATATTGGGATTTTTTGCTCACACCCTACCAATGCCATCAGGTTTTTATAGATTATCTCCTGCCAGATTCGTGTAGGTGTAAAGAAATACTCAGGGGTGGTTCTTTCTATTTAATTGTGGACATGGTGAGTTGTGTCCATTGGTACTTGGGAATCTTTTCCTGGTTTTCTGGTACTTATCTATATTACTTTGGGTTTTTATACCAATTTAACTTATGGTACATTATTCTAAATGGTGTTTCTTTTTTATGAAAATTGATTCGTTATCTTCCTTCTATATTGTGTGTGGAAACTTTTTTCCCACCTTGTTTTTTATGATGTTTGGTGTTATTCACCAACCCATGGGGAACTATAATTCCTTTCAGGCTATATAATGGGTGCCTCGGTTATCATGATTCTAGGGTACCAATGATGGTTTGTGACAACGTGTTATTCAAGGAGTAGGTTATGCATCTTTTGTTGAAGTTAGAATTAAATTGTGAAATGTTTTGGGAAATAGGAGGTATTTGGGATTGAGTTCCTATTCATCTCTCACTGTAATGAACATTATATTGCTAGGGGTGGTTATGGAAATACACAATGTGGAATAATTTCTATAATTTTAACTACTTTTTATTTGTATTTTATTGAAATACAAATAATATTGTTCTATTTGTTGGGATTGATTTCCCTAGTATCTCTATTTGAGTGTAACTTGATGGCTTACTTGTTGTCTCCTGATGGTTTTTTTAATCATTCCTTAGAGAATATGTGTGAATATGATCTAAGAGGAAGATATTGATGAACATTAGTGAGTGAATTCTATTATTGATCCAAATCTCCTTGAGGTTATTGTGAGTATTTTCCATGCTATGGGACATGAACCACCTCTAATTCCTATTTATGGTCCAGTATTGGAACCCTATATGGATTTTCTCAAAACAAAATTACCATTATTTTGTCCTATATAAGACAACACCATTCATAGACTCAAATTTTCCTCAAGATGATGAGAAGTAGTTGAGAAAAATGGAACTTTTTTGGGTACTCTAACACACCTGATGAAATCAAGGTATTGTGTGTCTCCTTCATGCAGGATGGACCGAGAAGAATATAGAGGGACACCATTGTGATGGTGAATAATTATGAGGTTTTAGAGTGTAAATACATCAATTTTATTTTCACCATATAGTTCAATTGAGATTCGATGTTGTTAGGCAAATCTATAGTGTTTTTCTTACTTGAGAAGGATGACATGACCATGATAGATTAGGAAAAAAAATTGTTGAGATCAATCATTTCATACATGATACTTTATCAAATGAGAAGTTTAATCCTAGAAAATTTCAGTTGGTACTATTTCAGGATATTGATCTACATTTTTCTTTCTGAAAACAAATTCTTAAGATGATCCACTAGACGGAGTAATGATGGTTGAGATGGATGTGGCTGGAAAGTTAGGGTTATCGGGAGTTTATTTCGCTCTATATGGCAGTGTTAATTCCTCTAAGGGAAAGTGGTAGCATGAAAATTCTCATGGTGGTTCTCGATAGTATAGTTATTCTCTACCTCATATAGTGATAGGTAGATGTCCTTTAGTTTTCTATTTGTGTGAAAAACTAGGGTATTTGAAGATGGTTTTGGTTGAGTCTCCTAAGAACTATGGCTCCTAGAGATGGTCAATTCACTTGTAGAGTTTCTTTAAAATTTATGAAAATCTACATAGTGAAACAAGATAATCAACACCTTCTAAAACTATGGTATAATTAGATGCTTCACATGAAATGTTTTTCCAGGCATAGGCATCCAAAACGTTTCTTCTTCACATAGTGGAAGAGTCTCCCGAGAAAGGGGATATGGGTCTATTAACCGTGGGAGGTACCATTACTATAGCTTTGTCATTAGTGAATTTTCTATTTGAAAATGGTGAATCCCATTAATTTATTACAAACTATATTATTGATATACTAAATCTTACTATGGAGATTATATCTTGTGAAATGGATATTTATACACCCCTTGTTACGAAGAGAGAGTAGGGTCTCTATAGTCCCACTTGAGCATTATCTATATCATAGGTTGAGTTTTATAAGAATTTTCATGCTCTAAACATGAATCCTACTGAATTAATTCTTAGGATGGATAGTCTCATTGACAATAAATCCTTTATGGACCATTATCTTCAATGGTTATCCTTCACTACACTTGATGGTGTGTGTTGTGGATTTGAAGGAGAATGAGACCCAACATCAAGTAGAGCTCGACCATATTATGTGAATATGGGGTATGTAATATCATAGTTTTCCATTGATTTGGAGTTGGAATCATTGAGTTATTATCTCCCTCTATTATCGTCGAGTTTCCCGAACTTTTTCCTTCTATATTTTCTGGTTTCCCCTAGTGAGGGAAGTTGACTTTTCTATTGGCCTAATGACTAAAACTCAACCAATATTTATTCCCTCTTACCACATGGACCTAAATAATGTAAAATATTTTAATTCTTAGATGGATGATGTTCTTGATAAAGGCTTTATAGTCCCATGTGTGTCACCTTGGGTTGTGTCTATACTCTTTTCTAAGAAATATGATGGTACACTTCACCTATGTGTGGATTACCGAATTCTAAATCAAGTGACTATGAAGAAGAAGTATTTTTTGACATATATTAAAGAAATGTTTGATCATTTGAAATCAAAAGTGGTTATTAATTGTCTATCTTTGATCTAGTTACTATTAGATGAGGATAAAATAATATTACATTCAAAAAAATCCTTTTGGAGCATGTATGGTCATTTTGAGTACCTTGTTATTCTCTTTTGTCTATCCAATTTTACTACATTTTTTATGGATTTAATTAACAATATTTTTCGCGAGTATCATGATACCTTTGTGGAAGTATTTTTTGATGAAATCCCCGTTCAATATATATTAATGTTGGGTTATATGAATCATCTAAGAAAAACTCTGAGTTTTTTGAGAGATTGCAGACATTATGAAAATATTTGAAAAATGTTATTTTTGGATTTAGGATGTTAATTTCTTGGGACACATGGTGTCAAAACATGGTATTTCAATCGATCCTAAAAAGGTGAAAGTGGTTATGACATGAGAACAACCATATAATTTTTTCATGACTTGAATCTTCTTGGGTCTTGATGGGTATTATCCCACGTTTGTTAAGGACATATCAATGTTTTCATCCCAATGACTACTCTAACATATAATGGAGTAAATTTGTACCACCCCAAGCTTCAACGGTACGTTTCCCTTTGAATAATGCAATAGCTTTCATTAAACACAACTTTGAGATTCTAACACACAGCGACCAATCAAACTAGCCGTTATGAATAGTAATACCCACTTTTTGAAATTTTATAAAATTTATATATCAAAATGGACTTAATTTTTGTATTCAAAATATCAAAATTAACTTAAGGTGAATTTTTTGTATTTTTCTGAAAACATTCAATTTTTTATGAATAGTGAAAAACACTGTGTTATTGTTTAAAACCAAATTTTTATTTAAATAATTTATTATTTTATTTAAATTCATTTTAGGTCAAAATAGATACATAATAACTATATATGTTCAATGTAATTCATTGGATTCATTTTGTAATAATATTATATACATAAAATTTTATTGAACTTTTCACAGTCTTTTACCCACCTCCTAGGATAATTTGCAAATTCGCATAAAACTTAATTTTACCACTTCTGTGAGTGAAATTTAAAAAATATGAGACACACAGTTGATATCAGTAAGAAAAATGTGGTTTAATAAGATGAAAATAATTTTTTGTGAATAGTAATTTTTTTTCTTTTATTTACCACGGTTAAAAGTAAATAGAGTAATTAAGGGTAAAAATGATATTATTATTACCCTAAAACATGTCCTAATTCTATTAGATAAGTGTCACTCAACCAAAAACAACCTTAGTAATAAAATATGATCCTTTAGGTCCGCATGGATTATATTAGGACATTTATTATTATTTTATTTAAAGAAGAGTTAAAAGAGTTAAAATCAATGTTTAATAAATAAAACATTTTTAATATAGGGTTATACATAAGATAAATTAGAATATAAATATTAATTAGAAATATAAAAATATTTCATACAGAATTATATTTTATTTATAATTTTTATATATTAAATAATCTAAATTATTTATGACACAATGATAATGCAGTAATTACCTTAATAATGAAATATTAAAATAATTGATATTATTAATATCCAAATAAATGTAATTTGCGACTTTTGATGAATTAAACTAATTTTATAGGTTAATGTGACATGTTATTATTGAACATATGAATTTATTTCAATGTAATAAATTTGTTAGGACATTTACAGAAATAATTTATTAAATAATGTAAAATTGACATAATTGAGTTTTTAAAACAAATATTATATTATTGGTTGATATAATATTCCTAAAAATATAAGGTTCATCCAAAGTTACTTAATAATATTATATATTTTATTAATGAACCTATTGGGGTTAGATTGGTAGTTTATAGTAATTTTATTAACCATATAATATAAAAATACAACGGGGCATGGTAAATGTCAAATTATTTATCTAAGAGTTAAATCTAAATGATAAGGTTAATATGATGACCCAAACCTATCTAAAACATATAGGTTGAGTGGATTTATACCCATAACCACCTTATCTTAGAAATAAATCATTTTGGAGCCATTAGAAGCCGAAAATTATTTTATTATAAAATAATATTTCAATCTTTCCCTAAGGTTCCCCTCACCTCTGTTATAAAAGGGCACTTCCCCTTCTCTCAAATTCACTCCTCCAAAGCCATTTGTATCATCCAAACCCTGCCCAAATATCCTCCCAACAATCCTCCCATCATCCTAGAGGCCTTATTTTTATCATAAAGCCAATCTAAAGATCTCTTTTGATCAAATCAAAAGGAAGAACCCAAAGAAGAGGTAAATATCTCACCACCTCTTTCAAGTTATTTTCTTCTTCAACTTCCTCTTTATTTGTTGTTTCCATTATAAAATAATTACTCCATTATCTTATATATAATGTAATGTTATTATAAAAATGGTAAAACCATATTCATTATGTCATCAATCCTATTAATCACATGTCACCATACGTGTGTACGTACGGCTTACCGTCTCCACGTCGTGGTGTAGTTGTTATTCAATACATTATTATTTGGGTGGGTATAATAATGATGTATAATTGATGTAAATAATACAAATAACATGTTAAGTATTATGTATATATGATATAACATCCATTTACTTATGATTTTAATTACAAAAGAATGATATTGTCACTCGTGTGTACGTACGGATTACCATCTCCACGAACGTGATGAGATTCATTCCCCATCGTAATCATTCAAGAATAATTCTCATGTGATGATTAAAAATAATATTTAAATAACTTAATATCATCTTGTATATGAATCAAATACATCCTTTCCATAACAAACATGTCTTATGTTACTAAGCATATAAAGGGGAATGAATCAGTTAACACCCGAAACGATGATACTACTAAAATATCATTAAAAAATAAATACTAGAAGATCATATATGATATCATATTAATGTACATGGTTCTTGTATAATTTAATAACAACTATTTCACCATTATACAGGTGTTTAACCAACCCTAGACCAATAAAAAGTACAAGGTAAGGTTTAATTCCACAATCTCTTTATTATCCGAGGTTGTTTTTAGTAAGTATCTACTGGGACTTCTTTATCATCCACATCCATGTTTCTTAAAAATGTATTCCAAAACATTTTTAATATTTACTAGACTATGGGTTAAAGTAATTTATATCCTTTTTTGAATTTTTATAAAATGGTTTAAAAGTAATCTTTTCCTAGTTTTCCAAACAATGTACCTTATGACCTTTTTGACACAATTAAGGTAAGAATGATTTTTTAACTTATACGGAGGGTGCGGCTATTTTCCACTGTTATAACATCGTGGAATTTTCCCTTAAAATCTTATAAGAATATTTTAAAAATAATTGTTTTCTTTTATATTTATTTGACTTTTAAATGATTTCAAACTAGAAATATATATTTCTCTAAAAAAGTTTTGATTTCATCTATGTCAACATCCTTTGATTGATTTTGAGTTTATTTGAAGTTGATTTTTTATGATACAAAACTTCTATATTGTATTTAAGGTTTTGTGATATGTTTGACTGTGGATGTGTATTTGTATACCATTCATGGTTTATGAATAAATTATTGACATTTCATATGCTAGTTTTAATATGAATGTTTATGTTATGTTTAAACTTTTTCATATGAGGAATTCATTAGACTTAGTAAGTGATGGGTGGAGCCCGCTATAGCTCCTAAATGCATTGGTAGGTCTCATGAGACAAACTAGTGTTTGGGAACAAGGCCTTGACAAAATCTTATTTGTAGTCTTAGCACAAGGCCTTGACTATGTGGTTATGAAGTCTGGCATTATGCATTCCATCATTATGAAAGTGGATATTGATATTTCATGTGATTATTCGACTAGTATAATATCCATTTGAATAAGTAAATGGAATTATTTGATTGTATCTTTTCCATATTATGCTGAAGTTCAAGTTTAAAAGGCTTTTGTTTTATTCTAAAATTTTCTCAAAAGTTTATGCTTATTTATAAAAGTTTTTTCTATATTTTTATCCTTACTGAGCATCTGAGTTCACCCCTTTCTATGTTTTATTTTTTTTTTCAGGATGTGAAGAGGTATATTATGACTAACCAGCAGGGATAGTCTAAGGGATATGAGTTTGGACTATGGAGACTATATTGTTGTATTTTTTCATTTTATAATTTAATGTAAATCTTATGAATGTATCCAGTATTTCCAAGGCTACTAAACTAATTGTTCTTTCGATAATTGATCATTTGTGATCCTGAAAATGTTATGTAATAATGAATCGACTCTGGGTAACTAGGGTCGGGGTGTTACAAAAATTTTCTTGGAATGTGAAAATTTAGAGATCTTTTATTGAGTTTAAATTAATTTTGACTACTCCTCTGATTTTGACTCTTCCATTGGCTAGGAAGGTCTATGTGGTCTTTTCTAATGCATCAGATTCAGGTTTGGAAACGTTCTTATGCAGGGTAATCGTGTAATTTTTATGGATGTAGTCATCTTAGGCCACATGAGAAGAAGTATCCAACCCATGAACTTGAAAATTTATCATTGAGGAATGTTTTTTAGACTTGGAATTATTTCATTTATATAGAAATATTTACCTTGTTTTCATACAACATTATCTTGGGTTATATACTCTCTCAAAAAGATTTAAATCTCTGCCAGATGCATTGTAATAACCAGAAATATTATGAATAAAATTCCTTTATTGAAATAATTAAATGTCTTATGGTTGTAGAAAACCAATTTTCTTATTTTAGTTTATTACATCTCATTGGATTTAAACAATAGTTATATGTATTTTCTATTGATAATATAGTAAATGGACAATGATCACATGAATAGTATAAATATATGGTTTTAACGTATCCATTTGGCATAGAAAAATGAAGTTATAGCCTCAACTAATAGGATCATACACTATGAATCCCATTTATCATAGATTCTGAGGTAGGTAGAATTTTTGTTCTTTTCCCTAGACCAATCCCAATTTGAGATCCAATAACATAAGCATCAGTGAAACCATTTATGGTAGAATCTCATACTCTTCAAGATCATGACCCCAACCAGGTTCACCTAATGGCCCCATGAAAACCCCACTATCATGCACCTTTATCTTGGGGCGTATGCTGGTTTATAAAATGGATGTGTATCAAGGCCATAAAATTAGGAATATTTACTTTATTTTTTATAAAATAAAGAATACCATTTAATCCTATTATTGTTACTTTATAATTTTTTTTTATTTTTGATTCAACAAAGAACAAATTATATTTTTGGTTAATATTAAAATTCAATTAATTAAAAAATAGATTTGTGATATAAATAATATTTTAATAAAATATTTTCATTTAATAATTTTTATTGAATATAAATGATCATATAATTTTTTTTAAGTTAAATGTAATTTTTATAAGGGTTCAAAAAATGTTATTGTAAAAAACCCATCATTTTCAAAAATTGTTAGTTTTTATTTGAAAAGTTAAAATTAAAATATTTAGAATTTATTTTGATAAAATGATTTTTTTTGGAATACAGACATCGAATTTATGTAATTGTTCATTTTTCATAATTTATTACGATAATCGAATTTTCGGGTCAAAATTATATACTCTATAAATATATAGTGTCTTTTCTGACATCATAATAGACCAATAGTGTTGTAATAAATACTATAAAAGGTTTCATCGGCCAGATATATGTCTTTCCTTTAAAATAATTTAATTTTAGGTTTATTTTATATATTATATAAATCTTTAATGAATCTGTTAAGTCTTATAATATATTTTATGATTTTAAAATCATTTATTTAAGAGTGTGACACACCTTCACATAAGATAGGGAAATATTTTTTATCTTCCACCCTTGGCCTTATAAACCAATGTAAAATAGTACGCTTTTTCAGAAACCTTTGTCAAAAACCATGGGATGGTTTTTCGGTTTGAATATTTTATTATATATTTTCCAAAACCAAAATAATAAAGAGATCCCCCTATATTCTTACATAAACATCCCATGATCACATTTCTCATCAATAAAACACCTTAGAGAATTACCACACTTTTCCCTATACTCCCTATATTTCTCCCAATGTGACCCCAATCTTTCAAGAAGCCCCTCCCAATCCATTGGAGTCACACACACAAGTAAGGGATCCTCAGTTTCATCTCCCCCTCTCAAATTCATGAATCTTATTTCAAATTAGTTTTCATAATTTGAAATGGTTATATTTCAATTCATTTATAAAATATTTTTACTATTAAATTTGTGTTATTTTAATTATATATCATTTATTCTCTCTCATATAGACATTTACCTAATCTGTTACTATACGGAAATTCAGAAATGGAACCTCATCATCCACCCTCTGCTTTTATCAAGAACTCCTTTAATGTTATGACTTTTAATTTACTTTTCCAATGTTGTGATATGTTCTTAAATAACCCCCTTTTATTCCATTTGATGTATAGAAGAGGATACCCCATTTAACTATCATTTCACCCTCCTGATAACCATTATTCTCACCCATTACTATGCCAAAACATTGCAAGGGTTATTTCCTTTCCCATATTTCATCATGTTTCTTCATTATATTACGCCTTATATTTCCAATTCTATATATTTGGTATTGAATTTCCATATACCCCTTAATTTAAATTTCATGTTTACATTATGATAGAACCATTTCTATCTCATCAACCAATTTTATGAATTTTTATATGACTACATTATGCTATCGAAATTGCACGGAAATTTTCCATGCCAAAATAATTGTGTAGTGAATACCATACCCATTTCATTATTGAGGGTATTTTCCATTATTCGCATATACATATTGATTGGGGACATACATGTCTGTATTCGACATTCCATGACTATGGAATAATATATTATGTTGAATGAATCCATGTTATATGATCTATGTGGAATACTTAATTATTAGAATTAAATGATTATAAGGGTACACCCTGACAGTGTTCCAATTCTTTGGGTAATGTTTTGTAAAATGATAAATCACATTGGGATAAGGGGTTTACCTAATTCCTTTATGGCTCTTTTTACACCATGATTTCTAGGTGGGTTTATCCCTAATCTATGTTTTTGATGTACTGTTTTATGTTTTTTCCACATTTCTCATTCTATGATTATCATGTTATATGATACCTTATTATCCATGTTTCATTTAGGCTTCATTGATATTCATATTTCTAACATGTATTTTCATGTTCATTTTATTCCTGGTTTATTCCCTTACTGGGATTTGTAGATCACCCCTTTCTTATGTATGTCCTCAGGTTATCCAATGCAGTGTTAAGTATGAAGGAATGTTTTGGTCACATCAAAGATTTTTTTAATAATTATTTCGATTTTCTGGTTTTAAGTTTTTATGTAATATACCTAATTTTCCTAATACCACAGACATCGTGATATTATGGATTTTATTAAGTGTAATAAAACATGTATAAATGTGTAATAAAGGGAAGGGTTGTCATAGTTGGTATCAAATGATAGGTTTAGTTATTTTTTGGAATAGGATTAGAATACTCTAGTGAAATCATTAGGATTTGAGAACTTTATAGAAATATTTAGGGACAAGACTAGTTATAAAGAAAAATACATAAATTTTGGTATGTAGAAAATATGTTTTTATATAGAAAATAAATCCATGTATGGATACTATAAGTGGATGTGGTTCTTGAAAATATGTACCTAGGGGTAACAACTCTGATAAGATGTTTCAGGCCTAATTTGGGGTAATCTGTTACACAAAAACATTCCTTACAGCGTACCTAGTTTGAAACTATTACGGTATATTCTTTGGTAAAAACATAATCTCATTATGAACCATTATAAAGGGAATATAAAAAATCCCCATAAAAATATATATTATCAAATAGATCATGGATAATATATATTGAATCCTAGAAATTATTATGTTAAGGGGAAAGATGTAATTTGTATGTTACCCCATTATTATTATCGTATTTCTATTTACATGTTTTATACTTTAAAAATACACATCCTTAAGTCTATATTGGGTAAAGTAGAACATGAATAAAAAAATGAAAGGTATTGTTATCAACCATAGTTCTACTCATTCCTTTATATCATGAAAGTTTAGTAGAACTATCAAAAGACCACAACAAAGCATGGAATTAGAGATGTTAGTGAAAAAGAAAAATTGTGAAATTATTTCATCCTAGTTATATAATTCCTTATCTATCAAAATTTGTCAAAAAATATTACTGAAAAAACTTTCTATACATCCCTTTGTGGAATGTCATGGAATTATGGGAATTTATTGGGTTTCCCTATATAGATCCAACATATATTTTCACGAGAACGAAATCAATCTCTATAAGGGGAATAGACACCCAGTTTTATAAAAGTGCATGGAGGAGGTTGAATCCTCTTTGTCACTATCATCTTAGGGATGGATACTATTTCACTATGTGAATGTGTATTTATATAAAATGATCATCTTTAAGAAATGGATCATCCTTGAATACATTCGTATTATGAGGGAGTATGATGATGTGTTTCCTGAGGGATTTCAAGTTCTTCCTACTACCAGAGAGGTTGAATTTTCAATCGATCTTATAACTGGGGAATTTATGATATCCAAGACATCATATAGGATTTTTTTTTTTGGGATATTGGGTATGTGAAGAAACAACTATAATAGAGTCTAGATGAAGGATTCATACAACCATGTTCTTCACGATGGGGTGAAATAATCTAATTCATCAAAAAGAAGGATGGATCAATTCACCTTTTCATATATTATTTTGTTATCAATGGGATCATGATAAATAAAAGGTATCCTTATACATGGATTGATGACTTGTTTGATCATCTACATTGAGAAAAACAATTCTACACGTTGGATTTTCAGTCATGATATTACCATTTTATGGTTAAGGAGGATATCCCCAAGAATTTTTTTTATATGAGGTATGTGCACTATGAGATCATAGTGACTACATTTAGACTCACTAATACACCAAAAATATTCTTGGACATTATTAATAGTGACTTTTTATATTATCTTTCCAAATTAATGGTAGTCATTATAGATGTTATCATAATATTTTCCAAAACCAAGGAGGACCATGAGGAGCATCTGAGAATTATGCTAAAGACCTTATGAAAGGAGAAACTCTATGAAAAGTACCATGATTTTATTTTCTTGTTAAATGAATTCTCATACTTGGGGAAAATCATCATAAGAAATGGTATATTTTTGTATTATTCAACAAAACAATAAATTGAAGGATGGATAAGTCCATCATATGTGACAGATATCCACAGTTTCCTTAGGATAGCTAGATATTACGGCCGATTTGTGGGAAATTTATCACAATTTTAAAACCCTATTAACAAGATAACTAAAAAGGGAGTAAAATTTTCATGTAATGATGAATGTGAGAAAGTCCTCAGGGATTTGAAAAGGGGGCTTATCACTGCCCTTGTTCTCACACACCCAATAAGTGGGGGAACTTTTCATAATTTTTAGAGATGCTTCAAAGAAGGGATTGTGTTTTATATTGATGAAAAATGAAAAATATGTAGCCTATACTTAAAGTAATTTTAAAAAACACATGTAAAACTATCCCAGACCTTATGTGGTGTTAGCAACAATGATCTTCACTTTAAAAAAATTTCAGCATTATCTCTTTGGGTAGAAGTGTGGAATATATAAAGATTACAAAATTCCTAAATATATATTCTCAGAAAAAGTGATGAATTTGTGGCAACGAAGATTGTTAGAGCTTATAAAGTATGATGACTGTTTAAACCACTTCCATCCTAGGAAAGTGAAAAAATTGGAGGATTCTATAATTAGAAAGGATCCATCAATTATATCATCACTGTGGTTTGAGAAGGATCCAATCTTCATAGATTTTAAAATGATAGACATAAGAATCATAAAGGAAAGATCATAAAAAATCCTTTCAAATTTGATTTATGAACCATATATTCTTTAAAGGTTAGAGTATTCTCTACATGATGGGGTGGAAATTAAAAAAGAAAGTGGAAAATATAAAAAACATGAAATCCTTAGTGTTTAATGTTAATGAAGAAAGAATTGTGAGATTTGGGTCAAGACTATTTGTTCCATGAAATCATGGGTTAAAGATGAAATTATTGGATGATGCACGTAGTTTGACTTTCTGCATTATCCTTGGAATCACAATTATGTATCAAAGTCTCCGAGAGCACTATTGGTGGGACAATAGGAAGAAGGACATCACTGATTATACATTAAAGTGCTTGGTATTTCCAAAAGTGAGGGATGGAAGGTATAAGTCTAAGGGGATTATGCATCCATTACCCATACCAAAATGGGAAAACATCGCAATGGAGTTTGTCACTAGACTTCCAAAGACATCCAAGGTAAATAATGCTATCTAGGTTATTATTCAATCATCTTATAAAGGAAAAACATATCATTTCGATTCAAGAGGATTTTTCATTGGATCAACTGGAACAGATATACATAAGAGATGTGGAAAGGCTACATGAAGTACGACAATATATTATGTATGATTGACATCCAAGATTCACCTCTATGTTTTGTTAAAGACTATAGCATGCTCTAAATACTAAGATGAACTTAAATAATTCTTATCACCCTTAAACTGATGGATAATTGGAGCAGACTATCCAAACACTTGAGGGCATGTTTAGAGCATTATAAATTTACTTAAAATGAGTAAGGGACTAACATATTCCTCTAGTTGAGTTCAATAAAAACCAAAATTTTCACTTGATCATCTAAATGGATCCCTATAAGGACATTTATGGGAAGAGGTGAATAACACCTACATATTGGGATGAAGTTAGGGAATAAAAATAGCCTAGGTATTGAAATGGATGAGAAAATAGTGGAGAAGGATAAGACCACTCAATAGAACATCATGGTTTCCTAGATTGGAAAAAAAGAGTTATGTAGAAAATCATCAATGTGACTTAGAGTTTGATACTAGATATATTTCATTCCTCCAAATATCTCCATGGAGGAGAGTGATGGGATATGGGTTCAAGGGAAAACTTATCCCGAGGTACGTTATCCATTTTGATATTCTTGATTGCATTAGAGAGGTGGACAAACATCTAGAACTCCCACCTAACCAATATCAAGTACATGATATATTCCATGTATCCCTCCTGAATAAGTACATACCAAAACCCTTACATGTACTCAATCTTGATGTGGTACCATTGTAAAATGAACCCGCTTATATAGAGTAGCTCATGAATATTTTTGATCGTTGAGAAAATGTTTTCCGAAATAAGATAATGCCCCAAGTAAAAGTGTTATAGAGAAACAAAGAGTTTCAAGAATAAACACAGGAACCAAAGGAAGTGATGAAGCAGAGTAACCCTCATCTATTTTACTATGGGAAGTTTAAATTCCAAAGAATAAATTTCTAAAGGGGTAATATTGTAATGAACTGAAATATTATGACTAAAATTCCATTTTTATTTAATTAAATGTATTATTGTTCTAGAAAATATATGAACTTATTATATTTTATTATATCTTATTGGATTTAAATGACTATAAGTATCTTTATAATTGATAATATAGTCATTTAATAATGAAAAAATGACTAGTATAAATATAGTGTTTAACAAATCAATTTGGTATAGAAAAACGAACTGATGGTCTCAATCAATAGGACTATACCCTATTAATCCATTTTATCAAAGATTACAAGGGAGACTGAATTTCAATTATTTTTAGTAGAAAAATTCCTTCCTAATATTCAAAAAAATATGCTTATGAGAAACCATTTACGAGAGAATCTCAAACTCATCAAAATCACCGCCCAAAACATTTTCACCAAAGGACCCCATGATATCCCCACCATCATGTACCTTAGTCTTTGGGAGTATGCCGGTATATTAAAGGGATATTTATCAATACCCTATCATTAGAAATATGTAATTTAATTTTTATAAAATAATGAATATATTTTAATCATATTATTGTTACTTTATAATTTTTTTATTTTGGATTCAATAGAGCAAAAATTATATTTTTGGTTAATAATCAAATTCAATTAATTTACTAATAGATTTTAAAATTAAATATTATTTTAATAAAATATTATCATTAAATAACTTTTAATGAATATAAATTATCATATATTTTTTTGAAGTCAAATGTAATTTTTATAGGGGTTCAGAAAATGTGATTTTCAAACATCTGTATGTTTCAATAAATGTTGTTTTTTATTTTAAAAGTAAAAATTCAAAAATTTAGAAAATAAAATGAATATTATTTTTGGAATCATTTAGTTGAATTTATTTAATTTCTAATTTTTTATAATTTTATAACATAATCTATTTTTTGGGTAAAAATTAAGTACCATATAAATATACAGTGTGTTTTATGACATCATAAAGGAAAAATAGTGATTTAATATATACAATAAAATGTATCATAGAAAAAATATATGTTTCCCTTTAAAATAATATAATTTTATGTTTATTTTATTTATTTTATAAATCTTTAATGAATCCTCTAAGACTTATAATATATTTTAAGATTTTAAAATCATTTGTTTGAGAGTGTGAATCACCTCCACATAAGAAAGAGAAAAAAATTATTAAATTTGTCCCATGGTCTCATAAAATAATTTAATCAAGTACACTTTGGATTAAATCATTGTAAAAACACATGGGTTGGTTTTTGGTTTTCAATATTTTATTTTTTAGTGTCCAAAACCGAAATAATAAAGAAAACCCCCAATTTTCCTATAAAAGCCCACCTATGTTCCATTTTTTCTTCATTGAAAGTCCTTGTAAAATGTCCACAGTCTACTCTATACTACCTATTTTCATCCCAAGGTGCCCCGATATTTCAAGAATCCCCTCCCAAGACTTTTAGTCACACACTTGGGTAAGAGATCCTCACTTTCCTCTGCTCTTATCAAATTCAACCAACTTATTTGAAATTAGTTCTATTAATTTCAAAGGGTTATATTTTCATTCATTCAAATTCATATTATTGATATCATTTTTATGTTTTTTAATGATATATAACTTGTTCTCTCTCATATTTACCTTTACCTAATCAATTACTATGTCGAAATTTAGTAACGAACCTCATCTTCCACCCTCCCATTTTTTCAACCACTCCTTCTATGTTGTGATTTTTAATTTTATGTTTACTATATTGGAATATGTTCTTAAATATCCCCATTAATTTACATTTTAAGTTTACATTATTATATCCCTTTTCTTTCTCATTTGACCCACCTAATAACCTTTATGTACACCCATTACCATGCCAATAATTTTGAAGGGTTCTTTCCTTTCTCTTATTTCTTCAAGTTTATTTTTTTATGCCTTCTATTACCAATTAATTATATTGGGGAATGTATTTAAATGTCCCTATTACTTTTCATTTCATTTATATATTATGATAGACCCATTTATCACTCATCAACCCATTTTATGTATTTTTATATGGAATCGTTATGTTGCCGAAATTGCATCATGAATTTCCATTAAAAATTAATTGTGTAGTGAATACCAAACTAATTTATCTACCAAGGGTATTCAATATTATGTACGTATAATTATTGATTGATGACTTAAATGTTTATATTCCACATACCTTGATATTGTAAAAATTAATTATGTTGAATGAATCCATGTTATATGATCTATGTGGAACACTTAAGCATTAGAATGAAATGATTATGATTTGTGTGCCCATATAGTGATGCAATGCATCAAGTAATGTTTGGTATCATGATATGTCACATTGGGATATGGGGTTAACCATATTTCTTTATTATACCTTTTCCACCATGATTTCTTGGTTGTTTTTTCCTTAACCATGGTTAATGATGTAGTTTTTTAAGATCTTTCTACATTTCACATGTTATGATTATCATGTTTTACCATGACTTATTAAACATGTTCCTTTTATGATTGATTGATATGCCTATTATCTAGAATATATTTTCATCTTCACATTATTCTATGTTTATTACCTTACTAGTATTTATAGCTAACCCTTTTCTTATGTACATCTTCATTTTATCACATGCAGTGTTAAGTATGAATGAACGTTTTTGACATGTCAAAGTTGTTTAAAAAAAAGAGGTTGCTTTTAATGTTTTAACAAGGTATGTAATGTACCTAATTTTCCAAATACACTATATATATAGATAGTTTGGTTTTTATTAGGCATAATAAAACATGTCTTAATGTGTAATAAATAGTAGTGTTGTTATAGGTGTTGGGTGAAATAACTTCAATCCTTCGACTATGACATCGCCTATACCCCAAGGAAAGGGAATGTCGCCGAGGATTATTTGAGAGAAAACATCCAACCCAGATAGTGAAAGAATCATTTAAAGACTGTAACATGATGGATATCTTTGTAAAGTTGTATATAAGATTCTAATAATAAGGGAATAAGGTTTCCTTGGCCAATATTATATTGAAATCCTCTCTTCTTGAATTGAATCATTAAGAAAACAAACTTTATGATGAGTTCCATAGCATTAGAGACTCTCTTTATGGTTCAGAGACAGTGATTAATTAGTCGTTATCCAAAGAGGGGATCCAATGTTTTATAATCTTTTTGTGTAACCATATTTTATTAGGAAAGATGTTATGTTGGATTTCCATAGTTCCCAGTGGTCTATGTACCCAGGTACTGAGAATATGTTTTATGACATGCAGTGATAGTTCTGGTGGCCAGGTATGAGACATGAAGTTTTTGAGTTTGTCTCTCATTATTATACATGCCAACACCAAAAACCATAAGGTTTTCTACTTCCACATCCACTCCCTACAACGAAGTGGGATTATATTCCAATGGACATTATGGTTTGGTTTACGTGTACTTAGAAAAAGAAGAATGTGATATGGGTTGTAATCGATAGGTTGGCCAGGTTGGCACACTTGATTCCCATTCATGATAAAACCAAGGTTGAGTATTTTGGATATATATATATATGTTAATAAAATATTTCATTTTGATGGATTTCAATATTTTATATTATCTGATAGGGATCCTCTATTCACTTTATTTTTTGGATAGGCCTTAGGGAGGCACTAGGATCCCACATTAGTTTGAGTATGACATTACATCTATAGTAGGATTCCTAGACAGAAAGGGAAATAAATATTCTTAAGTATTTTCTTTATTCTTGTGTTCTCTACTTTAGTGGAGCTTATGATGATAATTTGGGGATGGTTGAGTTTTCTTATAACAATAGTTACCAGTCTATGATTAGAAACACTCATTTTGAGGCCTTTTATGGAGGACCATATAATTCATGGTTGTGTTGGCCATAAATTTGTGAATGTTCCATGGTTATTCCATGCCTGGTCCAAGAGATGACAAAGATGATTAGGTTAATTTTTCAGAGGATTTTAATGGCACAAAGAAGATGTAAGTCTTATGTTGATCATCTTTGTAGAACATTGGAATTCTTAGTGGGTGACATGGTGTTCTTGAATGATACATCTTGTTGAGGACATTAATGGCTTGGGTGGATAGATAAACATTATCCTCATTTTTTGGGACCTTTTGAGGTTGCTGAGTATGTGGGGAACATTACATTCCATTTACCATGACCACCACAGCTGACATTGATACATAACATGTTTCATATATCATAGATGGGAAAGTATTTATCTAATTCATATCATGTTCTGAGCTGGAGTGATCTTGGGGAAGAACCTAATTTATATATGACTAATCGGCTATCCAAGATAGTTTATTCTGAAAATATGGTACTTATTGGAAGGATGATACCATTGGTTCATGTTCTATGGAATCACGGTTAAAATAATCACGAGACATAGGAGAGGGAGGTACTGATGAGAGAGTAGTGGACTCATTTTTTTCCTGGAAAATCGTTATAGGCATTATGAGGATAGAAATATTCTATGGTGGGGAGGTTGTGACATCCTTTTACTATTTTTAGGTATTCTAAAAACCCTCTTTTAGATCATGTATTGGTTGGTTTTTGTTTGACATTTCCTTAGGTAAATTTTTGAAATTTTTTTTTGTTTCTTGGATAGTGCACTGTTGGCCAAAAAAATTCCCAAACCAAACACCCTGATAGAGAAAACTAACAAACTAGATAGTTGGTTTCACTTGAATTCCATATAGATTGTTATACCACAAACCCTTTTCAGAGAAACAGTGTGACCCATTTAAAATAGGAACATGATTTAGGCATGGTTTTTCTAAATCATGTGCCTCTACCATGGAAAACAACCGGATGAATTTTTGGCTAATCTGGATTTTAATAATGAATTCTTAAACAATATTATTAAGTCCCTGATAGATCAGTAAAACCCCTAAACGATATATCCCATCCTTTAATATCCTAAGAAGCAGTTTTTGTCTATTATATCCCTACAAGAAGTGATTTTAAGCTTGAGAAATAACCTTAAATCATTACCTAGTAGGTTTCTTTTTTCTGATCTCATTCTCCCAAAATCTCACTTCTCCACCCTAGGGTTCAATTAATTCATGTTCTGTTTTATGGATGTAATAACCACTATTATGGATCATAACCAAGTTTTTATTTTACATTACTGAGATTTCTTTATTGTTATTCTTCTTGGAAAAATCTTGACAAGTGTTTGATGAATTGAGATTCATGGCTATTGAGGTAGGTGGTTCTGTTACGATGACCAAATTTTACTAAATCAAAAATTATTTATTTAATTTTAATTGTTTGAATGAAATAAAATTTACTATTCTTGATTAAATTTATTTTTTATTTTTGGAAAAACCCAATTCCATTGAATTGGGGTTTTTATGGAAAATAGGTTTATGGAATGAAATTAGAAAACCCCTAAATCCATTTAATTGGGGTGTGCTTATGGAATATTGTGGAACGTTAATTTTTTTAATTGAAATTCTTGTCTTGATGGAAATTTTAACGATTAAATTATTTAATTTAAATTTGTAATGGATTTGACTAAAAATTGAAAAAAAAAACTAAAATTATATTTAATTTGGGGTTTGTTATGAAATTGATGGAATTTTTTTGAAAATTAAATTATTATGATTAACTAGTGAAAGTGGATTTTGAAATTGTATGAATTTGATTCAAATAATTATTTGTGAAAAATGGCTTTAAATGGTTTTTTATATAATCCTTAGGGTTTTATCTTGGTGAAAAGGCATGTTTTTTATTTAAAGCTCCATATGGTTTTTAAAGAAAAAATATGAATATTTGAAATCGATAATGTGATTAATTTTATTTTAAAATGTTTTGAAATAAATTTCACATCATTTCTTGTAATTGAGAAAATGAAATAATTATATAGTTTGTAAGTTATTTGGAAAACATATTATGACTTAGAACATTCTAAAACATCATATCAGCACGTCACATTTTTTAGCTAATGGTGATGAGTCCTCTTTGGACTTAGGACCAAAGGGATATATGTACATATTTTTTATTTTACAGTTTCTAGTCCCTATTTCCTATAATTATCATACCATTTTAGGAATATGGACATGTTTCACTCTTTATTAGATTTCAAACGAATATATATAATTTTGGTAAACTATTTTACATGCTTTTTGAAATTATATAAATTGATTTATATAAAAGTTTTTATTTATTCTATTTTTGAAATGTTCCATTATTTTAGAAATATTCTAACAACTATATTGATTGTATTTTTAAATGTATTTCCATCATTTGAAATATGACGCATGAGTTTCTAAAGTATTTAAATATTTTCAACTGTAATTCATGATTTTTTCAAAAAAATCAGTTGAAATTCCAAACTTGTTTTTTTAAATTGAATAATTTTTCTTTGGTTAATATAATATTTGAATAATTTATGGAATTCTTGGTGAGACCCTACTTCGATAATTAGATCACACCCTACTCATGACTTCAGTTTTTTTTTATTATCTTTTTCCATGTTTGAGCATGGGTAAATCACCACTTGGAGTTAGTTTTAGATGTTTACCAGTGGACTAGGTGAGTAAAATGTATTGGGACTTGGGTTGTTTTTTCTATATTTTCTTGTAGTTGGTTTTAGTACTTTGGGTTTCCATACCTATTCATTTTATGGTAAATTACACCTATTGGAGTTTATTTTGTATGTATACTGATTCGTTATCAGGCTTCCACATTTTTGTGGAAAATTCATTCTCATGTTCTCTATGTATGATTCCAGGTGATAGTCACCAACCCATGGGTATTTGGAATGCCCTTCAGGCTATGTCAGGGCCACCTTGGTTATCAGTTTGCCAACGTACCCAGGATGGTTCGTGACAAAATCTAAATTATTTTTATTTATTATAAAATAATAAATTCATAATCCTAAATATAATAGAATTTTATTTTGATTATGAAACAATAATTATCCACCATGTTTCCCATATAATAGGATGTTAAAGTATTTTTCATGTGTATTTATAGATTAATATCTCTAGGTTATGATACAATTCATTTTCCATAACCATTTTTATTGATTGGTATTATAATGGTATTAGAATTTATATTTGATATTTATGAAGGAATTGTGATTCTAAAATTATAATATCAAATATACCTTCTTAACTTCTAATTTTATAGAAATGATAAGGTCGCTCGTGTGTACATATGGACAACCACCTCCAAGAAGCAAAGTGGTTTTTTTTCATTACCATTTTTGATTGATTTTAATAATTATATATTAAATGATGATGTATGACATATTATATTATAATATTTATATAAAGGTGAATTATTATTTAAATTTATTTCTCTAAAAAGTTAAAAAGAATTCAATGTGCATGTATAATTTAAAATCTCAATGAATTGTGGAATTCATTTTTATAACTGTATCCTTTATAGTTGAATCTAAATATAAAAATATGTATAATTAATATATATAATATTTATATTATGATTAAAATTTTCTATATTATGTAACTAGGATTAAAATATATTCACTGGTGATATAGAACTAAAACTCTCATGAAAAATTAAAACACTGACACCTAGAAACACTAATTTTAAGAAGTAATTATTAAAAAATCGGTATCATAAAATTATAATTGGATCATATATAATATTATAATTATTTTAATTATTCTGGTAAATATTTATAGAAAATATTTAATTTAGTATATATGAATTAAATTCACCTTAAGAGAAAGTGGATCTCAAGGTAAGGGTTTTAATTTACAATATCATTATTTATAGAGATTGTTTATAATTAAGTTCCAATGATGTAATAGTATGGTCTACCTTTTAATAATCCAATGAAATTTTATCTTCTATACTTATTTATTTTGAACATATTATTTCTTTTCATTTTTCTCTCAATAGTAACTAAGATGACCAAATGAATGTATTTCATTAAACCCAGTTTTATTTATATCTTCATTCGAAAACCCTTTTTTTCTGTGTCCATGTTTTCCTTAAAATGTATTCATGAATGTTTTTAATAAATTCAAATAATTTTATAAACATATTTTTTACCCAGGTTTCACTTTTTTATATATTCATTAAAAAGAATTTTATTTTCATTCTTTGAAAAAGGTACATGTTAACATATTTTCAGACATATGAAAGGGGTATTTTCATTTATCTTTTAAAAAATGGATAGAATGTTCTTCCATAATGAACACTCAAGACATCAAAGATTTATTACATATTTCCATGTTTCTTATAAAAAAAATCCATTATATTTTTTAGTTTTTTAGATTATAAATATATGGTTTCAATATGGAATGGTAATTTTTATAAAGAATGTTTATAACATTATTTTTATGGAATTTATATTCACTGATGACATTAAACATTAATGTTTTTATGGATTGCTATGTATATGATCCAATTAGACAATCACTATTCTTTCTCTAGATGTTTTTTGATGATAGTGATATGATTTTTATGAATCCCTTTATATAACCAAGGTTTATTCGATGAGTGATTGTTGAAATATTTACAAAACATGTTTTTAGGTTGTTTGATATGATAAATTTTTTATTTTATTTTTTAATATATATATATATGTGATTTTCATTATGTGATGGATGTTCCTAAAATTATATATCCCTCCAATTTATTGGGTAAATATGGATATCTCACAAGATAAAAAGGGCTGGAAATGGTTGTGGAACTAGTTCATTAATGGAATATTCCCATTATGATAGTCTTGGGAGAGAACCTTGACTACAATGTTAGTTTTGGGAGTAAACCCAATCCACAATAGTAGTCAGGGAAGTGATCCTTGAATACTATGTAAATGATATCCTATAATAATCTATAATCCAAAAAATTATTTCTTATGACAATATTTTTATCTCATGGATGATGTTCTTTGATTACTTTATGATTCATGTCTTATGAACTACCATGAATTATTCCATTAATTAAGACAAGAAATCTATGGTTTTAAAATTTTATTCACAGGTTATCATACCCGTATTTTTTTATTTTTTTATCATTTATATTTCCCATGTTTACCCTTACTGAGTATCCAAATCAAACCATCCTATGTTTATTTTCCCCATATTAACATGAATTCATTTTTGTATGATATGTTTCAGAAGGTTGAATTTTTTTAAGAACATAGTGGGGGTTTTTTCAGTTTAATTTTGATCTATTTTTTTTAGATACATGTTTCTATAGATATAGTAAACATATGATTATGGAATGGATCTTAAAGTTATATATTTAGCATATATATATTAAGAAGTTGTAGTTTTGTATGAAAAGTATGGGTCTCTCTTTGTCGGATGATAATTATTGTTTATAGTTATAATTTTATATTATTGATAATAAATTAAAATATTCCTTGACCCATATTTCATATAAAAAAGAAAATGTGAATTGTAGGGAGAACAACCGAACATCATAAATTCTATATATACAATCACCTAGATTTAATTATTATATAACCATAACTAACTTGGGGAAATTCTATATGGATTTTGAAATCTATGAAGTAGAATGTATGAGATCTATTGAAAACTCAACATCATGATTCTGAGGAAGAATATGAAATTTTAAGGAAATATATTAGAGTATCATAAAACAATAGGCACATTGTCAATGTTGTGTGTTTCCCAAACCATTTTAGATAAATTGACCTCAGTAAATGTAGTAAAACCCCATATGATGGATGTAATTTCTATTTGGTTTTCAGGTTCATCCACACACTGATAGATGATTGAAGTTTAATTAGGAAAATTAAATGAATCTTCCCATCCTCTACAATTTATATGGTATTTATACTAATAGAAATAATAAATAAAAAAAATTACATCATATTAAACTATATGAAGAATAATAATATTCACCTGAATAATAATCCCCCAAACTCGTAATCAAGAGGAGTTATAAACATGAGATTCAGTCCTTATACCATTAGTAGTTTTTACCACCAATATAATTTCAAATAACCTATTTGGTTATGTGATACCATTTTAAAATTCTTCAAATATAAAATAGTTGGTAGAACCAAAATCAAATAAATCATCTTCAGATTTTTGGTTGATAATAATTTTACCTTTCAAAAAATCTCAATGAAATTCCATGTCAGCTATAGAAATTTCAAACACCTAGACTTCTCCCCATTGAATATTTTATTATATATTCCTTTAACATTTGGTGAATTTCTTTGAATAGTTCCCAAAAAAATTACAATTAAATAACTTTAATTTGATATCTTTTCTATTACCATTTATTTATTGTGTATGGATAAAATTTCATCTAAACCATTAGTGTAGTAGAACATCCCAGGTTGACAAGACTAGTCACCCAAGTCAACACATACTGAGGTGAGGTATAATAATGAAAACAACAATTCTCAATTATAAGAAAGATAATAAATTCAACCAGACTAAAAAGTAGAAAAAAGGGGAGATACAACTAATCCAAATTTGAAAAACTAGGAATAAAGGAAAATTTTCTACAAACAATTCTCAATTTGACCAATTGTCACCTCCCAACAATCCCAAACCAAAATAGTGACATAATGGGATGCTTGCATGCAATAAAATTCCCTTCCCCTTACCTGTATCTGAAAAAAGGTCAATATATTCCCAAAAGAAGAAGTAGGTAGTGTGAAATAGAGCCCAATAAGAAACCATGAAGTAATCTATACATGTTCTAATTATAATAATGCACAACTTCTAGATTTAAAATTAAAAAAATTAAAAAAAATCAAAAAAATGATTACATTTCACAAATAATCCTCGTGTTTTCCATAAATTTCATTTCACATTTTACAAATCATGAATCATTATATTCATAAGAAAATATAGGTAAAACATCTAAAATATAAATATACATGTGATCTCGCAACTATGAAACAATCTATGATGCAATAAACAACCAAAAACAACAATGCACATTCAATTTTGGTGCTAGCCTATATCACAATACGTATTAGAAAAACATAAACCTAAAAATGTATTAGTCTAGATGAAACTAAAACTGAAACCTACCACTATACATTGATATACAAGAGGTTACCTCCTTGGGGTGTCACACACACTAATGCTACCAGTGTCACTTTCTCGATGCACCCAAGATTCTTATAGTGAAATGTTTTTCAATTTTTTTTGAAAACCATGCTCACATTTTTGTAAAACCATTTCAAGTTCATTAAAATATTATTTAGGGTTTTATAATCGATTTTTATCCAAATCAATGTAATTATATTTTCATAGAAAAAATACCAATAATATAATAACCCATTCCGTTTTCAATTTCCAAAAATTAATTTCAATTGCAAATCTTAAGGAATAAACAAGAACAAAAGGAATTTCATGAAAAATATGTAACATGGATTGATCCATCTACATAAAGGATGTAAATGTTTTAAATGAATATAACAATGGTCACAGGAAACCAATCGAACAATGACCGAAATATAAGGAATGTGCCGAAACATAAAAGTTTCGATAGGAAATGATATCTGGTCAACAAAATAATGGGAAAAAAATATTAGAAACATAATCCAAAGAAAAATTAAATGTAATACAAGAACATATAGAATAAATCAATCCCTAATTAAAGTAAATCATTGAAAGAAGCATTTCGTATGGAAGAGAGTCACCCATAATCATATAGGGATAACTTAAGGTTGAGAGATAAAGGATTCATAGAGAATGAATGAAGAAAACACTCATACATCACCCTAAAAATCAACACTGCAATATTTACAGGGTGTGTAACCCATTCACACATATTTTAATACTCATGGTCTATATATGCTGAAAACCCCATATTTATTATTGAAAATCAATTTTTATACATAAATAGTTCTTACCTATTAAACATAATTTAACTAGTTAACATTATATATCCACTTCAAAAATTCTTCCTATAAACTATTAAATATTGTGTAATTTACATACATTGTGTGTTAGTTCCTAGAGAGTAGCTGAATGTCCCAATTATATGTTTAAGATTCCACCATTTCTTAAATTCACCATTATAGGTATCCTCCAAATCTAATTGGTCAAAAATTCTAACCCAGTGAAAAAGGAAACCAAAAGAAAATATTAGAACATAGTTGATAAAAATTGTAGATTAAAATATCCCCACTATAAGAGATTTATGTCCACAAAAATTTCTCAAGATCTTGGATCAATAAAAATATAAGTCTATTTCTTCCTCATCAATGACTCCTACTCCTACATATTGTGGAGGTCCTTTCCATTCTTCCACATTACCAATAATAGGGTGATATTTTTACCACACCCTACCTTATCCTAGAAATCTAAAATATAAAATTTCTACTTAACTAAAATGGTTTCTAGTCAAATATCTACATCCTCCAACCTACTCAAATGGGGAGAATCTAGTATATACCTCCTCAACTAGGGAACATGAAACACATCATTTATTGAAAAAAAACAAAATGACAAGTCCAAATGGTTTTTCATCCTCCCCAATCACTCAACAATCTCAAAAGGGGACCAAAACAATCTGTTTCAACATACCATGCATACTCACCTGATGATTTCCCAAGTGAGGTGAAACATTGAGAAAAAACCAATCACCAACCTCAAAAACTAGTGACCAATGATGACGGTATAGGTAAGGTTTTTAATGACTTTCGGACGTGATCAAACTATTCTAGATCAACTACACCATATCAACCATCTCATGAACCAGACTCATCCCAACAAAGGACGGATATCCCAACTCTACCTAGCACAAGGGATATCAACATATATTCCCATAAAATTACTTAAATAGTGTCACCCAAATCCAATCCAGATAGATATTTTTGTATGAAAACTATACCAAAGGAAAATTCTTATCCCAATATCCACATAAATCAAGAACTCAAGCCCATACGATATCCTCATAAACCAAGATGGACCCCTCTTTCTATCCATCCATATGAATATGTTAATCTATTCTCAATTTAAATTAGGAACACATTGTCTCCTATATACCTTTTCATTAATTGGATGTGAACCATGAGTCCTCGATGGGAAAAATTACATAGAGAACCCCATGTAGTCTCAAAATCTCTCGAAAATATAATTCCCCAAGCTATTCAACTTTCATCATTTCCTTGATTGGTAATAAATGTAATAAGTTAGGGAGTCTATAAATAATCACATAAATTAAATCATTCTATGTAGGATTCCATGGAAACCCAATGACTAAATCCTTGGAAATTTCACCCTACTTCCATATTGGATTGGTTAGAAGATACAAGAAAACCTAATGGTCTCAGGTGTTCCACTTGACCACATTAAAATGTGAGACACCAAAATAAAAAATCCAAAACTAACCACCTCATCCCATATTACCAATACTGATATCTAAAATTTTGGTATGTCTTTATAGCCCCATGGTGTAAGGATGAACATGAGAAGTGTTCAATCTCTAAAAAATCATGTCTATGGTAAAATAAATAATAAAAATTCTATGAAATTACAAGGCTCAATTGGGAGACCAATACCACTATCTAGAGTTCTTCCCACCATTTTGGTTTTCTATTAAATGTTATCTCTTAGTGTCTATCTTCATATCCTGTCAAAACCACTCAAAAAAAGATGATTTAACCTTAATTGAAACTATGAACACCTATGCACCAACCTATTTTACTCCTTTTCTCATCTTAAAAAATAATCTATTCATGTAACACCCATAAATTGATTCATTCAACACTTTGATTGATACTCATCTATTTATCAGGTCGAAAACCTATTTTCCTCTCATATGTGTGTATAAAATATCAGAATCAATGTTCGGAGGATACACAACCAAGAATCTATATCTCAAGTTTATATCCCTATGAGTTAAATCATACATTAGTATTACGTGATTCAAACCGATAATAAATAACTCCCCAAAATGATATTTATTCCACATCATGAGTTCATTCGTAACTGCTACCAATATAAGATCCTAGGATGGATTATTCTTATAATAATGGCATAACTGTTGTGATCCATAAGATACCAATTGTTTCCCTTTCATCAAGACACATCCCAAACCTATAACTACAACATCATAAAAAACATCATAACTCGAACCATGTTCTGGGAGAAGCAATAGTAGTTAAAAAGTTAGCCTCACTCTCATTTTCTAAAAATATCTCTTATAGTTGTAATCACACTCAATAATTAAACCCTTATGGGTCAAATTTGTCTTTTGAGATGCAATCTTGGAATAGTTCCAAACAAACAGTATATAATAAAGATTTAACCACAAGATATTTTAAATCTCAAAAAACGCTTTTGGGATTTTACAAATACATAAATTCACATACCTTATCCAGATCCACTAAAATTCCATCTTCATATATCACATACCCTAGCAACATCACCTCTAAAATACAAAACTCAAACATGGAATGTTTAGCATACATATGATGTTCATTCAAGGTTCAAAGAATGAATTACAAATGTTCCACATTTCCCTCCTCTAACATTCAGTACACCAAGTTGTCATCTAATAATAAAACAAAAAAGATTCAATGAACTGATAAAAAATCTGGTTCATAAAATCCATAATACAACTTGATAAATAGTGATTCTGAATGAAATAACTAGAAATTAAAAATGCACACATCGACTTGGAAATGCTTTATTGGATTTTTCTTACCCTCAAAATATAAATGGAAGGTTCCATAACTGTAGGTTAATCATAGAAAACTAATGAGATCCTTAATGATGATAAAATAGATCATACATTTTGGTTAAAGGATACTTGTTCTTAATGGTCACCTGATTAAACTTTTGATAGAAAATAGAAATCCTCAGATAATCATATTCCTTATTATAAAATAGTATATGAATATTACATAGTGACATGATATAATGAATGAATCTTTTCACCTCTAGTTACTCATGTTCGAACATAATTTCCACCAACCATGAACATTCCATTCTATAGGATGGAAAATAAATGGGCATCGTTCCAGGGAGTATGTCAATAGAAAACTCAACCACTCTCTGTGGAGGTAAAGAAAATAAATTATTGGGAAATACCCCTGGTTATACTCATAGAACAACATTTATTTGGACACCCATGAAAGTTTCAACTACATCAATAATAATTTCTAATAATTGTCAAGAGATAATACAAGCATAAGGAAAAATTTCTCCCACCCTTCCTGATATGGAGTCCCACTCACCCTAGAAAATAGGAGTGACCGCATTAGAGATAAGAACTATACTAGACTATGATAATAGTATATCTAGACCTTAAATATGATCATCCAATCCATGCCTATAATCAATTTTATGATTTCATGATCAATCATTAAAAATCCTCAAACCACCTCAATGTAGACTATCACCAACCGACATGTCGATCACCTGAATCCTTGTCCAAACTTGTTTCCAAGGGAATGGAATGATAGAACATGAATATTATAAGCTCTGAATTAAATACTTAAACCATAAAAAAATTTAAAATATAAAATAATGATTATAACATGTATCAAACAATTATAGAGCCATAAAAGACAATATAAGAATCATACCTCTAAAAATAGATGTCCCGAAATTAGATTCCCAGGGATAACACTATTTTTCATAATTTCATCTGAACATATCCACCTAGACATCCCCCATAGACTATGAATCATATACACCACCCTTGGGAGAATCAACATGGACCTGATATCCCTCGGTGAATATGATTCCTGCCTATCTACTTGGGAAATACTTTCACAGAAAATTTTTTGATGGCCAGATCGCCCCTAAAGAGGACAAAACCTAGAAAAATCTCTATAATGAGTCTAGGAAGTACCACCCCTTTCACATTGGTAGAATATAACATTATTATACCATGAATAATCCCTTGGAACTGGTGTTGTAGAAAACTGATCACTATTACACTTCCATTCTTGACCAAAATAATTACCTTGGTTAACCACTACACCAACTAAAGCATCTCCCAAATCGATCCTTTCATTTAGGTATTCATTATCCAAATTTAATTTATCCACAACCTAAAAAAGGTTTGAAGTCACAAAATAACTAAAATTTACTAAATCTTAGCCCTCATCCACATCTCAAACCTACAAGCCTTGAGGTAACCATTAGTGACAACATCTTGTCCATAACGCACCAACTCCGTAAAACGGGTGGACTACTCCACAAGGGTGTGTTCTCCTTGATCTAATTATAGAATTTCAAATGTATTTTCTACATGTAAAGTATCAGGATGAAACATATTTTTTAAAAAATTTCAAAAAAATAATCACAAGTAAGACCCTCATGAAACTTAGCATTCACTATAGAGTCTCACCATCTTCATCTTTGCCATCGAGCATATATATAAAAAACCCATATTCTAATATTGAGGAGTTTTTAAAATTTTATCGATCATCTAAATCTATTAAAGAATATCTTCTGATTCTTAGGTTCCTTTTTCACTATGGAAGACAAGTGGATACTTCTTGGTATATTCTGTGCCATGATCCACTACTTATCCTAGGTTCAAAACGTCGACTGGCCCCAGAGTATGAATGGAATGAATAACTACATCAACCAAAGAAGGTCCCACTGGAGGATAAACCTATGGAACCCAACTCACGGCTTCCCTACACATAATTGGAAGAGATCCTATGTGATGTAATGTCTCTTAAACAAAAGAATATAACCAATTAATTACAAATAAACTCCAAAACCGTTTAACTGACTCCTAGAATCCAAAAAAATAATTAAAATAATATGAATTTAAAGAAATTATGAATTCTACAACAAAAATTTCATTTTGAATAGAAAAATATCAATATAAATAATTTCCCCCAATAGTTTATTCAAATGACCCAAAACACCAATTCCAAAAGCATTGAATATTGCTCAAATTAAATAAAGTTCCTATAGAAATCATTCAAATGAGCCTAAATACAAGGTCTTGTAACTAGTAAATATTTTTAAACCACACATAGAAACTCGAATTCAATGAGAGGTGTGAGGTAGATAGTCCAATTTTCTACACCAACCCAAAATCTGAAAATCACACTCTTATCTACCCAATACACATAACCAAATTTGGAAGTGATAACACACATCAGCCTAAGTAACTTTCAGTGATACCAAATTCTAATAGACCAATATATGGCAACCAAACTATTCACAAAATTCAGCACATTACGGGTTGAGTTAAAACAAATATAACAAAAACGTTTCAATTATATTAAAAACAATACATACATCCATAGTATAAATTGGAAACAAGGTAATATAAAAGTAATCCAAATGTTCTAAACCAGAAAAAATACAAGTCTAGACTAACAAGTCTCCATTTGATCAACCATCACCTCCAAACAGTCTCAAACTGAAACAACAATGTAAATGGAATCTTGTACGATAAAAATGACTTTAAATTTACTAGTATATTGAAAAAAAATGTTTACATACCCTAAAGGAATAAGTTGTGTGTGAGAAATAGTGACCAGTAGGAAACCACCAGGGAATATATAAAAGTTATAATAACAATAATTCTCATGTTCTTGATTTAAAACAAAAAATTCATATAAAAATTTTGGTAAATAAAAAAAGTTGAAAAAATATCTCAAGTATTCCTTGGGTTTTCCAAAAAAAATATTTCTTATTTTCTATATACCAAAACATAGAATTCATAAAAATGAAGGTAAACTAATTGAAATATAAATATACATGTGAGCCAAAATCCATAGTATAATATATCATCCAATAAAATACCAGAAACTATAATTCACCTTCAATTTATGATCTATCATATGGGACAACACATTCTATAAAATCATGAACCTAAAATAGATATGTATGGATCCAATAAATATTGAATCCTACCAATGTCCATTATTATAAAATATTTTACCTCCTAGTGGTGTCACATACACTAAACCTAGTCATGTCTCTTTATCGATGCACCCAAAGATACCACTATGAATGTTTTTCAATTTAATTTTTAAAAAACCATGCTCAGATTTTTATAAAACAATTTCAATGTCTATACAATCAGCTTTATGTTCTAAAAAATCATTTTTCTCCCAATTATAGAAATCCCTTATTTAAGGGAAAAACCTGCTTTAAAACATGAAGCCAAGACTTTTTTGAATTCAACATAAGAAACTCCATTAAAAATATCATGGAATAAATAAGAATAATAGTAAATTCAAGAAATTTTATCTCTTGGATAGATCCACCCACCTCATAGATATAGAATACCTAACTGCCTTTGACATTATTGATCGGAACTCAAAATAACAACCACCACAATGAAAATAACACCAGGAAAATGAAAAGGATCGATAAAAAATTATATCCAATCACAAAATAGTAGCTAAAACATATCTAAAACGAACTCCCAATAAAAAATAATACAATTAGATACTTGGAGAGAAGATAAAAAACCCCAATGGTGATCAATAACTGAACTAATTGATCCAGGTGGTAGAGTGTACCCCAAAATGCGTAGGGAGAACTATAGGTTGATATAAGAAGGCATCCCATAGAATGGATGAATCACATAACTTTTACGGTACCCTAAAAACCAACAAAATGAATGTTTTATGGCGTTTAACCAATTTTAATATCATGTAATCCTCAGGCTCTCTATACACACAAAAAACATTACATTTAAAAAATAATAATTTTATACTTATACGGTGTGTACATATTACTTGGTGTATAAATATTTCAAACTGTGTATCCAGTTCAGTTATTCTTCCCACCCACAATTACATGGTGTGTATTTCACAGGCATGACCTGTAAGTTCCCAACAAGTAGATGAAAGACCCAGTTTTATGTCGAAATTCCCAAAAATTCATAGCTTCACCATTACTGGTATCCTCCCAATTTCATAGTGTTAAATACTTAAACAATGAAAAATTAATTCAAAAAATATATATTAGAACATACATTACTAATATTTATTGGGGTGTTAAATTAAGCAAACATGGTTTCCTTTTAAACATGTACTAAGAAGTCTCATTCAATGAGTATCGCTTATTGGAAAATCTCCTTCTACATTATCCCCTTATCCATCTTTTGATATATTATCCTCTTCTTCCCTTGTATTCAAATGAATACTTAATAAATGGTTAGTTTTTCCTCTATATTGATATCACATAATATTATATCCTCATATGATGATAATTTTGGGATACCAGTTTATGTGGAGGTATTGGATGAATTCCATCGAAGAAATATTCAATCATGCTCTTTTGATTGTGTTCATAGTTCACAACCTTACTTTCTAACCATGTAAATTTAGATTTACTCATATAAATATTTTCCTCTTTCATAAATCTCCTACTAAATAACTTTATCTCCATTTTCCATTCATTGTTTTTCATATAAATATTTTCCCAATAAATTATCTTTAATGTCCTTCTATTACATGATCATTATTTTTAAATCAACCTTTGTGTTTTGGATCAATTAAAACTATGGATCAATATCCCTTATTAGATGATAAATATCCACCATAACTATATCCATTTTATTATATCCAAAATTATGAAAAATATTATATATGTAAATATTACATTTCTTAGATAAAAATGGATTTTAATAGCCATTGAATGACGATGGATATATAAAAATGAAGTGGTCTAACATTATTACAATGTATTATTGATCTAATGGATTATACATGTAGTCAAGGTTATTTTTCATAACCTAAGTCAACTCACCCAATAGCATTATAAATTTTTCATCTCTAGCTACACCTACAAATCCATATTTTTATTATTTTTAATAAGGAAATATGTAAATAGATTACATGCATTAATATTGTTTTGATTACTTACTCTAGAATTGATTTGTAAAAAAATTGAATATAAATTATAGTATCTGAACATAAATAATTATAATTTTTAATTTTTAAATTAGTGAAACTCATAACATAAATTAAAAAATTAGGCATAAATAATCTTATATTCGTAGATATGATTTAATTTGGAAAATTCTGAAATCATTAAAATATTTTAAACTACTTAATAATATTTTAGTAAATAAAATTTGAATGAACCCAATTATATATCATAAGAGTTTTAAACTATATGTTAAGTAATTTAAGACTCACCATGCACTAGAATAGTGGCCCAAATATACATAAAAATGTGTTTTAGGGTAATTTCCCCTAGATGAATCAGTGTTGAATCCACATCCACATGTAGTTTCATGAAAGTGATTTATTTTTAGGAAAACCACATAATATCCCCCTTATGAAAACATTAGTATTTTATCATATACATAGATTTATCCTCAAATTCATCCATATGGTTATATTCTCAAATATAAGTTATTATAAATAAATTTCCCAAGGTTTATACTAAAAAGTATTTAATACCAACATTAATGACCTCAATCCTATTATCATAGATCCTATGGTTACTTTATTACATTGGAAATATATATAAGTGATATAATTAAAAATGACAAAATATTTTAGTAGTTTTGTAAAATAAGATATATACATGAAATTCAAATTACATTTTAAAGCACAAAATTAAAAAAATTATTGTATTTGTGAAAAAACTTATTCCATTTAGTGTATATATTCATACCATTCATTATGAACTTCCAAGAATCATTGTGAAAGGAAAAAAATAAAGGTGTTAGATTAGACACTCATTAAGGGTATCCATACATCAGAGTTAATTATGGAATAAATAATATGGATAGATTAAATCATTATTAAATAATTTAATATATATGTCAACAAGATATATAAACATATCAATGGATATAATTACTATTAAAATACTCACAGAGAAGAATATAACATATTTCATGATGATGGAATGAAAAATACTAGACATGTGAAACATACCATTGAGGGATCATTTCGAGACATCTTATATAAATAGTGAAGACCTATTCCAAATAACTAATATAGTTTTTATCATGAGGAATATTGATGTTTTTAAGTACTTTGTAATTTTGGTCCCTAACCATCACTTTATATGTATAATGTATTCATCATATGAATACACAACACAACATTATCAACATGCATTAAAAACTAAATAACTCTCTATATTTAATGAACTATAAAAAATAATATCAATACATTACCCATTGAAGCTTATAAAAAACCATCCTTGAAAATATAGGGGATCTAATTTATGATTATTACTTTATTAAATAACATGATTCACCAATGGATGTTTATATAGATAAAAATACTTACAAAAGTTCATTGGAAAATTTATTGAGGAAAATATACATTTAAAATTTGAAATAAAATATTTAAAATATTTGAATTGCCAATATACTAAAGAAAAAATTTTATTTTAAATTATCCACTTAAACACTAAAATATGATTGAATTAAATGAGATGTAATGATGGTAAGATATTATATCCATTCCATATAAGATAAAAAAACATTACATTCACACATTTGTAAAATGGAAAAATTTTACCTTCTCTAGAAAATGAAAATTAAATTATTTTTAAATCATTTTCTAGAAACAAATTAATGGGGTAATTTTTTTAAAAAAATATAACATTGTATAATATTAAAAAACATATTTTTTATATTTTAAGTGAAATATTTTCATGGAAGAGAATGATTCCCGATTGACTAGAAAATTAATGGAAATTTTCCATCAAAATTTTGTTTCAATGTAATGAGTACATAAAGAGATTAAAATGATTTAAAATATTTAATTAATAGAAATATATAATTGATATGAAAATAGATTCGGTTTAATATAGAATGATCATACATTTTTCATAGTGTGTACTTAAAAATAAAAAAATCATAAAAAATTATTAGATTGTGAAATAAAACCATACCTCTTGATTGAAATAATTTATATGTTTATGAACATCTAGTATATTAAATTTATATTTATTATAAATCTAATATAGAAAAATAATCATATATATCATACCATAAAAGATTTACATATAATATATCATCTCCAATTAATTTACAATTCTTTTTTGATTTTAATGTTCCGGGTAATAAATAATTCATTATACATGGAAGTCTTAGTTTGTAAGTATCAATCCATGTACATTGATAATTGTTACATCGACAACAGAACTATACATATGATATAATTATCAAATTTATTCATTATATATATATTTAGATAAATTTATAAATTTTAAGTATAGAAAAAAATATTATATAATTCATAGAGATTGTAGGTCATACATTGTATGAAATTATTGACTATATATGATCCATCTCGAATAAATTAATTATTTATTATTTTTAATTCATTTAATAATATTCTTTTATTTAATATTTATATTTTCAATTTATGATACTATTTAGTAATATGACATTAAAGAAAAGAAGGACAATGTTAAAACTAAAATTTAATCTAATAAAATATCACTAAAATGATATATTCTTCTATGAAATTTGTTTGATACAATAACTTAATCAAATTATATTACCTTTAATATATTTAAATTATTTTATTTTATTTTTCTATTAATTGAAGGAATATAGTTCTAGCATTGGGTGAGAATATATGATACGTATTTAATCTATAATTTTTTTTCAATAAATAAATATCATTAAAATAATTTCCTTATACTATAGATAATCATCAATGTTCATTCAAAAATTTACTTTATCCCTATTTAAACCATTAGTTATATTTAATAATAGGAGAGTTATTATTTTATTTTTCTTTACATTAAATATTATATAATTCATTCTCAAGTAAAAATGTCCTTTAAATGAATAAATTTAAATATGAATGTGATAAGGGAAAAATTAAATTCCTAAAACAATATGGAAAATGGTGACCTTAACAAATTTTTTATTCTTATTTAACATAATTTATCTAATACAAATGGGCTATATTTTTTATGGTAGATATTCATTATGAAAAAAATAAAAGGAAATTATTTAAAAATTTTGATCCTTCTAATTCTAAATATTGAAATGGTATTTCATTTTTGAATTTCTATATGTTCAATAAATTAATTATAATATATGTTCATAAAATGTGGAAATACTGATTTTTTAGAAAATGTAGCTCATAAACATAAAACTGGATAATTCTCACCCCAATACTTGAATAATATTAGATAACTGATAACATATTTTTTGAATATATATATATATATATGTCATTAAAATAAGTCCACAACAGTGATCATTTAATGATATTCTGATAAAGATACATTGTGTCAATAAAATAGTTTTTTTTTAATTACATTTATCTCCAAATGATTTAATTTCCAATTCTAATAAATTCATACCTAATTAATTAATTTTATATATGTGTAAAGAGTAATTTTTTCATAATTTAGTTATTTTAATTTATACACACCATTTTTAAAATCTATGTTATTACTGTCATATTTAAGTAAAAATATAGTAGTAAATCACTAATCATTTGATATTTCTATTTCATGAAACAAAGTATATCAAATAAATTTGATTTATTTAAAAATAAATATGTCATGAAATATTATTGTGCTAAAAAACAATAGTAAAGAAAAAAAATAATCCATCATGTCCATAATGTGTCCTCCAACCACTATGGACTAACCATTTCTCTCAATTCCATGGCACCCAAATGCCACATCTTGACTCCTCCCTTAGACTGGAATTTATGGTGTGGCTAATGGTTCTTTTTTTTAGACACCATACTCATTATATATAAGATATAAGTATATATATATATATAAGGGTCCCATATTTGATTAAATATGATATTACACCATAATGTGATTCCATTAACGATTGAATGATTCCAACATGTAATAGTGAAATACTATGGAAACCCCCTGAAAGAAAATTACACACCCCTTTTACACTCATGAATCATGTCCTGAAAAATTTCCATCACAACATTTTTCCATTTTGGATAATATAATCCATGGAACAATCTCTATTCATGGCATCTCACATCTCTATAGTAGGTCGATGAGATGGCTATAGTAAAATTCTATAATGGGGTCCCGCAGACGCTACTGCAATACTCAATCAAAAATATGACATAGTATTGGGACTATGATAACATCCAATGACATATACTTGAGATAATACAAACCTTTATATTATGATTTTAATTCACATTCCCAAACCCAACCATATTATAGAAAAAAATTATATTTACTCTAAATTTTAAAACTAGTGATTTTGTAGGTAGTTAAAAACAACCCCATATAATTCTTTTCATTATCATTAATAATAGGTGTTCAATACTAACCCACCAAATACATTCAGTCACTGCTGTGTGACATCACAGTATCACTATAAATGGAATTCATTCCATAATAGAATTCCCAACTCCATTTAATTTTTTCCCCTCTAATAGGGTTACTTTAATGTCACTTTCACTGACACCAAGACAAATCTAATATGAATACATCAATACTAAACATAAAAATATAAATAAATTTTTTTTAATAGTATAATAGTGATCTGTATGATATGATTTCACTCATAATGGGTGATTTGGAGTCATTATTCTCCCTACAAAAGGAATTTACAACAAAAATCGCAATCATGTGGCCAATGGAAATTCTATACATGATTTACACTATCAATATACTATTCTTAGTTACATCACCTTATCTAAAAAATTACATGATTCACCACAAACCAAACATGTTATACAAAATATGATGAAATTTCTATAGTTTTAACAACATCCCTTCAAATCATTCAAAATAAAAAAAATCATCTTTTGGCTAACATCCCAAAAAATATCTAGCCCACTCCTTTTAATTAATAATCAAATATCTCTATCATATTTCAACAACATTATTTTTCATTATTGAATCCTCTATAAATACCCATTAGAATTTCATACCTGATAATATGTGTAATTATATGATTGGATCATAAATAAATTAAATAAATTAACTTATTCCACCAATGATAATTGAAAAAAAATCTATATAGCATAATCTAAAACCAAAAAAAATACTCTTTGAATAGACAAGACATTACATATCCTCCATATGAAACAACATATGAATCATAAATCTTTTATTCACTAAAGAGTGAAAAAATAGATTTACCTTCCCATATGAATCTAATCATATATGGGTTGTTGTTAGATTATATGAGGTATAATATTTTAGAAATATATATATATTTACTTATCCCAATACAAACTAAAGGTTATATAATACTAATTAGTTGTGTTTTTTCAAACCAAATATAACTATTTATAAAGTATATATGAGAATTAACAATAAATGAGAAAAATGATTTTTTTTTGTTAAAGTAAAACTTGATTTTTTTTTTAAGTTTAATAAATATGATTTCATGGGTGTAGAACCCCATGGGGTTGTTACTTTTTCTATGAAATCATGAAGATCAAAGGTTCTTATTGGGAATGGGTTTTTCTAATTGTTGGAAACCATAATTGAGTACCTCTTATGTTTGAATATTCTTCATCCTGTTTTGATGTTAGTAAAAATCACGGAAATAAAGTTAATATTACAAGAAATAATTTTTTAGAAGGTCTGGAGGTCAACTAAACTTTTTCTGGTTGATTGTGATAGTTTTTAGATCCACATACATTATTTTTTAATGAGATAATTTCCAAATCCATTTTTAATGTGTAGCTAATATGTTTTTGAGGATCACATAACCATTTTCACTTCATCGGTGAATCAAGATTTTATTTCATCCATATATTCAAATGATCCTTGGAAAAAAATAACACACATAGCTAAATTGGGTTATCATTTGTCCATTTTCAGTCACAAAGCTAATTTCTTGAGAATGGTGTATCAAATTGGACAAGTAGATGAATGAATATTAATGCATCCAATTTAGATTGGTTAATGTGACACATAATAGAGTAGTATTAATAACGAAAAATCCAATTTTTACATAAACATTATTCTTCACATAATTCCATCATTATTCTAATTATATCATGATTTGACCATGTTTCAAGGGTTTTTTATGTAATTCTTAGTGATTTTTAATAATGATTTTAATTTTATGTAATATATTTTTGACATATGATAGTGACATGGTAATTTCATCTTATTTAAAAAATTGGTGGTGTTATAATTTTTCTTGTATATAATTGAGCATGAATGATGTTATATAACAATAGAGTGGTTGTGTGGGGAGATTGTGGGTTGTTTTCCCTAAATAAAAAATGAAAATGAAAACACTTTTTCACACATGTTTGGCATCTGATTTTGAATAAATAGTTGACGAAAAATGGAAGGATAATATTTAGAAAACTATTAACATGTAATGTGAGACAAAAAAGAATAATTAGAGGAAACAATTAAATAATTGAGGGTAGTTGACTGTAGAAATCAAAAAAGAGATGCTAGTTTGAAAATAAGTTTTTCTTGTTATTCAGTGATCAGTATATTATAAAACTTGAGTCTTCCAAAGATTTTTTTTAGACTGAGAACATATGTGTAGTTAATTCAATACTACACTATCATAAATACATCTATTAAATTTTTTGAGAATTTTAAAAGTTTTTTTATATTTTCAATTTCCAAGGAAAAGTTTTTTTTTGTGATTTATTTTAGATTTTCTGATAATCTTTTTTAGTACAACAACAATCTTTGTTGTTGGTAGTGACTATTAACATGTGTGTTGGGATTCTACATGATTCCTTTTATATGATTTTCACTTGGTTATATAGTGATAATTATCTATTTTTGGTAGAATAAAAATCAACAAAAATGTGTTTTTCTATACTAGATCTAATCTTTGTAAACATATATTTACACATTGCTCATTATTTTATGTATGATAATGTGAGGTTGAGTTATTTATGTATATAAGGGATCAAATTATTACATGTTTTATATTTCTATTTTACAAAATGAAATTTTTAAAAACCTTCCTCTACTAAATCTCCCCCTTCATTATAGATGAAATGGGTCCGGAAGTGAAATTCAATTGGTATCAGAGCACAAGTTTCCTATGTTAGATCCAAAAAAATTACATTTTGAGACATGGATATTATCAACTCAATTCACATTAGAGTATTAGCTACATTTTTATTCAAAAATTATCATATATTCAAGAATTGAATATTTCTTTTATATTTCATATATGTTCTAAGTGGTTATTGTTGTAGTGAATGTGGGTTTTACACCATTTGAGAATGATGTTTGGATGCTTTTTAATAATTTTAGAAACATGTATGTTGATGGAAATGAGTAAAATTATATTATCATGTTATTATTAGAGAATTTATTCATGAATTTTATGGGCATACATACAAAAATATAAATATAGGGTATGTTGGAATGTAGTTATGAAGACAATTTGAATTTCAAAGAAGTGAAGATATAAATCTAGAGAAGAAAATATGTAGAGATTAAAATGGTACATGATGAATGTGTTAATGATTTATTTACTCATATAAATGAAATTTTGAGTAATATTTGATGGTTTTGTGATAATATTAATTATTCTAATATTGTAATGAAGATGATGAGAAAATTTTTAGATAGATTTGATCTCAATATTTCATTACTTTTTTATATGTGTGATCTTTCTATTTGTGAGATATATAATATTTCCTTTCATAAAAAATTAAAAATAATTGTCATTAAAACATAATGGGATATAATATATGTATTTTAATTCCATGATAAACATGAACATTTTCAATGATGATGTGTTTTCAATCACTATTTATTCTAAGAATAATAATGGATATCAAAGGGTTCATTAATTTATTTATAAATGTATTCAATAAATAAAATAAAAATAAAAGATGTTGGTTTTTTGTATATTTTTTAAATTTAATTGTGATTTTTTGATCCCAAATTCCACTCATGGGTTCCACAGGCCTGGTGGGCCAAAAGGCCACAATCATATCTCCTTGAATGCCAAAGGCTTCCAACTAGTAGTGAGGGACTAGAGTGTGTCATTGGGGTGACTATCCCCTCATTACTAGTGTGTAACAAAGTAGATATAAGTAATAAATAGTAAATTGTGTAAGTAGTATAATTAAACTTATAAGAAAGGATACATAGAAAAAATAATAACAACTCATCCAATTGATATTAATTAATTATAATTAGAAGCAGAATCAAATAAAAAAATGAAAATACATGTCATGTCTCTATAAAACTTTAAATATAGGATACAAGGAAACATTAAATATATGCTTTACAAAATAGAAAAGAAGAATCCAAAAAAAAATTGGCATCCCAAGCTCCAAATCAGTCATCTACTTCCAAATCCATCCTAAGAATTTAATTAATCAAGGGTCTAATAAAGGAAACTTACCCTTTTCAAAAAAAACTACATACTTTTAGTCTTTCTAGGTACCAATGGAACCTAGATAGGGTCTGAGATAATTATCAATTGTCCACCACGAATAGTGTCGATAAACATCATGTTCGTAAAATAAAAACTCAAACAGTGTGAAGTCAAGAAAGTATAAATTTAAATTAGCACAATTACATAAATACCCAAGTATCTAATTCTACCACAGCTGGTGTCTGAATATGTTCATTAATTAATTATGTTCCAGTTTATATTAAGTCACATGAGATATAACTAACACTTACATCCATAGATTATTATAATAATTATAAAGGATCTAATATATAACAGGGTATCCATGATGATGATAATAATTAATAGGATCCAATGTTACAATAATGGACTCCTTGACCTCATGTATTAAGCCAAATCAGTGATAAACTTTATGTCTCTATAATGGTAGGAGGGTAATCCATGGGTTATCACCCAATTCATTCCACAAATAATGTAATTACAATAGAGTCAATAGAATTCATCCAAGGTAAAATGGGATAAGTAATGACTATGCCCATGTGATTAACCAAGGTTCCCCATATACATAGATATTGTGACGGATCCATGGAGTGTATCCATGGAATCCTATAATTATAATGTATTGATCCTATAGTTCCATATTGGGAATCCATTAGAAGACAAAGATCAATATCCAATGTGGGTATCAACCACTCCAACCGGCTTCCTAGAATTGAAATGGCATCCACAATTGGTCATGGAATTCCCTTGCGAATCTAAGTCTAGATTGTGTCTTAACGCTACTATAGTAATTTCAAGGTTTGTATAAAACATACTCCTTATACACGATTAACTAATTAATTAAGGCTGTATAATAATGATTCCATGTAATAATTAATTTTGTACATTCCCATTCCTTTCATTAAAGTGACAAGACTAAAGGGACATGAAACCTTCCATTAATTTATATCAGTTATAATTAATCCATTAGGTGAAATCCACTAAATTACATTATACAAGGAAAGGGGTGCTATGTATGTGAAACCAATCTATTCAATTACATTTAATAAGTCTAAGTCATATACATGGTATGCATTCCATAATCAATTTTGAGAGTCATTAATTAATTTAAAACACTTGTGTTAGAAGGGTCATGTGGAAAAAACACATACATGGGCTAACCATTAGAAATTATTTAAAATTTCTATTGAGTAATGGATTACCATAAATAGAGTCAATCTATAGAAGACTTGAACTATGGAACTGAAAAACATGTCATTCCACTAAAGGCTTAAATATGGAAACACCCTATAAGGGGTGGATAGTGTGGAGGTTGTAACCTCTAATGAAATGAATAAAATTTATTAAAAAATCTCTAAAACATGATAAAAATGATTATTATCATGTAATATGATTTTAATAGGATGAACCCTATGAAATTGATGTGCGCACATCCATGAGAATTTATAAAATTATGTAAACCTGAAGGATGAGTTATAGGCCACCTACCTTAGGCTATCATGACTATCCACATATAGTATAAGCCTCTTGTTTGTCATATATTGTAAGATATATGAATAATATATCAATTCATTGAAAATATGACATATAATCCTTCATCTAAATATCATTGTCAATAGAATGAGGAAAGAATAATGACTAAAAATGTATTAAGTACATTTCTATTTGGATCTAATGAGATGAATAGTGCTTTGATAAAACTTCATATAGAAAAACATGTTATAATAATATGAAAGTGGATGTATGGGGCTCAAAATGAGATGATTGACATCCTTCTACCCACTAGAGAGAGCCTGAAATTAGTGGGTTCAAGGAATTAATTCATTAAGGTTATTTTGAAAAAATCACCATAAAATAGGCATCATATAGTTTGGAAACATGGTTCTTCAACCTTTGTGCCAAAAGTGTTCCATTTTCATTACCATGGAGAACCCACATGGTTAGGATTCTCGATTAGGGAGACTGTGCACCAACTGTGTAAAACATATCTGCTAAAAACTGCATAAATTTTTCATAGGTGTATGGGCCCGGGCACATGGTTTGGGAAATTTGTACGCCCTGCATTACCCCTTCCCAGCCTCAAATGGTAAGATATAACAATGCGACCTTCCCCACAAGGTTTCCACAAACTATAATGATAATCTATTTCTCTAAAAAATAGCTTTAGGTCTCTGAACAATCTCCAAACTCCCATGAGACACAGTTGAACTCATTATTCATCAATATGAGGTCAAAAATAAAGAATTTGATCAAATTTAAAAGGATCCATACATATGATAAAATAGAGTTCTTATAGTATTCCCCCCTTAGAGGAACTCATCCCCAATTTCACCTTCAGAGGGTAGTGAAACACTACCACTAAAAAACATTGTATACTGGTAAAATATGTTGTCCTCCAACCCCCAAGACTTATCCTATACACAATAGTGTCGAAAAAACAATTTTACTAAATGAATATAGGAGTTTCATTGAGCCTTCATGATTCAGTCAACGATGTGTATTTAATACTCTGAAAATGAAGCATCAGCCTCTAACTCAACCTCCTTAGGATCAAAAGTGTATGATGGGTGAACATGATTCAGGTAGAGATATGAAACATGGAATACTTTGTTCCTGTTATGATATATTTAAGTTAGTAAAAACTAAGAGGCTACCAACCCACCTCTCTCATGAATCTCAAACAACACAACATAAAGTTTGAGAAAACATCCCATTACTCGAAAACCATATATTCTGAATCCTAAGAGATACCTTTAAGAAAAAACAATCCCCATCCTCTAACTCTAGATGTCATTGATGGTGATAGACATAAGATTTATGTTTAGACTGAGCAGTAGACATATGATTCCTGATCTGATGTACCTGCTATGTTGTATCTTGAATATAAAAATGACATTGTATCAGAACCTCATCATCTTCTAGATATAACAGGGGTGAATGATACGTACTACCATAGAATGACTCAAAAGGATCAATCATAATTATCACTTAAAAACTATTGTTATAGTAGAACTAAACAAGAGGGATACGCTTCTCCAAATATCCTCTAATATAAAGGATGCATTCTTAGATAATGTCCTCTAGAACCTGTATCATCCATTCTAATTATCTATTGATATGAGGGTGAAAGTATGTGCATAGAAGAACATGTGTACCCATGTAAAAAATGGAACCCCTACCAGAATAGTGACATAAAACAAGTGTCCCTGACTAAAATGATAAAATGAGGGATCTCGTGTAGTTGTATGATATCGCAGACATACAATATTCTAATCTCATCAACTGAGAAAGTCATCCACATAATAATTAAGTGTGATACATTCATTAGTCCATCAAATAATACCCACACAATGTTCCTACCTCTTGGCGACCTCAGTAAGATGACCCCAAATTCCATGGAAACATCTTCCCTTTTCCATTCTAATACTAGAAGTGGATTCAACAACCATGTAGGTTATTGGTTCTCAACCTTAACCAGTTTATAGGTGGAACAACTAGTGATAAAACATGCCATCTGATATTTCATCCCAGTCCACCAAAACTGGTATCACATATATTGATACATCTAGGAGATTCCTGGATGAATTACCCACTAAGAAGCATAGGAATCTTCTATTAGTTTCTTTTTCAAATATATTGGAACTGAGAAACATCCATATATATATTAGATATCTTCTATATCCACATACCACTCCAGATGTGGGTCATCTCCTAAATTACTCTAAATATAAACTAATCCTTTAGGGTATGAAAATGTAATTTTCATTACCTTCTCTAGGAGTAATGAGGTAACTATAAAGGATAAGAGATAAGACTTCTTGTGAAAATCATGAAACAGTAGATGTATGTTAGAAAATAGGGACATTAATTTCCATTCATCAGTTGATAATCATATGTCCTATGCTATAGTTTTCTGACTCATCAAATCCGCTACAGCATTGACCATTCCACACATATTGTAAAGCTAAAAATTGAGGGAATGAAGATATTCGAACCATATTATCTATATGTGGCTCATGTCGGGATTTTTAATGATATATTTGAGTCTATTTTATCCTATATACAAAAAAAATCACTCACCAATCAGATAGTGTCTCTAGTAACATAATTAATGGACAATTGATTCTAGCTCAAAACCATGTATATGGTAATTTTTCTTATGAGTCCTCAACTGTCGATAACCATAGACAATGACTATGTCCTCTTGAATTACCACTTCAACAAAATAGATGCTAGATGAATCATAGAACATTTTATGGTCCCTCCTGTGATCTAGAAAAAACGTAATAGGTGATAAGAAGATCCTCCCTTTCAGCACCTGAAAGGATTTATCATGCACTTATGAACATAGGAACATAACACCCTTCTTTTTAAGAAAAACAATAAGAGAAATAAGGAGTGATATTTCCTCTATTAAATTCTTGTAATGTCTATCCAGCCCCAAAAAACTCTATATATCAAACACCTTATTGGGATATACCCAAGAAACCATAGCACTCACCTTCTATCGGTTAATATATATTACTGATTCATAGATAATATGACCGATGAAGTGATCATTTTTGATAAAAAGTTTAAATTAGAAAGATTTTTATATAGCTGATGGTCCCTTAGGATATTAAAAATGACCTCATGAGGCTGAGAATGGTCTATAAAATAGTGAGAATACACTAATATTTCATTCAAAAAGACTAGGAAAATAGAATCTAAATATGGGTGGAAAACCCTATTACTCAAATATATGAAAATGGTTGGCCTAATATTAAGATATAATGATATAAATAGGTAATAATATAGAACATAATTGCTACATAAAGCTGATTGAGGTATGTTTAAGGGAATTACTGAAACTTGATGATAGTCAGATCATTGTTCGATGATAGAGAATACCATATCTCTTCAAAGTTTGTCTAAGGCATCATCAATATGAGGTAGTGGATACTAGTTTTTTATACTAATTTTGTTCAACCTTCTATTATCCATGGATAGATGAAGGGTCCCATATATATTGTTATTTAAAAGAATGGGTGAACCCCAAATAATAATTTATATTCCATGTAAAACATTTTTCCTACAGATCATCCAACATCCACTTGAGCACCTAGAACACATTAGGTTCCACTAGGTACGGACGAATGGACACTGGAGATGAACCTAGAAAAAGATCAATCATAACCACTACAACTCTATCATAAGGTAATCTAGAAAAAGTTTCAGGAATAACATCCCTAAAATGGTCTACAACTAGAGGGAATTTAGCCTAATGTAAACCATAATCATACATGAAGAGATAATCAATATCTATGGTCATTCCACTTAAACTATGATGCTCTCATCCATCTCAAAAATCCTAGGCATACTACTCACCCTTATTTAGATAATTGATGCACTCAAATAATACAAATGACACACTATAGTGATAGTCGTCTTAAAAGTAATGATATGGACCCAAAAATCCATCACAATAATGAAATAAAATCCCATTATCTTGAGAATAAACTGGTCCTATAAGAAAGGGTAACATACTAAATCAAGGGGACAGTCCCTACATTGGTGTATTCCCTCTAAATGCACTCCCAATTGTGTGTACAATGTGATCACACCACAATAATACTTTATTTACATACCAATAATTTCCATGATAGATAAATAGATAAAGGAGTGTAAACCACCTATATCAAATTAATAAGATACTATAGTGGAGGATAGTATAATAGTACCACATACGGTAGATGGTAATTCACTTTAATCCTCGATTATCATTTTTAATGTATGAAACTGGTCTGATCCACATCCATGTGCTATTTCCAGACTACCCTGAGTATGACCGTTCCACAAGAACTGATGATCTTGGATATGACTTCCATTTCCATGAACCCCTCCTCTACAATTCTTGTTAATGCTACTCCAACTCCCTACCTAACACAGACTAAAAGAACTTTCCCCTAAAGGTGGAGTGGTGGCGAGCATCTTCCAATAGAAACAAATAGAAAGTTCAAATATAATCATTGATGATAGCACATAAGGATGCAAGAATAACACATCGTCAGGTCTCTATCACACAGATGCCTTAGATTCCCCTATCATCCACTCTTATGGCACATCATAGAGTAACCATCATGGGAACTCTGGAAATAATTGCACTCATTAGAAACCTCAATGTACTGATTCATACTTCTATAAGAACTACCAGTCTACCGGAGAAATAATCCACTATATCGAGTAATATCACCTTCCCATAGATTCAATCAATGATAATATCCTAATTGAAGATCTCAGATAATGTAGGAATCATAAAGACATTCACCTGAGTACAAATGGCATAGATGATCCCATCATCGAGGCGTCTAGAATGTGAAAGAGAATCACATGTATAAGTCATTAAAATCACTACAACTCAGTAAATGAGATTAATACCCATAACTATAATTGAATTTTACTATATATGATTGAACCATCTAGACCCGTTAGTTCTCAGCATATAAATAAAGAATTCATTGAATAAGGTAGTCTAGAAATTAGCCCATACCATGTCCTGATGATCACTAGTCTATGTAATCCCATCCCATTAGTGCTTGGACAAATCAAATAGAATTTAATTTGAAAGAATGACTCATTTCTCAACAGTCATCTCCATATGCTCAAAATATATTCTGGGTGGCCTACATACAAGAATCAGCATCCAATGGATCGCCATACTCAATGAAAGTTTGAGGATCTTTCTGTTAGAACTCACATGTTATATCATCCATCATAGGTGAAGATCGTGGAGCACACTATATGAATTGAATCATATCTAGGAAGCTATCATGAAGCAGAGTGTCATTTCCCATATTAGGTATAACAGGTGGTGCACCAAGTGTAAATTATAGAGGTAATATTGGTGGTTCGGGACCCACCACGTCTCAACCATGGTCATCACCACCCTCATGGCACAAAATATGAGGATATCATGGAATAGTTGTTCAAAAAATTACAATAACTTTCCTCAGATTAAGCATAGAAGTATATAAAACAATAGTAGAATAACATAATAAGAAGGGATCACTACCCATGGTATACTACCCCAAATGACATTGATAGAAGGCCAGTTATTGGTAAGTGTTTAAGTATAAATTATTTGGGTTCCAAAATACTAAGGTTCAACTATACCTCACGTCATCATTTACTAGAATCCATTTCATTTTAAAAGTCATTATTTACTTTTTCGATTGAATATTCTCATAAAAATATATCATGTTTGACTAAAATGAGTTTTTAGTCCCATTGAATAAATGACCATACACCTTGTCACTAAAATAAACACCCATTTAAATATCTATTTAACCATGTTTACATTCATTCTCAAAATTTAAAAGTGATAAATAATGGATTGACTTTGTAATCTACCCATTCCAACCATTAAGGGACCATAAAACTCATGAATTGAAGTTTGGAATCAGTCACTCATATCCAAGGAGAAGAACATTCATATATATATATATATAACAAGGCTCACTCAACAATCACAATAATATCAATCAATGAATGTAGTGGAATGAACCCATATGGAATTTCATTTGTAAGACATGAAAATTCTTGGTTCCTATAACGATGCTTGTAATAATGCTCCTTTCCCTCATATCAATAGGCCATGGATGAAACAATGTTCTAATTTAGAATAATAATAATAATAACCATAATAAATCATGTGAGTTACCCATAAATGAAATGATAGTAATAGTAATAAGAAAAATCCTAACAATAATCATAATTTAGGCAACTCGATGTTTACACTGAAAATGGGTTAACAACACTCGAGTGTGGCTTATAAAAAAGTTCCAAATATTCTTAATATACTTTCTACTATCCTAAAATAGTAAAGAAATAAAGGAACTTCTTTGATACCACTTTGTGACATCCCAAACTAGGATTCCACTCATAGTTACCCCAAGATCAGTGGGTCATAAGGCCACAAGCACATCTCCCCCAACACTAGTGGCTGCTGACAAGCCGAGAGGGTCTAAGGTGTGTCCTTGGGGAGACTAATACATTATTACCAGAGTGTAGCATATATTCTAGATATAATAATAGGTAAATAGTGGAATAATTAAAAGTAAACTAATCGAATATAATAAGAAGATATAATAATAAAAACTTATCCAATAGATAATAATCTACTATTACTAGAAGCTAAATCATATACAAAAGTTATGATACATGTCATGTATCTACAAAATGGAAATCATAGATATAAGGAGGAATTCATTACATTATACAAAAAAATAATCATAAAGAACGATGAAGTTATCGATACATCCCATGCTCTAACTCAATAATCTGCTACCAACTCCATCATATAAAAGAATGAAATTAGTTTTCCAAAGTGGGAATCTTCCCCTTGTCAACACTAACATACTTCTTATCTTCCGGGGTACCAATTATTCCTAGATAGGGTGTGATATAAATATAAATTGGCCACAAAAAAAGCATTTGTAACATCCAATATATGTAATATAAATAGAAATAGTGTGCAGTCACGAAAATATAAAAGTAAAGAAGTATAGTAATGCAAATACCCAAGTACCTGTTTCAGTCTATGCTGGTGTCTGAATTTGAAACCTGTTCATTAATTAATTATGTTCCATTTTACTATATTTAACATGATATATAAGTATAATTGATATCCTAACTTTAGAAAAATAAACATAAAGCCTCCAAGATATAATAATGCATCCATGATGATGATAATAATGAATGGGATCCAAGGTAACAACCAAGGAATCCTTGACCTTAGGGGTTGATAAAACTCCTTGATAACCTCTATGGTTGATATAATGGTAGTTTTGTAATCCAATGGGAATCTCCCAAGGAATTCCAAAATTATGTAATTCTAATAGAGTCCTTAGAATTCATCCAAGGTAAAATGGGATAAGAAATGAATGGGACCATGGGTTTAACCAAGGTGCCCCATGTCCTTATAATTCATTATAGATCCATGGATTGTGTCTGAGAAATCCTATAATAATAATAGAGGGATCTTATGGTGTCATATTGGGAACAACAACTGAAAGAAAAATATTGGCTTCTAAGGTGGGTATCAATCTTGGAAACTAGTATCCCTAAATCGGAAAGGAATCCATGAGTACTCAAGGGATTCCCTTATGATTCCAATGATTTCTTTATTATGACCACCCTATAGAAATTTCAAGGTCCTTATAAAAGAGTCAACTTATACTTAATTAATTATTTAATTAGGTACATGTAGTTATCATTCTATTTAATAATTAATTTGGCACATTCCCTTACCTTTCATACAAGTAATAAGGATAAAGGGACACACATCCTTTCAATAATTTGTATTTTTAATATTTAATTAATTAGGTTCACTCTAAAAACATCTATTATACATTGAATACAATGCTACAAATGTGAATCCAAGACATTCAATTACATTTTATAAGGCCATGTTATTTATGTAGTACACCCTCTATAAACAATTTTAAGATTGAGTAATTAATTTAAAACAGTTACCTAAGAAGGGTTAAGTTTAAATATCATATAAAAGGGATACCAATTAGAAATTATATAATCATTATATTTTGTAAGGGATTACCACTAATAGATTCAATCTATAGCACACCCAAATAATGGCATGGGAAATCATGTTAAACAACTAGAGGCCTAAATATGGAAACACCTGACATGGGATGGACACTATTGAGGTTGTAATATCCAACAAAATGAATAAAATTTATTAAAAATATCTATAAAATAAAAACCAAAAATATAATTAAGGAATATGAATTTTATAGAACATAATTGATGAAATCATCTCACACACAACCACTGAAATTCAAAAAATGGATAAAACCTAAGGGATGTATTATAGACCACCTACTGTAGGCTTCTATGACTCTCAAAATATATTATAATCTATTGGTTTTTCCTATATTGGAATAGATATAAATAATGGATCAATGACATTAAATATGGAATACTAGAATTCATCTAAATAGCATCATCAATAGAATGAAGAATAATGAATGGAAAAAAGGAAATAATTACATACCAAAGAAGATCCAACAAGACAAACACTACTTCTATCAGAACCTAGATATATGAATGTGATGAAATTACATAAAGGAGTAAAAATGGGGTCAAAATGGGAATAGAATGGTCTTCTATATGCTAGAGAGAAAATAATAGGAGAGGTTTTAAAAAACAATATCATTAAGAGTATTTTGGTAAAATCTCCCAAAAATTAGAATCAGATAGTTTTGTTGCACGGTTGACCAAAATATGTGCCAATCATGCACCATTTTCTTTACCAAGGGGGAACACCCATGGTTTGGATTCAAGTTAGGTGAAACTATGCACCATCTATCAAAAACTCTTCTACTAAAAACTACAGATATTTCACATGGGTCTATGGCCCCTAGAGTAGAGTTAGGTAAAACTATGTTCCCTTCTTACACCACTATCTAGACTTATATAGTTGGAAATAACTATGTGGAATGTATATTTCTCCCATAGAGTTAGGTTTTGGGCTCTAAACATGCCCCAAACAACCACAGGACACCTATTATCACATTAGAAAAGCATATTAGATTAAAAAATAATTAAACAAAATTTAAAATGATCAATAATTAAGATAAATAAAATTGGTTCTTAAATTAATGTTATATAAAATTATGTATTTAATTTTATATATAATACATGATTAGATTATGTGTCCAACAATAATTAAAAATTTTAAGGAAATAATTATAAAAAAAATTATAATGAAACTACAAAGGATGTTTTCATCAAGAAGAAAGTTCAAAATAAAAAAATAAGATATCTGAGGGGAATATAATAAGAAAATGATCATATTGGTTGTAATTATTTTGATGAAGAGATACATGAAATATTTCAAAAAAATATGGATTATGTTAAAAAGTATGTGGATTCATCTTAAATTGAGGTATATGATTTATGACTAGTGGATTGTAAATACATCTTCAAAGATGATCTTTATCAAGACATTAAAAAAATATAATTTTCATGAAAGAGGATATTGTTTTAGGGAACATGAAATTGGTTGATAAACAAAGTGATATAGAAAAAAAGTATACATATATTTTATTAAAAAACAATATTAGTATATTGAATGCTTTGGAATATGAGATAATGATAAAAGATCATGAAGGGTAAAATATCATTGAAGAATGAAAAAATATCAATTATATAATCAAATAACTAAATTCTAAGAAAGATAAAAAATATATTTATAAGGAATTGAAAATCTATATTGTAGTCAAGGGAGAACCCTCTATAAATGACGAAAATATTAAGGTAAGGTCCTCATATAAAAAACATATCTCCTATAATTTTTGATTTAAAAATATATGTATAATATTTTAATCAATAAAAAGATTGATTAGGAAAAATGGATGGAAATTATTTGAAAAAAGTTCTTAATGAATGAAAAATATTGAATGCAAAATATTTTAATAATCAAAGATAATTCCATACTCAACTAACATGCCTGACATCAAATTAAAGATACAAAATTCATTAATATAAATATAGTTTTTAAAAAATAATATTATTTCTGGGTTACTTGTTTTTTTACAGAATGCTTAGTCATTATTCATATATATGTTTTTATAAAATCTCAATACTGTGGGGACAAAAAGAACCTAGGGGAGTTATTCCAATGAAAAAATATATAATCTGAACAAATGTTGACTGATAAAGAATCATGTATCAATTTGAAAAGAAAAAAAGGTTTGATTTTCATAAAGAGATGAATAATAGGTGTGATTAAATGGAATATTGAAAAAATAAATGAATGAAGAGACTGAATGGAAAATTCCCTCCCAATTATAAGGGTAATGTGTTCCTTTCGTGCAATGAAGAGAAGTCATGCTTGGAAAAAGATTCTTTAAAATAATGAAATGGTAAAAAAAGGAATGAATACATGATTATGAATGTTCTTCCTGCATGACTGTTGATGTTATAATATATATTAATATTGAAATTCATGAATTAGGAGAAATATCATTTATTAATGACTCTATCATGAATAGAAAATGTATTGGTAAAATTTTGATTGGGAATAGTAATTTGAAATTATATGATGTTCCCTATATTGAATGGGTGAGAAATAAAAATTTAAGAATTATAAAAATATATGATAATGGACAAGAGGTAATATTATAATGAAATATATTCATTATTAATAGAACATGTGATGAAATAAATATTTTTCAATGTAGTAGAACAAATTTATTATTATGGTTAAATTGTTATCCATCAAATACATGTTATTTGAGAATGGAAGGCATAAACATGTTATGCAATAGAAAACATAAGAATATTAGAATATTATTTATAAAAATTATTATAAGAAACTTTTTGGGGAGATATTTTCCCAATAAGAAAAAAGGATCATGATGGAATATATGGATGATTTAATAAGGGAAAGATATCTCAAAAGGATCACAATAATATGGAAATCACTTCCACAATATCATTGGAATTGGTCCACAAATATAATTGTGGAAAAACGACTTATAATTTTTCTTGAGGTGATAAAAATTACATTACATTTATAAATTATTTCACTATGATGACTAAAGTTCATTTTATCATGAAAAAATATAGGTATGTTAGAATGTTCAAATTGTACAGAAGGTATGTTGAAAAATAGCATGTTGTGTGTATGAAAAAATAGAGAAATGATAATTGAAATGAATATAGATATGATACATTTAAAACTTATATTGGAAAAAATTGATTAATTAATCAATATTGAACACACTATACAATAAAAAGTAATGGGGTTTCAAAGAGGATGAATATGAGTATTGTGGAAATTGGTAGAAAAATGTTGGATAAGAATAATTTAAAAAATATATTTCTAGAATGAAGTAGTATGTGATTCCATGCATATTCATAATATTTTTTTTTGTTGATCTAAGAAACATACCATGTCCAATGAAATTGGGGATCAAATAGATTCTATAGTGAAATACTTTACAACCCTTTATAGTCCTTGTTATTTTAAAATAAATGTAAGAATACTAGGTTTGATTGAAGAAAAGTTTCATGACCCGTCCTCGGGGTCTGTGCCGTGACTACCCCAAGCCCACCTTCCCTAGGCCAGGGGGTGGCGACTAGCACCAAAGGCGTAAATATCAATAACTGAGAAGGCATTCCCTTTATAAAAGTAAAAAAAACATCATAGAGTACAAGCGGAAGTAATACACTAAGTAAAAAAAGAAAGTGATGAAAAGTAAGTGGGCCATAATACAAACCCAACTGAAAGTACAGCTACAACTAAACGAAATTACAACAGAAAATAAAAATAGCTGGGAGAATAGAAGCAGCTCCTGGGTCGTCCTCCTCGGATCCTACCTGAAGGGTAGGTACAGATAGCGCAGCTCCTGGATCATCCACCACGGATCCTACCTGAAGGGTAGTTACAGATAGCCTCCACAACGCTCTCGCCCGTCAACCTCCTCCGAGTGTCATCTCGTCGTGAAGTTCACCTCCAGATACTGACTCGTCGTGAGGTCCACCTCTGGGTACCGTCTAGTCCTCGAACACTCAGCCTCTGTTAGCGCTTCCTGTCGTCTACAACCAACACAATGAGGTGAGGGCATATCTCATGCAGGGGTGAGTATACGATACTCAGTAGGGACCCCAAGACCCTCAACGTCTCACTAAATCCAACAAGGATAACCACAAAAAAGGATCTCAACAGATAACCCTTACTTAGGTATAAGCCCACACTTATAACTAAGTTATCAAGTAACTCATCTCAATCATGAGGAACACAAAGGTTATGAAATCAACGGATAACCACTACCTAGGTATATGCCCATACATATACCTAATTTATCAAGTGACCCATCTCAATCATGACGTAAACACAAAGGTCATATACTCAGCTCAAACCAGGATTTTCATTATCAAAACCGTAACTACTGAAGAGCTTCGTCTCTCACGAGTACGGTGATCCTATCATGACTCCGAGGTACTGCTCACTAACCTTAGACTGCTGAGATACTCCTCCTGTCGAGTATCACAGGTCTGCCACCTCACAAATTAGTGCTCCTCCACCATGGGTATGTCACCTCACATAGTAGTGCTCCCCCTCATAGCCTACAGAGGTACTCCTGTCGAGTACCATGGGTCTGATGCCTGCTACCAGGCGCTCCGTCCTCCGTGGGTCTGCACCCAAACACAGTAGTGCTCCATCCACTAGGCTAGTCGACTCACTCCAAGTCGAGTCGATCAAGCAGTCGTTAGGTCTCAGCCGGCTACACGGTCTCCGTACTCCGTACTCTTGTCTCCGGGAGGGTCCGCTCCACGAGCTACAGGTTGATATTCCAAGTATCACAAAGTCCCACAAAGAAGTAGCTCAAAGTACCGCCTCATCATAGGGGTCTCAACGCAACAGACGGCGCGTCAATCGGACGCCCGGTCTGTGAGTTATTAGGCTTTTCATCACAGGGGCCCGGTTGGTTTTGTGTATAAACCAACCCGACCGTATCTCAACTGTACCCCGAACTCTCATAGGGTATACTCATAGAGACCATTTCTCAACGTGATCACCAACGCCGCTGACGGTTCGTCAAATGGTCGTCCGGTCTGAAAGTTATCGGCCTTTTCGTTCCAGGGGCCTGGTTGGATTTCAGGTTCAATCCAACTCGTCCACTATCCATCTGCGTCCAAAACTCAGGAGAAGTATGCCAAAAGTTCCGTCTCATCAAGAGGAATCCAACAAAGTCGACGGCACATCAATCGGACGTCCGGAGCTCAAGATATAAGCGTTTCCGCTCCGAGGGCCCGGTTGGTTTGGTATCCGAACCAACCCGGCCGTACTTGAAGTTCTCTGAAACCTTGAGTGTAGTATACCTAAATGACTGTCTCGATCCAAGTATCTCTACGCAGCAGACGGTGCATCGATCGGAGGTCTATAGCTCAAGTTATGTGTGTTTGAACGGATCTGTTTGAAAATAGGGGGTTAGGGCCCGGTCCGACCCGGCCCGATACCCCCCCCCCCCCCGGGTCGGCCCGAACCAGGTCCGGGTCCGGCCCATTAGGGCGTGGCCCGGGCCGGTGGGCGCGGCCTGACCCGGCCTGGCGCGCGCTTGCGGCCAGTTTGGCCACGCCGAGCTGAGCGGAAGGGGGGGGGGGCGCTGCCCCCCTGTTTGAGAAACCGCGACCCCCGCGTGGGGGGGCGCTCATGCCAGCGGACGCGGCACTGGGTGCCGCGTCTCCCCCAGGTCCCACGCGGCCATGAGACCGTCGCCTGCCGCCGCAGCTTTAGCCGCGGCGGTCCCTCCTGGTGGCGCGCCGGCAAGGTCTTCCGCGGACCACCGGACACGCTCTGGTGGTCCGTTTTTCTAGCCGCCTTCGCCAACGGTCCTCCCGGGACCTGCTCTTCACTTCGAAGTCTTCAAATAGCCTCTATGGCCCATTCCTTCATCTCCTGTCAATACGCACATCAATAAAAAAATCTGTGGAGTCTTCAAGTCACCTCTGCGGCCCCGACTCCGGCCACGGTTTTGTTTGGCCTCAACGGCGTGGTGCGACGGCACCTTGCTTCTTCACCGCATTCTTCTTGTTTCCGCGTGGTTCCCTTGGACCGCGCACCTTTTTTCATTCTACGACAAACACAACATCGAATGGGGAGGAGATTCGGTCATGTTCGTGTGGTCTGACCTCCTCCCGTTAATCTGATACCAAGCAGCTAAAGGAATTGACGTTGGAAGACAAAGAATAATCACGAACACAAATCCAAACCCCTACCCTGAAATCGAAATCGCACGTCGTCGAGTCGTGGAAGTCAAACTCCACGGTAGTTGGGTGTCGCGAAAGAACGGTATCTATTCCATTGACTTCAGAAGAAGAAGAACGTTGTTGTTGGTGATGATCACCACGGTCGGTGACTTCTCCCTTGACGCGGAGGAAGAGAAGAGTTGTTGGTCGTTCTTAGTCGAGAACGTTCTATGTTGAAGGGAAGTTGTTCTTCGTCGAAGAATAACCGTTATTCATTAAAGATGCGTCATTCTTCGTCGGAGGGAAGTTCTCTTCTTCTTCACACCAAAGTTCTCCCAAAAACTCCAGGACATTGTTAAAGTTTTCTCACACACCAAAAGCTCTAACACAAAATAATATCCCATGATATTATTTTTATTCACACCTCAAAGATTTTAAAATTCAAACCAAACCACATAATTAATTAAATGAATAGGCTCATCTCATTAATTAAGGCATGTTGGGATGAATTAATGGTGGAAGGAAAAGGTGAAGAGTTAATTTGGCGGAGCCTCTCTACTATTTGAATTTTGAATTGTGCCAACCATCGTGAACTTAATTAAGTGGGCCCCACTTAATTAATTTCGGCCACCAAGAATAATAGATTATATTCTATTATTTTGGCACGTTCTTGCACCTTTTGATGGAGATCTTGAGAGAACTTCTTTCTCCAGCGAAGAACGCGAAGAACGTCGGCGACGCTTCTTCCCTGACCTTCTTCGGCCTTCTTCCTCGGAACCTCCCTTTGATACCAATTTTTCACGACCCGTCCTCGGGGCCCGTGCCGTGACTACCCCAAGCCCGCCTCCAGAAACTCTAGGTCTGGGACAAGATTCATGGAAGGAATGATCCGTAGACTTGACCCTCACGTCTAGATATACCTTTGAGAGGAGACTCGATAATCACACTTATGCCGACAGTGTGATCTAACCCACGAGGCGAGAGTTTCAGTTGGAATATCTTGGTGGCAGCGTCGAGGCCTTATGATGTTGGTCTGAGTATATATTGGATCCACAGTTCATAAACGGATTGACTGTATTAGGCAAAAAGGTTGTGGTTTATCTACAACATTGGGATGGGGTTTTCCTTGGTCGGAGAAAAGGAAAAACCAGGTAGCACAGGTTGGAATCATGCATAAGAGGGTGCATTAGATCACTCAGGAGATAGCCAAACTTACCTTTGTGCCAGAATTCTCCAGATTTACGGCACCACTACCAGCAGAGCTTTCAGAATCTGGGTTGACCGGTGCGCCCAACCTGTGGGTGTTGGTTACATAGTTCACTGCGACGCATTAGGGACCGGACTCGGGTGTGTCCTGATGTAGGAGTGGGCAGTGATCGCTTATGGATCATGGCAGATGAGACTGCACAGAGCTGACAGGAGGCCTCTAGAGTTCTAGGATGATGACCACATCCTTATACGGGTCTCACCTCGACGAGGTTTATGGAGATGTGGCCGAGGCGGCAAGTTATCTCCAAGGTTCAACGGACCTTTCTAGGTCCTTAGCCGGGTAGGAGAGGTAGTTTACCGCTTGACCTTTCCACCCCAGTTGCACCAGGTGCATGTTGTCATCCTCGTATCCCAGCTAAGGAGATACGTGCATGACCCTTCACACATCATCGAACACAGGGAGTTGGACGTCGATGATTGGACGAATTCCACAGGGATCCAGTAGGGGTTGAGGATTGACAGGAGTGGGTCCTACAGGGATGGTCGATTCCTCTTGTGTGCTTTCACTGGTAGCACGGGAACCCCTAGGTGAGCACATGGGAGCGAAAGGGTCAGATGCGTGCTCAGTACCACTTTTGTTTCCCTAGTATGTGTTATAGCTTTACGGAGACGTAAAGCCCTGAGGTGGGAGTAATGTAAAGACCAGAAAATTTCAAGGAAATTTTTTTCTTAATTTCTTTGATATTTTACAAATATGTGGTTTCTAATAGCACCTGATTTCGAGGCCCGATGTTCCCAGAATAAATTTCTGAAGTTTGGCTCGGGTACGTTCAGTGAATGAACAAGCGGGTTTTTCTATCTTTTAACTCGGTGCTCGGAATTGAAATCTGGGGGCACCGATGAACTCGCAGCACCGGTATTTTCTTAAGAGGACTTTTACCGTAGGTGCGTTTTTATGGGAGAAGAAGTTAAATTTTGGGGTTTAAGGAAGAAATAAATAAAATTGTGAACAATTTTATTTTTGGTATTCAAGGAAGTTAAAATATACCATGGGAAGTTGTTGGTGGGGTCCACAACCACCCAACTTCCCATGTGTGAATATGTGGGAGGTGGAGCCCACACCCACCTAACCTCCCATGGGAGAGTTTAGTGTGGTCGGGTCCACACGAGACCATAACCCCTTAAACTTCTCATAACCCCCTTAAACTCCCTTACACTTAATGTGCCAACTCCCCTTTAATCTCCTCCTCCTTTAAGTTTTTATAACTCTTCACCTTTTCCTTCCACCATTAATTCATCCCAACATGCCTTAATTAATGAGATGAGCCTCTTCATTTAATTAATTATGTGGTTTGGTTTGAATTTTAAAATCTTTGAGGTGTGAATAAAAAGGTGAAGAGTTATTCAAACTTAAAGGAGGAGATTAAAGGGGAGTTGGAACATTAAGTGAAAGGGAGTTTAAGGGGGTTATGAGAATTTTAAGGGGTTATGGTCTCATGTGGGACCCACCACACTAAACTCTCCCATGGGAGGTTAGGTGGGTGTGGGCCCCACCTCCCACATATTCACACATGGGAAGTTGAGTGGTTGTGGACCCCACCAACAACTTCCCATGGTAGATTTTAACTTCCTTGAATACCAAAAATAAAATTGTTCACAATTTTATTTATTTCTTCCTTAAACCCCAAAATTTAACTTCTTCTCCCATGCAAACGCACCTACGATAAAAGTCCTCTTAAGAAAATACCAATGCTGCGAGTTCATCGGTTCCCTCAGATTTCAATTCCGAGAATTGGTTAAAAAGATAGAAAAACATGCTCGTTCGTTCACTGAACGTACCCGAGCCAAACTTCGGAAATTGATTCCGGGCACTTCGGGCCTCGGAATCAGGTCTCGTTAGAAACCGCATATTTGTAAAATTCCAAAGAAATTAAGAAAAAACTTTCCTTGAAATTTCCAAGTCTTTACAAAAATGCTGATGATAGAGTTTTTATATGTTATTTATCCAATTTAAACTGATAAGAATTTTAGGAAAAAGGTTTCTTGTGATTCTCAAATATTTATATGTGAAAATTAATGATAATTTGACCAAAAATGGATAGTATATTCACAAAATTTTTAACTATAATTTTTGGAATAATTAAGAATGTTTTGATGAAATGTGTAGAAATGTTGCAGAATTCAAACAAAAAAAAGTTGATATTGATTTATAATGTTCTAGTGATGATTAAGGTGATAGAAGTGATTGACAGTAATTTTAGGGATTGAGGAAACATGGAGATTCTGATAATATAATTGGGTAAAACAATACACCAGATAGAAAAAAATAAGAAGAATAATAATTTTGAACCAAAATCCCATTATATCATAGGTTTAACTAAGAAAAGTGTTAGAGGTAGTTGAATATAATGAATGGGGAAAATCAATGAATGAAGAACTAATTCAAAATTAGATGAACATTATAAGGGAAATTAGTAAAAGACCAAAACCAAAAAATTTACTGGTAAATAAGGGGTATTTAAGATCAAATTGAATGAAAAGGGTTATGTCAAATGACACAATGCCATACATAATTGAAAAGGCTATTTTCAAATAGATGGAATTGAATTAGAAGATAATTATTCACTTTTTTCCATATTTGATACAATAAGGTGTAAAATGGAGATAAAAAATATTAATACATTTATAAAAAAGATCAAATTGTTGACACTATATCCAAAGTTATTCCACGAGAGAGATTTATTGAATTATGTAAGAAATATAATGTTCATGCTTCCTCGCTTACATTTTATTTTGATTCATTGAGATCCTCCATGGTGAATTGGATTATGTTACCTAATAGGAAGGTAATTCCATGAAGTAGGGGGAGTTTTAAATGTTATTATTCTAAGGATATTCTTTTTCAAAGGTTCATTCATGAATGTATATCCTGATTTTGGAAGTGATTAATGTGAGAAAGAAGAAGAAAGTCACTCATGAATGATATTTTAGCAATGATTTTCAATAAATATTTTTTTAGATATATTGAACACAGTAACTCATGATGTTTTAATTATGGTATGGTAAATCAATGGGTTTCCCATTTGATTGTAAAAAAAATAAAATGGGGAGATTGAAGAACCCCATTGTATTATGGGTTACTCCATAAAATCAAGAATATCACATGGTTTATTGATAAAATGTGTGGTTGTGTTTGTTGAAAATTTAAATTGCAAACCTTTTAATTTTTATGGTTCATGATTAGGGATTTATGGATATAAAAATCATGCAATAAATTTTCATTATTAATTATGTATTTTTTAAAATTAATATAGTTTGTCTGAAGTAGTTATGGTTGATATTGAATAGGTTTTGTTCATTGTATCTGATTCTATAAAGTTATGGTTCTCATAGTTATTTTTAATACAAATCTGATCTAGTCCAAAGGATCTCCTAGAAATTTTCACTATATATAAAAATCACATATAAAATTTTCTAATGTAGTTGAATTAACCTTGTAGAAAAAAAATTCTTGTAACTGAATTTGGTATCGGTAGGGAATTTTTTAGTCAGAAATCTGATTTCATAAGAATGATGTAGCCAATGGGTCACATAGTTAAATTAATATTTAAGTAGTTGATTCACATAGGTTAATGTTCTACATAGTCTATTTTTATAGATGACCATAAAGTTGATTTAAAATTATACATTTATTATTCAATTAATTTGTTTATAATTATCGATATTCCATGTTTTTGACATTCTTCATGGACATTTTTAGCTCTACGTTGGGATATTTTAATAGTGAATTTAATACTAAGTAAACCCATTTTATCAACTATGTAGATATGGTCATTTTCACCTATCAAAATGATCATGGTGTGATATTATTTTTCATAATGATCATGGAGTGATATTTATATTTTATAACAGAAGAGAGAGAGAGATGATATTATGGGGTGTGTTCCTAATAGGGAAATAAAGTGAAAAAAGTGTGTTGATGCATGGGGGAATGATTATTATGAAGAAACCATTGATTCTCATAAGATAGTTGAATGTGGGAAAAAAATTTACATCCAATATGGTTTGATCATGGAAAAAGGGAGGAACCTATCTGAAAATGGTGGATAGTTGATAGAAACAGTCACAGATAGAGGGAAAGTTGTCAACTAAGTATTTCTTGATCATGAGTGACTAACATCTGATAAAAATCGAGTATTCCAATGTTTTTTTAGTATATGATCACATGTGTTGTGATTTCAAGACTACAATATGATGCATACATACATTAAAACTGTGGAGGATTGTGTAAGTATAACTATATAATTTATTTTCAAAGAAACATGGTATTTCAAGTTAAATTATTTAGTTTTATTAATTGTCATCGGTAAAATAGTGAGAATTACTATTTTTGGATATGAATCCTGAAAAATGTGTTGGGATGTTGTGTGGATTTATGTTAATGAATTTCACATGGGGATATAATTAAGAGTATCTACTTTTAGGGGGGTAAATGATGAAGACAATAAGGATGTTTCCATAGTATATCTAATCCTTGAAAAAATATGTTTGATGCATGGTCATTATTTTTTATATGATCACATGAGGTTGAGATATTTTTTTGGAGTGGATATTAATCTAAAACATCATGGAGGATTACTTTTTACATTTTCCTGAAAAATTCACTTCCCTTATTGAACCCCCTTATAGATAATGGAAACTAAACATTATAGGGTCATCAATATGTTAGGGAAATTTAAAAATATATTCATTTTCTATGTAGTTTATATCGTTGAGTCTATGTTAGTCCTTAGTTTTAGAAATTTCTATCTATATTATAATTTCCCATTTCTTATAGACAACTACTTCTATTTATTAATAGTATTTTCATTTTAATTTCATATTTATTCTTACACCCTATATGTTATGAATTTATCATGAATAAATAACACTATTTAGTTGGGGTATTAGCAAAACATTTATATTCTTTAAATATTGGACATGAAATAAGAAGGAAAAAATATAAATAATAATGATATAAAACCCCAATATAGTGGAAAAAATTGAAAATTCACTAACACAACCCACATTTAATGAATCACTTATGAAAATTGAACTCACACATTCATTTCAATAATGATGAAATTTATAAAAAATACAATCATAAAAAATGGAAACTACAAAATAAGAAAAGAACATATGTTTAATTTACTATATTCTTATAAATCTTCATTCAATCATCTTATAACCCTTTATAAATATCATATAAATCATATGATTTAATTGATGTTATCTTTGAATGTCCTAGTATGAGATTTTCTTCCAGGAAATTTCATTCTGGAAAGACATGAGCAGAAGTTAAACCCTCATATCATCACTCTCATATGATTCATGGATAGGATAATTTGTGGTTTTCACTAAATCCCATATATCACAAGATTTAAAAGAAGTAATACTAATGGTTAAATTTTAAATAGGAATATTATGAACATATTTTCATGTTTTCCTTGGGAATGGATGATAACAAAGTCACCCATTTCATTTACTCTTTCTCATGCTGACTTATGCATATCCCACAAAGCATAAATTAAATATTTTAGGTGAGACATATTTATACACTTTCATATTTTTAAATATTATATAAAAATACTTTATAGCTACATGTGGATCTCACCCTTATTTCATGATTCTTTCCTAATTATTTTATATGTATTTTCATCTTACCATCTTGTTAGGGGATCTTTAAATAACAATGATTGAGTTATCTATCATTTAAAATGAAATTTGGGTCTTCATACAAATGTAAATGGGACTAGCTTGTGATCCATTCTAATTGTTCAAGTTGTACAATAGATTCATAGTATTAACTGATCTATAATAACCCTTAAATGGATATTAAATCATTATATTAGTCTGTTTGAGCCTTTAACATAGGAATGCATCAAATAGTTTTCTTCTTATTGGGTTAATTTTTTATTTAAATAATAAAATATAGAGTCAATGGTTACTCTGGGTCATTATAAAGTGGATGAGATGATCTAACTATTACTAAGATCATGGTGTCCTAGCATGCAATAATCAGTAGAGATGTGGAATTAGATTGAACAATGAAAAACACTAGCTGAGGTGGGTTGAATATGGTCCAAAATGAAATTTTTTCTAAATTATTGAATATTATACACTATTTCACTTCTTATAATATATATCATTAATTTATGGGTGCTTTCCTATACCAACATAAGTTCTCCAAATCCCTCTAAATCCCATGTTGAATTACAACCATTTACCCTATCCCTCCGCATGATAGTGCCAACTGTAAATCTTATCTAACAAAACCAAATTCATTTTTATTTTCATATATACTAGTTACTCACAATACTATCTCACTATAACCCTAAATACTACTCAGTCAAACATAGTTAATCATAGGCACTACTTCACTACAGTAGGTTGTACTATAGTGGTTAGATAGACTGTCCATTTTTTAACAATTGAAAATATATTTTCCTTCACTTCATTATTATAATCCATGAATATAATTAATACTCTAAAAATTAAAATTATTTTTTATTTTTATTCAAAACACCAAATGAATAATAACCATTTGATAAAATAATGTAAATTAATCAATAATAAGATTGAAAAAATAAATTAATTAAAAAATCCATGATTTATATGTTAAAATTTTAATCATGAAATGTATCTATAAAATTAAACCACATTAAATTTTTTTTAAATGATAATGGATTATGAACATAATCAAAATGGAAACACATATAACTAATATTTAAAGATAAAACATATTAAATTTAAACAATTATCAAGAAGAGATAAAATTTTGAATCATTATACAAGGAGAATAATCTTTGTGCCTTAATTTTATATAGGGAACAATGTTGACCATAAATTACACTCATCCCCTTGAAATAATTATTCCCCTTTAAACCCCCACTGAAATAATGAAAATGATTATTATCACACAAGGAATTTTTTTATTAACTACCATTATAATTCAATTTTTTATAATATAAGTTGGAAATTTACTAGACTATTGGTCATACAAAAATAATATGAAACCTAAATATAGGCTTTAAATTAATCTAAAATATATAACATGTAGAGATCTGGTGGGAATAAATTAATCTCAAATGACTCTAAGGGTGAGATATGGTATATAATTGATTCAAAAAATTATAATACTAAATAGGAGGATCAAACATGTGTATGTTACTGGATAAATTTGGAACACTAAATAAAAATCCTCAAAATAATGAAATAACCCCATGTCCCAACTCCAATCGAGACTAACACATATGATAAGTGTGTATAATGATATAAAGGACATATTATTTATTTTTTATCTTTTGTTAAATTTTTCACATACTTTATATCATATACCCATCACTAAAGTTATTTTTGATCACCCCATGAAAATAAATTTAACATATATAATAAGAAATATCATAGAATTATTGTGATATTTTTCTTTGTTTACCTAATACTTTTTTTATTTTTTTTATTTTTCTTTTTTTTCAACATTATATTCTATTTTAATGGTAAAAATTAAAAAAAATTAAATAAATTCTATGAACCATTCCATATAACCCTTTTAAAACATATTATATTACAACTCAAGTAATAACATATACTTCTATCATGGACAATAAATTTCCCATTACTCAAACCATTATATATCACAAAAAAATACCCATAGTAAGGTATGAAAGATAAACTATTATTGTAATTTGACATTTACAATCACAGTTATTTATGGATTCCATGGAATTAATTGTGTTATTCATGTTCAAGGTAGTAATAAGGGAATATGGAATCAAAAAAGGTATCACTATAAAAAAAATTATTAATTTTTCTATTTTAACCAAATGAAAAATTGGTTCTATTATACTAAATGTCAAATATTTCTCAAGAAATTGATATTAAAAAATTTTAAAATTTTGGTCAACATACCTATCCAAAATTGGAACAATATGAGTTGTGAAAATCACTCATTCCATGCATTAAAATAACATAATAATCGACATATATTGTATAAAATCAATTATTGAAAAATCTAAGAGTAATCTTATCCAAATAAATAAAAAAATCCTTATAAATCATGATTCATTGATCTGATATCCTCTTTCTTATCATTGATTTAGTATCACCTATTTTACCAATTATATCCATTTTAAAATTACATTTAAACTATATCATGATGTTTTTCATAAGATACATTTTCCCATTTCTCAAATATAAAGTTAATATAGGGTAATAAAATTATCTTTTAACCCCCATGAATTAAGAAAATATAATTTAGGTGAATAAGAAGATAAATAATTTAAAAAAATACAATATTACTCTAGATTTATTTCTTTCCAACTCTTATAATTCCATTTCTTCATATAAACATAGAAAATGTTAATACATTAATATAGAAGATCCATGAAATTTTTATCTCAATATAATAAATGCAATAAAAACAATTCCTAATAATAAATTCCAATCATAATATAATGAAATTGAAGAATAAAATTTAGTTTCCTTTTAGAAGAACATTGATTAGGGAACTCATGAACGTCTATAACACTATTTCAATGATCTGATGGAACATTGAAAATTTTATATCATATCCATATCAATAAATTTCCACCACTATCATTCCTACACATAGGTTAGTCGTCTATAATTTTATAATATTTATTTAACCTATCCATGTGGTAAAAAATAATACATTTACATTTGTAAATATATAATTTCTTATATAGTTTTTAAGGAATAAATGTTGGAAGAAATATTGAACAAACATATGGGACCTATGCAATCTTTAATGGGAAAACATTCTCATTGATATAAAAAATTCAACACTAAAAATTTCCCTTATACATTTCCATAGTTAAATTATTCTATTAACTCAATTAAATATATACAGTATTCTCATTTTCTATAGAATTAAAATCTCAATCATAAAAATTCTAATCCTCACCCATTTCTATCCTTTTTCCATCAAATCAATTCATTTACAAATGATTGTTGATCATTACATACTCACCACCAACTTTTATAATTATATCTTATAATACCCTTATATTTTATGGCATATATTTTTCAAAAAAAAAATATATCATTTATAGATTATGTTACACTCAACATTGAGTTTTAATGAATCAAAATATATCGTGAATATTATTATTTAAAAAATATTGTTATAACATTTCCATTAAATTTATAGGTTAGAATTAAAAAATGATTATTTTAAAAAAATTATAAATCCTTTAGAAAAATAATTTATATTAATAAATAAGTACTTGATTTTATTAATTCATATACATGATTCAAAAATACATTTATTTCAAAAAACAATTATTTATTTTTGTTAAAAAAATAATAAAATTATTTTTTAAGAATTTTATAAAATGTGGTTTAAAACCTTAATATAATTTTTGAAATCAACATGTCAAAAATAGTCATGGGATAAGTTATGAAAATTTTCTAAAAATATTAATTTTTCAATAAATATTGACCATAATGATTTCATTAAAAAATTTTCTTTAATTTAATGTTTTTAGAATATACATTTTATTATATACTGATTTTAAAATTAAAAATGTGTGTTTTATATATTTATAAATCCAATTTAGGTAATTTTAATCATTTTTATATTGAATATTGGTATTATTTTTTTTAATCCATAATAAAATTTTCCCTTCGAAATAGAAACATTTTAATCATATTTTCTGAATTAATTTTAAATTAAAATTTACCAATTATGTTATTGGAATTATAAAACATTGGTTAAATATTTATAATAATAAAAATAAATATTATTTTATAATATAAACATAATAAATGGATAAAATTATTATCTAAAGTAGTAAAAATTAATTAATGTATTTATGGTTAAAATAGGTTTATAGTGGGGATAAGGTAAAAATATAAGTGGTAAAATAACATAGAGACATGTAAAAAAATCCATTTTATTATAATAGTTATACCTTATATGACCTATGGATTGATAATGAATCATTTTTTATCATGTTGGCTTTTCAAAAATTTGGATACAATTTATTATTTTCAACATTTCCATGTGTTTCCTCTCTCCCACTAATAAAAGGGAACCCACTCTCCACTACACGTCACACTACTATTACATAATTGTTCATAAAAGACAAACTATTATCATTTCCTTAAATCCCTCATCACATATTGGGGTCCATTATTTTAATATTAATCCATCCTATGAATGAATTTGGTGTAATCCTATCGAAGTTATCCGAAGAAGCTGTATCATTCTCAATGGAGTGTTTCTATTTTATTTATTCTTTTCCTCCTTCAAATATATTGAAATTACGATACTAATATAATAACTATATATCCATATACTGAGATACTATTATATTAATGGAATGGCCTACATTTATCACTTCTTCCATAATGTGGGAAATGAAATTGTCCATCTTGTTTATGGTGTACTACCACCTCATGAAGCGATGTATTTTGATTTCCATCACCACCTATCACAGAATGATGTTATGATGTATTTAAAATATGTATATTATATTTATTAAATTTTTATACTTCTATAAATATAAAATCATATAAACCTTGAAACATTCAATTTCATTGGAATACCATAATGTCGTTGGGGTTTACAATGGACTACTTCCACTAAAAATTATGTAAATCAATATTTACAAATGCTTTATATGGAATGTATTAAGGATATTTTGAATAAATATATATTATTTATATGATATAGTATTTATTAAATAATTTTATTATAATATTTAATTTTCTATTGATTTATCATTTTAGAAATGGATATAATGTTCACACATACATACCACCAACCATCTCCATGAACTGTGTAATTCATTTTATATCTAAAACTTTAATGGATTATACTAAATAAATATATAATGAAGATATATTATATTTTTATTTCGTTTAACATGATGGATAATATGTAACCATTATAAACTATAAAGGAAAAAAATACTAATCCAAAATATACAAGAAAAATGAAGCAGTTATTTCCCAAAATGTGATTTTAAAAAAAAATAATTATTAATTAATTGGTAATAAAATTTCCAAAGTAATTAAAATATGGTGTGATAAATATGATTATTTTTTGGTAATTTATATATATATATAATATACTTATATTTTTTATACAAAATTTTCATACATGTATGAATGATGTGGAGAGTTAATGTGGTGTAATTTTTGCTCAAATTGTATTCTTTGGGACATACGCTATATTATGAAACCATATTCATTTTTAAGGAGTATTTAAAAAAAAAAAAAATTTATATATTAAATTGCATATAATAATGATATTTAATTTTTCATTTAATTTTATTATTTAATGGGGTTTATTATTTAATTGTTATGAGAAAAACTAGGGAATTTTTGTCTAACTTTTATTTCTATGAGACATAATCCTTATAAATAACAAAATTTATTATGGTTTATATAATAAACATGAATTAAATTTATGAATATTATCAGGAAATTATGGTATATAATTATCCATATAATTTTATTTCTTTCATGGGTTTTCTGATTTTAATTACATCAATTTGGTAAACGGTTTTATGTTCCAATATTATTGTTTATTGGGATTGTTAATGATTAAGATTAAAATGAAGAAGTACTATTATCAAACACTTAATAAAAAAAATCATCTCCTATTTTTGTTTCATGAAAATAAATGTTTTATTTTCATTTTCTTCTAATTATGTAATCATGATTCCCGCAGAATATTTTATGAAAAAACCAAATTTAATTCTCTCTTGGGTCGAACACCATTTTCTTCAATATCCATGTTTTCTTAAAAAATGAAATAATGTTTTACCATTCTTTAATTATTGTTTAAATTTATCTACACCAATATTTTATTTGTAATTTTTTTAAATTAATCCTCTTTTATGTTTCAAAACGCAATATTTCATAATTTTTTAAAAATATGTGAAATAAATCTTTATTTTAACATGTATGATATGAATAGATTCTTATTCCATCATGAATAATCATTTATATTTTGATTCCTTTACATGCTATCAAGGTATTTTTGAATGAAAATATATTCCTTAATATTTTATTTTTTTATATTTTAATATTGTCATTTCATATTAAAAAGGAATTTTCCTAAATAATATTTTATTGGAATTTTGTTTAATTTTTACTCATCAATGATGAAAAACATTTTTTTCTTAAATTTTACTATGTATATTATAAAATTACACCTTCCTTATTATTTATTCTAATGATTTATTTTTTTGTTAATGTTTGTGATTTTTATAATTGAAAGATTATGAAACTCTATCCTTTTCCACTTGTTATGATTTGATGTTTTGAAGAAATTTTTATGATCCTTGTTTCACTTCCATGGGTTATTCTATGATGGAATATATATTTTTCATTATTAATTGATGAATAATGTATGATCTTGTGAAAAACATATGTGTTTTTTCATTATGTGAGATGTGATCCCAATTTCTCTCTAAAAATAATTAAGTAATGATATATTTATCAATATATAATGACTGGAAACAAGCTGATTTACATGATCTTATATGGGAATTAGAGTGATGTTGTTGATCCACAATAGAAAAATTTTTATGATTCATGATCTATTATAAAATGGGAAATAATTATTTATTACTGATCTATTATGATTTGACAGTGTTTATTCATAACCATGATGTATATAATAGATTCATTACATACCACACTTATATGACCAAAATTTATGGTCCATGGTTTATTTATTATTATTCCCACTCTAATAGTCCATGTATAATGAGATGATACTTTTTTATTTCATCGATAATGTTTATAATCCATGATAAATTATGTATATACTTTTTATTTTATATAGAACCCGACCCAAGAATACCTGAGTTAGTGTGTCCTACAATCACTATGTTATAAGATACAAGGAAAATAATTCATAATACATGACTCTTAAATTAAGATTTTAATACCAAAATTACAATTTTTTTATAATAATATCTTTATTCCAACTAGTATATCCCAACTTATCAGTTATTATAAACTTCATGGAACCCTATAGAAAGGAAACATAATAAGGGTGAGCTTAAATTATCAGTAAGTTATAGGTGAAATGGAATATATAATGAATCAATAATTAATAATCAATAAGTAAATGTAACTAATTGAAAACACATTTCATAGAAATAAATTGATAATGACTAATTAATATGAAAATTTAAATAACTAAAAAAAATCCATTTAATCAATAAAATGGGATTGAAATTCATCGATAGATTTTTCACAGTGAAAATATCATGGAAAATAATAACTAAATATGAATGAAGGAAGTTATTATTTAATGGAGGTCATGTTACCCAGGTACGTGATAGTTTTACCATCAACACCATTCACAAGATGGTTTAAAACATACTCAGTACAAGCCGATTTGGTTTCGACAAACATATATCTACTATTATAAACATTTACAAGATAGTCTAACACATATTTGTTAAAAATGAATAGGTTTTTTATAAATGATTTTACTTCATGAGACTGCTGATGCATCAAGGTGATTAACTTAAATAGTCCCCAACCTGTGTCATACTAGTCCAAAGCAGTCCTCATATACTGAATAAAAGATTTAAATCATAAACAATGTGTCTTATGAAATGTCCTTATTGATTAAAGGATATGGATTTATCAATATTTAACTACTTAATCAATAACTATCAATGTAAATACCATATGTAAATAATTGAATATAGTTCAAGAAATAAATTAATCCATGATAAATAATAATTACATTTATGGAAAATTTAATATCCACAACATTGTGAATAATTATATGTAATGTTAATGAAAAAAATGTATCATGTATGTGAATGTGAATACTTTCCTTAGTGAAAGTGATCATAAAAATCCAAAGTATGATTAAGGATAATAATAATATAATATATACCCATTGGGGTATGAATAAAGGGGGATTTTCATTGATGAATGTGAATGATATACATGATCTTTAAAACATTCATATGGAAAACATGTTTTTCATTTGGAGAAACATTTTAAAAATACTATTATTTAAAAATCAATTAAAAAAATAAAATTTAAGAAAAAACTATGAAAATATTTTTATTTCAAAAAAATATTTGAAAATAATAAAATAATCTTAAAATAATTTGAGTGGTCATGAAGGTGGGAAATTCCATTCAATTCAGGTATGATAAAAAAAATTTACCTCTCTTTTTTGGTAAAAACCCAATGAGAATATTTTTTGAAAATTATATAAATATTCATATGAAAAAAAAAGTATTGAATAAAATCGGGTGAAAATTCCCTTATTAATTCATTTTTATAATGTAAAAAATTGATTTTTTTTTGAAATCATGGTTTTCAAGGAAATCATATTTCTGAATGAGTATAAATATGAAGTTTGGTTTTATTTATAATAATTTCATAAAATTTAATTACTAATGACTGTAATATGGTAATGTTAATTGAAAGAGATCATTAATAATTGGAGGAGAATAAAATGGAAAGGAATACTAGGAAATTTTCAAGTGTATTTTTTTCAACTAATATTCAAATATAAACAAACTCAATTACAATGAGATTGTGAAATTAATACTTTAAATGATTATAACAATGAAGTGAGAATTAATAAATGAATTTATTATATATATGCACTATAAATAAACATAAAAATGTGGAAATAAAAAATAATTTGATGAAATGTAATTAGACACATAATCTTATCATGACATAATCAATAGTGTATAAGTTCAACCCAATAAGAGGAAATTGAGATAATAAATATCTTACATTACTATTTATTTTTGTTCAATATTATTTAAAATCTTTTATAATGGTTTTAGTAATTTTATTAGCATATTATAGAACCATATTAATATTTATAATATCATATGGCATCCTTTTATAACATATTATCACCTATTTCTTTATAATCATTCATTTTTTTCATTCCTTTGTGTGTCAATTGCACAGTTTTTGGAATATGTTTCAATTTGTTATGTTTTTTCTTCTAACATGAATCATTATTTAATCACTTCTATAATTTAAACCATGATTTTAATATCAAAAAAAGTTATTACACATGTATTTATAGTTTTCCATGAAATGTTGTGATAGGAAACTAATTGCACCATTCATGCATATAGTATGCCATAGATACACATGAACACTTCATACATTTTTAAGAAATATTTAAATAAAGATAACTAAATTTTAATTACACAATATTTTTTTGAATTATGTTTTTCAAATTAATTTAATCTTTTGATATTTTATATTTCACACAACACTCAATATAGATTTTGTTATATGAAATCGCTAACTGTGGAATGCATTATACACAACACCATGTTAAGATTGTGGTACATGAAACACATAGATTATTTTGTGGCATATAAAATACTATATTTGGCTTCTATTATACATAATATTGAGTCCCTTTGATAGCTTGTGCTACCCACAAGGTTGAGTTTTACCAAACTACAATTTACTATTAATATTATTATTGAAATATTATTAAAGCTACCACCTAATCATTAGAATGGAAGTTATGAAAATGATTAAATAAATTTTGAAAATATTATTTACACATATATATATAATTAATCTTTGGTTAGTATAAGTGTGTCTAAGAACTATTGGAAAATAAAGAAATTATTTTTCTAAGAAAACTATTTTTCTATGTACAAACACAATTTTATCTCAATAATATAATCAAAAAATATTCAATAGATATTTTCAATAAAATTTATATTTTATAAATTCACTTAATATTTTTAGTACTCATTTAATTTATATTATATGTATAAGATAATACTAAGTCTTATTTTATGAATAAAAAGATGTATTTTTATAAAAGGAAATTTTAACACCTTTTAATAGAGATCCCATTTATAATCATATTTTTAAGAATTTTTAAATTTTAATTTGAAAAAATAAGCATCATTTCATAATTTGTAACATGAAAATTATATTAGTGTGAATTTTTTGTATTTTTTGGGAATTTTTATTTTTTGATGAATAGTGAATAATACTGAATTTTAATTAAAAACATCATTTTCTCTAATTTATTTTTAATGATAAATTATATTTTATATTAGTTTAAAAGTTCAATTACATCCATTATACATGAATTAAACCAATTTATTTTATTTTAATCAATTTTACATTGAAATTTGATAAAAAAACATTCCAAATGTTTGAACATTTTTACTTTGAAAACCCGATGTGTCGTCCCATTTATAGAATTAAATTTAAATTAATTTATTCCACTTATATTATATTAATATAGAAAAAAAATATTACATATTTGGGATCATAATAATTTAATGTATAATAAGGTCATATTATTTTTTTATAAAAAAATTAGTTAAAGTTATTAAAATTTATTATCGCGATTAAGGGAAAAAATTCTTAATAAGGGAAAATACTAACACTTAAGGGCCAAAATGAATCATAAAATTTTTCAAAATCCATTTTAGGGACATATATATAACCTATACACATTTTTATCTAATTGGGATCATTATTGGATCCACTTTTCATAGAAAACTGTTGGTTGAATTCCCTTTTCAAAAAATTAAAAGAACGCAACTCCTCCTTCAATATAAAAATAAACACACCCCTCCAACTTATTCAAAAATATGAAACCAATTTTTCTCACCAGTAATATTCTAAAATAAATTCCACTTATTTCTCCACTCATCCTATAATCCTCACTTTTTTTATAAATGAATCCAAATATTTCCTTTGGTGAAAACAAAAAAGAGTTACCTGAAAAAGAGGTAACATTCTTCAACAATAACTTTATATTTATTTCTTTCTACAATCCTTGAATTATCTTTATTATGTGATAATATAATAGAAACAATTTCCTAAATATACTTATATTTTGTTACTATAATATTTATACCTTCACTTACACAAACACACACACCAATCTAAGGGGTAACATACCCACCCTTGTTGTGTAAGTTGAACTACCCCTCACAAAACAATATTCCTCGTTCTTCATTTACTACCTCTCATGATTAGTAATTAAGATGGAAACTATTTTTTATATTATATATATGATATTTATTATGTATTTATTAATCTTTATTTATTATATGGAACATATATTCTTTCTTTTCCATTTTTTGTAAATATGATATTTTCGTTTGGGGAAGTGTGGACTACTGTCTCCTCAAAGTGATGTGATTCATTCACAATCTAAATACAACATATTAAAGAAGGTTTTAGTGAACTTATATAATATATATGACATAATAATTCTACTATAATGATATTTTATATATATATATATTTCATTTAAATTCCTTACTACAATGCAACTATAAAATGGAAATAGTGTTCATGCATACGTATGACCAACCATCTCCATTAACATTGTATTCCATTTAATATTTATATATTTTATTTATTATTATAAATAAATATATAGTGAATAAATACTCTATTAATATAATTATTTAAATAAATGAAATAGTTAAATCATGATCTTAGTATGTGGATCAAGAATAACAAGCCAAAACATATACGAAAAAGCAAATATTACCCGAAAAAAAATATTAATGAGTTGTTAATAAAAAGATAATATAAAGTCCCAAAAAATCATATATCGTATGATAAATAATAATATAGTTATGTGGAACATTTATAATAATGTTATGTTTAATATACAAGAGGTTTGAATGTGCATAAAGAAATTCAAGAGTTAAGGTAAGATAATTTCATCAAACATTTTATTTTAGTGAGATACATGCCATATTCACCCCTCAATTATTTTGTGTGGTTAAAAAAGTAACCAAGAAGTTATTATATGATTCATATACTTATATTATTCAGTATTGAAATATGTAATTTATGATTTTTATTTAATGGAGTTTTCATTTCAAAAGTTAGCAAATTCATAAAATAATTTTGTATCAATTTGACTACTTTGAGATACATACCATGTAATGCACATATATTTTTCTATGAGGTGTATATACATCCCATTTACATGTCATATAATGAACATAATTCCTTTAATTTTATTTTAAGATTCATGAAATTTAATCTTTCATGGGGATTATGATTTAATGTTAACAAAGTGGTAAGAGTTTATTTCGATAATGTCATTGTTTATCGTGATTATTTATGATTCCTTTTCATTGATGAAATATTATTATCCATATCATAATAACAATAATTAATTTCATCTAAACTGGTTATCCATGAAATATTCATGTATTAGTACCATTTCCAACAATTTTTCACTTAATAAAATTAAGAAAATGTTTTAATGAAAATCCAACATTCGTTCTCTTTTCGATCAGAAATATCTATTCTTTTGGAATCATTTTTTCTAAAAATGTATCCAAAATATATTTTACTATTATACTATTATATTTGATGTAATTTTTTACCCATATATAACCTTTTTAATAAAAAAATATAAGGATTCTATTTCTCATTTTTAGATCAACACACCTGTCTAAACATTTAATGAAGAAAAGGAATATTTGGCTGGTACATATTTACCCACTTTCATGATATGAATTTTCTAGATCCATCCATTATAAGTTTAAAAAGTTATTTTTTAGTTAAAAATAGTTTTCTTAATATTATTGAAATATTTTTATTTAAAAAAAATAAAATAAAAAGGGGTTCCAAAACTATTTTATGGTGAGAAAAGTGTTTTAAATTATTTTAAAATATTTTTTATCTATTTTCAAAAGTTTATTTTCAAATAAAAGTATTTAAATGATTTAAAAGTTTAATTTATAAGTTTTTTAATTATTTTCAATGAAATAGGTTTCAAAAAATTTTCATAATTCTTTTATATGTTATCAAGAAATAGGTTTTCAAAACATTTTCAAGATATCTTTATAAGTTTTCAAAAATAAATTTTTTAAAAATTAATTAAAGAATATTTATATTTTTTCAAGGATATTCAAAAAAATTACGATTTATTACTAATAATTTAATGAAAAAAATTTTAAAACCATTTCAAAGGATTCAATTTTATTTTTTCAAGTTTATTTTCAAATGGTTATGAAAATATTTATTTTTTAAAAATTATTTTCCCAAAGTGTAAGGATAATTTTCTCATGGAATATTTTTAAATGATCATTACAAATTTTTTACCGTCATAGATTATATCCATGGGTGTTACACATGAAATTATATGGATATGATCCAATGGTTAAATTCATATTTATCCTCTTAATGGGTTATGTATTAATGTCATGATGTTTATAAAACATGTTTCTCTTTAATGGTAAATATATTTATGATACACTATTCTCTTTCATGGGTTATATTTTTATGAAACCCATTAATATTTATTTGGTTATTATATTATGAAACAAGTTTCTTTTCATCGGTAATGATTTGATAAAATTATTATGAAACTTTTCTATTTTGAACATGTTATGATATGATTATATGTTGATGATAACCATTTCATTTCATGGGTTAAGATATGATTGCTTATGATCTTATAAAAAAAATTATATGATTTTATTATGAGATGGGTGTGACCTATATCTCCCTCAATTCCACAAGGTAAAGATTTAAATATCATGAAATAATGATGGGAATCATGTAAATTATCTTGATCCACTTTGGAATATGAAAAAACCAGATCTACTATGGGGAGATAGGGAAACCCAATCCAATATGGGAAGAAAGGGAAACTCGATCCACAATGGGAAGAAGATCTAACATGATACACTATGTGAAGATGGGGAAACCTAATCCCTTAAATTAATGAACATCATATCGGGATGGTGGTTTTCTAATCCTGGTAGGTGTAGTCCCCATGAAGTTCCGACATATTTTTTTGGAAATGGGCCTTGACTTATTGGGAAGGATATTTCATGTTTTTATCTTTACCATAAAATATATATCTTATGCTTATGAAATTATCACATGGTTCATGTTCTCGATTATCTTAGGATATGTATTGGGATGTCTCTAAGTATACATTTAAGGATGAGGAAAAGTATAGGAAAATATCCTATAATTTTGATAAAAGATAGAGTGAGTGTATTTCTAGAATTATATATTGGTCATGATAAAATAATTTGATGTAGATCTAGCATAGATATACCTAGGGGTAACCCCTTATAAAAGGTTCAATGACCCTAAATCGGGCATAACATGGTACATAAAAGCGGGAATTACTACACACCGAGTTTAAAACTCTTAGGGGATTTGATTTGGAAATTCACAAACTCTTTATGAACCATCATGAAGGATTTATGTAGAATATGACCATTAATAAACTAGGATAAACCTTAGGTTTCTTTGATTAAATCATTAGGAATCATGATTTATACATAATATAATTGTTTTTTGTTTCATGATTATATGGGTTTTCATTATGATAAATGTTTCTCAAACTATAATTTCTAGTTTTAGTCAATGGTGGGAACCATATGGAACTAGATTAATTCTTAATGTATGGGAAAATTTCTAATGATCATGGTCATTAGAGTTAAGGATATTGTGATTATGCTTAATAATTTTTTATGGAACATGATTAACATCCTAAACCTTAACCACCTCTTAGTCTCACCAAAGAAGAGAAGAAAGTAGTTTTCTGTGAGTTTTTGGAAATAAATACCACATAGGAAATAAGATTCAATTTTATTTATGCTAGTAGTGTATAGAGAATAACCTATGTGAATGCCATAGAGTAACATATATATATTTACTATGTAAAACAAGGACACAAATCAAGTAGTTTCATAGGAAATAAGAATATTTATTTCAATGTAATGGATGTTAATATTGGACCCACTAAGACATCATCAATGGTTAATTGATGTATGTGTGTAATTAATGGTCATTATGAAAATTGATTTCCTATGTTTAAGGCTCATTAAGATAACCAGAAATGTGGTACACATAATGGTTTTGTTGTGGATGATTAAGTGATCTCAAATGACAAAAGAAAGGTAAGGATATTCTTCCGGTAATTTTTAACATAAAGGTAAAAAGCATGATTAGATTGATGTTAATGAACCATAAAACATGTTTATTATTTTACATTCTAGGAAATAGGTATTAAGGAATAAAATTATGAAGAAAAGGTAATTATTTAGTAATAAATTTTGATGATTGAAATGTATATGTTTTGGAATTGAAATATTATGTTATGTGAATCATGAAATATATATAATTATTTTATGTATTATTTTTTCATCATGGATTGAAAAGTATAAATTTAATGGTGATGAAGATATTTAGATGTGTTATTTTGATTAAGGGAAGGTAACCCTTATTTTTTTCAAGATTTTATGAAAATTATGTTTAGCTTGGATAAATATATGATTGATTTGGATAAAGTAAACTGGATAATATCGATGACCTGAGAACCAATTACTTATTTGTTTAAAATGTATTTTATTTCATTAAATATGAATTTTATAACTTCATGGATTTATGGATTATATCTTGTAATCATTGGAATAAGGATGCATATATGTTTTTCAAAAGGAATTATGGAAATTTAGGGTACTACCATGTTTTAAGAGAATTTACGATGAGGGTATTCATAAATTTGGTATGTGACAACCAAGAAGTAATTTTTTATATATAGGGGAACAATGATATGATGATATCATGACATTATTTATAGTTTTTAAAACTATTATTGTTTGGTAAGGTTCAAAGGTCGCCAATTTTTGAATAATTTAAATTAAACATCATATGATGTTTGTGAGAATAATTTATTATCTCACATCATGATGATTTTCGAATAATGGATAACCTATTCTAAAAAAAAATTGTTGATGATATCTAATGATATATTGGATGGATTGTCATGGATCTTATGTTCTGTTAGTGATTCATGAATAAAAAATTCACATTCTTTTTTGGATAAAGTGGTGAAGTGTAAATTGATCAAAGAACAAAGAAGGGTAAGGTTTCCTAGAAATAATTAATGTGTATCTTTTCATGAAAATTATTCAACTTTTGGAAAATGATCTAGAAATAAAATTTGTATGTAATACCATAATATTTTATGAAATGATGCTCTTTAAATCATCATAGATTTATAACTTTCAGGCCCTAATATTTCCATTTATTATTAACTTGTTTGTGATTAATGACCTCAATCACTCCCAAAAAATATTTCAAATTTTCCTTCAAGTACATATTTTCTCTTTCCAATAATGTTATCCCATGTGGAAACCTTGTTATGAGTTTCTTTATGAAACTTTAATCTTTCAAACATTGTTTTTAAAGGAATATTTAGTATTCATTTATATGATATGGGTTTCAATGAAAGGAACTTTCAAGTATTAAACATTTAATAACCCAGAAAATTTTCACGGGAAAATTTCACTTTAAGGGGGGAATAATTTAACACCCTCAAGATTCAATAAATTATTAGTTTCAAATTAATTTAATCTTTTTATATTTTTAATTTTACACAACACTGAATATATATTTCTTTATATGAAATAAATATATGCGGCTTGTGTTGTATGCAATAAATAGTAAATCATTTAATAAATTAAACACTCATATTATCTTACATTACATGAAACACTATATTTTCTAGGTATTACACACATTAATTAGTCCCTTCGAAAGCTTTCATTACTCGCAAGGTTGAGTTTTACCAAAATACAACATACTATGAATAATATTGTTATGATACTATTATAGTGACCCATAGACATTAGAATGCATTTTAAGAATAAGATTTAGTAAATGGTGAACATATTATTCACACATGTATTTATAATGAATATTTTTGTTAGTATAAATGAATGTAATAACTCTTTCAAAATAAATAAATTACTTTTCTAAGAAAACAATTTTTCTAGTTAAAAACACAATTTTATCTCAATAATTTATACAGACAAATTTTTGATTAATTTTTTCAATATAATTTAATATTATATTTTGAATAAATAATTTTCATACTCATACAATATATTTTATAGGTATAAGATAAGAATAAATCCAATTTTATAAATAAAAATATTTATTTTTTTAAAAGGTAATTTTACCACCATTAAATGGTTCTCTAACTCTAAATATGAATTTTTATAATTTTTTATTTTTTATCTAACTAAATAAACATAATTTTTGATATAGTAACATAAAAATTATATTAGGTTTCATTTTTTTTATTTTATGTGATGTTTCATTTTTTGTTGAATAGTGAATAATACTGAATTTTAATTCAAAACTACTTTTTGATATAATTTATTAATAAGGATAAATTATAACTTTAATTGTATTTAAAGATAAATAAGATCAATTATAGATAAATTAATCTAATTTAGGTTATTGGAATCATTTTATCATTTAAATTATAAATAAAAAGTTACTAAATGTTTGAAAATTTATACATTAAAAACCCGATGTGTTATCCCATCTATGAGATTAAATTTCAATTAAAATTTTCCACTTAATAGATATTAATTTTGAAAAATGTATTGTATATTTTAAACCATAATAATCTATAATTTATAATATGGTTAACTTAGTTTTTTACAAAAAAAATATTAGTGAATGTGATTAAAATTAATTACAAAGATAAAGTGAAAAAATAACATAATAAGGGGCTAAACCTTACACTTAAGGACCAAAATTTTGTAGAAATTTTTCCAAAATAAATTTTATGGACATATTTAGACCCTATAATACATTTTATGAACTTTGGTTTATTATTGGATCCATTTTTCATAGCAAAGATGTGAGTCCAATTCCCTTTTCAAAAATTAACAAGAATGTCACTCATCTCCCACTATAAAAAGTCACAGACTAATCCCACTTAGTCACACATCTCTATCCATTTTTTTCAGAAAAAATCCATTAAAATAAGCTACAAGAATACCTAAAATGGTTCTATAATCCTTAATTTGTGCTTAAAAGGATCCAAGTATGTCCTTTAGTGAAAACCAAAAAGGAGTTACCTGAAAGCAAGGTAACCTTCTTCAATGATAACTTTAGATCTCTTTCTTTCTCTAATACTCAAGTTCTCCTTATTAAATAATATTATAATAAAAACAATATATTAAATATTCTGATATTTTTTATTATAATTTTTTGATTTTTAATTACACACACTTCCATATAATGGGTAACAAAAAACAGTTCTTTTATAAAGCGAACTACTACCTCACAAAACGATGTTGTTCATTTTTCCATTACCACCTATAAGGGTTAGGAATTATGATAGAAACTCATATTTTATATGATATATTTAATAATTATGATTTATTAAATTATATTTAAAAAATATATAACACATACCTTCATGATTTCTATTTTTTAAAATATGATAATTTCGTTTGGGAAACTATGGACTACCACCTCCTCAAAGTGATGTGATTCATTCACACTATATATGAAATGTATTAAGGATGGGTTTAGTGAAATTATATGATATATATTAAACAATACTTCTAATGTAAGTATATATATACATATATTTCATTTACATTCTTTCATTCAATTTGATAAAAAAACAAAAACAATGTCCATACGTACGTACGACCTTCTATCTCCTTTAATGGTGTATTCCATTACATATTTCTATATTTTACTGATTATTATAAATACATATATACTTAATATATATTATATTTATATCATTATTTAAATAATGTAAATATTTAAATCATGATATAAATATGAGGATCATGAATAATAATCCAAACCATATATTAAAAACAAAATATATATTACGCAAAACATAATATTAACCTAGATTTATTAAAAAATGGGGTGATATAATGTCCTAAAAAATCATATATAGTATGATATATAATATTATGGTAATGTGGTAGATGTATAATAAACTAATTTCTATTATAAAGTGGGTTTAAACATGAATAAAGAATTTCAATACTTAAGGAAAGGGAATTTCATCTAATTTTTTATTTCTGTGAGCCACATGCCATATTCACCAATCAATTAATTTATGTGATTTATATACATAAAATGAATGATTTTTATGATTCATATACTTAAATTTATTTGTATTTACATATCAATTTGATTATATTTCATTCAATGGGTTTATGTTTCAAATGTTTCAAAATTGGTAATGTAAAGTTTTCTTAGTTTTTTTTCTTTGAGATACATGCCATGTTATGCACCTATATTTTTTATGGGTGTATATAATTCCCATTGAAATTTTATATCATGAATCTCCATATTTTCATGATTTTTAGGCTTAATGTAATTTAATTCTTTCAGGGGGAATATTATTCAATGTTACCAAAGTGGAAATAGATTATTGTTATAATCTCACCATTTATTTGGAATGTTTATGTTTATTCCTCCATTTATTTAATATTATGATCCATATCGTATGATCACTCAAAAAATTTCTTATAATATTGTGTTACATGATATCATCATGTATCATTTCCATTTTATACTATTTGGTACTTAATATAATTAATAAAATATATTTATGAAAATATGACTTTATTTTTTCATTTCATTCAGAGATATATGTTCTTTCAAAACTGTGATTTCTAAAAATGTTTTCAATTTTTTTAGAAAATTATGATATAAGGATAAAATGGTATTTTTACCATTGTATTACCTTTTAAAAAATGTTTTTGAAAGTGATCTTATAGTCATTTTCTGATCAAGGCGTTTTTTAAACATTTAAGGTGAAAAAGGAATATTTGGCATGTACATAATTTCTTATCGTCTTGACCATCAATTAATTGATGCTGATGTTGTATGTTTAGAATTTTATTTTTTTTAAAAATGCACATAATATTTATTTTTTTATTTAAAAATGTTATTAAAATAAAGAAAATCAAAAAAATAAATTTCTAAAAAGCGTTTAAATGAATTTTCAAAGAATCCTCTATATGATTTCAAAATGATATTATCAAATAAAATGATTTAAATTATTTAAAATAATATTATTTATTCTTTTAGAGTATTTACAAAGAAAAAGTTATCAAAAAATATTCAATATTATTTTATAAGCTTTCATGGAAAAAAAATTTCAACATGTTTTGAAGATTTCATTATAACATTTCAAAGTGAAATTTTTTCAAAGTGTTTTCAAGCTTTTTTTATAAGTTTTCATGGAAGATGGTTTTCAAAACGTTTTCAAACATTATTTATTAGCTTTCAAAGAAAGATATTTTTATACTGTCTTTAATTATTCTTTTATAAGGTTTCAAGTTAATTTCTAAATGGGTTTCAAATGGTTTATATTTTAAAAATGATTTTTCAAAGATGAAAGTATAATTTCATTATAAATTTTTTTTATAATATCATTAAAAATTATTTACCATATAATAATAAATTATCTAGTGTTATTCATTTTTTATTGGGAAATGATCCAATGGTTACATTCATATGCATTCTCTAAATATTTTATGTATTGGTGGCTTCATGTTTATGAATCCCATTTCTCTTTCATGAGTTATATGTTTATGAAACCGTTTTCCCTTTAATGGGTTATATGTTTATGAAAGAAACTTCTTTTTCTTGGGTTATAGAATTATTAAACCCATTTATTTTCAGGGGTTATTCTTTGATGAAATGATAATAAAACCTGGCTCTTTTCTATAGGTTATGATATTATTACATGATTATGATACCCATTTTAATTCATAGGTTATGATATGGTAGCTTATGATCTTTTGGAACATGTATGTATGATTTCATTATGATATGTATGGGTCCTATATCTCCCTCAAATGTATTAGGTTAAGATTTTATATCTCATGATATAATTATGGGAATCAAGTTGACAGTCTTGATCCACTATGGAAGATAGGGAAACCATATCCACTATTTGATGATGGGGAAACCTGATCCACTATGGGAAGATGAGGAAACATGATCCACTATAATAATATTTGGAAACCAAATCTAAAATGGTAATATGGTGAAATTTGATCCACTATGGGAAGATGGGGAAACCCAATCCACTATGAGATTATGGGGAAACCTGATCCCTTATAAGGACTCTGATTGGGGATGGTGGTGTGTCACTCCAAGTAGGTTTAGTCTCATTGAAGTTCACTGATAATATTTTGGTAATGATACTTCACTTATATGGAATTATTTTACATGTTTATGTGTTTACAAAAAATTCAATGCCTTGTGCCATTGATATGATCACCTGGTTCATGTTCTCAATTATATTATGATTTATGTCTTATGAACTTCCAATATTTATGCCATGTATAATGATTATAATCTTTTATATGCATGGTATGATCTCAAAATGTTATGTTCATTTTCTACTACCCTTATGTTCATGTTATGCATACGTATTTCCTTTATTTTCCATTACCAAGCATTCAAACTCACCCATTTCTTAGGTTTTATTTCCCTAGGTTATGAAGAAAGGTTTTTTGTATGAATAAGAAAGGGGAATATCATTGAGGGATATGTTTAATATCATTCAAAAAGCATGAATAATATGTTACAGGTTTCTAGAGACACTAAACTATTATGGTCTTCGAGCATTTATTTTTCCAATGTGATGAATATTCATCTAAAATGGTGTAATTTCTATGAATGTTAAGATAGGGTAACTATATAAATTATATATATATATATATATATATATTATCATTCTTGTATCATTTATATGTCATATATATCACGTATGGGTATTGAAAAAACTCATAATTAATTCCACATAAAATATAAACGACTCACATTGCTTCATGACATACTAGTACACCATACACACCAATAATGTTGTCGTTATTCCACAAATTGAATAGTATAAAGGTATGTGTTATATAAAAATTCAAAATCATAAAGACATTGTAAATATAATAAATATCATCTTTAATTTTTATTTACATTATTATTCTCAACCATGATAGGTGGCAATGGAAAAATAAACAATATTGGTTTTTGAGGCGTTTAACTACCTTATAAATGAAACTATTATTTCATAACCCATTTAATGGATGTTTTTTATATTATTGGTCATAAAATTAAAATAAAAAAAATAAGTATATATATGCTAATTTTTTATTATATAATAATATAATAATATAATATTAAGGTGGTGGGGAACGAGATAGAAAATTGCTTTTAGAATAACATTACCTCTTTTTCAAGTATCCTCCTTAGGTTTGCACTAAAACCTTCAAAAAATAATTTTGGAAAAAAATAAGGTCAATATAATCAGTGGAGGTAATTTGGGAAGTTATTTTTTTATTTCTTGTATGAATCCATGTGGTTTAATGTTGTGAAGAATAGAGGAGTGGGGTTGGCCTTTTATAAGTGGGGTATAAGATACACTTGGCATTTTTTAAGAGAAGTTAGGTGTACCCATGTTTATACATAAAAAATGATTCTATAATACACCAAATTATATTCTATTGGAGGAATGGTCAAAACAAAACCATAAAATGGGTGTTCGAAAAAAAAATTCCATTTATACACCATATTTTTTATGTTTATCCACTTAGGAAACTCGTTTTCACCTTAATCATTGCAATTAATTTACACTATTTTCACTAATCATTTTTTAAAAAATTACATAAAATAAATTATAAATTATAAATTTTGATGATTCAAAATGTATAATTAATTTTTCCATATTCATTTCAAATAATTGAAAAAATTTAGTTAAAATTTTATCCCGCATATGGAATGGGAATGCGGGTTTTTATTATGAAAAGTTACAATAGTTTACTATGTTTTTATACCAAAATTTAATATAAAAATATAAAATGAAAAAATATATATATTTATAATTAGTCTAATTTTACTATAAAACTATTTTATTATATTATTTAACAATATAAATTATTTATATTAAAAATCATTTTTGAATGAAAAATAAGTTTTTTTCACTTTTCATCAAAAAATGAATCTTTTTAGAAAAGTACAAAAAAATGACTATAAGATAATTTTGAGATTAAAATTTCAAAAATTAAGATTATTTTTTCTAATAAAATTTATAAATGATTCACAATTTAGTATCATAAAAATCCTTCCAATAAAAGGTAGTAAAACTTTCTTTAGAAAAAATGTGTATTTTTATGCATAAAATTGGATTTATTTTTATATTATGCCTATAAAATATATTAGATGAATTGATAAATATTTTCTTTAATATGTAATATATATATAATTAATATTATTTACAAATTGTAATTAATTTATTTATTTAGGATAAAATTCCTTTGGTAAATAAAAATAGTTTTTTATAAAAACATTTACTTTAGATTCAATTGTGTTTTATTTTAATTCGGTAACAAATGAATTAAACAATATAATTTCCTTTTTTATTTAATACAATATATAACCACATGTTTAATTGATAATAGATACCAATCATTTCAAATAATAATATTATTTGGTAATACGTTGTATTTTGTGTAACCCAAGAAATCAAAAAACTCATTGTTGAGTGTAATGATATATAACTCATTTTTTCATACACTCTATCAAATATGATGTTTATATTTTAATATTTATGGGTGTTACATTCTCCTCATATTAAAAAAATCCTCAAAATTTAAACATGATCTAGGTAATCAGAGGATTAATATTAGTAAATAAATTCTTTGAAATCCCAAAACATGAGAAGGTTTTCTTAAAAACTACTCTTAAAAATATAGAATTTGAAGTACCAATGTCATCAGGAATAAAAAATACATTAGATTATGTGTTGGATAACATTTGTGGAAAGTGAAGATATGGACATGGGGTAAATGCCAAAATAATTATAAAAAGTGATTACGATCATTGATGATAAAAAATGGAATGATTAATAGAATGTTGAGGGCCTCAAAAACATAAATATAGTAGGTTTGATAAGGTTATTGGATTCATCATAAATGATGGTAATAGGATAACTTATTTATTCATGATTATTTCCTTAATGTTGAAGAATTATTTTACTATCTATGAATATGATGAATTATACTTTATATATATTTATTTCATCAAAAAATTTCATTCTTTAAAGTTTTATTTGATTCATTTTAAATTTATAACATTGCTTCAAGAAATGAATATCCAAAATGAATTTTTATATGCCCAAAGCACTAAAAATAATTTTTAATATACTGTATGATCCATAACTGATTGAAAATTATTTCCTTTTGTTTCTAACTATTATCAAATACAGATTTAGTTGATACATTATTTTTTAAACCTAAAAAGTAATTCTACTAGTTCATAGTTAATATTTTTTCATCAAATTGTTTATCGATAAAAATTTAAATATAATCCAGGACATCATGCAGGCTAGTGGTAAGTTTGAAACCATTATCTTTATTTGGTCATGGGTTCATTCCCCCACCACCTTTATGGATGTGATGGGTTGTCATCATATATTCAAGTGTTCATGTTTATAAACTATATTCATATAATGTTACCAATATAGTATTATGGAAATAATAGAAATTAAATTATTTACTATATTACCTTTTTAATAAATTTTTCAATAAAACTAATTTTTTCCACAAAGTATAATAATATTATTCAACAACTATTAAAATTTCATTAATGATCATATTAACCCTAATGGATATCTATATCTTTAATATTATTTCTACAAAATTTAATATAATTAGTCCTCAAATAATATTTCCACTGAAACATTTTCTTGCCATAATTGTATCAAAAAATATCCTTTATCTTGTGAAATCACAACCACATAAGAAAAAAATGACATCTTTAAGACATTCAACATATTTTCAATCACAAATCATTAACTGAATATAGTATTTATAACTCTTATGCTAATGAAGAAAAATGTGCTTCTAAAATTTAACACAATCCTTAGATATTTTATGATTATTATTCCCAAAATACCATTAGTAAAAAAATACATCTTTAATTTAATTCATAAATCCCAATATATATATATAGTCCATCTATTTTATTTTTACATAGTTCATTCTTGGTCTAGGTTTTATCCTAAGATATTAATTGTCATTATCTATTTAAATTCATCATAAATATTTGTAAATAAAATTTGACTTATCTTAATAATATTTCACATGGAGTGTAAGACATGGTGCACAGTAAGGTTCGTTGTCAAGTACTGTGTTACACTCAAGTCAAGCACAGTGCACCCATTTAATAGTGATAACCCGTAGAAACATATTTTTCAAAACCATTTCCATTTGTAATATCCAAATAGGGATGTATTGAAATTAAAATAAATATAATATATTTATTACAAACATTTTAGGATGTTCTTATAAACCTATCCCCATATTTCATCAAAGAGTTATTTAAAAAAATATATTTCTTCCTAAAAATCATCTCCAAGGATTATACTATACTTCCTATAATACCAACTATAGAGACCATGACCCCAGTAGCCCGTAGCTAGTTTTTACTACCATCACATTGTCATAAGGTATGAGGAAACACATCCATAATGACCAATCAGTTTAGTAGTCATGTTAATGTTGATACACACATGAGTCTTACATTTCACTTGGAATAAACAAATTAAAACAAAAAAAAATCCATAATAATAACATTATTACATATATATTATACCAGTATATAAATCATTTTAAACATAAAAGAAACCATTGGAAAGGAAACAAAATAAGTGTGAGATCAAATGCTTTGTAAGTTCTAAGTATATTGGAAGTTATCATAAATAAATAATGAATAATCATATTTATAAGGTAAATAACTGAAAACACATAAAATTTAAATATATTGATGTTGAATAATATATAGGAAAGTACATAATTGAAAAAAAACCCATTTAATAAATAAAGTGATAATTAAATGAATCTATCGATTTTCTCCATATTGAAAATATCATGGATGATAATAACTGAATCTGAATGAAGGGAATTCTTATTTATAGTACTTCATGTTTCCTAGTTATATGATAACTTTACCAATAAGAAAATCCAAAATATAGTTTTAAACATACTAAGTTAAAACTTATTTTTATTGGAAAACTATAACTATATTTTCATGAACATTCAAAATACATTTTAAAACATATTGATAACAACTAAATAGGGGTTTTTGCAGCTGATTTCATCTCATGAGACTACTGATGCATTGATTTTATTATATTAAATAGTCCCAAATAGTTTCATAATAGTCCAAATAATTCCTTATATATCCAATAATCTTTTTCACTCATAATAAATGTTCCTTATAAAATATCTATATTGAGTAAAGGATATGAATTTATCCATATTTATCCATTTAATATATTACTCTAAAGTAAATAACAAATTTATAAATGGTATATAGTATAAGAAATAAATATATTCTTGATAAAAAAATATTCTCATTTAGGGTAAATTTAATGTAAATTAGACTATGAATAATTCAAGGTAATTTTAATGACAAGAAAAATAAATCAAGGAATGGAATTAGAATATTATCCTAGGCTAATGTGAGAATAAACTATCTAGAGGAAGATTAAGGATATTATCAATAAAATATTTACACTTTGGGGTAATAATAAATGGGTATTTTCATTTATTAATATAAATATGATAAAATATCATTAAAAATATTCTCAAATAAAACATAATTTTCATTTAAAAAAAATTAAAAATAATTTTCATTGAGAAGAATTTGTTTAATAAAATCATAAAACTATTAATTTTTTATGAATATAACCTTTTAAACATATATAATAATCATGAATAAATTTTAGTTTTCATGATTTATATAAAATCCATGCATGTTTTACATGTTAAAATAAAGTTTCCATTCATATTTTTTGGTAAAATACAAACATGCAGTGATTTGAAAATTTCATAGTGAATCTATTGATTTTTTTTGTAAGGTGTAAAATGGTTGAAAATTTATTTAATAAATCATTTGAAAATGGTAAAAAAATTGAAAACATTTTTAGAAAGCATTGTTCTGGGAAAAACATATTTCTAACTAAATAGAGAAATGAAGTGAGGTTTTCATGAAAACATTTTGTAAAACATTTTAAGAAAAAAAGAGTTTAAAAATGTTAAAATTACATGAAATAGTTCATTAATAACTAGATTATAAAAAATAAATGGGTTTATTAGAAAACTTTCAAGTAATTTCCATCAAATGACATAAAAGAATAAAAAAACTTGATTGGAATGAGGATGGGAAAGAAACAATATAAATGATAATATCTTTGTAGTGAGAATAAATAAATGAATAGATTATGTTTATCCACTATAAATACACATAAAAAATTTTAAATAAAACATTATATAATCATAAATCATTATACACATAATAATAGCAATAAAAAATCAATGAAGTAGAAGTTTAACCCAATGAGTGGAAATTGAGTTAAGAAATCCCTTAGCTTACCCTTACATTTTGTTGACTGCTAATTAGGATCTTTTATAATGGATTTAAGAAATTTATTGACTTATAATATAACTATATTATATTTATAATATCATATATGACACTTTATATCATCTTATCACCCATTTATTAATAATATTTCATTATTTTTAGGTTTTTGAGTGTTAAATGACATGTTTTTTAAGTCTGTTTCAACTTGTTATTATTTCTTTAATACTTCATTCATAATTAAATAATTAATAGAATTTATAAAATGTTTATAATATCATATATTTATATATATATATCACATGTATTTAGATTAATCTGTAAAAAAATTTGAGAGGAAATGAAATGCACCGTTCATGGAGATGGTAGGTCGTACATACTCATGAACACTGCTTCCATTTACTGATCACATTGAATGAAAGAAAAGTAAATGATATATATATATATATAATCATTATAATATCATTATTATTTTATATATATCAAATATGTTTATTAAAACCAGCTTTAATACAATTAGTTTAATATGTGAACAAATCGCATCGATCCATGAGGCAGTAGTCCACCGTACACATGAATGACATTTTTGAACTCCCTCAAAATTGATTGCAAGAATAAATGTATTATATAATATTTATAGAATCATAAATAAATATAAAATATTAAAAATATAATATATAAAATTTATGTAAATAATTATTCCCAACAATGATATGTGGTAATTGAAAAATGAATGACATCAGGTTAGGAGGTGCCAGTTAGCCATAAAAAACAAACTATGATTTGATAAACCATTTGATGGAATAATGTGATTTATTTGGTCATATACATAATATAAAAAATATTATTTTATGGATGTTTTTGAGGTTATTATATAATAATTTTTTAATAAGAATTAAAGGAGTTATATATGGATATAAAATAAAAACACTACTAGAAGAGCATTAACTCTTTTTTTGGTATCCTCTTTAGGTTTTCACTAAAACATTGAAAGTATTAATTTATTTTCAAAAATCTGAATTATATGATTATGGGAGAGATGATATGAAGTGATTTTTTATGGTATGGTCTAATCCCATGTGGGTTGAATGTGTGATGTGGGGAGGATAGGTGTGGCCTTTTATGAGTGGGGGAGGGGATACACATTGGATTTTTGAAAAGAATTTTGGTGTACCCCTATTTTACATAACAAGAGGATTCCATAATACAAAATATTTTATCATAAAGTTTTAATGGATGAAATATTTCCAAATAATAGGTTTTTTACATGTTTTGGGTCATTCATACACATTATATTCTATGTTTATCAACTATGTAAACTCATTTATATATTTATTACTACAATAATTTTTAACTATTTTCACTAATAAAATTGGTCCAAAATTATGTTCACCTTATTAGAAAATAGAAATTATTATTATTCCTAACATGGAGTCCATTTTTTTCATAATTCAATTCAAATTTATGGAATAAATTAATTTAAAATTAATCATGTGGACGAAATGAGAATGAATGATTTTAAAGTGAAAATTTTCAAACTTTTAGTAATTCATAATAAATAATTTTATATTAAAAAGATACTAATTACATAAATTTGAATAATTAATTTATAATTTATATAATGTTACATTAAAACCAATTTATTATATAATTGAAAATTATTAAATATTTATTATAAAAAAAAAATCAATTATAATATAGTATTTTCACAATTAATAAAAAAATTAAACATCTCATAAAAATAAAAATAAAATATTGACACTAAGCTAATTATAACATCCATTATTCTGAAATTAAGTTAATTTTTCAAATAAAATTTATAATAGTGTCAAAATTTTGTTTTAAAACATGTTCTCTATTTATAGGTGGAAAACCCACCTTTAGAAAAATAAATATTTTTATGTTTATAATTTAATTTGTTAGTATATTATGCCTATAAAATATATTGGATTAGATTAAAAACATTATATTTAATATATAATATATAAAATTCACTAATTTCAATTACTAATAGTATTAAATTTTATTTATTAAGATAAATTTATTTTGGGAACATAAAAATAGTTTTTAAGAAAATCATTTCCTTTATATTCAATTGGTTTTTATTTTCATTTCAAATTAATTAGTAACAAATAATTTAAAACATATATTTTCATATGTTAGTTAATAATATTAATAACTTCTAATTTAATATCTAGGAGAAAATTTTCATTTTAAATAATAACAGTATTATGTTAAACTCTGTCATGTGTGTAACATATGATATAGAAGAAACTTTTTGTTGCATGTAATGAAATATAAATTATTACTGTGTGCATTAAAATATATAGAATAAAATAAATTCATTTAAAAAATTAAATATATCATAAAGTCCTATTATGTTATATTTCTTTACATTCTTGGTTTTACGTGTCATATATACTATTAATTATGATGTTCATATTTTAAAATTTCAAGGTGATACATATGTTGAAATCATAATCTCATACCGATATTCTTAACTTATGATTTTATATGATCATAGGTCGATATATTTATTGTTTACCCTTACCATGAATCTAATATCACAATTACTTATGTTTTATTTTTTTGGTTCAAAAAAAATGGATTATGTAGTGAATTTATATGATATATGCTAGGTTTGAATATCTATATGGTATATGTTGAAGATGGTTCATGAAATAAAAATATTTTGTAACCAGTGTCTAATAGAATGTATATTTTTTGTCTGTTTGTCACGAAGTTATGAAACATATTAAAAATTCATATATTAAGATTTAATATCATTTTATGTAATCATGATTCATTATAGTTGGTGTTATGTAATTGTTTTGGATAACCTTTGGAAACTACGGTTATTAAAAATTAATGAGAACCCAAAGGATAAGTCTGTGTATAGGATAGGATATTAATTATTTAGTAAGAATGATATAATGTGGTTTACCTATATTTAAATCTTAGTCATGATACAACATGCATAGATTATTCTTACACAGATTCTCCTAGGGATAATAACTCTGTATAAGGAATATTGGTCTTGAATAGAGCATCACCAAGTACATGAAAATGGGCTTTACTATTTACCTGGTTTCACACTCCCATGTCATATGCCTTAATTAATTTAAATTTTCATTATTAATAATCATGAATTATTTTAGTAAATTATTATTATTTATGACCTAGTCAAAACCTAATGGGTCATAGATTGAAATGATGGATTCATGATTTAAGACATCTTATAAATTATTTCTCTGTCTTGATTATGTGGTTTCCCAAAATAAATATTTTTTCATACAATACAATTTTTTTGTTCTAGTTAATGAATATATCCTGATGGAACCATGATAAAACTAAATGAGATAAATAGTTCAATTATTGTAATCTTGAGAAACCAAATTTTTTTGGGTTTGGAATGTAATTCTTTTTTCTATTCTCACACATGATTCTCATGCTATTTATAATAATGAACATCCAAAATAGAAAATAGGGAACAAGGTTCTGTTGAGTCCATAATGAGGGAACACCCACATTCATTTATTGGTCCATATTATCTAGTAATTACTGAGAAAAAAATCCATAAAAATGAAGATATATTTTCTATTATACAATGTATGGAGAATTAAATAGTCATTCTAGGTATTTATTGTTTGGATGGTAAAGTAGATCAATGTTATACACATATAAACAAATTTTAGGGAACATTATGAAGTTTCCTCTATATAGTAGGATGAGTTTAAGAGATTATATTTCAATATAATCATTCTTTATATTCTTATTATAATCATGGAGAAGGAAATCCTTGAGATGAAGAGGAAGAATAATGAATTTTTTGGTATGTATCATGATTTTTTTAATTATATGTCAGTTATTCTTTAGGCATTATCATCCAATCGAAAAGAAACATTGATTGATAATTATGTTGAAAAAAATCAAATCTTTGAAAGGGGATAGTTATGAGAGACTTTAGTAGAAATGATGATATTGTTTTTTCTCCACACAAGATGGAAATGGATGTTGTATAATCCCACCATCCATATGGTTTTGATATGAAAAATAAAATCGAGCCTCATGAAATATTGAATAAGTGACACAGTGGAATGATATTTCATCCATCTATATTCCAAAAATGTGTGAAGAAACATTATTATAATTTATTTAATATAACTGGAATGTGCTTTAAATGTGGAATATTTGGTCATAAATCATGTGAATGTCACAAGGAAATTAATGGGTTGTTTAAAGAAATTTATGAGATGATGACATCCATTAATGCACCACACGCACTCCAATTATTGAAATATATGGAGTGTGATAATTATGATAACCAATTATCGAATAATTAGTGTAAGGAGGATGAACAATGTGAGCAACCACTTAGGCCTATGGAAAAAAGGTAACTCTTATGTGATCACAATTTTAGATTGGGTGTATGATAATAATGTGGGGAATGGTATACTAACCATCCAATCTATAACTGTTGTTGTATTATTCAGTTTTGTATCTACCAAGTTGTATATATCTGAATAATATTATAAGGGTATCAAAATAAAACCACAATGAGTATATTTCAGTAGCATTGAAACCCACATATGGTATGATGATTGATTCTCATGTCAATGATTCTTTCCAAACTTATGTTTTTTGGAATTTTTCTCATAAATATTTTTTATTATCCCCTTGGTTGAATTTTATTTTGAAATCACATCCATTTTATGGGTTTTTATTTCTTTTACAATGGGATGTTTATTTTATTATTTATGGGAGAAACACAACATTGATGATATCCATATTGATTATGATTTTTTTTTGTTTTTTTCTTAAATAAATTCATACACTTCCACAAAATTGTGAAGTTTAATTATCAATAAAATTCATAAGTATTTCATAAAATATTTCAAATACACCCTATATAATTTCCCCAATAAATTTTTATGAGATTAAGAAGAAACTATTGGAGAAACATGACTAGATATCCAATCAATAAAGTGTCTCACCATGGGGTGTACTACTTTTTTAGGAAGAAATATGGATCAATGTGACTCTTTAATTATTATCAAAAACTAAACAATATCAAAATAAAAAAACAAAGTATCATCTACCCCATATGGACAACTTTTCTAATCATATTTAGTGAGTTTAAAAAATTTATATGACAGAAATTATTTCAAAATAACATCAATTGAGGATCCATATGGATAATATACCTAATACAATATTCTATAATGGTTATGAACATTATGAATATATCGAGATTTCATTTTGTCATACTAATTTCCCCATTTTTATTATAGGTTTAATGAATACAATATTTTGATATTACCTTGATCATTTTTATGAATCCTATATAGAATAAATTATATTCTATTGGAAGAGAAATAAATATTATAAGATCTCATGAGAATTATGATGAAGTCCCAAAGGCGAGTGAAAATATATGGAAAATTTATCGAGTCTAAATTTTGGATTCTAAAATATACATGTGTGGTCATATAATATAAATAAAGTGTATATAGGTTGATCTATCAATGATGGTGGATATTGAACATCTTCATACACCAAACATTGTAATTGAGATCTAATTTTTTCTCAGTAGGGAAAATATTATCAAATGTTTTGGGTAATTCATCAATACAATATAATCTAGTCACCATGTTAACAAGGGAGCCAATTTTCTCATGATAAATGAATGTGATGGAAAAATTAAGTATCTAAAGGGATGATTAGTAATGTCACGACCCGCCCTCGGGGTCCGTGCCGTGACTACCCCAAACCCGCCTTCCATAGGCCAGGGGCTGGCGACTAGCACCAAGGCGTAAATCCCGGTAAAAAGGGAAGGCATTGCCTTTGTAAAGTAACAAACACCACAGAGTAAGCAAGCGGAAAGTAAACACTAAACAAAAGCAGAGTACAACTGAAAGTGTGGAAAAGTAAATGGGCCAGAATACAAACCCAAACTGAAAGTAAAGTACAACTCGAAAGGGGAAAAACAGCAACTTAAAAGTAAATGCCGCTACACCGAGTTGTCCACTGGAAATCCCACCTGAAGGGTGGGTACAGATAGCTCCTCTGCTCCACAGGTCCCACCGTCTGCTCCGTGCACGTCCCACCCAGTGGTCCACCTCCGGGTACCGTCCCGCTCTGCAAGCCTCAGCTAAGGTCAACGCTGTCCGTCGTCTGCAACCAACACAACGTAGTGCGGGCAAAGCCCGTGCAGGGGTGAGTATAAGCTACTCAGTAGGGACCCCGAGACCCCTGAAGGTCTCTCAAATCCACAAAGGATAAACCACGAAGAAAAGTACAATCACAAAGTAACAACCGACACTGCTTAGGTATATGCCCATACATATACCTAAGTTATCAACTCAAATACGCTCCAACCTCCGAGCCCAAGTACAACTCAGTCCACACAGGAAAGTAAACGTATAGGGACCCCGAGACCCCTGAAGGTCTCTCAAATCCACAAAGGATAAACCACGAAGAAAAGTACAATCACAAAGTAACAACCGACACTGCTTAGGTATATGCCCATACATATACCTAAGTTATCAATTCAAATACGCTCCAACCTCCGAGCCCAAGTACAACTCAGTCCACACAGGAAAGTAAACGTATTCCACACAGGAAAGCAAAACGTAATCCACACAGGATTGCACAACACAATCCACATAGGAAAGCAATTGGATTCAGCTCACACAGGTATACTTCTTCAAAGGACGATAAAGATGATCACTGATCCATCTAATTCGTCGGACCTACGAAGGATCGATAGGTAACTAACCCCCGCAAAGACCCACACAGGATCGGGCCCACACAGGACCTGTAGGCACTGGCTCACACAGAACCGCTGAGCGCGGACCCACACAGGATCGGACCCACACAGGATCGGGCCCACACAGGACCTATAGCACCGATCCACGTAGGATCGCTGAGTGCTGTAGTCGTCGTCATCGAATCCACACAGGATCTCTGTACTGTCGTCATCGTAGTCACTGTAGCAGTCGTAGAAGTACTAGTCACAGTAACAGTCGCAGCCAGCACTAGGGTTCCCGCACACAGCAAGCTCGTTCGGAGGGTCCGCTCCACGAGCCGAGAGGCTGATACATCAACTGTCACGAAGACCAGAGTTGATGTATCCAAAAGTTCTGTATCGTCAACAGGAACTCAACGCAACAGACGGCGCGTCGATCGGACGCCCGGTCTGAGAGTTATTGGCATTTTCGTCCCCGGGGCCCGGTTGGTTTTTAAAGCAAAACCAACCCGACTGTACTCCACCTGCGTCCAAACCTCGGGCGGAGTATGCCAAAAGATCCGTCTCACTAAGAGGAACACAACGCGACTAACGGCACGTCAATCGGACGTCCGTAGCTCAAGATATGAGCGTTTCCGCTCCGAAGGCCCGGTTGGTTACGTGAACGAACCAACCCGGCCGAACTCAAAGTGATCCGAAACCTTGAGTGCGATATACCAAAACGACTGTCTCGATCCAAGGATCGCGTTGCCGCAGACAGTTCGTTGGACGGAGGTCCGAGGATCAAGTTATGGCCAAAAGACCGGAACTGGTTCGAAACGGGGGGGTCCGGGTCCGGGCCGACCCGGCCCGACCCCCCCCCCCCCCCTGGGGCGGCCCGGCCGGCCGGCCGGCCGGCGGCGCGGTGGCGCGGCGGCCGCGGCGGCCTGGCGGCCAGGCGCCGCACGAGGGCGGCACGCGGGGGGCTAAGCCCCCGCTTCCTGGGAAGGGCGGCGCGGCTAATATGCCGCGCCCCTTTATTTTTTTTAAACGCCCCCCCCCCCCCCCCACGTGGGGGGGCCTGTTTGTGCGGAACCGGGGGGCCGGCTGCCCCCCTCCCTTCAAAGAACCGCCCCCCTCATAAAGAGGGGGGTTTTTGTGTGTTGGCCGGGGGATTAATTCCCCCGGTTTAATGCCTTCCGGCCGGCCAGCTGGCCGGCCGGTTTTCTCCAACGGGACTGGAAATTCCAGTCCCCCCCTTCGGCTTCCGACGCCAGCGGCCCGGCCGCCGGTCTTCTCTTTCACCGCGGCCCGGAACCGGCCGCGTTTTTCGTCATCCGGCGCGGTGCGACGGCACCGCGCCCCTCCGCCGAACCTCGATTTCTTCAACGCGGTGCGACGGCGTCGCGTTCTTGATGTTTCTTACATGGCGCGGCGCGACGGCGTCGCGTAATAAGGATTGGGCGAATATCCGCGTGGTGCGACGGCACCACGCCACCATGATTCATCCACCCTCAAACAATACAACAAGAACGATGGAGGGGGTTCGGCCGTGTTCATGCGGTCCGGCCCCCTCACGTTAAGCAATAACGCAACTTAAAATATTTCAAAACCACACGTTAGACTTGCTAAATTCATGATCAAGAATAGAATAATTAAACAATAAACAACAACCCCTACCTCGGGTATAAGTTCGAGGATTCGTCAATGTCCGCGGAAGACAACGTCGCGGAGGTCGGGCGTCGCGGTCGTCGTTCGTCAAATCCGTTGACGAAGAGATGCGTCCGATGTGATACGTTGTTGGCGAAACCTCTTATGTCGACGAAGGGAATCCGAGGAGGAAGCGGCATTCCCTCTCGTTGACATGGAATACGAAGAAGAGCGGAGCGGCGTTCTTCGTCGGAACTTGAGCGTTCTTCGTCAAGTTGAGCGTTCTTCGTGTTCTTCGTCAGAGTTGAAGAAGAAGAAGAAAATCTCCCAAAAGCTCTCAAGGTGGCCAAGCTATTAACCAAAATAAAATAAGACACTATCTTATTTTATTAACACATCAACACAAAAGAATTTCCAAAGTTTGAAATTCAAAAGGATTAACTCCAAATTAAATAACTCATGTCATTTAATGAGGGGTTAAGTAAGTTGGGAGAAGATGAAAGGTTTAGGGGTTCGTGTGGGCCCCACCACACTTAATCCTCCCAAGGGAGGTTAAGTGGGTGTGGGTCCCACTTCCAACCCCCTTTGGTAGGTTTTATCAAGTTATAATAAAATTTGTTCTTCACAAATTTTATTTAACTCAAACTAAAAACCCCAAAACTAACTTTCAACCCGCAAAAAACGCAACTTCCGAAAAGGTCTCTTTAAGAGAAAATTGGTGCTGCGAGTTCATCGGTGCCCTCGGATTTCAATTCCGAGCACCGAATCAAAAGTTAGGAAAACCCGCTCGTTCGTTCACTGAACGTACCCGAGCCAAACTTCAGAAATTAATTCCGGGCACTCCGGGCCTCTGAATCAGGTGCCGTCTGAAACCGCGCTCTTGTAAAATTCTAAAGAAAATTAAGAAAAAAATTCCCTTGAATTTTATGGGTCTTTACATTACTCCCACCTCAGGGCTTTACGTCCCCGTAAAGATACATCAAAAACTAGGGAAACAAATGAGGGTACTGAGCACGCATCTGATCCTCCCGCTCCCATGTGCTCTCCTGGAGATTCTCGTGCTGCCATCTGATGCGCACAAGAGGAATCGATCGCCCACGCAGGACCCGCTCATGTCGATCCTCTATCTCCACTGGGACCTCCGTAAAAGTCGCCCCATCGTCAACGTCAAGCTCCCCATGGTCAATGATGTGCGTCAGGTCGTGCACGTATCTCCTCAGCTGGGATACGTGGAAGACGTCGTGCACCCGGTGCAACTGAGGTGGCAGAGCCAGGCGATAAGCCACCTCACCAATCCTGCTGAGAACCTGGAAGGGTTCGATGAAGCGCGGAGATAACTTGCCGCCTCGGCCAAATCTCCGAATACCACGTCGAGGTGAGACCCGTAAGAAGACGTGGTCGCCATCCTCGAACTCTAGTGGCCTCCGCCTCCTGTCAGCATATGACTTCTGCCGGCTCTGAGCTGTCCTCATCCGCTCCTGGATGACCTGGACCTTCTCTGTCGTGGCCTGGACCATCTCCGGTCCCACCAGTGCTGACTCCCCAGGGTCTGTCCAGCACAAAGGAGATCTACATGGTCGGTCGTACAACGCCTCGTATGGTGCCATCCCGATGGTGGAGTGGTATCTGTTGTTGTACGCAAACTCCACCAAGGGTAGGTGGTCTTCCCAGCTACGACCAAAGTCGAGGACACATGCGCGGAGCATGTCCTAGAGTGTCTGAATGGTCCTCTCCGTCTGACCATCCGTCTGAGGATGAAAGGCTGTGCTCAGACGTAGCTGCGTCCCGAACGCCTCCTGTAACCCCTTCCAAAGCCGGGAAGTAAATCGAGCATCTCGATCGGAGACAATAGATGATGGCACGCCGTGGAGCCGCACAATCTCCTGAACGTAGAGATGTCCCAAGCTCTCTACTGAGCCCTGCTCTCTGATGGGTAAGAAGTGTGCCGACTTGGTGAGTCGGTCAACAATCACCCAGATGGAGTCGTGACCTCTGGAAGTGCGTGGAAGTCCAGTCACGAAGTCCATAGATATGCCGTCCCACTTCCACTCCGGAACCTCGAAGGGCTGTACCAAGCCTGCTGGTACCTGATGCTCTGCCTTCACCTGCTGACAGGTGAGGCATCGAGAAACGAACTCTGCTACAGCCTTCTTCATGCCCGGCCACCAGTGCTGTCGTCTGAGGTCCTGGTACATCTTCGCCACTCCAGGATGTACCGCCAAAGGAGAAGTGTGAAACTCTCTCAGCACTTCCTCTTGCAAAGCTACTGGTACCATGGTACGTCCTCTGAAAAGGATGTCGTGCTCTGCTCCAAGGGAGAAACCATCAGGTGCCTGTCCCGAGGATATCTGTGCATGCCGTGTCTCACAGTCAGCGTCCTCACGCTGTGCCTCCCTGACCCGCTACAGTAGTGGAGGAGTGACTGTGAGAGACTGAAGAAAGGCTGCTCCATCTCTATCCACGAAGGATATCTGCAAAGAGGCTAGCTGCTCCGTCGCCTCCTCAAGTAGCTGAATGCCCGTCCTCCTGCTGAGGGCATCGGCTACTACGTTCCCCTTCCCAGGAGTATAGACTATCTCAAAGTCATAGTCCTGGAGGAACTCGATCCATCGCCGCTGTCTCAGGTTCAGGTCCTTCTGAGAGAAGATATACCTGAGACTCTGATGATCAGAAAAGACTGTAAAGCGCTCGCCCATCAGATAGTGTCGCCAAGTCTTCAGAGCGAAGACCACTGCTGCTAGCTCCAGGTCATGGGTAGCGTAGTTCTGCTCATGCGGCCTCAACTAACGTGATCCATAGGCGATCACGGCCCGCTCCTGCATCAGAACACATCCGAGTCCGGTCCCTGATGCATCGCAGTAGACTACGTACCCTACTCCCTCCTCAGGCAACCTCAAGATAGGTGCTCTAGTCAATCTCTGTCTCAGCTCCTGGAAGCTCTGCTGACATCTGTCTGACCACACGAAGGGTTTCCCCTTCTTCGTCAAAGCTGTGAGTGATGCCGCAACTCTAGAGAAGTCTGGCACGAATCTCCGATAGTATCCAGCTAGTCCCAAGAAACTCCGAACCTCAGTCACGCTCCTGGGTGGCTCCCATGCTAACACAGCCTCAATATTCGCGGAATCCACTACAACTCCCACCTCAGAGATAACGTGACCCAAGAAGTGGACCTTACGTATCCAGAACTGGCACTTCGAGAGCTTACCATAAAGATGGTTCTCTCGGAGTGTGTCTAGTACAACTCGCAAGTGATAGGCGTGCTCCTCCTCTGTCGTAGAGTAAATCAGAATGTCGTCGATGAAGACCACGACAAACCGATCGAGGTATGGCTGAAATATCTTGTTCATGAGAGCCATGAACACTGCTGGAGAATTGGTTACACCGAAAGGCATAACCAAGAACTCATAGTGGCCATACCGACATCTGAAGGCCGTCTTCTGCACATCCTCGTCTCTGACTCTGAGCTGATGATAACCTGACCTGAGGTCTATCTTCGAGAACCATCGTGCTCCCTTGAGCTGATCAAAGAGGTCATCAATCCTCGGTAGCGGATACTTGTTCCTCACTGTCACCTGGTTCAGGCGACGATAGTCAACACAAAGTCGCAAGCTCCCGTCCGCCTTCTTGGCGAACAAAATCAGGGAAGCCCAGGGTGAAACACTGGGTCGGATGAACCCCTTGCCCTGCAAGTCCTCCAACTGTACCCGTAGCTCTCGAAGCTCGGCGAGGGCCATCCGATATGCTGGAGTGGATATCGGGGCTGTCCCGGGGTACAAGTCAATATAAAAGTCTACCTCTCTGCGAGGAGGTAGCCCTGGAACGTCATCGGGAAAAACGTCCGCAAACTGATCCACCACTGCAGGAAAACCAGGACTCTGCACGTCAACTGCTCCAAGGATAAGGCTAGCCAACTGATGAGTGATGGGTTGTCCTCTCCTCCGCGGAAGTCCATCCTGTGCTGTTAAGGCTCCCTTCTCGCCGGTGAAGGTGAAACTGCTCCCGTCGGTGCGTACACATCGCACCTTGCGCCTAAAACAGTCAATCTGTGCATGGACCGTAGATAGCCAATCCATTCCCAAGATGACGTCGTAAGGCCTCGATGCTGCTACAAGAAGATCCCAGCCAAAGCTCTCGCCTCCTAGAGTAAGCTCACACTGCCGGCACCAGTGCGTGATCGTCGAGTCTGCTCCCGTAGGAGTCTCTAGCCGTAAGGATCGAGCCAACGGCTCTGTCGGAATCTTCGAGCTCCGAACAAGGCAGTGGCTATAAAAGAGTGACTCGTTCCTGTGTCTATAAGAACTGTAGCAAGGGTGGAGTAGACACAGATAGTACCTCGAATCATCTCGGGTGCGCCGTGGTCGTAGGCCTCTGCTGCCTGGAGCTGAGCCTGTCGCTGCCCGCCAGCTCCCTGTGGTCGGGGTGGACCTCCTGGTGGTGGTGGTGGTAGAGCCTCAAAGCGTCGGCCACCACTGGCTGCTCGTCCAACTCCTCTGCCTCGTCCGCCTCCTCCCTGCGGACCGCCACGGTCGACCCTCTGCCTCTACCTCGGTGGTCCATCAACTGACTGCTGCTCCTCGGCACAGCGGGTCGGCCAGTCGCGAGCCATGTGGCCCTGCCCGCCGCATGAGTAGCATTGTCTGCCTCTCGTAAGACTGGCTCCACGCTGTGTGCCCCGCACTGCTGAGCCAGTGCCCTGAGATCATCTGCCCGAAGGTCTGGTCTGTCTGGACCCCTGAGTCATCCGTCGACTTCCTGCTGCAGATGACTCTGCCACGTGCCGCCCTGCGGTGGGTCTCTGTGCTGGTGTAGACTCAGCAAGGAAGCTCTCGATCAGAAGAGCCCGCTCCAGTACTCCTGTCTGAGTCGGTATGCTGAGGGAGATCGGCGATGCCCTGATCTCGTGTCTCAAACCCTGCTCGAAGGTCCGGGCCCGGAAGAATGGGTCCCGTACCATGTCGGTCGAGTAGCGCGAGAGATCGGTAAATCTCGCCGAGTACTGAGCGACCGTCATGCTGCCCTGCCGCAGCTGAAGAAGCTCCTGGATACGCACCGCACGAAGGGTGGCTAGGACGAACTCCGAGCGGAAGAGGCTCTCAAAGTCCGTCCAAAGAAGAGATGCCTCATCGTGCACCTGGAGCATCAGGCTCCACCATCGTCCTACTTCTGCGTGTAGTAGGCTCGCAGCGAGGATCACCATGAGGTCTGCTGGTGTCCTCACTAGCCTAAACACTCGTACTACTGCTTCCAGCCAGTCCTCTGCTGCCTGGGGATCCGTCTCCCCGCGAAACCTGGGCGGTCGCTGGCGCTGAAACTCATGCAGTGCACTGAGGCGACGTGCATCGTCAGCGGCTGCTGCTGGAAGCATCGGGGGCTCGGCGGGTAAAGCTACCGCCGGTGCCACTACTGGCAAAGGGCCCTGCACCGAGGCCTCATCGCTCGGTGGGCTGTCGTCTCGCTCGACTCTCGAAACCCTAGCTGGCTGCCGTCGTGGGGCCATCCTGAAAAGGAAACAGGTGCGCCACGGTCAGAACAGTATACCTGGTGAGCTGATATAAGTAATCACAAAGAAAACTTCAAACACACACGCAATCAATGTTTTCGTGCATTAAGTCGGAAATCAGAAGTCAGGGTCCTGGTGTACGGATACGTCGGCCGCCGCACCAACACTGGACTCCCTGGACTGATAACCACACTCAATACGCTAAACATTATTGCTTCACATAGAAAGATCAGAGTTCGCGGTAAAACCGAACTCCTCTGATACCAATTTGTCACGACCCGCCCTCGGGGTCCGTGCCGTGACTACCCCAAGCCCGCCTTCCATAGGCCAGGGGCTGGTGACTAGCACCAAGGCGTAAATCCCGGTAAAAAGGGAAGGCATTGCCTTTGTAAAGTAACAAACACCACAGAGTAAGCAAGTGGAAAGTAAACACTAAACAAAAGCAGAGTACAACTGAAAGTGCAGAAAAGTAAATGGGCCAGAATACAAACCCAAACTGAAAGTAAAGTACAACTCGAAAGGGGAAAAACAGCAACTTAAAAGTAAATGCCGCTACACCGAGCTGTCCACTGGAAATCCCACCTGAAGGGTGGGTACAGATAGCTCCTCTGCTCCACAGGTCCCACCGTCTGCTCCGTGCACGTCCCACCCAGTGGTCCACCTCCGGGTACCGTCCCGCTCTGCAAGCCTCAGCTAAGGTCAACGTTGTCCGTCGTCTGCAACCAACACAACGTAGTGTGGGCAAAGCCCGTGCAGGGGTGAGTATAAGCTACTCAGTAGGGACCCCGAGACCCCTGAAGGTCTCTCAAATCCACAAAGGATAAACCACGAAGAAAAGTACAATCACAAAGTAACAACCGACACTGCTTAGGTATATGCCCATACATATACCTAAGTTATAAATTCAAATACGCTCCAACCTCCGAGCCCAAGTACAACTCAGTCCACACAGGAAAGTAAACGTATAGGGACCCCGAGACCCCTGAAGGTCTCTCAAATCCACAAAGGATAAACCATGAAGAAAAGTACAATCACAAAGTAACAACCGACACTGCTTAGGTATATGCCCATACATATACCTAAGTTATCAATTCAAATACGCTCCAACCTCCGAGCCCATGTACAACTCAGTCCACACAGGAAAGTAAACGTATTCCACACAGGAAAGCAAAACGTAATCCACACAGGATTGCACAACACAATCCACACAGGAAAGCAATTGGATTCAGCTCACACAGGTATACTTCTTCAAAGGACGATAAAGATGATCACTGATCCATCTAAGTCGTCGGACCTACGAAGGATCGATAGGTAACTAACCCCCGCAAAGACCCACACAGGATCGGGCCCACACAGGACCTGTAGGCGCTGGCTCACACAGAACCGCTGAGCGCGGACCCACACAGGATCGGACCCACACAGGATCGGGCCCACACAGGACCTGTAGCACTGATCCACGTAGGATCGCTGAGTGATGTAGTCGTCGTCGTCGAATCCACACAGGATCTCTGTACTGTCGTCGCCGTAGTCACAGTAGCAATCGTAGCAGTAGTAGTCACAGTAACAGTCGCAGCCAGCACTAGGGTTCCCGCACACAGCAAGCTCGTTCGGAGGGTCCGCTCCACGAGCCGAGAGGCTGATACATCAACTGTCACGAAGACCAGAGTTGATGTATCCAAAAGTTCCGTATCGTCAACAGGAACTCAACGCAACAGACGGCGCGTCAATCGGACGCCCGGTCTGAGAGTTATTGGCATTTTCGTCCCCGGGGCCCGGTTGGTTTTTAAGGCAAAACCAACCCGACCGTACTCCACCTGCGTCCAAACCTCGGTCGGAGTATGCCAAAAGATCCGTCTCATTAAGAGGAACACAACGCGACTGACGGCATGTCAATCGGACGTCCGTAGCTCAAGATATGAGCGTTTCCGCTCCGAAGGCCCGGTTGGTTGCGTGAACGAACCAACCCGGCCGAACTCAAAGTGATCCGAAACCTTGAGTGCGATATACCAAAACGACCGTCTCGATCCAAGGATCGCGTTGCCGCAGACGGTTCGTCGGACGGAGGTCTGAGGCTCAAGTTATGGCCAAAAAACCGGAACTGGTTCGAAACGGGGGGGGTCCGGGTCCGGGCCGACCCGGCCCGACCCCCCCCCCCCCCCTGGGGCGGCCCGGCCGGCCGGCCGGCCGGCGGCGCGGCGGCGCGGAGGCCGCGGCGGCCTGGCGGCCAGGCACTGCACGAGGGCGGCACGCGGGGGGCTAATCCCCCGCTTCCTGGGAAGGGCGGCGCGGCTAATATGTCGCGCCCCTTTATTTTTTTTAAACGCCCCCCCCCCCACGTGGGGGGGCCTGTTTGTGCGGAACCGGGGGGCCGGCTGCCCCCCTCCCTTCAAAGAACTGCCCCCCTCATAAAGAGGGGGGTTTTTGTGTGTTGGCCGGGGGATTAATTCCCCCGGTTTAATGCCTTCCGGCCGGCCAGCTGGCCGGCCGGTTTTCTCCAACGGGACCGGAAATTCCGGTCCCCCCCTTCGACTTCCGACGCCGGCGGCCCGGCCACCGGTCTTCTCTTCCGCCGCGGCCCGAAACCGGCCGCGGTTTTCGTCATCCGGCGCGGTGCGACGGCACCGCGCCCCTCTGCCGCACCTCGATTTCTTCAACGCGGCGCGACGGCGTCGCATTCTTGATGTTTCTTACATGGCGCGGCGCGACGGCGTCGCGTAATAAGGATTGGGCGAATATCCGCGTGGTGCGACGGCACCACGCCACCATGATTCATCCACCCGCAAACAATACAACAAGAACGATGGAGGGGGTTCGGCCGTGTTCATGCAGTCCGGCCCCCTCACGTTAAGCAATAACGCAAAATAAAATATTTCAAAACCACACGTTAGACTTGCTAAATTCATGATCAAGAATAGAATAATTAAACAATAAACAACAACCCCTACCTCGGGTATAAGTTCGAGGATTCGTCAATGTCCGCGGAAGACAACGTCGCGGAGGTCGGGCGTCGCGGTCGTCGTTCGTCAAATCCGTTGACGAAGAGATGCGTCCGATGTGATACGTTGTTGGCGAAACCTCTTATGTCGACGAACGGAATCCGAGGAGGAAGCGGCGTTCCCTCTCGTTGACACGGAAGACGAAGAAGAGCGGAGCGGCGTTCTTCGTCGGAACTTGTGCGTTCTTCGTCAAGTTGAGCGTTCTTCGTGTTCTTCGTCAGAGTTGAAGAAGAAGAAGAAAATATCCCAAAAGCTCTCAAGGTGTCCAAGCTATTAACCAAAATAAAATAAGACACTATCTTATTTTATTAACACATCAACACAAAAGAATTTCCAAAGTTTGAAATTCAAAAGGATTAACTCCAAATTAAATAACTCATGTCATTTAATGAGGGGTTAAGTAAGTTGGGAGAAGATGAAAGGTTTAGGGGTTCGTGTGGGCCCCACCACACATAATCCTCCCAAGGTAGGTTAAGTGGGTGTGGGTCCCACTTCCAACCCCCTTTGGTAGGTTTTATCAAGTTATAATAAAAATTTTTCTTCACAAATTTTATTTAACTCAAACTAAAAACCCCAAAACTAACTTTCAACCCGCAACAAACGCAACTTCCGAAAAGGTCTCTTTAAGCGAAAATCGGTGCTGTGAGTTCATCGGTGCCCTCGGATTTCAATTCCGAGCACCGAATCAAAAGTTAGGAAAACCCGCTCGTTCGTTCACTGAACGTACCCGAGCCAAACTTCATAAATTAATTCCGGGCACTCCGGGCCTCGGAATCAGGTGCCGTCTGAAACCGCGCTCTTGTAAAATTCTAAAGAAAATTAAGAAAAAATTTCCCTTGAATTTTACGGGTCTTTACAAGTAATCTAACATATTCATACATTTCAATATAGTGGAAAATGGTTTTAAATTTTTATTCACAAATCCATGAAGTGGTTGGGATGAATTCCCATATAGTGTGACATGGATATAATGAATTACTCACTTAATTTTAGGGATAATGTGGAAAATTTATAAACTTGTGATGTAGAGTTAGCTATGGTAAGTTATCTTTTATTAATTATATGGAGATATTATATTTTAAGTAAAAGTGTGATATTTATGATGATAAAAATATTTTTAAATAAATATTCACTAAAAAATACATGAAAATGAACCATATAATGTGGTTATAGATGATTAATGATTATGGATACAAAATATAATTCCACCCTAGTAAATTGAACACGGTGTATTATTATTTGACTTAAAAGAATAATCATATCATATCTATCTTCAGGATAACATAATATCAAATATATTTTAATTTTAAAACATTATATTTGGATATCATGAAGGAGGGTGAGAAATATTATATTTATCAAATTAATTTTTGACCATATATAAGGGTGAAGATTAAATAGGAAGATGAGGCTTTTATGGAGGTGAAAAATGTGGTGATAAATATTCCTAATTTGAACAATTATTATTATTAAATAATAAGGATTGTGAAAATTTTATGTATTATGTCCATATCATATTTGAAGAAGGATTTATAAGATGGGGACCATAGTTCAACATTCTCTATTCATCTCGGAAGTAAAAAAATGTATAGGGATGTAAAAGAGTGTTTCTATTGGGATAGAAAGAAGATAATATCACAAAGATTATATCTTTCTTCTTAGTATATCAGCATGTTAAGGATGAGGGAAATATGTATAAGGGTATGTTACAACTATTAACTATAAAAAATTGGAAATTGGAAAGCATCACCATTGATTTTTTATTTGGACTCCCCAAAATGTATAATGGAAAAATGATATATTCAATATATTCGATCACCATCCAATTTCAATAATCTTCATCATAGTCAGAGAATATTTCTATCTTGGTCATATTTCTAGTATATACAATAACTAAGGGGGTAAGGTTTTAGGGAATACCACATTCTATTATGTGTGAATGGGATTTGATTTTTACTTCAATGTTCAAGAGTAGTTTTCAGTAGGCTATAGATAAATAGTTTATTTTCATCACTACATATCATCCTCAAATAGTTAGTTAGTCTGAGAGAACAATTAAAACCATATAGGAAATCCAATGACCTTTTTCTATATATTTCAGCGGTTTTTGGTATCCATAATTTCCCCTAGTTAATTTTTTATACAATAATATCTCCCACTCAAGTATTCATATGGTTCCATAGGAATTCTTTAATATAATGGTGTGTGGATCTCCAATGTTCAATAATGAAGTTTGAGAAATAAATCTATGAGCAACTGAGGTAGTTAAAAATGGAAGATAAGGTTAATGTAATTTATCAAAGAAAAAGGGAAGAAATAATTCAGTAGAAAAGTAGTGTTGGTAATCATACATGTGAACCATAATTCAAAGCAGGTGAAAAGTTTTTTCTAAAAATTTTTCCTTCTATGAAACTTATGATATTTGGGAATAAATTTAATTTAATCCGAAGGTATAAAATCCATTTTGATATGATTTATAATGAAGGGTCCCTTTCTAATCACATGGTACATCCACAAAACCTTTATCATGTTCACATTGAGTTAAATTTATCTATCCTGATGAAGTTCATACCTGATTCATTACAAGTAAAAAATTTCAAGGTTTTACCATTAAAGAAAGATCTCTATTATGGGGAATAACTAGTGGAGATGTTGGTTCATACGTGGAATTTCCTATGAAACATCACACACTCTTGTTAAATGTTTTTTGAAAAGCCACTAGCTTAAGGAAGATATATAAGATCCTAAGGATGTAATTAGAAATAAGTTTTTTTAGTTTTTTTATAAAAATGTGACATAATTTTGGGTGATAAAATCATTTCAATAGGGGTAGAATGTCACACCATGATATTTGAAGAAATTTTTTTCAAAGAAAATTAATTTATTTGATTACTTGTGTTCAATGGAACTCTATGTTTTAAGGAACCATGATATAATATTGATATTTGTAAAGACCCGGAAATTTCAAGGAAACTTTTTTCTTAATTTTCTTTGGAATTTTAAAAGAACGCGATTTCTAACGGCACCTGATTCTGAGGCCTGGTGTGCCCGGAATCATTTTCTGAAGTTTAGCTCGGGTACGTTCACTGAACGAACGAGCGGGTTTTCCTAACTTTTGAACCGGTGCTCGGAATCGAAATCGGAGGGCACCGATGGAATCGCAGTGCAGGTAATTGCTTAGAAACACCTTTTCCGGAGTTGCGTTTGCTCAGGTGTGGTTCTTAAATTTTTTTGGGTTAAGTGAAGGAATAAAATAAAAGTGGTGCAACCAATTTTATTTTATTTGAAGAAGTGTTAACCGAAGCTAAGTGGTTGAGTGGGACCCACATCCTAACTAATCCACTATCTAGGATATTAGTGGGGTGGGTCCCACACGATCCCCACCCTTTCAACTTCCTCAACCCCTCCTTTATTTTAGTAACGCACCTGCACCCCCCCCCCCCCCCCCAATTAATGAAAGTCAACTTGTGCGTTTATTTAAATATTAAACGCCTCTATTAATTGGGCGGTTTAAACGTTGCAATTAAATTCAATTAATTGGTTGATTCAATTTTGAATTTCAAAGACGTTGGCTTGTGTGTTAATAAAATAATACAAGTATTTTATAATGGTTGCGCTTTTTGTGTTGAGTTTTTGGGAGAAAAGGGGGAGTCTTGAAGTTCTTCGTTCTTCATCGAAGAACGCGAAGAACGCACCGCCGCCGACGAAGAACGACGGCCTCCAACGACGGACAACGATGAGAGACGCCTTCCTTAGAGATTGACGACCCGACGCGCATCTCCTCGTTCCTTCTTTTCGCATAAAAGGAAGGGAAACATCATTCCTTTGTGACACGACGATCCGTCTTTTTCCGAGACGTCCCCTTTCCGCGACAAATCTCGTTCGATGACAATGCTTGAGGTAGGGGATTTTCTTTTTCGTGAATACTTCAGTCGCCATTTCTTCGTTTCAAATTGGGCCACCTGTTTCCGCAATAACGGGAGGAGGTCGGACCGCACGAATACGGCCGACCCTCCTCCCCCTTGTTTGTTTGATTTTATTGTGGCACATGCAAAGGCGGCGCGGTGTCGTTGCACCGTGCAAAAACAATTGGAATGGGAAAGGATGTGTGGCGCTGTCACGTCGCGCCGATGAAGTCGAACAGGGTCGCGGCGCTGACGCGCAGCGCCGGAGAATCACTAAAAACACCGCGGCCAGAGGGGGGCCATGGCAGAGGGGCGCGGCACCATCGCGCCGCACCGGATGGACCAAGCTCGCGGCTTTAGGCCGCAGCGGAGCAGGGACCGGCGGCCAACTTCCGGTCGCCGGCGTCGGAGCAGGGGGAACGGCCCTCGCCGGTCCCGTGGTGCAGCTGCCGGCCGGCTAGAACGAGTCGGCTGGTCAGAGGAGGATTCGGGGGTTTGTAACCCCCGGATGTCTGGATAGCAGCGGCACCCACATGGGGGGTCGCGGTTACGAAACAGGGGGGCAGCGCCTCCCCCCAAAACCGCTCGGCCGTTTCAGCCGAGCCCTCTGGCCAGCGGACCGCGCTGGCCGCGCCAACGCGCCGGGCCGGGCCGCCCAGTCCGGGTCGGGCTGCGCCCAGGTCGGGCCGGGCCGCGCCCAGGCCGGGTCGGGCCGCGCCCAAGTAGGTCAGACCTGGTTCGGTTCGACCCGTTTTGGGCCGACCCAGGGGGTCTCGGGCCGGGTCAGTCCGGGCCCAAAACCCCTATTCGCGGACCTCTTAATGTCTTTTGCCTATAACATGGGATACGGACCTCCGATCGATGCACTGTCAGTTGAGATGCAATCCTTGGATCGAGACGGTCGATTCAGTATATTACACTCAAGGTTTCGGAGAACTTTGAGTATGGCCGGGTTGGTTCGGATACGAAACCAACCGGGCCCTCGAAGCGGAAACGCTTATATCTTGAGTTCTAGACGTCCGATTGACGTGCCATAGACTTTGTTGGATTCCTCTTGATGAGACGGATCTTTTGGAATACTTTGACTGAGTTTTGGACGCAGTTGGATAGTGGCCAGGTTGGATTGAACCCAAAATCTAGCTGGGCCCCTAGAACAAAAAAGCTGATAGCTTTCAGACCGGACGTCCATTTGATGAACCGTCAGCGGCATTGGTGATAACATTGAGAAACGGTCCCTATGAGCATACCCTATTAGAGTTTGGGGTATAGTTGAGATACGGCCAGGTTGGTTCGCACACGAAACCAATCGGGCCCCTGGGACGAAAAGGCTAATAACTCACAGACCGGGCGTCCGATTGACGCACCGTCTGTTGCATTGAGACCCCTATGATGAGGCGGTACTTTTAGATACTTCTTCCTGAGACTTTGAGATACTTGGAGTATAGAAAAGTATCTCGTGGAGCGGACCCTCCCGGAGATGAGCGTACGGAGTACGGAGACCGTGTAGCCGACTGAGACCTCACGACTACTTGACCGACTCGACTTGGAGTGAGTCTACTAGCCCAGTGGACGGAGCACTACTTTGTTTGGGTGTGGACCCATGGCAGACGGAGCACTACTTTTTTGGGTGCAGACCTGCGGTAATCGTCCGAAGAGTACCTCTTCAGGCTATTAAGGGGGATGCACTACTGTGTTTAGGTGGCATACTCCGGCGGGAAGCACTACTGTGTTTGGGTGCCTGACCCGCGGTACTCGACAGGAGAAGTACCTCAGCAGTCTTAGGTTAGTGAGTAGTACCTCGGAGTCATGACAGGATCACTATACACTCTAGAGATGGGGCTCTTCAACAGTTATGGTTTCGATAATGAAAAATCCTGGTTTGAGATGAGTCTATGACCTTTGTGTTTACCTCATGATTGAGATGGGTCACTTGATAACTTAGGTATATGTATGGTCATATACCTGGGTAGTGGTTATCTGTTGATTTCATAATCTTTTTGTTTCCTCGTGATTGAGATGGGTTACTTGATAACTTAGGTATATGTATGGTAATGTACCTAAGTAGAGGTTATCTGTTGAGATATTCTTTTTGGTTATCCTTGTTGGTTTTAGTGAGACCTTGAGGGTCTCGGGGTCCCTACTGAGTATCTTTATACTCACCCCTGCACGGGCTACGCCCGTACCTCGTTGTGTTGGTTGTAGACGATGGGCAGTGCTGACGGAGGCCGAGTGTTCGAAGACTGGACGATACCCGAAGGTGGACTTCACGGAGAGATGATACTCGGAGGAGGTTGACAGGAAAGAGAATTGTGGAGGCTATCTGTATCTACCCTTCAGGTAGGATCTGTGATGGATGATCCAGGAGTTGCGCTATCTGTACTTACCCTTCAGGTAGGATCCGTGGTGGACAATCCAGGAGTTGCGCTATCTTCACCTACCCTTCAGGTAGGATCTGAGGAGGAAGACCCAGGAGCTGCTTCCTTTCTTCCAGCTGTTGTACTTTTGTTCAGTTCTAGCTATACTTTCGATTGGGTTTGTATTATGGCCCACTTACTTTTCAGCACTTTATTTTGTTCTTAGTGTACTACTACCTCTTGTACTCTATGTGTTTGTTTACTTTTATAAAGGCAATTCCTTCCCAGTTATCAGGATTTACGACTTCGGTGCTAGTCGCCAGACCCTGGCCTATGGAAGGCGGGCTTGGGGTAGTCACGGAACGGGCCCTGAGGATGGGTCGTGACAAATTAGCATCAGAGGAGTTCGGTTCTACCGCAGAACTAAGGACTCTGATCTTTTTCTATGTTAAGAAATAGTGTTAAGGGTACCGAGTGTGGTCTTCAGTTCAGGGAGTCCAGTGTTGGGGCGGTGGCCGACGTATCCGTACACCAGGACCCTGACTTCTAATTTCCAACTTCGTGCACGAAAAACACTGATTGCCTGTGTGTTTCCAAATTTTTAAAGTCAGCTCAAACCAAGTCATCTCACTAGGTATAAATTATTTGACTGTGTCATGTATGTTCCTTTCAGGATGCCTTTCCACAGACGACCAGCTATATCCCAGAGGGATGTGTGTACTGACAGCCTGCCGAGTTATGAGGCTTCGGTACAGGTCCCTCTTGCAGTAGAGGCACCAGCGGTACTACCATACGTTGGGCCACCGATGCCACCAGCCCCAACAATAGGTGATGCACACCGCTTGAGCGCGCTGCACGAGTTCCAGCGCCAGAGGCCACCAAGGTTCTGGGGAGAGACGGACCGGCAAGCGACTGAGGATTGGCTGGAGGCTGTGGTGAGAGTCTTCAGGCAAGTGGGGATGCCAGCAGATTTCATGGTGATCTTTACTTCCAGCCTCCTTCAGGCAGCAGCAGGCAGGTGGTGGAGCCACTTTTTCCAGTTTTGCGATAGGATGACCTTCACATGGGGAGACTTCGAGACCTTCTTTAGGGTGGAGTTTATAACAGTAGCTCTACACCCCGAGCGTGTTCAGGAGCTGCTGCCTTTGCCGCATGTTTTCCCATCAGTAGCCAAGTCATCTGTAGGCAGTAGACAGATGATGCTTAGGTCCAAGAGGACCAGAGCAGCAGGTGGGCGACCACGGGTTATAGGATCAGTAGTGCGGGGAACCCGGGGTGGAGTCAGAGCCAGGAATTCCATAAATGGATAGTGTTTCTCCTGCAGCAGGAAGGGTCACAAGGCACATGACTGTCTGACTCCTCGCATAGTTGATCCGCAGGCATTGGAGGAGCCACCAAGATAGAAGCAGTGGCGGGTTCTTGAGCAACAGCTGAGCAGTGGACAAGGCAGTAGAGCTCTAGAAGTAGGTGGACATGAGCGGAACTAGTGGATACTTTTTTTTTCTTGGTACTTTAAGTTCCATGTTTTTGTTGTTGTTGTTTTGTCTTTGTACTATGAGCTGCTATAATAAAAGACACTTATCTTTGTGGTGTTTTCTTTCCTTTCCTTTTGTTTGGTTGATACTGAGAGGTTCCGGTTAAAAAAACTATTGACTTGACCCTCACTTTCGATATTTCTACTGGAGGAGACCCAGTGACCTCACACTGATGCCGATAGTGTGACCCGACCCTTGGAGGCGAGAGTGAAAGTTGGATCTCTTGGTAGTTACAATGAGGCCTTACGACGTCATCCATGGCATGAATACATCATTCATGTCAGGATTGACTGTATTAGGCAATGGGTGTGGTTCATTCGGGGGATGAGACCGAATTTCTCTTTTCGGCAAGGGAGAAATCTTAGCAGCTCTTTCAGATTGTAGGCAAAGAAGGTGCATATCATCCAGGAGCGGATGAAGAATGCACAGTGCAGTAATAAACAGGAAACTGGTGCTAGTCTTAGAGACTCGGGCATGTTAAATGTTTCAAGAAGAGGAATCTTTAAGGAGAGATGAATCTGTGAAGCAGCAGACATGGAGGCAGAGCTAGGAGAGCATCATGAGGTGGTTAGATTTTAACATGCTACAACCACCCACCTTAGTTGTCCCCGCCATGCTTAGGGAGATGGTGGGTGTAGGAAGAGTGCGGCTGCATGTGGTCAAGGAGTGTGACCCAATGGCTCTAAAAATGATTCAAGGGACAGTCTGTGTCCACTACTATCTACTGTAGTAACAGACGTTGATATGAATCATCCCTTCCTTACATGAATCTTATCTCAGACCTAGAGTTTCCGGTAAGCCGTGGACTTGACCCTCACGTCTGTAGATACCTTGGGAGGAGACTCAATAACCACACTTATGCTGGCGGTGTGGTCAAACCCTCGAGGTGAGAGTTTCGGTTGGAATCTCTTGGTGATAGCGTAGAGGCCTTAGGACATTGCTTTGAGTATGGACTGGGCAATCACAATTCATACACAAATTGACGGTATTAGGTAAAAAGTTTGTGGTTTAACTACGACGTCAGGATGAGTTTTCCTTGGTCGGAAAAAAGGAAACCCCAGGCAGCACAGGGTAAACTCATGCATAGGAGGGTGCGACCGATCACTCTTGAGTCGGTCAACCTTTCCCTCGTGGCAGCAGTCATTTTGAGTTTCAATTCTAACAGGAATTGGAGACCTCTAGATTTCGAGGATGACAATCACGTCCTTCTATGGGTCTCACCTAGACGAGGTTTACGGAGTTGTGACTGAGGCAACAAGTTATCTCCGAGGTTCAAGGGACCTTTCTAGGTCCTCAGCAGGGTAGGCGAGGTGGTTTACCACTTGACCCATCCACCTCAGTTGCACCAGGTGCACGACGACTTCCATGTATCCCAACTGAGGATATACGTGCTTGACCCAATGCATATCGTCGACCATGGGGAGCTAGACTTGGATGATGGGGTGACTCCCACGGAGGTTCCAGTGGGGATCGAGGAACGACAGGAGCGGATCCTACGAGGACGGTCAATTCCTCGGGTGCACTTTCTTTGGCAGTACGGGAACCTCCAGGCAAGCACATGGGAGCGGAAGGCTCAGATGCGTGCTCAGTACCACTTTTTTAACCCTAGTTTTTGTAAAAGCTTTACGAGGACATAAAGCCCTGAGGTTGGAGTAATTTAAAGACCAATAAATTTCAAGTAAAATTTTTTCTTAATTTTCTTTGGAATTTTACAAGAACGCAGTTTCTGACGGCACCTGATTCTGAGGCCCGGTGTGCCCGGAATCATTTGCCGAAGTTTAGCTCGGGTATGTTCAGTGAACGAATGAGCGGGTTTTCCTAACTTTTGAACCAGTGCTCGGAATCGAAATCTGAGGGCACCGATGGAATCGCAGCGTCGGTAATTGCTTAGAAACACCTTTTCTGGAGTTGCGTTTTCTCGGGTGTGGTTCTTAAATTTTTTTGGGTTAAGTGAAGGAATAAAATAAAAGTGGTGAAACCAATTTTATTTTATTTAAAGAAGTGTTAACCTAAGCTAAGTGGTTGAGTGGGACCCACATCCTAACTAATCCACTTGGTGGGATATTAGTGGGGTGGGTCCCACACGAGCCCCACCCTTTCAACTTCCTCAACCCCTCATTTATTTCAGTAACGCACCCGCACCCCCCCCAATTAATGAAAGTCAACTTGTGCGTTTATTTAAATATTAAACGCCTCTATTAATTGGGCGGTTTAAACGTTGCAATTAAATTCAATTAATTGGTTGATTCAATTTTGAATTTCAAATACGTTGGCTTGTGTGTTAATAAAATAATAAAAGTCTTATTTTATTATGGTTGTGCGTGTTGTGTTGAGTTTTTAGGAGAAAAAGGGGAGTCTTGAAGTTCTTCATTCTTTGTTGAAGAACGCAAAGAACGCACCACAGCCGACAAAGAACACCGACCTCCAACGATGGACGACGGTGAGAGATGACTTCCTCGGAGATCGATGACCCGACGTGCATCTCCTCGTTCCTTCTTTCCGCGTCAAAGGAAGGGAGACACCGTTCCTACGCGACGCGACGATCTGTCTTTTTCCGCGACGTCCCCTTTCCGCGACAAATCTTGTTCGACGACAACGCTTGAGGTAGGGGATTTATTTGTTTGTTCGTGAATAATTTAGTCACCATTTCATCATTTCAAATTGGGCCACCTATTTCTGCAATAACAGGAGGAGTTCAGACCACACGAACACGTCCAACCCTCCTCCCCCTTGTTTGTTTGATTTTATTGCGGCACATGCAAAGGCAGTGCGGTGCCGTTGCACCGCGCAGAAACAATGGGAATGGGTAAGGATGCGTGGCGCCGTTGCGCCGCGCCGATGAAGTCGAACAAGGTTGTGGCGTCGTCGCGCAGTGCTGGAGGATCATGAAAAACACCACGGCCGGAACGGGGCCGCGGCGGGGGGCGCGGCGCCGTCGCGCCGCGCCGGACGGACCATGGCCGCGGTAGAGCAGGGACCGGCGTCCAACTTCCGACCACCGGCGTCAGAGCAGGGGGACCGGCCCGCGCCGGTCCCGTGGTGCAGTAGCCGGCCGGCCGGAGCGGGTCGGCCAGTCAGAGGAGGATTCGGGGGTTCGTAACCCCCGGTTGGCCGGACAGCAGCAGCCCCCGCATGGGGGGTCGCGGTTACGAAACAGGGGGGGCAGCGCCACCCCCCCCAAAACCGCTCGGCCGTTTCGGCTGAGCCATATGGCCAGCAAACTGCGCTGGCCGCGCCAGCACGCCGTGCCGGGCCGGACCTGGACCCGGTTCGGGTCGCCCAGTTCGGGCCGACCCAGGGGGTCTCGGGCTGGGTCGGTCCAGGCCCAAAACCCCTATTCGCGGACCTCTTACAGTCTTTTTCCCATAACTTGGGCTACGGACCTCCGATCGATGCACCGTTAGTTGCGGTATGATCCTTGGATTGAGACGGGTGATTTGGTATATTACACTCAAGGTTTCGGAGAACTTTGAGTATGGATGGGTTGGTTCGGATATGAAACCAATCGGGCCCTCGGAGCGGAAACACTTATATCTTGAGTTCCGGACGTCCGATTGACGTGTCATCGACTTTGTTGGATTCCTCTTGATGAGACCGAACTTTTGGAATACTTCTCCTAATTTTTGGACGCATTTGGATAGTGGCTGGGTTGGATTGAACCTGAAATCCAACCGGGCCCCTGGAACGGAAAAGCTGATAGCTTTCAGACCGGACGTCCGTTTGACGAACCGTCAGCGGCGTTGGTGATCATGTTGAGAAACGGTCCTTATGAGCATACCCTATGAGATTTCGGGGTACATTTGAGATATGGCCGGTTTGGTTCGCACACGAAACCAACCGGGCCCCTGGGACGAAAAGGCTAATATCTCATAGACCGGGTGTCTGATTGACGCGATGTCTGTTGCGTTGAGACCCCTATGACGAGGCGGTCCTTTGAGATACTTCTTCGTGGGACTTTGAGATACTTGGAGTATCGACCAGTAGCTCATGGAGCGGACCCTCCCGGAGACGAGCGTACAGAGTACGGAGACCGTGTAGATGACTGAGACCTGACGACTGCTTGACCGACTCGACTTGGAGTGAGTCGACTAGCCCAGTGGATGGAGTACTACTTTGTTTGGGTTCAGACCCATGGTGGACGGAGCACTACTTGTTTGGGTGCAGACCAGCAGTACTCGTCCGGAGAGTACCTCTGCAGGCTATTAGGGGGGATTCACTACTGTGTTTGGGTGGCATACTCTGGCGGGAAGCACTAGTGTGTTTGGGTGGCTGACCCGCGGTACTCGATAGGAGAAGTACCTCAGAAGTCTTAGGTTAGTGAGCAGTACCTCGGAGTCGTGATAGGATCACTGTACACTCCAGAGACGGGGCTCTTCAGCAGTTACGGTTTTGATAATGAAAAATCCTGGTTTTAGCTGAGTCTATGACCTTTGTGTTTACCTCATTATTGAGATGGGTCACTTGATAACTTAGGTATATGTATGGGCATATACCTGGGTAGTGGTTATCCGTTGATTTCATAATCTTTGTGTTTCCCCATGATTGAGATGGGTTACTTGATAACTTGGGTATATGTATGGGCATATACCTAAGTAGAGGTTATCTTTTGAGATCTTCTTTGTGGTTATCCTTGTTGGTTTTAGTGAGACCTTGAGGGTCTCGGGGTCCCTACTGAGTATCGTTATACTCACCCCTGCACGGGCTATGCCCGCACCTCGTTGTGCTGGTTGCAGACGACGGGAAGTGCTGACGGAGGCTGAGTGTTCGAAGACTGGATGATACCCGGAGGTGGACTTCACGGCGAGGCGATACTCAGAGGAGGTTGACAGGCAAGAGCGTTGTGGAGGCTATCTATACCTACCCTTCATGTAGGATCCATGATGGACGATCCAGGAGTTGCGCTATCTGTACCTACCCTTCATGTAGGATCCGTGGTGGACAATCCAGGAGTTACACTATCTGCACCTACCCTTCAGGTAGGATCCGAGGAAGAGGACCCAGGAGCTTCTTTCTTTCTTCCAACTGTTGTACTTTTGTTCAGTTGTAGCTGTACTTTCGATTGGGTTTGTATTCTGGACCACTTACTTTTTAGCACTTTATTTTATTCTTAGTGTATTACTTCTTCTTGTACTTTGTGTGTTTGTTTACTTTTATAAAGGCAATGTTTTCCCAGTTATCGGGATTTACGCCTTCGGTGTTAGTCGTCATCCCCTGGCCTATGGAAGGCGGGCTTGGGGTAGTCACGGCACGGGCCCCGAGGACGGGTCGTGATAATAATAATATTAAAACATGATTTTTTTAACCTATTCATTGTATTTTTAGGTATGAATATGAATAATAATATTTTAAAAAATAATGTATAAATGTTTTAGATAAAGAAAATATAATTATCAATATGTGATTAATTTTTATTAAACTCTATATATTTTTTGAAAATACATTTATATTTAAAAAAACTTATGTGAAAAAGTATTCATTTTTTTTTAAATTTTAGAATATTTATTTTAAAAAATAACTTTATTTTTTAAATCTGTATATCAAAATTATTTTACAAAAAAAATCACATTTTTATGAGGATTAGTGAACATCACATATTTTTATTAAAAACTATTTTTTCATTTAAAACATTATTAGGTCCATTTTATTTTATGATGATTTCAAATGTATAAATATTTTAATTAAATACTTTTTAATACAATTTAGGCCTATTTAAATAATTTTAATTTTAATTTTAATTTTGACTTTCAAAATATTCTATTCTTATGAAATTTTTCTATTTAAAAAACTAATTTTACATCACATCTATTGATATACTTTTTTATTAAACTATGTCACTTATATGAATGTAATTTAAAAAAATGGATTCCATATTTTTCAACAGTATAATTAATATTTTATAATTTGGTAAACATATTGTTTTTCAAAATAAAATGAAAAACTGTTAAAATTTATTACCAACATTATGGTAAAAATGGATTTACTTTGGGGTTAAACTAAAATTATATGTTGTAAATTGACCTTGAAAATTTTACATAATGTATTTTCCAGTGGTATTTCAACCGTATCTAATCAAATTTTACATAATTATCAATTTTGGAAAAAATCAATCTTCTGTAATATCTGGTTATGTTTTATTAATCTGAAAAACTCTTGGTGTCTCCACTCCCCCACATATACAATAGAACCCCATATCCTCTCCAATTAACACTTATAAAACTACTTATATAAATAAATAATTTAAAAAATACATTCTATACATACCTCCTCACACTCTGGAGTCCTTGTTTTGACAAGGAAACTGACCTAGGAATTCTTTTGGTGAAAACCTAAGGTAATTAACCATAGATGTATCAATCTCAATCAGGACTTTCTATTTTATGTCTTCTTATACAACTCAGAAAAACCTATTTAATTATCCCAGTATAAAAAAACAATTAAATCCCATATTATTACATGTTACTATGTTATTGTCATGACCTACACTTATCTCTTCTTTAATCAAATGGGAAATGAAACCATTTCTCTTATGTAAGATGGACCACAGCCTCGCGAATTGATTAAATATTTCCCATAACCAACTCTCATGGATGGATATAGTGATTGATTTTAAAAATTTATATGATTTCAATAACATAATTATAATTCTAAAAATATTATATCACATATAACTTCCTACATTCAATTATTTGGGAATACAATAATATTGCTTGTGTGTACGATGAACTGTCGTCTCATGTAGCAATGTGATTTGTTCATCGTATACTCATTACATGGATGTTTATATGGATATATTTAATGAAAAAATATTATATATATGATATAAACATTAATCTATAAATTTAATATATTATTTACCTTTATTTCATTCAATCCATCTAGAAAATGGGAACAACCATCATGCATAGATACAACCTACCGTATTCCTGAATGATGTAATTCATTTTCTATCTATAAAATAAATGGTATACCCTAAAAAATATATTTAATACATATGATATTAATTTCATGCTTAAAAATCATGATATTATGTAAAAATAGTCAATTTTAATGGTCAAGAAATACCAAACCAAAACGTACATGAAAAAAATATCAATTATTACCCAAAACATGAATTTAAGAGGAAAATTGTAAACAAAACAAAAATAAAAATTAATACATAAATCATATATTTTATTTTAAATATAATTAATGTTCATTAATAAATTGATAAAAGACATATATTTATTATATATGAATTTGAATCATGTATGATGGAATTCAAGACATACAGTATGAGAATTTTATCTCAAACTATCTACCTTGAGACATATGTTATTTTATGTTCCTGTCTTATTTTATAAGGTGTATATACATACAATTTGACATTTTTCATCATTAATTTATTTATTATCATGATATTTAACTTTAATTTAACATAATTATTTCCTATGTATTATGATTCAATAGTTACTAAAGTAGGTAATATATTTTTATCTATAATTAATTTATGTGAATCACATGCCTTATATGCAACTTGTTTATTTTGTGTGGTGAATATAGGGCCAACAAATTCCATTTATTTTTATTCAAATTAAATTATGTGATATTGTTATTAATATTATGTTATTTCATTCACAGGTCTTATTATTCAAAATATCCCATATTGTTAAAAGATTTTATGTTTGAATCTCATTCTTTATTAGGACTATTTATGATTATGTTCCTGATGATGAAATCATAATATCATTCTCTCGATAAAAACATAAATTTCCATTTCCTATAGTTTTTTCAAGAATATAATTTTTTTCCTTTCATTTTTTACTCTCTATCTACTCAATACAAAAAAATATATGGGGAGAAATAAAATTTATTTTCCACTTTGGTTCAAAATCATTTTCCTTTCATGGAATTGTTTAAAAAAAATGTTTCAAAGAAATTTTTACAATTCTACTATGAAATTTTAAAGTAATTTATCATCTTGTATAAATTATCACTATTTATTTTAAATGGAATATTCTTTTCTTTTTCTAGATTATTTATATTTTAATTTAAATTAAAAATGTGAATGGTATCATTTTTTTAATGTGTGTGCCATGAATTAAAATTTTCACCATCTTGACCACTCAATTATCTGAATATTAATTTACAATATTTCAAGTTTTATTCAAAATAAAATATATTAAAAAAGTATTATTATTTATTTTAAATAAATTATTTTAAATGAAATGGATATTTTCTAACTTTAAAGTTTTCATGAACCTTTAAATTTTTTATATTCATTATATAAAAAATCATTTTTTTTGTATTAATTTTAATGAGGATATGATACAATGGAATTAAACAAAATAATTTTTTTAGAATTTTTGGGTTTATGTTTTTTATGATATTTATGAAATGATTTTTTCAGAAAACTGTTCCTTTTCTATGAATTATGTTATGATTAATTAATGAAATATTTCTGATACCTGATTCATTTCCTCAAGTTATTCTATGATGAAATAATTTTTTCTTGGTTGTGGGATATTACATGAAGAATTATTTTTTAAATTTTGGAACACATATGTCTGATTTTAATTATAGGACATGTAGGTCATATATCCCCCACTAATGAAATGGATAAATATTTATATATCATAAGAATATGATGGAAAATTTTACTATCATCTTGATTATCTATGGAAAATGGGTCAATGTGTTTAATCCACTAAAGAAAACATGAACTGATTCCTAATCCATAATGAAATGGGAAATTTTTTTTGATTCCTATTCCATTTTAATTTTATAGTTTCTATTTTTAACCATGATTTATGAAATGGTTTCTTTACTTATGAATTTTTCACACTTATATGACATAATGATATGCTTCCTGATTTACTTATTATGAATTCTCACATTGATGGTTAATGTTTCTATAAATGATAATATTTTATTCCATAGATCATGTTTATTATTTTTGACAGATTGTATATGAAAATTTTAAGTTTTATTCATAATCTCATACCCTTATATATATCTTAGGATTTAAAATGATCATCAGTTGATATCTTCCATATTTACCATTACTTAGCATATGAATTCACCATTTCTTATGTTTCTTTTCCCTTGGTTATGAATAAATTATTATGTAATAAATTTATATGAAGTGTACTATGTAGGAATATTAGTATGGGAGATATTGAATTTCATTGATGAAAAAATAATATTATGGATCTATTATATAAAGTCATAAAACTATTAATTCCCTCAGTAATGTATTTATAAAATATATTTAAAATTAATCTATTAAGAGGTAATATCTAGGTATAGAAATTCTGAGTCATTATAGATCACCACTTTACAAATTAATCAAACTTATCCCTATAGATAATAATGGTCTTCCTAATATGAGGAATTCCCTCTATTCATCTACATCTAGCATGAGAGCTACTAGTGGGTTATAGAACATTCATATGTTAATAAAATTTTATTCAATCATCAAATTTGGATTCATTTCCAATTATTATTTCAGATGAATAAAATCTCATATGGACATAAAGTCACCTTATCCCATGTTATTGAATTTTAATTATGACATAATGGTCACATTTAATTATAAATCACACAATTCCATTCCAAAATCATTAATACCAATATTCATATGAATTATCAAACCAAAATTATATTATTGTTTCATTGATAGATTGTATTAAAGTTGTGTATTCCCATTTTATTGGAATTGTTCCTATTCCTTCAACATCCTTATTATTTAGAATGATAACTTTCATGAATATTTTATCGATTGAAATATTTATTAGATATCTAGTAAAATAATTTTCAATATGTAGTTTATTAATGAATTTTTTAAACATATCGGATTGTACTTCTATCCTTCCATACAATAATCTTCCCAAAAATAGAATAGTTTTCTTGTTTGGTAGTGGGGTTTAATATTTGTCTTATTATTATAAATTTCACTCAACTAATTATTCACTCTCATTTATCAACTCATACTTTTCCATATAATTTTTATTCTATATTTTATTTTTATCTTCTTCATTATTCAGTACTGGATGACATTATGTTTCTACTTATTAAGGTGAATTAAATCATTTATATATGTGTGTTTACCTTTATATTAGCTTACATCATTACTCTAAGACTCTCCTTAAGCTGATTTTTATTATTTACAACTTGAAATTACAAATTTCTCAAGGAAACATTCACATCCTTTGAATAGTATTTCAAATCTATGATAGAATCCATTTTACTTATCATGAATATATTTAAATCATTTTTAGGGGAATGAGTTTTAAATTTAAGAGAAGTAAATTATTTTTAAACCATAGTTCCCTTTGTATAGAAAGATGAAATTTTTGACTTGGTCATCGCTATGGAATAATATTTTATTGGTCAAAATCATTATTTTTGACATCTTTGGTGTACATAATTTTGGAATGGTGCATGACCAATATAGCATCAATATTCATTATCATGGCCTCTATTAGTGATAATATTCAATGTTTTTTCTCTTCCATGGGAATTTGTTACTTATTTACATCCACAGATTTCCATTGGAACCATATGTTTTCTATATCATCTAATAATTCATAAGCTTTTTTATAATGTTTAATAATTAGTAGACCCCAAGGAAATACTTCTATAAAAAATTTTTTTTATTTGAGTTGTTCTTTTAGATTTTTTGTATTATCTATTTCATTTATATACCATCATGAGATAATTTTTTGTAACATGTATTTAAAATTAACCCATTTTTTTATAAATTTATTTTCTATCAAAATGATTGAAATTTAAAATATATAAATGAATATTCATTGATTTTATGGGAGGTAATAATCTTATTATAAATTTATTATCCAAATCATCCCATGATTTAATGGAATGATATGATAGAATATTAATATATTCCATCCCATGATATTAGAAATAAAAATAAAACAATCATATAATTATCACGTAACATGAGACTATTTTTAATTTAATGGTGTAACATACTTTGAAAAAAACTACTAAGGATAATGTTGAGATATTTATGTGGTTTCCATGAAAATATAATTTCATTTTTTTATCATTTATATTATTTTTGTTTTGATCTAATTTTTTAATAACCACTAGTAGAACCATGATGCATGTTTTAATAAGAAAAATATGAGATTGGATGATTTTATTACATTATTCAAAGCTCAATTTGTCTCTCATTAGTGAACCATCTACTGTAGGTCCTCTTTGAACCATAATATGTGTGTCCTCTCTTTTCTTTTAATTCTGAAATTTATGTATTACATTTAATCACACATGGTAATGTAATTTCCTTTTCCCAAATAGTAATATTTTTGTACTAAATAATTTATCTTTAAATTCATATAATGAGAAACCCCATCATAATAAAGAAATTAAAAGTGTAAATGAAATAAATAATACACCTAATTAGGATATTCATACTTCGAAACACTTACAAGAAATTTCACCCAAAAAAATTCATTACTGGGATGTTTTTTTTATATGGGGTATTATAATTTATAAATATACATATTCACTCCGGAAACTACCATCTAATAGGCTCATTATTGTAATTTTGATTTTTAGGTCAACCCCAAGGGATAGTTTTGGCAATCAGTTTTTTTAATTAAGATTTAATGAGATAAAATAAAAACTAAATTTAGTTTATGAAACATTTTGAAACCATTCCATGTTCTTTATATTAAGATACATTTGTGATTTATGTGATAAGAAATTTTCATTACCCATGTTGTGGACAAAACTAACTATACACCATTCTTTAATCTTAGTATGGGCTCTCCATCCCAATATTTCAACATTCCTTTTAGTATAATACACGTGTTCAATAAATTGATAGGATAATTTGTACTCTAATTAACCATACCTATATAAATCATTAATTGTCCATTCATGATTCAATGTTCTATATTGGTGATTTTTTAATACATTTAAATGTAAATAAAATTAATTTGGAAATAAAAAAGAGGAATGCGATTGAAATAATAGAAAAATTTGTGTCCCATATATATGAAAAAAAAATAAGATTTCAAAAATATAGTTCCCCTTAACCTCTTAAATTTTAAATAATTAACTCACCCCCTAAATTTATTTATGAATCAATTCAAAAAAAATACTTTTAAAAAATAGTAATAGAATTTGTAGATTAGAATTCCAACTGAAGCAGCTTACAGTTTATGTTTCTTCTATTTGGATCTCACATATCTAATGAAAAAATGCTTCATTTTTATAGTTATATTTCCCATTTAATGGGATTATAATATCATTTTATATATATCATATACAAAAGGTCCTATAAATTAGTTGTAAAAATGAGATAATGCAATAAAAATCATAAAAAAAATCATATCTTGAAATATCTATTCACTTTGCTTTATATGGTAAAATATATTCATTGTGGGGTGGAAATTATTTTATGTCATTAGATCCTATACATCCCTAGAATAATCATACTCACATATTTCAAGAATAGAATAATTTATGGTGAAAATATATTACCTTGATTTGTATATCATTATGATGTAATTTTCATGAAATGAGATTAAAATGTCAAGACCTGAGATCATTCCAAAATTTGAGAGAAGTCATTGATTCTTACACTAACTAGGATGACTCATAATTATCTACTTGATTGCATATAGTTATTTCTCATTAAATGAAAACAATATTCCTGAAGAATCATCTTAAAACATATTCATCTTTAAAACTTAAAATGTAATACTAATTTCTATAAGAGTATCCGGCATGACCATTTCCCAATGATGTATTCAAAAAAAATAATGGTGTGTCCTCAAAAACCCTTTTATTCACAGAATAATCCTAGAGGAATGACAATTATAAATCTCTCATATAATAGTGGTTTAGGTTATTGTAATAGTAATAGGTTTTACTATTAAGATCCCTTCTTTTATTTCATGATTTATTGTAGTTTAATATTTGTAGTCTAGGCTTGACTAAGGATCGTATGGCAGTTCCATTTACAAAGTGTGATGTTAAGGGATTAGATAAATGTATACATGGTGTATGTGGCTTCATAGTGTGTTATTGGCCATTATTTACCTTTATTTGATGTGTGAATAGGGGTTATTGTTCACTAATAAAATAGTGAATCCTAATATTTTTTATCGTTGAAGTCTATTATCATGACCCGTCCCAAAGGGGCCCATGCCACGACTCCCCAAGCCCGCCTCCAATAGGCCAGGGGGATGGTGACAAGCACTAAGTAGGAATATCACTATCATTGGAGGAATTCCCTAAGTACTCGTATAAAAACACACATCCCCAAGCACACAAATTCTGAAATGTAAAAAACACTATGGAACAGAATTCATGCATACAACAAAACCAAATCAATAGAGTACAATAGAAATTAATGTACGGATAGTAAACTAGCCTAAAATATAATCCCCCCAAAAGAAATAGTCTGCAGACTACAAAGTCCATCTTGTAAGTAAAGAATAGGTACTGGTACTGCTGCTCGTAGTCATAGGAACACATTAAACTATAAAGAAGCTCACAAAGCTCAATCTGGTCCTAGTCCACCCTGGACTCCATCAAATGGCCACTTATCTGTAGAAGACACGACATGTTCTTGAAAAGCCTATGAATGGCTGAATATAACAATACTCAGTAGAGGATCTCAAAAACCACAATGCAATACACAAAGTAAAGGTATAGTCATCTCTACATAGTTTATGTATACAAAACATATAATAAGAGAAACATATCCAGATATACTTGAAACCCAAACACATAATCTAGAGGTAAGTCACAAAAATTTAATACCAATTATAGAGATTTAGTATGAATATTCCATGAAGCACTCATCTAGGAGAACTTACTCCATGAGACTGATTTCTATGATGATGTTAGTCTGAGAAGTACGTTCATCAGTAAGTTTCAGGAGAGACATAGTTTCACATTAGATTTGGAGAGATAACAGATGTACTCATTCTATGAGAACTCACTCCTAAGTGGGGATTGATCATGATACATGGATGAGGATCACTTCCAAGGCCTTGGTATATACCCTGACTCATCTAGATTCACCTGCTAAGTAGTGGATCAGTGTCCTGTGGGATTGTTCATGTTGATACATGACTCTACCTAGGGCTAAGAATGGGTATAGGATGTCACTATGGGCCTCTCAGGGGGATTATAACTCTATCCAGGAAGTCCTTATAAAGTGATCATACTCTTTTAGATGGAAATGATACCTAATCTTTAGGGGAATTAGAAATGGGGTCACTAAACCAAACAAAACATGTCTAAGGTATAGTAGACAAGGAGATCAAGCCATGTACAGAAAAGTACATGTTGTATAGAAGGTCACACGCCAAGTCTTATAACCCCAGGTACTTCCCATATAAAATGGCCCATGTTGAAGATCATGTTGTGTATGATGAGATATACACGACATGTAATAGTGTGAAAGGCCATGTCCTGCTATCCGGGTGCTACTCTGTGTACACTTTCCCTATGCCCGTATAAGACTTCAACATGTCTATGCCAACCTATGTACTGGTATATGGGGTAATCCACGTAACCATCCAGGTCTGGTTGTGTGGTGGAGTACATTATATGTACTCCATCCTGTGTATTTGTATCATCTGAGATACGTGCCGAGTCTTGTGTAAGTACCTACACATCGTGTGACATTTTTCACACGCCAGGTCATCGCTTCCTACATCGGAAAACCCATATTATTATCGAGCTATCCCCACACACCGTGCTCTTTCAATAAAATTTCGATTTCTTCATGATTTTCTAGAACAGTTTCTCCTCCTCCTCGCACCTCCGTTGATCCTCTGGTCTTCTTTCTAGTGATCCATTCATCACGAATCTTATGGTTCAAGGTTGTCCCGCCATGGAAAATATGTTTCTGTAAGATTTGGGAATTGAATTGGCTCCAAAAACATGTTTTGATCATTCATGTAAAGAATGATCAAAGAACAGTTTCTTCTAAACCATGTTGATTCACCTGCTTCCATCAGTTCCATGCATCTTTTGGGTCATCATGATGTGGTATCTCCAGTTTTGGATCGTGGCATTTTGAAGTAGATGTGAAACGTTCTGTTGTTCATAACCCCACGAAGAATGTGAATAAATCAGGGTGAAAAAGTGAGTAGAAGTCCAAATTAATAATTGAGTGACGAACCTCTACCATTTTATGTCATGGTGTTGATCTGCTCTAATTAGAGGGATCAAATGGAAAATATAAAAATATAAATAAAATAAAACATGGATCAATTCCCAACAATAAACTCGATAAAATACCATATTGCAAGAAAGAATGTTCCACAAGTCAACCTGTTTGTGGTTTGATTTGTGTTCATCATTTGAATCCAAGGATGGGGAATGAATAATTGAAAAATAACAACCCCTACCTCAATTTTCATTCAATAAGAAGAGTGGTATCAGTCAGTATTCATTCTCGCTACGCAACAATCCATGTGTTGTAGTTCATCATCATTCTTTGAGAATTATCCAAGGGTGTCTCCTCTCCAAAGCTTCAGAGGATTACCGAGAGCTTTCCAAGGTTATGATCCTACCCCTGGGCTCTGGCTCATTTAACCCCATGGAACGTGCTGCTTCATTGTTAAAATGTTTAAAAAAATAAATTATTAGTTTATTTTATTTCTGTTTAAACTTCCAAAAATTAACTTTTATAGTTGAACCACACCAGTCAATGTTAGGCCTCACCTATGGTAATGTCGCTAGTCTAAACACAATGATGCCCTCATAATTATGGTCTAGGTACCCATTTAAATGTTATTCCAAATTTTCATGAAAACTTCTCGTGCGTGTAATTTAAAAGTTTAATTTATTTCAAACATCTATTTCAAGTACTCCGAGCATCGGAATCACATATCTTCACAAATCCTGGTCTCAAAATAATTACATATATATTTAAAAATAATACATAGAAAATATGATACATTACATTATTCTCACCATAGGTATTTTATGTCCCATAAAATCCAAAACAAAAGGATACTCAATCAAAAGTGGGTATTGTTCATGAATCTTACCATCCCCCTCCCACGTGCTCTCCTAAATGTTCATGTTCAATAACCAGACATGCACAAAGGAAATCCCACACCTATAAAGGATACCCTCTTTATAATCCTTAATCTCTAATGGTAATCTATGATATTTTCTCCATCATCGATGCCCAGCTCTCCCCACTCGATGGTTTGTGATTTTTCATGCACGTACCGCTCAGCTACAACACATGGAAGACATCATGTATCTGATGGAACTATGGTAGTAGAGCTAGGCGATATGCCACCTCACCAACTCGGTACTGTATCTAAAAATAGATGATGATCATCATAGACAACTTTCCACCCTGGGCAAGTAACTATAACTCTCTTCAAGGTGAGACCTGAAGGATGACATGGTATCCCTCCCCGAACTCTAGAGGTCTCTGTCATCTATCATCATAAGACTTCTACTAGATATGTTCATTATTCATCAGCTCCATGATGATCTTCATCTCCTCAGGGGTAGCTTGCACCGACTATGGTCCCATGATTGATAACTCTCCAACGATGCCATTTTGATGGTAGAGTTATTATTATTTTTGTATGCAGACTCCACTAGTGGTATGTGGTCCTTGCAAATATGATAAAATTCTATGATACTACCTCACAACTTATCCTCCATTACATGAATGGTTCTATAAGTTTGACCCTCTGTCTAGGGATGAAGAGTTTTTCTCAATCTTAGTTGAGTCTCAAACACCTCATTAAATCCCTTCAATAATTGGTATTTGAAATGAGAATTGCAATACGAGACTATTTTCAATCAGATTCCATGATGACGAACTATATTCTATATGTAGAGGTGTCCCAAACTCTCCATGAAACTATGCACCCTAATATCTAGGAAGTGAAACAACTTGGTGAGTTGTTCAATGATCGCGTATATGGAATCGTGTCCCCTGTACATTCGTTATAATCCTGTCACGATTCCATCAATATTCCATCCCACTTCCTCTATGGCACTTCCAGGGGGTGAGATAACCCTACTGGAACCTGGTGCTCAACCTTCACCTTCTAGGACGTGAGGCATCGAGAAATTAAATCTACTACTACCTTCTTCATACCAATCCACAATAACTGATGTTGAAGTAACTAGTACATTTTTTCCATTCTAGGATGTACCGCCAAATGGGATGTATGAAACTCCCTTAGAACCTCCACCCTCAACACCACTAGGAAAAATGTGCATCCTCTTAAAATAACTACAAGCTCCCCACCTTGAAAATATCCATTAGGATCAAGTCTTCTGGATAACTGAGTGTGTAATGTATCGCAGTCAACATCCCCTATGTGTGCCTCCCTAACTCACCTTTATAGTAGGGGGTGAAAGCCATCGATTGCAGATATGCTACATCATTTCCATCCATGAAGGATAATTTTAGAAATCCCAATTTATCTAATTCCTTGATCATCAACTATGAACTCAATATTCTAATGATAGTGTCTTCCATAATGTTCCCTTATCTAAGAGTATATATGATCATGAAGTGATAATCCTGTAGGAACTCCAGTTATCACCTCTACCTCAGATTCAGATCCTTTTGCATGACGAAGTACTTGAGGATCACGTGGTCAGAGTAGATGATAAACTATTCTCCTATCAGGTAGTGTCTCCATATATTCAATTCAGATAATACCGCTACCAAATCAAGATCATGGGTCACGTAGTTCTTCTCATGCGACCTCAACTAGAGCAAGCCACAAGCAATCACTGCCTATCTCTACATTTGGAAATAGCCATGCCCAGTCCATGATGCATCTAAGAAAACTAAATACTCAACAAACTCTTCTAGTAATCTAAATATCATTTCACTTTTCTAACTCTACCTCAACTACTTGAAATCATACTGGCACTTCTCTATCCATATAAAAGAATTCCCCTTTCGGGTCAAGGATGTAATCAATTCTCATATCCTTGATAATTCATGAATGAATCTCCAGTAATATCCTTTTATCCTAAGGAATCTTGTCACCTCTATCACACTTTGATGTGTCTCCCTTCATAACACCACCTCGACCTTTTCTAGGTCCACTACTACTTCATATGTTGTGATAACATATCCCAGAAAGTGTACCTCCTTTTGAGAACTGGAACTTAAAGAGATTCCCATAAAGCTGGTGCTCTCGGAGTATATCAAGAACTAGTCGTAGGTGTCTCACGTGCTCCTCCTCAGACACCAAGTACTCAAGGATTTCATCAATGAAGACTACTACGAACCGATCTATGTACAACTAGAATATTTGTTTCATAAGTCCCATGAACATTGTAGGGGGTTTTATCATGTCGAAAGGCATCACCAGGTACTCATAGTGACCATATCAGCATCTTAAAGATGAATTCTATATATCATCATCTTGTACTCATAACTGGTGGTAACCCGTTCAAAGGTCCACATTCGAGAACCAGTGTACCCCTCTCAGTTGATCGAAGAGGTCATAGATCCACTAGAGTGGATAGTTTTTTTCACCATTACCTAGTTCAAGAGCCGGAAATCCACTCACAACCTCAAACTACCATCTTCCATATTGGAAATCTAAATAGGAGTCGACCAGGGTGAAACATTGGGTCTTACGAAGCCCTTACTCTACAAGTCCTCCAACTTCACCCTCAACTCTTGAATCTCTATGGGTGCCATCTGGTACACCAATGAGGATATTGGTGTCATCCCAGGGTGTTAGTCAATGTGTAATTCAATCTACCGGTGGGGATTTAATACTATAATATGTTCTTGAAAGACATCCTCGTACTCTTCTACTACTATTGGAAACTGAAATGTCACAACTTCTGCTGCCCCGAGTGTAATGCTATCCAACTAATGAGTGATCAGCTGCACCCTCCTAAGCATGATCCCACTCTATGCTTCCTGGGATTCATTTTATCTAACAACTGAAAACCTTGTTCTATCACTATAGACACACCACACTCTTCACCTAAAGAAGTCAATCTTAGAATGGACTTAAGATAACCAATCCATATCAATAATTATATCATAAGGATCGACTCTTCCACAAAGTGGTTCCAACCGAAACTCTCTCCTCCAAGGTTATGATCACACTATTAGTAAAGATGCATGATCATTGAGTCTCCTCTAATAAGTGCCTCCAAGAATAAGGTTCAAATCAATGGCTCTATTGAAATATCAACATTTCGCACAAGACATGTGATGAGGAAATAATGTCTGGAACCTATGTCTATAAGTATGGAAACAATGGTAGAAAAGACACATATTGTAACTCAGATTATCTGGGGAGTCCCTGGGTTGTATTCCTCAACCGCATATAGCTACCCCTTCCCCTATCCCCCAACTCCTTGATCCCGGTGCAGACCTTCTAGGGGTGGTGGTGGAAGTAGGTCAAAGTGTATTCCACCTCATTCAATTATCCCTACTCCTCTTCTGTGTTCACCACTTTGAGTGTCTACCTTATCCACTCTCTGTCTTTACCTCAGTGTTCCATCCACCACCTCCATGTCACCTGTTTGACAGGTTGGGAAATCTCTAGAGAGATGTCCCCTATTGTCACACAAGAAGCATAGCCTCTCCCTAGGCTTACTGGATCCAGCCTAAGAGCATTGGACTTCATATCCCATATCATGGTTCCTCCAGTGACATCTCACGCATCTTGATCCCTATGCCTGATGTCGGCTCCCAATTGTCATGTTATCTGCACCTGTCTTCCTAGTGATAATTTCCACAGGTTGTCTCTACTAACCCAAGAAGCTCTTGACTACCAAATCTATCTAGAGAACTCCTTCATAAGTCTAAATTTATACTGGAATGACACTATCTTGGATGTACCATTGTAGACCTCTCTCGAAGGACCAAACTCTGATGTTCTGATCCCTGACTGTATCCATCAAGTACCTAGAGAGGTTGGTGATCCTCGATGAATAGTAATACACCATTAAACTACCCTGCTCGAGTTGAATAAGCTCTTGGATATGCACTTCTCTTAGTGTAACTAGAGATAACCCCTCCCTAAAGAGACACTTGAACTCTGTCCATGAAATATTCTCCTCTTCATGAGTCTGCATGGTCAAACTCCTCCAACATCATGACGAACCTTAATGAAGGCTCGCTCCTAGGATCACCATGTGGTCTGCAGGTGTCCTCACTCAACGAAAAACTCTAGTTACTATGTCAAGCTAGTACTCAGCCTCTTGATGGTTAGGATCACCTCAGAACCTATAGGGTCTCTATCTCTGAAAATCATGGATCAAGCTCAGTCTGCGCTCCTTGTCTACTGGAACTGCAAGTACCATGTGCTTCTCCACAGGTGGTTGTATAGAAGGTGCACCACCTAGAGGTAACTCCAGGGAAACTAGTCCCCGAATCGATGCCTCACCAATGAGGGGGTCATCCATGCGATTGATCTGATGAATCATAGCGAGTATCTGTCATGAAGGCATCTTGTATGGAAAAAAGGTGTACTATGGTCAAAGAGTATATCTGGATGGATTCCACAAAAGGACATGGAAAATACAACCCATTACTATATTATGTACGCACCATTCATTTGTTTCCAATCAACTAGTTCTTTCATGTACTGAGTTGAAAAGTAGGTTATCATATTCATAATGTATGGTTATGTCGGTCGCCCACACCATCACTGGAGTCCCTATCCAAAAAACCAAACTCAAAACACTTAACACTATTTCCCCAAACCAATCTCACATACTCATGGTCTTAATGGTATAGCCGAAAACCATTTATACCACTCTGTCACAACCCATCCCAGTGGGGCCCATGCCATGACTCCCAAATCCCACCTCCAATAGGCTAGCGGTTTGTGACTAGCACTGACTAGGCATATCACTAACATGGGCGGCATTTCCTAAGTACTTGTACACTCTCACACAAACCACTATGAAACAAAATTCATGCATACAACTAAACCCAACCAACATAGTACAACAAAAAGTAAAGTGTGGAAAGTAAACTAGGCCATAATGTAAACCCACAAAAGGAAAGAGTCTGTAAACTACGACGTATGACCTATAAGTAAGGAATATTTACATGGACTATTTCTTGTAGTCGTAGTATCACATCGGCATGTATGAAAGCTCATGTTCATCAGGAAGTGTCAAGGGAGAAATAAACTCACTGTTATAATAGAAGAGAGAACAGATACACTCTTTTCAGGAGAACTCACTCTTGAGTGGGGAAATATCACGATACACCCATGAGGATAACTTTCTGGGCCTTGTCGTATACCAAAAATCATCTATATTCACCTTATATGTTATGAATAGATGTCCTTTAAGACTGTTCATGTTGATACTAGACTCTACCTAGGGCTAACAATGAGTAGAAGATCTCACTTTGGGCCTCTCAGAGGGATTATGAATCTATCCAGGAAGCCTTGCTGAAGGGATCATACTCAAGTTGATAGAAATGATACCTGAACGTTAGGGGAATGAGAAAAGGGGGCACTAACCCAAATGAAACTTGTCAAAGGTATGGTGGAAAATGATATCAAGACATGTATAGAAAATTACATGGTGTGTATAAGGTCACACACTATGTCCTATGACCCCAGGTACTACCCATGTATAATGGCCCCTCTCGAAGAGCATGTCTTGTAGGAATTATCCACAGGTCAACCTGATCGTAGGTTGATTCTTGTTCATAATTTGAATCTAAGAATAGGGAACAAATAATTGAAAAATAATAACCCCTACCTATATCATCAATGAATAGGGATAGCAGTCGTCAGTTGGGATTTGATCTCGTTGCGCAACAATCCATGTGTCGTCATTCGTCATCGTTTGTCAAGAATTCTCCAATGGTGGATCCTCTCAATTTCTATAGAGTATTCTAGAGATTTTTCAAGAACTGTGGTCCTAACCATGTGTTCATTCTCATTTAATACAATAAAATTTGTCGCGATGTCATTAAAATGTTTAAAAAAAATAAATTATTAATTTATTTTATTTCCTTTAAAATGTCCAAAAATTATCTTTTGCAGTTGGCCCGTGCCGGTCGATGTTAGGCATTGCCTAAGGTAAAGTCGCTTCTCTTAATGAAATGGTACCCTTAGATTTCTGATTCGGGAAACCTTTTAAATGTTATTCCACCTTTTCAAGAAAACTACTCGCACACGCTATTTAAAAGTCTAATTTATTTCAATCATTTATTCTCGGCACTCTGGGCCTCAAAATAACACGTCATCAAAAATCCTAGTATAAAAATAATTCCATATCATATTTAAAAATAATACATGGAATATTTGAGACATCACGTCTACTATAAAATAAATATTTCATTATGAGTGTGATAGTTTCAGGATGAAATTTAATTTTCAATTACTTGATGGTATAATTAATATTATGAATTTGGAATGGAAATCCATATTTGTAAACACCTTTTAAATATGTGTTTATTAATTTATGGGTGGTTTGGAATAGTTCCTATGATGATCATTTTATAATCATTATTTTCTTATGTGCTTAGTGGTCAATTATGGAAAACTAAAGAATATACTGGCTAGTTGCTTGCTATTATAACAGTGAGCTCATGGCTAGGTAGTAACACCTAATTTAGAATGGGTTCCACCGCCTCTCTCATGGATCCATAATTTCAAGATGGTGGATTATATTATGGGGTACATTTATGAATCTCCCCTTCATGTTTTAAAATGTTTAGAACCAATTTTTATCATGTTTTGATGTGTGTGAGCTTACTAATAATCTCCCCCTCCTCTCCAGTCTACACATGATGTAGGGTTTATTTAAATGTTGTTCATCACTGATTCAAGGTCTATTTCTACTATTGTAATAACATATGGGTACACTCTTTCCATCCTCTAAAATTGTGGTTACTCATAGTTAGGGATTTTATATTGATTTTTCAAATCTATGTGTAATCATCCAATAATAATTTCTCTTTCATTCATTTTTTTAGAGGTTGTCATAAGGAAAGGTTTTTTAAATGACACATTTCGTTTCATTGAGGTGTGTTGTCATAATAATTTTTAAAATATACTAAAATTAATATTAAAATATATTTTTTCATTATGAATTATGTATTTTTTCTAGAGTGAGGTCGAAATTATGTTATGGGAAGTTAAAGAACTTTTATTCATGGTCCTGGGGGGATAAGGTCAACCAGTGACCATCAAGGATTTTATTCCACAAAAATTTCATGATTTAAAATATTTCTAAATTTTATCATTTAAAATAAAAAATTAATTATAATGTGATGTTTTTGGTTAAAAACATATAGGGTATTTTTATTTTGGATGATGGTTAGATGGCTTTACGAGCCTTGGCAAGAATAGTCCAGCCTCTTATAAAAAGGTGGTTCACATTAGTATAGTGGATGTGGTATTTATTAATATTACCAATTTTATTATTCATTTACAAATTTTCGTATGTTATCACAACCCATACATAGTATATAGAAGTTCTATTTGATCTATTTATGTTTTTTATTAAAATTAAATCCTAATAATGAATTTCATATGTTGATGAGGTATCCCCATTTTATGGTTATTGATAAGTGTATTTTAGGAATACATTTTGAAGTGTTTTGATGTATTGATTTTTTAAAATGAATAATCATGAAAATTGTGGATTGAATGGAATTTTTTTAATTTTTACAGTAGAAATAATAGGTTTTTGGAAAAGGAATGAAAATTAGGGAATTAATGAGCTAATGGAAACTTCACAGGACCAACAAAGAGAAGCACGGTGAAACTAGATTTTTGAAGATGGATAAAGAAGGAGAACTGGGAAAAGGCTGATTACAAATCATGTAATGCAATTACATGCCCTAGGTTTTTCAAAATAATTATCCGGGTAGGAAAAGTTGTGAATTCATTAAACGCTATGAAATCCTATCACATGTCATGTAACTACATTACACTACATTAATTATTTAGAGAAAAAAATTTAAAGAAGATTATGCTGAGATTTGTGACTCCAGAAGATTGGAGGTTTACACATCGTGTAACCCAGTTACATGTCATGATGACGGTGGTGAGCAGAAAAATAAATGAAATTTGGAGAGGGTGTGGAATGTATTTCTTATTAAAGGAATGCCTCAGATGCAACAAAACGAAATTCATGGACTAGAGGAGGCCAAGTGAGGCTGAAAATAGTGCTTTAGAACCAGGAGTGACAAATTGTATCCCTACTTTGTCATGTTATTTTCCACCATTCTTCTTTGGCTACTCATGTTTCCCATTATCATCATGCATAGAAAAATAGAGTAGTTATAAATTTTTTGGGTGATATGATATTGGGGGATGTGATGTTGGGGATTATTTATTTTTTATTACTCGTGTTTTAGATTGATGTATACCATTTATTCAATTCTATTTCATATTATTTTCATATTGCATGATCATTGATGTGTTATGGTGTTGTTTAATTTTCTGCATTAATTAATCATTGTACTTTTCATATGACCATTATAAAATCTAGATTAGTAATTTTTAAATAAGGTTTTGGGATTCCTAGTATTGTGATTTATTTTAGTACATGACCATTCAAACAGTTAAATCACAAAATTAGTGTAGGGAACCTTGACCAAGGATCCCTACTAACCTAATTCTAACACCAAACCCAAATAAACCCACATCAATTCAATCCCTATCATGAAAAATAGAAAATCACATAAACTTGAATGCCTTTATCATGATATTCAACCCAATATTTTATTCTATCTTTATTTAATTTATCTAACAATAAAAATAAACAATTGTTCTTTTAGTTTCTTAATTAATTTATAGCAAACGATTAGTCACTATGGGTTTAACAGATGGACTTCCTTGATAATATATTTTTTATTAGGTTATATGAGTTTAATAAATTATTAAATTTGAGTAGACCCATATGAATTAATGACACCCCAAGGGCTATAAAAATTTTGGCGCCATTTGTGGGGATGATTTCCACTATATTAAATTTAATTAAGAATCATGATAATTATTTTTATTTTAATTAGTTATTCTATACAAGGTCTTTTTGTGCTGTAGTTTCAAGAAACAACCCATTGCATAAGTACTCCACTTGGGGGAAATAAAAAATTGATAATATTTCATTCGACCTAGAGTTGGAGAAGACAATGAATCATCAATGAAAAGAAAAGTAAGAATCTGACTAAGAACAGAACACCATGGATGGAAGAGGACAATATGAAGGAGTAGAATATGAGCTGGGCCAACCATCCGGACCACATAACCTAAGAAGAAATCTAGGGGAATTCACTGATCAACTAAGGAAGATCCATGCACATGGGAGTCAATCTGAGCATCCTCAAAACCCATTTCAGTGATCGACACTTTGAGATCAAGGCATCAGTCATCCAAATGACCACACATTCACTATAATTCACCGGGCTATCACATGAAGATCCTAACTCACAAATTGGTTTTTTCATGGAAATTTGTGACATTCTAATTCCATAACATCCCAAATGATGATATAAGTCTATTACTATCCTGATTCTCAATGAAATAAAATGAACAGGTGTTGATCCAATTTCTGCCTCCACATTCAATCACCACATGGGAGGATTTGGTAAGGATATTTTTAATAAGGTTTCTCCCAGCCTCAAAATCAATGGATCTATGGGTATGTATATTAAATTTTGCTAAATTAAATGAGGATTAATAATATAGTTCATATGATAAATTTAATATAATAATAAGATTATTTCCCCATCATGGCATCAAAATGTGGTTACTAATTCAAACATTTTATAAAGGATTGTCATAGAGAAATTGTTTGGTAGTTGATGTTGTTGTAGGATGTTCACTTATAAGAATGTAACCAGAAGAGTGCGATGAGTTGTTAGATGAAACTACCTATAATAGTTTTTAATGGAAGTTAGAAGAAGGAAAAACACAATGAGTATACATGGTGTACAACAGCTAGGTCTCTGCCCAAATGAGCATCATGTCAAAGATGTTGGATGCACTGATGTACAATAAAAATCCCCAATGTATATATTGTGAAAATGTTAATTATATTGACTATGGTCATTAAAAATATACATAGCGATGGAGGCCATAAAAATAGAAATAGATAAATCAAAATCAATGCCATTTATTTCATCCAAGACTATAGGGTTTTCAACCTCAACACTATGGGCCAACACTAACCAATCAAGTCAATTCATTGGAGGATCCCCTTACAACATTTATCAACACCATAAGAGCTTCATATAAAGAGATGACATATTATTCAAGTGATCAAGGTACTGCAATCATAGAATTATGATATGACTAACAAAACTAACAAGATACAATGAAGAACTTGGAATGTCAATTTGGTTAGATTTTCAAGAGACATAGAGAGGAAAATATGAGAGCTTCCAGGATGCCAAGAACAAAATAAACATACATATATAAAATCCATATTACATATAATTGGAAAAAATAAAAAATTAATTGGGGTAGATTTTTTAGTGAATAATTTAAAAAATCTAGTTGAGACAAGTAAAGAATAGAATAATGAGGAGGAGGAAAATAAGGAAGAGGATGCACCACCATAATACCAATTGTCACTACCATTTCCTGATTGGGCCAACCAAGTGAATATTGATGAGAAAAAAAACAAATGTTTTTATAGATGTTCAAGAAGATACATATCAATATACCATTCAATGAATCAATTGAAAACATGTCTATCTATTCATATTTTATGAAGGAGTTGGTGACAAATAAATATAATCTTGAATAAGTAGCAACCATTCCACTTGCCTGAAAATGTTCAGCAGTAGTATCATGAATTCTACTAAAGAAGCAGAGAGATCTATGTAGTTTTATTATTTCGATTACTTTTGGTACTAATGAATTTGTTAGATATTTATATCATTTATGATCTGGTGTAAATATAATTACATATAAAACATTCAAGTACTTGATATTGAAGGAGGTTCATCCAACTTGAATTATTATTCAGTAAGATGATTCAATAGTAAGTCATCCAGGAGGAATACTTGAGGATGTCATTATCAAAGTAGAAAAGTTATACTTTCTAACAGAATTTCTGGTGATGGAAATGGATAAAAAATCTCCCAATATTCTTCTAAAGAACGTTCCTATATAGAGGAATGGAACTTGTTGATCTTCACATTGGATATATGATTTTAGGAGTTGGAGTATTATATGTTATGTTAAATTTCCACTGGATGATGTTGAATTTAGATGAAACCATTTATGACTTTTCAATATATAATTTTATAAATGAATAGGACATTTTTTCCATGTAATTATAGATGAAGAAGCTATTATATAAAGTAAAGAAGGATGTAAGAACAAGTTGTAGAAGGAAAAGAATGTTTTGGAAAAAGATGAAGATATTGGATGAACATTCATTTTAGATGAATTAAATGAATGAGAATATGTTTGTATAGATAGTGAATAACCATTTTAATTTTCAAGAAGGGACAATAACAACTTTATTGGGCCCATGAAAATTTATACAGTATTCAACATTGGAAGAGTGAAATTATTTTCACATAAATAGAGATAAACAATATACATAGGGGAATAAAGGCTTTAGAATTTTGTAGACCCGGATCTAGTAACCTCTTTCCTACCATCAACCACCTGGAGATGAATGAGAAAAGGTTCATCCAATGATAGTAAAAAAAGAACTTATGGGAAGAAACCCGAGTTTTTAGTATTTTTATTTATTTATTTTCTATTTTTAGGTGAAATCAATCATCGCTAAATATTTTAAAATTTCATTATTATTTCCCATTATTTAACTAGTTATTTTTAATTTTAAATTACCATCAAGGAAATCAGAAATAAGTGTCAAGTAATAGGAGAAGAAGCTGTAAAGTAATTCTACATAGTAAGGGGAATTTTCACATCATGAAAGGGTTCAGATATAACATGTATAAACCAAGTTTGAAGCTTCAATTTGACTAGGGATTAATCATTTAAATTATGTATTTTTCAAATATATTACCCAAATTTTATTTTTTTTAGATATTTAATATTCAATTGAATACCCACACATGATTCATTATTTAATCAGCTAAATAAGGAGACAAGGAACTACCTAGGATAATTACAATGCCAAGAATTTAAATATATTTTTTAATAAATTTGAAGGAGAAAAATGTTAAAAATAATTATTAGTGAAAATCAGGTGAATTGGGATATAGAAAATCATGATTTAAGGAAGCATGTTTATCATATTAAATGAATTTTTTCAATGATTTGTCCATGTTTTGAATTTATGAAATTTGTATTGATTAATTTAAATATTCATGTGTTTTTTCATCAGTAGTTGTCCCAATCATTCATATCATTCTCAAGAAATGCACCAAGCCTAATATTTCCCATTCATCCTATAATATATTTCATGAGAAACTCATGAATGATTTATTCTAGAACAGTATTTGCATCTCATCAAATCTATGAATGAATAGAATCAATTTTAAAATTATTAAAAATTTATTTTTAATTATTCCCTTTCCTGAGACCCACCATGTGTTAATCCATTTTTAATCTCATAGAATCCATCAATATCCTTGTTAGTAAATGATCCATGTCATAAGCCTATTTTTAGAAATTCCAACTAGCCACTAATGTTTTTTCGTGATATTAAAAATAATAAGTGTGTGGGGAGGAATTTCTTGGTTATACAAGGATTTAATTTATTAGGAATATTTTCAGGGGGGATTTTTCATTATGATATACGGGGATATCATGCATATTTAATTGTATTTTATTATTCACCTCTATTGCTAAAAACATTTAAAAAAATTATTTTTTTAAAAAAATTTCTTCTATATTGGGAAGATAAAAAATCCTAATTTTCAAGTCCAATAATCTTTTGATGGTATCTAGTTTGGTGGCGTATGTGATATTTTTCAAAAAAATTGATTTTGAAAAAAAATTATATATATATATATATATGAAAAACTAAATAAAAATAAGATAGGATGATTCATTCATTGGCCTTATATATATCATGATCCAACTCTGAGAATGCTTGTGGGATATTGAAATAACATATGTAAAGGATGATATTTATTGAGCTATTTTTTGATTATCATGCTATGTAATTTAGATACAAACCACCATTTTGAGCCTTAAGTGGCCTCAAAATTTCCCTACCCAACCTGAAGCCCTAGATTCATTTGATCCTTTTTGGTGAATCCCTCATGATTAATTGTTAAATCTATATTTACGAGGTGTCTATGTTAGATTCTTCACAAGCATATAGTAAGTTACATGTTCTTGGGGTATGCACATCACTCTTTTCATTTTTACCATGATAATGAGTGTAAAAATTCATAATGAGTTAAATTGAAAATAGAATTCACATTAATAATGAATTGAAAAATGAAAATGGATGATTGAAGTGATTTTCCTATTTCAAAATAGGAAATGGAAAATAACTGGATAATTTGTTTGATTTAAAAAATGAGGCATTAAATAATTTTACCATGTGATTATTAAACATTTTATTTTCCATTTGATCAATTGATTTTATTGAAATTTAATTTAATCAATGGTAAGGAGAATTTCCTTTATATGATGTTGAGATTCCATCCATTAGGAAATGTGTGAATTCATGTGTGGGGGTATTTGTTAAGTGTATTTCATGTATAAATTTATAAGCATTTTAATGTATTGATTTTGTATTTAAATGAATAATATTTAAAATTTTGGAATGGATTGAATTGGTATATTTTTTTATGGCATGAACATTATATTTTTTTGAAAATGAATAAAAATAGTATAATTTATGTGCTAATGGAAACTTCACACCACGAGTGAAGAAAAGTGGAGAGACACGTTATATTTGATGATAGAGAAAGTTAGAAAAGTGGACAAAGATTTATTACACATCGGGTAATGCAATTAAATGTCATGAGTTTTTTATAAGAATTTATTGGAAAAGTGAATTTGTGAAGTCATTACATATTGTGAAAGAGAATTACACATCATATAACTACATTACACGGTGTGAATTTTTTTGAGAAATTTTTTTTGAGATGATTATTCCAATATTCACAATATCTCCATATCAAAGGATTATATGTTGTGTAACCTAGTTACACATTGTGACTATGGAAATGAACATAAATATAAATGTAATGAGGTGAGGGGTTTGATCATATTTCTTACAAAAATAATACCTCAGATGATAAAAATCGATAGTATGGGACTAGAGGAGGCTATGCTACACTGACTGGAGTGTTTCAGAACATGAAGTGATGATATGGAGCCCTAGTTCTCTGCAGTTCTTCACTTCCATTCTTCTTTGGGTACCCATGCTTATCGGTATCATCATTCATAGCATTATATAATAGTTATATTTGTTTTTGGTGATTATATATTAGGGGGATGTGATGATAGGGATTATTTATTTTTTATAATTATTGATTTATATTGGTGAAAATTAGTTATTCAATTCAATTAATTTTATTTTCATATTTCAGGATCATTGATGCATTATGATGTTGTTTAATTTATAACATTAATTAATCGCCTTATTTTTGTATTAATAATATGAAATCTATATTGGTTATGTTTAAATAAGGTTTTTAGTTTCCCAGTTTTCCAATTACATTTAGTGAATAACCATTCCAATGATGAGATCACATAATTTTTGTAGGGTACCCAGACTATGGACCTCTGTTGAACCAATTCCAACACCAAACCAGAATAAACCCATATTAATTCAATCCTGGGAACATGAACCTAAAAATCACTAAACCAAGCATGCCTCTACCTTGATATTCAACACAATAATTTTTTGTATCTTTCTTTATTTAATAAAACAATCAAAACAATCAATTTCAATTTTAGTTTCTTTCTTAATTTACAACATATTATTTTCCCCTATGGGTTAGAAATTTGAACATTCTAGATACTAAATATTTATTTAGGTTATATGAGTTTAATAGATTATTAAATCTAACTATCCCCATAGGAATTAATGACACCCCACGAGCTTTCAGTTTTATATCTCAACTTCTGATGATAAAGGATATAAATTGAATATAGATCATTGGGATACTATATCATTATAACTTTTTTAATATTTTTATATTTAAACTGATAAATCATAGTGTCTCTAGTGATAAGATATCTTATAATCCCATGTTGGTGAGGAATCCTGACATGGGATGTATGTCCAAGGGGGTGGACATTATAGATACCCTATAACATTATCCACATTAATATGAACATGGGGAGAGTGTTCCTCACCCACTGGGATGTAATTTATTATGTAAATAGTCCCTAAAAATAATAGAGTATGGGTTCAGTTATTCTAGAAAACCTATGATGCCTATGAGAGGGGATGTGATTACGTGAATATCCCTATTGTGTAATTACTATGTGCCCAATAGATCCTAGATGAGTCCTATGTGGGCCCTTGTAGTTACACATAAATCATGTATCCATTGAGAGATGGTAGACTTGGGAACATGTAGATATTATTTCAAGTTTTAGTTTAGAGAATGTATCGCTATTGTGGCATGTGTATATGTCGATATATTTGATCGATTTTGTAAATTATCCAATACAAACCTTTTATTTTTTATTTTAAGTATTTACATTTGAAAAATATATTAGTGACATGAGGTTATACATTAGACCTAGCCATGGGGTCTGAGAAAAATTATAGTGACATTAGGGATGCTTAGAGGTGATTCCTGGTATCTAGCTTTGGGTTTTATGTGACACTGATATGTTTTTTATTTGATACATTGATGTGGATCCATTTGATAAATTTTTATAAAAGGATACATCTAATGATCCTTGTATATAATTTCAATGATGTTGATATTAAACCTTAGGTTTGTATGGGAACCCCTGAATACCATTGTCCACTAGGATTCCTAGGATGTGTTGAATATTAATTTTGAAGTTTAGAGATTGTGATTACTATTATAATGATTATAATTTTAGTTCACCCATAAGATCCATACAGTTGATACTGATGGAATGAAACATACCTGTTGGGGATGCCCAAGATTCTAGGAATATAGCTTGTTATCATGGTTATGTATAAGAGAATCATAGTTGGAAATGATATCTTGGGATTCTAGGGAATTTGTTTTGAGAAATTATTTATGATGGGGTTTAGAGAGATTCCTAGGGTTTAGATGTTTAGCATATGATGAAGAGATGTTTGGTCATTTTAGATATAGATTTATGGATTCCTAGGTTATACCCCAAGATTCAATATTCATATCATTAGAATGATACCATTACATTCTCATGTACAACTCAAATTTTTCTAATGGAAATATGGATGATATGTTCCAAAAACTATAGGATTGAAATTTTTTACTAGTACTAGTGTAAGAAATTGTCCCCCTAATTAGTTTATGTTTTTATAGTCATCATGACATGCATAGAGACAACTAAAAATTGAATAATTTTCAATTATTGTGGTTATTTATTTTTTCCATGGTATATTTATATATATAATTTGGGAATCATAAATTCACATACACAATATATATTGGTAAAATATGGGATAATGTATGCGGTTCCCTAATATTTCTGGTACTCACATCCTACTCGAGGGGCCATGAAACATGGTTACTAGAGTAGAAATTTTACTTGTTGTAGTAATAGGTTGGGATGTGGGCCCAGGGTTAGATCATTCAAATGGACTATTAAGATGAGATTGGAAATATGGAAGAGATTAGTCTTTAGGATGTAGTTGATCCTCTAGTAGATTAATTTTATTCTATTATTTTATTTATTTATTTGTATATGTGATAGGTATATTGGGATATAAATATTATATTAATAAACTTCTTTTTCAATGAATTACATTATATTTTTGGATGTATCCTTTTCCCTGCATGTCTGATGTCTATTTTTCTTATTTTTTGAGAATGATGATTTATCTATTACCACAAAATCTAATATAGTATTTATATAAAATCCATTATACCACCTCATAACCCAATTTCTAATTAGTATTTGTTGTAATTTAGAGAGGTAAACCTGAGTTTATAAGTAAACCCATAGAAGAGAACTAGTATTGTGGAATATAGAAAAGGAAAATATCAAAAAGTATCATAGTCATTTTTATTTTATTATTGTCTTTTGATTTTGTATAACATTTATTTGGATGTATATCGAAGAATGTAATTGATATTAGGATCTCCCATTAAGAACACCTAATTTATTAATAATTCCAAGTTACCAAGATTGAGATTTGGGTCATTTTTTTATATTTTTTTATGATTTTCATATTTATTAAATGACATGTTTATTTTTTTCATGATATATTATGGTTTTCAATCTTGGTCCATTTTCATGATACTAATCTTCATGAAACATATATGGAATTTAGTTTTCTCTTGACATATAGGACTTCTTGGGTTATTATTTTCACTGGTGTCTAATTCTCATATATTTAATGTGTTAAAAACTACTCACACAATGTTATCATGTATAACCATATGGTGACCTCAAGATTATCTAGACATAAAGTATAAGTATTTTTTCATTTTGTAAGTTCATGTGAATCTATATCGTGTTGGAACTTGATGATAGGAATGTGGTCCCTTAGTTTTATGGATATATAATGAACCTTGAAGTTCCATATAGTAATATGAATCATTAATAATACACCATTGATAATTTTTTCATGTTAAAGGTTCATTTAGATAATTTTTTAGAAAAAAACATTTGATATTTATAATATATATTAAATATCACTATACATAATAAAATCATATAAAATTTGTTTTCTTGGCATGAATCATCCATGATAATTCCTTTATGTATGTAAATGTTGATTGATGAGATTGTGATTTGTGAATGGTTAGTTCTATTTATGGATTCTAGTTGAGAATTAGTTCCCTGATATGATGGAAGCTCTGCATGATATTCCTATTCTCTGAATATTTGAAACCCTAGAATGGGTTTCCACACATTTATATTGTGGTATACTAATATGGGAAAGACAATATTACTAGTAGGTTAAGACCTTGTGATATATGACCTTGGTAAAGGTTTTAGAACCTTGGTACCCTTTTTTAACACAAAAATCAGTGATTAAATGAATGGTTTAATCAAGGTAAATCCTCCAGAATATATAGAAAGAACATTTGGTTTCTTTAGAGATAGTGATTTTTGTAATACATGTGTTTGTAGGTCGATTCATGTGAAATGTTAAGTGGTTGATGTTATATTAATTATATTGGTTTATTTCCATTGAGAGGAAACTCCTTATGTATTTTTTAGAATGAATTTATTTTAATGATATGATTGTTTTAGTGAATATCCCTATTATTTTAGATTATCTTTAGTGGTATAGTGATAGAGTGGGTCAATGATCCTAACTAGAACAACATTGAGTGACAACTAAGAATTTGGCCACTAAAACAGACTAACATGTCGGGGAAAATGTGAAACGATTATGGAATTTCATCATAGTTAAAATGAGTATGACTCACTAGATAATGAGTCATGTGATGTGACCTGGTGGTATAATATTGTACACCCACTATGTTGGATGAAAAAAGAATGGAATGATCCATTTACACACAATAACCACTTTTATTTGTTGTTAATTAGTGGTTAGATGTGATTTTATGAATAATGATCTTTATTAAACATATGTCTTCATGAAATATATGGGTATTTATTGAAGTTATGATATACCTTCATGGAAGAGTAAACATTATATTTGTATGGGTTGTGTCGGTGTGACCGATATAGGTGAATTCTAGTTAGACATCACTAATATGAGACAAGTAAGTCTCATAATTTGAAACATGTGTGTTCTAATGAAACATGTTTAGGTTAAACATTTTTATAGGTATATGGAATTCCATATGGTTAGGAGTTTACCAATGTATAGTTGGGTACTATATTTATCTCATATGAATTCTAGTTGGTGTCAAGGATAATGTTCTTGTGAGATAAGAATATGTGATGGTTGAGGTTCATCTTTGTGTCTGGGTAAAAAAAGTGTCCACATCTAGTCCTTAAATTTTATAATGAATAGTATGCGAGCTTTAATGATTGGGGTTTTGATTTTGTGGTATAATTTGTGGGATCTCCTATTGTGGAATCTCCTATTGTGGAATCTTCTATTGTGGGATCGTGATGTATGTTTCGGGTAATATGACCCTCTGGATGGAGGGTCATTGCTAAATGATGTAGGTGGTTATGTGATCACTATGGGTGTAGGGAAATATGGGAGAAGGAATATCATTGTGGATATAGATTCTATAAATAATTCTAATAGAAAGTTACAAATTTCACATTAGATGGAGTCTAATCATTAGTTTCTAGATAAAATTAAATTGAGATGATCAGTTTTTGGGATTGAGGGAGCATTAGTGATCATGGTAGAACATGTCATCACTACATGTTTATTATTTTTATAGTTTCAGATATGAAATTTTTCTAACTTTATAATATGTAAATTTTGATGAATATTCAAACAACCATGGTATACACATTATTTAATGATTCATGAATGGGTTGTCATAATGGCATGTTGGTGGGTGTGGACATGATTTTTTGAGACTATCCATAGATAATAGAACCAAAAAGTGTTTTTACATGATTTGGATGTGACACATTTGAAATCATGATATACATGCCTTACTATACACTATAGTGTCTTTTAAGAATTGATTGTGGATTTTCATGGTAAATTTAGTGTATTGATCACTGAGAATTTTTTATGGATACTCCTTTGATTCAATTCGAAATGGAGCTGAGGGATGATACCATGATCTCTCTAGTATTTTAGTTTATTATTGGGGTTGGTATGGATTTAACCTCACTAATCTCATTGATTGAATGTAACATCAATTTTTCGATAGGAAACTATAAATGAGGTGGGGATTGCATTACTCTAAATATTCCTTGTGAGCTGATTTCCACAGTAAATAACACCATGATCATTATGTATGAGTACAATCAATAATGTTTTCATAATTCACAAATGGCCCCATGAGGTGACTCGTATTTTCATGAGTTTTTTGTAGACACCACATGTGTTCTTGGTTATATTAGAATCATGGAGTTCCTTCATGATGCTTCAGGAAAAAATGATCTTTTTCTAGGGGTTTTCCAAACTCAATTATTTAGATTTGGAGTTGTGATAAGGAAATACATTGATCATTTAATGATGGAACGTGATGGTTTAAATAGGTTTTTTCTAATAAAAAAACTTGGGGATTAGATAAATTATTATTAGGTTATTTTATATCCTCATTTTCAAACAGGTGTGAAATTTTGAGGATAAAATTGAATTTTAATTTACTAGATTGAATGAATTTAGAATTTATATTTGGGGTGGAATTATAAAGGTGTGAATATCATATAAATTGTTTTTATATGTGTATTTTGGGTTAATAAGAGTGTCAAAGAGACTTGAATCTTAAGGATTATGGGAACAAGGGATGATCAACATCCTATAAAAAATGTTGTAGCTAGTGGCTAGCTAGTAGCTTCCACTTTATCAATTGTTCCACCAGTTAGTTGGTTGTTCCATTTTTTCTATTTGGTGGAGTATTTTAAAAGTGTTGAATTAATATTCATGCTGATATTTTTTTATGAGGTAAGACACTATATTACCTTTATTTTGGTGCATGTATGTTTTCTGATCCTCTCCCCATTCATAATTTTTCTCTCTGTGATTTGGTTATGATTTCTATGCCTTTATTTAGTGATTTAAGTTATGTTTCTTATGTTGTTAAAACCATTGGGAATCCCCTTCCTTCAGTACTAATTATTTTTCAAGATAGTTATTTGATGAAGAATACACTAGTTCATGGTGGAAGTGGAAATGTATCAAGGGGCTTTCATGACTCTTGCATAAAGGGAATGATGATAGAACTACTCCACGTCATTGTGTGCAATTTCATTGATGTATTTTATATGGTGAGTTTTCAATGATTTTAATATTAATTTATAATTTTATTAATGGTTTCTTTTTCATATTTCTTTATATATTTTATCCAGAGAATGGGCGAGAGTATGACCTCATCAATTATTGAGTACATCATCATGGTTTTGGTTTGATGAGGTATACCAGTGATCATATAATATTTTATGCCTATTTAATTGAAATATATAAATTTGATTAGAATTGATTTAATTTAAATATTTTATTAATAATAATTTGATTATTTTGTTATTTTTTTTGTTTTGATATGATATAGGGGATTGGTGTTTTGGATTATGGTCAAATGGGCATTGAGAACCTCAGATAGCGAGAATATGATACATTTAAAAAGGGGTTTAACATTATACTAAGGCATGTTCTGCATAATAATATGCCATTTATAATTATTCATTTTATTATATGTATGTGTTAGGTGATGCCCCTCATCCTTAGGTGGTGATCATCATTAAAATATTTTAATTCATTTAATAAATATTAAATCTTGGGAATGAATTACAGAAGGAGACTATAGACTAACAAAACCTCATGTACCAACAAGACATATTATCAATCAAAAGATGATTATTTAAAATGAATTTATATCCATGTAATAATGTAATTAAATAATGGAAATAAAATATTAAAATTGAAATAGATAGATAACAATTCCCACATTAATATGTAATGTAGTTAACCACATGTAGTGAGGAGTGGTGAAATATATTTCCTAAACATGAGTTTTTCCATGAGAGATACCCTAGATCCATTAGGATAATTGATTTGACCATGTATTGAGTGTCTCTACCCCAATGTAAATTAATTACATGGGTGGTTAGACCCTGAAGAGAATGAGAAATAGGGTTAGTTGTTTGGTCTATCCATGGATACTCGAGATAGGGAATGGGAATAGGTCCATCTACATATTGTGACTACTGTATGATTCTAATAGTGCCTCAATGATTCCAAAGTGGGACCAAGAAGTTTCCCATATGAAAAATGAACATATTGAGAGTATGGACTTAGGAACTAGTATAGTTTATACTAGGTGTCACCATAACACTTGTAACTCTAATGTGATGCCAAAGGGAAATTGATATTGGATATAGGTTTAAAGTCTCATGAAACCTATAACTTATATTTATGAGTTTACTTATTATATTTGGATTATACTATGGGGCCCGAACATGCTATCTCAAACCAGGAAAACAATCCTAATTTGATAATTGGTGACTTTGAGAATACCTAAATGTTCTTCTATGATTTGGATTTGGGATTTATTTGATATTGAAATGTTGTTGATTATATATATTAATAATATCCTTGATTATTTGTATGTATCATTAGATATATATATTTATAATCACGATGAATTCATGAAAAAATGATTCATCCATGGGTCTATATGGGATGTTATAGACATAATGGATCAATGGGATGCATTTAATATATAGGATCCATCCATTCATGATTGGGTATTGTGATTACTATTAATATGATGAGATTCATAGGTCACGAATATGATCTATCTAATTGATCCAAAGGAAATAAAAAATACAAGTTGTGTATATCAAAAATTCTTATGATTCACCTAGTTGGAATGATTTCCTTGAAGACAACATTTGGGGTCAGTGACATATCGAGATACATTTGAATTGGATTTGAGAGATTATATGTTATTGTATTTAGAGTGATGCCTAGGTTACATACAATTTGGCAGTAAAGCCTTTAATGATGATATGTTTGGCCATATGATCATGAGCATCAGGAATTTCTAGATTACACCATAGGATATACTATTATAATGGTTATTATGATATTGTGGCATACATAGAGACACCACAGAAACAACTGAATTGATATGGTTGATTAGGTACATGACACTGAGGATCTACACCAGGTACTGGTACTATGGTATGACATAGTCCCCCTGAGCAGTTTTTATTAGAAGTTTCATCATAACATGATTAGAGACACCCTGACATGGGATGAAATGTGTAATATAATAGTTATTTATTTTTATATAGTTTATTTATTTATTTCATTTGACAATGTAACATGACCATACACTATAAATAATTTTTATGTATGTGAAGGTATCCATGATTGATTAAAGTGTTTGGTACTCATACCCAATTTGGGTGGCCAGGGAACATAGGTACTTCATAATACCATTCACTTTATTTAGGTATATGTTCGGAGAAATACCCTTAGGATGGATCGTTCATCTTAACATTAAGGAAAATATTGGATACCGCAATCATGTGAAGCATGGGGATGTATTTGAGCCTCTCACACTTTCATTTTCTTCTTTTATTTTTCCATTATTTGTATATCTGATTATCCTGGTGGTAGATCCTATTTTTACAACTAAACATATTCCATATAGTATATTATTATTGTTTTAGATTTTTTATTTACCCTTTTTTATCATTTTTCTATTTATTGAATGTATGAAAAATGGATATTTAAATATTAATTTATACTATGATATAGGGGTTATAGCCTCTCCATAGTACCTCATCAAACCTATATTTTTAAAAGTCTAACTATATCAGTGGTAGAGGTGAACCATGTGTAATATTTTTGTACCAGGAAATCGAACCATTCATGTAGACTCTGGAATAGGGAATTACATATTCCATTGTATGATCAGGTAAGACATGTCTCAGGCTCAAATCAATAAAATCCATAGAAGATACTCAAGGAATAAAATCCCAAATGGCTTCATATTTTCTTGAATGGATATTTAATTTTTTTTTATTGCATCCCAAATTAATAAATAATTGATTTGAGAGGTGATTAATCAACATTAGGGATATTTATTCTACTTTATGAATTTTTTTATACTTCTCAAAACGTCAACTCTGTCATCAGTTCCAACTTAGACAATCACTCTACTCCAATTCCACCTTCCACTTGCATATTTTTATCATCATCTTGTTATGACCTATATTGGATCACTAAACTCCTAGCTTCTCAATCATTCATAATCATTCCTTCATGAAGTTATCTGGTAACTAGCTCGGATGAAAAAAATTGGGGAAAATATATTTTCCCTTATATTATTTGGTGTATTTCAATGTTTGATAAAGGACTCTTGAAAACTATATTATTAAATATTATTTTCTTAATATTGCATGAAACAAATCAAACTTATATAAAAATGTCTCATAAATAGAATTTAATGATAAAAATTAATTAATGAAATAAATTATTTCATTAATAAATAATTAAAATATATGCATGTAATGTGGACATTAGTATATTAGAGAAATCTCAATGATCCACTAATTAGTTGCACCATATTAATGACCCAAAAAACATGATCATCATACATCAATGACTGATGGAATACTCCTCCTCGTAGGAGTCTCTATACCATTTTATTATTGAAAAAACAACCCATATACATATTTGATTCTTTATATATTACCAAACATAATGACTAAACATGGACATCCAATTGTTATCAGAGAACAAACATGAATCACGAGAAAGAAAATGTTCTCAGTTTACATATAACATCATCTAAAATGCATACCAAAAGCCTATCTATGAGGAGGGTTAGAACATAAAATATCCAATGAAGCACTCCCCTCCATTTTGATTCCCTTATCATACATATCAAGATCATTTCCAAACCTGATCAAACATCACACATGTATCACACAACCCTAGACATGTTAATCCCAACCATTAAAATTTATATCAATGTTGAAATTCATATTGAAAATATTACAATATTATGATCCATCTCTATGGATAACTATTTTAACAAAGGTACACTTATAATATTCTTCAAAACCATTTCCTTTCTTTCCTACATAAAGGATATTGAATCAATTATTACTCATTGAACACACAACCTCAGAGTAATAAAAAATATAATTGTTATTCTATATAATAAGCATGTTCTTACCCACACATGCATTGTATTTTTTAAAAATATACTCATTGACCCACCCACTCATATACAATGGTATAGTGAATCAATAAAGGTTCTGATAATATTTTCTTTACTCGCTATAAATTTATACCTCCTCAAAACATAATAAGTTCATGATCTCATTCCATAAGATATTATGTCTAGAATCATTATCTAATGAGTCGCATCTCATTGAACCTAAATTCATGAACATAACAAAATAACTATTTTCCCTATTCATGTCAATATTCTCTAGATAAAATCATGAATAAATTCTTTCATTCCAAAAGTTTTGAGGCATATCACTCCTAACATGGTCAAACACATAATCACCCCCAACCTAAGTTTCATTCCATAATAAAAAGCTTATACCCATGATTTACCCATCCTTGATTATACCATATATGATCATGATCAAATATATCATTGAAACACATATAAAAATTTATATGATATTAATGTAACTAATACTTTATTCAAAAAAATAATCAATTGCAAAATAAGTTGATGTTCTCTCTATGTCCAGTGAAGATGGAATTCAACATTCCATTCCTTAAATCCCACAAGGGGATAAAAAACATCTATGAACCCATTTTCAATCATAAATTATATCATATTAATATCATACCTACACTGAACCCTCTAACCTATATAATTAGGGTATATAATTATATTATTTACCAACCATTATTCAATAAACATCTCATTCAAGGATGTATAGTATATTCTTTACATGATAATATCCCCAAATATAGTCAAAATGATCTAAAATTTTAAAATTATCACAGTTGAGGTTATTATAATTTCACCCCAATATATATTGTAAAAATAAAATTAATATTTATTAATAATTTATATAACTATACCCACCATTCATTGGTGTAATCAATACCAAACATGAACAAGTATTTCATGCGAGTCTTTTATTCCCCAAATGATGAATGTATACTGGATTGTTTTACCTACAAGAAATGTTCTAGAAAAAATTTCATTTCAAATAACTATATTATACATATATAAAACTCTCAACTATAAAAATTAAATCCATAATTAGGAATCCAATAACTATTATAACTAAGACATCCTAGTAGAAAGGTAATTATCACTCATTAGTGTGATTTCTATCATGTGTTATGAAATATTCTAATTTCATCTCTATCGTATCCCAAATTTGGGATTGGAAAAGGCTTTAGGATATAATTTATTGATAAATTTGTCTGAGATAACTCATCATTATCCTAATCAACATGTCAAACGACCTCATGCACACCAACCTGTATTCTAGATTCTGTTGAACAATAATACTATCCAAGTTCATATATTAAAGATATTGATCCATTGATATCACAACCATTAATAATAGTAAAATAATTTTAAATAATCCAAATAAATTCTTAAGTTTATTCATAAAAAATTAATTTTAATGATTCTATAAACTATAAAATCGAATTATAAAAGCATATATCACTAACCATTTAAACATGATCAATAACTTATAGAGAAAAACATGAATAACTGTTGATGGATCATACACTTCCATGACTTCACCTCACCTCATACATGTAAAAAATCCTTGTCATACTTCTCTATCCAAATCCACTATAAAACTAATGGTTGTGCCTATAAGTCAAACATGAGGTCTGCTTATTCAATAGGGAATACAATAAGGGTTTGAAAAATAAATATTAGTATGGTCTCACTAGAATCCTCTAATATAAAATATCATATCATTATTTATGAAAGATAATAAATAAATAGTATATGATAAACATGAATCTATATCTATTATGTGATAAATCAGACACTATGAAACATAGTCATTCTTACTTTAACCAGTTCTAGAAAAGGATTAATCTCATGTAAAAAAATATATCTCATTCAATTCCCAATTAAATTGAATATTTCATCACACTATTTCCATTAAAATCCAGAAAATTTATTATAGGTCCTCTTACCAATTATTTATCTATAATCGATGATGTATGGTAGGGTATCACGATGTATCGAACATAATCTAATAATCCTAGTCAAGGTACATACTAAAAAATTATCTTTAAAGGAATTTACACTTGTAATGTCACATAAAAAATTACAAGTATTATATCTTGATATATATACTCTCAATGAATAATAACTATTCAATTTATGTAAGGTATCATGTACATATCTCATATGACAACATGAACAACAAGTAAATCATGTAATAAATCACAAGAACCAACCACTTAAACATTTCAAACCAAATCCACATGGTAAGATATCTTATATAAATATAATATCATATAGAATAAAAAATGATATCAGTTGAGGGAATAAAATTAACCAACTTCTCAAAATATTCAAAAAATCCCTTTCATTTATGACCCATGTCTACACCACTCATTCGCTTGAAATATACAGCATACAATCTGAGGAGGGAATTTCCAAAAGCAACCTATCTCATGACCATACCAAAAATTCACTGAATGGATAACATGTATAATCACATATCTTGTTATAGTAATATAAATATAGGGATGGAATCAAAATATTGATCCTCTCATGAAATCCAAAACACATTCTCACATGACGATTCCCATATCCAAACAAATTTTCATAGTAAAAATTTTATTTGTATTTTTGGTATATTAACCAACATATAAATATATGCTAAATTTAACCCTTTATCTATCCTCAAATGTTAACATCCCCTAATTACCATCTCAATTTTAATATTGGGAAATACCAAACCTCATAGTATACTCTTCTTACCCAACATAATAAATCCTACTTTTCCAGCAAAACCTAGTATTTACTTATCGATATCGTCATTTTATCATCTCTACATAGTGACCTCATAGACTATAGGCCCAACTTGTGACTATTATTGGGAGGATATTACAATACTCCTATAATATTTTTGTCACTACCTTGTCTAGCTAACAAGGGATCAATCTGAATTAACTCAGAAAAATCCACTAGGAGACCCTTTTCCAAGTCATCCAAATAATAAATTAATCTATGTTATGGTCTCATGTAATATCCCCATATGGTAATTATAAAGCATGAAATATGTATAGAAAAAAAATAATTTTATTATAGATTACTATCATGAAACCCTCCATGACTGCACTTCACCCTCAAAATATTTTTTACTATCATATGTAATGCATAGGAATATCTCACCCATGACCGTTATGAAAATTCCATTCATGTATCCCAAAATATATCATGGAAACAAACCATTTCCCTATGTATCATCTCAATCCCAATGAAACATTTTATCTCTCTCATGATTTCAATAGGTACCATTCTCCCTTGGTGACGAAGTCATCAAGGAATGTAAAAAGACAAAAAGAAAAAATGATACACTTTATTAATCCTTATATGGATCAATTCCATCGTATCTATTTATTTTTATTGATCCTTGTACCTTTATTTTTTACATGATTATATAAATTCATGGATGCATGAAAAAAATCACGAACATTTATATGGTTTAGAATTAATAGGACTACCTTCCTTAAACAGAGAGTTATAATAAATACTTATGAATCTTATTCTAATAAAGATAATAATTACATTATTCATGTTTATATATAGACTCTAGAACCAATATTATATTGACCTAATAATTTTTAGACATATAACTACATTATTTTCAACATAATTATCAGTTAATACAAAACATGGGTCAAAATGGGCAAGGGTTTTTGGAAGACTCGGTATGTAAAATATGAATGAGAAGATGATTTTTTTCTTTAAATACTCATATTGAGAACCTAATCCATTTGAACTCATAAAACTAAATGGAAAACTTGGGGGAATAAGTATACAATAGTGTAGATCAAAAAAGCACAATAAGGGAATAAAAATGATAAGGAAACATAATGTGTTAGTCAATGGTGAAACATGAAATCATAAATAAAAGGATCCTAAGTAATTAGATTGAAGTATAACATAAATAACATGGTATAACAAGATATTGAAAATATAGTAAATGTAAATTCATCAAAAAATAGTCATATGAAAAATTCACATTTAACTTCTAAGAAACATTCACATGGTGAATAGAGACCCATAATGGATTTGGTTTACTCTCTAATTCTAGATATAACATCTCATGAGCCAAAAAAAATACCCAATGCATTAGATTTCTATCTAGGAACACATATCATAAATATATTTTTTATTATGAGTGAAAAAAAGGAAATAAATCTTAAGGATTAAAAATAATAAGTACATATAGAAATAAAATGTGTTTCGTAATATTTCCTCAAATAATAATGAAAATATATATATTAAATATTGATTTTTAGAAATAATTTTTAAGTGGTATTAGCCCATAAAATTAAGGGATAAATAACTATGTATATATGTGATATAAAAATTTAAATAATTAAGAATCATTCCACTATATAAAATATAATGGAATGTGAGTTTGAGAGATAATGGTCATCACCTATAGAAAAAAGGTGTTTAATGAGTTCCCTTTCTTGGGTCTAACTTGTAAATTATGTTATTTATTTTCAGGAATACTGAAAATATGTTTATTATTCACTAATATAATAACATTGTAGCTTAATTATTCCTTTTACATTAATTATTATCAGGTTATATTTAATTACAAAATCATTTAGATTCATGTGAAATGTTTTTATGATATTCAGCTCATACGCCCAAAATAAAATTGGTTAGATGTGTAATGTAAAAGATATTTTCATTTAATCATATCTATAATAATAATCAAGAAATATTTATCAATTTTATATTTCACTTATAATTTCAAAACCATCCATAAAATATGGTTTTTAAAAATGAAATGTGTTACAATCATGGAAATGATTGGTTGTACGTATGCATGAGTATCATTTCTAATTTTCAATGGGCATGATGGAAAGAATGTAAACATTATATTATCATTAATTAAGTAGAATTATATCATTAATATCATTAAATAAACTTATGCATACTATCAATTTGTCATGGTGATTAAAAAAAGTCACATCATATTATGGAAGTGGTAGTCCACACGAATACATGACTGAGATTATCATTTTCCAATAAATTGAAATCTAGGAAAATATATGATATTTAAAATTTATGGAATCATAAAAATTTCATGAATATAATATTATTAATTTAAATAATTCTTTATAAACTAAAGTTAGGGGTGCTGATGGAAAATGAATTACATTGGTTCGTGAGGTAGCAGTCCACTATTCACATGAATAATGGTTTGGTTTTAAATTTGACAAAAGAGAAGATAAAAAAGTTCATGAATTTTTAATAAAAAATTATACATATATATATATAAAAGTTATTTATGTCATTATTTATGTTTTTATGAGTATGATTTATGGATATAGAGGGATATGTTAAATGATAACTCTTGGTTAAAAGTTATACATATTGTTCAGACGGCCTCTTATGGTTCACAAAAAATTCTTTCATAGGTATATTTTATAATAAAAATGATTCTATGAATTAGGGAGGGTTTTAAAGAAGGTATTTTTTGGTATTTTATGATCCAATAGTTTTTAAATTTTTAGTTAAATATAATATTTGGGGATCCCTTTTGAAAGTGGGGGGAGGGGCACTCTTTAAATTTCCTAAAATATAAATTAAATATAAATAAATTATCAGTGAAAAAACGAGCCAAAAATATTTCATTTTAAGATATTATAAGGATTAGTCGAAGTTATAACATAAATAAAAGTAAGATATGATAGGGTGATGTTTTTTGGGATTATCTTTTGTTTTTAACCCATAGTACCCCATTATGATGATTATCACTATAATAATGTTTTTTACTCTATAGGTGTCTATATTATTTTACTTGCAAAAGAAGGTGTCTAGATTATTTATAAAAAATTAAAATCTGAAAATAAATTTACTTTTTTGATATTTTAAACCATATATAAATAACATGAATGAAGATAAATTTTTTAGTTTATTTAAATAATTAATTAATATATTATTTATTATAAAATAATAGTAATGTAATTTTTTGAATTATTCATTTATTTTGACATTCAAAAAAATATGTAAACAAATGAATTATAATATAATCCTATAAAATGATTAAAATATATTATAATTATATACTATATTCCAAAAACACAATATTTCTTTCAAATTATATTACTTTTAATATTTTAAAAATATGTTTTTGTTACTTTAATAAATGATTTGTTACTTATGCACAATAATTTAAGGTAATTATTCCTTCACATACAATTATAAATACAATACCATGATAAAAAAATCTTTTATCATAAAAATTAATATTTATAACACATCATATATTATTTCTATTCTAGTCCCAAACTAATGTATATATTAAAAACCTAAATGTTACATTTTTTATGTTATCTTTTACTTAATTGTTATAATGGTCCAAATCAAAGTGATTCAGAGCCCAATTTCCCATATATTTGATACTATAATATAAATGAGAAATAAAAACTCATCAAATATTTTAAATTAATGTATTATGGTAAATTTTTGGTTCTTTTCATAGTTTTTTAACCATAATTTCATGGTTTACCCTTACCTTGGTGATAATTATTCACAATAGTTAATATTCATAGTGACAAAAAAATAAAAGGAATTTTTTGAAAATTTTTAACTATATATTCAAAATTTTGAATCTATTTTTCCTAATTAAAATCATATAAGTGGTATAATTTTATTTAAAATTAGACCAGTGAGATGTGATTATAAAAATATTTTAGAACAAATCCCCTTTTATGCCTAAATAAAACTTTTACCAAAATATATAATAAATATTATTCATATTTAATTAATTAAAGTTAATAAAATTTTTGAAATATTTTTTCAATTAAAAATAAAACATAATGGTTCATTTAAATTAATTTATTGAAACCAAATGAAATTTTAAAAAAAATGATATTTCCACTGTTCATTGAAAAATAAATCCTTTCAGAAAAATTTAAGAATTTATGCCTAAGAAAATTATGATATAAAAATTTATATTTTTTTACTTTTTTATAAAATTAGATTTGTATATGTTATATAAAATAAAATATAATATTCATTCACAAAAATGAAAAATACATTTATCTTAATAAAAACATTACTGAAAAAAATGACATTACTAAAAATTGCTTAATTATTTACTATGTAGTTATCAATACTGAGTTGGACCATTATATATATTTCATAATATCAATAATCCTTTTCATATAATCCAATTTAATGGTGTGGTTTAAGTGGAAATATTTAGATAATAATATTACATGGTTCATTTAGGCTCGGTCTTTCATGTAGTATATGCTGAAAAACATAGTTTTCTTTTTATGAAGAAATATCGGGTTTGTAAATTCTTCCACACTAAAAACATTTATAAATGAAATTTCATATTAAATACTATAATAAGGTTTGATATGATACTTATTTCTTATAGATTATTTTTATTCACAGGTTTCATCTACATATTTATGGTTCTTCTATAATACATTAATTAGGTGGGTTTACTTATTGCATAAAACATTATCTCTATGGTCGATATTCAATGGATGATAATAATAACTGAGATAATTTTCAAGTTATACCATATATTTATTCATTAAATTGAGATATATTGTATGTATAACCTCAATATAGATACATAGAATATTTCGTTTACATGATAATGTGTTGGTTGGAGTGGTAGACAATGAGACACAATTATGATGTGGTCAAGAATACTAAAGTCCATGTTGTACCTGATGATGATTTTTAAATTATTCCATAATTTCATGACTCTCTTTCATGAATATATATGATGAAATAATTTATCCCTCACCTCAAACTCTAAGTCTCATCGAATATGGTTAGCATATATCTCTTACTGATCGTGAGTAGCCATGATGCGTTGTTTATGGTCCTAACATTTTGTACAATTTCCTCAACAATTTAATGTAGACACATCTTTGATTCACCATATTCATCCCAAAACATAGGTTTTTCACATATCTTCCCATAATGGGATTCATAAGTATCCATCTATATTCTTGAGTGAAAGCTATTTTGGTAGGAGAACTCAACCAATGAATGATATTGATCCCATCATTCTTTGAATTATATTGATAATGATCTCAACATGACTTATATTGTATTAATATTCCACATATATTTGAAATTACATTTAGAGTGGTAAGATGTGTAGATTTTTATCTAAAATTCTATGGAATGTCAGAGACTCTTCGAGAATATAGAAGTAAATATTATATGGTAATCAGATACAATTGATAATTGTGTTACATATTTCTTTACTACTTATGTAATCTTAATCCATGACTTTTAATATGCTAATAAGTCCTCTAAAATTTCATTTAATTGATAATTATTTATAAAAATATCCACAAAATAGAAATATAACTATTTCCAATTTTTTCCTTTGAAATATCATTAGAAAATTATATGATTGTGTTTTCCCATTTCTATGATGGTATGTGTAATAGTTTCCACGTCCCCTTGCAATTTTTTTATTCAACATAACCTTGTTGACATAATAATAAATTTTATGTATATTCAATGATCTCATTCATCATATTTTCCCAACAATAGTGCTCCCATAGTACTTAATACATCATTGTGATCTCTCGGTAGATGGAAAAGGTCAGGATATGGTAATTATTCATCAAATCATTCTCTATATATCGATTTAATGGTATAAACTATTGTGACCCAAATATTATAACTCCTTATCCATAAATTTTGATCTATGAAGATTTATATTTTCTTATAGATTCTAACTTCTTCTAAAATTCTATATTGTCTCATTGATAATACATTATATTCCTCATAAAAGATGGTTGAAAAATCATTTGAGAAAATAATGATGATGTTCCTTCATTTAAAAATATCATGTGTGTCATTTTTATTTCAAATAAGATTGGATCATTTTCAATTATCATTCGCGATAATGTTACAGGATCCATTCTATATAAAGAATCTATATATTTATTTTCATTAATTAGATGTAAGTGGATTGAGAAGTAATAATCATTTATTCACTCTATCCATATTTTATTTCAAATAAAAGGGTCTATCTATGTGAATTTATAATTGTTCCTCTTATGATCCATCTATATTTCACACTTATCCATATAAACATAATTCCTATAGATTTTCAATTTATAGATCACTACATCCAACACCAAATTGTGGGTTGGATAGTTTTTTCTCGTGAAAATTCAAATTCCTTGATGTTTAAACAATATTTTTGTCACTTTTGATTAATAATTAGATGAAACCATTCATTAAAAAATCACTATATACAAAAATATATCCCTCATTTAGGGAAATGTGAGGACTAGCATAGTGATAAGCCTCCAATTCCACTCAATGATTTATATTCTTTCACTAGTCCAGAACAACACTCCCCCCTTTTAATTAATCTTGGTTTGTGGGTTTAAGAATTATTAGACATTTCTCATGAATCATAGGTAATATCCAGGAAGTCTAGGGAAACTATGAATCTATATTAAAAAAGTATAATCTAGAACACTCTTTCATTTCCTTTATCTTAGGATTGTCTATATATATCCATTTAATGGAAAAACATGCCCTATTAATGATACTTCCTTCATCCATAAGTCATGTTTACTATAATATTCATATATTCTTTCCTTTCACGATTTATTTAGAATAGTATTCAAATACTCCTCATACTACTCCATGATTTTTCAATGTGTCATAATATCATCAATAATTTCCACCATAAGTAAGCTGATGTAATATTTGAAGAGTATTTTCATTAAGTCCATATAGATTCTTGAATCATTCATGAGACATAATGTCATCCCTATGAAATCATTGTTTTCATTCCTTATTTAAAAGGTGGTTTTGGGAATATATTCCTTATATAACATTAATTCATGATATCCCAACTGAAGGACCAACTTAGAGAAATATTGGGCCCTAAATTTTTTGTCAAACAAGTATTCTATAATTGGTTGAAGTTAACTTTTATTTATCATGGTGTTTTTGAGTTCATGATATTCAATGTAGAGGTACATTATTAAATCATTATTCTTGTAAAATAGGACTAGAACACCCCATGGTGAATCACTCTATTTTATAAAACCCTTTTCTGTATTCTCTTATAAATTCTTCATTAGTTCCTACCAAAATTTCTTAGACACAAGTAAGGAGTCATTGATATGGTCAGAGGTCTTGGAATATGTTTCATTAAAAAATGAACCTCTCATTCATGAGGATATTGAAGAAAATATTTGGGAAAACAATAGTATATCCCCTCATAATGGGATATTCATCAAAAGAGATTCTCCCCTTTATCTAAATCATTTTAGAAGGATATACAATCTCATAAGGTAATAATAACCCCACATGTGTAAAAGATTACACATGAGAATCATCATCTACCACAACCATTTACAAAATCATTGGATGAATTAGGATTTTAAAAGTGGTCTATTTCTCCGAAAAATTGATGTTGGATTTATAAAAGGATATAAAATCCATGTCTAATATAGAAATAAACTCATATAAAGGAAACAAATATGATATTTTATGGGATATTTAGTTCAAAATAGTTACTATGGAAGAGTTATATACTTATTATGAAACAATTTATCCATTCTCTCCATTGATAGATTGTTCAACCCCCAGGTTTTGAGGTAGTGAAAGAATAGTTCTGCTAAACAAGTGAGATATGAAAAAATTCATAAAAACATAATCAAAATATATGTTCTCTATTATGGATTGAATAATTGGAATAAATTTCACCACATCAATCATGAGATCCACATCAATATTAGAGATATATTATACCCTTTATTACTCTAAATTTCATGGATGTTTTTATCAGTGACTATCTTTTACAACCCATTAAATAAGAAATTTAATTGTATAGTACCCATGATCCTTATAGTGGAAAAATTATACCATGGGATGAGTGTTGATATGATCCTTTTTTTCCTCCATCAAATTAGTGGGATTCATTATATTTTTTGAACATTGATTATCATAATGCCCATATTTTCCATATTTTAGTCATCTACTTATTCCCTTGAGATAGTTTTCTAGGTGATTCTTCCCATACCTTTGGCATGTGAATTGTTGGGATTTAATTCCTCCATGAGATTTTCTTGCAGATCATATCAATGAAAACACCATTTTACATATTTTATCACAAATCCCATGAGACCATTGGGGTTCATAAATATGTGTCACATAATTGAGAGTAAAAAATGAAATCTCTTCATATATATCAATATCTTGAATCACAAAATCTTTTTACAGACTCATTTTTAACCAACTAAAGAAACATTCTGCCTTATATTTGATTTGGATTATAGGTATTGTGGTGTACCATAGAAACCTTTTTATTTTTTAATAATTTACCCAGATAGAATCATGTTCTTATTTACTTAGTGTGAATACTGCATTTCTATTTTAAGATGGTGTGTTTGGAAAGATATTTATTGAAAAATATTTTGATTATTGCTTCATATTCCATGGAATCAATATCCACATTAGACTTAGTATTATTGATTAGCATCCACCACTGATCTACTACCCCATCTATGAAATAAAAGACCAAAAAAATATTTTTTCAAGATCATTGGATGGAAAATAATATCATCCAATTGTGTTGATCCTTTATTTAGTGATGATTGGATAATATTATAAGATAATTTTAGGTATAATTTATCCAATGAAAGACTATATTAAAACATGTTCATTCTTACGGGGAGGAAAAACCACATGTTTCTTGTTTTTATCCATAACATGAGCTACATGAGCTATTACTAACATGATTTTACATATCCCCGCTCCCATAAGGTTAGGAATATCATTAGAATAAAAATCACATTGTTGATCAGAATGGTTGTTGGAATAGTTTCTCTTATGTCCCTCCATTAACAAAAATAATAACAATAGGATAATAATATAATAAATAATATACACAAAAGGTAATGTTTTAAAAATATGATGAATAAATTATAAATGATATGTATATCCTAACATATGAGTCTCTATATTTCAATATAGGTTATCTATGGTAAAATTTCAAATTAGGGTTCCTTCCCTAACAATTCATTCAAGTCTATTATAATGGATCATGATGAGTTGGTGTATTTCCATATCATATCCCTTGGGAGTGTCAAATAAGGTGTGTAGTAAGACATAAGTGTCGATCATAGGATAAAGAGTGATTCAAATCCCAATGAACCTTTTTTAGATATGTTACCCCTATATAAAACTACGATAGAGATACATCCACATTTAATATTCGTACATTGATTTAATTTCAATGAAACCAACTTCTTTATACTTATCCAAAATTATAGGTTATTTTACTATAAATAGAAATAACCAATGGGTTCTTGCTAATGTATTGTTTTCTATATAAACCAAAATAAATTAGCAATTCTTAAATACCAACTAAGAAAACCCCTTCCTTTTTAAAATTATTATTACATGTTTTTAACAGAAAAATACATTAATACTAAATATGAATTAAAAAGGCCTAGTATCATTAGATGATGTAGTATGTAAAATAAAAACATGAAAATAAAGAATATTTATTTTAATATCCATAATGTTCTCATAATCATTTTGAGATCCAAAAGTTACAAGGGATAACTGAGGTAATACTTTGAAAAAATGGGCGATCTGAAATTCTCAGTAAGGGAATAAATATGATAACCAAAAATTACATGTGTGTCAATGGTATAAAATTATATCATAAAATAGATATCTAATGAGTAATAATAATAGAAAATAACATAAGGAACATAATTTCACAATATTCTCGAAGCATATTAATTTTTGTAGAAATGAAAAAATATATATCATATATCAATGCCAACTACTACGTCAACATCACATAGTAAACAATATCCAATCTTGAATATGGTTTACTATTTAATCCCCTACATGATGTATAATCATTAAAAAAGTATTATTGAATGTGTTATAGTGCTATCTAGGTGGATCCACCATAATATTTTCATGATTAAGCCTCGCACAAAGATGAAATCAATCAAAATTAATAAATATATTATTTACCCATGGAATGAAAATGGGGTGCAATATATGGCCTCATATCATAATAAAAAGATATTTATTAAATAATAAATTTTAGAAATGGTCATAAATCTTTTATTAACCACCCAATGTAATAGAGAAAAAATAAATGAAATTATTTGAGAGGCATATATATAGAATTTACTAGAATTACATTACATAAAATGGAGAGAGAAAGTGTGTAAGAGAGAGAATTTTTACAACTAGAGGAGAAGGTTGGTTTAGAGAGATCCATTACCATGATTATCAATCAACATGAATGTTAATTGTATTCTGAATAATAATCATATATTAATTATTATTTGTCTTTAGAATATTTTTCATGTTTATTATTCATTTTTTATTTATTATCATGTTAAATTAAATTAATTAACCATTTTGGTTCTTTTTTGATGTTTTGAAAATATCCAACTCAGGTATACAAAATCAATATTTTATATTAACTATGGATAAATAGATTGTTATTTCACCATTTAAATATTAATATTCATGAATTTATTATCAATTTTATACATCAATTATAATTTTAGATCCCTCTATGAGTTATTCTTATGAAAAATAAACAACATTACAAATATGGAGAGGGTAGATCATATGAATGAAAAAGTAACATTTCAATTTTTAATGGTCATGATTAAAATAAGGTATGTATTATTTTATAATAGAAAAATTATAATTATATAATATATTTATATAAATAATCTTATATATATCATACATGTTCTGCATTGGGGCAAATGAATCACATCACTTCGTGGATGTGGTAGTCCACTAGTATGCATAAAGAAAATTAAAATTTTTTTATGAATTTAAATTCATGAAAATATATTATATATTAAATTTATAGAATAGTAAATATTTAATTGAAAAAAATATTTCTTTTCAATATTTCATTATAAAAATTTATGATATGTGATTATGGAAAATAAATTACATTAGTTTGGATATGGTAGTTTTCCATATACATGAATTCATTTACCATTTTATAGAATAGGATATGGATATATGTTATTCTGTAAAATTAAAAAAAACTCAACATATGGGGGGTAATTTTGGTATAATTTATGAATTATTGACCATTTTCTCATGGAGGTAGAATTATTAATAAAATGAAAAAAATGGTAAAGAACTATATATAATCATCATAAAATCTCATAAGGATTAAAAAAATATTCCCCATGATTAATTTTTATCAAAAAAATTACACAATAATGTGTGGTAGGATGTGTGGAACATGTTTGGTTAGGGATTTTATAAAACAAAAGGGTTTTGATGTGTGTAAAAAAATAGGATAGGATGATCCCTTTTATAATTGATGGGAGGTGAACTATTTGAATATCATTATATATTAATCTCATATAAATTAATAGTTATAAAAAAGGCTCCAAACTGATATAATTAGATGATGGAATGAATATGGATCGAAATAAAATTGGTACAAATATTGGTGTTCTTTCACACTTATATTTTGAATTTATCAATATTAACCATTTTTCATGATTACCAATATAACAATGATTTATGGATTTTATCTGTCAATATAATTAATAAAAAAATAAAAAATGTCCCATAAATAGAACATAATATACATTTTTAACAATATCTAGTTAAATTTTAATATTGGATATTTTTTAATTTAAATAATTTAATGATATTTTATTATTTATAATATATCATTAATGTCATTTTTGAAACTATTCATTTTTTGACGTTGAAAACAAAATGAAAACAAAAAAATAGAGTAAAATACATTTACATATATATAATATCACATATTTATCATAAAATTCATGAACCACAATAATTATTTCAAATTATTTTACTTTTAATATTTTTGAAACCACTTTATGACATTAATTAAAAAAATTATATTGGTGTTGTGAAAAATTTTAAGGTAAATATTTCATCACAAAAAATTTCAAATAAATTTCTGTGATAAAAAAATTATCCTGAAAATTAAAATTAAAATTTATTATATAATATTTGTTTTTTATTCTGATAAAAAAACTATTATAGATATTAAATCCAAAAAAATTGTCTTTGTCTATATCATTTACTTAAACAATATAAAGGTCAAAATACAAGAAATATGGAACCCCGTGGCCATATATTAAACATTTTGATGTACATTGATAGAATAAATTCATCCAATATTATTAATTCATTTTTTAGGGTCAATATTTAATCCTTTTCATATTATTTTAAACTATAATTAACTGATTTACTTTTACCATGGTGGAACTCATTTACTGTTTTATGATTAATATTTACCAAAAATAAATGGGACCTATTTAATAAATTTAGACCAAATGATTCCAAATATGAAATATATTTTTCATGATTCATTTAAATGAAGAGGAAAATTTTAATTTTACAATGTAACTATGATATACTATGAATTTTTTTCAGAGAAATTCTTTTTATTTATAAAAAAGAACATATACCAAAATTAAAAATAAAGACTATTAAGATGTAATTAATTATATTAAATAACACAAAATAATACTTATTTTATTTTGAAATCAAATTCAAGGAGTAATGGTTCTTTTAAATTACTAGGTTTTTTGAAATGAAATTATTTTAAAAAAAAATAGTATTTTTCACAAGTCAATGAAAAATCATTATCTTTAGAAAATTCAAAAAATTTGGACCAAGATAATTTAGATAGGATGAAATAAAATTTTGTATCCTTTTAATGAAATATCATTAACAGATGTTCTTAAAATTAAATATAATAATCATTCACAAAATTCAATAAAGATATATTTGAAGAAAATGTATTTTTAATGAATAAAATGACATTACTAAAAATTGAGTGCATATTTTTTTGAGATGTTATCAATAATTAGTAGCACCATTGTATATATTTCATAAATCTTTTAATCATTTCATACCAATCAATTTAATGATGATTTTATAATGGTAATATTTAAATAATAATATTTCATGGTTTTTTAAGGCTCTGTGTTACATGTCGTATACACTACCAAACATAGTTTATATAAAAATAATGCTAGTGTATTACATATATTAAAAAATAAATAAAAAATATGTGATTAAAAAATATTAAGTAGTAATTTCAATTAATCCTAAGTTGAATAATATTGATAACTAATTAGGAAAATCAGTATCACTAAAACATCATAGAACTACATGTACTCAGCCATTCATCATCCACTCTATCCAATCTGGTAAAAATAATTATTTTATATGATTTCCACCATACTCCAATGAAATATTCACTAAAACCATTTCATAGAAACCAAATTTCATTTTCATGAAATGGTAATGATAATCAAAGGGATGAAGAGGAAAAAAATTCATTACATTTTTTGTGGAATAATCCAAGAATCAACCCCTTATAAGGAGAATTTATTTGAAGTATTTATGGGGTGTGAGGTGAAATATGACTCTGTCAACTCCCTTAAACTCTAAATCATGAAGGGGGCACCTTTAATTTATTGTTATAGTAGTAATTTTTAAAATGTAAAAAAAAAATTGTCACAAAATGTACCTAAGTATCACTAAATTATGTGATGTATCGGGCTCCCATCATGGCATGGACCCCAGATTCAGGTTTTAAAAAAGGTACCTTTAGAAAAACCAAAAACCCTATGACCTAAAATTTGTTTCTTTAACCCTATATCAATTTCATGGTATTGTCCCCTTTTTTATAACCAAAAAATAAAGGTCTTTTTATCCATGGTGTTGCCTTATCCCACCATAGTATATATTCTTTCCTCTATGATGTGGAAAATAAACTCCACCCAATGATTCCTCAACTAAGATAGTCCCCCACATCATGACTCTTCGGATACTATTTTAATTTATTACTCAATATTAATTATTCTAATGGTAATACATAAGTTCCCTAAATTCCCATAAAAATGAGTGACCATAATGTTATGTTACCCTATACTATGGTGTGATTCCAACTCACAAGGGTCCATTCATTAATGTGAATCATAAAAAACCACCATATCCTGACACCAACTACTCATGCATATACCTAATTACTTCACATTATGATTCCTCCTTATAAATTATGTGATATTTTATATAACCATTAAACATGGTTTATAATTTACCTGTTATGACATATCAATATTCTTGTACTAATATTCTTCTAGGGTTCACCATGACATAGTACCAATAATCACCCAAGTATCAAAAACACCTCATGGGCCTATGAACATATCAAAAAATATATTATTTTTTATATTTAAACACTTAAAACACTGATCTAAATCTTGATTCTTTACCTATCACTATTTGATTTATAAAAATTATATTTCTTATTAATTTTATAACAATAATGATAAGAGTAATAATAGATAATATCCCATCAATGACATAACTAAGTGTTTCTATTTTATTAGAACAAAATTTCTATGATAAGATTGAGAGAGGTAACACTCAATGAGTAATCAATTCAATGAAACCATGAATGAAATCCCTTTTCTTAAACATTAATTCTTCATCTCTTGATATACACATACTTATTTCACCATTTTTAAAACCTTTAATTTATGAAAAAACAAAAAAAATATTAATATTTTTATATTAATACCCCAATTTATTTATACTTCATGTCTTAAACATTCACCTATAGTCAATTAACACCCCAACCCATCCATATAATTTTACATGTAGTGGGTGTGATTTGTTTCCATGAAATCAATAATTTTATGTGAAATCATTTCTATAATTAATCAATACCACTCAACCATTCACCAAAAACATTTAAATTAATCCTCCCAAGTATAGAATTATTCCTCTAAAAAATATAATATCCTCTTCCAAAGTATGATTATTATTATTCCCAATTCCCATTGAAGTATTAAATATTTTTTGTATAATCACACATGTATTTTCATTCATGATCCATGATCATATTTACTTATCTAATTTTATTTTCAAGATATAATATCTATAAAAGTGTTAAATGAGTTTCATATTGTTAAATCCTAATAATATAAAGATATTTTTATCATGAAACCCAATTTCTAATAAACAATACTACATATCATACATGTAAATTTATTGTTTTTTCATGGATCTATTTTTTTCATTTTTTATCATTAAACACTAGTGTAACATAAAATGACACACACACTAGTTAAATAATTATATAGGAACTGTAGTTATTTTTTGGTAACCATTAAGAGCTAGATTTCCAATAACCATCATCATCTTCGTCCTTTCAACCAATCTTATCAATATAGAATCATATGGTAGAGAATACAATCATTACACTAACACCACCCCCTTGATTATTGTGGGGTATATAATGATGAAATCATCTCATACATATGTATGAAATACTAATAGATAAATATTCATTACAATGATAATAATCCTTTCTTGAATCATTTCTGTCTAGTGACTTTGTAAAAAAAGATATATAAACAGATGTCTTATAGCAGAAATACATCATATAACACTGTATTCTTCATAACTGGAACTCTTATTATATAATCACACATAATAGTATTATTCATAACATAGGAAAAAGAAACATAATAAAGGGAGAAATCAATTATTTATAATGGGTATACAAGGGATATATTATGATAACATAAGAATAATTGTATGATAATAAGAGAATGACATTTAAAAACCATACCCTTATATCGTATATCATAATCATGAGTCATGGCATAAATCATGGATTTTAATAAGACATGAATAGTGACTAACATGATCTATAAGAGAATAAAATTAGAATAATAAATAGATTATTGGAATACACATAAGAATATAAAATCCTTTCCTTAGTAGTCAAGGATCATTTCCAAAACATGGAAAGTGGAATGAGATTACTCCCCAAACCATCGTAGTATTCAATGTTCACTCCCAAGACTATCATAGTGTAAAAAATAACCTTATTGAATAGTTTTTACTCCCAATTAGATTCTTATTTTTCTCATAATATTTCTACATTTATCCAAGGCATTGGATATAGATATAGGTCTCACCATTCCTTGGCTATAAGATTACCACCATCCATGTATATAACGTAACCTCCATCCTTGTTTATAACGCAATCACCATAAAAAATTGAAATCCACTTATAGATGTGACATAAGATCATAAATAATTCATCCTATTATATCCCTTAAATGTAAATGGGTTTTAGAAATATTTCATCATAGAATAACCAAGGTAAATGAAACAGGTTCCATAAACATCATATCTTGTAATCATATCATAACTCGTGTAAAACGAATGGGTTTCATAAAGAACATGTCATCAAAATCAAACAGCATGGTGTGATATATTATGGATGATATCCTTAAATCATATATCCATTAAAGGTTATTCACTATAAAATGATGTCATCTAATCTGAAAAATGATTTTGAATGATCACTTTGAACATTTCTTGAATAAAATAACCTTTTATGTTTGAAAACAAAAAATTTTTTAAAAAAAAGTTAACAATTAATTCTGAAAATATTTTTATATAAAAATAAAATTTCATACATATAATGGAATATTGAATACTTTTAGAGGTCATGATGGTGGAAAATACCATTCATTTTACACAACATATAACAAATGTATCTTTCATACTTTCTATAAAATATCAAAAAGTTCCTCATTTGGAAAATGATAAGAAGATTTATTCTGAACAATTTTTTTAATGTAAAATATGGGAAAAAATAGAACTAATAAATAATTTTATATTAGTAAAACCCATTGTAAAAACATTTTTAGAAAAAATTAATAAAGAATAAGATATATTTTTAATCAAAGAGAGAAATAATGTTAGTTTTAAATAAAAAAAATATTATTTTAGACTCTTGATTTCATAAAGAGAGGAAAAATAAATGAAAAATATATATTTTCATGAAATAAATAATGGTGAATGGAATACATGTGTTTCTTGAGAGGTAGATCATAATATATCATCATTGGAATCATAATCATAAATGATCCTGATAAAAAATAGATTATAACATAAAGCTATTACCACTTCTATATCTCTTGAAATGTAAGGTCTATGAAGGATTTAACATTATATAGATTTATATATACCATAATTTCATGATAATAATCATAAAATTAAATCATGGTATATATATACACTAAATAAAAGAATCGTGTGGTGTATAAAGTATGTATCCCACTGAAATAGAAGTGAGATGAGAATCCATCACCAAAAGTCTCAACCTTAATTGTACACATTCAGACCACCTATAAAATAAAAATACATTAATTATGCATATATTCTATAAGTATAATTATATATAACATACCATATTTTAATTAAATATGATATTTTATTACCCATTTATTAAAAATTCTTTCTTCAAATCATGTTTGGGGTAATAACTACATTGTGTTTCATGTATGTTCTGATATGGTGTTTTCAATTCATTTAAATTTTTTCAGGGTTCAATCAACTCTAGAATTTTTACCATGATCTAAATATCATATATATTAATTACATATTTATTTAGAGTAATCAATAAAATGTAGGGATAGAAAATGAATTAAGTTGTGTATAGTGATGGTTGGCTGGATGCACACATAAATGAAATTTCCATTTTCATGATAGAAGCAATGAAAGGATGGTAAGTAATATATCCCCTTTATAGAGTAATTATTGAACAGAACTCACCCTATACATTACATATTTATATATCTTACATACTTCACATACTCACATTCCTAATGATATTTTTGGTTTAAAGTTTTGTATAGTTATTCCATAACTCATAAATAATAATCCCATATATAATAAAGAGGACACTTCTACTCATTTTCAATTTTTAAAAATATTGGACAATTAAAATAAAATATGATTTCCTTATATGAAAAATCGTCATGAATTTCATATTTACTTCTTATGTTCCTTTACCCATCCTTAATCACTGTGAAAAAACATTTTAAAAATGAAATGAGAAAACAAAAGCTCAATAAGATACATAAGGATAAAAAATTTCTTTGTATATAGAAAATAATGAGAAACCATGAAACAATATTTCATAAAGATGTCTTTTTATCTATCAATAGTATCATTATTTTTTAAAAAATAAATATATTTTATTTCTAAAGAAAAATATTTCCATTAGAACTTATTATCTAGAATGGATGAGTCTTATAGGTTTCATGGAACATCATTCATAAAACACTTATAAAATCCCTATAATTTTCCTAATAATATGGCTAAATTAAATTATAATTTTACAAAGAACATAATCATTACCCAATGTATTTGATAACCATATGGGTGCACCCATTATATAAGTTATAACAGGCTTACCCATGAGATATAATGGTGCTCAGGCCTTCATAAACTATGTCCAAGGACCATATCATAAATAAACCATTTTAAAAACACTTTTAAAAAAAATTGAAAATATTTTGTATATCAAAATACCCCTTCTTCTAAAAATACACTATTTTTACTTCATAAATTACAAGAAAAATATATGGAAGTTTTTTTCATTGAAACAAACAAGAAATCTTATAGGTGAATCCAACTTCAATTAATGTGTATGGATGCAGGAAAAGTAATTATCCCCATATACAATAAAATATAACATTTTTTCTATATATTTATAAATAAATTCAAACATTACCTAATAATATTTATTTTTTAAAACCATTGATATAATTTCAATGAAAATGATTTATCAAGATATAAAATCTATTCAGAAAATAAATAAACCGTATTAAATGAAATGATCCCTAGAAAATTTTATATGAAACATCAAAAAATTGAGGTTTCATGATCATGGGAAATTATGTTCATGTTGTATAGGAATAATAATAAACTTTTTTTGACTTTTTTAAAAATATATGAAAGAGGATCTTTAAAAGATGGTTCTTAAAAAGAAGTCCCTTACCCAGAGTCTGAATCATTACATATGTTATTTATATTCCATAATAAATAACATATATTAATTTTGTTAATTCTGAAGAACCTGTTTAATTTTAATTATTTCTTTATTTCATTTAATAACATGTTATATACAATTAAATAATCAATTAAATCAGCATCGAGCATTTTGATGATATTTGGCTCAAATGTCAAAAATGACATTGATAGGATGGATATTGTCAAAAAGGTAATTATTAAACCATTTACACAATAATAGTAATGAAATAATTTTCATTTACATAAATAAATTATGATTTTAAATACAGCCATTAAATATTTTTATGAAAATGTATGTACATTAATATCACAGATATGGTAGGTGGTGCATATTCCTTAGAAAAGTTTCTATTTTTCAATGATCCTTATGAAAATATGATATTTATTATTATATATTCCCATAATTATCATAATATAAAAAATTTAAAAGTACTTCTTCAACTATTAATCTATATACTCCATTTGATGGGGTGATGAAAAGCTAATAACATCACTAGGTGGAGGTGGTAGTTCACACATTATCATGAGTCACATTATCATTATATAGTGAATAAAAGTTAAGAAGGAAAATGAGATATTATAATTAAATATGGGTAAATATTTCATGAATACCATATGTAAATATGAATTTCATATTTCTAGTCCAACACTGAGAGACGGTGATGGAAAATAAATTACATCGGTTATTGAGTCTGTAGTACAACAGAAACACGGACGATGGTTACAGTTACCATTTGATGAAATATAATATGGGTTTAGGTTCTAAAACTAAAATAAAAAAAACCTAATTATATGGAATATACAAGTTTAATTTTATAAAAAATTTGTTAAATTTTATTTAAAGGAGGTTGAATAAGAAATAAAACTAAATCATGTCCTTAAAATCTATAAATATTATTTAGAATGTCACATTTGATTAACACGTTAAGACCTCTAAGGTTGGTAAAATAAAGAAATAAATAATATATACTTTTAAAATGATTTTAGTCAGGGATTTGGTAGATCTTGGTGGTCACAAAATGGATTTGGAGTGTAATATAAATATAATAAGATTATCCATTTTATAGAAAGGGGAGAGACACTCAAGGAATTTTTCATAATATTAATTTAATGTGAATTTATTTTCCAACCAAAATGTATCCAAAGTAATATATTTAGAAAATAGGATTTTTAACGGTCAAAATACTCTGATCCAATCATAAATATTCTTGTTTACGTGACATTTTTACCCTTATCATTTAGTTTTATCCATTACTTTATCCCTTCTATACTTATTGTGACAACAATTATGTTTAACTTTTGAGGGTCAATATAGTCATATTAAATTTAAAAAAAACCCATAAATGAACAATAGATGATATTATAAACCATATCCTAATCACAGGGATTAATTTCATATTTTTATTAATTTTATATCATTTAATAAAATAGTATTAATTATAATATATAATTAATGTCAATTTTTAGAAATATTCATTATATTGATTTTAATAGCATCAAAAAAACAAGTAAAATTATAAAAAATAATTTAATATATTAATAAAATTTCATTATAAAAAAAGAGGTTATAAAAATATTTAAATAAAAATAATATTATTTAAATTTTTTTACTATAATTCATTTGATTTGTCAATTAATTTAATAATTACTGTGTCAACATTGGTTAAATGTTTAGTGTAATTATTACATAACTAACAATTATAAATGAACTACAATGATGAATATTGTGATTTTAGATTCAAAATTAATCATTTTAACTAAACAAGAACACTAGTTATTCCCATGTTAAAAATATTATTGTTATTAAAAACAAGAATGTGACATTTTTTATGTTTCTTTAAAACAAATATTATAAGTGTCATATTCCTATCCAAATGGCCAAAAAATACCATATAAGCGAATCATGGAAGATTATGGATGAAATGGACTCATAGAAAAAAAATTAAGGAAATTATTAGGGTCATTTAATAGTCCTCATCACTTTATGTTTAACATTAATTACCAAATATACCCTTTTACCATGGTAATAGAAATTACTAAGGATTATATTCATGTTGACCAAAACAAAAGGGAACTATTTGCTAATTATGTAACCACTAATTCAAAATATGGAATCCATTTTTCAAAATTGAAATCATAGAAATTGCATCATTTATTTTAAAATTAATTCCAAAAGGCTCAACAAAATTTTTTTCCCCAAATAATTATCATTTTAAATATAATTTTCTTATACTAAATTAAAGCATAAAGTTCATTTCAATACCCATATTTGGTTAATATTAAATTAAATGTTACAAATTTAATTTTAAATATTGTAATAAAAAATAAAATTTTACTTTACAAAAAAATTAAAATAAAATACAAGTTATAATTAATAATAAATAATTTTAATTATTCAATGAAAAATAAATAATTTTAGAAAGTTCTCAAAAATTCATCCTATGATAATTTTGACATTCAAAATCAAAAAATGAAATTAATTTTTCAATTAATTTTTCTAAAATTTGCATGATTTAAATATAATATTCACCCATAAAAAGAACAAAACCCCATTTGTGAAAAAAAACATTTTAAATAATATTATCACTTTAATACACTGAGAGTGTTTATATTAACACTGTTAATTAAAACATTATAACTAATTAGGACCATTACATATTTTATATTTAGTTTAATAATATCAATTCTCACTAAATTAATGACTAGGTTATAAGAGTAAAATTTAAAAAATTATTATTATTCTTTGTTGTTCGTTTATGCTTAGTGTTTCTTATCTTGTATGATTTAAAAAATATAATATATTTTTAAAACAATCAACATATTACATTCTACCCCTATTTCTGAAATTTCTTCCTTGCAATTTTAAAATCTAGATTGAAAAGATATGTGTAATGTCTCATATTTTTTCATGTATTATTTTTAAATATTATATGGAATTATTTCGAGACTGGGCGTGAAGACGGAACATCATTCTGAGGTCCGGTGAGCCTGGAATGGTGGTTTGAACTTTTTTTAAGTTAAGTGAGTCGGCACTTGTGTGCGGTTGTGGGAGTTTCCAAACAGATGCCCGAATTAAAAATATGAGGGCACCGTTGCGTCCGGGATGATAACTTTACTTAAGAATGGGCCTAACCTTGACCGGGGCGGGTCGAGGGAAAAAGTTAATTTTCGGACATTTTTAGTAAAGTGAAAATAAAATAAATTGTTAAATGTTTATTTTATTTTTGTGGAAACATTCGTGGCAGCACAGTGATGGGACATCTTTTTCCTTTTTTATGACGTGTCATAATGACTCAAGAATGGAAAGATAGAGTAATTAATACCGCGGCGTATCTTAAATTCCAATCATGATTCCCTTTTCAATGGGTTAAGAGATTGGTGGTCGATTGACGAACTTTTGGGAGAAATCGCTGGAGGATCCGCGGAGCACAAGAGAGAACCCTCAACGGCGAACGACGACAGATCGAAGTTGAGAATTGTTGCGCCAACGACGTTGAAGAATCTCAACGGCGGCGGCAGCACAAAACCTTCTTCAGCGATCGATCCCAGTTGAGGTAGGGGTTTGTTATTTGAATTCTTTTCCCCATTTTTGATTTTAAACGATGAACACGGATCAACCACGAACAAGTTGATCTGCAGATTTGTTCATTCTTACAGGAGGTTTTTATTGGGATGATTCGGGTAATTGATCCATGTTGTTTTGTTATTGTTGATTCTTTCCCTGTTTATGCCTGCTAACGGGAGCGGATCAATGCCGGGATGAACGACGGTGGGGGTTTGTTCCTCACTTTTTTTATTGGATTTCTCCCCCTTCTTTTCTCGTGTGTTCTTTATGTTCTTCATAGGGCGATGAACAACGGATTGTTGCGCATCCGTTTCATGACGCAACGATCCCAAATCGAAGGTTTGATACTGCAACGACCTTGCAGAAGTGCGGCGATGATGGAGGATGAAGAATCGGACCGGATCGGTAAAAGGCGTTCTTAGAGCGTTCTTCGCGCGGGAAGATCAAATCATGATTTCAGAGCCGATCGGAGGTTCGAAAATATTGGGAGCAGCTTCTTGGTTTTAAGGAGACCGAAACCTAGAAGTTTCTCAGCGATCGGACGACTATATTGACGAACGGATCATCACCGGAGGTGTGACGGTGGAAGTCCGTGTTTCTAGAAATTTCCAGAATACACAGTGTGTACTTCTGAAGAACACGCCGTGTAGTACTAGCGACATCTAGGGTTTTAGGGGATAGAGAGGAATCACACGGCATGTGACCCTGGTCACATGGCGTGTTGGACTTTCCCCAACGCTCAGTGTGTATTTTGGGAAGTACATGGACACGGGATGATCTACTCGGCTTCAAGCGACATGGCGTGTACAGCATGGAAAAGGCGGCTACGTGGGACTCGGCGTGTACCCAGGGGGTACACGGACACGGGATGGAGTACACGACTGTGTACTCCATCACACGGCTAGGTGAGGCCAGTAGCATGGGTCACCCCGTGTGCCGATTACACGGTTTGGAGTACACGGGTTGATGACTGTGTACGGGCACATGGACAGCGTACACGGGGCCAACCCCAGTTACTCAGACATGGCCTATAAATCGTACTACACGTCGTGTACTCAGTTTTTCTACATGACCAGCCTATGACACGGGCCGTTGTACATGGGCAGTACCTGGGGTCAGACAACACGGCGTGTAACTTTCTACACGCCGTGTACTTTTTGGAAAACGGCATGGTCCTCTTGTTCACCATATTTTAGACATATTTAGTTTGGGTTAGTACCCCTTCTTCTCATTCCCCTGATGTTCAGGCATCATTTCCTCACTCAGGAGTATGATCCCTTCAGCAGGACTTTCTGTGATAGAGTCAGCCATCCATCCGAGAGGCTCGGATCGTGATCCTCTATCCATTCCTGACCCTAGGTAGAGTTAGGCATCGACGTGACTAACTCTACCGGGCGTTGATCCTCTACCAAGCTATTTTATCACCTAACTGGTGAATCCAGATGAGTCACGGTATGCGCCATGGCCCTGTCAGTGATCGTCATCTGTGTATCGTGGTCTTTCCCACTCAGAAGTGTGTCTCCCGTAATGAGTGCTTCTATCTATCGAAAATCATCCCACTCAGGATTGTGTCTTCTGTAATGAGTGTGACTACCTCTCGTGATGGTTCCTGATGGACGGAACTTCTCAGATGGACATCATCAGAGCTGTAAGACTCGTGGAGTGTGTTCTCCCGGGATGAGTGCTTCGCTGAATCTTCGAACTGAATCCCTGACGGGGGTATGCGGTTGTGCGACTTGTCTCTAGACTACGGGTATGGGTTTTTAATATATCTGGTTTGTTCTATATGTTCTGTAGACATACACTGTGCATAGCTGACTATACCTTTACTTTGTGTACTATTTTGTGGTTTTCGGGGTCCTCTACTGAGTATTGTTATACTCACCCCTGCACAGGCCTTTCCCGCACGTATGTTGTCTTGTGCAGATGAGCATCCTTTTGACAGAGTCCAGGGCGGACCAGGACAAGACCAAGCTTTTTGAGTTCCCTATAGGCCGAGGCGTTCCTACAGCTACGAGCAGCTGTCCCAGTACCTTTTGTGTTTACAGGTTGGACTTTGCAGTTTTCAGACTCTTGTTTTTGGTGTGCTTGTATTCTAGCCCAGTTTACTTTTTAGTACTCTACCTTTCATCGTACTCTGTTGGTTGAGTTTAGTTGTATGCATGCATTTTTGTTCCTTAGTTGTTTTTACATTTCAGCATTGTGGGCTTGGAGATGTGTGTGTGTGTACAGGTACATAGGCAATGCCTCCCATGTTAGTAATATGCCTACTCGGTGCTAGTCACCATCCCCTGGCCTATTGGAGGCGGGATTGGGGAGTCATGGCATGGGCCCCACTAGGACGGGTCGTGACAGAGTGGTATCAGAGGTGGTCGGTTCTACCTTAGGACCAAGAGTCTGTGAGTTTGGTTTGGGGCAATAGTGTTGAGTGTTTCGGGTTCAGCTTTCAAGCCAGAGACTTCTGTGTTGGTGTGGCAGCCGACGTATCCATACACCAGGACTTTGATAACCTGTTTTTCGACTTGGTACATGAAAACATGGGTTTTAGGGGAATAAAAGGTACATGCATCATCTAGGAATGGTTTATGGTTTCCATTTCCTTTGTGTTAGCTATCTAGATATACTCTTTGACCATGGTACGTATTTTTTCCTTACAGGATGCCTTCGCGGCGCAGACCCGCTAGGATTCACCAGCACGATCAGGAGGATGACCCCCTCAGTGATGAGGATTCGATACAGGGACCAGTTCCCCAGGGGTTTCCACCAGGTGGTGCACTAGTTATGACACCACCAGTGGAGAATCCATTGGTACCTGCAGTACTGACCGGTGAGGAGTGCAGGCTTAGCGTGCTCCATGCATTCCAGAGACAAAGACCCCTCAGGTTCTGAGGCGAGCCCGAACCTCAGGCGGCTGAGGACTAGCTTGAGGTGATGACTAGAGTTTTCCATCTAGTGAGGACACCAGCATACCAGATGGTGATCCTATGAGCGAGCCTTCTTCAGGGTTCGGCGGGACGATGGTGGAGTCTAACCACAAAAACTCACGACGAGGATGCTCTTTCATGGATGGAGTTTGAGAGACTCTTTAGGGAGGAGTTCTCTTCGGTTACGCTGAGATTTGTACGCATCCAGGAGCTTCTTTAGCTCTAGCAGGGTAGTATGACAGTAGCTGACTATTCATCGAGGTTCACCAACCTCGCTAGGTACTCGATGGATATGGTCAGGGGTATGTACTTCAAATCTTGGACCTTCGAACGAGGTCTACGATTAGACATCTGATCTAGTGTCATTCCTCTATGAATATAGACTTATGCTGGAGTGCTCGAGCGGGCCTTGGTGATCGAGAGCTTCTTAGAGGAGCAGAGATAGCTGCTGGCAGTCAGCAGCAGGAAGACAGGTGCAGAGACCCCGGCAGCAGGGAGCCGACGTCAGGCACAGGGATCTGGACGTGGGAAATGTCATAGGAGGACCCAGGATAGGGGATCGACAGTCCGGGTCTCTCGGGCTAGATCCAGTCAGCCCACGGAGAAGTGATGCTATGCATGCGACAGTAGGGGACATCTCGCTAGACATTGCCTGACCCGTCGAGCTACTGACAGGGAAGCGATGGACGGACCACCGAGGCAGAGACAGAGAACAGAATAGGCAGACCTGTCAGGCGGCAGACGTGGAATAGGAGCAGGGAGAGCTGCAGGTGGTGGAAGACGTTTCGACTTACTTCCACCACCACCCCCAGGAGGTCCGCACCAGACTCAGGGAGCTTGGGGATAGGGGCGGGGACAGCTGCATGCGGTCGAGTTATACGACCCAGGGACTCCAGGGATGATTCGAGGTACAATTTGTGTCTTCTCTACCTTATCTTCCATGCTTATAGACACAGGTTCCAGTGTTCCTTTATAGCCACATGTCTTGCACGAAAACTCGAGATTCCGGTAGAACCGTTGACTTGATCCTTACGTTTTCGAGACACCTATGGGGGGAGACTCGACGATCACGCACCTTTGCAGACAGTTTGATCTTACCCTTGGAGGTGAGAGTTTCGGTTGTAACCTCTTGGTGGAAGCTTCTAGGCCTTACGATGTCATTCTCGATATGGATTGGTTATCTTCAGTCCATGCCCATATTGACTGTTTTAGGCGAAGAGTGTGGTGTGTCTGTCATGATGGAATGAGGTTTTCCTTTGTCAGAGAAAAGGAAACCCAGGTAGCACAGAATGGACTTATGCACAGGAGGGTGCATCCAATCACTCATGAGTTGTCTAGCCTTTCCCTCGGAGCAGTGGATGTTGTGAGCTCCCAGTTCCCAGTAGTAGTGGCGGAGTACGAGGACGTCTTTCCTGAAGATGTTCCAATATTACCTCCCCACCCGGAAATCGACTTCTGCATCGACTTGCACCCCGGGACGGCACCAATTTCCTCATCAGCATATCAGATGGCTCCCACAGAGCTTCGTGAGCTGAGGGTGCAGTTGGAGGATTTGAAGAACAAGGGTTTCATGAGACCCAGCATCTCACCCTGGGCGGCCCCAGTCTTGTTTGCCAAGAAGGAAGATGGGAGTCTGAGGTTGTGCGTGGATTACCGGCGCCTAAACCAGGTGATGGTGAAGAACAAGTATCCACTGCCTAGAATCAATGACCTCTTCAATCAGCTAAGAGGGGCACAATGGTTCTCGAAGGTTGACCTTCGATCAGGCTATCACCAGCTATGAGTGCGGGATGAGGATATACCGAAGACGGCTTTCATATGCCGCTACGATCACTATGAGTACTTGGTGATGCCTTTTGGAGTGACGAACTCCCCCATAGTGTTCATGTGACTGATGAACCGGATATTCCATCTATACTTGGACCGGTTCGTAGTGGTCTTCATCGATGATATCCTTGTGTACTCGGCGTCATAGGAGGAGCACCCAAGACACTTGCGGATGGTTATGGACATACTCTGGGAGCACCAGCTTTATGGGAAGCTCTCGAAGTGCCAGTTCTAGATTCAGGAGGTCCACTTTCTGGGACATGTCATCTCAGCAGATGGAGTAGCTGTGGACCCAGCCAAGGTGGAGGCTGTGTTAGCATGGGAGCAACCTTGGAGAATGACGGAGGTGCGGAGCTTCCTTGGGTTGGCAGGATATTACCAGAGATTCATCCTTAATTTCTCCTGGATATCAGCACCAATGATGGCCTTGACCAGGAAGGGGAAACCCTTCATACGGACAGAGAAGTTCCATCAAGCTTTTGAGCAGTTGAGACAGAGTTTGACGAGCACCCCAGTCTTAAGATTGTTGGTGGAGGGTGTCGAGTACGTAGTTTTCTGCGACGCATCAGGAACTGGGCTCGACTGTGTCCTGATGCAGCAACATTCAGTGATTGCTTATGGTCCACACCAACTTAGTCCACATGAGCATAACTATGCGACCCATGATCTCGAGTTGGAAGCGGTGGTCTTTGCATTAAAGATGTGGTGACACTACCTGATGGGTGAGCGGTTTATCGTCTACTCTGACCACAAGAGCCTCAGGTACATCTTTTCGCATAAAGATCTGAATATGCGGTAAATACAATGGCTGGAGTTCCTCCAGGACTATGATTTCGATATAATCTATACTCCTTGAAAGGGGAACAAGGTGGCGAATGCTCTTAGCAGAAGTTCGAGATCACATCTGTTGAGTGAGGCGACACAGTAGTTAGTCGCGTTGCAGTTATCCTTCGTGGATGGAGAGGATACAGCTTACCTAAAGTCGATGGTTGTCACCCCTCCACTATTACAGCGAGTTAGGGAGGCATAGCTTGGGGATGTTTACTATGTGGATTTACGTGCTCAGTTATCTACAGTACATGCTCCTGATAGATATTCACAAGTTGGGAAGCATTTACTTCTTTTTAGAGGATGCATTGTTGTACCAGTGGTGTTGCAGGAGGAGGTCCTAAGGGAGTTTCATACATCCCCTTTGGCGGTAAATCCTAGGGTGGAAAAGATGTACCAGTATCTCTGATGACAGTTCTGGTGGTCAGGCATGAAGAAAGAAGTAGCGGAGTTCATTTCTCGATGCCTCACATGCCAGCAGTTGAAGGCTGAGCACCGGGTTCCAGCGGGATTAGCTCACCCCCTAGAAGTTCCAGAGTGGAAGTGGGATGGAATATAGATGGACTTCATGACAGGCTTACCACAGAATTCCAAGGGGCATGATTCTATTTGGGTGATTGTTGACCGACTCACCAAGTAGGCCCACTTCCTAGATATCAGAGAGTAGAGTTTCGTAGAGAGATTGGGACGCCTCTACGTGCAGGAGATAGTTAGGCTTCATGGCGTCCCCTCGACTATAGTCTCAGATTGAGATGCCCGCTTCACATCCCGATTGTGGAAGGGATTACAGGAGGCTTTTGGGACTCAATTATGCTTGAGCACAGTGTTCCATCCCCAGACTAAGGGTTAGATGGAGAGGATCATTCAGGTTCTGGAGGATATATTGTGAGCTTGTATCTTGGACTTTGTTCGTAGTTGGGAGGACCACCTACCACTAGTGGAGTTTTCGTACAACAACAGCTACCACTCCACCATTGGTATGGCACCATTCGAGGCCTTGTATGGGAGACCCTTCCGGTCACCGCTTTGTTGGACCGACCCCAGAGAATCAGCATTCTTGGGTCCAGAGTTGGTGTGAGATACCATAGAGAAGGTGCAGATCATCTGAGAGTGGATGAAGACTGCACAGATCTAGTATAAGTCCTATGTTGACCAATGACAGAGGCCTCTGGAGTTCGAAGAGGGAGGCCACGTCTTTCTTCAGGTCTCACCTCAACGAGGGTTACGGAGATTTGGCCGAGGCGACAAGCTATCTCTGAGGTTCATCAGACCCTTCCAGATACTGTGCAGATTTGGCGAGGTGGTGTACCACCTAGCTCTGCTGCCACAGTTGCATCGGGTACATGATGTCTTCCACGTGTCACAGCTGAGGAGGTACGTGAATGACCCGTCGCACGTCATCGACTGGGGCGAGCTGGATATCGAGGATAGAGTGACCTTTGCTAAGTACCCGGTGGAGATCGAGGATCGGTAGGAGAGGATCCTTCGAGGGTGATCAATTAACTTGGTGCGTATCCAGTGGTTGCACGGGAATCTTCAGGAGAGCACGTGGGAGTGGGAGGCCCAGATCCGTGCCCAGTAACCGCATCTTTTTTAGTAGCCGTTTTTTTGGATTTTCGGGGACGTAAATCCCAAAGGTGGGGAGAATTTAATGTCTCGTATTTTTTCGTGTATTATTTTTAAATATTATATGAAATTATTTCGAGACCGGGTGTGAAGATGGCACATAATTCCGAGGTCCAGTGAGCCTGGAATGGTGGTTTGAACTTTTTTTTAAGTTCAGTGAGTTGGCACTTGTGCGCGGTTGTGGCAGTTTCCAAATGGATGCCCAGATTAAAAATCTAAGGGCATAGTTGCATCCAGGATGATGACTTTACTTAAGAATGAGCCTAACCTCGACCGGTGCGGGTCGAGGGAAAAAGTTAATTTTTGGATGTTTTTAGTAAATTGAAAATAAAATAAATTGTTAAATGTTTATTTTATTTTTATGGAGACATCCACAACAGCTCAGTGACGAGACATCTATTTCCTTTTTTATAACGCGTCATAATGACTCAAGAATGGAAAGATGGAGTCATTAATACCTCAATGTATCTTAAATGCCAATCATGTTTCCCTTTTTAATGGGTTAAGCGATTGGTGGTCGATTGACGAACTTTTGGGAGAAATCGCTGGAGGATCCGCGGAGTGCTAGAGAAAACCCTCAATAGAGAATGAAGACAGATCAGATTTGAGAATCATTGCGCCAACGACGTTGAAGGATCTCGACGATTACGGTAGCGTGACACCTTTGTCAGTGATGGATCCCAACTGAGGTAGGGGTTTGTTATTTGAATTCTTTTCCCTGTTTTTAATTTTAAACGACGAACGTGGATCAACCACGAACAAGTTGATCCGCAGATTTGTTCATTCTTGCGGGAGGATTTTGTCAGGATGATTTGGGGAATTGATCCATGTTGTTTTGTTATTGTTGATTCTTGCTCCTTTTAAGCCTACTAACAGGAGCGGATCAATGCCATGATGAACGATGGTGGGGGTTCGTTCCTCACTTTGTTTATTGGATTTCTCCCCCTTCTTTTCTCGCGCGTTCTTCATGTTCTTCATGGGGAGACGAACAAAGGATTGTTGCACATCTGTTCCACGATGCAAAAATCCCAAATCGAAGGTTCGACACCGCAACGAACTTGCAGAGGTGTGGCGACGATGGTGGATGATGAATATGAATGGATCGATAAAAGGCGTTCTTCGAGCGTTCTTCGCACGGGAAGATCAAATCAGGTTTTCGGAGCCTATCAGAGGTCCAAAAACATCGGGAGCAGCTTCATGGTGTCGGGGTAACCGAAACCTGGAAGTTTCGCGGCGATCGGACGGTCGGATCGACGAACGGATCATCACCGGAGGCGCGATGGCGGAAGTCCATGTTTCTGGAAATTTCCAGAATACACGGCATCTACTTCTGAAGAACATCCCTGTAGTACTGGAGGCGGCTAGGGTTTCGGGGGTTAGAGAGAAATCACACCGTGTGTGACCCTGGTCACACAGCGTGTTGGACTTTCTCCGAAGCTCGGCGTGTATTTTGGGAAGTACACAGACACGGGATGATCTACACGGATTTAGGCGACACAGCGTGTACAGCATGGTAGAGACGGCTACGCTGGACTCGGCGTGTACCTAGGGGGTACACGGACACGGGATGGAGTACATGACCGTGTACTCCATCACACGGACAGGTGAGGCCAGTAGCGCGGGTCACCCCGTGTGCCGATTACACGGGTTGGAGTACAGGGGTTGATGACCGTGTACGGGCATATGGCCAACGTACACGGGGCCAACCCCAGTCACTCATACACGGCATGTACATCGTACTACATGCCGTGTACTCATTTTTTCTACACTACCAGCCTACAACATGGGCCGTTGTGCATGGGCAGTACCCAGGGTCAGACAACACGGCGTGTAACTTTCTACACGTCGTGTACTTTTTTGTAAAACAGCATGGTCCTCTTCTTCACCGTATTTTGGACATATTTCGTTTGGTTTAGTGCCTCTTCTTCTCATTCCCCTGATGGTCAGGCATCATTTACTAACTCAGGAGTATGATCCCTTCAGCAGGACTTTCTGTGATAGAGTCAGGCATCTATCCGAGAGGCCCGGATTGAGATCCTTTATCCATTCCTGAACCTAGGTAGATTCAGGCATCGACGTGACCAAATCTATCAAGTGATGATCCTCTACCAAGATGGTGTATCACCTAACTGGTGAATCCGGATGAGTCGCGGTATCCACCATGGCCCTGGCAGTGATCCTCATCTGTGTATCGTGATATTTCCCACTCAAGAGTGTGTCTCCCATAATGATTGCTTCTATCTAATGGAAATCTTCCCATTCAAGAGTGTGTCTTCCATAATGAGTGTGACTACCTCTCGTGACAGTTCCCGACGGACGATACTTCTCGGATGGACATCATTAGAGCTGTAAGACTCGTGGAGTGTGTTCTCCCAGGACGAGTGCTTCATGGAATCTTAGAACTGAATCCCTAATGGGTTATGCGGTTGTGCGACTTGTCTCTAGACTACGGGTCTGAGTTTTTATTATATATGGTTTGTTCAATGTGTTTTGTAGACATACACTGTGCATAGATGACTGTACCTTTACTTTGTGTACTATTTTTTGGTTTTCGGGGTCCTCTACTGAGTATTGTTATACTCACCCATGCACGGGCCTTGCCCGCACGTCTGGTGTCTTGTGCAGACGAGTAGCCTTTTGACAGAGTTCAGGGCAGACCAGGATAGGACTGAGCTTTCTAAGTTCCCTACAGGCCGAGGCGTTTCTATAGCTACGAGCAGTAGTCCCAGTACCTTTTGGTTTTACAGGTTGGACTTTGCAGTTTTTAGACTTGTTTTTAGTGGGCTTGTATTCTGGCCCAGTTTACTTTTTAGTACTCTACCTTTCGTCGTACTCTGTTGGTTGGGTTTAGTTGTATTCATGCATTTTTGTTCCTTAGTGGTTTTACATTTCAGCATTGTGGGCTTGGAGATTTGTGCATGTGTACAGGTACATAGGCAATGCCTCCCATGTTAGTAATATGCCTACTCGGTGCTAGTCACCAGCCCCTGGCCTATTGGAGGCGGGCTTGAGGAGTCACGGCGTGGGCCCCACTAGGACGGGTCGTGACAATATGTTTTCCTCTTCCATATACATTTTTGGATATATCATATCATAAATAAGGTTAATAGAACATCTACATAGGATGATTGAAAATGGAAATAATAATTTCAACAAGAATAATAAATTACTAGGATTCTGTGTTGAATAACATAAGTGGGAAGGGACTACATGGATAAATAATAAACCTAACTCCTATGGAATGATACATAGTGATAAATATATTGGTCATGAGAAAGTTAACCGTGAAAAACAACAAAACTATGGTGAGTTAAAGGCCATTGATTTATTGATAAGAAAAGTAAAAATATAATTTTTATTTTAATATCATTTTCTTAGATTTGAGGAATTAATTTATCATATATACTAAAAGCATATGTAAAAATACCTAATTTACTAGTATAGTTCATCTATTTTTAAATTTCTACCACAAACATGTCTATTGATTGAAAAGATGAGTACTAAATATGAATTTTCATTACTAAAGTAGTAGACTGAAATTTTAATGGAAAAAATAATTGTTAAATAGGATAGGAATTTTTCCCTCCTATCTTTATACATTATCTAAAACAAGATTGGTTATAAAATTCATTCATAACTCCAAATATGAATAATCTTTCATATGAAGAAACACACCATTAGTAAAAAAGGAAACAAATGTCACCAAAATATTAACTTTGGCCAATTTATAAATATCTAACCATAACATTCATCAAAATATTTTTGACTAATATTGAAAGGCATGGATTAGAAGGATTTTATCACATATTCTTCCAAGTCAAAATCAATCACTCTTAATTTATCATAAAAAATTTATATACCCTAATCGTATAATCTCAAAGATATGCTAATCATTTTCATAAATAACATAAAACACTATAAAGTCACATTAGTATAATTTTTACCTCTAAATGATAATAAAACCTTTAATACTCAATTAAAATCCCCCAATTTTTTTTTCTTAACAATATATGGCTTGTTATATAGTGTACATATTCCAAAACAAAATTAATCTTATAGACAATAAAGAACTTCTCAGTCTCATGGTTATCTCTACAATAAAAAATAAATTCAAAAAAATAATAAACACCATTAAAAATATCACTATTTAACCCATAGAATTTTCTATTGAGCTCATATTTCATAAAAAAAAAATCTATCATTAATAAAATATTAACCCATAGTCTTATTTACCCTTTTATTATATATCCATAAATAATTATCTCCAATATTATCACCTTTTTTATAAAAAAAATTAAAATGAATCAATTTCATATACTTATGATTCTATATTTTGAAAAAATCTACTTTAAAATGTTTCAATATCATTATAATTTTGATAAACATTTCATTAATACCCTTTATTAAAAACATAACCATGATTTCTATTCTTAATAACTGATATGAAATTTTTTATTTTTGTTCATCAATATCACTCAATATTTATTCATACTTATATTAAAAATAATAATTTATATTCTAAATCTAGATGAGGGACTTGGAAGAGGGAACTCAGAAACAGTTTTGAAGGAGGCTTCCATACATAAGGATCCACTAGGGTTGCCTCTGCACCTGATAGTGGTTAATGTCTTCAGAATAATTCATCATGATATGAAGGTTGGGTAGGCTTCAAGGCATGTGGCCTCTCGATTGAATTAAGTTTCTCGGAATGAGGCGGTAGTGGGAGGTCTAGGTGGTGATAACATGGAAATATCTCTAGCAGGTGGAGGTCCTTGCCCCATGTCTTATCCCTCTTTTGGTGAGGTAGTTAAGGAAGAAAGGCGTGTTCAAGATTAGGTGACTGTACAAATATCTGATCATGGGGGTGTTAATTATCATTCCAACATTAGGGTGCTCAAAGATTCATAGGTATCTAATGTGACAAAGCCATCTTTGGTTCATAATCGCTTCTCGGTTTTGAATGAGGATGGGAAAGAATATGGGGATCCTAAAAGAGGGAAAACCATTATTCCAATATTAAGATGTAAAAATGTAGGAAGTATAGACTCATAATATGAGGAGGTGAGTGACCATGATGGTGTCCCACTAATAAATTCGGACTATGAGTAGGTGGAATTGGTTGGATATGGTTTAAGGAAAGGGAAATAATAAAACCTCTTTATTGGAAATCATTCATGTCTTGAGGGGGAAAATGAAAAGACCCTTTTATGATTATTTGAGCACCCCAAAGATAATAGTAAAAAAACAATCAATCAAGTTAAGGTGTATTGGAATAGAGGCTATCACAAGGGGATATTAATCTAATAAATAAGTGGAATTGGTTTCTCTTAAGACACACAAATGTAGTCCTTCGGAAGATAGAAAATCTTTTATAGGTGGAGCTGAGGTGAAAGAGAATAAATGTTGGACTCAATATCAGACAATGAGGGAGGGAATTGGAAAGTAGGGGGTAGGAACTCATAGATGTAGTGACAATGGAAAATGATGGGTTATTTTTATGAACATCGAAGAAGTGATACTAGAATAGGTCTTGATCATTCATGCCTCTAATGAGGAAACAAAAAGGATGAATGGAAGACTAATTCAAGTGGAAACAATCTAAGAGTAGGGTTCCTTGATCGAAAAACAACATTTAATTATGATGAGAGACTTCAATGAGAAAAGGATATCATTAGAGGAGTTCTTGATAGCATGGGACAATTTTTCATCTCAATTTGAAGCAATTATCAAAGATGAACTAGATAAAAAGGTAACCTATATTTCCTAGAAATTATTTTTTGAGGTCACTTCCAATAGTTTTAAGTTGGCCTTTTAATAATTTTGTTAACTACTGTAGTGTTTGATGTTATGTTGAACTTACAGGTTTCTCTTTTTTTTACTATAAAAGTGTTTTATAAAAAAAATTGGGTGCCTGTGAATTCCATTATATTATGTATGGCTCGTTTATCTTCCATCATATGTTCATATATCCATAAAAGAAATATTGATGTCTGTAATTGTATTTATATTCTAACATGAGGTGTATGTGTCATGATTTTGAAATAAAATAAGTTATATACAATGATATAATGAAATTCCATATAATAATAAATGTGTTCGGTTGATTAAATAGTTTCTTGAATTTTATTTTGATGCTCAAAAATAATTAAATATCATATGAACATTATTTTTCCATGATAGTACTTATTAAATAACCAAGATGTGATAATAATGATGTGTTAAATTATTGGCATTACATAATGAAAAATATATTTAATAAGTATATAATAACATTATTATAACATGAAATTCCTATATAACGGAAAACATTTCTTTAAAATAAAATACCCATCGAAATTATATAATAAATTAACTTCCAAAAAAATATTCACATTTACATCAAAATTAATGAATGATTTAACCTCAATGGTTTTTTGTTTACATACCCAAAATGAAATATCATTTATTTAAAGTAATAAATCATGTAAACATATGTTTTACATATAATTCACCCAATAAAACATATCCAAAGTTTTTAAGAATATCCTTAACAAATAATCATTTATAACCTCAAAAGGTTGTGTCTACACCATGGAAGATATAATAAAACATAAAATTATAAATCCAGGATTATGTATATAAATCTTAATCCATCCACTTATAAAAAATCCTAATATTTTATGTTTCATAAAACCTTGTTTGATACCAACTACAAGAACCCATTCTTAGATAGTACATATTCTAGTGACTTTAAACTAGAATTCACATTCATATATTCCAAAAGATATGTTTTGTTTATAGTTTTAGAGAGTTATATAATAAATCATATATATTAATATCATATATTACAATGAATCACTTCTACTCATTGTCTATTTATTCAAAATATTAAACTTTTAAAATAAAACAATATTTAATTTTATTAAAAATATTTATGACATTCAACATTAATTTTATCATTCTTTTACACATTTATAATCCTTGTGAAAATAGTTTTAAAATGTGTGATGACTAAAGAAAACTCAAAAAGGTAAATAATGAAAAACACTATTATTCATGTGAAAAACATGAAAAACTATGAAAACCCCTTTCTTAAAAACATTCCATTTTTTCAAAAAGAGTATCATTTTCCCTTTAAAAAATAATTACCTTACCATTTTAAATCAAATAATTTCTAGGAAATGTTATTATAATGAATAGAAGATTCGGGTTGGTGCCTTGGGACATCATCATATTCAAACATATAAAATACCTATATAATTGGAATAACCATGTATATGACTTGAAATATAATTCTCTGAAGAAAATTCTCATTACCCAATGAATTGGAGATATAGAACCAATCATATATTCCATAATAGTATCACATGTGAGATATAATGGGGCGAGAACCTTTGAAAAAAATTCCAACAATGGTATCATGAATAAATCATTTGAAAAACATTTGTAAAACTATGTGCAATCATTTTGAATATGAATAGTACATTACTTATAAGAAAAAAAATTCAATACCAAAATACCCAAATAAAAGTGAATACTGGTTTTTATTTGATGAAAACACGATTTCTTGAAGAGGAAGACAAACATTAATTAATGGATATGGAGGTAGTAAAATTCAATGTCACTATACATGTTAAAATTGAACAATCCATTCTATCTTTTTGTAAAACAACATTAAAACATTCATAAAAAATAATTATTTTATGGAATAATTTCAATGAATTTCATGGAATATTATTTATTAAAATCATAAAACCATGCACATAATTATGAAACCATTTTCTTTCAAAATAAAATTTAAAAAATATAATGTAAAATTCAAATCATTGTTGTGTAGAGATGGTAGGAAATTATATACATGTTATACATGTAAAGAAATAAATTCCTTTTTATTTTTTTTAAAAAAATTTGGAGGGTCTTTAAAATGAATTTTTAAAAGAATGTCCCCTACCCTGAGTTTTCCATATCATGTACCTTACATATCCTACTGAATAAAAAAATATTTTAATTTTATTCATTCTTATGAACCATTATAATGTTTATTAGTCCTTTATTTAATTTAATACCATGTTATATTCAATTACATAATCATTTAAATTCAATTTGGTCATTTTGATGATATTTAGATCATATGTCAAAATTGACATAGGTAGCATGAATATAGTTAAGGAGATCATTATTACACAATCCCCCAAATAATAATAATAATGACTAGATTTTAATTTCAATACATAAATTATACTTTTAAATAAAATAATAAAATATTTTTATGAAGAATATATTACATTATAATCATAGTGAGGGTAGGTTGTACGTATTCATGGGTAATTTAAAGACCCGGAATTTTTGTGGAAATTTTATTTCATAAATACATGAAAATTTTACGAGTCTGCAAAAATTTACGGCGCATGATTCCGAGGCCCGGTGTGTCCAGAATCAATTTCTAAAGTTTTGTTTGGGTACGTTCAATAAACGTACGAGTGTGTTTTTATAACTTTTGAACTGGTGCTCAGAACTGAAATCTGAGGGCACCGTTGAACTTGCAGTGCCGGTATTCACTTAAGAAGACTTTCACTTTGACGGCAGTGAGTCGAGGATAGAAGTTTGTTTTTGGATTTTCTTTAAAAAAATAATAAAATAAAGTGAGATACACTTTATTTTTATTGAGCCTCCATGTGAGTGTTGGTGGTTAAAAACTCCTCAAGGGAGTTGGAGGTGGGGCCACCACACCTTAACCTCCCATGAGAGGTTATGGTGGTGGGTCCCACTTGAACTCAACCTCCCATGTGAGGATAAATGAGGCGAGGACCACCCGGGATTTTAACCCCTTAAACTCCCCATTAAAGAGGAGGAAACTCTTAAGCTTCACATTAATTTAGGGGAGCCTATTCACCTCCCCTTGCATTTAATTTTTCCAATCCTCCACAATTAAGGGGGAGCCTACCTAGTTATTACTCCTTTTTGAATTGGTACCAACTCCCCAATTAATACGTGCCAACACACATGAATTAATGAGGTGGAGACTTTTAATTTAATTCACCCTTTTGAATTTGTTCCAACAAAACAATAGATAAACTAATCTTTTATTTGGCACAATGATTTCATTTGGGTGATTGAAGAGAAAGCTCTCAACGAGAAACCTCACCTTCCAATAAAGAACACGTTCTTCTTCCAACGAAGAACGCCGGCTACGGTCCCCTTCAATCTTCTTCTTCAGACACCTACCGATGTGGAACCACTTCCACAACCGTCATACGAATTCAGGAGTGGAAGAATGCGGCGGACACGACGAGCTACAACTCCGTCTTCTTCTACGACTCTGTCAATGAACGACGAACGACGAATGACGAATCGAAGGTAGGGGTTTAATTTTATCTAAGAATGATCTTTCCCATGTTCTTCATTTCTCTCAAAATGAAGAATGAGGGTTGTTGTGCTTCATACTTGTGAGCCTCTTTATACCGCCCTAACCGCAGAGGGTGTGGGCCAAACCAATATGGCCCGACCCCTCCATCGATCTTGTTAATGGTGATCGTTGGCATGGCGAGGAAGCAATAAGGTGATGAAGGTAGCGGAAGAAAAAGGTCATGCTACCCACTACCTTGATGAACTGTGCCGCCCCCTTGGAGTATCGGTGCTCCCGGTCGAACACAGTCGGTCTGCGCCAGCCCGAACCGCGCCGAACCGGCCAGCCCGTCCGCCTCCTGCACGCCCTGCCTGTGGCCTGCACGACGCCCCGCCGGCCTGCCCGCGGCCTCCATCACACCCCACTGACCTTCTCGCAGCCTCCAGCGCTCCTCGCCAGCCTACCCGGGCCGCACCCCAGCTCCCGGCCGAACCGGCCGAGTCGCGCCGACCTCCCGAGCCGGCCATCGGCGTCCTTCGCAGCATTGCTGGCTAAACTGGCTCGGCCTTCTGGGATGAGTCGCTCGAGCCACGCCCCTTGCAGCACTGGCCGAATCAGCTCTGGTCTCCGGTCCAAGCCGCCTACACGGCGACCTCCAGGCCGAACCGCCCTCGCAGTCCGCTGGGCTGGGCCCAGCGCACCGGGTCGAACCTAACAGGTTGGCCCACCCAATGGGTTGGGCCAGACCCAAAAGGTCTGACTGGGTCGACCAAGACTGGGTCGGCCCAGACTAAGATGGGCTGAGTCGATCTGACCGAGTTGGACCAGACCCGAGCCCACTACTGTCCTTTACTTTCTTTGGCCATATCTTTGGCACTGTACATCCATTTGACGAACCATCAACAGCGCTGGCTTTCTTGGAGCGTGATGGTCCCTTTGAGTATACCCCACTGGAGTTCGTGGTTTAGTTGAGTTACGGTCAGGTTGGATCATACACGAATCCAACCAGGCCCCTGGGACTAAAAGGCTAATAACTCACAGACCAGGTGTCTGATTGATGTGTCGTATGTTGCGTTGATACCTCTATGACGTGGCAGACCTTTGAGATAATTCAACGTGGGACTTCGTGATAGTTGGATTATCGACCAGTATCTTGTGGAGAGGATCTTCCAGAGATGAGCAGGCATTTTTTCGGGAACCTAGTAGCTGGCTGAGACTTGACTACTACTAACTTATTTGACTCATAGTGATTCAACTAGCCCAGTGGGGAGCGCCTTGGTGTCGTGATAGACCCATGGTGGGGAGCGCCTCTGTGTGAGTGTGGTAGACCCACGGTACTCGACACGTGGAGTACCTCAGCAGGCTACAATGGGTAGCACCTCTGTTTGAGCATGGCAGACCCACGGTGGGGAGCGCCTCTGTGTGAGTGCGGCAGACCCATGGTACTTGACAGGAGGAGTACCTCAGCAGTCCAAGTTAGTGGGAAGCACCTCTGTGTGACACGACATGCCCACTGTACTCGATAGAGGAGGATTTCTCCAGTAGCTGAGGGTTCATATTGATAGTATCCCTATAATAAAGTCATGGTTGAGAGGAGTCAGTAACTTTTGTGTTTACCTCATGATTGAGATGGATTACTTGGTAACTTAGGTGTATGTATGGGAATACACCTGAGTGAGGTTATATGTTGATTTCATACTTTGTTTTTTTATCCTTGTTGGATTTTTTGAGACATTGAGGGTCTTAGGGTCCCTACTGAGTATCATTATACTCACCCCTGCATGGGCTATGCCTGCACCTCGTTGTGTTGGTTGTAGATGACAGACAGTGCTGACTAAGGATCAGAGTAGCAGGACTGGACGGTACCCGGAGGTGGACCTTACGAAGAGTCGGTACACGGAGGATACTGACAGACATGGAGTGCTAAGGAGGCGATATGTACCTACCCTTAAGATAGGATTCCCCAGAGGATGACCTAGTAGCTACTTTACATTTTCTTCAATTGTACTTGTTTTTCAGTTGTTCTTGTACTTTCCTATTGGGCTTGTATTTCTGGCCCCTTTTACTCTTCAACACTCCTTTGTATACAGTTTTTCTTAGTGTTTTTCTTCCATCTCGTACTCTATTGTGTGTTTTTACACTTTATAAAGGCAATTACTTCCCAGTTTTAGGGATTTACGCCTTTGGTGATAGTCATTAACCCCTGGCCTATGGAAGGCGGGCTTTGGGTAGTCACGGAACGGGCCCCGGGGGACGGGTCGTGACAAGTAAAAGTTCCATTTTTAAAATATCATTAATGAAAGAAGGTAAGAATTATTTTTTATTTATATAATTATATAAATATCATTTATATAAATTTAATTCATTAAAAATACTTATTTATATTATCCATGTGATGTGATGATTAACATGAATCACATCGCTTCGTGGAGGTGGTAGTCCACTCGAAGAAAAGAATATCATCATCATTTTTTATTGAATATATGGGTAAGAAGGTAACTAATGTATTATGTTTTAGTAATGATAAATAGATAATTAATATCATATAAAAAAATTAATAAAATCATTATAATATATCCATGAGATATGGTGATGGAAAATGAACTACATCTATTCATGAAATGGAAGTCCACCAAACACAGGAAAGACAGTTTCATTTCTCATTTTATGGATGAGGATATGGATTCATGTTTTAAAATTAAAGATTAAATAATTAGTTTTTTTGAATATGGTACTTTTGTTTTATAATTAATATTATAGAATATTATAATTAGCTGGAAGAAGATATCAAACAAAAACATGTGATTAAAAACTACACCCCTTATTTGGAATGTTTTATTTTATTATCAACTTAATCCATCTATTGTTTGTGTTATGACCTAAAAAGTCCATAAAGAATGTATTTATGGATTTTATAAATGTTTTTAATTAGATATTTTCTCAACCAAAAGTGGTTTTATGTGTCAATTAAATAGTAGAATAGATTCCCTTTTATAAGAGCGGGGAGAAGCACTCTTGAAGTTTCTAAAAATATTAATTTAATATAAATTAATTTTCAAAAACTAATGGATAAAAATAATTTATTTTAAATATTGGATGATAATTAGTCAGAATTATATCTCAAAATTAAAATTATTCATATTTAGGTAACATTTCTACACCTATCATGCGGTTTTAACACTTCGTTAATCCCTTGTACACTTACTATGAAAAAAAATGATTCTTATAATTTGAGGTTCAATATAGTTACTTTAATTGGAGAAATGACCCATATATGGAACATGGTTGATTTAATCATACATATAATATTATCTTTGTTGGAACCAGGTTCTTCAAAGCATGATTTGGTGTATGGTTTGTGTTTGTTGTCAATCCTAAGTGGAAGTTCAGGGTGTGAACCAACAAAGCGATCATACCGTTCAGGAAGAAAACAGTAGTGAAGGTGGCGCTGTTTCCCAGTGTTTGCCAAATTTTTGGGCCTGAAAATCCGTAAATAAAGTAAAGTGTTTTTGGCAATGATACTTGCGCGTCGAGCTCTTTGAGGATGAAAGACTTGCGCGCCATATGTTTTTGAGGATCAGAACATCACAATTTGGCTATGGAAAGAAGGTCGCGCAAGTAACTTGCGCGACAGAGGATCTGGAGACAGGACTTGCGCGTCGTCGAGGGACTTGCGCGCCGCCGCGCAGGGGGTCCAGTTTGCCTATAAATACTGGACCACCCCTCCTCATTTCCAACGGAGTTCAAGGCCGAGAGATTGTTCGAGCTCTCGTCGCGCAGGTGGTTGAGTCGCGCAGGTGGTTGTTTTGTCGCGCAAGTAGAGCTTGCACGCCGGTGTTTGGCTGTTCTCCCAAGGCAGTTTGGAAGAGAAAGGAAGTGGATCGCGCAAGTATTTAGTTCAAGAAGGCAGTGTCGCGCAGGTGCTTCAGTGACACTTGCGCGCCAGTTTAGTCTCGCGCGCCTGAGACTTGCGCGCCGCCGGGAGACTTGCGCGCCGGGCTTGAAAAGGAGACCTAGACACTATTGAAGCACGCCTTCCTTGCTGGAGCTGCACGAAAGCCGAGAATCTACTCGGTCCATTCGAGGAAAAGTGATATTCTTCTTCTAGTGAGAATCGGACTTCAATAGAGCATCTACATTCAAAAAAGGATGCACTCTTATGCAAATGAAGAAGAGACCTACACGTCTATAAACTGAGTGGGACTTCACCAACGGCAGTGAGCCAGGGGGAGTCAACGGGAGTGACCCGAGGGACGCAGTGAGCTATCCCTGAACAATTGTAAAGGCAGTGAGCCTGGGACAGAGTGTCTGTACCCGAACTTTTGTATCCGTAGCTAGTGAAGCATAGTGGATTTAGGTACGACCGGCAACCAGTCGGCGTATACTCCTTGGGCGTAGCCCTTAGTGGTGAACCAAGTAAAAATGGCTGTGTCCTCTCTGTGCATGTGAATGTTTTCATTTTGATCATAATCATCATACAGGTTCAACAAGTTCCTACCAACGTGGGAACAAGATCCAACACATTAAAAGAAAAAGTGGTCACCCTGATTCACCCCTCCCCTCTCAGGGTGTCCCGGGGTCCTTCAAGTGGTATCAGAGGGTAAAGGTTGCTGGTGTTGAATCTGACCTTCTTCGTCATGGAAAACGCGGTCAATGTCAGGGGAGTCCCTCACTTCGATGGAAGCAATTTCCAGATCTGGAAGAACAGAATGAGATCTCATCTAAGATCTCTTGGAATGGAAGTTCTTTTTTCTACTATGCAAGGAATACATGTCACTGATCCAACAGGTCTGGCTATGACTGAAACAGACAGGAAACTTCTTGATGCAGATGCTAAAGCACAGAATGCTCTCACTACAGCCCTTTCTGATCAGATTTACCTGAAGGTGATGAATTGCACCTCAGCAAAATCCATGTGGGATAAACTTGAGAATATTTATGAAGGAGACAGCAAAGTGAAGGAGGCGAAACTACAAGTGCTTCACAATCGTTTTGATGATCTGAAGATGCATCCAGACGAGAATGCAGACTCTTTCTTCAATCGAATTACTGAAGTGGTTGGAGCAATTCGGGGTTTAGGTGAAGAAATCAAAGACATTGACATTGTAAAGAAAATATTAAGAATACTTCCACCTCTGTATAATGTTAAGGTGTCAGCCCTTGAGGAAAGAGATCTCTCCAAACTTTCTCTAGATGATCTACTGAGCAGCTTGGTAGCATATGAAATGAGATTCAAACCAGAAGATGCTACGACTCGGGTGAGCAAGGAAATGGCATTCAAGGCCATGGATAAATTGAAAATCTCAAAGGATAGTAGCGGTGATGATGACGAAGAGAAAGAAATTCTTTCTCTCATTGCAAAGAAGTTCCAGAAGGGGAAAGGGAAATTCAAAGGGAAGTTACCTCTCGCATGTTTCCGTTGTGGAAAAGTTGGGCACATTGCCTCTCAGTGCTTGAAGAACATCAATGATGATGACAGTGAAGATGAAAACTTCAAGAAGCCTCAGAGAAGGTTCTTCAAAAATGGAGACTTCAAATCTGGAAAGAAAATGCAAAGGAAGAGTTTTGTCTGTGAAGAGGAAGAAGATGACAATGAATTCTGTGATGAAGAAGAACCGGAATTCAAAACTGGGAACCATGCTTCTATGATGGCCACTGTTGAAAAGTCAGAAGATACTGATGGAGAAAAACAACTGAGAACTTGTGTAGATCCTGAGGTGCAACTTAAGGACGCAGTTAGTAAGCTTAAAATTAAATGTAAGAGCTGCAATAAGTGGAAATCAATTGTAGAAGAATCGACTGAATATGTTGATCAACTTGAAGCTGAAATTGAACGACTAGAAGAATTTGTGAAGGTACAGTCTAAAATAATTGAAAGCAATGATGATGCAGTTGATCTGAAGCTGAGAATTGAAGAGCAGGCAAAGGTCATCAATGACCTCACATCCAGACTGGATGAAAAATCCAAGACTACTGAGGGTCTTGAGGAAGAAGTAGTTACTCTAAGGAGTAAACTGGAGACTGAATCAGTTCCAAAAGAATCAAGGAAGAAAATACAGTTCGGAAGATTCTCAGATGCAGAATTACTTGCAAGATCCAAGTGTGGTTCTGATGGGGTTGGAAAAGTCTTGAGTGATCAAAGACCCGCTTGCATGGGAAAGAGTGGAATTGGCTGTGAGGCTGAGTCATCAACTGCTGGAAGTGAAAAGATCCAAAAGAAAGACAATATGAAAGTTGAACATGATGAAATGTTACCTAGAGTGCTAAAAAGGGAACCCCCAATCCAAACTAAAAGGATACCTGAAAATTATCCTCAAACATTCAGAAATGACAGACAGTCCTACTACTCTCCCAAGGAAGAAGGTATAAGGAGAAATTCAAGTGAGAAGACATTTCCTCTCATGAAGTGTCAGTTTTGTGGCTATCTGGGTCATACCATGTCTTATTGTGAAGAGGCAAGAAGCTATCTGAATGGAGAAGATATAGATGCTCAACAAAGGAGAACAATTTCATATCCTAATTCTTATAGAAGAAATAATTTCTATGGATATTGTTTTCATTGTTCTAACTTTGGTCATAAGGCCATTAATTGCAGGCAGAGAAGGGACATTGACACCTCATGCAGAAGTTCCAGACATGTCAAGTCTCGTCAGCAAGACGATGTTTCTCTTTCAAACAGGTTCTCACCTCTTAAAGAAGACTTTGACTATGAAGAACCTGGGTTTGCGGAAGAGATAGTTGAAAGGCCATCAGTTCTATATACTCAATCTAATGTCTCATGGAAGGAAAGGAGGAAGATTGAGAAATCAAACCTTGCAGAGGTAGCTCTCAAAGCTACAAAGAACAACAGTACCTGGATTCTAGATAGCGGTTGCTCATCTCATATGATAGGTAATGTCGGTCTACTAACAAATATCATAAAGAATGTTGATGGTACAGTAAGATTTGGTAATGATGGGGCTCTGAAAATCAAAGGGAGTGGAAGTACCAAATTAGCTAATGGAGAACTAAAGAAGACTGAAGTCCTTTACGTAGATGGCCTACGTCATAATCTCCTCAGCGTGAGTCAACTCTGTGACTCAGGACTTGTTGTTACTTTTAATCAGAAAGGCTGCACTATCAAGGGAAAAACTGGCAATTCTCTCATGAAGGGATGCAGAACAGAAGGAAAATTGTATCAGGTTGATAGTGAAGAGAATGTATGTTACATGACTGTTGAAGAAGAAAACAATCTGTGGCATCGGAGATTGGGACACATCAATCAACAAGACATGGAGAAAATATCAAAATTGAGAATTGTCATGGACATTCCCAACCTGAAGCGTGAGCGTGAAAAATCCTGTGATGCTTGTATTCGTGGGAAGTTGGTCTGCAGTTCATATCGGCCAAAGAAGAAAAAGGCATCTCACCTTCTTGATCTGATTCATACAGATGTTTGTGGTCCAATAAATGTTGCCGGAACTCATGGAGAAAGGTACTTTGTCCTTTTCATAGATGATTACAGTCGAATGGCATGTGTGATGGTCATTCACCGGAAACGACAGGTCCTTGACTGCATGAAAACATATCGGCGAATCGCCGAGAATGATACTGGACGAACAATCAAAGTGTTGCGATCTGACAGTGGAGGAGAATACACGTCCATTGAATTTGAAAATTATCTGGAGAAGCATGGGATACAACATGAGGTAGCTGCTGTGAGAACTCCATAACAAAATGGAGTTGTTGAACGAAGGAATCGACAGGTGAACAACATGGCACGAACTATGCTGATTGAGAGTCGTATTCCACGACATTACTGGAAAGAGGCTGTTCAAGCTGCAGTGTACATTCAGAATCGAACAGGACTTTATATGGGTGAGACGAAGACACCATATGAATTGTGGCATGGACGGAAGCCTTCTCTAAAATACTTTCGTGTTTTTGGAAGTAAGTGCTTCATCAGGAACAAAGAAGGAAATCAGGGGAAATATGGTGACAACGCAGATGAAGGAATCTTCCTCGGTTACTCAATGAACAACAAAGCCTACAAATGTTTCAACAATCGTTTGGGAAGGATTGTGGAAAGCAATGATGTTAAGATAATTGAAGAGAAAACCACAAATGCTTCACGGACGTCATATGCTGATGTGATAGAAAGTCGTGAAGAATGTGGACATGAAGAAACTACAAATGAAGAAATAGAGGAAGTTGTTCAAAACAATCATCAATCACATAATGATGTTGACTCAGAAGAAGAATCTGAAGAAGAAACTATGGCTGAAGAGAATACTACTGAACCTCGCAGGAGAAATCGAAGAGCTGAGATTGATCCATCCAACATAATTGGGGATAGGAGTGCACCCACACAAACCAGAAGGATGAGGAATACCACGCAATCTTCATTTCTATCAGTTGTAGAGCCATCCTCATTCGAAGAAGCTGCAAAAGATGAATCTTGGGTGAAAGCCATCAATGATGAATTAGATAAGATTGATAAGAATCAGACATGGGATCTTGTCCAGAGACCTAAAGGTCACAATGTGATTGGTACCAAATGGATTTTCAAAAATAAGTTTGATGAGCATGGAAGTGTTATCAGAAACAAGGCACGACTGGTATGTAAAGGATACTCCCAGATTGAAGGTATTGATGTTGAAGAAACCTTTGCTCCAGTTGCTAGACTGGAATCAATCAGGATTTTCCTTGCCATGGCACTCCAAAGAGGATATAAAGTATATCAAATGGATGTTAAGACAGCATTCTTGAATGGTGTACTTGAAGAAGAAGTCTACATTGAACAACCGGTGGGGTTTGTCTTGGGTACCGATGAAACAAAGGTCTGCAAACTAAAGAAAGCTCTATATGGTTTGAAGCAGGCACCACGGGCGTGGTACTCACGGCTAGATTCATATCTCAAGAAGTTGGAATTCAAAAGAGGAGGAGTTGATCACAATCTCTATGTGAAGAATTCTCCAAAAGATCAGTTCATGGTTCTTGTCTACGTTGATGATATCATTTTTGGTGGCAGCAGGCAGAAATCAGTGGATGAATTTGCCAACCACATGAAATCAGAATTTGAAATGTCTATGATTGGGGAGCTCACATATTTCTTGGGGTTGCAAGTAATTCAAAAGAAGGAATACACTTTCATTTCTCAGGAAAAATATGCAAGAGAGTTGCTGAAGAAGTTCAATATGCAAGACTCCAAACCAATGTCAACTCCGATTCCTGTTGGAACTAAACTTGGAAAGCATGAGGATGGGAACTCTGTTGATCCCACCATGTACAGGAGGATCATTGGAAGCCTACTGTATCTGACAGCGACAAGGCCAGATATTGTCTTTGCAACATGCCTTGCGGCCCGCTTTCAGAGTAATCCAAAGGAGGAACATATGTCAGCAGTAAAAAGAATCATGAGGTATATTCAAGGCACACATAACTTCGGGTTATTTTTTGCTTCAGGCAGGGACAGTGAATTATCAGCGTTTTCTGATGCTGACTGGGCTGGGGATGTAGTAGACAGAAAGTCCACTAGTGGTGGAGCTTTCTATATTGGGCATAAATGTGTTGGCTGGTTGAGCAAGAAGCAAGAAAGTACTTCTCTTAGTACTGCTGAAGCTGAATATATCTCCGCCACAAAAGCATGCACTCAACTTCTTTGGATGAAGCAGCAGCTAACAGATATTGGTGATAAGGTGCAGCAACCAATGGTGATTTATTGTGATAACAAAAGTGCAATTGATCTTACGAAGAATCCGGTTCAGCATTCTCGTACAAAACATATTGAAATACGGTATCATTTTATCAAAGAAAAGGTTGAACAAGGCGTGATTAAAATGGATCATGTTCGAACTAATGAGCAAGTGGATGATATCCTAACCAAGCCATTGTCCTCGGCTGTGTTCGAGAAGCATCGGTTGAACCTCGGTGTTCAACCACCTCCTACTGCATAAGGAGGCTCCGAAAGTCCCCTCTCCCCGTTTGTTTTAACTGTTTTTATCTGTTTATGGCTGTGATGCAGGTTTATGGGGGAGATACTATCCAGGGGGAGTATGGCTTGAGCTGAACGTTGAACAAACTTTTCGGTCTTTGGTTTTATTGTCAATGGGGGAGAAAGGAATAAATTCAAGGCAAGAAATTCTTCTGTGATGAGAAGTGTAAGCTTGTGATGAGAAGTTTAATAAGGATAACATCGGGATGGAGAATTTCGTGTACGATTTCAACACACTAAGACCCAATTCAAGCTTTCTCTCTTGTTTTCTACACCGAGCATTGCTCACGTAGACTTAGAGTGTTAGCTGAGTTGATTCTTGCGTTTTGGATTTGCTCATGGTTGGAGATCTATTGAATTTATTCTGATTGCCAACAAACCCAAAGGGGGAGATTGTTGGAACCAGGTTCTTCAAAGCATGATTTGGTGTATGGTTTGTGTTTGTTTTCAATCCTCAGTGGAAGTTCAGGGTGTGAACCAACAAAGCGATCATACCGTTCAGGAAGAAAACAGTAGTGAAGGTGGCGCTGTTTCCCAGTGTTTGCCAAATTTTTGGGCCTGAAAATCCGTAAATAAAGTAAAGTGTTTTTGGCAATGATACTTGCGCGCCGAGCTCTTTGAGGATGAAAGACTTGCGCGCCATATGTTTTTGAGGATCAGAACATCACAATTTGGCTAAGGAAAGAAGGTCGCGCAAGTGTTGGTTAGGTTGCGCAAGTAACTTGCGCGACAGAGGATCTGGAGACAGGAATTGCGCGCCGTCGAGGGACTTGTGCGCCGCCGCGCAGGGGGTCCAGTTTGCCTATAAATACTGGACCACCCCTCCTCATTTCCAACGGAGTTCAAGGCCGAGAGATTTTTCGAGCTCTCGTCGCGCAGGTGGTTGAGTCGTGCAGGTGGTTGTTTTGTCGCGCAAGTAGAGCTTGCACGCCGGTGTTTGGCTGTTCTCCCAAGGCAGTTTGGAAGAGAAAGGAAGTGGATCGCGCAAGTATTTAGTTCAAGAAGGCAGTGTCGCGCAGGTGCTTCAGTGACACTTGCGCGCCAGTTTAGTCTCGCGCGCCTGAGACTTGCGCGCCGCCGGGAGACTTGCGCGCCGGGCATGAAAAGGATACCTAGACACTATTGAAGCACGCCTGCCTTGCTGGAGCTGCACGAAAGCCGAGAATCTACTCGGTCCATTCGAGGAAAAGTGATATTCTTCTTCTAGTGAGAATCGGACTTCAATAGAGAATCTACATTCAACAAAGGATGCACTCTTATGCAAATGAAGAAGAGACCTACACGTCTATAAACTGAGTGGGACTTCACCAACGGCAGTGAGCCAGGGGGAGTCAACGGGAGTGACCCGAGGGACGCAGTGAGCTATCCCTGAACAATTGTAAAGGCAGTGAGCCTGGGACAGAGTGTCTGTACCCGAACTTTTGTATCCGTAGCTAGTGAAGCATAGTGGATTTAGGTACGACCGGCAACCAGTTGGCGTATGCTCCTTGGACGTAGCCCTTAGTGGTGAACCAAGTAAAAATGGTTGTGTCCTCTCTGTGCATGTGAATGTTTTCATTTTGATCATAATCATCATACAGGTTCAACAAGTTCCTACCAACGTGGGAACAAGATCCAACACATTAAAAGAAAAAGTGGTCACCCTGATTCACCCCTCCCCTCTCAGGGTGTCCCGGGGTCCTTCAATCTTGTATAAATATAAGTTTTTATAAATTTTTAATAATTTCATAATATATTAGTTATTATAATATATCGTTAATGTCTATTTTTAGAACTATTCATTACTTTGACTTTAATAACATAAGGCTGACACGTACAATTCAAAAAAAATATAATATTTAAATAACTTGTTATTTTAATCAAAAAAAAATTTATATCACATTAACTATCTCAAAATATGTTATTTTTTATATTTTTAATACCATTAATTTGATTTTTTCTATTAATTGAATAATTATTGTTCCAGTGTTGTGTAAATATTAAACGGAATTATTAGTTTAGTAAAAATATAAAATAAATTACACGATGAAGATAAATAATTTGTATTATATATTACTATTTATAACCTAATATATTCATTTTTTAGATACATGTTAGAAATATTATTTTAATTAAAAATAAGAGTGTGAAATTTTTTACATTTCATTGAATAAAATATTAGAAAAGTAATAATCTCAAAAAAAAATAGTTAATAAATTAAATATATTTGAACCATGTATGTGTATGGATGAAATGGACTCATCCTAGAAAATTAATCCATGTTTTATGTTCATTTTATAGTGATTACCATTTTATTTTAAACATTAATAAAATGATTTTCCATTTACCATTGTAAGAAAAATTACTAATGTTAATATTCATATTGAACAAAAATAAAACAGTACTATTTAAAAAAATTTAACCCTTGAATCCAAATATAGAATAAATTATTCAAAATTCAAAACACATATTTTTCTTCTTTTAATTTAATATTTAGCTATCATGATGCAACGAAAAATGTTTTTTCAGAAAAAAGGTACCTTTTAAATGTAAAATGTTTTTATACTAATTTTAAGAATAAAATACAATTAATAAACCATAATTGAGTTATTTTAAATAAAAATTATAAAATATAATTTATTAAAAATCTAAAATTGGGTTTTATTTATAAATAAAATAAAATAAAATATTGGTTTCAATTCGAAAAAATATATTTTTCATTATTCATTGAAAAATAAATCATCCCATAAAATTCCTATAAATTCATCAAAAGATAATGTTGACATGAATAATTGAATTATTATATTCATTTTATGAAATAATTATTTCAAAATTAAAAAAAATATAATATTCACTCAAAAAAATAAAGAAAACACAATTTTAATGAAAATATTTTTTTAAAGAATAAAATGACTTTACTAATAATTGAGTGATTATTTCAAATGAATTAATTAATACATTATAAATGTTTAAGAATATGCATTTCATAATGAGATTAATAATATTATTTCACACTAATTTAATGTTTTGGTTATGATGGTCACATTTAAATAATAATAATAATTCAATATTCGATTAAGCTTGGTGATGAGTATATTATACACTATCAAACGTAGACATTAATTTTTAATATATTTGGATATTAGGATTATGATTTCATATATATAACATATTATCATTGTATTTATTCATATTACCTTTCATTTATTGTGTAAGTGATAAACGGATCACTTCACTTCTATGAGGAGATTGTATTTCATACATACATGTGACATTATCATATTCCCATGGAATGGAAAGAAAGAAGGAATATGTGATATCCTAATTTCAAAAGTATAATTATGTCAAAAAAATAATATCCACATATCAAATTCATTATTATATATAGCTGTGAGAGGAGGTGATGGAAAATAAAATACATCAGTTTCGGGGTGGAAGTCCTCTATACACATGATCGATGCTTTCTTATCCCATTTTAGGGAACATGAGGTGTATATCAAGTATTCCATTAACATTATAATGTCTCATAATATTGATCATTTCTAAAAAATTGCAGGAGAGATACATGTAACATTTCATTAACTTGATATAGGTTCAATAAAAATGATAAGGGATATGATATAGTCCTGATACGATCAAAAAATATAATTAGACCAATAAAATCGAGGCTTATTTGTCCCTTATTTAACAATATCATAACCTTCTTAAATGGATAAATTCATAGAAACAACTTTTCCCCAATGCTAAATTCCATATCACATTGGTTATTTTCCACATAACTTTTCTTCTAAAATTTTTCTACCATTATGTGTTATTGAATAGATCTAACCTTCTTTATAATTTATTCGTCTATCTATAGTACCAAGGACTTTATTTCTCAAACTTTAATACAACACATTATAGTTCTATAGTTCATTCCAGATATGGATTCATTAGGATCCATATAAGTACTTGATTAAGAGTTATATTAATATAAAATCACTTATAAATAAAGTTGTTAATCCCAACCAAATTTCAAATCCATAGAACAAGATCTCAACATATACTCTATGTATTACAACATTCATTAAAAATGAACATATGTATGTGGATAAAACAAAGTTATGAAACACATATTTATATCATAATATTGTTTAATACATCCCTATAAAATCCAGGTAATCCTTAAATCTAGATCAGATATAATGGAATGTGGTACTCTATATAACCTTAACACTACATTCATGTATATCATGGTAATCTAATCAAGAGATAAATCTTATCTAATAGAAATTATGTGTGTTGAAATTGTATGGTGATTGAAAATAACCCATCCTTCATTATTCCCTTTAGATGTTTTGGGGAGTTCAACAACAAAATACATTGTGATCATTTCCAATTACCATTATTTTAGGAGTAATGATTGTAACATCGCCTTAGGGAGTAGTCTCTCAGCCTTAACATGATGACATACCATGCACTGAGATACGATCTCTGAAATATCTAACTTTATTCAACCATAGAAGAAATACTCTTACATGTCACTATTAATGCTTGTACATTGAGGATGAATAGAGAATGAATTTCAATTATCCTCATTTGACAGATCGTTCTCCAAATTTGGTATCGAAGGAACACATTCATGGTTCTAGAACCTTATCATTCATTCATGATGAATGTTAAACTCATTATCATTTCTCACCTTATTTTTCATCTATATATCATCCCTATATTCCTATTGTATCATCCCATGGATAGATGGTTCAACATTTATTTGGTAATGACATGATTTTCCCTCTTCATTCATGATTTAATGACCCATCCACTGCAAATCCTTAAATATTGTATCATTTTTATCCTAATCATAGATATAATAGTGTGATCCTTTTGAATGAAATCATTTGCCACATTTTTATATTTCCTAGTGTGGTAAAAAATTAATAATTTATAGTCATTAATTGTCTATAATCATATTATATAGAACATATTCATATTCTTAAGGGTCTATAAAGACTCCAAACTCTTATCATGAGTACAAATATCACACTATTCTTAATAAAAATAATGTCTCCAAATCATTAATGAAAAAATCAATGCAACTTACTCCTAATAATTAGATAGTTAATTTAACTTATAAAACATTAATTTTCATGAGGAATAACATATATCCATATCATTCTAAATGATAATTTAACCCAATCCCTTCTTATATAAATTCCTATAGATTGAAAACATTTCTCCAATACAGTGTAGTGTGATAATAGGAGAACTGACTTCTCTATTCTTTAGTTCCTTAAAATTTCCCACAAGTTCATGATTCCATATAAAATTTTCTTCTTATTGATTTATATAAGTAATTTTAATTTAAATTCGTGTGAAATTCTCCATAAATCATCAATAATATCAAGAAAAATCATGAAAACCTCGAATCTCAATAACCACAATTGTCCTGGATCAATGTTCAATGGCCTTTATCTTCTTCAGATCTAATGATATTACCCTATTGATATTATATGAAATAAAATGAAACCATTTGGATCCAAAATTCACAATTTTTAAATTTTATATAAAATATCACCTTTCATAGGGTCTTTATTACAATTATGTAATGGTTTTCACGATCCTACATTTCTTCAAATGATTTAGAATATTTTCTATAATGACTACCAAAAAATTGGTCATGGTATTATCAAAATAGTCTCTTAATTAAATAACTGGACATGGAGGGGTAATTTGAAAGACCAAATAACATGATCATATACTCATAGTGTCCATAACTTGTATGGAATAGTGTCTTTTGTATATCCTCCTTCTTGACTTTCAATTAATGATATCCAGAACAAAGGTCAGTCTTGGAAAAGTATTGACCTTCATGCAGTTGATCAAACATCTGATCAATAAGGATTAAAGGATAATTTTTCTTTATGTTGATCATTTTGGGTTCCCAATAATCAATCTGGAGTCACATTTATCTATAAATATTTTTAAGAAAAATAATGTGTTCACCCAATGGTGATACACATGGCTGAATGAATCCCCTATCAAGCTTCTCCTAGTGTTTATTCTTTAACCCATGCAAATAAATCATCCCAATTATATAGGGAGTATTAAAAATTGGTGTATGACCATGGATGAGTTATATTAATAACTCAATTTCCATTTCATTAGAAAACAAGGAAACTCTTCTATAAAAACATCTACAAACTATCATATAATAGTCTTATCATTGATTTTGAGTTTCTCCCCAACCAACTAATATAACAAGCCAATTTTAATTGGAATTAATACACATAAAATGGATTTTTATTCCATAAGAATTTTATATTTTTCATCACACATAGAGATGAATATATGTTGGTCTGAAATATCAAATATGGACTCCTTTCCACAAAAATTGATATGGTATTTATTTTGTGAAATCCAATACATGCATAAGATAACCTAAAATTCATCTAGTGTGGTAATTAAAATATTTTTATGAAAAATATTTCAATAATAATAAATTGGATATGAATCGTATTCATTAGATGTGATCATCATACCATTATAATTTTTTATTGAAAATTCAACATCCTATAATTGGGGATCATAATATACATTCCAATATATTTTTTAGATATATGTAAATTTATATAAATATGTTCATAAATGGTACATCATAATTTTAGAATGATTTTCACAACCCAATCATCATTTGTTTATTCTTAATCCAATTTGAATCCCAATATGGTTTTTATAACCATCAAGCATCCTAAATCGGAGAGATTAGACATGAAAACTCATATATAGGTATTCTAAATAATGATAACTTGTTTTCTATATATAACTCATTAGGATTAAACTAGGAATTCCATGATCATAATATTTTCAAATAAATCATGATGGATCACAAAAATTTTGTGAGTTTATAATTCATTTCCCTTACAAGTGTCAGAACAAGTATGTAGCATGGCACATTGTCATGCATGATATAACGATTGTGTGAAGCTAAATGTTCCCTTTTTGGATTTAAAACCCTATGTACAACAATTATAGATCCACATCATTATACAATATCTATTTAGGGATGTAATTTCTTAAATTCCACTATCTATCCTTCAACATAATTAAAGTGTATTTTCATATACGTAGAATTATATTTATGGTTATCACTAATATTTTATCATCTTAGTTTTATTTTTATTAACTTAACATATCTCTGATATAAAATGTAAGGAACCAAACTTCTCATACATATGTATTAAATCTAAATAGATGAATATTCATTACATAACATATTAATCCATTCCAGAATCATACCGTTATAGTGTGTTTGTAATGTCGGATATATAAACAACTTTTTAATAGTTTCTCTATAATAACTCCCACTATATTTTTTATAACGTTCACATTTCATAGATATATCATACATAAAAAATTATTCATAACTTATTTAAAATAAATAGAAGAAGGGGTGATGTTAGATTCTCAGTAAGGGGGGGAAAGGCAGGTATCAACATACCATGATCATAAGGGTATGAGAACATTATAATGACCATTGAAATTGTACCCTGTATATCATAGATACTAAAAATGTGTCATAGAATAAAATTAGATGATTATAAGACATGAATAATAATGAACATGAGGAATCATTGAATAAAATTTTCTTTGGTATGAGGCTCGTGTGTCTTTGGGTGAGAGGTGTGGTTGTTTTGGCCTAGCTGTCTGCAGGTGGAATTGTGTGTGGTTTGAGGACCAAGTGTGTGAGGGAAGGTTGTGGTAGTGGGACTATGTATGGGTAGAGTTGTAGCATCTAGACATTATCCATTCATGATGATATGTTAACCAGTGGGAGAGTGGTGTGGGCTACCCAAATATCATTGTTCTTATACTACTACTTTACTTTACATGGGTTATTTGGTGAGTGTGCCTTGGTGTGGCTGGGATGGGTAGTACTCCTTGGTAGGTTCTTTGAGGTTCTACTATTTTCTCACAAGTTAATTAGTCTGTTATCCCACTTTTTCATGGGTGTATTAAGTTTTTCTATTGGGTATACTTGTATACTCACCCTACGTCTGTAAAACTATTTTCAGGTTTCTAGGAGGACTTTGAGGACAGTGTATTACTTTACTAGATATAAACTTAGGATTATCTATTATTGTTTCTTAGCCTCTTTTCTTTTGGTACATTACTTTGGAGTTTTTTTTACCTTGTATCAACTTTTCTTTTGAACATGCATGTCTGAATGGATTTTGGATATAATTTTACTTTTAGTATTTGGAGTTTCTTGGGATTTACCATCTCATATCCCAATCTTGTTCTATAAAAAGGTTAATTTCTTCTATATTATTTGATATTATATACCCTTGGTGCTAGTCACTAATCTGGGGCCTATTGAAGGTGAGACTTTGGGGTTAGTATCTCTCTTTCATCTTGAGGAAGGAAGGGTGTGGCACTTGCTATCTCTTCCCTCGTCTTGAAGAAGGTAGGTCATGACAATAGAATATATCAATTTATGATCTTCTTTATGAATAAGATAACGATATGGGTATTTGAAGAAGAAAATAACTTTCAATTATCATACCCAGCCTTTAATGGGACATAAACAAGAGCCCTAGAATAAAATATTATCATTTCAAAAGGAAAAAATTAAAAGAATGAAAAATCATCATAACTCAATAATGAAACATAATTTTATATCATAAATTTATTTGGATCCATAATAAGTAAATAAAACCATTTCTTATGTCAACTTTAACTACTGAGACTCTGGTATTATGAACATAAACTTGTCCCACATCATAGATCAAGCACAATGACTTGTCTTTCATCAATGATCAAGCACGTCAACTTGTTTCACCAAACTATCTAATGAGATATAATTAATCACACAATTAATTAGAGGTAGATATAGGTCCAACCCATCACTTAATGAAAACTATACATATGTGTTCCACAGAAAATAAATCTTTCACCATCTTAGAACTGATATTAATAAATGAGTTTCATAAATATATCATCATAACATAACTAATTTAAAATTAATAGGATTTATAAATACTATCCCATGATGAACATAAATCATTTAGAGAAGGAATAATAATGTTATAATTTTATAATATCCCAAATAAATCATAATTAATATCAAATATTTTCATCTTATATGGAAAATGATTTTTTGAAAGATCACAAGAAATAATTCTTGAGGAAAAAATCCTTTCCATTATGAAATAATTTTTTTTAAGATCCATGTAATTATAAAAGAAAATATTTTATTTGAAAATAACCCTCTGTGATTATAAAATAATCTTCAAATCATTCATATTTTATCTTGGAGTAAATTTATTTTCATCCTGTATAATTTAAAAAAAACATCTTTCTATATTTTTTTCATAAAAGTCACAAATATCCTTGTTTAGAAAATGAAAAAATATATTCATTTCAAACCAGTTCATAAAAAATAAAAAATGGGTAAAACTAAATTTAAATATTAATATGTTAATATTAAAAACCTTCTTTAAAAATTTTGTAGAAAACATGGATATAGAAGATAAATATTCCCCAATATAGACTTAAAACTCAAAACCAAAATATTGATGAGATTATGAAATAAACTAATACCACTTTATAATCAGTTCAATCCTAATCCCCATTAATTAAGGATAATTAAATTTATATTAATATACAATAATATTTTGGATAGTAATCATAAAAGTATTTCATGTTCAGTATAAACATCATGAAAAAATAAACAATTAATGTGTACAGTAGGTGTCCCATAAAAATAATAGTGGACAAAATTCACTTAATGTAGGTCTTAACATCATTCATATAAGTTAAATGATCCTTTATAAAAAATAAAAGGTTATTATAAATATTCCAGACAATAATATTCAAATAATAACATATATTATTTACTTATGATGTTATATTAGTCAATTATTGACAATTCCATGTTGAAGTTATGTTTTGCGTAATAAACTCTTTGTTTCTCATAAATTTATTGACTTCTTATTCTTGGTCCTCATACTTACATCATTATTTAATCATCCCCATTATGATAACCATGATATATATTACCTGTATATGTTTTTATGGATATCTATAAAAGATACCGGTAGAAAATAAAATACACCATTCATGGGGACGGTAGGTCCTACGTACACACGAATGTTGTTTTCATTTTATTTTCAAATTAAAAGAAATAAATTTATATGATATATTATAATTAAATAATAATTTTTATGTCATATATATCACATATTTTTATTAAAACCATCCTTAATACATTCCATGTAAAGTGTGAATGAATCGCATCACTTCTCGTGGTGGTAGTCTGTCATAATCATGAATGACATTATCATATTCCCACAAAATGGAATTCATGAAGGTATGTTTGATATATAAATAAAAGAATCATAATAAAACTATAAAAATAATATATATCATATCTAAACCATAAATCCATCATTATTTATAACCATTAATGTTTGTAATGGAAGAACAAACACCATTAGTTTGGAGGAGGTAGTTCATCGTGCACACAAACGATGACTGTGTATCCCATTTGATGAAAGTGTGTGAATATTTAGTTCATATAAATAACATAAAAAAATATAATTCTATTTAAAATAATAATATTATTATATAAACATGAAATAAAATGAATTTATATGGTTTAATTAAGAAATTAAACAAAAACATTCATTGATGAACATTATATCTTTTTTGAGTTTATCCTTTTGTTTTTCAGCAATGAATTTCCTTATTCAGTTTTCTACCCAAGTTAAGGATTATAGAATTAAGGTATATAATTTTAGTAGATATTTGGATATATCATTTATGAAAAAATAGGTTTTGATGTGTGAATAGTATAGGATAAGTGGATTCCTTTTATGAGAGAGGGGAGGGGCCCTCCTGGAATTTCTGAAAAAATTAATTTATATTAACTTTTATCTAAAAAAATATTTATAAAATTATACTTATTAAAATATAATATATGATACAGTTTCAATATAATCTACCAATAGGTTTTATACATGTTTTTTTATTATTTCAATCCTTATTATTTTGATTAACCATTAGTTAACCTATTTTAATTTTAATTGTGGTAATGAATCCTTCAACATTAAAAAATAGTAAGTTTTACACATAAAGTGTCAATTGGAAAATAAATTTCCGATTAATTATATTTTATAGCATATATCACCCCATTTTTCCAAATTTAAAATTTTTATGATTTATAAATAATTTAGTATAATATTACTTTCAAAAAATATCATTATAGTAAATTTCAATATGATTCACTACATTGAATTTAAAAAATCAATACAACAATATAAATTTGCAAAAAATAATTTAACACACACATAATATTTCATATTAACTTATAAAATTAATATATAACCTAAATTAATTGAAATTATATTTCTTTTAATATTTTTAATATTATTTAAATTATTTTTTCTTTAATTAAATAATTTATGCATCATCATTCTATTATTATTTATGATATTTATTTCCTTAGTAAAAATTAAAAATAAATTTAAAAGATTTATATAGACATTATATATTTAATAATAATATTTATAGTTGATAATATCTTCTATATAATTCCATATTAAAAATGTTATACTTATTAAAAGTAAGAGTGTGACATTCTGCCACTCTCTTTGATTTTAATAAGGTCTATGTCCTTATTATAGATATGAGTCCACTAAATAATTAAATTTAAAACCATATATGTTAAGTATTTAATTAAATTCATCCAATAATATTTTTACATTTATTATGGAAGTTTTCTAATAATTATAATATTATTCTTTACACTTAATTTTCGGATTTACGAGTTATCATGGTAGTAAATATTACTAAAATTACTATTTATATTGTCCAAAAATAAAAGGGACATATTTAATAAATTTGAACCATATAATTATAAATATGGAATCCATTTTTCAAAATTCTAATCATATAATTGGTAGTAATTTATTTTGATTTAATCCCACATGCAGGATGAAATAATGGGTTTTGAAAGTAAAAATGTCCAAACGTTTGAAATATGTTTATATCCAATATCAACATAAAATTGGTTACAATGACCTAAAATTAATTTATAGGTTTATAATAGATATAATTATACATTAAAATAACATTAAAATATATTTTAACTATATATATAAATTATACAAAAAATATTTTTGAATTAAAATTTAGAAGTATTCACTATTAATCCAAAAAATGAATCTTCTTTAAAGAATGACAAAAATTCACCCCGAGTAAATTACTATATACCAATTTAAAAAATTAAGTTTTTTTTCAAGTATTATTTATAAATGTGTCATAAAATTAGATTTAAAATAAGGGCACCATTAATATGGGGTAAAATTACCTTTTATAAAAATACAAATCTTTAAGCATAAAATTGGTTTTATTATTATCTCTTCTATAGAAAATACATAATATGTATTTAAATAGTTTAATGAATATAATATATATATATATTTCATTAAAATAACTAAAAAAATAGTATTTTAATTAATTTATTGAGTTAAAATATGTTTAATTTTATAAATATAGTTCTTTAGAAAAAAATATCCAACATTTTCAAAAGGGTTTTATTTTGATTTATAGTTAATTGGTAACCAAATAATTATACTTATATACATGTTTAAACCATATTTTCATAATTTAATTAATCTTATTCATAACTTCCATTCCATTTACTAGGTGAAAAATATAATGATATTTTAGTAATAACATAAATGGTACATTATAGTTTGGTAAAACACTGTATTGTATGTAATGAAAGCTATCAATTGAATTCATTATAGTGTGTAACACAAGAAAAAAAATTGTATTTCATGTATATAAAGATAATCTAAGTGTTGTGTGTAGAGAAATATTGACTTGGTTTTGTGTATAAGGAAAAAATAACTTGGTGATTTCAAATTAGACAAGTTATATTCATTGTTGCATGAAATAAAAAATATCGAAATGTTTTAATTAATTTGAAAAAAAAAATCACAAAATCTCATGGTGTTGCACTCCCTTATTCTAACATCATATCTTGAAGGCTAATTAAGGGGGAACCCGTACCAATCTAGGACCGGTTTAGGTACACCTTGAGTCCCTACATGACTAGTGTTACCTACTCTTGTGTCTGCCTACTTAACCTCATGTGTGGAATGTGCCTCTAATATACATGTTATTTATAAAATAGGTATTGTAACCCCATTTTATTCTAAGCATATGGAACCTAACATCATACTCCTAGATGACCACTCCTCCATGGATTTTCCAACACAATTCCCCTTCTAAATGAACATGAGGGATAGTCATGTATTCCCTAGAGGTGGAATTATTGATGGAAACTAATAACCTATATTAGGGGAGATTCCAAGTGTCATATCCTCTTCTTGCAAGGACACGGTCCCCCTATAAGAGAGATCGACACCTTTTTGGAGTAGCATGATGTAAAATTTCCCATTTCCATGTCCTAGTCATAATATGTTAAACATAATGAAAATATCCTAAAAAATGTTGTAAAACATTAGTATGACACAATGTGAAAAAAAATTGGATTCTCGATATATGATAATCATGGGATGCCAAATTTTTCCCCACTATGGGATGAAACTCCCTCGTGCTAGAAGATTCCATGATTAATCCAGAAATCAATTAACCCATAGAAATCCTCTTGTAATTGGAAGATTCAATGTGTATGCCCCAAACCATCACTCATTTATTCTCCTTTTATAATACAAGTGTTCTTACCACACTATGTTAAATGGAAGAATCAGTTTTTTCACACGACCAGGAAATGAAGCATCAAACTACACAGGATTTTATTTCTACCTATAAATAGTGTATGTAGGATTCCTCCTTGAGGTTCAATTATGAAACTGGTAAAATTAGGTGGGGCATCTTCACTCAGGGGGATAGACCTATTGGATCCACCTTCATGGTTTGTTTTGATCCATTCATGCCGGATCCACCAATATATGGAATTCAAATCCATTACATTTGTAATATAAGGTGTGAAATAATCATTCATATGGAAGAACCTCCAAAATATATCTCCATGGTGTGTTTGTATCCATCTACTATGGATCCACCTCTATAAGGAATTCTAATGCATCTATCTTGTATCCACAAGGTTTTAAAAAAGTCCCAATCTCAATACATTCTTATCTATTTCCATTAGACTTATAACATGTTCAATGAACCAGAATACTTACCACATAAAATAATCATTGTATGATTTAAATAAAAAGACTTTGAATACTTACGCCCCTGGAATAAATTACCTCATGACTAACCTTGGATTCCTTGGTTTTTGTGCCTATGATTCCTCATATGATATTACATCCTAATAGAAATATTTAATGGTGACAAATGTTCCCATCGCCTAGACCAATCAAGTGATCCCCATCAATACCACTCTACTGACCAAATGTTGCAACACTATCAATGAAAAATCATTGTAATTTACTAAAGTACACAAATATATGGAACTATTAATGAGTTCCAAAGACATGACTCAAATCAGTGTGGGAGACCCATACTAGGAAACAACCATCCAAGGAGTAATCCATATAAGAAATAATGGATATCCCATCACCAAATTTCAATCATGTTTTATACAATACTGAATAATGTGATAAAATCCTCTAGCCACTGGAAATGGGAATATGGTGCAACAAAATTCAGCACCCACATCGATGCACAAGCAACCCCATATGAAATCATCGAAAAAGTGGTGAAGACAATGTAATTCTATTTTACACAACATGTATACTACTAGTATTTGGATCATCATCATATTAGATTGTCACCTGATTCAAAAATTCATCACCAGGTCCCACTAAGAAAATTGTAGACACAGTATGAAACTCACCTCTGAATTAGGGTTGTTAGCATTGAGCATCCTCTATCTGTGACATTTTCATCATGGATATCTCTCTATATTTCGATTATTGGATGATTTTGGGATATTGGGAATCTCTTTTCATTTACTTGTACTGACAGTAAAATCAACATTCCTTACAAGACTTAAGAGGGAAGAATGCAACAATCCAGTGCCCAAAAGATTTGGAGGAGGTGAAACATTGATTTTAAATCCATCAATTATATAATTAGTTCACAACATCTACCTCTCCTTTTACTACAATCCACCATCCCAACCTCTAATCCACTATGATCATCCATATGAGGGTGATCGACACCCTCATATTCCCGTATGAGTAGGAGGGGTCATTATCACAATAGATATATTCAGCAAGTACCCAGTGGAATGAGTTCCTCATCAACCCCGTAACCCCCATAGGATGTTCTAAGAAAAAACAACCCATATTACATCAACAAATATCTTCAAGAGACTTTCCCCGTAGTTCTCCAATAAATCACCCCTATAAGAGAAGGTAGGAGTTGATTGAGTCCCACCATCCACAACTACCACCTAGGAGTATCCATGGAGGGAACCCACTAGGAATCACAATCACCATCACTGACTAGCCCCACATGCCAAAGAATATGTATAATTTACTAATACTCCTCAGGCCTAAGTCCAATTCACTAGATATGATCTTTGAGGGTAGGCTCAGGATGCTACCCGAAAAGGGGCATCATCCATGGTTCCAGTGGCCCTTTTCCCCACAAGTGCTTCTCATAGGATCCCAGCAAAGGAGAATATGGATCTGTATTTTCCATTTTGAGATAGAAATTCCAACAACCTCATAAGAAGGTTGGTTTTACTATTTCAATCATTAGAATGACTAGAATCCACTAACGGTCAACCGGTGATGGGGATACTTAGTGAAAAGTTCATCTCTGTTCTATCATCAATGTAGGTGGAGGTTATTCCCGATCCTTTAAAAAACATTGTGTAGGTCCTCCTCATACCTCTAAGAGCCATAGAAGTGGCCTACCTCACCCCAACACTAACCCTAGCAGAGGTCCTCACCACTTAATTAACAACCATAGTGGAGGTCCTCACTGCTATTTTGACAACTAGAACTGAGGTCCTCCCCTTACCCCCACTTCATAATAAGGAGGTCCTCCCATTGTTTCTACCATCCTGCACAAATGTCCCCCCTTGTTCTTTACAACTAGAGTAGAGTTCATATCCATCTATTAACTATTCAAATAGGAGGAATTCTATGGATTACAACTAATTAAATAAGAGGTCCTCCCTATAAAAATGGTAGTTGGAATAGAGGCCCTCCTCGTGTACCAACCAACCAATGAAGAGGTCTTCCCATGTAATAAATAACCATCATAGAGGCATTCCTAATATAGAACCAGTGCCCTGCCAAAAAGAATCATTCTACTAAAGAAGGACCAATACTCAACATAAAAAGAAAAATCTTGGGGAATTCTATGTATTTTTAGTCCTCTAAGAGTCCAAGGGGATAGAGGACTCAATAATTGAGTCTCATCCCTAACTCCTAGAGTCTGGGGACAGATCCTAATAGCTTATGTTCATCATCATTGAAGATGATATCCCTAGGGTCCTCAGATTCCTATACAGTTACATGAAGAAGGAGGAAGTTTGGTATAAATTCTAGGTTCTCACAATGTATCTTACCAATCAATTATAGTTACCATTATCTTAAACTCTATAAAATACATGGGGGATATGTTGGGGATTGGACTGACTCTTCATATGGGGAGCACTTTTTTGAGCCGTAGATGAACATCGCCAAACTTTCGCATGACGTAGTGGTGAATGCCCCCATCCTATAGGGATGTAATGAGGTGGTTGGAACCACCCCTAAGGGATGTACCAAATGAAGTGAACATTTTAATAATTCTAAGAACCTCAGATAGTTAACCATCCATATAACCAATCTAAAATATTATTACTGCTCATATCTTAGACAATAATGATTGGAGTTTATGCTAACCAAGAACATGACTCGTCCTCTGAGAAATATGATATGTGGAAGTATTTGTAGACTGATCATATGTTAGTGGTTTTATGGCCACCTATGACTCAAAACATTGACATCTTGGAGTCCCTTACTAAGTTACAGGTTGTGTGTTTCCACCAGATCATCTAGTTGATGTTTCATTGAATCTTTCATCATTAGTTGACATATCTGTGAAATCTCATGAACCTAAATTCCATCAAAAAACAATCAATAAGGATTGATATCACAAAAATCCTAGTGGATAAGCACCCCAAATCATTGGTATACCACTAAAAACTTTAAAAAACATATATCAAGAGCCTCGTAGAGCTCAAATGAGTTATGGAAGAACTGTATCCATACATACATATTAGAGGCTTGGGATAGTATGCTTGTCTTCAATTCATCCCTTTATCGAGTCATCCCAATCACTCCACAAAAAGATAGGGTTCCCAAAAACCATCCATCACGATTAATATAGTGTTCCCCAACCTTCCATATGATCAAGGGAATAGGGACAATGACATAGATAATCATAGGTAAATTTTACCTCAATGGGAGGCATATTACCATGTAGACTTTCTTATAGGCATCCTCAAGCATCAGCAGTAGGAGGAACATGGACATAGAGATACATTAAATGAGGAAATGTTGCCTACCCATCAATATCTTTGAATGTTGAAGGATTATGAAACATTCATCGATCTATTTGAGGTTACACTTAAAGAAGATATGTATGCCAGGTTAACAACCTTTCTCTATAAGATCAAAGAGTATAAGAGGCCCATCACTGATCTCATTGTAAATCACCGCTAGAATTTTGACACCACCCCGATAGACCATATCTCTCCTCCAGTGAGGATACATGTCATACTTATACAGATACCCAAATTAATCTAGGTTGTCCCTCCAATAATATTAATTAATAGGTTAGGTGATATGGTAAGTGAATGAGGTATGAGTTTCCAAACCCGACTGAGCTACGTAATTACCCTTATCGAGATCCAGACTGAGATGCCCCTTAAGCTGAGGAGACCTCTCTATGAGTTGGTGATCATATCAATTCATTGGTTAATATAGACCCTATACATGATAGGTACCCTCACCAAGATTATATGATATCCTCTCTCACTGCTCACCATGATACTATGGAAACACGACAGGTGTCAATCCCATCTGATGGAAATCCATACCCAACATTGGTGGACAACATATGAGTTCCCATAGAGTTATTAAATCCTATGTTTTCCATGTTAAATGGTTTGGGTGAACAACTTCATCACATGACCAACTTCATATCATGGTTTGGTACCATGTTGGGAAGGCTAGAGCATGATATATTATCTATGATTGGGTCTTTTTTCAATCACCGGAAGGTCTCACATTTGTCTGGTGCAACCAACTGCCTATGAGGTCAATCAATTATTGGGAGTACCTCCACTTGAATCCCCTCTAACAGGCTAGTATCATCATGCACCTAAAATGTATTTATGACCACATCAATAGAAAACAATCACTTGATAAGAAAATTATAGATTTTATCACCTGGTGGAAAGGCCTCACATATTCACTAGGCATGTCGTTGTCTCAGGAAAAGATATTAAATATGTTCCTTGGGAATATCACGGGTGTTTCGGTCCCTAACATTATCACAAAGAACTTACCAAGTATATTATGTGAGTTTTTATTAAGGAATAACTTTTGGAAGAATCCATGTAGTAGACTAGACAACCACTCTCATTTCTATTCCATCTCCACCGAGAAGTCATGCAAAAGAATAGAATTCCTCCACCATAAAATTAGAGCCCCCATGTCCAGTAGAGTTGTTTTCACCTTTTCTATAGGATCCTCATTGAGTGATATTTTATCAAGTGAAAACTCTTGTGAAATAGAAACATTATTCACCCCCTCAACAAGTACAACTAGATAGATGAGAAAATGTTCTCCAACCCCTCATCAAGTCATGACTCCTAGTGTTCCCTTCCCCTACAGATGGAACAAGAAATATTACATAAATTATTAAAAGGATTTGGGATACATAAACATATCCATAGATAACGGGACTATAATGATACCATAGTATAAGAATTCTGATGATTATGGACTCACATGTCACACCGATTGTTTCCTACACTACAGGTTCCTTGTAAATACCATCAATGAATGATATGTGTTTAAGGATTGGATATAGGACCATGTTTATTGATATTTGGTCATGTTGGTTGATGTTTGGGTGTAGGTGAAACATATATCAAACTACCCCAATAGTGATAGTGAGTATTTAGGTGAATGATAGCAAGCTTCCAGCCACAAGACTTAGAAATATGGAGACGATTTGGCCACACGGTAGTCACTACCAACCACGGTGTAATACATGCCCATTTAGGTAGGAAAGAAACTCATGTTGTTTCTTGGACTCCCCTAACCACTACTTATATATCTACACTACCTCCTTTAAAGTATCCAAAGAACATGAACTGACAATGTAATGGAGATCAGAGTCCCTCACCAGTTCCAATTCCATCTCACAGCCAAGGTTATTTAAGGACTGTTGTGTTGCGAGATGAGCCAATGTTTTTCCCAAAACTGGATGGGGTCACTAATGATGAGTTGGGGTACACCTTCAGCATCCCTGTCAAGTTGGTAGACAACATCATGATTCCCAATAGTGAGGAATACAATGTAAATATCATGGATTTCTTTGTCTAATGTCATCGAAAGAAATAATGTGGAAATGTGAACTAATATAATTCTCAGGCTAGTGCCTCAAACCTAGCCATACATGTTACTATGATCAAACATCAGATTTTTTTGTAGAGAAAATCTAGCAATGTACTCTGAATTTTCTCTCTTAGGCATGCCTCTGCATCCGATATTGTTAGTTGATTGAGCATCTCATCTGCAACCGTGCGGTGATCAGCCATTTCTAGCAGCATCTAAGATTAAACCAACCTACTATCAGTAAGTAGTGTTTTAGAGAAGGTCATATAGTTATTGGTAAGATATTTTAAGAATTATCCATACCCCAATGGTATATCCAAAATCATCCATTTCCCCTTATAAGGAATAAATACCATATTGAAAAAACATTCATTTTCTAGAGAAGTATGATGTGTTCAATAACCATGCATTCAAACATATAAGGATATTGATACTCGAGGCCCTCCTCTTGTAGGATGAAATGTGAGGTCCCCTTGAAGAATCACAAAAAATACATATCTAGTTCAATGATGAGGTAGCTTTCGTATTGGCCTACTATCCATAGGTTATTTAGAAAGAGTAATTCCAAGCCCTTATTTTTTTCAGAGAAGATATGGGGGTCCTTGTGTAGGGAAACATATGCCCACATTACATAAAAGGCCATTTCAATGGAATAGAGATATACTTCTATCTTGTGGACACAAGTTTTTAGATCATCCTCATCCTATTGAGGACACTCCATAATCTAGGATTGGCTGAAAAATATCAGAATCCCTCTAACCTAATAATTCCGGATTATGACATGAGAGAGAAGAAACTATATGGAAGGGTTTGGTTGAATACCTAGTTCGTTGGATTGATATCAAGAGATGAATTCATGGTAGTCCCATAATATAACACCTAAAATAAACATCTAGGTAGACCTGAACAACACTTTCATATGGTAGTCCCCGCCTCATATCATTATTTCCTCATGTACACCCTTAGTGGTGGAGTAGAGGTAATATAGGGTGATGCATCCCACCTTGATTGTAGTGAACCCCACTATCTAGATATTGGATATCATAATACAAAAAAGATTATGGTTCAGAACAAATGGTTTGAGATCATCAATGCTCCCAATGATTTGAAAACCACTATAGCATATCCATTGGTAGACACATGATACATTTATTATATTGATTCATCATCTAGACCCTATAACACCAAACTTGGGAGGTTAGGTTGTTTTGTCAAAGAAGAATGGTTTTTGAATCTGTAAAAAGAATGAATGTCGATAGAATACCGTATTCTATTACACAAGATTTTCCAATGTGATACTAGAAGCCCCTACTCCCATGAAGTACTGAGAGGTTCTCTATATGGCCACCAATTTTTTGAATTGAAACATATTCTATAGAGAAGGTATGAATCGATGTAATCCAAATATACACTATTTCTTCGACATTATGAATTCCCCTAATCATCAAAGGCCAAATGGAATTATCTTTAATTCCATTATCTCCCCAATTTTAGCAGAGCAATAACCCCTTAGCGAGTGTTCTATTTCCACCCATGTAAGAATTGGTTCTTCCCAAAAATCAACTATCCTAGATAAATCACATCCTCCTCTTGATTCTGATACCTCATATAATGAATAGGAATTGTATGAAACCCACCCTATATTTGAGTAGGGTGTCTCCACCATTGTTTATGTGTTGATTCAGGTGAATATTGGTATAGAAGGGGATCTGTGGATGATGATAATTAGTGCATCTTTGTCTTCAGATGATAAGAAATTGTTTGTGGCATTCTTGAAGAAGCACTGTGATATTTTTTTCATGGAGATACAATGAAATTATAGGGCTAGACACTCAAGTATTCATTCACTATCTTGTCCTTCCAGTGAGTCATGATGGGTTCAATCAGCTTCCCTAAAAGATGAACACATCCAACAGTGATATAGTCGATGTTTTATTTGATATGATTATCAAATCCAACTTCATTAGGGATGTCCAGGATGATGAATGGATACCAAAAATCATTCTAAACAAGAAGAAAAATGAGAAGATTCTAGTATTAATCAAATTTCAAAACCTCGACTAATAGTGTCTGAATAATTATTCTCCCCCTTCCAATGAAAGAGTTGTTTATCAATTCTACAACCATGTTCCAGGACCTCTCCTTCATGGATTGATACTATGGGTATAAAAAGATCCATATATAACATGAGTATAAGAATTCCCCCACCTTCAGTGTGCCAGAAGGGTTTTTATTTTATTAGGTTGTTCACATTGTCTTAAAAAATATAGGATCCATATATTATTGGGTCTTGAACCAAATCATTAAACAGATATTTTGGACACCAGTAGAATGCTATGTGGATTACTTGGTGGTCAAATATCTTTAACTTAAACACCATCACAGAGACATTGATAATGTGATCATATTCATCCACTCCTAATATTTGAGTATGGAACCATTTATGTTTGAATTTAAGCTTACTTGTAAGAAATTTCATGGCTTAATAATAAGATACATAGGCATTATGATCAACCAAGAGATGGTCAAGTAAACCATCTTGATTCCTTACCTGATAAACCTCTGAGAACTGTGAGGTCTCCAAAGCATATTAGACTACATACGCTGATTCACCCTGAAAATGGTATGCAGATATAATACCTTATTCAATATTGTGAAGAAAGGAACCATTTATCAATGGGTTGATAAATTCTTGTCCACTTTTGAGGATATCATGAAGTACAAACTACTAACACTAGTTCTGATTCCATCCATTTCAAGAATGTATTTGGTACTCTACCTAACCACCATGATAAGATCCCTTATGCCCTTCCCAACCATAAAATCAATGAGGGAAGTGAAAATAAGTTATACTATATCAGTGGAATACTCCTTGAAATGGATACCAGATAATCCCCTATCGAGAAGAGTTCCCTTGAATTGGTTTTCACACTCAAGAAGATGCAGCATTATTTACAGCATCATGAGATACATCTTGTGCCCTAGGAAGAACAAATAAATTATATTCTTTATATACCCTTGGTAATAGGATGGATTCAACATTGGTAATTAATCCTCCATATATTTTTCATTAGTTTCATTCTAAAAAAGAGTGTTGAAGGCAAGGCACAGGAAGACTTCTTGTCCACCCATCTATACCAGGAATAAATTCCCATAGATATTCATTTCCCAAATGAGGATATCCTCTGAGTGGGTCAGAATTTTCCATATTTGATGAGTCATTTTGATGGTTTCTACTAGTTCACAACCAGTATGAGGGACAAAAATCCCATTCTCAACAAATTAGGAAAGGTTATTGTCTTAACCCCCTCTGAACATTCCATTATACCATACCCATTCCTACTATAAAAATGATACACCAATAATGAGGTAGATTATCAATCCATAATAACTGGTCTCAATATGGATCTCTAGATTTATGTCCCCAATTTTCATGTTAAGATATAATATATGTTAGTGATAAAATGGATCATGGGTGTCTACATTGTCATAATGTAAGATCTTATGCCCTTATTGGAGAACACACAACAATTGATATCCCAGTTACTTTATTTGTTGGAAGTGAATTACGTACCTCGGTCATAGCATGGTCAAGCCAATGACTTTTTCAGTTTATCTGCATACCTTGTTGATCCTAACCAGGATGACATGTTCATCCATGTGGCGCATCAATGGTTTATCTATACCCTCATTGAAGATGATGATAGAAACCAACTGGTAAACCTGATGCTTGACATTTATTCTATTCTAGGAACCTTAGGTCCCCCAATAGGAGGGTAAATTCATAACTAGAAGAATCCCTTTATTTAATACCTCTATCATGGAATTCACCCACCAAACTGATCTAATCATGAAAAAATCCATTGGTGTGCGACATTTTTTATCCTCTAGAGCAGTGAAAACCTTGAGTAGACACTCCACAGATGATGGTTTGATGGAATTAATCTATGATACGTCCATCGATACATGATACCCTTATTAATAATGATTTTTATTTCAGGTCATGTGGCACCCATCAGGTGGGATTGAACCTCTCCCACTATATTCTACAGATGGGCTACTTTTGGACCACTATGGTCTATGATTTCATGATATTCACCAAGAGGTGTCACACATGTTAGATCCATGCAAAATTTTTCACTTCCTAATGGAACTCCTTCACCCCACCATGTATTATGTACCATTGTAGTTTAGGGACCTTAAGTTATGGGGTTTTACCCTATAACAACAGCTTTCTAGTGTAAGTTAATTCTGACTACAACAAATTTCTTCTCTAATTAGGAAGAAGAGATTCCCCTCAAAGAATTCATGGCCCAGTCTGTTATCATTTTTGTGATCTCACGCATCATCCAAAAATTTGGATATCATCACACTATTATCACATACAACAAAACAATATTTTGAGATGTTGATATGAACAAGTGGTATGATAAGTATGACATTCTTTCATACCATACATCTTGCAACAATGCACTGTTGAATGGAAAGACTGAGGTTTTCATCAAGACCCTATATAACATTTGGAAATGATGGTGGGAAAAAATAATAATATTTGGATAGAAGAAATATTAAATTTCATTTGGGATTATCAGACAATGACTCACCATTCCACCCAAGTTACCCCATATGACATTGTATGTGTAATATAGGCACTATTGTCCATAATGGTGCCATTTTCTTCACTATAAAGAGTTTTTTACAAATATAAAATTCCAAAAATAATGTTATAAGATCATATGGTTGATGTGGAATTTCTTTAAGAAATAAAATGTTGTCCTAGAACTATATAGAGAGTTACTAGAACATTTTAGTGAGAGCATTCATCAAGATGGTTTACCTATGCTTCTTCCTCTAGGGTGATATAGTACTAGCTATGAGAATTTCAATGATACATAGAAATAATCCACAAAATTTGGAGACCATTTTTGAGGAACTAAAAAAATTTATATGGTCTATTCAAATTGAGTTTACTATTTGATCACCATGGATGGAGAGAGTCTCACACCTATAACCAACACCGGGTTTCTCATGAAGTACTTTACATGAGGATCCCAAGTCTAAGCATCATGACTTTAAACTATGTTTAGGTCCCCCATGGATATATTATGTGGGGTTGGGCATTCTCAACCACTCATTCACATTAGGGTTTTCACTCTACTGAACTACACATACACATTTGGGATACTAAAACCATTTTTCCAAAGTCTATGATAATAAACTAAGAGACTATTGGCCGAAAATCTAGACCTTAATCTAATTTCCCATCTGTCTAGAATCTATGAACATAAACTGAGATCCCATTGTCTAATATCTATTCCCTTAAACTAATATTAATTATCCATGAAACACAAAATTAAACTACATGAATACTATCAAAGAATTATGACCATGATCTTTTTTCATCCCCTGTACTCTGTGTTGTATGACATCAAACTACAAATCCTAACATCCTTAATGCATGAAGTTAAATAGTGATCATACCCCATATATAATCTGGATGCCTCTTAATGAGAGATAATTTACCATGAAAAACTAGGATTCCAATTATGTTATGTATGGGATGATCCAAGAATACTTTTCCCATGCTTTAAACATGGGATGTCTCATGAAAAATATGGTATTCCTCAATTCCATCTCTATAGATAATTGAACTCCACTGGTAAAGGTATTCTATCACATTGTGTTCTAGGACTATACGTGGCTTGATATTTATACTCATGGGATCCATAGTGACTCGTTGATTTTCTATCTCTAGGATGAGAAAAAAACTAATTAACCCTTCAGCCCCTTCTACCCATTCTCGATCCCAACATCATGACCTTAAAAAATGTGTTGTTCATCTAATGGTGTGAATTCAGAACACAAGCCTCTTTGGCTCCATTCATGTCAGGTTTTACATCTTCCATTACACAAAGTTACCCTTGATACCAACATCACCCTAGTAAAAGAAGCATGACATTAAACTGTTTTCCCTTGTACCTTTTCCTCGGTCTAAGAATTATGACTATAAACTATGTGTAGTTTTATTCTTAGTAGTTTTTTGGTGAAAAATATTAATATTGTTCCATTCACATTATGTCATAATTTTCATTTTCAAATATATACCCTGGGGAAAAACATTCCCCACCATAGTCCATGCATCATGTCAAAAAATTGATTTCCCATAGTACAAGGAACATGAATTTAAAATATTTTTTATAATCCATGATATATGACCTTTAACTATGTGTAACTTATTTCAATACCTCTTCATGTGGTTAAGGGACTCCTTGTCTCTATTTCAGATGAGTTTTAACTCTATCATGTGCCCATGAATATCCTTAAAACCCCATTACCCATGGTCTAGAAAATATGACCATAAAATATTCACAATTGGTCAATGCAATGTGACCCTAAATATTGTGAATTTGTCCCACATTCATATGGTTTGATTCATCCTTGGTGTTTCTACAAACCCATAACTCCACCACATTCCTAAATATCATGTGTTTTATCCCCATCCTTATATGCTATATAGGGACACCTAAAGTTTTTGTCTTAGGGCCCAGCAACATATTCACCATGAATCCCTCAGTTTATTGTGTTGTTATCACCCCAAAATATCTTCATAGACCTCCTTTCAACTATAATACCCATTCACTTGTCTACACTCATTTGTGATCTAATGTCTTCATATCCTTATATAAGGAAGGAAAAAATTACACAAATAAAATCGCAATCCCAATCAATGTCTTATCACATGAAATTAAACTATGATCATACCCCATATAAATTTGTGATGCCTCTTAACAAGAGGTGGTTTACCCTATATATGATCTAAATGCTCCATTTGAAAAATATGGGATGAAAAAACAGCAACATCCATAGAGCATAACATTAAATAGTGACCTTACCCTATATAGATTTTTTATTCCTCTTATTCACGTGTTAGAAGATTCAATATCCTCATTCAATAGAGTTTTCCCTATAGATATCAGTCTAGTACAAAATAATTTCTTAGAAATACATGTACCTTGATTCCCATCCTTTGGGGATATGTAGTGATTCCCATAAATTCCCTTTCTCATATACCCCTTCCATAAAAATATTTCTAGTACATTCCCCACTTCTTCTTTGGTGTTATGTGATTTCCTCGATTTGGAAAACCATCATCCTCAAAATATGAATAGACTCTCTAATGGATTAGTCTCATGACACAATGGCTCACCTAATATCATATTATCATGACTTTATGAATCTTCATTATAATAACATCAAATCCTAAGTTTATAACTTGTTCAATGGTCAATCCGATGTTTTTCCCACATTTAACTGGCCCGTTTATAGAACCTTTGTATATAATATGGTCAACAGTTCTTCCATATTCGCTATTTATTCATATTCCATTATACAGGCCTTTGAAGTCATAATATACCATGTTGGTTGTTCATCTACATTATCTATTCATTTCTTTCTCAATATAAAAAAATGAAACTCCATACCATTCTTTATTTCTCACATCGATTGTGGATCACATGGGTATAAGAGTCGGGAGGGGGCATCCCAAATAAAGTATGATATGCATAAACACCACTTGATCCAAACACATTCCTTAAAATATGTTTTTCATTCCCAGACACATGAATCCACACTTTTTGAATGTATCCATAGGAATTAATTGTGTGGCATTGGGCCCCTTTTTCCCTCATTCTCATTGAGTTTTTGCCTCTCACACAGTACACATATCCATTTGATATGCCTTGGATGGTCTGAAATCTATGAAATTAAACTAGGAATCTATAGTCCAATAATCATAACCTTAAAACGAAATTCATGGTCTAAGAATCATGACTTCAAACTATGTGGGGTATATCTCAGAAGCATTTTTAATAGGAATTTGTTGGCCTCTTGGACCCCACCATTATCATCAAGTAACTTTCCTTCGATGTCACATGTTTTTCATAATTATACACCACCCAACAGTCTATCCCTAATGACCTTAAAATATGAACTCCTCACCTCTCATGTTTTTTGTGGAATATTCATCTCTTTCCCCCATTCATGTTGGGTTATTACTCTTTCATGATGCACCAAACACTCTAGGGTACATTTGGTCCATAATATATAACCTTAAACTAAGATTCCAAGTCCAATCATCGTGAATTTAAACAATGTACAAGCCTCTATAAGAATCTATTGTGTGGAATTATGGTCTCCACGGTTCCATTAACATGGGGTTTCAATTATTCCAAGATACAAATTCTCCTTTTAGGATTCTCCCGAGATGGTCAAAGTTATAAGGCCATAAACTAAGAGCCATGGTCCATGCATCATAACATTAAACTGTGTGAAAATAACCTCATATTTTATTTCTTACCGGTGGTTCTTACAAGGTAATTATTTATATACATGTACAGGGAGGAACCCCATTATTATACCATCTTACTCCCTCCACTATAGTAGTTGGGAGGGTATTAGTTAGGATGTTTCACATATCCTAGCTACAAGATATTAAACTCCCCACCATTACATCCCAATAACATGATGGTAATCTATGTGATATATATTCCTCATTGTATGGAATTAAACTAAATTTCCAATGTCCATACTTTATGATGTTGAAATTCTTTTCTAGAATCCCAATTCCATGATTAATAGTAGTGGAGCAACTTTGGCCCTTTCATAAGAGGCCCTTTCTTTTAATGATGGTGACCTACTACACTTTTCATGTTCCATGAATGTTAATTATAATTCAAGATGATTCTACACCTCAAAGATGTGTTTGACCATTTCTCAAACCAAAAATCCAAAATCATTATGCTCTAGGCCATGGTGGTTTAATTATAATAGGGTTGGAATCCATTCAAACATTTCATCTATTTATCTCCATGAATAAAATTTCACTTTATTTGTATCCACATCCTCCTCCACATCTGAACGTGCCCCCTAATGACAATGGTGTATGTCCAAAATGGAACTCCCATCGACATGGGCTGACTCCCCCCCCCCTTAGTATTTAGACTATGTTCTGAGATAGGTTCTAGGTTTCAAAAATTGTCAATAGTAAACCCTTAGTTGTTTGTCATCATCCTTGGATAACGATATAGATGATATGTTTCAAACATGGTCAGTATTTGTCTAATATCTCTATGAAACTCCCAATATGTTCAAGTTATCATACATTGTAATTCATTCCCTTCATTCCCCTATGTGAAGGTTGAATTCTACACTCTTATTGCTACCCCATTTGTGCACTAGCACACATAAAAAAAATAATTTCGGTTATACAATGAGCCTCATCCTCCAGTCATATCCCCTCTCATCCTAAAAACACTCAGTGGTCATCAATCAATTGCAAACCTAGAATGCATTATAATTGTCAAATAATCTCATTTTAACGATCAATCACATGGTCATCCATTGATTCTCAAACTGAGCATGACTACAATGATCTTAGGCGTTGGCTATTAGTTATATAATGAATATGATTGAGGATAAATAATCAAATTACACGAACCTATTTAATAATATTGGATTTTAAAATAAAAAATTCAGTGTTTCAGATGGACATACACATATTGTATCATCAACTTTGAAAAATAACAGTATTGATAGACCCCAGCAATTGAGAATTCAAGCTCAGCTAGCCTCTAATGTGTGGCCTCTAGGATCTTCTTCTAGTTTGCTAGGTTGGCCACCTCATCATTGGATTTTTTAGGTAATTTTTCAGCAATGATCCATATAAGGTTATTCATGGCCTGAAATTTGGACACCATGGATGTTTCCTATACTACCTTATCTTTTTCCTCTACCAAATGGACCTTTTGATTTTTAATTTTCGTGGATTTTAAAGCGACAACAGCTTTATTCTCCTCTACCATCCCTTCTTGGTGGGTGATCTTCCCTTTAGATGCCTCAACTTCCTTGAAATCCATTGAATTATTTCTATTTTAGGAAAGGATGATTGCTTCCATTTAGTATGTGCCTATAGGATAATGAATTCTTGATGAAGTGCATAATGTGTATGAGAATCATCCCCACTAGTACCCGGGCCAACTATACAATGGATGAGAGGTCCCACACACAATGGAAGTTCTGATATCTTGGTACAGGTGATGATGTTTCACACATATCTCCACACCTTGTGATGAGTTATCCATTTCCCCTTGATAGAATCTAACCTAGAATCCTCAATGTCCTCGGGCAACCAAGGATCATGTAGATGGAATACCACAGATACATAAGTGGTTGTATCTTCCATGTTCTTCTCCTTGGTCATGATCATAAGGAATTCTATTCCTAGTAAAAGATATTCTCAATACTATCCATCTGTAGTAAAATCCTTTACATCCCCCTGCAACATCTTTAAGGTGGATGTGGCCATCCCAGCCTTCTCAATTTCCCCTATAGGTAGTGAAATATGAGATTAAACTTTCTTATCCATGAAAATTATAATTTATAGGGTAGGAAAATCTAAAACAATCTCTCCAATTTCCCCATCCACTGGAACAACATCCACTTTCTCCATCGAGGTTTTATCTCCAACACCATCCTCCAGTGGAGGAACTATAATAGGCTTAACCAACATAGATCATTCAACCTGTCTTGTTGCGGCCACCGTATTGACCCCCTCTATCACAGGAATGGTCTCACGGGTCTCTTCCTATGGAACCTCCATAGTTGTCCCGACCAATATGGTCTCATTAGCATTTTCCACTTGGAGAATAACACCTGTGAACGATGCATCAACCTCTAGAATTATCGACTCAGACATCAATGTTGGAGACTAAGCCCCAAAATCCATGTAAGAATCCATTTTAATATGTATCATCCAATAATGAAAATTAAAATAAGATGATACAATGGTGAAAATGGGGAGTGATCTCACATAAATAGTATAGTATCATGAGGAGCTCAATCATATTATTGGGTAATCCCTCTAGAAAGGGAATTCTTTCTATAGTTAGCACCCAAGACCCAGGAAATTCTCATCCAATGGTGGGTTTCTTGTATAAATGACATTAGGGAGGAACTCCACAGTCACCCCTTCAAGGGATGAGGTACCCTCATCTTGTACATGTGGTTTATCATCAAACTCCCCCTTCTACATGCCTACTAATAATGGTATAATTGTATAAAGATATAGAATACCCTTATAGTATTTTTTATATTTTAAATAACATGATACAGTTTCTACCTAGTCAATGGTAGGTCCTCTTACCATAGTAGAGTCATAGTTAGAATCAATTCCCTGGGATTCTTCATTATCTCCCTAAATAGGCACACAAGCATCTAACACATAGGCCAAGATCCCAAATGAGGAGTTCATCCTCAATAGCACCTTCACATGGGTGGTTATAAAATGTGAATTTCACCAATAGTGGACCTGATCCTCCATCTCTTTGATGTACAACAACACCTCATATCGAAGAACATGAAAGAAGACCCAGGGGTGGCCCAACCTTGTGATGAATATGCCTTCTCAGATGAGGTCCCATTACATCCCATTAAGGGTGTTGAGATGTCTAAAGACCCTAGTAGATTTACAAGAATATGAAAATACCACATTGTTATGGACATAAAAATGGCACAATTTCTTCCATGGGCCTTGAACAAACTCTACTAGAACCACCATAGAGGGATTGCCTTCTTCCAATGAAAAATTACCTAGGAGAACTAATCTGGGTGATACTCCTCTCCCTTCAGCATCCACATGCACTACCACAAAACTGGGCAAGGCCAGCGCCACCCCTTTATCAGCGCTAACGAAAAAGCACTGATAAAGGGACCCCCTTTATCAGCGCTTGTTTAGTAGCGCTGATAAAGGGGGGGCCTTTATCAGCGCTTTTTTTAAAAGCGCTGATAAAGTGTCGACTTCAAAAAAAAATTAAAAAAATATATTAATATATAAATATATAAATATAGTTATATTGATATAAATATAATATATAATTTTTAAATATATTTTAGATAAGTATAAATGTACATTTACACTTAATATACTTAATATATAAGATATTTAGTGAAAATTCCTTCTTAAAAAATTAAAAAAATATTTTTAATTAATAATTTTCTAATTATTATGGAGTAATAGTCATTTAATATCAATTTGAAGACTAAAAAAATTAAAAAAAGATCCAAAATATGTTGAAAACACAACTCAAACTTCAAACGGCCATAACTTTTGATCCGGGTGTCCTTTTGAGCTCTACCACATATCAAATTGAAGCCTGCGATGATCTCTAAATCGTTGTGACCGGGGGAAACTCGGGTCAAGCATTTTTCAAGGCCAAAAGAGGCCCAGATGGCCTCCAAAACTGAGTTTTTAGTCAGGGTACCCAGATGTTTTAACATTTTGTGGATTTTCAGCCTCATTTAAGGGGGTATTATTGGATTTTTTGGTGGGGAATGAATTTATTCCAAGGTATTACATTCATATTGATATTATGCCTTTGAAATTTTATCGTTTTTTATAATGCACTGCTATTTATAATCAAATATATAACTATATGTACATATTTTTTATATATTCACGCCTAAAAATTAGATTTTTTAAATAAATAATTAAAAATATTTACATATAAAATATATTAGCTTTATCTAAATAATAACTAATTTCCATTTTATTTAAAATACCAATATATGAATATTTAAATAACTACTATATATTAATATAAATATATATATATTAATATAACTATATATATATTAATATAACTATATATATATATATTAATATAACTATATATATATATATATATTAATATAACTATATATATATTAATATAAATATATATTACTATAGGAATAAATATAACTAAATATATATATAAAAATAAATAGATATATCATAAATAACAGAACAAATCAATATAGGAGAGTGGCGAAGTCTTTAAGTGCGCAGGGGGGAGGTCTCGAGATCAAATCCGGGTGGAGGCAGGGGCGCGCGCGCAAGGCTGATTTAGAGGGGCTAGCACTGATAAAGGGTGTATGCGGTGCGTGCGGGCGCTGGAGGGTGCGTGGAAAGCGCTGATAAATGGGGGCTCAAGCGCTGTAAAAATCCCCCCCACCCGAGATTGGCATTTTTTTTGTTTTTTTTTAATTTTTTTATTTTTATCAGCGCTTAAAAAAGCACTGATAAAAGGGGTCTTTATCAGTACTTTTTGGAGCACTGAAAAAGGGGACCCCCCCCCCTTTATCTTTTCCGGCATTAATAGTGATTTTTCTAGCGCTGTTAATGAACATTTTTAGCACTGATAAAAGCCATATTTGTAGTAGTGATGTATGGGTCCTAGGACCACCATCACTGTAGCCACCATCACTTCATCCACCATAACTCTCCCCACCCACCCAATACAGCCTCCATGGTGTGATCCAACCACCACTATCCCTCAACACAATAGTTTGGGATGGAAACTTATTCCACCATTTCCCTTCATAAATAGTGAACATGTTCTAAATATGCCTTAGGTTCAAATGATGATTCTAATGATGTAACTTCATGTAAACCTTTAGTTTCATCCACTTTAAGAATCTAAAATTCATTGAAAACCAATGAAGTTTGTATAGATCTCTAATCAGATTGTGGAAAACCCTCACCACTAGTACCCTCCCTTGGAAGGTGAGGAGGTATGATCATGCTCATAGGTCCCAATGCCTTCATAATTCATTATCCACAATGAATGGGGATATGGTTGAACATGAAGTGCTATGTCAACCTGAACCTACCTAGTACATCTTCTATGACAACCTTGAGAAGGATACTCTTGAAAATGATTACAATCACTTGCTATAAATTAATGCTGGGAGGGGGGATTGGGTTTGGGTATTCATATCCCTCCATGTGTGTGGCCACCCAATATTACATGAAATAGAGGTCCCACACGCAATGATTTGAGTCTTCTATTTATTGGTGTAGTAGAGCATCTTATATATATTTGAAAATAATGGGTCATCTAGGTTGATGTGCTTGCCCATTTCCAAAATCCCTACCACAATGACGGTTCTTGATAGCACCCCTATGTTTAAATCCTTCACAAGGAGAATCTAGCTACATATTTTCATTATGATGAACCCTACTAGGATGACCATGGGGTTTTCACTCTTTACATGGTGTCCCCACAACTTCTAGTAGATCACATCCACGATCCATAAGTAATTGTTCTACATGCCCTGATGGAATGCCCCACGGCATGGGTGTGGCCTCCCTCCCTGGTATCATCTCTTTGGGCTCATTACCCTCAAGTAGATCCTCCATTATATAGTTTAATAAAATCTCAAACAATTTTATAAATTTTATTTCCTTCATCCTTGGATTATGTTCTCTGGTACCTTGCACCAAATTTAGTAACATTGTCTCAATAGCTAGCATCTGCTTTTGGGCCTCCCACATGTTCTCGGTGGGGAGGAATTCTTCATACTAAGCCCCTTGAATTGAGAACCCAAGAATCTGGTGATGATCGTATATGGTAATTCTATCCCCTATGACATATATGGAACATGTTCATTCATTGAAACCACCTACTTAGAATCTCTATCATGATATCCTAGTGGTGACAAAAATGAAACTATGGGGCCCAAGATGCCTCATAGAGCCACACATGAATCATCTCAACCCCAAATTTATGGAATGATGTGCAGGAAAAATAACCCTAGCCCCATTAATTTGTAATATTCCCCAGCCTACACATGTCCCATTTTTCTATCCATCCCTTGAGTATATCCCAAAAACCGACCTTTAGAATCATCTCATACTACAGGGTGGGGGGGGACGTTCTACTCTCCATATTCTCACCGTCAATGTTGTTGAAGTGGTTCTAGAGGGTGTGCTCCAGGAGTGATGAATAGTTATTTTGGATGAGACCAATGATATCCATACACCACTATTACTGATAAGGCGTGATTTTGAACAAGTAGGTGGGATCATCTTTGATCATTGTAGGGATAAATACACCATATTTCAGCCCCCAAACTATAGAGTGGTGTCCTATTTAACTAAAAATACTCCATTTGATCCTCTTTCATTAGTTCAATGAGTGAGTCATGGTCCAAGGTTCTATAAATACACTCCCCAGTAATTATTTTCCCATCCATTTCCTTGCATCGATCAATAGTAGTATTGATTCTATTAGTGTCCATTTCATTTGAGAATTAGGAGTTTTATAGGACTTGTTCATATATATCTATTCACATAGATCTGGTTTACATATCTAGATGGGTGGATATTTGTGTCTAGTTCACTATTTATGAAGGTTGGGTTCATGGAGCACACATTACACAACACTATTTATAGAGCTAGGATCATAGAGGTGTTGAGATTCTTGGGTAGTAAGGATTGAGATTACAAAATGCTTGTGAAAATAGTGAGCTTCAAAAATATATGGAAAGTGATTTTCTTTTCTCAAAGGGCACATGGTCCCTCTAAATTTCCCCCATTAAATTTATAGGAATGCATCATGGTGTTTTGTGAACAGTCATCACGACTGAGCTTTGCGACCCGATCTTTATGATCATGCATCGCAAATGGGATTCATGAACGAGGATTAAAAATAGGGATTAATTTTCAACATTCAGTGATTTTACCTCAAAATCTAAATGTATTTTTTCCCATCAACTCCATCTTTTAGTGGGGCATTTTTTGGTTCTGAAACACCTTTTCCACATGAGATTTTTTGGAAGGAACACCGGGTTCTGAATGAATCCAGGCCAAAATAGCACAAAAATCCCGGTTCAAGAATCTCAACTCCTTCAAGAATGACTAGTTCTCACAAAGATCCCATTCCATTATTCTTATTTTTTAATGTGTGATGTCGTGATGGTATCCTTCATACAACATCATGAACATCTTCTGGAGTGCTTTAGGAACGCATGAAGGGTTGATGACAATATTCATGGAAGTTCCATTCAGAATCAAGGATCCACACCCATTAAAAAATATCATAAATCTTCTCAAAATTCATAGAGCATCATGAAACCCAAATTCTAATAAATACCCCCATTCATTTTGAATTTTTCAAGGTTGGAGACCTTTTGACTTCTAAAAATTTCTCCCGGCTCTCTGACAACCTAAGCCTCATGAATGAAAGAGATAATTGATCACCCAAGGCATCCAGTCATCATGAAACTACCTCCCTTGTGTTCTTTAGGGGCTAAAACTAAAGGGGGTGCCTTTATTGAATCCCAATTCCCTTAAAGGAAGATGAAAACCCTATGCGGCCCTTGGGGATTTGCGAGGAATCTAACCTTTGCGATGAAAACCCTTTGGGAACTAGAACATCACTCTAACGTAGGCTCGCCATGATTCGTCATTTATACCCCTTCATGAGCCCCTTGAACTCTATGAGGATCCCAAGAATCACAGGAAATCCCTCCCTTCCAACTGAAAACCATTCATAAAGGTCATGTACTCAGGCCCCCATACAAAGCCATCACCTGTTCCAGTACACTTCATGTCCCTACGTGACCAGTGGCACCAAATCTTGTGTCTGACTACTTCGCATCATGTGCATCCAAGAACAATAATCTACATATTTATTCTAAGAATATGTACACTACCCACTTTTGATTTAAAGCATAAGGATGCTAACATCGTCCACCTAATTGACCGCTACAACAAGGTAGTGCAAACACCATGCCCTACCTAATGTTGCATGAGTGGTGGTCATGTAAACCCTAGTGTTAGCATCTTCATGTGTAATTTTCACCTATTTTGGAGCATACAAAAAAGAAAATATCTTCCTCTCTCCCTAAAATGGTCCACCTAGAGGAGCGAGCCACAGAACATCCTAGTTGTGTGATGTAAAACTTCCTAGTTCCACACCCTAGTCCAAATATATTAAATTTCATGATGGCATCCTCATTGTAGGTTAACAAATTGTAGTCTTACCCTATGTGACCAACACAATATAACTCATGTATGAACATCATGGAATGCCACATTTCCCCCCATGAAATATTGAAAATCCACAATTAGGGACAAAACTCCCACAACCAGTCATCTTCCATTCATAATCCCAGCATCATTCCCCCATGATCAATCCTCTAATGATGGGGAGATTTATTTTATAGGCCACAGACCATCTGTAACATCCGGAAGATAAAAGGGTAATTAAGGAATTGTGTTTTTAGAAAATTCGATTAATAATTAAAATTATACAATTAATCTTGGAGATTATATTATTTATGTTTTGAACCCATAACATATTTTTAGTTTCAAGAAGAAGAATTTATTTTCATAAAACAAAATATTTTTACTTTTGAAAATCTTCTATCATTTTAAGGAAAGTATTAATTATTTAACTTTCTAAAATTACTTATTTTATGATGATAATAGAATAATATTAGTATAATATATGAATATGAAATGTAAATACAAAAATAGATTTACTAAAACATCAATTTGTGGTATTTACTGATAAAACATACCTTGTTTAATAAATACATGTACTTATAGTTATAAAAATTTGAGAACATTAAATTATTGTAAGTTTAAATATTAAAATTTCAAATATTTTTAAGTAATTTTATCTTGATTTATAACATGATTTGAAAATAAATTAATTTTGAATGCTCAAGCTAAAATAATATGTTTTATTATGATAAATAGTTTATTATAATTTTTTTAGTTTATAAATTTTTTAATAATTTTTTTTAGAAAATTTATAATTTATGATAATTTTAATTCATATAATTAACTTGGTTTTATAAAAAAAATATTAAAAATATATATAAATATATACATGATATATATATATTAAATTTGAATTATAAAACATGGTTAATTTTTTTTTACTTTTTTTAATTGCTTTGGTTTTATAATTTTATTATATAGTAGAAAGTAACTATAATAATTGATTAAAAAAAAAGAGGAAATAGGGATTAGTGGGGAGTATTTTGTCGCGCCTGAGAAATCAGGTTTGGGGGTTTCGCCTACCCTGTATTCTGTAAATCTATCATGGTCCGAGAGGAGCCGGGGAGATCGTGGAGCACTTGAGGGAGAGGTTGCAATGGAGCTTCGGCCTTGGGAAGATGAGTGGTGGTCCAGGTCATGCAGGAAGAACATGGAGTCGAGATCGAGAGCCGATTCTTTGAGCCGATCCGAGTGCCGGGGGTAAGCATGTCCTAGTGTGTTCACCACCGACCGAGTGTGTTCGGCGCGCCGACGAATGGAATCTATCGAGGCTTTGGTTTCAAATGTCAAAAATGTAAGAAACCTGTTTGTAGTCATCAGATCTGGGATGAATAGGGGTTTATTTTATTTTATTTTTTCTAATTGTATGAATCCTCCTATTTTCCTTCAGGTTTTTTTACTAGCTACTGTATTCCGTTTACTTGCATCTCCTTTTGGGGTCTGATTTATTTTTTATGGTCTGACCAATCTAATTTTAGTTTTGGTTAATAGAAAGCTTAGTCTGATTATTGGACCTTTATCAATAATATTTCTATGTTTAGTTTTGGTCGGCAAATGTCTATTTCAGTCCAATTTTATATCAGATCTGTCACTATTAGAGACATTCTTTATTGTTTCTGTCAATGTTTTTACAGATTTTCTTCGATTGTTTTTCTAATAGTTAATTTATGTTTATTATGTTCGCTATCTTCATTTGAAATCACAGGTTGCTCTGCAAGCTTGGATGTATTAGCTTTTTGGGGCTATAAAAGACTTCTTGGGCGCCTATAATTGGGGAGAAACTAATTTGTAGTCAAGTGTGTCTGTTCAAGGTATCAGAATTTTTGTATTTCTTCACCCACTACAATGCAACTTAAGTAAGGATGTATTAAAATTACATTCAGTTCTTGATTTTATTTAAATTCTTTAAGTGATAAAACTAATTTCATTAGTATAAGGGATCATTTTATTTGGTGGGTTTGTGTTTTTATGACTATCTAAACTATGTATTGAAAATCTAGTTTAACATAGAATAATTTGGGAATCAAATGGTTACTTTAAAATTAATATTACAATAGAGTCAGTTTGTTTAACTATTTTTTTAGGAAAGTTTATTCATTTTTATAAAAATGTATCAAAATTATTTTTGGGAATTAATTTTATCAAATCATGTTTTAGTACATGATGGTGTAAAAAATTATTTATGTACTTATGGAAATGATTATATTTATATTAAAATGATGATTTAATTCTTGTTAAATATAGATATATTTATTTATCAATGTTTCTTTTCAGAGTGAATTCATCCAGCTTTAAGTTACATAATTCATGTTGTATATAAATATATATGTAAATAATTTATTTGGACACAAATCATATATTTATATATAAATAATTTATTCAGACATATATATGCATTTATTTCAGTACACAACTAATCATAAATAAATTATTGATGATTATTTATATTAATGTGAATATGTATTTCATAAAATGAAATCATGGAATCATTCTTATGTTTATAATTTTATCTCCATGTTTCTACAAAAATTCACATAGCATGTCATAATGTTGTATTAAAATTAATGATGTTGCATCTAGATACAATCATGGCCATGCGTTATTCATAACACTGACATCCATCACATTTTTTTATAAATTAATGGTTTTAATTTAAATTTTAAGGATTAATTCTGTAATTAATAAGTACATGGATTTCATTGAAAATGTTTCATTTTAAATGTTTCTTTAATAAGTTTGTGTGTGGAACATAATAAATTATTACAATTATTTATAGGAAGGTCAATTATTTATAATAATAGAAAATGTATTCTATAAAAGAAAGTCTGAATGCATGGACAGTTCATGCAAAAGCTTATGGTATGAGTTTTGGTTGTAACCAAATTTGCATGTAATACACATTGAATGTTCACATATTTATGTGTGTACATACTTATATAGAAATATAAGCGCGAATGTGTATTTTAATGCAGTGACGTATTTTTGTACCTTGTATCAACTTTGCTTTTGAACATGCATGTCGGAATGGATTTTGGATATAATTTTACTTTTAGTATTTGGAGTTTCTTGGGATTTACCATCTCATATCTCAATATTGTTATATAAAAAGGTTAATTCCTTCCATATTATTTGATATTATATACCCTTGGTGCTAGTCACTTCTCTAGGGCCTATTTAAGGCGGTACTCGGGGGTCATTATTTCTCTTTCATCTAGAGGAAAGAATGGCGTGACACTTGTTGTCCCTTCCCTCATCTTGAAGAAGGCAGATCATGACAATGGAATATATCAATTTATGATCTTCTGTATGAATAAGATAAGGATATGGGTATTTTAAGAAGAAAATAACTTTCAATTATCATACCCAGCCTTTAATGGGACATAAACAAGAGCCCTAGAATAAAATATTATCATTTCAAAAGGCAAAAATCATAAAAATGAAAATTTATCATAACTCAATCATGAAACATAATTTTATATCATAAATGTATTTGGATCCATCATAAGTTTATAAAATCATTTCTTATGTCAACTTTAACTACTGAGACTCTGGTATTATGAACATAAACTTGTCCCACATCATAGATCAATCACAACGACTTGTCTCCCATCACTGATCAAGCACATCAACTTGTTTCACCAAACTATCTAATGAGATATAATTCATCACACAATTAAATAGAGGTAGATATAGGTCTCACCCATCACTTAATGAAAACTATACATATGTGTTCTACGGAAAATAAAGCTTTCACCATCTTAGAACCGATATTAATAAATGAGTTTCATAAATATATCATCATAACATAACTAATTTAAAATTAATAGGATTCATAAATATCATCCCATGATGAACATAAATCATTTAGAGAATGAATAATAATGTTATAATTTTATCATATCCCAAATAAATCATAATTAATATCAAATATTTTCATCTTATATGGAAAATTATTTTTTGAAAGATCACATGAAATAATTCTTGAAGAAAAAATCATTTCCATTATGAAATATTTTTTTTAAGATACATGTAATTATAAAACAAAATATTTTATTTGAAAATAACCCTCTGTGATTATAAAATAATCTTTAAATCATTCATATTTCATTTTGGAGTAAATTTATTTTCATCCTGTATAATTAAAAAAAACCATTTTTCTATATTTTTTTCATAAAAGTCACAAAGATCCTTGTTTAGAAAATGAAAAAAAAATATTCATTTCAAACCAGTTCATAAAAAATAAAAAATGGGTAAAACTAAATTTAAATATTAATAGGTGAATAGTAAAAAACTTCTTTAAAAATTTTGTAGAAAACATGGATATGGAAGATAATTATTCCCCAACAGATACTTAAAATGCAAAACCTAAATATTGATGAGATTATGAAATAAACTCATACCACTTTATAATCAGTTCAATCCTAGTCCCCATTAACGAAGGATAATTAAATTTATATTAATATACAATAATATTTTGGAAAAGAATCATAAAAGTATTTCATGTTAAGTATAAACATCATGAAAAAATAATCAATTAATGTATACAGTTGGTGTCCCATAAAAATAATAGTGGAAAAAATCACTTACTTTAGGTCTTAATATCCTTCATATAAGTTAAAAGATACTTTATAACAAATATAAGGTTATTATAAATATTCCAGAAAATCATATTCAAATAATAACATATATTACTTACTTATGATGTTATATTACTCAATTATTGACAATTCCATGTTAAAGTTATGTTTTGGGTAATAAAGTATTTGTTTCTCGCAATTTTTTTTACTTCTTATTCTTAGTCCTCATACTTACATCATTATTTAATCATCCCCATTATTATAACCATGATATATATTACCTATATATGTTTTTATGGTTATCTGGAAAAGATACTGGGAAAAAAATAAAATACACCATTCATGGGGATGACAGGACGTACGTACACATGAATGTTGTTTTCATTTTATTTTCAAATTAAAAGAAATAAATTTATATGATATATTATCATTAAATAATAATTTTTAAGTCATATATATAACATATTTTTATTAAAACCATCCTTAATACATTACATGTAAAGTGTGAATGAATCGCATCACTTCTCGTGGCGGTAGTCTGTCATAATCATGAATGAAAATATTATATTCCCACAAAATGAAATGCATGAAGGTATGTTTGATATAAAAATAAAAAAATCATAATAAAACTATAAAAATAATATATATCATATCTAAACCATAAATCCATCATTATTTATAACCATTAATGTTTGTAATGGAAGAACAAACACCATTAGTTTGGAGGCGGCAGTTCGTCGTGCACACAAATGATGACTGTGTATCTCATTTGATGAAAGTGTGTGAATATTTAGTTAATAGAAATAACATAAAAAAATATAATTGCATTTAAAATAATCATATTATTATATAAACGTGAAATAAAATGAATTTATAGGGTTTAAGGAAGAAATTAAACAAAAAAATTCATTGATGAACATTATATCTTTTTTGAGTTTCCCCTTTTGTTTTTCAGCAATGAATTTCCTTAGTCAGTTTTCTACCCATGTTAATGCTTATAGAATTAAGGTATGTAATTTTAATGGATATTTGTATATATATTTTCTGAAAAAATAGGTTTTGATGTGTGAATAGTATAGGATAAGTGGATTCCTTTTATGAGAGAGGGGAGGGGCGATCCTGGAATTTCTAAAAATATTAATTTATATTAACTTTTATCTAAAAAATACTTATAAAATGATACTTATTAAAATAAAATATATTATATGGTTTCAATATAATCTACCAATAGGTTTTATACATGTTTTTTTTGTTATTTTAATCCTTATTAGTTTGATTAACCATTAGTTAACCTATTTTAATTTTAATTGTGGTAATGAATCCTTCAACATTAAAAGATAGTAAGTTTTACATATAAAGTGTCAATTGGAAAATAAATTTCCAATTAATTATATTTTAGAGCATATATCACCCCATTTTTCAAAATTTAAAATTTTTATGATTTATAAATAATTTAGTATAATATTTTTTTCAAAAAATATCATTATTGTAAATTTCTATATGATTCACTACATTGAATTTAAAAAATCAATACAAAAATATAAATTAGCAAAAAATAATTTAACACACACATAATATTTCATATTAACTTATAAAATTAATAGATAACCTAAATTAATTGAAATTATGCATCATCATTCTATTATTATTTATGATAATTATTTCCTTAGTAAAAATTAAAAATACATTTAAAAGATTTATATAGACCTTATATATTTAATAATAATATTTATAGTAGATAATATCTTCTATATAATGCCATATTAAAAATGTTATACTTATTAAAAGTAAGAGTGTGGCATTTTGTCACACTCTTTGATTTTAATAAGGTCTATGTCCTTATTGTAGATATGAGTCCACTAAATAATTAAATTTAAAACCATATATATTAAGGATTTAATTAAATTCATCCAATAATATTTTTACATTTATTATGGAAGTTTTATAATAATTATAATATTATTCTTTACACTTAATTTTCTGATTTACGAGTTATCATGGTAATAAATATTACTAAAATTACTATTTATATTGTCCAAAAATAAAAGGGACATATTTAATAAATTTTAAACATATAATTATAAATATGGAATCCATTTTTCAAAATTCTAATCATATAATTTGTAGTAATTTATTTTGATTTAATCCCACATGTGGGATGAAACAATGGGTTTTGAAAGTAAAAATGTCCAAACGTTTGAAATATTTTTACATCCAATATCAATATAAAATTGGTTACAATGACCTAAATTGAATTTATAGGTTTATAGTAGATATAATTATACATTAAAATAATATTAAAATATATTTTAACAATATATATAAATTATACAAAAAACAGTTTTGAATTAAAATTCGGTAGTATTCACTATTAATCCAAAAAATGAATCTTCTTTGAAGAATGAAAAAAATTCACCCTGAGTAAATTATTATATACCAATTTAAAAAATTAAGTTTTTTTTTCAATTATTATTTATAAATGTGTCAAAAAATTAGCTTTAATATAAGGTCACCATTAAAAGGAGGTAAAATTACCTTTTAGAAAAATACAAATCTTTAAGCATAAAATTGGTTTTATTATTATCTCTTCTATAGAAAATACATAATATCGATTTAAATAGTTTAATGAATATAATATATATATTTCATTAAAATAAATCAAAAAAATAGTATTTTAATTAATTTATTGAGTCAAAATATGTTTAATTTCATAAATATAGTTCTCTAGCAAAAAAGATCCAACATTTTCATAAGGGTTTTATTTTGATTTATAGTTAATTAGTAACCAAATAATTATACTTATATACATGTTTAAACCATATTTTCATAATTTAATTAATCTTATTCATAACCTCTATTCCATTTACTAGGTGAAAAATATAATAATATTTTAATAATAACATAAATAGTACATTATAGTTTGGTAAAACACTGTATTGCATGTAATGAAAGCTATTAATTGAATTCATTATAGTGTGTAACACATGAAAAAACCTTTTATTTCATGTATATAAAGATAATCTAAGTGTTGTGTGTAGAGAAATATTGACTTGGTGTTGTGTATGAGGAATAAATAACTTGGTGATTTCAAATTAAACAAGTTATATTCAGTGCTGCATGAAATAAAAAATATCAAAATGTTTTAGTTAATTTGAAAAAAAATATTTCACAAATTCTCATGGTGTTTCACTCCCATATGCTAACATCACATCTTAAAGGTTGAGTGAGGGGGAACCCATACCAATCTACGATTGGTTTAGGTACACCTTGAGTCCCTACATGACTAGTGTTATCCACTCTTGTGTCTGCCCACTTAACCTCATGTGTGGAATGTGCCTCTAATCTACATGTTATTTTTGTAACCCCATTTTATTCTAATCATATGGACCCTAACATCAGCCTCTTGGATGACCAGTCCTCCAGGGCTTTTCCAACACCATTCCCCTTCCAAATGAACATGAGGGATAGTCATGTATTCCCTAGAGGTGGAATCATTAATGGAAACTAATCACCTATATTAGGGGAGATTCCAAATGTCATATCCTCTTCTTGCTAGGACATGATCCCCCTATAGGAGAGATCCACACCTTTTTTGAGTAGCATTATGTAAAATTTTCTAGTTCCATGTCCTAGTCATAATATGTTAAACATAATGACAACATCCTAAAAAAATGGTGTAAAACATTAGTATTACACTATGTGAAAAAACATTGGATTCTCGATATATGATAATCATGGGATGCCAAATTTCCCCCCATTATGGGATGAAACTCCCTCATGCTAGGAGATTCCATGATTAATCTATAAACCAATTAACCCATAGAAATGTTCTTGTAATCGGAAGATTCAATGTGTATGCCCCAAACCATCACTCATTTATTCTCTTTTTATGATACAAGTGTCCTTACCACACTATGTTAAATGGAAGAATCAGTTTTTTCACACAACCAAGAAATGAAGCATCAAACTACATGGGCTTTGATTTCTATCTCTAAATAGTGTATGTAGGATTCCTCCTTGAGGTTCAATTATGAAACTAGTAAAATTAGGTGTGGCATCTTCACTCATAGGGACAGACCTATTGGATCCACCTTCATGGTTTGTTCTGATCCATTCATGCTGGATCCACCAATATATGGAATTCAAATCCATTACATTTGTAATATAAGGTGTGAAATAATCATTCATATGGAAGAACCTCCAAAATATATCTCCATGGTGTGTTTGTATCCATCCACTATGGATCCACCTCTATAAGGCATTCTAATTCATCCATCCTATATCCACAAGGTTTTAAAAAAAATTCCCGATCTGAAGACATTCTGATCTATTTCCATTAGATGTATAACATGTTCAATGAACCAGAATACCTACCACATGAAATAATCATGGGATAATTTAAATAAAAATACTTTGAATACTTACACCCCTAGAATAAATTACCTCATGATTGACCTTGGATTCCTTGGTTTTTGTGCCTATGATTCCTCATATGATATTACATCCTAATAGGAATATTTAATGGTGACCAATGTTTCCCTTGTCTAGACCAATCAAGTGATCCCCATCAATACCACTCTACTGACCAAATGTTGCAACACTATCAATGAAAAATCATTGTAATTTATTGACGTCCAAAAATACATGGAACTATTAATGAGTTCCACGAACATGACTCAAATTAGTGTGGGAGTCCCATACTAGGAAACAACCATCCAAGGAGGAATCCATATAAGTAATAATGGATATCCCATCACCAAATTTCAATCATGGTTCATACAATACTAAGGAATGTGATAAAAGACTCTAGCCACTAGAAATGGGAATATGGGGCAATAAAATTCAGCACCCACATCGATACATAAGCAGCCCCCTATAAAATCATCGAAAAAATGGTGAATAAAATGTAATTATATTTTCCACAACATGTATACTACTAGTATTTGGATCATCATCATATTATAATGTCACCTGATTCAAAAATTCATCACCAGGTCCCACTAAGAAAATTATAGACAGAGTATGAAACTCACCTCTGAATTAGTAATCTTTGAATACGTAGAGTTTGTTAGCTATGGGTTACATGGAATGTGAAAATTTTCACATGGAATACTATACTGATAAATACACTGAAAATACAGTCATGCATAGCTGACTGCACAATGTGTGTGTTCATAGGACTACATGCCATGGGGTATGGTTTTCCACAGAACCCAAAAGATTCTTCCATAATCATCCATTGTGCATCCAATCCCATCGATTACTCCATGAAAATCCTTAATCATTATGAATCTGTGGTTGATCGAACCCCCTATTCCTCAATAGTCAGATTCGGGTTGCATTCAGTACTCAGGAAAAACCTCCCATCAGACCTTATTGGAGCTAGAAGCTAAAACTGCGATCATAAACTCCCAATCCATCATAGATCTAATTCTATCATCATAGACTACAACTGTAGCATTTTATCTCCCTCCAAACTCTATATTAGCAATTGATTTCACTAAAGAATGAATCCATAATGATCATTCATCATATATCATTGAATCTAGTCCAAAACTAAATTTCAATGGAAAACACATGTAGAATGTTGAGAGAAACCCATAAAACTTAAATAGTAGTAACGAAATCATACTTTTTCATTTTTTAACTTGTTCTATTTTAGCGGAATGTAAAAAAAATAATTATAATCATCCTTGAATAAATAAATAATAATTAGCCCCAAATCCCAAAAATTAACCCACTCCTGGAAAATTTATGATCCTATAATCAATACATGTGTCAACTGATCCACATTAATATTGAGATTAAAAGTGGGGAAAATAAAAAAACATCATACCTAGGTTTGGGTCAATCACTGATGAAGAAAAATTGCACGTCATCATCATTGATGAGATTTACAAGTTGCATTGGTGCACGTTCATCGATCTAATATTGATCTGATGTAATTTTCCAATGATCCTCCAACGTCTCCTATAATTCTAATGGTTTTGTAGTAAAACTTTGTGATTTAGAAATGTCTATGTTTATAAAGAGGATTCTGGGTTGTTTTAAGGAAATAAATAAATAACTTTATGTTATTTTATTATTTGTGCCTCTGATAGCACATTACCAAAACTCCAAATGCTGAAAAATATTATGTCGCATCTATTGTGTGTTCCAAATTCTGAAATCAACGACCATATCTAATTTCTAATCTGAGACATATTTTGGGTTCTACTCATATTTTTTCTGAAAAAAATGTGCATAAGTGATATCAATTTATTGAATATGATTTTAAATATCAATTTTGGGATCTCTGTGACTCAGAATGTCATGTTGTCTCAGTGTCAGACTCCAAAAATATTATAAAAAATAATCCAAAGTATTAAACTAAATATACTATAACATTGAATTATTACACTCAACAATTCTTGTTATAACTAAGAAGTAAAAACTAAACAAATGTTTGGGAAACTGAACTCTCAACTGGGTCTCCCACTCCCATGGGATCCCCTGAGGGTTTCCAGTGTTGTAAAAAAACATGCACCCAAGGAAAATAATTTTCCTCAAAGGGACATTCTATATTGGTTCAAAAAACCTCAGGATTTGTGAAAATGAAAACTCCACTCTAAAAATCCAGCCTACCCAGGGTGATATTTTTTAACAAATCATACATGAAAATCCTCTTCTATAACGTATGGATAACACTCAAAATAACTAAACCTACTAGGGATATGAGTTTATATGGTACACCAACTCACTAAACTGAAACAACAGTTCTGAAAAAAAATGTTTTAATAACCCCAAATATAGCTTATCAATTTGGATAAAACATTAAAACTCCTAAAATGAAAATACCTTCAATGTTTTTCCCTAAAGAACACCTGAAGTTTTTTGGGTGGCCCGTGTCCACCCCTAGATGAACTACACCCTTACAAACATCACTAGAACCATAGCTAGGGCACAAACATTATCACCAACTAGATTTGACTAGTAAAATAGTGACATGTCGGATCCCTTATACAAGGAATCAAAAAGGTTTTACACAAGTGGTAGATTTGTAGTCACTATGATAAAAAACTCAACCGATGGTAAATAATCCTCCCATATATGCCCCAAAATCAATATGAAAACCTAAAGTATGATCACTAGAAAAGTAACAATCAACTCTATCTAACTAGCTAACTTGGTTATAAAACATTTCACAACTGCAACTAAGTCCTCAATGGATTCCAACATCCTTTCCATAATTATACCATGAATTAAGAATCACAGTATAAAACATTCATCAAGGTAATTCCAAGATGTCCTACTACCTCTTACATAGACAAGTGTTTCAAACCCTCCATGATTATTTTTTGGTAATAAAACTGAAACATGAGAGAAAAAAGTGTTTAGATTTGAAATGTTTTGATACTCTCTTGGATTCCCAATAGATTCCAAGAGATCCTTATAAATCCACACCTACACAAGATGTAATGATATAAGAATATATCCTCATAAATACCTCCTCTCACAACATGAATCATGTCACCATCCATCCTCAAATAAGGATTATGAGCTTCCCACATTTGGAAAATCCATCAGCAAAAAATAAAAAGGATATATAGTAAAGAAAACATCTCACAATTGATACCCCTGAGTTGTACCGCCTTGCATCTTTGAATAATCAGAGGGGTAACGAACATATATTGGAGGTAAAAATCACCATCCTCAGGTGTCTCACATGCTTCAACTTGAATAATAATAAAACATGGATTTGATCAAGGAATGATATCAAGAAATGGTCTCATAAAAGGGTTACAGATCTGGTATATAAGGCCTAAAAATATATTAAGGAATGAAAAAAGATGAAGGTATCACCATGAACTCAAAAAAACTATACTAGATTTGGAATTCAACTTCTTGTATATCCTACTCCAAAACTAGACATAGATACAACCTTTATCAATATAAAACATTGAGAAACTAGTTGATTCAAACCAATGGTTGATGGACTCATTGATGACATGTGATTATTTTACACAAGAAACATTATTCAATGTACACCAATTAAAAATAAACCTCATGAAATTATCTACCTATCATGTGAACAACCATGGGCTACCAATGAGAACACATTGGGTCTTACAAAAACTCCATTGTCTACAAACTATAAACA